>OY776280.1:27072991-29580491 GCA_963675445.1 Linnaemya vulpina
TCATAATAAATATAAAATGATTTTTTAAGAATCTGTTGGCAAAGCTCATTTTGATTTGAGCCACTTGGAAAATGGGAGAATGTCATTAAGTTTACTTTCCATTTATAGCTTAAAATTCTTAAATTAAATTTTTATTCAACGAAATATATTGAATAATTTGTTTTTGTTTTAAATGTACTTTTTTGTCGATATCGATGGAATTATGGGACTGGAAGTTAATACAAGACTATTCCTTTGTCTAAAGATTACAAGATTATTCCTTTGTCTAAAAAAATTTGTTTTGTATCTGTTGCCCATCTATATTTTTGCACCCGCCTCAAGATCACAAGCCACGTTTACAACGTTAAAAAAACGATTGTTTTTGATCAGTGTTAAGGAAGATTTTATCTGCCTTGATCTGACTCAATTTATGTTAATAATAAATTAAAACAACTATCTGTTACACAGAACCATTGTGTGAAACAAATCGGATTTTCTTGATAAATTATCAAGAAAATCTGGTTTCAATGATAATTATGTTAAATTTAAGAAATATATCAAGGCATACGGATATTACAAAGAAGCAAATGTGTAAAACTTTGTACCTGTGTACATACATACATAAATACTTGTACATATATTTTTAATTTGGAAAATAAAAACGTATAGAAAAAACGAATGTATATTCGAAAATTTTTATTTTATTCATCAAACTCTGTATCTGCTACTTTATGTTATCACCCGCATAGCAGAGCCTATTTGATGTTGGTTTCTCTCAGCATATAAAAATGTTTTTTTTATTTGCTTACATTTTTCATTAAAAAATTAATGGTGTTTTATTTTATTAGGCCTTTGTAATTCTTTTTTATTATATTATCAAATGAAACCTATATATATAGTTTTGTGAATATTACTTTCATTATAAATTTCAATATATGATTTACAACAAACAAATTTTTTTTTTATTGCTCACGTTTGCATTTTTTTTTCATATACAAGCTTCTGCATGATTAAATTACATACATATTTTGTGAGCAATTTGTGACAGCACTGTGAATTTTTTACGCAAAGAAACCTGTGACTAGTGGTGGTTTATGAACCCAAGGGTAGTTCGAAGTGCTACAATTTGATTCTGGATCAAACGATAGCATACGACATCAGTGAAGAGGCAGCTAAATATATGTAGTTGTTTCAATAATATTTTATTACTTTTACTATGAATACATATAATTACCTTGCTGTCGCAGTTGCTAGTGAATTTTTTTTTAAAGAACTATGTACATTTAGTTTCAACAAAATTATAGAAGACTGTATAAAACCCGCATGATCACGAAAGTTAGCAGTAAGGCAATTTATAGCAAAGCTATTTGTTTAGATGTCAGTTATATTATTCGTATTAAATATCCTATTTTTTATTGGACTTTATTCAAAGTATAAGTCAATAATAACTTAACTAGAATGTGACTTACATATTCCGAATGCAAATCTTGTTTTGAATTGGACTTAAAATATTAAAGCATGCAATTTTTAATTTTAAGTATGATATTGATTCGTACATGCATACAATATTTATCAAATAATGTTTGCTGTGATTACTAAATTAATATTTTCATTAAATAATAAATTTTATAATTGTTAAGGATAATCTAATTATTTTCGATGCATATTAATCTTTTTTTAAATTTATTTTTGATTATTCAAGCAGGATATGATACTCTACCAATAGACTCTATGCAGGGTCTTGAAATCAGCAGTCCCGTAGGAGGCGGCGGCGGCGGTAGTGGTGCCCCACCAAGTGCTGCACCAACTTCACCTTATTCCATGGATATGGATGTTGGTGAAATTGATGCTGGCGCATTAAACTTTGATTTGGATGCTATGCCAACACCACCAAACGACAACAATAATTTAGCTGCTTGGTATGATACGGATTGTTAAGAAACAAATTAATAAAAAAAAAAAGAATTTACTAATGAAGCAACAAATACTGCATTTGAAAGAAAAAAATCAAAATATGTACATCCATAGGTATATATGCCTAAAACAAGTTGCATTTATACATATGTATGTACGTACTTAATCAAATATTAACAATAATAACAAGAAAGGGAAAACCACAATACAAGTTTTTTAGACATAATTATGAACGTCTTCTTTGGGCTGCTGCAGCTGCTGATCGATTTAAGAAAAAATTACACATATACGACAAAAGCATTTTAAAAATATTAAGCGTACATAACTATAATGAAAAATACAATATTTTATGATTAATTCTTATAATAATCAGAGACCTAAAGGTCATAAGTTTTATTATAAAAATCACATTTTAATCATTATTTCCTGCGTCTTATTTTTCATGTAGAAAATAAAGTTATTTCTTGACTTTTATTTTTAGATCAGAAAAAAAGAATATTTTATTTATTTTCCTCGATTAGAAACAAGTAATTTTTAAGATGAAAAATATATATCTGATCGAAAAATAAAGTGAAGAAGTAATTTTTATTTTCTGATCGTAAAATACAGATTAGCAAATAACTTTTATTTTCTGATTAAAAACACAAAAATAAATAAAAATCAAGAAATAACACTCATTTTCTTAGGAATAAATAAAACCGGCAAATTTCAGTTTTTAATAAAAGCCAACGCATCCAAAAGTGGTACATACAACAAGGAATGTTGTATGTACCAACAAGGAATGTTGTATGTTGAAATGGTGTGTTGCTTATGCATGTAGCATATCGTTTTTAATTTGATTTTTTTAGTATAAACCTGGAAAATAAACGTTATATGCGGTCTCTGATAATAATACATACGATTGGCTAAATCTTTTTTGTTCAAAATTATAATACTTTTGTATTCTTTGTTTATTTAAATTCTATAAGCATTCTTTTATATTTTGATGAGTATATTTTATAACAAAAAAGTTAAAATATCCCATTTATTTGGTAGTATTAAAAATAAACTAAATTCCGTATGCATTTCACTTTTATTACGGATACACATAATAAATCAACACATAATATTTTATCTATTTTATTTGATAAATACTCTTTTTCGATACACTGGAAATATATGTAATTGATAGAAAATAAAAAAAATCTGTTCGTCTCATTGATTAGATGAAAATCGAATATGATATAGAATATTTTCAATTTGGCATTGATAATTTGTTATTCATAAAAGATTTCGCTCAAAGAAAAATACGAGATCACACACATTAAAGTCAATGTTTATCTTTTTTTATTGCTTTTCATTTTTAAAATTATGTAGAAAACACAACCCACCCCTCGACATGGACAGAACAAAATCGACACTACCATGATCATTATATACATATGTATATGTATGTATGGCTTAGAGAATACTAGGAAAATAACAATATTTTGCTGTCGTGTTGACTTGAAATATTTTAGTTTTTGTTTCCAAAAAATTTATTTTATCGCGAAAAAATCCGGTAGACCACATTTTTTCAAGCATCAATAAAATTTTTTTAGAACATGTAAGTATGAAAACCACTATAAAAATAACGATTTAATTGATAATAATTCTGAATTTTTGGGCGAAAAAAAGTATTTTTAATTTACGCCAATAATTGATTGATTGAATAAATTTAATTGAAACAAGCTTTTCTAATATGAACTGAGGAATTTTGTTCATAAAGAGTTTATTGATCGAGAAAATACTATAAAAAATGCTAAAATTTTAAACTTTTACCATGTAAAGAATAAACCTCAAAATTGATGTTTGAAAGCAGGTCAAAGAAACGCATGCAGTCAATTTCTGGTACATAATTTTAACCGATAAATTTTATTTTTAGGTTTAAAGCATATTTCAAATACACATATACATTGATCGGATTTTGCTATTCCTAAACCCAAGAAAAATTAGTCATAATTATATTTTTTTCATGGGTTTAAAAAAATTTAAAGCTCAAATTACTTACGTTAATTTTGTGCGCTTTACATCTATCGAAATGCATATATTCCAATAAAAAAAAAGAAAGCATTCTTAAAACTTTAAAATAAAGAAATACTTTGAATTAAAAAATAAATGATCGAATTTAAAAACTGGAAAATGGTTAAAAATTTATATACATATAAAATATAATAAAAATCATAAGATAAATAAAAAATTATTTTGAATGTTATTTGCTAAAAAATACGACACACACTTGGAATAAAACAAACTAGAAAACCAAGTTAACGTTATGATATATATATATATATATATATATATATATATATATATACATATACATATATATATATATATATATATATATATATGTATATATATATATATATATATATATATATAAGTATGTGTATATATATATATACATATACATATATATATATATATATATATATATATATATATGTATATATATATATATATATATATATATATATATATATAAGTATGTGTATATATATATATATATATATATATATATATATATATATATTCCTTTCTCATTGTAATACGGACCCCACCAGTATTCTACATGGTGACAGTGGTTTTAAGTTCTTAAAGTACACATTGCTTATTATCCCAGTTACTTAATCAAATATTTGTTTCATCATTACGAGTTAAGCATATATGTATATACATATGTACATACATATATAGTTGCATGTCATTGGGTCTTATAAAAAATTACCAGAAAACTTCAAGCAAATTCCAACAAATCACTAAAGCAAAAAATTTTATTAGCATCAAATGCTTCAGCGTCATTAGTATCGAAAGTAATAATAGAAAACATGTTATATAATATATTTTTATATTATATATGATTAGGACCTATAAATATTACTTTGCTTAATATCCGTTTCCTAATAAAAGCCCATCAAAAATATCACAAGATTTAGTGGAACACTGATAAGATATGTTAGTCACTGATATGTATATTAAGAATGTTATTCTTAAAATCTCCGTGACCCTTTGAATATCTCCTTAAAGTCTGCACCGATTTATATGTACGCATATAAAACCATCAGGTCCTTGTGAGACTAGATCGATGCCATAGTACTCAAAATGGAATTGGATCCATATACTTTAATGCTGTTTAATTATATATTGTAAACAATTTCTTTTTTACGTCCTCCAAAATCGTATACATAGTTTCTTAATTAAATTTTTAATTAGAGTTGTATAGGCGAATTGGGATGGAGCTAAGTGGGATTAATTCGCCTTAATATACTACATTATTCTGATATACTAAGCGAAAAAATGCGCGTATGACCTTCAGAGAATACGTATTTGGCAAGGCGAATTGCGTATTTGGCTTGAATGAAGTACTTTATCGTATATAAAGTTCGCATAAACTCAGCAGTAAAGCGATTTAAATAATTCGCCTTGCGTAGCTGAATACAGTCATTCATTGTGAATTGCTAAATCAAGGCGTACATATGGCTTGTCTGTCAAGAATAGTATATACTATTTTGTTACATCTGTGCTTCTACCTTTTTAATAAGGTTTGATATTTGGTTGTTTAATAGTTCCTCATTAACAAAATATGGATTCCATAAATTTAAAAGGAAATGTTTGCCGTATTTGTTTGGATCAGAAGGTCATTTTAAACTGGAATGATGAAATATTTGAGTTTTGCGGCACAAGTTACAAGGATTGCTATTATAAATACACACACTTAGACAGAAGCGGTAAGAAATTCTAGGCACAGTGTTCGAAAGTAAAATGGACACGAAATATCGAGGAGCTTCTAGCTGAGTATGAAAGACAAAATAATTTAATAAGGACTTGCGTGAGTATTTCTACTGTAAATACCTTAGAAATTCTGCAATTTTTCTAGGAATGCAGATAAAATTCATATAATTTATCGCGGTATGTAAAATAAACTTAAAAAGTATATTTTCTGTACTATACATATTTATATACATCTGCATAGCTAGTATTATAACAATCACATTGTAGTCCTCTGTACGAAGAAGTTAAAAGTGTTTAAACTTTTTAAATTTCTAATAGTTTCGAAAATACATACTTACCTAGTATGCAAACTATTTTATTTTAATCGCTCAGCATGGGTTCCATCGAGTTTTCAGTAAAATATATTTAAGCCAATTAAGAGATTCTCTATACCTTCATTATATCCCTGACTCATCATAAATATGCATACATTTTCGTTATATAAGCACATACACATTTACGGTCGCAGTTATACATAGTTACATCTTATATTTTAGATTCAGACCATTATCCAAAAAACTTATGTGAAATATGTGCTGATGAACTTAAAAATGCCCATTTCTTATTTGAAAAGGCTTTGGAATCCTTCAATATTCTTCAAGTAGCATTTGCTTCGAAAAATTTAGAAACTAAGTATTTTGATATAGAAATCTGCAACGACCAGTCTAAAATACATAAAACATACAACTCGAATGAAGTCAACTCTGATCAATTACCTGAAACTGTTGATCCATCGGACGAGGATTTCCTGGAAGAGCACTTACCAAATATTAGTGAAAATGAATGTACAACAGGATCTGGAAATACGATAGACAAATCAGAGGATATACAAATGAGCGAGAATTTAATGATAGAGCCCAGTCATTTTATTGATATTCAAAATTTCCAATCGTCCGACCAAACCTTACTGGAACAATTCAGCGAAAGTTGTGATGAATCACCAAAATCATTAACTTCAAGCTGCAGCAAAATGCGAAATAAGTTCCAATCAGTAGTAACTAAGATTTCAAATAAAAGGAAAACTTATAAAAATAGCGGTATAAAATTATCAGAATCATCGGATATTAAGAAGGACGAAAATAAAAGATTAAACAGAAAAGGAAATTGTGAATTGCAATCCTTATTGGAGCGGAATTGTAATGAATGCTATGAAACAAACTCATCTAATAGAAATGCTTTTAAAACAAGAAAGAAATATATATTAATATGTCAATATTGTTGTAAGTAAATCTTAATATTTGCTAGTTTTTATTTTTACTAAATGAAAAGCATTCTTGCGCTTGCTTAATATTTGCTTTCAACTGATTGAATTTTGTAAATTGTACTCTAAAGACACGTCTTTGCTGTTATGTGTCAAAAACAATATTTTTCAAGAACAAAAAAAAGTTATTTTTATAAATATTTTATATTGTTGAACAAATAAAAAACACGGTGATTAATTTTTAAAGCTTTAAAGGTAAATGGAACGAATCAACTGAAATTACATGAAGCTACTCACAGTGAAAATAGAAAACGTACCGAAACTTGCCCACAATGCGGAGTCAAATTATATACCAAAATGGCTTTAAACGAACATGTGAAGATTCATAAGGAAAATCGGCAAAAGGAACACAAATGCGAATTTTGTGAAAAAGCTTTCTTTAATAAAGGAGCACTTAATGTTCACAGACGTATACACCTTGGTCAAATGGTAAAATGTCAGATTTGTCCAAAAGAATTTTTCCGGCAAATAGATTTGGACAAACATTTACTGAGGCATTCAGCATCTCCACTGCAAAAAAATGTCGCAAAGGTATTTTTTTGTCATATCTACATAAGTCATTTATGGTAATAACACATTTTAATAACAGAAGAAATATGTCGTACAATGTGACTACTGTAGTAAATCGGTTTTGACTGATAAGTGGAAAGAACATATAGCTGCTCACCTGGACCAACCTCAAATGAAATGCAAAATTTGTGATAAAAAGTTCTTTTCTAGATCAAAGTAATTTCTTCTTACTAAAACTCATTTCTGAAGAAATAATCACAATTTGTTTATTTACAGCTGTACAAAGCATTTAAGACAGGTACACCATAAAACCTTAGCAGAATATGAGGAGTTGATTCATTATTTTGTTGATCGAAATGCACGTATTACTAATTTGAGAATGAAACAACAATTAGGCGTGCAACAACTTGTGGAATAAAATCTACTTTGGTCTGGAAAAATTTTTAGTTTTTAGTAGGCACGAGTATGTAGCTTGTAAATAAATGTGTAGACATTTCAGTTTTGTGTAATAAATATTGAAAAGCTTTTAAAGGTATGTGAAAAAATCTAATGAGCTCAGAGCAATCAATTTCAGAAGTATGATAAACGCTTTAAGATTTTATATTCCCAAGCGATTATCATGTACATGTTTAAATGTATTCAAATATGAAAAAATAATTGTTTTTAATTGAGGTAGATAAAAATATCAGAAAGCCAATATATACTTGTAAATATTTTTATTTAAGAACACTGCACTAAATTTTTGTATTTGTGTGACATGTATTGGAATTGCTGAAAAATGCAATTTCATTGCACAATACGAATTAGAGTCTTCCGCTACTTTGAACCATCGATATATGATACGAAACTTGTGTTCAAAGAGTGCAATTTTGTCACTCATGCTATGTTTATGCCAATTTTTAATTGTACATATTTTTCAAATAACGGGATACTTACGTGTACACATAATCTAAGCAAAATAATTCTACTTATAATAAAATATACATTAGTAATTTATTCGCAATAAACAACTTAATAAACTTTCTAACAAAGATCTATATCTACATCTCTATTTTGTAGTACTTTTCTAATATATTTTAATATTTGTCTAATTTTTTGGTATAGAATCGTAAAATTTTAAATTAGACATAAAAGCAACATGTTCTTTCCATAGTATTCCTAATTGCGTTTGGTATTTTCTAAAATTTCAGAACCTATAATTTAAAGATAGTGGATGCTGCATTGTGCGATTTAGTAAGTACTACTACCATACCTATTTTTATTTTCATAAGCTTTAAAATTTAAATAAATAATTTTTTTTTAAAGTTTTATTTTATTTTATTGTAAAAACCTGATTAAAGATTTACTAGATCATTTCAAGATTGTTAAGATGATGTGTACTTCCTTCGAATTGAAGGAAACATGGAATTCCGTATTAAGAGTTGTTTGTAGTACATCGTTAGAATATATACATACTTATATTATTCTATGAGTGGCTGCACTTTTCCTTCTTGCTTTATTTTTAAATGAGACATACGAGTGTTGTGAGCGACAAAATAGTGAATAAATTCTTCATATTCTCCTCTGATTTTGCGATGAAGCCGTTGTAAATGCTTAACGCATCTAAAAAAGCGAAATATAAAAAAGTTAATTGTTTAACCATATTTTTAAGTGAAATAAATACTTTTTTCTGGAATAAAAGTTTTTATCACAAATTTTGCATTTTACTTCAGGTTGACCCAAGTGGGCAGCTTTATGTTCTCGCCATTTAATAGTCAAAATAGACTTGTTACAATATTTACATTGTATAGTGTACTTAACCTGCAATAAAATCATTTGATTAAATTTTTAGTTTATATATATAAATAAATATATATATATATATATATATATATATATATAAATATACATAAATATATATATATATATATATATATATATATATATATATAAATATACATAAATATATATATATATATATATATATATATAAATATATATATATATATATATATATATATATATATATATATATAATATATATATATATATATATATATATATATATATATATATATATAATAAAATGTAAAAAAAAATTAAAATAATCATCTAAAATTTTTACCTTCCCAACATTTCTTTCTAGAGGTGACGCCGAATGTTTTAGCAAATGCTTATCCAAATCAATTTGTCGGTAAAATTCTTTTGAACATATCCGACATTTTACCATTAAACCAAGGTGTATGCGTCTATGCACGTTAAGCGCCCCCTTGTTAAAGAAAGCTTTATCACAAAATTCACATTTGTGACTTTTTTGCCTATTTTCCTTATGAATTTTCATATGTTCAGTTAATGACAATTTTGTGTATAGTTTGATGCCACATTGAGGACAAGTTTGATTGCGTTCTCTATTTTCACAGTGTGTAGCTTCGTGTGCTCTTAGACGATTTGCTCCAACCTCTAAAGCTTTTAATTTATATTGTTTAATTTGTTGATCAATAATATACATATGCATGTCATAATACTACTTACAACAATATTGACATATTAATGTATACTTTTTCCTTTTATTTTGTATTTTGCGTGCTGATTCCCTCGATTTTATATTAGGGTTTCTAAGGTATTGCTCTAATACAGACTCCGAATCATAGTTCTGTCTGTCTTGTTTATTTACTTTAGTATTTGCAGAATTTTTAAATGTGAAATCAGAATCTTGGCGTTGTTCCTCTGACGAGGTATTTGTTATCGGCCGACATTTGTAATTACGTGTTTTGTACTCATTTTTCGCAGCATATGATGTATATAATTCGACATCACAATCTTCTATTAGTTGTTGTTCTAATAAATTCTCATCGGATGATTGAAAACTTTCTATATCTATGAAATGTACAGGCTCAATAGTTACCTTTTCGTAAATCGATGTTTGATCTGACTCATTTAATCCATTTAATGAATCATCTGAAATTCCATCGTCACTTGCATAGGGCAAGAACTCTACCTGTGTCTTATCATCATATATATTAAACTCTGAAGTATTATTCTGACAATTCACTGTCGGATTATCTTCGCTAATTTCTATATTGGTATATATAGTGTCGAGTTTATTGTCATTGAGAGCAATTTGAAGTACATTAAATGATTCCAAAGCTTTATCGAATAAAAAATGGGCATTTTTAAGATCTTCAGCACATATTTTACACAAGTTTTTTGGGAAGCAGTCAGTATCTATATATAAAAAAAAGAAATTTCCAGTATATATTTACGCACATGTATGATATATAACTACAAATTGCCTTTATGACCATATCCATAGATAACATACATATGTACGTACATAATTCTGAAAGTATATTTTGGAGCCCAATCTGTATTTTCTTACCATTTTCAGTTAATTGTGTATATTTGTAATAACAATCCTTATAGCTTATACCGTAAAAATCAAGAACTTCGTCATTCCAATTTACCATAGCATTATAGTCCAAGCAAATTCGACAGACATCTTCATTTAATTTCAAGGAATCCATTTTAATTATAATAAAAAATACCTAAGGAATAAAACAAATAATTCTGTTTAAACCTTTATTTTGTGCTTAAAACGACGCGACAGCTGAGTACCAAGGCGAATCCATATTAATTCGCTTTAGAACTTTTACTTTAAGCATGGCGAATTAATACCGGATGACCTTGACAGTAGGGCTTCAATTCATTAGTTAGTTTGTATTCACACCATGCAAGTCTTATTTTTAAGATTCCTTATTCATCTCTGAACTCTCTTCGGCGTTCAAACAATGAAAATCTTATTGACGACATGTATGTTATGCATATTTGTGTGTAGTGATATATACGTTACGAATGAGAAAGCAAAACGTATCGACCGGTCTCGTCTAAAAAATAGTAATCTTAAAATAAGAATTGCATGGTGTAAACACAGACTTAATAACCCAACAGGCTGGTGTATATATATAATTGATGATCCTGCATATACTGCGTAAATTAAGTAAGAGAAATGTAGGCTTCCGGTTTGGTTAATGGTGTACCATATATTTATATGCAATAAAATGCAGTTTTTAAAGGCGTGTATAACAGCTTCTAAAACAACAGCTCAAAACTGCTATATAAACGATGGTTCAGTTACATATTAGGTAGCCGCATGAATTCGAGTTGCATATCTGTAAATTGTTAGAACCTGTCATATAGCACACGACAAACACAAAAGAATACTACCTAGTATATAATTGTACCATATATAAAAAAAACTGTTTGATTCTTTCACCATATCATCAGTAGAATATAACTTAATTCCGAAATAAACTCTCAGGTTATGCATAAACTTGAAAAGGCTATTGTTTTTAATAAACAGATTGAGAAAAGTCTCAAGAAAAACACAACTATCATACATATGTGTATACATACAATATGTTTTTACCCTTAAAAAAAGGAACTACCGCAGATGGCTTAAATAAACCCATTTCAAATATGTGCATATATATAGTTCCGTTTAAATGAGTAATTAATTTAAAAAAAAATTCTCTTAAAAAGAGGTGCTGCCGAAAAACGGAGAAATTTATAATGCTGAAAAGCATACATAAATACGTGTATATGTACTTTTGACTATTCAAATCTTTTCTTATTGGTACTCGATACAATATATGATTTGTAGCATGAACAGTTTAATAAGTAAATTCATAATTTGTAATTTTCTAACTTCCCTCGTAGTTATATGAAATGCAACACTTGCTCAAATTTGGAGCAAGTGCCGTCTTTTAGATTGCAATAAACAGCTGTTCAAAACATACAACCTCGAATATTTTTCTAAAAATCGGAAAAAGTGAATTTCTTGTTTTCATTAAACATTACTTTTTGTGAAGAAAAACTGAGAAAAACCGTCAATCAAACCAAAGAAAAACTCGATAAATACTATGGGGACTCTGCACTATCGATTTCAGTCGTAAAAGTGGTTTACTTTAGACGGCTAATTGCGGTCAGTACACCCGAAAAATGGACGATATGGATTTCATATGGCAGTGCGGATTCGATTTAAAGTGTTCAGCTGGGCTTAAGAAAGTATTCCGCAAAATAGGTGCCGCTTTTGCTCTCAATTGATCATAAACGTGTGACAACTTCAAAGGATAGCTTGGAGTTGTTTAACCGTAATCAAAATGAGCTTTTGCGGCGTTTTGTAAAAGTAGATGAAAAATTTATCCTCTACTGTACTCCGGAGAACAATCAGCAGTCTAATCAATGGTTTTCTTCAGGTGAACCTGCTCCGAAGGTCAAGGTAAGTTTGTCGGCCAAAAGTGACCACACAAATAAATGTCTGTTCTAAAGACCTCGAAAAATTCTATTTTTCGGAAGGAATGCAAAACTGGAGAAATGTTGGACCAAGTGTATTGAATTAAAAGGAGATTATATTGGAAAATAAATTTGTTTTGCAAAAAAACTGTTTCATTCAAAAAGTCACGGACTTATTGATCCGCCCTCGTATATTAAAAATTACGTTATTAATTATTATTAATCATACTCTTGAAAGCTCTGAAACTCCAAATAAATGTCCTATATTAATTTATTCACTTGCATTATGTACACCGAATTTGTTTCGCTTTTTCAAAATCATATTTCATATGTCGCTTTTGAGGAGATCTACAACTATGTATGTCGAAAATCTATTACAAATTGTGTATATCGTTTTCATATTTAATTTCATTCTCTTAAGTTGCTAATGTTATAGTTAACTTTTTACGATTACTATATGTATTTTTTTGCTTTTTTAACTTTTACAATTTCTCTTTGTTATTTTTTTTCAATTTTTGAATAATATGTTTTTATATTTCTTTGCGAAATATCTTTACTGGAAAAACGAAAAAAAATTTGTAACTTGTTGTAGTTAAGTAAAATTTTTGAAAAATGTTTACGTACTCGAACATAATATATATGTATCTATAAGAAATATACAGTGTTATTCACATACCATTATTAAATATTTACAAAGTTGCTATAAAGGATGTATGTAGGTACACTGTCTGCATCGTATAATGTTTTCCCTTTATGTTCGATAAGAAATATTTATCTTAGTTGAGTTCATACTTTAATTTTGTTTCAAAGGTTTTCGAATTATAAACAAATTAAGTATACTAAGCTATGGTTTCAAATATTAAAGCCATGCTTTTCAGTGGTACCATTACATATCGCAAACACATATCTCATCATAAAAATTTAATGTAATGAAATCAAATATTTTGCAAGCAGTTGATAAATACAGTTTATGTTATGATCTATCCAGTTTCGATTATGGCGAGTTTTTTGCCATACGATTGATGTATATCGTTGTTTTTTTTAGACCCAAAACCGCGTGAATGGAATTTTAGCTGTATATTTAATTAGTTTGTCTTACACTTGTTCGTTCATATATTGTTTTAAGAATAAACGGCTAAAACGGTCCGTTTTATATGATATAATAAAATCCCTTCTTCCCTCGGTTTGTTTTTTATGGGTTTTCTTTAAATGTTTGTCGCAGCTAAAAAGAAAGAAAAAACATTAACTGCCTCTTTCGCGATGTCGAAAGAATTGTTTCGTTCGCACAACTCCAATTAAAACAAAAACAATTTATAAAATTGTTGTTTTTGTTTGCAATATAATTATGCGAATGAAACAATTCTTTCGACATCGTGAAACAGGCACTAAGTTATGTTTATATGTGCATATGTACTTTAGGCATATATATATATGTATATATATATATATATATATATATGTATATATATATATATGTATATATATATATATATATATATATATATATATATATATGTATATATATATATATATATATATATATATATATACATATATATATATATATATATATACATATATGTATATTATATATATATATATATATATATATATATATATATATATATATATATACATATATATATATATATATATATATGTACACACATATATATATATATATATATATATATATATACATACATATATACATATATATACATATATACATATATATATATATATATATATATATATATACATATATATATATGTATATATTAATAAACATATATTCATATTGTCATTGTACTATTATAATATGAAATTTATTTGTTGGGTGGTTAAGCAATGTCTATATGCAATTTCATTGGTGCTTCTTACCAAATCGTCAGTAGACTTCAACCACAGTTTTGCAAAGTTTCAAACTTCTCAACTTATTAAAAAACTTTCAAAAACCATCTGAGAATTAGCTAATTTAGTGGCAAAAATTCCCACGCCCATAAAAAAAAATCTGGACCTGATGGAAAAAAACCGAAAACGGTTTCGAGTTTAGCGGATCAAAATCCATATAGTCAACATGGTTTTATTCAAAGAAGGATTTGGCTGGTGAGCAGTGTTATTTACATATTTTTCTCATTTATTTGCTATTTTATTAAGAGGAATTGTATATGAGCTGTTTATCTTTTATTTATTTATGTATTTATATTCTCTGAAGGCCAATATCAAATATATTACAAGTACAAATAAGATAAAGAAAGTAATAATTATACAATTCTCAAATATGCTAATGGCTCCAACAAAGCTTTAAAGCCGTGACGCATGCAAACAATGTTGTGATGGCAATATCAAACTTGCCGTTTAGACACAAAGTCTGGTGCTAACTGTACTCTTCTCAAAGTGATTTGGGATTCTATTATTCAATCAGACAATATTCCACGTTATTGCCCTAGCCCTATCGGATTATTATGGGGAGTGAATCTCCATGAAAGAGCAATAAGCTCTTGAGATTCAACTGGATACTAGAGACAATGATAAGCCCAAAGGAGTTACTTTGTAATACGATGCGGATTCCTTACACTTCATAATTGCACAATTTCGCGATTCTTATTTAAAAGATTCTTTACGACAATAGACATCGCTCCTTTGTTGTAACGTGGTGATATCTAAATAAACAAAGCTTTGCAGAACTTCAAAATTTACACTTCATAATTTCCTATAATTGCCGTTCAGCTTAAGATATAGTGCATATTTTTTTTTTTTGTACATAAAGATGGTATAAAAACGCACTTTAGTTTAACGTTAGTGAAAAGCCAGCCTTTTTTTAAGATATTACTATTTTTCAATAATGTAAGCTCATATATAGGATTATTCTATTAATAAGTACTTACTTTTTCCAGGTAAAAAACTCCTTATTACAAACGGAGCATTTAAATAAAGGCTCGTTCGTATGTTTCGCCATGTGAGATTTAAAACTTGTGCTTAGAACGTTTTCGCCACATTCTTTACAAGGAACAAAATATTTCTCCTGGAAAATGAATATACACTTAGTTTTCTTCAATATGTTTTTAATCACCGTTTTGAATATACATAGCTAGCTATTGTTAACGGTTGTATGATACTTTTATTGAATAACTGATTAATTTGTGGTATTTACTTATTGTCATATGTTTTTAAAAAAGGCCTACGTTATATGGAACGTGAAGCAAGCAATTCTGTAATATGATATATTATTCAAAATTTTTTCACTTTAATCTGGATGATAACATGCATTTTGAATTCTATTATAGCTTCGGGCCTTTTCGAAAACAAATGACGATGTTCACAACGTTAAGTGAAATACAAAACTCTCTCCTTTATCTACCTTTCTAATTCAACATGTAAAAAATAAAACAAAATAAAAGACTTTATAAGGCATATAAAAAGTTTGCCTTTATTACAATGCTCATTTGAATTTCAAGGCAGGACGAACCCGCCTTCACCTTATTGTTTAGATAAAATTGTGATAATGAAAAACTTCTTTACATCTGACAAAATTCTACTTTTAACTAACACGCAAAAATTGCCCTAAAAAGTAGTTATCTACTTATATATTAAAAATTTTGTGTTATTTGTGTTATTTTGCATTTCAGACGATAGTATCTAACTAAAAACATAAATAATCGTGCACTTACTTTTATTTTTATATCGGAAGTGATCCTTACTGCTGAGTGAGAAGTCATGTGTGTGTCCAACTCTTTTTGGCGATAAAATTGTTTTGTACACAAACTACAAGGTATCATTTGACCTAAATGTTTTCGCCGGTGTATGTTCAGATTACATTTTTCGTAGAAACTTCTATCACAAAACTCACACTTGTAAGCCTTTTCCCTATTTTCGGCGTGCGTCTTCATGTGTGCTCTGAGAATATATTTGCAATAAAATTTCAGTCCACATTTATCGCAACTCATATTACGTTCACGATTTGGAAAGTGTGTTTTTTCATGTTGGATTGCTTTATATCTTGAGGCCAGTACTTTAGCTTAAACAAAGATAATAACATGGTAAACAATTTTAATTCTTGAAGTTACTTTTATTTATCACAGATTTCTGATTTTCAAACTTGGAATTTTGCATTATTTCTGTAGAGATCTACAATTTTGAAGAACTGCTCTGTATAATTACGTTATTATTTATCCATTCGATTTCATATACATTTTAATCTACAATATACCACTTGTTTAAAATTAATTACAGGGGAGGAAGACCAAAAATTATTTTAAATTAATTTTACCAAACATTAATGCATTGGTTTTGTGTAAATTCTTAGGAAAAATCCTCTAATGATTGTTAAAACATCGTTGTAATAGATCATTAATCTCAAACTTTGGACTTATTACTAGGAAAAGAAAATTTGCTACAGAATTTACGAAATAGAATTTCCGGTTTTTATTACACTCCGTTCTTATTTAGATTTAAGTACAAAAAATTAAGTGTGGAAATAATCTTTAAAATTGCATGTTACATATATATATATGTATGTATGTTGTGCCACCCAGAAAAAATACATTAAGTTTACGCTTCTATTAAAAAAATTTTACTTACAACATATAGAGCAACATATTTTCTCTTCTATTTTCAACGATTGTTTTTTGTCATCTAAAGTTGATTCATTGTGTGTTAATGGATCACTAGATTTTTCATATTTTATACTTTTTGGTGATTTTCTAGGTTCGAGTTCTTGCAGTTTTCTTGTCTGTTTTAAGAAGGTTGCACACTTTTCCGGTGACAATGTGCTCTTATCTGCAGGTGTATTAGGAAAGTCTTCAGTATAGCACTCATATATATTTTGTATATCTGGATCTGACATTTCAGTTTTAATTTCTGTGCTTTCTACAAATATTTCTTCAAAATTTGGTACTTCATAGTTTATGTTAGTCTCATCGTCTTTAATTATCGAATTTATGTTGGACTCTTTCTTTAATATCAGATGACTTTCAATAGCTTTCGACACAAAAGCATCAATATACTCTAAACCATTGGAACAATTACCACATAACCATGATGAGAAGTTATCAGAATCTATGAAAGAGATAAGTTTTGGTATTATGATTGAATGATTAAAAAGTTTATAGATAATAATATTCACCAAGCTTATTCAAATATATATAATATGATATTTATATATAACATTATTACTTTTTGTAAACATGTACATATGTGATATATCCTAAAATTAAATTTCATTACAAAAAATAGTTCTTCCAATTAAGTTTTAAATATTTCTTGAGAAATAACAAAATGTAATAAGTAACTAACATTTAAACGTAAGTTTCTGTGAGTTTATTTCCTTCTTTAATGGCTGTACACAAAAATAAAGATTAAGAACAAGGAATGCTTAAATTGGATTAGCAAAAGGGTTTTGTAGATGTGATAGGTCTAAAGATGTATTGATACGATTATTTGACGATAGCAGAGATATATGGGCAATATCCATTACCGCGTTAAAATTAAATCTCTAGTGCAGTATTTATTTTTTGTACCAAAATCAGAGCGTAAGAGGGTGTTAATATTTAAAATTCATATCGATGATTAAAAAAATTTATTGAATTTGAAGCAATGATGGTGTTAACAAATATGCAATTGTTTTACAAACTAACAACAAAATTTATTAATATTCAAAACTGACGTAGAGCAAAACAGAAAATTTATATTTGTATATAAATACTTTACAAAGTTAACCCTCTTTTACTAAAGAGGATATATAGTCAAGGACTTATTCACAGCAAATGAAATCATGCTTATAAGTTGCTTACATATAAGCAAAATTTTCTTATCTGAATTTGTCTTATAAGCAGCTTATAAGGCTAAAATATTTTTTTAATTAAGTCTTTATAATATTAATATGGAAAGAACATTAATTCTATGTATACGGTAAGTACAAACCAATACAATCCAATTGGGTATACTTGTAGTAGCAATCTTTGTACGTTAAATGGCTATGGTCATACAATAATTCATTCCAATACACTTTCACGTTATCTTCCAAGCATATGCGACATTTGACTTCTGATTCCTGATGGTCCATCTTGTTTCTTTCCACAAATATTGCTAGTCTATGCAACAAATTGCTGTCTATTTTCAACAAATTACTTTCGCACTAGGTATCAGATCACCAAGCTGCTATAACGAACGGCGGTTAAATATACATACCACGCGGATAAAATCAGTATTGCCAAGACAAAAATTTGTTTTCGTAGAAATTACTTGGAGCGTGGAACACATATTTTATATATATATATATATATATATATATATATATATATTGTTAAAAATGTACAAGGGTACGGGAACAGAAAAAGGCAAATTTATTTACCAAAAGAAAACAACGAAGTGTTTTGAATATTAATGCATGGTATATGGTGTCTGCATGCAAGTTAAACTCAAGCAGTACTTAGTTTATTCGCCGTTTACTCATTTTATTACAATCTTTAATTAAAATCTTTTAATAGCTTTTTGCTGTTTTTTGCAGTCTTTAATTGCTTATCATTTTAAAACAGCTGATCGTTTGTCTGTTTTCTCAATCTGTCCGAAAAAATTTTGCGGGCTGTTTCGTGCAAGAAGAAGAAGAAGAATTTTGTTCTCTCAATCTCTCACTTGGGCATCCGCGGGCACCCAAAGTAGAGTACGGGATCACACCTAATATAACTCATAGCGCTTTTCACTAACAATTTACCTATTTACTGATTATCAACATATTTAATTCCAGTTGGCGACATTTTTTATTTGAAAGGTTATCTTGAACTAGTGTAAAACGAAAATAAATAACCTTTTTCAGTGTTTATCGTGAAATAACACTCCAAAATCCGGGGAAGAGTTAATAAAAAACAATTTAATCCTATACACTATAGCCATGATCTACAATATAAGATCAAAATTACTGCAGCAATTATTATGTTGAAAAGAACAGAAGTAGAAAAATACATCATTGTAGTGAATCTCTTAAAATAAAAAGTGAAGAATAGTGTTGCTTAATGCTGCTAATTGAAAACTCTAGTGAAACTTTTCGTATTCCTCCCAATGTTATACAAATATTAACAATAATTAATACTTATAAAACCTCTAAATGCTTCATAAAAAGTTTTATGACCAGAAGGGTATAGAACAAATGAAGTTTTAATTTTCTTCTGGTTTCAGAAGCTTGTATTTCTGTAGTAGAATTAACATCGTATGGAAACAAATTGGATAAACTAGTAAAATAGTTACATAATAAGAACTGAAATACAACAAGTAATGAATGAACTTTAGTTCTTTACTATCCGCCCTTATCACCGTTGGCGCTGCCGTTTTTATCGTCGCCTGGTTCCTAAATCGGTATTCTCGATATACGCATATTGAAGCTAAGAAGGAAATTTAACAAAAATCAAATACAATAAAGGTTAGTGCACTGCTATATTTTGAGATGTTTTTGACAGATTTTTAAATTTAATTTCTTATAAATTTAAAAATAAAGTCCTTCACATTTAAAAATGATTTGTTTTGGAAAGCACTGCCAAAACGGTGAACATTTCTAAAAGGTACATTTTAATGTTTTATATTTTAAACTACTGGCAAGAAAGAGGGCTCTAACAAATTTTTGCACTTTCTGAGAAAATTTTGTTTTTTAATTTTAAAATTTTAACTTATTTTCTTATAAATTGCAAAAAAACATTTCTGCTTTTAAAAATTGTCTACTTTGGATAATATTGGCAAAAAGCAGGGCGTTAAAAATTAAGCCTTTTCCAAGAGAAAGTATTTGAAAAGTCGATTTCTTGGAAGGAGTTGCCCCTAGAAAATTAATTTTGAAAACTTTTGAATAACATTTGTTTAATTAATCTGATATGCTTTTTTAAAATTTTTTATTCCCCATTGATGACAAAAAGCTCAATAATTTATAATTATATAAGCAACGCAATGTTGCTTTGCGTAATTATGTGTAAAAATTATATTTGTTTGAAGATTTTCAACGTGAAAAATGTCAGTAAAAAATTCGTTTTACGCAACACTAGCTTTGTGGATAGAAACGTATTATTCACGTATGAAATATGGTGGTTTTGTTAGTATTTGAATATTCCTAAAAATTGCAATTTGGCAACGATATATTTTTATAGCGCCATCTATTAGCGCTTTTTTGCTTTCATTAATAAAGCATTGCCATATATTACGAGGTCGTAACAGACACGTTATTTAATATACGGTTTCCATATATGATTAACCCGATACTTAAATCGAAAAACTTAGTGGGAATTTATACCAACTTACACTATTTTTATTATTTAAATTACAAAAAAAAAAAAAAAAAAAGACATCCATACGTTGATATGCATGTTTGAATTACATGCACATAATAGACAAGCTTCAGTATTTCGTTTGAATTCCTCAGATTATATAAATATATGCATGTACAATAATAACTAATCTTCATTCACTCGTAGCTCAGCCGTTTGTTCTAAATATAAATGCGACAGACGATTTTTTTGGTATAATATAATGTATTCTTTGTAGTCAGTTCGTTTTTTATGTATCGTCTTTACATGCTCTGTACAGCTGCGTTATGGAGAAATTAAAAATTGTATTTAAAAATCCTTTAGGTAAATGTATAAAACGATTTGCATACCTATCACGACGGAAAAATTCTTTGCCACAAATGGAGCATTTCATTAACGGCTCGTTTAAGTGAACTGCGGTATGAGATCTAAAATTCGTGCTCATTATATCTTTGTTACAGTACTTGCAGCGAACCCAATACTTAGACTACAAGATTAAAAGTGAAAAATTAATATGCAAATAATGTAAAAAAATATAAAAATAATCAAGTTACTTTTTTCTTTTTGGCAGCAGTTATCAACGTTTCCGAGTGGGTACTCATATGTATATCTAAATCCACTTGCCGAAAAAACTCTTTTGTGCATATGGTGCAAGGTATCATTTGTCCTAAATGTATTCGCCTGTGAACATTTAGACTACCCTTTTCAAAGAAGGCTTTGTCGCAAAACTCACACTTGTGCTTTTTCACTCTTTTCTCATTGTGAATTTGCATGTGAATTCTGACATATGATTCTTCAAGAAATTTAACACCACATATAGGACAGGGAGCTTTGCGCTCTCGGTTTGCTTGATGTGTTTTTTCATGTTTTTTTAATGCATATTTATTATGCAAGATTTTTGCTAGAACGGTATAATTTCTATTGAGTATTGAGTGCAACAAATTTTATTTAAAAAATAAACAGCTACTTACAGCAAAATGAGCACATACTAGGAGAATTATCCTGCTTTGATTTCACTTTATTTTCTTTTGTTGTGCTGTTTTTGTGTGTATTATCTTCTATTTCGTTTCTTGGTCTTTTATTTGCTCCTTTTATGTGATGATTAATATAAGATGTCTTCAGTTCTTTATAATTTTTGTTCTCGTAGCATATATTGTCCTTTGGAAAACGTTGACTTGAATACTCTATTTCAAGGTTTCTATTTAGTGAGTTCATGGATTTTGAAACGTTGTCTTCCGTATCAATCTGCGACGACTCATCAAAATCACATTCTTCTTCCGGTTCATTTTCCATGTATACAATTTCCTGGAATTGAGTATCCTCATGCTTTATTGACGGCTCATAAAAAGTATCATATTCATACTCCTCGTGTATTATAGATTCGGCATCAGGATTGCCTAAAAGCACAGTCTCAAAATCTGTCGAACAATTGATGCCATCTTCCATAATTTCTGAACATTCCACATCCGATTTAATGCAATTTACCTCTAAAAGGAAATTATGGGAATCGATTGCTTTTGTAATTAATGCATGAATGTTCTCTAAGCCAATAGAACACTTCTGACACAACATAGATGAAAAAGGATCAACATCTAATCAAAATATAGATAAAAGAAATATCAAATTTCTATTGCAAAATTTTGATTCGTCTTATACATACATACCAAGTGGTTTTAATTCAGTGTATTTGTAGTAACAATCTCTGTAGCTCACATCGTACGTGAGTACCATATTGCTCCAATTCAAAACTACATTTTCATCTAAGCAAATGCGACACACGGTGTCCTTAAATTCAAGAGAATTCATTTTAGAATTGCAGTATTTTGTAATTCTAAATATACAAAATCATCAACTTAGTTATAACTTTTATACAAAAAGGTACACAGTGCATTCATAGGAAGATGATAACAATCAATACGGCGAATTTATGAGCAGCGCAAACACACGAGCGTAATTTTAAGCTGTACACAATGCACATTAATTAATGTGCTTGGGCAGCACTTAACTTAGCAAAGAAAAACACGCTTTCATTTCATAAAATCTACTTAAAACCAATTAGAAATGGTTTTAAAGTATCATACTGTATGGTTAAAACTGCCTTGGTTAAAACTATGTCAGTGTGACTGCACTATCCGACGTAAACGACTTTCCGAAGTCTTTTTCATAATATAAAGACAACTTTCTAGCAAAGACTATATAACAGAGGTCATCACAAAGAGAGCGGTTCAAAAATTATGTAGTTTCTTATACTCTTTCTGTAGACTTTAGCTAACAGTCGTCTCACCAAAGTTAGTGACGATGACCTCTGCTCTATAATATAAAGATGTTGCAATTACATAAATTGATTTGCCGGTAGTAAAATGAATGGTATTTATCAGTGACCATTTAAGAGAGTGAAAAGTTTTTACTCTGAGCCTGTGTAGAGAAATATCAAAGGAGAGAATATTTTAAAGTATACAGACGTACATACATGTGTTACTCAAAAATTGTGTTTTCAAAAATAAATAAGCCGGAATTTCGTTGCTACATACTTGTCCCCCGCATCATAAGGAAGCACAAACATTTTTAATAATATATGGCGTGCAACTTCTTTATGTTATAGAGTCTTTGCTTCTAGCGAACAACACCGTTTTCTGTCTGCTTTCAATGCGTTAACTGACATGCAGTATATACGTCGGTATATGTGAATAACGTCAGGTTAGGTGATATAAGTTATGGCAAAATTTCAGAAGTATAAATAAAAATTTTTCGCATAGAAGACAACTTCAGCTAAAGTGCGGAATAAAGTAACTTCCCTATGAAAAACAACTTAAGTTTTCATATTATGTAGCAGACATCACTTTTATGCTCTTCAGTGCACTTGTCTACCTAATTCGAATGAAGAAAAATCTAAAACTATGCATCTGTGTTCATAGGAATTTCAATGGTATATGTAAGCCTTGTTAGGACTACAAGTTCGTTTATCATCCACTTCGGGTTAGATTAAAGTTCTAGTCCTGAAAAAGAGGTCTTCCAACAGATAAAATCCTGCATTTAGCTAAAGTTAAGTTTAATGGTCTGTTATCAAACTAAATGTGTAAAAATTTCCCAAAAGTAGTGGTTAGTGTCTGGTAATATCACATTACGCAGAAGACTAAAATGAAATTTAACTCTGAAATCGTAAGTTTTCTTTGTCCTTCATTTACCTAGTTTCTTTAACCTGCGTATAAATTTAAATGCTTATAATTACCTGCGGTGTTCCATAACCTGCATTACATTCCACTTCCATTAGTTTCCAGCATTTCGTTATCTAGAATTTGTAAAATATGAAATTTAAAAAAATATATCTGAGCGTATTTTTAAAACTCACACGGTGGGCAACCATCCTTCTGTTTTTTGAATTGTTCCTAATTCTGGCATGCATCGGCATATCCCTATTATATTCGTTCATAATACTTTCGTACATTGCCCTACTCACTTTTGTTGAAGGCATGCCATTTGCCAGCCTATCATTTATGATTTTTTTAAGCTTATCGAAGTCACGCTTAGCTGAAAGTAGAAAATTTTTTTATAAGTAGATACTCCCATATGAGATAGTCCGCATTGAGAATAAATCAAACAGGTAGTCATAGTACATACCTGAGGACGCAATTCGCGAACTATAGTTAGTATACTGAGCCATTCGAAAGTACGATTGTATACATTTACTGCTCCAGAAACCGTTTTAATACTATTCTTTATTTTCCACTTAAAATTGGCGAAGGGAATATGCCTTATTTATTTGCGATTTGTCCTGTTAGTACACAAAATAACCAAAAGTGTCAGTTCAATTTGGCCCGTGAGATTATTTTACTACGGCCGTATAAACAAGTACAAAATATATAACAAAATGTTGGTTAGTATGTTGCAAGACATGGCTATACATACATATATAATCATCATTGAACACAATTCAAGGCAAAAATAAAGGTGACCTTATCCAAATTCGCCTTATATCAAAAACCAATCCTTCAAAAACAATTGCAATGTGCTTAACAATTTCAATTGTTTGAAAATTAAAATATATTTAATGTTTATTTGAAAATCATATATTACACAGTCACATATTACTCAACCAAGCATTAAATTGTTGAACATAAAATTTTCGATTGCTCGCAAAAATATTAATGAATGAAAAGTCAGTAAATTTTGAAGGTTTGGTTTCTTACGGTTCAAGGCGAAACAAACAACCCAGAATCATCTGCGCTAATAAGATAACCTGTATTAGTTCGCCTTGGCTGGTTCCAAACAAAAATAAATTTCGTTTAGGGGAAAATATATGAAATAAATCACACAAATAAGTGCTAAATACGATACCTAAATTATGGATGGCGGTCAATGCAGTTAAGAAATTAACATAAAACAGATTCTCAAAGAGCTGAAATTCTATTATATAAATTTGGTTTTCAATTCTTAATAATGTTAGTCCTCAAAAATGGAAATATTAAAAAGGTAGAAGTTAAACTAAGGTTAAAATTTAGTGCTTAGTGTGAACAAACATGTAGGTATTTAAGGCGCTAAAAATTCATACATATATGTATATATATGCATAGCTGTAATGAAAACTTTAAAACGTAATTGAGTCGGGCAGGAGAATTTCATTCAAGTCAACTTATGCGATCGAAAAATCAATTCCGAATCAATAGGTATAATTTATTTTTAATATAAGCTATGCTTACAATAGAACTTTTTTTTTTTGGCATTTCATATATTTCCGTACTACGTGTTGTTTTGATCCCAATAAACAACATTTGCAAGTGGACAAAACTACCGATAATATCTAAGAGATCCTATTCTACAAACTGAAGCCTTGAAGGTTTAACATAATCCGGTCTTTAGACTATGATTTTGAAAGAATATGGCGAGGATTAACATTTATATTATAAAGTATTGAACATACTATATAATTCTTATTGGTCCAGTTCTTCAAAACATTTTCTCTTTTGACTGGTAAAATGATGTACAGATTTTAGTGTATTTGTCAACAGTTCTATTTTTTAAAAACAGTTAATATTCTTTTTTTGCTGTTTCTCAAATAGTCCTTTTGTCAACATACGCTCTTTAGTTATTTTCAGTGGCAAATAAGAGAATTGAAAGAAACATCGCAAGATCAATATTGTGAAAATCAATTTTTGATGAATAATTAGACCGTTTTGATAAGTTGTATAAAGATCTAAAGACAATTAGTGAAGTGCATATCAGATAAATAAAGGTATTAAATTCAAAAAGCCAGTGTGTTATACGAAAAGTGATCTCAATCAGGTCATAACAAATTAGTATTAGTTTATTAAAAATGTAAACGGAAATTTTTATTCCTCTTTTAGTATCTATATAAGTATGTATATGTTTGTTTGTCAACATGTGCATCATAAAATTAATAACAACAATCAAAACCAAATATTCCTCTACAAAAGTTTTTTCATTACTTTCTTGTTAAATCTAAATGGATAGTAATAAAAATATCCATGATAGTTTTAATGAAAGTCGAAATTAATACTTATACATACATTTAATATGTACATGCTACGTGATTTACATAAGTATAAAATTCTACATTTCATATTGGTTAAATAAAAAAAATTGTAGCAGAAAACAAATAAATAACTTTTTTGCTTACAGAAAAATTTTATCCAAGGCGAGTCCTTGCTTTTATCTATACCATATTTTAGCATATATAACAATAATACTTGAAAAGCTCTCCATATTTTCTAAACAAATATAGAAGTGTTCGAAAACAATTTTTTTCTCTCAATCGGATGTACGTTAGTAAAATATGATTCAGCCAAATAAATAAGTCTTAATAATATTTTAGAATAAATTGAATTTATCATATAACATGTCTCAATTAAAGCCTTAACATTTACAACTAGTTACTATAAATCTTCAAAATTTTGTTTATTCATCAGTTGATTGTATATCCGCCTTCTGCTCTAAGAATAAATGTGATATTCTGTTTTTTTTATATATAATAATGAAATCATTGTACACTTCAGTGGATTTTTGATGAACTTTTCGAAGATGAAGAACACAACTAAAAATAAATATTAAAAATATTTATATGAAATTTATTTGTTGGGTGGTTAAGCAATGTCTATATGCATTTCATTGGCGCTCTTTACCAAATCGTCAGTAGACTTCAACCACAGTTTTGCAAAGTTTCAAATAACATCAAATAAATTGCATATTATAATAGTACAATGACAATATGTCAAAAAATTAGTTTATTAAAAATATTTATAGTAATGATATAATAATATACATACCTTCCTCGCCGGAAGAACTCTTTATTGCATATAGAACATTTCATTAAAGGCTCATTCAAATGTGCAGCTGTGTGAGACTTAAAACTTGTGCTTAGTATAGATTTATCGCAATGTTTGCAGCGTACAAAATATCTTGACTAAGAAAAAATCTTTTAAAATTCATTACTTGTCTTAATTAATATTTAAAAATTGCTTTATTTGCAGTCTCAATTGGGTTTGTACCGCACAATCTGCCCCTGAGACATACGTGCAAACTCTTACGAAAGATAACAACTTTTAAGCAATTATTGAAATTTGCATACCCTTTTTTTCATTTCTGAGTTGATTGCTGTGGCAGAATGTGAACACATGTGCCTGTCTAAGTCAATTTGCCGAAAATATTGCTTCGAACACAAACTGCAAGGTATCATTTGACCCAAATGTATTCGGCGATGTATATTCAGACCTCCCTTGTTATAAAAGGCTTTATTACAAAACTCACACTTGTGAATTTTTTCTCGGTTTTCCTTGTGTATCCGCTTGTGGGAGTACAGATTTCTTTTATCGTAAAATTTAAGTCCACATATTTTACAAGTTTCGGTGCGTTCGCGATTTTCCAAATGTGTTTTTTCATGCATTTGTACTGCATGTTTGTTGTGAAGTATTTTTGCTAGAGTCATAAAAGCTGTTATTACGTTAGGTATATAAATAATACTTTTCTTAATTTCTCTAAAATTCGAAAATTCAACTTATATGTTATTAGCAAAGAAGACAGATAAGATGCGTTTGATTCCAAATAAGTAAAATAAAATGCAATTAAAAATTTCATTAGAGCCGTTATTATCGCTGCATGTTGTTGAAAGTAGGATTTGGTCGGAAGTTTCACGTTATTACAATTTTACTTAAACCTCAGGTGACTGAAAAACATTTAATCCTACTTTTATATAACGTGATGCTGTAATAACGACCCTTAATACACTTACAGCAAATAGAACACATTCTTGGTTTCTTTATTTCTTTATATTTCCTTTTTACTTTAGTCTTCGGTTGTCCACCAGAATATTGGAAAATGTCCACTGTGTGTTCATCTTCTAATTCTATTGTCCGCTCTTGGTTATTGGTTGTTGAAATTACATCCCGTAATGTGAGTTGCTCACTATTGTTATCGTGGCATGTTTGTCTTCGCATGCTTTTTCTTTGTAATTTTTTTGGTTCCTCTTTGATAGATTGTGTCAACAAATTATATTTATCTAATCCAGTTATACATTTTTCAAATTTCAACGACTTTTCAAACGCATCGGTACATTTCTGTGTTTTTTTAGTATCAGTTCTACTGCGCCTAGAGCATTTTTCAACTTTTCCCTTCACTGGTTTTGCCAAACCTTCATCGGAGTGCTCATAAATTAAATGTTGTTGTATTATGGGTTCAAGCTCAATTTTTTCCACTAATACTGTCTCAAATTTAGGTGTATATTTAATATCTTCTCTGAATGAGTGATCGAACTTTATATTTGGACAATTTGTGGTTTGAAAATATTTGTGAGACTCTAGTGCTTTCAAAATAAAAGCGTGCAAGTTGTATAAACTATTAAGACAAATTTGACATAACATAGATGAAAATGGTTTTGAGTCTACAAAATAAAAGTACATTCGTTTAAATAAAATTTGTTCCCTAAAAACTATTGAAGTAGAACACAAACCAATACGCTCCAGTTGGGTGTACTTGTAGAAGCAATCTTTGTAAGTCATATCACAATATCCATACAATTTGGCGTTCCAGTCGAAGACTATTGTGTCGGCTAAGCAAATGCGACAAATTTTCCTAAAGTCCTGTGAGTTCATAGTGAATTGAAACTAGGAATAATTCTACTATAAAAATAAACAATCAAATCATATTTGACTGCTAGCAAATGACGTTGCCATACAGGGATGCCAGGTCTTAGGATCGTAATCATGCTGAAGGTAACATGCATGAAAGTAACTAGTTAAAAAGGGCTAACTACAAATATTACGTTGTGAATACAATTGCAGTAACGGAACAATTTATCAGATGTTATTGAGTACGAGATGACTTTGTAATCATCCAATTGTCGTTGCTACATATGATGTACATTTCTTATTGCTGTGTTCTCGTGTAATATATATGATATTTCTACTATTTTTATGTCCCGTTGTATATAATTATCTATTTTCGGGTATCTCGCAGCCTGAGCCTAAATAAAGTAATTTGTTTTCAGCTCATTACTTGACAGCGGATGTACGCCCATAGCATACATGCTAAGTTTCAAGATATAAAAATTTTTTTTCAAACATGCTCACGCAAAATTTAATATACATATTCACGATCACGATTTTCATAGACGCTGAATTTAGTATATTCCGCAAAATTTTTCTTGAAATTTTATTAGTTTATTTACTTTCTATGTACCTATAATACTAATATGCACTTACAAAATATACTACTAAGTCATCACAAGGTTCAAATTAGCATACCTATGTATCATGTATATATATATATATATATATATATATATATATATATATATACATATATACATATATATATATATATATATATATATATATATATATACATTAAGCCTTTGGAAAGTAAATTTTTCGACGACAATATTTTCGATGCGTGAGTTTTTCACAGTTAGAGAAACGAAGTACAGGTGTTTTATTTTGTCGTGTGCACATGGCGTACAGATTAATCAAGACAATTCGAAAGCCCTGAAAAGGGTGGTAATCGAGACTCGATGGCACATTATTTTTGTAATAAACGACAACAAATTGTTATCGAAAATTATTGTGTATTTTACTGCGGCTGTATAATATTGTCTATTCGGAATTATTTGTTTTATGTAAATAAAAAAAATATTCTATTATTTTATTTTATGTAAAGAAGCTTAAGTTTAAAATAATTAAAACCAAATATCTTATTGTTAAACCACATTAAATTTGCAAGCTGTGTAAAGCTTAATGAAATAGATGTACAAAAACTAAAGTGGGAAAAAGCAGCAGCAACGCTTGTAGGAACAAGGAACCAATTAAAACAAAAACACAAATTGAAGAAAAGAACAACATATTTTTGTTTCCAGCTAACAAATAGACTATACTGGAGAAAAGAAAAAGAATTCATATAGCAAATCGCAATTAATATACATTAAAAAATGAGTTCCGTAAGTACATGCATATACGTAGTATATGTATTTTATTTACCTATACTACAAATGTAAGTCAGATTTGTATGTAAGTAGTTAGTAAAATCCTGAAAGTGGAAGTGATATTACTGTCATGTGGATACAGACGTGTGCCAATAATCACGCTTAGATATTTCAAAAATGACTTTGATTGTATACAGCAGCTGTCAATATACAGGGTAATAATTTCCTTAGCCTTACGGCTACTCATCAAAACCGTTTCGGTTTTACGACCAGCTAGTTACTACCATTCAGGTAATCCAAGTCTTTACTATTTGTACACTGGCATTCGCAATGGTTTTTGCCTCTATAATTATTGGCTTCACACACTAACGCTATGTTATCTGCGAATCTTACTACACTCTTTCAGGTAAACTCAGTCTCAGTACTACATCGTATATTACGTTCCACAATAATGGTCCAAGTATCGATCCTTGGGGCACTTCGGGACACAGCTTGGCGGTCGCTTTTAATACTACATTTGGAATACAGTCTCCAAACGTAGAGACAACGTCTTCGATCTCCGAAAGTGGTGCCAAGGTGTATATTTATATAAATATAAATAAATAAATAAATAAATATATATATATATATATATATATGTATATATATATATATATATATATATATATATATATATATATATATGTACATTTGTTAATAATATATACAAATCTTCAAACCGAAGTAGGGTTGAGGCTTTTTAATATTGAAAGATTCATCGTTTAAGGACGATGAATTATTTATTTCATTTTATTAACAATCTGCGTGCGGATCATTGAAAATACATAATACCTAGTACTCCATCCAAGGAATTAACACCACTGGATTTTTGTTATTCTGTAGTCAATGTTGATAAGCTGCAGGCGGCCGAAAATATTTACCACATAGTTTTCTTCTATGTTTACAGTTCTACACTTTGAAAAAAACCGTTTGCATAAAATATTTTTTATTTACTTTTGGTTTTAGATATCGAATGTAGAAAATTTATCTCCCCAAACTATAAGACACGTTATGAAAGAAATGCAAGTCATGGTTGAGCAACCCCTGGAGGGTATTAAAATCCAAATTAATGACACCGATGTCACAGATATACAAGCTCTTATCGAAGGGCCGGCGGGTACTCCATATGCTGGGGGAACGTTTCGCGTTAAGCTTACTTTAGGAAAAGATTTTCCCCAATCACCTCCAAAAGCCTTTTTTATTACAAAAATATTTCATCCAAATGTAGCCGCTAATGGAGAAATATGTGTAAACACTTTGAAAAAGGATTGGAAACCTGATTTGGGCATTAAACACATATTATTAACCATAAAGTGTCTACTTATATTACCCAATGCTGAATCGGCTTTGAACGAAGAAGCTGGTAAACTGCTTTTGGAGCGTTATGATGACTATTCACAGCGAGCTAAAATGATGACAGAAATTCATGCATTTGCCGCCAAATCTGCAGATTCCAAAGATGATGACGGGCCTTGTTCAAAAAAGCATGCAGTGGATAAAAAAATTCAAGACAAGAAAAAGGAAAAGCTTATCAAAGAAAAAAAGCGTATGTTAAAGCGCTTATGAATGGCATTTCCAGCGATGCCGAAAGCACGAAATCACTTAATTCTCATGACATATTACGAAGAGCGCGCTCACTTACAAAGAAAACCTAAAGCGTTGTGCTACCAACATTTATTTATACTGATTATACAAATATTTATATTATTATAATTATTCTGGACCACATACCATGTTCTTTACAAAACAGTACCAATAAATGAAAAAATTTTACGGGTACACATGGCAAATTTGGAGAGAATGGACATTATTAAAATCAGTTTTTAAATGCCTATACTTAATAATGACACTATATTAAGTATAATTTATATTTGCATCACTTTTAGCTAAACTGATTCCAGTTCATATTCTTTTTTACATTTTTAATTAAAATCAACAAAACCACATTTAAATCGTAAATTAAATTTTAATGTTCTCATCTTCTTTATACATAATGAACCTTTTATGTTTACTCTCCCATAAATATGTATAATTTTAAATTGATTTAAAAAATATATATTGAAAATGAATAATCCTCAAGCTGTATGTATTTGGAAAAACTTAAGAATGAATTGGAGTGGGTATTTTAGAAGAAACTTACTTAACTATCTCAAGCTTAAAATATAGTTTTTTCAAATTGTTTCTGCAATAAACACAAAATCAATTTTGAATGTTAGTCGCAAAGCAGCTCTGAGTCAGTCAACACCAAGCCTCGTTGGCAATTATGTTTTAAGTGCAACCAGGCCACTGATTGTCTACTATTTATTGAGAGTTTTGCGTCTCACTCGCACTAGTTACTTTCGATGCCTCAACTAACTGCGTTGATTTACAGTTTTTCTGAGAAATTTTCCGTGGTTAACTACGTTGTTACTTCTTATGCGAAGGCATAGGTCGTGTACAGTCAGTCACAGAAACCGATAAAATAAGGGTTAACGACATCGACGGTAAATGGTCTCAGTCATCCACCGGCATCTGTGCACCAAATAATTTACAAATTTACTTTATAAAGTATTTTATATATGCTTTCATTCCATTGGTTTTCATACCGAATCAATCGAATTCCAAAAAAAAAAAACAAACTTTGATTCATATCAAATAGAACTTCTTTGCAATATTTGTTTTTTAATTTCCAAGTTTTCCAATCCCTTCTCATGTAGATCTAAATAGAAAAGTTAAAAAAAAATCAAAAAGGCTACCCCTTGTAAAATTTAAAATTTTTGCTTTTGCTTTATAAAATAAAAAAAAGCTTTTTTTATACTTAAAAAAATAATTTATTTTGGAAAAATACCTTCTTGCTTTAAAAACGCGTATTTTTCAAAACAAATCGGTTTTTTAAGTATAGAAGCTTAATTTCCATTTTCTATGACAAAAGCGAAATTTGAAAATTTGAAAAGGGGTACCTCTTTGTTCAAAAAATCGATTTAAAAAAAATTATTTTAGAAATGGCTGAATTTTTGTTTGAAGTCTTATTTTTGCCAGTATTTTTCAAAACAAATCGCTTTTTTAAGTATGGAAGCTTAATTTTCATTTTATATGACAAAAGCGAAAATTGAAAATTTGTTCAAAAAATCGATTTAAAAAAATTTTTTTTAGAAATGGCTGAATTTTTGTTTGTAGTCTTATTTTTGCCAGTATTTTTCGAAACAAATCATTTTTTGAGGTATGAATGCTTATTTTTAATTTTATAGGACAGAAGCGAAAATTGAAAATTTCATAAGTATAAATAAAAAAATCGATTTTTAAAAAATTTTTTTAGAAATGGCTGAATTTTTGATTGAAGTCTTATTTTTGCCAGTATTGTTTAAAACAAATCGCTTTTTTAAGTATGGAAGCTTAATTTTCATTTTATATGACAAAAGCGAAAATTGAAAATTTCAAAAAAATCGATTTAAAAAAAATTATTTTAGAAATGGCTGAATTTTTGTTTGAAGTCTTGTTTTTGCCAGTATTTTTCAAAACAAATCGCTTCTTGAGGTATGGATGCTTATTTTTAATTTTATAGGACAAAAACGAAAATTGAAAATTTCAAAAAAATCGATTTAAAAAATTTTTTTTAGAAATGGCTGAATTTTTGATTGAAGTCTTATTTTTGCCAGTATTTTTCAAAACAAATCGCTTTTTGAGGTATGGATGCTTATTTTTAATTTTATAGGACAGAAGCGAAAATTAAAAATTTCATAAGGGGTACCTCTTTGTTCAAAAAATGGATTTAAAAAAATTTTTTTTAGAAATGGCTGAATTTTTGTTTGAAGTCTTGTTTTTGCCAGTATTTTTCAAAACAAATCGCTTCTTGAGGTATGGATGCTTATTTTTAATTTTATAGGACAAAAACGAAAATTGAAAATTTCAAAAAAATCGATTTTAAAAATTTTTTTTAGAAATGGCTGAATTTTTGATTGAAGTCTTATTTTTGCCAGTATTTTTCAAAACAAATCGCTTTTTGAGGTATGGATGCTTATTTTTAATTTTATAGGACAGAAGCGAAAATTGAAAATTTCATAAGAGGTACCTCTTTGTTCAAAAAATCGAATTTTAAAAAAAATTTTTGAAATGGCTGAATTTTTGTTTGAAGTCTTGTTTTTGCCAGTATTTTTCAAAACAAATCGCTTTTTGAGGTATGGATGCTTATTTTTAATTTTATAGGACAGAAGCGAAAATTGAAAATTTCATAAGAGGTACCTCTTTGTTCAAAAAATCGATTTTTAAAAAAAATTTTTAGAAATGGCTGAATTTTTGTTTGAAGTCTTGTTTTTGCCAGTATTTTTCAAAACAAATCGCTTTTTGAGGTATGGATGCTTATTTTTAATTTTATAGGACAGAAGCGAAAATTGAAAATTTCATAAGAGGTACTTCTTTGTTCAAAAAATCGATTTTTAAAAAAAATTTTTAGAAATGGCCGAATTTTTGTTTGAAGTCTTGTTTTTGCCAGTATTTTTCAAAACAAATCGCTTTTTGAGGTATGGATGCTTATTTTTAATTTTATAGGACAGAAGCGAAAATTTAAAATTTCATAAGAGGTACCTCTTTGTTCAAAAAATCGATTTTAAAAAAAAAATTTTAGAAATGGCTGCATTTTTTTTGAAGTCTTGTTTTTGCCAGTATTTTTCAAAACAAATCGCTTTTTGAGGTATGGATGCTTATTTTTAATTTTATAGGACAGAAGCGAAAATTGAAAATTTCATAAGAGGTACCTCTTTGTTCAAAAAATCGATTTTTAAAAAAAATTTTTAGAAATGGCTGAATTTTTTTTTGAAGTCTTGTTTTTGCCAGTATTTTTCAAAACAAATCGCTTTTTGAGGTATGGATGCTTATTTTTAATTTTATAGGACAGAAGCGAAAATTGAAAATTTCATAAGAGGTACCTCTTTGTTCAAAAAATCGATTTTTAAAAAAAAATTTTAGAAATGGCTGAATTTTTTTTTGAAGTCTTGTTTTTGCCAGTATTTTTCAAAACAAATCGCTTTTTGAGGTATGGATGCTTATTTTTAATTTTATAGGACAGAAGCGAAAATTGAAAATTTCATAAGAGGTACCTCTTTGTTCAAAAAATCGATTTTAAAAAAAAAATTTTAGAAATGGCTGAATTTTTTTTTGAAGTCTTGTTTTTGCCAGTATTTTTCAAAACAAATCGCTTTTTGAGGTATGGATGCTTATTTTTAATTTTATAGGACAGAAGCGAAAATTGAAAATTTCATAAGAGGTACCTCTTTGTTCAAAAAATCGATTTTAAAAAAAAAATTTTAGAAATGGCTGAATTTTTGTTTGAAGTCTTGTTTTTGCCAGTATTTTTCAAAACAAATCGCTTTTTGAGGTATGGATGCTTATTTTTAATTTTATAGGACAGAAGCGAAAATTGAAAATTTCATAAGAGGTACCTCTTTGTTCAAAAAATCGATTTAAAAAAAAAAATTTTAGAAATGGCTGAATTTTTGTTTGAAGTCTTGTTTTTGCCAGTATTTTTCAAAACAAATCGCTTTTTGAGGTATGGATGCTTATTTTTAATTTTATAGGACAGAAGCGAAAATTGAAAATTTCATAAGAGGTACCTCTTTGTTCAAAAAATCGATTTAAAAAAAAAAATTTTAGAAATGGCTGAATTTTTGTTTGAAGTCTTGTTTTTGCCAGTATTTTTCAAAACAAATCGCTTTTTGAGGTATGGATGCTTATTTTTAATTTTATAGGACAGAAGCGAAAATTGAAAATTTCATAAGAGGTACCTCTTTGTTCAAAAAATCGATTTTTAAAAAAAAATTTTAGAAATGGCTGAATTTTTTTTTGAAGTCTTGTTTTTGCCAGTATTTTTCAAAACAAATCGCTTTTTGAGGTATGGATGCTTATTTTTAATTTTATAGGACAGAAGCGAAAATTGAAAATTTCATAAGAGGTACCTCTTTGTTCAAAAAATCGATTTAAAAAAAAAAATTTTAGAAATGGCTGAATTTTTTTTTGAAGTCTTGTTTTTGCCAGTATTTTTCAAAACAAATCGCTTTTTGAGGTATGGATGCTTATTTTTAATTTTATAGGACAGAAGCGAAAATTGAAAATTTCATAAGAGGTACTTCTTTGTTCAAAAAATCGATTTTTAAAAAAAATTTTTAGAAATGGCTGAATTTTTGTTTGAAGTCTTGTTTTTGCCAGTATTTTTCAAAACAAATCGCTTTTTGAGGTATGGATGCTTATTTTTAATTTTATAGGACAGAAGCGAAAATTGAAAATTTCATAAGAGGTACCTCTTTGTTCAAAAAATCGATTTTTAAAAAAAAATTTTAGAAATGGCTGAATTTTTTTTTGAAGTCTTGTTTTTGCCAGTATTTTTCAAAACAAATCGCTTTTTGAGGTATGGATGCTTATTTTTAATTTTATAGGACAGAAGCGAAAATTTAAAATTTCATAAGAGGTAGCTCTTTGTTCAAAAAATCGATTTAAAAAAAAAAATTTTAGAAATGGCTGAATTTTTGTTTGAAGTCTTGTTTTTGCCAGTATTTTTCAAAACAAATCGCTTTTTGAGGTATGGATGCTTATTTTTTATTTTATAGGACAGAAGCGAAAATTGAAAATTTCATAAGAGGTACCTCTTTGTTCAAAAAATCGATTTAAAAAAAAAATTTTAGAAATGGCTGAATTTTTGTTTGAAGTCTTGTTTTTGCCAGTATTTTTCAAAACAAATCGCTTTTTGAGGTATGGATGCTTATTTTTAATTTTATAGGACAGAAGCGAAAATTGAAAATTTCATAAGAGGTACCTCTTTGTTCAAAAAATCGATTTTTAAAAAAAATTTTTACAAATGGCTGAATTTTTGTTTGAAGTCTTGTTTTTGCCAGTATTTTTCAAAACAAATCGCTTTTTGAGGTATGGATGCTTATTTTTAATTTTATAGGACAGAAGCGAAAATTGAAAATTTCATAAGAGGTACCTCTTTGTTCAAAAAATCGATTTTAAAAAAAAATTTTTAGAAATGGCTGAATTTTTGTTTGAAGTCTTGTTTTTGCCAGTATTTTTCAAAACAAATCGCTTTTTGAGGTATGGATGCTTATTTTTAATTTTATAGGACAGAAGCGAAAATTGAAAATTTCATAAGAGGTACCTCTTTGTTCAAAAAATCGATTTTTAAAAAAAATTTTTAGAAATGGCTGAATTTTTGTTTGAAGTCTTGTTTTTGCCAGTATTTTTCAAAACAAATCGCTTTTTGAGGTATGGATGCTTATTTTTAATTTTATAGGACAGAAGCGAAAATTGAAAATTTCATAAGAGGTACCTCTTTGTTCAAAAAATCGATTTTAAAAAAAAAAATTTTAGAAATGGCTGAATTTTCGTTTGAAGTCTTGTTTTTGCCAGTATTTTTGAAAACAAATCGCTTTTTGAGGTATGGATGCTTATTTTTAATTTTATAGGACAGAAGCGAAAATTGAAAATTTCATAAGAGGTACCTCTTTGTTCAAAAAATCGATTTAAAAAAAAAATTTTTAGAAATGGCTGAATTTTTGTTTGAAGTCTTGTTTTTGCCAGTATTTTTGAAAACAAATCGCTTTTTGAGGTATGGATGCTTATTTTTAATTTTATAGGACAGAAGCGAAAATTGAAAATTTCATAAGAGGTACCTCTTTGTTCAAAAAATCGATTTTTAAAAAAAATTTTTAGAAATGGCTGAATTTTCGTTTGAAGTCTTGTTTTTGCCAGTATTTTTCAAAACAAATCGCTTTTTGAGGTATGGATGCTTATTTTTAATTTTATAGGACAGAAGCGAAAATTAAAAATTTCATAAGAGGTACCTCTTTGTTCAAAAAATCGATTTTAAAAAAAAATTTTTAGAAATGGCTGAATTTTCGTTTGAAGTCTTGTTTTTGCCAGTATTTTTCAAAACAAATCGCTTTTTGAGGTATAGATGCTTATTTTTAATTTTATAGGACAGAAGCGAAAATTGAAAATTTCATAAGAGGTACCTCTTTGTTCAAAAAATCGATTTTAAAAAAAAATTTTTAGAAATGGCTGAATTTTCGTTTGAAGTCTTGTTTTTGCCAGTATTTTTGAAAACAAATCGCTTTTTGAGGTATAAATGCTTATTTTTTATTTTATAGGACAGAAGCGAAAATTGAAAATTTCATAAGAGGTACCTCTTTGTTCAAAAAATCGATTTAAAAAAAAAAATTTTAGAAATGGCTGAATTTTTGTTTGAAGTCTTGTTTTTGCCAGTATTTTTGAAAACAAATCGCTTTTTGAGGTATGGATGCTTATTTTTAATTTTATAGGACAGAAGCGAAAATTGAAAATTTCATAAGAGGTACCTCTTTGTTCAAAAAATCGATTTAAAAAAAAAATTTTTAGAAATGGCTGAATTTTCGTTTGAAGTCTTGTTTTTGCCAGTATTTTTCAAAACAAATCGCTTTTTGAGGTATAGATGCTTATTTTTAATTTTATAGGACAGAAGCGAAAATTGAAAATTTCATAAGAGGTACCTCTTTGTTCAAAAAATCGATTTTTAAAAAAAATTTTTAGAAATGGCTGAATTTTCGTTTGAAGTCTTGTTTTTGCCAGTATTTTTCAAAACAAATCGCTTTTTGAGGTATGGATGCTTATTTTTAATTTTATAGGACAGAAGCGAAAATTGAAAATTTCATAAGAGGTACCTCTTTGTTCAAAAAATCGATTTTTAAAAAAAATTTTTAGAAATGGCTGAATTTTCGTTTGAAGTCTTGTTTTTGCCAGTATTTTTCAAAACAAATCGCTTTTTGAGGTATAGATGCTTATTTTTAATTTTATAGGACAGAAGCGAAAATTGAAAATTTCATAAGAGGTACCTCTTTGTTCAAAAAATCGATTTTAAAAAAAAATTTTTAGAAATGGCTGAATTTTCGTTTGAAGTCTTGTTTTTGCCAGTATTTTTCAAAACAAATCGCTTTTTGAGGTATAGATGCTTATTTTTAATTTTATAGGACAGAAGCGAAAATTGAAAATTTCATAAGAGGTACCTCTTTGTTCAAAAAATCGATTTTAAAAAAAATTTTTAGAAATGGCTGAATTTTCGTTTGAAGTCTTGTTTTTGCCAGTATTTTTCAAAACAAATCGCTTTTTGAGGTATGGATGCTTATTTTTAATTTTATAGGACAGAAGCGAAAATTAAAAATTTCATAAGAGGTACCTCTTTGTTCAAAAAATCGATTTTAAAAAAAAATTTTTAGAAATGGCTGAATTTTCGTTTGAAGTCTTGTTTTTGCCAGTATTTTTCAAAACAAATCGCTTTTTGAGGTATAGATGCTTATTTTTAATTTTATAGGACAGAAGCGAAAATTGAAAATTTCATAAGAGGTACCTCTTTGTTCAAAAAATCGATTTTAAAAAAAAATTTTTAGAAATGGCTGAATTTTCGTTTGAAGTCTTGTTTTTGCCAGTATTTTTCAAAACAAATCGCTTTTTGAGGTATGGATGCTTATTTTTAATTTTATAGGACAGAAGCGAAAATTGAAAATTTCATAAGAGGTACCTCTTTGTTCAAAAAATCGATTTTAAAAAAAAATTTTTAGAAATGGCTGAATTTTCGTTTGAAGTCTTGTTTTTGCCAGTATTTTTCAAAACAAATCGCTTTTTGAGGTATGGATGCTTATTTTTAATTTTATAGGACAGAAGCGAAAATTGAAAATTTCATAAGAGGTACCTCTTTGTTCAAAAAATCGATTTTTAAAAAAAATTTTTAGAAATGGCTGAATTTTCGTTTGAAGTCTTGTTTTTGCCAGTATTTTTCAAAACAAATCGCTTTTTGAGGTATAGATGCTTATTTTTAATTTTATAGGACAGAAGCGAAAATTGAAAATTTCATAAGAGGTACCTCTTTGTTCAAAAAATCGATTTTTAAAAAAAATTTTTAGAAATGGCTGAATTTTCGTTTGAAGTCTTGTTTTTGCCAGTATTTTTCAAAACAAATCGCTTTTTGAGGTATGGATGCTTATTTTTAATTTTATAGGACAGAAGCGAAAATTGAAAATTTCATAAGAGGTACCTCTTTGTTCAAAAAATCGATTTTTAAAAAAAATTTTTAGAAATGGCTGAATTTTCGTTTGAAGTCTTGTTTTTGCCAGTATTTTTCAAAACAAATCGCTTTTTGAGGTATAGATGCTTATTTTTAATTTTATAGGACAGAAGCGAAAATTGAAAATTTCATAAGAGGTACCTCTTTGTTCAAAAAATCGATTTTTAAAAAAAATTTTTAGAAATGGCTGAATTTTCGTTTGAAGTCTTGTTTTTGCCAGTATTTTTCAAAACCAATCGCTTTTTGAGGTATGGATGCTTATTTTTAATTTTATAGGACAGAAGCGAAAATTGAAAATTTCATAAGAGGTACCTCTTTGTTCAAAAAATCGATTTTAAAAAAAAATTTTTAGAAATGGCTGAATTTTCGTTTGAAGTCTTGTTTTTGCCAGTATTTTTCAAAACAAATCGCTTTTTGACGCTTTTTGAGGTATGGATGCTTATTTTTAATTTTATAGGACAGAAGCGAAAATTGAAAATTTCATAAGAGGTACCTCTTTGTTCAAAAAATCGATTTAAAAAAAAAAATTTTAGAAATGGCTGAATTTTTGTTTGAAGTCTTGTTTTTGCCAGTATTTTTCAAAACAAATCGCTTTTTGAGGTATGGATGCTTATTTTTAATTTTATAGGACAGAAGCGAAAATTGAAAATTTCATAAGAGGTACCTCTTTGTTCAAAAAATCGATTTTAAAAAAAAAATTTTTGAAATGGCTGAATTTTTGTTTGAAGTCTTGTTTTTGCCAGTATTTTTCAAAACAAATCGCTTTTTGAGGTATGGATGCTTATTTTTAATTTTATAGGACAGAAGCGAAAATTGAAAATTTCATAAGAGGTACCTCTTTGTTCAAAAAATCGATTTTAAAAAAAAAATTTTAGAAATGGCTGAATTTTTGTTTGAAGTCTTGTTTTTGCCAGTATTTTTCAAAACAAATAGCTTTTTGAGGTATGGATGCTTATTTTTAATTTTATAGGACAGAAGCGAAAATTGAAAATTTCATAAGAGGTACCTCTTTGTTCAAAAAATCGATTTAAAAAAAAAATTTTTAGAAATGGCTGAATTTTTGTTTGAAGTCTTGTTTTTGCCAGTATTTTTCAAAACAAATCGCTTTTTGAGGTATGGATGCTTATTTTTAATTTTATAGGACAGAAGCGAAAATTGAAAATTTCATAAGAGGTACCTCTTTGTTCAAAAAATCGATTTTAAAAAAAAATTTTTAGAAATGGCTGAATTTTTGTTTGAAGTCTTGTTTTTGCCAGTATTTTTCAAAACAAATCGCTTTTTGAGGTATGGATGCTTATTTTTAATTTTATAGGACAGAAGCGAAAATTGAAAATTTCATAAGAGGTACCTCTTTGTTCAAAAAATCGATTTTTAAAAAAAATTTTTAGAAATGGCTGAATTTTTGTTTGAAGTCTTGTTTTTGCCAGTATTTTTCAAAACAAATAGCTTTTTGAGGTATGGATGCTTATTTTTAATTTTATAGGACAGAAGCGAAAATTGAAAATTTCATAAGAGGTACCTCTTTGTTCAAAAAATCGATTTTTAAAAAAAATTTTTAGAAATGGCTGAATTTTTGTTTGAAGTCTTGTTTTTGCCAGTATTTTTCAAAACAAATCGCTTTTTGAGGTATGGATGCTTATTTTTAATTTTATAGGACAGAAGCAAAAATTGAAAATTTCATAAGAGGTACCTCTTTGTTCAAAAAATCGATTTTTAAAAAAAATTTTTAGAAATGGCTGAATTTTTGTTTGAAGTCTTGTTTTTGCCAGTATTTTTCAAAACAAATCGCTTTTTGAGGTATGGATGCTTATTTTTAATTTTATAGGACAGAAGCGAAAATTGAAAATTTCATAAGAGGTACCTCTTTGTTCAAAAAATCGATTTTTAAAAAAAATTTTTAGAAATGGCTGAATTTTTGTTTGAAGTCTTGTTTTTGCCAGTATTTTTCAAAACAAATAGCTTTTTGAGGTATGGATGCTTATTTTTAATTTTATAGGACAGAAGCGAAAATTGAAAATTTCATAAGAGGTACCTCTTTGTTCAAAAAATCGATTTAAAAAAAAAAATTTTAGAAATGGCTGAATTTTTGTTTGAAGTCTTGTTTTTGCCAGTATTTTTCAAAACAAATCGCTTTTTGAGGTATGGATGCTTATTTTTAATTTTATAGGACAGAAGCGAAAATTGAAAATTTCATAAGAGGTACCCCTTTGTTCAAAAAATCGATTTTTAAAAAAAATTTGTAGAAATGGCTGAATTTTTGTTTGAAGTCTTGTTTTTGCCAGTATTTTTCAAAACAAATCGCTTTTTGAGGTATGGATGCTTATTTTTTATTTTATAGGACAGAAGCGAAAATTGAAAATTTCATAAGAGGTACCTCTTTGTTCAAAAAATCGATTTAAAAAAAAAATTTTAGAAATGGCTGAATTTTTGTTTGAAGTCTTGTTTTTGCCAGTATTTTTCAAAACAAATCGCTTTTTGAGGTATGGATGCTTATTTTTAATTTTATAGGACAGAAGCGAAAATTGAAAATTTCATAAGAGGTACCTCTTTGTTCAAAAAATCGATTTTTAAAAAAAATTTTTAGAAATGGCTGAATTTTTGTTTGAAGTCTTGTTTTTGCCAGTATTTTTCAAAACAAATCGCTTTTTGAGGTATGGATGCTTATTTTTAATTTTATAGGACAGAAGCGAAAATTGAAAATTTCATAAGAGGTACCTCTTTGTTCAAAAAATCGATTTTAAAAAAAAATTTTTAGAAATGGCTGAATTTTTGTTTGAAGTCTTGTTTTTGCCAGTATTTTTCAAAACAAATCGCTTTTTGAGGTATGGATGCTTATTTTTAATTTTATAGGACAGAAGCGAAAATTGAAAATTTCATAAGAGGTACCTCTTTGTTCAAAAAATCGATTTTTAAAAAAAATTTTTAGAAATGGCTGAATTTTTGTTTGAAGTCTTGTTTTTGCCAGTATTTTTCAAAACAAATAGCTTTTTGAGGTATGGATGCTTATTTTTAATTTTATAGGACAGAAGCGAAAATTGAAAATTTCATAAGAGGTACCTCTTTGTTCAAAAAATCGATTTTTAAAAAAAATTTTTAGAAATGGCTGAATTTTTGTTTGAAGTCTTGTTTTTGCCAGTATTTTTCAAAACAAATAGCTTTTTGAGGTATGGATGCTTATTTTTAATTTTATAGGACAGAAGCGAAAATTGAAAATTTCATAAGAGGTACCTCTTTGTTCAAAAAATCGATTTTTAAAAAAAATTTTTACAAATGGCTGAATTTTTGTTTGAAGTCTTGTTTTTGCCAGTATTTTTCAAAACAAATCGCTTTTTGAGGTATGGATGCTTATTTTTAATTTTATAGGACAGAAGCGAAAATTGAAAATTTCATAAGAGGTACCTCTTTGTTCAAAAAATCGATTTTTAAAAAAAATTTTTAGAAATGGCTGAATTTTTGTTTGAAGTCTTGTTTTTGCCAGTATTTTTCAAAACAAATAGCTTTTTGAGGTATGGATGCTTATTTTTAATTTTATAGGACAGAAGCGAAAATTGAAAATTTCATAAGAGGTACCTCTTTGTTCAAAAAATCGATTTTTAAAAAAAATTTTTAGAAATGGCTGAATTTTTGTTTGAAGTCTTGTTTTTGCCAGTATTTTTCAAAACAAATCGCTTTTTGAGGTATGGATGCTTATTTTTAATTTTATAGGACAGAAGCGAAAATTGAAAATTTCATAAGAGGTACCTCTTTGTTCAAAAAATCGATTTTTAAAAAAAATTTTTAGAAATGGCTGAATTTTTGTTTGAAGTCTTGTTTTTGCCAGTATTTTTCAAAACAAATCGCTTTTTGAGGTATGGATGCTTATTTTTAATTTTATAGGACAGAAGCGAAAATTGAAAATTTCATAAGAGGTACCTCTTTCTTCAAAAAATCGATTTTTAAAAAAAATTTTTAGAAATGGCTGAATTTTTGTTTGAAGTCTTGTTTTTGCCAGTATTTTTCAAAACAAATCGCTTTTTGAGGTATGGATGCTTATTTTTAATTTTATAGGACAGAAGCGAAAATTGAAAATTTCATAAGAGGTACCTCTTTGTTCAAAAAATCGATTTAAAAAAAAAATTTTTAGAAATGGCTGAATTTTCGTTTGAAGTCTTGTTTTTGCCAGTATTTTTCAAAACAAATCGCTTTTTGAGGTATGGATGCTTATTTTTAATTTTATAGGACAGAAGCGAAAATTGAAAATTTCATAAGAGGTACCTCTTTGTTCAAAAAATCGATTTTAAAAAAAAATTTTTAGAAATGGCTGAATTTTCGTTTGAAGTCTTGTTTTTGCCAGTATTTTTCAAAACAAATCGCTTTTTGAGGTATGGATGCTTATTTTTAATTTTATAGGACAGAAGCGAAAATTGAAAATTTCTTTGTTCAAAAAATCGATTTTAAAAAAAAATTTTTAGAAATGGCTGAATTTTCGTTTGAAGTCTTGTTTTTGCCAGTATTTTTCAAAACAAATCGCTTTTTGAGGTATGGATGCTTATTTTTAATTTTATAGGACAGAAGCGAAAATTGAAAATTTCATAAGAGGTACCTCTTTGTTCAAAAAATCGATTTTTAAAAAAAATTTTTAGAAATGGCTGAATTTTTGTTTGAAGTCTTGTTTTTGCCAGTATTTTTCAAAACAAATCGCTTTTTGAGGTATGGATGCTTATTTTTAATTTTATAGGACAGAAGCGAAAATTGAAAATTTCATAAGAGGTACCTCTTTGTTCAAAAAATCGATTTTAAAAAAAAATTTTTAGAAATGGCTGAATTTTCGTTTGAAGTCTTGTTTTTGCCAGTATTTTTCAAAACAAATCGCTTTTTGAGGTATGGATGCTTATTTTTAATTTTATAGGACAGAAGCGAAAATTGAAAATTTCATAAGAGGTACCTCTTTGTTCAAAAAATCGATTTTTAAAAAAAATTTTAGAAATGGCTGAATTTTCGTTTGAAGTCTTGTTTTTGCCAGTATTTTTCAAAACAAATCGCTTTTTGAGGTATGGATGCTTATTTTTAATTTTATAGGACAGAAGCGAAAATTGAAAATTTCATAAGAGGTACCTCTTTGTTCAAAAAATCGATTTTTAAAAAAAAATTTTAGAAATGGCTGAATTTTTGTTTGAAGTCTTGTTTTTGCCAGTATTTTTGAAAACAAATCGCTTTTTGAGGTATGGATGCTTATTTTTAATTTTATAGGACAGAAGCGAAAATTGAAAATTTCATAAGAGGTACGTACCTCTTTGTTCAAAAAATCGATTTTAAAAAAAAAATTTTTAGAAATGGCTGAATTTTCGTTTGAAGTCTTGTTTTTGCCAGTATTTTTCAAAACAAATCGCTTTTTGAGGTATGGATGCTTATTTTTAATTTTATAGGACAGAAGCGAAAATTGAAAATTTCATAAGAGGTACCTCTTTGTTCAAAAAATCGATTTTTAAAAAAAATTTTAGAAATGGCTGAATTTTTGTTTGAAGTCTTGTTTTTGCCAGTATTTTTCAAAACAAATCGCTTTTTGAGGTATGGATGCTTATTTTTAATTTTATAGGACAGAAGCGAAAATTGAAAATTTCATAAGAGGTACCTCTTTGTTCAAAAAATCGATTTTTAAAAAAAAATTTTAGAAATGGCTGAATTTTTGTTTGAAGTCTTGTTTTTGCCAGTATTTTTCAAAACAAATCGCTTTTTGAGGTATGGATGCTTATTTTTAATTTTATAGGACAGAAGCGAAAATTGAAAATTTCATAAGAGGTACCTCTTTGTTCAAAAAATCGATTTTTAAAAAAAATTTTTAGAAATGGCTGAATTTTTGTTTGAAGTCTTGTTTTTGCCAGTATTTTTCAAAACAAATCGCTTTTTGAGGTATGGATGCTTATTTTTAATTTTATAGGACAGAAGCGAAAATTGAAAATTTCATAAGAGGTACGTACCTCTTTGTTCAAAAAATCGATTTTTAAAAAAATTTTTTAGAAATGGCTGAATTTTTGTTTGAAGTCTTGTTTTTGCCAGTATTTTTCAAAACAAATCGCTTTTTGAGGTATGGATGCTTATTTTTAATTTTATAGGACAGAAGCGAAAATTGAAAATTTCATAAGAGGTACCTCTTTGTTCAAAAAATCGATTTTTAAAAAAAATTTTTAGAAATGGCTGAATTTTCGTTTGAAGTCTTGTTTTTGCCAGTATTTTTCAAAACAAATCGCTTTTTGAGGTATGGATGCTTATTTTTAATTTTATAGGACAGAAGCGAAAATTGAAAATTTCATAAGAGGTACCTCTTTGTTCAAAAAATCGATTTAAAAAAAAAAAATTTAGAAATGGCTGAATTTTTGTTTGAAGTCTTGTTTTTGCCAGTATTTTTCAAAACAAATCGCTTTTTGAGGTATGGATGCTTATTTTTAATTTTATAGGACAGAAGCGAAAATTGAAAATTTCATAAGAGGTATCTCTTTGTTCAAAATATCGATTTTAAAAAAAAAATTTTAGAAATGGCTGAATTTTTGTTTGAAGTCTTGTTTTTGCCAGTATTTTTCAAAACAAATCGCTTTTTGAGGTATGGATGCTTATTTTTAATTTTATAGGACAGAAGCGAAAATTGAAAATTTCATAAGAGGTACCTCTTTGTTCAAAAAATCGATTTTTAAAAAAAATTTTTAGAAATGGCTGAATTTTTGTTTGAAGTCTTGTTTTTGCCAGTATTTTTCAAAACAAATCGCTTTTTGAGGTATGGATGCTTATTTTTAATTTTATAGGACAGAAGCGAAAATTGAAAATTTCATAAGAGGTACGTACCTCTTTGTTCAAAAAATCGATTTTTAAAAAAAATTTTTAGAAATGGCTGAATTTTCGTTTGAAGTCTTGTTTTTGCCAGTATTTTTCAAAACAAATCGCTTTTTGAGGTATGGATGCTTATTTTTAATTTTATAGGACAGAAGCGAAAATTGAAAATTTCATAAGAGGTACCTCTTTGTTAAAAAAATCGATTTAAAAAAAAAATTTTTAGAAATGGCTGAATTTTCGTTTGAAGTCTTGTTTTTGCCAGTATTTTTCAAAACAAATCGCTTTTTGAGGTATGGATGCTTATTTTTAATTTTATAGGACAGAAGCGAAAATTGAAAATTTCATAAGAGGTACCTCTTTGTTCAAAAAATCGATTTTAAAAAAAAATTTTTAGAAATGGCTGAATTTTCGTTTGAAGTCTTGTTTTTGCCAGTATTTTTCAAAACAAATCGCTTTTTGAGGTATGGATGCTTATTTTTAATTTTATAGGACAGAAGCGAAAATTGAAAATTTCATAAGAGGTACCTCTTTGTTCAAAAAATCGATTTTTAAAAAAAATTTTTAGAAATGGCTGAATTTTCGTTTGAAGTCTTGTTTTTGCCAGTATTTTTCAAAACAAATCGCTTTTTGAGGTATGGATGCTTATTTTTAATTTTATAGGACAGAAGCGAAAATTGAAAATTTCATAAGAGGTACCTCTTTGTTCAAAAAATCGATTTAAAAAAAAAAAATTTAGAAATGGCTGAATTTTTGTTTGAAGTCTTGTTTTTGCCAGTATTTTTCAAAACAAATCGCTTTTTGAGGTATGGATGCTTATTTTTAATTTTATAGGACAGAAGCGAAAATTGAAAATTTCATAAGAGGTACCTCTTTGTTCAAAAAATCGATTTTTAAAAAAAATTTTTAGAAATGGCTGAATTTTTGTTTGAAGTCTTGTTTTTGCCAGTATTTTTCAAAACAAATCGCTTTTTGAGGTATGGATGCTTATTTTTAATTTTATAGGACAGAAGCGAAAATTGAAAATTTCATAAGAGGTACGTACCTCTTTGTTCAAAAAATCGATTTTTAAAAAAAATTTTTAGAAATGGCTGAATTTTCGTTTGAAGTCTTGTTTTTGCCAGTATTTTTCAAAACAAATCGCTTTTTGAGGTATGGATGCTTATTTTTAATTTTATAGGACAGAAGCGAAAATTGAAAATTTCATAAGAGGTACCTCTTTGTTAAGAAAATCGATTTTTAAAAAAAATTTTTAGAAATGGCTGAATTTTTGTTTGAAGTCTTGTTTTTGCCAGTATTTTTCAAAACAAATCGCTTTTTGAGGTATGGATGCTTATTTTTAATTTTATAGGACAGAAGCGAAAATTGAAAATTTCATAAGAGGTACCTCTTTGTTCAAAAAATCGATTTTTAAAAAAAATTTTTAGAAATGGCTGAATTTTCGTTTGAAGTCTTGTTTTTGCCAGTATTTTTCAAAACAAATCGCTTTTTGAGGTATGGATGCTTATTTTTAATTTTATAGGACAGAAGCGAAAATTGAAAATTTCATAAGAGGTACCTCTTTGTTCAAAAAATCGATTTTAAAAAAAATTTTTAGAAATGGCTGAATTTTCGTTTGAAGTCTTGTTTTTGCCAGTATTTTTCAAAACAAATCGCTTTTTGAGGTATGGATGCTTATTTTTAATTTTATAGGACAGAAGCGAAAATTGAAAATTTCATAAGAGGTACCTCTTTGTTCAAAAAATCGATTTTTAAAAAAAATGTTTAGAAATGGCTGAATTTTTGTTTGAAGTCTTGTTTTTGCCAGTATTTTTCAAAACAAATCGCTTTTTGAGGTATGGATGCTTATTTTTAATTTTATAGGACAGAAGCGAAAATTGAAAATTTCATAAGAGGTACCTCTTTGTTCAAAAAATCGATTTTAAAAAAAAATTTTTAGAAATGGCTGAATTTTTGTTTGAAGTCTTGTTTTTGCCAGTATTTTTCAAAACAAATCGCTTTTTGAGGTATGGATGCTTATTTTTAATTTTATAGGACAGAAGCGAAAATTGAAAATTTCATAAGAGGTACCTCTTTGTTCAAAAAATCGATTTTAAAAAAAAATTTTTAGAAATGGCTGAATTTTCGTTTGAAGTCTTGTTTTTGCCAGTATTTTTCAAAACAAATCGCTTTTTGAGGTATGGATGCTTATTTTTAATTTTATAGGACAGAAGCGAAAATTGAAAATTTCATAAGAGGTACCTCTTTGTTCAAAAAATCGATTTTAAAAAAAAATGTTTAGAAATGGCTGAATTTTCGTTTGAAGTCTTGTTTTTGCCAGTATTTTTCAAAACAAATCGCTTTTTGAGGTATGGATGCTTATTTTTAATTTTATAGGACAGAAGCGAAAATTGAAAATTTCATAAGAGGTACCTCTTTGTTCAAAAAATCGATTTTAAAAAAAAATTTTTAGAAATGGCTGAATTTTCGTTTGAAGTCTTGTTTTTGCCAGTATTTTTCAAAACAAATCGCTTTTTGAGGTATGGATGCTTATTTTTAATTTTATAGGACAGAAGCGAAAATTGAAAATTTCATAAGAGGTACCTCTTTGTTCAAAAAATCGATTTTAAAAAAAAATTTTTAGAAATGGCTGAATTTTTGTTTGAAGTCTTGTTTTTGCCAGTATTTTTCAAAACAAATCGCTTTTTGAGGTATGGATGCTTATTTTTAATTTTATAGGACAGAAGCGAAAATTGAAAATTTCATAAGAGGTACCTCTTTGTTCAAAAAATCGATTTTTAAAAAAAAATGTTTAGAAATGGCTGAATTTTCGTTTGAAGTCTTGTTTTTGCCAGTATTTTTCAAAACAAATCGCTTTTTGAGGTATGGATGCTTATTTTTAATTTTATAGGACAGAAGCGAAAATTGAAAATTTCATAAGAGGTACCTCTTTGTTCAAAAAATCGATTTTTAAAAAAAATTTTTACAAATGGCTGAATTTTCGTTTGTAGTCTTGTTTTTGCCAGTATTTTTCAAAACAAATCGCTTTTTGAGGTATGGATGCTTATTTTTAATTTTATAGGACAGAAGCGAAAATTGAAAATTTCATAAGAGGTACGTACCTCTTTGTTCAAAAAATCGATTTTTAAAAAAAATTTTTAGAAATGGCTGAATTTTTGTTTGAAGTCTTGTTTTTGCCAGTATTTTTCAAAACAAATCGCTTTTTGAGGTATGGATGCTTATTTTTAATTTTATAGGACAAAAGCGAAAATTGAAAATTTCATAAGAGGTACCTCTTTGTTCAAAAAATCGATTTTTAAAAAAAATTTTTAGAAATGGCTGAATTTTTGTTTGAAGTCTTGTTTTTGCCAGTATTTTTCAAAACAAATCGCTTTTTGAGGTATGGATGCTTATTTTTAATTTTATAGGACAGAAGCGAAAATTGAAAATTTCATAAGAGGTACCTCTTTGTTCAAAAAATCGATTTAAAAAAAAAATTTTTAGAAATGGCTGAATTTTCGTTTGAAGTCTTGTTTTTGCCAGTATTTTTCAAAACAAATCGCTTTTTGAGGTATGGATGCTTATTTTTAATTTTATAGGACAGAAGCGAAAATTGAAAATTTCATAAGAGGTACCTCTTTGTTCAAAAAATCGATTTTTAAAAAAAATTTTTAGAAATGGCTGAATTTTCGTTTGAAGTCTTGTTTTTGCCAGTATTTTTCAAAACAAATCGCTTTTTGAGGTATGGATGCTTATTTTTAATTTTATAGGACAGAAGCGAAAATTGAAAATTTCATAAGAGGTACGTACCTCTTTGTTCAAAAAATCGATTTTTAAAAAAAATTTTTAGAAATGGCTGAATTTTTGTTTGAAGTCTTGTTTTTGCCAGTATTTTTCAAAACAAATCGCTTTTTGAGGTATGGATGCTTATTTTTAATTTTATAGGACAGAAGCGAAAATTGAAAATTTCATAAGAGGTACCTCTTTGTTCAAAAAATCGATTTTAAAAAAAAATTTTTAGAAATGGCTGAATTTTCGTTTGAAGTCTTGTTTTTGCCAGTATTTTTCAAAACAAATCGCTTTTTGAGGTATGGATGCTTATTTTTAATTTTATAGGACAGAAGCGAAAATTGAAAATTTCATAAGAGGTACCCCTTTGTTCAAAAAATCGATTTTTAAAAAAAATTTTTAGAAATGGCTGAATTTTCGTTTGAAGTCTTGTTTTTGCCAGTATTTTTCAAAACAAATCGCTTTTTGAGGTATGGATGCTTATTTTTAATTTTATAGGACAGAAGCGAAAATTGAAAATTTCATAAGAGGTACCTCTTTGTTCAAAAAATCGATTTTTAAAAAAAATTTTTAGAAATGGCTGAATTTTTGTTTGAAGTCTTGTTTTTGCCAGTATTTTTCAAAACAAATCGCTTTTTGAGGTATGGATGCTTATTTTTAATTTTATAGGACAGAAGCGAAAATTGAAAATTTCATAAGAGGTACCTCTTTGTTCAAAAAATCGATTTTAAAAAAAAATTTTTAGAAATGGCTGAATTTTCGTTTGAAGTCTTGTTTTTGCCAGTATTTTTCAAAACAAATCGCTTTTTGAGGTATGGATGCTTATTTTTAATTTTATAGGACAGAAGCGAAAATTGAAAATTTCATAAGAGGTACCTCTTTGTTCAAAAAATCGATTTTTAAAAAAAATTTTTAGAAATGGCTGAATTTTTGTTTGAAGTCTTGTTTTTGCTAGTATTTTTCAAAACAAATCGCTTTTTGAGGTATGGATGCTTATTTTTAATTTTATAGGACAGAAGCGAAAATTGAAAATTTCATAAGAGGTACGTACCTCTTTGTTCAAAAAATCGATTTTTAAAAAAAATTTTTAGAAATGGCTGAATTTTCGTTTGAAGTCTTGTTTTTGCCAGTATTTTTCAAAACAAATCGCTTTTTGAGGTATGGATGCTTATTTTTAATTTTATAGGACGGAAGCGAAAATTGAAAATTTCATAAGAGGTACCTCTTTGTTCAAAAAATCGATTTTTAAAAAAAATTTTTAGAAATGGCTGAATTTTCGTTTGAAGTCTTGTTTTTGCCAGTATTTTTCAAAACAAATCGCTTTTTGAGGTATGGATGCTTATTTTTAATTTTATAGGACAGAAGCGAAAATTGAAAATTTCATAAGAGGTACCTCTTTGTTCAAAAAATCGATTTTTAAAAAAAATTTTTAGAAATGGCTGAATTTTCGTTTGAAGTCTTGTTTTTGCCAGTATTTTTCAAAACAAATCGCTTTTTGAGGTATGGATGCTTATTTTTAATTTTATAGGACAGAAGCGAAAATTGAAAATTTCATAAGAGGTACCTCTTTGTTCAAAAAATCGATTTTAAAAAAAAATTTTTAGAAATGGCTGAATTTTCGTTTGAAGTCTTGTTTTTGCCAGTATTTTTCAAAACAAATCGCTTTTTGAGGTATGGATGCTTATTTTTAATTTTATAGGACAGAAGCGAAAATTGAAAATTTCATAAGAGGTACCTCTTTGTTCAAAAAATCGATTTTTCAAAAAAATTTTTAGAAATGGCTGAATTTTTGTTTGAAGTCTTGTTTTTGCCAGTATTTTTCAAAACAAATCGCTTTTTGAGGTATGGATGCTTATTTTTAATTTTATAGGACAGAAGCGAAAATTGAAAATTTCATAAGAGGTACCTCTTTGTTCAAAAAATCGATTTTTAAAAAAAATTTTTAGAAATGGCTGAATTTTCGTTTGAAGTCTTGTTTTTGCCAGTATTTTTCAAAACAAATCGCTTTTTGAGGTATGGATGCTTATTTTTAATTTTATAGGACAGAAGCGAAAATTGAAAATTTCATAAGAGGTACCTCTTTGTTCAAAAAATCGATTTTTAAAAAAAATTTTTAGAAATGGCTGAATTTTTGTTTGAAGTCTTGTTTTTGCCAGTATTTTTCAAAACAAATCGCTTTTTGAGGTATGGATGCTTATTTTTAATTTTATAGGACAGAAGCGAAAATTGAAAATTTCATAAGAGGTACCTCTTTGTTCAAAAAATCGATTTTAAAAAAAAATTTTTAGAAATGGCTGAATTTTTGTTTGAAGTCTTGTTTTTGCCAGTATTTTTCAGAACAAATCGCTTTTTGAGGTATGGATGCTTATTTTTAATTTTATAGGACAGAAGCGAAAATTGAAAATTTCATAAGAGGTACCTCTTTGTTCAAAAAATCGATTTAAAAAAAAAAAATTTTAGAAATGGCTGAATTTTTGTTTGAAGTCTTGTTTTTGCCAGTATTTTTCAAAACAAATCGCTTTTTGAGGTATGGATGCTTATTTTTAATTTTATAGGACAGAAGCGAAAATTGAAAATTTCATAAGAGGTACCTCTTTGTTCAAAAAATCGATTTTTAAAAAAAATTTTTAGAAATGGCTGAATTTTTGTTTGAAGTCTTGTTTTTGCCAGTATTTTTCGGAACAAATCGCTTTTTGAGGTATGGATGCTTATTTTTAATTTTATAGGACAGAAGCGAAAATTGAAAATTTCATAAGAGGTACCTCTTTGTTCAAAAAATCGATTTTTAAAAAAAATTTTTAGAAATGGCTGAATTTTTGTTTGAAGTCTTGTTTTTGCCAGTATTTTTCAAAACAAATCGCTTTTTGAGGTATGGATGCTTATTTTTAATTTTATAGGACAGAAGCGAAAATTGAAAATTTCATAAGAGGTACCTCTTTGTTCAAAAAATCGATTTTTAAAAAAAATTTTTAGAAATGGCTGAATTTTCGTTTGAAGTCTTGTTTTTGCCAGTATTTTTTAAAACAAATCGCTTTTTGAGGTATGGATGCTTATTTTTAATTTTATAGGACAGAAGCGAAAATTGAAAATTTCATAAAATTTGTTCAAAAAATCGATTTTAAAAAAAAATTTTTAGAAATGGCTGAATTTTTGTTTGAAGTCTTGTTTTTGCCAGTATTTTTCAAAACAAATCGCTTTTTGAGGTATGGATGCTTATTTTTAATTTTATAGGACAGAAGCGAAAATTGAAAATTTCATAAGAGGTACCTCTTTGTTCAAAAAATCGATTTTAAAAAAAAATTTTTAGAAATGGCTGAATTTTTGTTTGAAGTCTTGTTTTTGCCAGTATTTTTCGGAACAAATCGCTTTTTGAGGTATGGATGCTTATTTTTAATTTTATAGGACAGAAGCGAAAATTGAAAATTTCATAAGAGGTACCTCTTTGTTCAAAAAATCGATTTTAAAAAAAAATTTTTAGAAATGGCTGAATTTTCGTTTGAAGTCTTGTTTTTGCCAGTATTTTTCAAAACAAATCGCTTTTTGAGGTATGGATGCTTATTTTTAATTTTATAGGACAGAAGCGAAAATTGAAAATTTCATAAGAGGTACCTCTTTGTTCAAAAAATCGATTTTTAAAAAAAATTTTTAGAAATGGCTGAATTTTCGTTTGAAGTCTTGTTTTTGCCAGTATTTTTCAAAACAAATCGCTTTTTGAGGTATGGATGCTTATTTTTAATTTTATAGGACAGAAGCGAAAATTGAAAATTTCATAAGAGGTACCTCTTTGTTCAAAAAATCGATTTAAAAAAAATTTTTAGAAATGGCTGAATTTTCGTTTGAAGTCTTGTTTTTGCCAGTATTTTTCAGAACAAATCGCTTTTTGAGGTATAGATGCTTATTTTTAATTTTATAGGACAGAAGCGAAAATTGAAATTTTCATAAGAGGTACCTCTTTGTTCAAAAAATCGATTTTTAAAAAAAATTTTTAGAAATGGCTGAATTTTCGTTTGAAGTCTTGTTTTTGCCAGTATTTTTTAAAACAAATCGCTTTTTGAGGTATGGATGCTTATTTTTAATTTTATAGGACAGAAGCGAAAATTGAAAATTTCATAAGAGGTACCTCTTTGTTCAAAAAATCGATTTTAAAAAAAAATTTTTAGAAATGGCTGAATTTTCGTTTGAAGTCTTGTTTTTGCCAGTATTTTTCAAAACAAATCGCTTTTTGAGGTATGGATGCTTATTTTTAATTTTATAGGACAGAAGCGAAAATTGAAAATTTCATAAGAGGTACCTCTTTGTTCAAAAAATCGATTTAAAAAAAAATTTTTAGAAATGGCTGAATTTTCGTTTGAAGTCTTGTTTTTGCCAGTATTTTTCAGAACAAATCGCTTTTTGAGGTATAGATGCTTATTTTTAATTTTATAGGACAGAAGCGAAAATTGAAATTTTCATAAGAGGTACCTCTTTGTTCAAAAAATCGATTTTAAAAAAAAATTTTTAGAAATGGCTGAATTTTTGTTTGAAGTCTTGTTTTTGCCAGTATTTTTCAAAACAAATCGCTTTTTGAGGTATGGATGCTTATTTTTAATTTTATAGGACAGAAGCGAAAATTGAAAATTTCATAAGAGGTACCTCTTTGTTCAAAAAATCGATTTTAAAAAAAAATTTTTAGAAATGGCTGAATTTTTGTTTGAAGTCTTGTTTTTGCCAGTATTTTTCGGAACAAATCGCTTTTTGAGGTATGGATGCTTATTTTTAATTTTATAGGACAGAAGCGAAAATTGAAAATTTCATAAGAGGTACCTCTTTGTTCAAAAAATCGATTTTTAAAAAAAATTTTTAGAAATGGCTGAATTTTTGTTTGAAGTCTTGTTTTTGCCAGTATTTTTCAAAACAAATCGCTTTTTGAGGTATGGATGCTTATTTTTAATTTTATAGAACAGAAGCGAAAATTGAAAATTTCATAAGAGGTACCTCTTTGTTCAAAAAATCGATTTTAAAAAAAAATTTTTAGAAATGGCTGAATTTTCGTTTGAAGTCTTGTTTTTGCCAGTATTTTTCAAAACAAATCGCTTTTTGAGGTATGGATGCTTATTTTTAATTTTATAGGACAGAAGCGAAAATTGAAAATTTCATAAGAGGTACCTCTTTGTTCAAAAAATCGATTTTTAAAAAAAATTTTTAGAAATGGCTGAATTTTTGTTTGAAGTCTTGTTTTTGCCAGTATTTTTCGGAACAAATCGCTTTTTGAGGTATGGATGCTTATTTTTAATTTTATAGGACAGAAGCGAAAATTGAAAATTTCATAAGAGGTACCTCTTTGTTCAAAAAATCGATTTTTAAAAAAAATTTTTAGAAATGGCTGAATTTTTGTTTGAAGTCTTGTTTTTGCCAGTATTTTTCGGAACAAATCGCTTTTTGAGGTATGGATGCTTATTTTTAATTTTATAGGACAGAAGCGAAAATTGAAAATTTCATAAGAGGTACCTCTTTGTTCAAAAAATCGATTTTTAAAAAAAATTTTTAGAAATGGCTGAATTTTCGTTTGAAGTCTTGTTTTTGCCAGTATTTTTCAAAACAAATCGCTTTTTGAGGTATGGATGCTTATTTTTAATTTTATAGGACAGAAGCGAAAATTGAAAATTTCATAAGAGGTACCTCTTTGTTCAAAAAATCGATTTTTAAAAAAAATTTTTAGAAATGGCTGAATTTTTGTTTGAAGTCTTGTTTTTGCCAGTATTTTTCGGAACAAATCGCTTTTTGAGGTATGGATGCTTATTTTTAATTTTATAGGACAGAAGCGAAAATTGAAAATTTCATAAGAGGTACCTCTTTGTTCAAAAAATCGATTTTTAAAAAAAATTTTTAGAAATGGCTGAATTTTTGTTTGAAGTCTTGTTTTTGCCAGTATTTTTCAAAACAAATCGCTTTTTGAGGTATGGATGCTTATTTTTAATTTTATAGGACAGAAGCGAAAATTGAAAATTTCATAAGAGGTACCTCTTTGTTCAAAAAATCGATTTTTAAAAAAATTTTTTAGAAATGGCTGAATTTTTGTTTGAAGTCTTGTTTTTGCCAGTATTTTTCAAAACAAATCGCTTTTTGAGGTATGGATGCTTATTTTTAATTTTATAGGACAGAAGCGAAAATTGAAAATTTCATAAGAGGTACCTCTTTGTTCAAAAAATCGATTTTTAAAAAAAATTTTTAGAAATGGCTGAATTTTTGTTTGAAGTCTTGTTTTTGCCAGTATTTTTCGGAACAAATCGCTTTTTGAGGTATGGATGCTTATTTTTAATTTTATAGGACAGAAGCGAAAATTGAAAATTTCATAAGAGGTACCTCTTTGTTCAAAAAATCGATTTTTAAAAAAAATTTTTAGAAATGGCTGAATTTTTGTTTGAAGTCTTGTTTTTGCCAGTATTTTTCAAAACAAATCGCTTTTTGAGGTATGGATGCTTATTTTTAATTTTATAGGACAGAAGCGAAAATTGAAAATTTCATAAGAGGTACCTCTTTGTTCAAAAAATCGATTTTTAAAAAAATTTTTTAGAAATGGCTGAATTTTTGTTTGAAGTCTTGTTTTTGCCAGTATTTTTCAAAACAAATCGCTTTTTGAGGTATGGATGCTTATTTTTAATTTTATAGGACAGAAGCGAAAATTGAAAATTTCATAAGAGGTACCTCTTTGTTCAAAAAATCGATTTTTAAAAAAAATTTTTAGAAATGGCTGAATTTTTGTTTGAAGTCTTGTTTTTGCCAGTATTTTTCGGAACAAATCGCTTTTTGAGGTATGGATGCTTATTTTTAATTTTATAGGACAGAAGCGAAAATTGAAAATTTCATAAGAGGTACCTCTTTGTTCAAAAAATCGATTTTTAAAAAAAATTTTTAGAAATGGCTGAATTTTTGTTTGAAGTCTTGTTTTTGCCAGTATTTTTCAAAACAAATCGCTTTTTGAGGTATGGATGCTTATTTTTAATTTTATAGGACAGAAGCGAAAATTGAAAATTTCATAAGAGGTACCTCTTTGTTCAAAAAATCGATTTTAAAAAAAAATTTTTAGAAATGGCTGAATTTTTGTTTGAAGTCTTGTTTTTGCCAGTATTTTTCAAAACAAATCGCTTTTTGAGGTATGGATGCTTATTTTTAATTTTATAGGACAGAAGCGAAAATTGAAAATTTCATAAGAGGTACCTCTTTGTTCAAAAAATCGATTTAAAAAAAAAATTTTTAGAAATGGCTGAATTTTTGTTTGAAGTCTTGTTTTTGCCAGTATTTTTCAAAACAAATCGCTTTTTGAGGTATGGATGCTTATTTTTAATTTTATAGGACAGAAGCGAAAATTGAAAATTTCATAAGAGGTACCTCTTTGTTCAAAAAATCGATTTTAAAAAAAAATTTTTAGAAATGGCTGAATTTTCGTTTGAAGTCTTGTTTTTGCCAGTATTTTTCAAAACAAATCGCTTTTTGAGGTATGGATGCTTATTTTTAATTTTATAGGACAGAAGCGAAAATTGAAAATTTCATAAGAGGTACCTCTTTGTTCAAAAAATCGATTTTTAAAAAAATTTTTAGAAATGGCTGAATTTTCGTTTGAAGTCAGTAGTAGGGAACTGTATGTGCTGCGACCATTAAAAATATTAAATTTCAGCAATTAAATTTGAAATTTTTCAATTTTAATTGCCAAAATTCTCAAATTTCCCAAAATTCTCAAATTTCATTTTGTGTGTGTTCGTGTGTGTATTTTTTCCCACGGTTTAGTAGGGGCGTTCACATTGTTGTTTTTTTTTTTAAATAAAATGTTGGGGTAGGCGTGGGAATTTGTGTCTGTCCATATGTGACGTTGAGAATACATGTCCGTCGGTATGTGAGCGTGGGAATTTGTGTCTGTCCATATGTGACCTTGAGAATACATGTCCGTCGGTATGTGAGCGTGGGAATTTCTGTCTGTCCATATGTGACCTTGAGAATACATGTCCGTCGGTATGTGAGCGTGGGAATTTCTGTCTGTCCATTTACACTGTGTACGCCTGGTGAATAAAAAAATTTTGAAGCATTTTTAGGAATCACACTATTTAAAAAGTGTAGTAGTTATATATGGATGCCCTTAATGTTTGTGGTTCGTTCCTTCTTGCTGGAGTGAGATTTTTTCTTTTATTTTTTTGCTTATTAAAATTTGGTGTGTTTACTTAAGATTTGTCGTCCAGCAATTCAGTGTTTTGTTTTTACTTTTTTGCTTGCAATGCTTGAGTCTGGAGGAATAATTTGATTATTCTGATCTTGAAGACGTCGTGAAAAAAAAAAAATTACTATTGCATAAATATTGAAACTGATGTTTTGTTTATTTTATACATGACGATCATCGATGGATTTTATTTGGGGATCTGGATGGTGGTGCGATTTCTGTATTTTGTAGAATATGAATATTTATGCTATGTTTAAGTGTTTGTGTTTTTTGTGTTCTGAGTGGCGGTTGGAATGTATGGCTGTCAGACAGTCTGTGTGTGTGACGATTGGTGAGTCTGTATGACAGTCCGCTTTCTTGCTTTCCTGGTCAGTATAAAATGTGATAAGGTGTACATATTCATGCGTACATAAATATCTACAAATTTATTTCATTTACGCATATACATACAAACAAATAATAAGCGTTTATTCTTTGTGCCCAAATATTCCCTTGACCATTTGAATGAATGAATGAACCATTGTTTAAACATATACATTGTTTTAATTTTTATTAATATATAATATTTATACATACATTTACATATATTTTTTAATATAAAGCTGCCTCCACTGCGTCAGCTGCCTCTATCAACAATTGATCGTTGGTATCTTCGTATAATGCAAGAAACATTGGGACATCAATTTTTGGGAGCATTTGGACTTCCAATATTTCTATGTGCGGTTTTTTGGTTACCTCACTTCTATTGGATTCACTACCAGCCTCGGCAGGCTGAGTATTGATGCTCAAAAATAGGTCATCGTCACCTGTCAGCATCTCTTCATATTCTTCCTCTATTTTTTGGAGTGGGTTAGATGAAGATGGTTGCGAAGACAGCTCTAGGAGAAGCTCCTCATCTCCTTCAAGATGTTTCTCGAACTCTTCCTGTCTGGCTTTTCTTAAATTCTCCTTCAAATGGTGACGCTGAAGTCTCCGATATAATGGTGTGTACCAGAAGGGCTTCATTGTAGAAATAAAAGCTCAACTTCAAAATTTGATAATTTTGCTTTGAAAACTTGTGAAGCTACAAAAATTTTGTAGTTTATCAGATACCACAATGTTTTGTCCACGTAGCAGTTTCTTTTGCTACAAAATTTTGGAACGTCTCTACATGCATAAGCATGCCGCCGTATTCTGTGTATATCACATATCATAATGCTTGTTTATATAAATATTGTCTACGTAGCAGTTTCATTCTCCTAAATATTTTCTAACGTATTTGCATGCATAAGCATGCCTCGGCATTCTGTGTATATCAGATACCACAATGTTTTGTCCACGTAGCAGTTTCATTCCCGTAAACATTTTGTATCGTAGAGGCATGCATAAGCATGTCCCCGTACTCTGTATATATCACATTCCGTTCAAAACTTTGTAACGTGTCTGCATGCACAAGCATGTCTCTGTACTCTGTAGATATCACTTATCAAAATTTATGTTTACATAAATATTGTCTACGTAGCAGTTTCATTCCCTTAAACATTTTGTATTGTAGAGGCATGCATAAGCATGCCTCGGCATTCTGTGTATATCAGATACCACAACGTTTTGTCCACGTAGCAGTTTCTTTTCTAATTTTTTAATCTTAACCGTTTCTATCACCAGATACGCTACTTTTGCAAAGTAACGCAAAGCTACTTTGTTGGAATGAAGCGTACTATACCAAAACAAAATTTTCACGAATTTGTATTAATCTAAATTTTTAGAATAAAATTCAGTACATTTTTGTATCTAAAAGTAACAAGTCGTGACTATTAAAAAATTCCTTGTGCGTTATTAATAAATCTAAGACAGAAAATAAATACATATTCTCAAAAAACATATTATTTGTATATCAAAAAATAAGAGTGTGTCATATAATTTAAGCAAAGACAGAATTTAAATATATATATATATATATAAAAATCCTTGTAATATTACTTGTTATTCAAGCAATCAATATATTTTTTAATAAAAAAAGTACACTATAACCAAAATAATTTTTATAAGTGTAAATCAAAATATTTAAAAAAAAAATGAGTTCATCAATTTTCAAGTGCAATATCTGTAATAAGGTATATAAATACCAAAAATCTTATTTAGAACATTGCAAAGGTCATGTTCAACCACAACAAGTGCAACAGTCGATACAACCCCCAACATCTGCGTACAACCCCATAGCAACATATCAACAAATCGCACAGTCCATACAACCCTCAACATATGCATACAACTCAATGGTCTAAAACAATTTGCAGTATCAGTATCCGGCGCAGTATCAGTACCCAGTGCAGTATCAGTATCCAGTGCAGTATCAGTATCCAGTGCAGGTACCAGCGTATCCTTTATATCCGTATCCAGTGTCAACCAACCAATTCACAGCACCTATGGAGATTCCATATCCCATTGAATATAGCGTACCTATACAGTTGCAGCAAAATAATATGCCTAATTATTACCCAAGCTATTTGCCCGTAGATAATCCTTCTCAAGACATGGATATAAGTCAAGTTATTCCACATGATCAGGCAAATACACAAAATAATGAAGTAGAAATGGATATCTCAAATTCTGCGGATGATCTACTGTCTCAAGCTCCAAATGAATGCAAATATTATATAATAAATAGTGCTTTTAAAAATAATATTACAACATTTGGAGTTCCAGTAAATAAAGATTGTATTCTATTTGAAGATGTTATTGTGGATAATAAACATATTATCAAAGAAAGACTTGAAAATAGTCTTGCCGTACACAACATTATTAAATTTAATATTACTCTTATTGGAGAGTATATTAAAATTATAAGCGATGATATGGAATTGTGTACTATTTCTCACCGGGCAAAGATGGATCTTCTGTGCATTGGAGATGATGTTGAGGAAATTATGGCAAAGCAATTTCAAGAAATCCACAACAAAATGTCTGAATTTCAAGAACGGGATTCAGGATGGACTTTAATTAGAATTGTTCGCCTCGAAATCGCTATAAATAAGTCATCTTTGGTGAGAGGATCGAACTGGATAAGTACGCCGGAGAACTTAAAAAGTAAAAAGGCATGTATAAATGTTGAAAATAATGACATTTATTGTTTTAAATGGGCAATAATATCTGCACTGGATACATCTGATATTAAAAGACCTCAACGTTGCTGCTCATACAACATTGCAGACATCAGCGCTGATATCATATGTTTGCAAAACGGAATTGAGATTGACTTCAAAAATTTAAAGTTTCCGTTGGCGTTAAAGAGTATCAGGATATTTGAAGAAAGCAATCCAAATATTAGCGTCAATGTGTTCGGATACAATGATGAAAGCAATGAGATTGTTGGACCATTCTATAACACCAAGAATGAAAAAGCTAAACATATTAATTTGTTATTATTAGAAAATGCTGAAGGATATCAGCATTATATTCTTATAACAAATATATCAAAGTAAGTAATAAAACATACATTTATTTACGTAAATATATTAATATATATTCTTATAACTTTTTTCTTTCCACAGACTTTTAAAATCTCAGACTACCAAGCACTGCAAAAAACTTGTCTTCTGTAACAGCTGCCTCCAATACACCCACAATGAGAGGACGTTAGAGCGACATAAAGAAGAATGTGGGCAAATTGTTGCGGAGCTGCCGTCTGAGGAAAATGCCGTGTTGCAGTTTAAAGACCACCAACGACAAATGGATGTACCATTTGTTGTGTATGCAGACTTTGAATGCATACTGGAGGAGGTTAATATTAGAGTAAGTGACAAAAGTAGGTATCGCAAAAAGCACATTCCTTGTGCTTTTAGTTATTATATTAAATGTAAGCATAATGATAGTTTAGATAAGTTTAAATTATATACGGGGAGGGATGCAGCAGAAAAGTTTGTAGAAAATTTGATTGAAGATTGTGAAGATATTTATAATGAATATCTAGTAAATAAAAGGGAAGTGGATGCTTTAACTCCTTTCGAAAATTTTAATTTTCGAAATGCGATAGATTGTCATATTTGTCATAAATATCTAGGCAATGATAGAGTGCGAGATCACTGCCACATAAGTGGTAAATTTAGAGGAGCAGCTCATAATAGATGCAATTTAAAATTTCAAATTCCAAAATTTATACCAATCTATTTCCACAATTATTCATCTTATGACGCGCATCTTTTTGTTAAAGAGTTGGGTAAAAAATCTGACAATATAAAAGTCCTTCCGCTCAACAAAGAATTATACATATCACTATCTAGATTTTCAAAAATGACCGACAACTACAACCTTGAACTTAGATTTTTAGACACAATTCGCTTTATGCCTGAAAGCTTAGAATCTTTAGCTAATAATCTTTCAGAACAAGACTTTCACATCATTAAAAGACAATTTAAAACAAAAAAAGAGTTTGATCTAGTGAGAAGAAAAGGTGTCTTTCCCTATGATTTTCTTAATTCTTTTGAAAAATTGAATGTTGGTGAACTTCCAGCAAGGGAAAATTTCTTCAACCATCTCAATAATAAGGAGTGCTCGATTGAAGACTATGAGCATGCAAAAGAAGTTTGGAATGCTTTCGGCTGCAAAACCTTGCAAGATTACATGGAAGTATATTTAAAAACGGATGTTCTCTTACTTGCAGATATATTTGAAAGTTTTAGAAAGGTTTGCAAGAACATCTACCACTTAGATCCATGTCAATATTACACTGCACCAGGACTATCGTGGGATGCTATGCTAAAGTACACAAATATAGAACTAGAGCTTTTGACGGACATAGATATGTACAATTTCTTCAAGAAAGGAATACGTGGTGGACTTGTACAATGCAGTAACCGATATTCAAAGGCTAACAACAAATATCTACCTGACTTCGATAGAGAAAAGCCCTCAGAATTTATTGTGTACTTAGACGCAAATAACCTCTACGGTTGGGCTATGTCTGAGTATTTACCTTATGGTGGATTCAGATGGCTGTCAGCTGAAGAGCTAAATGTGGATCCTAAAACCATAGGTGATAATTCAAGTGATGGATATGTCTATGAAGTTACTTTAGACTGTCCTTCTCATTTGCATGACTCTCACAATGACCTACCTTTCTGTCCAGAAAATAAGAAAATTTTGCAAACAAAGCACATTAAATTAGTTGCAGATTTTTCAACAAAACAAACATATGTCATACATTATAGAGTTCTTAAACAATGTTTACAGTATGGTCTAGTTCTAAAGAAAGTGCATCGAATTCTCACCTATAAGCAATCAACCTGGTTGAAAAGTTATATAGACTTGAATACCAAACATAGGGCTACTGCAAAAAATACTTTTGAAAAAAATTTTTTCAAATTGTTAAATAATGCAGTATACGGTAAAACTATGGAGAATGTGGAAAAGAGAAAAGATGTACGAATAGTTACGAACTGGAAAAGGACAAACTGTAATCATTTAGGAGCTCAAGATTGGATATCTAAACCTAATTTTCATAGTTTGTCAATATTTTCTGAGAATATGGTAGCGATTCAAATGAATAGAGTGAAAACCTATTACAATAAGCCTATATATTTAGGATTTTGTGTATTAGAGCTTTCCAAATGGAAAATGTATGATTTCCATTATGGGTACATGCAACCCAAATTCAAGTCAAACTTATCACTGAATTATATGGACACTGACTCTTTCATTTACACAGTAAAAACAGAAGACTTTTATGCTGACATAAAAACTGACCTCGACCATAAGTTTGATACATCAGATTACCCAAAAGACAATGTATATGGATTTCCTCTGGTAAACAAAAAGGTATTGGGTATGATGAAGGATGAAAATTGTGGAAAGGTAATGAAGGAATTTGTAGGATTGCGGTCAAAAATGTACTCTTTTAGTGTGCAACATCAAAGTGATATTAAAAAATCGAAAGGAGTAAAGAAGTGCATTCTTAATAATTATAGTATAGCTTCATATAGAAATTGCTTATTCAATAAGTCGACTGTGTATGATGATATGCTAACATTTAAATCAAAAATTCATCAAATTTATACAAATGAAATAAATAAAGTAGTATTAAATTATGCAGACGATAAAAGAAAAATAAGAAGTGATAAGATGAGTACATATGCATGGTATCATTTTCGAATCGAGGAAACTAATCCTGATTATGAACTTGACATGCTACTGTGGGAAATTTCAAGACTAGAAGAGGAAGAAGCAGTGCTATAACTGTATCCCTATTTTTAAGTAATAATTTTTATGTTTATTTAAGTAGTTAAATCTATTAATAAGTAAAAAAAATTGTTGTATTGTTAAGAGAAATAAACAAAAAAAAATTGTACAAATATATTTAAAATGAAAAAACATTCAGAATTTGTTTTATTTTGTTTGGTGATTTATTATTTAGTTTCATCGAAATATTGCATAATATGAATTAATTAAATGATTTATCATCATTTTTCTTAAGTAAAATACGGAGCACCGGCAGGTATCTGGCCCCTCCTCACAATCTGGATGGCTCCATGGACAAGACTTAAAGTGACCATCGTCCTTGTCCTCATCTTCCATTATACCAAAATCATCATTTTCATTCAACATATCGAGAAACATTTTCACCATTTCCATGTGTTCGTATATTACACATCTCTCAAAATCAACTAAGAATTGTGCGAGCTTGTTTCTAATGTCACTCATGATTTTATGAAATATTTTATAGTATTACTAAAATTTACTTCCGATCTTTTTGACTGTTAGTTCTCTACTAATAATTGTTTTCAACGAACCAGTACTAAGGTGTATGTTATGAAATTAAAAAAAAAAAAAACGATGTCAGCGTTTTTAGTCCAGAAAATAATTTAAAATTCGACTCAAAAAAATGAATACGTATATATGACATCTCTCTATCCTTTTCCAACTACTTAGTTTTAAATACTTGTATATTTATATATATATATATATATATATATATATTTAATTTTTCCTCACTTCGTCTTTTGTCAAAAATAAAACAAAAAAATCATTGTATAATGATTTTCTGTTAAGCTTCTTACAGTCTAGAAAGCTAAAATCGAGATTAGTTTGCAATAAAAGTTCAAAGCTATAAGTTGTGAAAAATTTCTACCGCAATGGATCTAGTGGAAAAATTTAATTCGTACAATACAAAATCCTTAATCCATATAAAGGATCTAGATGAATTATCCAAACACACTATCGTACGTGCAAAGCGAGTAACAACAAAGTATGGGGAAACAGTTCAACTTGAGCTGGAAAACCACATAATGTTTCTCCCCAACCGATACAATGCATTGACCAATGCAGAATTAGAAGAACTTTCGAATAATAAATATCGACTACAAAGAAAAGGAGAGCGAAACCTGATCTTAGAAAGCGAGATGAACGAGTTTTTAATACCAAACTCCCAGTACCCCGTTTGGCAGTAAAAAATATGTTATGTTCATATATTTTGTACTTAACAAGAAAAAAAAATAATAATAATAAAAAAGAAAATGTTTTTAAATATGTATGTATATAAATATATATGATTGTGTTTTATTTAATATCTTTGGTTATATCAATAAGAAATTTCAAACATAAGTGACCGCAATTATATGTATTAAAGTTTTGATATTGATTGTAGTTGTATTGAATATTTCTACCTAAATATTTGATTAATTCTAGAGGAGGTTGTAAATTTCCAAAGCTGTCGAAATATTGTTTTTCATTCTTGTTCCTATAGTATGCTACCCAATGAGTACCTGGGCCTGTTGATAAATCCAAATTGATTATTCCACACTCTACAGTCTTTGGTCGTTTTGGTAGTGAATCCAACATATAAACTCCTCTAAAGTGTGGAATATATTTTGAAAATTTTCTTAGATCAAATTCTGATAATGGTCTGTTGGGTAGCATTTCTAATAGTTTTTTGAATGATCTTTACAAACAAGTCCATAACCGTTTTTATATGGTTTAAGGTACAGTCCTTCTCCCACAGCAATAGACTCCATTGCCTTATTGTGTCTGGTGGCTTCCTCAAGTTGTTTTTTTGCATTCTTTGTTGCATTTACAGCTTTAGCTATAGAGGCACCTCCAGTTGCTAGACTACCAAGTGCACCTAGAGCAGTTAGAATCGGTATTATGGGCAAAAAACCACCAATTTTTGGAACATTTATAATACGCGGTATTATAACACGAGCTTTTTTCCCCTTAAGAGATTTACTGATAGCTTTACGAGCAATCTTAATGGCTGAATTAATATCTTGTGGTTTTTCCTTCTTCAATATCTTTGTTGCTGATTTAATTGTTTTATGAAACAGATTTTTGTCATTTATACGAATTCGTGGTGATGGTCTTTTCACTGTATTCCTTTTCTTTGCTTCAACACCCATACCAAGTTTAGTTTTTGCTTTCATTGCGTTGGTGACTATATATGAAAATGTTTTTTCTGCAAGATCACTATCTTTTGAAAGAACTCTTTCCCAAGCCGTATTTTCAAGAATTTTGTCAGCTTGATGTCTGCTGTTTAAGTCTTTATTTTTCGAGTAAGCAATATCGTGATTTTTGCAAGCAGCATCCAATAAGTTAATTCCTTTATCTCCTCTATCTAAACGCTTTTGTAATCTTGTGCCAGGTCCACAATACTGGTATCCAGGAAGATGTAATTCAAAAGGTAGAGAATTTATTGCTTTATTTAGTAAACCTTCTCCAACGATAGCTTGTTTGTGACTAAAACTTTTGTTATAAAGTACAACCATATTAATTTAAGCTACAATAAAAGATATTGTTCGCAAGTTTAGCAAGTAGTTATTAAAATGCGCTTCATAAAACAACATAAAAATATTTTAGTTCGTAATGCTGATATTTGTTCAAATGACAGTAAAAAAATAAGACATAGTTCCTTGTTACCAAATTCTATTCGAGCATTAATAGTTGGTCCTTCAAATTGTGGAAAAACTAACATAATGATTAGTTTGCTGGAAAGTCCTAATGGTCTCAAGTTTGAAAATATTTACTTGTACTCAAAATCTTTATATCAACCTAAATATGAATACCTAAAGAAATTAATTTCACCAATTAAAGGAATCGGATACTACACATTTGCAGAAAACGAGGACGTTGTTCCTCCTAGTGAAGCTAAAAGCAATTCAATTATGATTTTCGATGATGTTGCATGTGAAAAGCAAAGCAATATACGTGCATATTTTTGTATGGGTCGTCATAAGAACGTAGACTCATTTTACTTGTGTCAAACTTACACGCGGATTCCAAAACATTTGATAAGAGATAATGCTAATGTAATTATTATGTTTAAACAAGATGCGACAAATATGAAACATGTATATGATGATCACGTTGCCAGCGACATGGACTTTGAAATGTTTCAACGAATTTGTAGAGAATGTTGGAAGGAAAAATACGGATTTTTGGTGATAAGTAAAGATAATGAACTAAACAATGGTCGTTATAGAAAGTCATTTGATTACTTCATCATAATATAATTTACTGTTCATCAAATGCACCCTGCAGTATTTAATCTGACTTCAAACTTTATACATGTGATTATTGTAACTGATCAGATAAGCAGATCTGATACCTGATAAACTGACCTGATACCTGTTAAACTGACCTGATAAGCTGGTCTGATACCTGTTAAACTGACCTGATAAGCTGGTCTGATACCTGATAAACTGACCTGATAGCTGTTAAATTGACCTGATAAGCTGATCTGATACCTGATAAACTGACCTGATAGCTGTTAAACTGACCTGATAACCTGATCTGCTTCCTATTGAACTGACCTGATAGCTAAAATGAATGAACAAATTCTTAAAGACTTGGTGGCAACAAGAAATATCTTGAAGAAAAAGCTTCGTAGTATAAAAACTGGAGAAATAGATACACATCAGCAATTAACAGATACATTCAAGCCTATCACAGAACCTTTAAAAGAATTTATCAATAGCTCTAAATACGTTGGTAGACCAGTTAAAAAAGAACCGAGTGATAAGGAAACTGGAATTGATGACAATGAAAGTTTTCATCCTCAGAACTCAACAATAAAATTGGAAACGAGTACGCCCAAGAAACTAAGTGAACAAAAAATTTTTAAGCAATCTAATAGTAAAAGTAGCAGCAATTATGATGAAGATGACTTTTACTCACAAAATTCGAATAATGAAGAAAGTTATTCTGACTTATCACTATTGCAATCGAGAAACGAACTAGATACTAACTATGGTCCACATAAAGATAATAATAACGAATGGAGATTTGGTAATAGCACCATCGAGTTAAATCAAGATAAGATACAGGTTGGGGGACAAATATGGGCGCTCACGCCAGGACTTTTTTCTTTAATGTTTCATAAAGCACCAAAAAACTATGATAAATTCGAGCTTGAAATTTATAAAAAAATATTACTTGCTACCAATGCCCACAGGAGAGGCTATAAGTCTGATGGTCAAATCAAAGGGAGCATAGCCCATAAGTACAAACATATTATTGGAAAACTTTTCAAAGGAGACAATCATACAGGCTCATCAGATGTAACAAAAAGTAATTATTTAGGAAGGGGTTTGATGCAGTTTAACCCTCATAATCCAAACTATATATACTGGGATGATCCAAACGAGTTGGTAGATCGACTTAGACTACTGCTTGCATCACAGTCTGCAGGCCATACTAATCACAACAACGAAATTGTCTCAATTATTGAAGAACTACGTGAAGCTAATATAATTGTATAAACTATATACATACATAGATTTTTATATAAAACATGTCCGTAGATAAATTTGGGCATTATATTAACGATAGAAGTGAAGTAATTTCAACCAAAAATGCGCCTAAGTTGTTGGGCTTCTTTATGGATACGAACAAAAACATTGATGTCCAATACAAGAGAATCAAAAATGTTGCAAATGCTGTGGAGGAAAACGATGTTATCAATAAATTGTTTCTGCAAACTGAACTCAAAAAACAGCAACAAGAAGTAGCTTTCCAGTTAGAAAATCTTAATTCTCATTTGCAGGATATCAATAAGAAAATGGATGGTAATAAATCACTTTTTGATATGGAAATTGAAGAGCTACGAGAAAAAATTTATAGAATAGAAAATTACATGTTCGTATCAATAGGTGCAAGTGCATCAAGTAGATCACAACACACTTAAAACAGCGACTGGAAAAATAAGATGTCTTCAAAGAGAAATGTTGTAAATGAATTGCATAAGCAGGCTCGAAAACGTTTTGTACGTCGTAGAGTTGTGATGAAAGGAATAGATGATCTTTGGCAAGCTGATTTAGTTGAAATGGGAAATTATTCCTTAGACAATAGAAATTATCGATTTTTGCTAACTGTAATTGATACATTCTCAAAATTTGCTTGGGCAGTACCTTTGAGCAGAAAGAATGCATTCGAAACAACTCAGGCAATGGAGAATATTTTCAAATTGGGACGAATACCGAAAAACTTGCAAACAGACGATGGTAAAGAATTTTTCAATAAACATTTCAGTCAGTTGATGAATAAATACAATATTAATCACTACTCAACATATAGCACTATGAAAGCCTCAATAGTAGAACGATTCAATAGAACATTAAAAGGAATGATGTGGAAGGAATTTAGCTTAAATGGTTCATATAATTGGATTGATATGTATAGAGATTTACTTGATGCATACAATAGAAAAATTCATCGCACCATTAAAATGTCACCGATTAAAGTAAATAGTAAATTGAATATGATCAAAATACTTAATAATGGTGCTGCTATACCAATGGCATTCCGTAGTTGGGATTGTCATATGAATCCACACCTTAATACGGGAACCAATCACATATGGAATGTTAAACTGGCCGCTAATAAAGAACGCCCTCGTTTTGTCTTGATTGCCTTTCAACAAGAAAACAAGTTTGTTCATTGTGATCTTACTAACTTAAAAGTACATTTAAACTCAACCTCTTACCCATATGACGATCTTAATATAAAATTCAAAAATGAGCGCTATGCGATTCTATATGATATGTATCTAAGATTCCAACAAAGCTACTACATGAAACAACCCCAACCTCTTCTAACAGGTCAAGAGTTTAAAAATAACGCTCCAATTATTGTAGTTGATGTCAGTCACCAAAACGAAACGCTCAATACCGGACCAATCGACATAAAAATTGAATTTGAAACAGCAACAAATATTCCAGCAAAAACATCAGCTTACTGCGTTCTTATTCATGACCGCGTAATAGAATACATACCAATAAAAGGTCAAGTCCGGAAGCTCTTATAAAGTAAATACCATGGATGGTGATATTGTTTTTGTAGACTTGCAAGGTTTCAAAACTAATTCAAATGGCTTCATCGCAAAAGAACTAGCTGTAGTTTTCAGCAACAAGGAATGGTTCAATTTCATCATAAAACCTCCTTTTGATTTCGCATGTTTATCAGCCAAAAAACAGAGAGAAGCACTTTGGTTAACAAAAAACTATCATCATATTAACTGGAATGATGGATCAGTCTCATTTCAAAGCGTTTGCAAGTTTTTAAAATCGAATATAAGAAATTCACAAATATATGTTAAGGGGGGAGAGAAGAAAAAATGGCTGGAAAAAATTATTCATCAAACAGTTTATAACATTGAAGACATTGGCTGCATTAATTTCAAACAAATGGAAACTAAGCATTCCATATATCTCTATTGTAGCTATCACGACTATGGTGTTTGTGCCTTAAGGAATGCAATTTTACTTAAAAATGAAAGTGTTAACAAACTTTTAAATAAATGCTTATAAAAACTAAAATAAATGTCTTTTTATTTCAAACAAAAAACCTACATACATATTTATTTTTTTCAGAGAACACACAAACAAACATACACAATCGTTCATTCATTCATTCAAATGGTCAAGGGAATATTTGGGCACAAAGAATAAACGCTTATTATTTGTTTGTATGTATATGCGTAAATGAAATAAATTTGTAGATATTTATGTACGCATGAATATGTACACCTTATCACATTTTATACTGACCAGGAAAGCAAGAAAGCGGACTGTCATACAGACTCACCAATCGTCACACACACAGACTGTCTGACAGCCATACATTCCAACCGCCACTCAGAACACAAAAAACACAAACACTTAAACATAGCATAAATATTCATATTCTACAAAATACAGAAATCGCACCACCATCCAGATCCCCAAATAAAATCCATCGATGATCGTCATGTATAAAATAAACAAAACATCAGTTTCAATATTTATGCAATAGTAATTTTTTTTTTTTCACGACGTCTTCAAGATCAGAATAATCAAATTATTCCTCCAGACTCAAGCATTGCAAGCAAAAAAGTAAAAACAAAACACTGAATTGCTGGACGACAAATCTTAAGTAAACACACCAAATTTTAATAAGCAAAAAAATAAAAGAAAAAATCTCACTCCAGCAAGAAGGAACGAACCACAAACATTAAGGGCATCCATATATAACTACTACACTTTTTAAATAGTGTGATTCCTAAAAATGCTTCAAAATTTTTTTATTCACCAGGCGTACACAGTGTAAATGGACAGACAGAAATTCCCACGCTCACATACCGACGGACATGTATTCTCAAGGTCACATATGGACAGACAGAAATTCCCACGCTCACATACCGACGGACATGTATTCTCAAGGTCACATATGGACAGACACAAATTCCCACGCTCACATACCGACGGACATGTATTCTCAACGTCACATATGGACAGACACAAATTCCCACGCCTACCCCAACATTTTATTTAAAAAAAAAAACAACAATGTGAACGCCCCTACTAAACCGTGGGAAAAAATACACACACGAACACACACAAAATGAAATTTGAGAATTTTGGGAAATTTGAGAATTTTGGCAATTAAAATTGAAAAATTTCAAATTTAATTGCTGAAATTTAATATTTTTAATGGTCGCAGCACATACAGTTCCCTACTACTGAAGTCTTGTTTTTGCCAGTATTTTTCAAAACAAATCGCTTTTTGAGGTATGGATGCTTATTTTTAATTTTATAGGACAGAAGCGAAAATTGAAAATTTCATAAGAGGTACCTCTTTGTTCAAAAAATCGATTTTTAAAAAAAATTTTTAGAAATGGCTGAATTTTCGTTTGAAGTCTTGTTTTTGCCAGTATTTTTCAAAACAAATCGCTTTTTGAGGTATGGATGCTTATTTTTAATTTTATAGGACAGAAGCGAAAATTGAAAATTTCATAAGAGGTACCTCTTTGTTCAAAAAATCGATTTTTAAAAAAAATTTTTAGAAATGGCTGAATTTTTGTTTGAAGTCTTGTTTTTGCCAGTATTTTTCAAAACAAATCGCTTTTTGAGGTATGGATGCTTATTTTTAATTTTATAGGACAGAAGCGAAAATTGAAAATTTCATAAGAGGTACCTCTTTGTTCAAAAAATCGATTTTAAAAAAAAATTTTTAGAAATGGCTGAATTTTCGTTTGAAGTCTTGTTTTTGCCAGTATTTTTCAAAACAAATCGCTTTTTGAGGTATGGATGCTTATTTTTAATTTTATAGGACAGAAGCGAAAATTGAAAATTTCATAAGAGGTACCTCTTTGTTCAAAAAATCGATTTTTAAAAAAAATTTTTAGAAATGGCTGAATTTTCGTTTGAAGTCTTGTTTTTGCCAGTATTTTTCAAAACAAATCGCTTTTTGAGGTATGGATGCTTATTTTTAATTTTATAGGACAGAAGCGAAAATTGAAAATTTCATAAGAGGTACCTCTTTGTTCAAAAAATCGATTTTTAAAAAAAATTTTTAGAAATGGCTGAATTTTTGTTTGAAGTCTTGTTTTTGCCAGTATTTTTCAAAACAAATCGCTTTTTGAGGTATGGATGCTTATTTTTAATTTTATAGGACAGAAGCGAAAATTGAAAATTTCATAAGAGGTACCTCTTTGTTCAAAAAATCGATTTTAAAAAAAAATTTTTAGAAATGGCTGAATTTTTGTTTGAAGTCTTGTTTTTGCCAGTATTTTTCAGAACAAATCGCTTTTTGAGGTATGGATGCTTATTTTTAATTTTATAGGACAGAAGCGAAAATTGAAAATTTCATAAGAGGTACCTCTTTGTTCAAAAAATCGATTTTTAAAAAAAATTTTTAGAAATGGCTGAATTTTCGTTTGAAGTCTTGTTTTTGCCAGTATTTTTCAAAACAAATCGCTTTTTGAGGTATGGATGCTTATTTTTAATTTTATAGGACAGAAGCGAAAATTGAAAATTTCATAAGAGGTACCTCTTTGTTCAAAAAATCGATTTAAAAAAAAAAAATTTTAGAAATGGCTGAATTTTTGTTTGAAGTCTTGTTTTTGCCAGTATTTTTCAAAACAAATCGCTTTTTGAGGTATGGATGCTTATTTTTAATTTTATAGGACAGAAGCGAAAATTGAAAATTTCATAAGAGGTACGTACCTCTTTGTTCAAAAAATCGATTTTTAAAAAAAATTTTTAGAAATGGCTGAATTTTTGTTTGAAGTCTTGTTTTTGCCAGTATTTTTCAAAACAAATCGCTTTTTGAGGTATGGATGCTTATTTTTAATTTTATAGGACAGAAGCGAAAATTGAAAATTTCATAAGAGGTACCTCTTTGTTCAAAAAATCGATTTTAAAAAAAAATTTTTAGAAATGGCTGAATTTTTGTTTGAAGTCTTGTTTTTGCCAGTATTTTTCGGAACAAATCGCTTTTTGAGGTATGGATGCTTATTTTTAATTTTATAGGACAGAAGCGAAAATTGAAAATTTCATAAGAGGTACCTCTTTGTTCAAAAAATCGATTTTTAAAAAAAATTTTTAGAAATGGCTGAATTTTTGTTTGAAGTCTTGTTTTTGCCAGTATTTTTCAAAACAAATCGCTTTTTGAGGTATGGATGCTTATTTTTAATTTTATAGAACAGAAGCGAAAATTGAAAATTTCATAAGAGGTACCTCTTTGTTCAAAAAATCGATTTAAAAAAAAAATTTTTAGAAATGGCTGAATTTTCGTTTGAAGTCTTGTTTTTGCCAGTATTTTTCAAAACAAATCGCTTTTTGAGGTATGGATGCTTATTTTTAATTTTATAGGACAGAAGCGAAAATTGAAAATTTCATAAGAGGTACCTCTTTGTTCAAAAAATCGATTTTTAAAAAAAATTTTTAGAAATGGCTGAATTTTCGTTTGAAGTCTTGTTTTTGCCAGTATTTTTCAAAACAAATCGCTTTTTGAGGTATGGATGCTTATTTTTAATTTTATAGGACAGAAGCGAAAATTGAAAATTTCATAAGAGGTACGTACCTCTTTGTTCAAAAAATCGATTTTAAGAAAAAATTTTTAGAAATGGCTGAATTTTTGTTTGAAGTCTTGTTTTTGCCAGTATTTTTCAAAACAAATCGCTTTTTGAGGTATGGATGCTTATTTTTAATTTTATAGGACAGAAGCGAAAATTGAAAATTTCATAAGAGGTACCTCTTTGTTCAAAAAATCGATTTTTAAAAAAATTTTTAGAAATGGCTGAATTTTCGTTTGAAGTCTTGTTTTTGCCAGTATTTTTCAAAACAAATCGCTTTTTGAGGTATGGATGCTTATTTTTAATTTTATAGAACAGAAGCGAAAATTGAAAATTTCATAAGAGGTACCTCTTTGTTCAAAAAATCGATTTAAAAAAAAAATTTTTAGAAATGGCTGAATTTTCGTTTGAAGTCTTGTTTTTGCCAGTATTTTTCAAAACAAATCGCTTTTTGAGGTATGGATGCTTATTTTTAATTTTATAGGACAGAAGCGAAAATTGAAAATTTCATAAGAGGTACCTCTTTGTTCAAAAAATCGATTTTGAAAAAAAATTTTTAGAAATGGCTGAATTTTTGTTTGAAGTCTTGTTTTTGCCAGTATTTTTCAAAACAAATCGCTTTTTGAGGTATGGATGCTTATTTTTAATTTTATAGGACAGAAGCGAAAATTGAAAATTTCATAAGAGGTACTTTGTTCAAAAAATCGATTTTTAAAAAAAATTTTTAGAAATGGCTGAATTTTCGTTTGAAGTCTTGTTTTTGCCAGTATTTTTCAAAACAAATCGCTTTTTGAGGTATGGATGCTTATTTTTAATTTTATAGGACAGAAGCGAAAATTGAAAATTTCATAAGAGGTACCTCTTTGTTCAAAAAATCGATTTTAAAAAAAAATTTTTAGAAATGGCTGAATTTTTGTTTGAAGTCTTGTTTTTGCCAGTATTTTTCAAAACAAATCGCTTTTTGAGGTATGGATGCTTATTTTTAATTTTATAGGACAGAAGCGAAAATTGAAAATTTCATAAGAGGTACCTCTTTGTTCAAAAAATCGATTTTTAAAAAAAATTTTTAGAAATGGCTGAATTTTTGTTTGAAGTCTTGTTTTTGCCAGTATTTTTCAAAACAAATCGCTTTTTGAGGTATGGATGCTTATTTTTAATTTTATAGGACAGAAGCGAAAATTGAAAATTTCATAAGAGGTACCTCTTTGTTCAAAAAATCGATATTGAAAAAAAATTTTTAGAAATGGCTGAATTTTTGTTTGAAGTCTTGTTTTTGCCAGTATTTTTCAAAACAAATTGCTTTTTGAGGTATGGATGCTTATTTTTAATTTTATAGGACAGAAGCGAAAATTGAAAATTTCATAAGAGGTACCTCTTTGTTCAAAAAATCGATTTTTAAAAAAAATTTTTGGAAATGGCTGAATTTTCGTTTGAAGTCTTGTTTTTGCCAGTATTTTTCAAAACAAATCGCTTTTTGAGGTATGGATGCTTATTTTTAATTTTATAGGACAGAAGCGAAAATTGAAAATTTCATAAGAGGTACCTCTTTGTTCAAAAAATCGATTTAAAAAAAAAATTTTTAGAAATGGCTGAATTTTCGTTTGAAGTCTTGTTTTTGCCAGTATTTTTCAAAACAAATCGCTTTTTGAGGTATGGATGCTTATTTTTAATTTTATAGGACAGAAGCGAAAATTGAAAATTTCATAAGAGGTACCTCTTTGTTCAAAAAATCGATTTTAAAAAAAAATTTTTAGAAATGGCTGAATTTTTGTTTGAAGTCTTGTTTTTGCCAGTATTTTTCAGAACAAATCGCTTTTTGAGGTATGGATGCTTATTTTTAATTTTATAGGACAGAAGCGAAAATTGAAAATTTCATAAGAGGTACCTCTTTGTTCAAAAAATCGATTTTTAAAAAAAATTTTTAGAAATGGCTGAATTTTCGTTTGAAGTCTTGTTTTTGCCAGTATTTTTCAAAACAAATCGCTTTTTGAGGTATGGATGCTTATTTTTAATTTTATAGGACAGAAGCGAAAATTGAAAATTTCATAAGAGGTACCTCTTTGTTCAAAAAATCGATTTTAAAAAAAAAATTTTAGAAATGGCTGAATTTTTGTTTGAAGTCTTGTTTTTGCCAGTATTTTTCAAAACAAATCGCTTTTTGAGGTATGGATGCTTATTTTTAATTTTATAGGACAGAAGCGAAAATTGAAAATTTCATAAGAGGTACCTCTTTGTTCAAAAAATCGATTCTTAAAAAAAATTTTTAGAAATGGCTGAATTTTTGTTTGAAGTCTTGTTTTTGCCAGTATTTTTCAAAACAAATCGCTTTTTGAGGTATGGATGCTTATTTTTAATTTTATAGGACAGAAGCGAAAATTGAAAATTTCATAAGAGGTACCTCTTTGTTCAAAAAATCGATTTTAAAAAAAAATTTTTAGAAATGGCTGAATTTTTGTTTGAAGTCTTGTTTTTGCCAGTATTTTTCGGAACAAATCGCTTTTTGAGGTATGGATGCTTATTTTTAATTTTATAGGACAGAAGCGAAAATTGAAAATTTCATAAGAGGTACCTCTTTGTTCAAAAAATCGATTTTTAAAAAAAATTTTTAGAAATGGCTGAATTTTTGTTTGAAGTCTTGTTTTTGCCAGTATTTTTCAAAACAAATCGCTTTTTGAGGTATGGATGCTTATTTTTAATTTTATAGAACAGAAGCGAAAATTGAAAATTTCATAAGAGGTACCTCTTTGTTCAAAAAATCGATTTAAAAAAAAATTTTTAGAAATGGCTGAATTTTCGTTTGAAGTCTTGTTTTTGCCAGTATTTTTCAGAACAAATCGCTTTTTGAGGTATAGATGCTTATTTTTAATTTTATAGGACAGAAGCGAAAATTGAAATTTTCATAAGAGGTACCTCTTTGTTCAAAAAATCGATTTTTAAAAAAAATTTTTAGAAATGGCTGAATTTTCGTTTGAAGTCTTGTTTTTGCCAGTATTTTTCAAAACAAATCGCTTTTTGAGGTATGGATGCTTATTTTTAATTTTATAGGACAGAAGCGAAAATTGAAAATTTCATAAGAGGTACCTCTTTGTTCAAAAAATCGATTTAAAAAAAAAATTTTTAGAAATGGCTGAATTTTCGTTTGAAGTCTTGTTTTTGCCAGTATTTTTCAAAACAAATCGCTTTTTGAGGTATGGATGCTTATTTTTAATTTTATAGGACAGAAGCGAAAATTGAAAATTTCATAAGAGGTACCTCTTTGTTCAAAAAATCGATTTTTAAAAAAAAATTTTTAGAAATGGCTGAATTTTTGTTTGAAGTCTTGTTTTTGCCAGTATTTTTCAAAACAAATCGCTTTTTGAGGTATGGATGCTTATTTTTAATTTTATAGGACAGAAGCGAAAATTGAAAATTTCATAAGAGGTACCTCTTTGTTCAAAAAATCGATTTTAAAAAAAAATTTTTAGAAATGGCTGAATTTTTGTTTGAAGTCTTGTTTTTGCCAGTATTTTTCAGAACAAATCGCTTTTTGAGGTATGGATGCTTATTTTTAATTTTATAGGACAGAAGCGAAAATTGAAAATTTCATAAGAGGTACCTCTTTGTTCAAAAAATCGATTTTAAAAAAAAATTTTTAGAAATGGCTGAATTTTTGTTTGAAGTCTTGTTTTTGCCAGTATTTTTCGGAACAAATCGCTTTTTGAGGTATGGATGCTTATTTTTAATTTTATAGGACAGAAGCGAAAATTGAAAATTTCATAAGAGGTACCTCTTTGTTCAAAAAATCGATTTTAAAAAAAAATTTTTAGAAATGGCTGAATTTTTGTTTGAAGTCTTATTTTTGCCAGTATTTTTCGGAACAAATCGCTTTTTGAGGTATGGATGCTTATTTTTAATTTTATAGGACAGAAGCGAAAATTGAAAATTTCATAAGAGGTACCTCTTTGTTCAAAAAATCGATTTTTAAAAAAAATTTTTAGAAATGGCTGAATTTTTGTTTGAAGTCTTGTTTTTGCCAGTATTTTTCAAAACAAATCGCTTTTTGAGGTATGGATGCTTATTTTTAATTTTATAGAACAGAAGCGAAAATTGAAAATTTCATAAGAGGTACCTCTTTGTTCAAAAAATCGATTTTAAAAAAAAATTTTTAGAAATGGCTGAATTTTCGTTTGAAGTCTTGTTTTTGCCAGTATTTTTCAAAACAAATCGCTTTTTGAGGTATGGATGCTTATTTTTAATTTTATAGGACAGAAGCGAAAATTGAAAATTTCATAAGAGGTACCTCTTTGTTCAAAAAATCGATTTTTAAAAAAAATTTTTAGAAATGGCTGAATTTTCGTTTGAAGTCTTGTTTTTGCCAGTATTTTTCAAAACAAATCGCTTTTTGAGGTATGGATGCTTATTTTTAATTTTATAGGACAGAAGCGAAAATTGAAAATTTCATAAGAGGTACCTCTTTGTTCAAAAAATCGATTTTAAAAAAAAATTGTTAGAAATGGCTGAATTTTTGTTTGAAGTCTTGTTTTTGCCAGTATTTTTCAAAACAAATCGCTTTTTGAGGTATGGATGCTTATTTTTAATTTTATAGGACAGAAGCGAAAATTGAAAATTTCATAAGAGGTACCTCTTTGTTCAAAAAATAGATTTTTAAAAAAAATTTTTAGAAATGGCTGAATTTTCGTTTGAAGTCTTGTTTTTGCCAGTATTTTTCAAAACAAATCGCTTTTTGAGGTATGGATGCTTATTTTTAATTTTATAGGACAGAAGCGAAAATTGAAAATTTCATAAGAGGTACCTCTTTGTTCAAAAAATCGATTTAAAAAAAATTTTTAGAAATGGCTGAATTTTCGTTTGAAGTCTTGTTTTTGCCAGTATTTTTCAGAACAAATCGCTTTTTGAGGTATAGATGCTTATTTTTAATTTTATAGGACAGAAGCGAAAATTGAAATTTTCATAAGAGGTACCTCTTTGTTCAAAAAATCGATTTTAAAAAAAAATTTTTAGAAATGGCTGAATTTTCGTTTGAAGTCTTGTTTTTGCCAGTATTTTTCAAAACAAATCGCTTTTTGAGGTATGGATGCTTATTTTTAATTTTATAGGACAGAAGCGAAAATTGAAAATTTCATAAGAGGTACCTCTTTGTTCAAAAAATCGATTTTAAAAAAAAATTTTTAGAAATGGCTGAATTTTTGTTTGAAGTCTTGTTTTTGCCAGTATTTTTCAGAACAAATCGCTTTTTGAGGTATGGATGCTTATTTTTAATTTTATAGGACAGAAGCGAAAATTGAAAATTTCATAAGAGGTACCTCTTTGTTCAAAAAATCGATTTTAAAAAAAAATTTTTAGAAATGGCTGAATTTTTGTTTGAAGTCTTGTTTTTGCCAGTATTTTTCGGAACAAATCGCTTTTTGAGGTATGGATGCTTATTTTTAATTTTATAGGACAGAAGCGAAAATTGAAAATTTCATAAGAGGTACCTCTTTGTTCAAAAAATCGATTTTTAAAAAAAATTTTTAGAAATGGCTGAATTTTTGTTTGAAGTCTTGTTTTTGCCAGTATTTTTCAAAACAAATCGCTTTTTGAGGTATGGATGCTTATTTTTAATTTTATAGAACAGAAGCGAAAATTGAAAATTTCATAAGAGGTACCTCTTTGTTCAAAAAATCGATTTTAAAAAAAAATTTTTAGAAATGGCTGAATTTTCGTTTGAAGTCTTGTTTTTGCCAGTATTTTTCAAAACAAATCGCTTTTTGAGGTATGGATGCTTATTTTTAATTTTATAGGACAGAAGCGAAAATTGAAAATTTCATAAGAGGTACCTCTTTGTTCAAAAAATCGATTTTTAAAAAAAATTTTTAGAAATGGCTGAATTTTCGTTTGAAGTCTTGTTTTTGCCAGTATTTTTCAAAACAAATCGCTTTTTGAGGTATGGATGCTTATTTTTAATTTTATAGGACAGAAGCGAAAATTGAAAATTTCATAAGAGGTACCTCTTTGTTCAAAAAATCGATTTTTAAAAAAAATTTTTAGAAATGGCTGAATTTTTGTTTGAAGTCTTGTTTTTGCCAGTATTTTTCAAAACAAATCGCTTTTTGAGGTATGGATGCTTATTTTTAATTTTATAGGACAGAAGCGAAAATTGAAAATTTCATAAGAGGTACCTCTTTGTTCAAAAAATCGATTTTAAAAAAAAATTTTTAGAAATGGCTGAATTTTTGTTTGAAGTCTTGTTTTTGCCAGTATTTTTCAGAACAAATCGCTTTTTGAGGTATGGATGCTTATTTTTAATTTTATAGGACAGAAGCGAAAATTGAAAATTTCATAAGAGGTACCTCTTTGTTCAAAAAATCGATTTTTAAAAAAAATTTTTAGAAATGGCTGAATTTTTGTTTGAAGTCTTGTTTTTGCCAGTATTTTTCAAAACAAATCGCTTTTTGAGGTATGGATGCTTATTTTTAATTTTATAGAACAGAAGCGAAAATTGAAAATTTCATAAGAGGTACCTCTTTGTTCAAAAAATCGATTTTAAAAAAAAATTTTTAGAAATGGCTGAATTTTCGTTTGAAGTCTTGTTTTTGCCAGTATTTTTCAAAACAAATCGCTTTTTGAGGTATGGATGCTTATTTTTAATTTTATAGGACAGAAGCGAAAATTGAAAATTTCATAAGAGGTACCTCTTTGTTCAAAAAATCGATTTTTAAAAAAAATTTTTAGAAATGGCTGAATTTTCGTTTGAAGTCTTGTTTTTGCCAGTATTTTTCAAAACAAATCGCTTTTTGAGGTATGGATGCTTATTTTTAATTTTATAGGACAGAAGCGAAAATTGAAAATTTCATAAGAGGTACCTCTTTGTTCAAAAAATCGATTTTTAAAAAAAATTTTTAGAAATGGCTGAATTTTTGTTTGAAGTCTTGTTTTTGCCAGTATTTTTCAAAACAAATCGCTTTTTGAGGTATGGATGCTTATTTTTAATTTTATAGGACAGAAGCGAAAATTGAAAATTTCATAAGAGGTACCTCTTTGTTCAAAAAATCGATTTTAAAAAAAAATTTTTAGAAATGGCTGAATTTTTGTTTGAAGTCTTGTTTTTGCCAGTATTTTTCAGAACAAATCGCTTTTTGAGGTATGGATGCTTATTTTTAATTTTATAGGACAGAAGCGAAAATTGAAAATTTCATAAGAGGTACCTCTTTGTTCAAAAAATCGATTTTTAAAAAAAATTTTTAGAAATGGCTGAATTTTTGTTTGAAGTCTTGTTTTTGCCAGTATTTTTCAAAACAAATCGCTTTTTGAGGTATGGATGCTTATTTTTAATTTTATAGAACAGAAGCGAAAATTGAAAATTTCATAAGAGGTACCTCTTTGTTCAAAAAATCGATTTTAAAAAAAAATTTTTAGAAATGGCTGAATTTTCGTTTGAAGTCTTGTTTTTGCCAGTATTTTTCAAAACAAATCGCTTTTTGAGGTATGGATGCTTATTTTTAATTTTATAGGACAGAAGCGAAAATTGAAAATTTCATAAGAGGTACCTCTTTGTTCAAAAAATCGATTTTTAAAAAAAATTTTTAGAAATGGCTGAATTTTTGTTTGAAGTCTTGTTTTTGCCAGTATTTTTCAAAACAAATCGCTTTTTGAGGTATGGATGCTTATTTTTAATTTTATAGGACAGAAGCGAAAATTGAAAATTTCATAAGAGGTACCTCTTTGTTCAAAAAATAGATTTTTAAAAAAAATTTTTAGAAATGGCTGAATTTTCGTTTGAAGTCTTGTTTTTGCCAGTATTTTTCAAAACAAATCGCTTTTTGAGGTATGGATGCTTATTTTTAATTTTATAGGACAGAAGCGAAAATTGAAAATTTCATAAGAGGTACCTCTTTGTTCAAAAAATCGATTTAAAAAAAATTTTTAGAAATGGCTGAATTTTCGTTTGAAGTCTTGTTTTTGCCAGTATTTTTCAGAACAAATCGCTTTTTGAGGTATAGATGCTTATTTTTAATTTTATAGGACAGAAGCGAAAATTGAAATTTTCATAAGAGGTACCTCTTTGTTCAAAAAATCGATTTTTAAAAAAAATTTTTAGAAATGGCTGAATTTTCGTTTGAAGTCTTGTTTTTGCCAGTATTTTTTAAAACAAATCGCTTTTTGAGGTATGGATGCTTATTTTTAATTTTATAGGACAGAAGCGAAAATTGAAAATTTCATAAAATTTGTTCAAAAAATCGATTTTAAAAAAAAATTTTTAGAAATGGCTGAATTTTTGTTTGAAGTCTTGTTTTTGCCAGTATTTTTCAAAACAAATCGCTTTTTGAGGTATGGATGCTTATTTTTAATTTTATAGGACAGAAGCGAAAATTGAAAATTTCATAAGAGGTACCTCTTTGTTCAAAAAATCGATTTTAAAAAAAAATTTTTAGAAATGGCTGAATTTTTGTTTGAAGTCTTGTTTTTGCCAGTATTTTTCGGAACAAATCGCTTTTTGAGGTATGGATGCTTATTTTTAATTTTATAGGACAGAAGCGAAAATTGAAAATTTCATAAGAGGTACCTCTTTGTTCAAAAAATCGATTTTAAAAAAAAATTTTTAGAAATGGCTGAATTTTCGTTTGAAGTCTTGTTTTTGCCAGTATTTTTCAAAACAAATCGCTTTTTGAGGTATGGATGCTTATTTTTAATTTTATAGGACAGAAGCGAAAATTGAAAATTTCATAAGAGGTACCTCTTTGTTCAAAAAATCGATTTTTAAAAAAAATTTTTAGAAATGGCTGAATTTTCGTTTGAAGTCTTGTTTTTGCCAGTATTTTTCAAAACAAATCGCTTTTTGAGGTATGGATGCTTATTTTTAATTTTATAGGACAGAAGCGAAAATTGAAAATTTCATAAGAGGTACCTCTTTGTTCAAAAAATCGATTTAAAAAAAATTTTTAGAAATGGCTGAATTTTCGTTTGAAGTCTTGTTTTTGCCAGTATTTTTCAGAACAAATCGCTTTTTGAGGTATAGATGCTTATTTTTAATTTTATAGGACAGAAGCGAAAATTGAAATTTTCATAAGAGGTACCTCTTTGTTCAAAAAATCGATTTTTAAAAAAAATTTTTAGAAATGGCTGAATTTTCGTTTGAAGTCTTGTTTTTGCCAGTATTTTTTAAAACAAATCGCTTTTTGAGGTATGGATGCTTATTTTTAATTTTATAGGACAGAAGCGAAAATTGAAAATTTCATAAGAGGTACCTCTTTGTTCAAAAAATCGATTTTAAAAAAAAATTTTTAGAAATGGCTGAATTTTCGTTTGAAGTCTTGTTTTTGCCAGTATTTTTCAAAACAAATCGCTTTTTGAGGTATGGATGCTTATTTTTAATTTTATAGGACAGAAGCGAAAATTGAAAATTTCATAAGAGGTACCTCTTTGTTCAAAAAATCGATTTAAAAAAAAATTTTTAGAAATGGCTGAATTTTCGTTTGAAGTCTTGTTTTTGCCAGTATTTTTCAGAACAAATCGCTTTTTGAGGTATAGATGCTTATTTTTAATTTTATAGGACAGAAGCGAAAATTGAAATTTTCATAAGAGGTACCTCTTTGTTCAAAAAATCGATTTTAAAAAAAAATTTTTAGAAATGGCTGAATTTTTGTTTGAAGTCTTGTTTTTGCCAGTATTTTTCAAAACAAATCGCTTTTTGAGGTATGGATGCTTATTTTTAATTTTATAGGACAGAAGCGAAAATTGAAAATTTCATAAGAGGTACCTCTTTGTTCAAAAAATCGATTTTAAAAAAAAATTTTTAGAAATGGCTGAATTTTTGTTTGAAGTCTTGTTTTTGCCAGTATTTTTCGGAACAAATCGCTTTTTGAGGTATGGATGCTTATTTTTAATTTTATAGGACAGAAGCGAAAATTGAAAATTTCATAAGAGGTACCTCTTTGTTCAAAAAATCGATTTTTAAAAAAAATTTTTAGAAATGGCTGAATTTTTGTTTGAAGTCTTGTTTTTGCCAGTATTTTTCAAAACAAATCGCTTTTTGAGGTATGGATGCTTATTTTTAATTTTATAGAACAGAAGCGAAAATTGAAAATTTCATAAGAGGTACCTCTTTGTTCAAAAAATCGATTTTAAAAAAAAATTTTTAGAAATGGCTGAATTTTCGTTTGAAGTCTTGTTTTTGCCAGTATTTTTCAAAACAAATCGCTTTTTGAGGTATGGATGCTTATTTTTAATTTTATAGGACAGAAGCGAAAATTGAAAATTTCATAAGAGGTACCTCTTTGTTCAAAAAATCGATTTAAAAAAAAAATTTTTAGAAATGGCTGAATTTTTGTTTGAAGTCTTGTTTTTGCCAGTATTTTTCGGAACAAATCGCTTTTTGAGGTATGGATGCTTATTTTTAATTTTATAGGACAGAAGCGAAAATTGAAAATTTCATAAGAGGTACCTCTTTGTTCAAAAAATCGATTTTTAAAAAAAATTTTTAGAAATGGCTGAATTTTTGTTTGAAGTCTTGTTTTTGCCAGTATTTTTCGGAACAAATCGCTTTTTGAGGTATGGATGCTTATTTTTAATTTTATAGGACAGAAGCGAAAATTGAAAATTTCATAAGAGGTACCTCTTTGTTCAAAAAATCGATTTTTAAAAAAAATTTTTAGAAATGGCTGAATTTTCGTTTGAAGTCTTGTTTTTGCCAGTATTTTTCAAAACAAATCGCTTTTTGAGGTATGGATGCTTATTTTTAATTTTATAGGACAGAAGCGAAAATTGAAAATTTCATAAGAGGTACCTCTTTGTTCAAAAAATCGATTTTTAAAAAAATTTTTTAGAAATGGCTGAATTTTTGTTTGAAGTCTTGTTTTTGCCAGTATTTTTCAAAACAAATCGCTTTTTGAGGTATGGATGCTTATTTTTAATTTTATAGGACAGAAGCGAAAATTGAAAATTTCATAAGAGGTACCTCTTTGTTCAAAAAATCGATTTTTAAAAAAATTTTTTAGAAATGGCTGAATTTTTGTTTGAAGTCTTGTTTTTGCCAGTATTTTTCAAAACAAATCGCTTTTTGAGGTATGGATGCTTATTTTTAATTTTATAGGACAGAAGCGAAAATTGAAAATTTCATAAGAGGTACCTCTTTGTTCAAAAAATCGATTTTTAAAAAAAATTTTTAGAAATGGCTGAATTTTTGTTTGAAGTCTTGTTTTTGCCAGTATTTTTCGGAACAAATCGCTTTTTGAGGTATGGATGCTTATTTTTAATTTTATAGGACAGAAGCGAAAATTGAAAATTTCATAAGAGGTACCTCTTTGTTCAAAAAATCGATTTTTAAAAAAAATTTTTAGAAATGGCTGAATTTTTGTTTGAAGTCTTGTTTTTGCCAGTATTTTTCGGAACAAATCGCTTTTTGAGGTATGGATGCTTATTTTTAATTTTATAGGACAGAAGCGAAAATTGAAAATTTCATAAGAGGTACCTCTTTGTTCAAAAAATCGATTTTTAAAAAAAATTTTTAGAAATGGCTGAATTTTCGTTTGAAGTCTTGTTTTTGCCAGTATTTTTCAAAACAAATCGCTTTTTGAGGTATGGATGCTTATTTTTAATTTTATAGGACAGAAGCGAAAATTGAAAATTTCATAAGAGGTACCTCTTTGTTCAAAAAATCGATTTTTAAAAAAATTTTTTAGAAATGGCTGAATTTTTGTTTGAAGTCTTGTTTTTGCCAGTATTTTTCAAAACAAATCGCTTTTTGAGGTATGGATGCTTATTTTTAATTTTATAGGACAGAAGCGAAAATTGAAAATTTCATAAGAGGTACCTCTTTGTTCAAAAAATCGATTTTTAAAAAAATTTTTTAGAAATGGCTGAATTTTTGTTTGAAGTCTTGTTTTTGCCAGTATTTTTCAAAACAAATCGCTTTTTGAGGTATGGATGCTTATTTTTAATTTTATAGGACAGAAGCGAAAATTGAAAATTTCATAAGAGGTACCTCTTTGTTCAAAAAATCGATTTTTAAAAAAAATTTTTAGAAATGGCTGAATTTTTGTTTGAAGTCTTGTTTTTGCCAGTATTTTTCGGAACAAATCGCTTTTTGAGGTATGGATGCTTATTTTTAATTTTATAGGACAGAAGCGAAAATTGAAAATTTCATAAGAGGTACCTCTTTGTTCAAAAAATCGATTTTTAAAAAAAATTTTTAGAAATGGCTGAATTTTTGTTTGAAGTCTTGTTTTTGCCAGTATTTTTCAAAACAAATCGCTTTTTGAGGTATGGATGCTTATTTTTAATTTTATAGGACAGAAGCGAAAATTGAAAATTTCATAAGAGGTACCTCTTTGTTCAAAAAATCGATTTTTAAAAAAATTTTTTAGAAATGGCTGAATTTTTGTTTGAAGTCTTGTTTTTGCCAGTATTTTTCAAAACAAATCGCTTTTTGAGGTATGGATGCTTATTTTTAATTTTATAGGACAGAAGCGAAAATTGAAAATTTCATAAGAGGTACCTCTTTGTTCAAAAAATCGATTTTTAAAAAAAATTTTTAGAAATGGCTGAATTTTTGTTTGAAGTCTTGTTTTTGCCAGTATTTTTCGGAACAAATCGCTTTTTGAGGTATGGATGCTTATTTTTAATTTTATAGGACAGAAGCGAAAATTGAAAATTTCATAAGAGGTACCTCTTTGTTCAAAAAATCGATTTTTAAAAAAAATTTTTAGAAATGGCTGAATTTTTGTTTGAAGTCTTGTTTTTGCCAGTATTTTTCAAAACAAATCGCTTTTTGAGGTATGGATGCTTATTTTTAATTTTATAGAACAGAAGCGAAAATTGAAAATTTCATAAGAGGTACCTCTTTGTTCAAAAAATCGATTTTAAAAAAAAATGGCTGAATTTTCGTTTGAAGTCTTGTTTTTGCCAGTATTTTTCAAAACAAATCGCTTTTTGAGGTATGGATTTTATTTTTAATTTTATAGGACAGAAGCGAAAATTGAAAATTTCATAAGAGGTACCTCTTTGTTCAAAAAATCGATTTTTAAAAAAATTTTTTAGAAATGGCTGAATTTTTGTTTGAAGTCTTGTTTTTGCCAGTATTTTTCAAAACAAATCGCTTTTTGAGGTATGGATGCTTATTTTTAATTTTATAGGACAGAAGCGAAAATTGAAATTTTCATAAGAGGTACCTCTTTGTTCAAAAAATCGATTTTTAAAAAAAATTTTTAGAAATGGCTGAATTTTCGTTTGAAGTCTTGTTTTTGCCAGTATTTTTTAAAACAAATCGCTTTTTGAGGTATGGATGCTTATTTTTAATATTATAGGACAGAAGCGAAAATTGAAAATTTCATAAAATTTGTTCAAAAAATCGATTTTAAAAAAAAATTTTTAGAAATGGCTGAATTTTTGTTTGAAGTCTTGTTTTTGCCAGTATTTTTCAAAACAAATCGCTTTTTGAGGTATGGATGCTTATTTTTAATTTTATAGGACAGAAGCGAAAATTGAAAATTTCATAAGAGGTACCTCTTTGTTCAAAAAATCGATTTTAAAAAAAAATTTTTAGAAATGGCTGAATTTTTGTTTGAAGTCTTGTTTTTGCCAGTATTTTTCGGAACAAATCGCTTTTTGAGGTATGGATGCTTATTTTTAATTTTATAGGACAGAAGCGAAAATTGAAAATTTCATAAGAGGTACCTCTTTGTTCAAAAAATCGATTTTAAAAAAAAATTTTTAGAAATGGCTGAATTTTTGTTTGAAGTCTTGTTTTTGCCAGTATTTTTCAAAACAAATCGCTTTTTGAGGTATGGATTTTATTTTTAATTTTATAGGACAGAAGCGAAAATTGAAAATTTCATAAGAGGTACCTCTTTGTTCAAAAAATCGATTTTTAAAAAAATTTTTTAGAAATGGCTGAATTTTTGTTTGAAGTCTTGTTTTTGCCAGTATTTTTCAAAACAAATCGCTTTTTGAGGTATGGATGCTTATTTTTAATTTTATAGGACAGAAGCGAAAATTGAAATTTTCATAAGAGGTACCTCTTTGTTCAAAAAATCGATTTTTAAAAAAAATTTTTAGAAATGGCTGAATTTTCGTTTGAAGTCTTGTTTTTGCCAGTATTTTTTAAAACAAATCGCTTTTTGAGGTATGGATGCTTATTTTTAATTTTATAGGACAGAAGCGAAAATTGAAAATTTCATAAAATTTGTTCAAAAAATCGATTTTAAAAAAAAATTTTTAGAAATGGCTGAATTTTTGTTTGAAGTCTTGTTTTTGCCAGTATTTTTCAAAACAAATCGCTTTTTGAGGTATGGATGCTTATTTTTAATTTTATAGGACAGAAGCGAAAATTGAAAATTTCATAAGAGGTACCTCTTTGTTCAAAAAATCGATTTTAAAAAAAAATTTTTAGAAATGGCTGAATTTTTGTTTGAAGTCTTGTTTTTGCCAGTATTTTTCGGAACAAATCGCTTTTTGAGGTATGGATGCTTATTTTTAATTTTATAGGACAGAAGCGAAAATTGAAAATTTCATAAGAGGTACCTCTTTGTTCAAAAAATCGATTTTAAAAAAAAATTTTTAGAAATGGCTGAATTTTCGTTTGAAGTCTTGTTTTTGCCAGTATTTTTCAAAACAAATCGCTTTTTGAGGTATGGATGCTTATTTTTAATTTTATAGGACAGAAGCGAAAATTGAAAATTTCATAAGAGGTACCTCTTTGTTCAAAAAATCGATTTTTAAAAAAAATTTTTAGAAATGGCTGAATTTTCGTTTGAAGTCTTGTTTTTGCCAGTATTTTTCAAAACAAATCGCTTTTTGAGGTATGGATGCTTATTTTTAATTTTATAGGACAGAAGCGAAAATTGAAAATTTCATAAGAGGTACCTCTTTGTTCAAAAAATCGATTTTTAAAAAAAATTTTTAGAAATGGCTGAATTTTTGTTTGAAGTCTTGTTTTTGCCAGTATTTTTCAGAACAAATCGCTTTTTGAGGTATAGATGCTTATTTTTAATTTTATAGGACAGAAGCGAAAATTGAAATTTTCATAAGAGGTACCTCTTTGTTCAAAAAATCGATTTTTAAAAAAAATTTTTAGAAATGGCTGAATTTTCGTTTGAAGTCTTGTTTTTGCCAGTATTTTTCAAAACAAATCGCTTTTTGAGGTATGGATGCTTATTTTTAATTTTATAGGACAGAAGCGAAAATTGAAAATTTCATAAGAGGTACCTCTTTGTTCAAAAAATCGATTTTAAAAAAAAATTTTTAGAAATGGCTGAATTTTTGTTTGAAGTCTTGTTTTTGCCAGTATTTTTCAGAACAAATCGCTTTTTGAGGTATGGATGCTTATTTTTAATTTTATAGGACAGAAGCGAAAATTGAAAATTTCATAAGAGGTACCTCTTTGTTCAAAAAATCGATTTTAAAAAAAAATTTTTAGAAATGGCTGAATTTTTGTTTGAAGTCTTGTTTTTGCCAGTATTTTTCGGAACAAATCGCTTTTTGAGGTATGGATGCTTATTTTTAATTTTATAGGACAGAAGCGAAAATTGAAAATTTCATAAGAGGTACCTCTTTGTTCAAAAAATCGATTTTTAAAAAAAATTTTTAGAAATGGCTGAATTTTTGTTTGAAGTCTTGTTTTTGCCAGTATTTTTCAAAACAAATCGCTTTTTGAGGTATGGATGCTTATTTTTAATTTTATAGAACAGAAGCGAAAATTGAAAATTTCATAAGAGGTACCTCTTTGTTCAAAAAATCGATTTTAAAAAAAAATTTTTAGAAATGGCTGAATTTTCGTTTGAAGTCTTGTTTTTGCCAGTATTTTTCAAAACAAATCGCTTTTTGAGGTATGGATGCTTATTTTTAATTTTATAGGACAGAAGCGAAAATTGAAAATTTCATAAGAGGTACCTCTTTGTTCAAAAAATCGATTTTTAAAAAAAATTTTTAGAAATGGCTGAATTTTCGTTTGAAGTCTTGTTTTTGCCAGTATTTTTCAAAACAAATCGCTTTTTGAGGTATGGATGCTTATTTTTAATTTTATAGGACAGAAGCGAAAATTGAAAATTTCATAAGAGGTACGTACCTCTTTGTTCAAAAAATCGATTTTAAGAAAAAATTTTTAGAAATGGCTGAATTTTTGTTTGAAGTCTTGTTTTTGCCAGTATTTTTCAAAACAAATCGCTTTTTGAGGTATGGATGCTTATTTTTAATTTTATAGGACAGAAGCGAAAATTGAAAATTTCATAAGAGGTACCTCTTTGTTCAAAAAATCGATTTTTAAAAAAATTTTTAGAAATGGCTGAATTTTCGTTTGAAGTCTTGTTTTTGCCAGTATTTTTCAAAACAAATCGCTTTTTGAGGTATGGATGCTTATTTTTAATTTTATAGAACAGAAGCGAAAATTGAAAATTTCATAAGAGGTACCTCTTTGTTCAAAAAATCGATTTAAAAAAAAAATTTTTAGAAATGGCTGAATTTTCGTTTGAAGTCTTGTTTTTGCCAGTATTTTTCAAAACAAATCGCTTTTTGAGGTATGGATGCTTATTTTTAATTTTATAGGACAGAAGCGAAAATTGAAAATTTCATAAGAGGTACCTCTTTGTTCAAAAAATCGATTTTTAAAAAAAATTTTTAGAAATGGCTGAATTTTTGTTTGAAGTCTTGTTTTTGCCAGTATTTTTCAAAACAAATCGCTTTTTGAGGTATGGATGCTTATTTTTAATTTTATAGGACAGAAGCGAAAATTGAAAATTTCATAAGAGGTACCTCTTTGTTCAAAAAATCGATTTTGAAAAAAAATTTTTAGAAATGGCTGAATTTTTGTTTGAAGTCTTGTTTTTGCCAGTATTTTTCAAAACAAATCGCTTTTTGAGGTATGGATGCTTATTTTTAATTTTATAGGACAGAAGCGAAAATTGAAAATTTCATAAGAGGTACCTCTTTGTTCAAAAAATCGATTTTGAAAAAAAATTTTTAGAAATGGCTGAATTTTTGTTTGAAGTCTTGTTTTTGCCAGAATTTTTCAAAACAAATCGCTTTTTGAGGTATGGATGCTTATTTTTAATTTTATAGGACAGAAGCGAAAATTGAAAATTTCATAAGAGGTACTTCTTTGTTCAAAAAATCGATTTTTAAAAAAATTTTTAGAAATGGCTGAATTTTCGTTTGAAGTCTTGTTTTTGCCAGTATTTTTCAAAACAAATCGCTTTTTGAGGTATGGATGCTTATTTTTAATTTTATAGGACAGAAGCGAAAATTGAAAATTTCATAAGAGGTACCTCTTTGTTCAAAAAATCGATTTTTAAAAAAAATTTTTAGAAATGGCTGAATTTTTGTTTGAAGTCTTGTTTTTGCCAGTATTTTTCAAAACAAATCGCTTTTTGAGGTATGGATGCTTATTTTTAATTTTATAGGACAGAAGCGAAAATTGAAAATTTCATAAGAGGTACCTCTTTGTTCAAAAAATCGATTTTTAAAAAAAATTTTTAGAAATGGCTGAATTTTTGTTTGAAGTCTTGTTTTTGCCAGTATTTTTCAAAACAAATCGCTTTTTGAGGTATGGATGCTTATTTTTAATTTTATAGGACAGAAGCGAAAATTGAAAATTTCATAAGAGGTACCTCTTTGTTCAAAAAATCGATTTTGAAAAAAAATTTTTAGAAATGGCTGAATTTTTGTTTGAAGTCTTGTTTTTGCCAGTATTTTTCAAAACAAATCGCTTTTTGAGGTATGGATGCTTATTTTTAATTTTATAGGACAGAAGCGAAAATTGAAAATTTCATAAGAGGTACCTCTTTGTTCAAAAAATCGATTTTGAAAAAAAATTTTTAGAAATGGCTGAATTTTTGTTTGAAGTCTTGTTTTTGCCAGTATTTTTCAAAACAAATCGCTTTTTGAGGTATGGATGCTTATTTTTAATTTTATAGGACAGAAGCGAAAATTGAAAATTTCATAAGAGGTACTTTGTTCAAAAAATCGATTTTTAAAAAAAATTTTTAGAAATGGCTGAATTTTCGTTTGAAGTCTTGTTTTTGCCAGTATTTTTCAAAACAAATCGCTTTTTGAGGTATGGATGCTTATTTTTAATTTTATAGGACAGAAGCGAAAATTGAAAATTTCATAAGAGGTACCTCTTTGTTCAAAAAATCGATTTTAAAAAAAAATTTTTAGAAATGGCTGAATTTTTGTTTGAAGTCTTGTTTTTGCCAGTATTTTTCAAAACAAATCGCTTTTTGAGGTATGGATGCTTATTTTTAATTTTATAGGACAGAAGCGAAAATTGAAAATTTCATAAGAGGTACCTCTTTGTTCAAAAAATCGATTTTTAAAAAAAATTTTTAGAAATGGCTGAATTTTTGTTTGAAGTCTTGTTTTTGCCAGTATTTTTCAAAACAAATCGCTTTTTGAGGTATGGATGCTTATTTTTAATTTTATAGGACAGAAGCGAAAATTGAAAATTTCATAAGAGGTACCTCTTTGTTCAAAAAATCGATTTTGAAAAAAAATTTTTAGAAATGGCTGAATTTTTGTTTGAAGTCTTGTTTTTGCCAGTATTTTTCAAAACAAATTGCTTTTTGAGGTATGGATGCTTATTTTTAATTTTATAGGACAGAAGCGAAAATTGAAAATTTCATAAGAGGTACCTCTTTGTTCAAAAAATCGATTTTTAAAAAAAATTTTTAGAAATGGCTGAATTTTCGTTTGAAGTCTTGTTTTTGCCAGTATTTTTCAAAACAAATCGCTTTTTGAGGTATGGATGCTTATTTTTAATTTTATAGGACAGAAGCGAAAATTGAAAATTTCATAAGAGGTACCTCTTTGTTCAAAAAATCGATTTAAAAAAAAAATTTTTAGAAATGGCTGAATTTTCGTTTGAAGTCTTGTTTTTGCCAGTATTTTTCAAAACAAATCGCTTTTTGAGGTATGGATGCTTATTTTTAATTTTATAGGACAGAAGCGAAAATTGAAAATTTCATAAGAGGTACCTCTTTGTTCAAAAAATCGATTTTAAAAAAAAATTTTTAGAAATGGCTGAATTTTTGTTTGAAGTCTTGTTTTTGCCAGTATTTTTCAGAACAAATCGCTTTTTGAGGTATGGATGCTTATTTTTAATTTTATAGGACAGAAGCGAAAATTGAAAATTTCATAAGAGGTACCTCTTTGTTCAAAAAATCGATTTTTAAAAAAAATTTTTAGAAATGGCTGAATTTTCGTTTGAAGTCTTGTTTTTGCCAGTATTTTTCAAAACAAATCGCTTTTTGAGGTATGGATGCTTATTTTTAATTTTATAGGACAGAAGCGAAAATTGAAAATTTCATAAGAGGTACCTCTTTGTTCAAAAAATCGATTTTAAAAAAAAAAATTTTAGAAATGGCTGAATTTTTGTTTGAAGTCTTGTTTTTGCCAGTATTTTTCAAAACAAATCGCTTTTTGAGGTATGGATGCTTATTTTTAATTTTATAGGACAGAAGCGAAAATTGAAAATTTCATAAGAGGTACCTCTTTGTTCAAAAAATCGATTCTTAAAAAAAATTTTTAGAAATGGCTGAATTTTTGTTTGAAGTCTTGTTTTTGCCAGTATTTTTCAAAACAAATCGCTTTTTGAGGTATGGATGCTTATTTTTAATTTTATAGGACAGAAGCGAAAATTGAAAATTTCATAAGAGGTACCTCTTTGTTCAAAAAATCGATTTTAAAAAAAAATTTTTAGAAATGGCTGAATTTTTGTTTGAAGTCTTGTTTTTGCCAGTATTTTTCGGAACAAATCGCTTTTTGAGGTATGGATGCTTATTTTTAATTTTATAGGACAGAAGCGAAAATTGAAAATTTCATAAGAGGTACCTCTTTGTTCAAAAAATCGATTTTTAAAAAAAATTTTTAGAAATGGCTGAATTTTTGTTTGAAGTCTTGTTTTTGCCAGTATTTTTCAAAACAAATCGCTTTTTGAGGTATGGATGCTTATTTTTAATTTTATAGAACAGAAGCGAAAATTGAAAATTTCATAAGAGGTACCTCTTTGTTCAAAAAATCGATTTAAAAAAAAATTTTTAGAAATGGCTGAATTTTCGTTTGAAGTCTTGTTTTTGCCAGTATTTTTCAGAACAAATCGCTTTTTGAGGTATAGATGCTTATTTTTAATTTTATAGGACAGAAGCGAAAATTGAAATTTTCATAAGAGGTACCTCTTTGTTCAAAAAATCGATTTTTAAAAAAAATTTTTAGAAATGGCTGAATTTTCGTTTGAAGTCTTGTTTTTGCCAGTATTTTTCAAAACAAATCGCTTTTTGAGGTATGGATGCTTATTTTTAATTTTATAGGACAGAAGCGAAAATTGAAAATTTCATAAGAGGTACCTCTTTGTTCAAAAAATCGATTTAAAAAAAAAATTTTTAGAAATGGCTGAATTTTCGTTTGAAGTCTTGTTTTTGCCAGTATTTTTCAAAACAAATCGCTTTTTGAGGTATGGATGCTTATTTTTAATTTTATAGGACAGAAGCGAAAATTGAAAATTTCATAAGAGGTACCTCTTTGTTCAAAAAATCGATTTTTAAAAAAAAATTTTTAGAAATGGCTGAATTTTTGTTTGAAGTCTTGTTTTTGCCAGTATTTTTCAAAACAAATCGCTTTTTGAGGTATGGATGCTTATTTTTAATTTTATAGGACAGAAGCGAAAATTGAAAATTTCATAAGAGGTACCTCTTTGTTCAAAAAATCGATTTTAAAAAAAAATTTTTAGAAATGGCTGAATTTTTGTTTGAAGTCTTGTTTTTGCCAGTATTTTTCAGAACAAATCGCTTTTTGAGGTATGGATGCTTATTTTTAATTTTATAGGACAGAAGCGAAAATTGAAAATTTCATAAGAGGTACCTCTTTGTTCAAAAAATCGATTTTAAAAAAAAATTTTTAGAAATGGCTGAATTTTTGTTTGAAGTCTTGTTTTTGCCAGTATTTTTCGGAACAAATCGCCTTTTGAGGTATGGATGCTTATTTTTAATTTTATAGGACAGAAGCGAAAATTGAAAATTTCATAAGAGGTACCTCTTTGTTCAAAAAATCGATTTTAAAAAAAAATTTTTAGAAATGGCTGAATTTTTGTTTGAAGTCTTATTTTTGCCAGTATTTTTCGGAACAAATCGCTTTTTGAGGTATGGATGCTTATTTTTAATTTTATAGGACAGAAGCGAAAATTGAAAATTTCATAAGAGGTACCTCTTTGTTCAAAAAATCGATTTTTAAAAAAAATTTTTAGAAATGGCTGAATTTTCGTTTGAAGTCTTGTTTTTGCCAGTATTTTTCAAAACAAATCGCTTTTTGAGGTATGGATGCTTATTTTTAATTTTATAGGACAGAAGCGAAAATTGAAAATTTCATAAGAGGTACCTCTTTGTTCAAAAAATCGATTTTAAAAAAAAATTTTTAGAAATGGCTGAATTTTCGTTTGAAGTCTTGTTTTTGCCAGTATTTTTCAAAACAAATCGCTTTTTGAGGTATGGATGCTTATTTTTAATTTTATAGGACAGAAGCGAAAATTGAAAATTTCATAAGAGGTACCTCTTTGTTCAAAAAATCGATTTTAAAAAAAAATTGTTAGAAATGGCTGAATTTTTGTTTGAAGTCTTGTTTTTGCCAGTATTTTTCAAAACAAATCGCTTTTTGAGGTATGGATGCTTATTTTTAATTTTATAGGACAGAAGCGAAAATTGAAAATTTCATAAGAGGTACCTCTTTGTTCAAAAAATAGATTTTTAAAAAAAATTTTTAGAAATGGCTGAATTTTCGTTTGAAGTCTTGTTTTTGCCAGTATTTTTCAAAACAAATCGCTTTTTGAGGTATGGATGCTTATTTTTAATTTTATAGGACAGAAGCGAAAATTGAAAATTTCATAAGAGGTACCTCTTTGTTCAAAAAATCGATTTAAAAAAAATTTTTAGAAATGGCTGAATTTTCGTTTGAAGTCTTGTTTTTGCCAGTATTTTTCAGAACAAATCGCTTTTTGAGGTATAGATGCTTATTTTTAATTTTATAGGACAGAAGCGAAAATTGAAATTTTCATAAGAGGTACCTCTTTGTTCAAAAAATCGATTTTAAAAAAAAATTTTTAGAAATGGCTGAATTTTCGTTTGAAGTCTTGTTTTTGCCAGTATTTTTCAAAACAAATCGCTTTTTGAGGTATGGATGCTTATTTTTAATTTTATAGGACAGAAGCGAAAATTGAAAATTTCATAAGAGGTACCTCTTTGTTCAAAAAATCGATTTTAAAAAAAAATTTTTAGAAATGGCTGAATTTTTGTTTGAAGTCTTGTTTTTGCCAGTATTTTTCAGAACAAATCGCTTTTTGAGGTATGGATGCTTATTTTTAATTTTATAGGACAGAAGCGAAAATTGAAAATTTCATAAGAGGTACCTCTTTGTTCAAAAAATCGATTTTAAAAAAAAATTTTTAGAAATGGCTGAATTTTTGTTTGAAGTCTTGTTTTTGCCAGTATTTTTCGGAACAAATCGCTTTTTGAGGTATGGATGCTTATTTTTAATTTTATAGGACAGAAGCGAAAATTGAAAATTTCATAAGAGGTACCTCTTTGTTCAAAAAATCGATTTTTAAAAAAAATTTTTAGAAATGGCTGAATTTTTGTTTGAAGTCTTGTTTTTGCCAGTATTTTTCAAAACAAATCGCTTTTTGAGGTATGGATGCTTATTTTTAATTTTATAGAACAGAAGCGAAAATTGAAAATTTCATAAGAGGTACCTCTTTGTTCAAAAAATCGATTTTAAAAAAAAATTTTTAGAAATGGCTGAATTTTCGTTTGAAGTCTTGTTTTTGCCAGTATTTTTCAAAACAAATCGCTTTTTGAGGTATGGATGCTTATTTTTAATTTTATAGGACAGAAGCGAAAATTGAAAATTTCATAAGAGGTACCTCTTTGTTCAAAAAATCGATTTTTAAAAAAAATTTTTAGAAATGGCTGAATTTTCGTTTGAAGTCTTGTTTTTGCCAGTATTTTTCAAAACAAATCGCTTTTTGAGGTATGGATGCTTATTTTTAATTTTATAGGACAGAAGCGAAAATTGAAAATTTCATAAGAGGTACCTCTTTGTTCAAAAAATCGATTTTTTAAAAAAATTTTTAGAAATGGCTGAATTTTTGTTTGAAGTCTTGTTTTTGCCAGTATTTTTCAAAACAAATCGCTTTTTGAGGTATGGATGCTTATTTTTAATTTTATAGGACAGAAGCGAAAATTGAAAATTTCATAAGAGGTACCTCTTTGTTCAAAAAATCGATTTTAAAAAAAAATTTTTAGAAATGGCTGAATTTTTGTTTGAAGTCTTGTTTTTGCCAGTATTTTTCAGAACAAATCGCTTTTTGAGGTATGGATGCTTATTTTTAATTTTATAGGACAGAAGCGAAAATTGAAAATTTCATAAGAGGTACCTCTTTGTTCAAAAAATCGATTTTAAAAAAAAATTTTTAGAAATGGCTGAATTTTTGTTTGAAGTCTTGTTTTTGCCAGTATTTTTCGGAACAAATCGCTTTTTGAGGTATGGATGCTTATTTTTAATTTTATAGGACAGAAGCGAAAATTGAAAATTTCATAAGAGGTACCTCTTTGTTCAAAAAATCGATTTTTAAAAAAAATTTTTAGAAATGGCTGAATTTTTGTTTGAAGTCTTGTTTTTGCCAGTATTTTTCAAAACAAATCGCTTTTTGAGGTATGGATGCTTATTTTTAATTTTATAGAACAGAAGCGAAAATTGAAAATTTCATAAGAGGTACCTCTTTGTTCAAAAAATCGATTTTAAAAAAAAATTTTTAGAAATGGCTGAATTTTCGTTTGAAGTCTTGTTTTTGCCAGTATTTTTCAAAACAAATCGCTTTTTGAGGTATGGATGCTTATTTTTAATTTTATAGGACAGAAGCGAAAATTGAAAATTTCATAAGAGGTACCTCTTTGTTCAAAAAATCGATTTTTAAAAAAAATTTTTAGAAATGGCTGAATTTTTGTTTGAAGTCTTGTTTTTGCCAGTATTTTTCAAAACAAATCGCTTTTTGAGGTATGGATGCTTATTTTTAATTTTATAGGACAGAAGCGAAAATTGAAAATTTCATAAGAGGTACCTCTTTGTTCAAAAAATAGATTTTTAAAAAAAATTTTTAGAAATGGCTGAATTTTCGTTTGAAGTCTTGTTTTTGCCAGTATTTTTCAAAACAAATCGCTTTTTGAGGTATGGATGCTTATTTTTAATTTTATAGGACAGAAGCGAAAATTGAAAATTTCATAAGAGGTACCTCTTTGTTCAAAAAATCGATTTAAAAAAAATTTTTAGAAATGGCTGAATTTTCGTTTGAAGTCTTGTTTTTGCCAGTATTTTTCAGAACAAATCGCTTTTTGAGGTATGGATGCTTATTTTTAATTTTATAGGACAGAAGCGAAAATTGAAAATTTCATAAAATTTGTTCAAAAAATCGATTTTAAAAAAAAATTTTTAGAAATGGCTGAATTTTTGTTTGAAGTCTTGTTTTTGCCAGTATTTTTCAAAACAAATCGCTTTTTGAGGTATGGATGCTTATTTTTAATTTTATAGGACAGAAGCGAAAATTGAAAATTTCATAAGAGGTACCTCTTTGTTCAAAAAATCGATTTTAAAAAAAAATTTTTAGAAATGGCTGAATTTTTGTTTGAAGTCTTGTTTTTGCCAGTATTTTTCGGAACAAATCGCTTTTTGAGGTATGGATGCTTATTTTTAATTTTATAGGACAGAAGCGAAAATTGAAAATTTCATAAGAGGTACCTCTTTGTTCAAAAAATCGATTTTAAAAAAAAATTTTTAGAAATGGCTGAATTTTCGTTTGAAGTCTTGTTTTTGCCAGTATTTTTCAAAACAAATCGCTTTTTGAGGTATGGATGCTTATTTTTAATTTTATAGGACAGAAGCGAAAATTGAAAATTTCATAAGAGGTACCTCTTTGTTCAAAAAATCGATTTTTAAAAAAAATTTTTAGAAATGGCTGAATTTTCGTTTGAAGTCTTGTTTTTGCCAGTATTTTTTAAAACAAATCGCTTTTTGAGGTATGGATGCTTATTTTTAATTTTATAGGACAGAAGCGAAAATTGAAAATTTCATAAGAGGTACCTCTTTGTTCAAAAAATCGATTTTAAAAAAAAATTTTTAGAAATGGCTGAATTTTCGTTTGAAGTCTTGTTTTTGCCAGTATTTTTCAAAACAAATCGCTTTTTGAGGTATGGATGCTTATTTTTAATTTTATAGGACAGAAGCGAAAATTGAAAATTTCATAAGAGGTACCTCTTTGTTCAAAAAATCGATTTAAAAAAAAATTTTTAGAAATGGCTGAATTTTCGTTTGAAGTCTTGTTTTTGCCAGTATTTTTCAGAACAAATCGCTTTTTGAGGTATAGATGCTTATTTTTAATTTTATAGGACAGAAGCGAAAATTGAAATTTTCATAAGAGGTACCTCTTTGTTCAAAAAATCGATTTTAAAAAAAAATTTTTAGAAATGGCTGAATTTTTGTTTGAAGTCTTGTTTTTGCCAGTATTTTTCAAAACAAATCGCTTTTTGAGGTATGGATGCTTATTTTTAATTTTATAGGACAGAAGCGAAAATTGAAAATTTCATAAGAGGTACCTCTTTGTTCAAAAAATCGATTTTAAAAAAAAATTTTTAGAAATGGCTGAATTTTTGTTTGAAGTCTTGTTTTTGCCAGTATTTTTCGGAACAAATCGCTTTTTGAGGTATGGATGCTTATTTTTAATTTTATAGGACAGAAGCGAAAATTGAAAATTTCATAAGAGGTACCTCTTTGTTCAAAAAATCGATTTTTAAAAAAAATTTTTAGAAATGGCTGAATTTTTGTTTGAAGTCTTGTTTTTGCCAGTATTTTTCAAAACAAATCGCTTTTTGAGGTATGGATGCTTATTTTTAATTTTATAGAACAGAAGCGAAAATTGAAAATTTCATAAGAGGTACCTCTTTGTTCAAAAAATCGATTTTAAAAAAAAATTTTTAGAAATGGCTGAATTTTCGTTTGAAGTCTTGTTTTTGCCAGTATTTTTCAAAACAAATCGCTTTTTGAGGTATGGATGCTTATTTTTAATTTTATAGGACAGAAGCGAAAATTGAAAATTTCATAAGAGGTACCTCTTTGTTCAAAAAATCGATTTAAAAAAAAAATTTTTAGAAATGGCTGAATTTTTGTTTGAAGTCTTGTTTTTGCCAGTATTTTTCGGAACAAATCGCTTTTTGAGGTATGGATGCTTATTTTTAATTTTATAGGACAGAAGCGAAAATTGAAAATTTCATAAGAGGTACCTCTTTGTTCAAAAAATCGATTTTTAAAAAAAATTTTTAGAAATGGCTGAATTTTTGTTTGAAGTCTTGTTTTTGCCAGTATTTTTCGGAACAAATCGCTTTTTGAGGTATGGATGCTTATTTTTAATTTTATAGGACAGAAGCGAAAATTGAAAATTTCATAAGAGGTACCTCTTTGTTCAAAAAATCGATTTTTAAAAAAAATTTTTAGAAATGGCTGAATTTTCGTTTGAAGTCTTGTTTTTGCCAGTATTTTTCAAAACAAATCGCTTTTTGAGGTATGGATGCTTATTTTTAATTTTATAGGACAGAAGCGAAAATTGAAAATTTCATAAGAGGTACCTCTTTGTTCAAAAAATCGATTTTTAAAAAAAATTTTTAGAAATGGCTGAATTTTTGTTTGAAGTCTTGTTTTTGCCAGTATTTTTCGGAACAAATCGCTTTTTGAGGTATGGATGCTTATTTTTAATTTTATAGGACAGAAGCGAAAATTGAAAATTTCATAAGAGGTACCTCTTTGTTCAAAAAATCGATTTTTAAAAAAAATTTTTAGAAATGGCTGAATTTTTGTTTGAAGTCTTGTTTTTGCCAGTATTTTTCAAAACAAATCGCTTTTTGAGGTATGGATGCTTATTTTTAATTTTATAGGACAGAAGCGAAAATTGAAAATTTCATAAGAGGTACCTCTTTGTTCAAAAAATCGATTTTTAAAAAAATTTTTTAGAAATGGCTGAATTTTTGTTTGAAGTCTTGTTTTTGCCAGTATTTTTCAAAACAAATCGCTTTTTGAGGTATGGATGCTTATTTTTAATTTTATAGGACAGAAGCGAAAATTGAAAATTTCATAAGAGGTACCTCTTTGTTCAAAAAATCGATTTTTAAAAAAAATTTTTAGAAATGGCTGAATTTTTGTTTGAAGTCTTGTTTTTGCCAGTATTTTTCGGAACAAATCGCTTTTTGAGGTATGGATGCTTATTTTTAATTTTATAGGACAGAAGCGAAAATTGAAAATTTCATAAGAGGTACCTCTTTGTTCAAAAAATCGATTTTTAAAAAAAATTTTTAGAAATGGCTGAATTTTTGTTTGAAGTCTTGTTTTTGCCAGTATTTTTCAAAACAAATCGCTTTTTGAGGTATGGATGCTTATTTTTAATTTTATAGGACAGAAGCGAAAATTGAAAATTTCATAAGAGGTACCTCTTTGTTCAAAAAATCGATTTTTAAAAAAATTTTTTAGAAATGGCTGAATTTTTGTTTGAAGTCTTGTTTTTGCCAGTATTTTTCAAAACAAATCGCTTTTTGAGGTATGGATGCTTATTTTTAATTTTATAGGACAGAAGCGAAAATTGAAAATTTCATAAGAGGTACCTCTTTGTTCAAAAAATCGATTTTTAAAAAAAATTTTTAGAAATGGCTGAATTTTTGTTTGAAGTCTTGTTTTTGCCAGTATTTTTCGGAACAAATCGCTTTTTGAGGTATGGATGCTTATTTTTAATTTTATAGGACAGAAGCGAAAATTGAAAATTTCATAAGAGGTACCTCTTTGTTCAAAAAATCGATTTTTAAAAAAAATTTTTAGAAATGGCTGAATTTTTGTTTGAAGTCTTGTTTTTGCCAGTATTTTTCAAAACAAATCGCTTTTTGAGGTATGGATGCTTATTTTTAATTTTATAGAACAGAAGCGAAAATTGAAAATTTCATAAGAGGTACCTCTTTGTTCAAAAAATCGATTTTAAAAAAAAATGGCTGAATTTTCGTTTGAAGTCTTGTTTTTGCCAGTATTTTTCAAAACAAATCGCTTTTTGAGGTATGGATGCTTATTTTTAATTTTATAGGACAGAAGCGAAAATTGAAAATTTCATAAGAGGTACCTCTTTGTTCAAAAAATCGATTTTTAAAAAAAATTTTTAGAAATGGCTGAATTTTCGTTTGAAGTCTTGTTTTTGCCAGTATTTTTCAAAACAAATCGCTTTTTGAGGTATGGATGCTTATTTTTAATTTTATAGGACAGAAGCGAAAATTGAAAATTTCATAAGAGGTACCTCTTTGTTCAAAAAATCGATTTTTAAAAAAAATTTTTAGAAATGGCTGAATTTTTGTTTGAAGTCTTGTTTTTGCCAGTATTTTTCAAAACAAATCGCTTTTTGAGGTATGGATGCTTATTTTTAATTTTATAGGACAGAAGCGAAAATTGAAAATTTCATAAGAGGTACCTCTTTGTTCAAAAAATAGATTTTTAAAAAAAATTTTTAGAAATGGCTGAATTTTCGTTTGAAGTCTTGTTTTTGCCAGTATTTTTCAAAACAAATCGCTTTTTGAGGTATGGATGCTTATTTTAATTTTATAGGACAGAAGCGAAAATTGAAAATTTCATAAGAGGTACCTCTTTGTTCAAAAAATCGATTTAAAAAAAATTTTTAGAAATGGCTGAATTTTCGTTTGAAGTCTTGTTTTTGCCAGTATTTTTCAGAACAAATCGCTTTTTGAGGTATAGATGCTTATTTTTAATTTTATAGGACAGAAGCGAAAATTGAAATTTTCATAAGAGGTACCTCTTTGTTCAAAAAATCGATTTAAAAAAAAAATTTTTAGAAATGGCTGAATTTTCGTTTGAAGTCTTGTTTTTGCCAGTATTTTTTAAAACAAATCGCTTTTTGAGGTATGGATGCTTATTTTTAATTTTATAGGACAGAAGCGAAAATTGAAAATTTCATAAGAGGTACCTCTTTGTTCAAAAAATCGATTTTAAAAAAAAATTTTTAGAAATGGCTGAATTTTCGTTTGAAGTCTTGTTTTTGCCAGTATTTTTCAAAACAAATCGCTTTTTGAGGTATGGATGCTTATTTTTAATTTTATAGGACAGAAGCGAAAATTGAAAATTTCATAAGAGGTACCTCTTTGTTCAAAAAATCGATTTTAAAAAAAAATTTTTAGAAATGGCTGAATTTTCGTTTGAAGTCTTGTTTTTGCCAGTATTTTTCAGAACAAATCGCTTTTTGAGGTATAGATGCTTATTTTTAATTTTATAGGACAGAAGCGAAAATTGAAATTTTCATAAGAGGTACCTCTTTGTTCAAAAAATCGATTTTAAAAAAAAATTTTTAGAAATGGCTGAATTTTTGTTTGAAGTCTTGTTTTTGCCAGTATTTTTCAAAACAAATCGCTTTTTGAGGTATGGATGCTTATTTTTAATTTTATAGGACAGAAGCGAAAATTGAAAATTTCATAAGAGGTACCTCTTTGTTCAAAAAATCGATTTTAAAAAAAAATTTTTAGAAATGGCTGAATTTTTGTTTGAAGTCTTGTTTTTGCCAGTATTTTTCGGAACAAATCGCTTTTTGAGGTATGGATGCTTATTTTTAATTTTATAGGACAGAAGCGAAAATTGAAAATTTCATAAGAGGTACCTCTTTGTTCAAAAAATCGATTTTAAAAAAAAATTTTTAGAAATGGCTGAATTTTCGTTTGAAGTCTTGTTTTTGCCAGTATTTTTCAGAACAAATCGCTTTTTGAGGTATAGATGCTTATTTTTAATTTTATAGGACAGAAGCGAAAATTGAAAATTTCATAAGAGGTACCTCTTTGTTCAAAAAATCGATTTTAAAAAAAAATTTTTAGAAATGGCTGAATTTTCGTTTGAAGTCTTGTTTTTGCCAGTATTTTTCAGAACAAATCGCTTTTTGAGGTATAGATGCTTATTTTTAATTTTATAGGACAGAAGCGAAAATTGAAAATTTCATAAGAGGTACCTCTTTGTTCAAAAAATCGATTTTAAAAAAAAATTTTTAGAAATGGCTGAATTTTCGTTTGAAGTCTTGTTTTTGCCAGTATTTTTCAGAACAAATCGCTTTTTGAGGTATAGATGCTTATTTTTAATTTTATAGGACAGAAGCGAAAATTGAAATTTTCATAAGAGGTACCTCTTTGTTCAAAAAATCGATTTTTAAAAAAAATTTTTAGAAATGGCTGAATTTTCGTTTGAAGTCTTGTTTTTGCCAGTATTTTTCAGAACAAATCGCTTTTTGAGGTATAGATGCTTATTTTTAATTTTATAGGACAGAAGCGAAAATTGAAAATTTCATAAGAGGTACCTCTTTGTTCAAAAAATCGATTTTAAAAAAAAATTTTTAGAAATGGCTGAATTTTCGTTTGAAGTCTTGTTTTTGCCAGTATTTTTCAGAACAAATCGCTTTTTGAGGTATAGATGCTTATTTTTAATTTTATAGGACAGAAGCGAAAATTGAAAATTTCATAAGAGGTACCTCTTTGTTCAAAAAATCGATTTTAAAAAAAAATTTTTAGAAATGGCTGAATTTTCGTTTGAAGTCTTGTTTTTGCCAGTATTTTTCAGAACAAATCGCTTTTTGAGGTATAGATGCTTATTTTTAATTTTATAGGACAGAAGCGAAAATTGAAAATTTCATAAGAGGTACCTCTTTGTTCAAAAAATCGATTTTAAAAAAAAATTTTTAGAAATGGCTGAATTTTCGTTTGAAGTCTTGTTTTTGCCAGTATTTTTCAGAACAAATCGCTTTTTGAGGTATAGATGCTTATTTTTAATTTTATAGGACAGAAGCGAAAATTGAAAATTTCATAAGAGGTACCTCTTTGTTCAAAAAATCGATTTTAAAAAAAAATTTTTAGAAATGGCTGAATTTTCGTTTGAAGTCTTGTTTTTGCCAGTATTTTTCAGAACAAATCGCTTTTTGAGGTATAGATGCTTATTTTTAATTTTATAGGACAGAAGCGAAAATTGAAAATTTCATAAGAGGTACCTCTTTGTTCAAAAAATCGATTTTAAAAAAAAATTTTTAGAAATGGCTGAATTTTCGTTTGAAGTCTTGTTTTTGCCAGTATTTTTCAGAACAAATCGCTTTTTGAGGTATAGATGCTTATTTTTAATTTTATAGGACAGAAGCGAAAATTGAAAATTTCATAAGAGGTACCTCTTTGTTCAAAAAATCGATTTTAAAAAAAAATTTTTAGAAATGGCTGAATTTTTGTTTGAAGTCTTGTTTTTGCCAGTATTTTTCGGAACAAATCGCTTTTTGAGGTATGGATGCTTATTTTTAATTTTATAGGACAGAAGCGAAAATTGAAAATTTCATAAGAGGTACCTCTTTGTTCAAAAAATCGATTTTTAAAAAAAATTTTTAGAAATGGCTGAATTTTTGTTTGAAGTCTTGTTTTTGCCAGTATTTTTCAAAACAAATCGCTTTTTGAGGTATGGATGCTTATTTTTAATTTTATAGAACAGAAGCGAAAATTGAAAATTTCATAAGAGGTACCTCTTTGTTCAAAAAATCGATTTAAAAAAAAAATTTTTAGAAATGGCTGAATTTTCGTTTGAAGTCTTGTTTTTGCCAGTATTTTTCAAAACAAATCGCTTTTTGAGGTATGGATGCTTATTTTTAATTTTATAGGACAGAAGCGAAAATTGAAAATTTCATAAGAGGTACCTCTTTGTTCAAAAAATCGATTTTTAAAAAAAATTTTTAGAAATGGCTGAATTTTTGTTTGAAGTCTTGTTTTTGCCAGTATTTTTCAAAACAAATCGCTTTTTGAGGTATGGATGCTTATTTTTAATTTTATAGAACAGAAGCGAAAATTGAAAATTTCATAAGAGGTACCTCTTTGTTCAAAAAATCGATTTAAAAAAAAATTTTTAGAAATGGCTGAATTTTCGTTTGAAGTCTTGTTTTTGCCAGTATTTTTCAAAACAAATCGCTTTTTGAGGTATGGATGCTTATTTTTAATTTTATAGGACAGAAGCGAAAATTGAAAATTTCATAAGAGGTACCTCTTTGTTCAAAAAATCGATTTTTAAAAAAAATTTTTAGAAATGGCTGAATTTTTGTTTGAAGTCTTGTTTTTGCCAGTATTTTTCAAAACAAATCGCTTTTTGAGGTATGGATGCTTATTTTTAATTTTATAGAACAGAAGCGAAAATTGAAAATTTCATAAGAGGTACCTCTTTGTTCAAAAAATCGATTTAAAAAAAAAATTTTTAGAAATGGCTGAATTTTCGTTTGAAGTCTTGTTTTTGCCAGTATTTTTCAAAACAAATCGCTTTTTGAGGTATGGATGCTTATTTTTAATTTTATAGGACAGAAGCGAAAATTGAAAATTTCATAAGAGGTACCTCTTTGTTCAAAAAATCGATTTTTAAAAAAAATTTTTAGAAATGGCTGAATTTTTGTTTGAAGTCTTGTTTTTGCCAGTATTTTTCAAAACAAATCGCTTTTTGAGGTATGGATGCTTATTTTTAATTTTATAGAACAGAAGCGAAAATTGAAAATTTCATAAGAGGTACCTCTTTGTTCAAAAAATCGATTTAAAAAAAAAATTTTTAGAAATGGCTGAATTTTCGTTTGAAGTCTTGTTTTTGCCAGTATTTTTCAAAACAAATCGCTTTTTGAGGTATGGATGCTTATTTTTAATTTTATAGGACAGAAGCGAAAATTGAAAATTTCATAAGAGGTACCTCTTTGTTCAAAAAATCGATTTTAAAAAAAAATTTTTAGAAATGGCTGAATTTTTGTTTGAAGTCTTGTTTTTGCCAGTATTTTTCGGAACAAATCGCTTTTTGAGGTATGGATGCTTATTTTTAATTTTATAGGACAGAAGCGAAAATTGAAAATTTCATAAGAGGTACCTCTTTGTTCAAAAAATCGATTTAAAAAAAAAATTTTTAGAAATGGCTGAATTTTCGTTTGAAGTCTTGTTTTTGCCAGTATTTTTCAAAACAAATCGCTTTTTGAGGTATGGATGCTTATTTTTAATTTTATAGGACAGAAGCGAAAATTGAAAATTTCATAAGAGGTACCTCTTTGTTCAAAAAATCGATTTTTAAAAAAAATTTTTAGAAATGGCTGAATTTTCGTTTGAAGTCTTGTTTTTGCCAGTATTTTTCGGAACAAATCGCTTTTTGAGGTATGGATGCTTATTTTTAATTTTATAGAACAGAAGCGAAAATTGAAAATTTCATAAGAGGTACCTCTTTGTTCAAAAAATCGATTTAAAAAAAAAATTTTTAGAAATGGCTGAATTTTCGTTTGAAGTCTTGTTTTTGCCAGTATTTTTCAAAACAAATCGCTTTTTGAGGTATGGATGCTTATTTTTAATTTTATAGGACAGAAGCGAAAATTGAAAATTTCATAAGAGGTACCTCTTTGTTCCAAAAATCGATTTAAAAAAAATTTTTAGAAATGGCTGAATTTTCGTTTGAAGTCTTGTTTTTGCCAGTATTTTTCAGAACAAATCGCTTTTTGAGGTATAGATGCTTATTTTTAATTTTATAGGACAGAAGCGAAAATTGAAATTTTCATAAGAGGTACCTCTTTGTTCAAAAAATCGATTTAAAAAAAAAATTTTTAGAAATGGCTGAATTTTCGTTTGAAGTCTTGTTTTTGCCAGTATTTTTCAAAACAAATCGCTTTTTGAGGTATGGATGCTTATTTTTAATTTTATAGGACAGAAGCGAAAATTGAAAATTTCATAAGAGGTACCTCTTTGTTCAAAAAATCGATTTTTAAAAAAAATTTTTTGAAATGGCTGAATTTTCGTTTGAAGTCTTGTTTTTGCCAGTATTTTTCAAAACAAATCGCTTTTTGAGGTATGGATGCTTATTTTTAATTTTATAGGACAGAAGCGAAAATTGAAAATTTCATAAGAGGTACCTCTTTGTTCAAAAAATCGATTTAAAAAAAAAAATTTTAGAAATGGCTGAATTTTTGTTTGAAGTCTTGTTTTTGCCAGTATTTTTCAAAACAAATCGCTTTTTGAGGTATGGATGCTTATTTTTAATTTTATAGGACAGAAGCGAAAATGGAAAATTTCATAAGAGGTACCTCTTTGTTCAAAAAATCGATTTTTAAAAAAAATTTTTAGAAATGGCTGAATTTTCGTTTGAAGTCTTGTTTTTGCCAGTATTTTTCAAAACAAATCGCTTTTTGAGGTATGGATGCTTATTTTTAATTTTATAGGACAGAAGCGAAAATTGAAAATTTCATAAGAGGTACCTCTTTGTTCAAAAAATCGATTTTTAAAAAAATTTTTTAGAAATGGCTGAATTTTTGTTTGAAGTCTTGTTTTTGCCAGTATTTTTCAAAACAAATCGCTTTTTGAGGTATGGATGCTTATTTTTAATTTTATAGGACAGAAGCGAAAATTGAAAATTTCATAAGAGGTACGTACCTCTTTGTTCAAAAAATCGATTTAAAAAAAAAAATTTTAGAAATGGCTGAATTTTTGTTTGAAGTCTTGTTTTTGCCAGTATTTTTCAAAACAAATCGCTTTTTGAGGTATGGATGCTTATTTTTAATTTTATAGGACAGAAGCGAAAATTGAAAATTTCATAAGAGGTACCTCTTTGTTCAAAAAATCGATTTTTAAAAAAAATTTTTAGAAATGGCTGAATTTTTGTTTGAAGTCTTGTTTTTGCCAGTATTTTTCAAAACAAATCGCTTTTTGAGGTATGGATGCTTATTTTTAATTTTATAGGACAGAAGCGAAAATTGAAAATTTCATAAGAGGTACCTCTTTGTTCAAAAAATCGATTTTTAAAAAAAATTTTTAGAAATGGCTGAATTTTTGTTTGAAGTCTTGTTTTTGCCAGTATTTTTCAAAACAAATCGCTTTTTGAGGTATGGATGCTTATTTTTAATTTTATAGGACAGAAGCGAAAATTGAAAATTTTATAAGAGGTACCTCTTTGTTCAAAAAATCGATTTTTAAAAAATTTTCTTAGAAATGGCTACGCTTTTGCTTGCGCCCTCGTTTTTGCCAGTATATTCCGAATAAAATAATTTTTAAGGGTTTAGAAGCTTAGTTTTTAAAGAAAAGTAAATATAAGTTAAAATTGTAAATTAAAAAAATTAATTTTCAAATATTTTAATAAATTTTAAACTTAAATTTCCATTTTCCAGCCTTTATCATCAAAAGGTTCGATTTCCTTATTATCTGCCGCCAGTTCATCGGGTGTTTCATCGGGCTCCTCGAGTCCTACTGGTACAACAACAAAACCGAAAATTCGTTGCAAATCTACGTCAAAAACTCGTGTCGGCAGTGTTTCATCAAGTTCTTGGAATCCATTTCGGCGCACACCCAGTTCAGCTAAAATATTCTAAAGAAACTTTGATCTTTAAAATATCAAACATATAATTTAGAAAATATCAGTGGCCATTAAAAAATTAATACAAAAAATATCAAAAACACAACAAACAACAATTTTTTGTAAATTAGTATTTAGTTTTTTTGTACTTTTAATTATTTAACTGCATTTCTACAACAACTTTTAAGTGTAGCAATTGTAAATATAACTTTTAATCAAAATATGTATGAAGTAGCCGTAAGTTTCTGAAGCTTTTAAAAATAATTTCCTTTTATTGAAACATAAAAAGAAAAATATTTTCTGAAAAAACTGTTCATTTAGAAATAGAAATTTTAGAAATAAAACCTTTCAAAACATTTCTGAGGTCTGCTATTGTCCACCAGCAAAGAAATATGCTTTTATAAAATATTGACACAGAAATTTTTCGGTGACTAGTGGATCCAATCGAGTTTTGGTGGTTTCAGATTCGCACATTATTTACAATCTGAAACTAAACAAAATTCGGCAGAATCAATTGAATATTTTGAAATCCAACTTAAGATATCTATCTCCAATTTAAATATCTTTTCCTTTAAAGCTTATCTTTAAGATGTAATATTTTTATGAAAATATCATTTTTAATATGTATGTAATTGTAATTTTTTATTGTTAAGCCATATATATTTATATATACTTATATTCAATAAAATAAACGTGTATATATTTTACTAAATCAATGAAGTTTCATTTAAAAAACAGCACTCCTACAAAACGATCGAAAAATACAATATTTTTTAATTTGTCAATGTCCCTATTTAATTTCATTCCAAAATTTCTATTTAATACAATAAAAATGTTCACAATATCTCACAATATCCTACTCAATTACTTTCCATTCAAAACAAAAAGAAAATGTTCATCACAATTCGTTTTGTTTGTTTTGTTTATCAAACAAACAAAAATATACACACGCACACTCACTTCTCTTACTTACTTGCTTACCTACACCCTGGATGACGTCACGCACAAAAATGATTCCGATTTCGATCAATTTGGGCAAAATTTGGCAACGCGACAACTTTTTGGTATCAAGTGCCCAGAACAGCCAAAAACGCAGTAGGTGTCGCTAAAAATTCAAAGATATGTGAATCGCCCTGTGCAACAAAATCTCACAGGGCGCTTCGAATATAAATTAATTTTCAGCGACACCTACTGCGTTTTTGGCTGTTCTGGGTACCTGATACAGAAAAGTTGTCGCGTTGCCAAAATTTGCCCAAATTGATCAAAATCGAAATCATTTTTGTGCGTGACGTCATCCACTCATGTCGTACAAGTAAAAGCAATTGATTGCGAGTGTTTGTGTGTTTGTTTGTATCATTTACTTAACAATGCAATGAAATGCACCACATACACAAACAAACCAACATGTGTGGGTAGCTTGCCGCTGTTTTATTAACAATTAAGTTTAAATGAAGAATTATAATGATAAATATTTTTCTTCGACAGTTGATTTACGAATTATTTTATATTTTATATTTGAGTGAAACAGAACAAATTGTGGATATTATTTTTTGTGTTTAATAGAAATTATTAGATTGACTGATTATGAATATTTGGCAAATGACATTTTAGTTACTTTAAAACAAAAAATACTTACTTAAGACACAGTTGTGGACTGACGAGAGATAAGAAATAAAACACAATTTTGTTGTTAATGATACATTTTTATTGAATTGAATTGGCTTGTTATTCAGTATATATGTATGTACGTACCTCTTTGTTCGAAAAACGATTTAAAAATTTTTTTTTTAGAAATGGCTGAATTTTTGTTTGAAGTCTTGTTTTTGCCAGTATTTTTCAAAACAAATCGGTTTTTGAGGTATGGAGGCTTATTTTTAATTTTCTAGGACAGAAGCGAAAATTTAAAATTTCATAAGGAGTAGCAGTACGGACTTCACTGCATCATTATAACCGATAATGGTGCAGTGAGTTCTGAAGGAGGTGTTGTAAAGTTTGGGCCGAAAAATGTCAAAATGGCTGCCTGTTTTCAGTGCTTGTAGGCAGACGTCTGTTATGCTGAACACCACAGATATCTGCCAACTGCTTGTGCTTTGTACAAAACTCCATTAAAATTGTTTGCATGTAGAGAGCTAAATATTGTATAGCTCATGGCCTGAAAGGGCTTAAAGAATTAAAACATCGGAGGTTACTGTATTTCGTAGCAGTTTATTTCTAACAGGTTTCACTTAAACACTAACATGATACATTTTGTTGTTTTAGTTGTAAAGAGCTTGAATTTACTTTTTTTTTTTGTTAGAAAAAGTTGTTAAAGCTAAATTTTGATCACGTATTTTATTTTTCATAAAAGTTGACACCTGTCCTTATTTGGTAAATCGTTTATTTTAAATACTTATTTGCTTAACAAATATATTACGATAAGTTTTTTTAATGTTAACATTCTAACAGCTTTATTATTAGTTTAATTATACAAAAAATTAAAAATATTCAAATATTAATTATATTACAATTACAATAATATGTAAATAAAAAATAAAAAAAAAATGGATTTAGAATTTTAGCACCCAAGTTTAACAAGAGTTTGAGTTTGCGACAATAATTTCAGTGATCAATATTTACAATAATTGTCATTAATTAATAATTAGTAGTGAAGAATATATATGGAATACAAATTATATTCACATTAAATATACTTACATGTTAATTTAATTATAATATAATATAACTTAAAAATAAATTAAACATCTAAATGATAAGGTTGCCTAATTTGATGTACATTTTTGTGTGTAACGTCGTAAACACACTGTGACATTTTCTGACATCATCACATATTTGCTGTCATTTGGAAATGCACAGTCTGGAAACGAAACATGCGAAAATGACAGAAGATGTCACTAGATTTATGTAGAGATGGGACTTTTAAACGCACCTTTAATAGCGGCCACAATAAACAGTTGACATAATTTTAGTTTATTGTTTGTAACAGACTTGTCGACAACTGTTGTCAATTCGAATTTCTTCCCTGAATAAGTTACACAAAGTGTAACGAAATATTACCATAAAAATAGTTTTTATTAAAACGCTGCCATCAGTGATTAGTAAACAAAAAAGCTAGTAAAAAAAACTATTTTTTATAATGTTTATATAATGAGTTTCATATATCTTAAATAATATCCCCCTAATTCACGGACGATTATTAAAGTTAATGAATGTTTTAAGAGATCTTTAACCATACAAAATCAATACTTTGAAGCCTGTTTAATTTTAATAATCGTTTATGAATTAGGGGGTGTATATTTAGGTGACTTATGCTGCACCGAAGTCTTAGCTGAATAATTCAATTTCCTGGTTAGTCATTTCCAATTAATCGCTATTGTTTCATGATAATATTGATAATGTGATAATTCATATAAACTGTCCTTCCCTAATCAAATCACGAGAATCTAGCAACATTAAGATACAAATATCAAAGTTTATCCGAAAATTGACGTTAGTTAAGGCACCTTATCATTTGGATGAGTGCTTGAGCGTTTTAGAAAAATATATATGTAAAATAATATTATAGAAAACTTTATCTGATATAAATATCTTTGTATATGTATGTGTGTGAGAGATTTATATATATATATATATATATATTAACGACCTAGTTGGCCAAATCGTTCCGCGCGACATTGCCTTCGAAGATGCATGCACGACTTGTCCGCTTTCGCTTCGATTTGGTGAGGATATTTTTAGAGAAGGCGGTCGACGAGACGGGTGGTAACACCATCAAACTATTCTTAAATTAGTGCACTTAAAATATTTGAAAAACAAAAATTTTTATATAAAATCTTTTGCTTTCATAATCATCCAACATGATAGAGTTCACCGACGTCCACTGGTTGCCGCGAATGTCGCTTTTGTCTGCTCGTCGACGATACGGTGCAAGAAGTTGTCGCTTATGTAGTCTGGGCACGACTTTCTGTTCGAATGTTTGAAAATTTCTTCAACGATTTGTTTGCACTGTCATCTATATATCTTCCAAAATTATCTATTGTCTTTTATACATGGCCAACTGGAAAAGTTAAAGATACAAATGTATGCATGTAAATACAACATATTTATAAATACAATTAGAAAAGGACTATCAATCGTTTGGATTTGTACAAAACATTTAGCGATAATATCTGTAAAAAGAAAAGAGAATAAGAGAAAGAACACATTTAAATACTATTGAATATATGATTGCAAAGAGGTATTTTTTTTCGTTTTAATATAGATATCTCATCAAATTAAACAACTTCTTATATATATATATATATATATATATATATATATATATATATATATACATATATATATATATATATATATATATATATATACATATATATATATATATATATATATATATATATGTATATAATAAATTTTTTTTGCGAAAAACATTCCTCGAAATGTTAGAGAAAAAGCTTTGTATGGAAATCGACAAAAGTATTTAAATTAAAATAAAAAGCATTATTATTAAATTAAAACTTCTTTCGTTATATATCATCTGTGTCTGACGTTAGCGGTACTGAAATATCAAAATTAAATATTTAAAGTAATTAGCATGTTAAATAAATTATAAAATCTGTAAACTAGCAGCTAAAATCATTCGTATAAAGCATGATTTTAAATAAATAAAAAGTCGACAATAAAAATATCTAAAAAGTGCATTTTGTATGTCTGACCTTGTAAGACATGGTATGGAATATTGAGTTTGTCTACGGTTTCTAATTCAGTACAATTAATGTGTTTTGATAATGATTATGAAAAGGCGAGTTATTAAAATTATTTGGAAAACAATTTACGTTCATTGCACTTTTGCTATAAATAATCAATCACCTTCGTTGAGGAAGTCTGTTTCATATCACTCGATTTAATTTTCATTTACAAAAGTTTTACAACTTTGTGTCGTTCAGTCGAAGCCTGTAAGTAAATAAATAAAATGTTAGTTTATTTTGCTAAATTTTGAGCCACAGCATCAGCAGGTAAGTTAACTTTGTGAAATGCATTAAGTTTTTCTTTTTGAGAATTTCAGAAATATATAGGCTTACCAATTCAGGTGCAATGAAACTTAAGGTTTGATGGCATTTCGAAATGCTGATGAATTGCAATGCTGATTAAGTTGTTTAATTAATGAATGAAAGTAAGAAGATGTAAATTTTCTAAATCGTTATGGAAGCTGCGAGTTTTTCACGGCGTTGTGCTTAATTGATATATATTTCAATCGCTCCTTTTAAATTAAATTAATTGTTAATCCTAAGTGTCAACAAGATTACAGCCAAACTTTTAAATTGTTTCGGGAGGTTGTTATTTAATAAAAAGAGAACTAATAAATAAAATTAATGCGTTGGCTCTGGACTGCGCACCGTTTTACTTATTGAGTGCGTTATTCGAATTAACCAGATAATTTTTAGCCAGTGCTGGCGTTAGTAGAGAAATTTGCTGAAAGGTTTATAATTAAAATTTTTTTTGTGTTGGACCAGCAGGGGGGGGGGGGGATAGTGTTAATAAGGCAGATGAAGATGAATTAGCTATTTTTACTATTTATTTGGTCGGTGAAGCTTTCTCTACTAGTACCGGCAGAGGAGGGGGCTGTATTCTGCTTCGTCATTGAGCCAGGCCGAAAACAAGTAGCACAAGTAGCTTTAAATCACCTTGATTAAAGGTGATTTATAAACAGGCCAGTATATTGTTTTTATGTAAAACAATAAAGATGCTAGATATATAATTGGGTGAGCATGTGTGCCTTAACCCTGGACGGTTGCTATACTTTTTTGTACATTGAGGTCACTGCTCTTCGTTGAATCGACGAACAATTTTTAAAAATAGTTCGAGTGGAAAAATTTATTAAGTTAAAAATAAATAAAAATATTTATAGTTAAGTATTTCATTTAATATATAATAAAAAGGAATTTATTTGTTGGGTGGTTAAGCAATGTCTATATGCATTTCTTTGGCGCTTTATACCAAATCCTCAGTAGACTTTAACCACAGTTTTGAAAAGTTTCAAACTTATCATAAGACTTCTATAAGCCATCTAAGAATTCTGTTAATAAATTAACTATGGAAATTCACAAATGATTTTAAAAAATCACATTATAGTTAGTTTATTAACATATATATATATATATATATATATATATATATATGTATATATATATATATATATATATATATATATATATATATATATATATATAACTATTTTCTCTCTTAAAATTCGATACGAATTTGAGCGAATATAAAAGAATTACATGATAAAGAATAAATGAGCTTCGTCGATTCGACGAACAGGTACCATCCAGGGTTAAAGCATTGCGTTTCTTGTTCTGATTTTTTGTTTATTGATTTCTTGCCACGTATTATGAAATATATATTATGTGTTAGCATTTATCTGCACAGTTTTAATATCATTTTATTTTGCAAATTGTCATTGAGTCCATGGACAAGGACGTCAATATGTTATAATTACATGCAATAAATTTTCTAATCTCTCTTTTACTAATCGACTTCTTATATATTAAGCTTATTTTCAAAAAAGTATTAGAAGAAAAGCTTAGCTAATTGAAACTCTTCCATGCTGGATCAAACTTTCTCATATATAAAAGTTTACAAGGCGAGAAATGGCTTCTCACTTGTTTTAACTTGTCACTGTAGGTGGCAGGTGAACATATCGCTGGCTGCTGAAGACGAAAAACTGGCGCATGTTTAAGTTCAATTTAGATTTGGAAAAGAATCGAAATTTTATATTCTGAAAGACATAATAAATATTACAGTGGAAAATAAGTAACAAAGCGCTGTTTCAGTTGATGTGCTGCTTGTTCTTCAAACACGTTTTATGTTAAAAATTTACGAAATAATTTTGTTTAATTTTTATTTTGTGTATTAGATACAAGTCGCTGAACATGTTTTCCTTGAAATAAATTTACCTCCTTTTACTTTTAGGTTTAAAAAAAGTCAGTCAATGTAATGCGATACATTAAGAAATTTAGAGGGGAAAATTGTTCATAGAGACGGTGTTAAAACTTTACACTCGTTTGAAGTTCGTACTCATTTAAGTAAATAGTTTCTAATAAGATCCTTAGTTATTCTAAGAGTTTTTAGGTTAAGGTTTTTCTGATGATTTGCCTCACCTCTAGGGTTCAGTGAAAATGCATCAAGAATCACTTTAAATTCTTAAATATTTTTTCGAAAAAAGAGTGCGTTTCATTAATATTAATTATTGAAGTATTGAAAAATTTCCCATTTATAGAAATTTAACTGTTAATGTCACATGTTAGGTACAAGGTTGGCCAGACCAGTTTTGGGAATAAAACATGGTCTTGTAGTACACAAAGTTTGAAATGAGAATGTTAAAAAAAAGTTGGCTGTTTGCTAAAGATAACATGCTTTAACAAACTCCTTGATCCTCGAAAGGATCAAGGAGTTTTCGCCCTTACGGTGAATGGAGAACCTACTTGAGCTGACTGAAATGTTTGTTTAAAAACATTTACCAGCTAAACTTTCAAGGACAATTTTTTATGGCTGAGGACATGTCATATTTAAAAAATTAATGTCATGAATATGAATAAGGAAATTTCATTGCAACATTGTTTTTATCTTTTATTAATATAATTTCAAATTGGCATGCAGTTAAAAATCACCTGATACTTTTGTTACATGCAGTAAAAAGGAACTAATTGTAACTAGTTTGATCAGTTTAACGTAAGATCCTTAGACTTCATTGTTTGTGCCATTTCTGATTAAAACCCCGGTTATCTTGGCTTTTAGTTACGAGCTCTACTTAATATCGAAAAATTTCAATTTAAATCTGTTGTAAGTTTTGAAAAAGCTTGGCTTTAAGAGGCAAACTTTAAAAGCCTCAAATTCTTTCTTGGAGGTTTCTATTAACCAACAAAACTGAGTTAACTGAGTTGTCAATCAATGGAACTAATTTAAAATATTAATATATTCAATGAATATAAAAAAGAATTTGCTTTAATTATCCAACCTCACGAGTGTAGAGCACTGAAGGATCTGAAAACTCAAGGATATTCACATAAAACTTTGATATTCAAATAAAACACTATAATTTTTAAAATTTTTTATCTTTTTTCAAGTGTATTTTTTCATTTGTTTTTGTTTGTTTTTTCAAAAAATTTTATGATTTTTTTCAATCAGTATCAATTGTTTTTTAATTTAATAACCAATTAGATCATTTCTTTTTTGTATTCTTTTACGCTTATAATACGTTTGTGTTTGGTTTTTCTTTAATATTTAATTTAACTAAAATTAATGCAATTGGTTTACTCTTTGTTTTGTATGACTAAAACTAACGTGTTCTCCTTTTGTTTTGTTTTTTTTCCATGTTTTAGTTTAAGAACTTTTTTGCAAACACATTTATTATTTTTCATATATTTGTAATTATCTTTTTTTTGAGTTTTAATCAATATATTTTATATTTATTTTGTTTAATCATAATAAAGTCACAACAGTATGCAGTTCTTTTTATTTTTAATTAATTTTTTTGGTTTTGGTTTTGTTTTTAATATTACCAAAGAGATAAAGTGTTGCTTTATGATGGCTGATGAGTTGGTATGATTGATTGGTTAGAGGCGAAAGTACATGCATGAGTGTTACGTGGAGAGAAATTTGTGTTTTGCCAGCAATAATTATTTTTGCTTCCTTTTACTTTTGTTTAACTGTTTATATTGTGAGATGGTTGAAAAGGGTGTTGCACTCTTTTCTTAGGTATGAGTTATGAGAATGTGTGAAGTGTTTGAATGTTAATTTGTTAGTGTTTGCTTTTGCTATAAAATTGTTATTTACATTTAGCTTATCTTCTTATTCTCTTTTTATTTTATTGTTTTTTGTTTTATTTTTATATTTTATTTTATTTTGTTAGTATACTTTTATTTCTTTACAAAGTAGAGCTTAAAGTAATTTTAGAATTTGGATTTGTTGTTTTTTATTACAAAGTTATTTTGTATTTGTATGCTTCATGCTTTTGTTTATATATATATTCATTTACCGCATATTTGTACATGTACACACACGTACAACTTGGTTTTATATGTATATGTATAACTACATTGACATATACGAGCCCATGCATACTTGTGTGCATGAACTGTTTCCGCTTTCCGGTTATAAGTATGTATATGACAACTTTATTGTGTTCGTGTATTACTAGTGTTATAAAAGTCATGTAGTTTTGCAATAGAATTCGCTTACCATATAAGCAAGTGTATATGGTTTTGTTGTTGTGTATTATTTATCTTCTGTGGTATTAACTTTTATTTCATTTAAGGTTTTAACTATTTAAAAAAAAAAGGTTTCTGCTTGAATTTTTAATACTCGTATGTAATTTAGTATGTTTGCTTTACTTTATAATATGTGTATTCATTTTAAAACCAGTTCATATTTTTATTCTAACAGACACAGACATATTATTTTGTTTTGCTTTTCGTTTTTTCTTTTTTTGTCAATTTTTATTTCAAGTGTAATTGCTGTTTTTAAATTTACCAAATATTTGTTTCTCATTTAACGTTTAGGTTGTAGTAATTTTTTATCCTTCGTAGAAACAAATGCTTTAGTGATTTAGTTTTTCATATGCATATTTGCGTATGTATATACAATTTAAATGCGCAAGTATGTTTTTTTTTGCATGTGTATAGATGTGTAAAAGGTGTGTATGCATGTAAGCATGCTTGTTCTGTTTTATAGTGTATGATAAATTCATTAGGATTTTATATACGAGTATATTTGTTATTTCATTTTTAGTTTTATTTTTATTTTTATGTGTATTGTATGTCATTGTAGAACTGCATGTTTATAAATTAATTCAATTAACTATTTGGTAAATTTATTTTTAGATATGTGTTAACACAAGTGTCATTTTATTTGTTTTAATTGTTATTGTTATTATTTATTCATTTATTCATACTATTATTTACATAAGTGGCTGTCTGTTTATTTCTGTGTTTTGTTTTGTTGTGTGAACGTTGCTGGTATTTGTGCTAACATTGTTCTAATTAGAATATTAAATTAATGTGTATGTATGCAGTTGCTTTAAGCATATCCTATTGGCTTGAAATTTAACTAAAATATGTGCAAGAAAATAGTCAATTTCAAATATATACATAAATATATTAAATGCCAAATATATGTATGTATCGAGAAAACACGAAGAAATTAATGTAAATTTATATTAGAAAACTAATCCAAAGTAACGTAGTCGTTTTAAACCATGAAGTCGGCTACGTAGAATCCAAAATAGTTTTTTTTTAATACGAAATTTATTTGTTGGGTGGTTAAGCAATATCTTTATGCATTTCATTGGCGCTTTTACCAAATCATCAGTAGACTTCAACCACAGTCTTGAAAAGTTTCAAATCCCTCATCTTGTGAAAACACCATTTGAGAATTTAAATGAAAACGCACAAATGATTTTAAACAATCACATAATAGTAAGTGTAGTAGGCTATGAATCTTATAAAAAACCAAAACCCAACAAACAACTTATATTCGAAATGACTCTATTTTATAGATCGATCGGAGGACACTGGGTTAGAAAAGTGCTCAGAATTCCCATAAGCTGTTGAAGGAATAACGAAGAGATGTGAAAGACGACACTCTAGCATATCAACAACCGAAGAAACTTTTGAAGAACTGAACAAACTTGCTATGGCGAATTCTCTAATTACTATAGATAAGTTGCTGTTGTTATCAGCATGACGGTTAGCTAATGCAACCAATTCCACTTCATTGCTTAAATTAACAATAAAAAAATTCTTGCTTTTAAAATATCGGGGTTTCAATGCCTACGAATGGGCGTAGAAAAACAATTAGAATCAGACGTGGTTTATGCATGACTTTTCACAGAGTGTTTAGAGGTAAATTGTTGAAGTAAGACAGGCTAAGAAGTCATTGTATTATATGACCACAAGCTTATCACGTCGTGTTAGACTTTCCTATAATGGCTTTCAATATTGGGATAGACTTTCTATTATTCCATATCAGATTTAGTTTGTAATACAAAGTGTACCGTCTGTGTGCCATCGTATGGGAAAAGAAAGAAAGCTGGAGATGAAACAACCAATTGTTTGTACGAACAGATTGTCAGCAGAAACCCGTAATTCACGTTTCTTTTAATTATGAGCTTCAGCTTATTGATTTATATACTCGTATTTTGAGAAACATAAAAGCACTGTAAGTTCATTATTTAAAGATGCAATCTTTGCATTAAGGATATGTCCAGAAATGTGTGTCATGGTATTGGTTTGTGTTTCTTCTCATTTAATGACATCCAACGCACATCTGCTTCGTTTGGAATTTCGGCAATTCGGAGCATATAATATAATACAACGATATCTGGGATAAGATTGAAAACATATGACGGGTGTTACACAAGCTCGTTAATGATGCAGGCGGGCATCCTTCTTCCTTTTCTTCAGTGTCAATTGAACAAAATCAAACTAATCATTTCGAATACTGTTGTGAATTGAAGCTAATGAAAATATGTACTATATTTTTAATAAGTTTAAAAAAACACTGGTTCTTATTATGGCATCATTTTTAGTAACTCAATTATTTAACACACATTTCATTTCATTATAACATAATAATGTGGTTTGGAACAAAAAATTCAATTTCTGGTAAAACAAAATAAAAAATTTATAATAATTATAAAGAGCAAATAAATTATGTCCATCTCTTCTTTAAAATTTTTTATATTGCCTGGTTTCGAAATAAATGTTTGCTCAATAAATGGTTTATTTTATGGTCTGTCCTGCTTGTTTTGCTTATTGTTGTTTCAATTTAAATTGTCTATTTATTTAAATATGTTGGTTTTGCAAAATTTACTATACGATTTCAATTAATTATATGTGTTAATTTTTTACTTTATATATATTGTTTTGTGTTATAACTTTTTGTTTTTGGGTTTCAGAATTTAATATTATTTATTCAATAAATGTATTTGTAGTAAATTCATTTGTTGTTAGTTACCTCCTGCATATTTTTTTTGTCAATAAAAAAAAGTTAATATATTGTAATGGATTTTATATTAAATTTTGCTTGACATTTTTTATTGTTAATTACACTTTTTACTTTTACTCTTTTTTTGTTGTTATTTATTCAATATTAACAATCATGTTGTTGTTTGTATTGTTATTGCTGTTTTGCTTAATGAAATGTGTTGTGTTTTTGTTAGAATGTTAGTTGCATTTGGGGTTTTTTGCCGTATTATTCTTGGAAATTGTTTTAAATTACTTAATGCATTTACTTTAAATACACTTTTACCTATTGAATGTTCGTTTTACTTGGTTTAACATTATTTTTGTGGGTTTTACTGTTTTATTTGAAGGTAGTTTTTCCATAGATTTTTTTTTTTTTAAATTACCATGCAATTGTGTTGAATGTTTCGTGTATTCAGTGATTTTTTCAAATCGTTATTAAATTCATTTTTTGTTATTTCAACATTTATATTGTGTGATTTATAGGAAATATGTATATGCGAGTGAATTTGCAGATGTGTTTGTGTGTGGATAAGTGAGTGAGATAATCAGCGTCAAAATGATAGAGTATGTAACAACATAATTGACGTGGTAAGTACATGAAACCGAAATAGTGCATAATAAAATAATTGTCAGAACTGATTGATGAGCACGTACTACTGCGTCTTTCCTCAAGTAAGATATATAAACGCCTCAATAAAAACTGTGGAATTCCATTTGAAATTTAATGTATAGTGATTGTCTTAGTATTTGCTTCACTAGTTTTTTGATGTTTGAAGCAAAAAAAAATATTTCTAAAAATTACAAGCAAGAGGCATAAACAAGGTTTAATACCACATTGCAGCGCATCTGTGAAAGTTCCAGCTAAACGAAATCCCAAGGAAATTTGTCAATCAATTTTAAGTTTTTCTCTCATTTCAGCTAATTGAATTCTAAGGAAGATGAATGTGTTTGGAACCCCGGCAAATGTTGTATAAACGTAAGAAAATAAATTTGTGATGAGTGAGTTCTTGTTATGACTTTGATATTCGTTTTTAAGCTTCTCACTTATTAAAGTGGTAGTTTGAAATAAATACCTTTAGTTATTCTAAGAAATGTTGGGTAAAGATTCCCTGATGATCTGCACTAGACCCAGTGAAATGCGTATTGGAACCAACTAAAATCCCTCAACTGATCACTTTGAATTTTTTTTTAGTAAGATTTGGGGGAAAAAAGAACCAGCACATAATTAAAATTAAAGAATTGTAATCACCAGTTAAGTAATTCTTATGAGGCTTATATCTGTAGATACTAACACCTCATTGCATAAATAAAATAGTGTAAAATGAACTCCAATAGTCAAAAAATCGGAAGGAAAGCTATTGCTTTCCTTTAGCGAAATATTAAAATAATTGTTTAGAGTTAAACTCTGAACGAAGATGAACAGTCGAGAACTTTTTTTCTTAAATTCATTTGTTTCATTCCTGTTATTGTGCAGGATGGCTGAGAATCGTAGATAAATACGCAAGAAAACTATGCAATAAATAGATTTTTTGAATTTATATGAATTTTGGTAATAACATAAGTTTGGGAATAGTTGCACAAAAGTATCAAAACCAGTCCAACAACAAGTGGTGTATTACCCAGTTCCACAACAGGCGAATTTCTGCAGTTTTTATAACAACTGAGTCGTGAAAGAATTTAACATGAAATGTGTGGAATATAGGGACCCTGTGTAACATCAAATTTAGTATAAAAATATTATTACAAAACCTGATTAGTTCATTTATGATTTGCCCTCGTTCAACCTACGAGGAAATAGAAAAAAACTAGAGAACGGTCTTGTGGAACAGAGCGCAGAGCTGGTTTATGGTATGTCACGAATAGTTTGATTTAAAACGCCCGAAATGATGGCAGGATATAACAGCGTATAGACCGGTTAGGGCGTTCAAGGAGTCCATAAGTAGAATAAAAGATACAGTTCGGCACATGTCGTTTGACTAGAAGTTTTCGAAGTACTAAAATTCCCCTCGAGTGATAGATATCGTGTTTCAACAAGACATTTCAAGAAAAAAAGAAGTAAAAAAATTAAAATATTTTGAGTAGAACTTTTACTTGATAAGAAAATAAAAACTTAACACTGTGACGCGGAGTATTTACCCACTTTTATGTGTAGACGTATTGTTTTTTATGAATAGAATACAAGTAGTTGTGTTGTATCTATCAATAGTTTTTGCATGTGTTGGTGTGCTGTTAATTACTTTATTTTATTTTATTTTATTTTATTTTATTTTAATTTTATTTTATGTTATTAATTTCGCTTCATAAATTGACATTCCTTTTCAAAATAATTTAAAACTTTTATTATTTTTTTTCCTCATTGTTATTTAAACTTATCTACAGTTTTTAAATTAATATTATTATTAATAATATTTCTGTTGATTAACATAAAAATAACTCTTTTAATAGGAGTATATTTTATGCTTTTTTGCAAGTGTGCGATCATTATTTATATTTTTTGTATAAAATTTTTGAATTTTTTTACATTAAATTGGTTTTTTTTTTAACATGTTGTTCTAAGTGCTTGTTGTTATTTTATTAACTATTTAATACCTGTTTTATTATTGTTGACTTAAAAAGTTCACTTAATTTATGTTTTCAAATGATTTACATTTATTTTCAATATTTGTAGTTGCTTGAGCATTCAATGATATTCAGGTGAATATATTTCATTTGTTTTATTTTCATATATACATGTGAAGCCCCTGGTTGTGTATTGAATTGGTTTTATTTAAATAAAGTTTTTGTTTTTGTTTTGGGCTTGATTTTGTTTGTTTGTTCGCTTCGTGAGCATCCTTATAATGGATGCCAAGAGTAGTTTTAGTTAATTCTTTTTTTTTTTAACATATTTACAGTCTCTGTGATTTGAAAAATAGTTTTTAATAATTAAGAGTTTAATTCATTTAGTTATGTTTCTATCTATCGTAGTGTAGAGATTTAGAATGCTGTACATATTTACAAAACGATTCCTATTCAATTAAATTAATCTTGTTTATGTTTTAATAACAATAGGGAGTTAGCTATTTCACGATGTCACTTCTTTACTTCGCCTAATTGCATTTGAAACAAAAACAAAATGTTAAAAGTTGTTTGTGTTTTAAATGCAGTTGTACGAAAGAAGGAACTCCTACGATCATCGTGAAATCGGTTGTAACAGTGAATTTATATCTACAAAATTATGTGTAAGTTGCTGATTTTAAATACAAATTCAAATTGATTTTGTGAAGACCCTTTCGAGATTTGATATATACGAAACTTGGATACGCTTTTATGCAGCAATTTTTTTTGTCATTATGAGCTTCCAATTATATTTGTAATTGAAACACTCACGTGCGCTAAATCTTAATTATTAAACATAAAATTTTTTGATTGAAAACAGTTTCGTGAATTTGCTTGACAAATGCATTTATCAATTGGAGTTTATTTTATTGCTCTTTTATAGTTGAATAAAAGTTTTTTTGTTGCATAAATTGTTCTAAGATGTTCCTTAAAAAAATATATATAAAAAACTACAGTGGAAAAATTTGATTATATTTTTCTACTAAACGTACGCACAAAGTTGTTTGGTTTCCTGTTTTGTATTCCATCTGGAATGAACATGTTTGAAATGATCAAGAACTTGTTGTTGCAAATTAATATATAACAACAATGCTGCGATTCACCTGCATCTTGTATAATTGCAAGAAGTTATCCAAAACTGGCATCCTAAGCCAAAAATGTAAAACATTTCGGTTCAAAACTATTGTGGCCAAGTTTTCATAATTATATTTTGAGACAATCGGACTGAACTTAGACATGCAAGCAGTTGACTAAATTATTTTTTCCCCAGACTTGAAGTTGTTTGTTCCTCTTTATTTCCTATTTATTCTTGCATATAGTACATAGTTTTGCTAGGATCTGTGCAAAGATATTAAAAATATTGTGGCGTGTTTTTAAAATAAAATTAAAAAATAAAATAAAATTTGTTCTCAAGAGGTAAGATTTTAGAAAATATTGAAACTTTACTTAGTTGGTCAAAAGTACTGAAACAACTTCAAGATTATTCCGAACTGAACTGTCTGCCGTTAGTACATGGTAATTTTGATTAAGAAAAATTTTTGGAGAAAATAAGTTCTTTTTTAACTAGGAAATAAAATGTTGGCTTGTGATTAATAAAATTAAAATGTTTTCAATATATTTATTACGTTTCTGTTGGCTGAAATAGTTAACGCACGCATTTCCTATTTTCACGTAGTTGGCATGCTTTTAAAAATCAAGTGGAATTAATTATGTAGTGTTTGGGTTTAGACGGTTCTAATTGATTGTAAATTAATTAAAATAAAATATAAAAATATGTATAGTCATGTTCATTGGGCGCTGGTCTAGGGATTTAACTAAAGGATCGCACTCATCATTGAAAAGGTCTAATCTGGAATGCCGATCTGTTGTTTGGGATCGAGTCTGTTCAAAATGGATTAATTTTCAATTCTCAATATTAATCCCTATATACAAGACTCTATTGTTAAGTTGCTAATTTTGAAAGGTAATTAAATAATGCCCAAATTAACTTCTTCAAGAATATAAGTGGAAATGCCTCAATTCGTTCAGAGCTTCAAACCGATGAAAATCATCTTCAGGACATGCAATTTCTTTTTGTCTTAGATCGTGATTATTTATTAAACAAAACTGGAAACAAATAATTGCGACAGAACAGTAGTACAGGTGCGGTAGTTGCTAGTCGAATTCTCTACAATCACAATGAAGCAGAACGCTTGTAAATACTGTTCAGTAACTCGTACAATATATTCGTCATTTGAACACACTGACAAATATTAAAACAACGAAGCCGTGGCGTAGATCAGAAATATATCACAGCACAATTGTGACTTGGCTGAGTACTAAGTCGAAGTTCCTTACTTTCAGTTTCGACTGTGTTTGCTTCGCTGCACACAATTCAATTTCATTAATTTGAATTTCTAAAATGAATCTATGCTGAGGTTTCCAGTCAGTTGACTTCTATTTATAACGTATTTCAATACATATTTTTAACAAAATATTTAAAACTATAGTTTTTGCTCTTTTTCCTTTTTTTACTCTATTCTATTCACAAAACAGCCATTTTCCCATATCAATTGATCACTTTGAATTTTTTTAGTAAGTTTTTGGAGAAAAAGAATTAATACATAATTAAAATTAAAAAGTTTCTTAAATCAATTTGTTTTGATTTATAAATATCGGTCCTAAAAGTTTAAAATGTTTAAGCACTTTTAAAAAATCGTGTCCTGTTTTTGACAAACATTAAAAATAAATTTGTTTGAGATACGAATTTTTGAGAATATCTCAGCGCCTAAATGATTATTGTTTCAATTCACAAATTAAACATTATTTTATGGTACTGATTGAGCTACATGCACATCTGTTTATGTGTGTGTTGAAAGGACTAAAGCCTAATGAAACTGACGAATAAAACTATTGTTAAAGAAAGTACTTCGATATTTAAAATCATATCAATCGATGTCATGACAACTTTTCTGAGAATTCTGTAAAACTATGCTTGTATTGGTAATTATATATATAAAACTATTTACAGGAGGAACACATACGAACCTCACGTGATAGCCGCTTCCTGGTGAGTTATCCAAATTAATACTTTCGTTGAGTCGAAACATTTGGGGGGAAATATAAAATATATTTTTATTAATTCCATAATAGAACAGAAAGTGTATAGTTTTTATTATTCATAATTTTCTAAATGGCATGTAATCGTTTGTTTTCAGAAAGCGTCTATTGCTGAACAAAATAGTGCTAACAACTATGCAGTTATAATGTTTAAATAAGCCAGCAGCTAAACTGTTAAAAACTTATCGGTTTTAATTGATAAATATTTGACCTAGTCTAAAATGATTTTCGTGTGTTATTAACAAAAATTGCTCAAAATGTTATATGAAAGAAAACAGGATGTTTCGCTTGGGAAATATCTTCCCCTTTTACTACTGGGCTTGTTGGGCATAGTAGAAGAAAAAATTGAGCTGTAAATTTTTATAATTTATGATTTTGCTTCAGCTTATCCTTATCTTCTATTGAAAAGTAATAAAATTGCAAGAACTTTACAAAAATGTTGTGCAGCTCTTTAACTCCCTTCATGTACTATTAAATTGTAGTGTAGGATTGTGAAAATATTATGTCATGACAAAGAAGACTTAAATTAATAAGACTTTTCGCGGCATTTTTATGAAATAAAAGTAAAAGTATTTGCTGCGAGAGTGACGTTGTACGACTAAATTATTGTAACACTGGGCGAATGATTGATATTTATATAAGAGGGCAGACCAAGAGCACTCTTTTTGTGTGGTTTTATTGAAGTTAATCTTACACCAATCATAATAAAAGTAATTTTTGAGGCTAAAATGCTTTGACTCTATAGTTGCTTCGAATGTATGTAAATGGCTGATCAGACCAGTGTTACCGTAAAACGTAGAAACTTGCAAATTGAGTTGCCTACACGGCGCTCATGGTAAACATGTTAATACCTTAACATAACCTTTTAAAAGCCCATGCGACTTCAATACCCATCTTTAGCGTTCAAAGTTAATGAAAGGAACAAGTTAAGAATATGGATATTTTTAAAATTTTTTAAAATTTATTTTTTTAATTTATTATTTCAAGTTACTATCAAATTCAATCGATGGACATTTTCTAAGAAGTTAGTGACTTGACGTTTAGAGGTTTTGCATTAGAAAAGAAATTGATGGCGGTGTATTTGTATTCACAAAATTCTTTAAAAAGTATCGCTGTGTTTTTTTTCTTGCAACTGATAAAATTATTACCAATTTAAGTCAAAGCGTAGGAAACTAGTCTTCTAATAACAAAAAAATATATCTATTGAGATGCAATGCAAATTATAATCTTAAAAGTTTACTGGGACTAGGCTGGAATCGATTTATAATCAATTGTTTGTAATATGAATAAAAAACCAGTCGTCAACTAGTTTTAGTCTTTATACAAATTATTAATTGTTAATGTATTTTGTAGCTAATATTTACAGTATTTACTAGAGCTCATTCTTTGTTTCATTTCATTTTTGAAATATAATTATTTAACTATCCTAAAGTAATTTGGGGGTGTGTATGTTTGTGAGGCTTTATTATTATTTCATTCCATTTAATTATTTTGTGTGTGGCGTGTGTGTATGTGTGTGTGTTTATCAAAAAATCATTGTTTTCTTTTTGTTTTTGTCAGTTATCAATTCGTTAAATTTGTTCTAATTTTTGCTATTTTCTTTTTTCTCTTTGCTTGTATGTTTCAATTTAAAACTAAAATATCGACTACTTTGTATAAAATCACAATATATATATTTTGTTTTTTTCCTATATTTTCAATTTTTGTTGACTTATTTATTTAGTTTTTGTCTTGGTTTCTATGCATAATGAATTTAATTAGAGAATATAAGAAAAGAGAATCTCTGATTTAGTGAATTTTGTATCTTTTTGCATAAAAAGAAACACTATAAATGATGTAGAGATGTGAGGACTTATTTAGGACAGATAGAGACATTGAGAGGGCGAGAGCAGTAGAGAGTTTCCAAAACATCACCGCTTAATCTGAGAGATCTAAAAGCACACAGCGTTAAAACAAAATCTTTAGTCTATCTCACAGAATTTGTGTTAGAATAAATATTTTTGTTCCCACTGTGTTTTTGGGGGGGGTAGTTGATGATGCAGTGACAAGTTTTTAGTTACATACAAAATTGTTGTAGTGTTAGTTTGTCAGATGTGGCAGAGTGGCAGAGGATTGGATTATATCTTCCTTTTGACTTAATGATAAGCTTGCAGCTGATGGGCGAAGCAATGGGGTGAATGTTGTTGTGAAAGGACTGTTGTTGGCATAGCAGTGATATTGACATTGTTATTGCAGCTGAAGTTTGCTGTTGATGTATTGGTGAGGACGTTGGTAAAATTTGTGATAGTTTTAGTGGTGGACATGGTGTTAATGGTTGTGTTGTTTGGGATGGAGTTAACATTATACTATCAGTGCTTATATTCCGGATAACGACCATTCTCCATGATTTGACCGCATTGACTGTTGTTGCTGCTGCTGGTGGTGGTGGTGTCGCCTTGAATTTGAATTTGTTGCTGTTGCTGCTGCAATTGGTGCTGTTGCTGCTGTTGATGGGACTGATGCTGATGTTGGTGTAGCTGATGCAATTGCAGCTGCTGTTGACTTGTATCGCCCTGTATAGTGTAGCGGCGGTTGAGCGGCTGAATAACACTTCCACTGCTTTCCGTCTCCGTGGAGGGAGGTGAGGGGTAATAGTCCCTCTGATTTACAGCGATGCCATTTGGAACGACCCCCATATTCATATGAGCATTGATTGAACCCGCTGCCGCGGCTACCGACACCGTTGTGGTTGACGTGGCCTGTGCCGAGGATGGATGATCGCCGTGGTGCTGGTGCGGATGCTGGTGGTGGATAACGGTATTCGTTGATGCCGCTCCCGACGTGTGTCCGCCCCCGCCGCTGGATTGTTGGGAATCCGATGTTGTACCGGCTAGCGGCTGTTCCATTACCACGACGGATACCACATCCTCACTCGCCCATCGGGCTAACTGTTGTTGAGCTTGAATAAAGTCATCACTAGAAAATAATAATCATAACAGGAACAACGGTACACGGAATAACAGAAACACAAAATCGAAAAATATGTACGATATGTCCAAACGATAAGTATTTAAATACCCAAAACGATAAACAAACCGAAGAGATCAACAAATGACAAAAGAACAAAAGATCAAACCATACAAAAACCAATTGTGATAGTAACCGAAGAGAAGACAAAAAACGAAAGAAAACAAAACGGAAATTGAAGAGCAGCGAGCCAGTCATAAGAAGAGAATGTTTTGCCAAACCAGCGAACGAAAGAAAGTCGGAACCATAACGTACGAACGCATCGAAACGAATAAAAAAAAAAATATATAAACGAAGATCAGCAGGTGTCCGATAAAATGAACAGATAAAATAAATGATGTTTCATAAAATGTTTTCATTGATGTTGGTGGTGAGTATGCGCCACATGCAAGGCGCAGTTTATAATGTTTTTCAATTCGCGATCATTCGAGATGATGCACATGCCACAATATGTTTATGATGTTGATTTGATTGATGATCGATTTGTTACATTTATGTACATGAGTTTTGTTGTATGAAAATAAATGTAAGAAAAAGAAGAGTTTTACAAAATTATTGGTTAAATTGTCACACACATACATACACACATAACATACGTAGAACGCAACTAAAAGTTTAGAAAATAACTTAAGCCGAAATTCGGAAGGAGAGACAACAACAAAGAATGAAGATGTGCTCTTCATCTTTCTTTGATTTATACTTAAAAAGGTCATGGGGGCAGAAACTGCGGATGTAAAAAAAATCATAAACTGAAAATGTTTAACCAAATCATTAAGACAACTATGATCTACAGGGGGGCACTTGAAGATTGTTCTTCTTAAAGGATTCTAGCTAAAGTGAATGCATTGAATGTACATACCTCTCACTATCGGGAACTTCGCGCGGATCAAGGCGCGTATCTACCATTTGTCGATCATGATGATCGGCACTCTCATAGATGCCATCGTCGTCCTGGTGCAAATGTGTATGCGATGAATGATGCGATGAGTGTGGACCGTGAGTAGCATGACCATGAGCATGCGAATGATGTGCATGATGGCCAAAAGCATGAGGTGAATGTGACTGATGTGATGGATGTCTACTGGTTGTAGTGGGATGTCTGTACCTTCCATAGGAGAAACGTGACTCTTCATCGGCACGCGGTCGACAACGACTGCTATAAGACGGATGTATTGTTGCAGTTTTTTGCGATTGTGCTAATTGTTGATTTGATCTAAAGTTTATTCAATGATGATTTAGGAAAAGTGTGACATAAAAAAAACAAGAGAATACAATTTTATTAGAATCAATTCCATGACAAGAGTGCGTGCAGAAAGTTTTAAAAACAAAGTTTTGGAGCAATTTGTTCTCTTAGTTTAGGTGCCTATTTTTTGAAGCCAATTATTTGTTTTTATTCTCTTAACTTATTAATTAATAGCCTAACATTTGCTTAAATATCGGTGCGACTAGTATATTATTATATAATTCTTATAAAGCAAATGACTAAAATGTCCCATTAATTTATATGAAACGGTTTTCTAATATACAAGTATTTTGGTGAACGTTGATTTGGCTGGGCAATCATTTCAGTTCCGTTTCAATTTATTTTCGTTTTAAAATTTCCTGTTTTATATTATTAATAGATTGATTTTGTAAAGAAATTATGAGACATTTTGTATGTTTGAATATTAAATTGCTTTTAATTTTCCTCTGATCTGATAGATTCAAATGCTGTAGAAAATATTCAGCGAATAATACAATTATGTATTAATGCAGATCACAAGATCTCGGTTCCATATTCATGACTGAGTGCGAGGTCGAATCCTAAATCTTAGCTTTGGTAGTATGAGTGTCAACTACTTCCGCCAACAGCACCCTGTGATTGGGTGTTCTACTTGATATATAAAAAAAGCTGGTACAAAATAAACAACACAAATTAATTGAAATAAAAATAAGTGTGAAATAGAAAATTAAGAACACAAATTCTATTCTGCAAACAGTTCGTATATGGGATGGGTACAATAAATATTTATTTAAATCAGAATTGCACTTTCTGTTTTTAAATAGAATTTCTTTATGAAACCCTTTTGTTAGCCAAATAAACGTTCTATGAAACTACATAAAAAGTGACGAAGTTTGAATGATTTTCAGTATTTGGAAGGTTTTTGACCTCATTTATAAGTTGCTACTGTACAGATCATTTTAATACAAATGCAACTTTATCGTGTTTTACAATTGAAATGCTCTGTATGATGGATCTTGTGAGAACGCTTATGATTAAAAAATAAATAATATGAAATAAAAATGGTTTTTCGACAATCGTTTTATATGAGAAATTAAAGTTATTTTATCAGCTACAGAACAGAATATTAGAGGAGAAGTTACTGTGCAAATTGAATTAAATAAACATCAGCCGTGTCGCAGAGTACAATTTCCTGTGATTTCATTCGGAAAGGAGAAAATTATTATATTATTTTTAACAAGTATTTTTGGAAATTTTTAAATTCTTCACAAAAGCATTTTGAAATAAAACTAAATTATCGGAGTTGCACTATTTCTTTTTTGTAGGCTCGCTCAATAACAGCGAATAGATCTGTAATTAATGATATTTTGCAGTGCACTTTGGATTGACAGATGATCGTAATATGATCCTCGTTTACATAAGGCAGGGTTTTGTTTTGCTAAGTATTTATGGTGTTGCTCTAAGTCGACAACACATCCATATTATTAACATAAACAAAATCTTAAACTTTTTCTGATTGATATATCCCATCGGATTCTAAAGCAGTACAAATAAGTTTGAACGGAATGAAAATGCAGCCTGTGACAAGACTGCATTTAGGCCGCATTTTATTTTTTTCGGCTTCTTCGGTTATAGAAAAGGTGCGGAAAATTTATAAATGTCAATTTAAAATTAGACTTTCAACATTATTTTGCATCAGTTTTTTGTAATTTTCTTATAATCTTCCGGATTTAATGGACACAATAAGCACTAAAAAAGAAAAAAAGTGGGATTTCATTATGCCTGGGATTTATATAGATATCATGTCTTTTTTGCAAATAAAATTTATACATTTTTGTCCAAATAAAGTAGGTTTTTCATGTGCAGCAACGATACAAGTTTATATTTTGCATAATTGTGAGTTTAAAAAACCAGTGGAAAAACATTATCGAAACCACGTTTTGCAACTGAATAGAAATTGTAGTCAGTGTAGTGGGTTACAACGTTCCTTGTATTGGGTTACAACGTTTTCAGAATGTCATACTAAAAATCATTCAAATGTGTTATGAATTCTATAAAAATATATTTCCTAATTAAATTTTACCCGTTTCACTACTTTTTGTGTGAATATTTTTAAATAAATACTTTTAAGAAAATTCTTTTTTGTTTTTATTGGGATGGTGTTACCTTCATCACACTAGATATTCCACGCCATAATGATAGTCTGTAAGAAATTTTCAAAAGATTTGTTCATATTCAATGTTGTTGTTTAAATTATGTATGGATTCTGAGTTCTATCAAAGTTAAGGGATATTTTAGCGTTTTATTTTTTGTTTGTGTAATTAAAACAGTTTGGATTTTTTTTTGAAATGTTTCTGTGTGAGTGTGTGTTTTAAAAGCGGGTTGCACAACTTTTTAAATTAAATGAATAATTTCTAATTGTTTAGATTCTTACAACTCAATCCATGAATTCAATCAATTCCTAGTTTAATACCATTTAATTATTATTAATAACATGTGAAAGCGTTCTTATTAAAGTTTGAGTATTTTGTTTTTTTTAGTATTATTAGTTGCTATGCCAAAAAAATAGACACCTACTATACAGCCCCAACACAATATTTAAGTAAAATTATGATGCAGCAAGCACAATTATACTCATTATAAGTATTTTTTTTTTAAATTATTTTTTCAAATTTACTAACCCTTGCGAGGATTCACTACAAGCAGCAGAACTATCTAATCTATAATGACGATCGCCTTCTGTTTCAGAAATTCGTATGTCCTCAGAGCCACTGGGGCTCATGTGTCTCGACGAATGATGTTCGAGTTGTCTTATAAGATCTTCAAGATTACGTATGCGCAAGGGCCCGGTGGCAGGGGCATCTTCCTCATCGACTGGCACTTGCTGTTGCATCAGTGGCTGATGCAACTGATGCTGTGAGCGGTGATGATGCATGATGGGTCCACCATGAGGACCGCCCATGCTAGATGTTTCAACCAGCAGAGGATGTGGTGGCCCCTGATCGCATATATTTTCCCGAGAACTAGTCTTCGAACCACTCGAACGTTTGTAAGGCTCTGTTGTATAGCCCAGCTGAGCTGAAGCACACTCCTGTAGTGTTTTACGTAACATTTCCTCACTGAGGCTGCCACTGCCAACGGGTGTGTTGCCAGTGCCTGTACCTCGATGTGAGGCTGCATTGCGTAGCGCTTCCAAAATATCTTCATGATAACCGTTGAGAGATTTCAAAGTGCGTTCGACTTCCGATACTGCAGCACCACTCGACGATGCCATAGTACCGTCTTGTGTTATTAATTCTAAATTATCAGATTGACCATCATCGTGTACACCATGTACAAGACCGTAACCGTGTTTCTTTAAAATACCTTTTTCTGTGAAGGAGAGTGGGAGAGGGAAATGTATTCAATGTATTTTTCTTTTTGTCTTCTTTGGTGTTAATAATTTCATATGATTATTGATTTTAGTTTTTATTTTAAAACTTGTTAATTTTTTATTTTTTTGCATTTTAGTGTTTAGGTAACAACCAATTTGATTTGCTTACTGTAACTTTGTTGACGTTCAAATACATGAAGAGTTAACATAAAGACGGAGCAATTAAAGTGAATAAAACATGAAAAAGTAAAACGTTTCTATATCAAAGAGTGCAAATATGTAAATGGTGCTAAAATTATAAGTTATTCCATTAATCAATCAATTATAATACAAAGGAAACCTACAAAATATCAATCGTCATTTCTTTACCGCATTGTAAGTGAAAAATTATTGGAAATCGATTTATAGGAATCTGCATGTCTCACTGTAACACTATGCTGTCGGTATCACTGGGGGTTACGAAATTGTATGAACTAGAGACAAAATATTAATTCATTAAGTTATTGTAACTGTTAGTTTTTTTTAATTAAAAGAAATATTCTTGTTTTCTTCTTCTTGTTACACGTTATACCATATTATTCCATTTCGTTGGTGGTGTTATCTCTAAGGCAATTTGCCTACAATTGTCATGCTTTAAAGTTTTGCAAACGCGAATGCTTCAACGAAAAACTCTCAATGAATATGCGATCATAACAAGTACTAAAACATAAAAATTTAAAAAAATTGCGACAATAATGCGAATATTTGAAATAAGTCTAGTTGCAATTGTTATTTCTTCTTCAAGAAATATTTATACAAGTCTAAAAAGGGCTGTAAGTGTTTACAGTCCTTGTAACTGGCAAAGTGCCTTAAATCATACAGGCGAGTGTGGCTTTTGAATTCGATTAGAATTTTTCTATTTTCTTCACAGCTTCAGCTTCAGCTTCAGCTATTTATCATGTTTAGCTTGTCTGTAAGAGCCACAAGCAATAGAACTGCTTTGAGATATTTTGCAATCGAAAAGAAAATGTATTAAAAAATTTCCAAGACATGTTGTGCAAAAAGCATTTGAAATATGGATAGTGGTATGCGGTGACTGTTGTCTGAGCCATTCTGTTACTAATGACGAGATCAAATGCGAATTGGTAAGAGCTCAAGGACATGTCAGATATATATTGAGGCTTAAAACGCTGGCATGACTGCTTGGAACTAGACAGCATAGAACTTTAGGAATAATTAAGTACTTATGGAGAAAGACACAGATTCACCTTATTTATTGAGTAGTCCTCGTATATATCTAAACAATATATCTATTAAGGTTTCCTTTAAATAATTGAAGTTTTGCAAGTTTTTAAAATGACTTCAACAGTTATAACAGCTTATGAATACAATCTGTCATATCTACTTAAAGCTTTCCAGAGCTAATCCACTCTATGAGATATTCAAGGGTTAGTTTACTTCTCACTGAGTTGGATTTGTTTTTGAAAATATAACTTTTATGGAAGCTAATATTAATTGGATTAGAAACTAAACTGGAAATATAAGATATTAAAGTTTAAACTGTCTTATTATGATCTACACAGGATATTTTAATTCCACTTGTATTTCATATTATTTTGCAGCTCATATTCTTGTTAAATAAATAAAACTAAAATTAACCTGAATTTTGATTTGTTTGTTTCTTACGCCCCTGATTTCATTAATTGTTTTATTTTTAATCGATGTGCTAAAAAATTGCAGCCGATGGCATTCAATTACAATTTATATAGATGCTATTTGTCGATAAAGGAGTTGTTTTCAACTATAATGTAGTTGGATCGCAGTGCGTCTTTAATAAATAATGTTATTTATCCATTATATATCTAAAGCACAATTCTAGATTCATTCCCCACTACGTAACAGCAAAATATATAAAACATTCATTAAATATTTACCCAACATTTATATATATTTTTCTATGTCACTATTAATAAGTTCATAAATGGTAACAAATGACAAATTAGTTGCAATTTAAAACTACTGACCGGTCGGATACTGTAGGCAAATAAATCACTCATTATAAATAAACTGATTTGCTAAAGCAGAACAAAAAATAGCCAACTAATATATTGGTTAAGGACCTTTGACTCACAAAAGAATAGAAAGGAAATAAATGTATTATCGGATGGAAAAAGTGTAGCTTTCCGAATAGATATATATATTTAGTTTCATCTCAAGATCATATATAAATATATTAACTAAATTGTACAACTCTTATGGTTCTAATGGGTTTAATTCCAATAAAACAAATTTTGTTCTAAATGCGACATTTTTTCTTCCAACGAAGTTTTTGTTCTTTTGAAAAATCCTTCTATAATGTCCCCTTTCACACACATCAGGTTTTCTTGATTAGGTTTTCTTCAACTTTCTTTTAACCCTGCATTCACGTTCATACACGAAGATTTTGTTTTATCAAGTTTCATTGTCTCTCCTTTTTTTATTCTGCAGCTTTTTGATATTCTGCAGCGAACTGCAAGTGTGAACGTGAGGGCACAGTCAGCTTTGTACCATTTTCATTCTTTCTAGACTTGATGTGTGTGAACGGTGAAAGACGTTTGGCGTATTTTTAATGTACTATTTCTGCTAGAAAACGGGGAAATTGGCTATATTTTGAAATATATTGTTTTCATAATTGATGTCAACAAAATTTAAAACTTGTCTTCGACAATTTTAATTTATCATGCTGAAACAATTTTGTTCTTTATTCTTGGCTTAATACCTTTTCCTGACGGCTTTTGCTTATTTTATTAGTTAAAGTACGAAAATTATTATTTTATCGAATAAAATAAAAAAATCATTGTACTCTATTTGTGAATAGAAAATATTCCATTATTCTCCATACTCAGATTTTAACTCTGAGTCTTAAATATATTTTTATTTTAATCGTTGATTATAATAATTGAAAATTTCATCAACTCATTTAATTAATTTAGTTTTCTTTGACGTGCTTAACTGAATAGGTAGCACAAAGTGGTGTGAATAAAGTAACTGGGATAGTTTTTATATTATTGTAATAATACGAGGGCAGTTGAAAAAATTCATTAGCTTTTTTATATCTAGTAGTAGCAACTGATTAAATACATGTGGCAGGTGGTGAAGCATGAAGCCTCCATAATTGGATAAAAATAAAAGAGAGATCAAACTTCATATTTTAGGCAAAAAGAAATATTTTGGACATATTGATTCATAAAAAAGCTGTTGAATTGTAAAACAGCTAAAATCGTCTGGAGATGAAAATTATCAATTGAACTCATAATACATATTTAGAAATCCATAAGGGCATATTTATAAATTTGTATATTGAGCCACTGAAGTTAAAGAAGAGTTGCAAATAAATTCTTATTATGTAACGAATATAGATAATGGGGCAACAGAAAGTTGCATAAACACTTTTCAAATTGCAAACTTGTCAGGGCATATTTGTGTTGCAAATGTTGTCCTGGCTGTTTTGCTGTTTACAAAGTAAAAGTAGAAAATAAAACCATTTTCGTTTTGCTTATACTAAAAAGTTTGATCTCTCTTTTATTTTTATCCAATTATGGAGGCTTCATGCTTCACCACCTGCCACATGTATTTAATCAGTTGCTACTACTAGATATAAAAAAGCTAATGAATTTTTTCAACTGCCCTCGTATTATTACAATAATATAAAAACTATCCCAGTTACTTTATTCACACCACTTTGTGCTACCTATTCAGTTAAGCACGTCAAAGAAAACTAAATTAATTAAATGAGTTGATGAAATTTTCAATTATTATAATCAACGATTAAAATAAAAATATATTTAAGACTCAGAGTTAAAATCTGAGTATGGAGAATAATGGAATATTTTCTATTCACAAATAGAGTACAATGATTTTTTTATTTTATTCGATAAAATAATAATTTTCGTACTTTAACTAATAAAATAAGCAAAAGCCGTCAGGAAAAGGTATTAAGCCAAGAATAAAGTATCTTTTAAACTGAATATATTTCATTAATTTACAGAACAAAAAGATACTTGGAAGAGTACCATAAAAATTGGGAACGAAACCCAAAGTAACATAAAGGTGATAACGCCCCGTCAATATATGATAACCAGAAGGAAGTAACTGAAAAGAAGTCTGTTTTATTTTTTCTTTTTTAAAGAGACATCTGGAATAGTTATGCGTTGGTTGCAATACCAATTGAAAGTGTGTGTTAATAGTGTATAGCTTTTGTGCTAATTTAGTAAAAAGTATAACTTTTTAGCTTGAAAATGTTTATATGTTGGAACCTGCACTCTAAGAATTTTATAATTTTTTTTAAACGAATTTAAGGGTGTAGACATTTAACACATGTATAATCAAAGCGCGACAGTCAAATATATAGTGACAATGATCTTGTTCCTAGAATATACAGGAGGTGTCTAAGGTTTCGATTATTATAGTCATCGATTCGGTATAAATTGGCAAAAAATTTGTGGCCACATTTATGAACTTGTTATATTAGTTTTATCTATTTTAATTATATCACTAATATGCTACCCATTTAGCTATTAAATAAAAAATAGTTCACAGCTAATTCTACGATTATTATTTCATATCAAACGCAATAAAGTATTTATTACAATAAACAGACAACTAATTGTAAAATAATAACAAAATTAAACTAAATAAAATCGTTAAAAAATAATATATTATTGTTTGGGGCTTAATAAATTATAAAAATAATATTAAAACAGAACTTTTTTTTATTGAAAATATAATTAAAAAAAAAACAAATAAAAAATCATAAAACATTGAACGCCAACAAAGTTAAATAACTAGAACGTTAAATATTTATTAGTAATAACACACAGAAGAGTTTCAAAGAAGTTATAAAAGAAGTCAAGTTAAGAGCGAAAACTCTCACACAACAAATATAAAAATGTTAGTTTGCTTTTTGTTTTTGGTTGCTAAATTGTTTAAATAAATGTTCAGCTAATTATTGAAACGTATATAAAGTTTACAATGAATATAAAACACGTAGGATTTGCCTAAGTTAAACAGATAATAGAAATGAGAAGGATAAAATAAAATTAATTACCTGAATGCGTTTGGTCATCGTCACTGCCTGTATAACGGCGGCTGTGGATGCTTTTGTCACGACTGGCAAACGAGACAAATGAAAGGAAAGAAATATTACAAATTTCTTTTTCTCAGTGTGTTGAAATAATAATAAATAAATTTACCTGAAACCTGGTTGGTTGGCATAAACTAACTTATTGGAACCGTCTGGTGAAACCTCTTCCGTGGAATGATGATTTGGGGCAGTGACTCCAGCTCCATAAGACTTGGTCATTGGCTTTTTCGTGTAGGGTGGATCGTATTTAAGGGTGGTGGTCTTGCGCCTGGTTTATCAATGATTTGTCCAGTTTTTATATGATTATTAGGCAGTTAATTACGGTTTTCAATTTGTTTTAATTACAGAAAATTTATTTTGTTTTGGTTTTGAGGTTTTTGTTTGTTTGTTTCGCAAAACGTTTGATTTATGATATTTTATCGATTATTAATGATTATGAGTTGTTTGTTTGTTTGTTTTTTTAGCGCAAATATATATATATTTTTTTTCGTTAAGGTGGTTTAGTTATAGTTGTCGTTGTATTCGTTTCATTGCAAACGTTTTAGTTCAATGATGATATTTTTAATAATTATTAATTTATTTCAATCAAAGTTGTTAATTTGTAAATTGTTTATGCGACCATGATGTTGAAGATGTTTAAAGAAATTTTGTTATAGATATATTTTATAGTTTTCAATCGATTGTGTGTTATGGAGGAATAAACAAATTTGGAATAATAACAATAAAAATATGTGATTGATTATTAAAAGTTTTGCTTTCATAACTTTTTACAAAAGAAAATTGTCAAACATTTTCAATATAATATTTGTAAGGAACAGAAAAACTTTAATGCAAATTATAAAATATATGTCATAATCAATGATGTCATACAATTAAAAAGAAAACAAACTTTTCATGAGTTGTGCTCACTTCCTTGACTGACTGTAGTTCATTCACACTGTTACTCCATAATACGTTGCAGTAAGACAATTAATTTGTTTAATTCAGCAGTTCAGTCATATGGTTTATCGTTAAAGTTATTGAAAATGTGTTGAATAAAAGTTATTACTTTTTGAATTTTAAGGAATATAATTTTCCTAATTAAGTTGCAAATTTGGATTTAAGTCTTACTATTATATATTATATATATTATTACTAAAACGCAAACACGCGTTATGTGGCATTGCGAATGGAAAACTAAAACAAAAATTTAATTTTAAAAACACAAAGTCAGAATCTAGAGCCATTAGGAAAAATATTTGGAACAATAATCATCAGAAATGGGATTTTTCTGGAAAACGTGTAACATTTTTTCACATCTTCTCTAGAAAGCAGCAGATTAGAGGAGTTCTTAATTAGAAATAGTTTTTCGTAAAACATGTTGGATTAATTTCTAAAAAATTTCGCTATTTTCAAATCACATAATGCTACCATTTTCTATTAAAAAGTGTAAGAAATGTTGAATTATTTTTTGGAAAAGAAAATATTATGAGTTAACTTACAAAATTAATATGTGAAGTTCCCATATTCTACTTCGTTATTCCCATATTTGACCTGCTCATTAAGTGTACAAAATATAAGCGAGGAACGCTGCACAGCGGCCTCGAAATCAATGCTGATCTATTCTGGTATCATAATGACGGATGTCATAAATTAAAAGTGTGATTTTCCTTAATTATGCCAATAATTTAATGTAACTAAAGGCTTTCAAAATAACTTTTTATTTATATTCATCTATTACGCGCACTTTGGCTTTACTTAAAGACAGCTGGAAAAAGTATCTATAAAATGTAAATTGTTGCAGAAATATTTTTGCCACAAAGATAAAGATTAAACACAAATCTTTGTTAATGTTAATCAAAACATTTTATTTATTCGATTGGCTCATCAGTCAAAGAATGTTTACTAAAATATTTATTATAAATATAACTGATATAGTAAAATTTAATGTAAAAACCGCTGAATTTTAAATAATTTTTTTTACACATGAGTATTTTATTATAAAAAAAAAAACTACAGCCAACCAAAAAGCCAACAACACCCTGTCATGAATTTGTAAATAAAAGAAATCGTTTTTGGTAAGTTTGTTAATTTTTCTTGGGTTTTTCATAAGCAGTAATTAAAATTTTATGTTCATCAAAATGTTTAAAATATATAAACAGCTTAAATGCAAAACCGTGTAACTGTACTTTCTCAATTTCACAAATTCTATAAAAATTTAAACACACAACAGAATCGCTGCTAAAGTCAGATTAGCGAAGGTTTTAAACAATAAATTTATATGAATTTTGCATAAATTACAAGGCTTTGCAGGCTAGAAAATTTGTTTTCTTATTTATATTTTGCGTTCAATGTATTTTAGATTTGTTAATGTATTTGTGTAGGAGTTAAAAAAAAGTTTTGTTATTTGTGTTGTATGTGATTGATGTGTTTGTTGATGGCATGATTTGTTAGTTGAATTAAATTTATTTTCAATAATTTACATACATACAATTATACATAAGATTTATAGCATGTTATTTTATAATGTCTTTTAGTATAATATTTTTAAATTATTTATTTATAAGTAGCAGTAGTAGTAGTAGATTTTATAGCAACTTAAAAATGCACATACAATAATACACAAACAAAACACACACAAATGCAATTAGATTTAAATGTTTTTGTATGTGTATTTGGTATGAGTTGTTAGTAATATTTCATATTTTCTTTATATACATGAATTTGGGAAATTCATTTGCTTTGGTATTTTTATATCTTCGATCTCAGTAGAAAGCACCACCATAACTCAAAAAAGACTTGGTATATGAGAGCGTGAGAAATGTGTGAGATAAATGTGATGCGATTGCTGTTCATAGAACGGAACGTGTGAAGAGAATGATGATCCGTTTTTGTTAGTTTCGTTAATCAAACTAAGCAAAAGATTTGATGTTATAATTGTGTTGATATTATTTTGTATCGAAATACGTATGGCGTGGCATTGGTGCACAGAGATGCAGTGACCATTGCCGCTCATGTTTGATTTCGGAAACGGATATACGACAGTTACGAGCACAATAATCACAGTATCTCTCTTATTGTCGCAACAGTATTTTGAAATTCATGTTGATGGTTTATGCGAAATGTTTTTTAATGAACAGTTAACTACATTCAATTGAAAATTAATGTTAAACGTAATAAAATTAAGCGTTCTTAAAAAAAAATATATGATGCTATTTTTTCTGTTTATTATTATTTAATATTTCAACTAAATCCTACAGAAATTTATTTTATTTTAAATACTCCCCGCGCCTTCTTCTAGGGTTTAATTTTTGTATGGTATTAAAATTAATTTTAATAATTATTTTAACTTACCTTTTTTTACAAAACAACAAAAAGCTTGAAACATTTTTAATATTAAATCCCTTAAAAAGACTTTCAATTAGTTTATAACTCAATTTTGTTTTTAATAAAAAATACACACACACACACATTTAATATTTGTTGTTATAATTGTCATTAACAACGTGCTTTGAAAGCTTAAAAAAAGTCAATTTGAATTAAAATTTTATGCAGATCAATATTTTAATGAATTTAAAGCAGCACAAATTGAAACTCAGGTACGCATTGACGTCATTTTAAGATGCGGATTGAAATGATAAAATATCATGAAGAGTCACATGAATTCTGTTAACTTTATTATACTATTTTTATATGTAGTCTATAGTAGAGTTTCTTACTGGTTGCGCTCTCCTTAAAATGGGTTACATTTATATGCAAGACTCTATACCAACTGCCCTTTTTATTATATCGACAGAATTCTTTCTTTCGTATGGTTACATTTCAAACATTAAAAATTTGAAATATTTGGTTTTTGTTTCATACTCAGTGAAATAAATTGGCAGTAATATTTTGGGGGAAGTACGTTGTTTTTACTTTCAAGGTATCTACTTATCAGGAAGCGATGATTAACAATATCCAGGAAGTTATTTACTGACAGAAAGTTGGATGTTTTTTGCAGTGTGTACAAGTATTATATTTTTATTCATAAAAAAGTATTTATAATTACAAAAATATAAGTGAACTAAAAGGTGAAATCCATAGTCAATAATTGATAATAGAAATTAATAATTATTATTTCTATATATGGCCGCTGTATGACAAAAGTCTGCAGTTGATTTAAGAGTTGGCATATGACACGGAAATGTCTATTGAGTGTTCAAGCGTTTAGAAAATTCGCAGTAGGTGACTTTTATTTAATTAATTAAAAAAATGATTAGAAAGGATATATAAAACTCAGATTTAATTAACATCAGACGACATGACTTCGGATTGACGGACAAAATGACAAAACAAATATCTAGATTTGCACTACTTCCGGAATAAGCTTAGGATCTTATTGACTTCTTTGGAATATCTATTTCTACTGGTTATATTTTTGTACAAAAAAAGGAATCCTTTCGATATTGTGAAATGGGCAGTTAGTAATTGTTTGCATTTTTATTTCACACAGACAGCATGTTTTCATTTCGAAAACATTTTATGATGCCATGATTAGGCTGTTATAGAAAAAGGTGAAAGTAGCTCTTCAGACTGGCTTTCAGGAAAACTGTTGTATGTAATAGCAGCCTTTAACTCATCTTTTGCAATTCCTATAACAGGGAAGGAATTATCGTTGCCCTCGCCAATTAAGTTTAATTTGTGTGTTACTGATTTAGAAGTTATTGCAGTTAAAACAAAAAAATAATATATATTAGTCTAAACTCTTCTGAAAAAAGGGTCGATCTGCATGATAAACAGCTATAAAGAACACTTTTTTTGCCCTGCCTAGATGAGCTAAAATATACACAATTCTTAAGACAGTTGCTTTGCACATGCGCAATTAATTTCGATGCATATTGATTTCATGACTTTTGATATGATAAGAAACACTCGATTAAATTAAATTTCAAAATTAATTTGATTTAAAATTTTCCTTTTTTTTGCGCAAAAGATCGATATCTTGTTAAGTCCTGGGACAGGCAGTAAAAGAGCACAACTGTAGAATATGACGGTATTTTGCGAGTCATGGGTTGTGTGCTTTTCCATTAATTTTTTTTATTGATTCCTGCTCGGTCATGCTTCCGAGCCTCACCAAATTCTAGTTATTGATTGAAAAACTAATTACACATACAGGTTTTACTAAAAGAGCTACACTTTTTCCTATGACCGATCCAGTGGCATTAATATTTTTATGTCCACTGAATGGCACTTTAAAAACTTAACGCAATTAAGATCGTTGCATATACTAGCGAACTGATAGAGTTCTTATTTGTTTGAATCCTTTAAAATTTGCATCGTACTAATTTTATAAAAGCACAACTGCAAGTATTTATGCGTGTGTGTATGTTACCATATCAATTTGACTCGCATCATAATTATCAGTGTGTGCGTAAAGAGTCTCATTTTTAACCACAATGCTGTCATGTAATTGCGGCAGCCTAAACGCATTAAATACGCTTGATTTTTCCAATTACCATAAAAAAAATATGTTATAAACGTCAAAATGACTTTATTAATATGCATAAATAATTAATGCGCGTCAATTAATAGACATGAATGCCTGCAGTCTATAACAAAATTAAAAGATTTACTAAAAGCTATTGAAGAAAAATATTACAAGGACTGTCCATTAAATTCATTAAAAATAATATTGGAAAATAATAATAAAATATGGCTGACTGTAAAACTTTATCGAGTGAAAGCTTTAGATATTAGTGTCAAAATTATTAAATTTAATTTCATATATTTTCCCTTTTTGTTGTAGATATTTGCAAGTCTATTTTTTAATTTTTATTAATTTTAGAAGCCAATATGTCCACTGACTTCCAGTTCATTGATTTTATATGTTACATGTCATTGATCACTATTTTTATTAAAAACTAATTAAAAATTCATAATAAACTAACTGAAAGTCGTTGCTGAGCATTTAGGCGTAACTTACCTGACTAAATTGAAACAGTTTATGTTAAATTTTATTGTTTGTAAAAGTAAAACAATGTTGTCATGTCTAAACAGAATGTTATTATTATTTTGTACACTTTTTAGTTGAATGTTGCCATTTGAAAAAGTTATCGAAAACTCCTTAATTACAAATGAAAGGATGAGCTTGACAAGCTTCAAGTTTATCTCTATTTGTAACACAATAAAAACGTTGTAATTAATTCTCAGTAATTAAATATTCTTTTTTTTTTTTTAATGGAAATATTTAGAGGAGATTTGTTGAAAATGTAAGGAAATGGAACTGGAATAAATGGTAACTCATGGCGGATTTTATATCTGACGTACGTCTGTGTCAGATATATTTATTTTTACTGTAAGTGGGGCCACAATAATGTTGAATTTATGTGCAAGTAAAAGTATGTTTTCAAATTGAATGTTTTCAATTGGGATGAGAAAAAAGTTGCTCAAAATAATGGGCCTGGGCCCAGTCTATTTAATATCAGCTGCATATGGAAGTTAATAATGACGACATGTCTTCTGCTACCACACATAAAAATTAGCGAACTTAATTGTTCATTTCTTAACACGATAGAGTTTTACGAACTACTAAATGAACTACACTTATTATAATGTGCTTGTTTAAAATCATTTGTGAAATTTTTATAGTTAATTTATTAACAGAATTCTCAGATGGTTCATAGATGCCATTTAATAAGTTGAGAAGTTTGAAACTTTTTAAAACTGTGGTTAAAGTCTACTGACGATTTGTTATAAAGCGCCAACGAAATGCATAGAGACATTGCTTAACCACCCAACAAATAAATTTCATATTATAGTTTTACGAGCTACTTTCAATTTATTTTACTGTATCAAAATAGTTTAATTAAGTTTTTTTTTGTGTGTGAGGAACTGCATTCTATCTCATAAAAGCCATAATTACAGGACAAATATCTTAAAAATTGCCGTGTGTAACAGCCATTGCAGTCCCAGCATCGTATGAGGTTCAGTGATCGAAGCATTTTCACGTACATGATCGCACCCATCACACAAAGATATCTTATTTATGTGTTCGACCCATCGCACTGAATCAGTGGTCATAAGCTATGAAATCAGTAACTGGTGAACAACTAGAAGGACAGAAACATTTGCATTCTCTATCGTTAACATAGAAATCGTTAATGTCAGTTAGACAAAAGCCACGATAGCCTATAGTCTTGACTGAGCAGATATCCGTAACTGACATGCTTACTAGCGAGTTTTGGTAACAAACCAACGTCACCACATGAACTCTCGAAGGAGATCTCATGCAGTACAGAAGGAAACGACATCAGCATGTTATATCGCACATGTGCCCAAAATGGTGACATTCTGGCTAATAGGGACTAACATGGCTGTACACTTTGTAAAGAGACACTAGATGTGGTTACTGATAAATCCAAACACCTTTTACCATATTATTGTAAGGGAACCATCCTCCATTTGATAGCACTGGATCAATAAGAGGTTATTAGTTCCAGATTTCAAAGTTTTTCATAAAACTATTTAATTGTTTTCAATATGAATAACCTGAATAATTAAAATTATTCCATTTTTATAAAAAAGTCTGTACCTCAACTGTTTTGTCAACTCAAATTAATGTCGGTGTAGTTAGTACACTGTCACGAGAACGGTCTCAAATGTGGTTTAAGAGATGTACGATTTAACCGGAACACGTTGTCACTTTTATAAAGTAAATAGAATTGTTGTTGTTGGTAAACTTGTTGCAAAAGTGGTATATTAAATTCTTCGGGTTAATAACCTCTTGTTGATCACATGCAATATAATTTATCGCTGTTCTGTTGTTTCAGTGAATGGACAGTCACAAATAAGTTTTCGGTTTATCTGCATGTAAAAACAAATCGTAACCAAATCGGATTTAGTTTCTAAAAATTATATCACATGTCAGACAGAATTAATTGTCATTATAAATTGCCGATTAGCTTAATAATTTTTTTAATTTCTGATTCCCGTCTGTATTCAGAATACTGTTTTTGAACTGTTCAAAATTTGAAAGTGTTACAAATTAAGATTTTTTTGAATATATTTTTTTAATGGACGTTGTATAAATCCAGAATATTAGAGATTTATGAGTCACTAAATATTCTTTAACCAAAAAGTTATATATCGTCACTTAATTTGACAAAAGAGATATGCAAAACCGGTTTTAATAAAACCTGTATTAACAGTTAGTGAAAAATTTGATTGTTCTAGAGAAACTTGAAATAATTGTCAACACATTTTATCAGTTAAACCAGATTGAGGTTTCACTTATATAGAACTTTTTGCGTTTGCTGTGACGTATATATAAAAGCGTATACTTCTGTGTGTCATTATACGAAAATGTAGGATTTACTTTTATCTATGACAGTAGATAAAATTTTCACAAATTCAACAATCTTTTTCAAAGGCGTATATATTTCTAATATCGTGTTTAGTTTTGCTGTTCACGTACTTGTTCTTAAAAAAATTTTCATATATATATTTTTTTAAATTTGACAACATTGTTTTATTAATACAAAACATCCGTTTTCATCAAAAAAGAAAATTAGAAATTATTTCAATACTGAAGTAAATGTTTTAGTTTCGTTCAATTGATAAAATTTTTAATACAAAAGATTCAAATCCAATATTAATTAATAACAAACGGAACATATCCAGAGAACAAAAAGCAAAAATGAATCTAAATAAGCAATTCAAAATATTCAATCTTAAATGCATCCCATAAGTTCTTTATCTTCTGTTTTAGAATTTAGTTTTTATTTTTGTTTATGTCAAATACATTTTTTAATATAAAAGAAAACAAAAATTTAACAGAAGAGTGGTCAGTTTTAAGCGGATATGCTAGAAAAAAAAGATATAGAATAAAAAACTAAAACGGAACGTAATAAAAAAAAAAAAATAAATAAAAAATAAAAAGTGAAATCAAAAGACAAATACCGATATTTGTTTAGAACGAAAATAGCATACGTATTGATTATAGGATTGATATTTTTGCGACTACATTTTTTTTCATTTGTTGAAGTGGTTGGTGGGCGAGTACGAGTTTGAATATATAGATATTGATAGATTTTTTGAGTTTCTTTTTAGTTTGTGAATAATATTGAGTCTACATAAATGCTAACAGTCACATTGACGACGACAACCATAAAAGTAGTAATGAAAAATTGAGTTTTACTCGTTATCTTTTGCTTGTTTTTCGAGCATATTGGCTCATGTTTCTTTTAGCTTTTGTAAATAATTGATATTTTCACAATTTTTTTGTTTTTTTTTTTGGAAAAAATTTTCTCTTTGTTAAAAAAAGGAACATAAAAGAACAAATTAAAATATTGAGTTTAATGAAGTTGACAAAGTTTTTTTTCGTATTGATTTGGATTAGGGCGGGCGTATATTTATAATTATTATTTTTTAAATTGATTTTCTTTATTCAATATATTTAAGAAAAAACAACGTCCAGTGACAAATTAAGAGTGCAATAAGCCAATATAAAACAGGCAATTGTGGTGATTATATGTACGTTATGTTATGAACAAAACACAAGAGAGAGAGAGAAAGATTAAAATGAAAGATTTGAAACTAAAAGGATTTGAAAACTTGCCGGATTGCTTTTAACCAGTGTTGCCCGATATGTAAGGAATTTGACTAAAAAGGCATAAATCATTTTTGTCCGATCTGCGGTTGATGTAACTGAACTGTTTTAAAAAGTTGTTGCCACGAAATGCTCAAAGATAAACATTTCCTTGCTGCTTGACAACCGATGCGTTATTATGGTATATAAATGAGTTTGTAATAATTTTCAATATTCGGTAAACGCTTTAGAGTTTGTTTGCTTTAAAAATATCTTTATTGAATAGCTTGAACGGTACATGAGATACGAGATATTATTGCTTTTCCGTCAAGTACAAAATTATGGTTTTCTTGTTATGAGCTTTTCTGGAACAGAAATTTTTATTTTAAAATTCAACTTTTGTATAACGTCAACGGTCTTGACGTTATTTTTTTTTCTCATATTAAGAATATTTTATTTTAAGCGAATTTCACTGAACAACATTTGATTTATCTTGAGTCTTAGTATTTTAACTTGTGCTATAAATTATGTATCTTGACTTTTTTATATTTAATTCTTAGGCTCGAATTGAGTTACTGAATTTTGACTGTAAAAAATACAACGAAATATAAAAGAGTTGTACTCTATTTGGTCGTATCTTCCACATAAATTTAAAACTTATAAAATCTAATATTATTGGAAACTGCTTAGCTGTTGTTTTAAAGATTTTTTTCATCAGCATTTAGTGGCTACGCTTTAGTGAACGTATTTGCCCATGCAAACCAGCTGGACGTTAATAATTTTGATCGTATCTCCAGCCCGTGTTGTTAAAAGTTCTTATATTTCAATGACTTTATCATAAAGAAAACGGTTTTATTTTATATGCTTGAGCTTTTAGCACGTATCAACTTTTTATTCTTAATATTCGATTATTTATTATCATTTAATTTGAACTGTGTAAATCTAGTCCTCGGTCTTAATCTCAGTCAAGACTGAGAATGTCAAGTTACAAATATAAAAATAAAAGCGAATTCACAAAACAGGATTCTTTTATATTAAAGTGTTATTATTTTAACGAAATTCCTGTAAATTTTATATTCTTTTAATACTGTCTGACTGAAAACGAATCCTTAAATTAGTTTTGAGAGTGACTATTTGGAACCTGGCTGACAAGTTAAAGAAATTGGATATGAAAACTAAAAGTTAAACATTTTTTTGTCACAACTATGGAAAATAAATATCTTTTTACAACGGACTCTTTTTACACAATAGTTTGTGGGAACATGTGATTTCATTTATTACAAAAAAAAACAAAATTTGTTTTATATTTCCCTTTTAAACAAAAATGGAACACAGAAAGCCTTCTTTTTCAAATCCTTGTAGTTTTTGCTAAATATTTTACACTTTCTTAAGAACCAAAACATCTATTGATATAAATTTGTTAAGAAATATGATTGAAATAAATGGAATATGATTATTTTGAATAACACAACACCAATACATGTATAATAATAAAAATACAAGGGTGACAAAAGTCTACAAAATATACAATATAAAAAGTGACATGTAAGAGTATCAAATAATTTTTCTTTTTTTATGTTTAATTAATTTATAATGGCTACAAACGCAAAATAAAAATAAAAAGAAAGGAAATGGAACATGGACGCCTTAAGTCATGAGCCATCAATAGATCTCTTAGGTAATTTTGAACTATTTCGTATAATTAATTTACAATGATTTAATAACATCACAAAAATTATATGGTGAAATGAAATATTTACAAAGAAAAGCTGTTTTGTGTTTTCAATTTGGTTTTTTTGTTTTTCGGGAGAATGTTAATAGAAAAACTGAAAGCTTGTGGAGGCAAAGTGTACGTTTGTTAGTAAAATTTGTGGGCTTTTTCTTGTAGGTGGTAAAACACAATCACAGCAAGCCGAAGTTTCAAAAGATGTCCTTTTAGCTATTTTGCATTTGTTGAGGTGAAGCAGCCGTGAGGGGAGAACGAAAGGTAGGCTTAGCCTGTCTTATAGTGAGGCCTGTCGCAGTTGTATAAAAGAAGACAAGGAAGAGACAGTGTCCCACTTTCTTTGCGGATGTTCAGTTTTGTATCACGCGGGGACAAGATTTTTTTAGAAAACCATACATTGGCCGATCATCGATCTGAATGGATATAAGACCAATAATTTGATTTGCGTATCTGGACACGTCCCTGAATAGAATACATCCTGATAAATTGGTGGCCTGTGCGAGCCATTTTGCCTAGAGAAGTTCACATGCAAAGCAGAGACCACGAGTCTCGACATATCAATGTCGGTTTTAGGGGATTTTATTGAAATTTTTTATAAGAACTCAGACAAAAGAATGTAATGGAAAAGGCATTCGGTTTAAGTTTTCCCATATTATGGAACACAACACTGAAATGTCATGTCAAGATCATTAACAGCTTGTGATTTCCTACATAAATCGAACTTAACATTGAGCTGTACAGTCACGAACCTTAAGAGTTTTGATTCCTCACTACACACACACATATATATATATATATATATATATATATATATATATATATATATATTATATATTGCAATAAACGAAGTAGGGGAATCGGACGTGGAAGTACGCATTCTGAGCATTCGAATCTGCCTTACTTCTGAGAACACAGAAGAGGGTGTTATTAGCTGAGATAGTGAACACATCGTTACGATGTCGAAGAATAGGGTGTCGAAGTTTCATGATATCTGTTATTGCAAGATTTTGCTCTTTGTCTCAATGACGGAGGTACACCACTGATCGCAGAGCACAACATCTTCCCTCGTAGACATCTGTAGCGATAAATTCCTCACAACTAAAAAAGCTCCTCCATCTTCTAACTGTCCTCTTCTTCTGTGTTCTTAACATTATCCCTTCATTTCGAGGTCTGATACAATAGCTTATCTATACAATATAATCCCTTGAATACTAATCTTGACACATTAAATATATTAAAAAAAAAATTTATTAATAGACGTTATACACGAGAAGTAGAAAATTTTTATTCTAGCCACCTATCATAAGCGCACATCTCTCTGAATCGGACAAAATTTGTAGACCAGCGATTTTCATTAGTTTTCCCGAACAAAATGTATTCCCATAACCGGACACAACAATAACAGGAGGCAAGCACTGCATTCCAAGAAATTGGAGAAAAAATATTATATTAACAATTAAGAAAATGCCTTTTAAAAGTGGTATTCAGAATATATAAAAGAGCAAAAGCAACAAAAAAAGTCGAAAGGGCAACACTGAAACCAACATGGATTAACATCAACCTGCCCATTTCATAATTCCTTCAGCGTGCCAGTACACTTACGCGTATGAGTGATTTGAATATTAATCATACGCCTGGTACCCTAAATTATGCAGCATATTCGCAAATTGTTGTTGCAGACGATTGTTGTGGTGCAATAGAAGTACGTACAATTTAGAACTTTTAAGACGCAACAACTTCCGTACACCGAGCCTTTATTGTCAGACAGTCATAAGTCACAAAATTCCGTATTAAGCTAATTATGCAAATTTAGTGATTTTATCGCTTTACATGCGGTGTAAACACTATTGGTATTTTAATATTTTAAACAGTTTTCTGTTAGTTTACCATCGACCGTTTGAATGACATAATTCTCAAGAAAAAGCAAGCGAATATTTGTGATAGACGCTGGCGTCATCTACCATAGATTATATATCGTTGGAAGACGGAACTTTATATGGACGCAATATTATCCTCATCACTTCAGAGGCTTGGGCAGTTGTTTTTCCTTTTTTCTAGAAAATATATTGCAAATACATAATATTAATTTTATCTTGCAGGTGGCTCAACTAGAACCAGACTTGGTCCGTTCAACTTGAGAGGAGATTTAGTGTGAGCCGATACCCAAATAACAGTAGCGTTAGTCTGAAAGCTTTATCTGCCAAATAATAATGAAAAAGTGGTGCACAAAATATTAAGGACAGTGCAGCCAGGATATTGGCAAGCAGCTTTTACAAAACTACTAGCCCAAGAGCTCAACAACCGCTTATATGAGAAATATTTTGGTATCAAATGCAAAATAACAGTAAATTATGACTTCTTTGTTATATATATTTGTTATGGTAATAAATTCACAGTATTGCGTTGCAATAAATATCAAACAGTAAGTGATTTTTGTTTTAAATATTATTATTTAAGAAATTATTTTGTTTATTCAATGGGAATATTAAACATTTCACACTATTCATTTGGGATTGATTATTGAATCCTGCAACTTCCGCCTTGCCGCTAAAATTGTGTTTGTCTTAAAGTGTTTTAATATCCTTCAAGTGTTCTCTGTGTGTGTTGAATGTGTTTCTAAGGAATAATACAACTATTGAAAAATGACACTTGATTTTAATGCATCAAACTATACAAGGAAAAAGAAATCATAAAAAAATATCATAACAAAATTAGGACTATATAAATAAAAAATAATTTTTCATTGTATTTAACCAAGAATCATATTGAAAAAAAAAAATAATTTTTTTATATCTTCATAATTTTTTCTCTCTTTGTTCATTATAATTTTTTAAAAATTCTTATGTTTTTTGTTTTCATCAAATACTGTTTGTTTTTCATTACTTCTTTTCAACTAACCTCAGACACAGGGAGAAGTTTCTATGTACTACAACTGACCTGTAGCACAGTGCCATCAAGGTGAATGTTACAAAAACGAACCCAACAACTGACATTAGAACACCAACTAAAAATACTGTATTTGAGCCATGGTAGTTCTCTATACGAGTTTTAAAAGTTTGTGACATTTTTTGGTTTCATTAGAGTTGTTTTTTATTTTCATTTTCATTTTATTTTTTAATTATATTTAAAAGTTATAATTGTTATTGTTGTTGGATTTAAATACGGAGATGAGTTTTACATGGAATGAATGTTATTGAGTTTGAATAACAAAAAAGCAAATAAACATTTTAGGCGTTTTTTTCGATTAACATAAAACGGAAGGGGGAAACAGTGGAGCCGATTTGAAAGCAAACAAAACAGAATAAATATTTGTTTTTGTGTGGATGCAAAGGAATTAATTAAATTAATGGCATTTTACATTATTTAGGAAAGACAAAGCAAATAGAATCGCACGGAATAGAAATGGAAACGTTTTTCATGGAATTATTTTCATGGTGGGTAGTGTTTTAGTTTTTGATTTGGAATTGGTTTTTTTTTATTGATTTATTTTATTGAAGTAGTAGTGGTCGGTAGTCGTAGATGGACGTACGTTTAGTAGATTTACATATAATTGTTGTTGTTGTTGTTATTAGTAAATTGTTAAATCCATTTGTATACGAATTGTTGGAAATAGGATTTTATTTTAGTTTTACATATATTTTGCAGTAGCAGTGGTGGCGGTAACAGTTGTTGTTATTCGTAGCCATTGTTTCAGTTGTGGTAGTTGACAAATTTGACAGACAGAAGTGAAAATATATTAAAATAATTGTTTAGTGTTAGGAAAGTTTTAGCTTATAGATATTAATTTGTATAAAAAAAATTGTACGCTCTTCGTACTGAGACATCTACTACACATTTCAAATATATTTAAACAAACTGCTGTTGTGGAAAAGCTCCTGTAAAATAGGATGAGTAAATGGAATCTGAGCTGACTATGACAATGGTAATCCTAAGAGTTTATGAGTTTTGTTAAACATATCGATGTGTTGATCTTTTTTTTCATTATACTTTATTTTAAAATTTTTGTGTGAAATTTTGGGGAAACTTTTTTTTTAGTTTTACTTGTTGTTGAAAAATGTCATGCAGAGAAGTTGAAACAAATATATAAACAAAAATATACCGGCAACTGTGCTGCATATGCAAGGAATGAGAAAACAAAATAATAAATATATTTTAGATTTGAAGAACTTTTTTAACAGAATTTTTAATTGTGATAGAGCTTGTTATAGTTGCAGTCGTAGATCGCAATGCTTAATTGAATGCACAATTATTCCAAAATGTTTTGCGTCATATAATTGCGCAAAATCCTTCTTCGGTAGTGTGGTGAAAATGCGCCGGCGCGAATCATATAAGAAAAGGCAAATTCTCTGTCTTCTCATCTTTCCTAATCTCTAATCTGGACACTATTGCCTCTTTTCATAGTTCCGGTTGATTTGCATAGTTGAGCTAATTTGCAGCAAACAATTTGAGATTAAGAAAAAAGAACAGAAAATTTAAGCAACTCAATTTGAAAAATAATACTCCTCGAGTAAAGGCACTGTTCCACGCTATTTTAAGCAAAAATGTACAGAAATTGAAATTTTAATAATTTAAATCAAGAGGAAATTAAAAAGCGAATTATAAAAATCAAGTTTATTAACACGTTTGGCGAGATTTCAAGGTTTAAAATTTGGAAGAAATTGATTATCATATCGCAGGAAGCAAACCGTGTTTCTAACAATATTAAAAAAAAATGATTTGCAGGGACACTTAGGGCATGACCCCTACTTGTAGGACTCACAGTGCTGAGAGCACTTTCTTTAATATCATATGAAAGTCTTGAACTGTGATGACGATTGTTTTTAATACACGGAATATCGCATCGATATTTTTTTTTTTATTAAAAAAGAAGTAATTTGAAGGGATTATTTTGTTAAGTTTTCAACATTAAAACAATATATTTTTCATAGTAATAAAAATAAAATCTTTAATTAAATAATTGTTTTTGAAAATCATATAAACATTTTTGTTTAGGATTTTATACTGAAAGAACAATGAAAAAAGCTGCTGGAATTTTCGTTTTATTTTCGATACAAATTCCCTAACTGAAATTTTCCTTTTATTAACAAAAACTCAAGACGTTTTGTTAAATTGAAGATTTACACATTTTTTAAATAAAATTATAAAAGATAATCAAACTTGTGCGGTCTATTTCAAGCCAATTAAAAATATGAAGGAAGTGCAATAATATATTCACACTCATTTACTATACACACACATACGCATATAGTTAAAAGTAGAATAGAATTAATATATAAAAACTAATAATGTTGATTTCTTTTATAGAAAAATGCAATATTTTTTACACTTTTGGATACGAAATGGCAACATTCAGTCATTCACTATACAGAATTTATTAGAAATCAATTCAACATCCCCTGCATTTATCATTCCAAATTTAAAACTCCTCCAAACTGCTGTTTTTTAGAAACAAAAGTGAAAAAATGTTACACTTTTTCCAGAAAAGAAAACGCATTAAGTCTTCTACCAATGAATCAAGTTTATAAGGTCATCTCTTTCAAAGTGATATTAAATTGAATCCAAAAAGTTGATTAAGTTATTATTGACTGATAATAGGAAATTATTCATTCCCAAGTAAATCTTTTGGTTTTCGCTGTTTTAGCATTAAGAATATTTATCGTAAATGCAGTTTACTGGAGTCAAAAAAGAACTACATAAAAAATTGTTTACAACAATTTTGGCTAAAATTCGTAAACAACAATTAAATATGCTGCTGTTTTCGGTTATTATTTCCTCTGTGAATTTTTTATAAAAAAATGTAAGCCACGAAACAATTGGCGATAAACAAAACTATACATGAATATTTTTCTTGCTATTGTTTTTTACCTTGTCAAAATAATTCGTCATTGTGGATATCTATTAAAAATATTTTCTTCACAAATATCTTTTCTACGCCATTCGAACATTTTTAAATATGTTTCTCATACGTTGTTGACCGCTGGCAGGGTCAAATAAAATAAGAAAGTTAAGTGGTCAAAAGCAAACAACATCGTCTTAGAGAACTTTGCTCACTTATGTAAATGCAAATATAAATTGAAAAATATTTTGATAAAAACAAGCTCATGAAAAAAAAAAATTATTAAATAATATAAAATAAAATATAATGCAACTGACCTCGACGTTGCATATTATTGAATATAATCGTATCATAATGCGAAAGGTCGCAGCACAGCCACTGTAATAAATAAATACTTTGAGGGGAGTTAAAAATCAGTTTTATTAAATGACAGTGAACGTACTAACAAGACTTCACAACAAATTTATTGTTGTTGGTAAAATAATATTTGCATTTGCAAGAGAACAATAATAATAAAATGAAAAGGACTAAAAAGGTCATACAGAAAACAAATACGGTATTTGAGTTACAACTATTTATATATTTACTTACAAATACACACACACATGAAACACACAAATAGTTGTATTAAGATATCATTTTGTTATAATACACCCAGAAGTATACAAACAAGTACATATATAAACAATAATATACATAAATATTAATTAATTGAAAGAAATAAAGGAATCACAGTGAAACAAAGTACGTAAATAAAATATGCTCGTAGGATTAGAAAAACTCACACACGCACATCGTAGACCTTTCACACGATCTCACATTTGTACTTTGACATACTGTAAACAATTAACAAGCAAGCACACATACATACACACGTACGTAAAGGACATACTCGCTAATTTGTATGGAAACCCAATTTAATTTCTGCAGTTTCACATACACCAGCACAGAAGAATATTGTAGTTGTGTAGTACTTGGCGAATACATATAGAATTTTTACAAATACAAGGATGTGTATGAATTGTGTTTGTGTGTGTGTGTTTAGGTATTTAGTTGTGTAATTTGTTGGCATGGATGTGAATGCGAGGAGTAGTTTTTATTTTAATTTATTTATATTTTTCGAATACACACATACACATTTTTTGTAGAGGAGAAATGAAAGTTTCTCTAGTTTGTTTTTCATTTCAAAACTATTTTTATATAAAAAAAAAATTTGCATTTCAATGTATGCTGGTATTATTTAAAGGACAGAAAACCAAGCAAAGATTTATTGTGTATATATTTTTTTGGAATTTTTTATTTAGCTTCCATATTAATTTTAGCTGCAAATATAATATAATTTTTTCTTTGCACACATTTCGTTGCAAGCCCAATTGAAAAGAAAACAAATTTATGCTATTTAAACAAAAATCAAAAAGAAACTCAAATATAAGCGAACTTCTCTTAATAAGAATATAAAATAAATTTATAATTTATTTGAATGCGATTTTGCACCAACTGAAAAATAACTACTTGACGCTTTTGAGTTTTAAGGTTGAAAAATCGTTCGTAACATCAGTTATGTGCCGTGGCAAAATCATAAATGCTGCAATAGAGTTAAAGTCCAATTAAAATATGTCTATTCGAATGCATCCCACTGCATTTGTAACTGAAAACTACTAAAAGAATAACTATTTAGCTTAGTAATTTACCAGTTCGAGGCATAAGTTTTTTTTTCAATTTAAATGCGTTGCAATGCAAGATACGAGTTATTTGTTGCTAAAGCAACAGTATTTTTCAAAGCTGTTAGCAATTGACATAGATTTTGTATTAACAGAAGGATTCAGTGCTGTTCTTGACTTGTGCTCAAATATCAATTACTGGTGTATTTCAGATCCTATTTTATAGCCACTCGTAAACATAATTGTACTGTTTATAGCTCAGGTTATAGCAGTAGCTGCTGCACTCTTGTTAACATATTCCTGAATGTATATATTGTTGTAGTTGTACTCATAGTCACAGTCATAGAGAAAGTCGTAGTCAAAGCTTTCGATATATTCATGTATAATATTATAGTCGTTCCTACAGTCATAATCGTAGCGTAGTCCCGTTAAGTTTCATAGTCATAATTTAAATTACATTAAAAAATATTGTCAAACTTGTGCTCTGAAGTATCATCAAGAGTGAGAGAGTCTTAGTCATAGTCGAATTTATAATTACTGTGATAATCATGTTTAACGAGTTAATTAAAGTCATATCCGCAGTCACAGCCATAATCATAATTATATGCAGTTAGGGTTATGGCCAAGGTCACAATCATGCTTATGATTAGAGTCAAAAGCAGCGTAATCAAGCCTGGTGCTTTTTAATTTTCTACATGTATTCTCGTTGCACTATTAATTCGGAAGTTGAATAATCTTATCCCCCGGTCTGAAATACAACATGGTGTCATTGTCACCAAGTTGTTTATTGTACCCCCGGGGGGATCATTTATGTCAGTAAAGGGCAGTGTTTTTATAGTCTTACACCTGCATTCAGGGAATATCCCCTACTTATGCAGTGCAGTGTGCTGGAGCCAAAAATGAGGGGAAAGTGTTAAAAGATATAGAATTTTTTGTAGCTTTGTTTACTTTTTACTTCCTCGTTTAAATTTTTTGCTGCAGGTACCGACATTGCTGGTAATGTTCAGCGACATTGTCATTGAGAGAAATTCTACACTATATTTCTGACTGAGTGCGGAGTCAAGTTAGCGGTCTTTCGATGATTTTATCCCACCAAATAGAAAAAAAACTAATCATAGATCATAGTCGCCGTCATAGTCATACTTATGGAGAATATGGGTAATAGTCTCAGTCACAGTTAGAGTTATTGTCCGAGTCCTTTTCATAGTTATTGTCTCCGTCATACATAATCAAAATCATAGTAATTTTCATTGTTGAAGCCATAGTCATGGCCGTCATGCAGACGGTAAGACTAAAAGTCAGTCATTGCCTTAGGCATAGTCATGTTCACTCTCATACTAGCCATATAGTTATTACATGCTCAACTTCATAGCCACCGTCATAGTCGTAGTTGTAGTCAGAATCGCAGTTGCAGTTGTAGTCATAGTCACAGCCCAAGTAATGATAGCCGCAGTGATAACCATAGTCGTAGTTGTAGTCACATTCGAAGCCTTAATCCCTGTCAGAAAAACAAATTTAAAATATATTTAATAGTAAATTGGTACGATTTTTCATCATACCACTAACTGTTTTGTGTGGAACCGAACTGTTTACAAACTGAATTTGAAGTGGGAAAATACTCGTACACGGAAGATTATAGAAACTGCTTGGAAGGAAAATAAAAGCCAATTAGCAATAAAATAGCAGCACAGCATTTTTGAATACTAGATATTTTCTGATGCTAGCATGACCACAGTACTAGTCATAGTGGTCAAAGTAGTTAAACCTCCTTATGCAAGTCCCAGAAAGAAAACAAATGATCACGCATGTCTCTCAGATCGAAAAAAATGTTTAATATCATATGATTCTGTGAAACTTTTCTTTGAGAATGAATGCGATTTATACAACAGTCGTATTTGTGGTACAGTATTTAATGTACTCAATATATACGTCAATGGTATAATTCTCAATTGGTTTTAAAAGTTTGTACATAAGCCAAAAAGTTTTAAAATTTTTATAAATTACACTGAAGTCTGCTGATGATTTGTTGCAAGAGCTGCTAAAATGCAGACACAAAGGCAGCTCCGCCAGAAACAAAGCAAATTAACTCAGATAATATTTCGCATATATAATTGTTAAGTTTTTTATATCTGAAAGCGTCAAGTAGCAGTTGTGGTACATTCGCGATGATAAACAAAAAGCCTTTCGTTTTCATAAACATAAAAGTAAGTTGTAAACAGAAGTTCAAATTAAATCAAATTGAAAAGAAAAATTAAGAATTTTCGTTTCGTTTTTGAAAACATTTATTAAGTTTGCTTGGTACTCTACCTGTAACAAACGGCCAGTGTTGCGAAACTAATGAAGACACATTTGACGATAACGGTTAAAATGATGACCATGGTTAAAGTGCTGATTCTATCTTGATCGGAATCGCCTGTAAAATGTATGATTGGGAGAGAGATGACGTACAAACAAAATTTGCTTTCAGTTTATTCAATTGTGTGGTATTCAATTAAATGGAACATGCAAATAAAGTTCACCATTTTCAACCAGCAACTCTAAAATGTTAACATTCTGCTGATGTTTGTTAATTAATTCTATAAATTTAATTGTGTAATTATCCATATTCTCTTAATTTAATAGCGGATTACCATTGTCATTTATTGTTTGTTGTTTTGTATTGAATGGAAAATATTTTATATTGAAAATTAAGTTGAATTTATTAGTGAAAATCCATTTTCTCTCATGATAATTAATATTTTTCGCAATGGTTTTTCATTGGACTCTACTCATTATTATTTCATTTTTTACATAAAAGTTATTTAAGTTTGTGTATGGCAAAAAATTGTAATCGTATATAAATATGATTCATTTAGCTTACCATACGGCGTTTCCTTCTTTTCCATTTTGATTGCATTTTCTGGCGTTGACAGAGCTTCAGTTGGCAGTGGTGTAGTTAATAAAACAATTAAACTGCAATCAATACCTCCCCATCCCATGTCGCAAAAACATTTATTTGTATTCGTACAAACCTGCAAACAGCGTATATGAAATGTAAAGGAAAAGAGAATAAAAGTTAAATGAAAATCAAAAATTTAATTATTCAAATGATATATAAAATAATTATCGTGTTCTCAAGGGAGCAGAGCGAAAAAAAAGTAAATAAAGATCTTCATCATATTATTACAGAATTGGATGAAAAAGTTGTTGGCATGTACATTCAATTAATATATACCAGAGAAGTGTGATGAGTTACTGAAGGTTTATATTAACAAATCTTGACTAAAATCAAAAGGATTATCATAATCCATTACACATGGAGTAGGACCAGCGCTCTGGGGATGACTTATACAAATGCAATACTTTGTGGCAGCCACATGGAAGGTACGTGATAGTGTCGAGAGGACAGAATGCTGCATGACACTCTTTAGAATTTGGCAACAATCGCTGTGAGTACTATCCAGTCTATGACCTTGTTATCTATGAAAGCACATGACATCGTTATCAATTAGCACCAGTCTAAAAATCAGCAAAAGGTCAGCATATTTATGACTGCGTACGGCTACTTGAGATTGCTAAGTCCTCGAGCTGACTAATTAAGTCGCACTGTCATATATTTCAAATTTTGTTATATTGAAAAAGCTGTAAATAGAAATGGAAATATTTCTTCGCCTACACATTCGTTATTTTAAAATGTTATAACGCCATCGTTTCCAACATGGAGTAATCCGAGAATGTAACATCTGCTGTGAAAAATAGTAGTTTTCGAGATTTACTGCAGCACTCGACTTCGTTTTATCTCATGTGGGGATCTTCAACATCTAAAAGTTGTAAACATTTCAAAAAGTAGTAGGAGTTGCGTGTGACGTTTTAAACTCTTCAATTTTAATTACGTGCTGTTTCTTTTTTCCCAAAATTTTACAAAAAAATTCAAAGTGATCAACGGGGCGATGTTATCTAATTCCTATTATGCGCATTTTACTGGCGCATTTTATTGACAAATAAACATGAATGTTGCGTCAAAGGAATTAGTTGGAAGACTGTAATGAAATCCAGTCTGAAACACTGACATGAAACCAAATGGTATCCTCACCAAGAGTAGGCAGCAGTAGGCTATTACCCTTACATGTAAATATATATATTTTTACAAGAAGGTCTACGAGTCCAAACGTAACTACTCCACCAAATACTTTTCCGAAATTAAAAAAGCAACCGCTATTCAATACATTCACTCGTTTCCCTTATCGCCAAGATTGAATAAGCTTTAGCCTAAATTTATAAAAGAATGCGGAATATTGTAGTGGCATCAACCTACGAGATATATATTTGTATTACGACAGCATATATAAAAGTGACAGAAGTAAATATAGTTCCCCTCATTGAAACTAATTATACTGGAAAACTTGTTTGGGCGAAATTTTTAATTGTAGAAACAATATTTTAATTCCATTTAACTGTTTTTATTTATTTTATTTACTTATTTATTAAAAATACTTGGTGCACAGCTGCTAACGGGGTGACTTGACCATGTTTTTGAATTAAAAGCAGCTTTAAAAAGAACTTCTTGATTACAAGTTTACAATCACCTTGAAAGTCTTTTAAATCGGAAAATGTTTTTCAGTGAGAATTGAATGACAAAAGTTACCCTTAAGAACTAAATAATTTCACTGTTTTATAGGAATCGATTTATAAGTTTTGACAATAAACAGTCCCTATTTAAGATTTAATATCGATTGCAGGATAATACATTATCTCATCGAAGTGACTGCAGAGTTTGATTAATTTCTAGACTAAATGATAGACTTGTTTTATTACATAATAACTAAAGCTAAAATTACAAATATTGCAAGTTGTTTTACAAAACGGTTGTTAATTGGGGTCCTTTAAATATAAATTTAATTAATGCAGTTAAAAGGGACAGATAAGGTGCAAGCGATAATGGCAGTGACATGAAACGTTTAAATAAAAGTGTTTCAATAAAAATTCAGAATATGAAACGCTTAACGAAAAATGTTTTGGTTAAAATTTAGTAGAAAGAGTTGCTACAATATATCCCCGAAGGCAAGTCAGGACATAGAAGAGTGTGTATTAATTTCTTTTAAAATCTTAAGTGGCCATATAGAAAAAATCGGTCTTTATGAACTTACCCCTCTCTCTGAACATTCTTGGCCTTGTTTGTTTGTTGGACATTTTGTTTGATCCACATGTGGAAAAAGACTAACACAAGTTTGATTTAGGCAAATCAAATTATCACCGCAAGGAGTTCCATCTTTGACAAGGCCATGGTCGGGATACTCGTTGGCATTCAGTTGGCCACTAGTGGCTCTACAAGAAGAAATAACATTTTCAATTATAATTAGGAATTGAAGAATAATATCATGTCAAAACACTTACTTGCACTCATATTCTAGACCTTTAATTGAAATAATAGTCCTGGAATATAAATCACCTTCATTAACCGGTTGCCGTTCACCCTCTTTGCACTGCAGCGTACCACATTGAACATTCCTGAAAAGAATAGGAATACCATGCATAACCATATTTATGCATTTCAATTGAATTGAATCCAATGAAACATACTCTGGCTCGCACTTAACGAAATTATCCTTGCCTTCTCGTCCACAGTGGCCATTCATAGAGCCCTTTGAATTAAACTGCTCAAAGCATTCCTTATCGGCAGCAATGCCACCATAACCCCAAATAGCTTCACATTGTAAATTCAAAGTGGGGCAATTGCCTTGAAAACAATAACCTTAAAAATTGGAAAAAGAAGCCATAAATTCTCGTTAATATTTTATTAAAAAGAAAATAAAAGCATAAAATAAATGGTAACAACTGCATCCACCTGATACTCCGGACTTGGAATGGCCGCAAGGTGAACCATTTTTCTTAAAAACGTCCATGGGACATTCGCCACTATCGCCATCACAATATTCGGGTAAATCACATTCATTATGCGAGTCACGACAGATATGATCCTTGGAACGCAACTGTAACAAGTAAGCAAGCACATGAATATATATACACACACAGACACACACAAATTGTTGACAAGAAGAAGCGGATGCGGAAGTAAACAGAAAAATACGTACAAAGAAAAACTATCGCTATTTTAATTCAGAAAAAAAATGCAAAAATCTTTGTCGTGAGCAAATAAATACAATTTTAATTAATTATCAAGCGTCAAAGGAAAAGTATTCAAGAATGAGGAGCAAAAGATTGAAAGAAAAACTTACGCGACACTCGTCACAGCAGGCGCCCACAGCACATTGCGCTTCTGACTTCAGTTTACATGTTATGCCATCACAACACGGATCCATAGCACACTCCTCAAAGGTGCCACAGTCACATTCTTCATCCTCTTCAACAATCTTATTGCCACAATTGCGACGCATTTCGATCTGCAGGGAAATAAAGAAAAATATTTTACAAACCAGCGCAAAACTCAGCACAAATTAAGTTCATGTTCATGTTCATGTAATAATGGCAACAATAAATTAAAAGCAACTTTTGCATGCAACTTATAGCTGAACAGGGCCAATCTACATGGCTGGTCTTATGCATTCCCCATGGACGGGCTTCACTAGCTGCTGCATAGAGCTGGACAGTGTGTGCACTTTGTTCTCTGTTATTTGTTCGCAGGAATATTAATGGGCTACAAAATGCATTTTCAATTGTTACCAAAAATATATGCATGTAAATATAAAAAAGCAAATAAGTAAAATGAAATTCTTTCTCGTATCCACGGCCAACGTAATCAAATGCAACAAAAATATGTTTCTCTTTGTCATCGCGTTTAAGAACGTACGTGCGTTGCCGTTTAGCCGTTTCTCCCGAGTGAAAAGTGCTGATGCTGCGAAGGTATTTGTGTTTGATATTTATGTATGTAAATGTGTGCATATAAAGTGGAGTAAATTATGTAAATTAAATTATGTTTACATGTAAAACGAAAATAAGTGAAAAATTCTTGTATATTTGCATGCATTGAAGTTTTTTTTTTTTGAAATATATTGCAAAAATTTAGTTTTGCTTATAAAGTTTATTAAAAATGTGATTGATGTGTGTTGAAATATACGTAAACACAGGAAAGAATTTATTCTGTTAGTTCTGATTTCTGAAATTAATATGACATGCAATCCTATTTGGGTAAGGAATGAAGATAATCCTTTTATATGGTTACAGCTGCTTGCTGATGCAGCAGTTAACGTGGTGTTTAGTCTCATAGTCCGCAATTTTTCTGACTGCAAGGCAGTGCTAATCATTGTCGTCCTATTTAAAGCACGAATGTATAGAACTTGTCGCTGGAGAAGACTTTACTGCAGCTCAATCAAAGTATTATCCTTAAAGAATATAACGATCCCTGCTGATATAAAGTTGCTCTATTGTCTGCGTAGCCTTCCATATGCCTCATAGCCTTGATCTGGTGCAAATTCTCTTTAGGCTAGAGTGTTTCGTCAAGAAGCCAATAACCTTTTCCAGCTCGGATTTACCTAGTCTTTTGATTTAATTTCTTCTGAGTCTCCCCACAATATTTTAATAATATTGGCCACTGTGTCACTATTCGATCATCGCATCCAACTTATTTACGGTTAATTTTTCGCCAGATCAATTTCAACTACTAAGAAGTTCTGTCTCTCATAACTACCGCGTAATGAACTATCAACATTAATGTTGAGATAAGAAGTCATCCTAGAGGTTTCCCTCTTCTTTATGATAGTTGCCGACGATGGTGACATCTGTAGGTCTAATATTGACTTATCCACTTCAATCTATCTGTGGTTGCATAAATCTAAACCATACCCTGATCTGACACATCCGTGTAGCAGTAAACTCCCATGATTGTTGGTTTTTGGGTACTATTGAGCTGGCAGTGTCTTTCTAGTATCTGCAACTGACCGCCAAATAAAATCCTAGTGTCACGTAGACGTCAACATAAATCCAATTAGTGGTTTTATTGATCCATTGGCATTCCGACATATTCCGACAGTAGCACTTGTTTACGTTTAGTAGTTTCCAATTAAATATATTTCTCCATAGGCTGGGCAAGCAAACAACTTCCATAGCTCCGCTTATTATTATTATTTATTTTAAGGCCCCAACATTATAAAGTTTATATAAGCCAAAAGGTTATATTAACCCAAAATATTCGTCGAATCCGCTATAGAATCTTGCTGTTTCCTTTCTCTCTTTTTTAATCAATAGATTTTTATTAAAAATTTAATGTGTTTACCAAATACTTTTCCAGTCAATCAGTGCGTTAAATCCTTTTATAATTTCTTTAATGTTCAAAAACTATCAGTTATTTATGGAATATATTTTTAGAATCTTTTTAAGTTTAAGGTGTATTGAGAGACAAGTTATTCTCATAAACGTTTTTACTGAACTATTCATGTTAAGTTTCTAATAAAATAATTATTTATATATGGAGGTTTATGTTGAAAGCAAGAACATGCACACATCCTTTTTCTGATAGTTGATTCAATATTAATTTTTAGCGAAATAATGCGAGTGTTTACAAAACAAAAGCAGTTATTTTCCAAGTAAATATTATGATACAAAAAATTCAGTAAAATCTGACTAGAGATAAATGAGATTTCAGTTCACTATTTCCTTATAGACGACGCGTCCGTTTGTGTGATGAACTGGTAGGAAAATATTTTAATTACTTTACATGTTGTTGCTTGAATTATCTAATGCATCAATAAAAAATCCAAATCCAATTTATATTAGTGCGCAGTTGTGTTCAATGTTGCAGGTCCGTTTAAATTTTAAATCACAAAGGCCTGGTATTGGTCACCCAACAATACTGACAACGAGTAACAGAGTCATGTTTTTAGCCTTCTCCTTCTGTAGAACTGCTGCAAGTTTGCCACCAAAGTTGTATAAATGGAAAATCCCTCCAATAGATCCTGTACAATGCACAGCATGAGTAGGGGCCACACACTAAGTACCACCAGATATTTCGTTTGCATTAAGAACGGCTTTAAGCATGAGTGTAATAAGGAAAATGTATTTTCTCGCACTATGAGAATATGTGGTCTTCAATATCATTAAAAAAATATTATAGTACTGTTAAAGTGTGAATATGAAGTTTAGAGGTTATTTGTAAAAACTTAAAAATTTGATATCCAACATAAATTAATTTTTATATGCGAAAAATAAAAAGTGGTATTAAAATTTCAACATGATTTCGGGCTTATGGCCATCGCAGCTGATTTTGACGGAGTTTTGTTTAATACATTCCATTTTAGTCCATTTTTATTATTATTATTTTTGTCGATAAATTATAGTTAGAGCTTTGAAGTCATTCAAATTACAAACGAAAAGGAGAGCCTCCTTTTTATTTGAAATCGTTTGAAAATTTTAAATCAATTTATTATTACACATCTCTGCACATCAATAAATTAAATATATATTTCTTTTTTGGCATTTTATCAAATGATGATTATAAAGTAAATAGAACATTTTACTCTTTATTTGTTTTCACAGACAAATATTTTGTTTTATTCTTTCAGCAAAAATAAATTTTAAGGCAAAGAGAAAAAAAAAAAAAGAAAAATCAAATGGAAATTGTTACAAATCAAGTACAAAAGTATTTCTTATTTACATTTGCAAAGCAAAAAAGAAGAAAAAAACATCTATTTGCAATTTAAAATGTGTGTGCTGTCGAGTTAAAACATCATTTGCCAATACTACGGGGCATGTATAGCAAATACTGAGCCTTTTCAAGGTCTTGCTACAAGGAAAAACAAAGAGGCTGGATAAAAAGCTAATGGATTCAAAGTAAACTTCAATTATAATTTAATATCCGTTTGGCTTATTTTATACAGGACCTATTCTGTGCTTAACCCGAAATGCAAATGATATCAATTTTCTTGGCATTTAATAATAAATCTATTTTTAATAGCCCAAAGATTTACATCATTTCCACTGCGATTGAAACACAAAAGAGAGACATTTGCTTAGATGTTTAAATAATTTCTAAAAAAATATTCATATTGAAATTGATATTTAATTTTCAGTATTATCAAGGGAAATATTTCATACTCTCCCATATAGTTGGCAATCCACATAATCTTCTACCACACTGGGATCTTGTAGCTCCGCATCCGTAATCATTTTGTCTGCTGAAATCACAATCATCGTTTTAAATATTGATATATTATATTCAAGGACATATACTGGTAGATAATATTGGCGTCTGTTTAAGCCAAATTTGGGCAAAGCCGATTAGAGTTCCGATTAATTGCATAATCAGCATATATTTATTTGTTTAATTTTCTATTTAATGCTAAGATTTTTAATGCTTTTAACAAAATAATGAAACAAGGATTAAAGGAAAAAGAGAGTTGTCATATAAGTATTCGAAAAAAGTTTTGAAATAAAAATGTTTAATTATTTATGAGAACACATTAATTTATTCGAAGTTTCAATTACTCTCAAATTCAGTAGCTCCACTGAATTTTTAATCAAAAATAAATAATTTTTGGAGCCAACTGCTCATAGTATTCGTTGTATTACTCAATATATGAGTCGAGCATTTTTTGATATCTTAAGGATTACTCCTGATTGATGGAGTTTTGTACTCTAACATTGGTTTGCGTAACAAAGTCCTTTCTTTTAAAAATAATAATAAATAATTGAATGTTTTTAAATGAATATTAATTATAATCATAACAAAAATTTACTTACAAATTTCGAGCCGATTGGTATGTCCTAAAATTTAATACATAGATTTTCTACTTCTTTATGAAAGACTTTGTAACTCTTTTAAAACAGTCACTAAAAGTAATTCGCAGTTATTATTATATCGTGCCAGATGTCTAAGTCTTATTTATTTTTGATATCTGATCGAAGCTTATTTTTTAGTCCTGACGGAGTTTTGTACTCCGTAACTAGAAAATGGACCGTATTTTTCAGGAAATAAAATTTTCTAGAAACTATTTAACAAATAAGATGTAGAAACAAAAGTTTATTAAGAAAACAAAAACAAAACAATATTTTTTTTAGCAGAAATAAAAGTTAAATATCTGAATAGATTGTAAAGTTCCTTTGAATCTCTTTTATATATAATTTTTATTTTATAACACAATCCACAAGCACTGCAGACCACATGCGGTTTTATCTAAATAAATGTTCTAAGAATTCTTAAGAAGTTTTCACCTTGAAACTTGAAAATATAATGCGGCAATTATATACACAATTATTCACCGTTTTTTTAAATACTGCTACTGGTTTCAAGTGGGCGTAAATAATTATAATATTTCAAAATGACAAGTTCAAAAAGCCTTTTGACGACTAAACCTGTCGACAATATGTTTAGATGAAGAATATGATTAAATAATTTGTGTCATATTTCAAGGACAAGGATGAAAGGAAAATATATCAAGAGTATATTTTTTAGAATCTTGAAGCTGCAACAAAATTAGCAGCTATTGAAGACTATTTTGCTGTTTCTCTTTCTTGTTATTTACAGTTATAATAAAAGAATGTTTTAAGAAGTTATTTTTGGCGAATTTGTTATTCATAAATATATTGTTCTAAAATTAATGAGAATTAATTAAGATGATATTATGAAGAGTTTTCAATTCGATATCAAAGTACTTTATCGACGTGAGGACACACGTTTCAATACATCCAGAATTACTTTCTGAAGATTTTTTTACCGATTTTTTTCGAAATTTGCTACCTGTGATAAGTGCCACTCATATTCAAAGTAAATATTGTAAATACTCCTTCCTCAGGCAGATAAAAATATAGCTTTTGAGCCATTGCAATTATTTAAAATTTTTAAGCTTCACGAAACTATCTTTAAGCAATTTTCAAATTAATCTTGCAACTTATGATTCTATGAAAGGAACAAGAGATTGTTTAAGGCAACGAAATAACAACTGATGAATGAATACAATAATTTGATAATAATTACAAGAGAAAAAGTGTAATTTCTTAGTTTTTCTATATTCGTAGGAGTAAACAATTTTGTGTTGAGAATAAATAGACCTGTTGCGTTTAATGTTGTTGTGGTTAATATTGATAACGCCAGAAGAATCTGTTGTAAAACAGTTCGATTCTTTACGCTAATTGATGATATATTTTCAAGTGGTCATTCAATAATTAATTAATATTTTGAATGCTGTTATATATATATATATATATATATATATATATATTAACGTCTTTGTTAATCAATTTCATTTTTGTAGTTAAAAAAATTCTTCAGGCATTTCAGTTATAATTAAACACTCCTCGCATTATACATTTTCCAATACGACGAAATATAAGAAAAACATGTAAAAGTTCTTTATTCGTTAAGTGTGTTTTTTATAACCCCAGATTCTGTAACTATTTCTCGACTTCAAAGTGAAGAAAATATTTAAAATGGAACACTCGGTGTGGTAAACAATTGAATACAGTTCACGGTCTGAGACGAAACCAGGCTATTAAAAATATACAATTGATTAGGAAAAAGTGTGATATTGTGTTGATGTTGACTTTAACGTATATTTACAGAATAAGCTTGATTAAGACGTTCGACAGTTTTGAAGTGGAAAATATGATAATAAAGTAAACATATTGATGTCTTTATGAAAGAAGAACTGAATAATGCGAGTTTTATCAGTCTGTACAAACTATAAATATGAAACTCTTTAATATTCTTTGTTTTAATACTGCGTGATTTCTTAAAACGTTGTTCTTTATATTTTATCTTATTGATTCTTATAAAATATAAAATAATATTTAGTATTTAAGCTTAAGAGGATAGATGTTCTCAAACTCTCTATGAAGAACTGTTTTAATTTCATAAACGCAGATGTTGTATGCAAGAAAGAAATTAAAATTGACTGATTTAAGGTTTCGCAATGCCTAATTCAAACTCTCCTAAGACGAAATCTCTAAGCCCGAATTCTTCTAGAAATGGGAGCAGTTGTTATAAAAATTAAGATTGATAGGCTGCTATTTTTGCATCACAAAATATATGAAAAGTATTAAAAAAAGTCAACAACTTGAACAGCAGAGCGGATTGGCCGTTTTCGAAAGCCACTACGCTTTCATCTTCGGTAATCATGAGTACATTAGCTTATCACCATTTTTTATATAGATGTCAGAAAAATTTTTATTTATACAAATTTTATTATAAAATAGTGTAAGAAAACTGTTTGAATACTAAACTTATGGTAGCCCATATTAAATCCCTGTGTTGCCAGTTCATTGTTTTCTTCATGTTCCATTTTCGGAATTTTTGTTACATTTTACCTGAGCCATACTTCTATCGTTTATAAGTATGCGATTATTCAGTACGTTTGAATATATTTTATTACTTGGTAGCTCAAGCCAGCAACTAAGTTTTTGACGTTTATTTTCCCTGGTATCTTCGAACGTATATCATGGCTTTCTGATTTAACAATAGATTGGCAATTTTAATTCAATTTAACAGAAAAAGAATGCTGTTTTTATGGGAATATTTTCATAGATCCTACACTTTTTAGAAGACAGTGGCAACACTATTTAATTTGAAAATAACAATATTAATAGAAATTTAATCCACGATCCCCTACAAAAAATATTTCTGTTTTAAAACTTTCACAAAGTGCCTTTCTTTTAGCAAAAAAGTGAAAATATGTTACATGTTTTCCAGAAAAGAACACGCTACTAATTAACATTTGAAGGTTAATATATGATAAACAAAAATTTTGATATTTTAACTGTTTGCGAGAATATATATCATTTTGAGTTAAGACAAAAATTAAATAAATATTCATAATATATTTCCATGTTCTTATTTACCAAAATTGGCTTTTAGCTCGACAAATTTGCTTTTAAAAAATGTTCCAGATGTTTAGTTTTGCCTTGTGAAATATAAAAAAAAACTTTACTTAAAACATATAACTTTTATGTGTAGAAACTTGTTTAATATGTCAGCTCCAGCGTCACAGCTCATGATAATAAAAAATCAAATGATTTAATAAATAATTTTAACTCAATATGCAGAGGGTTTTTTTAAATGATTCAAAAGACTTGAGAGAAATGGAATATGTTTAAAACTTTTAGTGTCCCTGAGAATATATTCGAAGATACTTTTTATAATAACTGATAATAAAGTGTTTCAAAGAGTATTCAAATGAATTCTTTAAAAAAACCTGTTATTAAAACCGTATTTATTTTGTTTGGCCTCACAGGAAACTTTAAATTTTATAAAAATTAGTATTTATACGGCAACAAAAGATGGAAATGTCCTCCAGCTTGGCAAAGGTCTGATTTTTTACAAGTTTGCAATTCACTTGAGCGCATGAAAAAAATATTTATTTCCAGAAGCCTTCAACTGTGCACAATGTATTGTTGAATTTCCGTTAAAATTCAAATCGAGAGTCTAACTGTTACATAAGCAAAGTCCTCCTCCATGACCTTGGCCAATTGTTTTGCAACAAATATGAGCATAAATTTATATATAAATAAATATTTAGCTACAAATTGTTATGTAAATGCATGTTGCTAACAAATTGTTTTTTAATCACTTTTATATCTGTGGGGTATGGGACATTAAAAATCATTGTAAATTAAAAAAAAAAAAACATAAGAAAATATAATTAATTTATAACTGAAGGCAGCTCTGGTTGTCTCTGCACAATTTTAATTATTTTCCATAGAAATGTTTTGGTGTTTTCAATTATTTTTGTTTATTAAAACTAGTACAATCACTTACAAAAACAAACGATTATTGTTTATTACACTGAACTTTGCGTACGCAATTGTTGTGCGATTTTATATTCCGATTATTTTTCTTTATTAAATATGTTTATCACAATTTCTTTGGTTTTAGCACGTTTAAACTGTCGAAGCTGCAAAATGCAACTGCTGCCATTTGCTGCAATTTTTTCCTAAGTTGTCATGAAGGATTTTTGTTTTTTTTTTGTTTTATATAATAGTTGTTGTTTTTTTTTGTTTTTTTTTTTGCTTTAGGTTGTGTGGCAGCACTTGCTGCTAGCAGCTGCTGCTGGTAGTAGTGCTGTTGAATGAACAATGTAGGGCTTTTTCCACTATTGCTTAAGTATTGCACTTAATAATAGGGAAGGATGCCATCATAGATTGCCAAGTGGGTTCTATTTTTCGTTGTGGTTTTTTGTTTTTTTTTGTTTTTCTATTTTTTTATTTCAAACATAAATATTCAGTGTGTAGAGTTTTATTTGGCTTTTCTGTTCGCTCAGTTATTTATGGAAGAAACTTCAATCAATTTGATTGACTTTTATTCATCACATTTGGCATTTGTATGAAGTCTATATAATGGGGGCTTTAGCAGTTACTTTGCCATACGGAAGGCTGACTTCCCTAAACGAAAACCGTAGCCAAACATGAAAAAACAAAATTGTTAAAACAAGAAAAAGTTTTGACATCATCCTTGTGAAAAGATGGATATAAAAAAATATATATATATTCTGAAGAAAAACTGGCAGTACTTAAGACTGTGACTATTTGTCAGATTGTTTTTCGACTTCGTTGTCGTGTTGTTTTAAGAGATGATAAAGAATTACTCAAGTGCCAGCAAAATATACGTACAATAACGAAAAGAAAAAAAAATCAAATCAAAACATATACCAAACAGAATCCATTTGAATATTAACATGTACAGCGAACGAAGGAATACAATTATATCAGACGCCTACATATTACGATGCTGCTACCACAATAGATTAAAAAAGAGCCTATAGGCGCACACATCTACAAACAACTTAAATGCACTCAAAGCGCACACTGATTTAAATTCGAATACGTACAAGCATACGTATGCACATTCATCAGTTTGAATGCGTGTGTGTGTGTGTGTGTGTGCACATTACCAATTACATTTACAACATCGTCATGGCAGCATGTTGTTGTTGCTGCTGTTGTTGTTGTTGTTGCCACTGTGTGTAGAGCAGTCAACAGCATTTGGAACAAGCACGTGCACTCAAGCTGACACGCGCAGGTGTTAGAACCCAAGATGAATTTTGTTTGCTGCTGCATCCACTTGCTATTTATGTATGTATGTGTGCATGTTTGCGTGTGTTTGTGTGCATATGAGCGAGTGCGATTTAAAAAGTTGGTATAATATATTACTTTTCAAGTAAGTGTTTTTCACCAATAAATTTTAATTGGCATTCTTAATGGACGGCATACAAATTTGCAAGTGGTGTTGAGAAAATTTGCGCTCATGATCGTGCATGGCTCAGAAAAAAATGAAAGCGTAAGTGGTTCTAAAATCACGGCACATTCGTTGTTTGCTAAATTTCCAGGAGCTATAAAATTAATGGGTTAAGATGTAGTTCTTGGCAAATAGAAGCAAATAATTTTACCAGCTACTGTTTTGGCATAATAACCATAACTGATTGTTTGATATTCGTTTATTTGAGCAGCTCGATTATTTGAACTGATTTCCACATTATTTTTTTAGTAGGACGGGGAGAAGACTCCTACATATATGTAGTGCATTGCGCTGGAACTGAGAAAGGAGGGGACAGTATTAAGAGGATATATGAAGACAGATTAGAAGATAGAGTTTTTGCTGTAGCTGTTGGTACTTTTTACTTCGCCAGTGAATATTCTTGCTGCAGGTACCCACGAAGGAGCGTGCTGTATTCTGCTCTCTTAGAAGCTTCGATAAACGCAATTAATCGACAACGTAATTAATGAAATTTCGCAAGCAAAGTCATGCTCTTCTTGTGAATGGTTGTTTCTGTTGACAAGATTTTTAACAAAGAGTTTGATTCTGAAGAATCTTGAAACCCGTGAAAATGATCAAGGAAATGTTGAATAAAAAAATATAAATTAAAGAAGTTCGTGGGAAATGCGTTTTTCAACAAGAGCTTATGAATATCCCGAAACGGGACAGGCGGTAAAAAAATGGTTTATAAAAGCGACAAAGAAAAAAATTAGCAGTCTCTGCTGGAAATTTACTACTTTATTTTTTGTGGACCAGTACACAGCGGATGACTCCTACTTATGTGATGCATGACACCAGAAATACAAAAATTTATTACGGGAGGGCGAACAGAGGCCGCAGTACTTGTAAATAATCAATTCAAACTTCCCCAACTTGAAGGTGGTAAAAAAAGAATTTATTCTACATACGAATCGTTTGGCTAAATAACGACTTCTAGAATGAAGAATGTGTAGCTGGCGAAAGTGATCGATTTTGGGGTACGAGTTAAATAACTTGACTTGAGCACTTTTTATTGTAGTACAGGGTGCCCCACTATCACCCATCATGAACTTTTATAACACCTTTTCTGTTGCATATAATTTTCTGTGGCTGTAGGTGATATGAAAAAAGAAAAAATCTGACAGAATGAAAACAGTCCTAATCAGTCTTAAAAAGCTGAGGCACTTGAATGCTTCTTTTGAACCGTAAAAAATGGAGTCAGGCTATAGAAACTTTTAAAATTTGTTGCATTAATTTGCTGTCCACTGCTGATTTACCTATACGAGTGAGCGAAATGCAGAAAAATAATTAAAGCAAATATTAATTAAATTAACTGAAACTGAAATATCGAAAATAGTTCACTTTAAGGGCCATCATTAAAACTTCATGTCAGTTAAAAGTAGGACTTTGTTGGACGTCTAAAAGGGTTTTGATTACTACAACTTTAATTGAACCTGAAGCGAACGATAAACTGAAGGCAGGTAAGCAAAGCATCGCTTCAATAACAACGAAGTTCGATAAAATCTGTCACAAGGTCGATTTCGCCAATATGTCATGTCATCATCAATATTCTCTTGAGAGCACTGCTGACGGCACATTAACGCAAAGGGGTCTGGAGTTATGACGAAATGCTCCCAAATATTCAAATGTGCTGTAAAATATTATTCAACTAAATCATTTAACTGAGACGGTTTATAAAAGATATCGCTTATTTGAACTGAAAATATTAGGTTTCTGAGAATTAAGCCAATTTGAACACCTTCACCAGTGAAACAAACGCATGGATCTGGATTAGTTTAAACCACATCAAATACATATTCTGAAGCAAACAATAGCATTATTAGAATGTCGTTTTAGAATAGAACAGTCCTTAATGAAAATACATATAAATTTTCTATAAATTTTTGAGAATATTGCAAATACATTTAGTAAGTCAGTTTAATTACGGTTGGTGCTTTTCGCCTACAATTTCAACAGCGTTTTAATATATTAAAGACAAAAAGCTACATTTTTCTTTAACATTTGAAAAACTTTCGAATTGTGTAATGCAAAACGCCAGCCGTAACTAGACTGAGTATTTTCCAAGAGAGATTTATACGGAACTGAGTGATTCTCGAAATTGTTTAGATATTGAAAAACATTTTCCGATGGCGGTTTCCTACAGCATTGGAAAAAGAAACTTTTTAGTCTAGACTCGTCTCAGAGAAATATTCACAAGTATTGTGATATTTTGTTTCAAGACCTTATTGTCTACGAATGAATGAATTCCTTTTTATATATTTTTGGTGCCTACGACGAAGATAAATGTAGAAGAAAAACACTGCGAGTATTCATCATATTCACACATTCGTTCTTGCATTTATGTATGTGTTTTTAAATGCACGAGAATGTGAGTTGGTTTGTTTTCATAAAACTTTTTTTTGATGTGTGTATGTAATTTGTTAGTCTGTATGTGTTATATTGAGGTCATTGTTTATGCTGCAGAATACAAAACAATTTGAAACTCTTTCATAAAAATTATATTCTTTCTTCGCCTATATCCTTTCTTTCAGAATTTTCTCATTCAAAAGTCATAAGAAATAAAAAAGAGATATTTATGAAAATGAAAGGAGAAACATTTGAAGACTAAAAGAAACTTAACAAAGAAGTCGTTTGACAGAAAGACTACACAATTCATACGAAAGGTGTCAAATAATTGCGTTTTTTGTTGCATTTTACTTTTAGAAATTAAGTTGCAACTGCAGACAAAACAAAGTTCAGAGGCAATTCTAGGCAAAACTGAGTTTTGTTTAAGCCGAGAGTGTTGAATTATAATGAGAAGATAAATAAACTCTCGTCTGCACAAAGAACTTCATAGAAATTGTTTTGGTTAGAGATTTGGCAGCTCTTTGAAAACCACTTTCTCTTTTATTCTTTGAGATATTGTCAGTTAAGTTCACATTTTGACCAGGGCTAATGGAAACAAAACATCTAAATTGTGTAAAAGACATTTGCTGAATCTTTCATGTTTTGTGAAAGTATTTATTCTTTTTAGTAGACGTTTTAAATACACGGTTTGTTTAATATTTTTGCAGATGAGAAGCAAAAGCAATTATGCTTTGAAGTATGACAATGACACTTCATTACTAACTAGAGTTAAACTGCTCCGTTTTATAACACAAATAGTTTGTAAAGCTTATTGATATGTCCTTATGATTTGAATAGATATAATTATCTATATATACCCGGAGGTGCATTATGAATCAATTAGAAATATCTTCTATACCAACACAGTGAAATAGGAAGAGTCTTTCTGCAAAACGTTTGCAGAGTTCCTGGAAGTAATTATATTAAAAAAAAAAAAAAAAAAAAAAACGAAAACCAAAGCTCGGCTTATCAGATCCTTACGGGGAAAGCGCAGATAATTTATTTGAGTGGTCTATTTACAAACAACTTTAAATAAATTAAAATCTTTAAAAGCTGTTTGCTACACGTTAGTCAGGGTCAACTGCAACTTAGTTAAGTCTAATAATATAATTAAATGGAGGCCTAAGAAAGAAGAGAAGAACAGACAGAAAAACTGAAGAAAGGTGAAGAGAGTTGTAAAAAGAATTGTATTTTTCATATGATGTTCGGACATTCGGAATTGCAACACTAGTGAACAACTCACTGAATAAAGGCAAACAAAAAGTTTGGACCCAAGTCGAAGGCTAAAGAGAAACACCACGTATGAAATATTCAAACAAAACAGCGTAGCCACTAAATACTAATGAAAAAACTTTTTAATTCAGACTTATGAAATACATCTGAATCAAAGTAGTATTTAGTGATTAAGCTTTTTAGGGTAAATATTTGATAAGTGTGAACGTAAGAATGAAAATATTAATAATACAAAATTCCATGGGTCACGATCATAAGATATATGGTATTTTAACTTAAATGTACTCGTATAAATGGGAAAACTTAAAATATTTACTGTCATTTCCCTGATGTCAAAGGCTACAGTATAAATAACATTTAAAAGAATTTATTTTAAGAAATTAAAAAAATTGTGTTTGTTTTAATTGTCATATATTCGGTCGAACGATATTGGCGAACTGGAATTTAATAAAATGAATATGTCTGAACACCGCATTTAAGAAGCCACCAACTGAACCAACTATGTCTCTCTTATGATTCTCAAACTTGTTCTGCCAAGGCATTGCAGACGATGATTCCCTGCAAACTATGGGTATGTTCTGGATAAATGTTAAAAACTTCTGCAAAACTTTTTATATTATTTAGCACTTAACTTTCAAATAACTCCATGAGACAAATAAACATTCAGAAGCCACCGTGTTAGTAGTAACTTTTGAAAATGACGTCATCTGGAATGCTCGCTGTTTGGTTGAAAGCTAAACATCCAGATAATTTTAAAATCATTGCAATAATATTTACGATCGCTGGGCATTAACTTCTACCTCCCGAGCGCATTTTTCGGAAACATCGAATTGCCGAAACGATATCTAGAAGTGAACCAGAACCAAACATTTTCCAAACATATTCTGAGTACTGAAAGTAAGCGGAGACTTTATTTTTGACCACGAAACAATCCAAAGAATCGTACCTACATCGCCAACTTCATATTTAAAAAAAAAAAAAATATTTTAAAATAAAGTAGAAAATGTCGCAATTGTCTTAAAAGAAGAAGTGCCAAATCGCTATTAGAACAGTTACTGAAGACGTCGTCATATCAATAGGCTCATGAAACGCGTTGCATCAAAGTTCGTTCCCAAATTGCTGATTTAAAAAAAAATAATAAACTGATTTCTTGAAGAAGAACAACACCGTGATCTAGTTCTAGTCATGGAAAGATGGCGATATACCATGATTGAGGATATAAAATCGAGAAAACCTGAGACCACTTTTTGTTGTATTATTAAGAATATGAAGATTTTCTTCTTATTAATTAACAAGAGCCACATTATTTAGTTTATATTGTTTTCGACTTTTAGTGAAGTCAGACTCAACAACTCGTTAAGAGATTTCGGTAGTGAATTTAAGATCAGACTTGTTGAAAATACGTTAAACAATTTGATGATTCGAAAGTGTTTTGAGAATTGCATTCTTTAATGTAAATTTGTGAAGTGAAAGTGCTACTAAAGATTTTAATTAATTTGTAAGACTGGATGTCACTTGTATTTTCTAGCAACTGGTAGGTACTTTCTATAATTTTTACTTATATTTTTGTCCATTTTGCTGAAGTTGCTACCAAAAGCCAATAATTTTTTTCTATAATATTATTGGGTATCTAAGCAATCCAAACTTCTCAATTAATCCGCAAAAACAAAAGCTTGGAGGTATAAATTCTAAAACTATATTGAATCTGCTCTAAAAATCAAGGCAAATAATATATTTACAAAAATTTTTCGAAACAAGGACATGAGTGAAAATGGACACTATAAACAAACATACAACAGTTATCAACACTGTTGCCATTGTTAGTAGAAAACAAATGCTTGTGTGCTTGTATGTTCTTATAGAATATTGATGTTGAATAGAACAGTAAGAGATTTGCAATTTCATTTCTATAAATTGAATCAAACATATAACAAAAAAAAAGTGTATATAAAACAATTTATCCCAGAAAAACATTGACGCATAAAAAACGAGTTCTAGTGCCAAAACCAGATAGAAATATGAAATAAATTGTATACAGAATATTATGGAAAAACGGCAAATAATTGTTGAAACTAAAAGACAAAAACAAACATTTCAAATTGTGCAAAAAATTGCCGTTAAAACACTTAAACAATAAATCATAATATCCTTTGAAAAACAAAGCGAAATCACACAGAGACACACACACACACACTGTCTCTCACCCAACAGAATTCCATTTGAATATGTATGCCTGCATATTGATAAATTTATCAAGTTGACCTTTTACATTTGAGCAAAAAAGGAAATTCTTTTGAAATTGAAATGATTTTTCTGGTTGGTTGATCCGTTGGAATTCCCCTGTTGCACTTACCTCATTTGGTTTGTTCAGCAAACACAAGCCATGACCCGTACGCAGTGCATCGATATAATCCTTTTTACTGCATTCAGAGAATTTATAAGGCTGTACATTCTCTTGGCCAACAATGGATTGAGCCATTATGCAACCATGCCAATCACGACAGAAACATTCCTCACCTATTTGTTATGACGACAAGAAAATGCCATGAATTCATATTAAAAACACAAGAGAATGAGGAATTATGTAAAAAGGCAAAAAAGATATGAACAGAAAAAAAAAACTAATTGAAATTTTATGAAATAATTATAGAGATGAGTTATTATCGTTGCCATCGTCATCAGCTTTAACTCCCACACAAACATAAGCACGACTATTCCCAGCAAATATTCAATTCAATCCACTTGAAACTAAATATTGAGTTCAGTGCAGATGCAGCTGCAGTTGCAGTTGCAGTGGCAGCTGCAGCAACAGTCGTATAACTAATGACAACAACAACAGCAATAACATTAAGCAATTTCGAATTCAATAACAACTTTGCCATTACGATCATAATCGTAATTGCAGTGATGACAACAATTAAACTTACGTCCATCATCGTGGCCCATGCCAATATTGTGGCCAATCATGTGGGCCATTGTACCGGCCAATAAATGAGGTTCATAGACATTTATATCAACGCTGATGCCAACAGCACGTGGCGTACACACCGTGTCTGGTACCGCCATGCCAGCCTCGCCCCCAGCAAATGTTTCACCTCTGCAAATACAAAGACAAATACAAATTCGAATGAAATAACGAGACTCATTATTGAAATTATAATAATGAGATTGGATTTCGTTTGTCATGCACACACATACACACATATATATGTATGTATGTGGGTGAGTATGTGTGCTTATAAGAATTACTACTAATTACAAATATCTAAGGTATTTGTATTTATATTTTTATGTTTAAAAAAGTTCGCATCGATTCATTAAGGCAGTCGTATACTTTTGTTTAAGTCTTGAATTTTAGTTAATTAATTAATTTAACTTGCATATAGATTAACATGTAAATATGATGGTTTTATAACAAAATGTTTCATCATGTTTGATTGAAAAGATCTGAGCCAACTATAACAGTTGCTGTTTTAATTATTATTAAACAAAATTATTATTTCATGGGAAATGAAGGGGAGATATTTATATTTATCAGTTTTAATAATATCACAACATGATTATGTAGCACACATAGAGACATGTTTCTTTGAATTAAACACTAATCTCCTAATTCACAAACGATTGTTGAAGTTAATGAATATTTTAAGAGATCTTTAACCATATAAAATCCATACTTTAAAGCCACTTTAATTTTAATATTCGTTTATGAATTAGGGGGTAAATATTTTGTAGTTTGACTGGCTTCAGTGAATTAAAATTGACTGCAATGTTTTTACAAATTTATCACATGAAGTCTTATTTAACAATGAAAAGATTTAATTGATCTTATTTGGTATTTATTATACTTAAATTAATAATATAAAATGTTAAAATATGCTCACGAGATACGATTTTTTAATGCAGAACTAAAAACTTTCTTTTATTATATATTTTTGTATTCCTTTTTATATAAAAACAAAGCAGACCTTTTTCTCAAAAAAACAATAAGAAGATCGATGGTACTAGAAGTCTTTAAATAAAATTAGAAACAATTTATTTATTTATTGCAGGTTAAGTACGTCTTCACGTCTTCATCATTGACTCGAGCGTCAACTGTAAAGTTTTGTGATTTTAAAATTAAATTGAAGTTCGTTGAGAATTATATACAAATATTAATTATTTATTTTAGTTATAGATTGCGCTAGAGATGATTGAAATTATTACTGTTGAGCCGGAGAACGTGAACTTGGAGTCAAGTATGATGCCAGCGTTGTTGGCATCATACATGCCAATAAATACTCACTCAACTGTGTAGACAGGATGCAAGACACAATTTATGGCTATTTTTTATTATTGTTATTTCTTGTTTTGACGATGCATTAAAGAACACACTCTGAGCATAAGAGTCAAGTGTTCAGTACGACTGTTAGTATATTAATTGTGTTACACATTCCACAATATATATGGCTACTGCACGTTCCAAACAAAAACAAGCAGTTAAAATAAAATTTAATTTAAATTAGGAGTTTCCGTGAAGTTTCAGTATCCTGTCACTCACATAAGCACTAAAGCAGTCGCTTGAAAGGAAGTGTGTACGATATTCACGCAGTTAACTGCTTTTTGAAACCTGATATTTTAATATATATATATATACATATATATATATATATATATATATATATATACATATATATAGATCTCATTTCTGTTGTTTACTACCTGAATTGCGGATGATTTGCTTGATGTTACAACGCATTATTTGATGTTCCAACTGTCAACAATATTTACATTAAACAAATAATTCTGAATTGAAAGTGACACAGTAAAATAATAATTCACACCCTGTCACTGTACAAGAAGAAAATATTTTGTATATTCCTATCAAAAGTTGACACATTTTTGACCAACCCATTTAGAGAAGAACTTTTAAGAAAGTCAATAAGATCCTTAACTTGTAATCTGCATAATTTCTAATGCTGTCATTACAAGGAGTTTCCTATTTTGACGAGGCAACTAAATTCTACATACTTTTGGAGAGAAAAAAATTACTTCCGGAGAATAATTGAATTTGTAATTTAAATGGATTTTGTTAAAAAAAGTCCCTTGAGGATTCAGTTGTATTTATGTATTTTGTAACATAATTCGTTTTGTAAGTACATATTTATTTAATTAGAAATAAGAAAATAAACAAACGTGAGACATGCCGATTTTTTTAAATATGACCTTAAAAATAATATAGACTCGGGGAAGCAGTAAACATTTGCTTGTTAATATGGTAAATTCCAGGTACTGCGCAGTTCCACTCGAGAGCACTACAAGGTATTTATCAATTTATTTTATATTCTTTAATTTTAACGAATTTTGAATGAATACAAATGTTATTTATCAATTTATCAACAAAAATATAAATCAGCGTGATTTTTTAAAATATCACAACTTTGAGTTGCACTCACTGCTTTATTTGAGCAGTCATTTAGCAGCACATTTGAAATTTGTAATAAATTTTTGTTCTATTCTTCAATGAAGCTCATTCCTTTCCCATGAAGCTCATTCCTGGTTGAATAGTTACGTGAATAAACAGAGTTTTCGCATTCAGAGTGAGAAGAATCAAACAGCTTTTCTGGAAACACCATTAACTGTAACACTAAAATAGTTGTTCAATGTTCTTCGTAGGCTGGCGGAGAGTTTGGCCCATATATTTTGAAAAACTACGGTGTTCAAAAAGTTACTGTCAACAGCGAACAGTATAGGAACGTGATCGAAAATTTTTTCGTACCTCAAATACGTGGCATTAATCTTGCTGATATTTGGTTTCTACAGGACGGAGCCGCATGTCACACAGCGGGCAGCACAATTGATTTACTCAAAGAAGTTTTTGGATAAAAATTATTTTCACGTAATGGCCCAATTAATTAGCCAACAAGATAGTGTGATATAACTCTATTGGATTATTTTCTTTGGGGTTATTTCAAGTCACTTGTCTGCGTCGATAAACCGCAAACAATTGAACAACTAGAAATCAACATTCGAAGAGTTGCCGCCGAAATACGGCCGATTTCATTTCATTAATTTCATATAAATTTCTTACGAATAAACTCCATTTCAATAATATCAAAAGCGCTTACTCTTGTTTTATTACGATTCAATCTTCTATTAAAAACATCCACTAATTTCGAATGCTACAATTAAAAAAAAAAAAATAACTTCCGATCAATTATCTGGACTTTAAATCCTGGTAAGTCGAAAATGTACACTTCTAATATTTTTGACTGAACATTTTTCATTGTATTTTATTGTCTTCCAGCTTAGCTGACTACAGTCGAATTCATTAAGAAGTTTTGATCATTAATATATAATATTGATCATATAATAGATTTTTCCATTAATTCTTTCATTATTTTATTATATAAAAATGTATTTTTAAATACATTAATATTGATTATTAAGATGTTTTAGTTGTCTTATTTGCCCAATGGAAAATGCGAAAAAGTGATAATATTTTGTAAAGCTGTGGTTTTTATCAGAAATAATTTTTTTTAATTCATTTATCTTAAACAATCTATGTTAGATTAGACCACTGTGGAAGTAATTTCGATGTCATTTAATTAAATACTTAGTTGAACAGTGAAATTTTAATTTGAGAAAAAGCTTTGCAAATCAAAAGTTCACTGAAGGAGTTAATAAGTTGAGATGTTTAAAGTACTTCTTAAATCTTCATCACAATTTTAATAATCGTAAACATTTTAATACTTTCGTATTAGCATATTTGTCCTTGTGAATAAGTTGGACATCTTCTGAGTTTATCTTTTGAATGACAAGCAGAGTTATAAATCAAAATTTATATTCAAATTAATAACCGTGCAACACACCACTGGAATATTCATTTGCGTGCACGTGCATGCATTTAAACACACATCCAAACGATTATATGAATAATTGTGATTGTGTGGTAAGCAAGTAGTGACAAGCAAAAGGCCTTCATATATCTGGCCTATTTGTAGGATAGCTGGCAGATCCTGTCGTATTATTTAGTTACTTGAAATGTTTTGTGCCTCAAGGGCTAATAGTGGTCAGAGATGTGCGCGCTTAAAATGCCATTCAAAATTAATATATGGCCTAAAATCTTATAAGAGATTTTGTAAGAGATTTTTGCAAATGAAGTATTTTTTGATCTTTAAATGTATCAAATGCATCATAAATAAAGTAAATAAACTACACGAACTGTTGGCCATTAGCTATTTTTGGCTGTAAAGGCTTAAATATTCCGTAGTCCAGTTTTTTTTATCTTTCAGATGAAGTGGCATTTTAATGGCGAAATAGTTTCTACTTGCGCATGTGGATCGTTTAAAGAGAATATTTGACCCTTCAATTAAACATGTGGTGCTTTAAGCGCCTCTACTTTTAGAGCCTTATGGAGTGATTATGTTCGACATAGTCGAAAGAAATTTAAATGGAATTGCTATCAAAAATATCGCTTCTTTTACTGAAAAAAAGCATAATTCTCTATAATCCAATTTTTGTTTATTTGTTTTATTTTTTTTCTGTTGGAACAGCACTGGAAAGGAGGATAAATTTGTTTGCAGTTTCTTTTTTTTTCTTTTTATTTTGCAAAGTTTTTGGTACACCTGGCAACAAAGGGGAATTCTGTATAGTGCTCTTTTATTACATAACTTTGTCAATCGGTTGGCATTGGGACAAGCCGACTAATAATTAATACAATCTTGGTCATTAAATCTTTGAGACATCTTAGCCTGTTGTTCACTGCTTTTGCGAAAACAGCACCTTCAAATCTGTTATCATTTGTCCTCTTACCACTATCCCCTCTTTTGGAGTTGTGGCATAGTGCACTGCATATGTAGAGGTCATTTTCTGAAAGCTGGTCCACTACAAAAAAACTAAGCAAATTGTGGCAGATGATACGAATTTATTTACAGCAATTGGGCATATCTTACGATGATTGTAAGTTGCACGATATGTGCTTTCAACAAGACTGTGGCAGGAGCTACACAACGGAAAAATCTTTTTCTAAAGTGTATCTTATATTTTTCATGCAGATAGTCTACCAACTTTGGAGAAGGTCTACATTCTTCAAGTTATGGCAGATATACCAACCAAGGAGTGCGGATGTATGTGGTCGAATACTTGCTAATAAGGACGAATCGCTGACACGTTTTCCTACATTTTAATTAAATAAAAGTTTTGTCGAGATTATATCCTTATGATGTTACGTTTAACTTTATAAATATTTAATTTTTAAAAACTGGAGTTCAATTAAATCTTTGTCTGTTTTTTGCCGAAAAGACTCCTTTTAAAAAGATACTTTTTGAAAGATGGTTTCACATAAACGATTTTCTGAATAGGTCGCAGTAATTTTCCCATACAATTTAAAGATTATTTTCCTACGACTTGTGGCCTTCCACACGGCCAGTTGACTCCTGTTTGTAACCTCTTGCAATGTATGATGCGGTCACAAATTAAATGTCATCAACATGTGAAATACAACCACAAAATATGCATAAAACAAGAAACTGAAATTAAAATTTCTATCAAAAGTTTTCATTAAAACTTGAAATTAAAACAAGGAGATTGCATTGAAGCCAAAGGCATCTCTATTAGAGCTAAACACAAAATATTGTGGTTAAATTTTATGATTAATGAAAGTTGCAAAAGGGAACAAAAAAAGGTTTTTAAGCACAATTTTCTTTAATATAACAAATTGATGTCACATGTTCGCTTCGAATGTCAAGAGGTGCTGTTATTGTCTACTTTTTTTTTCATGTCAAATATTTTAGTACCTCATGTTTGATAGGATACCATTCCTCCGCTGTAACATGCAAGCGTGCTAAGTTGCTAATATTAAATTTTACAAAAAGAACAAAAAATGTTTTCCCATATTTGTAACCACACTGTTTCACTTGAATTACAGAGATTGGGAAACTAAATATTTTATATAAAATTAGAGTATGAAATTCATAACAGAAAATGGGAATGAAGAATATAAAATTGCAATTTTCCAAGATTATTTGCCTCAAATGATTTTTGCACATTTTATTTTAAATTTAAGGCCATCTTTTAAGATCACCTTCTACTAACTCATATTGAAATTAAATACGGTTTTTGATTTTAAAATTATTAAAGCGCATGTGCTACAATCAGGAGGTCGTCCGGCCTGTTTGAAATCCGTTCTATTCAATATTATTATTCTGTGAATCCTATTTGTGTATTAACTTTTTGATATATATTTTTATAAACACACACATAAATAGTGAGTTAGCACACCACTAAGTTTTTATAAATTTTGTTTGGATTTGGTTTTGCAAAACTACTCTGACACTTAAATATTGATGAGCATTTATCATGCTGTCTTATTGTATTAAAAAAACATTATGTGTTTATTAATTGCCAAGCTTAACAGCCATAAATTCACGTCTATTAATCTTTAGTTTATTCATTAATTATGATAAATAAATAATAATAGGAAAAAGACTCGTACATAATACGAGGTTTCATTTTGATTGATACCATAAAAAAAATTCTTTGCTTCTGAATAAGTTATTTGGATGGTAGTTAATTACGAATGAATGTAAATGAATAAATACGCAAACAAATTTAAATGTATTTCGGTGAAATTTTCTTCAAAAAATCAATATATTTTGCAGAATACGAAAGTTAAAATTAGTGGATCGTATCACTAATCATGTGGTGAATATCAGCTTGAGAGCTTGGAGATGTAAAATCTCCTCTCTAAATATGAAATAAAAATGATTTCTGTTTTAGAAAAGACAATGAATACATTTTAAAGAAGGGGCAACATCTTGCCAGCTTTTTATTGGTTATACATTAGTTGATGTATTCTTATTGACCTTAACCCGTTTTAAAAAAATCGAGTTCTCATCAAAAATCGATGTTTTGAGTCACTGACTAATTTTCACTTTGTCTATATGCGGGCGCCTGTTTGTGTGTGCGTGTGTATGCGTGTAAGTATGTGAACTGGGTGCGTTCTAAGAAGTATTCCCACGCTTGGATTTGATCAGATTCACACCAGTAAATTTAAAGAAATCTCAAAAAACTATATATTTCTAAGAATTTTTTTTAATACCTCTTAAGCAACTTTATCGATCGATTCCACAAACTTGTCAGTATCACTATCACAAACAGCGTCAAATTTGGTTAATCGTGTCGTAAGTTATCGTGAACCAAAATAAAAACAATATTTGATTGTTTATAAAACATCGATTTTATATGTCTGATCAGTTAGTGTTGTTGATTACTTAATGGTAACTAAAGACTACATCAATCACCGCTTATCACGTGAGAATCAATTGATTTGAATATTAAAATAATAGAGTTTTAGCTCGATGAGTTCAAAAGCATACTACAGTACAAAAGCCAGGTTACGATAACTTTGCGATAAAAATTTGCGAGAAGTTATAGGGATGGCCCTCAGGACCAAACGCTTTTTAAATATTTTTATCTCATACATACAACGGCTTTGAAAAAAACTAGCGTTTATGGATGTGACTTTATAAGCAAAAACAATAAAGTCTCATATCTCTCTTATGCAAAACAAACAACACACTTTTAACATCAAACAAATATTCAACCCGTCATCAAAAAAGTATCAAAAGCAAAAACGAAACTTCTCTCTACACACACACTCACATCTGCATATACGAATACAATCATACAACTCACCAACCGCTTTATTTTTGTCTTTCACATCCTCCTCTTCATTTAAGACTAGCGATACAAATTAAAACCGTATCAAACGAAGAAGACTTGATACAAACAGCGATACTACGAGCATTTAAATTAACAAACAAGAGAAAACAGAAAAGAAATTGGTTGGAGGATTTGATTCATGCTTTTAGGCGAAACTAACAGAGAAAATCATACGAAACTCAAAATATTTGTAAAACATCTAAACAAATTGCATGCGGATGAAACTTTTGATATATATTTTTAATTAAACTCTTGTACGATTTGTTTAAAGCGATAAAAAAGAATAAAAAAACATGTTTCGTTATACCAACCATTTAATTAGTTTTCATGAGCGAATTCTTAGTTTGAAAGAAAATAGATTGGATTTTTGCATAAAAAAAAAACAATTTATCAGGCCATGGCACATGCATTACGAAGAAATATTAGTTTGGAAATGATCGCTATTAAAGCAAAATGTTTTCTAAATATTGAAACTTTATAGCTTTCAACTTGACAGACGTCATATAATATTAACAATTTTGAAATTATGTGACTGGCTTTCTCCAAACACAGGAACAAAACATCTGAACTTGGCCACTGCGGTGAATTAAACAGCTACAAGAACCAAGATCGAAATCTATATCTCCACACAAACTCGATTCTAAACCACAGGAAAATTGCTGGTTATGGCAAAAGACCAGAGGCCTGAAGAATTTAGGCTTAAAAATTGGATGCTACAAGTGCAATTTTCTTACCCGCAACTTTTATCTTATACAAGACATGTTTCCAGATCCAAGGAAGGGTAGGGAAAGTGTTGACAGGACAAGTGGAGAAAAGGGAACACACAGAGATTTCTTAGTTTGCTACTGGATACCACATACCACGTCAATGACTGAGTGAACTATCGAAAGTCGTGACTCAGGTGTTGTAGGCTACGCTAAAAATTAGTATTTTTAATTAATAGTTTTATTAATATTTAACCCCTGACACGCTTCAATGTATAAATGAAAAAAGGTTTCGTTAAAGTTACTCTGCAAAAAACTCTGCCATCTAAATTAAAAACTATAGTTGGTGCTACGAAATAGTGGAAATTCGACATGATATGAATTTCTTTTTTGGAATTCAAAACAAATCCTTTTAAATATTTCAAAATCAGAACTGGATAGTTTTCTTTTTCATAAAGAGGTTTGTAAAAGGATGAAAAATGCTGTTGTCTCAGGGCCAATGCAATAATTTTACAATATTATGAAAGCCAATGAAACAATTCCAACAAACTCTTTCTTTAATATTCACGAAATTTTCATTGAATTTGTTGGAAAAAACCAAAAATATGAAATTGTTACAATACATATATGAACTTCTGATGAAATTTATCTGCTTTAAATATGCTGACATATTGGAAGATGCCACCGATTGTTACTGCAACAAGTGTTTTAATATTTGAGAAATTAAAACTTATAAAAATTAATTAAATTTAAAGAAGGTTTCAGTATCTGAAAAATCATTAACAACTTCGATTAAAGACAAATTTGAAGTTGTATAGACTTGTGAGTTTGCAAAAAAAAAAAGGAAAACGAAAGACTTTGTTGTTGCAAGGATATTTCATGCGTCTGTTTAGAATTTAGAAAACTAAATTGATTGGAAATATCTGGACGAAAATACACTTTAAATCAAATATATTTCACCAATAATGGGGGACGCTAAGATACTTGAAAGCGTACTACAAATATATTCATGATTTTACATAATCCTTAATATAAATATTAAGGATTCTTGTTACTTTAAATGATATTTTATGACTGAAATATAATCGATCGCACAAAATGAAGTTTTCGTTTATAATTTAGTGACGTGTACTTTTCCAAATATCTAAGGAAGCCTGCACCTGCCTTGGCTGACGAAGGATGTGCTACACAGACTTTCGACCCACAATGATATGGACTGTAACTTCAAAGTTTATTTTGCATATTATCGATTTTGAATATATCGAAAACTTATTGTTGTTTGCAAAATTGATTAAAATTCAATACATCTTTCTCACTTGTCTTCCAAGGATGTCGATGACACAAATTAATTGTAGATATTCATTCGCTATAACTTAGAAAAGATGTATCGATCACATCATATTTATATTTGTGTCAACACATATTTTAATCTGTTTACATAAAAAATATTTCAAAAGGACTACAGCATAGCAACATAAGCGTTAAGGTTTTTTATCTTCGGTCTGCTGGAGTACAAGTTTTCACAAACATTTCATTTCGCCTCCATGACACTTGGATTATTTGCGCGATATATATTTCATTCTTTGGGCAAGTTCAAATCATAAACTTGCATGCTTTAAGTTATTTAAAAAATTTATTTATATATCAAAGCCTGGTCTATTTACGTTCATGTGTAGCACTTTAGTCATTGTATTTATAAGCCACTTGAAATTACTCGGATTTGATTTTACACTTTTATAAATTATTTGTAGCACTATTTTACCGATAAAATGATTTTAACTTTATCTCTATGCGACTTCTACAATCATGTGAATCCCCTTCTCTTTAAAGTGATGTGATACTCTTAAACATTTTCGCTTGATTTATGAGGGCTCGTAGCTTTACTTTTATTCAACAACGTAATGCCTATAAATCCTGGCTGTTATTACATTAACGTGGGCAAAAAAGCTTTTCAACGCCAACTTCATTGCCAACGAACATTTCGAGGAAAAGAAATAAATCCAAGGAAAATCTTTTACTTAGTAGATGATTGTGTTAAAGTATAAAATAGATGCCATAAAAGCTGTAGTAGCAGTCGTTAAAGTTGTTGTAGCATATATTAACAACAACAACGAAACTACCACATGTTCCACAAAACAAAAATGTCTGCTTCAGTTTTGCTTGTTTTTTATTATAATTTAAACACAGAACAGTAAAAATTTTGTTACTCTAATATCAACTATAACGTTGTTGTTTGTGGTACATTTTGGCTTAAATGCTAATAGTGTTGTATTTGTTAGTGCAAATAACTATTTGTCCACTGGACAAATTTGCGGTACATGAAACTTTAATATTTATTTGCAGTTTTTCAAAACAAGTCCTAACGATTTACCACATACAGTCGTAAGATGTTTTCTTAACAAAAACTTACTGAATGCTGGTTGTTGTGGAGTAGAGTGGATGTGTGAGTATCTGAAAGTTTCGTTGGTATTTATTACTGCTTTGGCTGTCTTTGTGTCATGTTCCAAATTAATATTAAAAGCTACACAAATTAAGTGTTTATATTACTTCACTTTTGTCCTGTTACATGTTTTCCATATTTATATGCTGAAGCATCTTGTTTAGATATTACAAAAATTTGTTCATCACAAGATTACAACTGTTTATAATTTTTTGTTGATTGAACTAAAAGAATAGTCATAATAATATAGTCATAATATATAGAATGAGAGGTGACAGTGGGCGTAGTTTGCCTACGGTTTTGCAAAATGAAATTTGAATTAGGGCTCAATTTAGTTACGAGAAAAGATAGGTAACATGTGAAGTTACGAGACTTGATTAAAAATTTTATACACAATTTCCATCGTGTCACATTAAATTTACAATTAATTTTCCAGTGGCATGACAAATTCTGAAAAGTCATTTGTAAATTCGTAGATTTGAACCTGATTGATCAATTTCAACTTGAGCTTTCAATATAGTCGATTCTTATGAACTCAATTTCATATGTTAATTTCCCCATCACAAAAATCACTAAATATTTACACAGCAACTATTACTTAAGCACTTATTTGCTTTAAGAGCAATAATAACAATAAACACACATTCGCACACATACTTAAATGCGTGAACATAACAACAACGATAATGTAAAAACGTTACATGTGTAATTGTGTAAGATTGTATTATAATGGGGGTAACTAATGCCACTAGCAACTGCTGGAAAAAAAAACTATTGTCTGGAAGGGGATAATTTATGGAGACACAAACTGGTTAGCGTTTTGGTAATAAAAAGTAACATGTTTTATGGTGTTACATTAAAACGCACACGAGTGCATGCATTTACTTCCTCCATGAACAAACAAACACAAGTTAACGTGGCAATAAATTTTCGATTTTTATTGTTGCTAATTGAGACATAAAATTAACAAAAAGAAACAAAGAAAATGTTTTATTAAGCTTTACATTAACAAAAAGTATTAAATATTTCAATGGAAATTTAAAAAAAAAAAAATTCTCAAAAGAATTTAAAGAAGATATATGAAAGAGGAATGATGTGTTTGAAATATGTTTTTAAGTACCGGCGTTCAATTTATTTATTCGCTATAATACAAGTTTCCTCCATTTTATTACATCCACACACCAGCCAATATATTTCATTATTATTGCCGAATACAACTTATATTGGCCACTTGATATGGCATTGAATATGAAAGTTATTGCAAACAGCAAACCAAATATATTTGATCATTTTTTCGCACATGATGTTTATTATTATTATTATTTTTCCAACTTGAATTTTCTGCAAGCTACCAGTGATAAGGCTACTTTTCTTTTTTTATTATTATATTATGCCGTAGAGCAGAACATTGTATTGACGTGGTGGAATGAATCAGGATCTTAGGACACATACACCTGAAGAAATATGTGCCAACAGCAATAGAGGAAATTAACTTTGTTATCTAAACTTGACAAATGATCGAATTCTTATTGATTAATATCATAAGATTTATAATATTAATCAATACAGTGTTGGTAAAATTCACAGGATAACGTGTTGTTCTGTTGTTTAGGAGAGAACATTGAATTGTTATAATTTATATCCATTGCAGTATTGATGATTTCAAGTTCTCTTCGACTAACATGTAACGCATCCTTGCCTAAATAATAACTCAGCTCCAATAGCAAAATAGTATCAATCACTCTATCATATGCGTGACGAACTACACACCGGCAGAATACATATAGACTAACAACGGAATGCTTTACAACGCAAGATCGTAGATCAGTTGTGTCAATTTTTTTAATGAATAAACTGATGATTTTGAGTCAGAAATCATTATGAGCGCAGTAACATTTCAACGGTTAACGTTCATAAACAAAATGTTCATTTCTGCGGCAAAGAAAAGACTATTAACATCACTCAGGTATATTGCGTGTGTGATGTTCATGCGGAATGAGTGATTCGATTGTAGTTTTTCTAGAACACCATCGACCATACAGTTGTTGCTACTGGCGACTACTACAGGACCATGACAAACGATTAAATTCAATAAGTGGAGCTTGGTGATTATGTAGTTTCAAAAAGGCAGTGCAACCGCACATACAACGAGAACATTTCCTGGTAGTGTGATATCCCGTTTTGGCTATTTAGCAAGGCCAGAAAAACTGCGGGGCTGCTTGAAGTCGAGGGCATAAGCCAACAAGCTTAAGATTATGAAAATGCGATAAAACAGAGAGAAAAAAGCATATCAACACTGGCGACAGCCACTTTGCGGATATCACAGTTTCCAAAAAACTGCAAAAATTTTAAAGATCCAAATAAAGATTTCCGCTGCTGAATTTTTTTTTTTTTTAAATTTAGTTAAAGATTTATTGAAAAACAAATTGGACTATTTATTTTACGCCAGCTTATGTTATTAAATTGGACTTATCAGGTTTACACTCTCTCATCACGCGATCTTTAACATATTTCAAACTGCAGAAAAAAGGGAGGAAAATTATAGTACTTCTCGAAAACTAAAGGAAGCAACTAAACCCTACTAACTAACTAACCAACGCTAATATAGAAAACATGTTATAGTCTTCTATACTGCAAGAGCTTGTACATTATAAAATACTTTAAAATATACTTCAGAGCACATTAAGAATCAGAAATTCAAATTAGAACAATAAGTATGTATTATGAATCCTAATACACGTTCGCACTCATAAAATATTTCCTAAAAAAAAGCGTAACCACTAAATACTAAACGAAAACATTTTCACTCCAACCATATCGGATTATATCACACTGTGTATTAATTATCTATGGAACAGTTTTACTTAAGAAAGACGAATGTGCATAATGTAACTCATCTTCTCTTTATAAATAAAATTTTAACTAAATCTGATAAGTGCAGAAGTTGCAGTTGCATTGTTATATAGTTTAAAAAATATCACGCATTTATGTTGTATGAAATATTACTCATACGTACTGATTTCTATGAGACCTCTTGCACACTTTTGTAAATTCTCTACGTATTCGTTGTACCACGGTGCGTATGGGAAATAAGTTCATGCATTCTATGGGTTTGTAAGAGTATGTAACCACATAAAGTAACAAAATTCATTGCATACCTTCGCGCGTATTATTATTGTTATTATTATGGCACTATTTATGGGTGCGTATGAGTAATACAGAAAATATTAATTTCATACGCCATTTAAAAATAACCAGTTCACATATTCAGGCCAATTAAGGTTGGCGTTTTTCGCCAATGAAATATTAAAAAAAGTATTCAGCTTTTTGCCTTCAATTTATTAAAAACTAACGAATTTGCAGGCAAAAAACGCCAACGGTAATCAGGCTGATTGTAAACTTTATGGCATAACGATTACGAGAACGATCCTAATCGCTGAATACAATTATCACATTCAAAAATTTTTCTCAAAAAGCATATTCGAGATATTCGCTAAAAGTCTGTTTTATTACGGTTTGCAATGAAATTTTGAAAATCTTGACAACTGTTTTATTATCTTCATCTAATTTTACCACGCTGATATTTTTTTCCAGCCCATACTTAAACCGTGTAAATCGTTTAAATTTTTCTGAGTTACATCCCTTTTAGGTTTGAAAGAACTTCAAGTTTTAAGAATTTTTTTTTGATTCAATATTTCAATTTGGCTACTTTCTAAATTTTTTTAAAGCTCGAGCCTGAAAAAAATTTTGATCAAAACGTATTAAGCGTCAATATGTTATAATCGGACAAAAAATGCAAATGTTATGACAAATTTAGCAGAAGCATTCCTATTTGAATTTTCATAACAAATATTCAAAGCAATAAAAACCTGGGAGTTATTTTGTATAATTGGAAAAATATGTTAAAGTTGGGATATAATATTTAGTAAAAGAATCCCTATTTAAATTTTTGTTGTGTGAACTCAGTGCAAATTGATTTTGAGTTTTCAAAATAGTACATATTTGTGGGAATTGTTGTTTCTTAAACCTCTTTAATTTTAATTATGTGCTGATTCTTTTTTCCCAAAATCTTACTAAAAAATCAAAGTAATCAATTGACCAACATTCCTTAGAATAACTAAAGATATTTATTTCAAACTTTCACTTTAATAAGTCAGGAGCTTGAAACAAATATCAAAGTCATAAAAAGAACTCACTGATCACTTTTTCTTTTTTATTTTCTTACGTTTTTATTCCACAATCGGTTGGCTTTTTTCGACTCTAATTGTAGTTGTAAGAGAAGTAAAGAACAACATTTAATTAAATAATTTTTTTATCAAGTCGAAAATGTGATATTTTTCTATTCTGATTTCTCATTCTACTTTGCAATGAAAACAATTTGAGAATTCACTTCCAGCAGAGCTGTCTTCTTCTAAACAATAACAAATTTAGTTCCAATAATACTTCTCTTTTTTATTATTATATTAAATATTCATGACTTTAAAATATCTATTGACATAAAGATACAAAAGTAAATTGAATTTTTTTATTTTTTTTAAATGTATTTGCAAGGCCTAATACTTTGTGGGTTTTTAAAGGATTGAGCCCACCCCTAGATGTTTGTAGTATTTCGGAATTAAGTTGAAACTTCGCTGATAGTTTGGTGTAGAAGTCAAGTAAATGCTGGCGGCAAAATATAATACAGTGCGTACATTTCAGCTTATATATCTATGATTTCCAGGCATTAGTGTTTTGCAATTTAATAGATAGAAAAAACTGAACGCTAAGAAAAAAAATCCTCATCAAAATAAAATTTTCAAGCAAAGAATAGTAGCAACAGCAATAGTTCAATTAAGCAATCAACGTTATGCGATTTTGGAATAGCACATAATTTAGTTAACTGTATAATTAAAAAATTATCTAAATGATTTTGCTAAAAAGCTCTCTCATAAGCAAAGTATATCAGTTTTGTCTAGACCATGAAATAACCGTTAATCTCTGGCATTACCTACATGTCTCTACTGGATCACATAAAATAACTCTATCATATTGACGCGCATCGCAAAAGTGTATACACGGTTGTACATCATGATAAAATGCTGCGTTATTTGAGAGGCAAAAATAATGTTAATATTCATACATTTTTCATATACTCTGTAGCTACTTATTTTATATATGCAAATATTATTGTGTACCAGACAAGTAGCGTTATTATTTCATATATGTATTTTTTTACAAGTGCCACATATGAAACATCGTTTGCGCATCAAAAGCAAAGAGCTTTGCGAACTAAAGGAACTAACTTGTTAAAGCAACAAAATACATATTCATAAATTTCCAATTTTATGTACAAGAAAGTATAAATAATAATGCAAACATCAACAGTATTTTCATATCATTAGCTTTTATGAAGAGTTTACTCTTCCGCAAGTATAAGCACTCATAAATTAGGCAAAATATATACTCAGCACGCTTTTGAGTTAACAAGCGTACAACTCTGTACACTGTCAATGTCAATAGAAGGACACTTGACGAATAACTTTAGCTCTCATATTTAATAGATACTAGGAAATAAATATGGTAAAATAAAGCATTAACTTTTCTGTTATTTCCAACTTTAATTAATTTAAATTCCGATTAAGTTGGTTGGTTTCAGGCGATTAACTGATCAAACAAAATTTCATATGAATTTCTTTTATATGAACACATTTTTTAGTTATTTATTTTATTGAAAATGAACTTGTTATTTATATACTTAGTTATATTTGAGTTATATATGTTTTGAGTTTTCAATTAAAACGTATGAAAGTTTCTTTAAGTACTTTTACTTCTGTATAATCCTTTGAAACCAACATACAAATTTGTTTTTAAAAAACTTTTTAATATATTTCCTGTTGTATATAAAAACATATGTGTTGCCAATAACTTGAAACAGTTTAATGCGGCTATAGAACTTCTTAGAAAAAACTCTGATTTTAGAATTATCCTGACAGAGAGGGAGACAAGTGCAATAGATTTTTTGTTTAACGAAACGAATTGATTTATATTATATTATATCTGGGATATATTTCTTCAGTCGTAGTTTTTTTAGATTTAAGTACAATTACAGAATTCAGTTTTTTTACAATTTTCAACACTAAAATATAAGTCTAATAAGGAAGTGATAGTAGCGGACACCATCGCTGCTAATGCAAAGTGTCCTCTTAAATAAATAAACGAAACGGGAAACGATAGACATTTCACGTATCACTTATCAACACAAGCACCCAACGATACAATTAAGTATCAATAATTTATATTTATCAGTTTATTATAAATAAATTTTTCTTTACTATCATTTCATTCAATTGTATTGTTATAAATAAAATATTTTTTATAAATAAAAATGCAACACTTGAAAACACTAAAAATAACTTCCAAGTTTGTGTGAGTGAAATAATTTTTTAATTAATTATCTGGATGCTGTAATAATAATCACTTTCTGGTAAGTCGAAAATGCTTATTGATTCTTTGAAACTAAAGAAAAATACTTTCATATATATGAAGTTTCAAAGTGTTTAAAAAATTATATGTTGTCACAAATGAAATTTGAAGTAGATATATGGCCACCGAACAAATAAGTTTCACTTCTCCGTAGTGACAGAAGTGAATATTTAAAATGTTTTGATATTCGTCAAACTGATATCAAACCATACGTTTGAAGTTTGTTTACAAAAGGTGCGGTCTTACTTGGCAAATATTTTTCCAAAGAAGCATGACCACTAACTTTTAAGGAAAAGTATTTTTAAATAAATAAGTGCTTATTAAGTTTTATTCATATTAAGTCGTTAATGTCGAAGAATTCAATGAAAACTGCGTAACTTAATAAGATCTTGTTTGAATTTAAATGTTTCAAATTCGTAATTAGTGGCTACGATATTTTGACCAAACATTTGCTCAAATGCGACCGTAGCTTATCGCTATAAAAGAATGATATTCCATGTTACGTTACTTTTATTTGTATGGCGTGTTTTTTTAGAGGGTCACAACATTGAGTTGGCATCACTGCTTTAACAGTCACAGGAGAGAGTAACATGACACACAGCGGACGCCACAAATGATTTACTCAAAGAAGATTTTGATGAAAAAATAATTGCATGTAATAGCCCAACTAATTAGCCATAAGATCGTGTGATTTATCCCCATTCGATTATTTTCTTTAGGCTTATGTTAAGTCTCTTGTCTACGTCAATAAACCAAAACAAACGACTGGAAATCAAAATTCAAAGAGTTATCCGTAAAATACGGCGGTAATGCAAAATTTTTTTCTTAAATTGCTGTTTCACATTGCGCTTTCCACGCGCCGGCTGTGGCGGCCATATGACAGAAATCATATTTTCTATTAAAAATATATTTCCTTGTTTTATTATGCTTTAGACTTGTGTCGCTCTAAAAGAATCACCCATTATAAAGCCGTTAATGTTTATAGACAGAATTTATCAAAAAACTTATTTTCACGTATTTAAAGCTCTGATCCATTAAAATATTTGTTGGGCCTAGCATTTCTTTTGACTTGCTTGAAATGGTAAAAGTTTAGACTAGACGGGCTATGAAGATTATTTTTCTTTTTTCTACAAAAGTTATGTCTTCTGCAGTTTTCTTTTGTTTTCTAAATGTTTTATAAGATCCACTAATTTCGTTGAAAATATATGGTTTTAGCTTAATGAACTATATTTAATATAAAAATCGATACGTCTTACAACTGGCCGTAAATAGTATCACCATTTAAGCTTTTTAAGTTTAATTCATTATCAGTTTATTACATTTCAATTAAAAATTTATGACAAAATCATTTCCGTTAATAACCAGCCATAACTCAGTTATATTGTTGTTCAGTTGGAAATTATTTACGAGATTTTCAAATAATTAGCAAATAAATTGTTAGTACTTACGTTAATAGCTGTGTTGTATCGCGTTCTACTTGGAAGAGATTTCTAGATGTATAATCATTAAAATTTGATATGGCTTTGCTGATGTCCTTGCTGCCATCTACGACAGCCTGGTTTTTGCCCCACGTCTCAATATATACCACGGAGACTCTTGTATTCATAGTGCGAAAGTACTGCAAGAATAGAAAAGAGAACAAGAATGAAACGCAAGAAAATAATTACAAAATCCATAAAAGGCACTTATTAATTTACATGAATTTAAGTAAAAGCTCTCAACTATCTTGGGCTGGAGCATTAAAATGTTTTATGCACAGCAGAATTTATAATTTTCTGTATTACTTTTACAACTTAATTATTTATTATGATTTAAATTCAATTTATCTTCCTGCTTGCAATATTTCACGAAAAAAGAACATTTCAATTAAAATTAAGTACAAAAGGAAGAAAAAAAAATAACAGAAATTACTCATGATATTAAAACTAAGTCTTTTGAAGATTAAATAGGAATCTAAGGCAAATGAGTTGTTGCTATTGTTGGGAAAATGTATTTCTCTTTACTTTAACCAACAGGAGCCATGTAGAGAATATGCAGAAGGGAGGTGGAATATCTGTGAGAAGAAAATGCGTTTTGACACGAACATGCATGATTTATTAGCTTGGCCAACCAACAAAAACCCCAAAACTAAAACAAAACAAAACAAGAATACACACCAACATCTACTACAGCATGTATCGTGTAGTTTATGTACACCATGTTGCAACATGAGTTGAATTTTAAGATGCTGCTTAAGTTTATTTAATAGTTTAAACAATAAACCACCACCAGCAGCAGCAGCAGTAGCAGCAGCTGAAAGAGTTGAGAGCAAAATGATTGCCCGAGAAAGAAGACTTAATAGTCCGATACTTAAAATGAATTGTTAGTTGAGCTCACTAGCCCATCTCTTTGCAAATATTTACACAACAACGTCTTGCAGCCGTACATATGAGGACATGGAACGCTTAAAGTTTTAGTATCGCAAGGATAAGACAAGATAAAATGCATTTTAGGCCAAATGACTTGTACTTTTCTTAAACAAATGCTTTAATGAAACTTTGCCATCATGATCTGCCGAAGAAGGCCAGGGTAAATTAAAGCCAAGCATTTATTTATTTTGTATTATATCAGTCTATGGTTAAGGCTTGCAAAACAAAACAAAAAATATCATGTATATAAATACTATTAGATGATGTTGCAAAAGCTATAAATAACTGGGATTTGTCTGACGGAAGTGGCTAAGGGAAATAAAAGAATGAAATATGTGTACGAGGAATAAACTCGTACTCTTCTTGAGAACAAGATTTCAAATTAAATGAAGAAATAATCGAAAATGTTATACTTGGCAAAACAAAAATGCATGCCAGGTTGTTTGTAGAAAACTTTAGAAAAAAAGAAAAAAAAATGTTTGTATCATTTGCGATAACAGTAAAGCTTTAAGTCTCAAATACGTATGCAGTTTCGAACATCGAGAACGTGTGTGTGTGTGTAGAATTAAAAATAGTCTTGAAATTATAAAAACTTTTATTAGTCAATTATGTGCGGTCATATCGCAACACTTCTGTGCTGTGATACTTCTGATCCATGTCACAAATTCCGTTCGGAATGGGTTTGATTAAATTTCGTACGAATTTATTTGTGGTGCTACAGATCCCGATCTTTTTTTATCAATATAGGAAAAAATTTTAAACGTTTTTCATGTTAACATTTTGGCGGTGTTATCAAGTCGCGTCAAGAACGTAATTGATTAGCAAATTAATACCCGTCATAATATCCCTAATACACTGTAAAAGTTTTAACGTTGAAGTTATTCACTAGATAAATGAAAATACAAATTAATTGCAGATTCAAAATCTACCCAGTAAAAAGACATTCCAAAGAGGTTGTTTCTAATAAATTCTTAAATTAATTAAAAAAGTCGATGCTGCAAATTTAAAATCAACTGAAGAATACTATAAAAACTCAATTATATTTTTATGAACCGAAATGTTTTGGAATAAATAAAAGTGTTATACTTGCAAACACTACAAAATAACTTCCAATCTTCCGTAAGTGAAATAACTTCTTAATCAATCGCTTCCAGATAAGTCGAATATAACAACGAAATGAAACTTTTAATCAGATAAAAAGTACATCGACTTCAAATTTTTTTCAATGGGTTATTATCAACTAAATAAAGAAGATTCGTTCATAAAAAAATATAGTGAAATTTCGCATAACCTACGCTACCAGATAATATAAGTCATATTTCTCAATTATAATCGTGAATTTTTTTATAGAAATATCAAAATCGACTTGGTTAGATTAATAAACAACAAATGGTTAGATTAACCAACAACAATTAGTTTAATTGACCAACAAAAATGGGTTAGATTAATTAACAAAGATTGTTTAGTTCAACCAACAACAATTGGTTAGATAAAAAGCAAAGACTAGTTACATAAGCCAACAACAAATGGTTGAATTAACTAACAATAGTTGGTTAGATTAACAATTGGTTAGATTGGCCAAGAACATTGGTTAAGTTAACCAACAACAATTGGTTGTATTTTCGGGTACCGCAGGTCCGAAAATTTAATTTGACCTAAAAAACATATTACGTATAGTTATATATATATATATATATATATATATATATAAATATAAATATTTCTAAAAAACATATTTCTAAATATTTTTTTAATTCTTTGTTTTATATTTTAGTAATAGTTGTATTATCTTAGCAATTGTTGTTATTTAATTGAATTTTTTTCACATAATCCCACGTCAATTGTGGTTTGCTCATATACCGGCTTCGACAGTGTGGCAGTTTAAATATTTTATATCTCACTAAACTGGATATTATAAATTTTCATTTCATGTTTTTCTTGTCAATATTTGCTTCGGTATATTTTAATGCCTACTGCATAAAATAGAGATTGAAATACGTGTGTTTCGTTATAGGATTGTGTGTGTGTGTGTATTTTAAGGTAGTTCAGTTGCACACTACAGACAACTGGTGGGCTAGTGAAAAATTATTCAGAATAGATTTATTGATTGACCATAGAAAGTTTAGGAGATACAGCATGTGCGTTATATTTTTTTAATTTCAGGCTTTCCAAGAATTATTTGTTAGTTGCTTAATATATAACAGAAGAACATTCCAAAAAATATATTTTTTTAGGATTGTAGCTGCTTCTTTTAGCTTTTCAATTAATTCATTAATACGAAATCACGATATATAAAATATGAAAATCGAGGAACAAATTTTCGCAACAGGGAAACCCTTGTGTATTTGCACGAAACAAGTAAACAATTATTAACGGATTTGTTACGCATACAGACACGTATGCAAAAAATTGCTGCTGTCTTTTATAGTCGTTTCATTATTTTCATTATGCGAGTTTGACAGAGAGCGCTTTAGAAGGCCTGCATGCAATATTTTTATTGATAAGCTTTAGCAGTCTATTAAAAAAACACATGCGAGCTATTCAATTATTTTTGTACAACTACGTGAGGAAATCGGTAAAAAGTTTCTAAAGATGCTTAAACTGTTTAAACAGTTTTTAATGCGCCAAATATGCAAAATTTATTTTATTACACACAAACAAGTTGAGCACGAATACGTTTCTCCATAAATAATTTCTGTTTAGGATATCAGAAAGGCAAACGAAAATATCCTGAGGACATCCGCTTATATATTTTATATTTGGCCTTAAAATATTTCATAGTACGCTGCATAAATTTTCTGGCAAAAGCTTTTGTATTCTTTTGTTTTAATATTAAAAAAAATTGTTTTCTTAATATAAAATTAGCAATATTTTTAAGGCTTTTTATCGATATAATAATGCCATAGAAAAGGATGTTATTATTTTGCCTCATGGCTTAGAACAATATATTTTACATTTGTAAACTCCTCAGGACAAAACCTTGAGAATTAAGGAGAATAAAATCAGAAAAACCATGTGGGAAATATTAAATAGTTTGTGCGTAGTCCGAGTACAATCTTTTGTTCAAGTTGAATTGTCTAGAGAAGTTTTGTTTATAGATTCGCGGTTTATTTGTTGCTGAAAGTATTCAATTAATTAAATTTTTTCTTTAAATGGCTGGTATTACACATTTTTTTTTTATAATGAAATGTGTGAGCGAAATAAAGTGTTAATATACTTGATATTATTAAATGTCAATTGCCTATCCCATGATGTCAGCTGAAATGGTCTTGTCACTGAATTATATTTAAAAGAAATATTGATTCTATTTCTGATTCAAATGTATTCGTTCGACATATTGATATCAAATAACATGGTGGGATAGACGGTACTATTTGACTCCTAATAGTGCATGTAACCCTGCAGGATATCAACTGAAATCTGCATCAAAATCCCTACAGCTAGAGAAGTAGTGCTGATATATTTTATAATATCGATGGTTTAGATTTCACTATCAATACTATCGACTGAATATTCGTATTATTTCATTGTATTTATCATTTTATGGATGGTGTGTAAATTTATATTTCTTCAGACAAGAGCGTCAGTTATTGACAATTTTTTTTAAAAACTACTCTGATGCCAGCCGAAAAATAAAAAATTTGTTTAATCATATTTTTATAACAACGAAAGAAAGCGCTTTTAAAAACTCTGAAACAGCAAAAGCACTGTGGTAGTACGAGGTCTTAGGACTTTGTTTTTGTAAACAAAATAAAGTCGCGTCAATGCCAAGTCTGTCACACATATCGTGCTCTTAGTAACCAAATATTGACATAATTTAAAAAATTACCAAAACAACTTAAGATCGATGGTGCACCGATATTTTTGATTTTTTTAAATTCAGTAGTATTCTGAAGCCTTGTACCCCTCCAAAACGTCACCAAATTTACAGAGAACTATTTATTAAAGAAATTTATTATTTGCCATAAAATATAATAAATTGTCTAGGCTTCTTTTTGGCTTGTAAATATTGCGGCACCTTCATAGACTGGCGAAAAGAATAAAATGAAAAAAAGTATATTAAAAGATACTCAAAGAAGTAAATTTGTAGAACCCAACTGAGAGAATTAATTTAATACTGCCCGCAATTTACCATCACCTCCGCAGTTAAAGGTTAACTACAAACTTAAAGATGAAAAAAAATAGCACCACAGCGAACTCCTACGCAGCTAATGTGCAAAGCAAAAAATAAAAATGAAATAAAATAAATCTTTTACCTCAAAAGCGTCCAAAGTGCTGGATTTTAAATATGTACGTTGAAGGTAAAATAAGCTAAAGTGGCCCAAAAGTAATAAAAAATTTCATGAGAAAATAAACTAATTGAGTTAACCCCTTAATAGACCCGACAAAGCGAATAAAACGTGTAAACGGCAAAAGAATGAAAAAAAGGCCAGTTTATTTTTGTGAGGCTGCGTTGTTTGCATGTACAAGTTAAAACTCAAAGGGGAACAAATAAAACTGCTATAATTTGCTTAATTTAAAGAAACCCCAAATAAGGCAAAAGAGTACAACAACAAAATAGTTAGGGTTTCTTTGAAAAGTATATAAATTTATAAAATGTTTTCTTCACGTAACATAAAGTTGTTGTTGTTCGCACAGCATATCCAACCCTTTGAGCCAACTTATCGTAAACGAAATTTATTTCGCCACATATTACTGAATTCAAACTAGTCCACATGTCAAGATGGTTGAAAAATTAAAAGAAAAACAGACTTTCATAAATTAACTGAAGCGCCACGAGTTTTATTTAGAAATAATATAATCAAATAATCTGCAAAAATTTTTGCCATTTTGTCGCTTACGATAATTTGGCGTTAAGTGGTCGATATAAAACTAAACTTTCAGAAGAGAAAAAGAAAAATTTAAATCATTTTTGTAGATATTTGCCATTTCTGAGCTCGTACACATGCACGTATTTACACACGAGTGCATCGTTTTTATTATTTTGATTTTTTTTTGTTTGAACAACTTAAGAGTCAGAGTTGCGTTCGTTGTAGGCAGCACCACACGAAAGGCACAGAAGAAAAACCCGGAAGTACTTGCCAACCATTCAAACAAATGTGAAAAGTTTTCATTTCGTTTTCGCTTTTTTTTCTATTCACATACACGTTTTCGGAAAGAAATACAACAGAAATAAAGAAAATGAAACGTGCAAGTAGAGTTTTGTTGTTGGTGTATGCGACACTCTTTTTCTTTGTGCAGTCCTCTAAGAGTTTGTGCTCGCATTCAGGTGTGGGTGTATCAGAATTGCTGTGTGTGAGTGTGTGGGATTTTGTTAGCATAAAGTTAAGTCAAAGAATTGAATATAAAAATAGTACTCATATGCCTTCTGCTTTATAGAAAGACTTACACAAACTGAAATGTACTGGTTTTTAGGTCTGTTTGTAGAGAATTTATTAAGTAGGAGTTCAAGAAATTTCTATTCCAACACTTAAGTTTAATAAATTTTTGTGGTTTTAGTGATCTTTGTAATTCTATTGTATATGCATACGTCTGGTCAATGATGGCAAAATAATAGCAGCAATAAAAATGAGTTCTTCTTTTTGTTTAATAAAATTTGTGTAAAATCTGGAGTAGTCCTCAAGAGATGGCCCCAAGATGTCCAAAGCAGTGTGAAGGATAGAGAAGAAGATCAAAAGTTTATTGGATATTTTTTTACTTTCCCGATTTCAATTTAAAAGAGTGGATGATGACCTCTAATAAAACAATGTGTTGTGTCATGGAAAAGAGGCGAAAAAGCCATTTTATTTCTTTCACTTCGCCAGGGAATTTTCGCTACTATACCGGCTAAGAACGTTGTTGTGATTCTCTATTTTGTAAACAATAGAGTTGAATTTTCAGTGATTTTATTATTGAAGAAGTCCAACAATAGTTAACACAATCAATCATTAATACAGAAGAGCACCCACAACGTTCGGCCTCGTAACCAACGCGTTAACTAGTACGCCTGTGAATTTTTGTTAACACCCAACGGAGAAGGTCTAGGCTATTTTCTAAAGCCTACTATTCTATTTTTTAGTACAATCCAATCGCTGACGGCTACGTTCAACCTCCATCGCTATGGGTTCGTCACTAGAACAGTCCGACATAAATTAATACAATCGAAGTTTAGAAAAATTCGACACAACATTCCTGAATGAGTGTGAATGAGCGCAGTCCATCTCGGGATCTAAGTCTTGCCCTTCCTTCTTCAACCAATAGCACACTTCGTAGTTTGTTTGCATCGCCACGTACATGTCCGTCTTAACCTCCCTTTGCTTTGCCAAACCTAACGCCGAAGATACTTTGTGACTTGGCAAGATTAGCTCTCAAAGGCATCGCATCATAATAGAGTCCGGAATGAATTGTGTACCACAATAGAGAAATATTCTGACGTCAGAGTACTGCTGAGTAGAGAATAATATGCTGAGTGCGTAGTGGAAGGTCGGAATGCTCCTTCCAACCTCATCAGGAGGTCAGTGTATTTCAGGAACAAAACACCTTAGGGTAGGTCTTGCTATGAACACACAATTTCCTGGCAAAGTTTCAAGAGGACAATTTTTCAAACCGCACTAACAAGGCTTAAAATATAATAAGGGCTATGGTCTGGTGCTGCGAAAATATAAAGAAAATTGAGTTGTTCTTTATGGAGAAGTTGTTAAAATCATTTTAGCTGGCGAGTTGTTATAACGTCCCTAAGACGACCAGATTTACTTTAGAATTTTTAATTTCAACAGTTTTCACATGTCAAGAAATAACATCTTTCCCTGACCATTTGATTTAGCACGTTCTGGCAATACAATAATAACGACGGTTTTTATATGCTGAAGAAAATTTTTTTATTTTATTTTTTCTTTTGATTTTTGTTGTAGGATGTAACTACTCTTGTGTACGTCTCTATATATACACAAATGTAAGTCAGTGAGTACGTTCTAGTTTTTGGAGGCAAGAAAATGAAGAACAAAAAATAAAATAAAGAAGAAAAAAGAAAGGAAGGGAAATGCTTTCGTACGTTTTGCAAAACTAAAGATTTATGTTTTGCATTTAAAAGATTTAAAGCCTCCTGTGGTGAGGCTAAAATAGAAGCATTTCTATGTAACTTAAGATGCCAGCAGCCGACAAAATTAAAGAACAAAACAAATAACGTATAGATCGTAAATTGGAAAGAAAAAAAAAAAAAAGAAATGAAAAGCTAAAAATAGTAAAACAAAAGTTAACTAAAATAAAGTAGGAACTGAAGCTGCTTCTTTGGCTATAAATAAAAAATTTTGTGCAAACAGACACACACATTTTTACTTAAAGTTTAAGAAAACTCAACTTCTCCTTTAAGTTTTTATATTAAACATCAAGCGGACGAAATTAGTTACTTACCAAATCGGCTATATTGGCCACTTGTATGGCATCGTGTATCACTTCTGCTCTCGTGCTTCCATTCCGTTTGTCGAACATGGCCTTGTCGACAATTATGGCAGTTTCAATGTATTTGGTGGCCTCGCGGACATCACGTTTATAGCGGCCAGCACCATTTGGATGTATCTCATCGATAATACCAGCTGATAAATGTTTTGTGCGGCGTGAGAGACGCCATGAATCCAGATTGCCTGAATTGGCACAACCCTTGTTGGCTTTGGTGCGTGCCTCAAATATGACATGCGGATGCTTCTGCTGAAACCAATGACATAAAAGTATGAGCGATTTGCATTTAATAGTAGGATGTGTTTAGGTTAGACAAATAATATTCCGTTTATATGTTATTTGTTGTTTCGCTATTTTATTACAACTTATTTGGTATTCTGTTTCACAATTAGTATATTGAAATTCAATTGAATTGGGGTAAATTTGTAAAACAGTGATAATTTACAATTTGGAATTGTTAAAAAGGCTTTACCTTCAACTGAGTTTTAAATGAAAGAAGTTTTATTCAGGGTTTCAAGTCAAAGGAAAACTTAAATATATTTAATTCATTATTTGAAAAGATATAAAGAATTGTATTTGCTTACATGCAAAAATTGCATTGCCGCTCTTGAGTACTGATAATGAAAGTGTAGCGGTTTTTGAAAACAGGTGTTTTACTCTGCTGTGTAAGTTGAATATATCAAATGGATGTTAACATTGCCTTCTGCTTTGGAACATTTATCAACCCTTTCTAAATAAAAAGCGTCTATTCGAAAAATTAGTCTAAAAAGTATATATAATAAAATTAAGTCCCTTGCCCTTCGTAACAGTGGTCATCTCTATATCACCACCATGACTAGATACAAGTTGTTGTAGTTTAAATGAATTCTATCACAACTACTACAAAGCTTATGAGTTATTACCATATTTTGCACTACGTGTTTGGGTATATCACACGAATAACATGCCCTCGTCTTTAACAAGGATATTTACTTTAAGAAACTGACATAAAATAAGGATTTAAATAATTCAATTCAAAGTGAAAAACGAAACATTTGGATTGATTAATACGAGAGGTACAATAATTACTTTACAATGACAATCGGTGGCATGTCATTCTCTGGTGTTATTTTTATAAGAAAAAAGGAAAAGAAGTCCTGCATGTAAGAAAGTGAGTAACAGTTTAATCAAGTGCAGTAACCAAGAAGAAAACCAATTACAAGATTCAGTTGCTGTGTGTTAATTTTTATTATTGATTTTGGTTTTTTTAACCCTGGATGGTTACTGTTCTTCAAATGGACTAAGCTCGTTTACACTTCATGCTTTAATTCTTTTATGTTTGCTCGAATTCGTATCGAATTTTAATTTAATTTTATTTATATTTTGTATAATACTTAACTAAAAATATTTTTCTTTATTCTTATAACTTTAGAAGTTGTTGTGATAGAATTATTTATATCAATTTTTCGTCGATTCAACGAAGAGTAGCCTTAATGTACGAAAATAAAAAGTAACCTTCCAGGGTTTATGTGAAATTGGGTTTTCTCAATTTCAAGTTTTATTTTATTAATATCAATTTAACTTTGTTGCTATCAATTTGTATTTTCTCAAATTTGAATTTAGATTTCTATTTGATTGTTTTGTTCTAAATATCAATTTGGACATCTTACCAGCAATTTTTATTTTCTCACTATAAATTTGTTTTTCTTAATATTAATTTCTATTTTTCCAACTTTGATTTGAAAAGTGGGGATAATGACCGCTAGTAAAACGATGTGTTGTGTTATGGAAAAGAGACGATAAAATTTTCGTTACTATACCGGCCAAGAACGCTGTTGCAATTCTTCATTTTGGAAATAGTAGAGATCAATTTTAGGTGACATATTATTATCATTTAAAAAGGCCAACAATAGTTAAACAGTGAATACTAAAACAGTAGTTTTTTTTTACCTCTTTTTGTTAAATAATATTTACTAATATTTTGTCGCTTAAGCTCTCTTTATTTCTATTAAATTATAAATCGTTTTTTTTATATATTTCATCACTCCTTTGTGTGACTTCTTCAGGAAAAAACGATTTATAATTAAATAAAAACAAAGAGACCTTAAGTTTAAAAATATTAGTAAATATTATTAATTTAAATTAAGGAAAAACGTCTTAAGAGTTTTTGTTACATCTTTTTTTATACAAGTTTTTAAACCCATTATTGTTAATCACATGCAACTACTATACAAAAATATAGTTGAAGTCTAGTAATTTATTTCCAAAAACATGGAGGAAATGGAGGAATATAAACTTACAAAATAAACTTTTTAAATTCAAATGAGAGAATATAATAAAAAATTTTCATGACACATTGTTTAAGTTCCAAAGATATTATTATTTTTTTTTTATTGAAAACCAAATTTGTAGACAAATTATATTTAAAACATACATAGAAGTTGAAGATTCGGCCAAAGTGTTATGGTAACACAGTGTGGCACAAAAAAAAAAATATTATCATATAAGATATCAAGATATGTAATAGCCTTAGTTTAATTTTTCGTTTAAGCAGAAACACAGCTGAGAAGTTTTATCTCAGCTTTGATGGTTTTAAGGCCGATTCGATGCCGATCGTTTCAGGTTCCTTCGGTTAAAAAAGGAAAACAGAGTGCATTAGCAAAATGTGAACTGCAGCGGATCAGTCCTTGATTTTATTTGATCCAGTATTACTCTCTGATCAAACATTGTCCCATGAATAACTTATAGCAACTTAATATTTCTCCACTTTTATTATTCAGTTTAAAATTTAAATATTTACCCGAGTTTCTATGCAAATTAAATTGCATACAATTTGTAGTACCCTGTAGAAAAGCTTAAATATAAACTAGAAAATAATCTCTGTTAGATTATTTTTTCATTATTCGCCACAATGTTTGATGGCATTATCAGTATTCAGTATTCAGTACTTAAAACACACACACAGACGCCACACTCGATTTTCCTGCTATTGGGTTCGTGCGTAAACAAGTATAACAAAAACTGTAGCATACGTTTCGGGAGGGAAACTGATGCTAAAAATCATACAAATAAAAAAATTGCTGTGTCAGTTAATGTTGTTATTGTTCTTTTTCGATTTGATTGTGTAGTGTGTGTGTGTGTGCCATAGATATCACACATGAAAGGACGCTCGTGCGTGTTCAGCTGTCAGTCTGTCTGTCTTTTTTGTTTTAGGTTTTTGTTGTTGTTTTTGTTTCAATGCATGTGTGAAACATACAATTGAAGTTTGATATTTTGGCAATTTTCCTTTTTTTTTGGTTTGTGTATGGAAACACCAACTCGTACACATGAATGGGAAAAGTGATTAAATAAAACTCACAAATGAGTACATTAATTGTCTAACGAAAATTGAAAAACAAAATGGACTCTTATTTCCCAGATAACACCACAATTTATCTTCCACTGAATGGAGGACTTGTGCACTCGAGAAAGAATAACCGAAATTGCTGCATTGTTGTTGTTAATGATTTTTATTTGAATATATTTTGTTTCGCTTGCAGTTTGTTCTGTTTTATTGTGTTGCGCTCTTTTCTCTTCTTTCTTTGATTGAAATGTTAGAGAATCATATATAAGAAACTTTAGTTGTGCTGAATTTTTATCAATTGTTTTATTTAAACAAAATTATTTCAATTATTCGAAGACACACCGTAACAGTTTTCTTGGCGAGCAGAATAAATTATGTGAAAACGGAAAATTTCTTTGAAACATGTCTAAAAAATATATATCAAGTCCAGCTGAAAAAATTGTTCCACAAATTCTTTCTTAAATGAATGTTTTCAAATATCGCTCGTAAAAGTAGATTTAAAAAAATACAGTGTAAAATTATTGTTTTCCAATTACCTTGAAAAAGGATGTTTGAACTTTTAAATTTCTATCCTTGTATTCCCGTCCTTATTTACTTGAACATGAACATAAATGACATTCGCTTAACAGAAATTAATTAAAATTCAATTAAAATGTGTAAAACATGAAGGAAACGAGTTTCTGTGTGTCGCTACTAACGTGGCAGTCACACACAACGACACATCACCAAAGCGACTTTGAAGACTAACTAACACGGATTTGACATGATGTAAATGTTAGCAAAATTTATGCTCTTGCTTTTATACACCCAACAAACGCAAAGCCTATCGTTTGCTTTAGCAAAACCTTAACGCATGACACGATCACCAAAGCAATTTTTCAACGCATTTTCTAGCCCAGACAGCAACTTTTCATTCAGACAGAGAAGGCGTTTTTCTAAATTAAGAGACAATGTATTTGCTACACGACTTCATCCGCCAGGTGCTGCAAGTTGGTTAATAAAAAAAAATTTACATTTTATAGTTTTCTGAGAAACAGATAGGGTAGAGATAACAAAGGACTCGTACAATAGCCCAATTTTTTATATCTAAAACTCGGATGCAAGTCCTTAAAAATACTCCTCTTCTAAGCGTATCTTAAAAGATTTTATAAAAATCTACGGCGCACAGAAACTTGTATCTGTTTATATCTGGAGCCACTCGTAAAGTGTTTTTGTCACTTTCATATAAAATGTTTCCTGTACAAAAATTTAAGATATAAAAATTAGTAACAATCCACTTTGAATGCATATTGAATTATAAAAGACGATTCTTACAAAAAAACCAATCCTTTCTCTCAGTTGGCTGTGGAAGTTATCACCTTGACAACGAACCCGAATATCACATCTTCAATTCAGCATTCAGTCATGAAAATGGCAACGAATTTTTTTTATCTTTGTATTAGTTCTTGTTGGTCCATTTGAGTGATGAAGGCCAACTAGGAATCTCACTAAAGATCCATTTCAGCAGCCCGAAATTGCAAATAAAGAATAAAATAACTAGACTTCCCAGTTTTATTCACCTGCTTTCCTAACACTCCTCTGCTTTTTCTATCGTTGCTGCACAATGGCTTGCATGAGCAGACATCATACCAGAGTACCATAGAAAATAAAAAATTTATGGAAAGTAGTTGAAGCTAAAGGTCATCCCTTCAAGTTCCGTGTGAACTCGTCAAGTTAAAAGACGAATCTTTTAAATTTTAAATTTTAAATTAACCAATTCCCACGTAATAAGCGCAGACTTTTCTTACATGCAATGACTATAAAAAAATTCCGGACACTAACTGATCAGATATATAAATTCGGTGTTTTAAAAGATCACTTTTCTGGAGTTTTTTCGTTCATGATATTTCATGAACGGATTACATGAGAGCTGATTAGTTCGTCCAATCGTTCAGTTGAAACTGTTTAAAAATTTTGTTTATCTTGAGATCTATCAGTTCGAAACGGAATTCATTGGAAATTTAAGCTCATAAGTACTTTAAAGATCACTGCCAGTTTGATTTGATTGCATTTCCACGTTGAAAAGTCATAAGAAGGATACATAATTGCACACTTACACACTCACAAATAAGGTGCCACCGTCTCAACATTAGTCAAGAACGCTTTCCTTATACTAAATTTTTTAGCAATATGAGATAAAACCAACAACTTTCCGATTTCGAAGAGACTTTTAAATTTTCTATCTAGAATTTTATATGATTATAACGATCCCTTTTAGTTTAAAACTTTGCGTAAGTCATATTAAATTAAAGTTCTTGAAAAAATATGTTTGCTGGGTTTGTGTATGTCCTTACATCACACAAATATATATATATATATATATATATATATATATACATATACATTCAAGTGTATATATTCCATCATGGGATTTAGAAAAGCCATAGTTTACTTAGCAACGGTGGCTATGACAACTATTTAGTGTGATTATGACAAAGTTGCTGAAAAATATGTTGATGGTGACGTCGATGTGGTGGAGTAAAGGCAAAGAACATGGCGTATAAATTGCACAGGATGAAAGTATTATAAACCTCATGAGAGTCTAAAAATGACATTTTAAAATTGAATTTACGTAAAAAGAATGTTGAAAACCTGAATAATGATTTTTGCGTTATCATACAGCAAATGACTTGACATATAAGTTCTTTTAGCACTTTGCAAATATTTAATGCGTTTTGTTAGAATTGATAAGCGTTAAATGAACAGTTCGATTAATTTAAATTTGTTTACTTTAAATGACCAGTTAAACCGATTAATTTCAATCGATTAACTCATTAATTTTCTGAGCAAAAAGTGGAGTTTTTTGTGCAGTTTTAATATATATAATTTTTAAAGTAAGTATTCGTGTACAGCGGTCATTTGCAGAAGTACGAATAGTTTTGAAAGTTTTGCATCGGATCTCAACAGAAATAATAAGAAGGCAGAGCGAAAAGTTAGCTGGGAGATTCCCTTTAAATAAATTTCGAAACCGATTGGAGACATCTCATCCAAAACATCTCCCTGAAAAGTCTAGACAATAATTCATCATTGACACCAAAAGCAGCACTTTTCGGTAGCTCTGCAGGGAATTTGTCAGCTGATGATTTTTATTTATAAAATTAATTAATAGTGATATAAATAACACTTCACAATTTGCAATATTATCTTAAATAAATATAAAACAACTTGTGCTGAATAACAGAATAAACTTTAATTACAATACACCATCGGTTAGATAATATTTGCTTCAAACTAATCGCATTTTTAATTTTAGTTTCCAGCATTTTCACAGCGTGTTTTGTGATAAGAAACCACTTTCAGGACAACATGTTGTTTGCACAATATGACTATAGAAAATATAAGAAATTGCAACAAATAATAACAATTTTCTTTTAATGGCTAAAATATTATTCTTGCTACAGAATTATTTTTCTTTAAAACTCTTGGGTTTTAAAATTCAAACGCCATAGAAACTAGAAGTAGAGTGAAACCCAAATTGAATTGAATGCTCTTCACATATACACAATAACAATTGAACGAATGACAAAAGGCTCGTATAGCATTTCCCAAAAAAATGCTTTTGTTTCCAACCAGAACAATGAATCACATACGGAACTTAAATATAGACACAAGCACACATTCTTGCATACATTAAACAGGCATACAGTCGTAAGTAAAAGTATTTGTGACAGACATACAAAAATTCCATTTGAATACAAAAGAGCAGAAACGAATCGAGAACTGAAACTTGAAACAGAAATTGATTAATTTATATCTAGTGCGTAGTGTTCAACACAGAAATTAGAAGTGATGATATGCAAACTCTGGACACTTGATTACAGGCAAAATACGCAGGATATGAGTGAGGCTTAAGGTGAAATGAATGGTAGCAGGCCATGACTATTTGGGCCTTGAATTAAATAAAACACTGAATTCATTGTGAGTTGAATGATTGATCTGCTTCCATTTCGTTAACTTTCATTTGCCAGTGGGTCAAATAACTCAAAGCTCTTAAGTCTTTTCAGATGGAATGAAACTTCTCCAAATTAGAGAATTCAGTGAATATATTTTTAAGTGAAATTTATATATATTTTTTATTTTGAATTGTCACTTTTAAGTCTTCTATTTAATTTTAATAAAGCTGATTCTCTCTTCTCATATATTGCAAATATAAAGTTAGTGTTGCAGTGGAATATTCTAAAACAAAAACACGCGTATGACGGGGAGATAAGTTGGACTTGCCAAGGAGCGGAAAATATATATCGACCGCCTTCAAATTGCACCAGCTAAGCTGTGCTAGTGTCAAGGCACGTAGAAGCTAAAAAATATTTGCCAAAAAATAAATAAGATTCGGTCATAATTTCTATCCATGACAGAGACCTTCCTGTTAATTGTGTTGTTGTTGTGCCGCTTATGAGTTAGATATAGTGGCATTAGTTAAATATTTTTAAAGGAAATTTTAGTCTACACATACATACAACAAATAGGATTATATGAAGACTTTTACATACGAGCACAAAAACCATCTTCATTTTCATTTACAGTGTATGGATGTTATACATTTCCAAAAGGAGCTTTTCCATATAGAGACAGAAAAAAAAATATGTGCGTTACAGGAAAACATTTTATAATATTTATGTCTTCGCATGTCATTCGTATTGGATTTAAAATTAATCTGTGTACACGCAGAGAAAAAATGTGTTTACAGCATGATCGGGCAATGTTGTCTGCATTCAATGCGTGTTGTAAGTATTTTGAAATATTTTTATTTAATTTCATTTCAATAGAAATCATAATTTTGCGTTTTTTCATTAACAAGTAATACCCGGTGTGCTTTCCCCTTCCCATTTTCATATAGTATAATTAGCATTTTATAAATGATTGATCCTGATATTCCAATCTCATAATTTGAGAACAACTCTGGCAGTGGATGTTTTTTTAGGTGCAGTAAATATATCGACAACTACTATTTGACAACTGAGAATGTAAAACTGAGTCGAAATATCTAATCAATAAAGCGTGAAAAGTCATCCAGTCCAAATTATATAATTTTGCAAAATTATTATTCGAAGAGTTCATAGAGGACTTTTATTAAAGAATACAGCGTAGTGATTTACACTATTTCTGGCTAAAACAATAAGCGAAATTATGGTATTTCAAAAGGGTGGTTTTATTGATCTTTATTTCTTTCGAATTGATTAATATAATAATCAATATTAATATAAATAATCTTTTAAATTGATTGAAGAGCGAAAACTGTAGACCCGTGGTGAGCGATTTTCTTATTTGTAAAAAATTATCATGAAAACTTCAACGATATTTGAATCCAACACGACGGCAGAAATTGCCATTAAGTTTGCTTAATAATCGATTTATTGGAAAGTTTATTTGGTGACAACTTCATTTCCAGAAGGCATCCCCGTTCATGTGATTTATCGCCTACAGAACCTTTTTCAAGTCAATATTAAAGCCTCGATTAATGATATACGGCTAGAGTTATAAGTGTCGTGTAATTCTATATCAGATTTTAAAAGTTACTAAATTTCATTGACACTTCTCATGCAGCTTTAAAAACTCCTGGTATAATCAGAAGGTTTCTAATATGAACTATTGCTTTTGTACGTAGTTAACCGGCTCTCAATCTCACGACTCCCATATTTCGCTAAGAAGATCAGTTTGTTTTAAGAACAACCCCATAGCATATTCTAAAACTTTCTTTCGCGTTCCGTAGTTAAGCAAATAGAAGAAATTTAACCCTGCCCTGAAATTTATATTTTTCTAACAAAATTTTATATAAAATTTGTACAGCCTGACTATTCCAGTTGCACTGATATCAAGTAAATAGGATCTGCTTTTTAGCTTCCCGCTAGGAAAATTTAAAACTCTTTAAAATCGGGAAGTTATTGTGTTTAACTCGTTTCCAGTTCTCGCCAGATCGCGACTTTTATGAGAGGGTGTCACTATACCCCTCTATGTGTATAAGTAAGTGTGTGACCAGCTTATAACCTTTGAAGGGCTGTTTCAAGTGTTCCCATATTTAGAATTGTGAATTTGAACTGTTTCCAGTAAATTTTAAAATATCTCAAAAAAAAACTTTTGAGTTGTTTGGTTTTAATAAATTTTAAATGGTATTACCGATCAATGCAAATCGGGTAAAAGTCGCTTGATACGTTCAAGAAATGTCGTGAATGAAAAAAAATCTAAGGAATTGGTTTTTCTAAGGAACTCTCAAAATATTTATCTGATCATTTAGTTTTCATGATTTTTTTTATAGGAGCGGAAAACCTTATCAGGTGGAAATCGGTTGATTCATTCAGTAACAGTTTGAAAATGAAAATAATTGTGTTTTAGCTCAAGGAGCTTAAAAGCATACAGTCCAGGATACGGTTTATTTTGCGTCACCGACGTGGCATTTAAGGAAATCGTTTGTTATATATTTTTCGATAATATTATGTGATTGTAAATTAATTTGCTATTTCATGTGCCTCTACTTTCGCCACACATCCTGATATATTTTATTTATTTATTTATTTTTTTTCATTCCAACTATTTCTCTGTTAAAAAGAAACATTTACCAGGGCATTAGGATCTGCTTCACGAACGAGACCTAATTAAATTGGATATTGAAAACATTCTCACTCACTGTGCATTCAGCAAGAGCTTTATTTTTGAGCACCGAACAAACACATGCAAACAAATACAAAAAAAAAGCAACTTCAAACTTGACCTCTTTTCGGTTTATGTTGTAGTAACGTTGCACGCATGTGAACACATACACTCTCACATTTTCGAGTACATACAACTGAACTTTAAATCTTTGAAAATTGTTGACTGAAGGATAGTGCTGCTGATGACGCAGGGAATTTTCGGAATATATAAACTTGTTGTTGTTTTGCACAAAGCCGGATTTATATGGGATTTTGATATCATGCATCACAAATTAAACCTGTTGGACTATTACCCCCTCCCGCTTATTATGTTTTTGTATTCCATTTTGGCTTTATTTTGCATATAAATCTTTGCAAGTGTGGGAGTTTTTAAGCAGAATTTTAAATTAACCCAGAGATTGACATGACATAAATCTGCAATTATAACTCAATGCCTTGTTAAGGACAAGTAATAATTGTTTTTCCATTGGCATATGCCAGCAGTACAGAATTTTGTGAAAAAGTGTGTTTTGCATTTAATAAAATGACGCATTTTTAGATGGAAGTTAGATGAAACGTATAGGCCATAATGGCTTTAGTGAGAAAACTATTACAAACTTTTAGTTTTAGATTTAAAGCAGCTCTAATAGCATATCTATATACTACACAACGGATTTTTGTAATACTTGATGGCAAAATTATTTTCGATTGGTTTTATTCTCCCTTGTTTGATTTGCTATATTCTCTCTGATTGTTATAAAATTTTTTAGTAGGTTATTTGTGCAGTTGCTACAAATACAAACTGTTTGTTGTTGTGTGGTTCAAAACGTTGCGGTGGCCGTAAGCAATCAGTAGCTGAACTTTAAAAGAGTATCATGTGGCGACGAATGGTTTTCTCTTATATCTTTTGAGCGCAAATTATAAGGACCGCTTGAAGAATAATAAAAAAGTTATGCTGGAAATGTGTGTGTGAGTTTGTGGGTTGTACAGTTATAAACGACGGTTTTCCTTTATGCTTGTGTTTATTTTTTTACTACCTTAAAATAATTGTTTCCCTTCTCGTTTTATTTATTTACTTCTGTGAACAGCAGTAGTAGCACATGGCAAATTAAAACTAATTAAAAAACTTGATTGGGGCAATTAAAATCAATGCAAACAACTAAATTTTGTTTACACATCAGCAAAAGCGGTTCTATTGTATTTAGTTGTGTTTTGGGCCAACTTAATTGTTCTTATTGGTTTTCTGGTATACGGATTGTTAGTCAAATGGTGACTTTACTTTTGGCTTATAATAAAGGAAACTGAAATATAAAACGAATTTTATGAAATTTGTTGTTAATTAAAGTTGAAAATAAAACTGAGGCGATTGTATGGCATCAATTACTTGTCTTAAACAGTTTTGTGCTGTCATAAGGGGTTGTATAAGAGGAAGTTGGGAGAAGGTTTAACGTAAAATAAGGAATTATCTTCCTTTTTTACAAATTGAGTAAAATAAAGAAAGAATGTTCAGAACACTGTCCTCCAAGTGCTCAATTGCTAATCAGGCTAATCGCTGTAGTCTAGCAACTTCTCATATACATACACTTCGCGGTTATTCATAAACGATTATTAAAATTAAAGTAGGTTTAACGTATGGATTTGGTATGGTTAAAGATCCCTTAAAGCATTCATTAACTTTAACAATCGTTTGTGAATTAGGGGTTTAGAATATAGTAAAGCGGCGTTAAAACACATGATCTTGCAGGCCAATATACGGGTCCGAAACAACAAATTATGCAGTTACCAAACTTATTGAATTATAACACCAACTGTGACACATTTTGCGTCATTTCGTTGATACCACAACTCCTGCTCTTAATGGTTGTTCAACTGATGAACAAAAAGCCGGTGATAAAAGTCGGCTCAATAACATTCTGCAGCAGCCTCATCGTTTTCAAAAAAGCAGGGAACAATGATTTGACCAGCCCACGAAACACATGAAACAGTAAAGGTGTTTCAACATACAGTTGGGGATTATCATCACTCCGAATACGACGCATCCATTCCAACAAAACTGATCTTCGATCGGCATCGACGGCAATCTTGGATTGGTCCCTATTCGAAAGTGTTGTTCCGGTGCTGGTCATGTTAAAATGAGAATTTAAAATAAAAAAAAATCACTTGACAGCTGACAAAGTTGCTGCCTATTAAAAAGTGTTTTCAGCTTAACATTTTATATGTCTGTAAAAATCACACTATCCTAGACACACCACTGAGCGATATGATCAGGTGCCGACTGTTGGTTATTATACGGATATTCGATGAAATCTTAGCCACAGTTTTCATATTTTAATAACAGATTTAATTTTTTGTAAGATACTTAATTTCAATGGAAGCCTGAAAGCCACTTCATTTTCCGAATGATGCCCAAAAACAATCCGTTTTAAATAGACGCTGGGCATTGTATTTCTGTGCCGGATTCTTAGTTTCTAAGGCACGTCCGTAGTAGCACTCTAGTATTAGAGTTTTTATAGTCCGTTACTTTCATTTGGATTTTTTATTAATCATAAAAGCACATTAACAAATTTGCCCAACGAACTCGTTCTCTTGTTGTGCATTTTCTTCTTTTTTTCCTTTTTTGCAAATACACATGAAATACATTCAGTTTAAGAACTTATTTTTTCATATAATCTTGCACAAGGAAAGCTTTTGTTACATCAATAGTTTGATGACTTTCCGTTATTGATATGCCTTCGCTTCTCATGTGAACTTTTCTAAGATTTCCTGACATCCTTTCATTAAAAAGAAAATATCATCTCTCCGAAATGTGCAAGTTACAACAAAACTCATGGGGGATTTTCCATGGCAGCTTTATTGTTCCACATCATTCCACACACACACACACACACACACACACACAAAGATAATAAGTAAATCACGTAGTATTTGCGTTAAGTAAGTTGTTTGTATTTTTCCATGCAAAAGAACTGTGAAACAAGCAATTTGTTCCACAGCATTGATATGCCTATCAATCATACGTCATGTTTCAACCAAAAAATAAAACGTCTAATACATTGACTGACATGTAAGTGATATACGGCTATTTACGTACACGCCACATAAAATAATATGAAATCATCCAAAGTTTCACGTTTGTCTCTGATGTGTGTAGTTTGTATGCGAGTTATTGACAAACTCCCTAAAGAATATAACAACTTTCACAAATTGGCTTTTTTCTCTTTAAAAATTTGGCCAGCAAAATGTATAAGTTTTTTAGCTAACGAGCAGCTTATTAATCCTTTGAAAAATAACTTAGAAAAGCCGAAACTCCATCCCAAGAACGTTACGGAAAAGTCAAGAGAAAGGAAATATAAGAGAATATAAATGTATGTGTCTGTGTGTGTGTGTGTATTTAGATATAAAAAATCATTTAAAGCGAAAATATTTTAATTAACATCAATTTTGTTGCTTTTTCCTTTTTTTTTTGTGCTGAAGCGCCACGAAAATGGCTAATCTCCAAAATACACGTTAAAACAAAATGTTAAAAAACCACATTCTCCGCGGCTCACAAATTGTTCGTTATTTTATATTTGTGTGTGTGTATGTGTGAGCTTAACTGTTTGTGAGTTTGACATGTGCCTGTGGTAAGGATTTGCCACATGAAACATGAAATTATAGGGAGAATTTATTGAAGAACTTTTAAGAGATCTCGTTTGATATGCGTCATGTGTCAACGTCAACGTCAAGTATTACAAATTGTCGAATAGTGTTAACATGCTATTGAATTAAATTATTTATTAAATTTTTTTATTGTTTTAGACGCAAAGCAGCGCTGAGTTAGTCAACATGAATCCTCGTTGTTAAATATCTTTTCAGTGCAGCCAGACCACTGCTCGTTTAATCTCTTCCGAGAGTAATGCCTCTCTTTCGCACTAGTACTGTAGAGGATTACGGTTCTTCTCCTGAGTTTTCCGTCGTTAACTATGTTGCTACCATGAGTCGTGTAAAGTCAGTCATAGGAACGGATAAAAATACGAATTAGCGACATCGCTGGAATATGGTCACAGTCACCTGGCGCCATCTCTGCGCCCTATATTTTTCCATTTTATTTTCAGAATATTTTCAACACAAGACTTGTGTTGTTTATTGTGTTAAAAAAGTGTTAAAGCCTTTTCTTATACACTTCTCAGTTGGTTTTTAAATGTTTGTACATAAACTGAGAATAAGCTGGTCTAATCAGCCCACTGAAGATTTGGGTGCAAAAGGAAATAAAATACAGGCACGCAGATGATTAACTTTTGTTTTGATTGTTGGAAAATTATTTTGTGTTTGCCCATGTCCGTCGATACGGGGTGTCGGTAAGACTGACCAGTAGCAACTTTATCCAGTTCATTGATCGACAACGGATAAAAATAGAAAAGTTATTGACAGTGTCAATTTATCGGTTGGTTCATGTCATGCAATTTTTTCGAAGAAAATATTTCTGAGTTGTGTGGGTTTTGTATCACGATAATACACCTGCTTAGAACATTAGCCCACCGCATACGCTAAATTCGGCTAATATTAAAGAGGCTGAGAGATCTCCAGGATAAAGTAAAAAAAGCATATCAGAAGTGCTTGTAAATTCAGATGATAAATCCTACATTTGCAGTTTGTTATATCGGTAGTGCCATAAGAAATATTTGCGGTTCATTTGATGCCATACGATCTCGGATATATAAAGGACATGCATTTTCGATGTTCTATTTTAATAAAAAGAGTTGCAGAACAATTGGAAAAAAATATCAAAAAAGTCTCGTCCTTTTGAAATATAATTCCAAGTCGTTGGAGCTAGATCCCACCATACGGAAGTCTGCTAAAGCTGTTCAAATCAATTTTATCGTAAAAGGTGGTTCACAAAACTTACAATTGCTGTGGAGAATATTATTTTAAACTTCCGCATAAAATGTTGTATCAGCTCAAATAAAACCAACATTTATCAGCAGTTGTTCCCGTGAGTCATATATTCCATAATACTTAAGGATATGACTTTATGTTGCTCTTTGAATCCTTCAGTTACACGCATAAAATAATCGAATGCTTTGCAGTTCACACCCAACTCTTGAAAAACTACCTGTCAAATATTAATGTAAAACCGTACATACAAACTTTATCGTTTTGCACTCGACCAAAAGAAAAAACCCAAAAGTAACCTTCATCACATGCCCACTTCACATCCGTCCACGTCAGGCACTCGAACGTTATCGTCATCAGCAAGACCACACCAACACAGCCACCGCCACCGCCACAACCACCATCAACGGAATCAAAGGCAAAAGTAAACCTAAATAATTTAAATTTTTTAGCTCTTTTTTTTTCCTGGAAATTCTTGCTAAAACACTAAAACCAACCAAACGTTGATGAAAAGCATGCAACAATAGTGGCACACATATAATCCTTTAAATTTAAACGTGAACAAAAAAGTCTATATTTCAATGAAACAAATTGAAAATATTGTTTTCCGTTTTGTTGTTTTTACTGATATAGAGAAAATGGTACAGCAAATGAAGCCACTATAAACGTATTATTGATTTATAAAAATACTGAGGCCAGAATGAATTTGCATTCTATTGAAAGAACTTTATCTTTTGCAAAAGTGGCAAATCAAATATGCAAAATTAAGCGCGATATATAAAAAACTCTCTGTTTAATTTCAATAAGCCCAGAGCGCGAAATGGTTAAAATTTTTCTAACATTCTAAAAATATCTATTCGTTCACTATTTAAATAACAAAGATTTGTTGTTCTTTTTTTTGTTAATAATTTTTTATTGCGAATTAATAGTAGTGAATTTTAAATCAACTTATGTTTTATTGGGCGCAGTTGGACATATTGATTATTAGATATTTATGCCATTGTTGGGTTACTGATATTCCTAAATCGTTAGTGGACTTCATATACGTAATTAATTAGCTTCATTTAAAATTCTAAACGGCACAACAGGATTTTCTAGGAAAGCTTAATGCTTCTGACGAGCATCAGCTGCCGAAATGTTGTGCATAAACATATTTATGAATAAGAAAGGCTTTTAAAAACATCTTGCGCATATCAAATAATTAATATTGAGGTCTTAAATAAGGAGTGGATAGATAAATAATCTCCCCTATTACGAATGGCTACATCGACGTCACACCAACACGACAACAAAAAATTGTCACTTGTTATTTAATTGCCGACAATAATTAATTATTATTAACTGCCTTTTGGTATTCTCGAAGGCGTATAATACTTAGAACACGTTACAAGGACTAGACACGTTACAAGTGACCATTTTTTGCTGTCGTGTTGATGTGACGTCGACGTTGTCATTTATAATATGGGAGAATATATTCATGCAATTAAAAGACGTTTTCCTACTTATTTTGGTCACATTATGAGGGGCTCTCTAAACATAAACTGCTAAACCTCATTTTTACACCCCAATTCACAAACAATTGTTAAAGTTAATGAACACTTTAAAGGATCTTTAACCATACAAAATCCATACTTTAAAGCCACTTTAATTTTAATAATCGTTTATGAATAACAGCGTTAGTAGTAATGAGAATTCAATCACTATATCATACAAAAAGTTTATGTTTATAAACTTCTTATTTTGAACAGAAATGAACTTGTCAAACAAAATGGCTGTATTCATAAGATATTTTTTATGATTTAGGCATTATTTAAATTTAAGAGTGAAAAAAGAATATTTTTCCTCTATGTTAAATTTTCTATTAAATACTTTTGACCGATACCGGTTTAAATACTTGATTATTGGTTTAATGTTTCACTTTTCAGACCTCTTTCCCCTACTTTCCCCATGTGGACTTTAGCCATAAATTCAGAATCGTAACTAAAAGACTGAGCTACTGAATTCTCAGAGCACACTTTGAGAACTAACAGTATTAATATACAAGATCGATGATACGAATACGAGGTTAACAGTATTGGTTAAGTTAATTTTTGCACTTGATTCCATTTGCTTATATCTGCTTTGGCAATATTCTTAAATTACTGCTTCAATTGAAAGTAAATTTCTTTTTTGTTATTCAACTATGAAGATCAGACATTTATTACATTTTCACCTCATCGTTTTGTATTCTTTGAAGAAAAGAAAAAAAAAACATGTAAATTTTTCTTGTTTTCCAAATCATAAAACTGTCTAGAGTCAGCAGGTTTGCAGGTTTGCAGTTTTTCTAACCCTCCTAAAGCATCACAATCTTGCTTAAAACTCGCACGCCTTTCGAGTAAAATATTAATATTTTATATTACAAATAAGTTTTTTTTCGCTGCATAGACGATTTGTGTTTGAATAACTTGAATCTAATATAAAAGCGAATAAGTGAATAGAAAAAAAAGAAAAGAAAAATTATGTACAGAGAACAAATTCGTGGGTAAAGGTAGCAATAAAAATCAATATAAACGTTAACAGCGATAAATCTAATTTTCGTTTGTTGTCGCTGCTTATTTTCCTTGATTTCAAAAAAGAAAAAAAAAAACAAAATGGAAAACAGTGAGAAAATTTATTTGTATTGAATGTATGCCGGCATCTGTGCACTTGCGAGTTTGAGGCTTCAGTAACAAAATGTAAAAAACAAACGCTAAAAAATTCTAAAAAATATTTATGCGCGTTGTAATAAAAGAGAAAAGAAGAGGACAAATAGAAGCTCGAATGAATTTCGCAGGAATCAAAATGGAAACGTACCAATAAATGGAAAACATTTCAAATCATAAGTTCTCTCGCATTTATGGTCTTGTAGCAGGGAGGTAAGGTTTAACCATGATTTTTCATAAATTTCTTTTTTCATATTTTTTTTCTTTTCTGTTTTTGGACGGTAATAGAAAGTACGGGTTTTTGAGTGTTCCATAACGATTTGGTATTTGGATTTATTTTAAAATATTTTCAAGTATTTGTTTTTGCTCTTGTTCTCTTGCTGGTCTAATTCATAAGTGTGGCGTTCAGCAGAAATATTTTGTATGGAGTGTTTTTGAGATTCTTCCCATGGAGTCGCCATAGTGATGATGTTAAGAGTATAGGGATTGTTTTAAGTATTTTGCTCTGCAGCAAAATTATATTCAATTGGAAGAATTTGTCAATAGAATATGTGGAAATTTTGTTGTATTAGCTTAAAAGTAAAATATATTGTCCATTTTACATCCGGAAGGCACTCCTCTAAAAATTCTACTGGCTTGAGTAACAAAAATAGTGTGAGAGTTAATATTAACATATTCTAACAAAAACAAAATATCTGCAGTTGCTGCTATTCCCAACAACTACAAATGCAAAACTTATTAGCAATTTCTTACACAAAATATTCGGATCTATTTCGTATTTATTAAATATAAATGCAATAAAAATTTGGTATGTATGAACCGTGCGCAGAAACGCGGTAGCCTGATTTAACTCATAGCATCAAATGTTACAAAAAAATGTATTCTTTATTTACAAGATCATGACACTGGTCGCTGAGCAATATCGACAGCGATTAACGCCGTGATGTAGTAAAAGAGCAGAAAACAGTACTCTCCTTCCTGGTTCGCGAAGCAACAAGTGAAAGATAATAATAGTCTATTATAAATTCTCTAACCTCTCATCTGTCTTCATCGGTCCCCTTTTTTTCTAGTTGTGGGGATATCCCCTGAGTGCTGATATAAGACAAAAAATAAATAAATCCATGACAATTATTAAAAAAAATCGCTCATCCTAAAGGCCATCCTTGTTACTTCAATATAATTTAAACAGCAAAGCAATTTTGCAATTTTTAGCTCTTCAAGCCGATTCGCACGTGATAACCGGTAATTGATGTAACACTAACTGATCAGATGTGAAACTTCGGAGTTTTTTAAACAAAAATAACTTTTTCACGAATAGATTAACCGATCTTCACCCAGTGCTCCAGTGCTCGAAGTGGCTTTTAAATGCGAAGAGGTGACTCGTTTGGGGAATCGATCGGAGAAAATTTATTTTAAAGAAACCATTTTTTAAATGCTTTTTCCTCTGAGGTACCCTAACTCAAATCTATCGGTTACAATCGAAAATCTACGTTCATTCAAAAGTTATAATAAGACACACATAGACACACACACGCACACACATACAGGCATAGTGACAGGCTGTTAGAATTAGTCAGAGAAGCTTAATTGGATATCAAAACATGGAGACCTAAAGTTCCCAAAACGGGTTAAAACCAATAAATTCCAGGTGTTAAATTTTAATTTTCCAAGCGAAAAGTTAAAATCGAAGTTATCGATTTTTAAAAATTATTTGAATATGTTATTTCAGAATTACTTGTAATAACGAAAAGAAAGAATTATTATTTACAGCTGATTGCCTTTGTGGGCAGTGCTCTTTTGCTGTTGGAATTTACTTCCGGTAGGTTGAAGAAAAATTGATAATTATAATTTAGTAATTTTTCTTATGTTTTTATAAATATTTGTTCCTTTTTAACAAAAAAAAAAAATTTATGGAAAATGGCTCCAAACTTTTATTTTCTGTCCTGCTGGACTACAGGAAAAATGTTAAAATTGATTATGCAGACCATTCAAGTTCAAAATCCTTTTCAGCTCCTGAATATATTTTGTAGAAAGTAACTGGAAATTATCAGCCACTCCAGCAATTGTGGCCGATTAATAGTAAATTTATTGGCAACTCTACTTGTGTGTAGCTGCTGTGCGATTTATAAACAATTCTGTGCATTATTTCAGTTATAAATGCATGGCATTTTTGAACACTCTATTGCGATGAGACTTACAGCACAACAACAACACTTAGCTGCCAGTCCAACAAATAGAAGCCAGTTCCTAATAGCAACTATAGAGAGTTGCAATAAGTCATATTCAATTTCGTGGCAGACAACAGGGTTAATTTGCCATCTATAAGCGACCATTTGATTTTTATTGATTTTAAATATAATTTTATTTTGTGTGTTAAATTTATTCTGATATTAATCTTCACACCTTTCGAAGGTGTTGAAGCATATCACGGGCAATAAATATTAATTTTGCTAAACCGTCTTTTGAGAACAAAAAACGTATATAAAATCATGAAAGTAAAGCCAGACTTCTTATGAGTTTCTTTTCCATAAATCATCGATTTTTGTTTATTTTTGGCAATTTTCTTCAATTACTTACCGATAGATCACCACCGTAAAAGGGATGTATCACAAATGTTTCATTTCCTATGTGTATGACGCCACTAACACCATTGCACGTGTGAAATGCCGCACTGGCACCTGGATAATCCTTAACTGTACCATGATAATAACAGTGTTCAATATCCTGTAAATAATAAAAAACAATAAATATTTGTCACTATATACGTTTTTACATGCTGATTTATGAATATATTTTCCTCCTCCCCCCTCCATTATTTAAATTTAAAAATTAATGATTGATAATATGAATCCGTTTAATCTGTCTATCTTACAAGACATATAAATAAATGCAAAGTTTCATTTCCTCTGTAGATATTAAAATTATTTAATAGATATTTTTACACATACAGGAAAAGCTCGCAGTTTTTTTAGGGTGTACGTGTGTATGTAACGAGAACTTCATATTAAATTTCATTAAACATTTTCATAAAATTCAGAACTACTTTTTTAATGGTTCATACTGAATGAGATTTCTTGTTTAACTTCGGCAACTTTGTTTGAAGCTGCACTTCTCTGGTTTCCGACTTCTTCTGTTAATAATAATTGAATAAAGGAATTCAATTGTAAAAATCACCGCAATAACAAATTGAATTTTTTATTTGTTTGTGTGTTTGTGCGTGCTGTTCCTAAATGCAAATCATATATTGTCATTTTCCAATCAAATCAATAGCTGCGAGCCAATTTGAATGTCATAATTTAAACGCCTAAAATGTTTAATAACTCCTTGACTTTTCAATTTGACTTATGATTTTCCCCGTTTTAAGCCAGTTTTAACGTTAAAAGCATTAACTTGTGATCTTGCGTTTACACTGCAACTTTAGCAACCTGCTATTTAATAAATTTGATCAAAACATATAAAATCTCGCATAGAAACAAGCCTATTCGTATTTGTACTTTCTTAAACTTTTGAAACACTCAATTCACAAACTGTACTGCAGCAGATTTTGTTTGTATAAAAATATTTAAAATAAAAATATTTAATATATAAAATATATATAATATAAAAATTTTACAATGTCCTCTAAACTAGAAGTTATTAACAACTACAGAGAATTTTTGCAACAGACCTCGTATATTATAATATATCCAGCACTGTATTAGAATATTAATCAAATTCTTCGATACTTAATAAATTCTGTTGATTATGAGTCTCGGTTATGGTAGGGGCAAAAGGCATGAAATATATCTTCGGCTTAGAGTAAAAACCAGCCATGTTAACTTTTTTAAATAGGAATATTTTAATATCCTCTGAAAAAAAAAAGGACTTTAATTTGCCTGGCTAAAAATATTTACTTTCATTTGAAAAAAAAAACTAATTTATCGAGCTAAATCCGTACGTTAAACTTATTCCGTCTCTGGTGTAAAATTTGCGTTAAATGAAATAGCAGGTTTGCACTCTAAGCCGGCGATAACCAGAGATAAGCGATAGAATATAATGGCTCATGGAGCTTTAAAAGTTGCTTTGAAAATTCACTCCATCGCAGAAAGATTCTCGATACAATTTACTACTGATTATACTTTCATAAACATTTTGTTTATGCCAGTATTTATGTTGTCTGCCTGGCCATCAAACTTTCTTGGCTTAATGCCATCTGATGAGGGATATTTCAAATAGAAGAAAACAAAGACAAATTTGATAAATTGCTTCTTTTAACATTTACACACATAAGCAATTACAAATACAAACACATATATTTTCATATATATATATTTTTTTTACATCTGCTATATCGTGTTTGAATAAATACGTATAAATATGTTGGCATTAATCTAAATAAAATTAAATGAAATTAAAGATATAACGACGTTAATCGTGGAGCTAGAAAAAATCACACAAAATTTTGTTAATCATGTGAAAATAAAACAGAACAAGTGAAACCAAATCGACGTAGATTTACAACCAGCAACACGGTTCACTTCAGTCCCTGTTTGTAAACATGTTTGTGAGATTTATGCACGCTGCCATAATTTGGCGAATTTGTTCAAAATGGAATGTAAATTTTTTTATATATCTCATTTATATTGTGTGTGTCGCCTGTTTGAACTTTGTGTTAATTTTAATGTCATAATGGTGAACACGTACATTTTCGAGCACAGTGTTGTAAATATTTTATTCTGTTTTTCTTTTTTGCCATTCCCTGCTTAATTTTACTACAATTTTGCAGTTTGGTCTTGTGAAAAGTTTTCCCCTATTCCTTTTTCCGTTTATGGCAAAAAAAAAAACGTTCAATAAAAATCTACACAAAAACAAAAATCGTTATTCATCGATGTAAAAGTGTCTCGTCTTAAACTAATAAATTAGAAAAAAAACGATACATAGAAAAATGATATAAAATTCAACAGACGTGCTAAAATTTTAAACTGAAATCATTTATTGCCTTTTTCTTTTTTCAAAATATAATAAATAAAAATTCGATGTCAAACGTGATTTACTTTAATAATTTTGTTGCTTTTTATTGTTTTGTTTTGACTACGAGCGAAGTACATGACATCATTTTATGTACACCGTGTTGCTGGGTGTTTATGGAAGTACTTAACTTTTTTTTCCATAAATCCTGATATTTAAAATTGCATGTTTCTAAAGTTTCTTTTTATCTTAAAGTAATTTTCTATAACAAACATAATTAATAAATAAATGGGGGGAAAAAGCGCCATTAAAGAATAAATTACTTTGCCAAACACAATTTGTTTCATTAGAAAAGTTTTAATTTCTTCCAAATAATCCCATAAGTATTTATAATTTTTCATATCACACGTGCCTGCTGGAGTGTGATAAATTATTATATTTGAAAATTTTTAATTTATTAAAAGGACGAAGCAGCCAGGAACGCGTAAAAGTCTTTCAGTTATTATTGTTTTTGATCGCTTGATCGAAGCAAGTCTTCTAAAGAAAACAATAAAAGAGTTAGACAAATTTATGAATGAGTCGCAAGGATATTTTCAATTACAGCTAAGAACAATACCCTCTGACGCTAAAAATTATATAAAACTCATGGTAGAAATAAAGTCAAATCTCTAGAAGAATTTAAAAAATAATTGTGTCTGCCTCTTAAAGACGTTCAATTTATATCTTCTGAAATTTATGCAAATTTCTGCCCTACACAGTAACTCAGACTGAAGTCTGATATAAGAAATTCCTCGAAATACTTACATGACGGTTGCCATCTACTAAATAGCCGCTAGAGTGATAGTGCTTCTGTATTAAATTCGGTGATAAAAGTTGTCTGGAAAGAGAAAAATAGAATATAAATTAACTTCAATAATGAACCGTTAATATTCCAGCAATTCAAAGCGAACATAATTGAAAATCCCAACAACATTAACGAAATAACTAAAATTCTTTTAGCCGACATCCCGGCACAGCAAAAGACACTATAAAATTCAATTATCGTGATACAAAGTGGCTGCCACAAATACAGTCATATTGTAGACGTCAGTAAACAAATATTATGAATTTTGGCCAAATATTCTAAAGCAACAAACTAAATTGTGTAATTATTGCGATAAATTAACTTACATTGCACGTACTTAAAAAAGCGTTAAATATTTATTGTATCTAATAAATAATTTTTCTATTTAAGTGATTTTTTCTATGGCTGCTTTTATCATATTTCTGGTGTTATTATTTATCAAATACATGAGGCTTGAATTGTTTTTGTATTCAAGAAAAAGAAGTTGAATTGATTATAATTCCATACAAAAGAGAAGTGGAAATGTATGGTGGAGGCCTTGTCCGAAGAAGAATAACATTTAAATTGTAATTAGTTGAGCATAGAGGATTCTGTAGGAAAATATTATGTTGTTTTCTCATGCAAGTGAATCAAAGAGATACAAATAAAATAGAATACATATTTAATTATTTGCCATATAATTTCATTAAAGGCTGGTGAATTTGTGGAGGATGTTGTATTAAGCTTATTAACGGTTTGCTTTTACATTTATATTCATGCGAGAAGGACATGCGAAGCTTTAATAATGAAAAGGACTGCACAAAATAAATAAAACCTATTCAAACAAATTAAGTTATATTTTTGGGTGCCTGGAAGTAGGGCACAAAGCGCTTACGCTTTTTTTTTTTTAAACATAACAGTTGAATTTTTGTTCATTAGTGTTTTAAACTTATTTTGAAATGTATTTTTAACTTTTTAGTTAGATTTTTTCGAAAAATCAGGCATTTGTTTCTTAAACTGTATTTATTATTTTTGTTCAAAGTGCTTCAGAAGCGACGGTAATGAGAATATAAGAACATCGACAACACCAAAAGTCTGCAGGAGCACCCTTGCCGACGTATGAGTAACATTATTAATAGTATTAAGTATACGCTTGGAAACACAATAAAAAAAAACATACAAGTGAAGCTAATAAAAAGCGTATGAAAGGCTGTAATGCAATCACCCAGACTGTTGTGCTGTAGTCTAGTCCTTCTCCGCCATATACAAACAGCGTAGAGATGAAAACATTCGGCAAACGACAGTTTCATACGAAACGGTCACAAATAAACCCAATAATCAGCCGCAAGTGGTACCATACCTGGTGAAATAGAGGAATAAGAAGAAGGAGTTGTTCTTTTTCCCGCTAGCTCAACCTTTCTTATCTGAGTTATATTTCATTCTATTCACATGCTTGAGACTTAATTTTCATATTCAGGTTCCTCGGATATTATTTTATTAAAAAAAAAAATATATCCAAAAACTTTAAAAATATTTTGAAGATATTTTTAACTCACATGAAACTTTGACTACGTAGGCAGCCACAAATTATTTGATCATTTGGTTATTTGGTCCTACAAGAATTCATTACAACAATGATACGCTTTGAGTGTGTTTATTTTAGCTTTACAAAATTTTAAAATACGAAATATCTATGAAATATTTATTTATTAATCTATGAAATATTTACGTTTAGTTGCGCAAATATTATTTTGAATAAACAATTGGTTAGGTGTGTTTTACTATGATATTTTCCTTGCTGGTAGGCTGCAATAAAAATACAAGGCCATTCACATAAACAGAGGGCGAGAGAAAATATAATGCTTGCACAACATGTATTGCTAAAACAAGACACACACACACAGACATATGCATATAGGCAAGGAAACGGGAAATGGAAGAAGGCTGCATAAAGTTGAAAATTGAATTGAATTGGCATTTCAATAAAATAGACATAAACTCACGTACAAAGTAAATCCTTTTAAAATATGCAACAATAATTGTGCTCATATATACACGTACCATTTCTATATATATGCCAGGATCATACCCGATAATTTTGTAGCATATTAAAAGGCGTGCAAAGCAGTCACACAAGCACACACACGTAGATTTAATGAAAGTTATTTATAAGGCCGGCTTCTGCTTTCTAAGTCTGTGGTGTGCACACAGAATATTAATCCCGAAAACATTTAACTACTTTTCGTCTTGGCCTAGTTTTGTGTAATAAGAAACTTGCAAAGGATTTACGATTTTATGGCTTGGTTACTGCCCTTGTAACGATGGCAGAGAGAGAGAGAGAGAGAGAGAAAGAGCGGAATGTAATGCTCTGACGGTCAACCTTTGTAGCCAAGTGGTTGGCTTCAACTTGTTTGAGTAATTTCTAATTAACTCCTCCTAGACAATTTACCATCAACAAACAAACAAACATGTTCTACATACAAACCTTTAATTTCACAAACATCTTTCAATATTTCGCCCTGGCACAGAAGCGTATTACTTTCACGTAGTTGTTGGGAGCTTGTACTATTGAAAATTGAAAATGCCATAACACGTTTAGTTTTAGTAATGGAACGTTGTCATAAACGTTATTTCGTAATAGAAAATAATATGAGTTGTATTGCTCTTGAAGTTGTCATCTCTTATTCTATTCCCCCTTTTTTGCAGACGTGTTTATATGCCAAACATTCTGAGTCGTTACTGCTGCTGGAGAATGTTTATGGAATATAGAATTATAATGCCAATTAACATTATTTTAGATGAATAAACATCTTGATTTATTAAAGTTTTGAAGGATGTTAAATTGTACAATTTTGCCTAAAAAACAGGAGTGTTTGTGATGTGTTAATTAAAATTGAGACGATGTTTTAAAGTAACTTTTTCATAGACATTTTGTAAGAAAAATTGTTGTTATTTTATGAGAGATATTTTGTTAATATGCTTTTGCTTTAAAATCTAATGGATTTTATTTGAAAATCTAATTAATTACAAGTGAGCGAGCTTGTGTTTCTAAGAAGAATTTATAACACTTTTTAACCTACCCTATTTTAATTATCTCTGAGATATTTACAAACATGAAAACGTACGTATTTAATATTAGTCTCCTGATACAATTTAATACCATGTTTAATGATAAAGTCTTTAGTTTATATTTAAGTCTGGAAAAATATTGTTTATTAAGATAAATTTATATATTCAAAATTGTCAAAAAATACTGGAGAAACAGTGAAAAGTTAAATGATAAAAACATTGGCTGAGGCATTATTAGGGCGTTGTTTTTGGCTACTAGGACGGGGCTTTTCTAGACAACATAAGAAGTTCTCTCATAGTGATCATTCTTTTTAACAATTTCCAGTATTTTACATTTTTTTCTATAGCATTTAGTTCATTTGTAAAAATCGCTTAAAACGCTTTTTATTTTATTTTCTATTGAATTGAGATATTCACTAGATCTAAAGGTCTTTGATGCAGCATTATTAACAATAAATTTTTTTCCGTACAGCTCTGCATTAGATCTCTAACATTTTGAAATAAAAATTGGTATCATCCAAAAGTTAATATAATAATACAAAGTGGATATAATGATATGAGTGGAAAAAGTTGTTCAATTTATTTCTCTTTTTAGAAAAGGAGTGATAAATAGGTTTCCATATTAGACTGCTGCACACATCCGAATTAAATTTAATTGATTTTAAATTATAAAACACATCTGTTTTCTGCACTTTTATTACGACGAAATTTTAAAATGTTTAGTTTTGTAGAAAACTAATGCAGAAGTTAAGCGCATAAGATTGAAGTGTCCAATTATTTACAACCGTCTTCCTAAATAGGCCGTTGCCCACTTAATATTTGATGTACAAATCTCAGAATAGACATCATCTTCAGTGTGTTTCCCTCAGCAAGGCAGACTACATGGCAAGATTCCAACCCTGATATCATAAATTCGTCCTTATCTTGGTCCGGTTAAGGACATCTAAGTCACAACTACATGCTGATTGTAGGAATAACAAGAACAACTAATTTCTCATGCCGAAATATGATTTCAGTACAATTTATTTGTCATTTTTAATTAACACTCAATGTCGCAGTGTGTGCCCAGGTAATGTGGTATTATTCTTAAAAAACTTAAGCCCCGAGTGATGAAGTCACCAACACTGTTATATTCTCTAAGACAATTCAAAAGTATTCACTTGCTCACTTGCATTTTCTAGCCAACAACTGGACATCCGAATATATGCATATCAAATTATACTTAATCTAGTTTTATAAAAATTTTTGAAATATTGCGCCGTTTGTTTGGTGAAAGTTGTGTGTCAAATGTTGCAGAGTATCACTTGTCTCGTGTTCCAGAGAAACAAAACTAAGAAATATGTTTTGACTGCATGAAGACTTTCCTTCAATTGCGTAATTTAATTTTAATTCCTTAAATTAAAACAAGAAATTATTGTTGAAAGAAACTATATTTGATGCTGGTTTTTCACTCGTTTTTAATGCCCTTCATTAGCTCGATGTAAAGGCCAAAGTATTTGAAGTTTATTCAGGCTTTAACGTAATTTGCACTCAAGTTTTATATCATTTTACTTCCGACAATATTGTTTTACTTTTCCCTTTCTTATTGCGTTGGCTATTGTTTGCATTTGTTTCTTATGGGCTGACAACAGGGAATTTAAAAATCAACAAAAACCATAGCAAATAATAAACTATAGGACAAAAAAGTAGATGAAAAGTTATCCTGGATGTAGAATGACATAAGAAAAACGCAAAAACAAGAAAAGACAGGGCAGTCAAGTGTGTGTTTTTCAAGTTTTTGTTTTTGCAAAATAGAATCAACCTTAATTTTTATGGCCATTATGGTCCCGTACTTGAAAGTTACTGCGGGTGCTCTTCATTTTCCATGGTGATGACTTGTTAGTGTTTATTGTCTCTTAGCTGATGGCAGTTATACATTTTATTTTTTCTGCACAACAAAATCAAAGTCTTATTTTAGCATTCATAGCAAGTGGCGAAATCCTTGATAATAAATTTAAAATTCATCAGAAGTGCTTTGATTTCGAACTGTGTATCATTGCCTACAAAGACTATGTCAAATGGAATGGTCGCAAACCCACTTGTAATTTTGGGTGTGTGTAATGAAGTTTAAGTAAAAAATATTTAAGTGTAAATTTATGACTTCGGGGATAAATAAAAGTTGTGTTTACTTGTATAAAAGTATTTCATCTTGATGGAAATATTATCGTAAAATGTGATTAACTTTTTTGATGAAACTGCTTTAAGCAGATAAATGACAGACAATTGCCTGAACAGTCATAATGAAGTTTAGGAAACGTTCCCTGTCGTTTGTGTAGGAAACGATATTTAGTTTTAGTTTAGTTTATTTATTCGTATTAAAGTAAAGTTTATTTATTAGTATTCTCAGATGATAATCAATGAAAACAGGTCAAAGCCCTAAGCAGGATATCTCAGTAAAGGGTGTGTTTTATAGACGTAAAAAGCCTTTGAGTTGCAAGACTTTTATAACTACCGGCCATTTTGTTAGCTGTCAAGTGAAATTTGCCATTTCAACATGAACAGACTGACGCTCTCGAAAGTGTGCAAACCTTTTTTCAAAATAAATATTTTAATTATTAAAAGAATAAGAATTATTGTCGAGACTCAACATCAAACCTGCCAAATTACTAATAAAATATTTCCAAAATATTTTTGGGAATTGTCAACACTCTACACAAATTGTTTTTATATTAAAACAATTATAATTTGTTGTTGTTCTTTATTTCTCTTACAACTACAATTAGAGTCCGTAAAAATCCAACCAACTGTAGAATTAAAGCGTAAGAATATAAAAAAGAAAAAGTGATCAGTGGCTTTGATATATATTTTAAACTTCTCACTCGCTAAAGTGGAAGTTTGAAATTAATAACTTTACTTATTTTAAGAAATGTTGCGTAAAAGTTCCCTGATGATCTGCAGTAGCCCCAGTAAAATGCCCATGGAAACTAACTACAATGCCTCAATTAAAATTAAAGAGGTTTAAAAAAATTTAGATTTTTTTTAGCATCGAAAAGGCCAAGTAAAAAGCTCTTTTGTGAGCAGTGTGATTAAAAATCACAGTTTAAAGATCGAAATAAGTCCTCCATATCTTCGTGGGAACGTTCTCTTTTTATTAGGTTTTTAATAAGAGCGTATGAGTAATTTATAGTGTTGTTTCAACAAAAAATATTACTCATACGTGGAGTAGACTTTTGTTCTATTGAAACTGTTTTATCTGCTGGGGTAAGACTGTGTTGTTATCATCCATGAGGGCGTATAATTTATATTTAATAGTTGTGCCAACAAGACATATCGCTCATACGTAGAGTGAAGCAATGATTTTAAGGTCATCTAAACATTTTGTTCGTTGCAAACTATTTACCTGCATGGGTAGAGCTCTGCGTGAGTGATAAAGGGACTCCTTGCCGGCGTTCAAAGATCTTTAGTGTTGCATAACAGTTAATGAATTAGAACTAATTTTACAACAAAAAATATATTTTGCTGAGCTTTTGTATTGAAAACTTATGAGTAGTATTCATTATGACAAATTAAGGAATTTCCAGCGGGATATATAAAATTCGATTCATAGAGTCTTATAGAAGCCATCTGATACTGCAGAATATTATAGCCAGCAATTGAGTTGTCTATGTATGAGTGGTAATACAACTATGAAACCATTGTAGAGTTCAACGTGTTAAGTTGTTAACTGCAAAATATTTTCATAAAAATTTATATTTCACACACTTTCATACATTCAAGTATATTATTAAAAGGCAGATAGACTTTTTCTATTACGGCCTCGACCCAGAATCAAGTTAAAGAATATGCCTGTAGATAAAACAACTGATTGGTTTATTAATGCCTTCAATTTGTTGTTGTGATGATATTTTGTTTTAAGCTTGCTTCCTTGAACCTTTTCGATTCAACGCTTCGTCGTTTATTTTTTTCTAAATTAGATTTCGGTTAACGGATGCTAGTTGAGACCGGAGGAATAGAGTGGCTGTTTATTTTTTCATCTATTTATTCTTTATTAATTATACTTTACAAATATTGCACCCATGATAAGTGGGCTATTTTTTTTTTTTATTTGTTTCAAACAATATAATCAACTGCACCGACACTACGGTTGGTTTGTGATTCCAGGCGTTTACGTTGGTAGTTTCTTGTTTGTTGTTCTAACATTTGAATTCATTCCATGTTATAATAATATGTAAGACAATAATTCAGATATATATATTTCAGTGCATTTTATGTTTTGTTAGGTATGTGGCGGAATTGCAATATAATACTATTTATACTCTTTTTACCTTGCGCTACGAATCCTTAAAATTGTAATACAATAGCGACAGTATTTAAAGCATTTTAAGGGATTTGTGGTCTGATGGACTTTTTTGTTTTGATGCAACTTTTTTTTTCGCAATTTCTATATTTAACGTAATCAAAATATTCGTTTTAAAGATTATTGTTTGGAAGCTTTTTCAAAGGTAGAAGAGTATTTCATTGTGTATTTTAAAAGACGTGTTTAGCAAAAATTTATTTATATTTATTTAATGCAGGACTTGACCGTCGATCGCATTACAAGTAAAAGAAACAACCAAAATAGAACAGATATCTAATTTGGCAACAGGCGTAAGTTCTAGCACTTAACTTGTGAAAAAATTTATTTTGATGAGTATTTTGTTTTCAAGATAATTAAAAACTATTATGTCATTCGATGACAACAAATTCAGTAAAAATCGGGAGCATTATATTTATGTGACTTTTACTAAAATGGTATGTACTGCTGTCATTTCAGTGTGGCTTTCCATTTAAGAAAAACTATTTATAATTGCGTTTATGAAATTTTTAAAAAATTCTGACAATAGTTTCTGTTTTACACACAATTTATTCAGCAAACGAAAATACAGAAACTTTGACTTTCTGAATATTATAAATTTGTGTAAATAATAAATAGAGAGGAGGGATAGTAAAAATATTCGTTTATTTCTTACATATAAATTTCACTGATCCTAATCACGATCGCTCTACAGTGAAATGCATGTTATTTTTTGACATGGCGCGCGTTATCCAAAAAGTGCTTTTAAAAAGCATAATTTCACATAAATCACATACAGTTTCGTAGGCATTCTTATTTGGATATTTTTGTTTCATAATAATAAATACATGAGCAAATACTTACGAATTTAATTCCAGATCTAAACGAAACTTATGATTAAAAGCCTTAATTAACAATGAGGTTCGATGAAAGTGTTTCTGCAAAGAAATAAAAACAGATTTATTTTCATTAGTCTTAATAAGAATTTAACAAAAATATGCTTTTTATATGACTGAACTAGAGCATAAATAAATTTCAGTATTTATTACCGCCTTTTATAGAAATTAAATATTAAATATAATTCTAAAATAATTTATTGCATTTGCTATTATAAAGAATAATAAATCAGTTCATCCCACTTTAAACGTGTTGCAAAAAGTGTAAGTTGGGTAGTGCCAGCTTTACAAAGATTTTTGCCATTAATTTTCTTTGTGCCCGGCAGAAATTCCTTAAAAGTATTTAATCGATTCGATTACAGAGGCTGTTGCTGTTGTTGTTTGTACGAGCTCACATGAATCCAAACATTGTCCTTCAGCAGAGGCATAGAAATCATTTAATGATTTATAAAATTAATTTAAATCTTTTATTGTAAAAATAATGAAACACATAAAATAATTCAATTATTCGTTGAACGTTTAAAATGTAATTTCATTGTTGAAAATTTGTTACCTGCTATTTAAACATGATTTCATTTTCTTTCAGTTAACTGATACACAATGTTGAAACTTTTTTTGTTGTTGTTTTTGTTTTCTATTACTGTTCGCTGCCGATAATCCTGACAACAAGGACAACAATGTTTATGGCACTAATGCCGATGAGTTTTTCCAATTGCAAATTTTTATTGATAATTTCCATTGTAAAATAAGTCTTGTTATTATTAACAGATGCGTTGTGTAGCGTTTTCATTTGATTTTATTTAAATAATTGAAATTTAATTGGTAAACAGAAATAAATGTGAGCTTTTCAAAACCGCTTTCCATTAAAATGTTTCACTTGAGAGCACTTTAAATGACAATTCACAATAAATAAAATATGTATATGAAGATGGGCCACAATTTCTCAATTGCGTTATTGTTGAAATGTGCGTTTGGAAATACCTGGTAGTTGTGAATTTTTATTTAGCATGTTGTGTTTCTTACACAAATTGTTTCTAAATACAATTTTCAATTATAGCCAAATTGCAAATACGAAAACATTGAAACACAAAACATTGTTTTTGTTTTAATACGCCACAAAACTCCCACCTTTTAGCAAAGAAGTGAAAAATTTTTAAATGTTTCTCAGAAAAGAAAACGCCATAAGAAGATGTCGTAAATTTCTAAACTAACATTTCAAATTTCTTATCTTTAAAATAAGATATTTTTAAACAGACGACTTTTAATATTTTGCTAATTGGGAAGTCATATATGAAACAATTATTAAGTAGTTTGATTTATAAATAAATATATGAAAAATAATCGCAAGTAACCTTTAATTCCCAGGAGGAATTTTTTTTTGTTCCTCATCAAATTTAAGATCTGCTTTTTAGAAACACAGAGCAAACCTCAGAAAAGTTTTCCAAACCAGACATATCGATTACAGTTGTTGTAGGAACGCTTATATATAATCACTGAAGTGTATCTGGACATCAGCTCTACAGGGTAGGCTGATATCATTGAAGTGCTTTATTCAATAACGAAATAATAAATCGATAAACCAACAGATATAAATAAGACTATAAACTGTTATTCACAATATAATTTACTTGTTTGCATATATAAAACAAATAAACAGAAACTGTTATTTCAAGTCCCTGTTGAATAAAAGGGTTTATGTCTGTTTCAATGCATCAGTTTCCAAGTTGCAGGGACATTTTCCAAAAAAAATATTTTAAAAACAAGTTCATTTCGTTTGTATATCACAGAGTTCAATTCAATTCAATAAATTCTTTTCTGAGAAACGAAATCAAGGAAGCATCGATTCCGTTTTGATATCGAATCGCATGCTACAACGTGGCTGGTAATCGCGAAGGACTTAAGTTGAGAGATATTCATGGTAGACGTATGCCATGTTAAAAGGCGGATTGTGATATATGAAACCTCAAGAAAACACTTTATGCATCATCATCATCACACATATTTTATTGATATTTTTTATTAAGAAATTAGTGTTTTAGCCATCTGGATATTTAAGTTCTTTGTACTTTTTATGTCAGCTCACTGAACAACTGGTATCTTTCTGTTCCTCCTTCGATTAGAGGCTTCCCAGATATATCCACAGTCCCGATTTGTGAACTTTATTTTCAAAACATTGCAACTGTATGATTTGAAAAACCATCATTAAATTTTTTATGAAAATAAAATTAAAGGCAAAGAGAAATTTTACTAAGAAATAGAAAAGAAATAGAAGAAAGTAAAAATTATTTGCTAACTTTTCTTTTTGGCTTTTTAAAAATAAGAAAAACGCACAAGTACACACTCAATTGAGTGGAAAAGGAATTTTCATTTAGCAACAAAAACAGTTGTTTACATGTTTTTCACCTCAAAAACTAGGCTACAATTGTTTCTGGCAACTATTTACAAAACAAGAAAAGAAAAGCTGATGAACCTTAAAATAGATTTGTAACGTAAGACTAGGGAAAAAGCTAGAATAACAAAACATCCCAAAACAATAAGAAAAATAAAAATACCAGCACATAACATCAGTGTATGTGTGAGCTGAAATGAAAAAGATATAAAATCGAGTAGACACCGGCAACAAAAATATCTACAGAGCAAACGATTTGTACGACTACAGTTTACTTTAGAAGTCATTAAGTGTAACAAATCTGACTACGACCATGGCAAAAAGTATATAAAAAAGGAGTTTGTTATCAAAATATCAAAAAACAAAATAAATTTAATTATTTTTTGAAGGTGTTAGAAATGGGGAAAAGGTATACAAACCGGAACAGAGAAGATGAACGGTTGTAGCATGAAAGCTGCAATAATAATAATAATAATAATAATCTGTTTGAAATATCCTTTAAAAGGACCATGACATTATATCCATTCCCAAATACTTTTGAACGGCTTTCAAAATATTATTCTTTAGCTCTCCCTGCAAATTCAAATGTTTCATTGATGTTGTTACAACATGAAAAAATCCAGATTCAGGTTTTTAAAAATTAAATCCCAAGTTTTCCATATTGAGATCAGGATTTTAAAAATTAAAATAGACTTTTTTATATGCAGCCATGTTGCAGACTCTCTTCAAGCTCATAGACGCCATTTTTTAAAATCGTTCAAATTTATTTGTGTTGCTTCCGATTTCGATCTTTTCAATCAATCCGAAAAACTTTTTTTATATCATTAATTTGGCAATTTTATCAGGTTATAGAAACACTAAAACAAAAAAGAAAGAAATTGAATTACATTAGCCAGAATCATTTAATAACCCCGAACAACACCAAGTACGCTGTAAATATTTTATTTTAAATGCCATTCATTTCATAAGAAAAGAAAAAATTCCGATAATTTGATCTTCCCTCAAAAGATTTTTTTTTTCAAAGAAATTATAATAAACGCTCTAAAAGGCATTTAATGATTTTTTTCGAAAATAAACTTATAGAACTATTTATTTACACTGCAAAAAAAGTTAATTAATAAAACCATTAATGCTATTAAATATAATTATATTTCGAAAAAAAAAATTATAAATTTTCATTTTCTGAAGTGCCAAAATACAGAATGAAATATGTTTCTGAACGAAATCGAACTATATTTCCCTAAAGTTCAGGATGTTAAAAATTTATTCCAAGGTTTTTCATATCAAAATCAGTAGCAGTCTTTTTAGGATATTCAGAATTTATTTATTTCTTCTCACAAAAATTCATCTGTCTCGAGATATTCAAAGTAGAACACCAGTTAAACAACAAGGAAATAAATATATAAAATAAATAAAAATAATAAAAGTTAATGAAGTAGTTAAGTTGAAGTGAAACTTTCACCTCTTCGTGCGGTCCAACACTTTCAGGGAAATTAAACACAAACCAAAAATATTTATGGAAAACATTTACTAGAGATTTGCAAGTGGAAGAATAACAACAACAGCAACATCAAAGTTAATAAAAGAAAAAAAGTTACACATAAAAACCTACAATTTAAAAGCAACGTTTTGTTAATTTTTTTCTTTCTTATTTTATTTTATCTTATTTTTTCTTCTTTAATCATTAAAGTGGTTTTGGTTTGGTGTTGTTACTCCCCACTGCTCGCATCTTGCCCAGCCCACGAGTTGTTAACAAACACTCTTGAATAGAGAGAAACACGTAAAAAAAACGAAAACAGTTATAATCTAAATGCGTAATTGTACACAAATATCTATGCGTGTGTGTCTGTGTGTGTGTGAGTGTAGGCAAGCCATATTTAACACATACTGTTGCAATTATGGCATTTTTTAGATCCTGTTTAACTTTTTCCTTTAATGAAGAGGATGAAAGATGAGCCGCATGTTTATTAGAAAAAGAAAATCAAATTGCTTTAATAAGAACAAAAATAAAAGAAGAAAACCATAAAATAACAAAGAAGAATAAACATAACAAAAGTAAAACCAGTAAACCCACACATTCACACAAAAATTTTCATATACACATTCTTATGCGTTTAATGAGCATGATGAGGCACGCAAACAATTATGTTTGTATATGGGTGTGTGTGTGTAAATGTAAACTTTTTCAAAAACAGTTTTTAAACAAATAAAATAATGATGATAATAAAAAAAGGAATATAACAATTTCGGTCAGTCTTTTATGTTGTTACCAGTTTCTTTCAAAGCCGTAATATCAAAGGCAATAAACGTAATTTATTTATACAATTTCTTTTTCTTAACCGCCATTGAAGGTGTGATAAGCAAAACAAGAACATTTAAATGTATTTATGAAAGGCCCATTTTCTATTTGACCAGCTAAACAAATTTACAAAAATAAAAGGAATTCATGAAATTGTAAACATCTGAAGGTTACTTCGATTGTGGGGTGGGGGGTATTTTACTATTATGGCTTTAATTCAGTTTTTTTATGTTTGAAGTTTTAAGCGCTTAAAATAAAACACAATCCAATTAAAATTATACAACATGTTTCACTTAAATACGGCGCAGTAAAAGTTCTATATATTGAAAATTCTTTATATTGAAAAATAATCCATTTTACTTGGTGCTTTTGTATTATTTATCGTTTTATATATTTCAAGAAATATACTGGCATGTGTATGTAAAAGTCTTATAAATGTGTAGGTGTTAAAATATATCAATATAAATATTTCGTCTTAAAAAGAAATTTCATCAAAAGGTTAGTTGTTCGCATAATTGTTTTAAAGGCCACCGACCAACATTTTTCCATACACGGCCCAGTCTTTTTTTTTTTGTATTTGATTTAGTCAGTCGTTGTCACTGCATCCGAAGAATTTGATCTGAACCAGGGATGAGCTAAAGGCCAACAGCAGGCTGTAATTAAAATTCTGGGTAATGTACAGGATTCTCATGTAGAATGAAAAAGAGATGAGATACTACTGAGATTTGACTATCTACTGTCCCTCCAGAGCACATCTGATTGAATCTTATATTTTCGTGGCTTTACAGTCAAAAAAATAATCGACCTCTTCATGAAGCGAAAATTCCGCTGTTTTGGTTGCTCAAAACAATTTCTTCACAACGAAATCCTTTTCATATTCAGGAAGACAATTTAAAATTTTCGAAAGGCGCTACAGTTTTGCCATCAGTATGGAAATAAATTTTTGCTTTTCATTTAATAAAAATTTTCTATAAGGACATCATTTACGATACCTGCATCAATTTGGTATTCGTTTTAAGCCACATGATCTCTTTTGATAATGATCTGCAACTCTCGAACAGTTTTATGTCAACAGAAAGTCAACAATCATGATTTCTCTGCCATTTTTTGCAAGAAGATCTATAAAATTTATTGATCATGTCGATGCGAGCAGCTCCCACCAGAATTACAGAAAACTGATCACTGATCTGAAAACTATTCACAATTTATGTTATTATTAATACTAATCGGATTGTAAGTAGGACATTCGAAAGCATCAGGCATCATCGATAAATCATACAATTTCTAGTTGTTTCTGGTATTTTGATCATCTTTGAAGATGTCGCTATTTCTTGAACACTTTTCAAAATACTAGATGAGATCGTGATTAGATAAGATCGTTTTAATACTTTTAAAATTTCAATTAAACTGAAACAACGAAACAGAGATGAGATAGTCTTTCTGCTGTGCCTCTGCCAGCTGAATTAAACTAATGAAACTTTCCCAGTGCGAAAGGACTATACTAAGCGGGATTAGGACTCAAAGAATCGGATATTTCGCATAACATCTTATAATATTTTTTAATGATATACAATCCCATTATCATTTCTCAATCAATAACTTATTTTTTTTTTCTGCAGCCTTAAATTTAATATGATGAACATTTTGTCGCCGGCAAGTTAATTATATTTCACTGTTGTTTCATATTAACTGACGCTTTTCTAGGTAAAATATATTTAAGTGATTTTTCTTTTAATAAACATTTTATTTTTGCTATATTAATATTTATATAGGCTAATTGTTTTTAGTTAAAATCTCAGAAGGACATGATGATAAATATTCCTAGGCACAAAGGAAAGTCAACATCCTTTGTGCCTAGGAATATTTATCATCGTGTCCTTCTGAGATTTTAACTAAGAACAATTAGCCTATATAAATATTAAAATATATTTAAGTTAAAGAGGTTCCTTCTCACAAACGGAGTTTCGTTGCAAAAATAAATAAAAAAATTATGAATCGATTGTGGCAGAGATAATGTGAAATATATGAAAAACAGTTGACTCTAAAGACCCGCTAATTTTAACCGCAAAACTATCGTAATCAGATTTCTGTGCTTTTCCAGCTAAAACAAAATTATTTTAATTCCAAAATCAATTGATTTCCACGTGATACACGGTGATTGATGGAGTCTTCGATTATTATAAGAGAATCGAGATTTCGGATTTTTCCAAAGTTAAGAAATTTATTTCAAATGTTTGATATTTAAGAGATTAACCCGATTTGCAGTGGTAGACGTGATTTTTCAATGAAAAGAACTTATTAGTTTATGGAATCGTTCGGTAAGGCCATCCAAAATAAGAAAATTAAAACATAATTTTTTTTTCTAATTCTCTTTTAATTTCTTGTGATTCACCAGTTGAAATCGCTTTAAACATATAAGAAATTTAGTTTGAGAACTCTCTTTAGAATGGCACCAGTGTCATTCGGTTAAGCAGAAAGTCAAAAGTTATTAGCGGGTCACTTATCACACATCCCTACATACATTTTGACACTAGCATTAACCAGGAACGCTTCCTGAGGATTTAAAGGTAGTATAATCAATAGCTACCCGGTCTTTAAGAATGTTAAATTTTCCTACAAAAATTTCCTCAATTAAATTTCATTCTAATCTATAAGTAACAATTTTTATTGATCAATGAAAATCCCTGCAAATAAAATGATGTACAATAGCTATAACAAGAAGTCCATTTTAGTTCATTCAAACATTATCTTCAATCATGAGTTTCAAATTTCCATTCAACCTTTTATAATAAATAAACAAGTTAACATCCCTTATCTCTCTCCCTGTTTCTCTATATATCTAAGCTAAGGCAACGCAAAGACAATAAGTTAAACAGATTTCGATAATAATTATCATAAGTTTTCATTTAGAATTGCTAACAGTCATAAGCATTTCCTCAATTTCTTATCTACCCAATAAAATTAATGGCATTTTAATTTCTGTTGTCTTGCTCGTCCTCCTTGTCTGTCTATACAAAATCTTTGAATTTATTTATTTGCGATATAAATAAACTTTAAAAGAAACCAGTTTTGAATAAATTGTTCGAAAAAGGGGGGGTAAGACAAAACAACTTTCCTTCACTTTCTTTCGTACAAAACAACTGTGTCGAACACAACTTGAAATAAACGGCACGAAATAAAAACAAATTAAAGGAAAAAGCCAGCAAAACAAACGTAAATGCCTTTTAGATAATTTATGATCGTATAGTTTTTAATTTATTGGAAGATTTTAGCTGAATAGGCCATTATTAATATTTGGAAATAAATCCCTCTGGCGTTTAAAGTAGAAGAAACTGAGAAATCCTTGGTTTTTTTGTTATTTTTGGCTGTTATTAATGGCATTTTAACAACTCAAATTTTTAGTTTATTTTACAATCAGCCTGTAGACGAAAAATTTAAAAGCTTAATTTTTAAATCGCCGGTAATTTTTATTTTTTCTTAGCTGCCATAGAAAATAATATATCGGCGGGACAACGAAGTATAAATCATTATTTATGAGCGTTTTGGTAGTTAATTTACAAACTTTCCTGTAACAACAGCAATAAATTTGAGAAACATTAGAAGACTGGGAATCTGCTTTGTTTTCATTCATTGAAATATTCCTGTCTGTAGCGACTGTGAGAGCTTGTCGCATCGAAAAAATACTGTCGTCATTCTGTGAAACCCAGGATAAGTCAGAATATATTTCTTAGTTTTTATGAGATTTTTATAACAATTAACATATTATTCTATGTATCGCCCTACAAGAAATTGCATTACAAGAATTATTTGTAATTAAAAACGAGATACAAGAAAGGGTTTCAGTACTGAAAATGTTTCTTGAATGGCAATAAGCCGCAGGGCCTATTTACAGAACTTATATAAGATTATCTGTTTTATTTAAAAATTGATTTGAAATTTGCCACTTTGTGGTCTAATAGATATCGAATTATTGTTAAATATCGAGTTATTTTACACATTTTCCTCAGTGGCTGAAGATTTTGAATTTCGTCGGTGGACTAAAACGTATCCGTCACTCGAAGAATAGTCCTCACGACAGGTTTATTATGTTGAATATATAACAGGTAACGCAGATTTCATGATCTATAACTTTATAATTAGTAGCTGTAGTTGATCACTTTAGCATATTGGATTAACTTCTTTGCTGGCCATGTCTTACAACTAAAAACACGATTATAATAACGTTGCCTCTGGTAGCATAATGCGACAATATCCCAAACCGTGCTCCGGCTTCAGTAACATGTTTTCTTTCAACTGTCAAAACTTAAAAGTCGCCATTATTATTATTTTATCTATTTATACGATTAGCGTTGTGTCTGAACTGCAAGTGAGTTCTTGTTATAAATTTCATATCTTCAAACTTCATTTTTAGTTAAATGAAAGTTTTTTAAATATTCTTATTTATTCTAAGAAATATTGGGTAAAGGTTCCTTGATTATCTGCATTAGCACCCAGCGGAATGCGTCCAGAAACTGGCTAAAACCTCTTAATTGACCAGTTTCAATTTTTAAACAATATTTTGGGAAAAGGAATCAGCATATTTAAAGTTCAAGAGTTAGGAACTGTTATCACATTCAACTAAGCCACCTAAAAAGTGCTGTCAAACACAATATACACATGAGCACTGATGATGAAAGTGTTGCGACTTTCGAAAACAGCTGGTCTGCTCTGCTGTTGACTTTCCTTTGTGCCTTGGAATATTTATCATCATGTCTTTCTGAGATTTAAATTAAGTTCGAACAATAAGCCTATGAATCTAAATTCGATTTAATATAGAGTTTTTTTATTTTATTATTCACTGCAGCGCTGAGTTTTAGCTACAGTAGTAGCGAAGGATCGGTCATTATCTTCAATACACTACAACCAGTTCTATGCCTTCCCAATTGAAACAGTCCCACAGAAAAATTCGATACCATAATCACGACTGAGTGGCCAATCTAAACTGGGATCTTAGGCTCTGTAATTTTAGTGTTAACTACTTCAATTGTGAGCGGTGAAGATATGAGAGTAAGGCCTTTAACATTTTCAATGTGGGTTGTTCTATGACAGTACTCCAATGAAAAATTTCAACCAACAACTTTCGTTAAAATTAGTTTAATGAAATCTTCGTCATATACCTGAAATACTTTCTTGGTTGCTAAGAATTAATTTCGTTTATATAACAGTACAGAGAGTAGATTCATCAATAGAATGAAATAAATGCGTATATTCAATGTAATATTTTCATTGATACAGTGATGTTAATTCATTGATAGAAGGAAATGGTCATTTAGTCATTGATTAAACGCACTCAAATGTAATTTTTTCAAAGAAGTTGACGTAAATCCTAATTGTGTAAAATAAAAGATATTTTAATCTTTTTTGGCGAAAATTTAATAATTTTGTTTATTGATAAAGCGGTTTTCTTTAATCCTATTTTAACTAAACTGACATGAAAGCCAATAAAGCAATTCCAAAGAAACGTTATCAAAATATATTTGAAATTTTCATTGAATATGTGAAAATAAAAATGTAATGAAATTGTTTCGTTCGGTGTGGGAAGCCCAACTTAAACAGTCTGTAAGCCTTACTCACAAAAAACTATTTCAGGCTTATAAGATGATTATAAGACACCTATTTTATAGACAATTAGCCTTATAAGCAACTTCAAGTATATGAATATAATTTTGCAATTTCCTTTTTAATGGCCCTTTTGTTAAGCCAATGTTCACTCCAAAATTATCCTCGAGTTGTTTACTTAAACATTCTGATAACTTATTATAACAACTTAATTGCAAGTAAATAAAAACTATTTCTAGAACACCATCACACAACCTATTCGTTTGCTATTTTGTCTACTAGAATTATCCCTTAATTTTATTCTGGCATATTGTCAACATTAATGCAGTTTTAATAAGTAGAAAAAAAAACTACTGCAGGACAACAGCAAAATAGTGTAGTCTGCCAGTTAAAACTAGACATTAAACCCAATTAGCTCCGGAGGGCAGAGAGTAAAATATGTAAAAACCAAACAGCATTAGCAAAGAGGAATTAAAATTATTAGAAAACAAGAAGCTGCCTCTGAGCGTATGACAACAAATCATTAGCAAATTATTATTTCTGTTGCTTCCTTTTGCTCTTATCTAATGCCAAACATATTAGAGGCGAACTTGTTAAAGCTGATATTTCAGAATGTTGAAACATTTTGGCCACATTCATAATTTATTGGCAAGATAAATCCAAATAATCGGCCACATGATATTAAAAATCTGCATGTGAAGTAACCATTAAGAAAATTTTCCATAAATATTAAAACCTGCTATCCGTTTGTTAATGGGACTTTCGAAATTAGTTTCTTATGAATAATGATTTTAGATAAGCGACAATGATTTTGAAACAGTTTTAGCATTGAGACTTGAAAGCCTGACAAAAATGTGCTTATTTATAATTTCCGCCAAGTTTGACAACTTGATGTTCACAAATATAAATCATAATGATAAAAATCACCAGTTTTATGTCATTTTTTAACTTGAAGTTTTAGTCAATTAAAAAGAATTGTTGAAGTGGAAAAAGTAACTTTCAAAATATGCAAATACTTTTGAAGTTTGCAAAACAATAACAATCTAAACAAGTAAGAGGATTTCATAAAAATACTTAAATTTCCTAGAAAAAATATTTTTCTCCCAAGTGTTATTGGATAAATTGGAATAAGAATAGACAATTAACTTTGTAGTTGGCCAATGATATTGTGTTTAGGTCTTGTTAATAATTTCCTGCCAAATTTCCTGAATCTTTAATGTTCACATGACATTCCAAATATATGTTTCTTATCTGCATTTATGCTGTTAAACCGCTGATAAATGCAAAATATATTGTTTCAGCTATCATTGGCAGCATGAGAAACTCAATATGATTTAAAAACAGAATCTAGAAGCACTACAGTTCTTAATTTTATGTCCATCGTTTATTTCGAATGTTTGTCAAACTTTAAATTTTTTTTCTTTAATTTTTATATTATAAGATATTAAAGGTCTAACCCCCAAAAAAAGTTTTAAGTTTGTCCAAATGTTTCTTATCAATATTATTTTTCAGTTAAAAATAAAAACACAATTTTTTAATTATTGTGACATTTTTTTAGTTCTGAAGAAGATATGATCCGAATAGCTATAAAAAGAAAATTCTTCAAATGGCCCCGCCTCTCTAATGAGTGAACAAGTCTTCCTCCCATAAAATTTTAAGTGCGTTTTTCACAGAGATCCACCAGAATCTCACCAAAGATCACATTGATCCTGCTTTTGGGGTCATCGCTTGATCCTGGGGGCCAGATAACATGAAAATTGTTTGAGAACATTCGTTCTAGAAATGCAGGTGGCAACGAATCTTCAAATAACTTGACTTATGTTGATTTCTTTTCTAGTAAATAATGCAACATTTTTTACACTTTTTAACAGACAATGTCACCATTCTGTCATTTGGAAATAAACTATTTATAAGATATTAATCCCACACCCGCTACGAAGTATAATTTCTGTTTTAAATCTTCTACAAACTACCTCTTTTCTTAAAAAAAGTCAAAAAGTTTTACATATTTTTGAGAAAAGAAAACGCCATAACAGTCCCATATCATTTAGTTGAACTCCGCTATCACGTCCCTATAACGAATGACGTCAGCAATCAGTGCACTTACGACCTCAACCACAAAAAGTAAGACTCAATCATGCCAAAATATTTGCCATAATAAATAAATTTAAAAACAAATTCTCCCCAAATGTAAGATATTTAAAGAACGGCTAGCACCGGTTAATTAATAATAATAAAAATTACAGAAGTAGTTTCGTTTTTTGATAAAATAGATTGAAATTATTTATTTGCTTTTATGTACTTCAAGCTTCAGCAATAACAACGAATCGCGTCATAAATCAGATTCATCTAAAGTTAAATTGACTTTTATTTATTTGCAACTACATGAAGAACGAAAAATTATTTGTACAGGATAACCCAAAATGGCTGTAACTTTGTTTAAAAAAAAGTCTTAAAAAAACAACTCGAATTATATAAAAACATACCGCATATTTTTTTATCTTCTTTTTTTATAAAAAACCAATTCATGTTAGAATACATACTCGTATCGTAAATATGAAAGCCACGTCTTTGAAAAGCTTGAATTTTGGCGACACCCTGTAGATTTTTATGGCATGATATTATCGGTAAAGCCATTATATTAATACAAACGTTTATACTCGTATGACTATCTGGTGGAGCACCTGAAGCTTCACAACTAAACGTGAAATGAATTTCAGATAAAAGTCCTATGAAACTACAAAAAAATAAAAATGACGACGGCATCATGAATACGATGGCAAAAAGGACTCAGGAAAAATTCAGTTTGGAATGTAGAATACAGAATGCACAATGCCAACATACAAACAAACGTGTGATTCCGATAAACTTTCACAGAAATCTTCTAATAATCCTGGTGTGAGACAGTTTTACATAAGACCCTTTTATTAGTTTGGCTATTTTATTAACCACCAACCACAATAGCAGACAGGATACGTTGAATGTTGATGCTGCAATGAAATCAGTGGGATATAATTATGCAAGTCTCTGCATGATTTGTTTAGTTGACCATTTTTTATTAGAACTTTTCAATTCAAATAAACAGGCAACATGCTGAGTTTTAGTTTGATTTTGATAATATAATTTCTGGTCACTTCGATACAGTCGAGTCTGGATAATTAGAAACTCTTTTATTTAAATCCAGTAACAATTTAAATTCTTTTTAGGTCCCTTCAACATCGACAAGATCGACAAATTTGGTGCCCTCGTTAAATCACTTCCTTCAAAAGTATATATTTGGAAATTTTTTCAACTTCTTCCAAAATTTTTTTTCAAGAAAACAAAATTTTTGAAAGTGATTAATGCTCCAACACTCACTATTTCCATTTTTAGGCACGTTTCTTTATTCACTTGATAACAGGTAATAAATCTATTATTAATCTTATTGGGAATGACAGAAGACCCTGTGGGCGATCCTAAGTTATATTATCCGTGTCGCAGGACGAAGCCCTTCTAAAGAATTCAACGATCTACTCGTAAAGAAGTTGAAAGACTTCAACTTCCCAGACTTCTTCACGATCTTTCCTACTCTGTCTTGTACGACAATTGTACTCTGCTGGTTTGTTCAGATACATTTTTTCCGATTTCCAGTTCAATCAATCTCTCTAAAAAATTTTGCTACTTTTAAATTAAATGCCAAGTATTCGATTGTTTGTCCAAGTTTATGCAAAAATAAAGTAAATAAATTTGTGCATAGACTTTTAAAGACTTTTTAAACAAGTGAATTCTCTTTAAAAAATATTTCAATTATATAAACAAGAAATTAAAAATTCTAAAACTGAAACTGAAACGTATTCATTCTCCATATTATAATTTATTATATTGTGCACTAAACCTCTTAATGAATTTTTCTATAATTCATCATGCAAATGCATTTATCATATTTTTGTATGCAAAACACTCAGCTTTACCAGACTTAAAATACTTTATCGAATTTTTGTTTAAATCTAATACAAAAGGATTTGCAAATAAGCCTGCCAAAAACTCTCTATTGGTCGATATAATTCAATTGTCCTTTTTAATTTTCAATTTAGGAGATTAAGTATGACCTCAACTCAAGCCGATGTAGATGCGGATAGAAGCATTCGGTATAAAAATAGATAATATTCTCATGTAAATAAACGTGAGTTTTATTGTAAAACAGAGGTTCCCAATTAATTTTTGTTTAATGCTGTCATGATTGCAGAGTCAGATTCAGCGAGTCACATCTATTAATACAGAAAATTGAAAAGTTAATTTTTAAATATGAGTTTTGGATTTAAATCCCATAGGTTTCTTTCACTTTTACAAACTATTTAAGAATCCGTTTTAAATCAAACGATAATAAACCAACACGGCCTTTTATTCGAACCATACGATACTCGATTAATTTTGCTATTCAAATGGTTACACCGACATGAACTTATGAATACAAACAGTTAAATTTCCATATCCGCTATATTTTGTATAAAAATGCTATGATTTGAATTCTCTATAAAAGTGTAGAAATGTTTATTTTAGGCATGTTGCCAAAAATTGTTTTTATTAAACCGATACAGGCAGGCATACATGGAAAAATCAAACACACACACACACATACACGTATACAAAAACCTTAAATCACATGCACACAGTTGGCCGCATGTGAAACAAAAGTTTATAGAATTGTTTATTTAAATTGGAAAATATGCTGTGATGGGTTTTAGAAAATATCTAACAAAGAAGTAATAATACATGTTGTAAATATTGCTTGTAATAGTTGTTTGAATGTGAAATTAAAACACACAGCCACACATACACACACATAAGTATTTGTCGGAAGGCAAACAACCAGTTAGTAATTATACCGTATTTAAATTAAGGCAGCACAACATCAAAGTATGTCCTAAACCCATGACTGCAATAAAAAAGTTAAAATCTCTGTAGTTGTCAATATGAATTTGTTTTTTCAACACAACTTTTGTATGGAAATAATTTTAATTTATTATGTGCATAATTCCACAGACAATTCTCCAAAAAAGGTTACCCATAATTAACATAAAGGAAGGGCTGTAGTGGCAAGTCTGTGGGTTTTCAATAATATTTAAAAAAAAACGATTAAGAATTTACAGGATATTAATATTTTTAGTCGCAGGCTGAATGTAACAGCTACACTGATTGAATTTTTCAACTGAAAAGATAATGTTGTGGAAATACTTTAAGCACACCAACACTGTCCTACAAATGACACCCGTGTACGCCATGATAATACAAAGTTATTTTTCCCATACGTGTTGTTAGTTTCAAGTAATATTTTTTTTAACTGGAAATGAATTTTAGTGTCTTATATATTTCAATAGTCTAGTCATCTCAGAGGATGGGGAATTAGTGTGCCAAAACTTCTAAAAACTTCAATTCATTTTAACCATTTTCTTTGACCACCATCACGGTATCGAATATTAAGCATTCCTGGTAGCTTCCAGATTTCTGCTGGCAAAGCACAGACATTCGAGGATCATGTTGTACTCCAAGTAAATATTAATAAAAATAAAAAAAGTCAAACTTTCCTTAAAGTGATCATTCGATCATTGTCTTGTAAGTTGTTTTGTAACATTCTAATTATTTTCAATATGTTGTTGGCGATCACAAGTGCTGAATGAAATATTTATAATAAAATGGGCACTTGCCAGGCTGTACGAGAAATGTATACGAAAACTACTTAATTCAAGGCTTAAGGCACTGAATAGTGTTTTCGTAGATATACGAAATATTTGATTGTATAAGTCAAAGTACAATTTTATTACAATTGTTTCTCGTTATTATGTTCCTCATTATTATGAATGACTGATCTTCATTTATAATTAAAAGTATAATTGCTGAAGTTATTTGAAAGGAATTACTCCTCATTTCATTTTGATTGGAACAAGACTATATTTTTAGTTTCTTAAGAAAAAAACTTATCTATAGTCTTCTTTAAACAATTATTTGAAGCAGAAAAAGAAAGAAGTGAATAAAAGGAGTTGATATAAAATCAATTTTCTTAACTGTATTAAAGTATCAGGACTTTAATGAAATAATTAAAAATTCGTTGACTAAAACAAATAAAGAACTCAAAAACAGTAACTCTAGAAAAATAAATTAACTGAATTATTATATAAAAATCCACTGCAAAACCACAAGGTTTTGCATGGACCCTGATAAACATTTTGAAGAGATCCATAGAGTACAAAATTACACGATTCATGTTGATTATTTCTAGAGATTGTTTAGAGCAGAAAAGCACTTTATAAGTGTTACACATGTAGGAAAAATTACTGAAAATATCTCTAAACTTCGCTCAATTAAAATGTATCGTTGGAAATATTTCATTGCGTAAACGAACCTGCGTCATTAAATCAATGACAAATAATCAATTGCTTGTTGCCTTTTTGAGAACTTCAAAGTCTATGCTTTGGCTTGGAAGTTTTCAAATGAACTATAAGAGTTTGTGTTTAAGCTGAGAGGTTTTTGTTATTTTGCAATTAAGTTGAACTTTATTGAGGATTTTTTATCAGGAACAATGAAATTCAGGATATAGACAAATTTGGCCACATAATAAACACAAAAATTGTTTATGTATTTTGTACAATTGCAATTAAGATTTTCAACGTAGTTATTTCATAGTTAATCAATATTATAATTCTTCGAATACTTCTGAGGTTTGCTTTTATAGATCTGAAAACATTAAACGTATTAACATTTCAAAAAAATTTGATATAATGGAAACAATGCAAATTTATGTTCTCCTTTGAATGTTTATATCTTTTAAGGATCTTACATATATAATAAAAGTTACAGATGCAATACACATCTGAAAATATTAATGTCTATGATTTTATATTTATCTACTTTATATTTCAGGCCATTTTTCATGTGGTTACGCGTTTATCCACATGCATCTCTAGATGTTTTTGTAGTTGCATGGAAGTGTAAACAAATATATTCATTAGCCTAATGGAGTTTTTCAATTTAATTAAATAACCATTAGATATGAAAGTAAACAGTGACGCACTGTTATTGGAAAAAGCAGTTAAAATTTTACTAATTGAAATCAATTTTATTATTTGTTTAGTTGCATACGAGTTGCACGAATATAAAAGCCTTGGCAAACGTACAGTTTACCAATTAATATTACAAACGTAAAGATTTTCCAGACTGTTTTTGTATATTCAAAATAAAAAATTTCATTTGGATTTTTATATTGAAAGCAAAAGCAAATTGAGTTTGTGAATTCCCGGGTTTGTTTCAGTGTAAATTATCAAACGAAATTGTTTATTGATTTAACAAAAAGAGGCAGGTTTTATTTTTCTCTCAGGTTTTATTTTTCTCTTCAATATTTGAACAAATTTTGTTATGGAGTTGTTTATTTAAGCATTACGGCTTTAGGCCAACGATTTGAAAATTAATTATGAAAGTGTCAATTATTTAATAGTTTTATGTAAATTTTTTCTTTTATATTCCAGTCCAACTAAAATTGCCATGACAAATAAAATGGCAAATAAAACACTCAGTTTCAAATACAAATCAGGGAACAACATCAATAGATATTAATTTAAATAATTTTTCATTGTGCCCAGCGCATTACATCAACGGGGATTTCGGAACTCGTATCATCAGTTGTCGGTCTTTTTTTGTTCTAAATATTTAGATTCCTGAAGGAGTTATATATAAAAAATTGTCTTAGAAGTATCAAAACTGCAAGTAAATACTTTGTTTTTACTTCTCAAGTATCGATCAGTTTGTATTTTCGAAGCGATTTTTAACAATATCCAGATAATTTTTATTAATTATGATACTATTTTGCTTACAGAAAATTTTAAGTTATTTGTGGTAATATATTTATATTAAAAATATTTTCAGTTAAAAAATATAATTCAATTAAAAGTCACTTATAACAGACTTTCATAAGATAAATTAATAAATTACTAGTAATTATTTGTATCCAAGGCCGCTTTTTGGCAGAAATTTCTAGTTGAATTAAAATTAATGGCAAGGATATGTCTACTACGTCCCCGATCCTTCAGAGAGTATGCAGTAGGCAATTTGTCTTAATCAATTCAAAAAGTTGTTAGAAACGATATACCAAAATCACTAAAAAGGTGACTTAAAAGACAACTTCTTGCCAAGACAACCCGTTGTAAAAAGCATTAAAAATTTCGCGATTCCCACTACTCTGGACCAAAAAGTATTGACTTCTGTTTTTACTGGGTTCCTAAAACTTTAGAGGCTGTTCAGATATATGAAATAAATTTATTAATGTGACATTGGATTATATTAATCCATAATGGTTTTAGCAATGATAGAAATTAATTTCATTTATTTGCTTAATAATTACAACGAAATTTAAAAAAAATTAGGTTTGGGGTAAATTATAAAAAAACTATTATAAGTGTAATAACTATTCGTTTCCATGATTTAATAGCTTTTACAATGAAACTAATTTCAAATTATTTATTTAAGCTTATGCCTCGTTAAGTTTTAATTAAAGCAAGATAATATGTATTGAATAATTATTAAAATGATATAAAAGCAAGTTTCATAATTACGGATACACAAACAAATATATTAATAGAATTCATGGAAAGAATAATTTAAATAAAGATATTAGCAGCCACGTATTTAATACGAATTCAGGGTAGACATGAATGGATTTCAGAGATACTCGTGCATTGACTTTGATGCCGATGAGTGGGAATAGCTTAAATTTTACTATATATTTACATATAATTTTACATATTAATTAAGAAATTGAAATAAAATTCAAAAGCGATTGCGCTATTTATATCCGAAAAGGTCAATTCAAGCTAAGTAAATATTTTGTGATATAAAAGGACAAGAGAAAATTTTAGCAGGAGCTATTGGAAATTGTGACAAGCACAGTAATCAAGCAATATATGCAAATGCAAAGGTATGTGTGAGTACATACTTTTAATAAACAATTTTGATAAATAAAATAAGCTAAAAGAAACTAAAATAAAAAGCGTATGAATATGAAAAGAGAATATGAAAAGAGTATGAAATTGATCCTCTCAACAAAGAAAGAATTTAAAATGCATCATGTATTAAATTTCATATTGTTGGCATATGAGAGTAGAGGTTACCGAAGGGTCTCTGATGAACAGTTTTTGGGTTAAAATTCCCTTTAATTACTGCTGTTTACCATCCCTGAAAATGCGTCATATTTCTATTAACTTTTCCTTTTATCATACAACAACTAAATCTATTTTCCTAATTTCTTTTATTCGTTAGAGTGTACAAAAGTTTGTTGTTAACAGAAAAATACATCAAATAGTTTTCAAAGTAATTTGTATGGTTGAATATTAAATACATGTCACAAACATTATAAAAAATAGGAAAGCAGAGAAAAGGTTTTTGTGAAGCGCTGTATGCCAAGAAATAATTTTTTTTTATTTTGGAAAACTGGCAGATATTTACGCACACGTCGTTTATGCTTTTACCAGAGTATTAAAGTAAAATTTAATTTCCTTAATCCGCAACACAATCTAACGCATCATAAAGAGAGCTGTAACACATGTTTCATGTTCGTGATAAAACAATCTCACACCCAATTGGTAAACTCAGAAGATCTCTTTACTTCTAGGCCTTATTGAAGGCCTGCTTGGGCATTTCTTTTATTCAATTGCCATGCTTTTGTAAATTATAGAGAAGGTATCAGCCTTTCCTTGCAAATGATACGACATTTTTCAGTATGTGTTTTAAATCAAAACAATGTGTTAATCATAAAGGCCGACTGACTCTTTCATAGATTAGATTAGATTAGATGATTAGATGATTGTATTATTAAATCAAGTATTTATATAACATTAAATATTTATTAATAAAATATTTACAAAATAAAAAAGCGATAAACAAAAATATTAAACAACATTAACAACTATTAAAGATATTTCAATGTAGTCAATAAAATCCTAAACTTACAATCCGGAAGTAGTGCAAATCTGGACATTTACTAATGCTTATTACAACGGGTTGTCCTTGAAAGAAGTTCTCCCTTTTGTCATCTTTTCAGTGAATCCCAAGTCATATTTCTGATGTTATATATCTGATTTTTGTACGTATTTTCTAACAACTTTTTAAATGAGTCGCCCACTGCGAAATTTCTGAAGGGTCGGGAACGCAATAGTTTAAAATCAACTACAGATATCTCCAAATAGCGAACGCGTATATAAATAATTATTAGTAATTTACCAATTTTTCTATTCAATTATATTTTTTGTAACAAAAATTCATAAATAATAAATACTTGCAAAAACTATAAATAACTTTCAACCTCGTGTGATGAAAACAACTTCTAGATGAATTTTCAGGTGTTATATAATATACATACGGATTGTTATATAATATACATATGGGTGATTCCATGTCAAAGTGATGAAGAGCTGGATTGGAATAGTATTCAGTCAGAGCTTCTATTTTATTGTATTTACAATTCATACTAAAGGAAGATATTAAAATATATCTTCTTTCCAAAGTTGTATCATATTAAAAATGTCAATGTCATTTCAAGGAGAGTATTTGGGACTCCATTTTTGGAAAATGTTGGGTTACTCAAAAAATGTATGTATATATTTTGGACAAAATTTATTTTAGCAATACAACTAAAATTTAAAGATCTTGAAACTTTAAAGGATGTATATTTTCCTTTTTTGGATATAATTTCCTTTTCTTTTAAAACCTTCGACAAAATAATCTCCTCCATCGATATATATTTCATACTAAAACGATTTTTAATTAAACTTAAAGCGAATATTTTGGGCTGAAATATATGAAACAGCTTATAGTTGTTGGATAATTATAATATTTGAAAAGTTTTTAAATTTTAAAAATATATTTCATCAAGAAAAATATTTTACAGTGAACTTTTTAATAACAGCACCCATTTTTTGAAGGATCTGTGTTTTTCCCACTTTTAAAACAAACGTTTTTTCAAAAAAATTTTTATAAATAATATTAAGCTCCAACAGTTTATTATTTTATTAAAGTTGGACCATCGCAAGAGCTTATGAAAGAGAGGGTGGATCACTTTAACCACAACGATAACGTGTGTAAGTTCTTTTTCATAAAAAAGGAAGTACAAAGGCCTTCTAGAAGGCGTCTTGACACCTACCTTTTCTCGCAGGGCTGTAATACTCAACAAACACTTACACAGATTTACATAAAAAAGAACTTTCCCTAATACACTTTTGACAAATACACACACAAACACACATAATGACGCAACTACTTTTTCATTATTTTCTCGTAACAAAGTTGTGGTTTTGGAGTGAAAAACAGAAAACTACTCATACGTTTGTAAGCCGAAAAAGTAGTAGAAAATATAAATAAAAAATAGCATATTTCAGAAAAAAAGTATGTAACAACTGGGAGACGAGAACCGTGACAACCCATATGACAACAACATACAACATCACTCACATTTAATGAATGACAAACAGCAACAAACCTGAATTTCATATGATATAAAACAAAAATTGTGACAAAAATGTTGCATAATTTCATGTCTTTTTCTAAAACGTAAAATACCACGGGGAACACATTTTATGTGATTAGTTGCTGCTGGAGTTGTCGCCAAAGTTGGCCAGAAATCGTGACGAAAATAATGCCATATCTGCAATAGCAAAATGAGTTTTGGATTTCAAATTAATTACACAAGTAAAATTTATTTTTTGCTGTAATGCTCTATACGTTTGTGGTATATTTACTTGTCTTAGAGGTATAAAAAGCTAAAAAAGACATAAAAGTGGGCGCAAACAGCATTTAATCTGCTGTAGTGGAGTGCTGCTCACATCGTACTGAAGTGTTTATATTTCTTTTAGAAATTTACATGGGTCATGTGACTTCGGCTTAGCTTATTTATTTATCTGTTTTTGGCTTATTGATTCTCTGCAAGAAAATATATATTGTGTTGAAAGGGCTACAACCTCCCCAGGGTAAAATTGTTGGGTGGGTTATTACATTCCTTTTGAATACCCTAAAAGTGTAGGACATATTCCCACTCATATAAGGTTTGGTATGTTGCTTAAAACATACGACAATTACATAAAAGATAACAAACCTATGCCTCGTTTCTGCAACTGAAGTGAGAACTTCTCGCATCGAGAAAATTGTCGTCACTCTGTGAACCACAGGATGAGTCTGAATATATTTCTTAATGCATTTATAATTTTAATAGGTTTTTATAATAATAAGGATAACCCTACAATAAAGAGCATGATAAAAATAATTATTTAGTTTTTCGATGGGAGAACTTCTCACATCAGTTACAGAAACGAGGCACAGGTCCACAGACTGGCACTGCGATCGAAAATAGATCTTGTTTGGCATAGACCTTAAGAGGTTTAGTGTGCGACTACGCATTTCTGTCTGATGTCCTCCGATGTTAAATGCCACCAACAACCTCGCAAAACGATATATTCACTCTGAATGTGTCTTATCCTTCTGCAAAGGATAATTGAGTGAAAAATAATTAGCAAGAAAACCAGTGATCAGTTGCAGTCAAGGCACGAAGGCCTAACCTTCTATCTTCCCGGCTTTTATAGTTTCGGCATAATGGGATGAGTTATCTGTGAGAAATCTCACAAAAATATAAAAGGACTTTCTGTTCTTTTTAATAAGTAAACAATATTTACATGAATAAGTTCAGCAGCTCAGCATAACTACAACAAAAATTTCATCTTTTAGTGCTTTTCAAATTAAATCAAATCACAATCAACCAAATCAAATAATTCAATATAAAAACATTTTATGAAGTAGAATTATAAATTTTACCAACAGCACAAATCAAATTAATAATAATGCACTACAATACTTTTTTTTATAGCTGCAACTTAAACTTTGTTGGAGGCATCATAAAATAAAGTTGTACATTTTCTTTTGCACTTCTTTTACTCGCAAGCTATTCGAAGTTAAATCTTTGCTACTGCCAAAAAAAATTAAAATATGTCAGAAGGTGTCGTATAAACACATTTGAATATGTGAACAACAAAGTTGCCAAGCAAAAGTTTTATTCACTTACATTTAAAGTATGTGCGAGTGTGCAAAAGAGGAAAAATAAAAATAAACGCAAAAAATTGGAGCAGGAATGTGTGGTGGCATACCCACATTCTAGTTGCTGATTGTACTTAAGTGGAACGGATATTAAAATGAAGCACTGTCGGAAACGGATGTATAAACAAAAATTGCTGAATTGAATGTTACTTACGGTAATACACAAACATCCATATAAAATGTTGCTGTTTCTAAGCGAAAAATAACGAAAAACTAAAAATATCCTGTTTGAGTATTCCCTTTTATTACGATATTGTTGGAATATTTTGAAAGAAAATAACACCAACAACTATTTAATGACAAAAAAGCTATAAACAAATTTCGTAAGAAACATGGAATTTTTTATGAAAATAAAAATTATTATTTTGCTCAAAGGAGTTCCTAAAACACGTGCCAAACGCACTCGCAGGATATTAACAGGAAATATTGTAGGTTTCGATATGAGCAATTTTAAAGATTCAAAGGAAATTTTGTCAAGAACATTCGAGTCTTATAATTGCCGTTATGAAGTTAATTGTAAATAAATTATTATTCATGAGCCACAGACATAATTTTATCTAGACTTTTAAATTTCAAACAATAGCTCTTAAGGATATTCTACCAATCAGAGGTCAAAACGTTAAACAGTTGTCAATACTGGAATCCATACACTTCAGATTCGATACTTTATCAATTGCACAATCAGATATTTTTAAATCTAAATTTCTAGTGTCCCGAAAATCAAGTACAAAAGTGGCAAATTATAGCAACAGCAGCGAAGTGCGCTAAAACATATTCGAAATAATTTCTTTCAGAATTCCAGCAAAAAAGGTATCCCACAATTAAATCATTCCAATATATTTTGAATGTTTTAAGACAATTTGAATATTTCACCTCATCGCATTATTGCATTCGACAGTAATCAAAATTCGTATGGAAGTTGTATTGAAACTTCGATTGATGTCGATACCGAATGCGGTAACTTGGCTTCTGATTTCAATTCATAAAAATTCAGTAATTGAATATTGTTCAAGTCAAGTTTTGTGCTCTTCTCCAACTTTTTAATGCAGTGTTTGTTTGGTAATGAGAGGACGATATGAAATCTATGTGATATTTCTAGGAGTGCTCGTGAGCCATTTTTGTTGTGTTTGAGCAGGACTTTCAGTTCGAGTCTTAAAACATTAATCACATCATAATATTTAAGAAATCCACACCATTTTTTAAACAAACATCCGGGACCATTTAAATATTTCTTTGTTCATTCAAATTTCTCTTCAAACACTATCATTCACGTAATACTTCATAGTAACTGAAAGCATTTATAAAACAACAAACAGTTCCTTTTAGAAAGTGTAGAACAGAGATACGCTCTTAAATGACTTTTTTGCCACTTCTTCAACGTCTACATATAATTTCCCAAGTACAGCAGAAGTTTCAGTTGTTTGTCTGTATTGTCAGCATTTTAATACCTTTTCATCAGTCGCAGCAAATCCTAAGAAAATACTTCTAAATAAATAAATGAAGTCAGAAATAAGTGAATTAAATCATCTTCCGTTATTTGTGTGCGAGTATTAATGGCTTAAAGTTTAATTTTTGGCATCTGAAAAGTAAAAGCCAGCAAACTTTAATATCCCTCTTTATTTAAACAATTTGTTTTCGTTAAGCGTAAATAGAAAAGTCAAAAGCCCATGACTTAATTTCCCACGAATATAATAAATTCATATTTTTCCCCAGCAGAAAATAAATTTAAATGCAAAGAAAAATACTTAAAATAAATGAAAATTAATAAATAAGGAACCGTAAAGAATGCATGCCAAAGCCTCTAAGACTTTCCAAACTTCAAGGTAAAATAAATATATTTTCTGCCGTTTAAAATACAAATTCTTTACGAGTGGTTGCGTTCATTATTTCAACTCGTGGGGATTGAAATAAACATCGTTTATAAAAAAAGAAATATAAAAATCTGGAGAAAAAAAAAGTACGCTCAGCAAAAAGAATTTAAATTTAAATTCTACTTTTATAAACTTCAAGATATTCAAAATATACGACTGCAGCCATAAATTAAACGGAGATATTTTGAAAGATACAAAACAAAAACAACAACCATTAAGCCACAAACATAATCATCAAAGTCAAATTTGAATACACCAAAAGTGACAGGTTATTAACACGATATAAAAATCTGGAACCACAAATTAGCTGAACTTATCTTTCAACCGCAGGAAGTTGAAGTGAAACAAATTTGTGGGAGAGCAAATTTTAAATTGAGAAAGTGTTTAATTTGTACCACAACTTGTTGCCTGAAGCTTCTTCCTTTTGATTTATCTCATACGCATCATATGCGTTTTCACGCCTCTTGCATGTAAATAAAACAAAAATGCCTGAGACAATTCTCGTGAAGTAGGCGGAGGGATATAAATATGTAATTAATTAACTTTTTAATAATTTCTAAAATTTTCAAAGTAAAATTAATTGCGTGCCAAATATTTGGCCAAAGAAGTGTGACCAATAAATTTTAATGAATTTTATAGACTGATTGTTCGCCAAGGGTTTTCCAATTTAGAAAGGCATGATAAATAATATTTTAAGGCACAACGGAAGGTTAACAACAGTTTTATAAATTGTCAAGTGCAATTCTGTTTAATACCACTCGATTAGGGTGAAAGTTTATTAAGTATCATCGATAACCAATTACCGAACACTATCGGAATTTATTTGGCTCAATCAACACTTGTCGGAACCAAAACTGTTTTCATCAGTGTTAAGGGTCTTACAGCCAATTATTTGAATGTATGAAGGCGCCTAACATTAACAACAATAATCTTAAGAGGAAAAACTAAAATAAAATGTTTAAAATGTGAAAGTAGTAGAAAAACACTTCCTTATTATGGTTTTCATTTTGATATGATGTTCTGTTGAATGAGAAGAAAGTTCCATTGAAAATAAATAATTCAAATTTCTAATACGAGGTTTTTAAAAAAATTTGGTGAATTTTGAAGCTCGCGATCACATAAATCCGGTTGGTGCTCATTTCTAGGGTACTACACCCATAATGCGAATTTTATTATACAGTAAAACTTCTCCTAACGGACAGCTCTCCTGCAATCGGACAAAGTCTATGGAATCGAGATTTTCAATCGTTTTCCGAAAACAAAGTATATTCTCAGGACTGGACACTTAAATGACCGGACGCGAACACAAGCCAAGCCGAACCAAATTCAAAACAAAGTTGGCATTAATTCAAAAACTTTAATTGAAACAAAAGTTTTTAAATTAGTACATATTTTTGGGAATTGTGGTTTTCTTAAACCGTTTTAATTTTAATTGTGTGCTGATTCCTCTTCAAAATGATCAAGTGAGGGGTTTTATTTAGTTTCTATACGCATTTCACTGGGGCTGATGCAGATCATCAGGGAACCTTTACCCAACGTTTCTTAGAATAACTAAAGATGTATATTTCTTTCAAACTTCCACTTTAATAAGTGAGAAGCTTAAAAAGAAATATAAAAGTCATAACAAGAACCCATTGATCACTTTTCCAGTTGTAGAATAAAAACGTAAGAAAATAAAAAAGGAAGAGTGATCAGTCCGTTCTTGTTGTGACTTTGATTTTTGTTTCAAGCTTCTCACTTATAAAAAAGGAAATTTGAAATAAATATCTTTAATGACTTAAGAACTGTTTCAAGGATTGGAAGAATAAACGCCATCAAAAACCACAGTTGTCGATATCGATAGTTGTCCTAAATTTTAACTATCGAATTTATATATCAGACTCATGGTTAGAGAAAAGGCTATACTAGAGTAATTTTGAAGGAAAGATAATAATAACTAATGGTGCGAAACTATTTTCAGTGTATGTTAAAGTCCTTCTTTTGCGACTTTAAAATACAATTTATTGTAATTTCCTTTGTCTATTAAATTATATAAACTGTATAAGATTTTGGGGTTCAAGGAAGTAAAAGAGCCGAACAAATATTGCCCCATTTTATATTAAAAAACCCAAAAAAAGACGAAAGAAACAGCGTGTTATTTTGCAAATACCTTCACAAAATTACATCTTCAGTTGAGAATCTTTAGATTTATTTCAATCTAAAATTGAAAGGACCTTTTAAATTTTGTGGTAACAACCACATCCAGCAAAATGAATATAATAATACATGCATATTAATACAAATTGTTCAGGCCAAATGAGTAGACTTACTTGGAAGTTATGCCAGATGGCACATAAAAACATTCCATTTAAATCTTTAATGGACGAACTTATGAGCTGAAGAGTTTGCCATAATACACTCATATTAACATGCATACACAGACACACTCGTATCGTTATCACGAAGGCAGAAGATGTAGTAAACGCATGAATTTGAAAAGTTTTTATATTCAAGAGCTGTTTGAAGATGCTAAATAGTTGGTAGTGGCGGCAAGTTAAGGTAATCCAGGGGTCTGCTCGTTGCCTTGTCCTTTATTTGTTTTCTTAATGGCCGTTTTTATATGAACAACATAATTTAATATGCAGTACATAATTTCTTAGTTAATCCTGTATTTTTCTTATTTCTTTACACTTTTCTAAAGTCGTTACTCTCAAATAACGTATATGAATATTATCCATTTAAACAACTTGACCTAAACGATGTTCATAATAGTCAAAACAATTTTTAAATTCATTGTAACTGTGGTAGTTTGAATCCAAAAGCTTCTTTGCTTTTGCATTTTATATTCAAGAGTATCTTGGACGTTTTCTTTTGTTTGAAACATAAATTCGTTAACCCTCAGCGAAGGAAGGAATTTTATGGTCAGCACAGGTGGAATATAGTAGCAAATACATTTGCCAAAACACATTTTTGCACTTAACACTTTAGTTCCATCTGTTTAAATTAATAATGTGAGGAATGATGCGAAAATTGCTTCGGTAAATGGCAGGCAATGAAAGCAAATATTTGAAACGTCATCAATCAAAATAAAAGTACAATAAAAGTAATTAAATGAAATAATGAACTCACATGAATATAACAGAGATTCTCTCATTAAGATCTTTTTCTTTAAATTTAAATATAAAAATGAAAAAATGAGTGTGACAAATTTTTTATTCATTTTTAAGATCTATCTAACATCGACTAAATGTCCGGCACGGTTTCTTTGAGTGAAACATCCATGTCTGGGGCACATAAAGCAGACTGAATTCGGCCGATAACTGTGATAAGTGGCTGCAAATTAAGAAAACCCCTCATGAAGGGGGTCGAATTGGACGACCTGGGTGGCCAGTTCACATCACCATTTAAAATCAACATGTCCTCAAATCACTTGTCCACACTATCCAACATGGCATATCGTTGATGACTTCATGAACCAGTTCAGGTTAAAATAAACTGATATTCATCGATCTATAGAGATCGTCATATATTTACCGATATCCTTTTCAAAGATAAATGGAGCGGTGAGGTGGTAGATATAAATTGGACGTTTTTGGATCTCATGTGGGTTGGTCTTGTTTCAAAGTCGACTATTTTCTTTTTCCTTCGCTGAAGACGATTTCTCGATGACGACGATTTTTCAAAGATAATGATGTATTTGCTAGTGTTGTTGAATTTTATTCAGAAGTTCAAAGTTATGCTTTCTAGATTTTTAAAATCTCTTTACATCATTTCAAATAATTGGTAATTTTCTCCACTATCTAATAATTTTTTAAAGAGTTCTATCGACTTGGCTATTTAAGGGTTAATGACGCACGCACATACTCTTCTAACGAACCTCTCCTATAATTTCCCCATCAAAATATAAGTATGCAAAGGAGAACAATAAAGTGTAGGATTTCTCTTACGTATAACTGCTGTCCTTATAAATTTGTTGCTAAGAATGTTGAAAATATTTTACGAATTTAACTTCACAGCAAAATGTCTTTAATAAACTTTGAAGGTCTGTTTATGATTCCTTTTATATGTGCGGACATCATCCCTTCGACATATTCTGTTGCACAATATATTATTTCATGTCTCAAAATATTTTTAAAAAGATTTTAGTTTTACATCTTATACAGGATATTTTGAACAGAATAATTTTATATTGAAGGACAAAATAAATTATCTTAAATTTCACTTGTCGAATTTTATTATTAAGAACTAACAAGTTTGAGATGAATATTCTTGATTCGGTTTTGAATATTTAAACAGAAGGGAAAAGATAATAAAACAAATATATTTCTGAAACCACTGCACAGTGGCTCACATGTGACTCATAAGATCGAAGGTTAGCCAGCTCTAATGACTCATGCCTACTTTTTCGCACAGTGCCCTCTTTTTTTTCGTAAACTTGCAGATGAACTGGCCGCATGAGCAAAGAATACTATCTGCAAAAGGTTTTAATCCCTTCTTGAAGCCCACAGGACAGCGTAACTGTCCATACAGCGCGGTTAATAATCGATTTATTGTAAAATCAAGTTGTTTCCAGAACTGACCTGTTTATTAATACCTTCGTAATACTTTTCCTTAAGTGACAATTATCTCACCAACTAGAAACTCTGCAAAATACTCAAAAATTGAAAGGATTTGTCAAAGATAGCGCTGCTTGAATGAAGCATAAACAGCGTAGTTACAGCGGACAAATACCGGGAGACGTTTTTAATAAAAAAATTTACTTGTATGTTTCTCATACCCTCCTTTTGTATTGTGTCCCAACGCATATACTTAATATAAATATACTTAAAACTGATACGACATATTATACGCACATTTTTAGTGTGGTTCATGTTCTTATCTTTTTAAAAGGTGTAAAACTTATACACATTAATATAACATTCTAACAAATGAAAATTTGTAAAATATATTTGTTTGATAGAACTATGATGCAACTATCCATCAGCACTCATAGCATTTTCATTTCCATATTTTAATACATATTTTAGTCGTCATTAAATTTAGATGAACTCATCCGAATACTTGTGTTGTGTCTGCCCAAACAATGACACTTTACGCATGTCATATTGCTCTAGGAGGAACTATTTATTAAAACTTTATATGCAACTGTTTGTTATAATATTTGTTTCATGTAAGCTTAAGCAAAACTTAAAATTAGTTTATATATGAAAGTATTTTTATACCTCAACAACAATCCAATTCAAGTGTCATGTTGTTCCATGATGACAAATTTTCAAGATTAAAAACTACAAATAACTGTGACAGTTTATCATTATTAAATTTATAACTAAACATATAAATAGAGTCACATTTAAATTAAAATGTGTATTGGAAAATAAAATGTGGTAAAGAGCAGCCCAGTAGTTCAAACTTGTGAATGGAAAATTGTCTAACAAAAACTTTGTTAGATTTTCAGTTTTTTTTCAGTATTAAGAATCTTAAAATAGAAGCACTTAACAAGCCAAAATTGATATAGAAAATGGTTTAGAGTAACCTTATATCTATATCTGCGTGAGAGGACAAAACAATATATTTCAGAAAACAGCAAACATTTTCAGAAACTTGAAGAAATCTACACTCGATTTTTATAAATGCACACGATCTTCTACAAAGTTTTCCCTGCCTTAATTATCTTCAATATAATATTTCTAGTGACTTGGATTAGATCTTCGGAAAACTCCTCTAGTATAAATAAAATAGGGGTATTTAAAATAAGCGCTGGATCCTACTCATCAGAACTGCTTGCCACCGTTTGTGAGAGTATCTGTTTATGAATAATTGTATCCATTTAAATCCCATATATTTCAAAAGTATTTATATCAATATTAATTGCATTCGATTTAAATGGAAAACAGAAAAAAATTATATAAAAAAATTGCTTTGCATTATCAAAGACTTAAAATAAAATCCCTGTTAAATAAACTCTTTCAATGTGTGTTATTCATAAATTATAATTTCATTTGAAATAAATTTCAAAAGAGAACACAAGCACACGGGTTTCAAAATAAAAATATACAAACAGCCACTTCCGCCATATATTAAATGTCACTCGCTTTGCTAAAATTAGTTTTATTATGGAAAACTATTAGAGAAATGTTTCCCGAAATTTTGACTGTTTAATATTGTCATGCAATACAAATAAAAGTTAGATTTTTTAGATAATAGAAATTCGTTTGGAAAATAGTTTCTGTGAGATTTGTCGTGTAGGACTTGCAAAACAGCGGTCATTTTTAATTAAGAAAATATGATAATTAACATGCAAAAAGATACACAATCATGTTCTAAAAAATGCCGCCTAATCGTTTAAATTTTATAATTTTCAAATATATATTCAAGCATTATATTATTAAATAATCACAGAGTTATCTATCAACTCTCGTATGAATTTCTTTGTCGAGAAGACGATTCATATCGAGTAATTCTGGTCAGAGTTCATGTACACCAAGCGGTGTTAAAATTACCCAACAAACAAAAGCAACTACTTTAAGACATTCGGAGGTAGACTTCCCCTTGCAATTTTGTACAATTCCATAAAACTTAAATGATTCAATTTATTATTTAAGAAAAAAAAAAATATTCATACTTGTGCATGCAACTACTATAATTACCCGTGGCATATTAATAAGCAGAAGTCCATTTTAATTACGATTTAATTTGAGAAACTATTCAAAGCATATATTCACTTAATTAGGAATAAGTATCCGTAATTTAATTGTATGTCAAACATTTTTATGAATTGTAATTTAAATTATCCTCTTTAATTAGAATCACAATGTTTTTATAGGTTTAATCCAATTAAACACTCAAACTTGTTATCAAGCCAAGACACACTGCAAAATTAAATAAAAAATTAAACACTATTTTAATTAATTGCGCAGAGTTTATATAATGCAATTATAAAGACATAACTTGGGTGAGATGAGATCACACAAGCAGTCAAATAGTTGGACATTTACAAACACAATAAATTCAATGAATTTAGTTAAGGAAAGCTGAAACTGATGAGAAACTCATCAGATTCTGCACAATAAAATCTCGGCTGTATTTGACATGAATTGAAACTATTTGCAGCGTCTAACAAGAAATTTATATATGCGGTGGAATTCGATTAGGCTCGAATGGAAAGTTACAGGCAATTTCTTACACTTAACGAGGTTTTCAACAATAAAAAATTCAATACTGTTAGAACATGAGTATTGTAATAAGAATATCAAATATTTCACCACTCAAAATAAATTCTTAAAAGGATATCAGAGATCAGTAAATACGCCTGAATAATAATTCCATAGCAACAATTAAATCGCCGAGTCTTAATAAAATATTTGACCCTTTAAAGATACAGTATCGTTAGGTCATTAATTTTACAGAAAACAAGAAATTTTAATCAAAAACATACTTAAATATACGATTTTATTAAGAGTAAGAGATAACTGGGGGCCTACCTTTGTTCTGCCTCTGCTGAAGCCTCCTTCATCGTGTGGTCGTGGCCGCTGACCCGGCTGTAAAATAAATAAAACACAAAATAGAAAAACAATAGATTGACAAATGTTATTTTAATAAAAAATTGATTTGCTAAATAAATATACATAAATAATTATTTAATAATTATAACTATTAATACTTTAACTATTAATTAGATGTGATTAATTATATATATTTGTTGTGAATCAAGGAAATTTACATACGAAATTAATGTTTTTATTATCAAACTGAATACTGTTGATTATAATATTTGAAATATTTTATTTTGCAAAAAGTAAAAGATGAGTTAAAAACATTTTTATAAAACCTGAATGTGTGTGAGTATGTGAGTAGCAAAATAAATAATTTTAAGGCATGATTTAGGTTTAAAGTGTAGTTGTTGATTAAAAAAAAAAAATATATATATATATATATATATATATATAAACCACATTGAAATTCAATTAAATTTTTTATAAATAATTATGTTTGTATCTTATTCGACCTTGTTTTTTACTAAAATTCTGATTATAATTATTTTTCAGGCTCTAGGTCTAAGAATCGAAAATAAAGCTCTTGTTATATTTCATGTTTATTTTTTATAAATTTATTTGTTATCAAATAATAACTGCCATAAGAAATCAATATGCTTTTATATAGCAAATCGACTGAAAGTCAGTGCGCACGATCATGCAGCTTAATTGAATCAATAACGTTATACTTCACTGCCTTCGTTAAGAATTTGACTCTTTTTGTTTCGATTTTTGTCGCATTCCAGATTTAATTGCCCAAAGAAACTCATTTATTATTTTATATATCTGTATGTATTTTCGATTAAAGTTTTAATAAATTTCTGAATTTTCTTTTCAATAGCATCTGGACAGTTCCATGTCAAAACGTGAAAGAGTGAAGGTGTGGTGTGACCACACCAAAAATATTAATTCAAGGATGTGTCTAGTGAAGTAATCGGTTTTCAATAATATTGGATCCTGCATCACCCACTATTTACTATTTGATTTCAGAAACACGTTAATATATCAAAATATTCGCCTATTTAGTGGTTACGTTCTTTGGGCAAATGCTTGCCAAGTATGACCGCACCTTTAACCGTGACCCCTTTCGATTTGGTTGAAATTCTATTTAATTCTTATACGTATGAAAAGCGTTCAAAAACAAATATTTCCCGAATTTGTTGATTTAATATTTTTAAACGGGAATATTATTCTGATATCATTGTAAAGGAATAGAAATTTGGGCTAAAATTTATAGCACAAATTAAGTATTTGAAAAGCTTTAAGACTTAAAATATTGAATTCATTAAATAATATATAATTCTTAGCTCAATTTTTTTAAAAATTGCTCATGACAACAAATTAAAAATTAACCCGACACTCATGGGTACTGCTTGTACGAACCTACTGAATTTATTCAATTTACAACGCAAGAAGTCGACTGGGAAAATACCAGATTAGGGATTTCATGGGTTCTTGTTGCCTATATTAGGTAGTAACCCTAATTTATTATACTCAGACCGCTTAACAAGCTGTGGAGGCGTATGTGTAATTACTCATGGATAAGGAAACTTAACTGTCTTCAACAACAGAGACAATAAAATATTTCTATTGACTCTAGAAAGAATCATACCATCAAGCCCATCAAATATTATAGGATATCATAATAAAATCATCATAGACGTTATTAACTTCGGTCAAAACAACTTGGTTTAAAAAAATTTGGTTTTCATAAAAAAGTCAATGTTATTTACAGATCTCTTCAATAAAACAAATAATTATAATTACCCACTTATTTACATATTGAAAATAATAATAAAAGTAACTCCATCGGCATTTCTTTTAACTCTGTGGATATTGAATACTGAAATGAATTTATTTCATTCAAAGTTCATGCTAAATCATGATCTTCAATGCAATAAATTACAGGGTTGACAAATTTGAGGTTAGGAAATAAATTGGCTGTCAAATGATGAAGTGTCAAGAGCTGAACTGCCATCCATTAATATTTACTTTGTAAAATACTGGGAAATTTTAATTATGGAATGTGAGCAGGGCGTTTTAAAAACTCAACAAAAACAGCCGGTTTTTATTTAAAAAAAAAAAACTCATCTGTTATAATGAGGCTTATTTCCAATTGGTCGGTTAACTAAACAAATAATATTATCGCTTCTGTGGATTATAAAATAAACAAACAAATGGAAACATTCCATCTAAAGAAAGTGATCGTATGGTGCGATTTGTGGTCAGGCGACATTATTGGCCAGCCGTCTACGCAACCCAACTCGAGTATGTGATTTTTTTTGTGGACGCAATTGTTGGCATCAAAGAAATCAGATATCGGCAGGACAGCACTACGAACTTCACAGCCGGCCAAGCAATTCAGTTATTGCAGAAGAATTTTCCTGATCGCGCAAGTCCTCGATTAGGCGATGTCAACTAGCCGCCTCGTTAAACACCATTTGAGAGACCGTGTTTACGTAAGCAGACCACTGACACTTTGAAAGATGAAATTTGAAAATGAATCGAGGAAAAAGTTTCATGAAAAGCACGGATATCTACCCACGTGCCATAGACACCTGGCCGACTTCATATTTCATTATAAATTTTCATGTTTCTACTTTTCATTGGCATCAATAAAAATTAATTTGTAAAAAGACCTGTATTTTTAAGCCAATTCAATTCCAAACCTCAAAATTTCCCACTCGTTATATTGTAGTTCTTATCAATAAAAGTCCTAACTCACATAATTGAATAGGAGTTTACTGAAACTTTAAGCATCACTTTAGAAGAAGTAGTTATACGATTTTTGTAGATCTTTTGAGCTTTATATGAATATCTTAAAATAATTGTGTGAAATAATCTACGAAAGAAAAAAGTTATTTAGGGCCTTTTTGCATAACACCAGCGTTACATAATTGTATCGTCTCACTGTTAAACTTTTACTGCGTGCAGTGAAATTTTTCATATATTTCATGCTCTTCGCGCTTCATATAAACTACCCGACAATAACTTCTTTGTGCATATTTTCTACTATCCTGGCTTAAGGCTTCAAGGAAGGAAGAAGACAAATAAAGGGAAAACACATGTTTACCAACACAAGCACGCAAAATATCATTTAAATCAAACAATGATTTTTATTTTTTTATTTTTTCGAAAGACCACAAAAGAGCAAAAAGCAGCAACATGAATTATATTTACAAAAAGATTTATCAGAAAATAGATTCATCTGCAAGATATTGTGTGAACTTTTGTTGTCAATGGCCAGTAAATTTTGTTTAATATTGCATTTATCCCCTTCTTCTCTTTTGACCGACTACTCATAAGGAAGTCTTGCTAAACAACCTTCAGCTTAACCATCTCTTGTATTTATTTAATATGTTGGGCATGCTTTTGTTCGAGTTACAATGTCGTTTTGGTATTAAAAAAAATATTAAAGAAATTATTGAGAAAATTTTGTTTGTTGTTGCGTGTGCATGTTTGTTCACACAATGTATTTTGTGAAGATAGAAAAAAAAAATATTTTTAATAAGATTAAAACTCTTCATAATAAAGCGAAAAATCATTTATTTTCTCTGTTAATATTATTTACACACGGTTTCATCTTTTCTATCCATTTAATCGTGATATGAGTATCTAAAAATCATGGCATTATTTGTTGACGTTGACATGAAAAACCTTTAACTGAGTTTCACCAACGTTTGAGATTCATTTGAGTTGGGCCATTGAAACTTGGGTATGCCCTTTTTATACAGCCTGTTTTTAGTGCTACAGCTTTGAGTTGGCATCACTGATTTATTTGAGCACTTATTTAAGGATCAGTTTTAAGTTTTCTTTGAAATTATGAATCGAGTTGCAACAGAGCAACGCATGCAAATTGTTGAGATTCTCAAGAAAAAATTAAAATTATTGTTCTATTCATCAAACTCAACCATTTGGAACTTTTTATTCTCTGATGTAGCCCACTCTTGGTTCAATGGGAGCGTAAATAAGCAGAACTGTCGAATTTAGAGTGAGAAGAATCCACAAGCTTTTTTCGAAACACCATTAAATCCACAAAAATTATTGTTTAGGGCTGTCGAAGTCATTGGCCCATATGTCGTCCCCAAAAACTCTGATGGCCAGACTGCTGCTGGCAATGATGGACGGTATAGGAACATGATTCGAAATTGTTTCGTACCTTAGTTACGTGACATTTACCTTGCTGATATGTGGTTTCAATAGGACAGAGCCACTTGCCACACAGCGGGCGCTACAATTGATGTACATTTTGACGTATTGCCTATCAAGATCGTGCGGTTTAACCCCATTAAATTGTTTGCTTTAGGGTTATATTAAGTTACTTCTCTACGTCGATAAACCACAAACAATCAAGAGTTTCGAAGAGTTCTCGGCGAAATATGGCTGCAAATTCTGCGAAAATTTATTATAAAATTGGTGTTTCAAATGGCGCCTTTTATGCGCCAGCCGTGGCGGTCACGTGGCACAAATCATTTTTTAACATCAAGTTCATAAAATTTTCTTTTAAAGAGACCATGCCTTAAGATGTCAATATTATTTTGATTCCCTAAATTTGATGGAGCCATAAAAATAACTTATTTTAGTATTGTTTTCCTTTTATACATTCCGTTAAAGCCACTACAAGTGTGGGATATGTCTGGGAATAAGCCAAGGATATTGTGAACTATAGACTAGAGTTTTTACTAACGGGAAAGAGATTGCAAAGCAATTTTGCCTTCTACGCATTTAAATATCCAACAGTAGCGAGCGATTCAATAAAATGATCACGTACCTGTGCGACAACACGACATAAATTTACCGAATTTATTTTAGAAGTCTTAAAACTTCCACCACACATGGCTAATAAATCATCGTGTTCTTTTCTCGAAGAATACTAAATCAATAGAAAGAAGTTAAATTAATAGATGAATATTTTTGCTTAAATTATGAAAGTGACAATGAATGAGATTTTCAAATGATTTCTCTGTTCTTTTGGTTTTCCTTTTTTGAATTGTACGATTAATTCTAATTAATCTTCTATTCTTTTGTCATGAATGTGGTCTTGAACATTTCCCCATCGCCAACATCTTTTTGTACAACTTATTTTTAAGGCACTCACAGTTAATTTGTTAATTTTAGTCATAAGTAATTTTAACTTCATTTGCAGTCTTCGTTACATTGTTCGCTCAGTAAATATTCGTTTGTAATGAAGGGGGTGTAAATATAAAGCAGGTGTGTGGGTCCTAAATGCTTGCAAATTTTGGCATTTAATTATCCCTGTCAAAGAGGGTGTATTATTTTTATTTCTATCGAATTAAGGAAAATGATTTCAACAATATTTTACTTAAATTACCACTACGTGCTCAAAGATATTTCATATACGAATATATCGCACGTGTGTTTGTGTGTGTATCTGCTGTTGTGCTGTTTGGGCTGTAAATGGTGTTTCCATTAACAGTAATTTAAATGTACGCAAGTTGTGAAAATGCTGTTCTGTTTGAATTTTTAGCTAATTTGCGCTTAAGTTCGGCAGGGTTTAATCACTTTTGAATTATCTGGAGCATTAAATTATTTACAAATTGCTTTTAGGGAACATTTATGGGACGGGTGTGGTGGTTGTGCTCTTTGAAATCGATATAAAATGTATTTAATTCGAGATTTTGTTTCGAAGGCTTCGCACTACAGTGGCTGGGAAATTTGTTTGAACGATATCTACTGACCGATTAGCAGAAAATTATTGTAACTGTCAACAAGTTATTTTCTAGCTTAATACTAAGCGATGGCGCATAAGGTCTTGTATGAACTCCTGCTCTCAACACTTTGACAGAAGTTATTTTAGTCAGTGATGTTGTACCTCAAGATATCCCATCAAATTCAGGCATTTTAGATACAAAAATGCACGTATTCTGCTGCCTACATAAAGCAGTTAATTATCCTTAAGCTAATGCGTCACTACTAGGACTACTTAACAATATAATGAAACAAGAATGATCGCTTCTCAGCAGAGACTGAGAACTAACACTGCATATTAACACATTAACAAGTTCAGAGCTTTAGACAGAAAGCCCTGAAGCCATAATGGGACCAGGTGATTTTATGTTAACAGTTCAATTATAATGTAAAAAACCCAGAAGTTTTTAATTATCTTATATTTTTTGTGATAATAGAAGAGTCTACGGCGATTATGTGTGAAGCAAAATATCGGCGAAATACGCGCTATGGCTTTATAAGCAGTCCTGTATCTCTTGGTCCATTTCTTTCTACAATTTTGATATATAACTAAGTTTCAATGACAAAGAAAGAAGACCAATGTTGGCAAATGCGGAAAGCCAACATATCGTCCAGGTCTTATTATTATTCCTGGCCTCAAGAAATCTGCGAACGACGTTGAGTCAAGGTCTGATGGAGCTGCTGCATGGTAAGTGGTATCATTCTATTGGAAGCAGGTATCGTCCAAGTCAATATCCTCAATTATTGGCAGCAGAAAGTCCGTTGTTGTCTCGCGGAGAACCTTCATGGTAACTGCTTGACCGACTTCATTTTCGAAGAAGTACAACCCGATGGCGCCGCCACACCAAAATCCGCACCAAATAAAAAAAGTGCCTTATTCGCTTTCGGTCCACAAGAAATCCGTTATCATCTCGTTATAGGGGCCACCATCCGGGGTAACTGCTTGGACGACCAAAAAAGAACGGCCGAATGTCTCCACCATTCACAATTCTACTGGTGAACGAATCCATTGAGGTAAAAGTGTGCCCCGCTGCTGAAGGCCAACCATTCGTTCTACTGGGAACTCTTGAGATGGTTTTTCGGCTTCAGCTGTTGAGCCAATTGAAACTTGTAGACGTGAAAGTTAAAATGTTTTTTCAAAATCCGTATCACAGATTTCCGTGAGATGTTCATTTACTGGACACGCTAGTTATTCCGAACAACTGTAGTGTTTCCCGGCTAATGAACTCGGCGAACATGCGCAATTGTTTCCATATATCCTACATACCCGGTTTGTTGATATTTTCTCACGATTCTCACGATTGTGAACATGTTTAGTCAATTATGATGACCAAAAACATATAACGAGATGAGCGATATGCATTTCGCATTTTCGGAAGAGGCGCGATAAGCTCAAATGTCTCCATGATTCAATTTGTCAAACACTAACGTAAAAACATTTCAGATAAGTTCAAAAAAAAAACTTCACGTTGAGGTGTAACCTATAATTAACATGGTGCGCTACGGTTAGACAACCCTTAATTTCAATATGACAAAAATAAATAAAGTTATAAAGCCTTAATATCAGTGTGGCTAAATATCAGGTGTGTCAAGGACTTCTTGAGCTCAACTAAAAAGAATCAATATGGACAGTGAAAAGAAATAGAATTCCTTTTCAGCAAAACTATTTAGAATTTTTGTTACACTTTTACCGAAAGTCACTGTGCGTTAAGCACTTATAAATAGATTAACAAAGTAATTAAGATATAATTTTGACACTCTTGAATATTTCAAAAGCCATTATTGCGTTCAAAAAAAGCAACTTTAAAATCAAAAACAGAACTCTCCCTGGGGTATAATTATTGAAAGTGTTTTATAATTGTTGAAAACTTTTCAAGCAAAACTTTCAAGGTTTCTTTTATAATTTTCAATGAATGTAGTGGTGTTTATGTGTGTGTGTGTGTGTGTGTGTGTGCAGGTCCTTGGAATGGAGTGTCTGTGTGAAGTTTGCAGAACGAACTGAATTGATATTTTATGTACTGCCTCAGTTCTTGCAACATAAAATATTTACACGTCCATATGAGTTTCATGTGTATTGAGAATAAATGTTAAGGTAGAGGTTATTATTTGTTATACTGTTCAAATATATTCTTAAATGTGCAATACTTTATTGATTAAAAAGTAGAAAAGGTTAAGGAAATAATCATGCAAATTTTGTGAATAAAATTTACTGGTGCTTCTCATATTTTGTAACTGAATTCTAATTAGCAAAATTAAGGAAAACATGCAAATTTCAATCATGTGAATATTTTTATATATCAAACATTTCTTTTCTTTTATGGGAAAACTTTATTCAATTTAGTTTGAGATCAATTTCAAATTTCAATGGTATATCCAACACTTAATTTTGGGGATTAAAGATGGTGATGATGATGATGATTATGATGATTATTTCTTTATGATGAGTATTTCTTTAAATGTGTATGTACAACATGGGCTTTATTTCAATATGGAGTCAAAAATATATTATATGTTCTTTTCCTTTTTAGTCAAGTATTGAACTGACATACTTGTACTTACAAATTTAAATTGTGTTACGTATAAACCTCTAATAATGCTTAAGATAAGGAAAAGAAGATTTCAGACATGACTTGGGACGTGGTGACAAATTTTTATCATTTTAATAGTTTTCAATGTTTTGTATTATATAAAAAGTTTTTCATTAATGCATGATTTTGAATATAATACATGTATGGTAATATATATAAATATATATATATATATATATATATATATATATATATAAACATTTTATAATTACAAGTTTTTGTTTCGAGCTATTTCTTGCCATTTTATAAACAATTTTGAAAGGCCAATTGTTGGTGGTTTTAAGTACAGAAAGACATGATATATGTTCGGAGTCACAACAGAACTGATAATGACTTTTGAACTATTGAATTTATACTACAGAGTAGAACAGCTGTTTTCGAAAGCCGGTACAGCTTCTTCTACAATACTCGTTTGTATTTTTTGTTTATTACTTGGGTGGCTTTAGCATAATTATCAGGTCTTTCTAAATTAAATATACTTTTCGAACCTTTAGTCCCTTTAAAATTTAAGTTGAAAATATTTTATTTATTAGCTGAACAAAACTGGTCTATTATTTCACAAAGTTTAGTTTTTGTTATAACAGAACTTTAACATCATGATATTTATTATCTTAACTTTGCAAGTAAAACTACTAATTTGAAAATTATTAACCAGGTTTAAAGTTAAGAAAATTGGTTGATATTTTTATTGGCCATCTTGAAAAGTATTAAAGTTTAATAGAGAACGCTGATCAGTACTAGTCCATTTATCTAGTGTGATGATGAGCAAAGTATTTCATATATTCTATTCTTAATAAAACGAACTTTATATTGAAACCAAATTTGAAAATAAAAGTAGTTTTTCACTAGGCAGACTTGAGATTAGTTCCTAATAATAATATTCAGAGTAACAATTTAAAAAATATAACGTTTTGTGTTTAAAGAAAATACAGCGATAAAAGTAAACATCGGTGAATTCATTCGTGAGATAAAGTAAAAGATAATAATTGAAAAGAGTAATTTTTTTAATGAAAAACTTTGATAATAAATATCTAGTCAGTTGGCATTCTTGATTTTCGTATAAGAATCAAAAACATTATCTTATAAGAATCGAATTCAAATAACAGTATTTTAGCTTGAAGTGTTCAAGCAACGGAAGTTGGCGTTGAAAACTACCAGGAAGTACATGAGTGTCCTTTAGGTTCAACCGTTTTTCACGGTCTTTTTTAAGTTAGATAGATTTTTCATCACAAAAAGATTGTCGTAATATATTAACCGACACAAAAATGAGTTGTTTAAAAAGAAGTTTATGAAAACTTTTAAGGTTATATATATTTCGAGTTAAGGAAAAACTTTAGACCTGCTTTCCCTATAAAATATAATTTTTGTTGCTTAAGCTTCTCTTGACGGTTGTGGAACGATATAATTAAAATTCTTATAAAACCTGTAGCCGATATTTGTATCTGCACAAACGTGACTTTGGGCTGCTGGCAAATGTATGACAATTAAATGGCAGCGCGAGTTCTTGTGATGCATAAAATCTATATAAAAATTGCCGGCAATAAGTCGATTAGTTTCTGATCATTTCTCATGTGTGTTAGTACCAAATAAATTTTCATTTTTATTATATTTTACAAGTCATAATATTTTTTTCGTAGAACATTATCTGAAATATTTGTTAAATATTTTTTAGCAATAAGGAAGTAATGAAATAATAGATTTTATTTGTCAGTAACTGTATCTGGAGGCGATGTTTAACTTTATCAAACAAAAACAAGTAGCAATGATTCGAGTATGCATATTTTTGTTCTGAAAAGGCAAATTTCAACACCAGCGATACTATAAAAATTTTTGTTCTTTAAACATTTTGATATATTGGTTTTGTATTATATAATAAAAATGTTAAGTCTACTTTGAAAACAATTGTTTTCTCAACTATTATTCGCAAGAGTTGACATGATACAAAAGGGTGGTGGTCCAAACATTATACACGATGGTACACGAAACAAACAATTTAAAAAAAGTTATTTTAATAGTTTTATAATGATCGAAGGATTCATGAATGAAAGAAAATATCGCCCAAATACATGCCAAGGCTCCGATATGGGCTTCCAGCAAGAGTCGCCACACAGCTAGCCCCCAAGCGTGATGTGGATTGGCCGTGAAGGTTATGCGATTTCACACCAATCACCTGCTTTTAATAATAATAATGATAATAATAATGATAATAAAAATAATAATGATAAAATAATAATAATAATAATAATAATAATAATAATAATAATAATAATAATAATAATGATAACAATAATAATAATAATAATAATAATAATAATAATAATAATAATAATAATAATAATAATAATAATAATAATAGTAATAATAATAATAATAATAATAATAATAATAATAATAATAATAATAACAATAATAATAATAATAATAATAATAATAATAATAATAATAATAATGATAATAATAAGCCAAGTACAGTACGAGACCTAAATTATGAGATAACTCAGCTAAAAATATTGAACCTCAATGTCTTTGACAACATGCGTCACCACAGCCGTGACATGCATTTGCTCGCTGTTTTGTATCACTTAAAATAGTCACTGATCCGTCTATCACAATAAAATATACTAAAATAATTCTCTGAAACTTTTCGTTTTATTTAAAATAAACATCGTGTATTGTATCACCCTTTAAACAAATTAGTTTATGAGAAACGTAAGAATAATAATATAAATAATGATAATAAAAAAATAATTTATCTAACCATGACTGTTTTAAATGAAAATGAGAGGGCAGACTTTGAAAGAGAGAGAGAGAGAGATTTTTGTAGTGGAAGTGAGAGTATGAACATACCATTGTAAAATTGTTTAAATTTCGTTTATAACGTAAACGATTTCGTACCTTTGGTGCACTAACTTCACGAGTTGAAATGCCCATCTTTTCGTGATGTCTCAACTGAACCGGATATATAATTTGATAATAATGGCCGCCGATACGGCGTACCAATTCTTGATTTTGACGATATTCCTTAAGTAGACGTTCGACTTCACCTGAAAGTAGATAGAAGAGATAAGAAATTTATTTATTAGCAACATTCTCCAAATGGCAAATAAAGTTTTAAATGTCTAGGCAACTTTTAATGGTGTAAGAAAATATGGAGCAGAGTGTTGACTTAATTTGGAGGGCACTGAACTCATTGTCGTGTCATATTTTTAAAATATTCGTTGTTGTGTTCAAGATAAAAAAAATATACATTAACCAAAACTGCCGTGCCTAAATTGAGTATTAATTGTACTGTCCGGCTGGAAGAACTCAAATTGCATATTCAGACAAAAAATTTACTATTTTCAGATTAAAAGCGTTAGAGATGTAATAAAGTTCTGCACATAGAAAACACATATCGCCAAATAGATGTTTTGACAAACGAAAGCGTTTTAAGATCGTTCTGGTACACTTGAGTGATTTTATTTTAAATGCACTATAAAAAAATATACGGAAAACTAAAGGCTATCTCTGCCAATAAATGCTTGACAACGTTGAAGTATTCAATAACTGTTTTGGATTTTAAATATTCAATAGGAACTTCTTATAACTCAGACTGTAGAAATATAAATCGTTGTATTATTCACAATTAAATGAACAAAAACTATCGATATTGTCTGAAAGAATTTGTTAATAATTTTTTAAAAATTTCAAACGATATCGTATGCGGTAATTTGACCCTGGTGTGTATTTCCAGCTTCAGATGTGGCTCTAATTCTGTCCGCTTTAGAAACTCAGGTATTTATAAAAAATTGTTTTTATATTCTTTACGTTTTTATTGCATCTGATCAGCTTAATTTTCGTTGTTGGCTAAGAAATTAAATGCACACGACACTAAATTTCTGTTTAAGGGTTTTTATTTTGTTATTTTAATTGTTACACATGTGTGCTTACTGTTTGCGTGCACTGTAAACACTTTCAATTGTTTAGTAAAAAACATTAAAATTATTTATATCATCTCTTAAATATATTGAAGAAAAACCCCTGTTACCTCAACGTGTTCCTTCGGCTTGAAAATTTACATAAAATTTTAAAACAAAATGTTCACATAAAAATTATTTCTGCATAAATATTTTTCTTTCTATTTATGTAAAAAGTATTCAAACATCTATTCACGTTAACGTACATTTTAACTAGGGTAAACAGCAGCAGTACTGCAGAGGCAGCGCTGTTGGTATACGAATGCGGCATGAGAAAGAAAACTTGACTCCCACTTACACGTTGCAGTGGTTGGAAGAGTTGAAATTTGATTTAAATAAGTTCAAATGCAGCAGAAAAGCGGAAATTAAATTTTCGTTTCTATTTTCACACAAAAATTTATTCGAACACAACCGGCAGGATAAAGGGAGGGGAGGGGGCTGCAAATAAAAGGAAGCTGGCTGCCGGTTCCATCAATATTGAATAGTTAACGTTGAGGGTTCTGTTTGAATTAAGTAAAGAGAATTGAATTGAGAAGTTCAAATGGGGTTGTATGCAAATAAAACAGACAGACGGACGGACGATTCAGCACACTGGCATGTAAATTTTTAGTTAAATTTTTTTTCTCATTCGCTTCAACTTTTTATTTTTTTGTGTGAAATCTACCAGCATCAGTTGCAGTGGAACCTAAATTTAAATGCATTCATAGATATGTAAAAGGGATCAACCCAGACACTTCGTATGTTAACAACGCAAATAAATAACCGAATACGCCGAAAAGAAAGAAAGAAAGAAAGAACTGCAGAAATGAATAGCTGGCAGGGTAAACAAATTTAAAATATATTGGAAATATTTAACTGAAAGTTTTTTCTCTTTTTTTCGCCTGCATAATCCAACAACTTGTTAAGAAAAAGAGTTCGAATCTTCGAAAAAAATTTTAAAGTTTCGTGTGCAAACACGCAAAGATATTTCATCAGAGGCAAGATTTAGCAGCAAGTTTATATTTCAAATCATTGTTATTACATTTTACACGCACAAACACACCCACACAAACTAATATTGTTTACTGCTGACGTTGTTTCATCCGCTTCCGTTTCCTATTTTACCTCTATTACAACAGAAAGCTTTTGCCAAAGTGTGCGGAGTGAAACAAAAAAAAAAAAAAAAAAACAAAACAAACTGAGCAGGAATAGAAAAGTTATGTTGGGTAAATAAAATTTAATTAATTAAATAAAGAAGAGTTTCCCTATTGTTTTGCTGTGCAAATTTAAATCAAAATTAATTATATTATTTTTATGGGCTTTTAGGTAACGTAAAACTAAATCATGATGTCATAACAAATGAAAAGCAAAACAGAAATATTTGGTAACAATTACAGAGACGCGCATCCATGAGAACCGTTTGGCAGGAAATGCTTTGAATAAATACAACAATTAAAAATTATATTTTTTTTTGTTACTGGTTTACGGCCAACAGTTCATTCCTTTTTATATGAACTGACTGCTTGTACATGTTGGGAACCTTTACCCAACATTTCTCAGACTAACTAAAGATATTAAAACTAATTTAAAAGTCATACCAAGGACTCACTGATCACCATTCCTTTTTTATTTTCTTAAGTCCATCATTTCGTGAGAATTGTGCGCAAATATTAGCAAACCGGTTGTGTAGAAAATATGAAAACATTTGCGCATATTCGCCGAGTTCATTATCCGGAAAACACAACTGTTGTTGGCGACTCGTCACGGTGCCTAACAAATGAACATCTCACGGATATCTATGTGCTGAACACACAGTGACTTTCGATAAAAGTGTAACAAAAATACTAAGTAGTTTTGCTAAAAAGGAATTTAATTTCTTTTCACACTCCATAATGATTCATCTGCTATTTTGCCACACTGATATTAAGGCTTTATTACTCTGTTTCTTTTTGTCATATTAAAATAAAGGGCACTCCAACCATAGTGCACCATATTAATTATAGGGCGTAACCATATTCAGCGTAAAATTTTTTCCAACTTATTTGAAATGTTTTTGCGTCAGTGTTGCACAAATTGAATATGGGAGAGATATTCGGATACTTTTTTGGTCACCACAATTGACCAAACATGTCCAACATCGTGAGAATCGTGAGCAAATATCAGCAAACCGGGTATGTAGGAAATATGGAAACACTTGCGCATGCTCACCGAGATCATTCGCCGCGAGACACTATAGTTGTTCGGAATAACTAGCGTGTCCAGTAAATTAACATCTCACGCATATCTATGATGCTAATTTGAAAAAAAGATTTTAGTTTACACGTTTACAAGTTTCAATGGACTCAAGAGCTGACGTCGAATAATCTTTTCAAGAGTTCCCAGTAGAACAAATGGTTGGCCTTCAGCATCGAGGCTCGCTTTCACATCAATGCCAGCAGAATTGTTTTTGTCATCGTACTTCTTTGATTGTCCAAGCAGTTACGGTGACTGGTGTTCCCTATAGAGAGGTGATAATGATCCTCCTGTGGCCAGGAATTGAGAATGTGGACGCAGACGATATGTGAATCCAACAGGATGTTGCACAGACAATAAGAGAATGACTGGAAACATTTTATAGAAGTATTTACCATCAGACGATTTAACACCGTTGGACTTTCTGCTTTTGGGGGTATTCAAATGCACGCCAATAAGCCAAGAGCAATTCAATAGCTGAGCGATCAATTATGTCTCAACATCATTTAAAATTATGATCGCCGTATAAAAGAATGTCTTCCCAGCCGAGGCGCGTATATGATTTTACGCCAAAATAACACACATTCTGTTATGATAATAAAAGAAAACAGAAGCAATTCCTTGAAAACTTTTAGTGAGTCATAGTGCACCGAGATTGGGCCACCCTTTAGTACATGCGTTGTTGTGGGAAATATATCGGTTAAGCTGCCGCGTCAGTTAAGGTTTCTAAATAACTAAGCTAGACGTTCCAACTGAAGAAATTAAATAAACGCAGCGAAATGGTTCGAATCTATCAACAGGGCTCAGTCCATTCAGATCGCCATTATTGTTTGCAAATTTATAAAGCAGTTGGTTTACATTTTTAAAGTTGCCGATCTGAGTAAAAAGTTTTTAGCTAAATAACTCCATCAAATGCCTTCTTTATTTATCAAGTTCATTTAATATTTAAACAGGAACAGGTACATTGAAAGAAAAACTTTCAAAGTAAATTAAATTGAAAAATGATGTGTAACAGGGCACAGGTGTTTCGTAAGGCAACGTAGTTTTAACACAAACAAACGAACAAAAAAAAATTAAACTCATGCAGGTTCATTTTTTATGTTGTTGTTTAAACGAAAATGTATTCATTTTGATGGTTAAACTTTTCTGCTCAGACGAGCAAAGCAAATAAGGAAATACAAGTGGAACGGAAGTGTGTTGTGATGATAAATGATATATTTTGGGTTTAAATGGTCTTCTCTCGCACTTGCGAAAGTAAAAAACAGAGAATTTAACTGGAGTTGAAAACATTTTTATTGCCACTCATCAGCTGCAAATATATTTTGTGTGTTCTTTTCTTAACATTTTTTTATTGTTCTTGACAACTTTGTTCCCTTCCACCGCGTTGTTGGAAAATTAATTGATGTTATTATTCCTTTTTTTTCTGGAAATTTTGATAAAAATTTATATTTTTTGCATATTTTATTAAGATCCTGGTGACTCAATTACTGCAACAGCACATGAAAGTATTTGAGGTCTTTTAATGTTCAAAATTCTTCTCATTCTTGGAAAGTTTATCGTTTATGACAATTAACTTGTTATCCTGCTAATTATAAATTTTATAATTGTGAAATTGTTTATTTAAAACCATTAGATCTGGTGAAGTGAAAGTTCTTTATCCTTTTAATTCTGGATGGTTACTGCCCGTCGAAGCAAAGAAGCTCATTTACTTTTTATCAAATAAGTCTTTTATTTTGCCCAAAAACGTAGAGTTTTAAGAGAAAAGAGTTGATAATTTATATTTTGTTGTTCTATTGCTTTTTTTAATTAAATAATTGACTAAAAATATTGTTTTTTATTTGCAGCTTTAAAAACTGTTGCGCCAAAATTATCTTTAATCTTCCAGGGTTAAAATATTTGCTAAATATTTTTAAAATAATTTTTTCTATTTACTTTCGCTACAGACTCTTTACATTTGTTATATGGAAAATAAACTAAATTTTAATAACTTCCATTATAACTTATTTTAATCTTCTGCAACTACCCTCGTAGAAGTACATATATTCCTATACAACTGACACGTACGTAACGTTTAAATTTAGTTTTGATGGTTATTAATTGTCCAAAGGAAACTGCTACACCTTTTTGAAGAATTTTATTGTACATCTCCAAGAATATTAAATTATCCTTTTCATTTCTAGCAACTCTTATTTGAATACGTCAGTTAATTTTCCTCCCCTGCCTAGACATTTTGATTAGTGCCAAACAGGCGCAAACAGGTAATATTTTAAAACAAAGCTGTAGATTTAAAAGGTATTTATTCCCGAATATTTGTAAAGGACAGCAGCCATTTCCTACAATTATTTTGTCAAAATATTTCTTCATTTGTCATGCAGATAAAAAATTATTATTCCAAATGTTTATGACACGCTGCTGTTAAAATATTCTGTGCTATTTTTTTGTTTAAGAAAATTCTTGTAAAGCTTTTCGAAGGTGAGAAAGATATGCTTATCAATAGTCGCAGCTGTGCGTTAATGGCAAATCGTTATTTGTTTTTGTGGCCACAATTTTATGGAAATTAAGGTATTTTTAATAAATTTCTTCTCACATAACCTTCAAAGCATTTGGAATAATATAATAAATAGATGACATGTGTCAGAGACGATATTTAAATGCGTACATTTGAAATTTCATTCAGGATATGAGATCTTTTTTTCGTTTGCACAAAAATGTATAGACAACGGGCAAGAAATAAGTGCTGATAAATTTCGAAAGAGAAGGAATGGAGAAAAGAAATATCGAAATTGTTAATCGATAATATTCTTCTGCAGGTCGTTAAAGGATCTTTAAGAATTTTATTGCCCTTTTTACTGTTCCTCCATACAAACTGGCGAACAAATAGTGTGCACGGCAAAAATATTCTTTTTAATTTTTTATAAACTTTTTATCGTTATATTTTATAAATTTTACTAACGCAAAATGATTAGCGAAGTTAAGGCCTCAACATCACCACTAACTTCCCACTTATTAGATTATTTACAAACGGCTATTTTCTCTTGAGATTTGCAGTTTTAAACTTTAAAGTTGCCCTGCCACAACTTTAGCTCGTCTCGAATTAAAAACAACAAAACACTTCACTTGTTTACTTAAGTTGACTATAAAAATTCCAATTACTTTTTAATGAGTACTTATGAAAATATATTATTTTTTATATAAATTATTAAACCGCTTTCGGTATGTTCGTCCTTAATGGTCATGCTGTTTAGCTGCGAAACAAAAATTAGTTTTAATTGCTCATAAATAGAGGAACAATTATTCCACAAGATTTTGGAGCAACACACGCTCACACACAACGAATGGGAAATATTTTGGAAATTTACAAGTTAATTAAAGAGCAGAATATAATTGTGTTTTTCAAATTACATTTTGGAAAAACTGTGAAAATTATTAATTTAATAATATTAATAAATTTTAAAGCAACATTTTGTAAGATTAAATTGCTAAACATTTTAATTAAACGTCATTTTTATGGTGTCTTTATTAAGGCAAAATATGGCCTACAATAATAATTTTTATAAGTTTTGAGGAGTTTGCAGACAGCGTTTTCGTCAACTGCCACAGTTCAGGCAATCGATACTGAACAGTTCGGGATACTGAACAGTTAGCAAAATCAAATAATAGGAATAGTTGGATGCACCTGCACACAAGCAATAATTATTTTATTTTGTTAACATTTTTATATATTTAGAGCCAACTTCTTCTGAGTTTAAAGTAAGCTTTTGCAGGACATATCAAGAGTGTAATGATTTTGTGACCTACCGTCTTCAATTATCGTTCACTTAAAGCTAAAGTCAAATTGTACTAAAGGGACATTTTTTATATGACCAACGAAATGCTGCTTTTAGCTAACATGAAGTTGAAATAATGGCTGTTAATAACTTAAGCTAAAAAGTAGAATATACTTTTAATAGATCCAAAGATAAAATCTTGCAGTAGTAAATTTTTAAAAACGGGAATGTCTAGAATATTTATCCTTTATCTTGTTAAATTGTTCATTGTTAGTTCTTTTAATTGGCAAGCAAATAAAGATTCAATTGCACGGAAAAAAAGCTGTTCATATCGGCAACCGATAGCGCTAGAAAAAGCAAAAAAAAATATTGGAATGTCTGTAGTTCTAGTCATTTAAATTTAGGAATCTTGTATTAACCAAAAGGAATTTAATTTAAAAATGAATATAAAATTATTGATTAAATAGTTGATATTCCTAATGAATAACACCTCCGTGGAAAGTGCAGAAACTAAACAAAGAACGCTGAAAGGATGGCGTACCGGTCTTAAAATCCATTTTGTTGGTGTGATAATTATAATAAATACTCTAATAAAAAACTCAAATTTAATAGAAATTAAAAACTATTTGTAAATTCTTAGGTTTCAGCTTATGCAATGCCCTGCGCTGAAGAAGGGTGGGAATAAGAAGTAGCGCCTCTGGGCGTTCCACTTAAACCATCTCAAATTCAAAGTGACAGGGAAGACTTCAGCATGCAGCCTTTTCCACACACCAAAATAGAAATTCTCTCTGGAATGCGTAGTGCGGCTTGCTGGAATACCTACCAGAAACGCAGAAGTTTTTGGTGAAAAATGTGTTGGACGTATAAAGGAAAGGGGTTTGGAAACAAGTTCCCTGATTTCAAGAGAGCATATCCCATTATAGGAACGATCAAACAACGAAACGCAGTCCACATTGCGACGATCCTCAAAAGATACAATAGAGTTGGTTACCCAGGCCTCTTCGCCCTCTCCTGTACACGATCGAGTGACTTCAAAATAGACTTTGAAGCACCGGCCAACACGTGAAAATTATTATTAACAATAATGTTTATTAATAATAATTATTATTATAACTAATCAAACAAGTTCGCATTCATTTTAAAATTATTTTTCATTGTCCAAAATTTTTCTTAACTCGTCCTCTTTCGAGATACTAACACAACGTGATATAGATAACCCACCCCCGTTATTCCTCTTCCGACTAGAGTCTTCAATTTCTATGAAACAGTGAAATAAATTTTTGCATCAACTTAAAGTTAATAATTCAATACTTCCAGTTAAACTTTTGATAAAAGCAGACATCATATCATCATATTCACGACATAATAATCCGCGGCTCTTTTTATATGCATACCTGTATGTATGTAAGAATCCATGTGTGTATGCGTCTATGCATGTGTGTACTTAAATTTCTTTTTGTGAAAAACAGCAAAAAATTTATATAAAATTTATAACGAGCAGCAACGACTATGAAATGATGATATAAATTGTTGCATAATTTGGGTGAAAAACTGATGAGCCCACACATGCTACAGCCACAATTAAAAGGACATAGAAGAGTGGGAGAGAGAGAGACTAAAGAGAGAGGGTGAGAGCGCATAAAGAACATGTTTTACTCGGTACTTACATGAGAGAAATGTTTTCCTATGTGTTCATTAGAGCATATACACACACACTCATAAACTTCTGTTTGCACTTAAATGCATACAACGTTCAGCAGGAAAGTGCAGAATCATTAAAGTAAAGAGATAAAAGATGAAAATTGAAATACAATTCCATTAATATGGATTATGCAACAGAAAAGATAAAGGAAGTGAGCAGCAAACCCAGACAAACAGTTTTTGAATTTTGACAAGCGAAACTGCTGATTTACTGAATAACATGGCATTAAAGTGTGTGTGTGTGTGTGTGCGGGTGTGTATGTGTATGCAGTTTACAATAAGGTGGCTCTCAATCTTCGAGATAAAAAAAAATTAAGAGGTGATTTGATCCCAACGACATACATAAAAATTTAAATTTTTTGTTATATAATTTGATTGAGTATCATAAAAGCGAACTTCATGAACTGAAAGCATTAACGATTATTTTGCTATTATTTAATCGTAAGATGTGTGAGTGTTGGCATATCTTTTTTCCAGGGTTTAACATTTGCCATGAAAGTGCCACTACGGACGAACAATATGATGGATTCAAAGGGCAATGCGCCTTTCGAAAATCTGTCCTCTAAAAGTCAGCTTAATATGGTTTGACAATTTGATTTTCTGTACATTTAAGGTTCGACTATACTCTGGAATATAAAGTCACGTCTTGCAAAATAATAAATGCAAATCCAGCACATTTTTTGCAAGCACGCATCTCATAACCAGTAGCAGATTAGCACAATGACAGCCCTCAAGGAAGTTATTGGCTGATACACAAACTTAATATATGATTTCTGCGAGCTTATCAAAAAATATTTCTTTTAAAAAAGGGAAAAGAAAGGAGGGAACCTGTAGTTAGCTTGAACTGAATTCTATTTGAAATGTTTCACATGCGAAAGTTTGATTAGAAAACTAGACTGAAACGCATCTTGTAATGGAAAACGTTGCAACGTTTCAAATTGAAACATTTTGCAGATTAAATGATCTCTGAGGAAAGATAAAAATTATTTTGAATATAAAAGTTATTGGAATCACAAAAGAAATTCGGACCATTTACGCTTATTCTAAAAGCAACTGCCTTAACCTCCTGTCGAGCTACGGTTCTTTTAAGTACCACAACAGTAGTGAGTTTACTAAATGAAAACGATAGCAATTCTTATAACTCCAAGATGTTTTTAAGGATGCTAAAATATTTGAAATAAAAATCTCTTTTTACCAGTTGGCAAAGTCTTTTATCCAGGATGATGATAAATTGAATCACATGCAGTTTTGTGGCAGCTTTCAATTGCCGAAAAGAAAAATTTTAAATATCTTTCATAAGTGTAATAATCGATATAAGTTTCTTAATTATTTACTAGAGGATTAAATACATAAATAAATCTTTGATTTTATTGTCTTATTTTGGCTGCTGCTGACCTTTCGGTACTTAAAGGTACCAGATCCTGCTCGGTATTTTGCAGGCCACCCAAAATATTGAAGGTTTGTAAGCAGCATTCGAAAGCTTTTATTTTTACTATATCACACAAATAAACTAGTGTTTCAACGCTTTAAGTCTTGGCCACGAGGGGTTAACAGACTTCAGATACTTAAAATGGTCAGATTCTTTTTTGAAATAAGGACACTAAAGACATATACTGGAACTTCTTCCTGAAGATCATTATTGTACCAAAAAAATATGCGATGGGAATAGTTTATTTCCCAATCAAAAGACTTGGATATTGTTCCGAGTAATTTTTCCAAATTCACTTTTTATCTTAAACGTTTTGAGAAAAATGAGTCTATAATAATTTTCTCATATTAATTTTCAAATATCATACAACAGAGCCACTCTAATGCGAACATGATTAATTATTGTCATTGGAAAGCATTTGCAGTTTTTTTTTTGTGAAAGTAGGCCATTCATGCAAATCGATTCTGCATTCGAATCATGCAAGTAATCGAATTTAAAGTCTTTCAACTACTTTCATAAAAGTAAGCGATATCATAAGAAGAAATTCCACAAATTCTTAAATATATTTTTGAAAATATAACATGATTAATTTTTTATACTCCGCCGTGTAAGTAGAAAATTAAATGGGAGAAGAGGTTCCTTTTTTTTGTCTTGGATCAGCGCTCAGGTCCATATGCGATGCATGGTGCTAAATTTAGGAAAACTGGCTGCGGGAGGAATAGAGAGTACGTTCAAAATGATTTTTCCTAAGTTATAAGTAGATGTAGTTCGCACAAACTATCGATTTTCGGACACAAGTTCCTTATTACCACTTGAAAATATTCTATTGTAGTGTAGGCAAAAGAGTTCAACACACACCCTACGTTGCGTTAATGCTTCGGTGTGTCAAGTAACTTCAAAATGTACTTTGAAGCAGCGGTCCTTGCCTCTTGATATATTTTTCATGGCTTTCTAAATTAAATATTACGAGTCTTACCCCATTAATTTCGAATGGCCCTAAAATATGGGAAACAAAAAGTTGAACTTAATCACAATATTTTATATAGATGATTGTAGTGATTCTTCACATTTTTTTGTATTCAATTCTGCCAATAGATTTGTATTAAGAAACTTATAATATTCAACAGCCCAGTAAATAAGAGTATAGATATTCCAAAGTTGTCAATACTATCCTTGAATTATGATCCCGAAGTATTGCAAATCTGGATTTTTTCCAATGCATTTTCCTACGGATTGTCATTTTTGTCACCTTTTCAGTGAATCCGTTATCATGTTTCTGATGTTAAATAAATCTGATTTCTATATGTCGTTTCTAATAACTTTTTAAATTGATTAGGGAAAGTCGTCTACTGAAAATTCTCTGAAGGCTCGGGAACGCAACAGACGTTTCGGTGTCATTTGCCAACGTTTGTTTCATATTTTAAATCAACTGCAGACTTCTGCCAAATAGCGTCAATGAGCACAAATAATTATTAATAATTTCTAATTATCAGTTTACTTTGAATATATCTTTTATAAACTTTATTTAATTCAATTATATTTTTGAAAATAAAATTATTTTTTTATAAATAAAAACTTAATAATTCGAAAAAAAAACTGCAAATAACTTCCAACTTTGTGCCAGTGAAACAACTCCTTCTTAATCAATTATCCGGATTTAGCAAATATATAAATGGGTTTCCAATTTTTTCACTGGGAATATACGGCAAATTTTCTCTTTTCTTCATTATACTTTCTGTTAATTAAAAAAAAAACTTAAGACAACTGCCCACCAAACAGCTCTTTGGATAAGAGCTTGTGGAAGAAATTTTAGAGATCAACGAATAAAAATCCTTTTAACTAAAATTAATAAGAAGATTCGAAAACATTTTGTTTAATCGAAAAAAAAACTTTCGATTAATCAAGCGAATATTGAGTGAATGACTGCCCTGAATGGAAGTAAATACGAGCACGTTTTTGTCTTCTACGTGATTTTGTAACGAACAGTATGTTACCACAAGAAAAGGACTGCAAAGGAGAAGAAAATCTGAAAGTGCTTTAATTAAAAAGAGATTAAAAACGAGGTTGCTTTGAAAAATGAATTTCAAAAATTATTAATCGTTTTAAATATTTTTACCAAAACTTAAAAATCTATCCTTTTAAAAAGTTGTTGGGAGTTAAATAACCAACACCGATAAAGTGTTACAGGAAGTTTTTACTTCCGCAGGACTGTAGATGAGAGTCTTTAAATAATTTTGTCACAGCAAAATAATTTTTAATTATCGCGTAAGATTTCTTCCTTGAATTGGGAGTTGCATTCAGAGCAATGCGTTAGCATTTGGATATGAAAAGGAAGAAGCCCACAGAATCGCTGTTGCCCCTCCCCATCGCCCTCTAACTGTTTATGTTATACATGATTTCAAGTGGAATATCGCCAAATATGAATGAAAAGTCCTTCAAACATATGTCCCTCTTAACATTCAGCTCGATGTCAGCCAGGCACTCTAAAAATTAGTCTTTGATGTTCATCTCATTATATATTTTGCTAAACAAAAAATTTATTTACTCCGCGTACTTTTTTTGATAGACATCGACTTTGTTAGTACTGGTATCGTTTTGCCTTTATGTTGATCATTTTATGGTTGTCATTGTGATTATCTGTCTCGCTGTTTATAATTATTTTACGTAACAAGTTTAAGGCTCTTTCATTTCTTTATTTAGTCATTCCAACAATTCATTTGATCGTCCATTTATTATTAAATTGAAATGGTTTTCGTTTGCATGCGTGTCATTGTTAAGGCTGCTGCTGCTGCTGCTGTTGTCGCTGCTACTGCTTCGAGTTGTGTAGTTGTACGCGAGTGTGTAAATTAAAAAACACTTTGTTAAGATGTAATTTAATTGAATTTAACAACCATTAAAAACAAACAGTATCAAAGGCAAACTCCATCATTATGAAACACAAGAGCTTGTTTTTGTTTTTGTTGCTTAACAAGCAGTGCAACAACGATAAGAAGGACAGACATCGTTTATTATTAAAGGATATCAATGGGACAATATTTTTATTGAATTCCAACCAAAAAACTTAATTCAACGACTTTGTGTTGAATATTTTAAGAAATTTTAAATTTATTGGCATATTATGGAAAATGAAAGGGGACTTTAAAAATTTGTTTTGTAGAATTTTAGAAATTGTGTATTGCTGACAATAGATATTTTAAATATGGTGGAAAATTTTATTTCCAACAAAAAGGATTGCTTATGGGTTCTCCAGCCTCGCCAGTTGTAGTTGTTGCTTAAATTAACCAAGAAAAATTGGTTAGCTTAACCATCAACAATTCGTTAAATTAACGAAAATCAATTGTATTGATTAACCAACAAAAATTGGTTAGAGTAACCAACAACAATTCGTTGAATTAACCAACAACTATTTGTTAGATTAAATATATTAAATTGGTTATATTAACCAACAACAAGTGGTTATATTAACGAATAACATTTGGATAGGCTAACCAACTAAAAATGGTTAGATTAACCAACAACAATTGGTTAGACTAACCAACAACAATTGGTTAGATTAACCATTAACATTTGGTTTGATTAACCAACAACTGTTGGTTAGATTAACTAACAAGAATTGGTTACATTAACCAACAACTGTTGGTTAGATTAACTAACAACTATTTGTTAGATTAACCAATAACTATTGGTTAGATTAACCAATAACTATTGGTTAGATTAAGCAACAAGAATTGGTCAGATTAACCAGCAACAATTGGTTTAGTAAATTTAGTTTTGTTTGTGTTTTGCACCAATTGGTCGATCAACCGTTTCAGCCTTACAGGCGTAGATTAACGACTTGCCAAAACCCACCAACAGCGAATACAGTCGGCGCCTGTGGCAAACAAAGACGTTCACTGGCGAAGTATAAATCAACAACAACAAAATTCACCCCATCGTCTGATCTGTCTTTGGCTGACCTCTTAACACTATCCCTTCCTTTCTGGCTCTGTCACATTGCACTGGCGGGTCATCCTTCGAGTGTTAGACCAAGACAAAAAAATTCCCAGAACATTATCTTTCCTATATATAAAATTGTGTGTCAATTTAAAACTTCAACTTTATTTTATTCCATTTCAAAGTGTTTCACTTCTATGAAATTCTATTTAAATCCTTTTGATTCGGGGGTAATTTTTTGCGTCATCTGTTTATTGGATCTTTTTGTATTCCATGCGGCATTTCCAGATGTCTGCTCACTCTTAACTGTCAATTTATTTGAAAACTTTGTTACACAAAAACCAGATGTAAATAGTGCAGCACTAAATTTGCCTTTTCTTATGATTCAGCTCATTCCCAAACTTGTGTCGCTTTCACACTCATCATCATGGCATCAGAGCTCTGCTCTGTTGCTGTTTCCCTGCTTTTGTCGTTTCACATGGATTCTCCAGGGTACAGGAAACAATTTATACTTTCAGACTTGGATTGTTGTTTCTGTGTGTTTGTTTTAAGAGCTGGTAAATATTTTCGCCAAATGATGATGATATTATTTTTAGGTATGACACCTGTTTTCTTTGAAATTCTTTCAAGTTAATTCGCTTAAGATGTTTGTCTTACTGGATTCAAGATGAGAAAAAATATGTTTTAGACATTCCATCTTAACTTAACTTCTTGCAATAGTGGAAATGGGTGCTGCGAATGTTGCAGGAATATAAAAAGTTTTCTGATTTGATTTTAATATTTTTCTTATTGTATATCTTCTAATTTACTTGATTCGTTTGTTTTGCTCAACTTGTGTGCTGTAATAATTCTATTCCCTTATTTTTATTTGTCTATTTTTCTGAGTTTACTGTTAGTTTACGAGTAGTAAAGTTTCATGATAAAATCATAATCATTTTGTTATTGTCTGCAAGTTTGCAGAATTATTTATTTGAGATATATAGTTTGCTAGTTTTGCAAATAATTCAATGCTGCCGCGGCATAACTTTGCAAATAATTTTGTTTAAATATTATCGTTTCATTTGCAGATGGCCTGTGCAATAGAATCCACAATATTTGTGCTGAAGCTTAATATTTTATAGGATTCGCCACGCATGATAGATGTCTTACGGGAGGAATGTTAAATTTATTTCCACCACAATTTCAAAATTATATAGATTTACAGTCCTTAAATAACGATTTTTTTTGCTTCCAGTCAGATGGTACTTGACAGTTGCCAACGTCCTCTAAATAGGACTGACTTATTCCAAATTTCAGAACATACTTTTTAGTATGAAAAATTTGTCCTTATTAAAGTTTAATGCTTTCTTGGTTTGATGTATTTCTGGTAGTAATGGTCATGCAGGGATAAGACTACGACTTGGAAACTTTATCAAATATAAGACAAGCTAATCTATACTCCATATTCACTAAAAAGTTAAAAAAATTATCTTCTAATTATATAAAAAACGAGGTATTATTTAAAAAAAAATCCACTTAAATTTATACAGACTGAATCAAATCCGATCGTAATGTAAACCTCTTTATTGTTATTCGCAACTATAAAAAGTTGTACCTTCCAATTTTTCTTTTCAACCTCATGTTCTAAAAAAGCTATTTGTTTTTATCAAGTTTCAACTTGTTTAAATAATTTTTTTTTGTACTTTTTAGCTGACCAAAACCCAAAAAAACGAAACCAGTTTCCAACAAAGTTGTTTTCTGAATGAATAGCACAGGAACTATTAGCATTTTGCATGTTTTACTTATTTATCGTGGCTACAAGCAGAAGCTTCAACATTAAAAGTTGCTGAATAAATAATTTTTCAATTTTATTATTCTTTTTTTTTTTTTGTCTGAAGTTGCGGTAGTTATAAACATTTTAATGCACGAGTATTAGTTTATGCTGCGTAAGTGAAATTTCCATTTCACTGCATCTATTGCAGCCCAGCATTTCAGGTTGAATTTTGTTTTGGTGGAAAGAAAAAAATATTATCAATTGAGCTTTAAAAGCACAAAAAGCAGGATAATGGGAATCTATTAAAACTTTAAAGTTTGAAGCACAATTTAAGAAAATAACTGAAAAATATTTGCACGTTGTTGGCTCATACGAAGTTGATGATGTAGTTTCAATTTTCTGAACACGATTCTTGTATCAGGACACCTTTTGCTCCAAACAACTTACAACCAAATTTAAGCTTTTTTTGTGAGCAATTTGATTAGACTGGTTAAAAAATTACAAACGTATTTATATTCTGTTTACCATCCAAACTAAATGCAAGCAGTAACGATAATTTTGCTCCTATTCGAAGGATGTGTGAGTGTTGGTATATTCTTTTTCCAATGCTTCACAATTGTCATAAAAAAGTTACTACTGACAAACAGTATGGAGAATTCAGAGGATAATGAGACCATCTGTGGTCTAAGAATCGGCGAAATATGGTTTCACATTTTGGTTTTCGATATATTTGGAGTTTGTTTACGTCTGGAAGATTAAACCACGTCTTGAGATAATAATGAATGCAAAAACAGCACATTTTTTGCAAACACGTATCTCCTATCTAAGTAGCAGATTAGAATAATGACAGCACTCAAAGAAGTTATTGGCTGGTACACAAATTTAATATTTGATTTCTGGGAGCTTGCCAGCATAGCAAATAAATATTACAATTATTCTTTTGCTTTGAGCTTTTAATCAATAATTATTCTTTAATTAAACCTTTTTATGATATCAGCATCGGAGTCTTAGACTGGTTACATATTTGATTATGGAGCATCAGTCCTGAAAACTTATCTCCAATTCCTGATCATATTATAAATTAGCATTCAAATTATTATATCTTTGAGAAAATAAACAAATAAACCTCTTTTATTCTGCAAAATATTAATTTATTATGCGATGTAATGAATCGTTTGTTTGCCACATAAAAAGCCAACACAACACGAAACTGCTTACAACTGCTGAATAAATTTAAAATATAAACACAATTTTTTATAAATTTCAGGACTTCATGTGCAGAAAGTATTAGAAAAACAAGGATTGTTGGAGACTATAAATTATTTTTGCGATAATATTTATTAACAATAAAGTCATTTGTTAATGTGCAAATAAATAACAGGAATACAAGAATACGAGTGCAAAAGAGTGTCTCAAAAAGAACGTAACTTTCTATGTGGCATAAGTTTATTCAGATTATTAAAAATGGAACAACGCAATTCAATTGTCCAATCTAAATTTGTACTGAAACCTTTCGCAAGCTTTGAATGAATGTCTTCATTCTTTGGGCTCTGATTATCCTCATGCATAACAAGAGAATTAAATGAACACGGAAGGAGCAGAGTAATTGTCTGGTGCAGATTTACCTTTTTTCTTAAAACCACAAATAAATTGCAGTGAAAGTATTTCTTTATAGGAAAATAATACTGGAGTCTTCGCAGCCTTAACTAGTTTGCAATTCTCTGAACGATATGTGGTTTCGGCAAGACGGCTCAATTTTCCAAAGGAGATTTATTGAAGCAACGATTTTCAGAGAGAATTATGTAAAGAAAATCTGAATTCAATGCCAAACATTTTTCTTCTCTAGGTTTCTTGAATCTCACGTCCATGCAATTAAATTAGAAACGATTCTTGAGGTCGAACCAAAAATCCAACACACGTCTGCATTTAAAGGTCATGGAAAATTGCAGTAACTGGCAATTTGCCACTATTGGGGGACCAAACTACTACTTCACAATTAAGCCTGCACCATCATTCATCGTCAAAATGACGACGTCCGATTCTAATTTTTTATATAGAACTATTGACTTACGCCCTTTAATGATAACTTTTTTTACATGCAACATTTTAGCGTACCCAAAATGACGAATCGTGTTATACAAAATTTTATAGATCAATTGTTCGAAAGGTGCTTTAAATTCAGAAAAACATGATATATATTCCAAAGCCCATGAGAAGTCAGCATTAGTTTCTTATATACCCAATGTAAGCAGCAGAGCAGAACAGCTGTTTTCGAAAGCCTCTACACTCTCATAATCAGTACTCACGATTGTTAAATGTTAGGTGGCCTGGTTGAATGCGATAACATTTTTCCTTTGTAAAGATTTTATTATGAAAAACCGTATGAGAACTGTATTAAACCGATCGAAAGACACTTCTATTAATTTCCTATATTGCCATTGGATTATTTTTCCTCATATAAAAATAACTGGGTAAAGATAAAGAGAGCTATTTGTACCTTGACCAATAACGACTAACAAAAAACACAATATACACATGAGCACTGAAGATGAAAGTGTAGCGACTTTCGAAAACAGCTGTTCTGCTCTGCTGTATAAGTTGAATAAAACTGATGTTGACTTCCTTTGTGCCTAGGAATATTTATCATCATGTCTTTCTGAGATTTTAACTAAGTTAGAACAATTAGTCTATATAAATATTAATATAACGACTAACAAAATTTATGCAAAGTTCCACAAAAAACTGCGTGATGGGGAGAAAATTCAGTTTTCGACTTCATGATTTATATGATACAATTTTCCTCGTCTTTATTATAATTATAAGAAAATTAAGAATTTGTTGGAATATTGGAATAGCATTTGGAACATATAACACTCCTTGTCAGATATAATAGTTTACTAATTGAAATAATTTGAACGTAAAACAATTAAAAATATTTGAATTTCTTTGCATATGAAAGAAAAAGCACTAAACGTTTTTAAGACTTATTTCTTTTTTGGAATAGAGTGCAACATTTATTACACTTTTTAGCAGAAAATAGGTACATTTCGGTATATAAAATTAAGGAATTTATTAGAATTTAATCCAATTTAGCTACAAAAAGTAGTTTCTACATACATATTTTGTTTTTGTTTTCAACTAATTTGATGGTATCTTGAATACGTTGTAATCAGAATGGCGGAGAATGATGTTGATGTACTCGAAATAAGGATGCTGTTCTAGGGTTAATCGGAATAAATCTTATTCACAACCGAATAAAAACCATATCGCAATTATATAAAAGAGACGATATATACCGAACAGTGCATTCTTACCGAAATACCCTTTATAAGCAAATAATTTTGAAATATATTCACAAAATGAAAGACATGAACACATGTTGCATATTGAAATATTATTTATTATAAACTTTAATTTCTCTTGCGGGTATAATTTTCGTAAACACAAACAAAAACCACAAACAAAAGAAAATGATGTTGCATTCGGTATTGTTGTTTGAACAAAGAAAATTAATAGAAGACAGACATATTGATGGATGACTCTTGTATAAAAATTGCTCATGGATATATAATATTATTTGGGTGTGAAAAAACGTAAACGTGCCGTGCCATGCCGTACCGTATATGTGAACTAACTGAGCAGAAGATTAAAAAATAATGCGTTACTATGGATAGTCATCAATAACAGTTTATTTTTGGAGAAAAAGGATGCCGTATCCTTTTCTGTTACACATCAATATAATTTTTTTATTTAATTTTTTTGTTTTGTTATCAAGTTAATTTAAGGAAACCTATCAAATGTCACTCAAAATAGTTTTTCTTTGTTTTCAGCAATAATCGATTGAAGAGGTATTCTCTCAAACAGACTTACGGAAAATTAATCATTTACTTAACGTGGCAATGAAACCTTTTTGTATATAAAATTATCCAGTCCTTGTATTCCAGCAAACTATAACTATTGAGCAACGAGTCTATGAAGTTTTGCTAAGAGCTTTAAAATTATTGATAAGAAAAGGGAATATTTGGCGGATTTTTTCTTTTACTTTAACACATATTTTGTTAATGTCTTTTTAGGTTCATTATTGTTTAAAATTAACTCATGGAAAGGCACTACTTTCCAGTCTTCTACGGACATGCCTCATTTATTTTTCAACAATTATTACGTTTTGTAAATATAAAATATATTAAATAATAATTATTTAGTAGCTTCAGAGCCTCTGCATACAATTTCTTCTTCATTTAAATACACAAGAGGGTATAAAAATATATAAAAAAAACGATAAATAAAACACATGTCATGTGTGACGAAATATTTGACGAAAGAAATAATAAATTGTTAGACTCGTAATCTCATGATGAAAGCATTCTCGTATATTCTTTAAGATCATGATGACAAAGTTTCAGTCTAGTGTTGACGTTAAAATAAATTGTACGAGCATGAGTTTAAGGTTTCTTGTGTATTTGTCAAAGCGTACTTATCATAAATGCATAATTTATTCTTATTATTTACTTGCAATTTGTATGTGTGATTGTGGTGTATTTAAATACGATGATGTTTTGTAATATGCAAAATGGCTTTGAGTGTGTTCAAGTGAATGGCAGACATTTAGACATTAAGAGAGTTTAAGTTATAAAAACTTTCAGCACCATAAACCACTACACTGTGAAACAATTAAAGGATATATAAACGCAGGCACATGTAGTGCTACTGCATATGTAAACTGTATTTGTGGATGTATTACAAAGCAAACATGTGTTTAAGTTATGTTTTCTTTCTGTTTTCTTCTTGTCATTTTATTTTCCTTGTGCCTGTCAAAAGGTATACAAATAAACAGCTCGTCTCTATGTCAAAAACATAACAAGACATGATGCACATAAAATGCCATCATTTTGTAGGGAGAATGGATTAGAGAGAAATAAAGCAAAGAAATAATTCTGAAGTTTTTGTGGAAGCATCGCCTTAGAAGTTGAAATTGCTAGACAACTTCGTTCAAGTAGTACAAGCCATGCAAAAATAACTTCATACATATTCAGCGACAATCGCAAAGCAACTCTGAGAGTCAGTCAACATCAAGTCTGGTTTGAAATTAGTTCTTAAAAGACTCCTGATCGTTTGCTGTCCTTCCAGAGTTTTGCGTCGCACTCGCACTTATAGTTCTTAACTAGAATCATAAGTTGTTAATTACGTTGCTTCTTCTTATATGTATGAAGGAGTAGAACTTGTGACTGTTTAACAGGAAAGAATAAATATACGGATAGACAACATGGACGGCATATGGTCAGTCACATCTCCCCGGTCGGTTTGTGTTCACCGATATTTAGCAAATTTATTTGCCAAGTATTTTCAAAATAAACATTCTGGGAATATTTAACCCTCATGTGTGTGACAGGGTGCCAAAACTTCTAGAGAACTCTCTCAACATGAATGCTTTTCATAATTATGAAATTTCTGTTGCTTGATTCGATGTTTTTACGCGGACTACTTCATATTTGGAACCCTTAACTTTTTTGGTATAATTCTCAACAAAAACAATTTTTTTAATTTTTTTACAAGAATTCGCACACTCCATGCCAATAAAATTTCAGCATAATAAGAAGTGTGCGATACACAAGTTTTTCATGGGCAGCCGGGTACCCCTGTCATTCTCTTAAAGGTGTTTCTTTTTATCACTCACAAGGGTTAACGTTTAAGGAATTAAGGGTTAACGCTTATTTATTTTAAGATTTTTAATTACAATTTAAAAGGGTCTTTTTCTTTTAGGAAATACTTTTATACAAAAATAATAGTCAGTGACTGTTCAACTCAATAAATGACTTTCATTAATATCTAGTGGTTCACTTTAACGTACTACTTGGCTTTAATAATAATATGTAATTAAATAAAATGTAATTAACTACAGCTTTAATAAATTTATTTAGTAAAACAGTTTCCTCCATAATTATGGAGGAAACTGTTTTATAATTAATACACAGTGTCAGGGAAAGTTTTTGAATTAAAATATTTTTGTTAGTATTTAGCGCCTGCGCTTTTCAGAGCAAGTACTAGACAAGTTGGATCGTATCTGAAGAGTTTAAGATACTGTTTTTCGTAATAAATGAAAAACTACTTATTTCAGTTGAGAACGATACGGATCATACACAAGAGATTTTTGCCTGCGTACTCAACACGTTACCCATTTTATCTTAAACAATTGTGCGTTGTTAAACTTTTTTCTTACAGATAATTTACAACAACAACAAAATTTAGAAAACGTTTGACTCTAAACCCTATTCCTGTAACTTCCTGCTGATTTTAACCACAAAGTAAATCGTAGCCTGGTCTTCGTGCTACTCTTCGAGCTTTAAAATAATCGATTACCACCGTGCTAAGCGCTAAATGATGTAGTTTTCGATAACTATAAAAGAATCGAGAACATTATCTGAGAAGATATAAGATTGCGGAGTTTAAAAATAGCTACCTTTTGGCATTTTTTTGTTCACGATATCTTAAGAACGATTTAAAATTTGTTCGAAAAAAATCCTCCACATTTAAAAGTATTTCTGAGATTTATTGAAATCTAACTGTTCCAGATTTCAAGACATCTGCTGACTAGTCGACCTGTGCAAATCGGGATAAAATCAATGACTGTGCGATTATTAAAAATTTTAAATTTTTGCTGCGAGAAGTTAAAGAACTAAATTTTTTAAAAGTTTTCAGTTACAAAGTAGTTTCAGATGTGTCCACATGAATTCCTTATTTTTTTTTTTTTGTGAACTATCCTGATGTTTTTTTCCAGTTTCCTTTAAATTTGGTTTTCTCCAGTATGTCTGTGTGCATCGATCAATCTCTGTGCATTTTTCTCGTCCATGTTCGTTTGCAAGTGCTTCTCACTCACTGCATCTACTCATTAAATTTATATACTTTTTCAATAAATTTTTTTTATTTTCCATGTCTGGAATTGTATTGTTGGATAGAATTTTGTAATTGTGCAGCTGTAAACTTTCTTTATGTGTTGGTGAAGTGTTGCCAAGTTGGCGTTATTTATTGACTTATCCTGTTTTTTTTTTCTTGAAAAATGTTTTACTGTTTCGAATAGTTTTTAGCTGAAGCATTTCCAATGCCAGTCTATTTCTATTTCTATTTTTTGTGTATATTTTAGATGTACACACCCGGTTTTTTTGTTTTGCGTTTCATGCGAGACATATATATATATATATATATATATATATTTCGAAAATTTTTTGTCAGCTTAGACAGAAAGAATTCTAAAATATTTCGAGGCACAAGGGAAAGTCAACATCAGTTTTAATTATTAACCTCATACATCACAGCATAACAGCTGTTTTCAAAAGCCGCTACACTTTCATAATCAGCACTCATGAATATTTTGGTTTATTTTCACTTATTAGGTGGCCTCATTTAAACACTTTTCGGTCCCAATTTGTTCAGAAATTTTGGAAATGCAGTCTTAAGAAATATTGGGCAGAGCTTCTGTCATTCCTGGTGTCGAGTTAGTATTTATTTTGCGTAAATCATCTGGATTTATAATATTAAAGAATTTGTGTTAATAATATCCTGTTTTAGTCGAACAGAAGTTAAGTCGTAAGAGAAGTTCTCTGAAATTCTTTTAGGTATTTGTGCAGTTTTAATATATTTTATATCAAACTTTGTTTAAGATCTTATCAAAATTCAGAAAATACTTACACACAAATTAACTCTTCAGTCTGTGTGTCGAATGAATTTTACTGCACCATTTATTTGTTGCGATAATTTTTTTCCACAATTATATGATCCACCCTAATGCTCATCACTACTTATACGCTTACACATGAATCTAAACGTATTCCGTAAAAATAATTTTCATGTATCGTTATTTTATTTTTGCTCAAGTCATCATTTTATTCATGCATGCTCTTGAATGTGCATGATTATTGCGACATTATATACGATTATCATATTCTGTGCATTGTTGTTATTTCATCAAGCATTCATCTAGATATTTTACGCAAAATAATAACAAAAATATAACGAATATGGCAAAATAAAATGAAAAATATACCACAAGCGTAGTATTTTATGTATCATTTCCCATAAGAATTAAAAAGTTCACTACCATTATGTCGCATTTATATACGTATTTTTCATTAATAATGGCTCTCTTCTTGTCTACGTTAAAATGTACGCGAGCATGTGTGTGTGTGTATGTGTGTAAGGGTGTACACGTACAGTTTTATAAGTATTATAAACTATGGAATACATATTTTTACATTTAGATTTACTTAAGCTTACAGCTGCTGTACCTTTTAGCAACAAGGAAACAGTCAGGGATTTGCCGATAAAAAGTTATGAGAATTTTTACAACCTAAAGGTGAAACTATTAGTGTTCAGTACATACTCATGTTTCGGAGCGAACAACATAAAAATGTAGCCCAACAAACATTTTGATTTTTATTTCATTTTCGTTTGTTTATCTTCCTTTAGTGGGACTGTAATACTTCAAAAGGTAGAAGCAGCGCTATGGAATGAAAGATATTAAACAAAATATTTCCTTTATAATCTATTTATGAAATGAGAAAATGATAAATAAATCGCTACACAGCTGAAAATAATTCATGTGTTTTATGCATTGAAAAATCAATTGTTCTTATTCCGGTTGGAGTTCAGGCCGAAACTGAAAAAAGTGTGAATGAGAATACAGAGAATTTATGTTCGTTTATTTTTGATTTCTTCGTTGAAATCTCGCTTCAATACAATAAAGTTGAGTGTTGATATTGTTCAACGACCAGTGCCTTCGTCATTGAAATGGGCCCACAACCAATAACAGCTCTAGCGGATAAGTTCGATTGCATACTCAAGATTACACAAACCATTATAATAACCGTACAAACAATTATAAAAAACACATATTAACTGAAACACACATCCTTCCAAATTAATATCTAAAGTAGTGATTTGGCCTGCAGTCCTTTTGTAGCAACAGAAACATAATGGATTCCTGGTAACAGCCGGTCTTTGTTATCCAAATATGTCCTACTAATTAGTAATTAAAAAATATTCTTTTTAGTTGAAAAGTAAAAGTAAAAAAAAATAGTGGTATTGATAGTAGTTTCAAGGAAATTTTCATTAATATTGGAACCACCAACTCTTGTTGGCCAAGTCTTGTTGACTGCAATGAATAAAAACTTAAATGAAGGAATTATTTCCCCGATTTCATTTCAATGAATTCGATCTGTTAACAAAAAGATTCACTTGCTGCCAATAATTGTGGCTGCACGTTGCAATCGTTCGTTTGATATAAAAGAGTTAATATTTCATTTTGTAAAATGAGAGGAGTTTGAAAATTAATTTTGTAGTAGAAGTGAACAGTTCTATTTCAGTACAATGGCTGCTGAAGTGAATATCGTATCAACGGAAATTATATGATGATGAATTAAATGATTTTTGAAAGTGATATTGAGTAAGCCTGCAACGATCGGGGTTTTCACACTGACTTGGTTTTAATAAAGTCTGCTTTTAACGTTAAAACCAACTGCTAAAACCATTCTAGTTCATAAAATTCTATGCTAGATTATAATTTGATGAAATTGTTATTGAATTTGTTTCAAATAGGTTTTATGAAATGCAGCATTGTTTTTTCCTGTGCTAAGTTGAGTGCTGCCAAGTTTTATAAGGGAAACATCTGATGTTTGACGAAGGCAAAAAAAAGTCCCCCACACCTACATTTTATCTTTCAGAATTTGCTTAATTTTATTTAAAATCAAATGTTTTTGAAGCATTTTTTCATTCTGTACAAGAGTTTCAGTTATTTCAAAACATTTAATTGCAAAATATAAAATAGTTCCCATTTTGAAAGGCAAAGAAAAGTTGTTTATTATTTTGTACAAACCAAAGCAGCTGCAGTACAGTTTGTCCATTAAGTATTTTAATATGTAGGGGAAAATACAACAATTTCTATGAGCGTTTTAACTGATTGTCCTTCAATTTACTGGACAACTGGTGTGTTAAAGCCTGAAATTATTAAATTGAAAAAGTGAATGCACAAACAAATATTTATGATTTTATCGTTAAACGTGAAAACACTATGACAGTCTAACCTAGACCAAATTGATTAGCCACATGGAGGACATAATTTGACGTTTTATTAATTAATACGCGGCCACACATTGACAATTGTCATTGAATATTGAGCCTTAGGACCAAACTTCGTGCGAGCCTGCCACGGCGGTTATATGAAAAAAGTAAAGTTCGAATTATAATTCCAGGAGATTATCTTTCGATCAAAGTATATATAAAGTCAATTTAAAAACATGTTGATTTATTGTAATTCATTGAAAATATTCCCTTTTTTCTAATTATCGATTAAGACCAAAAACTACAATAACTTTTGTGGCGTCTTAACTAATTTGGCCACTCACTGTATGCTCAACAGCGGAATGTTTCTTTTTTAATTATTTTGCTTTTGTTTCAGGTGCTGTTTGTCTGTTGTGTTGCATAGTCGGGGAAGTGTAAAAGTTTTGAAAAAAAATCCTAGACAAAAATTACAAAAGTTATAGAACGTCTTTGTTGACGTAATCATAATTTTTGTGGCTGCTGCTATTAATTGTTATTGTTGTTGTTGTTTTTGTTTTTGTTTTCAACTTATTTTGAAAATTTCTTTTAGTGCAAAAGTTTTTTAATTACAACAGATTTATTTTTTGTTAGTTTGTAAGAAGCCAAGCGAGTATACCTCTTTGGAATGCGTATTAAATCAAAAACTAAAAACAATGAGTTGCTAGTTAATACACTGGCAGAAAAGTGTAGGTGAATATATAAAACTTTATGTTACTTAATTAATTTCATTCTAAAGCCGCAGGAGTTGAAAAAAGTTATATAAGTCGTATTGAATTTCTACAATGAAAATGCATGATTTGATACTCGCAAACTAAAATACAAATTAAATTGTTATAAAGCTGAAAAAGTTTTATCTAATAAACTTTACAATAATTGTGTATCTTGTTATTCTTTTGGCTTCTCAATGCGTTGCAATTGCTTAAAAATTTGTTCAGCAGTTTGTACTCATCCTTGAACTATTTCTCTACGCATAATTCTGAAATTAGCACAACGCCTACAATCACAAACGAACTGCTCAAGTGCTGGGTAAAATATTTGAATTTCGTGATTTTCCATCATTAATGACAGAGAAATTAACATAAAAAAATAGCTAAACAATTAGAAATTGAGTGTTTTCATTTTAATTCCCATAAAAATAGATGTTATTGAAATACTAATTTTGTTCTGTTGATCTTTATGGCCAACAAGGCCTCACGCAAAATACAGCAAACAAAAAGTTACAGAAATACCTCACAGTCTTCCTTAAAAAGCCATAACAGCCTCATTAATAAGCAATTATTGGAAAAAAAACTTTATTAATGCTTACAAAATCTAAAAAATATTTACTTAAAAAAACAATATAAAAAATGTTTAAACGCCCACATAATGCAACCCAATTGTTTATTTTTCTTTCGCTTCAATGTTATGCATAATAATTTTAACACACTTTGTTTACTTAGTAAAATATTTTTACACTAAAAAAAAGACTTCAAGTTTGCCCTCAAGCTTTTTTCATATAAAACATAAAAATTAGTGGGAAGTTTTATTTAAAAGGACCAACAGCAAAACATGTAATAAAAAATTTAAATGTGTATTAAGTAAACAGTTGATGTTCAAAAAGGACTCACTCTAATTTCTATTCCATTTCCGCCAGTCGCAACTTTAATTAAACCCGAGATATTTATAAAAAAGTAGGGGTTTTTAAATATTTTAATTTTTTATTTTTTTAATTATTTAATGCAAAAGCATGTTTCACATGAACATAGGAACTCAAATTGCATAGAAAAATACCACTTTGAGAACGCAAATAAGTTTAAATGATTCTATGATTGTAGTAGTGAGTTAAAAAGGTCTGTGCCTCGTTTCTGTAACTGAAATGAGAACTTCTCGCGTCGAAAAAATTGTCGGCACTCTTTGAAACACAAAATGAGTCAGAATATATTTCTTAATGCGTTTATAATTTTTTTACGTTTTCATAATAATCCACATATTATTCTATGGATGACCCCACAGTAAAGAGCATGACAACCATAATTATTTACTTTTTCGATGCGAGAAATTCTCACTTCAGTTAGAGACACGAGGCACTGATTGTTGAAACCAGTGAAATGAAAAGGAGTTGAAGTTAATTAATACCTTGGCGATAATCTCAGTTTACAAGTTGATTAATATTTATCACAAAATTATAAAGACGTGCCAGTAGGAATGTCATAGAAACCAGTCTTATTCTAAACTCTTTAATTTTAATTATGTGCTGATTCTTTTTTCCCAAAATCTTACTGAAAAATTCAAAGTGATCAATTGAGGGGTTTTTGATAGTTCCGATGCGTATTTCACTGGGGCTAATGCAGATCATCAGGGAACCTTAAAGAAATTGGATTTGATCGATGCTCAAGGAATAAATAAGGAAAATGCTTAAGCTTAAAGGCCATCTGTTTAATTTCTCGCTAATGTTAAGCGCAAAGCAAATCGTAGCCTGATTTTTCCAAGCTTTTGAGCTCTTCGAGCTGAAACACTATTATTTCTATTTTCAAATCAACCGATTCCCCACTTGACAATCGGTGATTGTCGAGTACTTCGAGAGAATCGCTTTGATATACAATTTCAGAGCTTTCCAGTAATAATAATTTCACTTTGTTCGAACTTTTTCGTTCACAACATCTCACGAACGAATTGATCACTTTTAGCCGTCTTTTTTAAACCATTTAAAAGATGTTCAAAAAGAAAACATTTTTTAACGTGGATTTTTTCCAAATCTTAAAATGTACATTATTCGATTTAGTTAAAATTAATTCAGAGGTAACCTAAGTTCAGAAACGTTACCAGCTGGGGTGGACTCGGTTCATCCATATAAAACTTATAGGCGGGTTACATACTTTCTCATACACATGCACGCGCACACGCATGTCATCGACTGTTCAAACCATTTTTAATTCACATTAAAAAATATCGAGGGTTTGATATTGGTCCTAGACTATGCCTTTGCCATTAAGACAAGTCAACAATCAATAAAACAATTAAATATAATAAAGTAGATCAGAAAAGTTCGACACCATATTCTTGACTGAATGCCGAGTCGAGCTCGGGATCTGAGGTATCGTAGTCTTGCACTCACAATTGTTTTAGCTTGTGCTGTTTTCTTTTTGTCTTACAACTACATATCGTCAATTGAAATGGAAAATTACGTATCTTCATCCTTGCAAAGTTTAGCGGAGAAGCAAAAACTTTGTAAATGGCAACTAAATAAAATATTGAAGCCTAGATTAAAAACAGACTGTTTCACTTTAATCTAGACTTGAAAATTGAGCTTCAACATTCCAAGTAGTTTCCTTTTCATAAAGTTTATTGTTTTTTCTGCAAAGTTTAGAAAAAAGATAATAAGTCATTTAGCATTTTAGGTAACGATATTGAGTTGGACAAAAGCCTGAATAATAAAGTAAGAAAAGAAGGAGGAAAAATTTATCAGCGTCTTCTTGTTTATGACTTTAATAGACCCCAGTGAAGTGGTTGTAGTTCAAAAACTTCCGCCATGATCAATTTAAATTTCTTTTGTCAAAGAATTTGAGAAAAAAGGATCAGCACGTTCAAAATTATGTGAAAGAGTTTCAATAACATTTCCTCATTAAACCTCTTTAATTTTAATTATGTGCTGATTCTTTTCTTCCCAACATCTTAATAAAAATTCAAAGTGATCAATTGATGCTTTTCAATCATGTCTCAGAAATTGAAACAAATTTAATGAGATCGAGGTTCCTTTTTAGGTAGCATTTAGGCCGTTAAAAGCAATGAAATTTTCCCACCGTAAACGTAAATCCTCATGAAGCCTCCTAAGTCTTGCAACATTTTTGAAAACAGTGGAGAGTAGATTTACTGCACACACATTTTTACATGCTACGCATTTTGTTGTTTGTTTCGTAGTCGGCTAAATGGAGTTATTTTGAGAGAGTTGCCGCGTATGTCAGCTGTCAGAAAAATTTGTGCTTTAAGTTAATATTAAACTTTGTTGGGGAGAATGAGCCAACAGCTTCAATCCGATTACCAACGCAAAGTGCAACACATGCAAACTTCTTACAAGCGCACTAAAGCTGCACCCACACGACGTTTGTGGTTCAAGCATCGTTACTGATGTTATAACAGACACCGCCGCTGTGAAAATAATCTCTCACGCGTTGCTTCATTTTATAGTTACTGGCAAAGGGTGGGGTTTTTTATTTATATATTTTTCTATTAGCAAGAAAAATATGTCGACTTTTCATTTAATGCCACAGCAGGATAACGATTGTATTTAGTCGAAAGGTAGAACCGCAAATTGAAATTTGTGTGCCACCATTCATTCGCATGGTCGTGTTTGTCATGCCAAAAGTTACAAATTGTTGAATTTATGGTGTCGGCTGAGTAGATTTTACTGCAGACGTCTACAATAAAAGCGAAATATTTATTTTTTATGACAAGAGAGACAATAAAAATATTATGAAAAATTATGAACAGAAAGAAGAGAGACTCATGCTGCCACGAAGTTTATTTGAGAATGTTTCCAAAAGCTGCCGAGTTTCGGTGGTGAACTAAATATCATTCAAAATTATCGGACACATGTTGAAGAATTATTAAGCCACGGCGACTGGTTTAATAATCAAATATTAACGGATTATTAATGAGTGATAAAAAGGTGTGAAAAAAATATGTTGGAAATGTTTCAAATAAAGATTTCATTGTCTTCAATATAACTATTAAACTTTAATTGCGTTCTGGATATCCAATGCAATGAAATTTTGTTAACAAACAATTTTTTTGTAAATAAATCGGTTATTATTTTAACTGCATCACAATTAAAAATTAGTTTCAACGAGAGATATATTACTGGATTTTTTTTTATACGGTTTTAGGCATTTGACGTAGCAGCCCTCGTGGAATCATATAAATTGAGGGCAATATATCTTCAATTCAAGGTGAAATGCCTTAAAAATTGAGTAAAAACCAGTCATTAAGGAAATAGTGAGTATTTATCCAAACAGCTTTGCAGTAACCCTTTATTATTTACAAAATGTTTATGATTCTACACATACTTTTAATTTATTTTATATCCTTTTAACTATGAACATGCAAGCAGCGTATTTTGAATGCAACACTTTGTTTTATCCATAAATTCCATTAAATTCCACACAGGCAGCCATGCATTCAACAATTCATGACTAGTTTTGCTGAAGGTATAACACAAACATCCCAGTGAAAAAATTATGTTTGTATTTCGACTCAGAGATCTGCAATGAAGAGTGTTTGTGGTAAACCACTTGAAACGTGAAACGTATTTCAAACTTCTGAGTTCTTGTGACACTCTAAAGCATTCCAATAAATATGAATTCATAAAAGAAGAAGCAGTCCCAAGTCATGATTGAACTTCATCTGCTTTTTCAGTACTCATTGCTGATCTCTATCCTGGATGTTCATGGTAAAAACAAAATATTTAAGATGATTTCATAATAAAAATTTTTAATAAAACAAACATTTTAAACAAATATCTAAGAAATGTTGGGTAAATGTTCCCTGATGATCTGCATTAGCCCCTGTGAAATCTGCAATGGAACTAGCTAAAACCCCTGAATTGATCAAATTGACTTTTTAGTAAAATTTTGGAAAAAAAGAATCAGCACCTAATTAATATTAAAGTTATTTCAGAAACGACAATTCCCAAATATATGTATTTGATAAATTTATCCTATTCGAATAAGACAACTAGCATCTACAAGGTGATCTCTAGCGGCTTTCGAAAACGGCTGTTGAGCTCTGCTGTACAACACGGCTAACGAAATTAATTATGTCTTTTGGAGGAATCCATAATGGCTTTCTGAATTAAAAACGCAATGAACTACAGGCTATTTTATTTATCATTTAAAACAATTTATATTGTTCTCCAACTCTTCAGAAGGTGGCTGAAATGATTAGAAGCTGCTGTTTTGCTGGGTTATGCATCTACAATCATTTTTACAGAAATATGAACAATAAAATAAAAATAATGAAACAATCAGCGATAGTCGCATGTTGTATGCCGTTGAGCAATTGTTCAAAACGATGCAAAGATATACAACAGCATATATATTTACGACATTTATAAAGCCATTGAACTTAATTGTATACGGAGTTTTTTTTCTTTCTTTTATGTTTAGTGCAGCAGCTTCACAACTTTATAAAGAACTTTAATGGTTGAAGAAAGTTGCAGACTTTATGTTTAATTTAAAACGCTTAGCAAATATAAATTTAGATCGACTCGATTGGAAATTCGGAATTAGAGGAAGTCTGAAACGTTTTAGTTGAACAGTTATTTAACATTTTTAAGAAATTATTTAAAAGGCTGCATCATGTATTTAGTTTTATTCGAAAAGAGAGATAAAAAAATAGAAGAAGTTTTAAACTATTCATTTGCGGAAGTATTTAGGAGTCGAACTCGGGATCTACGACATCGTGGTTTCGTATTCACTGCTTCAGCCAGGAGTTAAAAATAATATTAAATGAAATAAATTGTACCTGAGCCAGAAAAAATGTTTCAAAAACGTACAATCGCTTGCAAAAGGGTCAAACTGTTTAATACATTATCCTGAAATAATTCAAGGAAACAATAATTTTCACTTTTATTATTATTTCATATTCTCTAGCGGCTAGAAAATACTCGTCAAACTCCATATTTCACGATTCTTACACTCAATGGCTTGCTTACAGCAGCAATAGAGTTTCGACTTTATTTGGTCGTCGTGGTTTTCGAAATTGCCCTGATCAATCTAAACTTGCCATAAAGAAAAAAGAAACGAATACTTTATGAGCAACTCTTTGTTTGCAATAACAAATCCAAAACAGTCTTACAAATTTTCTGTTCATAAACAGTTTTCAACTGCAGCTAAACAAAATTAATTAACTCATCAATAATTTTTGAAAAGAAGAAAAAAAAAAAACAATTCGACAGAACTTCAAACTTTTTTGTCTAATTTTCTTCATTTTAGTTTCCATATTCAGTTCTACTGTTTAAAGAGAAATCTCTGATGAAATTGCTTCCCAAAGCCAAACTAACCAGAAACACGCTGCATGCTCTGCTGTAAAAGCAATAGAACACCATCAGAGTTGTTGGCCAACAAAAATAAAATTTTCCGTTCTCTACAAAATACAAAAAAAAAACAAACTTATTTTTTATTTGGCAAAAACTATGCTAAATGTGTAGGAAAGTTTAAACATTTCTGTTAGTTTTAGTTGTTGAAAAACAAAAAAGTAGAAAAAATAGAAAAAATAGGAAATAAAAAATAGAAAATAAAAAAATAGAAAATAGAAAATAGAAATGAATAGGAATAAAAGTTTAACAAACTGAAACAAAGTTATCGATATTGAATTGAGTACTAATATCTTGAAACAATTTTAAAAGAAAACAAAAACGTCCATGAAGGAAAATAAACAAGCAAAAAAGAAAAAAAGGAACAAAAAAATAAGAAGAGCAGCAAAGTTTCAAATATAAACAAACTGAAAAGTTGTTATACCAGCATTAGTGAGGAATATTTAATTGAAATATTGCAATAGTTTCAAGTACTAGACACCAATACCACACCAGATAGTCTCATAATCAAATATGTGTAAGTGTGTGTGTAGTTTTATGGTTTAGTACGCAAACAATAAAGGATCCATAACCATAATTAATATCTTCGATAAGTAATAAGGCTTTTAGGAAATGAAGAAGACGAAGAAGGCAACGAATAAATACTGGGAAAAATTTTACACAAAAAGATTATTTATTAGCTAAAACGAGGCATCGAATGCATCCGGATGTTGTCTTTAAAAAGGATTGCAACCGATTATTAACCACCACCACCGGAAGTGAAATTAGAGCTTTCGAATAATTTCATTGCCTTGACTAACAACCGTAAAGGCAAACGCATTTCAATGATTTTTGTATTTGGCATGGAAGACAATTGAATTCAGTCAGCAAGACATAATCCGGTGTTATATATGTAAGTCGTCTGATCACTTAGATAAAGGCTTCGAATACTACAATAATATTTTTTGCTACTCAATTTACACCAAACTAAAAAGTCTTTAAACTTAATTATGTGCTGATTCTTTTTTCATAAAATCTTACAAGAAAAATTCAAAGCGATCAATTGAGGGGTTTTAGCTAGTTCCTGTGCGCATTTCACTGGGGCCAATGCAGATCGTCAGGGAGCCTTTACCCGATATTTCTTAACAGAACTAAAAAAATTATTTCAAACTTCCACCTTAATAAGTGAGAAGCCCAAAACAAACATCAAAGTCATAACAAGAACTCACTGATCACTTTTCCGTTTTTATTTTCTTACGTTTTTGTTCTCAACTGATCACTTTGAATTTTTTGAGTAAGATTTTGGGAAAAAAGAATCAGCACATTAATTAAAATTAAGGAGTTTAAACAACGACAATTGCCCAAAATCTGTACTAAAGAAAGTTTTTAATCTTAAAAACGTTTGTGTTTTTTATCTTTATAATAATATTTGCGTAATTTTTATAAGCGATGCCTGAAAAGCTCACACATGTTACACCTATGAAATCGCCAGGGGATGTCGTAGTTCAAACTCTCACTTTTACAAAAGCATTTAACATGATATAAATTATATGTTTCTTTCAAAGTTAAGCAAGTTTGCTGCATGTTTTTTATACGAGATCTGTTTCTTGCCGTGTAGGAACAACACTCAAGGGGTCTCCTGTATATGTGATGCAACTTTTGACAACTTTTTATGGAAGGCAGGATGAAGGGAGTAGTGCTTTGAAGTGCACCTTTTTTTATTATTCATTTATGTCGAGTTCTTTTGTACAAAATAATGCAACAATCTTTACACTTTTTAACAGAAAATAGCAACATTTTGCTTTTTCAAAATAAGGAAATAAGGAATTTATTAGAAATGAGTCCATTATCCCTCACGAAAAATAATCCCTGCCACTTTTTAGAAAACAATTGAAAAAATGTTACATGTTTTCTAGAAACGAAAACGCCATTAGTCTTTCATCTTTAAAATTGAAGTACAAAAATATACTTGCAAAACATATTCTAACAATTGCTATGATTTTTTTTTATTGAAATTAGCATATAAAAATATTTACAATTTAGAAAAATAGGACATGCAGGAAAATAATGAAAATAATCAGACGGCAAAAGGGGGCCTTCATAAAAATTATGTTCTCGCACGACTTTTCATAATAAAATTTTGGTACAAATCGGAACTTTTATCACATTAACCAGGCCATCTAACATTTGGTAATAAATAATATATATATGAAAACAGATGATAAGTGTAGCGGCATTTGAAAATTAAAAACTTTTGTTGATTTTCCCTTGTGCTTTCAAATATTTATCATGTCTTTCTGAACTTAAAACATATTTCGAACAGTTAGCGTATGAAATTAGATATAATAAAAATGTATAAATTTCAAAGAAATATATAGAAAAAGCCTTTTTATTTATTTTCTATGAACCATTCGAATGCTTGATGTCAACTGCCTCAAGTTAAAGGCACAGGGAAAACTTCTATTGGAAGTTTAATCTACACATGCGAATAGTTCGGCTAAAGAACAAATTCTCCCTGTCATGAGTGTTGGGGTTCACTAGCGTCGCAACTGCAAATGAATGGTCGCCAAGAGAACAGCATGTAGCTGAGCACACATTCCATTGTAATAGAAGTGAAGCACACTCCACGTCGCGTCTATGTTTCAGTGAGTAAACTGAGTTGGCCGCCGCACTGTCTACCATGAACTTTTTCGTCCTCTTTTATAAGTGGTCGAGTAAATCCAAAAGACACTTTGGAACACCGCATAATACGTGCGGTTGTTAATCGAATTCCGCTCGGAGGTGGGTAGAGTAGAAGAGCTAAGGAGATCCGATGCCTAAGAAGCTCTGAGCAGACTGAGGTTTTTGAATATGTATTTTGAACGTGAACAAATTTTCTCACTCTAAGAAACATTTTGAGTTTCCGTTCTGGCATCGATTTTGACTACAAACTCTACCATAATCATACACCATAATAATCGCAATTTTAAAAGGCCTGGGACTTTTTCTTGGTCGCTAAATTGAAGACACTTAAAAAAGTACAGTCCTAAATGAAAATTAAGGACATCAAATCCCAAAACGCTGAGAGATCTCAAGGACATAACAGAACTGCTTTGAGGATCGGAAAAAAAGCTGGCAAAGGTTTCTTAAGAGCCGATCCTTCCAAATGGAAATTGATAGATAAACAGGAAACATTTACATTGTCGCTCGTTCCCATACCCCAACCCTGTTTATTTTTTTATTTATATATTTTTTCTTAAATTGAATTGATACTGATGATTACGCTTGAACTACTTTAAGTCATGATGATTTCAATACTTGAAAAATTAAATTGAATTATTTGTCCTGTTTTCTTTACTTTTATTTTATTTCAAAATATTTCAAAAGTTATTTTGTTATATCATCTCTCCTTGTTGCTATTCTTCTATTCCTCTCATACGTTTCACCATGTCCCGCTGCTACACATGCATGCTTTTGTGATTTAAAGTTGTATGTTTTTTGCAGAGATTTAAATTTATTTTCAATATTTAATTGTACTTGAGTTTCTTGTTGAAAATATAAATAAATCTCATTTTCATGCATGACTGGTTATTGGAAGAAGTTTTCTGTCTTGAATTGTTTTGGCCTATTTTGTAAAAATTACACTTGAAAAACATTTAGGAAATTGAACTGCAGCATGAAGTGCCTTAAAAGTTGCAATCAATTTTATTTTTACTAAAACTTGAGACAAAATATATTTAACCGGATCTTATAAATATATATTGATAAGACTTTTTCATTTTAACTTTTTTATTATAGAAAATTTTACTGTTAATATTTATTTGCCGATTATAAGCAGCCATCAAAAAGGAGTTGCTAGCAGACAACTGCAAACTCTTAAAATATGCAGCTTTCGGTCTCCATGAAATCATTTTCAGCACTCTGTAATCAGAGATTTTGTAAGTTTTTAACAATCTTGTATTTGAAGTATTTTTACAGTGTAAATTTACAAGAAAAATATATTTTTAAATTAGAGAAATTTTTGTTCATCTCGTTTGAAAATGAAATCAAACGAAATATATAGAAAAAATGTTACCCCGACCAAAGAAGAAAACAATTATTTGTTGTTAAGGCAACTTTTAAGAAATAAATTATAGAAATTTTAGAAATATTCAAAATATAACTGTAGGAACGGTGCTTGTTTTAAAATTATTCCCACCGCACATCTGGACATTTTTCCTACTTTGCTTAAGAGTTTTTTCCTTTGAACGACATATTTTTTTTCCTTTTTTCTACAATTTTTTCGGTACAAAAACAGCGTGTAATAAAATATGTCGTCGAGAAAGAAAATATCATACACATGCAAACGCATGTATCAGCCATCTTCCCTCTAACCTATCTAATTCACGTAACAACTGCTTCATTAATAACACGTCGAAAATCTGCTATAAAAGCCTTAAAAAGCGTATGCATTTGAAAAATATTATTTGATTTTTTAACTTTCGAAAACGGTTCATTCATGTGAACACACGTTTGAATGTGTTTATGATTTTGTCAAAGTGTTTGTTAGATTTAATCATGCGTGCTACCACTTTGACAAAATGTATTATTTGTTCTTTGATTGCTGTGCCTCTTTTTTCCTTTCTTTATTAAAATAAATAACATGCACACTGGAGTAGATACGCACGTTTGCTGTACTTTATTTGAAACATATTTGGAAAATATTTACAGTAGCGTTAAAAATTTTGCAAAGCCATAAAATTATTTATTTACTATTATTATTATTATTATTATTATTATTATTATTATTATTATTATTATTATTATTATTATTATTTTTGCAACCTTTGAAACTCAACTTGAAAAGAATGTCAACCAAATAATTATTTATTTTATAATTGATTTTCGAGCAACAACATTTACTCAGCACTGTATTTATTCAACACATCGTATACAGTCTAGGAGATATAAAATTATTTTCAGAAATTGCAGGTAAAATTGTAGCATAAAAGAAATCAGCTTTTAAATATCTCAAGGGTTTCGTTAATATATTTTATTAAGGAAATTACATTCTTCAGTGGAACACTCACAGTCGCAGCCAGCATTTGATTGGAGGACAAATTAACAGATACATGTATCCCATCTACGCAGTAACTCATTTAACCGAATTTTTAATAACTAAATTAGTCTTTCAAAAAGAACATCTAAATTTGCGCGTTAACTGTGAGCAAGCAAAAGCGGATAACTAATTTTGCTTTTAGCCATGAATAATATTATTAACGTCATTTGAATAACAACTATTCAAAGAAAATTTTTTTTCTTTTCCATTTTTCTATGTGGCATTAAAAAATTCACAATATTCTAACATGTATTTTCTTAAAAAAGGTTCAAACTAAAAGATTATTCTTTTCAAGATAATTTTATGATAATAATTGAGCTGAAGGACCAGACGAAGTTTATAAATTAAAAGACATCTTAAATTTTATTTATTATTTCTCTTACAACTGCAATTAGAGTCGGCAAAATGTTAACCAATTGTAGAATGAAAAAAAACGTCAGGAAATAAAAAAGCAAAAGTGATCAGAGAGTTCTTGTTATGACTTTCAATTTTGTTTTAGGCTTCTCACTTAATAAAGTGGAAGTTTGAAATTGTCTTTGGTTATTCTAAGATATGTTGGGTAAAGGTTCCCTACTGATCTGCAATAGCCACAGGAACTAGCTAAAACCTCTCAATTGATCGCTTTGAATTTTTTTATAAGATTTTGAGAAAAAGAATCAGCACATAATTAAAATTAGAGAAGTTGAAAAAAAAAACACAATTCCCCAAAATATGTATTAATAAAAAAAAAGAATATATGACATCTTATTAAAGACAAAAACTTGTAATTGAAATTTTTCCATGTGTTCTTTCATAAAAATACTTAATAAGAGAACCGTTCAACAAGTCAAACAACTTCCTTATCAATTAACTTTCTTATTGTTAATAAAAATTAAAAAAAAAAATTAGACTTCAAATCGTTAAGTTATTCGAATGAAATTTTGCATTCGTTATTCATTTGAATATTCGATTAATATTCGAAAAGGAAAAATATTGTGATATTTTAATTAAACCATAAAAAACAATCCGAATAATTACTACACTGGATCCTAGCGAAGCATAAATAAATCATGATCACTTATCATTCTCATGGTAGACTTGAGTAAAAAAAAATCAGCAGTTTAATATTTATAATGATCAAGAAAGGAAGCATTTTTATTTAACAACATCTCTACCATTCTTGGATTTTCTGAATACCGGTGAGCACTATGGCCCCCCTTGGCTTATTAATAAGCGAATTTAAAATCTATACAAAGTCTTACATTCCCAAAGCATATACAGAGTGATCAGCAGGTTATCGCCATTTGATATTTATGAATTCGGTTTATTTTTCCTAATTTGCTTTGCTTTAATGACAGTTAATATGAACATAAGTCTCTCATGAATATGCCAACAAAGTTTCTAAGACAGGGAAAGAAATGCCTGCCACGCCCTTAAACGTAGTACAATTTGTCTTGATATATATCGCTGCTAATTACAGTCCGATCTTTATCCGATGTCTTTAATTTTCCCTTTGATAATTTTTTAATGAGACATTGAATTCCCGGGGCACAAGAAAGTCTTTCCAAGTTTAATATCTAAATGTTAATATGGCGATTGAGTTTTCTAAAAACTCTCGTAATCTACACTTCATTGATTTGATTTGGTAGTAGTTTATTACACAACATTATTGGCTAATTATTAGGACATTATGTACAATTTTTTATTTAAGCCTGGATGGTTACTGTTCATGCTTTTACATTAGGGTTTTACTTCGTTGAATCGACGAACAGTTTTTAAAAAAAATTCTACTGGAAAAGTTTCTAAAGTTGAAGATAAACAAAAATAATTTTGATTAGTTTTATTATAAAAAAAAAACTAATATAAAATATTAGTAAATAATAACTGTAATAATATAAAAATATATTTAGAATAAAATAAATAATTTTTTTTTCTTAAAATTCGATATGAATTTCAGCAAACATAAAGGAATTATACGATAACGAGTAAATGAGCTTCGTCGATTCGAAGAACAGTAACCATCCAGGGTTAAAAATATATTTCTTGAAGGTAATATTTTCAAAATGTCGTTAGCTATTATCTCCTGTAGGTGAATTGTCAAAAAAAGAAACAAGGAAACTATTGGAATTAGCTATTGAGCAACTTATTGCTGCCAGCTTAAACGTCTTGAAGTTTAAAAAACAAAAATAATAACAATGACGCGTTCAATACGGAATGATTTAATTAATATTTCCATGCCGCATATACTCACAATACCCACGTGATGATTATCCTTTAAAAATTTCATTAAATATCCAAAATTACAAAAAAACTTGCCCAAGTTTTAGTTATACTATGCAAAATGTTTGAAAAGGAAACGGAACTTACCTGAAAGAGAAGATGATAAATTTAATTAGTTTTAGTGACTATTAAATTGTAATGAAATTTATTATTAAAAATAGCAAATAATTTTCAATTTATTAAATGAAATATTGTAGCATATTCGCACCATTAAATGAAGCACTTGATTTGCTTAATTATACACGATTCATGGCCAAAATACATCCCACTTTGGGAAACAATAAAATAATATCACTTCTGACAGAATTGCTTCACTGAAGTGCAAGCCTGCACAATTCTTTCTCTATCCCTCAATTTTTCCTGAGGAGTTTTACTCACGCTGTCAAGTGGAGAATCGTGAATAAGAATCTTGTGATACCGAGCTAGAGAGTTCTCCTTCTTTCACTTCATGTAAAACCAACAATTGTATCGGCGTATAATTCCCTCAAATCGTGTATTTAAGATGCAGCTTGAGTTTAAACTGTGGTTAATGCAGTCTGAATCTCGGACTGTTTTATTAAAAGCAACATTTAAAGCAAAACTTTTTACGCCAACTTGAAAACTGTGACACGCGCTTTTATTTATTTATTTATTTTTTTGGTTTTTTATTCTCGAGATATTTTAGATTAAATTCTCATTTCAATTGACGTTATTGTCGTAAAAGATGTTTCAGCAAAAGAAATAGTTTTTCAAACACTTCAGGAAAAGCATTGAGAGCTTGTAAATAAATCATACAGAGTATAATTTTAGACGGATGAGAGCTTTGAATAATGACATAAGATAGAAGTACTCTTAAAATAAAATTATTATTATTAAAATATTACAGATAATTTCTGGCATTGGGGCCTAAGTTCGTCAAGACCACAGGCTACATGTTCCATTCCACCAGTAAAATTTGTAACAATCTTTTCTATTTATACAGATCTGGCATTATTCTATCAATGGCGACACAAAAATTGGCTTCCAAGATTTGATGGTTTTTCGACTAAAATTATAGACTTAATCAATAAGACTCCATTAAATTTAGTCCTCTGAAAAAAAAACAGCGCGGGAAATGAAACTTTCAGCTAATTTATTTTTGCATTAAATAGACTAGGGAGCGCGCGGTTATTATAAAATTGAAAAACAAAATTTAGATGCCATGTTGTTCATCGTTTTCACGATTTTACTGTAAAATCTTTTTGTAACTACTCAATTTTATCTGCACAATAAACTCTGTCCATAAACAGCTCTCTCAAATAAATAGACAATTTAAAATATTTAAATTTTTATTAAGAAAAACATTTACTTTTTATTGCGAAAATATTTCTTGGGCGCTGCAATAAAAGTGTAATTTCGTAACACGACTTGCACAATTTCCCCAAAAAAATTTGAAAAACATTCTGTCTGCGTTTCTATTTTATTAATGCAACAAATAAAGGAAAGACGATTTTTATTTTACTTATAAGAAGTAAAATAATTTTTATATTTTTACAAGCTAAAATGAAAAGTGGAACGCGTGCAGGATGTGAATAAATAATAAAATGGTATTTTCGCTGCTTCCCGGCAGGCTTGTTGTACAAGGATTTTTCCATGTTAAGTAAAACAAAATATGACGTTAAGAGTGAAGAGCAAATTAAAAAGGGGAGACACACTTACACATCTATTTAAGATATAAGTGGAAGACAACTTGTGTACATCCTCTACAATAATGCGATCAATTTAATGATGCTTCAAATAAGTTTTTTTATTCGTTTTGTAACGGTGGAGCCACAGCGCCCACTCCTGGATACTTTACGAACCATCTTGGGCGAATAAATTATTTTAGCGATTCTAATCGGCTAGACCAACTCACCATTTGGTGATTTGGGTTTATTGATTCACTCCAAAAAGCATGCTATAGTTTTTAAACAATTTCAAAGAGGGGGACGTATGACAGACAGTTGGTTATATGGCCACGTTGCTCATACGCACTGAGTAGCGAAATGCAGTCGCGAAAAAAAAGCGAACGCTATTTAACAGCCAAATATAAATCGCTTGATTGAACACAAATATTTTTATTTATTTGCTTTGAGCGATTTGTCAGCACTCGTATTCGCTCCAAAAATACTTCCAGCGAAAAACCCTTTAATTGAAGTTTATTTTTCATCGAAATGTAACAATTTATACGAAACAAACACAGCATAACAGCAAAGTATATTAATTTGCTAGCTAGGAAATGTTCATCAAAATAAATCAAGTTATTAGTAAACAACTGGTTGAATGTCAACGTGATATTGTGACGTATTCGTAAGTCCATGAGGTGTAGGAATTGTCCAAAGACCCAACAAAACGCCACAGCGATGTTTATCATATCAAAATGTCTTGTACTTCTAGAATGTGAACGTTCAGTTCAAAAGTTTTCAAATGAGAAGTTAGTGCGATCTTATATCGATTCATTCCAGTGCAAATATTCTCAAGTTAATGTTATTCAATAGTTAATTGGAAACAACATTTATCGTGTTCAAAAAGAATTCCCATAGTTTTATTTGCTTCTAAGATTTTTTAAGAAGCAGTTTTTAAAATATCTAAACCAATTCTTTCAAGAACTTATTTATTGGCTTACAAAAGGTAGATTCAAAAATACGACTGAGCTTAAAGACGATCAAAATAGCAGAAACCATTAGAAGTTGTACGATATGGATGTTATCTGACGCGTTCGACGATCATATTCACAATCTGGTTGATAAAAATAGTTATTATTGTGGCTCGACAAAGCTGCTGTTTTATCTTGAACCCCAAAACAATTCATAAAATGGGTATTTATAGTTTCTCCTGTATAAAATAGCGGGAATAGCTGGTGACATAAAACCTTTTCGTGAGCTGCAGATCATCAGTAAAGCTGATTATGCAGGAGTTGTGGTACAGACAAAAATTACAAGGTGGTTGATAGTGACGCTGTTCTCATAATTTATGAAGAAAGAATTTTAAAAATATATTTCGGAAATAGTTGTGAACACACAATTTTAATTTTTTTTTATAAAACGCGGATGTATTTCCGATATATTTTTTTATTTTTATTTATTTATTTATGATTTGATTAGTTTTAATTTGATTTTAAAGTCACCCGATATCTGTTTTATTTCTGCTGGCGTATTTTAGTTTAATAGAGCATTTTTAGAAATAAAGAACTCTTTTAAGCGAATCAGTTTTTATTATCTAACGTTCGTTTTATGGAGAATTTTACACAAGTGGAACAAAACTCCTGGAAATGTTAGCCGAGTTAAATTATACAGTAGTCCGACAGTACCAGAGTGTTGCGAAATTCTAGTTTTGCGATTATGATTTAAAACAATTCAAAAACAAATTGCAATAAAAAATTAATTTATATAAAATTAAAAAAAAAATTATAAGTAAACTCAATTAGAATTTATATCGTAACAGGAGCTCAGTAGTCACTTTTTACACTGAAAGGAAAAACTTGATTTTAGCAATAAAACCATAAGCATGTGATTTTCCATTCACACTGTAGATTTAATATGTTCAGGTTTTAACACGTAGGATGATAATGACAATAGACTAACCTTCTTATAAAAACAGATGAATTCGTTATTGTATTTTTATTTCACAATCTGTACTGTAGCTGTTTTTATTTGTACAATTTACTTTGAATTTTAAAATAGAAATCATTTTATATTTTGCAAGTTAATATTTCAAAATTATAGAAATTCCTATTCAACTGGAATAAATGCTTAAGAAAATTATTTACTTCGTATAAAATCAAGCAGATTCGAAAAGAAGAAACGCAGATTTCTTCAAACATTATCAGATGTTTCCAATTGATAACTTGGCAGCACTCAACTTAGCACAAAGTTGTGTTTCATAAAACCCACGTTGTATCAATTTAACTTGGTTGTAACAAAACCATTTTGTATGATTAAACCAGGGGGCAAATTACTGTATCCGATGTGGAGAGAAATTTCAATACATTTTCGATCGAAATCGGGTACCTGAGTTAACAATTGTCTTCAATGTTAAAACTATAACTTATCAATATCATGTCCGTGTGGAAACAATATTTAAAAGAAAAAGTCTATATCTAAAAGCCATAAGCCAACAACGACTTAACACAATATCACCAACCAGCAGCAACTGATTTTTTGCGAATGTGGAAAATATTTTTAAAATATTACGAGTATGCAAAGCAGAAAATAACTACCAATTTTTCACAAAAAGGTTTAAATATTTTTTGACTAAAAGTAAAATAAAAAGTTGTAGTGAACCCAAGTCCGTTCGATATAGGCCAGTCTTTATAAATAAAATCCATTAGAAGTCATTTATTTTTTGAATTTCCCATAACAATTAGATTTTTACTGCGGCAGTTCTTCTTTTTTGTTTAAAAGTTTTTGTATAAAATAGACTACTGCACTTGGAAAATATCTCCAATAAATTTGATAACTTTTTATAACTAAAAACGCTTTTAAAATATTCAGCTTTTTAATTTACGTGCCCGAGAAATAACTTGTTTTTTAAAACGTTTCAGCGGAAGTCATCTAAAATTCCAACAAGCCAAATGTAGCAAATTTTATATGTTTTAAAAATATTTTTATATATATTTGCTCCCTTTTTTTATATCTATAAAAATATTGCTCATCGTGTACGAGTATGTTCAGCACAACAATTGCAAGTTGTACTCGTATCGTACATTTTTATCATCGTTGCTGTTGTTGCCTGAATGTTTTTATAGCATTTTTTTTTTGTTGCTTTTAAGTGTTATTATGAAGCACATGGCGTATTTTTAGTTTTGATGATACGAGCGCTACCCTACAGAGCATACGGACATGTGTGCATGTATTTGTGTGTTTATGCGATGCACAAGACTGAAAAGCAGAAGACGAAAAAAAAACTATTCACTTCTTTAGTTTCTAGCTGCTTTATTTGCTGGTTTACATGTGTGAGCGCGTGAGCTCGTGTGTTCGTGTGCTTGTGTGCTGGTATTGGTGTATGCATTTTATACAAGTGGCGCTTTTATTAATGTTGGCTTTGTTATAAATGCTACAGCTGCGAGCGCTGAATTTCTTAGGGATTTTAAATTTTGATGGTTTTATTTTTTCCTCTGTTGTATTTATTATTACTTGATGTTTCTTCTTTTTCTTATTGTTGTTGTTGTTGTTGTTGTTTTTGACTACTGCTTTAATAAAAGATGTAGTTGCAATTTTTAGTTTTGTATTTTATAAAAATAGCATCTCTTTCTTAAGTTTGTTTGTATTGGGTTTTGTTCTATTATTTTATTTTGAAAATTTTTTTTCTAGAAGTTGAATGCATGAGTGACAGTGTAATTTTTACTTAATTTTACAACAGACATTTTATTATACTCGTCAAGTGATAGTTTGCATTAGCATTATCATATCATATAGTTTATGAAACATATGAAAAGTTTCTTGGAATTGTCATCGTTTCTTTAGTCTATTTTAGATGAAGTAAAAAGATATTTCCATCACTGGTTTGTCACTATATATAAAAAATGGATATTTGCAACAAGTATTATTCATATTTGGTAAATCCTTTTCTTCTTTTAAAGGATGTGTAAACGTTATCTAGGCTTTCAATAATTCACGCAACTATTTTGAAAAAGAAATATTTATTTAGGGACAGGATCTATCAGATGATTCTTGTAATCAGGATAAGAATCTTATGAATTTAGGTAACTGCATCTTTAAGCCGAAATATATTAAAAATTTTACACATTTTTGACCGTCATCATACTGCAACATTAATAAAGCAAAACGAAAGGAATAAAAAAAATCACTAGTTAAGAAGCCTCTGGTCCGATTGCAATATAATTTTATTACAGCATTTAAAACATGGTTGGTGAACTTAATTATTTTAATAGGAGTACATAACGTTTGAAAAACGGACTTCTCCATATGCGGCATAATTGTAGTTTCAAAATAACAATATAAACTGAGGACCTTATAAAAACTTATATTTCAACTTCCCGCTAGGAAAATTATATATGGTTGAAAAATCAGGATATTGTTGGTTTGTCAAAAAAATCGGTCTCATCGGACCTCTACAATTCGAGAGCATCACTGACAATCTTTATAAGCACTTTTGTGTGTGTAGGTGTGAGTAGACGGCAAAGCTCTTAATCATGGAACGATCGTCCTGAATCAAAGCAAATTGATGGCGTTCTCAAGATCATTTCTCAACTCGGATATCCCGTGAATTCGAACCAATTCGAATTGGTAGACTTAAAAATATTTCAAGAGAAACTTAAGAAAAATAACATTTTAAAGCTTATTTTTCTCGAGAATAAATTTTGGATTATTTTAACGATAGATTCCACAAATTAATCAGATCTTGACATTAAAAACCACGTCGATCACCGGAAATACATTCAGAATCGTGCAATTCGTTGTATTTTGAAAGTGAAAATAACAAAAAATTTGCCTTTTTAAACTCCGAAATTATATATCTGACCAGTGAATGTTCTCTTTTTATTTATAGAATCGTTTACTTTTCTACAAAATATGCAATATTTTTGCACTTCTTTTTTTTAGAAAAGGCAGTTTGGAAGAGTTTTAAAACAGAAGCAATTTTTTGTAAAAGATGATGGATTAATTTCTAATAAATTCTATATTTTCAAAAAACACCATGTTGCGGTTTTCTAATAAAAAATGTAAGAAATGTAGCATTATTTTTTAGAAAAGAAAACAGCAATAGTTTGTTAGGTGGGAGTTGGTGGGAATAGTGTTTTAGTTCAAAGAACTCCTGAGGATAGAAAAGCACAACAATCGGGTTACAATAGTTTTGCGGTTAAAATTGGCAGGGAATTAAAGCCATGACCTTAAGGGTCAAAGATTTTTATAAATTTTTAAAATAAAATAACGAAGATAACGATGTCCCATCTTTGAAACACCACGCCCTCTTTGCCAGTGCTCTTATTTGGCAAAAATAATTTTTAAAATATTCTTAAAGGATGTGTTTTTATGCATAAAACATCATGTAAGTTTTTATGTTTTTTTTTGTCCAAGTCGAATATCTCTTAAGCTTTTTCAAATCTTCAAATGTATTTTCAATGGAAAATGAGATAAAATTTGAAAAAAAAAATTTTTTTTAATTCGCTTACAGTGTCACTCACATGCAGTGGCAATCTTTAGGATGTTTTTAATTTTCCTAGCGTTGCACGATAATCAAATTTTTTCTCAAAATATTTCAAGGAAAACCTGACACTTTTCTAAATTGAATAAAATTTTAAAAATTTCATTTAAGTTCCCATTAGTTATAATTATATTAACCAATTAAAACACTGTATTTGTAATTGGTCATTTACAATAAATTTTCTGCTGCAAAAAGCATAAATTTATAATGCTATCGCTTTTATATAATTTAATTTTCCCATTCTCAAAGAAATCAAGCAGTCAACAGCATTTGCCACAAACGTCAAGTGACTTTTGAAAGGCTGTCTAACCCACAAAATTTTCACTTTTTCATATGCACACCCTGAAAGTCAAAGCTGAAATTAGTTGCTGCTCAAACGAAACAACAACAACAACAGCAACAAAAACTAAAGTTGGTGGCAGCGCAAATAAAGAACAGTCGCTTTTTGTGTGCGTGTGTTTGCGTGAGTGTGAATATGAACTTAATTAAAAACATGTCAAACACATTTCCACCGTTAAAGAGAAAAAAAAAACCGGGAGAGAGAAATGTTTACATATACATGTAAATACATGCATACACACATACATGTATGTGCCCAAATAAAGGTGATCTTTTTAAAAATCACTTATTTTAGTCAGGAAATAATTTTGTCACAAAAATGTGTGCATTCCAAAATGGCACCGCTCATATTAATACGAACAGAGCGGTCAAAGTTATTCAGTGTTTGAATAAATTTCAGCCAAATAGGCAGGCGACAGCTATACGGACCTTTACCAAAATCTAAACTCAATGAATCCGATGCTTTTTCTGATGAACTCGCATCAAGAGAAGGGGCTTTCCTATGGCTTGTACGATGTCCAACCAACGCATAATACTGATAGAGTGCCGAACCCAGAATCTTTTTCGGAAATTCTGTTAACCATAGCGAACATGTGGACTTCTGAAAAAGTAAGTCTCACTTTTATTCGATCCCAACCCAAGCTGAGACTGCAACGAAGTCCAGCAACATGCCAAATTTCCAAAATTGAATATTCACATTGGTGTACACAACAAACAGGATACTGCGGCTATTTCATTTCTTTTAACAAACTTAGAGAACAGTTCTGTAGCTTGTGGTACCAATAGATATAAAACTGTTGGAAATTGAGATATTATCGATTTTGATTTCTAACGCGTTCCTGTTGACGTTTTAAAATGTTATTGAATACGAAAATAGTTCTTTAGAAATCGTATTTGTACGCCCTTTCCACTGCTGTTTTCCAGATTGTATATATTCATAGAACTACAGTTTCTTATGGAATTTTCTGTAATAATTTATGTGTTGCTGTTGGTCAGCATGCGCGATCAAGAAAGCATTATATTTCACGATCATCTTCGCGCAAGTGCATTTACATTTAGGTAATGTCGTGCTGACAACTTCGTTGTATCCAGCATTGTCTACTTTTATATCAAAAGAAACTGCTACAACTAATAAAAAATCGGGTAATTTAAGCAAATAAAACCAGGAGTATAATTAAAAAAAATTATTTCCATGAATAAGAGATATAGATTTGAACCGCTTTTTAATAAAATTTTATATATTGAAGAGCACATACCAATGCCCAAATTTCAATACAATTCATACAAGAATTTCGATTAATATCGAGTGCAAAACAATCATAAAACTTGTAGTTATAATTGAAACCTATTAAAAAGGATCGAGAAACCTAGAAACATGAGAAAATTTCCAAATATTATTATCCTTTTATAGTCATTTCATATCAATAGAGTTAAAAGGATTAGATTTCTATAAATGATATATATATATATATATATATATATATATATATATATATATATATAATATTTCCTAAAAATATTAAAGTCTGTGCGTTCTTTTCTCGTTTTGGGTTGAAGAATATAAAATAAATCTTGAACATCCTTAATGCCTTTTTAATCATTGTTGCGATGGGGATAAATTTTTTTTTTTGCTACGGACTTTTTAACTTCCCTTCTTTTCTCGAAAGTTATTATATTCCCATCATCAGTTCTACTGTGATGCTAACCACTTTTTGAATTCAACAGTAAACTGTACTTGACCGCTTATTTGATATGAATTGAAAAAAATTTTGTCGAAAAAATTTGTTCCTGTTAAAACGATGTTTTATGTGCCTTGGTACTTTGTAGCAGCAGTTTTGGGTTCTACAAAATTAATTTTCTTATAATAAGTTTGATTTTAAATTTTGGCTAAAAGGTTGTCAAAATGAATTCAAAAGAAGTGCAGAGCATCAACCTTAAAAATGTTTGCTTTGATATATCAAAAACACTAAAATAACCTCGTTGACAACACTGGTTATTTCTTGAACAAAAAAATATGATGACTCTGGATCCGAGTATATCCTTATGCGCTGGCTGAGGTTTGACACCAAGACTCGCTGTTAAAAATTTATAGTACAAATTGAAGCTCTGGCCCTGCTATTTATTTCTATATGCTGTAGTAAATTCAACAGAAGCTGCAATAGAGTCTCTCTATCTTCTTAGGTTCTGCCATCAACCCACTCAACACTATCCACTCTTTTCTGTAGCTCCAACATAACGCTGGAGTCAGTTTTAATAATTAAAAGAAAAAAAAAACAAAATTAAAATATGTTTTCTAAATTTTTAAATATAAAACCTTTAACAAAAACACCCGTTATACTTTCGCAATATCAAATAATTTTAGTATTTAAAGAGGAATTTTTGACAAGCAATTTAGTGGCACGGCATTAAGCTGATGGAATGATGAAATTTAACAAATTAAATGAAGTCATGTCGTTAATAAACCCAAAAAGACCTTTCAAAAAGAAGTGAAAGGACATTAAAAAATCCGCAACAAAAAACAATTTTTATCACAATCAACACATCAGCTAATACAATGATTAAAGTGGCATTAATGCTGTTAATGGTGTTTTACCATTTTTTTCTTTTACCCAAAGCGAACAAAGAAGGGAAAGAAAATTAAATATTTTTATGAAATATTTTTAAGCAAAAAAAAAAATACTTTTAACTTTTCCCTGGCACATCCTGCTGCAAACACACCCCACCATTAATTTTAATTTTGAAAATTTGCGTTATATTGTGATTGATTTGAAAGGAATTTAAATAATAAAAATTATCTGGGTGGCCTGAGGAAGTGTATAATTTCTTTGTTACATTATTTTTTTCCTTTGTCGATTTATTTTCTAGCAAATAATGCAACATTTTTCACACTTTTTAATAGAAAATGGCAACATTTTATTATATCAAAACAAGGAATTTATTAGAAACGAATCCAACATCCTTAACGAAAAATAATTTGTGTTTTAAAACTTTTCCAAACCGCCACTTTTTCGCAAATAAGGTAAAAAATGTTACTTATTTTCTAGAAAAGAAAACGCCGTTAGTATTTTTCAAAGAAAAAGGAAGTAGCACACAAATAAACAGCATAACGAAATCATTGAACTGTATTTCTTAAACGAACACTTTATAAACTGGACTCCTCGTCTGGAGTCTCCTCTTGAACTGAATGTGTAATTAAATCGGCAAAACTGCAGGATATGGGCTCTTGTATATGTCCGTTAATAGTATTAATAAAAAAATAAAAAAAAAAAATACTATTTTTAAATAAATTATTAAATATTAATATAAAAGAGCCTCAAAACTCAAACAAATCTATTAATTATTAAAAGAAAAAGGTAAAAATTAGACACAAGATATGTTATAGATCGAAATTATTTTACTTAGAGTTTGTCAGGATTTAGTGCCGAGATATACACAAATTAAAATTAAAAAAAAAAACAAAATTGAAGACCAGTGCTGCGACCTGAGATACTTATTTAAAAAATTTTCATTTAGTATATCAGAAAGCCACATGACACTCTATCGCCCTCTTAATGATGGCAACTGCATTTATGGAATGAAATACCGACTCTCGTTAAAGCAAAGACAGAGTGGCCTAAAACACTCACACACATTCGTTTCTTGCTTTTTTTTTTTATTAAAAACATGCCAAGAACGGAGGTAAGGAAAGTTTTTAAGTCCTCTTAATAGTTACTTTAACTCATCAAGACACGGTGATGCTCAATTTACTTGCAGTGGGTTTAAAAAAACACAAATTTTTTTAAATTTATTTTTTATTTTTTCACGGAGTGTTTTCTTTTGAATGAATTAAGCTTTTTGCTTTGATTCTCATTTTATATCATTCTTCTCATTTGATATGCCACAAGTATCATCCACGTGCATTTTAATTCGTTTAGTGGTTAAACGTGTTAAAGCTCAAAGCAGAAATAGAAGAATATTGAAAAATTGCGAAAGAAATTAAATCGCTCAACAGTAAAATGCTTAAGAACTTTTCTTTCGTTATTTTAGTATCAACAATTTAAAACAATTACGAGGTCTATTCAAGCAAATGGATCAAACATTTTGGATTTAAAACGTTGGAAAACTTTAAAACTGGAACTAAAAAGCGAAAAATGAATTTTAAAATAAACTTAAAACAACAATATTGTTGTGAAAAAAATGTAGACGCCTTGTGACTCATTTCTCGCTATATTGAGCGTCCGAAGCTTTTCTTGACAATAGTACTGCTGGTTTGAAAATTTATTTTTAACTTTTAAGTACTATTTTTTTATAAGTTTTCTAAACTCTGCGTTCACACGCTTAAAGGAACACAATTTTCGTTTGAGTTAATTAGAAGAAAAATAGCAAAAAACTAAACAATTACGCCACTACCGTTTATATGTTACGATTTATATTCTGTATTAAAGCGACATAATTTTCGCTTAAAGTTTATAGCCAGCGATTGCTGCAGATTTGAAAACGACTTGAAGCAGACAAACGGCAACAATTACAGTTTATAAACATGAGCACAACAGCACAACAGGAACAGGACAATTGCTTGTTAAACACATTTTATTACTTGTTTGTATGCGTTCATAAACACTTCGCCTGTATGTGTTTAATATCTCCTTGTGCTTTGGCTGAGTCGGTGTGTGCGTGCTTGTTTGCGATTTATGTCTGTCTTTATTCTTGTACATAAATAACGAAGCAAAGTGTGTGTGTGCGTGTGTGTGCAGTTTTATTTGCTTGTGCAAATGCCCTTTGGTCCTGTGGTTGATGGCATTGCGTTATTACGTACGTAACAATATTTTTATATATTTTTATACTTCTCATGGCGAACTCTTTTGGTTCGTTTAGTACAGATAATAAATAAAGTGGCACATTAGCTGCACTGCTCTGCTGTTGTTCTGTTGTTAATTGCACTGCACAGTGGTGTCATTTATTAGGCAAATGCTTTTACTTTGTAAGATGCTTATGGCGCATTAGTTATTTTGCATTCTACACCACTGTGCAGTGTCGTGTACACATGAGCTAAATATGTCAAGATATAATGCGGTATTAAATTGTTTTCATTGCTGCAGCCAGCGGCTGCTGAAGATGGTGTTTATAAATTTCGAAAGGCCTCTCATTAACACTCATGCATGTTGGGTAGTTTTTAGAAACCATTCCCGAAGCAGTTACACTGTGCAAAATACTTTCAACATTACCTAGTGAAACGTTGTGGATTTCTAACTGTTGGATGTTATAATTGAAAGACATTTTAAAACAACTAAAAAAAAATTCTACTCAATTTGTAAAAACCGAGCATAAAAGCTTTAGGAAAACTTATTAATTAATAACGAAATTGTTACAAGAACGCAATTTAAATTTTGATGACTACGTCAGGCATCAAAATCATTATTGATTGTGCAACACAATCACAGCAGAATTTGGATAAATGCAAACGGTTTAACAAAAAATAAAATAAAAAAATTTAACCATCCTTGTAACTTCCGAAGCAAATCGTAGCCTATGCTGCTCTATACTTTTCGCGCTAAAAACTTTAAATTTTATTTTCAAATCAACCGATTATTTTTCAATCGAAGTTAACTGATTTGATGTATAATTTCAGAGTTTTTAAGAAATAATTCACTTTTTTAACATTTTTTCATTTATGATATCTTGCGAATGGATTAACCGACTTCTATCCTGTTTACGGTGATCGCGGTAGTTTCTTAATGTCAAGACATGATTGTGGAACCCATCAGTAGAGCCGTTTGAAAGTTATTCTAGAAAAAAAAATACATTTTAAAACTGTTATTTTTTGCAAAGTGGCACTTGAAAACTATCAGTTCCAGCTGGTTCCAATTCATTAAGCGTCGGAACACTCTTCAAAATGCCACAAGTTTGATTTCGTTTAGTTGTTCAAGCCTGTCACATATTTACAACTACTTATGCAGACACACACGCATATACACATAGAGAAAAATCAATATTTAACTTTTATTTTCTGCTTCAAAAATAAAAGCCAAGAAAGAATTTTTATTTGCTAGGAGAAATATAACTAAAACTCTGGCGATAATAATTATTATAATATTTTTAAAATAAAACTTAAAGATGTGCGATCGCTGCTATTTTCGGATGATTTCCTGATAAATAATATGAAGCTTCGTTATTTATATCATTTTCTAAACGAGGAGATGTACTCTGACATGTCTCATCACAACACTTGATTGCTACCATTTACTGTGAATTATTATATGAAAAGAAAAAGAAGAGGAACAAGATATTTTTTACTCCTGATCTTAAGGGAAATCACACAAAATTTTAAATATAAATATTTTCTGATATATATAAAAAGCCGTGGAAGCAACAACTGAAAAAGTGTTTAAGAGTGCAAATGTTTAAAAAGAAAAAGTTGTTTATTAAAACTTTATAAAGAACAGCAGAATATTTCTTCGTAAGGAAACAAAATGATTGCAACATTTTTCTCCATTCAGCAATTACAAATACAACAATTTTTATTTTAAACAAATTTTTAATGTATTGAAAAATATTTGTTTTATTAACACAAAACTTCAACCGCAAATTAAGATTTTTGTGCCGATTGTTTTTACGAAACAACAACTTCAGGTGGCCAAACAGCTTAAAATATATGAAACAAGCCACCAACGAAAGCTGATTGTAGCAGAAAACAAAAGTTAAACACACTTGGGTCAAAGGTTATTTGGAAAACTTGACAAACATTTCCAGAGCCATGCGCCGTATTAAATCACTTTGCGAGCGTCTTGAACTGCTTTTCTCGCTGAACGATTCCTTGTTGATTTTAAGGAATTCCTTTAAAACTCTTTTCTTTGGCTGCATTTACAGTACAAGTTTGCTTTACATGAACTATTTCCTTTAGGTAGACCTCAATCCCAAAACTAAAACTTGGCAAACTGCTGAACTTTCTAAAGACACTTTCATTTGCTTCTGTTTTGCCTTATATTGGCAAAAAACAAAAAAAAAAGAAAGAAAAAACAAAAAACAAGTAAATAAATAAAAATGTCATTAAATAAAATGAAGAAGAAACTGTGGCCAAAAGTGGAATAAATTGTTCATGTTGGTAAGAATGTCGACGAAGGCTCGTATATCAAAAGAACACCCAACAAAATAGGGAAACAATTTCCAGCAATTTCTGTGTTAAAGTGCAACTGCGAACTCTTTACATTGAAACAAGAGATACACAAGTTGCAACTTTTAAACAACTTTTTCTTTATGTTGCACGCACGACACACAACACGCACACACACACACACACACACACATCCCTGCCTCATATTAATAAATAAGGAATGACGAAAATTCACACAAATACTTTTCACATTCTTACTTGTTTATTATTAAATTGAAGTTGAGGAGAGATTGAATCAAATGAGAGAGCGAATTGAAAAAAAAAGAGTTTCTAAATGCATCCATGAATGAACAAGCATGCATGTACTTGTCTAGTGAAATGTAATAAAAGAAGGAGTAAAAAATAAATTACGGTTGCTGGAGTTGGTTGTCTTTGTGTTCGACATGTTAAAAAGAATGTCAAAGAAATACAATTTTGGTCACAGAGTTCAGTGGCAGACAAGAAAAAAGGGGGAAAATGAATTTGTGTCTCATTTAATTGAGATGTTTTTTTGGGCTAAAAAAGGAATAATTTATTGTATGAAACCTTGTTCCTGCACTTTTTAATCACCGATGGGACTTAATTAATTTTGGTGATAAGTTTCTTATAAGTAAATGAAACATTTTGTTTGAAAAGTAAATAATTAGAAATTAGATATAATTAATTTAGTTGTGAGTTTAGTGATTTTTTTATCGTGACACTCACTTTTTAGTTGTTGCTTATATTTTATTATGTTGCGATTTTATACATTTTTATTAAATATAAGGGGACATGCTGCGTGTTAAAACCTGAACATATTAAATTTAGAGTGTGAATGTAAAATCACATGATTATGGTTTTAATGCTGAAACCTGCAGACAAGCTTCTGAGCTTTGCGGAGTTAATGTAAATATGTATGAAATAAATGAACAATAAATAATAATAAATGAATAAAGTATTTTCTTTCAGTGTGAAAACACTGTAAAAAGTGTATATTGAGTTCTTGTTGCGATATAAATTCTAATGGAGTTTATTTATAAATTTTTTAAATTTATTTATATAAATTCCTTTTTTTATTGAAATTTGTTTTTTAAATAATTTCTAATTGTAATCGCAAAAATTTAATTTCACAACACTCTGGTGCTGTCGGAGTACAGTATAATTTAACTCGGCTAATATTTACAGGAGTTTTGTTCCACTTGTGTAAAATGTTCCATAAACGAACGTTAGATAAGCAAAACCTGATTCGCTTAAACGAGTTCTTTATTTTTAAAAATGCTCTATTAAACTAAAATATGCTAGTAGAAATAAAATAGATACCGGGTGAGTTTAAAATCAAATTAAAACTAGTCAAATCATAAATAAATAAAAATAAAAAAATATATCAGAAATACATCTGCGTTTTATAAAAAAAAAAATTAAAATTGTGTGTTCACAACTATTTCCGAAATATATTTTTAAAATTCTTTGTTCATAAATTATGAGAACAGCATCCCTATCAACCACCTTGTAATTTTTGTCTGTACCACAACTCCTGCATAATCAGCTTTACTGATGATCTGCAGATCACGAAAAGGTTTTATGTCACCAGCTATTCCCGCTATTTTATGCAGGAGGAACTATAAAAACCCATTTTATGAATTGTTCTGGGGTTCAAGATAAATAAGACAGGAGCTTTATCGAGCCACCATAATAACTATTTTCATCAGCCAGATTGTGAATATGATCGTCGAAGGTGTCAGATAACATCCATATCGTACAACTTCTAATGGTTTCTGCTATTTTGATCGTCTTTAATCTCAGTCGTATTTTTGAAGTTACCTTTTGTAAGCCAATAAATAAGTTCTTGAAAGAATTGGTTTAGATATTTTAAAAACTGCTTCTTAAAAAAATCTTAGAAGCAAATAAAACTATGGGAATTCTTTTTGAACACGATAAATGTTGTTTTCAATTAACTATTGAATAACATTAACTTGAGAATATTTGCACTGGAATCGATATAAGGTCGCACTAACTTCTGATTTGAAAACTTTCTAACTGATTGTTCACATTCTAGAAGTACAAGACATTTTGATATGATAAACATCGCTGTGGCGTTTTTTTGGGTCTTTGGACAATTCCTACACCTCATGGACTTACGAATACGTCACAATATCACATTGACACGCAACGTCGTCGACTAATAATTTCATTTATTTTGACGAAGATTTCTTAGCTGTTAAATCAATATAATTTGCTGTTATACCGTGTTTGTTTCGTATAAATTGTTACATTTCGAAGAAAAATAAACTTCAATTAAAGGGTTTTTCGCTGGAAGTATTTTTGGAGCGAATACGAGTGCTGACAAATCGCTCAAAGCAAATAAATAAAAATATTTGTTTTCAATTAAGCGATTTATATTTTGCTATTAAATAGCGTTCGCTTATTTAAAAGCGACAGCATTTCGCTACTCAGTGCGTATGAGCAACGTGGCCATATAATCAACTGTCTGTCATACGTCCCCCTCTTTTAAGATTTTGTTTAAAAACTATAGCATGCTTTTTGGGGTAAGTATATTGTTAATGATATGAACGATTTTCAAATCCATTTCGTATTTGATTGCCCAAATATTTATGGATTAACATGCAGTTTTTAGTCAATGAAGAATTTTAAATATTCATAGAAAAGCCAACGAACGAAAGTTTTTATAAAAACGTGTAAATTTTATAGGATTAACAGAGAGACAGCTTTCAGAAAGTCTATATGTTGTCGGTTATACTAACATTAATTCATCTGTGATATATGAAACGTTAAATATCAAATGGAGCAGAAGCTATTGATTAACAAGAAATATTACAGATTAACACAAAAGTAAACCGGAAAACTGATTTATTTAATATTTTCGATTAAAATGCACACCTCATGTACGACAAAAGAGTTTTCGAAATAGAAAAGCTTTTCGAAAATCTTCTTCAATCAAATACTATTATTTCAAAAACTGGACATTGGTGTCGCTTTGATTGATAAAACCATGACTGTACTAGAATAAGAATTGGCCTTTTTTTTAATACTTTAAATTTTATATAACGAATACTTGAGACTTGGCTAGAACCGAAACAACAATTATTTGTTAGCTAGTTAAACGTCGTATAAGATTTAATTTCCGCAATTGTTTTTACTTGCTATTGAAAATTTAATATACAAAATTCTCGCAATTTAACTTTATTTTGTGAATGCGGAAAAATAGTTTATTGAAATAATTTCTTTGGTGAAATAAAATTAATATGACGGGCTGGTATAATATTGAGCAAATGTGACAGGAGTAACTTTAACAATAAAAATACAATTTTGTTACTAACAGATACCCTCTGAGTGGCCTCTGTTGGTCAGCCAGACAGGACACAGTCCTGGTAAAGATTAAAAACAAAATGAAACAAAAACCCATGTTCCAACTTATATATAAAAATTTGTTTATGCAAATGCAAAATAAAAAGCAAAAGGAAAAGAATGCGATACAATCATGCGGCTGCAACAGCGTCATACACGAATCCATACAAACGACAGGCTGGCAACAATTGCAGCCATCATATTGCGGGTGGACTTGCAAGAAGCGAAAAGGGGAGCATAAATAAAATGCGTTAAGTGCTGCAGAGATTAAATGACACGAGAACAAATCGAATATATAAAAGGGTTTGCAACCAACGAAACCAATAGCCAATATTGTTGATCATGATGTTGACAAGAATGTTGCTGCTGCTGTTGCTGGCATGCGGAATTTTATAAATTTCATATCAATTGTATTTCTCTTCAATAGTTATTGATACGAGTCAAATTATAGGGCGTGTCATTTAAGTCGAATGCAAGTATGTGCATGCATATATTGTTGTTGAGTTTTTATCATATTTTTTATTCATGAAAATTCTGGCCATTTTAATCGCTTATTGTGCTGCTGCATTTTCAATTTGAGTCAGCCAGTGGGAAGTGAGTGAAAATGCAACAGAGAAACGCCGCGATAGTCCAACTTAATGTTGGGTCATAGAATACAAAAATTAGTTCATAATCAAGATATATTCCATTCTAAAAATTATTATTATTAATAGAAATTATAAATGTATTATTTTCGCACTTTTGATATTGAAGCTTGTATTTCAGTGATTTGCAGGTAGCACAAGTAGCAATCCTTGCCAATACATGACACGCCATTGAATTTCCTTTATTACAAGTTGAAGATTTAATCAACTTGTAATTAAATTGCTGTGGTTGCTGCAAGAATTATTGCTTCGCCAACGTGGTTTTTTTATTTTTTATTTTCCAATTTCACGAAATGAGGAAACAAGTCGAAATTCTATTATTTCAAAAGAGCTTTCATGCCACTGTTAAATGGCCGTAGTCATTATCATTGCATTTTACGAAATATTCAAACAACAACAACAACAAAAAAGATGCATTCATTTAAGACAAACAGCCAGTCTACGAAAGTAAAAATATCATTAAATCTACGATGATGGTTTTTGTATGACACTACAAAAGCGAAGGCTTTAAAAGCTGGACAGGGAGGCGGGCGGGCACAGCCAAGTATCATCAGCTACAATTGCAGCAGCAAAAATCATAAGAGCCCAGCCAGCACAACAAAATTACTATGGCAACAACAGAGAAATCTAAGTATGGACGGGTTTTATGGTAGAGAAAGTACTTAAAAATAAAAATGTTCATAAAGGAAACTAACACACGTCCGAACACGACTCGAGATAAAAATGCTATTGCCCACATGCAAGTGCACACACACACACACACATGCACAAGTGAGTTTGGGTGTGTGTGTCGTACTTGTATGCATTTTTATGTAGTTTTAAGGCATCAACAGCTCTAAATACTTGAAGCCATAATTACAATTGTAGTATTTGAATGCAGAACCACAGTAGAACACAATATACCGAATAAGAGAAGGAGGAGGAGGAGGAGAAGTAGGAGAAGAAGCAGAAGCTGAAGAGAAAAGGGTCATTGCAGGAGTGGGTAGGGAAATGGTAAACCAACGTGTGCTGCACTCTGTAACTATGAAATGTTCCCTGCACTCATACCTACGCAAATAGACACACGCACACATGTGTAGATATGAGTTTCTGCGTTTTTAAACTAAGAAAATGACCATGACTTATATGACGAGTTTTCCGCAACTGAAAAATTGTATGCATGTGGGCATGGAACAGTTTGTTGTTGCTGCTGTTGTTTAATGCCGATTTAAATGAAACTGTGGGCAGCAAAAGTTAATACCTTCAAAGGTAAATGTCTGGCAAAAAAAAAGTTGATGAATTTGTAAATTATTACAGGACTCTATTAATATCCTTTTTGGGGACGTTTCTGCACTCATAAATACATTGAATTAGTTAATAAGTAATTAGTAAAAGGACATTCGTGGCTTCCATTCCACACTGATGGAATTTTATTTATTTTTTTTAATTTGTCTTAAGTTGATTTCTTTTGTAGAAAAGAGTGCAACATTTTTAACACTTTTTATTATATAACGACCACACGCTGTCATTTGAAAATAAAGAGTTTATTCGTAATTAATTCAACACCTCTTACGAAAAACTATTTCTATTTTAAAACTCCTCCAAACTGTTCCATTTTAGAAAACAACTGAAAAAAGCAAAATTTTTCTTGAGAAAAGAAAACGTTGTTAGTGTTACATTTGATTTGGCAGCGTTTTAAAATGCTCAACACAGTTTTGAAAAACGTGAACATTTTACGTGTACAAAAGAAGACAAGAACTGGAATCAAACATTTAATTTCAATTACAAAAACAAAGTGAGACAAACCAGCTGTGGAAATAGTGAGGCTCTAATGAAGTGTCCTTATAAGGTGAGCATAATAAGAAAAACATATATCTCAGATTAAAAAAAAAAAATTGAAAAGGCAAAATAAATGCAGGATGTTGCTCAAAAAATAATATACTTTTCATTAATTCGATATAACAATTTTCTGCTCTGCATTACTTTTGGGTTAATGTTGTGGACCATCGGTTGGAGCTACTCCGCTGAAGTCCTGGCCGTGTTTTATTTCACACATAATTTTTACCGATTCTTGAAATATGTATAACAAAAAGTTAGTTTTTTCGAAATTTTCCTGTTTTACTGATAAAAAGAATTTTTATTTTTAATAAAATTATGCGGTGGAGCGATTTAAAGTAACGTCATGGGACGATCAGTAGCGAGGTTACACTAGCCTTTTATTTAGTGTTGATTAAAGTCAGTAGAGTCCTTCCCTTATAAATATCTCACAGTTACTTAAATACAATTTTATTTCATTATTTTTTTTATCAAAAAATCACTGATCATTTATTTCTTTACTTGCGTCCGAAAATTAACAATTTTGACTTTTACTCAAACTGTTGTAGCGAAATTGTTACCCACTGTCGAATGCATTTGTACAACAGCCAGGCATCTCAATTTCATAGCTTTAATAACAGTAAAATGATTTTTGTAAAACCCTTAAGATACATTTATGTGAATTAAAACAAGAAGCAGAGAAAACGTTGCATGTGCAACAACTATAAATTTACAAAAGCAGGAAAAAGAAAGCAGAGCAAAAAATTTAAAAAAAAAGTGAATGTAAAATATGTACTTTTAATTATGTGTATGGAATTACACAACTACATGCGCATGTAATAAAATCTTGCACAGTGGAAATGATTTTATTTCGTACGATTCTTAAGAGATTTTTAAATTCTTTGTAATTCTTTGTTTGAAGATAATACAATTTGTTGAGTTTGTTGCAATTTTATTAAAACTTTAACGTTATTCGAAGCGAAGTAAAAAGTTAATTAATTAAAACGGCAGCAAAGAAATTGAAGTGAAAACTGGAGCAGACATTCAATTGCATCTGCTTGCACTAGACAAGCGATATATTAAAATATATTTTTCCTTTCTCGTGTGTGTTACTAATTTATTAAGTTGTATGAAGACGGCTCGTTACCAAAGTTGTTCGTCAAATGATTTTCTCAGAAAGTTGTTTTCTTTTTTGTATTCGAGGGCGTATGAATCCCTACAATCTGGATTACCGGATCGATGCTTGATTTTGCTGCACTTCATTTGAAATTTTAGCGAAAGCGTAACTGAATGTGCGGGTATTGAGAAAACATCAAAGACGTTGCTCTCGCTTTCATACAACAGTTCAGATTTTGTGTTGGAGTTGAGTATTTTAAATTAAAAGGAGGTTTGAAGGATCAGATTCATAACACTAAAAAGGGAATGATATAATTCGTACTCCTAAACACAATGGGAAATCAAAATCGATTTTGATATCAGAAAAATTGCAAATAGAAATATGAATTCTTTGGAAAATAAATCATCAGAGATGGGGAACAACTTAAGAATATATACCAGAACTTCTCATATTAAGTTTTCGTTACAAAACTTTTTTAAATAGTTGTTATTCTTAAAGTCCAATAAAATCTTTCAAAAGTAGAAAAAAAATATCGCTCGATATGAGAAGTATATCACTTCTTCAAAAGTGACGACATTCAAAATATTCCACTCTTAATAAGAACTTGGAAATCGAACAACTTCACTAATAAATAAATAGCTGTACGCAGATTTCAACTTGTCATTGGAAAGATCAAAAGTTATTTTGTTTTTTAATTCGGAAGGACCTGATCAATATTTCGATGAACAAGAGAAGGTCAACATCAGTTTTATATATTCAACTTTACAGCAGAACAAAACAATTGTTTTCAAAAGCCGCTACAGTTTCATGAGCAGTATTCGTGCTTTCATTTGTTGTACTCCAGCCAGTTGTTAGTGGTTTTTATTTTCTCTATTTTTCTTATAATTGGATAAAGAATTAAAAAAAGGCTGGTTAATTGTAAACTGATATAAAAAAGTAAGAATATAAAAGAACAAGCGATTAATAATGTGTTCTAATGATTTTGATATTTCAGTTTAGACTTCATACTCATTAAGAAGGGAGTTTGTTATAACATTATTTTTATTCTAGGATATGATGGGTGCAATTTTCCTTAAAAACTGCTTTTGCTTTCGCAAAATTTGCATAAAAAGTAGCTCTTTGAATTTCTTTAAAATATCCTGGGAATGTCGAGTCAGCGAGATATTAAAAATAAAGTGCAGTTCTACTTTGCAAATTTGAAGGGAGCTGGTACTTTGCATCGCAAAGCTGAAAACTAATCATCCAATTTTGTTTTCTTTGATATAAATTTATTAATAAACAAACAACAAAAAATGTTATTAACTTGAAAGCAGCGAAATTTTGATATTAAAATGAATCTCATAAGTAATTTTCAGCTTTAACACTGACATTAACTTAATCTATTTTGTTGAACTAAAAAAAGGAATTTTCAATATTTGCTTTTAGTAGCTGTTCCACTGAAAGCAACGTTGCCGATTTATTATCTTAATCTCCTGATAATATATTTTTTAACAGGAAACTCGTAAAAAAACACCAACTAAATGCATATTTAAAACTCATTCAAATATAAAATATTTAAAGCTCTTCTACAGCATGCAAGCATCTATTATTTCATATTTAACCATTTTACAATGAATTAATTAAAGTTCAAAAACTAAAAAAGATTATAATTTTAATATTTTGTGGATAAAACAAAGAAGTACATTTTAGCAGACAAACAAACACAAATAACTAACCATTTACAATTGTTAAATGTGTATATTATTTGGTTATTTCCGGATAGAAATTGTGGTTAAATATTCATAAAGCATTTGGACAAATAAAATTATATTAAAAAAAAATACGCCGCCATATAACATGCATAGACACGATTGCGCTAATACCACTACATGTCACAGAAATATTGTTTAAAATGGTAGAAATAATTTTAAACTAATGCAACTCAAAATTGATATTTAAAGAAAAAAGTTGGAAAAGTTCTTTTAGGCGATTTCTACTTCACTGACATCTTCAACAATTAATAACATGAATACAGCAACTATAGATTTCTGGAACGATGGCCTCCTTCTCTACTTTCTCAAAATTATATGATTAACAACTAAAAGTCAAATGAAAGCAACTCTATGACATAATGACTCATTTGGCTGATGGGAATGTAATTGATTTTTATCGTTACAACTATTAAATGGGGGAAAACATAATGACGGTTTGCTACGATTTATCGCAGGAGTGTCAGTCAATCTGTTGGACAATTTGATATAAAACCCTAAATACTTTTCGGTTTAACCTCTTTGTTTGTTTTGTTCATGTTTTTTTTTTTGATTTTCAATGCCCAACTGCTTTTAATATGATTTTGGAAAACAACAATCACAGCAAAATCGTGTGCATTTACAAAACCAGCCAAACTGTCATTGCCAAACGAACACATTTTAGCAGCACAACAAACAACATATCACACACACTATCGCACCTATTTGTTAAACTCGTACTGCTGTTTTTGTCTTTTTTTTTTTTTTTGTTAACTATCCACAAGACAAACCAGACTACCAAAACAACAGCAGCAACAACAATAATGGAAAACTTAAACGGAAATAGAAACAACACAACCCACATAACAACATCGGTAATAACTGCACAATAATGAACAGACAATAACAATTGTCAATTGGTAAAATGTTACACTGACTGGGCACATACAACCGGCGGCAACAGCAAACCAACGACAGGAACTAAATCACCAGCAAAAGCCCTTTTTTAAAGCAAAAATAACAACGAGTTTGCTTGTATATATATATATATATATATATATATGTGTGTGTGTGTGTGTGCAATGCTCATGGACATTATTTTCCATATCATCATCATAATCATTCCCCATCATTTTGTTGCCTTAACACCAACTTGCAATCGTTCTGCTAAACATTCAGCAGGGCTCGTTAATAGTGTGGAACAGATGAAGCGGAGGTACTTGTTGCGAACATGTGAATATATTCGATGTTGTCAAGTTTAAGCGGACACACACGCACACACACACACACACACACATACACACCACACACATATCCGATTGCTCTCCATTTTTCCATTAAACACATGCAATCATATAATGTCCCGTTTCACTCTACTTCCCTATAGGTATGCCTGTGTGTGTATATGTGTAATTGTCTGAGTGTGTGTGTGTGCGAGTGTGTTACAGCACAGGTGAAACATTACTCCTGGTACAACATCCAATGAAAACTGCTGTCATTCGTTTGCGGTTTTTAGCTTTTATAATGCCAACAACAGCACTAACAATAGCAGCAACAGCAACAACAAGAACAACACCTCGCAATATATACATATTTGTGAAAAGGAGGTTTTTCTGGTTTCGTTGGTATATGGTTTTTACGTTCTTTGTTGCTGAATTTGATATAACAATCATATTCCCATTTGGGTAGACAACATATATAAAATAGCACAACAACCACAAGAAAAACAAAACAAACAAGCAGAAAGGAAAACAAAATAAAAATAAAATAACTCTTTTATAACCGGAACCACAGCATGAACTTAAATCATGACAACACGACCACATTTATTGTTTAAAAGAAACCGAATGTTGTTCTTACCCCTCGATTACCTGCGGTTTTCATACGCTTTTTCGATCTTCATTTTTAAAGAGATAAAAAGAAATTGTGCAATAAAATGGAATGCAACAAAAGTTGACATTCTGTTAACAACACGTGCATGTCAACAATCGTTAGGTGCGAAACTTCATATCCGCTTGTTAAACAATAAAACTTTTAGACACTCGTATTTTTGCTAAAATAAAAATAGATGTTAGAACTGGACTGTAAGAAGGAGTCTAAAACGTTTGGTCATTCCATGTGTGCAACATTGAATGTGACAGGATATAATTTGGGCTTTATTTGGAAAAATGTATTTTCTAAAATAAAATGAACTTGAAAACTGTCGGTGTTTTAAGAATAATTAACCGGGAGCTGCATCTTAAATGTTGTTGCTCTCTGGTGTACAAAAAAGAATGAAAGTTGTTAACAAAATATTTATGGCCAAGCCTTTCATCACGTCATTTTCTATATCATGCGAATGAAACTTCATTAATATCATTTTATTGTTCAATATTTAAGACTATTATTCCAATACATTTTTGAACTCTCCGCTAGGAAACTTGGAAATGTTCAAATAATCGGAAGTTTCACACCGTTTTTGAAGGAAATCGATTTCTCATCAGATCTCGATATTTTGAATCCCTAATAAACTGCCTAATTCTATGAGGGTGTTATTTCGATAAGGTATAGTGAAACTTTGTCTGTTCTGTGCATGTGTGTGTTTACATGTGGCGGGTTGTATTTAGCCCACTTGTAACTTTTGAAAAGCCATCTCTTTCAATTTAAACCTTTTTCATCCAGTAGTTTTCAAGAAATTTCCAAAACATTTTAAGTATTTTTTAACTTCCCACTAGGAAAATTTGTCGTCCATCGAAAAGTTATTGGTTTTGCCCCGTTTGCCGAAAATCTGGCTCTCATCACGTCGTAAAGTTTTGAATCCCCAGGATGAGTTCCAGAATTATAATGGAGAGGGAGTAACTATATGTATGCATGTGTGCTTATGTGTGTTTGCATGTGTGCGTGTGTGTGTTTGTGCATGACCCGCTTATAACTTTAAAGCGATAGAAGAGAATCAAACCAAACTGATATCGATCTAAACGTTTCTCCCAAACTTGGATTTCCGATTCGCTTTGAACCCATTTGGAATGATAAATATCAATAGAATTTAGAAAAATTATCAAATTTTGAAAGACTGTAACGATCGATTGTGGCTCACAATATAGAAAAACCACATCGACTCCTGCGAAACGGGTCAAAATCGGTTGACCCGATCGTGAGATGTCGAAATTCGAAAAAAGTGATTTATTTACTAACTTAAGAAATTTTTATATATATCCGAATATTTCGAATTAATCAAAAATATTATCGATTTAATTTGAGAATTAAAATGATAGTGTTTTCGCTCGAACATCTCAAAAACATTGAACAGCAAAAATCACGCTAAAATTGTTTTGAGTTGAGCGGGAATATACAGGAGTGGCCTGTAGAGTCAATCGTTTTCCACATTTCTTCTTTATATTTTTTTAAGTTTTTCGGTGAAGTACAGAAAAATTTTAGAGCAAAAATATTGCCAAAATTACAAGGACTTGGGTGATAATTATTACTAATTCCAAAAAATTTTTATTACATGAATTGATTTTTCATGATACCAAAAAAGACTTCAGATATCTCAGCAGTCATGAATGGACGCTCGTTTGATTCAAAGTAATTTAGTAAAATTATTTATCTCACATTCACAAGTCCAGTGTAATTCCATGCAGCCAAAAGATAATTAAGAAATACTAGGTCTTTAATATTTAAGTTTTGTTGTATGTGCTTTCTGGGCGGTTATAGGAGGATATATTAAGGCCTTTTTAAGCCGCTAATTATTTTCTTCTAAAACTTGGAAAACATTTAAAAACACAACTATTTTGGCCAAAAGAAAATAAGTTTATCAAATTGAATTGCAATTAATAGTGCACGAAAGAAATGATAAATAATCTCAGGATTAATGGGGAATTCAACACCCCTTTTAAATTTCAATTGCAATACAACGCGAAACAAGGGTGTTTTCGAAAGCCGCTACATTTTCTCATCAGTACACTTGCATGTATTCTTGCAAGAACAATTCAATGTTGCTCCGCCCAAACCAGGAACTCAGTCCCAGTGTTACCACAGTCATGCACTAACGCAGAGCGAATGCGAAAGGAAATCTGGAATCTTTGCAAAAAGGATTCATATATAAAGTAGTTGCGGTTTTTAAAATACAAAAAAAGTTAAGCTCGAATTAATATTAGGAAACACATGAATTGGAAATATTTTTTCTAACAGCTTCAGATAACCGCGAGCCTTTACTGCAATAGTGTAACAACTTAAAATTTGTAATACATGATAATATTGTTTTTGCAGGCTAAGCTTATTTCTAAAACAAAATTGTAAAAAATATCTCATAACTCTTTCGACTACAGCGAGTTCTACTGCTGCGAGTTAAGGGGAAAATAATAGACTTAAAAACATTTTTAGCAGCTCTTGTTTGTTGGAGTTACTACTCTATTTCAGTAAAGCCTCGATTTGTTCGGACTGTGGAATCGGTTCTGCAACAAAGATTTCAAAAATAACAATTCTTGATATTAAAATAAAATTTCAAACTGTTTTGGACCATCTGGAAAAATTAAAGTCAGCCACCACTCACATGCATTAACAAATTAACAACTTCCTGATCCATAAGACTTTATAAGACTTTTGGCCAAAATCATAAACTTAATCCTGAACAAACAAATTTCATTTAAGCGTTTTTCATACAACAAAAAATATGCTGCCATAAACCATAAACGCTTAACATTTCCAATAAATTATTTTAGGTCACACATAATAAAATAATATTCAATAAATTTCAATGAAAATTATAAAACCATTTAAAATCGTTCTTTTTTCATGCAAAAATGCAGAATAATAATGAAATATATCAGCAGAGAAGCTTAAAAAAGCTTAACGCCTTTAGCCAGAGACATGGAAGTGAAATACAATTTTATGTGAGAAGGTTAAATGTGCAGCGATTTGTTACAACACATTGAATTTCTTCTTCAATAGTTCAATAAAACGTTAACAATTTGACTTTGAAAAATAAGCATTAAATAAAGTGTCGTTCGCTTAGTTTTTCGCTTTTTCTTTTTTCTATTACAAAAGCACACTTTATATATTCCGTCTTTGTGCATAAATTCACTTCAAGTTAAATCCACATGAAATTTTTGCAAACACACAAAAAAAAAATTTAACAAATTCAACGCAGTTTTTGTGCAAATCCCCATAAATTTGACAGGGAAAAAATGTAGCGCAATTTACTTGGTGTTTTGTTACGCGCTGGGTTTTTTTTGTTTCTTGAGAAGCAGCAGCATTTACTGCCAGAGCAGCAAAAGACAAATGTTGGTTATTATGGGAAAATTACTTTCATGTTTGTTTCGGCTGCTTCTTTTCTTTTTCATTTTTATTTAAGAAAATACACAACGTACAACACACACACTTTCAGTTATTCCAAGACGAACAGAAGAAGCTGCTACAGCGTAAATATTGCACAACAACAAATAGTTTCCTTCGAACAAAGAATCCTTATCGCACATACGCCTCAGTGGCTAAAGTGCGATGTGTTTTGAGTGGATGTGTTGGCGTATAAGAATAGATTTAAACTATTTATAACACCCCAAGACAGTACAGTCAAGTGAAGTGATTTAAGAAAATATCCACATAAACTTTAACTTAAATTGAGTCATAAATAAATGCTATTCCGAAGCTGTTGTATTTTAAAAATTTTGGTTTTTATGTTACTATTTTCGTTTCGAAAAACTCAATGTTTTGTGAATTTTATTTCCTTATTTTCTTTATGTCTCCTACACAAACGGAAGTGCTGCCTTTGTTTCCGGTATATTTTTTTCTCTTTGTTTGTGTGCATAAGTGTAGGCGTATATGTGCGCGCAAGCATGTGTATGTGTGTCTATCAAAAGATAATATTGTTTAGAATTCTGTTGCCAGTTTGATTTGCCTTTAGTGCAAAGCAAATGAAAGCCACAATTATTTTTACTTTTTTTATAAAGAATCATTAGGAAAATTGTTATATGGATTCTGAAAATTTTTAATAGTAAATATAGCAAACATTTGTTGCGAAAACCAGCCAAGTCATTAACCTTGCCACCCATTTGCAAAAGTTATTCCATTTCATTAATATAATAAAACTTATTCAATTCCAAATTATAGTTTTTGTTTTAGCTTCGCACTACCGAAGCCTACATGAACGGGGTCTGTTCTTTTTGAATCAATTTTGACTCAACTTTTGTAAGGACAATGAATCGTCTTTGACTCAGTCGCTACATTATTTTATTTTATCGAAATATAACGTTTTATTGAATAACAATTTTTTTTAAATATTTTTAAAAGCATGTAATTTTGTTTATCTTTTTTCATATAATTCAATTTATTTTATAATTTTTTTCTAACAAAACCTTTAATCAAAAAATTGTGTATCAAAGTTTTGACGAATAAAATAAAGTTCCTGATACAAAAAAGTCTTAAGAAGGAAAATTAAAAACATCCTTAAAACAATAGTTTTATTTCAAAAGTTTGTCTTTCGGTTAATTTAATTTTTAAGATTTCAAAATTTCGCAGGTATTATTTTTTTCTAAAATATATCCAGATTGATATCAACATTTGATAGTTGAGTACAACGATTTTTTTTTAAATGTCACAACTTTGAGTTCACATCACAGATTTATTTGAGCAGCCATTTAAATGCTTTTCATTTCATTCGCTTTGATATTTCATTATCAATTCTTAAAATTTTCAATCAAAATAATTGTTTTATTCATCGAACTCTTCTATTCAAAATATTATTTTCCGATGAATGGTCTTCATCTTGTGTACCTAAATAAGCAAAATTGTTCAATTTGAAGGGAGAAGACTTCAAGAGCTTTTACCAAAACACCATTTACATCCACAGAGAATGACTGTTCGATGTGCTTTATGGGCTGGCTGAGCCATTGGCCCGTATGTCTTCAAAAACGACGATGATGCCAATTCGAAATTTGTTCGTTCCAACCGGATGCGGCCACATGCCACGCAGCGGGCGCTACAATTGATTTGTTAAAAAATCTTTAAATACAAAAATGATTTCACTTGATCGCTCAATTAATTGGCCACCACGATCGTGTGATTTAATCCCACTGGATAATTTTTTTGGGTTCATGTTAAGTCACTTGTCGATGACGATAAACCGCAAGCAATTGACCACCTGGAAATCGAATATTTATCGGCGAAGTATAGACGCCAATTCTGTGAAAAGTTTTTAAAAATTGGTGCTCCAGATTGCGCCTACTACGCGCCAGCTCTGGTCGTTAACATAAAAGAAATCACAATTGAATATTAATTCCAAAGAACTTTCTTTGAAATAAATCCCATTTCATTGATATTAAAATTATATTCAGTCTATAAAAAAACACCCCTTATATTCAATTTATAAGTGCCCTTTCAAAATCAATAATCTTGTAAAAATTATTAATAGAAAATAGTTCTGTACAACAAAAAATTTAATTTACAAAATTTCTTTAAAATGCAAATTGCTTTTGAGCATTTTTCCCCTGAACAAATTCTTAAGAGTAATTTTTCAATTAACTTTTCATCATTCAACTCACACAAACTTTATTAGACATCCGAATTTATGTACGAGTACCTGAATCTGATGTATTGCAAATGAACATGCATGCAAAGCCTTTCAACATCTGTTTGAAATTGCAATTGAAATTTGTAAAGACTTCGTAGGGAATTTTGAAATGTAATTTTTTCTGACGTTAATAATATTTCACCCACAATTTCATTGTTAGTTTAGTATCTCTTGAGAGAAGACACACACAAACAACTATGAAAAGAAATTTATGTATGAAATCTAAGCAATTTCGTTAGAAACCGCAACATGCTAACAAACACATGCACACACATGCACACATACACATCATCGTACATCTGACTGCTGGTGCAGTAAACAACCGACAAAAATATAAATAATTTCGAACAGAATAATAAAAATGATTGCATTATTTTGTTTACTTTTAACACGAAGGACAAGAGGGCATTATGGCCAGTTTGAACTGCACCCTGTTGAATATCGTTGGCCAACTAGAGAGAGAGAGAGAGAGAGAGAGAGAGAGGGAGCGTTTGAAAGCAGTGAACTGCCAAGAACATGAAACACACTTGGTCTCTTTTATATTTATTTTTTTTTCATGTTCTCATTTATAAGAATGCAACTTTGAAAATGTTTTTAAAGGTTGCAATTTGAGATATTTATTTCTCTAAATAAAACAGATTAATCTCATTCTCAAGTATAAATTTTTGCAATATTAGTTTCATACTTTCTAAAATTGCTTCAAAGATTTCTTTATATACGAGTATTACCCTCGTATATTTTTGGTAAAGTAAATTGGGTTTAAGTGTTGGCAATTGTGCAGTGGCAAACAAGTAGAGAAAGATTTATGTGTGGATTTATAATTAATTGGGATGTTGAACAGGACTTTACGACACAGACACACGGTGCGATAAGGTTTTCGGGTTCTATTTCCTATTAAAACATATATAAATAAGAATTAAAATCACATGCAACTATTCGATCTAATAAATGATGATAAGCAGAAGTACTTTTTGGTACAGATGATGAAAGTGTAGCGGCTTTCGAAAACAGCTCTTCTGCTTTGTTGTGAACGTTGAATAATTCAAATGAGGGAGCCTATTAAATTCAAATGAATTGACTCAAAATATTTTCAATTTCTCTTTATAAAAATTTAATTAAATTAAGAGAAAAACTGTTGACTATCGGCTTCTATGGAACTTGAATCCTGTTTTTGTTTATTCACTATTCGCTTTATTGCTAAAACAATTTACAGAACACATTATCGCTGATGTCGGATCATGCGATTTAAGGTCCTGTTATTTTTTCTTTGAGGTGAAATTCCGGATTTAAGCGATTAAACAAGATACAATTCACATCCGATTTCCAACGTATCATCCACGTGATACAGCGACATGTCTGTGAAAACCTCAAGCAAAAATTTCTTTAATGGCATGACATTTGAGAGATATTTTGTTTGGTATTTTAGTTCCATATTTATTGGAACGAGAACTCAAAGGATAAGTCCTACATAAGCAGCGTACTTTAACAGAAATCGAATGCAGAGAATATTGTCTTGGAGGTGACATGAACAAACGTGCACTAATCCAAATCGGAGAAATGCGCTGTCAATTTTCATGAGTGATTGCGTAGGCGGCATTTAAGCAGTCACAGTCTTCTATCAATTACAGCAGCCACCAGCATCCTGATGTGTTCCAGGCAGAGCACTTTAAACAGTCAAGACTTAAGAAATATAATAAGGATTTTAGTTTTAAAATGGAAAAGAAAGTTCTTAGTGAGGCACCCTTTAATACAGAGGTCTTAGATACGACAACCTCAAATTATAAATGCATGATAAGCATTTGAAGTGTTAATTAATTTAGTTATGTTGCGTCAGTTTCCATTATCTGGTTGTAATTTTTGATTAATTTACTCGTTATTTAATTATTATTTTGTGGAATTTAATCCTTTAGCAATAACATGAAATCGAATTACAACTGCTTGCTTGTTTAAGTCTACCAGCAGTTGTTCAATTATTCATTTCCTTGTCTTAATTTATTTATTTTCGTTTCCCCAATAATTATTAATATCTCTTATACAACAGTTGTTTTATAATAATTATTTTATGTAAAATATATTGCATACATTTTCTTATTATTGGTAATTATGTAAATGGAAATGACAGTTCTTAGATTTATATAAATGATTAGAAATCTATAGTCCCAGAGTGTGTGAGTGTGTTTGTACGTGTGTGTGTGTGTAAACAATAAATTCACACTGAAATAAATGCAACAACGGAAGTTTGCTAAAGTTTGCATGTGTAAAATAATATTTTAATTTAAAATTATAATGAAATTCAAATCGAATATGTTGTTGCAATCCTGACAACAACACCATTTCAGTCAAGTCAAGAGTTTGGGTATTCTGTTTAAGTTTAAACAAATTGAAACATTTTCAATATGACTGAGAAATTTATACTCATACTAGAGTTTATTTGTGGTTCAAGTAAAAATTTCACTCGCATAAATAGTTGTATCAATATGGATACAATATGGAGTATCAATAAGTGAATACTTTTCCGCAAAAAGTTTCATCAATAAAAGGAACACATTTTAATTCATACCAGACAGCCTGGATTTGGATGACATGTGGCTTTAGCAAGACTGTGCCCGGCGTGAAAAGCGTGTAACTTGCAAAAACAATCGATTTTCGAGAACAAGTTCCCTGATATCACTTGAGCACATTTTGTAGTTGTATCGGCAGATCAGTGACACGTTGCGTCGCTGCTGCAGAGAGTTAACAGAGATGGCTGCCTCACTGTCAGCGATAGGCTTCTTTGCTCGCCTCTGCATGCGGTCGAGTGAGTTCAAAATAGTTTTTCACGCACCGGTCACTGCCTTCCTTTTTGTGATAAAGTTTTTGATAATTTCAGCTTTTTACAGTTGATTTTGCCATCTGCTATTTTCTTATGCAATTATATAATCAAACTAAATTTCAGTATTTCCAATATGAAGCAGCCATATTTCGAACAAAATGCTTCCTATTCTTATACAAGATATTCATGTGAAATCTTAGTCAACAGCAAAAATGTTTAAGCCAAGTAAAATGACTACAACAAACTTCTCTATCTGCTACTCTATTCTCACCTCTCCCCTTCACACAATCATCACTATTCTAGCTTCGACAGCATGCCCAGCCTCTAACAAACTGCTGGTCGTAATAAACATATAAAAATAATAAAATATCCTGATCAAGTATGAAGCAAAATGTCTGTCAAATGGCCATTTCACTTCTAATGAAACATCGCAATTTTTTCACAGAGAATTCGCTTTATCACACCGATGTTTCGTAATTGTGTCTGGTTCATTCGCATAAGTCCGAGATTTTCCAAAATTTTGCAGGCTTTAAGTTGCACAACTTTTGTGAAGAGGTAACAACAGATAAAAGCATCAGTGAGCTATTGGATAATCTATAATTGTAAGTACTGTTGCGCGATCAACAGACTGCAGAGTGTTGCGATACTTTTGAACACTCAATTTACACGGTGTTAAGAGCTCCGTCGGGCAGTTGGCCACCAACTATAGTTTTAGACTCTCCTGTGGAAATTGTACCAAAATTATTTGCAACACACAGAATATGTTTTGCACGGAAGACAAAACATCAAATGAAAACAGATTGTCAGAGGATCACTGGTCTAACGATATTATATGCTTTCATGTATGTGTGTGTGTGTGTGTTATTTTTTGTCTATCCAGAGCTTCTTTGAAATCTAATAGGAAAAGGATCCTGTCACAATTAAAAATTTGAAACAATTTGAAAAGTTGGTTTTACAACGTTTTGCAAAAATTTAGTTTTTCTCAGATCCCCCCATGTTGGCATTCTTCCCACAATAATTCTGAAAGCCTGTCACTGTCTGTATGTCTATGTGTGTGTATGTGTGTTTGAGTGTGCTCGAACGTCTGAAGCTAATCAAACCTGAAGAGCATCGCTGTATTAAAATAACCGACTCAAACGGTGGATTTCAAGGCATTCCAAAAACAAAAACTCAAAGAAAAAGCATTTTAAAAAGGTTTGTCTCTTCATCGAACAACTTCGCGAATTCTGAAAATTTAAAATTCTCGCCGATCGGGTCAAAATCTGTCAACCCACTCGAGAGATATTGTAAACCAAAAAAATTCGTATTGAGTGAATTATTTTTGAAAGCTCTGAAATTATATATCTGTGCCTGGTTTCTGTAACTGAAGTGAGAACTTCTCGCATAGAAAAAATTGTCGTCACTCTGTGAAATACAGGATAAGTCATAATATATTTCTTAATTCATTTAAATTTTTTTGCTTTTTTATAATAATAAATATATTATTCTATGGATAACCCTACAATAAAAAGCATGACAACCGTAATTATTTAGTTTTTCGATGTGAGAACTCCTCACATCAGTTACAGAAACGAGGCACTGATTAGTTAGTGTTCTCGACTCTTTTATAGTGATCGAAAACTTCACCAATCACCGCTTATAAAGTGGGAATCAGTTGATTTGAAAATTAAATTGTGTTTTAACATGAAGAGCCCAAAAGCCTGGACAGCCACAAAAACCAGGTCACGATTTGCTTTGGGGTTATAATCAGCAAAAAGTTACGGGGATGTCCACATTATATCCTTGATATAAAATCCTCTAATAAAAAAGCATGCTAAAAATAAGTACCAAATGCTTCTAACAAAGGATAATAGCCTGAAGCAGTCGGTTCCACGATTCTGCGACTACTAACCACAAATGGAAAAGAAAGGGGAAGTAGTCATAGGAGCAGCTTAGAAATATTTACAAAACATATTCTATATAATAAAATTATTGTTTAAAGTTTGGTGTATAAATAATAAACTTTTTATACTTTCAAAAATTTAATTAATAAAGGATTGTAACATTTCGCTAATTAATTATTAAGTTCATTTGTTTTGTTCTTTTCTTGGGTTAACAAATTCAACAATTTGGAAAACAACAACTTCTTAATTTTGTGAATAAAATTTTTGCTCTTTATTTTGTAACAAACTGTTTTTCTTCTTTTTACTGCCTGGCGGGTACAGTCTAAACAGCTTTTAGTAAACACATACAAGCAAGAATTTGCCTCGTCAGGGCCAAAATTGAAGAGACATGAATTAGTAATTTTTCTTTTTCAATTCTTTTCAAGGACTTTAAATTTAGTGGCGATATTCTTCCTTCATTTTCCACTTGCCTCCCAGCCAATTTAATATTTCCCGTCCTTAATTAGCAGGAATTAAAAGAAAAGCTTTGGAATAATTCAAAATATCTTTTAGCGAACAGTAATTTGATATTCAAAGAAAAACTAATTTCAGGTAATATTTTGCTAATACACTCATTAACTTTTAATGCCAACCCAAAAGTTGACTCATTAAAGTAGAATCAAGAGCTTCATGCTTGGTTTGTAGTTGTAAGTTTTAGCCACTATTATTAAATACACGAGATACAAACACTTACCAACAGGACTTTCTTCATTCCAAAATGAATCGTCCAGCGTATAGTCGGCTTCTGCAAAGAGAACAAAATAACAGAAATTCGTTAAAAATTGTGTTTCGAATGAGAACAGAAACAGCTTATGAACTTAATCTTTTGTTCACAGTTTTTCTTTCGCGTTAAAATATCATTAAGCTTGCATTTGATTATTTGGTGAGTAAAAAGAATACAAAAAAAATTTGTTTAAATGAAAAACATTCAAAAATATTATCACACCATTTGCCATCTATTTGGCAAAAGATCTGGGTATTTAGAATAAATCCAAGAACAATTAAATGTTGTTTTGTTTGTTTTTTTATTTTACGTTTCATTTTGTAGCGGAGTGTGCAGAATTGGATGCAAGTGTACGATTTTATTCTATATAAATCTGTGTTTTTTGCAAAACATTGCAATTAGCTTTAATATATCTGTGTGTGTGTATGTATGTGTATAGTTAATAACATGGTAAATTTTCTGTAGCTGACACTAAAACTGCTATTTGCCATTTGGAGCTTGAACAACAAAAGGAAAAAGTTTTAATGTGTTTATAAGTGGAAATGCTCAGGTGCAGTGTGAGAAATATATTGAAAAAAATCTAATTTTATTAAATAGCGAGAAAGTGTTGGTAATGGAAACGGAAATAGAACATTAAAATCGAAAATAAGTGTAAATAAAAGCGTTTCCACAAAAAAGTTAAAGTGCAACCATACTAATTTGAATGTTTAATTAATAACTGATGAACTGAAAGTAAATGACCACATCAAATTTATTAAATTCCTTTAAAAATGTGCTACATTACAATTATCGAAGTGAAATGATTCAACATATCGCAAAAAGTTATTAAATTAAAGTTGTTTAATTGGTTTTTTGCCGGAACTCAGTCAAAAACATCAAATAAATCTATGTTAAATCGAATTAAGATTCATTGGCTAATAGTTCGAAATTATTTAAAATCTCAAAAAGACATGATGATATATATTCCAAGGCACAGAGGAAAGTCAACATCAAATAATCTGTCATCAAATAAATCTGTTCCATGTTTAAGGCAACCTATTTCCATAATAAACTCGGTATAAATAGAAACTATTGTCACATTTCACTAGGACACCTAACAAGTGGTAATAAATAAAAATGCCTAGGAGTACTGATCATGAAAGTGCAGTGGCTTTCGAAAACAGATGTTCTGCTTTCAAGTATAAGTTGAATATATATAAAACTGGTGATGACTTTCCCTTGTGCTTTGGAATAATTATCAAGTAAGTTTTAAAATTAAAACATTTTTCGAACAACTAGTTTGTAAAATTAAAATTATTTCTATAGAAATAGTCTTGTTACGATAAAAGTAATCAAATTATTTTAGCAAACAATAAAGATTTTTGACCTCTAATGTATGATAAATCATCAGGTATGATAAATTTGAATCCTTTTAAAATGTTGCCAAATTAAATATTTTTTAAACGACCTTCTTTAAGTTTAACAGTTAATTTTGATCTATAATGGAATACTTTTAATGTTTATTGTGAGAAAGTTTAATCTAAGCATATCTTTTACCAAACGAACTCAAAAGGATAATTTAAAGGATAATATGAAAGACAATACAGAAGTGCTATATCATTTTATGTCTGCAAAGTAACTTTTTTCTTTCAATTACATCAGGATTTGTAATATTCTCACCCTACAGCGAACTAAGTCCCACTGTAACTCTGTTGAACAATATCTATAACCATGAAAGTAAATTCTTATACAGGCAATTAAAAATATAACAAACTTTCTGTTTTCATATAAAACAATCAAATCTTCTCAAAGATTTTGTTTGTGCCATGCAACCGCATTTCAAAAATTAAAAACCACAAGAAAAGTAAGACAGGGAAACGTCTGCTGCCACAAAAACACAAGCCAGCAAACAAAGCGAGTGAAGCTACGTTCACATCTATCAAATATTTAATGAAATGAGGGTAATCTCTATATTTTTCTATATTTTTTATATATCATTTAGTATTCATTAGCAAATTAAATATTTAACCGAATAGAAACATCCATGTTTTGAAAACATTTTTCCAAAATTAAGAAATATAAGCCAAAAAGTATTGGTAACGCTTATTTCATCAAATATTTGGTTACATGTGGCCGTAGCTTAAAACTCTTAAAGAAACATATTTTTGAGTTTGATTCCCCCACTCACATCCACCCACTTGCTTTCATGCAATTTATGAATATGTGTAAGAGACAAGTTTATAATGCGATTAGTTTAAGGATGTGGGGAATGCCAGCGAAATATGCACAAAATAAACCCCCCTTTTTTGTCTATAGTTTAGCTGATTCTATACATTTCCATGTGTGTGTGTGTGTGTGTGTGTTCTTTGTTGTTGTCGTTTTGTGGTACGAAGGAGTTTTGCGGTTTGACACTCTGTTTAACCGCATTTAAAAACTAATAGGCTAAGAAGCAAAGTTGTGTCACATACCAAATTTTATCTGCACCTAAAGCATTTAGTGTATCATGTCATTAAGTGTAAGTGAAATCCGCTTAAGTCTAAAATGCATATGGTTTTTTAAAAGAACTGCATATTTGCATACTAGTGCATGCAGTTGAAATGAAATCTTTCACCGTTTCCAGCAGTTGATGGCCTGATGGGCTTTTATACGTACATGCATGCCAACCGACAGTTTAATATTACCACATCCTTAGCACGCACACACACACACACACACACACACAAACATTGATAAACTTTTCAAACACTTTAGCGTGTTTCCTTTTAGAAAAAAGGAATGAATAAAAAAGACTGTGGAAGGAAAAACATGTTTAAGGCGTTAACACTTTAAAACACATTTACGTACAAGGCTTTAACAAACAGACAGACAGACAGACACTCATGTACTGCTCGACACAACAGTTACGGAAAATTTCAAAAAACACCAACAGCAGAAATAATAACAACGAAAATCAAAAACAAAAAAATTATAATTTGTGACAGCTTAACAGAGACAAAGTTGATGGTTGTGCTGAAAATGATGTTGATGACGAGGTTTGCGATGACGTCATGACACTGTTGTAGTTGATTATGATGATGATGATGAACAAACATAAAAAACAGAAGAAAAAATTCCTTTGTTGCCACCTCTTGAAGCACTCACAATTGCAAGAACACATTTACATACACACGTACGAATACATAGACATTTACAAAACAAAATAATTTGCAATTACAATTACACTGCTTTTCTATACACTTTCAGCAACTATTCTGTGACTGGCAGTTACACCTACACGCGTCCTGTGCCTCTCTCACAATCTGCTATTCCATATTCCAACCAGAGCCTTGAAATCTCAAAATGAACCCACTTCAATTCTGCCAAATCAGCAATTGGAATAATTTGAAATGTTACGAAAAAGAATAGCAAAAGAAAGAAACGTAGACAAAGTTATGTGTAACACACACACACACATACACACACACTCACTCACACAAACAAATGGATAAATGCGACAATTTATATAAAAGTGCTTAATGCAAATGCAAGTGATGATGCCTTTTATATATCCCTGGATATCGACTGCTTTTCAATGAAAGAGACTGGGAAACTCTCAGAAAAGTTAATTCCACCAGTTTGGTGGTCCATCTCTTTTTGAATAATTTATAACTCATAGAATTTTTGCAAAAATACGAAACGAATAATATTTTATTATACTACAACCGATTTTATTCTTAGAAATTTTTTTAATAAATTTAACTTGTTTTTGTACAAAATCGAAATACAGGTACAGTTTGTGCATTAAGTATTTTCATATTTATAGGAAAATACTATAACAAATATGCCAGTTTCTTTTGGAGACTTATGTCGATTTCTTTTCTAGAAAATAATGCAACATTTTTTACACTTTTTACCAGAAAATGGCAACATTTTGACATTTCAAGATAAGGAATTTATTAAAAATGGATCCAACATCCGTCACGAAAAATAATTTCTGTTTTAAAACTTTTCTAAACCGCCACTTTTTACAAAATAAGTGCAAAGAATGTTACAAGTTTTCTAGAAAAGAAAACACCATTAATTTGTTGTGAGTTAGAACGTGATTTTATAAAATCTGCAGTATGAACGCAAAATGACATGATGGTTTTCGTGTTACAGTTCTAATTTTAGAATAACTCCAGGGGGTTTGTTGCCACTGTAACTGGACACAAGTTCCTAAAATACTATCTGAAACGATTTATTACATAAAAATATGTACGGAAAGAGGGTTGACCATAAAGGCTATTTTTTAAATCCCCGCCAATTTTAGCAGCGACGCTTTCGCAACCTGGATTTTCTGCTATTCTGGGCTTCACAGCTCTTAGAGTTCAAACACTTTTGGATTTAAAAATATTGCGAATTTTTGTGTTCACAATATATTCGTTTTAAAATTTTTCTAAAAAATCACTTTTAAAAATGCTTTTTTTCCTCTTATTTTATTATTATTATTATTATTATTATTATTATTATTATTATTATTATTATTATCATATTATTATTATTATTTTTATTATTTTTGTTTTCAAATTCACATCTCATTAACAGATTAAACAGTTGTGGACGTGGTTTTTATGTCAAGATCTGAATAGTCTGTTTAGTTGATCGGTGGAGCCGTTTTAAAGTTCTTCAAAAAAATATGACTTTTAAAGAAGCCTCTTTTACTCTTATTTATTTATTTATTTATTTTTGTATCTTTTTTCTTTTGTTTATATTTTGAAATCAGCCCTTTCGAAGCAGTTGAAATTCAGTGGAAAGAAGGCTAGCCTTTCAGACGGTTCTAAACACACAAATATTATGTACGTTTTCCAGGGGATCAGGGGTCAAAATATGGCCCCTGATCTCGATTGAAATTTACATATAAATTGTATTGAAATTTCGATCGATATCGAATGCGGTTATTTGATTCCTGATAAGAAACCTAATTTTTCAAAACAAGGTAAAACAATAACTTTCCAATTTTAGAAAATTTTTAATTTTTCCTGCGGGAATTTAAAACAAACTATTTTTTTCAAACTTGTTACATATTTTGGGGACTTCTAGTTTTTTAGACTCATTATTCTTAACTACGTGCTGATTTTTTTTCGCAAAATCTTATTAAAAACTTCAAAGTGGTAAAAATGTTTTTGTCATTCTAAGAAATGTTGGATAGAGGTTCCCTAATGATCTGCAATAGCCCCAGTGAAATGCGCATAAAAACTAGCTAAGAACCCTCAATTGATAACTTTGAATTTTTGAGTATAATTTTGAGAAAAAATAAACAGCCCATAATTAAAAATAAAGAGTTCAACAAAGTATTTTCTTAATAAGTTTAAGTGCGTAATTATTTTTTAATTATATATAATTCACAACAAAATTGCATTTTTGTCATGAATCCGCTCTGCATGCAAACATGTGATTTATGTGACTGCCAACAAACCAAAATGTTTAATAAAAATTGCCTGACATAATTAAATTATTTAAGAAAATATATAGTTAAAGCAACGCTGAGCTTTCCATGTGCGCTTTGGCTGAGGAAAATGTTAATTTTCGTTTCGTTTCAAGTCATAAATAAATGAAAAAACTTGCCCACATTTTCTGCAGTTGCATGCTCGCTTCTGCCTCCTATTGCGTGAAATTCGATATTAATGTACAACTGCAGCACAATTTATTATTTATTAATGTTGATTTCGATTTTGATGGATTTTACAGAAACGAATTTGTGGCATTTAATATGTACGGATGAGAGCGTATAAGCCCCGTATCAGCTAGCAAATTGTATGCGAGGAATGCAACTATTTGGTCTAGTGGCTTCATGCGTGGAAATTGTTTATGAACAGATCCACACACACACACACTTACACACACTTACATACACATATCTGCTTATGTAAAAGTAATATCGCATTTATGCACAGTCAGCATTTATAAAAGGTTTGCAACAACTATTACAAAAAGGAGGTGAACTCTGTAATACAAAATGAGTTAAGCTGGAAATGGGAATGCAAATAAAAAAATAAAAGAAGCCTTTGAAAAAATGTGAGTGCTCTTGAGTTCTTTTTTCTCATTTCATGGATTTTTTTCTCATTTCATTATAAAAACTCTAACTTGGAATAGATGGCAACAGTGTATAATCAGTGGGACGTATCCGCAGTAACTGTTGTCATGATTTTGCTCCACACTGTTGCTGTGAGTACCGCAGGGCATGATTTTCATATTATTACGAACGCATCAACTTTAACATGAGCAGAGATGTTTTTTTTTATTTTTGCTACAACCCAGCATTTGTAATCATTTTGTATTACATTCACTAACGAACACATTTATAACAGCACACGCACACTCAAATAAATATTCGGTTTAAATACACTCGCACACTCGAATTGCAAATGTGTTTGTGTGTCTGTGTTTGTGTGCTGCTTCTTTCCAGCTTGACGTTTATGTGTTATGATGCGATGCATGCATCATATAAGATAAATTTTCTTGCCACTTAAACCAACCAACCAACAACATTTCATTACACATTCTATTTCGATGTTCCTCAATTCCACACACACACACACACACACACACACAGATCCTCATGTGAATTTGTTACTCAGACTTTCCACAATTTCTCCACCACTGCGTTTAAGTGGTTGGTATTTTTGCAGGAATTCAGCATGTTTGCGATTTATAAAATTTAACAACAACAACAAGAGAAATATTCGTTTATTTTACTACAATTTAGAATTTCCCAGTAAAAAATGCCGCAACTTATTTGCTGCATTGAATGGAGCTAAGAAGCAGTTGTTTCGCTTGCAAGTCCCGCCTACGACATGAGTGATTTGTAACTGCAGGGCTTATAAAATAAGTTTCGAGCGTCTATGGAAACTATGATACAAGTTTGGAATAATTAGATTTGCCGCACACTGGGGATTTTTTTGTAAGGCGATGAGGTAAGAGAGGATGTCGGATAATTTTCTTTTCTTTTAAATGTATTTTTGAATTTTTAAATTTTTAATAAGAACATTTTTACATTAAAATATCAAAGGAAACTTTATTAATTTCAAGCAGTTTTGGAAAAATTGAGTTCTGATCAGATCTCCACGTTCGGAGGTCCTAAGAAGCTCTGCTGGCTAATTATGAGAGCCCATCACTATGTTTGTATGTAGATGTGAGTGAGTGTGTTAATGTGGCCTTTTTATAACGTTGAAACGCCTCAAGCTGATGGGGTGCTAAAGAGTGTTGTGCGGCTTTAGATTTCCTGTGAATTCGAAACGATTAGAGCCGGTAGACTTCAGGATATTTGAAAATATTTTAGAAAAAAAAGCACTTTTTCAAAGTGTTTTTTAATAATTTGAAAACGTCTGCAGGGTTTACACAAAATAACCATCTCCTGACATTTAAAAACCAAGTCGATCACGGTAAACCGGTTAATCCTTTCGTGAGATATCGTGAACGAAAACGTTTAATAAAATTGATTTTTTTCAACTCCGAAATTATATCTGATCTCTTATAAGCATCGAATATCCATAATCGTGGAACCTCAAGCTCGTTATTAAAAAAGAATATCATTAAAATTCTTAAAGTCGCAAAATTAACAACAAAAAAGTTGTGATTTAAATTCACCCCTTTTGTAAAATATATATTTCGTACGTTTTTGAAAACTTCCAATGGTCCGTGATGGCCACCCAAGAAATCTGCTTTAAGCTTGACCTCCTTCGTGGAATACCTACAGAAAGCCGGACGATCTTATAAAACTACACACGTTCCTGGAAGAAGTCGGTCCCTGCCACAAAATAGGGTACTGTATTTACAAGTATGGACTCTTAAGTTTTCAAGTCCGTGTATTTAGTAAAAGCTCTCAAACGTCTCCTGGGAGCACATTAAAAGTTTTATAAAATAACTTCTCATAGTGCAACTCAGAAAGAAGCAGATTTTCGCAACATTTTTGTTCTTATCAACTCATTTGTTACACTCTTTTTAGCAAAGCAGCAAAGAAGTTAATGTCCTTAATATCTGCAGTGAAAGCACGGCTTTTCGACGCATTTATTTACAAATATTTGACTTAAGCTTTTACAGATCCTGAGACTTGCTTGAGGCAACCAAAATATATTCAAATGCGACAGCTCTGGAAATTTGGGTAGTCATTCAGTGTTGCTGCTTCGTTACATTAAAAGTGTTTAAATTTTTTATTTTTCTCTTTCTCACAGATGTGTAGTGAGCTTTGGAATGGAATAAAACAAATCTGGGTTTTTTAAATTCATGTGGAATTCAGTTTATTCCGAAGATAAACTGGCGTTACAATTTGAAAAACACGTCTGTTGTTGTGTGTAAGGTCCTCTTTTTTATGAGTTTTTCCAACGCACATGCCCGTGTATCGGCAGTAAAGAGGCGAATGTTATCTTCCAAAGAAGTTAAATTTTTCGGGCTATTCGGCGTAGACTAGAGGCTTGAGAAAATGCTCCAAGTCGCACATTCTTGGAGGCCAATTCAGGTATCCGCAACATGAAACTTTTTAGTTACTAATAGATCAATTATGGCAGGAACTGCATGACATTTCACAGCTCTTACACGCCATAATTTCTTTATTGACACTCTACTGGAGTAGAAAAGTGGCGAGAATTTTCTTTATAAAAGTAACAGTTTTTATGTTGCTTTCCTGGAAAATGTGGTTAATCGAAGGAAAGGAATGCTCTTAATTAAATGCAAAAATGTATATTGTCTGCATTCAGCAATCTTGACTCTATAGTTTTGAAATATTTCTCCCGATGATTTTCAACATAAATTTCACCAATTCAGAAGCGTCGTTTAGGCATCAGTCTACTTATGGTAAAATGTCAAACGCAAGGAAACAAAAATCACTAAAAAGCTAACAAACTGGTCGCCAGTTAAAGAGATGATGCCAACTCTACAAAAAATACACTTTTCAAACGCCTTCAATCGTTGTCTGGTTTGAAAAACACTTGCTTCTGCCCACATTTGACTGGGTTGTTTGGAAAACAAATTTCATGTAAAATTTTTTCCATTTAAAATTTGAAAAGCAAAACATACAAAATTGATTGTATTTAAATAAATTGAAAATTGGATTTCCAATTATTAGAAAATATTTTCCAAATATTGGCCACAAAAATTGATTTAAAATAACTTTCGAATATTAATAAAAATTTTATTACAAAATGAAAAACAAATTAGATTTCGTAACACGTACTGCGCTGCGTATTTTCTGGATATAAATTATCACTGAGATTTTCCAATAATTTCATGGTATTTATATTCAATGAAACTCCAACAGACAATTTCAATAAACTTTTGACGAAACAAGTTTAATAATATTCTGTGTTTGTTTAAAATTACATTTACGAAAACTGTTTTACAAAGAGAAATGTTAATTATTTGTGATTGAGAGAATCAGCGAATGAATAATAAATACGCAGGATTTATTTATTTCCATTAATTGTAAAAACTTTCAAACAAATATAATGTTTAACCCATTTGAATCGTAGCATTTTTAACGTCGTAACTTTTAAACTATTGGCCGAAGTCACTGGCATGTTGGCTCTCTCTTACACTGCCACAACACAAAATCGATATATTATAGCCGACATTAGCATTTCATTGTGTTAATTGTTATCGACCTGGTTAAACAAGGAACGAATATCGAATAGTACTGACAGCGTTTGACACCAGTCAACTTATAAATTGATAAAAATTCATAACAAATTATTTAAAATAATATAAGATATTTAAATAGAACTCCTTGGCTAATTTAAATTAGTTATTTTAACTAATAGTTTTACTTAAAAATTCGTGGTTATTGACGATTAAAGTAGTGATACCACATTTCATGGTTGTTTTAAACAACAAAAATTGTTAGGCTGTACAAATTGCCGCAACAATTTACAACAGCTGTAAAGTTGCTAAATTAAATTGTTTTTTCAATCGAGAAAACATTTTTTTTTGTTAATGGAAATCTCAAAAACAGTTTAATTTAAGAGTTCAATTAGCAACAGAGATATCGTGATCAGAAAAATTCCAACAATCATTCACATTAACAATGAATTTACAGCCAGAATTGGTTAGACAAACCAACAACTTTTGTGTGTGTTTGCGTGTGCAGTTATCTAAGGCGTGGAAGTGAAATACTGCGGGTGGGACGAAAAACTGTCGAATTAATTCGAAAGACCAACGAGACGTGATGTTGACAAGCACAGAACTGCTTCTTTTAATTGCAGGAAATGACGCTGTTCATTGATCTTAAAATTCATCGGTGCCTTAAAGTTAGTGATAATCTGAACTATGAATACAATTTTTATGATCAATTACCAAAAAATGTTTGTCAGAAAGGAATATGCCAAGAGTTCTTTCTTGATATTTTGAAATCGACATCATAAAAAATTATTTTTCTGTTTTTCTAATTTATAGCAACAAAATTTCAATTCCAGTGAACTAAAAATTACTACTTCATGCCGAGCACCTGATGTTCTTTATGTTTCACGATCAAGTGATATGTTGCACCAGTTATAGAAACCTTTTCGCTTCTTGCTGCTGCTGTGCAAACTGGCAGAGTAAAATAAATATAACGGGTAACACAGCGGCTTAAATAAGAACTAATAAAATAAACACAAAAACTCATAAAATTAAATTGGCAATCATGACTCATATTTATCACGTTGCGCGTGTTGTTTAATATATAATTAATAAAAATCGGATTAAGCCTTTGCCATAATTATTTGCCCTGCAAAAAATTCTTTTTCCTAATAATTTCTTGTTGATGTTACGGCAGTTTTAGAAATATTTAAGACTGATATGGAAAAGTGTTATTCATAATCCAGTGTTATTTCATTCAAATTGTGAAATTATTCATGAATTCAAAAAAAGCAAAACGGAAGTTGTATTACGAACACCCGGCAACATCTTTTACCACATCATAACAACGTGATAATTACAACAACACCAGCATCTACAGCATCATATAATGACGCCAAAAATTACAGCCAACAACAGCGTCAGTGGTCTGCTTCTATTAGAATTTGATTAAAGTTTTACTTGCCAGTTTTAATCTTATATTTTCCTTTTTTTTTCCTACTAAATTTAGCATTTATTTTCCTCTAATTTTCGACAGAGTTCATTTTAGAGCTTCCGCTGACAGTGGTAATGGCCAACAGGAACCAGTTGGATACAAAACCGCATTCTAAGCAACAAAACAATACAAAGCAGAGTAGCAGAGAGAAGATTCTACACAATGAAATTTGGTGCACTGCAAATTCGTCTCCTCTTGCGAATTGTTGGAATTATTTCACGTTGATGCCAGAGATTCTTTTATGCCAACACCTTGAAAATAGTTTTTGAATATTGTGGCTTTTTTCGCCTGCAGAAATTCGTATTCTTATTTTTAGTTTAATTGAGAAATTCTTATCGTGACGAACGCCTGAATAAAAACTTGCAGCTAATTAAATATTCACTGGTATCTGTTTAAACAGGCGCCTGCATTTAAAGAAAATCCAGCTGAATAAACAAAACTTAATATCAGGAGCACTTCGTAGGGAATTATTTGTAGATTTAAAATTCTAGTTCGGGAAAACAATAAAATATGATTAATATTTATATAGGCTAATTGTTCTTAATTAAAATCTTGGAAGGACATGATGATAAATATTTCCTTTGTGCCTAGGAATATTTATCATCATGTCCTTCTGAGATTTTAACTAAGAACAATTAGCCTATATAAATATTAATATAGCAAAAATATGATGTTTTCTACTGTTGAAAGAATAAAAATTCTAAAACGAAAATAATTCATTTACATGCAACAAAATACTTGATGTGGAAAAAATAGGGTCCAAACTTTTTTTGTTATATTTTTAAAATTTATTCTTCATTATTTTTTAAAGTTTTTTTAACAATTAAATTTTTTGTGCTTTGAAAGCGTGTAAAAATACTTGCAAGTTAGGAGAAGATGAGAACATGAACTACACCAACAACATTCTACCAGTGCAATGTCACGTATGAGTAACGTTATTAACAATATTAAGTATACGCGTACGTACACACCAGATGAAAATTGGTAAGACTCGATTCATTGCTAGACAACTTTTTTACGATGCAGGCCTATCGCTCGGGCCATGCCCTGCAGTTTTATTGATTTTAAAATGCTTAAAATGTTGGAAAAATTACAAAATTTTTAAAAAGCAAAAAGATACGTTCACGAAATATTGCGATCCATGTTTCATTAAAAGTGGCACAACTGGAGGAGGCTAATCCTTGGCTATGAAGAGAACCTAAAAAGTCTCAAGAATATAGCAAAAGGGAGTTTTCAGAGCTGCTTCGAGGAGTGGCTATATAAAGGAATAAACTGTATATTAAAAATGTAAATAAAGTTTTATAACTGCGAAGGTTTCGAAAAATTACTGAAGGTATTAAACAAATTGGTTTTGCTTAATTTAGCTCCTGCTCCAAAACTCTTATTTTGGAAAATCTCAAGAACTATAAATAATTTATGCACATTAATTTCTTCAAAGTAGTTAATTTATAGAAAATGTGTACAATTGATTCAACGATTTTTCCAAAAGTATTTGATTCTTAAATTCAGAGTGCTTTTTAAGGGATCAAAAATTTGCGTTGGCATCACTGGTTTATTTTACAACTGATAGTTACTTTTTGTTTAATTTGCTTTGAAATTTCATTATGAATCGACTAACACCAGAGCAACGCAAGTAAATTGTTGAAATTCTTCATCAAAATAATAGTTCTGTTAGTCAAAGTCTTCCATTCAAAATTTTATTTTCCAATGAAGCCCTTTTCTGGCTGAAGGGGTACGTTAATAAGCAGAATTGTTACTCTTGGACAGAGGAGAGCCAACCAGCTGTTGTCGGAACACCATAAAATCCACAGACAATTTCTGCTGGATGTGCTTTAAGGGCTGGCGATGTCATTGACCCGTTTGCATTGAAAACGATGATGGTCACAATGTTACTGTCAATGATGAACAGTGTAGAAACATGATACGAAATTTGGTCGTTCCTTAATTACGTGGCGCTAATCTCTCTGATATGTAGTGCCAGCAGGAAGGGGCCACATGCCATACAGCGTGCCCAATGACATGAGCTACTCACAGAGATGAGTTTGTCTTAGAGATGCATGATGATTCTTTGCAGCTCGGATTTGAGTTCAGAAATTATTCGTTTTGTCAGCATTGAAAAGCGGTTGAACTAATTAATGCCCGACTTGTTTGTTTCAATAAAGAAGCCTCAACACGTAACGCTCCTGTTCCAGACCATTAAAACTACTTTGAATAGTATTTTAATGTTTAAAATCTCTATGAGTTTTCTATGGCTGTTATCACACTTTTACATCACTTCGCTTTGTGTGCCTCAATTATAGAATAAATAAATATTGTATTTCCCCCTCCCTCTTCTTGCAAAATGAGCCACAAAACAAAAAAGTGTTTGCGAAAAAAAAAAACATTTTCCACTGCTGTTTATATATCAAATATTTGTCTTTAGTTTTCATACTTAATATTAATTAACGTTTTTTTTTTAAAGGGTACAATCAGAAAACACAGCGGGTTCGACAATTGATTTAGTCAAAGAAACTTTTGATGAAAAAATAATTGCACTTAATGTTCCAACTAATTAGCCACCAAGATCGTTTGATTTAAGCTCATTGCGTTATTTTCGCTGGGGTTATGTTAAGTCATTTAATTAATTCGATCAACCACAAAAACAATTGCACACCTGGAAAGCAACTTTCGAAGAGTTATCGGTGAAATACGGCTGCGAATACCGCGGCCACATGACGGAAATCATATTCAACCATTAATTTCATACAATTTTCTTTCAAAGAAAATCCGTTTAATTGATATTGAAAATGCATTTCCATTAAATTTGTATCAATCTATAAAAAAACACCTATTAGCGATTAATTATTTCATTAATTTACAAATCAAATGAGAAACTCGCTCAACTGAACACCCAACTGACACTAATTCTTTGTTAGCAAATAACAGCTCAGCGGAGATATATTTTATGGTGAAGAGATGATTATATCGGTTATGGAAACGTTTCTATAAAATCGAATGAAATTTTATATTCCAGTAAATTAAAAATTTTGATAATCGTTAAAAACTATGTTATACAGAAGACATAAACACTTCCCTTAAATAGCAGCTTCGGCACATACATTTTTAAAAAGATTTCTACTTCAGGCATTTAAAAAACAAAAACTTTTCACATTAAATTTAGATACAAGAACTTAACGACGCCCCCCACTGCTGTTTTGTGGTGATAAAAATCCCCAACAGAAATTGTTTTCCTTTGACACTCTGCGAAACAACGCTGACTCATGGCATAACTCCCACTCCAATACCTTCCAGAAAGTACTTTTTAAAACTTCTTCTCTCGTATAAAAAGAAAATGTTTTATAATAAACAATAAATATGATTTTCCAGCAGATTTTATGTCGTGCATAAACTGCTGGCTGACTTATTTCTACAGTTTCTCCTGCTTAACATAATTTTATTTTCTCTAAAATTACAACACAAATTGGATACAGAAATACGACACCATTTTATTTATTTCTCAATGTCCTCCAACTGAAAGCATGCAAATGGTTGGCGTACAAAAATAGTTACGCATTTAACTCAAATATTATCTGAAAACTGCTTCTACAAAATGCTCTGGAGTCGTAAAAGAGTCGTACAACTGCTGTAACAAGAGCTGCGTACGTTCTCAGATTCAAAAGGATAACAACAAACAAGTTAAGTGACGACCAGAGAAAAGCAGTAGAAATGAAATAAAATCGTGTGTTTTTCTTTTCTGGTTTTTGTTTCATTTAAGAATTATGTAAATACTTTGTCATTTTCATAGTTAGTTTGGCAGCAGATACCAAGAAAAATTATGAATTTAAGGAATGAAGGCAAGAACAACACGATGAGCCACAGTTGTTGGCTGGCAAATGTTTTAAGCCATTTCTGATGGGCTGTATGTTTTGCATACATTTCCTACAACCCCCCGCTCCCACCATCTCAGTTTTCTGATTATAAATATTCCACAGTTACTTTGTATCTCATTCTTCTTCTTCATCATCTTCTTGTTCTTCTTTTTTTATAACAAACTTTTAGCTTAATGAGTTCGTTTGGATTATTTTGGGTTAATTTTTGCATATATAACAGCGCTAATGAGAAAATTATTCCAACGACTTTTACATGTGGATATTCATATTTAAGTTATTTGCAATTCTATTTAAGAAGAAAGTTTCATTTAAGCTTTTGTTGTTGTTTTACTTTTCAGTAGAATGGCTGCATATTGAAAATTAGTAAAAATGTATGAAAGATTTTTCTGTATAACGATTCTATAGAGTTGACTTATCATGTCATTTTTAGGTAGATTTTGTATAAAAAAACAAATTGCTCAGACTGTGGAATGTTGTCTTTTTATGCAAAACAAAGTAGTTTTTTTTAGTAAATTATTAATAGAGTAAATAAAAACAAGCTTTTTAAGAAAATCACACTAAAAAGTTGAGAATTAATATCAAAATGAGCCGGAAGCAACAACAATTTCTATTTGCTTTTTTATCAAATTGAATTATTGTCTCTATAAAATAGTGCCTGATGCAGGATAAGCAACTTTTTTTTTGTACAGCTTTACAATCGATTCCTAATATTTTTCAAATAGTATTTCTATAAAAAGAGAACACGTTAGTGTTACTGTTCAAAAGTGAAATTAACAGAATTAACAGCAAAATTTGGACCAAATAAGTTTAATCTAAGAGAGAGGTTAGAGCAATTTTAGATTTAATAACTTTTATTTGAATAGCGCCGCATGTCCTTAAGCTAGAAAATAATTTGAATTTGTAAGGAGAATATTCCTGCCGTCAAACATACCACGACAGTTTGTCACTATTTTTTATCCTCTTCTTCAAATTAACCCACAGCAAATTTGAAGCCTTTAACTGTTAAACGTTTCTAGATCACTGAATATTTTAAATTATAATTCAATCATAAATACAATTATAATCTCGTAAGTAATTATTTTACATGATTAGCAGTGAAGTTACCAAATTTAATTGCTAATTTAACAAAGAAAAGTTTCTTTTGTTTATGAAAATCACAAAAATAGTTTCATCTAAGAGTTCAGTTACTACCGTATCGCTGACCAACAGAGATTTTGTGATCATATAAATTCCAACAACAATTTACATTAACAGTGACTTTAGAGCTACAATTGGTTAAATAAACCAACAACTTCTGCTTGTGTTTATGTGTGCAGTTATCTGAGACGTGAAAGTAAAATACTGCGGGTGACAGGCAAAACTCTCGAATGAGTTCGAAAGCCCGACGAGCCATAATGATCACTGACTCAGACCTGCTTTGTTTTTAAGCATAGAGAATATATTTGCTCTTGAAAATGAATGCTGTTGGTTGATCTTCAACTACATCGACATTCAAAAGATTAATAATCATCTGAATTATGAAACAATTTTTATAATTCCCAAACATTTTTTGTCAGAAAAGAATGTGCCAACAGTTCTTTCTTGATATTTTGAAATCGACATCATAATAAATTATTTTTCTGTTTTTCTAATTTATAGCAACAAGAAGTCAATTACAGTGCATTAAAAATAACTACTTCAAGCCGAGAACCTGATGTTCTTTATGTTTCACGATCAAGTGATATGTTGCACCAGTTATAGAAACCTTTTCGCTTCTTGCTGCTGCTGTCCTAACTGGCAGAGTAAAATATATATAACGGGTAACACAGCGGCTTAAATAAAAACTAATAAAATAAACACACAAACTCATAAAATGTTGTTGTTTAAAATATAATTAATAAAAATCGGATTAAGCCTTTGCCATAATTATTTGCTTTAAAAAGTTCTTATTCTGTCTAAAAAGTAACTGCTACCGAATCGGTATCACCTTTCACCACAACAATTTTCTATATATTCGAATTTTATCAACTTCTTTATGGGGGAGAGTACCGCATACTCACAGATCTATTGAGCCAAAAAATTTTCAATAAAAATTAGGAAAAGTCGCTATGAAATGACTGCCGCTTCCGCCATTGAAAAGCCAACAAAGCGGAGTATTGAATTAATTTCTAATCAGTTTTCCAGACAACTTTGCCCTGAAACTACAAAAAAGTGAATAGTTTTTTAATCAAAATTAAATTAAAATATTAAACGAACGTATGCGTTCTTAATAACAAACGAAATAAACGTAAAATTGCGACATGTATTTTAAATACACCCTCTCAATTGTACAGCAGCAGATATTTGTAAGCATCTATTTGCGTATCCCTGTGTGGGTTTGTGTTTGTGTTTGTGCAAAAGCGTACACGCAAATTTCGCGATGTACATTAACAAGGTTTTGTAAGGGAACTTGTGCACATTAAAAAAATAAGTGTTTTTGTTTTTACGTAATCGCTTGTTTTTCGCGCACAACATTTTTTTTGATTTTCGAATGAAACTGGAATCGTGCGTAGTTTTGTATGGCATTACGAGGGCGTGTAGCGAAATACCTGGCAAAAGTGTAACCATAAAATAATTAAGTTTTTTCTTTATGATGCAGTTAAATGCAACTTAGTGATCTTAAAACATCAAATTGTTAGCGTTTTCGTTTGTGCGAAGAAATATTTGGCGTTTTGAAATCGAGTTCGCCATATAAGATAAGTGTTGTCAAATTGAAATTATTAATTTTAAGCGTTAAGCCTTTTTCATTTCGGAAATGGTTAATAGCTGCCACTATTAGGAAACGTAGAAAAATTGCTGCCAAAATTTGATTCATTGGAATTGGAGTTCAGCAGTGGCACATTATAGAATCCGAAGTGGGCGATTAAATTTTTATTTATTTTCAAAGGACATCGTTATTAAGAGTTTAAATTAACTTTTGGGATGCCATGTTTTCCTTCGAAAAAGTCAGATTTTATTATCGATACTATCAGTTTTACTAACCACCATCTGCTTATACTCCTCGCTCAATTAATATTTTCTCAGGTTCGTGGTTTTAATCACTTCATTTTAGTTATATTAAATGAGACTTGAGTTTGTATGTGTAAGCATATTGAGGTGATGGAAAAGTTGTGTAGACAGCGATTAAAAAAAAAAAAGAAGAGTATTCCCTTTATTTTATGTATCGACGTCAACTAACACCAGACAATAGCAAATAGAAGAAATCAATCAAATATTTTTTACAGTCTCTGACAGATTTCTGAGACCTTGAGTAAATCAAAAGGTTGTTAAAAATCATCAATTGCTGAACAAGGGCACGTAGAAGTTCTTTATATTCCATATTGCCTTGAGGTGACGTTGATAAATGGTTACATAATAGGGAGTTGCATTTTCTTTTTCTTTTTTGAAGTACCACATTCTTATAAAAATAAAAATTAATTTCAGAAACACAATAAAGTTAGATTTAAAAGCTGATTCTATTTGTAATTCAGGCATGCATTTTATAATTGGTTTTGGGAAACCATGTCAACTCGAACGGCTGCCATAGTTGCAGGTATCGTCCTCTTAGAATGACAACCTGCGATGTCACCTGACAAACATTTTTTGTTTATAGCGGCGGTAAAAACTTTTTTTAATTTCTGTACATAAATTAAGAAGTTAGTTCAACCAATTTATATCGATAGCGCTTATTTTCCTACGAATATATTTGATATTATCAAACTATCGATAGTATCGACAGTTCAAATTATAAAGAGTTGAAAAACCAAAATTCAAATTGAAGATCGTTGGCGAATGAGACAACTGCTCTTCTTATCACAACTGCATTTTTATCGCCATACGGCAAAACATCGCGGAAACAGATTCAAATTATATAGAGAGAACCAGCGATGAAGATGCCATTAAATTAATTTCATATTAACTACGGCACCGAATTCCAGGCCCATTTATCCAATTTTTTCAATCAAATAGCCACATGATTCGTATCATCAAGATTCGAATGTTTTATAGCAACGAAATTGTAGGCTTGTTTAAGTCAAATTCTTTAGCTTATGATAGCTTAATTATATCTACACATGCGATATATAGAAGCGACATCTTTTTGCCGTGCCGAAGATTATTATTTTATTAAAACACATTAAAACTGTCCCTAAAAACTAAAGTCCTAACAAACATAATAAATCCCTCGAGATGATGTGCTGAAATGGGCAACGAGTTTCCTAATTTTATTTGCAAATCTATTACGGAAAAAATATATGTAAAAAACACAACAACAAAACATAAATGAGAATAAACATCTATCCTAGAATTTAAGAGATTAACATTTCAAGGAATATATCCGTAGAAGTAGCGATAATTTCAACACATCGTTAATAGAGAATAGGATTGTTTTTAAAGAAGAAAACTTTATGATACTAAAATATTGTCTAAAAGAAATGTTATAATATTTAATATTCTTTTTTTTTATTACCAAATTCTGGTCATTGTACGGGCTGGTATCATTTAGCGTATGAGCGATTTTCGGTACATTTAAACAATAATCATACGCCACCGACTTCTATGAATTTATTGGCTATTAAGAGAAATATCTTTTATTTAGTTAAATAGAATAATTCATAATAATTAACTAAAACAATTTATTAAATAGAAAAGCAGTTCGTTTATTGTACGGTTTCATCTTGTCATAAACTCAATAATCAGTAGGCTTTTGTTCTTTTGAGACGGGATTGAAATCTGCTGATGATTTGGTTTAGGGACCATTGAAATCCAGACGTATAATGCTAACAATAATTAAATATGAAATCATTTGTTGTTGTCTGCGCTTATAAAAATAATTATTATTATAAAAAAATACCATTTAGAGCTAATTTCAATACCGCGAATTAGCAAACTGCCTTTTTAAACTCTTTCATTTTGAATATGTGCTGATTTCTTTTTCCAAAAATCGTACTAAAAAATTCAAAGTGATCAATTGAGGAGTTTTGAGGTAATTTCTATGCGCATTTCACTAGAGCTAATGCAGATCATCAAGGAACCTTTACCTAACATTTCCTAGGATAACTAAAAAAAATGTATAAGTGAGAAGGTTAAAACAAATATCAAAGTCATAACAAGAACCCCCACTGATCACTTTTCCTTTTTATTTTCTTACAAAAAATTTTATTTTAACTACAACCAGATCACTGGTCGTTTACTCTCTTTTGAGAGTTTTGCATCTCACTCGCATCAGTAAACTTCCACATCTCAGATAATAGTATAACATTTATTTCAAACTTCAACTTAACTAAGTGAGAAACTTAAAACACATATCCAATCTTTTTTATTTTCATTAAATTCGAGTATTTTTTACATATTTTTGCTCCTCAAAAGTAGTTTCTATTTGTTAAGATGAACATGAGGTAGCGTTTCTTAAAAATCTAGAGAAATTTCAGACATGGCAAATTAACAGTCCCTCTTCATTTCCTCAGTAGTCCTTTTCTGGGTCTTCTCAAGCATCGAAACAGAAGGAGATTCCGGTGGGACCAAATCTGATAAATGCTGTAGTAGAACCATAACCAACGTTCCTAATTTTGGCCACAAACAAACGATCCATGAATGAAATTCCTTAATTTTAGAACGAACCCCGAAATTTCGAAAAAATTTAATTAAACAAAACAAACAACATGACGACATTCATAGCAACTCCTCTAGCAGTCATTCGAGGATTCTCTTTAGCAATTTTCAACAAAGAAAATATATAAAAATAAGTCTTTTGTATTTAGATCCCGCATTTCTAAAATTCTCCCTATATTTTGAGCAGACCTCATGCATAATATATGAATTGTTTTTTGCATGACAGCAATCCTGTCATCCCTTCCTCGTACTATTTTGTAATACTCGCATATACTCAGCATTTTTTTCTCTTTTTCCTAACTGATGCTGCTGTTAATGATGATTTGAATCCAGATCCGACTGCCGACGAAAGTGCTGGTGTCACTGATGAGGTACTAAATAATATTATCGTTTGCATATTTGCAAACGTTCTTGTATGTGTGTGGGGAAATGTCAGAATGAATGCACGTATCTCATTTATTTATTTTTATATATTTTTTTTCTCTTTTTTATTGTGTTTCTAGCTTAACAAACTATGATGTTGCCACTCGAAATTCTGACGTTGCTACTTTTATTTGAACGAGTTAACATGTAAATTAAGCTTAACGCTTCGCTGCTCTTCAATTTCCAACTTCAATGCTAACGCGATTTTCATTTCGTTTAACAACATATAGACATAAACACACACACAAACACTTTTATATATAAATCCACATACACCAGCTGAACATAAAGTGGAATGAAATGTGTAGGTTATTTGGATGTGTTCATCATGAGTATGAACTTGTTAAGAAACGCACACACTCACACACACACACACAAACATATAATTGTAACTAAAAACGAGAGCAACAGTAACAGTGAAAAAAATACATGAAATACATGTTATTACAAACATTAACGTCTTGTTGTATAATCATTACAAAATCAGCTCAGTAGCAACTTAATTGTGCTCTGGAAGAGGTTGTTGGCTGGGTTTTATTAACCACCTACTCTTCAGCCAGTTTTCCTTCGCCATGTTTATCAAAAGGCAAAGAATGTTTTATAACTGGAGCAAAAAAAGGGAGTGGAGGGAAGTCGTAGCAAGGAAATGATTTCGTATCAGAGAAATTTAGCTTGGGGAGCATTTTGCATTAAAGCCAAGTTAAAGCCAAAGAACCATAAGCCAACAACAGTTTGCAATTTTCAGCTTTTCTTTTTACGAGTTGAGTTTTTATTTTTATTTTCTTTTTATTTTTCTTTTATTTTATAATACAAATACAATTTTTTACTACCCGTACATTCTGCTTTGTAGAAAATAGTCAAATTTAAAGGAAAAATGTGCTTTTATTTTTTCGTTAACAACGTTACTCTCTCTTGACGTTTGTGTTGTTGTCTTTTTTGTTTTTTCTTAGTAGTTTGTGAGTGCAAAAGACGAAATCTTTGTGAATTTATATTTTGGCTTAATTCCCTTCTAAATGAGGTTATTAAGACAGTAGGAAAAAAGCTCACCCACACACACACACATAAACAAATTTGAAAAGCAGGAAGCAGAAAAAGTGTTACAAATGTTTTTTCGCATTCTTATTTTATTTTTTAATTCTCTATCGTCAAGCAGCTTATTTTTGGAGTTGTTATTCATGTCCCTCACCACAATGGCACGACATGAGATTTTTGATTTTAAAAAATAACTAACGAATATAAAAGGAATATTTGCAGACAGGACATGTCCGTCCTACGGGCGCATTTCATCTTTCAGTGTAAGTATTTCAATTTAAATTAATTTGTAATTAAATATTTTTGTGATTATCACTGTGAATCGATTTAGGGACTTTAAATAACAATCTTTTTAAACTTAAACTTAAAACATCAGACTAAACGGGATGTGCACAAATCGAACTACTTTTGAAATTTTTATTTATTCTTTGTAAAATTCGCTGTATTTCCTAGCTATTCTTTCTTTATCGGAAATTATTTTTTGTTGCTTTTATTCATAAAAAAAGAAGTTGTTTACTAAACTCTCCAATTTTAATTGTGGGCTGTTTCTTTTTTCCCAAATTCTTACTAAAAAATTCAAAGTGATAAATTGAGGGTTCTGAGCTAGTTTTTATGCGTATTTCACTGGGGCTAATGCAGATCATCAGGGAACCCAACATTTCTTAGAACAACTCAAGATATTTATTTCATACTTCCACTTTAATAAGTGAGAAGCTTTGAAACAAATATCAAAGTCAAAACAAGAACTCACATTGATCATTCCAATTGACTTTTTCCTCAGAAGATAAGAGTTATTTTTTGAACTCTTGTTTATTATTGAAAAAAAACCTAATTAATTTCTTGACTTCTATTCCACGATCAGGTGGTATATTACGGCACTCGATATAGATCGAAATTCGTATATAAATTGTATTGAGATTTCGGTCGATATCAAATGCGTTACTTCGGCCCCAGAAATTATTTCTTGACTCTTACTGATTCATAAGAATATCATAAGTTGGTTTTTAATATATATTTTTCTTTGTGGAAATGAAAAATGTTTTTTTAACTCCATTTTAAGTTAAAAAAATTAGACTTTTTAATTTTATTTATTCTTAAAACAAACAAAATTCGTTTCGTAACTTCTATTCTATGAGAGATTATTATGAGAGATTAATTCTTCATTTTTATTTATTCCTCAAAAAATAAGAATTATTTCTTGACTTCTATTCGACGATCACCGCCAGCCACCATCATCACCAGCATCATCATGCTCTGCCACAATTTTCCTGATGTTAGTGAGAAGCGGTTGTTATTTTCTTCTTCACTTTTTTCTCCTTTTTTTAAGTTTTATTCGACGATCAGAAATTATTTCTTCATTTTTATTTATTCATTAAAAAAATAACAATTATTTATTTTCTCAGTTTTACTGGTTTCTCAGAAAATAAGAATCATTTCTTGATTTTTATTTAAACCTTAAAATATTAAATTTATTTCTTGTCTTGATCCTGAAATGGTTTCTTGATTTTTATTTATTCATCAGGAAGTAAAAGTCATTTCTAGAACTTTGTTTTTCGCTTTTGAAATCAAATCATTTTATTGCATTTCAGAAAATAAGAGTTATTCCTAAGAATATATATATATATATATATATATATATATATATATAATATATATATATATATATATATATATATATATATATTCCCCAGGATATAAAGTTTTATTATTTTATTTATTATTTTTTTTTATTTTTTTTGATTTTGAGATCAAAGCTTATTATTATTTTTGCTATTTTTACAAAATTATACTCAAAATTGTACAGGATATCAATGAATTGAGCAACAGAAGCTTAAATTCTACCAAAAGAGTTTGGCCGCTTTATATGTTTACCTCTGCGCCCCATTGTGCGAGCTGTCCTAAGCTGATTTAATTCCTCTTTCTTGTAGCCAAAAATAAGTAGTAAACTTTCTGTAAAAATCTACTTCTGCCATAAAAAGTATTAAGAATATAAAAAAGACAGACAAGAATCAACACAAAAAAATTAAAAAGGATTTTTAAATTCTATTACTTTTTTTAATAGACTAGTATTTATTTAAGCGGCACACCCTCTCAATTTGACTGTCTTCCTTTTCGAAATTCCTTTTGAAAAAAAACATTCAGATTTTGTTTCTTTTTTTCATCTTTTTGGCTATTTGGTATTTTCACACATTTTCGCTGCTCTGCCAGTGGCACATGTGTGTGTGTGTATGTGTATGTATTTTATTTTCCAAAGGTCGCAGCTTTTCGTAGCAGTTGAAAGAATGTTTAAATTAAAATTTACGCTGATTAGAGTTCACTTTTCAACAGCAGCAACCGCAGCTCCGAAACTACCGCTGGCCTCTCTTCCGCCAACCACCAACCGCCAGCCACCATCATCATCACGCTCTGCCACAATTTTCCTGATGTTACTGAGAAGCAGTTGTTATTTTCTTCTTCACTTTTTTTTCTCCTTTTTTTAAGTTTTATTTTAGCTCCAGTGCGGTTAAGGGCACATTAAAGGTGAGAGCATCCATTTACTACTCAACGTTTCTTGTTAAGTACGAATAGTTCGTTGTGAAGTGGAACTGTGTAAAATGATAATGAATGCAGGCAGCATTCCAGTGCTCAACGATATACAAATTGCAGAAAAAAAAACAAAAAAATATAAAAATAAAAATAGAACGTGCATTTCAAGCCATAATTACATTTAACGCTGATTAAGACTTTATAACGAAACGCACACAGTCATTCCAACAATTGAAAACAATTTGGAAAATTCTTTATAAAACGTTTAAAAATTTCCATTCGCAAACAAGCGAAACTATTTGCACTTGATTTTTTCTTTTCTTTTTCCTTAATGTTTTCTATTTTGTGATTTCTTTTCAACTTTTTTATTGTAACACAATTTGAAACTTTTCTCCCCCAGGAGGCGACGATTAAGTGGAAACAATTTGTTTCAGAATCCAAACGCTTTGCCATTTTCATATCACAAGGTAAAGCGTAGGAATTCTAAATCAAAGTGTAACCAATTTCTGTTTAATTTAATCTCCAGAGAGGCGACGGATACTTGACTGTTAATTTGAAGGGCAGCATCAAGTCTTGCTTTTCCTTATTTTCTTTTTTTTCAATTTAAATTTTATTGCTTTTCACAGAAAATTAATTTTTAAGGGATCTTCTTTTTTTCACAAGGATTCAACTAAGCATTTTGTTTATTCGATAGAATGTGGCGTTGAGTACGAATAGTTTAAGTTATTTTTCTTTTGGAAATTTTGTTATTCAGCAATTAAGGAATTTTGTAATTACATTCGCTTGTTAAATACTGTACAGCAGGCTAAACAGCAACGCTTGTCAGGAGCTAAGCGAAACAGAGAATCCTTTAACATATGGAACTTAATTGCAAATTAAAATTCCTATTGACAAGTAAGCAAAACTAGTACAAAACCCTGCATCGATATATAAAATTATTCTAAAGCATCCCAGGAAATTAATTTTCCCGGCTGAGTTTTGCAAAATAATGTTGGAAAGAGGAAAGAGAGATAAGAAAATATTTAAAAAAAAACTTTGACCCTAAAGTTATTGATAAGCTGCTATTATATATAAGCTGCTCACTATTCTGAGGAAGAAGAGCCAGTGAAGATCAGTTGAATTTCACTCATCAGAACAGGAGTACTCATTCGCAAAAGTGGCCACAATACCTTTGGATGTAGGTAGTGTAGCAGGACCTGGTACTTATGCAAATCTTGTGGCAAATTTTGAATAGAATATTTTTATAGTTTTATAAAACTTTAAGTTGACAATACTATTTGACCTGGCGGCTATTTTGTGAACTCTATAGACGGACGTCTAAACAATTGTTTCAACTTGGGTAAGCTTAGCTTGAATCTCTTACGCTTTTAATTGATGCGTCAATGAAAAGCAAACCTGCGGTGTTTTCAGAGAAGAATATGCTCAAGAAAAACTGACTGCTTGTTGCGTTTTGTGGGCTGATGGAGTAATTGATCCGTACTTCCTTAAAACGATGCTGGGCACTGAAGATCCATTTTAGATTAAAAGTAAATCAAAATGACTTCAAAAAAATTTTCCTTGTGAAAACAATACCTCAGGTGACTTTTCTTTAAGTGTTACCAGTTCTGTATATATAGTTTAGAGTTTAAGTTTTAATGCCAGCGTTAGGACAAATTAAAAACGGAACAACAAAATTAATATGAGTCCGTCTTGTCTGATTAGTTTTGCAATAATATTTAGATGGTCTGACTTTTTTGTCTTGGATCAGCACTCAAAGGATAACGTCTACATATACAATACATTGTGCCAGAGCTACAAAAATAGGAAAAAGGAAGAGAGATGCAGGGAGTAAAGCATGTCGACGTTTGATTTGAACTTTCCCATGTTAAACGTGACAAGAAAGGAAATTTGGTCCACATACGATTCATTCGGCCAAAGACGAATATCTTTGTAATGCGTAATGCCACAAAAGGATGCGTCCTGTATGAAGCTTGCAAAATATATATATATATATATATATACTTTCGAGCACAAGTGCTTTAATATCCCGTGAGCAAATTCCGTTGTAGTATCGGTAGAAAAGTGAAACACACTCCACGTTGTGTCGATGCTCCAGTGAGTCAATAGAGTTGCGTACCCTACTGCCACCGATCGGCTTCTTTGCTCGATTCTGTACTCGGTCGAGTAACTTTTAGACAATCTTTAAAGCACCGGCCCATATTTATGTTTATAGGGTAAACCAAAACAACCAATTGAAATTGATTTCCATCATAAGCTTTAATTATAATTTTATCCTTTTATTCCTTTGATTCTTTTATTATTTTTCTCTACTTTGGAAATAAGAATCAATGAATTTTAAATTAAACAACGTGTCCAAACGTTGGTGAACTAGAATTCTTGATTGTGAATCATGAGAGTCAATGATAAAACTTCTGCTTTCAAATTAACGATAATAAGCAGCAGCAAAAAATCTTCCATTCGCCGCCAAAGGACGAACAAAGCAACCGGATGACAGTATGAGCCCGTTGCAGTATAGTATCTTCGCCGGCATTCGAAATTGGTGCATTTTGCGCACAGAGCCATGACTTTCAAGCTAATTAGTAAAAAGTTGTTTGACGTCCGTCTAGAGAGTGTACAAAATAGCCGTCAATTCAAATAGTGTTGTGAACTCAAAGTTTCACAACTCTATAAAAATACTCCAACAAAAATTTGTCACAAAATTTGTATAAATAACAGGTGCTGCTACAGAACCTGCAATCAATGTCGCCTACGATGAGATTGTTGCCACATTTGCGATTTGAAAAGTCCTGATCTGATGTGTGAAATTCAATTGATCTTCAGTGCCTCTTCTTCCTCAGAATAGTGATCATGTCTTACGGTGATGTTGCAAACAGTAGCTCATCAGTAACTTTAGATTGAAGGCCTTTAAATATCTTTTTTAAAAGACCTTCTTTCCATCACCCTTTTCAAAAACTCAGTGGGGAAAATTAACTGCCTGGGATGCTTTAGATTATATATTTTATTCCGATGCCACGTTGTATAATAGTCTTGCGTGTTTGGCAATAAGAATTTTAATTCGAAATTAAGTTCTATATGTTTAAGGCTCCTGTTTTGCTCAAGTCCTGACAAGCATTGTTGTTTAGCCTGCTGTACAATATTTAACAAGCGAATGTTATTACAAAATTTCTTTAATTGCTGAATCACAAAATTTTCAAATGATAAATATATCAATATTCATCAGGAGACGCTCGAACCAACTGAGGCCTCTCAGAAAAGTGGGTGCAACAAATTTAGCATACTATTATAATTTTTTATATGAAATTCCAAATAAATTTATTTCGACAAAAACCATAAGGAAATTAGGATGCGGCAAGATATGAACTATTAAAAGTTTTCCAGCGAAAGTCACACTAACATCTACACTAATAGTTAATAATATTTCAAAACAGTAGCGGCTTTCGAAAACATCTGTGCGGCTCTGCTTAAATTGAAAAATTGTCGTTCCGAATAGTTATCACAAACTTTTTAATCAATTACACTATCAAAATTAAAATTTCTTTAAAATGTTTGCAAACCCTTTTTTAATAGTTTAGCAAGGATTTTAGAATATGAAAACGCTTAAACGTTATATTTTTTCACTATTTATATTAATTTTCAAAGCACACTTCAACCATTAGTTTACTAAAAGTGGCTGTAATATATTTATTTCTTTGTTTTATATTTTATTTGCCAAAACAAAAAAGTCCTGTTAACAGGAACATTTGCGAACTTGGCAGCTGCTTTGACTCCTTTTTTTTTGCGCAGCAGCCTGTTAAATACATTGTGCTTAGCGGCTAATAAAAAGTAATTTCTTATAAGAATTTACTGAAATTCGCAATATTTCCTCAAGTCCTTAGAAAACATGTTTTATCTTTGGACAGCCTTTCATTCAAAAATAATTCTAATAATTACAATATTAAGCAGCTTAACGAGGCTGTTTGTGCATTAACTTGGACAAGATATACTTACGAAATCGCTGGAAAATATTTGAAATTCATGGATTCAACTCTGAAAACGCACTTTAGTTTTAGCTCAAGTCCTGAGTTTTCCATAAATATTTTATTTATGTACACACCGATTAACAAGAGTATTTTCGTCTGTGCTTTTTTATTTTCATATTTTTTACTTGTCCTTCTTTGCGTTCGCCATAGAAACTAAAACATCCTTTTTAACAACTAATTACATCGATGATGCTTGTCGCTGAACATTTAATTTTAATATTAAAAAATACAAAAAAGAAAAAAGAGAAAAAACACACACAGAGAACTAAAAACCTTCTGATAGAAGACGGCCAGAGTACCTTAAAAGCTGCTTCAATTCTTAAGGAACCATCAGCAGCACGAAGAGTTGTATTTCTCCTATTTAAACTTGTAAATTTTTTATGATAATTTTTCCATTTTTCTTGACTTTTTTCAGACTTCTTCATCTTCATCTTTCTCTTTGTCTTTTTAATTTTAATATTTCCTTTTTCAAGACTTTCAATTCTTTCAACTTTTCAGGACTAGACATTTTCATTCATTTTCAATGTTGACATCATGCAAAACACTCAACAATTCCTGTTTCTATTTGAAGGGGATGGAGAATAATTTTTCTTTTCATGCTTCTCTAACGAGATTAATTTGATATTTTGTCATCTGGAAATTTACAACCTTCTGTAGTTTCGTTGTTATCTTAAATGTTGACCGGCCAAAAGTGCTTTTAGGTGATGAAGAAATTAAACTAAAAATTAAGTCAGAGGTGGCAAATGAATTTTTCTTTAATCTATTACAAATTGTGGAATTTGAAGGCGTCTATCGCCAACCATAATCAGGGTGAATATTATGACGAGATATTTTAAATTATTTGGGAAAATTATATTTCAACAATTTACTTATCAACTTAGCACTTGTATATACGCATTTCCATGCACTTTTAGTAGTGGTTATGGAAATACCCATATAAAATAGTTTTCATTGAATCTAGACAAAACAAATTTTAGTGACTTCAAAGTTTAAGAGTCTCTGTTTATTTAAGTTCCTCCTCTTTTATTGCATCGATACTCATTCATTATGCTGATGTTGTCGTCATTAATCTTATACTTGTTTTATGGCTCTCATTTATTTGCTGTCTTGCTTCTGAAATGATTTGCTCCTGCTTTTGCTCTTGGCCAAGAGCGAATATATATTTAAGACACAGACACTCAAGTGTACTATTTAACAAGATTTGCGATTTTATAAATTTTATGATGGCCAAAAATCATGGCAGCGTTAAATGTTGTAATGAAGTTGTCAAAAAAGGAAAAAAGTTATATGAAAGTGACTAAAAGCGAATAGAAGTTAAACGCTGGCATTGAGTAGCAAAGACATTAAATTGAATTCCTTTTTTTCATTCGAAGAGACCTGAAACAGAGAGTGCACTTGAATACTGTTTCCAAGTCCAACGTAAATAGTTAAACACCCAAGATTTTTAGTAGTTGGAAGATAATGGAAATGACGGTTATGGATCTACTCATGAGTTGTCATCAGCATGGATAAAATGCAAGCGCACAGATTCGTTTAGGTCACGCAAAAACAAAAAAAAGAATATAAATATTCTTTAAACATTTCCAACAACTACTTTTTCATTATTTTCTTTAAATATAGTTCTGCTTTTGAAAAACATCAGAGAAGTTAAATATCAAAGGATTTCCTTTTTTTAATTTGTGACCTGATTAGCAGCAAAGAAACGACCAGCGCTGTAATATTTCAAAAGAAATTTTAAAAGTGCTTGTGTTTTTTTTTGCAAAACATTTTCCAACTCAAAACATGAGGGCTTGACTTCATGTTGTTTGCAGTTTGTTTATCAATTTCGTTGCAGTTCTTTTGAACACTCCCAACGAATTTAAAGGAGGTTGTTAACATTTTCTGGCAAAAGATAATATAAATTATTTATGTTTTAGTTAACTTTTCAAGTTATTTAAAATTTTGTTATTTCACCAGAATATTTATTAAACGCTTAAAATTATATGTTAAAGGCTGTTTTAATAGCTTCTCAATTGCATGTTTGAATGTATCTATCACTCCTTTCCAATTGTGCGTGCACGCGCATGCTTGATATTATTAATAGTGTTACTCATACGTCAAATTGTACACGTACGAGATTGTTAGTGTGGTTCATGTTGTTATCTTCGAATAATATGTAAGTATTTTTACACGAAAAAATATCAAATACCAAAAACCACGCTTTTTAAGAAAATTGAAATCACACAATACGAATAAATCTTAAAATGTGCTCCAAACAAATGTTATTGTGAAAAAAATTAAAGCTCATTTCTATAACTTCCCACTAGTTTTAGCCGCATAATTATCGTAATCAGTGCCTCGTTGCTGTAACTGAAAAAAGTATCGTCAGTCTGTGAAACATAGAATAAGTCGGAATATATTCTTTAATGGATTTAAAATTTTGTTGATTTTTTATAATAATAAATATATTATTCTATGGATAACCCTACAATAAAAAGAATGACAACCATAATTACTTAGTTTTTCGCTGTGAGAACTTCTCACATCAGCTACAGAAACGAGGAACTGGTTTCTATGATATTCTGTGATTTTGAGTTCTTCAAGTCCCACGATTTAAAAATAAGAGCACTTTTTCGGATTTTTTTCTTTTACAATATCTAACGAACGGGTCAACCGTTTTTAAATATAAATATTTCGATACAAGTGATTATCAGTTATTATTAATTATTTAATAAAATATGGCCGGTAGCAAAGACTGTGCCACGACATAGACAATAGCGTAATCCTTGAAACAACTTTGAACAGTTTTTAAAAGTACTACAAAATTACATTTCCAATTTTATTGATATAAGAACTTATTTTTTTGTTTCAAAATTATAACTCGAGAAGGGCTAAAAGGCCACATGCCACACATGCAGAACTACTTAAAGCTACTTCCGATTCTCTCAAAGTTAACATATTGTACACACGAGCATGCACAAGCATGCATGCATGTATGAAACTTATGTAAACTTTTTCTAAATATTGACTAGACCTCTTATTTTGTACAGGCTCAGTGTGGATGTCATAATGTCTTCATAACTTCTCTTCTAATGTCAAACTTACAGTTTCCATAGTCCACTGGTATATCAATTATGCTACTTCCTTCTCTAAGCACACACACACAGACACACATACAGTTGCAACAAAATGAGGCAACTTTTAAACAAGCAATTATAAAAATGCAGGTAGCAAAAACCACTCAGTGCGAAAATTATTATGTAGATCTGGAGTAGAGTAAATATTTCTTATTGTTGTTTGGTTTTGCTCCTGCTAGAAAATTCGTGCAACAAACATGGAAACGAATTTGCATTTTCAATTGCTCGGGAACAGAACAGACAAGGACAGACAGACTTACAGACAGACTTACAGACAGCCGTACTAACCGAACTGTCTTGTTTTCGTAAGTTTATTTATTTTTTATATTTTCTTTCCATTTCTAACTTTTTATAATTTTGATAAAGACAATAATGGCAAAATATAGCAACAACAACAGCAACAGCGACAGGAACAATAAGAATAGATTTAAAAAAATACAAAATAAAAAATAAAAATAAACCAGAAAAATTATAATAGAAAATACTGCAGGAGACAGGAAGTATGTAACATTTGCAAGCAAACAACTGCTGACAGAACAACTTCTGACTGCAACATAATAATGCCTTCAAACAGCAACACAATGACAAACAAACGACAGAACTGTGCAGTATGAACGATACAAAAGTCCAGCAGTTGCAGTTAAATGCTGAACCTTAAAACTTACCAACAGCCAAAATAATATTAACAATACAAAACAACGTAACAACAGCCAGAACTGCTGATATCTAGAAAAGTTTATTGCTTTCGTTTCTACCAGCGGAGAAGAGACGAGATGGCAGGAGCAGACAGAGTGGCATAAGACAAAGACCTTTACCTTCTTGACTGCGGGGGACACGGTAGGTATTAAGATTGCTCGTATTCGGATTGTAGGTGGAAAATTGTATGAAAATATTTTGCATAGTCAACAACTCTGTGAAATATTTAAATAGTTTTATAATGGGACAATCTAATAGAAAATAAAAAATGAAGAATACCAGCCATGGAGGGGGCTAGGAAAAGTGGCAATTTAAATTAATTGTTAAGGCAATAATAATTTTATCGCAGGCAGGTTAAATGAAAATGTAATTGAATTGAAAACTCAAAGAACAGACGACGATATCATGAACAAGCAGACTCTTTAACTTGAGCAGACGTTGAAGGAGGCTGAAGTTCGTGACGTTACGTTCCACACGTAAGACTTTTTTATATTCCAAGCTGCCAAGGGCCGGCTTGTGCGGTGGATTTAAAAAATATATGCTGTGAAGCGTACACATTTCGAGGAGTGTATTGAAAAGAGAAAATAATTTATTAAATATATTTCTTATTTCATGTAAGAAAATCCTATAAGAAACGTACGCTTTGTTATGTAAATTTATTCCTGTTAAATTTTTAATCTCTTCCTTCGCTTAGGAAATATCAGTTTCATGATGCATCAGGCATAAAAGGTACCAAGAATTATATTAATAATTGAAGTCTGCTGAGCATTTTTCACATCGTTTGTTAATTAACGTAAATTTAAATAGTTTAAATATTAAAAGTTTTTTATTCATGCACAAAATTATATAACCACACTTTTTTCATTAAATTCACTTTGTATATCACAATGTCTTTCACAAAAATATGTCTTTTTTGTCATGAATTCATCTTGCACATGCCTGATTGATTGATTGTCTCCTCGCCAAATGCATATTAAACAATAACTCCTTGATTATTAAGTGATTTACTCACAAATGAATATTTACTTTTTATTAAATAAGAAATTTTAATGAAAACAACTCAAGTCATATATTCAGTGATATATTCAGCTGCGGAAATTGCATACCTTACCCCAGAGCCTGATTGGATTTAAAAAATTGTTGACCGCATCGTTAAGCCCGATTTACATATAAAAATTTGACAAACGTAAAACAACCCTGAAGTAAAGGTATTTCTAAAAACAAAACATTTGCTAGTTTAACAATATTTATTTGTAATTTTCAAAATTTCCTAAGTTTATTTTATAAATATAAAAAATTAATTCGAATTTCGAACCCTGGAACCATCATATCAATGCTTCTGAATTCCAAAACTAATCAATTTCTTCAAATATGTTTAATAAAGTTACTTTAAGTGATTTACGTGCTTCCTAGCGTATACTTAATAACACTAATAATATTACTCCTACGTCACATTGTACTCGTAGTTCATATTAAGTGTGGTTCATATTCTTATCTTCTCATAATGTGTAATTTTTTGTACATTCTTTCTGAACAAAGTTATATTAAATAATAATAATTTATTTAATTTTAATTATGTGTTAGTTAAAACAAACAAAAATCTAGTTTTTGAAAGAAAAAAATCTAGTTAAATACAAAAAAATAAATTTTAAATGAGTCGAAAACAGGATAAGGGAAAAAGAAGACGGAAAGCACCTACGCTTTTTCGCGGCAATAATTTTATTTATATTTTTTTTACTTCATTATTGTTTCCAGCTCATCCTAAATTTTATTTTAACTTTCTAGTTGGATTTTCTTGAAAAACGTATTCTTATTATTATTTTTTTTTCAAACTGGATTTATATCAAAAAGACGTTTTTATATAACCTTGAAAGGGGCTAAAGCAAAGATGAACTTCTTAATTGACACAAAGCGGCGTTATCTCCTACGATCTTGGAGGCTGATTCGCAGAATCGAAACGAAAAACTGTTCAGTTATCGAATTTAATCTCCAATAAATCGATTCTGGCAAAAGTTGTGTGACATTTTGCGCCGCCTGATTGAAACTACAGCACCTACTGATTGTTCGGTTGAAGAGGACGGCAGTACTCATGGCTCTATAGCGGTCGTCATTGACTGTTCAGACCATAAACCTCTCCAAATAGTCAGACTTTCTGGATGTTGCAATATCTCAAATGAGGCTTAATCGCTAAATGCAATTCGCGCGATATGTATTTTGAATAGAATCATGATTTTCACATACACAAGCATAATTGAAAAGCGTTGTTCAGGCATCGTTCTATTCTGCTTGAAAAGCCAAAACAAACGGAATATAAATCATATGAATTTTTTAATAAAATGAAGTTTAATATTAAAGTTGTTTAACAACTCTTTCATAACTCTTCTGTAACAACTGGTGAAGCTGGAGAACCCATAGGTAATCAATCCTCTTTGTTGAAAATAAAATTTTTCATCATATTTGAAAACTTTATTTTAAAATTCTTCAAAACAATTTAGTAAATATTTTTAATAAATTCAGTCCACTTTTCCTCTATTGCATTTATCTACCGAAATCTATTTTGATGTTTGGAAACAACGACACCACATCTTGACTTAATTTTCTTTAATCTCTCTTTGAATTTATAAAATTCCAACAACTCAACTTTTTATATAATAAATTTAGGGGCATTAAATGTTCTTTAATTGATTGTTTTCTTGTTTCTTATTTTTTCCATTTTAATTGAAAAAGTATACAAAACAAACAAAATCGTTTTAAAGAAGAATTATGAGACAACATCAGTACCAGCGACACTTAAATGTCCGGCCAAATTAACAAACTTTTGACTGTCCAAACACCAAACTGGCTCTCGTACATATTCAAGCATCCTAATGAACGTTGGGGAAGATAAAATCTCCCCTTTTATAAATACTTTTTTCTTTGATTCTACTTAAATAAAACTCAAACATGAACACGCAATAAAAAATAAGTGCTTTAGATACGAGGATAAACGAGGATATCTAGAAATAAAAATAAAATTTTCCATGACAGCCTTAAAAAGAAATAAATCTTATGGGTCATTTAGTCAACATCCCATAGATTTAAATTTCCTTGAATTTACGCTACTTTAACCCTGGATCGTTATTGTTCGTCAAATCCACGAAGCCTATTTATTTTTTATATAACAACTCTTCTATGTTACTTAAATTCGTACAGAGCTTTTAGAGATAAAAATAAGTTTTTTGTTACATTTTATTTATGTCCATTATTGTTCTTTAAAAAAAAGACTTAATTAGAAATATTTCTTTTGTTTTTTAATTTTAAAAATGGCTCCACTAGAGTTATTTTAAGAATTTCGAATCATCCAGGGTTAAACTTTATTTCATTGTTAACAAAGAGCTGCTCAGACACAATCAGCTTGCAAACATTCTCAGCAAAATCAAACAGATTCAAAAAAATACTAACTCGTTTCAAAAAATATACTAACAAAACTATATTTTGTTACGACCAAGATGTTGAAGAAGAGAACAAAATTTTACTAAAACTGAATCAGAATAAAAATTAAAAAAAACTATATATATTAATATCATATTGTTCTCTTTTCTAGAAAAGAGTGCAACATTTTTTGCACTTTTTAATAGAAAAAGGCAATATTTTGTTACTAAAAAATATAATGAGTTGAAGACAAACGAAGCCAACATCTTTAACGAAAAATATTTCTTGTTTTAAGACTCCTACAAACTGCAACTTTTTCAAAAGGAAGTGAAAAAATGTTGCATGTTTTTCCGAAAATAAAACGCCATAAGATTCAGGCCATTTAATAAAAATGTTTGTTTACAATTGTAGTCACTGCTGAACGATTTTATATATATTTTTTAAGCTCTCGACTCACGTATTATATTTTTGAAGCGATACTATTTGAAATATATTCGGCATCTACTGTAAGACAATCGGTGACAATCGGAAAAGTTTTAAAGGATCCGCGTTTGTCAAAGAAATTGCTAAATTTACATCTTCTGTTTTTCCAAGAAGTGGCTTTATTTTCCGCACGTAGTCAAACTTTGACTGTAACGAAAACCAAATTGTTAAATCATATTTTGCAAGTTTTTAAAGAACAAATTGTCGAAAGGCTCATTGTCGCCTCAATCCATCATATCGTTCGTCAGTAGTGACACTTTCATGGCAACTGTAAACCGTTGGAAAAATGACATGCCAACATTCACATTTCTTACGAATAGAAGCGAAATTATTGTTACCGCTTGCACTGACTGCTGTTTGTAAGGAGATTAAAATTAGAGTTATAATTTTTTTAACGTGTCCTGCCAAAACAAGTTTAAATTTGGATGTTTGTTGTTGGTCTCTTAATACAGGACTCCCAGGAAGTAGTAACAATCAAAACATTTCCAGCAGCTCTTTTACTGTTATTCTAAGTTATTTTTTGCATCTAGATTTAAATCTTCCTTTTGCATATAAATCAGAAGACTTTATCCAAGGTTTGAAAAAGTTTACAACACATAAATACTAAATAAAAACTTTATATTGACTTCAGGCAGCGTTAATGGAATCATTAAAATTTTTTACAGCGATTTCCATTTTATATAACAATTTTTAATAAAAACTACATCAGTCCCTCGTATGTCTGCTACAGTAGTAAGAAAAGCGGAGCGAGAGTGGCATAAGTAATCGCCAAATATAAAGTAGAATGCTGAAGACAATGGAAAAAATTACTTGGATTCATTGTATTCACTTCGGTCTGCGATAAAAGAAATAAATGAAATTTCGTAACTTTTATTTTGATGATTGCTGACATTTAATCTTCTTTATACACGTACACACACACACACATGCATAACATGCATACATACATATACGATATCGCACACAATGAACTAACGAACATTGTCTTGTTTGGTTCTCAGCGGTTTCTTAAAATCTCCTGCCACGGCAGACTTAAGACGGTCCTTTTCAAAATCAAGAATTATATCTTTAATTTCTTTCTGTTGAAAATAAAACAGAAAATGAAGAATAAATACAAACAAAAAGATTTTTTTTTCTAAGAAAATTTTTGTAAAAACAAAACTTTTTGACACAATTAACGCATTGCAGTATTGTGTTGAAAGAAATACATACACAAACACACAGACACACACACACACATATATACACACAAATACATGTATATTTATATGAGTGAGTAAAACAGAAACAAACGTTATGAAAAATAAAATTGTATCAAGTATTCCATATACTTGGTCAAATAATAATAATCGTATTGTTGTATTTTAGCCATAAGACAAAGTTAAGAGTTTAAGAAATACTTGTTAAGAAGAAAAACAAAGAAAGAAAAGTTTTTGTTCAACTTTGTTTGCTTTTAAGGCAGTTGAAACAAAATAAAATAAAATATAAAAAATAAGCACTACGAGTATTGTTGTCTTGGTCTCTTTGTTAAGGTCAAAAGCCCAAGTCCTTTTGCAGAGAAGAAGGCTTTTTGGATTAAAAGAAAAATATTCACAAACGACTGACAAAAAAAAATATATTGCAAAACAACATGTTGCCAACAGGCTGGCCATACATCAGGGCGTTCGATTTGATGGTTTTCCTTTAATCGATTTAATAATCAAAAAATCTATTTCGTTAAACGGGAGTCATTTTTAAATACAATTAAATTAATTGTAAATTATTTTCATGAAAGCAAAACAACTTTTCCACTATCGGCCAATTCCACAACTGGGAGTGGGAGGACCGCAAAGTGATTATTTATGGAACATATTCGTTAGTCCAGAAACTGTATGAAGGCCTGGAACTATTAACTAAGAAATCAACCGATTGGAATAAAAGCTCCTCAGCTCAATACGCTGGCAGGTCCATATCGTTAGATGAAATAGAAAAACAAGTAACTATCAAGAAAAAACAACGCAGATTGAGGTTATGATTGTTTGTATTGCACATCTCAAAACTTTACTGTCGCACAATAAAAACTAGAAGTATTTTAAAGGAAAATCAACAGCAGGTAGCCACATATTTGTTGCTTGCAAATTGCCTACACAAAAAGGAAAATAAAAAAGGTAGGGGTGGATCTAACCAATTTTATCAATAAATATTTAGTAAAACCAAAACAAACAGCGTGTCATTGTAAAATAAAAATTTTCAAAAAACATGGTAACGTTGGATACAATTTTTGTCGTTAGTCTACAAATAAACCGGTTAAGTGTACCGTCAATAATAGTTGGTTTACAATCATATTTTTAAAATAACATTTTTTATAGTCAAATTCTATTGAATTAAAACAAATTGACGTCAATTAACACAAAAACAGATCAGAAAAATTCCACATCACATTCAAGACTAAAAGCGGAGTCAAAATCAGGACGAAATACTTCAGAGTCTAGTGTTGCCTGCTTCATCCAACAGCAGCCAGAGAAGTGGTTAATTTTATTTAAACTCATAAATTGTTGAACATTTCTCATAAATTAATTAAAATAAAAAAATAAATTTTATTGGATGTTCCTTAACTAATTTCAATTAGTTATTTTAACTAATCGTTTTATGAAACCATATTTCAGGGTTATTTTAACCAGCAAAAATTGTTAGGCTAAAACAAATTGCAACAACAGTTTACATCAGCAGTGGAGTGACTATATTAAATTGTTATTTTAATCAAGAAATATATTTTGTTTGTAAAGATCTCAAAAACCGGTAACACTTATGGTCCAGTAACACCTATTTACAGACTGTACTGCAGCTATTTTTGTTTAAATGAAAAAACGAAAAATAAATACATTCCACTTGGAAATATAATAATTGTTTGAATTTATCATTTTAATATTTTAAAATTAAGAAAACTTATACCAACCGATTAAGCGATTCAAAACCACATAATTTCATATGAAAATCATGTAAATTGTAAAAGAAAAATATATAGATTTTGTTTTGCATTCTTCAAATATAATCAGGTGTTTTTAATATATAACTTGGCAGCACTTAATTTCAAAAAGGCAAAACCAGGGTTGCATTTAATAAAACCTACTTGAAACTGATTCAAAAATTGTTTCAAGTTGGTTTTAACAAAACTATTTTCTATATCAAAACCAGTTAGTAACGTAACGATTCGTTTTAAAGTTAAACACAGACTTTACTAAAACGATATAAGTGTATTAAAACTATAACAGTTAATTTACAACCAGAATTGGTTAGATTAACCAAACAATTGTTTTCTGTGTAACACAAAGGGTCAGCGCTATAACTTGTATATCAAGTGTCCAACGTCTTTCTTCACAATAACTCTTGCGTTTTGGTTCATTATAGTTTTGAAATTATTTTCGAGTTCATTTTTACTTTTTTAATTCGATTTTATTAAAAGAAATTCCTTTTGTAACGAACGTTTTGTTAACATTTTAACTTTAATTTTAAAGAACAACTGTGAGAAAAGTGTTTTTAATTCAGAAAAGCCATGAAATATATTCCAGAACACACGTGATTCTTATTTATTAAATAAAATCACACAATTGAGCTGACAGGAAAGTAAAAGATACTGCAGGTTTAATGCATTTTGTGCATCGTATTTTTCGTAAATTGCACATTTTTGAAAAAGGATATCAACCTGCTTAAAGTTGAAAAAAAAATTATTAAAGAAGTAAACGCCACTATAAAAAATGTTTTGGCAAAAATAGCTTTCAAATCTATAACCCAAAAGTTTTGATTTTTCTTATTAAAAAAATCTAAAATCTTCAGGCAGACTAAATTACCAAGTTAACAAGTACAGACAAAGTTGGCTAATTTGTAACAATAAAATTGAAAAGAAAAAAAAATAACTCTCTCCAGTTCATCTGGTTCCCTTTTGACGAGTATGAAATATTTATAAAATTTATAAAAATCGTTATAAATTATGATATTTTCTTTTAAACTTTACACTCTCCATCATTGTTTTTCCAAATGCTTCTTGTGTTGTCCTGGTAGCTGCAGGTCCTTTCAAATGATCCCAGCTTTACATGATAAATAGTCGTCAATTTTAAGGTTCTTTTTGTCTAGTTTCTACTGTTTCTTCTGTTTTCTTTTATTTTATTTTTTTTCTATTTCATTTTGTCTCATATATTTTTCGTTATTGCCTTTGTGAGCTATTTTTATCATCTGAGACTGATAAATGTTTGGGAAATTAACCTTCAAAATGACTTAATATTAAATTAATGATTTCCTTATTGCGGTCTTTTTGCTCTTATTAATTTTTCTTTCCTTTTTTCTCTCAAGCAGAAAGCATAAATGATTTTTGTGGTTGAGTTAGATGTTCATGTTGTTTTAATAACAAAAATATATATTTTGTTTCTTTGATGCGATTCATATATCTGATATGTTTTTGAAACAAAAAAGACATTAAAATTTATGGCTAAACATTTAAGTATTTTGTTATTTTTATCATAAATCTTTAATAGCCAACCTTTTATAGATTGGCAAAGAGAAGGAAATAGATAAAGTTTTTCTGTAATGAAAGAAAGTTAAGAAGCCTGCAGCTATTTGATTTTTCTCAAACACATTCGAAGCCACGACAAACAACCAAAAAGAAAAGAAGCCCACAGAATTTATTTGACTACGCCGAACTTTATATGCGGTTTGATTGAGCAAAATTTAAAAAATTTATAGTAAAATTGCTTTTAGCAATTTGAAAATATTTTCCACAATTTTTATTTTTATTTATCAAATATTAAGCACCACCAGGGTGGATGTTACTTGAATTTTTCTTGAGCATAATATATATATAATTTTGGGATATAATACATAAAGATTAGTAGTCATATTGTCATGCAACTTATTGAAGTGTTCCGCAATCAGTGCCTTTGTTGAGCTCAATTAACCATAAAAATAAATGATAAATTAATTGCTCAATTAACACTTAATTGTCTATACAATTAAGCAAAATTTAACAACCAGGTTTTATTCCCTAAGCAAACCACAACATACTGAATAAATCAAGTCGAGTTTTAGCAGCTTAAATGTAAGAAACTTTAGAAATGTATATAAAAAAATTATAAAAAATATAAATAATAAACTCAATAATAGTTTAAAGATAAGAAACTTAAAGAAATTCCCTTATTTAAATCCAAGAACTTTACGGATAAGAAACATTTGACATATTGAATCAACTTAAACCTCTTTAATTTTAATCATGTGCTGGTTCATTTTTATTAAAATCGTATTCGTGAATTCAAAGTGATCAATTGAGGGGTCTTAGCCAGATTATATTCGCGTTTCACTGGGGCTAATGCAGAACATCAGAATAACTAAAGATATTTCTTTCAAACTTCCACTTTAATAAATGAGAAGTCTAAAATATCAAAGTCACAACAAAAACTTACTGATCACTTTTCCTTGTTTATTTTCTTACATTGACTCATTTAAGAATGAATTAATATGAAGGCTCAATAACTTTTATCGGACTAAGTTTCTCTACAAAAGGTGTCTTAAAGGCAACTTATAAGAAGACCATATTTATTTGTATATAAGACCTTATTTTGTGGCTGCAACAACATCCCACCAGTATCAGTTTTTTAATCCAGTTTGTTAACGTCTTTTTTATTTTGTTTTTTATACATTTTGGTAGCCTGTTTGTCCTGATAAAAAAAGAATCTACTGAAATAAAATGATTAAATTTTATTATTAAAGGAAATAAATGTCTCACTTGTTGGCTACTTTTTTTTGATTAGGGTTTATTCCGGCGGATAGGTTAGAATTTTTATCCGCTTAAGTGTAATTAAAATAAGAAGACAGTCAAAACTATTAACAATAAAAAGAAGACCGATATATTCAATTTTATTTGCTGCTAAACTTTCAAACTTCCACACTAAACAAACAGTTCATCAAATAAGCGTATTTATTATTACAAAAAGAAACTGCTATCACATCCAGATAGGCCACTTGGTAAATGATAATAAATAAAAATATACAATATTATTGATGGTAAAAGTGTAGTGGCTTTTGAAAACAGCTCTTCTGCTATGCTGTGCAAGCTGAATATATACAACTGATGTTGACTTTCCCTTATGCTTTGGAATATTTATCATGTCTTTCTAAATTTAAGAACACTTTTCGAGATATTTGCTTTTAAAATTTAATTTAATATAAAAAAATATACCTGAGAAATTACTTAAACACGCTTCTGAAGATAATCAGAAGGATAAAATATACTCGACAATAATGATCTAAATTTCAACACTAATGTGATAAACAGAGTGGGGCACTCGATATACCAAAAACCACGCTCTCACACTATCTTCTTCTCAATAAAACTAGTATTTTATGTTATTGATTTAAGCTCATTTTATAATTTATTTTCAAATCGATTTTCTTAGAAAAAGCCATGAATATCAACATTCTTTAATTTTTGTTTTAATGTGCTTCAAAAGGGTGCTAAAATTCTTACACTTTATAGCAAAATAAGAACATGAATCACATAAACAACTTTGTAAGAGTACAGTTTGAGGTATGAGTAATATTGTAAATAATATTAAGTATACGCCAAGAAGCACAATACAAAAAGAGAGTTAGATAAAGGCAAACAAACGAATTCACAATTGAAACTAATAAAAATCGTATAATAAATATAACAAAAATGTCTGACAATTATTGACAATAGAAATCAAGTGAATTCTTATAACTTCCAGATGTCTCACATAATTATTGCCTAGCAATGGACCGACAACTGACCTCTCTGACAGTATTACAAAGCAGAACTTTGAACTCCCCCAACTGCAAGTCATTCTCACGACTATTTTCCTCAAATCAAAATAATTGACTTGACGCTGCACATGCCAATCAAGGTTTCAATTAAAAATAAAAAAGCTTTTCAGTTATCCATTATAAGAAATTAAACTTTTAAAAATATCCTTCAAACGCACTTTCAGTGTAAAAAGCATTAAAATTAAAATGGCCTAAACCAAGGAAAAAGAAGCCAGCAGAAATGCACGAGCTTGAGAAAAATATTTATATATATTTTTTATGCAACCAAGTGAAAAAAAAGGATGTTGTAAGCAGCGACACATCACGAAAGATTTTGTTGGCTGCGATGTATAAAATTATGTTTTACTACGATGCTTTCTGTGCCACACAGTCGAATCGAGTCGAGTCGAGGCGAACTCAAATGAAATGCAATTCAATCTACTCTCTACTGCCATTTCATTTTACTGCAACAACAGAAATACAACAACAGCAAAGCAACAACAAAGTCATAATACGAGCGAGTATTTAAATATAAATAAAAAAAGAAAGAGTCTATTGTACGTACAAACTAAAAGAATATAAAAAATATTTATGAAAACTGCCTTGGCCCTGTTTTTTTCTCCTTCTTCTTCGTTTTCTGTTTTGCTCAACTAAAACAGCAACGAGAACGGGCTGAAGAAAACTGGCAAAAACGAATACATGAAGTGTATGAAACCAGTGAATATGCCTCAAGCCAACAACAATAATAAACATTTGCATGCAACCATGTTGCATTCTTGCAAATCTCCCCCTAATTTTATTTGTAGGCCTTCTCACGCGATCAGTGATGCCAACTTTTTTTTTGTTTTGGCTCAAAGAGCACATCAAAATCGAAGAGGAGCCTCGAGAAGAGCACATTTTATAGATCTCGAAAGCGTTCAATAGCACTCAGTTAATTTTATTAGAATGGAAATGTAAAACACTTTGATATATAAAAAATTTGGAACACGGTTGACCCTGCAACTTCCCGCTAATTTCAACCTTCAAACTATCGCGACCTGATTTGAGCTCTTCGATAAATATAATTTAACTTTCAAATCACCCGATTTCCGTCCTGATATTCGATTCGATTGAAGTAATTTTCTCTTGCTCTAAAATAATCGAGAGTACTAACTGATCGTGTATTTCGAGGTTTTTCATAAAAACTTCTGTTTTCTAATTTTTTTTTCTCACCAACGGATTAATCGACTTTGACCCGGCTTATGGTGATGGAGGTGGTTCCTAAATGTTTACGGAATTGATCGTCGAAGCCGTTTAAAAGTTATTTTAAAAAACACCTTGAAGAATTAATGTTTTTTAGACATCGTAAAATATCTAGAATCTATCGGTTCAAAGCAGTTCCAGCTCACAGGAATTCTAACTCCGCAAATAATTCAGAACGCAACCAGTTTAGCTTGAACAGTTCAAAAGTTATAAATGGTTTATATACTTACACGCACACGTACACAAGCACATAAACAAGTACACACAGACACACACACAGACATGCACATACACATTAAAGGCATCGTGACGGCGGCTCTGACTTATTAAAGGAAGCTTCCTACTACTTCAAAATGTGGGACTCTCATGAGAAGTCGACTTTTTCAAAACGGATAAAATTAATAACTTCCAGATTTTTAAATCTAGATGCTGTTTTATTATTAATTAAAAGTTACGAATTGTTTTCATTTCCGAAAATTATAATTAACAATTTATTCGAGTCTTTATATTAAAACCCCAGAATCGAATTGAAAAAGTTCACAGATTATCAGTACCATCAAATTTCAGTGCGGTCAACTTAAAATATTATTGCTAAATTATTTACATCTAAGGATGCTTTTTTTCAAACTGAATACTTAAAATAAGTAACTTGTTCATAAATAATTTCGGTTTTTTTCTAATTTTTCTACTCAATATTTGAGATAATAAACAAGTTTTTAGTAGCAGCCTATTTTAAGATAAGCAAATTTCTTAGAAGCTCTAAAGGCAAACATAACGATATCCAAAAGCCCCAACCAGCACAAAATTTGGCATTTGGCCGTATTAAAAAGCACTCAAAATAGTACCAAAATCGCCAGGTTGGCATCGCTGCCATAGATGTGTTTGTAGGTCTCTCGTGTATATGTTTCGGTTTAAAAATAATACAATTTTTGTATTTTATTTTCCTGAATTGTTACAGCAACAAAACAAAAAATAAACTAAAAATTGTACAATATTTGTATTATTGTTTTTTTTTTATATACAGAATTTTTTAACACAACATTTTACTGTTACAAATTAATATTAAAACAAAATATTTAAGGAGCGAATCGTTAGCGACTTTCAGTTAATGCCAGTTTCATTTAAGAGTTCTACTCAAGCGAGCAGGAGGCTTCAAAATGCAGCACTAGAAACCATTTATTAAAGCCATCTTCCGTTAAAGAGTTTCATTAAGTCAATTGGAAATTCGAACAACATTTTATATGTTGACGTTTAAGACGTTGCATGCTCATGCATGCTTAGGAAAGAATTCACTATAGAAAACTGGTCTGCTTATAAAAATCATATCCTAACGAACTCGTACTTTGCAAGGTAATAATAATAAAAATGGAAATGCATCCACACTTAACTGAAGGTAGCACCCTTTAAATTCCTTTAGTTATTAACTTCCTGTTCTAAAATTAATAACTGTCACAGTGCCGGTCCAAGTAAGTAAAATAAAATAAGATAGTAGAATAATATTAAACTGGCGATTTCTAAGGATTTTTCTTGTCACTAAAATAAACGGTTACTTTTTCATAAACATTCCAATTTTATAAATATTACAATTAAGCTTGAGGTCACTTTTTTATATAAAATAACGATGATGTTTTTTTATTTATCAATATCTCGATATCCTCGAGATATCTTCCTCAGGATAATAAGCATTTTGAATTTGATATATTTTTTTATATAACCAAAAAGTTAAGTTTAAGTTTTATAAAAAAAAAACTAATTTTTTTTAAATAATATATTTAGTTATATAATATTGTTGTTAATTTAATAAAGGGTGTTTTTTATAGAGTGGTACAAGCTTAAGACATAATAAAACATAGTAATGTATTTTTGATATCAATGAAATGGTGTCTTTACTGGATAGACAATTTCATGACATTCATGTTTAAATATGATTTCGACCATGTGGCCGCCACGACTGGCGCGTACAGGGTGCAATCTGGAACACTAATTTTCACAAACAGTAATATTCTGACCAATAACTCCGCCAGCCCCTAAAGCGCACCAACCAGTAATTTTCTGTGGATGTAGTGGTCTTTCGACAAAAGCTTCTGGATTTTGATCACTCCAAATGTGACAATTCTGTACAATCTACGTACCCTTTCAACTAAAAATAGGTTTCATCGGAAAATAAAATTTTTAAGGGACGAAAAGCACGATAAGTTTGACGAACAGAACCATTATTTTTATTAAAAATTTGCACAATTTGCACGCGTTGCTCTGGTGTAAGTCGATCCATAATAAAATGTCAGAGCAAATTAAACAAAAGCTAACTATCAGCTGTTAAATGGGTGGTCAAATAAAGCAGTGATGCCAACTCAAAGTTTCATCACTCTATAAAAAACACCCTATATATTATTAATCATTATCCTGAAAATGTATAAATTTATTGATAAATCAATCGTTATTTTAAAAAAAAGTGGCTCACTATTCATATTTATAAAACAAAACTAAAAGTCAAAAAATTAGAAAACAAAAAAAATTTCGATTTAATTGACATTAAATAGCGCTTCTCTGTGCTAATTTTTATAGCGTTAATGGCCATAAAATATTGACCATTAATTTGCTTTTGAAAAAAAAATTTTTTATACACTTTTTCCCAAAAGTTTGATATCTTTCAAATGGTTTTCTTATTTCAACATTTCGCATAATAAAATATTTATTATGAAAGAGAAAAAGTAGTAAAATTAAATATCGTAAAACAAGAGCTCCCTCCCTTCACCAGTTACTGAATGTTTCCATGTTCTCCATTTAAATGGACTCAACATTTTCTTCTTGATGTTGTTTTTTTTTTTTTTTTGCTTTTCGTCAAATATATAAATCTTGGTTTAATAGTCCTAAAACAAAGATTTATATCTGTGGACACACATGGACGTATCCGAATCTAAGTAGAAGATGTTCACATGGTTTATTGTTTGTTTGTTTTTGTTGCTTGTAAAGAAGCAATAAAATTGTGTGCTAACACGAACACATAAAAAGAAAAATATCTTCCCAGTGTGATGGTTTTTGGGCTTTCCCCGCCAACGTTGCAGAAAATAAAATGAGGGAATTCACAGACTGCATGTGATGGGATGTGTTGTAATTTTTCTAATTTAAAATATGGTAACGGAAGTATAAAATGTAAATTTTCAATCTGCTTTTTCTATTCTTCATGGGAGAAATTCTGATCCCACAAATAGCAGAAATTTTGTGATGCTCACAAATGGTGCGTATAGGGTTAATGCAAATGTGGGAAATTTTCTACTGGAACTAAAATAGTAGGGAATAGCTGTGAGAGCACAGTTGTAGAAGGACTAAAAAATAGAGAGTTTCTAATAGAATTTAGTCGAGACCAACTCTTGTTTTTAGGCCGAGTTATTCGGGTTATCTTGCCAAACATGTTGAGTCATGGCACATAATTGAGTAACTCAATGATCACTCACGAAAGTAGGAAAACACGAGCATAATTATGACGGCATAAAATTGCAGCTTTTAGGCGAATTCAGTGAAGTGAATGGCTTTCGGTCGACATAGTTTTTCAACCCGATTCAATTTTAATACACAAGAGCAAACGTGCCGAAATCCATTCGTTGTTTTGCCTTTCGAAATGTTTAGAGAAGACAGTCTCTAAGGAAACTTCATACAAATTATTAGGGTTGGATCCATCGTTTTACTTCAATAGCCATGGAATTATGAAATTTCGAAGATTTTCAAAAATTGTATCGCCTTAAACCATGTCAGTTCCACCTAACAAACACCAAAGAAAGAGCCAACAACTTAAACGAAAAATATCTTATAAATGGGGCAGAGAATACTTTTATGGTTATTGTAGTTGTTTTTTCATTGTTTTATTGTTACATCGTATGTTACTCTTTATTGTTTGTTAACAACAACAAATTTCTTCCTTTATTGTAGGATTTTTTTTGGTGTTTCGCTAAAACAGCCAGTTTGAAAAACGAGAATTTTTGTGTAGTCGAAATACGAATAATAGTTGTTCGAGTTGTTTTACTGTGTTGTTAGCTGGCAGCCACACTCAACGAAAAACAATAAAATATCTCATGGATGGAAAGAGTTTATTTATGCAGTTTTTTTTTTTGTTACTTTCTGCAGGTACGGAAAGTGTTTTTGAATACCTTAAGAAGTTTTTTCTATTTTTATGAAAACAATAAGTTGTTTTGCCTCTCATTATGCCATCATCCTGTTTTTGTTTCAATACTAGTACTAATTTTTAAGGTCTTAAAATATATATTTTAATGTTTCTATTTATTTCAAATGCACCAGCATTCTTTGTTTCCAGAACAAATAGTTGTTGTGGTTTTGCGTTTGTATCTGTTACAGTTTAAAGTCTGTCGCAGTAAAATATTGTTCTTGATCAGTTTATTTCTGAGGTCTTATGTAGTTTTTATATGTTTTTTAACCCTGGCTGGGGACTGTTCGTTTAATCTACAAAGCAGATTTACCTCTTTATTGTATCGAATTTGATGAGCGAAGAAAAGGTTTTTGTTTATTTTACTTTTTTTTTTAGTAATTCTTTAATAAAATACTTAACTGAAAATATTTTTGTTTATTTTTAATTTTAATAATACTTCCCCCAGAATTATTTCAAGAAATTGTTCCTTGATTCATGTGCAAAATTGAAGAGTATCCATCCAGGGTTAATTGTGGTCACTGCACTATTTTTTTCAGCATTCACTGAAATTGATGAAGTCCACTCGTGATAACTAAGACTTTCAAGCAACATGAAACAACTGTATTTCTTAATTATTGTAGAATAATTAATAAAATCAAACTTGATATTAATTTTCTTTATGCTGCTAAAAAAGTAGACAACAAGTTTAAGGACATCCCACAAACTACTCAACTTATAACGACGTTTTAATTTATTTGCTTTCAATTCAAGTTGCTATCCCTTCATATTTTCCAGCTTCAATAAAATATCTTTTGAAAAACATATAATTGAATTTTCCACAACAGATATTAATAGCCGGGGCGTGAGTTATTTGAACATTATGTTGCCACTTTTATTACATGGGACTTGTGAATATTTTTTAACTTTGACCATGTATTTTTTTTATCTTGTAACATTTTGAGTTGTTTGTTGTTTATTGTTTTGTGTTCCAAAAAAAAAAAACTATTTTTCCTAAAGAAAAAGTAAACACATTTTGATGGAAAATCGATGTTATAAATCGCAAAGAAAACCAACGCTGTTTAGCAAAATTGTTAGCAAAAAAAAATTATAATAAATAAAATAAAAAATAAAATCGAATAAAATACACTTCCCAGCTAAAGAAATCTTTTGCTGGATCGCTAAACTTTTCTGCACAACCAAAACTTTTCAAAAACAACACATATTTTGAAATTATTATTGTATTTTGTTTCTGTTCAAAGAAGTTTGTGTTTTTATTTTCTAACCAAAATAAGCGTTCTAGTATTTGTGAGTACTGTTTTTATCAAGTACTTTCCATTACAAAAAGCCATCCCAGTGTGCAAATCGAGGAGAGATAGAAATATTGAATATAACAAAAGAAGGATAAATCTATTGAACTTTAAGAATGATAACACCGCTGAGGGAAGCTTCAGTGTAAATATCAAATTTCAATGGCGTAAGAATTCCAGATAAATGTTCTTTTTAACTGAATAAAAAGAAATACTTAATTTTACAGATAATTTTGCCGAATTGATTTACATTTTTCTTACAAATAAAAAAATTCTCCAGTTGGAAAATTGAAAATTTATGAAAATCGGAAAGTTATTGGTTTTACTCCATTTTGAGAAAATCCTGTTCTCCACACTTTGAGATCCCTGACTAATTCTGACAGACCGTTACTGCATTTGTATGTATGTATACGTGTACGTGGGTGTGTGGGTGTGTATGCCCTTGAAAGTATAAGGCGTGCTTATAAATTTTGAACACTGTTCAGCGGAGTTAAACTAAAAAGATGTCGTTCTGATTCTGCTTATTTTAACCGATACGAATCCATCGACTGCACGATATCTCAAAATAGTTAATTTCAATGTCCTTTTTTTGTAATAAATTTTTAACTGCTTCACCGAAAAATTCCGCAACCTAGTCTTGACATTTAAAAGCCACGTCGATTACAGTCAAAATCGGTTAACCCGTTTGCAGAATATCGTTGACAAAAAATATATCAACAAGTAATTTTGCTGAAAAACTCTGAAATTATATAAATAATCAGTGAGTGTTCTCGATTTTTTTATAAAAATCTAAAACTACTTCAGTAATTGTTTATCACCTGGGAATCGGTTGGTATAGAAATGAAAAACAAAAGTGTTTTAGCTCGAAGACCACAAAGACCAGAATGGCCTTTCAGGACATCTATTATCCTTATTTTCTTTTATTGAAATTTATTGAATATTTTTGTTGGTGCGTCAGTTCCTTATTTTCCAGGATTACAACTTAAACGTCATGTCGAGTCGACACTGATTTCCTCTGAGATTCTAGATGAGATATTTTCGGAGTAACAGATTTATTTTTAAGAATTTATTACTTTCTTTTCTCCGGAAACTGCTCCGTTTCCTTTCAAAAGCTATGTGCTGTCATCTGAAGTAGTGAACACTAGATTACGGTTCCCTATATCCCGAGTTCGACTCCGCATACAATCTTCGGTATGGTGCCGAGTTTTTCCAAACTGTTGATTTGCATCAACAAAGAAGGCACAGCCCTGGTTGGTGAATATTACCGGCTCAGTAAGAAGCAAATACGACTACAACAAAATGTTCTCTATCTTCTAATCTGTCCTCTTCACACTGTTTCCTCTGGCACATCGCATAAGTAGGGGTCATTCCCTGTGAGTTAGTCCAAGACAAACACAGTTTCCATAAATTCCATGAAAAATGGCACTTGTTTGCATGTACTTTTTCATATAAAGCAAACAAGATCCAAAAAATGGTGTCTCTAATTCTTTTCAGGATCGATTTACAATTAAAATAATACGATCCAAGCATGTATATCAAAAATAATTAAAAATTTATAAATGAAATGATTTTTTTTTAAATATCAGCGATATATCAACTCACTAAATTCAGTAATATTGACGATATATAATATATATCGATCTAAAATATATGTCGCCAAATATATATCGATAAGTAAATAAATAATATATATACGTATATATGTATTTATATATATATATATATATATATATATATATATCTATATATATGCCGACTGTGTTCCTTGAGTTCCAAAAAAGAGTTGGGAAAAATACCGGTAATTTTTCCCCAACCCTTTTTTGGAAGTCAGAGAATCCAGTCGGTATGAGTGATACAATAGCAACACATAAATACGATGCGATTAAGCGAAGTTAATGTTAAAACCCAGGAGATCTGATACCTCCAGGATTGGTAGTATCTGGTGAAATATCATCCTCAAGGAGAAGGATCTCGGCTAGAGATATGTGGAATGACAAACTAATCAAACACTCACAATGAAAAAAGTCAACATATCTCTAATATTTCTTGATTAGGCCGATTCTTAACGCTTTTAATTTCTTTTAGCAACACCAGTTGCAGATGACTTAACCCGTAACAATAACCGTTTTTCTAGTTTACATTTTTGGTACAAATTTCTTATACATATTTTTAAATGGTTTGGCTTCTTGCCTTTCATATCTTTCCTTCCACTTTATCGAATATGAAATTTTAATTTTATTTTTTATTTTCTGTTGATAAATCATTATATTATTTATTTGTTGTCTTGTATTCTATTGCTTATTTATTATTTACTTTTTTTTTGTCGAGCTATTTTGGGGATAAAAATGAAAAGAATTTATTGCATGTCAGTTCGTGTTGTTTATTTAGTTAAAAACTAACAAACCAATACAATTCTGTTTACTTAAAAATAATAAAAAAATTACAACAACAACTTTATTGTTACCATATAATAAAACATATTTTGTACAATTCTTTTTAGTGGAAAGGACTGAACTTAAATAAACTGTTATTAAAGATTAATAAGCCATCAAAGATCACTTGAAATATTTGAAATATTTTGGGGAAAAGAAGTATCAGTACGACTAAACTTGAATATAATTTTCAATTAGATAAATTTAAAATCAAATAACATTGGAGTTAATTAAAGATGGTTCTTCGTATACAAAATAAAAGTAAAATTAAACAGATTTTCAAGAATGAAAAAATTTGTCAGCTGTTTTCATTTGTTAACGTGGCAGCACTCAATTTAGCACTGACAATAACAGACTTATATTTTTAAGACCTTTTTCAGCCCAATTAAAAAATAGTTTGAAGTTAATTAAATTCAGCAAAATCAGTTACTGGGACAGCCGAGTTTTCAAAGTTGGTTTCAACGTTAACGCATTAACATTCATTGAAACCATAGTGTCAGTAAAAAAATACTATTATAAAAATTAAGTTACATGTAGGGATTTTCATAAAAATTAATTTCATTTGACATCTTATTACTAACTCATATCGCAGACAATTTTTTCTACAATCGTGAATATTTCCCATTAAAAATTTTTTGGGAACGAATTCGCAAACAACAAATATGGCAACGCCAATATATCCCCTTGAATTATTTTACTAAATAAATTCACAGCGATTGTGAATATCAACGAAAAGAAAACAAGATGCAAATCTTTCTTAATCCTGGATGGTTACTCTTCATTTTAGTACATTAGGGCTACTGTTCATTGAATCGACGAGCTGGCATTGGATATGTTTTTACTTGCCCACCATGGCGATAGCGGATGCGACTTATCGCTTCTTGATTTTTAGCACTAAAAAAGCATAGAAACGCTATTTACGTTAATTTACGTAAGCCAATGCCCATATTTTAGTTTTTCCTCAAATTTCACTTAATTTATTTTAACCCAAAATGTATATTTTACTTTTACTGTTTTGTTTTACTTTTCGTCTGAAACAAATTTACGAAACATTAACAAACAAATCACAATAGATAGACTTACCCCCCCCAGCAATTCACAATGCAACTCTTATTCCCAAAACACTCACGATATCGTTTTGGTGTGAATGAAAATATACGTTCACAATACGAGTGATTATTTTTTTTTATATTTTATTACAAACTTTAGTTCTTTTATTATTATTTTGTTTTTTTTTAAGACTCAAAAAACATTGTTCTCAGTCCTTTTGAAAACAAAAAACTCTCACATCCAATATATTATTGTATTGAATCAAGATCTATTGCGAGATAACGATGAAAATATTTGCATTTACAATTTATTTCACAGTGACCTTTTGTAAAATAAATCCAACGAAGGAGAGAAATTTAAATTTTAATTGCATTTGAAACAAAAGATAAATTCTAAAGCAAACATGTTCCTACAATATAAAAGAGTTTTTTTTTAAATATATGAAACAACACTGGATTAGTCGATTGATTAGTTTATATTTCATTTAAGTAAAACAAAACAAAATCTGTGGTAATTCCACACTTCCACAATTTATTGGCTTAAAAAGGTTAATCTATAAAAAAATAGGTGTAGGAAAAGGATGCAAATGAAGGCTTTTTAAGGACAAAAAATTCCTACATAATTTCCTTCGTATTGTAACCGTGTGAGGGCGTGTTACTTGTAAGACTATTTAGGTGATTTTTAGTTTGCAGGACTTAATATAAGAAAAATATGTTGCTTCTCCCTAGGAAAATTAAAAATTTCAAAAAGCGGGACATGATTTGCTTTAGACTTTTTTGAAAATATCGTTCTCTCATCGGATCTCCAACCAAGCTTTCCTGACTAGTTTTATGAGACTGTCCCTACACCTATTTTTTTATAGATTAACCTTTTTAGGCCAATAAATTGTGGAAGCGTGGAATTACCACAGATTTTGTTTTGTTTTACTTAAATGAAATATAAACTAATCAATCGACTAATCCAGTGTTGTGTACGTGTGTTAGTAGGTGAACCGCCTTATAACTTTTGAACGCCTTAACCGAATCAAATCAAACTGAGGGCGTGTGAGAGAGTAGTCCGAAAATTGAAATTCCTCTAAATTTGATACGATTAAAACCTGTAGATGTCTAGAAAACGAAAAAAAAATTGCAATAACAGACTATATAAAAGGATTTTTTAGGGACAACTTTGAAACAACTTCATCGGTCGATCGCCGTAGCTCGGGCCAAAAGGGGTCATTCCGTTCGTAAGATATCATGAACGAAAAGATTTGAAAAAAGTGACTATTTGTTGACTCCAAAATTATATATCTGCTTTTTGTACTGTCGATTCTCTTAAAGTAATTGAAAACTATATCAACCACAACTCAGTACATGGAAATCGGTTGATTTGAAAATTAAAATGATAGTGTTTTAGCTAGAAGAGATCAAAAGCTCAGAATAACCCAAAAACCAGGTTGGGAAAGTTTCCAGGGTGGTCATTGGGGTTACCGTTTTCGATATATATTTCTTATCGATTTCAAAATCCTTTACAATTTTCCTGTCTTTTAATATGCAAGCAAAATTAAAAAAATACAACAATCGACCTGATTTTTCGCCAACGAATTCCACAGTTTGTAACAGATTAAAGAACTATTTTAATATTTTAAAAACTGTCGCATACGAAGGTGGAAAACGCCAACCATAATTAGGCTGAATATTACTCGAATGATTTTTGTTCAAATAATCGATTCAATCAGTCAAATTTTTGATTCACTTTTCTAACAACTCTTCTGTTTGAGTGCTTAAAAATTTATAGATTAAATTGCTCATAAAAAAGGCCAGCGAATAACGCTGATTCAATAAATCAATAACATCACTGATGTTTGTTTGATTACCTTTTGAAAAACAAAAATTAAACGGCATGAGCAGCCATACACGTAAAAACAGCTGTTTTCATTTGAATAGAAAACTGCACCAATTGTTTTCTCGCCAGGACGATTATAATGACGACTAAACAGACAAAATGCTCTAAAAGTGCATTGCAAAGTATCAAATTTTTAAAGTTTAATTTCCAGAATTTGGCAGCGTTATTGTAGCGTGCAATGATTCATGATTACCAGCTGTCAAACTACAGCTGTTTTTAACACACTCGATATAGACATGTTTAGCTAAATCATCATCATCATTATAAAACTGCAATTTGTACCCAAAAACTTTTTTCAGTTAAAAAAGCTTTAAAATTAAAAAATATATTTTCTTTGATACGAAAGTCAAGAATGTCTTCCTTTATCTGAATTTTTTTTTTTTAATTTTGCTTGAACTCATGTCAGCTTCACTGCTTGCAAATGAATAACATGCACATACACATATTTACTCATGTATGTATGTGTGCATAATATCTCTATTTTATTTATGATTTCATGGCTATTTCGCATCAAAATTTTGCCTTAAAAAAATTACTTCTGTCGTCCGTTAATTAAGTTTGCGGAAAAACTGCTTTGCTCGTGTAAAATTTCCATGAGATAAAATTGAGCATGAATTGTGCCGTTTTGCAGCGCGATGAAGGGCTTATAGTCTTTTTTTATTTTCTAATGGTCTGCTGTTGTTGTTGTTGTTTTAATAAACTCTGCATTCAATTCAATGCGGGAATATATGTTAATTATATTAGTCGCTGGTTTTAATTTGCTTTTATCTTTCATTTGAAAATAGTTATAACAAACCGAAAAATGAAAACGTATTCGGTTGCAGGCAGGCCAACCAACTAAATCAAGCGGCGCGGCGATGCCAACAGTCCAACACATGCGAGTACAACAGCGTGCATGTGCATGTGCATGTGCAGTAGTTCAAGTGCATGCGGCCAACCGGCCATATATTTTTGTAAACTACAGAGCGAGAGAATATTTTTGTATTCATTTAGAAAATTGAATAAACAAAATAATAAATTTACTGGGTCTTTAGCATTCACATGCCACCAGGCTCTTCCCAGCCGTCCCTGCATCTGTTCATACATCAAACCCTCTTTAAAACAGAGTGTCCATAAAAATTGCACGGTTTTATATAAAATTATTAATTCATTTTCGCTCGTATTCGTTTTGAATGTTTATGTACAACTTTTGATTTTGTAAATACAATTTTCGTCTAAATATTATTCTGCGAGGCCTTGGCCATTAATTAGTCACGGAATTTAATTCTGCAGCTTTACGTGCTTTAGGAGTAGGTATTTTGCATGTGGACATAAACACACTATTAGGGTCGCCCCTTTTGTTGTATAAATTAGTTCTCTAAATGAAATATGTTCTTCACAAAAGTCACTTATTTATTTTTTTATGGTGTTTGTGATTATTTTTAAAAGATACAGCGGCATTGTTGCCAATTCCAGTATATTTCTTTTATGTATTTTCTAATTAACCCTGGATGGTTCCAATGAGTAGTTCATTTTTAATTTTTTGCTAGTTGTGTGTTTTTGAATACTTTAAGAAGTTGTTTCTATTGTTATGAAAACAATAAGTTGTTTTGCTTCTCATTATGCCACCATCCTGTTTTTGTTTCAAAACTCGTACTATTTTTTAAAGTCTTAATATATGAATTTTAATGGTTCTATTTATTTCAAATGCACCAGCATTCTTTGTTTCCAGAACAAATAGCTGTTGCGGTTTTGCGTTTGAATATGTCGCAGCAAGATATTGTTCTTGATCAGTTCATTTCTGAGGCTTTTTTAATGTTGTTTAACCTTAAATGGTTCCGTTCGTTGAATATACGAAGCCCATTTACTATTTATCGTATCGAATTTGAAGAGCGAAGAAAAGGTTTTATGTTCATTTTACTTTTGTTGTTGTTATTTTTTGAATAAAATTATTCACTGAAAATATTTTTGTTTATTTTTAGCTTTAAAAATCACGGCGCTAGAATTTCAAAAAATTGTTCCTCGATTCAACGAAGAGTAACTTTAATGTACATATATGAAGAGTAACCATCCAGGGTTAACTGCGGTCACTGCGTTATTTGTTTCTGTTTGCAGCATTCACCAAAGTTGATAAAGCACACCCATGATAACTAAATAAATAAATATTTATTTATTTTTTTAATAGATGTGGCAAAAAACATTTTTTGTCAAAAAAAGTTTTCTCTAATTTTAAGAGATTTTCGCCCAAAAAGCAACAAAATTTTTTTATTCAAACGAAGAAAAATAAACAGAAATAAAAACATTTTCATAGCACGAATGAGATTTTATAATCTCCAAAATATATTTCAAATCTACATGACATCGTCAAGGTTTGATAGTCAGGCGTCGTAGTTGTGGTTGTATATGTCGCGTAACTTTCTAATATCAGCATGAGTATGAGTGTCAGAATACGTTGTTGCATTACGGTTTCATGGTTTGTAGTTGAGTAACACCAGGGGAGAATTTCAAGTTTTCTGTTTCTTTTTTGCTTTCCGTGATTGTGGAATGTGTGATCGGACAACAAATCTATGTTGTATTCTTTGAATTTGACAATATAAAACAAACAAAAAATTGCGAAGAACAGACAACAGCCAAAATTATACAACAGACGTGCTGAGATAACAAAGACTGGAGTAGAGTGTTTTTAGACATTTAAACACTAAAAATGCAGAGCAACTCAAACCATGGATTTTGTAACAAATAGGAGGCGAGAAAGAAGTTAAAGTGTGGTAAATATTTAAGTAGAAATTTTTGTTTATATCCCGCAATAACGAAGTCAGGACATAAATGAAACACAACACCCACAGAAATAACTATTTCCTAAAGGGATAACTAATTTTTAATGGCTTACTAACTTTGTGGTGTGGACAAGGGGTCTCTCTCGAAACTCTTTTGTTTTTAATTTGCCATATTTAAATATTAGTTGTCTTTTACAAAATCTGCGACAATTGCTTCAGTTAACAAAGTTGTTGTTAATCGGCTGGATTAAAAGATGCTTGGCCACATAATTATTAGAAAAGTTGTGCTTACGGGCGTTCATAATTCTTATTCTTCTAGACGAGTTCAACCCTAAGAATGTACACGGAATAAGAAGAAGCATGTAGACGTGTGACAAGCGATAACTTAATATGAATGTGTATTAAAGGACTTATAATAAACTTTGGTATTACTAACGTTTTGCCATAGTTTTTTGTTGTTTGCTATTATAAATTTGTTGTTGTTGTGCTGCTTACCAAAGAAGTCCTAAAATCGTAGCACTCTTTCTTGTACGTTTATGTCTTGTCATAAAACAGCTGTACAAAAAAGCTCTGAGTCGATAGTTACAAACTCGTTATACAATACGGCGATAGTTTCTATTTGCCGCCGTTACTTATGAATGATTCATTAATAGCAGATGGCTAAAAACTAATTTCAAAGTGTGTTTTTCGTACATTAAATCATATTTTAATAAGATGAAATTAAGTAAAAGATAACTAAATCGCAAAATCTAAACTTATAAAGTGTAAAATTTCCATAATTTAACTTAAGTAACAGGCAGCCACTGAACGATTTTCAGTTTGCCGCCGTCAAATTCATTTAGCCGACCAAGTGATTATAATTGATATTACAACAGAAAAAATATGTAGATGGTATTCTTTACTCACCTTTGAGAATCATTCAAAAATTGTTGGACTATTTATATTTTTACTATTCATATTTTACTATTCATATTTGTATATTAAACTATTTAATTATTTTTACACGCGCAAACCGATTACCGTTCAAGCAACTATTTATTTATGTGATAAAACACAACACTTTTTCATCTTTTCAATAAAAACAATAAACACTAAATGCTTTTCTTTCTTTAAGAATACGAAAAGCAACGTAACAAAACAAAATGCCTCTCTTCACAGATTCTGAGTAAGCACGGCTTTAAAAGGATTCCACATGAAAAACACTTCAATGAATAAAATACCAACAACAACACGTTGATATTATACATATTTCAGGAATGTACATACACACCAACATATATAATACATATTTAATTGCAGCAACAAATGTCTTATTTGTTTAATGAAATATACAACTAAAACTAGAATTCACAACTTCCACAACTAATTTTATAAAATTTTACTTAATTAAAGTAAAATATTGAACACTTTTGTCATTATTAAAAACTTGAAATCGATTAAAAGAACACTTGAATTGAACGAAACGCAAACGCGACTGTTTTATTTTCTTTAAGAATGTGGAAAGCAACGGCACAATACCTACCTGCATATCTTCTATATGACTGATGCAGTAATTCAAGAGCATAACAAAACACGATGGAATAACGGTAAAAAATATTTGTATTTTACTTTATTCTTATAACCTGCGGTGGAAAAAAGCGCAGGGTTGTATTCTTCTTTTGGAAGTACGAGTTTCCCAATCTATTCCATAATTATATATATTTTAAGATACGTTACTTTTCCACTTCTATCTCATTGGCTCTATAAACTATAACATAATGGCTTTCAGAAGGCCTGTGTATTGACCCTAGTGTTGCATGCACGTATTCATATTCAATAATAAGAAACAGTTTTTGGCTAATTAATATATATGTATATATATATATATATATATATATATATATATAAATGTGTGTGTATATATGTGTGTATATATATATATATACATATATATATATATATATATATATATATATACATATGTGTATACACATATGTATATATATATATATATATATATATATATATATATATATATACATATGTATATATATATATATATATATATATATATATATACACATATGTATATATATATATATATATATATATATATATACATATGTATATATATATATATAAATGTGTGTGTATATATGTGTATATATATAAATATATATATATATATATATATATATATATACAAATGTATATATATATATATATATATATATATATATATGTATATATATATATATATATATATACATTTGTATATATATATATATATATATATATATATTTATATATATACACATATATACACACACATTTATATATATATATACATATGTATATATATATATATATATATATATATATATACATATGTGTATATATATATATATATATATATATATATACATATCTATATATATATATATATATATATATATATATATATATATATACATATATAGATATATATATATTATACATACATATATATATATATATATATATATATATATATATATATACATATGTATATATATATATATATATATATATATATATATATACAAATGTATATATATATATATATACACATATGGATATATACACATATGGATATATATATATATATATATATATATATACATATATATATATATATATCCATATGTATACACATATATATATATATATACATACATATGTATATATATATATATATATATATATATATATACATATGTATATATATATATATATATATATATATATATATATATATACATATGTATATATATATATATATATATATATATATATATATATGTATGTATAATATATATATCTATATATGTATATATATATATATATATATATATATATATATATATATATATCTTATAAGCGAACTTAATATATGCTTTTGCGGGTTTTTGTTGTGGGAAATATTTTTTTTATAAATATTTTGTTTTATCAAATATATTTGATATAATCTACATATTTGGGGTATTCACACTGTAGTCATAAGGTCATAAATCCTAAAACAATAGCACGAAATATATGACTAGTGTGAACGACCCGTCATAACTTTGTATGCTATTTTAAACACCGATCAGCTGATAAGATGACAACACAACGATATGAACTGAGCACATTTTCTTTCGCTTCGGCAATTGAAAAAAGTTTCAGTGGCTGCCAGTTGCATAAGTTAAACGAGAGCAATTTTTGTCTAGTTTATATTTAGATTTTGCGATTTAGTTCTCTTTCACATATTTTTATTTTATAAAAATTTGATTGAATATACAGACATATAGATATGAATAGCCGTCTTTTAGTCATGAATCGTATATAAATAAAGGTAGCAAACATTTACTATCGCCGTAAAACAAAAACATATCTGAAAGAGTGCTATTATTTTATGACTTTTTTATATGCAGCACAAGAACAACTTTTTTCAACTCGTCTAAAATATTATGACCTTATGGCAATATGACTAAAGTTGTATTGGATTAAAGACAAAAAGCCGGATGCGCCTTTAATCGATTAAAAGTTGTCGACTTTAGAAGGCGAAAAACGCCAACTGTAATTAGCGAAAATTATTAAAGTACCCCTTCACTTAATGACACCTACGAATTAATTGTTTATTTAGGACGTCAAGTTAAGAAAAATTATTAAGTGATTCATAGCTTTTGTGATGATATTTATTGCACCGAATTAATTGAGAAGCGACGTCTTCCCAGCCTTGGAAATGTTTTCTATATATCAGCAATATCGTAATTCCTTAGTTTTATTGAAAGAACTTAGGATACGGTCACATTTGACCAAATAGAAAAGCGTAACCACTATTTTGGCATCCAGATACGTGCTAATTGAGTTAAACACTTTCCAACAGTACAGGATTATACGTCACTGAATATTTGCTATGTGTGAAACCTTCTCAGTTTTGAAATCATAATACATATCTGAACTTCCGTGGCCATACCATTGCCTGGTGTAACCGCACCTTTACGTTTAAAATAAATTTTCGTAAGTTTCGTGAGTGGTCGATGAGTGTAAGAGATGTATCAAATGTCGATATATTTAAATATTCTTAAAAAACTCCAAGACCTTTAATGACGGCCTTCGTATTAAAACACACTTGCTTGCTACTTTTGGTGTGTGGACTTATCTAATCGTTTGAAGAGGTATGACTGAGTGAATATCGTGTAACTACATCTCATAAGCTTTACAACAGCATCTCCATGTACGAACCAAAACTTTTTTTTTTTTGTGCTGACTATATGACTGTCAAAAAGCGACTTGTAAGCAGCGCACAACTGTTTTTTCTCCCTTCATATGCACTTTTTAGCACATCAACAATAGACTTTTTGAAATACCATAGAAATTCCGACAGTTGTCAGATTGTTAGAAATGTGATGAATTCATACATTTACTGACGGACAGAAAGACTGACAGGCATTTTTACATTTTGTCTTACTAGCAAAATATATTCTTTCATATACTTTTATAAAAGCTTGCAAACCATATTTTCATCATTTTAGTTTTTATTTCACTTTTTTTATTTCTCTTGTGTGCCAAGAGACAGAGAGAGGAAAAAGAAAAATAAGAACAAAAAGCAAGAAATTCAACAGAAGAACAAATTGCTGGTGGACACATTTTTGGTTCGTGATGACAACACAACCAACACTTGCCTTTTCATCAATTCTGTGCTGGTGTGTTTGCTGTTGTTGTTGTTGTTGCTTCATTTTTTATGCCGTTGTGTCAAGAATCACATTAATACGCACACTCATATGCTGAGCGGCAGACGTGCACATTTCCATGTGCGTCCAATACACGCTTCCAGATGTTTATACAAACTAAATGCTACAGGATTTGTGCTGACGATGGCGGGTGTGTTTTTGTGTCGGTGTGTCTGTGTGTGTGTGTGCGTATGTTTGCATACATGTTAGATTATGCACTGTTGCTTTCGGTTGTTACATCAGATGCCTTGAGGTGGCGTTTTTCTCTCATGTATTTCTGAATTTATATGATGCGAAGTAGATGGGAACCAGAGATATCAGTAGATGCTACTGCTTGATGTTGATGAAGGATGATGATATCTTGTCACTTGTGCTGTGCATACATCAACACATACATTAATGCCTCTGTAAGCTGTGTTATGTATGCCAGTACACTGAGAGAAAAATGCTTGTACTTAAAGAGAAATTGTGATCTGAATTGATGCAACTTTTGCACATATAATTTTACCCTGATATTCCTAAAAAATTTAAATGTATTTGAAATCTATTTTAACACAATTTAGTAGGAAGGTTTTTAATAAAACACATTTGAAACTCACTTTAAAAATTATAAATATGATTTTTAGTATATCGTTTTTAAACGTCAATTTGTTTTCTTTAGAACAATAAATAAATCATCAAATTAGTACATATTTTTGGGAATAAATAAATAAAATAAATAATAAATTCTTCCTCTTCCAAATTTTGAACTTTTCTACTCTCAGGGACTTAAGATTTCACCTTTTGTGTGAGCACAAACCGATCAGCTGATTCGTAGCAATAGAGAAAGTGCTGCCATATTTATAATAATTGAAACATAACTTTTATGCAAAATTTATTTTAAATCTTCTCCTTGAGACAGATCAGTCCTGTAATTTTTAGTAATACCTGAAATCGGTTTGAAATGTTTTTTATAAAATATTGTCATATACTTTTTTTATCCTCCAGTAGCAGTCAGCGGATGGACGCTACAAATGCAGTACATTTTGCCAGAATAGTGGAGGAGGGGATAGTGTTAAAAGGACAGATGAAGACAGATTAAAAGTCGCGAGAATTTTGTTTTTGCTATTTTAACGTTGTTACTTCGACTGATATAGATTATATTGATCGGTTTGGTCTCGCAGGTCAGTTAGGGACAACTCGCCATGGCATACTCTTATTTACTTTTCATCATATATTACAACAACACCAACGACACTTGTTTGGGTACCGGGATATTCAGGCTGTCCTGGCTGTTCCTCATTGCTGACGGAATCGCCAGGAAGGGGACAGAGCTGGAAAACTCTATGATCTGTCACTTCATAGGTATTCGCACTACAAGTTCTTAATTCAGTGTGAATCATACAAACTCGCTCAATTAAGATGGGAAAACGTGACCAACTGCCCTGTGGCAAGGGCCACATGGCTCCGCTACAACCCACGCAGAACACGTGACCTTCTTAACTTCAATAAGGTACGACTGCATCAACTTGTGAATGTCTTAACTGGACATTGTAATTTAAGGGACCCATGCAAGAAGGATGGGTCTGGAATACAACGACTTCCGCAGAAACTGTATTGATGAAGAGGAGGAGGAAGAAACAGTACTCCATATTTTATGACAGTGATCTGCCCTGAACAACGAAAGGGTAGTGGCACTGCGCTCCAACTTCCTGCCAGATTTGGATAGCCTGGCGAGTGTGGAGCTTGTTAGAATATCGGCCTTCCTAGAGCCCACAGGATAGCTTAACGTGGCAGAGAACAACTCATGAGTAGTCCCTGTTTTACGGTATCACAACGGCCCTAATAAACAAACCTAACCTAACTTTGTTACTTCACCGGGGATTTTTTTAATACAGGGGCCGACGATGGACAGTGTGAAGCGACCTGTGCTTAATCAGGACTAAATGCGGAGTCAAACTCGGGATCTAAAAGATCGTAGTCATGTATTAACTAACTCAGCCAACAACACTCTCAGTTACTTTATTTGTTTTTAATCCTGGATGGCTACTGTTCGCTGAATCGACGAAAATCACTTATTATTTATCGTACATCCCTTTTATTTTGCTCAAACTCGCATCGAATTTTAAGAGGACAAAAAATTTTAATGTCATATATTGTTTTTTAAATTATTTTTTGAATTATATATTAATCTAAAAATATTATTGTTAAGTTTTAACTTGAAAAATTATTCCGCTAAAATTATTATGGAAAAATGTTCATCCATTCAATAAACGTTTGTGTACAAATATAAACAGTGACTATCCAGGGTTAAATAAATTTATATACTTCCAAATCACTGCTTTGTTGCCAATATTACGCGCTGTTTTCTTGTCTTAAGTGCTTTTTATAATTTAAAAAGTTGACAGCACTGCTCTTAAGCAAATAAATGAATTTAATATGACCCGTAAGAAAAGTCAAATTCATACTTATTTGGTTAAAAATTTACATATAAAAAGTCAATAAGAAAATATATCAAAGCTTTTTTAAATGAACTGACTGGCTACTGCACAAGGTCACTTTTTAACGCCCTGCCGCACCATAATTTTCTTTTTGATATATTTTTTCGTCAGCCACTAACTTTTTCTCTCAGTGTGGTTCCTGCATTCATTCATATGGATGTTAATATATGTGAATATATGCATGTATAAGTACGAAGTTTAATGCATTTATTTTTGTGTGTGTGGTGCGTTGCATGCCAGCCAGCATAAACCTGCTCACATGTCCTTTTTATATGCGACTGTCTGGTTTGATGCCACGAAGGACGGTAAATGAAATTTACATATTATTGCGAGTTATAAAGAATAACAGCGTTTTTTTTTCTCTTGCTAAAAGGACTAGATATGAAAGCAATAAAAAAAATTAAAAAAATGTAGAGCAAACATTTGACGGAAGGATTTTGTAGTTTTCAGTAACAGAAATTTATAACGCTTTAAGTAGAAAGAAACACGATGACGGCTTTTTAGAGAATGTTTGTTAAAAAAAGAAAAGTTAAATTATAAAAACGGAGAGAAGAAGTTATAAAAAATATTTAAGGCAGAAAAATTGTATATATCATAGAATTAAGTTATTAAAAATTTTTAATTGAAGTGGGGAAATATTTTTCACGTTCTTCTCAACAGAAATTAAGGAAAAATTATGGATGCATTTTGCAGTACTTCACTTAAAAATTTTAAGAAGTCTGGGGCAACTTGCAACGGAAAATATGTAAATATGAAAATTATTTTTGAACATTTTCAAAATCGGTTTTAACACATTTTGAAATAAACGAGTTCTCATCAGATCCTGAAGTTTTGAAGTCCTGGGTAGCTTCGGCTTAAACTTATAACACGATCGATTTGAAAAATCAAGTCCAACGATTTGGGCACGTTGGTGAATTGTGAACTGTTCCTTTTTGAACTCCCCAAAACTTCTTTACAAAAGCATGAATACAAACTTTAAGAATCACAATCAAAAATCTTAAAAATATTTACTAAGAAAAGCTTTTTATTTTGGGCCACCCTGTACATACAAGCTGTTAAATTATGCTTTATAAAATATTGTAGACGGTTGACCCTAAACGTCATGCCCGAAATTTCCCTTTAATGGTAAACTGATTTTTCTGCTATTTTATGCTTTTTTAACGCCTCGAGTTAAAACACTTTTGGCAAGTAAAGAAGCGCATTTATCATTTTTATTCAAATTTAAATTTTCTTTGAAAAATATAATCGACTTGGTAAATATTTTCTTAGAAAAGTATAACTTTTCCAAGTTTTAAAACCATTTTCAAAAGTAGAGAAACGTATTTTTAATTTTATAAAAAAATATGTTGGAGTTGAAAGTTTCACAAGGAGTGCCTCTTTGCAAAATAAGTGAGAACATTAATTGATTAGATATATAATTTCCGTGTTTAAAAAAAAAATTCCTTTTTTACGATTTCTTTTCGGTTAAGATATTTCACGAACAGATTAACCGAATTTTTAACGTCCCGTGCCGATTTTTGGAATCGGTCGGTGAAGCCCTTTAAATGTTATTCTAAAAACCACTTTTGAAAAATGCTGTTCCAAGTTTTAATCAATTATTTTGAAATCTTCTTTCTCGAATCGTTTCAAATTCACAGGAAATCTAAGTTCAGAACGGTACAAATTTGCTATGATTCGTTTCAGTCGCTCAAAAATTATAAACGGTTTACATTCATAGTCACACCCATGCGCGCGCACACACACATATATACACAATTTTACATTTACGCGCTGGGAAACCATCCAGTATTTACAGGCCTTGAAATCAACAACAGAACAAACACCTGAAGTCTTGTGGTAGTTTATGGTTAATATTTTGGAAAGAAGAGAAGGCAGAATAAAGTGGCCACTTTTTTCAAGACAAAATTGTTCCCAATTAAATTTAAAATATTCAGCATCGAAAATATTTTTAATATCGATTTCAAGCCCCCCTGGGTTATATTGATTCTTCCTGTAAATGCAAAATTCTAGGTTTTGACTGGTTTTCATCGTTCAGATAAAAATGTAGCCATTCGGGTATTTACTTCCCCGACTCTAAAAAAATAGTCCGCATAGTTTCTTGCGGACTATTTTTCATAACGATTTCAACTCCCTGGGTTATAAATGTAAATGCAAAATTCTAGATTTTGACTGGTTTTCATCGTTTACATAAAAGTGTTGCCATTCGTGTATTTAAAAAATTTTAGTGGATATAACTCCCTGATACTTTCACCATTTTAAAATTCGATTATCCATTAAGTTATTTTATTGAATCACCATGGAGTCAAAGAGTAAATTTAAGAGCTGAACTTTATTACACCTCCCACACACACATGCTCACAAGCACAAACACACTTGCAGACATGTGACGGGTTCCCAAAGTAACTCAGGGATGCTCCAATTGACCTCAAAAAGTAGAGATCTGATAAGAACTCGTTTTTTTTTCAAAACGAGTTAAAACAGCCTCCTGATTTTTGGAAAACTTTAAATTTTCCTAGGGAGAAAATTACTCGGCATTGATGAGTCCATTTAGAAATTTGTAAAATTGAATCAATAGTTTTCAATTTTCCCATTTTTGCAGAAATATTTGCCCAAAAACATTCTATTAATTTTTGATATTTTTTAAGTTTTAATATTTTTCAGAAATGTTTTTTATTTCCCTTGATTAGTATTAATATCGGGGCATAGTTTATTATATAAATAAAAACAAACATAAAAAATAACATGAACTATCTTGCGTCCAATAACTGCAATCCTACCAAATAGAGTTGCATATAAATTCACGATGGCGTTCATAAATTCAAGCTCCCTGTGCCCAATAAATTAAAAAAAAGAAAAAAATACAAAAACTGATGTTAAATACAGCTGATAGTGCAACATGCAGTGAAATAAAAATTTATAACATAAATGCAGCCTGGAAAGAGGCAGCCGGCAACAACTTTGATCCTGAACGCTTAAACTGCATATTGAACAGGATTGTTTTTGTTTTTATGGCGTCTTCTTTGCTTTCCTTTTTCGGTTTTACTTTGTTTTTGAAAGACCATAAACATTCGACTCATGTCGGAAAAGGTGCTGCAGCTCTATTTATTGAAAAGCTAAAAGACTACAATAAATTGAACAATTCATAAACTTTGGCATTATTGTCGATAAGAACGTAGAGGAGGATGTCTGCTGTAGTAAGAGTGTGTGAGTATGTGTTTGTGTACGTGTATGTGTGTGTGAGGCAGGTGGAATAAAGTGCAGCTCTTAAATTTACTCTTTGACTCCGTGGTGATTCAATAAAATAACTTAATGGATAAGGATAACCTTTCCGATATATATTTTTATGCAACATTTTTAAAGAAATTGAATTTTAAAATGGTGAAAGTATCAGGGAGTTCTATCCACTAAAATTTTTTAAATACACGAATGGCAACACTTTTATGTAAACGATGAAAACCAGTCAAAATCTAGAATTTTGCATTTACATATATAACCCAGGGGGTTGAAATTTTTATAAAAAATAGTCCGCATGAAACTATGCTATTTTTTATGGACTATTTTTTAGAGTCGGGGAAGTATCAGGGAATTATATCTACTAAAAGTTTTTAAATACCCGAATGGCAACATTTTTATCTGAACGATGCAAACCAGTCAAAAGCTAGAATTTGCATTTACAGGAAGAATCAATATAATCTTGAAATTGATATTAAAAATATTTTCTATGCTGAATATTTTCAATTTAATTGGGAAAAATTATGTGTTGAAAATAGTGACCACTTTATGCTGTCCCTATTTCTCTTCTTGCCAAAATATTTACCACAAAGTGCCACAAAACTTCAGGAGTTTGTTCTGTTCTTGACTTCAAGGCCTGTAAATACTGGATGGTTCCAGGCATGTAAATTAAATGTAAATTTTTTGAAATAACTGCGAAGGAAACAGTCTAAAGCGTGTAAGCTCGGTGGGAGCGTAGGCTAATTAAAATAATTTGAAGGCAAAATAATTCTTTAACAGACTTATTGTGTAAAAGAGCCACAACGTTCCTCTTCATAGTGTTTAATTTGGCTTCATTCTTGCGGGTGGATTTCTAGGGCTGATCCAAAAAATAAATGTTGTTATATTTTCCCATATCTCATAGAACCGGCGCCACTGTGCTTATTTATAATGAAATATTTTTGCCTTAATACAAGTTAAAAGAAAGGCGCTATATTTAGCACCACTTTTTCTGTCTGTATATATTTTGCTTATGCTTCTTATGTTCTTTTCTACAAAAGAATGCAACATTTTTTACACTTTTTAATAGAAAAAGGCAATATTATGTAAATGAAAAAGGACTAAATTGATATGAAGCAACCCAATATTTTCTTAAAATAATTTTTGTTCCAAAACTGCTGCTCAGGCGTTAGTATAGTCGTCCTTAAATGCCAAACCAGTTTGAACATAAATCACTCGGCAACCAACAATATGATCGCCAGTTTAAATAAGTGATGCCAACTTTGAGTTCTATTCTTCAAAAAAAAACACTCTGGTTTTTTTTCATTATAAAAGGATACAAATTTATAAATGGACATATTCCATTGATGCAGCGAAAGGGACAAAATTTAGCAAAATTAATAGAAACTAATTAATCAAATTAAATTAGTTACTTCCGCTGCGTCACATTTTCCCAGGATTTGTTGCCAGATTATGCTGTCTTGATTAGGGTTAATATTGAGTTAATGTAACCAAATATTAAGTACTTTATTTATGTGTGTATTTGTAGTTGTTTAAAGAGTCGGCTATTACAGTCGGCTAAAATGGCCAGCATTAAGTGCCATTAATAAATTATTATAACCAGAGTTTCTTTAAGGAAGTTGAGCAGTTTTATTTGAAATTTTTCTTTTTAATTTATGTTTTCAAAAGTAAAAGAATGAAATTTATTTGTTGTACTCACCGCCAGCTGGTGCTACACAGTAGAATAAATGGGCAATCACAAGAGCCCTAAAAGGGACAATTATTTGCATTGCGACGTTAAATTTATAACAGCTCCAACAATAACAACAACAACAGTAATAGAGCGATATATAAAACGATTTGACTTTTTAATTATTCTTGATATTTTTATTTATGTTTTCTTTTTTCTCTATGAATTTTGATGAAACACTTTTGCACAGATTCGGTAAGAGATGGCCGTTAGAAATTTTTTTATTTTATTTTTTTATAATTTTATTTATTTTTTTTTTTTTTGTATTATTTTTTTAGAGATTTTTATTTAAATTTTTAATTACAGGTGGCTGATGGTATTCAATTGTGATTTAGTTTAGTTGTTAGATAATTTTATTTTTAAAATTTTTTTAGTTCAGTTTCCTAAATGGGTGTGATTTTTGAACACGTTTTGGTTTTTGGAAGCAGACACGAACAAATTTTATTGTTATTTTTGTTGGGAATAATGGCTCTTTTATGGTTTTTGTTTTAGAGTTGAAATGGGTTTTGTAAAAGCCGATTCGTTGAAGAGCATGGCTGTAGTAGTTGTAGCAGCAGCAGTAGTACTTGTAGTATTAGTAGTAGTAGTAGTGGGGGTGTTAATTTTATTCTTCTTTTAGTGTTGTTTGGTGAAAGAGGGTGGGCTTTTGTTGGATGATTTCTTATTCTCTAACTCTGTTGCTTTTAATTTGCTCTTGTTTTTATATTTCTTTGCTAACGATTTCAATTGTTAAGAAATTTTTATTAATATTTTGTTGCCTTTATTTGTAGCAGACTGCTTTAAATATTATGTTTTTATATGTTGAACAGCCAATTGGTTGTTTGTGTTTTTAAATCGCATTGTCTGGGAATTTAGACAATGAACCAGCATTTTCGCACAAGTGGTTTTATATAAAATCTTATTGTTAATGTTTCTTCTACTTCTTTTTCTTTTAAATTCTTTTAATAGTTGCTATTTTTCTTATAATAAGAACACGTCTTTTGAAAATGTCTTAAGCAAAACACACATACACGCACGAAAAGTGGTTTGATAGAGAGTCAAATTATTTTACCACTTGTTACCAGCAACAACAAAAGTTCCTGCATTATAACCGACATTGTCGTTAACATTTTGCTAACAATCACTATGTCACGACTACAAGAACAACATAAACAACTGTCGAACACCAACAACAGCAAGAACAACAGAAACAACCACAACAGGAACAGTAGTAGGAGTAATCGATGAATGTGTGTGTCTTAAACAGAGTTGCATTTTTATATGCTTAACGGCGCCATAAGTTTTTTGTTTTCATTTCCTTTTCCTTAACACACATTCTGTCACTCTTTTACACAACACGTACACACATACTCCAGCACACGCTGACAAATACTTGTGACTCTCTATCATAAACATAAAACGTTGTTGTTGTTGTTTTTGTCTTTTTTTTTTTCTTCTATATCATTTTTCTTAACACGTTTTAAAACTTGTGTTTCTTTCAAAGCTTTTATTAGTTTTCTAGCAGCAGGGTTGTATGCATGAGAGTATATCGCGTACTTGTTTGTGCTTTAAGGCTACTCGGGCAAATTTCCTTTTCTTCTTGTCGTCTAATGGATGCTGATAGTTGTGATAGTATTAATAATTGTGGTAATAGTAGTCGTAGTGGTAATAGTAGTAGTTGCAGTAGTTGTAGTAGTAACCAGCTATAGTTAGTTAAAAGTTGTATGGCGGGGTAAAAATGCAAGTCAAGAAGGAAAGCAGCTTTGAAATGTAGTTTTTGTTTGTTCTCCGGCTCTTAAAAATAAATAGTTGTGAAAAGTTTTAAATTTTCTTTCATCACTACGTGCCACATCATGCTCTACATCATTGTCGTCAACGTTTCCAAGTAAATCTGAAAGAAAAAAAAAATACGGACAAAGAAACATATTTTTATTAGAAGAAAGTTTGCAAGATTATTACGTTTATAAAAACGGCACAAAATGAATATGATGAGCCTTTTCCTCAGTCTCTAATAATTTCGTAATAACGATGTTAAATATGTTGAAGGAAAAAATATTATAAATAAATGGCCGTGAGGTATTCAGGCAACTGAAAAAGGTTGAAGTGAAATAACGTGGAATTAAATAGGTTCCACAAAATACAAAATGAATTCTGAAATCCAGAGTTTCATCAAATAAGTCAAGCCTGTAAAATTAAATTCACACCAAGAATTATTGTTCGGGATCAAGTTCAAACTCGCGAATTTCAAAACTATTTTGAATTTTTATTAATTGCGAAATTTTTAAAATATTTATTATAATCATCAGACTAGTAGCGCGGTTTGGTATTGATTTTTTTTTATATATAGGACCAACAGTGAAGGGCCAACCCTACACATGTAGTGCATTGTACTGGAACTGGGAAAGCAGGACAGATGAAGACTGCTTCGATGATAGAGAATCTCATTGTAGCCATTTCAACTTTTTTACTTTGCCATCTTGCATCGATGCCGATGAAAGACGGTGTTATATTCTGCTCTTTTAGTATATGACGCTGTTAATCGTTGGGAGCGTTCAGCGACCAGTGCTATGACTTCGTCGTTGAGACCAGCCGACAACAATTAACACCATCCTGCATTAATGCAGATCAGATAAGTTCGTCCCCATATTCAAAACTAAGAGCGCGGTCGAACTCGGGACATCGTAGCCTTATGAAATACTAATCCAGCCAACAGCACGCTCTGATCGACTTTCTTTCGTACCGATCAACAGGAGGATCTGATCTGTTTAACCCATGACTTAATGAAAATTGAACACGAGAAGTTCTTAAATTAATCTTAAAGTTAAATAACTTTTAGTTTATTCGAATTTCCCTGGTGCTAATCTAAATACTCCCATTTTTCTTTTTGCTTTCTTCACAGCCATCAGCTGCAGAGATGAAGGATATTTGGCCGCGCGATTGAGTTCAATTTAGTTGCCAATTATATATTAACAAGCAAACGAGACGCATGCCCTCGTTTTGTTAAATATAAAATGAGTATATTTTTATTCAAATCAAAAGGAATAAATTTCGTTAAATCATTGCTTTAATACACGATATCTTATAGAAAAGAGAAAAGTGTAGAATTGAAGAACCAGCGCTGATGAGATGGCATAGCGGTCTTGAAATCAATACTGATCTTTCCTGCTAATTTGATAATTTAAATTTTCGAATCTTCATAAAAACAACACAAATTAAAAATAATTTAATTATTTGAGCCTTAATAAGAATTCTGGTTTCTTTTAAATTATTTAAAAGTAAAATAATTCTTGTAAAAATTTTACAAAATTTAATTTAGTGTTTAAAAAAAAAAATGCTGACAAAGTTTCACCTTATTTTTTAGTTATACAATTTCTTAAAATATTAGAAAAAGAATTATTAATAAATATTTTATTAGTTGGACTTTTTGGTAAATTGAAAATCATTTAACAGTCTGCAAATCGAATTGGAGATCTGCGAATTATTTTATGGACTTGCGTGTCTTCTAGTTTTTATTAAGCGATGGAATATTTTAAATATTTTAAATATTCATCAAACGAAGCAGTTCAGATATTCAATTAAAATCTTTATAAAAGTATATATATATATATATATATATATATATATATATATATATATATAAATTTTAGACGGATCTGCATTAAACGAATAACTCCTTTTTCTGTAGTGCATCGAGCTGGAACTAAAAAGGAAAAGATATTTCTTGACGAATGGAACATATTTTACTTTGAATAGAAAAATGTATCAGCACGAATTAGATATTAAGCAAACAAATTCTTAAGCTTCTTAACATGCTTAAGAATATTCAAGTCTTTAGAATCACTTAGTCAATAAAAAACTTATTATTCAGGCTTAAATTCAAAACAGTGAATCCATGATGTATTTTTAAAGCGTTTTAAATGCGAATCGCACGGAAATAAAAATTTGATTTAAAAATTTTTAATCGAAAATAAGCAATTGAATTTGTATTAACATGAATTATTGGCATCTAATAACACTGTACAACACAGTAAAAAATGACAAGGTCCGACCTATAAATTTTGATAGAGACAAAAAAAAATTGACACGTGTACAGCTGTATTTAAAATTTACATCTGAATTTCATTTGAGAGGGCATTAAAGTTTCCCAGCTCTGGCACATTCTTATTGTTAATCGGCATAAGAATCCATGTGATCCTTTAGGAATAAAATGTGTTCAGCAAATTTATGTAAAATGTTGCGAAGAACATTTTTCTACAATATGTTAACCCTCTAAACATTTTAGCTCCTTAAATCCCTGATTTCATGGTGTTTTTGCGCTTTTTTAAAAGAAGGACAAACAGACCCATACCTTGAGGAGTGACAGGGTTAACATATTCTACAAAAATGTTCTGCATAAAATTTTACATAAATTTGCTGAACACATTTTATACCTCAACTGTAAGGATCACATGGATTCTTATGCCGATTAACAATAGGAATGTGCCAGAGCTGGGAAACTTTAATGCCTCCTCAAATGAAATTCAGACGTAAACTTTAAAAACGCCGATACACGTGTCTATCATTTTTGTCTCCTCTATCAAAATTTATAGGTCAGACTTTGTAATTTTGCAAAAAATTTTATATTGTTGTACAGTGTAACAGGCCGCTTAATAAGAAATCTTTAGTCTTTAGAAAAAATTTACTCTGCGTCAAGTACTTTCGAGTTTCTTGTAGAAAAGCTTTCAATTCATAAAAAAACAGGCAGCCAAGTGCAACTACGCGAGGAGTGAAACACTTCCAAGTCTGTATTCAGATTTTATCTCTATGACTGAGTTTTTATATCTATGACTGAATGGAAACGAGCTAACAAGCGGTGGTAACAGCACACGAAGACTGATGACGGGAATGCAGTCATTTCCGGTCACACCATTTTTCTCTTGTGCCTGGTTTTACAGAATTTCGAAATCTACGAACCAGCAACACTGTTTCTGCACAAATCTTTGCAGTGGGAGACTGTCTTGTCTTGCATCTAGATTAGATCTGGAGTGGGTTTTTAAGTTATACATCTTTTTTAAACAAAGTTTTTGTCGTTGGGTATTTTGGCAAGTTTTAAAATGCGGTAAAATTTATTTTTATCGCTTAAGGGAATTTGAGCCAACTGAATGATCAAAAATTCTTAAAGAATTAAATGCAAACCGTTCAAATCTTTTTTTAATGATTAAAAATTACTATAGTATTATAAATAAATTGTGCGCGTTTCAAACAATTCCTGTGATTATATTTTTATTGATTGTAAATCTTTTTAACATATTTTTTTCATTGAATTTGAACTTCTCTCCGTTTTTGGTAGTTTTAACTTCAATCTTTTAGTTGCTGGCAAAGTTTTAATGAACACATTTTTCATTTTATGCTTGCGCACACACGCACACAAACACCTTGACATCAGCTGTCGCAATCAGGCTTTGAAAATTTTATAAATTTTTTTCCTGCAGCTACTGAATATCGTTCGTGTATTTAAATAAATCCAACAAATTTTGTTTTGTGGCTTTTATGTGTGTGTGTGTGTGTGTCTGCGTGTGTTTAGCATTTTGGAACTCTCTCTTAAGGAATTAATTGAATTGACATTTTGTTGACAGTTGAAAAAATTAATTTTTATATTTTCTCAAACTCCTTCGTAGAGTTGATGTTGACTTATTTGTGTTTATGTGATTGTGTGCAATAATATTGGATTTTTGTTACCAGAGATAAATAAGTTTTGGTACATCTCTGGGGAGTTTGGGGGAGATTTTATGATTAACAAAGTTTCCGTGAAAACTTTTTTCCCCAATTCCTTTTTTATTTTTTTGGAATTGATATTATCCTTTTTTGCGTATGTATTTCGACATTGAAACATTTAGGCTCATTATGGTTGTCACAGTCGTGGCGAAACCGCCAGAGTGTGGCTACACTTTCTATGTGTTAATCACAGGAGTCGTTTAATTTCACTTACGCCTAAGACAATAGCGATAAGGATACTGTGAAATTTTTTTACTATTTAAAATTGCAGATTCAGTTAAGAAAGTTCTTCAAGCAGTAATAATTTCCTTTATATTGTATTTCAGAACCGAACGTCTGTTAACACAATTTACTAGACTTTTTGAGTTCAATTTTTTTTAAATACTTTAAGATTTCTGTAGTATTTTCCATAAATATATTTATTTTTTATATTTATTTTAGGTCTGCCTCCAAAACTCTTTTTGTATACTTTTTAATCAGAAAATGTGTTTTAAAAACTTTTTAGTGGAGGTAACGATGAACTTCATATGAAAAGGAGGTAAATTTTTGGGCCACAATCAAACTCAGACACGTCACTCACATAAAAGTTTAAAAAGAGAAAAACTCCAAAACAAATTGAAAAAGAAGCAGCACGCAGAAAATTTGTTTAAAATTATTTATCAACTATTTTTTCACAATATTTTTAACCATCAAAGGCAAAACACATGCAAGTGCTGGCAAAGGCCACAAACAACATTAAAAGCTTAAATGCATTTAAGCCACTTTTGAACTCAACAAAAAAAAAAAGAAAAAAAAATTAGTTTCGAACTTAATTTAATTTCGTACAGGAACATAAATAATTTTGCAGATTTTTAAACACAAACGTTTCAGAGGAAATTTTCCACACACTCACACCATTATATTTCACAAATATTTTAAGTAATTATTAAAGTTTCATAATATTAAATTAATTAAGAAACTTTTGCCTAAATGTAAAGCAAAACTATTAAACGTGTTTGCTTGAGTTTGAATGTTGAAAAATCACTGTCAAGTCTAAATGCTAATTTGGACAATAAAATCTACAGACAGACAGACAGACAAACAAATAACATGGACGTCATTAATATACAACATTTTCAATTACAAATTGTTCTCCCCAACACACACACAAATGCTCTTTCTCTATTATCTCTCTCACCAGCTCTCACTCTTTTTTAGTTAATGGCATCAAGTGCAAACTTTTGCAAGTGTGTGATTGTGTTAGTGTTATAGTTTTTTTCTTTTTTTTTTGCAAACAGCCACACTTCCTTCCTCTTACCTTTAATCTTTTATTTCCTTTTTAGATGAGGGGGAATAACAATAATAAAAATCAAAATGTCTTGGTCTACATATTTCAGCTGCAATAAATATGTGCCAGTGTGCTGTGCGACGAACTTGTGTATCAAACAAATATTATTCTCAAGTCTTGTTGCATAGAATAATAAATTCCAGCCAACAATCACCAGCCAACAATTCACAGTTTTTATTGCTGCTTTAGCTAAAACAACAACAACAACAACATCCATCTTTATTATTATCGTCATCATCATCATCATCGTCGTCATCAGTTGCAAATGTTTGCCATTCCAATCACATTCACTGCCTGCAACAATAAAACTTATTCTAACGACACTCATAATAAAAGTCATCATGATGTCGCTGCTTAATAACAGTGGGCTGGCTGTTCGTTCTATTAAAATATTAATTGGAAACAGTTGTTGCAGTAATTGAATTAAATGCTTTTAAATGGATTTTCTACAGACTTATTCAGAACTATTTTCAAATAGATTCATATATTTCTTATTAATTAGATGGCTTAAGGTGTAGAACTCTAAATAGAATCCCAGGAAATATGGAACAACGGTTTAGCCGACAAAAGCCAGTCTTTGAATTGGAATTATTTGTCATCTGATTAACGCTGCAGTTATATTGTGCGATTTTTTACAAAAAATAAAGCTGCTTGTCAGTCTTGTTTTCTACAAATAGTTGCTTCTTTTTAAAGGGTGTGCAATTTTGAGGTTGAGAAGCAACAAGACACTTTTTTGTTGTTGTTAAATTCATTTTTATTGACAATAAAGTAAAATAGAAATCTGGGAATTCATAAGGAAACATAATGCCGGCACGTCAGCTGCCGTGCGCTCTTTTTTTACAAAATTTTTAAACACATTTTGCTGTGAAGCGTCGCTGGTCACGTCAGTGCTTTGCTGAGTTGATCACTTCACCGCTTCAGTTGTTTGTGAGTTGTTCACGTGAATTTATTCTCTGAAATGGCCCAGAGAAAATAATACAACAGTGTTATATTATAAGAACGAGGCGGTCAAATTTTTCATCTTAGATTAGGATGCAGAGGATGACCCCTACATATGGCGTGCTTGAAACCAGAACTGGAAAGAAGGGGACAGTGTTAATAAGTCAGAGAAGTTTGTTTTTGCTAATAATACTTTTTTCCTCTCTGTTAAATTTCTAGCGGCAGATTCCGTCGTCGGATATGTTCACCGACCAGTGCTGTGCCCTCGTCAAGGGGGCAAACCTACAATAATTAACACAGTCTTGTTTTGACTCAGATCAGAATAACTTGACACCGAGTCGAATTGGGAATCTAAGTCGTAGTCTTTCTACTTAAGAAATTAATTGACCGGAAAATATCTCATGAAATAAATGAATTATTTGGCCGACAGTGAAGTTTTTGGCACCGTCTTTTTGAAATCGAAGTTTACGGACGTCAGCATTAGGATTAGAATTCATGCTGACGGCATTTCATTGCTCATGCTCGACTAAATATGGCCGATGATTTTGCTCGACCACAACTCCCAGCTTACGATCATTATCTTTTGATAAAGTGGCTTTTCGTGGAGTACTTGTGGAATTCGTGAGCCCCATATGCAACTGTCTAATTGTAAAACGACAGAATCACTAGAGATGATTTTGTCGCTAAATGTATTCTTACCGTTCACACAATTAACAAAAATTGAACAGAAATAATATAAGGCAGGGCTTCATGCGTGAACGCGTGAAGATGAAGATCTCAACGCTATATGTTGCACAACTGTTCAGTTACTGCGAACGTCGACCAGTTGATGTTGCAGACCGACTCGCAACACTTTGTTGTTTTCTATTATCAGCAACATCACCGTGAGCCTTAAATTTAGTAATTAAATTACGCACAGTGGTCTCAGAGGTAGTTTGAATGCTAGAGAAAGTTGTTGGAATTTGAACAAGTGATCGAGTAAAATTTTCAGCATTTGAATAGTTAATTTCTACAACTAAAATTCTTTGTTCGAGAGTGTAAAGTTCCACGTACGAAACTTCCCAAATTTTTACTCAATAAATTTAAGATGATGGCATCTCCATACCTGACATTTCATTAATTGACAGCCAATTCATTTGCTGAACTCAAATTTCTGCACCCTGCAAAACATTTTTTTTTGTACGATCAGCACTCAGGAGAAGACCCCTACACATGGTGTGCATTGCACTGGAACTGGGAAAGGAGGACAGATGACGACTGATTAGAGGATAGAGGATTTCATTGTAGACATGTTTACTTGCCGAAGAATATTTTTGCTACGAGTACCGATGAAAGACGGTGCTGTTTTCTACTCTTTTAGTACATCACGGTGTTAATCGCTGTTGGAAGCGTTCAGCGACCCTGTGCCTTCGTCTTGAGACCAGCCGACAACAAATAACCCAATCCTGCATTAATGCAGATCAGATAAGTTCGACCCCATATTCAAGACTGAGCGCAGAAACGAACTCGTGAGATAACGCATCGTAGCCTTGTGTAATAATACTTCAGCGAAGAGTATCCTCGTTTAACTCTCTGCGGTTACAAGATTTTCTTTTTGCAAATATTATCTTCATGATATTCTAGCCATCAAAATTACTTCTCATACAAACAACATATCGTTGCTACACAGTCTTATAAATACGAAGCTTGTGTTGACCTTTTTCTTAAACATGATTTTTACATCTGCTATCCCTGAAGAAGACGTTGACGATGCACATCAACAGCTATTGTGCGGCATGTGCTGCTGTTAGTTTAGTTGTTGGCAAACAATCTAATCAATTATGTTAATTGTGTGCAACTATTAAAGATCCAAACATCTGAACAGAATACATTTTCCAACAAGATTTACTAGAGTTTACTAAAAGCAAGACGAACACACACACACACACACTCGCATAGAGTTTAATGATATAATTTGAAATTTACTTTTACGTAAAAGAAATAGAATTTCAGTTGTTGGCTCCTTTAGCAGCTGCTGCTTGCACACAATTTTCTGTGGCTGCATGTTTGTCATTTTTCGAATAATTGTGTCTCTACACAATAATAAATAAAAATAATAGTTTTAGACAGACGGACGGACAGACACACACACACAGAGACTGGTTGATAGCTGGAGAAAAGCAAACGTAGTGGTTGCGAGAAGGGGGGAGAACAAGAAAACTAATATTTATGTTTGCATAACAAAAACAACTGCAACAGCAATAATTGTTAGTTTATAATTTTTTGCTTGAAAGTTTTCTGTTTGTACCATTTGAAAAATAGACGTTAATTAATATTAAGTATGAAAACTAAAGACAAATATTTGATATATAAACAGCAGTGGAAAAGGTTTTTTTTTCGCAAACACTTTTTTGTTTTGCGGCTCATTTTGCAAGAAGAGGGAGGGGGAAATACAATATTTATTTATTCTATAATTGAGGCACTTAAAGTGAAGTGATGTAAAAATGTGTTAACAGCCATAGAAAACTGATAGAGATTTTACATATTAAAAGACTGTTCTGAGTCATTTTAATGGCCTGGAACAGGAGCGTTGAAGAATTGTGATGGAGTTACGTGTTGAGAGTTCTTGATTGAAACCAGCCGGGCATTAATTAACTCAACCACACTTCAATGCAGATAAAGAGAATAATTTCGGAGCTAAAATTCAAGCTGCAACGATTCATAATAATGCAGCCACATCTCGAAAATAATTCTGTTGGTGTTTCTACACCGTTTACTATTGACAGTAACATTTTGACCATCATCCTTTTTGAATGCAAACGGGCCAAAGATTCCACCAGTCTATTTAGTGCATCCAACTGAAGTTTTCTGTGGATTTAATGGTCTTCCAACAAAAGCTGGTGATTCTCCTCTCCCCAAAAGTGACAATACTGCTTATTTACGTACCCCTTCAGCCAGAAATGGGCTTCATCGGAAAATAAAATTTTGAAGGGAACAGTTTGACGAACAAAACAATTATTTTGATTAATAATCTCAACAATTTGCGCGCGTTTTTTTTTATATTTTATTACTAATTTTTTTTAACAATCTGTAACGACTTGTAAGAACTAGAAAGAAAATTATGAATTTTTCCACTATAAACGTCAATTGAAATAATTTTTTTATAATTAAAAAAAATGTATAATTTGATTATGGTTTACGTTTTTCGTCTTAAAATGTGAACATTTGTAATACACTAAATCTAAACAGCTGATTTTATCTTCGATCCGCTATAAATTATCGAGTTTCAAGAGCAAAAACGTCAACCTAATCGACTAATTAAGTATTTTCTGCATTCGTTTCTATTATTGAAATAAAGTAATATTTCATTTTTCCTTCAAGAAAAAAAAAAGGTTATACACAAATAAAGTCTGAAGTGAATACCATTATTGCTGTTCCATGCAATTTTTCATATGAAATAAAAAATTTTTCGTTTCAATCCCATTTTAATAGGCCAATTGTTCAAAAAGTGTTTTTAATTCAGTTAGACTTCATAAATATTCCAAGAAAAACTCGACATCAGTTTTATATATTTTACCCACACCATAGAGCAGAACAGCTGCTTTCAAAAGCCGCTGCACTTGTATCATTTACCACTTTTTAGGAGGCTAAGCTGATTGTGATAACCGTTTCTCTTCGCACCGATTTAATTATGAATAACAATACGAGAACAGTATAAAAAGGATGATAATTTTCTGTGGATTTAATGGTGTTTCGAAAAAACCTTGTAGATGGTTCTCACTCTAAATGGAATAGTTGTGCTTATTTATGTACCAACTTAACCAGAATTGGGCTTCATCGGAAAATAAAATTTTGAATGGAAGAGTTTGACGAACAGAACAATTATTTTGATTAAGAATTTCAACAATTTCCACGCCTTTCTCTGGTGCATCTCGATTCATAATGAGATTTCAAAGAAAACTAAACAAAAAGCAACTACCAGCTGTTAAATGGCTGCTCAAATGAATTAGTGATGCCAACTCAAAGTTGTGGCACTCTGAAAAAAACTGTATTACATAAATAGCGGAACATCAGCTTTTCTCTCTTCGAAATAAATAACTTTTTATTCTAGTCCAGTGAAAAAAATTTCAACAAATTTCTGGGGAACTAATTTTTCTTTAATTCCAAAATACCAATAAGTTTTTATTATCGGATGGTCAAAAAGTTATTATTTAAAATAACCAGATAATTTATTAGGAAACTTGGATGTTAGTTTTTATCATCCCAAAGAACTATTCAAAAACGGCTGTTCAAAAGGTACTGATGCCCACTCAAAGTTGTGACACTCTAGAAAAAGAGATATTCTTTCTGCTTCCCCTTAAAATTCCTCTTGAATCCTTTTAAAATTCCTCTTTGCTTTTGATATTTTAAAATAAATTTTCATCAAACGAACTATTCTTGTAAGATATAAACGCCTTCTTGGTAACACAAAAACATAACTTTCAACTACTCAAAAATCACTATCAAACTAATAATTTCCATTAACTGAATGGCTGTGAACAATAGCTGCAGCTAAACTGCAATATCTGGCTTAATACGGCTGCAAGATGCCAAAGAAAATACGGCTGCAAGTTAATATGCAACACAACGTTAAGATGTTCCAGCGTTTGTTTCATAAATTCAAAGTTTCATAAAGTCGCATTAACCTGTACGAATATTTGCTGCTTATTTCAACGCATAAATGAGCATCAAATCAGTGTCGCATAAAGACCTGCTGCAAGTAGAAACTCTGCAGGAGTGTGTGTGCATTTATGCGAGCGCTCACTCTTAAAGCCTGAATGAAATATCACAACATAAACTTTATTTAGCAGGAGCAGCAGAAACAACTATATGCCAGGGAGAATATTGTCATCATTGTTTAGTATCCTTTCACGAAACACACACCGAACGAAGTCCTTGAACTTCATCGCATATTCGTAGCCATTCTTTGTGTTCAGATACTTGCCGTGTGAGAGCAAATAATGGAAGTTATAACGACAACTTAATTTTGCATGAAGAAAAGGAAACAGCGTTGAAGTGCTTTTAATAGCAAATGTGCATGAGTGTGTGTGTGTGTGTGTGTGTGCAAGCTGATTGATAAATAAACCCAGCAGCCTTAAGGACATGCATGTCTGTTTAACCCTCTTGTAGCTGATAAGGCTCGTGAAGAACTTTGGCGTTTTCAGCTTAATTATAATACAATTAATTGTAATACAATTTTAAGAAATTTTATTACTAAAAGTTGAAAAATTTTCAGAATTTTATTAAATATTAAATTAAATGTTTTACTTTCGCACAAGAATTATTATTCTTTCAAATAATTTAAAATACAAAGACAAGAATTGTTATTCAGCCTCAAGCTCAAACCCATTAATTTATTAATCATTTTTAACTTGTATTACATTCAATTTTTATTAATGTCGGTTTCTTTTCTAAAAAATAATGTAAAATTTTTCACGATTTTGAACAGAAAAATAATTTCTTTTTGGAAACTTTCCAAACCACTACTTTTTAGAAAATATGTTACATGTTTTCGAGAAAAGAATACGCTACAAGATTCCAATATTTAGAATATTTATTATTATCGTTCTTACAAATATTGAAAGAAAAATTTCATTCGTAAGAACGTTTAATTATCCAGTAGCTTTTGCATTAACTGTTTGTTGTTTGTTTGAAGGTGTTGTTATAGGAAACGTTTAAAAGAGTATTAATAAAATAGGAACAAAAACTATCAATTAACTCCTTGAATCTGTTGTGTCATGCAACAGAAAGAAAATGTTTAATCTAAAAGTATGACATCTTTCTTTGTACTTGAAGGCAGCATACAAACATCAACAAACTTTGAAGAGTTAACAATTCTCAGAACTCCTTTTTTTCCTCTTTAAAAATATGTGCGTGTGTGCAACATCACATTCTAATACTGATATTTATGGCTCTTTGTTTACATGCTTGTGAGTGTGTTAGTGCAATAAAAAAAAGAACTTTGTTGTTGTCCTTTAATGTGTAAACACACACACACCTTTTTCATGTTTAGTTTCGATTGTGCTTGTAGCAAATCAAATAAATAAATAATCTATTGCAAAAAAATGTGTTGTTGTACCGTTTGATTTCCTGGTGTTTGTGTATATACAAACAAGCACTCACACACGCTCACTTGGTAGGCTTTTGATTGGTCTTTTAATATTCATTGAGTCCTGCTTGTGGGAAATGATTGCGAAACTTAAAATAATGGTAAAAAATATTGTATGAAGGGGTTGGAGATTTATGCTGATGAAATTAGTATATCACCGATATATATATTTTATATATAAATGTGTCTGAAACTTGTTCAATTGGCTCTGAAGTGATCTATTTTATGAGAATATTTTTCTATTCTCCTTAGCCGTTATCCTGTGCTTTCACATACAGCATGCGATTTTAATGGGTTAATTTTTACCCAGTACAAAATATTCATGTATTTATTAATTTGGAATCATGTTTTTAACTAAATTTATTGCCTTCTTACTATTTTTTGAAATATTTGGCTGATGTGGACAAGAGCAGCAACAAACTCCTTTGGCTAGGTTGCCAAACAAGTGAGTTATTGTTGTGACTTTGATATATGTTTTAGACTTCTCACTTATTAAAGTGGAAGTTTGAAATATATATCTTTAGCTATTCTAAGAAATGTTGGGTAAAGGTTCCCTAATGATCTGCATTAGCCCCAGTGAAATGCGCATACGAAGTAGCCAAAACCCCTCAATTGATCACTTTGAATTTTTTAATATTATTTCGGGGAAAATAATCAGCATATAATTAAAATTAAATAAGACGACTTTGAAGAAACTTTTTGTATGAGAGCTTTCGCAAGATCGTTCCTCGTTTAGTACGTTCGCTTATACGTCTTATTCTTATTTTTAATCCGAAAATATCTTTAAGAAACTGTGATGAGTAATAAATATTTGTTGGCTGCTATTCGTGTTTTATTTATCGTGTTATTTTTATATTCAGTGACAAAAAGTTGTTGGAGTTAATTAAACGTCTTTCATACCGTGTTCAAACATACCCCTTAATTGCGCAATTAAGGCAAGGCCTTAATTGACAACAATTTATAATACAATAAGTCAATTGATTTATTGAGCAATTAGTAGTTAATTGTCTCACTAATTGCGTAAAACTCGAATTGCAACCCTGGTAAGAAGTCTGTTTATTAAAAACTGTGTTCAATAAGCAAAACGATTTCCTATAATAGCGAGCCAACTGTCAAAAAATATACAAACATAAAAACAAAACGAACTGAATTTTCAAACGGACTGAATTAATAAATAAATAAACAAAACAAAATGGCTGGTGAAGAAGGTGACCTTTGAGTTGCATTTTGCTGGAATAATTAAAGAAGGAATAGCTGCTGCTTTTTCAAAGTTTGTAAAATTGTCAAGTTTTCGATCGCTATGACTCCAAGGGCTCCATATTATTATATGATAGTAAACATTTTTTAAAATCAATGTTGGCATTAATTTTTAAAATTTACAAACACGAATATTCAGGAAACAAATAAAAACAATGTTATTTTCAGCTGCCAAATGATAATTGAGCCAGCCAAATTGAGAATGTGGAGACACTAGACTTAATTGCGCAATTAAAATTAATTTGGCTCAATTAAAAATGCATGCCTAAACACGGTATTACAAACATGATTTTAACAAGTTTAGAAGTGAAAAAGTTATCAGATTCAAGAGGATACAAGGATCTCATTTATTTTCTGGCTTTCAGTTTCTGCCTTTACTGGAACATGCTTGGAATGACCAGGCATTAAAGGATTCCACATCATACAATCCCCTATCCCGAATTTGACCTTCATTTTTATTGAAGTTTCTTAATATATCCTCGTATATCTTAGCAATAATTTTTTAAATTAATTTGCTACTATTGAAATAATTTTCAACAGAATTTTCTTGTTGCTTTAATAAATACTTCTACTTAACAAACAGCCCACTGGAATTGTTGCACCTGCCAACAGAACTAAATGAATATCTCCTCCTCTTTGTGCAGTTTAAAAGTGGAAACGAAATAAACAGCCCTTTAATAATTTAAATGTGTGCGTGTTAACAATTCTTGCATCGTGTGTGAAACATGTTTGTACAATGTTTCTGACCATCGTGCCTGGTTACATTTAAATTAAATCTCAGGGTGAAGTAAATATATCAACGTTGGGACGAAATTTATCTATTTCGTGTGCAACCACAGAATATGAAACCATCAGTGAATTATTTGCCAGACAAAATGGATTTTTGGTGGCATAATTTTATATGCAGATGGCGTGCAGACTTGATCCTTTTCAATATGACAAGAGAAGGAATTTATTTCTAAATTGCTGGTATTAAAAACGTTAACCTTAAGCATTTTGCAAGTCAGACAACGTTTAAGGCTGTTTTGCACAGAAATTAAATCTCTCATCGCTTCAAAGCATTAAATAGCAAAAATATATTCACATAAATAGTTAAATTGTTTGGGGAGGCGAGACCATTTCGTTTAATTAAAGTTCTTAAAATGCAATTCTTTTCAGGCGTAAAAATTATTGTTACGACCTGCTTCGAGCAGCCATAAACGTTTTTGGTATTCGACAACAGACCTTAAAGCCATAAAACGCACTCTCTGCTAACTGTTTTCAGTTTGTTTTTACCCTCATGTTTATTAGTCTGTGGGCTCGTATAAATCTTTATTTCTCATGACGATATTATTGTTGTTTACAGTTGATTGTCTAATTATTTCAATATAATAAGCACACACGCGTAAGCAAATACTTTAATTATCACTTCACAACAATGATTATGACAAAAAAAATACACTTGGAAGAATTTATTATTTTTTTCTTAAGAATATTGCAGACCCATACGAATTATAAATTACTTAACTTTCAGTAACTTTATTTTTGCCAACACTGTGTACAGCAGCTCAGCTGCTTTGAGCTGCTCAGCTGATTTAATGAAGTCAGCTGTTTTCGTGTAACGTGTTATAATAAGACGTTTTAGAAACAAGATAATTTGTTGTTGTTATTTTTAAATGTTTTGCTACAGGGGAGAACATTCTGCTGACAAGGGATGGTTCAGTAAATTGATCTTTAGTACATGATGGTCTCAATCGCAATCACCAAAATATTCAGGGAGAAGTGCTATGCCACTTTAACACAATCCTGCTTTAGTGCAAATCACAAAATGGGACATGACTTTAGTGCGGAGTCGAGCTCAGCATTCAGGGCATTGTGGTCTGGTGTTCACTACATCAGCCAGCTGCACTCTCACGTTGATATTAAACATGATCAGTTTGGTCTACAATACAGAGTTTTAATTTTACATAAAATTTTAAATTTTATTGTCGAAACTCGTGCTCGGTTCACGAAGTGTAATCGTTTTTAGCGGCAACAAGCGAAATATTTAGCAAGAAGAGTATGCAAAAGGTTGCAGGACTTGCCAAAAAAAGGTGTCATCATTAGATCGTACTTTTTAAAGACGACGAAGAGAAGAACGAAGAGAAGAACGTTTTTTTCCTAAACTGAAAGAACTGCGATTAGCTGAAATGGGATATCAACAAAACGGTTGCACGTGATATGCAACACGTGAGTCAATGACCCAATTAAATGAGGAGTTAAGGGAAGGGTTTATTTATTCACTTGGCCGTCTACACTGTGCGATTTAGCGTTGTTAGACTACTTTTGTCTCTACGGTTGACACACTGGTAGCAAATACTGAGAAAATTTACTCGTGAGATCCTGGCCGAGAGTATGCCAAGGCCACTGGAGGTCTAGCCGCAGTCAATATTTACATGAAATAATTAAATTTGAATTTAACTTGAGTGTTATCAACTCAAATGGAAATAGTTCGCAAAAAGTTTTTGATAAAAGTATTATAAATTTTAAGGAACAAATTTCCGTTTAACACGTTAAAGGAACCAAATGCCCGCGTATGCGCTTATGGGTTAATTTTGGGACATGCTTTATTATGCTTTAACAGGAAATACAGCGATACGAGTATTCACACGCTGAATGTTTGAAGAAAAAATTGCACCAACTCAATTAAATTATTATTTTTTATTAGTTTGTACGGACTAACCAACACTTTTGATTGCTTAAAGGAAACACCATTTCACCGAGAAACGTTTTAATCAAAAAAATAATTTGTTTAATAATTTATATGAAACCAACGCCGCTTAACAGAAAAATATCACGAATTTTCCTTTGACGATATTTTCATCATAATTAATTTTATTATCTAGAAATTATTTTAATAAAATTCCAACGAAATCAGCAGGATTAAACACCAGCAGTGTCAATGCTTTTTACTGCGCAACTACAAAGAAAAAATAATTGAATTATTTTCCATGAATTTAGTTTGTCACAACAAAATTAAATTTAAAAAGAAATTTCATTTCAAATGGTTTAAGAACACAACTTTACAACGCTTTCTGTTTATTATCATTCAATATAACAAACAGAGAAGTATCGTGAGAATTTATATCGCTACGACGTCATTTCACTAACTCGTGAAATTCAATTTCGCATTCATAAAATTTCTGCTGCGTAGACACGTGAGAACTTGTTTCACTCTGAGCCATAAACAAGTTATTATTTTGCGTCAAAATTCGAGGCTATTCCTCAAGGGTTTGGTTCAAGGGCACTAAAATATAACAACAAACGTATACGCATTTACACGGACAATGCAACGGCAGCAACAGCATTTTCGTCCTTTTGAATTCTATAACCCCTCCGTCATTAGAGGATTATTGAATGTCATTGTCGTGTATTAACACATCACCTGAGGGAGCTCCAAAAAAAGAGAAGAAAAACCGCAACTAGAAAACTATTTGCAAAACAAATAAAAGCTCAATCATGCTGCCATTAAATAAGCAATTGAAACCTGCAACAACTGGTGGCTTTCCTTTCTTTCTACTCAACCGTATGCAATTTAAACCAATAAAAATTGCACAAACCTTTACGCTATGAATGGCAGGCAGCGCTACTGCCATGAGTGCCATGTAGGATGCTTGTTTGGTTGTGAAGAACAACAACAGCAACAACAGGCAGATCGTAATTGCCACTGGTTGTTAACATTAAGATTGATAGAAAAGATAAAACGGGAGAAAATGTTTTTTTTTTCTTTGATTATTTCAATCTTTCTTTGCCATGCAACCATCCATCCATTTACAGCACATCACAAAGAACAAATCACGTTCATACAGTTTGATTGAAAAAAAAGGAAAAACTCAAAAGAAAATAGAATAAAATCTACAAAAAAGAAACTTTAAATGAGTGTCATACCGCCAATACCCCCAGATGCAATATGAACGTTAGCATGTTCATTTATATGGACTTTAATATGAAAACAATCTGTACTCGTACGACGACAACACAAACAGCAGCAACAATAACAATAACGAAACGAAGGATACCATTTTTTGTTTGTAAAAAGGACAACGACATTGAATATTTCCATACACAATGAATGGATCTCTGTTTTTGTTTGTTTTCTTTCTTTTTTTTTTGTCGTACATAAACGCACACATGCATGAGCATACACATCCACTTGCTTATTATTATAAAGGGATACCAATAAAAACAGCAACAACAACAATAGCAACAACAATAACACAAGCAAAGAGAGAGTAACAACGTCAATGACGACGTTGATAACATGTGAAATCACCATGAATCAGAGCAACAGTAAATTAATACACACACACACACACACACACATGCAGTCGCACAGTGCATGGCACCAATACAAAAAATACAAATACTAACATGTTTCTTAAACAATGAGTATCATTAAAAAAAAAAATAATAAAATTTAAGAAAATAAGAGCAACAGGACTTCATCAAAAGAAGCTTCAAAAGGGCACACGTCCCTCGTTGTTTGGGCAGAGTACCAGAGACGAATGACTGAAATTTATAAAACCCGGTCAAAGGAAATAGTTTTAAGTGTTTATTTTCGTATTTTCACTTCAACACCGTAGATGGAAAATTTACTTGCAAAAGCCTGAAATAATTGAGAGAGAAAATATTTGTTTTGAATTTTTATGTACGATGTGGTTTCGATCTTGGCTGAGGGATCTTTTCATGTCATATCCAACAAGAGACTGACTGGAAAGGGTATGTTCGCCAAAGCTTAGCTCTTTCATTTCTGCCTTGCAAGATTCTAAGAGCGAAGCTCATTCGAAGAGCAAGAAAATTTCAATCTTCTCTTACTTTGATCGAAATTTAGAATTGTGCAAAAAAAAAATTTTTATTAAAATAAAAGCATGAATCTATGTTGAAATCAAACTAAATTAATAATCACAACAAACAAAAAAAAAGTGAAAATATTTACCGCCTGTCCCCGGTTCTCTGTCACTCGACCTCGTTCTGTTGCACAGTTTCATTGGCAGCGGGGACTTATTTTATGATGCTGAAGACAGATTTTTCTTAAAATTTTTTTCTATAATTATTGCAATAAAGACTTTCAATAACAATTCTTTAAGGATTTATAATTTCATAAACTAAATAAATCGCAAAAAAGTACCCGAAACACGATTTCTGTACGGGGACTATTTTGTGGGGGACTTATTTTCTGATGTCAAATAAAACGTGTCACTAAATATTTTTTTCTATAATTATTTCAAAAACCCCGAAATCTTATTAAAACAAAACTTAACAAAAATAAAAATGAACTGAAGAAGTCGCCAAAAGTATTGTCACAGCTTTTGGTACATTTTCGGGGGAATTTTATTCATTTTATTTTAGCAGATTTATTTCATACCCCCAACGGGTACGAGTGCTGGAAAATTTAGTCGTGAGCTCCTGGCCGGGATGTTAAAGAGAATATGCCAAAATTTGAGGTTTAGCCGCGGTCAACATTGACATGAAATAATTGAACTTTGAATTGAACAGGTAAAAATTAATTTACAACCAGAGTTGGTTAGTTTAACCAACCTTTCTTGTGTGGTTGTGTGTGTATCTCGTAGAATAAAGCATTCATGTTTCAAATCGTCTGACTCTCCCAGTTTCACCGGTAAATATCGCAGATATGTATTTGATATAGACCAGGCAATTTTTACCAACACAGTCAAGCCACAATTTTTTTAAACACACACACACAAACGAAAGTTTTATTTGTTATAACAGCCACTGTAATAGACTTTTACTGTAAAACGGTTGACTGCAAGAGTTTTGCTTTGATTCCATTTTGATTTGGTTTTTATAGCACATCATACAGAGCAGGTGAGACTTAATGATACCACCACAGCCAAACACAATCATACACTCACTAACACATAAAAAAAAGGTCATGTAGAGAAAAAAGGTGTTGCAAAAACGCTAAAAACAATAAAATGACAACAATAAAGAAATTACAGCTGCCGCACGCAATACAGCGCTTTGCCATCAACAATTTCGCTCATATTATCCTTCACCAACACACACATACTCACTCATCTGAGCAACATTCAATAATGTAACATGCATACGTTAGCGCACACATTCTCCTCAATACATTGAAGACCTTTAATTTTAGTTTAATTTATTTTTGCATGTGCAATAAAGTTTTTGCTCTGATTTTACAGAAGTTTTTTGTGTTGGTCGTTTTAAGGGAAGAACAAATTGTTGTATCACACGAAAAATAGACTTCTTTTTTTGTAGGCGTATGTGTGAAGACTACGTGCTGGGGGAAATAATGACAGAAACAAACGCTGCTGCATTATTTGGCTTTGCATGGGCAATAGAAGCGACAACGACAACAATGCCGATATTCTATAATAACGTCGATAGAAAACAACTGCAACAAAATGTTAAGTGCTTGCAACAGATGTCGTTTGTTGTTCAAAGAACAACAACAAACTCAGTTTGATACAAATAGAAAATACGATGAGGCAACAGAGATCTAAAAGGATGACTTTTATTTAATTTTAAAACATAATCTTATAGATATTGAACTATTTAAAAATTCTCGTAAGAGGCAACAAAACATTTTAACGAAAACAACTGAAAAATGGGTCCCTGCATGTTTCCTGCATTTGGGAACATGCAACTCATCATCTAAAAAATCATTTATCGTATATTGTTGTTGTGCGCAAGGTACGCTTTTTAAGGATTCTCCGCTGTTAAGAGATTTTAGTGCGAGTGCATTCGTTTATTATACTTTCAGTTATATAAATTATAAAACTAACCTTCAATTTCATTAAATGAATTATACAGGGTGCCGCAAAATTAGTCGATTTGACGTCAACCGCATTTGAAGTTTGCAAATTACAAAACGGCAGAACACAAAGATGATGCCAAATAAAACGTGTCTCGAAATTGTTTTTTTTTATTATTTCAATTTCTTCACGGATATAACTTCATAAACTAAATAAGTCCCAAAAAAGTACGGGCAACACGTCTTCTGTTCCATTTTTTAGGAGAATTATTTTATGATGCCAAATAAAATGTTACTTAAAGTTTGTTTCTTTAAATATTCTTATACAGTCTTTTCATAGAAATTCTCATAGAAATCCATTAGAAATCGTAAACAAAATAAGTCCCAAAAGAGTACCCGAAACACTTTTTTGTACCATTTTTAAGGGACTTATTTGGTGATGTAAAATAAGACGTGTCTCTAAATTTTTTCCCTTAATTATTCCAATTAAGACTTTCAATAAAAATTCTTTACGGATCTATAATTTCATAGACTAAATAAGTCCCAAAAAAAGTACCCAAAACACGTTTTCTGTTCCATTTTTTGGGGGACTTATTTTTTGATGCCAAGCAAAATGTGTTTAAAATTTTTTTTCTTTAAATATTCTTACACAGTCCTTCAATAAAAGTTCTTTACGGATTTATAATATTATAAACAAAATAAAGCCCAAAAAAGTACCCGAAACTCGTTGTCGGTACCATTCTTTGTGAGACTTACTTTGTAATGCCGAATAAAACGTGTCTCTAAATATTTTCCTCTAATTATTTTAATACAGACTTTCAATAAAAGTTCTCTACGGATTGAAGAAATCAAAAACAAAAAAAAGTCCCAAAAAAGTACCCGAAACACGGCTTCTGTACCATTTTGTGGGGTACTTATTGTAAGAAGCCAAATAAAATGTGTCTTTTTATTTTAATTACTTCAATAGCGAATTTCAATAAAAACTCTTTACGGATTTATAATTTCATACACTAAATAAAACCCAAAAAAGTACCCATAAAGTGTTTCTGTACCAATTTTTTGGGGGACTTATTTTGTAATGCCGAACAAAATGTGTCTTTAAATTTTTTTATTTTAATTATTTCAATACGGACTTTCAATATAAATTCTTTACGGAATTATAAGATCGTAAACAAAATAAGTCCCGAAAATAGTACCAAAAAAAAAAAAGGTTTCTGTACCATTTTTTGGGGGACTTCGTTAATTTTATTTTAGCAGATTTATTTCATACCCTCAACGCGTACGAGTGCATTTAAACCCGTTGGAAATATGAATTGAATGTATTTTTCTTAGAAAAAAAATTAAACTTTCTAACTCAACACTGACCAGCTCCGCACATCCTTGACGATTTTATGGAAATTTTCTATAATAAAAAACTTTTTCTTTTCCCTGTCTATTCATTTGTTCATGTTCAAGAAATTATTTTGAATAATTGAAAGCATTTATTTGTTCCAATGCCAACAGCAACTGTTTTTTATTAAGAAGTTAAAAAGAATTTGTTTTTATGGAAACCATCTCAATGTTTTTGACAACATGGTCAAGTGAACAAGTTAACAAGAACACAAAAATTATGACTGATAACTTGCCATGATATCTCTTCCCAACCAACAACGATATAAATAAATTTTCTTTTCTTATGTTTCAGATTATCATGTCCGGTTGGCAGATGAGAAATGGAGCAGCGGTGCGTCAGGTGGTAGGGGCGCATAAATATTATAAAATAACAAAAAATTGGAAAAGTTCTAAAAACTTTTTCCTTATTTGATTCTTGTTTGTTTTTGTTGCATTTTTCTTGATTGGATTGGCTGGAATTGGTGCTCAACGACTACAATAACAACTCGTCCACATCAGATCTTTAAGATGTTGTTGTAGACGATGCAAGAAACTTATAGTCATACTTTTTTCTCATTTTCATTCTCTTCTTTTAGCATCTGAAACTGCTGCATGCGGATGATGATTTTCTTTGGCCTGCCTTGTCACGACTTTTCTTAAAATAGTTATTATTTTGAAGATGAATAAAACAAGAACAACAACTTTTACCAGCCAGTTGTTAAATAATTGAAGAAGATTTATTGTACAGAAAAAGTAAACATGTAATAGAGCAAACGAAAAGTATCCGGCTGCGGAAAAGAAGAGACATGGCAGGACAGGGTTAAATTGAACAATCCACGATATGGGCAAGAGAAAAATCTACAACTTCTTAAAGTTTGTACAGAGTTTTCCTTCTTTCGTTTAGCCCGATATCAGAAACAGCTTTAAGTAATGAAATAGCAACCTTTCGAGATGTGCAGCTGTATAAGTGAACACACACACACACTCGCCCATAGAGAATATGAAAAAAAGTTTAATTTAAAACAGCTACTACAACTGAGAAACTTTTTTTTATAAAGCGAAGAGAAAAGAAAAAAAAACACCCACTGCGAAACTTTTGACTGCAGATAAATTTTCCAAAAATTCATTAAATTTTTGAAGGATGAAGAGTTTCACGCATAACACCGTAAGACAGGCCAAGTCATGTCTCATTGAGAATTGTAACTGAACTGTAATAATAAACCGAAACAGAAACACACAAAAAAAAGAAAGACAAGAAAACAAATGAAATAGTTAAGTGAACTGCATCTTCTAAGAAAAAACAAGCAAAAAGGACCAAAAGCCATCGGACAATGCAGTGGGACAGAAGTATGAAAAAACACTGGCAAAAATAATGAATTCAAATCAGATTTAATATTTTTTTTGCTCAGTTAAAACTGATGCATTATAAATTTCAATAAAACTGAAAATTTCCCTTTTATTTCTAAATTCTTAATATTTTGTCACCGGCCTCTTCAAGTCCTTGCAAAACATCCTGCTTTGATTATTGCATGAGAATTTATATTGACACTGTGTTTTAGGAAATTCGTCTGCTTTTATTTCTTAAACGAAAAACTTTTTTTCTGAAGGCAGAGCATCCTTCAGAGAAGCCTAGCAAATCTATCAGGAGTCAGCCTCAGGAGACTAAGACTCTCCGTTAAGGAGTCCTTGTTGCTGACTCCCAAAAGTTGACCTTTAAGTTCATCTTCTTAGTTTTTTTAAATTCTCTATTCAACTGGCCTCTTTGACCTTCTGCAGATAATACACAAGGACCACAAAGGACTTAAGTGAGTTGGAAGACTTCCCTTTTTCCATTAGATACCTGTTAACGAAATCTAATTTGTCTTTTCTTCGATGCCCTTTTCGACAAACTCAACTATGGAATGATACACAACGAACCAGCGCGTTGAAATTGTTGCTGCCTTTCATGCACTTCATAATATATGTCCACAACAGAAAGAGTCGGACACAGAATTCAGTCAACGGAGTCGAAAAGAAATAAAAAAACATTTGCGCCTGTTCTTCCAGTTCGTTCTCTAAAAACAAGCTGCTGTGTGAAGCTGCATGAGCTGAAGTTTAAAGATCATTTTCAGCGTCATTAATACGCCACATGGTTGGTTGAACACATTAAAAGTGAAGGAAAATAAACTTCAAGGACGAAACATATTTTCAACTCAGTGGGTTCCCTAACAAGCAGGATTCTGAATTGGCGAGTGATGGAGTTAAATTGAAAACCCGTTGTATAACAGGTATCTAGTAAAAAAAGGGAAGTCTTCCAACTCACTTAGGTCCTTTGTGGTTCTTGTATATTATCTGCGGAAGGTCAAAGAGGCCAGAGGTGGAATGGTTTATAAGCTTCAGCTCTATCGAGTCGCAGTTTCTCGAAAACGAGGTCAGCTAAGCAGTTACCGTGAATGTCGTTCGCTATCCCAAGATAATAACGAACTATTTTTGCCCAGAAATTGAGGATATTAAACCGGATGATAATAAGTGATTCGAAGAAATTTAATGGCCGTTTAATTTCAAGTCATATCTGCGATTTGGCAACGTTGGAGTTATTTCCTTGGGGATAATCAAAGGAAAAGTGTACATCAATAAACCAAAAACAATGGAGGAGCTAAAGGATGAGATAAGGCCACATATTCACGGCATTAAAACTCAATTACGTTTCAAAATCAACAAAAGGATGGAAATATGTTACTGAAAAACACCGCTGTTATTTTATTTTACACGTCATTTTCAAGGATCCTTTTATTATAATAATTTTTATTAAAATAAACCCCTGAAAAACTTTCGTTTGACATGAACGTTTTACAAAATGAGGGCATGAATCTTGTTAACATGGTCCTTGTTAATTTGCAACTGATATATAAAATCATTTGCAAGGACATAAATAACAAAAAAGATTTCGATCTCAGCAGCCAGCCGATGGCTGTGGGAAAGCAAAGATTGGAGAACTGATTGGAAGTTTTCTCACTAACCAAAACTTATTTAATATACAAATGAATTATAAAAACTTTTCATATTAACAGTTCATTAAATCATTATTTGAGCAGATGAATTTCCTGATGACAAGTACTGCTGTAAAGAGGGGAAAATTGAAGAAAGATCGTCGATGAACCGATCTTTCCGTCTGATGGTTATAATTTATAATTATACATATTCCAATCATAATAAAAAAGTCCAATTTGATACAAATTAAAAATAATTTGTAAATCAAGGGAATTAAACTTGATCCTAAATAAGAATTCTTGATTATTTTTAATCATTTTAAAGTAAAATAATTCTTGTGCAAAAGTGATAAAATTTAATTAAATATCTAAAAATAAACTCTGCTAAAATTTCATCTTATTTCTTGTCATACAATTTATTAAAATATTATTTAAAAAATTCAGAAAAAAAAATTATTAATAAATATTTTATTGGTCAGACTTTTTGGTAAATTGAAAATCATTTAACAATCTGTAAATTCGAATTGGCGATCTCCGAATTATTTTATGGAATTACGCAACTTCTAGTTTTTATTAAGCGATGAAATATTTTAAATATTTTTTATATTCATCAAACGCAGCAGTTCAGATAATCAATTAAAATCTTTGTAAAAATATATATAAATTTTAGTAGGACCAGCACTAAAAGGATGACTCCTACTTATTCAGAGCAACGAGCTGGAACTAAAAAGGAAAATATATTTTTTGACGGATGGAATCAGACTCAAATTCAAATCAGTGAATCCACAATTTATTTTTAACACGTTTTAAATGTGAATTGCACTGAAACAAAAATTTCAGCTTTCAACTTTTTATTTGAAAATAATTAATTCAATTTTTATTGGCATCTAATAATATAGAATAATAAGACAGGAAAAGTTTACTCAAGTCAAGTCCTTTCGAATATCTTCTAGAAAAGATTTCAATTCATAAGAAACAGGCTCCCAAGTACAACTAAGCGAGGAGTGAAAGACTATCAAATCTGTAATCAGACTTTGTTCTTTGACTGAGTGGAAACGAGCTAACAAACGGTAGTAACGGTAGTAACTACACACAAGACTGATGGCAGGAATGCAGTCACTTCCGGTAACATAATTTTTCTCCAGTGTTTGGTACTAGAGAATTTCGATATGTAACTGCTAGACTGTCTTGTTTTGCATCTGAATTAGATGTGGTGTGGGTTTTTATAATATTAAACGTTTTTAAATAATTTTTTTGTCGTTGGCTGTTTTGGTGATTTTTAAAATGTGGCAAAATTTATTTTTGTCGCATAAGGGAATTTGAGCCAACTGAACGATCGAAAATTTTTAACATTTTGATGCGAATGGTTTTATTATTTTTTTTTATATAATAATAGTACAATGACAGTATGTCAAATAGTTAATATGTTAACAATTAAATTGAGATTTTATTTTACTTATAAATACTTTCATTGTTATCCAAAGGATTTCTAATTGTATAACGGTGTAGAAAAATAAAATAGAGTCATATCGAATAAAAGTTGTTTGTTGGGTTTTGGTTTGTATAAGTTTCATAGCCAACTACACTTATTAAAATGTAATTTTTTAAAATCATTTGTGAAATTTTTATAGTTAATTTATTAACAGAATTCTCAGATGGTTTATAGATGTCATTTAATAAGTTAAGAAGTTTGAAACTTTTCAAAACTGTGGTTAAAGTCCACTGACGATTTGGTATAAAGCGCCAATGAAATGCATATAGACATTGCTTAACCACCCAACCAATAAATTTTATATTATATTTAATGTTTATTTTATTTACAAGTAGCATCGGAAATTATAGTTGGACCAGCGCTTCATATTGAAATACATCAGTACTATTCTGGGACCCACTTCTCAAAATTACAAATTTTGAATTGATGATTTTTACAAGACAAGAAAATTTTCAAAAAATATTGCTGCTATTTGAAAGCCTTTTTTTTGTAGTTCTTAGCTGTAAAGAATTTGCGGAGTGAATTTTTTCAGTGTCCAAAATGAATTCGTCTAAAACGTTTGGCTTTTGTACACCTAAACGCTTCTGACATGTCAGTCATCATTTGGCTGTTAGTCTAATGCTCAGCTTTTAAAGCAGAATAAATGTTGGAGAGTCGTACACAAAACAAAACTCTGTGACAACAACCCCTACACCAACAACAATAGCATCAAGAACAACACTAACAACAACAAGTCTTGTACTGACAAGTCCATCAGTACGTTGGCTCCATTTCGTACAGTTCAGACGTAGGAAAATGTAGGAGAAAAGGAAAGGAAGTTTATAAGTTATTGTGGTTATACGAGGATGTATTTGTATTGAGTTTACAAGACTGTGCGAAATAGAGATCCCTGTTCAAATTGTTTTGGTTTTAAAGTTCTTGGCTTTTTTCTTTTTGTTGTAGGATGAGTTGCAGCAATTCTTGTTGCTCTAGTTCGTAGATATTTCACAATTCTATGCTTTTGTTAAGTTGAAAGTTTAAACTCCGTACTCATGACCATCTGCACATAATAAAGATGGTCATATATACACAAACACACACACACACACGTTCTTATATACGGGTCATACATGCACATAAATGCATGACAGAACTTGTGGTGATTAATAATGTTTCTTGAAATCATTCTTCGTTAGTTGGCAAAACTTTTTCCGAAGCCAAGTATTTCGAAAACAATTCCAGTTTATTTTGCATAATTAGTTTAGATTTTTAGCTTTTCATGCAGGGTATAGGATTTTAGAACAAGTAAATGTTGCTAAAAGTTTTACCCATTTTGTGCGAGGGAGGGAGTGTTTCAAAACAAAGAGAAGCCAGAAATAAAAAGCTTTATTTCTTATTTTTAACATGCCAGTTGGCAGAATTGGAGTAAACAAAATTGTCCTTTAAGTTTTCTAATACAATAAACTTAAAGGATATTGTCGTTTATCAGGATCTGAGAAAAATATCGTGCGTTTTTCTTTAATTTGGAAAAGTTCTACGCCAAGCTGAGCGATATGGCGTCTTGTGTAACTTCGGTTTCATTTCTGTGGAAATTTCCTACACGGTTTGTACGGAGTTGTCGTTCGTATGTCTTCTGCAAGATTTTCTGGTGCTTGTCTTTAAAGATGTCTCACTGATGTGATCAATTGGGATGTCGTTGTCCTTATTATAAAAATTTATATGCCAACACAATTCATCATTTGATAAAATGTACTTCTACTTGTGAGGCACAGTTTTTTTGAGGAAAATTCAATTGACCTGGGGGCAGTGGTCATGTGGATGGTTAGCATCCACCTCCTTGTATTACATTTATTTGGTCCTGGTCTCTTTGTGCCAGTCTGGCAGAACTTTAGAGCCCACTGACTTTACTTTGAGACACCTGAAGCCTTCCGCCAGCACTGGAGTCAACAAGTTTATCAATGAAAGTTCTTAGCACATCCTAATCAATAACGTCAAGGACTCCTAAGTATTTTCTCAGAATCTGTGAGCTTCAGTCAGTCAGTCGGCAGTCTCGCCTCAAATCCAAAATTAGTTTTCCATTGCATTCCTCTATAACAACATCCTGTAGGATAGTATTGGCTTCAAATGATATGGGAGGGTCAAAATCAGTTGCAGCTATTCAACTTACACAACAGAGCAGAACAGCTGTTTTCAAAGACCGCCGCACCTTCATGTTCAGTACTAATTTGCAGTTTGATTTGTAACCAAATTTTTAGATGGCTTAGTGGAATGTGATAACAGTTTCTATATGTACCGATTTTATTATGCAAAAGGATACTTCAACTGTATCGAACAGACGGTAACGCACTTTTGTCAAGTCCCTTTGTTGCTTTTAATGAAATATTAAACGAGTTGAAAAATCGACAAAAAAAAAAATAACTAGATTCGATGGTTATGTAATTGAAACGAAGAGTTAAAGAATTAATCTAACGCTGTTATAATTTTATTTATCCCGATCAGTTCCAACCAGTTGCTGACTTAATAGTGACACGAATGAAATAATTTTTTACAGAATAAAAAAATTGCAATAATTCTAATAACTTCAATTTATTTTATTATATTTCATAACATCAAAATAAAATTTAATACAAAAGGGAACCTTCGCTCGTAATCAAAAGAGCGAATATGCAAAAGCTCCTTATCGGTGTTTTGCCTTAGCGTATACGTAATATTTAGAGTCGCGGTAACACGAAATATAACTCATACGCACAGTGAACTTGTGTTCTTCAAGGCTGCCACACACTTCAATGCTGCCGTATTTCTCCATCCCGCTTTCACCAGATGAATTTTACTTGTGAAAATACCTGCAGTTGCGGGAATGTTGCAATCACGAGATAAAATTGTATTTATTTAGCCAAAATATCACCCAAAAGCTTTAAACGAAATGCGAAACCCTCCACGACAAGTGACTTGAAAAATATTTGCCCTCAAATATTTAAAAATTTCACACATTACAAATTTGATTTATTAATTGCGACAGTTTTTTACACGATTTGCAAGTGTAAAACTGCAAACAAGTTAACGAATTTTTAGCAAATATTTTGAATATGACACAATAAGTCAAAAGCGAAGTTTTGTTAGCTTTTTCGTTTAGTTTTAATGTCACGTTGAAAATTAAAGATTGCTGATGAAAATATAACATGATAAAAAAAGTTAATGCGGGCAAATTTGATTTATTAAATAGAGCGGAGCGCGCACACACACACACACACACCTCAGCCGCATTACAAGCGCTTATTTAAATCTACAGAAACATCGTAAAATTCAATTTCGATGTGGGTGAGTTGAAATGGCAAGTTCACACAAAAATCAAATAGAGTTGAATATACACGCACTAGCAAAAACGATGAACGACATTAAAGTTACAACCCTTTTTGGATGAGAGCTGGAATATGTGAATCTTGTTGAAAAGTGCTAAATAAATACAGAGAAAAACGATAAAAAGTTTGTAAAAGTTAGTGACTGGCTGAGTGAGTTCAACGTCATGAATGTTATTTGGATATGAACCATTTCAACGTGAGAGTTTTTGAGTTTTTTTGTTTAGATAGGAAAAACTTTATATGCATCATGGCAAAGTACACCTTCAGCAGCAAAAAGTTAAATCAGTTCATGAATTATATTTTTAAAAGGATTTTACTTTTTTACTCAATTCAAAACCAGAGTTACATCCCAGTTGGTCATGTTTTTAGTACACTTTTAAGGGCGGGTACAAAAAAATCGATTATCGCAGGAGTCGTGCTGAAGACAACTCGTTGATGAAATTTTCATATAAACAACGGCGTGGACACATGAGACGCGATAGGGGACGATCTGGCTCAGCTTATTGAGAATCTGTTCCCAATGAGAACAGTTTTATTGAAAACTAATCGCAAGATATTTTTATCCGATACTTACGATTGAATTTGCGATTAAGAACTTAATCTGGAATGTCGTTTATGACAATTTGGCCACTTGGGGTATATGACAAAGTACACTTTGACACGCACACACACACACCAATACAAACAAGCATAGAAGCAAACATTTTGGTCATGTCACTTTTCAAAACTTCTGTAGTAACATTTCGATGGAAAAGCAGCAAAAATAAGAATTTTCTATGGTCTCATCTACCTGCCCCGCCCAACACTCTCTTCTCATTTCGTAGTTACACGGTTAAACAAAGAATTTTAATTTTAAAAAATTATTAACCGAAAGGTAGACACTTCACTGGATCACTTTGTAAATCTTGAGCAGGTTTTCCTCATAATCAGGCTCCTTCTGAGGCCGGTAAATTCGAGAATCACGTTACTGTTGCTCCAAGAGACCAAAGCGATGCGCTCGTTGTGGCTGTAGGAAAAAGTGCTGCGCAACAGAGTGCAACATTGACTGGTTGACGTTCACATTGAAATGGCATCACTAGAGACGGTTTGTGAAACACGTATCATCAAGAACTTCGCACTTACAAAATTTATTTCGTTTAACAGTTAAGGCCGGGCGAAAACTGATCACGACCAACGCTTGTGAATTGGCTGTTGGATATATGGAGTAAATGAAAAAAAAGAGTATTTCTGGAGATAAAGAGAACAGAAGACCTTCATACAACATGGCCCCTCATGAGGATCGTCGAAGAGAACTTTGCATACAACCGCACTGTTTCCATACAAGTTGGAACAAAATTTTGCATATAATAACACTGTTTCCTCACAAATTTTAGTTTTTCCTACAATTGAGACCAACATCCTGGCCCCTCACAAGTATCATGGAAGAGAAACTTTGCACAAAACAACACTGTTTCCATATAAATTTTAGTTTGTACTAGATTTGAGACCCCTCACAAGGATTGTCGAAGGAATTTTTGTACACAGTAACACCGGTTCCATACAAATTTCAGTTTGTCCTATAATTGAGACCAACAAGAACACTTTCCATGAAACAATATTGTTTCCTTATAAATTTCAGTTTGTTCTAGACTTGAGACCACTCACAAAGATCATGGAAGAAATTTTTGCACACAGTAACTCTGTTTCCTTACGAATTTCAGACAACCTGCTCCTTCACGAGGATCATGGAAGAAAACTTTTCACACAGTAACACTGTTTCCATGCAAATTTAACGAAAAATTTTGCATAAAACAACACTATTTCCTTAGAAATTTCAGTTTGTCCCAGAATTGAGACAGAAATAGTACCACCAGCGACTTGATTATTCAATTTATTTAAGGCAGACGAAAACATAATTTGATTAGTAAATTAATTATGAGCGAAAAAGCTTTCGTCAATATCTGTTAATACTGCACGATATGGAATATTCGAGACTTGTTCAACAAAGGCGTTGCATCAGGAAAATATATTCAACCACAAACTTTTTAAAACGTACACGTTGTCCCCACTTTTAATATGAAGAAAAGTGCTTAAACCCACACCTGGATAACAGTTCGCAAGTGTAGTTTCCAATTGGATGGAGCTACAGTGCACACTGCGAGGCTGCCCTTTGACGACATTTTCAGTGAACGTATTATTTCGTGAACGAAGCGGACTTAACAGCTCCTGATTTTTTCCTTTGGGTCTATTTGGAAACAAGATAATCTCTGAAGTTTATGGAAAACGTTTTGAAAGGAGCACAAAATCAAAACGTTTTTCGCATGATATTTTTTTCAAGACATAATTTTTCATAATTAAATTGCAAATATTCTCCAGTACATACTGTACTTATAGAAAATAATTTTATTAATAATTGTTTTAAATAAAAAAATAAAAACAGTTTAAATGAACATGATTTATTGACAATATGACAAAAGTTGTTGGCTGATGGCAGCTGCAGATCTTTCGTTCTTTTGTTTCGAAAAGCTTTTTAGTAAAAATAAAAGTATCGATTCATTCCTGGAATACTGTTATTCATAAAGCCCTTTAATGAGCATGTAAAAGTGCGTATGCGGAACATAAAAATATATTTTACAAAGAAAATGTTTGTACAGATCAAATATGTGAGGGCTGTGCTTCAAAGGAACATACTCAAATACACTCATATATAACCCACACACTCATACACACACAGCAGTTTGAATTTCTGTTTATTACGACTTTTATTTGTTCCAATAAAGCGCAAGAGCGTAGAAAATTTTATATAATTGGCATGTCACAATGAACGTCAACAGTTACAGTAAATAACCGTCAATAGCAGAAACACACACACTCAGATACACATACACACACCAGTTGCTGGGACGTACACAACATACACGCATACCCAACCTCCGGTGGTGCACAAAACAATAAATGCTGTTCCTTTAGGTATGCGAATATTAACAATTTGCGAAAATAATTTGGCAAAAAAAAATAATAATAAGAACAAACGAGGAAATAATTGAAAGAATGGGAATAAAAGAAATCAGTACAGAAAAACAAACAGCACTAAGAGCAGAAGGGAGAAATTGTTTCATCAGGGCTAAATTGCATGGAGAATATTTTACACACACACAGACACAGGCACACCCACACAAATACACGAACATGTTCAAGATATCTCGAATACAGCGAATTTCTAGAATGTAAATCAAGTCTTGAAACTAATTTGAAGCTGCTTTAAGAGCCACTTCACAGATCACACTGCCTGGTTAATGAAATCACCAGATATTCGTCAAGCGAATACTTAAGATTTTTTTTTTATCTTTAAGTACAGGGTGTCTCAGAGCTACCGTTGGAGATTGAATGTTTTAAGCAGGAACAGATCATTTCTTTTTGTATTTAAAATAGTTTCTTACAGCATATAAAATGTTTTTACAAATCCAATGAAGCAGTTCCATCGCAACACTTTCACAATATCTGTAAAACTTCATGGGATTTCTAATATTTTCTTTGGATGTGTAAGAAAAATGATGTGAAATCGATTATTTGAATTTTTGTGCCGAGTTGGAATCTCTCTAAAAAAATATAAATTATAACAGGCCTGAAAGTTATTAGTCTTATTACGATTTAAAAAAATCGAATGGCGTTTTCTTTTCTAGAAAACATGCAACATTTTTGCACTTATTTGCTAAAAAGTGGCAGTTTGAAAAAGTTTTAAGATAGAAATTATTTTTCGTGAGGAACGTTGAATTGATTTCTAATGATTTCCTAATTTTAAAATGGCAAAATGTTGACATTTTCTGTTAAAAAGTGTGAAAAATGTTGCATTAATTTCTAGAAAAGAAATCGGCATAATACTCATCAGATATAGACGTTCCGAGATCTTTGGCGGATTACTCCTGCATTTAACACCAGCAGCTGCAGACCTTTTTTTGTATGAAAGAATTTAAACAGCGAAACAATAAAATTAAAGAAAACTCTTGTATTTTCGGCAGTTGAAAATTACTTCGAAGAATAAAAAAAGGTGGGTCTTGCAGAACATCAGAAAACCATATTTTTCAAGCCCCACTTTTCAAACCACACGTTATTTTAAATCACTTGTTTTTCAGAATAGCCCTGGTTGTCACAATTTTATTACAAATAAAATTTATTTATTGAATTAAAAATCGTTAATGAAAGATTTTTATATAAAATAGATTGATAAATAGAAATTATTAATAATTATTTTTTATATCGGAGATATTTCGCAAAGGCGCAAGTTGATTTTATATATAAAATTTATGTTAGCAAATGACATGGGAGAGTCTATGGCACTACAGCTTCTTCAGATATTTCGCCAGTAGGAGACTTTTATAAATTCCAGAGAAGCAGAGAAAACTTAATTTTAAAATTTATTAAAAACAAAACACTAGAATCACTTTTTAATCACCATCAGCAACATGACTTCTGATTCACTGAAAGGGTAACAAAAAAGAGGACAACTTCTTGCAAGGACATCTCCAGATTTGCACCACTGCGGGATCACAAGTTAAGGATCTCTTTATTAAATTTAACTTTAATCGCTAATCGCTCGAAACGGTGTCTAAGCTCATAATAACATGATAAATATTTTAAAGCTTAAGGGAAATTCAACATCAGTTTCTTATACATTCAAGATTAGAGCAGAATAGCTGTTTTCGTAAGCCGCTACACTTTCATCTTTAGCACTCACGTGCTGGTGCAGCGTGACAACAGTTTGTGTTTGTAACAATTTTATTATGGAAAAGCCTACGACAACTGTACGAAACGAATGGTAAGAGTCTTCCGTTAAGTCCCAGTGTTGCCATTTTATAATTTTTCTTCAAGTCCCAGTCTTGTGACCTTCTTGTTCCATGTTTCTTAAGGCAAACATTTTTGTTTTTTGATTTCCTTAAATACATTTCAAACTTCTTTCCCTATTCTTCGATTAACACAAAACTGATTTTCTTTTTTAATTCCAATTGATCTGCTTTGGGCGGCTTTATTTTAGTAGGCATTCGATTTGTATGATATTTTTAATTTTTTAATTTAATATTTACGTGGTCTTCTCATTTACTTTCTTAAAAGTATGGTATAAAGTATAAATCAATTAACTTTAAAAGAAAATTATTTTGTCATATTAAAGCGACTCTCTTCCACAGGACTGATCTGCTTTTCAATGAAGTGAATCAAACAGAGAACTCTGAATTCCCGTGCGGCAGATGAAGTGAAAACAACACAACGTTCTTACAAAAGGAAAATATTCTGGCCAAAGAGACTTATTGAAATGCTAAGGTTTCGCTTTAAAAACATAAAAATAAAATGAAAAAACCTGAAGTCGCCCATCCACCTGCACACACTCGTATCTCTGCATGTATTCATATACTTAAAGGACGCATGTAAATGTGTGCAAGTATGTGAGAGAGATTTACCTTTTTTTTTGTTTCTATCGAACAGCAAGCGGATGCTGGTAAAATTTACACTTATGCCACTTCAGTATTTCACAATTGTTAAGGAATATTAGTTTTTATATGCATATTCAATTTAAGCAGCACAGCTGTTTTCGAAAGCCACCACATTTTTAACACCAGCACTCATGGGAATTTTTGTTTATTACCACTTGTTGGGTGGCCATCCTCCGACTACTTTTAAAGAAATTTCTTTATAAAATAAACGTTAAGAAATCAAATTATATAACTGAAAAGTAAGTGTTCTCTTTCCTTTTACAGGAATCGAAAAGTTTATCAATCAACGGTTATCTCGTCAGCACCAGGTGACTTATTCGAAAACTGTAGCAGTTCGAATCGAGCTCTCAAACTCTCTTCAAAGAACGGTACAAAATACTAGGCAACGATAGTTTTGCGTTAGAAATTAGAGAAGATTTTCAGGGATGGTCTTTAGGGTACACCGTTTCCATAAGAAAAACCGTGTGTCGTCAAATCACTTGAGGGGTATTTAAATAAGAATGTGGTCCTTCTACTACAGCAACATCCACAACATTGTATGTGTGTTGCGGTGCTTTACTAGACTTATAAATCTAATAAATCCTTTGCCACAAAATCAGTGTTCTATTGTCTAGTCGAGCATAATATCAGTGTGTAGAATTGCACGTGTATGTGTTCACATTTCCATGTATTGAGCGGCACACAGGCTTCACTCCAAATTACATTTATTTAATTAAGTTGAAATTAATTCATATCAAATAATTTCTAATTAAGTAAAAAGTACATATTTGATAATATTTGTCGTTTGTTTTTTTCTAATTTCTGCTGAAAACAAATTGAACAGAGTATCTGATTTAATTACATTTTTATTGCTACACGGTTGTTGTTGTTGGTTTATTTCCATATTAACTTTGGCTTCTATTTGCAATTTACAAGGGCTAACGTGAGCGTCAGTTTCAACTAAAACGAACAAACAAACAAACAAGCAAACAAATGACATTTTGTTAGGAATAACGTGACATTAAAATCAATATTCAATTTGCTACAACTGAAAACAACTGCTTCTAATTAAACGCGTCAAATGACGCAAATTTACTGTGGCTCTGTCGCTAATACATATTATTTCTCTGTGTGTGTGTTTGTAGTTACTTTACATGCACACAATTTATTAGACAAGCACACAAACACATTTTTCCATTAAACCTGGCAATACTTGCAACAGTAACAGCGAACAGAACAGGGCAAATAAGTTGGCGAAAGAGAACAGTTCCAACTAAATGCATGTCATGGGGCAGGCATGCATTAGCGAAAATTGAAACGAATAGATAAACGGCGCGAGGCGAATCGGAGTGGGCGGTATGAGTTTGCAGTTCCATTTTTTTCTTTTTTGTTTTCCTTTTTAACTGTCAATTAGCGCCTGTGTTATGTGGGATTATAATGACATGGCGAGTATGTATCACAGTTATTTTTATAGAAATCTCACACATACATTTGCGTCTGTGCTTGTGTCTGTGTTTGCGAATGGTGACAAGAACAGTTGCAAAAGTTGAAATACTGCAAAATGTTGAACAATACGTTTGCATAAAGACAACTGAAAAATAAATAGAGGCAAAGAGTGTGGAATATCTTTGGATCACACTATTTCGTATGTAAAATTTTTCAAGGGAAAATCTCGCGTAATTGAATGAAAAAGTCTCCAACCAGACTGCAGGATAGAAGGCGGACCGTTCGCCATACATCTGCCATCATTAATTGACTTGAATAATAAGTGATTGATTTCTCAATTTACCGATCACTTTTTATCTTCAAAACTTTAACACTCTCACCTGTTATATGATCTGTGAAAGGGAAAGAAGTCTTGCAGCCGGATGTTAGCAAATAATATTTTATTTAAAACACTTGACAAATAAATTTCCAAATTTATGGGTGTAGCGATGATGGCCAGTGACTGTAGCTATTGTGGTGATGTTATTAACCCGTGTTTCCTTTCCTGTGGCTCACTTATTGTAAGAAGTGGTGACGTAGTTAATAACGTTAGAAGAACCGTAATTCTAAACAGTCATCAGAGATGTGGAAATTAAGTAGTGGGAGCGGGACGTAATACCCTCGAAAGGAATTAAACAGCCAGTGATCTGGCTGTACTTGAATTCTTAACGAGGATTGATGTTGACTGAATAAATAAATTAATTTAAGAAATATATTTTCGCGTTTTAATAAAGTTTTTTTTCTTTTTTTGCTATTGTCATAAGAGTGCGAGAAAACGCGTTCTCAAAATGTCTATACGTGTTTGGTTATCATAACATGAATTGGTTTCTAGTACAGAAAACAAATATGTTAATAAAGTAGAGGCTTTCAGAGCTTGACAATATCTAAAGTAGTACATGTTTTGGGAACCGCTTTCATTTTGATTTTCGTGCTGATTCTTTTTTCTCAAACTTATTTTAAGATTCAAGGTGAAAAGAAATCAGAGTCAGAAAAGAACCAACCAATAGTAGAATAAAAACGTAAGAAAATAAAAAAGGAGAAGTGATCAGTGAGTTCTTGTTATGACTTTGATATTTATCTTAAGCTTCTCACTTATTAAAATGGAAGTTTGAAATAAACATCTTCAGTTGTTCTAAGAAATGTTGGGTAACAGTGAAGTGCGCCTAGAAATTTGTTAAAACCCCTCAATTGAACGTTTTGAATTTTAATATATTTTTGGAAAAAAAAAATCAGCACGAAAGTAAAAGTTAAATATCTAAAATAGTTCATTATAAATTATTAAACTTAAAATAGGTTTTTATAATACTAGTATGGACAAAGAGTCAAGGCCTCAAGTATGACACAAAATAGTGTTGTACAGCTTTAGAATTGGAGGAACGACATTAGATCAATAAGGAAGGGCAACAGCTTTTTTGGAAAAGCCATACTGATGCTTTGAACAACACTGACAACAAATACACGATAATCGAAGAGAAAATTATACCGAACCTAAACGTCGGATAAGACATCAGCGGCTTAATTACGATTGGAGCTTTTCGCTCGTAATCGATTAAAAATAAAAAGTTGTCACTGTTTTCATACTGGTTTTAAATGAATTCTGTTTTTAACGTTAAAACTGCTTAAGCCTGGTTTTAGCAAAAAAAAAAAAAATACTATTTTATTGAAACAACTTATAATCACTTTATTAAAGTCATCATGATCAAATGATCATTTAAAATTTTTTTATAACACTTGGGGAAAAAAGAGTCAGCATGAAATTAAAATTTAATCAATTTTGATTTGCTTAAGAGTAGTTTTTTTCTGTGAAATTCGGTCTAATTTTTGTCGGTGCTAAGTTGAGTGCTGCCAAGTTGTTAATTGGACACATCTGACTGTGTGTTAAGAAAGTCCAAAATATCCACGAAATCTGCAGTTTTCTTTCGTATTTCGTATGTTTTTATATGAAATAAAATGGTTTTGAAATTGCTATTTGTCAAGCTCGTGCGAGTCAATAATATCTTTAATTATTCTAAGAAGTGTTGGATAAAGGATCCCTGAGGATCTGCATTAGCCCCTGAAATAATAGTTTTAAATCTTTTTATAACATTTTGAGAAAAAATAATCTGCATGAAATGAAATTTGAGTAGTTTTTTTGTGGAATCCAGTGCTGTTTGTTCCGGTGCTAAGTTGAGTGCTGCCAAGTTGTCGATTGAAAACGTCTGTGTGAAAAATGCCCAAAATATCCACGAAATCTGCATCTTTTCTACTGTAGTTCGAATGTGTTTATAGGAATTAAAATGCTTTTGAAAGTATTTCCATAATTCGGAATTTTAGATTTGCAAAATACAAAATAATTCCTATTTTTCAAGCACGTGGCAGTCGGTTGATATGGAAATTAAACGAAACACAATAACCGGGGGCCAAACTAGCGCACTCCAAATCAATTGAAATTTAAAAGCAATTCAAAGGCTGCCCCAGATTACAATAGCCTTGCGATTGAAATTAGCAGGAAGTTGCAGAGATGTCCTTTAAGAGTTATTTTTCTTCATATTTCTCAACACAAATTTCTTGTTTTCTGTGTAAATGTGTTTGGATTTCCTAAGTCACTTCGTAAAGTGACGCCATAATGTATTGGACAAAAAGGGATGTTGGAGTTCCCAGTGGAAGTAGTCGCATCTGCTTTGTTTCCCAGTGGATTTGTACGAATTTTTCTTCTGTTTAAGGATCTAAAATAATTTTTCAAAACCTATATACTATTTGATAATCAGTTTATATATCGCCAAGGTCTAGTTATAACAGATGAAGTGTGGAAAAATTTACAAGAAATAAAGAAATTGTTTCCTCATGGGATGCCAAAATGTTTGCAGAAAAACTATTTATTTCATAGTTTTTATCATTTAAAAGAAATTGAAATTTTCTCTAAAAAACACATGCACGAAAGTGACATTCCTGCTGCGACACTTTGAAAAAAAAAAATTCCAGAAATTTGAGCAGCGCTTGGAAACGGTTTAACTTTTACAAAATATTATTTTGCTGAATGCATAAGTAAATTGATTTACTACATTTTACGTTGCTGCACATCGCTGTGACATTTACCAGCAACAATAGACCGTTTGTTTCCATTTAACCATGATGTTGTTGTTGTTGTTGTTGTAGTTGTTTCTGTTGCTGTTGCTGTTGCTGTTGCTGTTGCTCTTGACTACACGTTGTGTTGTGTGATGGTGTTGGCTGCAGGTTTTTTCCGATAATTTAGTTTCCCCTGGTTTCTTTTCATCTGAATTTTATTTTGTTTCTTGTTTTTCTTTTCAAATTGTTTTTCTTTTCTCTGCACTTATTTTGCGAAAACATTTTTAATTACATTCTGTTTCTGAGCTGACAACTAAACGAACAAGAACAAATAAATTAGCATATATTTTACGATTTATAACTGATCTGACCTTAACGTGGTTAAAAGTGGATGAGTGTGGCATTTAGAAAATGCTGCTAATTCATGCATGAACATTGAAAGGACAACTGTGAAGTGAATTTGTAAGAGATTTTACTTGAAAATACTTCGAATATGTTTGAGTTGTTGAGATATTGACACAATTGATGCTACTAAATCGTAACAGTTATTTTCCATTATAATTGAATCCATATTCTACATGTTTCTATATATTTTTAATAGTGGTATTTGCTTCAAAATTATTATAATTTATAATAATTTTTTTAAATTATATATTTAATTCGAAGGACATGACATTTATAGCATCATGAATCGAACCCAATACCTACGCCTTGGCGTATATCTATCTCTTTATCATTCGAGTGCTTTGGGAAATCGAATTTATTCACAAACAAACTTACAAAGTGTCAGTGCACAGATGCCGACCATTCACTGATTTTTTGTTATCAATTTTCGTAGCGTGAAGTTAAAATAACAAAAATTAAAAGAAAAAGTTAATAACCAGAATTAATAGATATAAAAAAACATGAAAAAAGAAGGTCTTTATATCCAGCTGCTAAACAAAAAATGACGTGGAAAACTAGATGACATAAAAGTCATCGTGTGAAGTAGTTGCAGTTTCACTGTAGTTTTTGTTGCAGTGCTTTTTTTATGAAAATTATTTTTGTTTGTTTATTATTTGATTTATTTTCCTTTTTTATTAGAGAAAGCGTTGAAATTTAGTTGTTTTTCGGACCTACGAAACATGTGTTCGACTTATTGAAAATATTAATTGAATTGAATGTGCCGTGGGCGCCGTATGATTGTGATTATATTTTATCTCGCACAAGACAATTTTATTTCACAGCAGAAGTGTTAATTTGGCGTTTCCGATTTATGGAATTTTAAATAAATAAAAATAAAATAAATTAGAGAATGTTAAAGTGATTTAAGCTTTTTGTTAATATCGTCTGGGGCAACATCATCATGATAAAAAAAACACAGACATATTCTGATATCACGATGATTTTACATCTCGAACGGTTTTATAGTCCCGGGGATAATATTTTTTTTTTAATTTTCAGTAGCGCTTTTGTCTGTTATAAATCACATATTAAAATCGGATCTGTTTGAATCGAAAATTAATTGAGTCGTGTCCACTGAACCATAAACAAAAATCTTTTACGAAAATTGCACTGCGAAGAGACTAAATGTGCTGCCAGCGTTGGCAGAAGTTTTTTGGTGGCGTCGCTGCTGACTGCCATATTGTGGTGGTGTTAGCGCTGTAGTTGTACGTACAGCCAAATTGTGTTGTTGAATTTTAATTTAATATTCTACTTTTTAACTACTTTTTAATTAAATTTATCAATTAAAAGAATATTTTACCTGTTTGTCAACGAATTTAGATTAAAAATATAAATTCTGTTTTAAATGTTAAAGGCTTGACGTGTAGGAATAGTGGAGACTTACCTAAAAAGAGAAAGAAAGAAAATAGATTTTCATCAGAATTTGTAAACAATAAATTTTATTATAATTAATTCAATTAATTTGGTGTCTTGCTGTCAATTTTTTAGAAGTAAATTTCAAAGAGGTCAAAGAAAATAGGTTTATATTTGAATACAAATAATTTCGGCTACGAGTTGAACCAGAAAATTCATAAAGAAGATGTCGTTGCAACACCAACTTCAAGAATGTCCTTCTTCCTATTATTGCCCTTAACCCTGAATAGTTACTCTTCATTTTGCCGATATTCCCAAAAGTATCAATATATCAGTTTTTCCCAAACAGTATAAGTGGCAAAAGAAAAAAAAATTCTTGGTGAAAAAATAACAGAATAAAAGTAAAAAAAAGAACTTTAAACTATAATTTAATGGCAGCAAATTTAAATGAAAAAATTAAAAAGACATTTTAATGAAAAGATGAATTTACATTCAGGTTAAAAAAACATGTTCAGTTTATTTTGTTTCTTACAACAAGTTTAAGATAATACCCAATTTGATGGCAATTAAATGCCATGGAGTGAATTAAATCAAAACTTGGATTATTCAGAAGAGCGTTTCTGAACTTAGATTTCCTGTGGATTCAAACCGATTCAAACCTAAAATACACTTAGAAAAAACCACGTTTCAAAGTGTTTCTTTTAGAATATTTTCCCAAAATATTCACTAACCGATTCCACAAGCTAAGCAGCTCCTAACAATAAATCCATTCGTGAGATATCGTTGAAGAAAATATTCGAAAAAATTTATTAATTAAAAAAAATTCCGATTTAATATGCCTGATCTGTTAATGTTCCCGCTTCTTTTCGAATAATCAAAAACTCTATCTATTATCACTTATCACGTGGGTTGATTTAAAATTAAGTTAATAGCGTTTCAGCTGGAAGGGATCAAAAAATAAAACAATACAAAATCTTTGCGGTTAAAAATTATTTCATACTCAAGATATTTTTCGTTTTTAGTGTTCTGTAGTTGGCGTTCTTTCACATGACTGATAATGTCATTTTCGAATATTCGTCAAATACTCTAAATCGAAAGAAATAATTGAAAATAATTTATTTTCATTCACGAGTCGCAAGCGTTGCGCGACGCCGTACGCAGTCATTATTAACTCTCTAGAGATACACAATATTTTCTACTCTTTCACATCAGGGGCAGACAATAAATCCCCAGGAAATGTTCCTTTTTAAAATTATAAGAATTAATAAAACAAAAATAACAACAACGTTCATTGAGGGATTTCGTCTAATTTTGCGGCATTAATAAATTTTCATAATTTGGAGATTATTTCACATGAAATAATCCCCAATAAATCAATAACAAAATAAGGCCCCATTTTAATTGAAACAGTCGATCAGTGGCCTTGATTGAGAACTGAAGTTGTATCAATTAATAGATTTCAATTACATGAGACTGATTTCGTAAACGCAAATGTGTCCATGGAGAGAGTAAATAATATATACATATTTAACCTTAGAGGGTTACCCTTAATTTTTGGACACTGATATTAATCTTCCCTGATCCAACGAACAACTTTTAAAAATAATTATTAAAGTTATATTTAAACAAAAATATTTTTAGTCAAGTATTTTATTCAAAAATATTCGATAAACAGTAACCTTCCAGGGTTAAGAAGAACGACATAATACAACAATCACACATATTGCGATTCTTCAGTAGGATGTTATTTTTTTCATATATTTTTTTTTAATTTGACAGACTTAATGAATTGTTCCAGACATAATGTTACTATTGAAGCCACCGTATTCTGATACATTTTTCTTTTTCATTTTACAAACTTTTGCAAATCCCATAGAAATTATTTAATCGAGGGATATTAAACTAAAGCCACCTTAACTGCCGGCTTAGATGGAGTTAAAAAGGAGGAGAAAAAAAAGCAAAGTTGCACGTGTGAATATCAATTGAGACTTATTTTTCTCTAAAAGAGAAAAACGAGAATCAGTTTATTAAACGATTTTCGTGGGGATCCACACAGACATGCATGTGCATGAGTGCTAATGCTATGAAAGGCTGCTGCAGTGATATATTTTAGCGATAATCTACTGTGCGGTTTATATATCCTCTATACCCTTTTTCTTATATTCCTCGTATTGTGTGCTTGTCTAGTGTGCTTTAGATACTGGCAAAAGCGTTACTATAAATCATAAAGGGCAACAACTTTGTAAATTAATATTAAATTATATATTTTTTTTTTCTCTTTGTTTACGTTTTATGGTATTTAAATGAAAATTTACGATTTAGTCTTTGGCACGCTATTCCCTGCAACGACAAAAAAAAATAATAATAATAATAGAAAATAAAATGTTTAGCGTGTTGATTTGTTGCTAAAATTTCATTTGTTTGCCATGATTTTATAAGAAAGAAATATTTTGTTATCAAAATACAAAATTTAATGGCTGCAATAAATTAGCAGCATGAGTTAAATCAGTTGCTGTTGTTGTCAGTAAATTACATGTGATTTAAAAAAAAATCATTAAAATTTGCAAAAGATATCAGTCAGTTTTGATTTTTAAAATGCTTTTTTGCCATTCGAGAATTGTAACGTAATAACGAAATACTGATAAACTGAGCCACACTTAGCGGTGTAGTGGAAGAAATTGCGTTTTAAGGATTCTAGTTTTTGCCATCTTACAGATCTCAAAATCAGCTATAGGAGCCTTCTTAAAGGAAAGAAATAACAAGAAATTAAGAACGATAAAGTTTTATTTAAGAAAATTTAAGTCAAATCATTTTGGCTTAAGAAACATGGAACAAAACATTTAGAAAATAGGACACGAAGAAAATAAGCGAACGGCAACACCAGCGCTTAACAAAAAAGGTCTTAAGAAAAAATCAGGTTAAGATTTGCTGTGCGATTAGAATTGGCAAAGAATTGCAGGGATGGACTTTTAGAACAACAATTTTTCATATTTTATTCTTATATTTTTCTTTAACAACAACGATGTTGATGAAATCCGACTCTTTTAATTTTTCAGAAATTATTTTTGATATAAATTCTAATACCACGATAAGAAATAGAAGAGGAGTGGTAAAATGATGAAGTACCAGTCCTGTTATGAAAAATTTGTAAAATAGACGTTGCCAAATCAGAGATCAAGCTCTTTCTAACGCCTAAGAAAAGTATTCGAATTTAAGTCTAAATCTAGAAACTATTAGAATACAATTCTAAACTTCCGATTTGTGTTGTAATTTAGTCTCAATATTTTTTAATACACATTTTTTGATACAAAATTTCGCCAGAAAATATCTTCACTGCTGAAGTTTTGAAATCGACAGTAAAACACTTTCAGCTTTTAGTCGCTCAACAATTTTTAAAGTGCCATTTTATCACATTCATAATGGATTTTAAAAATCTTTTCATAACCTTTAAATGCGATCGTATGGCCATTATGACTTCCTCTTTGTTTTCTTTCTCTATTTATTTATTTTTTGTTTGTTTTTTCTCTTCCAGAAATTCGTAATTTTAGGGTCGATATACTCCAGTCAACCCAAATAATTGCGTACGTACGTATAGAACTACATTTAGCTCTCATACATGCATTTGTATTGGTAAGAGCTGGTAAAGACATAGTCACAGTTTGTAAAGTGTTGAATGTCTCTGTATGTGGCATTCAAATGTCGCCACACTGCTTAGAATTGCAAAACAAAGTGTCATTTTGGATTTAGGAAAGCAGAAAAAAAAACACTCACATTCATACTCTGGCACATGTGTATGAATGTGAGTGTGTCTGTGTGTGTGAAAGTGTGGCAGCCGAGTTGCAGGCTTGGGTTGTACGAATAAATACATGTTAATAGAATTGCGGGTGTGTGAGTGCAAGTGTGAGAGAGATTTTCTATTGTAGTGACATAAACAAAAATCGTTTTGTACACACTCACTATTTACCACATATTCATATTTCTGTCTATGTGTGTGTGCATGTATGAACAATGTGTACGTGTGTGCGTGCAACTGTATTTGCCAACATGTGTATCCCGTGCGTTCAGTACGAGTATGTATGCGCGTTGGTATCGTAGATGATATCGGGTTTCACAATCAGTTTTGCCATAAACTGATGGGAGGTTCCATTTTATCTACTATTTTCAACTACTTCTGCTGCCAGTAATTCAACTACCAACTCGTAAAACATTCGAATTTTGAAATACGATTAAGACAAAAAAAAATACAACAACTGGAAACTCCTGCTGGGTAAGTGTGCTATTTCGTATGTTACTTGAATGTTATTCAAATAGTTTTTCCTATTTTTTTTTCTAAATATCTGTTTTATGCAATTATTTTCTTGCAGTGTTAAAGCCTGTGATCGTTTTTGTTGGTACCAAACCAATGCCAATCCCATTACTGCTGTTTTATTTGGTTTCAAAAATCGTAAACTGTTTGTACATCATCCACTCTCTAACACCGACACTGAAACTAATTCAACGCAGCAGCACTTGAAATGGAAAGAATTGTCTGAAATTGAAAACAACTAAAAATCTTCGCATGTGACCGGAGCATCATCTCCGAATGGGTGGATAAAAGTGGCTTAAATATTTCATTGATTAGTTTTGAATTTTGAGATTTAATTTTCATAAGGTTACAAAATTGATTATGGCCTTGAGTCAACATGAGGCCAACAACGTGTTCAGTTTGAATGTGTGCAGTAACACCTAAATTGAATGTTAATGATGGAGCAACATGCTTGTGTCCTGTAGAATATATCTAAAGGATATCTCAGTATTGACAATGAAAAAGCTTTTAAATTTGTACATATTTTTTGGAATTGTCGTTTTTTAAACCTCTTCAATTTTAATTATGTGGTGATTCTTTTTATCCAAAGACTTACTAAAAAATTCAATTAATATTAAAACAATTATTAGTTGTTGTTGTTCTTAATTTCTCTGACAACTACAATTAGAGTCGTCAAAAAGGTAAGAAAAGAGACCAGTGAGTTCTTATTGTGACTTTGATAATTGTTTCAGACTTCTCACTTTTTAAAGTGGAAGTTTGAAATAAATATCTTTAGCTATTCTAAGAAATGTTGTGTAAATTTTCCCTGATGATCTGCATTAGCCCCAGTGAAATGCGCATAGAAACTAAATAAAAGCCCTCAATTGATCACGTTGAATTTTTAATAAGATTTTCAGAAAAAAATAAATCAGTTGCTCTGCTGCAACTCGATTCATAATGACATTTCAAAGAAAACAGCAGAAGATCAGTTTTACTCTCTTATAAACAAATAATTTTTTATTCCTATCCAGTGGAAAAAAAATTCAAACAAATTTCTGCGAAACTACTCTTCTTTAGTTCCAGAATACTAATAAATTTCTATTTTCGAATAATAAGAAAGTTATTATTAACAATATCTTGATAATTTATTACGAAACTTGGATGTTATTTAAAGTCATTGTAAGAGTGTTAATTAATTCTTGTGGAAATTGACTATTCGACACATTCAGGCCTATTCTAAGAGTCACATTTTATGAATATGATTTGAAATAACATAAATAGGGATTCTGAGCACACAATTTTGTGAATTTGAAACGATCAGTTTCGAAAAAGAAGTGTATGACGCTAACCACTCCTTAGCAATTCCAGAGAAGCGTTAAAAATTATTTTTTAAAATTATTAAAAGCAAAACACTAGAATCACTTTCTTATTACCATCAGAAACATGACTCCCGATTCACTGAAAAGGCAAGAAAAAAGAAGTGAACTTCTTGCAAGGACATCTCCAGATTTGCACCACTGCGGGATCACAAGTTAAGGATCTTTTTATTAAATTTAATTTTAATCGGCTAATCGCTCGAAATGGTGTATAAACTCATAATAACATGATAAATATTTTAAAGCTTAAGGGAAATTCAACATCAGTTTCTTATACATTCAACATTAGAGCAGAATAGCTGATTTCGTAAGCCTTTACACTTTCATCTTTAGCACTCACGTGCTGGTGCAGCGTGACAACAGTTTGTATTTGTAACAATTTTATTATGGAAAAGCCTACGACAGCTGTACGAAACGAATGGTAAGAGACTTCCGTTAAGTCCCAGTGTTGCCATTTGATAATTTTTCTTTAAGTCCTAGTTTTGTGACCTTCTTGTTCCATGTTTCTTAATGCAAACATTTTTATTTTTTGATTTCCTTAAACACATTTCAAACTTGTTTCCCTATTCTTTGATTAACATAAAACAAATTTTCATTTTTAATTTCAATTGATCTGCTTTGGAAGGTCTTATTTTAGTAGGCACTCGATTTGTATGATAGTTTTAATTTTTTAATTTAACATTTATGTGGTCCTCTCATTTACTTTCTAAAAAGTATATGATGTTGTCTCCAAATCAATTAACTTTAAAAGATAATTATTTTGTCATATTAAAGCGACTCTCCTCCACAGGACTGATCTGCTTTTCAATAAAATTAATCAAACAGAGAACTTTGAATTCCCATGCAGTAGATGAAGTCAAAACAACACAATGTTCTTACAAAAGGAAAATATTGTGGCCAAAGAGACTTATTGAAATGCTAAAGTTTCGCTTTAAAAATATAAAAATAAAATGAAAAAGCCTGAAGTCGTCCATCCACCTGCACACACTCGTATCTCTGCATGTATTCATATACTTAAAGGACGCATGTAAATGTGTGCAAGTATGTGAGAGAGATTTACCTTTTTTTGGTTCTATCGAACAGCAAGCGGATGCTGGTAAAATTGAAACTAATGCCACTTCCGCATTTCACAATTGTTGGAGAATATTTCGTTATTATTTCTACCAAAAATGCATGTGTAAACATGCATGTCGGGCATAAAATCTTTGTCATGTACATGCACGAGTACCGTTTAGGAGGAAAATGTTTGTTTGGATTTGTACATCTACTTGGAAAATATTATTGCAGCAGGATCTCATCCGCCCCAAAATGTGTTAAACTTGCATTCTGTCAAATATTTTCATATTATGGTAGATGTTTATGTTATTATTTGTGAAATTTTATTTTATTTTATTTCCAATTTTATTTTATATATTTTATTTCTGGTTTTTGTTTTCTTTTTCCTGCCATGCCATCAAGCCAAAATCTGTTGGTTTGTTAGCAATTGTTATTGTTGCAATAAAATACTCTTCATAACAGTCGCAAAACTGTGGAGGAATTTGAAAAAGGAAACTTGACATTTACTTCTGCGTCTACTGTATTAGTTTTCTATTAGTTGGAGTGCCTGTCATAAAAGAAAAAACTTTGTCGGATCTGCCATAATCTTTAGGAAGTTCTGCATTATTTCTTTTTTCTTGCCATTATATATTAAAAGTTTTATTTCTTTTAATGAAATATGTAGTCCACATCTATTTTAAGAACTGAAGCTAAGGATTTGGATAAATATTATGCCACCAGAGTAGGATTATTTGATAATTTAAAACCACAATTTGGTTGGGTAAGACACACACAGAGAAGCCTGCTATAAAAATGTAGAAACAACAATTAAAACTTAAACACTTTAATCAAATAGTCCTGTAGAAAAGTGTTGAGAAAACCGGTTTTAACTTGTGAAATTCAACTATGGGGAGCATACTAAGACTCTACGATCCAGAGAAAATACATAATGATTCATAATCAAATAATAATATGCAAACCAGTCTCCATATTCCGAATTAAAATGATTAAAGAAAAAGGGATAAGTCAACTCCTCAATCCACTTCCTGTTGCTCTATTGAATGATGCCAATGGAATCAACAAACTTAAAAGGCACAACATTTCTTTTCTATATTCCTTTTCCTATAAAGAGAGCTCCAACCATAATTTACAATATAAGATGTTCATCACAACTTAACGTCAGGTTGTTTTGTCCAACTTATTTTGCCATTTTCTTCTTTCAAAGCTTGACTAATTCAACGAAGGAGATGTATAGAACTGTGTCGACAACTCAAAATGTTGAACCGTTTTGCGAAGATCAGCAATGAAATGTATTTCGGGTACTTCGTGATATTTTTGGCCAGCTTAATCGATCGAAAGTGTCCATGATAGAGAACATCGGGCTCAAGTTTCAGTCAACCGGGTCTGTAGGAAACTCAAAAAACATTTACGCATGTCTCCCCAAGATCTTTCTCCATCTCAAGAGCACCCTGGATGCGAATTTCAAATAAGAATTTTAATTAAAACGATCACAAACTTCATTCGACAAAAGACCCGAAGTTTTGTGGCCATTTCCAGCGTCATTAATACCGGCGTATTGGTTGGTTGAATACGAGAAAAGTGAATGGTAACGTTGCAGGGAAAATCATCTTCAACGACGGGGCATATTTCCAACACAGTGGGTTCGTTAACATTCAGAATTGCCAATTTACGAGTGATTATAGAAAAACCGATGCATCGTCGAAAGGAGACTATTGGGTGGGTTTTTTTAAATTGACGCCGTCAAAGAGCCGTAATTCTTTGAAAATGGGATCAGTCCAGCAGCTATCGCGAGCTGATAATGGGCTTGTTGAGGCCAAACATCGGGGATATGGTCCTTAACGATGTGTGGTTTCAATATGATGGTGTCCACTGGACACAAAGCCAATGAAACAATATCTGTGGCACGTGAGAAATTTAATGGCCGTGTTATCTCGTATCGTGGCGATATGAATTCGCTGTCAAGATCATGTGTTTTGATGTCGTTGAAGTTGTTTCCCTGGTGATATTTAAAATAGAAAAGCCAAGAACAATTTAAAAGCTAAAGGATAAGCAAATTCGACCCATTCAATTATGTCTCAGAGTCATAGGACATGGTAGGGAGGTAGTCAAGAGAACATTAACTGATCAGATATATAATCGTGGAGTTTCTCAAAAAAAAACTCTCCCTTTTCTCAAGTGTTTTCGTTCAAGTGCGAATCGGTTTCAATTCATTGTAAAACTCTGTTGAAGATCGTTTTTTCGGAAATCTACAAGTCTGGCTTTATTCCGTCCGCGGGCATACACACATACACAAACATAGTGACTGATTGCCAGATTTTGTCGGGGAAGCTTCCTCGACTTCACTACATGGAGATCCAATGAGAACTCGGTTATTTTTTCAACTACTGGCCGATTTTTGAATATTTTCAATTTTCCTAGCGGAAAGTTCAACATTAAATCGATATGAATTTCTTCATCCATATTTTTAGCTCTTAAATGTCCTGCAAGTCCTTGTCTCCGCCACACAAAAATATAATCGTTGTATCGATCAGTTTCTATCTCACAGAATTAATTTCAGCTAAAACTCTTTTTGTTTCATCGATTGAAAATGTATTTTGAATATTTTTCAAATCCTTTTTCATGGTTTACAACGTGTCAGGCGATTTTTAATATGTCCCCTGTTTTCATGTTTCTTTAGTTATTTTTATTAATATTTTTTATTTTTATAATCTTGAATTTGTGTCCGCTTTTTTTTCTTCTTGCAAAACAGTGTCACTTCATTCGAGAGTATTTCGCTGTAGTAGTTTGTTGTGTACATAATTTTTTTTTAAATGTTTTCATTTAAAAAAAATTGTCTATGGTAAAAAGGAAGTGAAGAGGAACAATAATACTTAAATGTAAACGCGTTGTTATTGTGGTAGCAAATAAGTTTTAAAAAAAAAGTGTAGTATTTTTTCAACTTGCGACTACTTTGGCAAGCTTTTTAGTTAAGTGTTAGTGGCATAACAACCACAAAAATAAAACCCGAGTTTTCGAAAGCAACAAAACAGCAGCGCAATATTGAGAAGACTTCGCTGCAGCGAAACACGAAGGCCATCGAAAAATTATTAGACATGAGAGATAAATTGTTACAGAATATTTTAATTTTCAGCTAATTTTAAATTAGGATAAGATAGTTACTCTGATTTTTGTTGTTATTGCAACTGAAAAACCTTGACTTTAAATATCTGAATTGAGAATAATTTTTATTTGGACATTTTCTAGCACAATCAAAACCAAAAATAGATTCAATACTTAGCAAGCTTTTCCAGTTTTTCTGAAAACATTTTTTTTATAAAAACATGATGAAAGTGTAGTGGTTTTTGAAAACATCTGTTCTGCTCTGCTGTGTATTTTGGATATATAAAACTATTATTGCCTTTCCCTTGTGTTTTTCAATACTTTCCAGAACTTTTTAAATAAAAACCCATTTTTCGAAGAGTTGGCCTATAAAATTCAATTGAATAAACTTGGTCTATAAAAGATCTCTTCAGTTCCCGCTTTTGGAAAGTCATAGTATTCTCGAAGCCGTGTTGATTGATCAGGTCTGTAACAACCGCCCCTATTTTGCTCGACTGTATGTTTGGCCTAAAAGCATATTTTCAATTAAGTTGTGTTCGAAGTTCTTCATTTAAATTAATTGTTCATTTAAAATAACAACAGTGTTGTCAACTCCGTTAATTTTGCCTATTTAAATGCCTCTTTTAAAGTTAAAAGTAAATATGAAAACTATGAAAGTAAATTTATTTCAGTGATAAAGAAATTCACTACAAATCAAAGGCAAATATAAATTATTGAGTGTCGGCTTAATATCAATCAATTTTAGAATAAAAACGTAAGAATATAAATAAAAATAAAAAGTGATCAGTGAGTTCTTGTTGTGACTTTGATGTTGGTTTGTAAGCTTCTCCCTTATTAAAGTGGTAGTTTGAAATAAATATCTTTAGTTATTCTAAGAAATGTTGGGTGAAGGTTCCCTGCTGACTTGCATTAGCCCCAGTGAAATGCGCATAGAAACTGGCTAAAACTCCTCAATTTTTTTCAGCAAGATTTTGGAAAAAGAGAATCAGCACAAAATCAAAATTAAAGAAGTTTAAAATCAATTTTTTAATGAGTTAGATTTTTGAAATAATTTTTCAGTTGTGGAAAAAATATCCATTAGCTAGTTTACGAAATGCTGAACGGCCTTCGTATGTTCAGAAAACAAATAGAAAACTCAGATAAAAATTGCAAGTCTTTTAAAAGTTATTACCAACTTCTTGTTATTGCGAAATTCCGCTTGTGCAGGATGAGTAGCAACTCGTCTGAGAGTTTTTACCTCACACACACGCATGCACATTTTCAAGATATACGAGTATAGCAAAATTTCTGGAAAGTAAATAGAGTTGTTAAGGAAATTGTCTTAACCTTTTCACATTTAAGTATTTAAAATTATAGAAGAAAGAAAAAAACAGCTTAAAAACAATGTAACACTAGAGAAGCAGAAGACGATGTTGTAACAGAATCCAACAGCTACACTTTTTACTAAAATATTGCTGTTAGTCTTGACCTAAACAGGGAGCATACACACACACACACAGACACACGCACACTGACACCGGAAAAGGGAGTTTAAAGTTTAAAAGCTTTTAACAATTAAATAAGTTGACTTAACGCACATTTTTATTATATTTCCACCTCATAAATAAAATACTTAAAAATGAACAACAGCACGAATCAACCGAGGCAACCAGCGACAATTTCCTACGCCAGGGACTGAAATAGAAGTTCGTAAATAATTCTATTTTATTGTCAAATGTTGTTACATACTGTGGCTGGTAATTAAAACATTACAAATAAAAAGACATTTAAAATTAAAGGCAGCATTATGACATTTTATTACTGCGCACAAGAAAAAAACGAAATATTTTGAAATGTTCCAACAACAAATAAACCGGGCGTTATGATACTTCAACTAAGTCGATTCAGTTAGTTAATTGTAACAAAATTATTTCTTAAATTAATTTATTTTTTGGCCATAAAGACCAAATGATTCTATAGCTGTTGTAATAAAATCAAAAGTTAAAATTAAATACAAAGAGATAAAAACTTGCAATAGGATTAAACACTTAAAATGAATACTTTCATATCATTAACTCTGACAAGAGTTAGAAAAGAATAACTGATTTCAATATACAGGGATCCATAGATTTATATACTTTATATAGATAAGCAACACGTGGTTTAGTGGCACACCTGAAGTGTCTTGTGTGCCATCGATACTGATAAAATGTCTCTACTCTAAAAGTTTAATTTCTGTAGAATCACGAACTTCAATTATACCTGGAAAAAATAATTTTTAATTTGCTTATCATAAACGGAAAAGAAAAAAATATTTTTCCATCTATTTTTCTTTGTACTTGGAAACACAAAAGCTCGCAAATTTATTAACATTTTTATTTTTCTTCAATTTTAATAGTGGCAACATGAAGAAAGAATTGCACAAACTAACTCATGCAAATTGTGTTTTAAAATAAAAAATTAATATTCCCCTCTACGTCAAATGAATCGCAAGAGTAACATTCTAAAATTATTTTAAATTTAATTGAGCCAAGCAGCTGCACTAAAACACTGACTCTGCTGTTTGCCACGGTGTTCGAACAAAAATGTAACTGAAAACCTGATCAGTCCTGAATGTTAGTCCGGAGATCGCGATATAAGTTGCATGCTGTTCATTTGAAAATCAAAATCATCTGTTTTCTGATAAATCGACTGCTGGTTGGACACAAACCCTTTTGATTTGGATGAAAAGCTGGGTTTTTTGGAGGTCAAGGAGTTTGACAATCGAAATGGTAACGACTGAAAGTTCTTTAAGCACAATATTTTTGACACGATTGTGTCTTGTTAAACGCTGCTTTTATTTTCTTCACTTGTATGTTTCTTTAATTGTGTGTGTATCCAAATCTCTTTTGTATTAAACCTCCAAGCGTATACTTAATATTATTAATAATATCGCCAGTACGTCATGTTGCAGTCGAACAATGTTGTTGGTGTGTTTCTATTCTTATCTTCCCATTATGAGTGACTATTTTTCAACGCCTTCGAAGCACAAGAAACTAAAAAATACAAAAATAAACACTCTTTTTATGAAAAATCGAACTGAAAAGTTAATTATAAATTTTAATTTGAGCTTAAAACGATAATAAACCGAAATGCCAGTATTCTTGCGAAAAGAGCAGGAGCGCTTTCTGCCCTATTTTTCGTTCAACGACCGTCCGACGAATTCTATTACAATAATAATTATTTAATTATTATTTTTTTGAATGTTTAAATATGTTTTTATAAATTTTTACATCGATTTTATTAAAAAGCGTGGTTTATTATTTTTTTTAGTAAATTTATTTTGAATTTGTTTTTCCAGCGATATTTTGTTGAAAATAGAAGACATATTTTTACAGAAAAATTTGGTTTTGACCACATCTTTTTGCGTTCCTTCAATTCTACATCAATAAAACCGAAATAGGAGAAGGTGAAAGACAAAAAAATATTATGCCCTGAAAATAAACGTACAAATCCTTTAATGCTTCAGGATCTTTAACCAACTAATTTGTTCTAACCAAAAATAAGTTTGTTCATTGAATAAATCCATTTTTAATACATAAAAACCTTTTAAATTGAAAATTTTTTCAACTATAAATAATTATTTTCAATTTCTCAGATGTAAGTATTTTCTTCAAAATGACAAAAAGATGTTTTCCTATTTGATGTGGCTGTTGAGAAGCCGACCAAATTCAAGGATGTTATAAAATTTTTAAAGCGACATAACTTTGGGAAAAATTATTAGAGGGCCATAGTTAACTCAACGTTAACTAAAACTGGGATTTTTTCAGACGTTTGAACGGATTTTCAAGTAAAACTGAAATCATGGATGAGTTGAAGTCAGGGTCATATGTTTTGGGATGTTGGGGAAACTTTGGAATGAAGGCAAAGAAAATTATAATTTTTACTACCATGAAATTGCAAATAGGGACTTAAGAATTTCATAAATTTTTATTATAAAAAAAATGTCAAATAATTTTTAATATTATCTTAAATCGGTCTAAAACTAAATAACTTGCAGACCGCAAAAAGGTAAATTTAATTTAAAATAAATATTTTACTAAAATCAAAAATATAATTTTAATCAATATGCGTCTAAAGTTTTCCCCAAATTTACCCGAATAACGTTTCGCAGCATTTCTATATAATTCAGTAAATTTTCATACTCCAATAATCCACTGCTTGACTTTTTCCCGAATCATTTCTACACATTCGACACACAAAGAGATGGAATTCTATATGTATTTCTGCAACTTTAAATGATGCATCACAATCTGCTGCATTGCATTTTTCTACTTCAATGCTGTTCTCTTTTTTTCCTTCTTTCTTTAATATTTACTCTTTCATGTGTTTCTTAACGTTGTTGTTAACAAGAGAAAAAAAGTCGCAAAGAAAATAAAATGAAATTCATGTTAAATTCATAATTTCACTCATTCAAACTCGTGTAAGAATGCAAATTTCAAATGCGAAATTCCACATTTCAGCCAAAGGGAATATAACAAAATGCAAAAGGAAAAAAGAAACTAATGCAAGAGAAAGCGACTGGGTGAATGGTAACAAGGAAACACACACACACACACAAACATTTATTCAGTTGCATATGAACGTGTGCGCACCCAGTCAGCATTTTATGCAAACACTATTCAATCGAGACTGTTTCTAATATAATCAAAAACCCCGAATAGCGATTATGCTCTAAATCGTGGTCTTCATTCAAAAGCTTAACCTTAACGAGTATTTTTTAATTTTATTTCTTTCCCAGAAAATAAATTTGTTTTTGAGTTTATAATCGCACATCCCGAGCTAAAACATATTCGAAGTTTTAAAATGTCTTGTTCTCCGAGCAAAGAAATTAAAGTCGGGAAATAGCTTTTGATTGACAGATCAGAAGTCGCTCAGGTGCGCCAGGCTTAAAGACACCAAGTTTGAAAATATATTTCACGTGTTGACTGGGTTTGTATATATTTAGTTGTATAAATGTAGATGTATGTATGTGTGTGTGGGTCACGTTGTTTTTAAAATCGTTCGTTCTTTTTGCCCCACTGTTACTCGCAGATTATACGAATATTTTATTTGATGATGCAACACGGTGTGATGGATGTGCAGCATCATCGTCATCATCTTTGCGGAGGCAATAAACATCTGGGAATGCTTTTTGCATTTTCCTTTTTTCGTTCTCTGTTTCACTCACTCACACGAAATGCATATTTTTTATGTCCTTCTCATCTTTGATCATTGTTTGCGTTACGGAGTTTTATGCATTCCATAAATCACAATCACAAGTTGAAAGTCTTCTTAAGCTACAATATCTTTTCATCTGCATTTTTTTCTTTCTTTCTTTGCCTTTATTGTGTGCATGTTTTGCTATGCGCTGCTGTATTCGCGCGTTATGCTCGTTTATATATTATTTGCGTTTGTATTTATTTCTGGGTATTACAAAAGGTTTGAGTGAAAATATTTTATTGCCGACATTTGAAAAACTGATTTGATTTTATTTATAACAATTTGTTGCTTATCTTAAAAGGATGCTTTCATACAGATTGTGTAGGAAATTGTAGCAAATTTTTAAAAAACAATTGCATTTGCAAAACACAACAGAAATTGTTCTTTTCTTTTCGGGCATAACATTTTTTTCTATTTAAAGTTAATAATAAAACGACCAAGATCTTTATGGCTCCTACACACAGTTCCATTTTATGGATGTAGACTTGAAGGGAACGCAAAAAATATGTTGTCAAAATAATTTTATAAAATAATTTACTACTTAAAAAATGTCTTCTACTTATCGTTTGGCTTTAATATGATTTTTGAAAATGGAAAACTTTTCAAAAGTTTGAAAAAAATCCCTGTTTTAGTTAACGTTTCAACTCAATTATTTTTCCCAAAATTATATCGCATTAAAAATTTTATATTATCCTTGAATTCGGTAGCCTTGTTTTTCTCAACATCTTTGAAGAAAATACTTACAGCTAATAAATTGAAAATAGTTATTTATAGTTAAAAAAATTTCAATTTAAAAGGTTTTTATATATTAAAAATGGGTTTACTCAATGAACAAACTTATTTTTGGTTAGAACAAATCTGTTGTTTAAAGATCCTGAAGCATTAAAGGATTTGTACGTTTATTTTCAGGGCATAATATTTTTTTATCTTTCACCTTTTCCTATTTCGATTTTATTGATGTAGAATTGAAGGGAATACAAAAATATGTGGTCAAAACTAATTTTTCTATAAAAATATGTCTTCTATTTTCAACAAAATATCGCTGGAAAAACAAATTCAAAATAAATTTACTAAAAAAATATAATATAATACGTCTGACGCTCGTTGAACGAAAAATAGGGCAGAAAGCGCTCCTGCTCTTTTCGCAAGAATACTGGCATTTCGGTTTATTATCGTTTTAAGCTCAAATGAAAATTTATAATTAACTTTTCCGATCGATTTTTTATAAAAAGAGTGTTTATTTTTGTATTTTTTAGTTTCATGTGCTTCGAAGGCGTTGAAAAATAGTCACTCATAATGGGAGATGAGAACATGAACCACACCAACAACATTGTACGACTGCAACATGGCGTATTGGCGATATTATTAATAATATTAAGTATACGCTTGGCAGTTCAATACAAAAGAGATTTGGATACACACACAATTAAAGAAACATACAAGTGAAGCAAATAAAAGCAGCGTTTAACAAGACACAATCGTGTCAAAAATATTGTGCTTAAAGAACTTTCAGTCGTTACCATTTCGATTGTCAAACTCCTTGACCTCCAAAAAACCCCGCTTTCCATCCAAATCAAAAGGAAAACATATAATTTTGATTTTCAAATGAACGGCATGCAACTTATATCCCGATCACCGGACTAACATTCAGGACTGATCAGGTTTTCAGTTACATTTTTTATTCGAACACCAGGGCAAACAGCAGAGTCAGTGTTTTAGTGCAGCTGCTTGGCTCAATTAAATTTAAAATAATTTTAGAATGTTACTCTTGCGATTCATTTGACGTAGAGGGGAATATTAATTTTTTATTTTAAAACACAATTTGCATGAGTTAGTTTGTGCAATTCTTTCTTCATGTTCCCACTATTAAAATTGAAGAAAAATAAAAATGTTAATAAATTTACCAGCTCTTGTGTTTGCAAGTACAAAGAAAAATATATGGAAAAATAGTTTTTTCTTTTCCGTTTATGATAAGCAAATTAAAAGTAGATTTTTTCCAGGTATAATTGAAGTTCGTGATCCTACAGAAATTAAACTTTTAGAGAACAGACATTTTTCCAGTATCGATGGCAAACAAGACACTTCAGGTGTGCCGCTAAACCACGTGTTGCTTATATATTTATAATAACTAAATGTTTGGATCGCTGCACATTTGGTTCGCGTGTTAAAGATTTCAAAATAATATTTAAAATATAAAAAACTTCATAAAAAGAGTTCGTTTGTGAAAGCAGTTTTCAGCGCACTTAATTAACTCTTGTTTCATATAATTCATTTTAAGTGCCGCGTCCCATTTTTATTAACTTTCGTGTAATTAATTTATTACAAAATGTTTTTCTCTTTTTTTTCCTCCGATTCGGTACTTTAATTGTTTCTCATAATAGCAAATTGGTTTTGTAATTGTTGCCATGAATATTTCTTGGCTCATATTCATAATTGACGCCAATATATTGAAAATAACTGATGAACATTTTTGTGTACGAGCAAATTTATTTAAATGAATTGTAAAATAATGGAAAAAGAAAATTGGATTATTATTTGTCAACTCAACAGCCACATGGGCTGTTGCAACCAGCAGCAGCCATATTTATTAACACTTTGCACAATAATGCGTTTACACAATGCCAAACAGAGAGATAAAGGACATGCAAACGAAAACAAACCGACTGACAAACAAACACACAAACAACATCATTATCTTTGTTCATCAACTGCCACAATATCAAGCAGTTGAAGTGAAGAGGAGAGCGAAAGTTTTTTCCAAAAATCAATGGTTTTTCATATTTTAAACGGAAAGAAAACACGAGTGCAATTGCGTTTCCATGGTTACTTTTATCAAATATCGTTAATATATCTCTTATTTTATTTTTGGATGAGCGCATCCTGTGCTATTTTCTCATTCCGCGAATAATGAATTTTTTACTCAATTCACAATATTTTTATTATTCTTCATAAATATTAATTTTTCCATACCAACAACACAAACAGATTGTCAAACGCACTCTGGAACATTCATGTTTCGTTTTGGAAAATATTGATAAGCGAACAACGAACGCATAAGAGAGCATGATTGCAGTGTTATACATACGAGGGTAGTTTTATAACTGAGCAGTTGGCAACACTATTCAAACGGATGCTAACATTTTAGAAATTTTTTAAAAGCAGGTGTTATATTTTAAACCGCTAAGAAAACCTTCCGAAATTCGATTCACTTAATTTTTAAATGACAAATAAATAAATATTTCTGATTTTTATGGTTTTTTTTTACTTTCAATTTAGCTAGACTGATAATTTTTTGTTGGAGTTTTTTAATATATTCCTTTCAGCATTTTACTGCGTTTGAGACAGTTCATTGGAGAAAAAAAATTTCTTTTCATAACTAAAAATAATACTTCATTCAACACGTTGAACGCATGATCCAAAAAACCGCCCGCAGAAACTAAACTCCATTTTGCTGACAAACAATTGAAATTCTTTATAATGAAATATTATTTTGCTGTGCAGCCCAGATCAAGAAGGCATTATTTATAATCGACTTTTGCAGGAAATGGGAACTTCATCCCACTAATTTGCCCTGACCGCTTTGAAAATATGTGAATGCATTTGATGCAGCTGAAATTATTTTTATTTGCATTTAAAAGCTTTTGCAATACAACGTTGAAGGTGTTTCTAGGGTTAAATACTTCGTGTAACTGAAACTATTGGAAATGACCACACCATCTCTATATTTTCCGTCTTAAGGAGCCACGAGAGGATGACTTATCGTTGGTCAGTTCTATGCCTTCGATATTTTAGGAGTCCATCATTTACTCTGAAACAACTGATAAGACTTAAAGGAGTGAACGATCGAAGACACCACCTGTGGCCTTAAAGACAACACTTCAACTAATACAAACAATCACGCCATCCTTCTCTATCAGTGCTGTAGGAAAAATGCGAATAATAAATTTTTTACTTTCTCTTCTTTCTAATTCTATCCCCTGGATATATCGGGTTTCTTGCCTGAGATCTAGTCCGAATAAAAATTGATATATAACAATTTAATAAACTCATTGGCTCTCTTATAATCCATTTCGTTCAGAATATGAAATAAATAATTTTTACTTCAGCTCTATATTCCGAATCTAAAAGATGAACCTTTTTCAAAGGGATAAGCGAACTCCTCAAACCACTGAATGTTTCTCTATTAAATGATGCGAATGGAATCAACAGACTGAAAAGGCACAACATCTCTTTTCCATATTCCTTTTGTTATAAATGGAGCTCCATCCATAATTCACAGTCCAAATTGCGCATTCAGTCTTCCAACTGAATTAGAAATTTTTTTGTTTAAAAATTTGACAAATTCAACGATGGAGAGATTTGCAACGGAGTCGAGAATTAAAAATGTTGAGTCGTTTTGCGAAAATCAGCGTTGAAATGTATTTCGGGCACTTCGTGATATTTTTGGGCAGCATAATCGATCGAATGTGTCCATGATAGAGAACATCGGGCTCAAGTTTCAGTCAACCGGGTCTGTAGGAAACTCAAAAAACATTTACGCATGTCTCCCCAAGATCTTTCTCCGGCAGGCACTGCTGTTGTTCGCGACTGAGCATCTCAAGAGCACCCCGGATGCGAATTTCAAATAAGAATTTTAATTAAAACGATCACAAACTTCATTCGACCAAAAACCTGAAGTTTTGTGACCATTTCCAGCGTCATTAATACCAGCGTATTGGTTGGTTGAACACGTAAAAAGTGAATGGTAACGTTGGAAGGAAAACCATCTTCCACGACGGGGCATATTTCCAACACAGTGAGTTCGTTAACATGCAGAATTGCCAATTTACGAGTGATTATAGAAAAACCGATGCATCGTCGAAAGGAGACTAGTGGGTGGGTTTTTTTTAAATTGACGCCATCAAAGAGCCGTAATTCATTGAAAACGGGATCAGCCCAGCAGTTATCGCGAGCTGATAATGGGCTTGTTGAGGCCAGAAATCGGGGATAAGGACCTGAACGATATGTGGCTTCAATACGATGTTGTCCACTGGACACAAAGCCAATGATCAATATCTGTTGCGCGTTAGAAATTGAATGGCCGTGTTATCTCGTGTCGTAGCAATATTCATTCACCGCCACGATCATGTGATTTAATGCCGTTGGAGTTATTTCCTTGAAGTTATTTAAAGGAAAAAGTCTGAGTCAAGAGCAGTTTGGGAATTAAATGAAAAGATAAATTGGTACCTTGACAATATCGGATCTTAAATATGTCACAGGATCATTAAAAGCATCCAACAGAGGCTACAGGTCTGCTAGCGAAGCTGATTTTTTGTTTCACTTAAAATTGGATGCATCACCTATTTAAAAAAAAATAGCAGTGACGTTTTAGAATCTGCCAGCGTATGTTTTCCATTCCATTTTTTGGGGATCTTGCCCACTGTGCTTTGCTGTTTTATAGTGTTCTTGTGTGTTTGCATATAAACACATTTTTTACACCTACTTTTTTGCTATTAAATTTGTCAGCAACAATTTTTAATATAAAAAATAATTTCTTCCCGAAATTTCTTTCCTTTTCTTTTCTTTTTTTTTAATACTTCGTCTGTATGAGAGATGATGTCAGTGTATCACGGGGAGTTTGTTTTTTGAATGTATTTCATAATTGAAAAATTTTTTAATTGCTGCCTGGTTTATTAACAATTAAGTTTTGATTGTTGGTTGATATGAAAATTCATTGAAAAGGACGTGTTTCTGACCGAATATTTTCTTTCTCAAAAGTGCCGCGTCTGTACAAGCAGTTGGATGAAACTTTCCATCGTCTGGCATAAATTTTGTCCATAAATATAATTGAAATTGAAATTGTATGGACTGGACTTTTGAGAAATGAAAAAATATATTATTAAGCACTCAATATGGACAAAGAGTGATATTTTCACGGCTTCTTATTAATATTACGAAACTCAATATGTTCTTTTTTAAAAGTGCTCCGTTTCGTTGTTAATATTTTCAAAATTTTATAGACAAACTATCAAGCTTTTATACAAGACAACAGCTCTTTTCGTGCCAATATTTTGTTCGGCACTAAATTGTCTTGAGTTGTTTTATCATAATAAAAAATATCAACTTGATTCTCCGAATACTTTTTGCAAATTATCAATTTTCAAACAAAAACTTTCGTCATTTAAAGAATCAGTTGACTATTTTAATAACGACTTTTTCAAAATCCTTAACTGATATCAAGAGAGTGATAAATTTTGAATTTCCGGCCACAAATAAATCAAATTGATTTGCTTGTTGAACGCCGATTTTCTAAATAATAAAGTTGCAACTAAATTCAGCTCAGGAATGAAATAAAACTTTTTATGTGCCTTCTTCTTTTAGTTTCCTGTTGCTCTTCCGTTCCTTTTTTTATTATCAAGTCTTTGACGGTTTTATAATATTCGTCTCCAGCTGCAGAAGTTGTTTCGAACAGCTGTTGTTCTTGTTGCAAGATTTTGTCCAGACGCCAGCCAACTTATGAGTTGCATGAAAATTCTTCTGATTCTTGTCAAAGTTTGTCTTTATTTTTTATAAAATTGTTTCTACTACAACTAATTCAGGGATCCTCTTAATGTTGTTGCTTTTTCTATTAATAATATTTTCTTTTTTCGCTGCTCTCTGCTAAAAAAATATTATTTTTCTTGATTTTTTGTAGAGTTTAATTGTTGTCTCTGCCATCTGCCTCCAGTTTGTTTTATTTATTTAGTTTGAATTTCTTTGGAAGGCGCTATTGTTTTAGAAGTTTTACATGGACATACATTTCATATAAAATAATTCTTTTATATATTCGTTGTTTTTTCTGCTATTCATTTTTTTCTTTTCTTTTTGTTTTAAGTTGCTTTCAGCTCAGTTACAAAAGAAATTGTCTTTTCAGGTGAATTATAACAAGAGCACTTATTTAAGTACAGAAGTTTTCTATATAATTTTTTTCTCGTTTTGCTCGGCTTGTTTGTGAGATGTTATTGTACGAAGAACATGGATAATTTTTACATGGACTTTGCTTCGTTGAAGGGGTGGTGGGGTAGAGGAATGATGGAGAAATAAACAAATTAAAAAAGCAGTACATAAAAATCTACTCTTGTGCAAAAGTTTCAAGCAGACTTGCAAAAGCCATTGAAACCATCCAGCCAACAGTCAACCAGATATTTAGTGAACCAAATTACCAGCCCTCCAACCAATTATTTGTATATCCTGTAAGCTCAGACAGAAAGTACAAACGAGTACTCTCGTTCTTTGTTTTAAGAACAAGAAAAGTTTAATTTTTTACAAATGGGCGAAGGAATAGAGAAATTCATCAGAAGGCAAAGCACATGAACAGCAAAAATTATACGAAATTTACCAACGACCGATCAGTCAATTATCATCCGCTTTGGCAATCCCTCGTCCCTCATAGTGTCCTTGAAAGCCTTCAGTCACATAATTGTTTATCATAAAAAACGTGTAAATTCAGGTTCTACAATTGGCAGTCATCTGAATATGTTAAGCTCAAAATCTTATCTTCATCTTATCAATGAAACCGTAGTGACCTCCACATTCAAGGGTTACATTTTAAGGAATATATCGTCACATAAAAGACAAAATAGAGTATCGTCCATTTTCCAAAGCTCACAGGAGAAGCCAAAAACGTTGGGAGTTTAGAAAAAAAAAATTCCCAGTCTAGAATAAAATTAATCAGTTTCATTTAAAACTAGACTTGAAGAATTTGTTTCAAATAGTTTTCAGTTTATAAAGTGTCTTGTTTCCCCTGTAAAATTTTCCAAACAACAACAATTCCACATAATATGTACTAATTTTAAAATATATTCTTCCATTCAAAAGGAAACTTCTGGACCAAAGAAAATAGTACAGCTTCAATATGTATGACACAGAGATTAGAAAGAAAAGAAAATATTCTTAAAATGGTTTCGAGGTCATAAAAGGACAATAAATGATTGGACGGTGATACGAAACTAACCCCTAGATTGTGCGACTTCTGTAGATCATTTTGTCGTTTTCAGGTTTTCGATTCTTCTCCTATTTTCATGAAATAGTCCCATGACTGGTGAAAATCGGAATGTTGCAACAAGTGTCTGAATTGGGACTAATGAAAAGGGGACATAGATATCAAAAAAACTACAACAAAAGTATTTGCGAAACTCTCTCAACCAGCGTAACATCGGAAGATATATATATATATATATACATATATATATATATATATATATATATATATATATCAAATATTGCTGGTCACTCTAGACTGGTTCTGTTACAGGCCTTTATGAAACCAAAACTGGCAGTGGTACTAATCACACCACAACAGTCCACTGAAGCCGTGGCGGGCAATTGAACGCAAATCTAAATCTGATTTATTGATCTCAATTCGATATTCATGCTTTCGAATTTTATGAGGTCTTCATATCTGATCTCCATGTTAGTTGTTGTAACTTATTTATATAAAAGAAATTTATTTAAATAAATTTTATAAAAATTTTGTTAATATAAGAGATTTTCTTTAACTCAATTATGCTAAAAAATATTGTATAAAAAGAAAAAAATTATAAAACTTTTAAGACATCTTGAGGTCCACCCATTTTAATAGTCCTCTGCGATATTGAAAACTCTGTGACTGCTGCAAATAAGTCCTGAATAAAAACGTAAGAAAATAAAAAAGCAAAAGAGATCTGTGCGTTCTGAGTGTGTCTTTGATAATTGTTTTCAGACTTCTCACTTATTAAAGTGAAAGTTTGAAATAAATATCTTTAGCTATTCTAAGAAATGTTGGTTAAAAGTTCCCTGATGATCTGCATTAGCCCCAGTGAAATGGGCATGGGAACTGGCTAAAACTTCTCAATTGATCACTTTGAATTTTTAAGCAAAATTTTGGGGAAAAATAACCAGCACGTAATTAAAATTAAAGACGTTTGAAAATCCCAGATATTTGATCGTGTCTAAATATGATATTTTTAGTTGGCTTTTTCCATATCCAACAACTCCATTTCAGTACTTCTTCTCATAATAGTTAAACGGTTCCTTCTTATGCCATAATTCTCAGTCAACTCAGTTTCTCTGGTACTATTATTTTTTTTAACTACTTTGTCTGATGGTATCTTTGGTATACGGATAAGTCTTTAGCCTTCTGGGAGGTCTTGGAGTCAGTATTTGTTTTCGGAATCGTCATTATGCATTTATTAAAGATTTACTCTATTTGGTTGTACTACAAAATTTATATAATAGAATCTATATAAAAAGCAATTCGCTGGCCAGTCTATCACTGCTAATTGAAATCGATAAGTAACGAATTTTTTTGATTTGATTTCGAATTTCGATTTATATATTTCGGGTTTGTTTCTCTGCAAGGATCACTTGTATTACTAAAGTCCCAGGACAACGCCAGCAGGGGTTAGAGCTGAAACTACTAACTGCGAGAGCGAGAGAGAGAGAGAGAGAGATCTATTACTACCCATTTCATAAATATTTTATTACTCTGGCGCTTAAATAACAACGTAGGCTAGCTCTGTAACAAATTCTTGGGTACAGCTAAAGAACTCTTTTTTGGTCAGGGCCCAGACACATTCTCAGTGCCGTCAAGTGCTTTTTATCCCACACAGAGCTGACCTGCTTGGCTAAGCTAAATTGCCATAATCCTAAAACAAATTTTGCGAGCATTTCCCACTTCTAAATATTTGATTGGTGGGCGTAACCCACTCACATTCAATATTTTCAGCTCAACATTTCTGTGATTTTTTTTAGAAAACACTAGAAACTATTTGCCTCTGTTTTCTATTCGCTGCGCTGCTGATTTTGTTTTATTGTGTGCAGATTTTTCACTAAAAATAATTGAAATTTTAATGGTTTTGTGAAAAATGTGCACCATAAATTCATTTTCGTTTTCGTTTTCATTTTATTTTATTTCAGTTAAGCGAGCAAAAAACAACTTTTTTCTTTTTGCTATACTTTTCATTATTTTTTACTTCAATTTCTGTAGGCTGCTGCTCTGTCTGTTCTATTCATTTGAAAATTTATTGCTTTTAAGTCGTATCCACTTACAAAAGAAGCAGGCCCGGACAGACACAAATCCAGAACGTCAGGATGACAAACAAAATGTAGAAATTTAATTTGATTCTGTTCTTGTTATTAAGCCGTTTCATTTTATTTATTTTTGGTTTTTCTTTTGTTTTTTGAATTTCTTATTCGTGCAGTTCTGTTTGTTGTTTAAGAGCTGTCGACGTTTATTAAAAAATAAATGGGAAGGTTTTTAGTACTCGCACTTGTAAAAGTTGTTGTGTGCATTAAATTTAATCTAATTATGAAATAAATTTGTTAGCCTTGAAAGTAGAAAATTTAATTAAAAGCACAGAGTTAAATATAACGAATTTGGCTTAAATAAACCCTTGATGAACTTTATTTAAGCCGTTATAAAGCGGCAAATAATACAACGTAGAAGGCTGCTCAAAAGGCTGGTGTAGATGTCATTGAATACAAGGAAACTTAATTTTGGTAATACAATCAATTCGGTTCTTTTAAAGAAAAGACATAAATTAAGCAAATATTATAGAGCAGTCAAGTAAATGGAGGCCGGCCCAGCATCCTTAAAAAAATTTTTAAGCATTTTCAGCTGCGCAGGAAGAAGAAGTTTGAAATTTATGCTGATAAATATTTGGGATGATGTTACATTTTTCCCAACTTGAGAAAATGGCTGGGCTTTAAGGAATCCAAAACAAACTCCTGTTGCAAGAGGGCCTTAAGAAAACTTTTTTTTCCTGGAACTAGAACTGAGGGAATGGACCTGCGACGCATTGTTCCAGAACTAGATAATAAGTTGTTGGACAAAAATAGCGAGACAAGTGTCTCTAGGAGTTCGAATTCTAATTCTGCAATTTAAACGAGGCGTTCGTGAGCTCTGCAGGAATTTTATTCTACATACGAAATGTTCAGCCCCAACAAGCCTCTGTCGTAGAGGACTTATATAAAAAAAGCGGTGGCAGGTTTTCCAAGGAAATTCCGGATATTTTCTGAGATTTTAGGGATATCGGCCATAATTTGTGGTGTACAAAACTATTTGATGACACTAATTGGTTTTTGACCCTGCTATACGATTTGTCTTGGCTAGATATCATGTTTATTAGAACGGAAAAGTTTTATCAACATCCGATAGCCATACAATAATTCGATAAGTCCGAAAAGAGTTTTTTTTAATCCAGAAAAGCTCCGGGAAGTCCTGCCGCAGATTTGTAAGAAAAAGAGTAAAAGAGTGTTGCCGTCGTTTTTGGTTCGGGGAAACGTTAAAGATCTTCTGGCACTAAAAATGTTGTAGTTCCGTTAAACACTTTGGAATTCCAAACGGGTTTATGTCTCTACCAAGTGATTGTTACCTCGGCTAAATGGCGTATTGGCTTTTTATTCGGATCATGTTTGCGAAAACTAAAGACTTTCTTCACATATCCTCTGTGTGAGAGAGAAAGAGACTGTCCCATTAAAGATATTTTAACTAGGTCATTTTAGGCTGCCCAAAACACAGTTTCCATTAATAGTTTAATTATTCAAACACTAGATTCCTTTTACCAGACCTATTAAAGGGCTTAAACATCTTTTGTCTCATAATTGTCTGCAACAGATGGTCTTAAATTTAAGGGCACAAAATCTGCAAACCAAAAACACTCATAAATCCATATGTCTGGGAAGGAAACGCCTCCACCGAAATCTTATATTCCAAAACAGTAACCCATTATCAATACATCACACAACAAATGAAAAAGTAAATGTATGGAAAAAATATATGCTCAGTCAAGCAGAACCTCTATAAAAATCAAACATTTTAAAAGGAGGAAGAGGACAAGGAAGCAACGGATCAATTCCAAACATAAAGTGCTGTATAATAACGAATTTAGCCGAGCATGAGAGTTGGCCAACATTGCAAATGTACTCATGATACCGTGTAAAAAGTATGAAAAATCAATTTTTATGTGTGTCAATTTCATTTTATAATGTCATCAGCAACATTCACAAGACAAGCAGACAGGCAGTGGCAGTGGCAGTAGCAGAAATAAACACGGTCGAACGGTCCTCTTCGGCATCGTCATTATTATCCTATACACTTACACACACACACCTGTAAGACGAATATATGTAAAAATGTGTGTGTCATTGTATTTGTTCATAAAACTGTCATATATTTTGTTTGCTCAGTTGTTCAATTCAGTTCAGTCATCTGAAGAGTTCAGTTCATCCACTCACTGCATAAAGAAACAAAACAGGCACAGCAAAACTGAATACGACAAAAACAAAAAAAAGAAGACTTAAACGAATTGTCTGGGCCTTAAAATAAAATAATGAACAGCATTTTTTATCATTTCATCATCATCATCATCGTGATATGAGTAGCAGCAAATAGACAATATCGAGCAGCGTATCAACAATATCTGCTACAATAACAACTACAACATCAATAAAAGCGACAATATATCGTAAAATATGAATGTGACAATTTGCTATTCAGTTCTTGTTGTTTTTGCAGCACTTTTTTCTTCTTACATTTTCATACTTTTAAGGACGTCTGAGTAGAGCTGTCTAAGGAAAAATCCTGCACAATGAAAAAAGCCATAAACAGTCATAATTATAAAGTGGTCAAAGGACTTGATAAATTTAATGAACAAAAACAGAAACAAAACATAAACCGGGAAGAATAAAGGATAACAAGAGATAACAAGTGAAATACAACCACAACATTTCAATCATGAAATTAAATGAAATGTATGACGTCAGTGGTGTGTTTATTATAGAATTAATACATAAATTAAATCCCATATTTACATATACGAGGTCGTTCTCAGAAGGTATCAGTAACGCAACCAGATGATCCAGGCTATTCAAATCATTTAAAATGGAGTTATTGGAAAGACTGTTGCCAGGCTATAGCGAGATAATAACGGACTTCTTGTAAATCGAGGATATCAACCTGGCTGTTATACCCCAATAGAAGGATACCACTTATCACGCAACTAACGAAACAGTGGCTCTTTGGCTCGTGAAGAATTCAATGGAAGTGTTATTTCACGCCATAGTGATTTGACCACGATCCTGTGATTTGAAAACTGTGTACTTCTTCTGTAAGGATATTTAAAAGAAAAAGTGTGTGTCAATAAGCCAAGAGCAGTTAAAGGACTAAATGAAAAAATTATTCAGCACCTTAAGGACATCGAACCTCAAATATGTCACAGGATCATTAAAAGCATCCAACAGAGGTTACAGGTCTGCTACCGAAGCTGATGTTTTGTTTCACTTAAAATTGGATGCATCACCTTTTTTTTATAAAAATTGCATTGACGTTTTAGAATCTGCCAGCATATGTTTTCCATACTAATTTTTTGAGATCTTGCCCACTGTGCATTACTTTTTTTATGATGTTCTTATGTGTGCGCATATAAAAACATTTCTTACACCTTCTTTTTTTGCTACTAAATTTAATAAAATATTTAGTGCGTTTGTCAGAAACAATTTTTAGTATAAAAAATAATTTCTTCCCGAAATTTCTTTCCTTTTCTTTTCTTTTTTCTAATACTTCGTCTGTATGAGAGATGATGTCAGTGTATCACGGGGAGTTTGTTTTTTGAATGTATTTCATAATTGAACAATTTTTTAATTAACAATTAAGTTTTGATTGTTGGTTGATATAAAAATTCATTGAAAAGGACGTGTTTCTGACCGAATATTTTCTCTCTCAAAAGTGCCGCGTCTGTACAAGCAGTTGGATGAAACTTTCCATCGTCTGGCATAAATTTTGTCCATAAATATAATTGAAATTGAAATTGTATGGACTGGACTTTTGAGAAATGAAAAAATATATTATTAAGCACTCAATATGGACAAAGAGTGATATTTTCACGGCTTCTTATTGATATTACGAAACTCAATATGTTCTTTTTTAAAAGTGCTCCGTTTCGTTGTTAATATTTTAAAAATCTTATAGACAAAATATTAAGCTTTTATACAAGACAGCAGCTTCTGTCGTGCCAATATTTTGTTCAACAGTAAATTGTCTTGAATTCTTTTATCATACTAAAATATATCAACTTGATTATCCGAAAATCGTTTCATTATTTACAATTATAATGCTGCACTATGATCGGGCCATCTTTTAAAATATATAACGATTCTTTTTAAAGATTGTGTGGGTATAAGTAACTTTAATTTTTTTTTTTAACACAAAGACTGCGCCGTTTATAAAAACTCGTAGAATGTTAACCAAACCGAAAAGGAATTATGTGGGAAAAATAATTTATACCAAATTAATCATCCAACCTGCAGAGCAGAAAATAATAACATCTGCTTGTAGTCATGTGGGCCACGTTTATTCCCATTTTTTTAAAGTGCATAACTGAATGTGACATCAGTTTGTATATGAAGAAATCTTTCAAGCAATCCACTGCTTTAGTAATTCAGTATTAAAGAAGAGTTATTCAATATTAAAGTAATTAAATTTCACTTAATGCTGCGATAAATCCTGCTGGAATCTTAATTCATGTGGCATGACAAAGAGCAGCTCTTCAAATGCAATACGTTTCTTCCCCCCATTCCATTTATGCACTTCATTTTTGTTTTAATTTTTTTTTTCTTTGTAATTTCAGCCTTTTTTTTTTTTGTTACTTTTGGTGAAATCTCATCAACCGCTAGTTTTATGTCTTTTCCACTTGACTGAATAATGGTGGTAACACAAGAAAAAGTCCAACTAAAACTGAGAGAACAAAAACAAACGCTGGCATATTTCCAATTTACGGTGAAATCATCGTAAAAATGAAAGAAATTTGAACTCGTGTGTGTGTGTGTGTGAGTGTGAGTGTTGCACAAAGTATTTTTCTATTCCAACGAATGTGTGCTGTGGATTTCGAAGAAAAAGAAAGAAAAAAGATTCAAAATAAAATTACTAGTGAAAGAAACTTTAACAAACCAACCAAAATGTTTGTAAATATATTTTGCCAATTCACTCACTCACTCTCATGGCATTGGCAAGAGAAAAAACAACAATAACAGCAACAACAACAACACCAAAGACAAAAAGCATCGAAAATCATTGCAAAAAAAGCAATTTGACGAAGAAGAAGAAATGTTGGTGGAGACCAGGGAATAACTCTGATTAAAGTGATTGAGGCTTTTTGTAATGATGACGTTTGTATTTTTGGTTTGATCCATCAAATTGTCATCTCACATCAATAAAAAGAAAAAAAGGATGCTGCCACAAGTTTGGGTATTACGATTGACAACCGCAACAGCAACAAAACCACACAATTTTCCAACCATAATGATTTTTTAAGCTTTTCCTGGGATTTTTTTTTTATAAATATTTTTTTTCGCATTGATGGACTGGCAAATGGCTTGCAAAGCTGCTATTTTTATTTTTTTATTTTTTCTTATTAACGTTATGCTGCATAATTATGGAAAAATTATATAATTTTCAGATGAAAAATGAAGAGAGAAATTTGAAAGTATTGAAAAAGTTTTAATTCGCTATCAAAACCATTTATGCTGTGAATTCTGGCCGACAAGCGTCTGTTTGGCAATTTATAAAAAAGACTCAGAGACTGTGACTGTGATTTGAAGAAGAAAGTAGAAGAACATCTACTGCCAAGATAAATGAATAATTAGCAAGGACCTTAAAGCTTTTCTACTTCAGGCGGGAATAAATATTATAAATAATTCAAAATATTATTAGAGAAATTTTTCATTGGATTTTTATTTGCATATTAAAATAATTTGTGAAGTAAATTCGGAGTCGATGGACAGATGCCGACCGTGTGACTCACACCACATTTCGGCGATATTATTAAAACGCTCTGCTACCCGTTGCTAAGAAAGTCAATGCTGTTGATGTTCCTAGTATTTATCGCAGGAAGATCTATAAAAAACTTTATTAATTAAGTATGTTGAGGTTCACATGATAACAGCAATTCTTTCGACACGAGCAGTTCTCTTTAGAGTTACAAAACACGGACACCGATCTGATAATTCTCCACAATAAAAAATATTCTTTAGCAATAACAAACAGATAATCTGTATGACCTGCGAACGTTTCAGATAACATCCTTCGCACTATTTCTGTTTTCAATATCTACCATCCTTCAAAATGTCAATATTTTCTCTGAAAAATCTTTGACAGAAAGTCCAAATTCTAGAAGTTCAAGCTCTTTTGATTTAATAATTGTCGGTGTAGCTTTTGGGGACTTTGAGAAAAATATCTGCATCTCTTGACGGCACATTATAAGACGGAGATAATGTCTACTTATTTTCAAATGACACACAATCACATATTCTATCGCCTGTAACGTTGTTGACTAACGACAGAATTATTTGCAACTGCCTGAAATTTATTAATATATTACTGAAAATGTTGCTGTTGCACCGTGTTTCTTTCATACAAAACGTTCCATTTCTCAGCAAAATGTGGTTTAATTAACCCGTTTATTATAATTAATTTGTAGTGACCTGTTTTCTGCTACATTAAAGCCTCCTAACAAAGTGGTAATAAATAAAACCACATACGAGTATTATTAAAGAAAGTGTAGCGGCTTTCGAAAACAGCTATTCTGCTGTGATATGTGAGCTTAATATATAAAACTGGTTTTGATATTCCTTTAAGCTTTGGAATATGTCTCATATAATTCTGAATTAAAAGCATCGCTGTAGCTTTTTGAGACTTTCGAGAATATCTGTATCGTATGAAGTCATATTGTAAGACGGAAAGAAAGTCTGCTTATTTTCTAGTGGCACACAATTACATAATCTATCGCTCGCAACGTTATTGACGAACGATAAAATCATTTGCAGCTGCTGGAAATTTATTAATGAAAATGATTCTGTTGCACCGTCTTTCTTTCATATAAAACTTTCCGTTTCTCAGCAAAATATGTTTGAATTAAAATGGGTTTTTGTAAGTATTTTGTATTGACCTGTTTATTGCTACATTAAGCCTCTTAATGAAGTGGTAATAAATAAAACAACTTACGAGTACCGATAAGGAAAGTGTAACGGCTTTCGAAAACAGCTATTCTGCTGTGATATGTAAGTTCAATATATAAAACTAGTGTTGACTTTTCCTTAAGTTTGTAAATATATAGGGTGTTTTTGATAGAATGATACAAGTTTAAATCATAATAAAACATTGTGAAATATTTTTGATATCAATGAAATGGTCTTTGTTGGAAAGAAAATTTTATGACATTAATTTTTAAATCTGATTTCGGCCATGTGGCCGCCAAGGCTGGCGCGTACAATGCGCAATCTGGAACACCAATTTTCACAAACAGTAACATTCTGACCATCATCGTTTTTGAAGACATATGGGCCATCGACACCGCCAGCCCATAAAGCGCATTAAACAGTAATTTTCTGTGGGTATAATCGTGTTTGGACAGAAGCTTGTTGATTCTCCTCATTCTAAATGCGACAATTCTGTTTATTTACGAACCCATTCAACCAAAAATGGACTTCATCGGAAAATAAAATTTTGAAGGGACAAAGTGCACGATAAGTTTGACGAACAGAATCATTATTTTGATTAAAAATTTGCACTATTTGCACGTGTTGCTCTGGTGTAAGTCGATGCATTATAAAATGTCAAAGCAAGCTTAACAAAAAACAACTGTTAACTTTTAAATGGTTGGTCAAATAAAGTGGTGATGCCAACTAAAAGTTGTATCACTGTATAAAAAACACCCTACATTCTATGTCTTTCTGAATTAAAAACATTTTTCCAACAATTAGCGAAAAAAAATTATATTTAAACGGTTTTTTGTTTAAACGGAGTTTATTTTAAGGGAACAGAAGCACTTGAAAATTGTTCCAAGCTAATAAATAGATATATATCATTTAGGTTAAGCGTGGGCTGCTACTAAACTTTTGTGCGAAAGTAAAGATATTTTTATATCTCTCAAGTTATTTCATATTTTTCTTTTTATTTGAGTTTGAACTTGTCACACGATTCGCGTTTAATATTGAACAACGTATCCAAACTCAGTTGCATAAATCAATCACAACAATAAAATATCAATTCTGGATATGGAACCGTTTATGTAATAAAAATATTTATGAGTTATAAATTGTTTGGAGGCAAAACCTATTATTGTTGGACAAACCAGAAGGTAGTCAAATGACTGAGGATAACTAAATGAAATAATATGGTAGTCATCTTTTAAGGAACTATAAAACTGAAAAAAAGTTATTTTCGCAGTTAGCAATATTTCCCCCCACGAAATATTTTCAGAGGCTCCACATTACAAAAGTGGCAGAGAACCTCTGTCCAAGATTTCAAGTCAACTTTTATGAAAACAAACAAGACATGGAATATGGGTTAAGTGATACAACGAAAATATTAAAATACTTTTTATTTTATGCCGCCGGCTACATGACATGTAACACATATTTTGACTGCTGGCATCAGTGGTATTTGTGGCAGCTAAACAAATACACGAACAACAGCATTCTTAAGCCCAGCCAACGTTTGTGTTTGATGCCTGATTAAATAATTTAAAGTTTTTATTTAAAAAAATTAAATGGCACCAAATAGAGTTACTCAAAAGTTAAAGTACGGTCAGGCATATTTGGCAAATATTTGCCGAAATAAGCGTAACCCTTTCACACTAGATATATAAAACATATTGACTCAGTTACATGTTTCTTGACGGTTTCATTCTTATCTCCTTATCAGGGACATAGAGTTCATTCTATTATTGGAACCTTTTGACGAAATCAAAATGTTTTAATTCGAATTTAGTGGTCAGGTTTTTTTTTTTTTTGGCAAATATTTGTTTAAATGTGGCCGTTCCTTCGCCTTTACAAATGCCTAAAGATATAATATTTTTTTCCATCTGAAGATGTTATACGCCAAACAGATTTTTCATTATATTTATTTAACAATTCTGATTCCAAATTATATTGAGATCTGATTTTTGCAAACATTTAACATTTGCTTGTTGGGTAAGCAAGTCGGTGGAAAATAAAAGCAGTTAATACTCGCACACACACACACAATCACACATGATCTTTACACTTGGTAGCAGTTTGTAAGCCAAAAACAAAAACAAAACAACGACTGAATACACAAACAGCGCAGCTTAACCTTCTTCCATGGCACTCATAATCCTAATTATTTGACAAATAACTCCATAACAATATGCGCTTACAAATAACGGTAACTTTATACACATAAAATATTTTGCAAGTACATGCGTGTTAGTGTGGAAGTGTGAGAAATAAAACTACGTGGCGACATTTACGATGTGACAATCGAAATCTCTGCACTTGTAGCACATTTTATATGAAGAGTTTCAATAACTTAAAATAGTCAATTCTTTAAAGTAAAGAAAAAAATATCGAATCAAAATTAGCAGATGTGAAAAAATGGTAAAATAAAATTTACGTTCTCTTAATTTCATTCCATACAAGTCTCATTAACTCTTGTTTAAAAAATATGTGGAGAAGGACATCCCTGTAACTTCAGCAAATTTTAACTGCCCAACTAACACAACCTGGCTTTTGTGCTATTCTCAGCTTTTAAGCTCTTCAAGTTAAAACGCTGTTGATTCAATTTTCAAATCAACGGGTTTCCACGTGATAAACAATGATTGATGCTATTTTCGATTACTATAAAGGATTCGAAAGCAATCACTTATCAGATTTATAATTTGGAAGTCAAAAATATGAAAAAGACTATTTTCGAATATCTTCTTTCACGATGTCTCGCGAAAATATTAACCGTCTTCGACCCGACTTCTCAAAAATTAAGAGCAGATTTGTTTCTAAAAACGTCCAGTGCAGCCTTTTCGAAGTTTTTTGAAAAAAAGTCTTTTTGAAAAACTATATATTTCTAAGAATTATTTTGGTATTTTGAAATTTACCGGTTCGAATCGGTTAGAGTTCACAACTCTTTCAAGCTCAGAAATGCATTTTACAACGCCTTCAGTTTGGTTTGATTCGTTTCAATTGTTCAAAATTTATAAATACATACACACAGACATACAAATACTTACATACAGACATAATAACGGGCATACGGTATTAGCTGGTGAAGCTTTTTAGGACTTCACGACGTTGAGATCTGATGGGAGGATCGATATTTTCAAAACGCGGTCCAACAACTTCCTAAAATTTGAAATAATTTTAATTTTCCAGCGGTAACTTAGAAAAGCTAATCCCTTATCAGCAGGTCATTTGGTCAAGACAACACATACACGCAAACAATCTTCATATATGTTTTATAAATGGGATTTTAATCTGTTTAAAAATTACACGCACTTCATGTTGCAACCATAATTTTGCTCCTATTCGTAAGATGTGTGAGCGACAGCATGTCCTTTTTTCACGATCTTAAAATTTCCATGAAAATGTCAAAATCGACTAACCATTTGATGGATTCAGGGGGAATGCCGCCCGTCTATGATGCAATCAGCCTGCAGATTATGGTTCTATATTTTGATTTCCGGTACAATCAAAGTCTTGCCACGTCCAGAAAATAAGTCAATGTTTTAAAAATAGGAAGAATGCAAATCGGACACTTTCTGTGGCAAACGTTCTTCATACATCGGAAACAGAAGGGCTGGAACAGAATGGATGTTTTAATAAATTTCCTTCACGACAATTAATCGAATCGAACGTGTTATGAAAAATTACTTAATTTAATAAATAAAAAAATAAATAAATATATATATATATATATATATATATATATATATATAAATGGTAAAGCTCTTCAACTTTAGTTATATGCTGGTTCTTTTCTTCCCAAAATCATATTAAAAAATTCAAAATGATCAATTGAGGGTTTTTAGTTAGTAACCATGCGCATTTCACTGGGGCAAATGCAGATCATCAGGGAACCTTTACCCAACATTTCGTAGAATAACAAGAGATATTTAAATCAAACTTCCACTTCAATAAGTGAGAAGTCTAAAACAAATATCAAAGTCACTGATCACTTTTCATTTTTTATTTTCTTATGTTGTTGTTCAACAACTGGGCGCAAATGACAGCACTCGTTATCGAACGAAATTACCAAATATTTCAATAGAGTTTATATGGAAATATTTTAAAATTTCGAATCGTATCGAATGCCGTAAATTGCCCCCTGGTTGGCTTTTTTTCCGACTCCAATTGTAGTTGTAAGAGAAATAAAGAACAACAACAACTAGTAATTGTTTTAGTATACAAACAATTTATTTAGAGTGTTCTTAACACTCTACTTAATTAAAATTATAGAGTTTTAAAAAGTGACAATTCCCAAAAATATGTACTAATTTTTAAGCTTTCTTTAGTTTATGGTTTTAATGTTAAACCCCAATTGTTTAATTTTCAAAGGAAAAAACTCTTTCAGCAATTTAATTGCCAGTGTAATCAGGGCTGTATAACGTATACGTGATATTGGAATTCCAGATACTGCTCAAATGTCACGTATACGCCTGCGTGTTTTATATGGGAGTTTTTGTAAAACAATTGCCAGCGTTTATTATGTGGACGAAATATAAGGCGAATTCCTTGCCAAAACGACACGACGACTACTTTCGATTTGTATGACATTCGTACAGAGAATCTCTTCTATTTTATTTTTTATTAAACTAAAATCATTTCTCGCCGAAATTTCATACAAGAAACTGATTCTTAAGTAATTTTAAAGAAAATATTAGCAGCTAATAATTTAAAATTTTAATATTTTTATTTCAATGACGTTTTGAAATTTCAATTATGTCCTTTTACAAGATTTCAATTGATTTCTAATAAAATGTCATTAAAAACTATTTTGTTTTATATAAATTTCATAGCCTGCGAAACAAATGTTGATTTCTTTGCTATAAAAGAGTGCAACATTGTTTGCACTTTTCAATAGAAAATGGCAACTGTTCTGCTGTGTAAGTGGAATAAAACTGATGTTGACTTCCTTTGTGCCTAGGAATATTTATCATCATGTCTTTCTGAGATTTTAACGAAGTTAGAACAATTTAGCCTATACAAATATTAATATAGAAAATGGCAACATTTTGGCAGTTGAAAAAAAAAGAATATGTAACGAAGTAGTCCAACAGATCTTTCAAAAAATTATTACTTTTTTAAAACTTTTTTAAACTGCCATTTAAAAAGAAGAAAAGTGAAAAAGTGTTACATATTTTCCATAAAAGAAAACACCATAAGATTTTTAAACATAATTTTTGAATCTAGTAAAAGTTTTTGGGAATTTTCGTTTTAACACTTTAATTTTTATACTCGTGCTGGTTCTGTTTTACCAAAAGTTATTTATTGAAATTCAAAGTGGGTTTTAGCATCTTAGCAGGGAACCTTTAGCCAACATTTCTTAGAATAACCAGAGATAATTATTTCAAACTTTCACATTAATAAATGCGAAGCTTAAAAACAAAAATCAAAGTCATAACAAGAACTCACTGATCACCTTGCCTGTTTAATTTTCTTACGTTCTGAAATGTCAAATTGTTTCAAAAAGTTTCTGATTAAGAGGAGAGGTTTTTGTTATTTGCAAACAGTGATTGAAGTCTGTCTGCCAGTGACAAACTTGTGGGGTCTTCTAGTGTTAATATTAAGCACAGCTTTTTAATATATGAAATAATAAAATGAAAAGGAATAATAAATTCCTGCGGACTTCTATTTAAGTTAAATTTTCTTATTCACCAAAAAAAAAAAAAAAAAAAAGATTTGAAACAGTTTGAGCACGTTTTGGCTAAATATTCCCTAGCGAATCTGCGTTTAGGAAGTAGCCAAAACCTACTCAATTGATCACTTAAAAGTTTATGATTTCTATATTTTATATTTATTTATTTAGTTTCTTCTTTTTTGGGAAATGGGAAACACCAAAATAGAAACTAAATCAACGAGTTAAAAACAGCCGTTTCAAAAAACAAATATATATTGAAATTATTTTACAGTTCCCTTTTGAATTGGAATATTGAATTTTGTACACAATTAACTCCTTTACAGCACTGACTTTAGCATTACAAGTATAAGGAAAAAGGGAAAAAAGAAATACACACTTCAAAAACAGTTTCAATCCCTTAAAAGGAAAAAATCTTAATTAAAATAAAAACTTACTTTTTTGTATCTGCTTTCTGCGAAATTGAGTAGCGTTTTCCCCGGCCTCTGCCCGCAGTTTTAGTTGTTGGAATTGTTTAAGCGAAATAACTTTACAGCAGAAAGCGTGTCAATATGAAATTCCATCACTTGAACTTGAACACATTTGAGTTGTGGGAATGACAATGACTGAGACTGGTGATGGCAGATGTTGAAATTAAATCCACGATTTTCCCAGGATTATGCGAGCAACTCCAGGTTTGATAGCAAAATGAGGATGATGCGATGCGATGCGATGCGCGTGAATGGTAGGGGTAATTGTTATGGTATTATAATTTTCTTTTCTTTTTCCTTAACACAACATGATGACTTTTCATTTGTTTTTGAGTTTAAGATGCTTTTAGGCTTTCCTGCTGCCACCGGCGTTAACTTGTTTTGCTTTTAGTTTGCGATTGCAGAGTCAGGTTGTTCTGTTCTTTTCTTCTTCTTTTTCTTTTTAATTTACTTGTATTGGAATTTATAGTTTTGCAAATTCATTTTAGAACTGCTTGACACTGATTATAAGACCTTTTTCGGCTTTAATTTTGTGATTAATTATTTCGATTTCTTTGGATTTTCTTTTTTATTTTTTCTGGATCTGGTTTAATTCTTCCTTTTAAACGCTAATGAACACAATTTGTTATATCCTTTCAGGTTTTATCTCCACATTAATTTATTTTTATTTGCTTAATTAAATTTGTTTAGCCATTAAGTTGTTGGAAAACATTTTTGTTTTACGTGTTTGAGATTCAGATTCGTTAAGTCAGCACATTTTGATTTCTATTGGATTGGGTTGACAGCAGCGCTTGGGTTCTTGATGATTTAAATACTATTTTTTCTTTTCTCTAAAAATTGTATTCCTTTTTATGGCGGAATTTAGTTGAGTCAGCCCTTTTAATGGCTAAAACTGTACAGGCCATACAAATTGATACACTATTTTATAATGCTTGGCAACATATTATTTTAAATACATTTTTTTTTCTTAATATTGCACTGATAATATTTTTATAAATTTCTTGGTTTAATTGCAACAACTTTGTGCACTGGATTTGCTAAAATTGAAAAAAAAAAGACAGAAATAAGAAACACTTTTAGCTGGCATTTATTTATTTAATTAATTTAAATCACTTGAAGATCTATTTTTATTAATTTTTGTTTAACAGCTGCCATTAAATCTACCTTTTCTTTATATTAATTTATATTTATAAAAACTAAATGCTTTTTCGTTTTTTAATTTATATTTTTTTAACTACGTGTAATTTAGAAAGGACAATAACGAAATGTGTCGGTGTTCATTTTGTGACAACACACCATCTCGATTTTCTGTTGTTTTGCTACTGTAAAAAGCTTCAGCGAAAGAGCAGCAAAAAAGTGATTTATTTTCATACACAGACCGAATAAAAAACTGTAGAAAAACACCATTGACACACACACACACACACACACAGGCACTCATACTTTAAGCCCCAAAATCACTCACACAAACTCTCGTTATTATTAAACTCATGCAAACTAAAAATCATGGAATAAATGAAAGAAAAAAAGCAGAAAGAATTATAATAATAATAAAAATAATACTCACTAGATAGTAAAGTTTAGAGCACGATTTAAGCAAGAAGAAGAAGAAGTAGAAGAAGAAGAGGAAGCAGTAGGAAAAGCATAAAATAAAATTTACAACACCTACAACAACAACGAGAACGAAACTTTATTTGTATTTCTGCAAATTATGGGACTTTTCCACGGACTTTTTCATTATAGACACACAAGCAGACAATTTTCCATTTTTTCTATGCGAGCGTAGACGAGCCGAGCCAAAACGAAACAGGTCGCCCAACATTAAGCAACTGGAATTGTGTTGGTATTAAGAGATTTTTCTGCTGGCTCTAGAGAAAATAATATCTCATTTTAGTAAACGTTTGTAAGCCAAGAAGGTGCCTGTGCAGCCACAAACGGCTGCAGCAGTAGCAGCAGCAGAACAGTAGCGGTAGTAGTAGCAGCAGTAACAAGCGATGCTGCAGCATCCCCCAGATTGAAAGGCAGCTGAGAGATATCACAACTTCTCTCGAGTTGTGATAAACAAGTGCGATGTACGCAGGCTTTTGGCTGGCAAAACACAGGAAAAGGAATAGCAGTAACAAAAGCCAACCAAAAAATATAGTAGATAAGAGAAAGTGATAGTTTGACATGTCCTTACAAGCATTAGAAGAGGAAGTATAAGAATAGCAGAGAATTGTGGAACGAGAGAATGGATAAATCACTTGAAGTTGCAAAACAAAAGAAGAACTTTGCAAAGTGCTGGTGTTTTGATTATGGGGCAACTGAAAAACTGTTAAAAATAAAGTGCTGTTCAATTATTTAGTTATTATTTTTCGGTTTTAAATGATTGATTTTTATAATTAAAAATAAAAAGAAATGTTTTGGAAAAAAATTTAATAGAAGAACAACATTGAATTTGATTATTTCATTAATAAAGAGAATTTATTTTATTTTATTTGAATAAAACGAAGACAGAATTTTCGCTAAATAACCAAGACTAAGCAGGCTTAAATCTGGTTATAAATTGTGTAGGAAACTCAGTGTGTTTTTTTTATATTGAAAACAATTATTTTTTAAATGGGTGTGTTAATTTCAGATTAGGAAGGGAATTTGCCTTAAACTTATACTTTTTTTATTCGACATATTCAGTTTCATCAAAGACCAAACAAAGTAGAAATATGGGAACTGAATATGATCTATGATTTAGTAAAATTTCTACCTCCACCTAAAAATTTCAGGTCAATTGAATGGTAACGCAGGGCTCCGTGTCTTCCCTTGCTCTATTTCTTTTAAATTCTTAATGATCCTGTTCCTCCATTTTAAACATCCAGCTTTCCACAGCTTTTTAAAGCGTATCATTTTATTTATATTCATTTAACTGAAGGCCTTTAATGGAGGTGAATATGTTCCAATTTATGCAACTTTGGACAAATAAGCAGGCTTTGCCTCTTTTCACAAAATTTCTAAACATATTTTGAGGAAAAAGCTTCACTTATATCGTCAATTTAACGCAGAATTTCATCTTCAGTTGCTTGTGGTTTCTTCGCGTAACGCCGGTCTATCCAATGGCTTCAGAGAAAATATTCCAAAAGAGTTAAGTCAAAAGAGCGTGGCGGCTAAGTGATATCGCCAAGTCTCATGCAAGAGCTTTAAAGAGGTAACGATTGTGTGGCTGGAGCCAAAGGCCACAGAAGTCGACATCAGCCAATTGGGGCCACACAAAATTATGATGGCCGCTGATGCTGCCTGACCACAAACCGCACCATACGGTCACTTTTTTTTATTACAAAGAATGTGGGAGGACTGTTAGGGATTGGGGGAATCTCGCATGAAACAATTTTGTTCGTTTACAAAAGCGCTCAATTGAAAATGGACATCTTCACTAGAAATGTTTTTGTTGAAAAATGCGTTGTTTTCGTTTAATTTTTAAAACAGCCATTTCAGAAACGTTGGACGCAAAAAATTTTCGCCCGGTTTTGGTTCTTAAAGGAGTTGAACTTCATAAGAGTGAAGATTGAGATCTTTTTTATATCCAATTAAGTCGAACGTCTAGCAGTCGATGTTACCAGAGATGATTCTCAAGATTTTGTGTTTCAGCCGCAATATTTACATCACCACGGCCACTATGAGCGTACTGCTATGGCGTCTTGTAAGCATCGCTACCGATATCATCGATCTTAGCGATTAAATTACTTATAATGGTTTCGAAAGGAGCCTGATTACGAGGAAAAGCCACTCGAATTTCTCAAAGTAAATCAGCAATATTTTTATGGTTAAAATTTTTACAATTAAAATTTTTTTTAAGGGAGAAATTTTCCACGACAATAAGTTCCCAAAACTTTAACTAAATAAAACCCACAATCAGTTGCAATACTGGAGTGCGTTGCTCAGTTGGAAAACATTTTTTTTGTGCTACAGATCTCGAAGTATATTTCAGAGAGAATCCTTTTTGTTGTAGTACAAGTCTTGCAAGTAATTTCGACCTCAGAAGGAGCCTGATTACGAAGAAACGCTTCTTGAGTATTACGAAACGATACAGTAAAACTTTCACTATTTTAAAATTAAATTTTCTCTATCAAAATTTTTAAATCAAAGATGATTTGTCTCAGTGTAAGAAATTCTTAAATTTTTGCTAAATAAAAAACAAAAAACTGCCATCAATTCTTAATATTTTCTTAACCTTAAAAGTTTGCCCAACCTTAAAAGTTGGATATTCGGAAACGGTTTTTTTTTCAATATTCTAAATATATTAACAAATTAAATTGTTTGAATAAATCTGCCACGAGGCAATCAACTAAATCGTAATATATTTATTAGATGAACTTTAAGAATGCTGTTATGAAGAGACAATTTTTGTTAAGATATATCAATTCATTTATTGTCTGGTTGAGTGGGTCCACAGGCCATTAAATAAATTACGTTTTAAATGTTTCAACAACGGTTTTAGTTATCGCTTTGCCTGTCCCCACAACAAATTAAATGTAAAAAATAAAATGGATTCAACTAGTGTTTTCTATAAATGTTAAATCCTTTTTTACTTATTCTCGTATAATTCCCATTTGATATATAGAAGTTGTGGCAACGAGTTTGTCTCAAAACCAAAGAAATGCAGTCACATACATGCATTTAACCCGGAGTGAAACGTGAATATTAAATACTTTGAACAAAATTGCAACCAACCAGTGTTGTTTGCATGGAGGGAAATGGTGTTTGAAGCTAAAATCACAGAAAATAATTCTGAGACTGGAGTTTAGTAAAATTTCAATTTTTTGTTATTTTAATCGGTTTTTTTTTTAATTATCAAGCTCAAAACTGACTATAATTTAAAGTGAATTATTATTTCAGGGTTCTCAAAAAGTTTCAAATATGGGGACCATCAGATTTTATAAGAAAAATTTGGCGAAAAGTTTCAGTTATAAAGAATTGAAAATAAAATTATTTTATTTTGCTTATTTTTCTTTGCCTAAGTTTCAAATATGGGGACCATCGGTTTTTATAAAAATATTTGGCTAAATGCTGCATTTATAGGAAATTCGATATTTAAAAAAAAATTTTGTTTTTGCCTTGGGCCAGCTCTCAGACGATGACTGCTGCACATGCGCTGCATAAAGCCAGAACTAGGAAAATATATTGTGGGAAGAAGTGCCTGCGAACGTTCGATTTGAGTTAAAGGCGGCAGGAAAGACTTCTGTAGGAAGTTTGTTCCATAAACGAAATGTCGGCCAAAGAACGAATTCTCCCTGTAGTGAGTCGTGCGGCTCACTAGCGGCACAACCACAAAAAGAAGTGCCCGGTGTGAACAGCGTGCAGCTCGAAAAAATAATAGATTTTCGGGCACAAGTTCTTTAATATAATTTCAGCACATTCCGTTAGTATCAGGCGAAGGGTGAAAAAATCGCCCTTGCGTCGATGCTCCAGAGGGTCAACAGCGTTGGCTAAACTACTGTCAGTGATGAGCTTCTTTTTCAGAATGTACTTTGAAACAGCGGCCGATATGTGAGATCCACTTCGGGTCAGATGAAAGTGGTCTATATCGTGAGAAGATCAGATGAGGTGGAGCAAGTCTTTCAGCGTCTTAAAAAACCGAAACACTTGATCACTTCTTTTGAGACATGATTGAAATTGTTTCATGTTGGCAAACAACAAAAAGGGAACCACCCTTTTATTTCCCTTTTTATTAGTGTGTGATACACACATACACATGCACACACTCAGATGTTTAAACACTTTTAAATAAATTAATTTTTTAATCAAAAATATTTCTGAAGAAAATAAAATGTCCATGAAAATGAGCTCCAGTGTGAAAAAGGTGCTCAAATAATTTTTCCTTTTCCTGTTATCCTTTTTGTCGTTCGTTCTCTAGTCATGGCATTGCCATTCATTTGTTTACATTCCAGTTTCTATTCTGACATTTCACTATTCTCTCACCATCGCCATGAGTGGAGTACGATTGTTATTGTTGAGTTGTCATTTGGAATACAATAACAAAACACAAGGAAAGAAAAAGTATGTGTTACACAAATCGGAAAGTGTGCCACCAAGAGAAATGTCAAAATTTATGGCTGCTTGTTTTTGACTTCTTCTTCTGTTGTTTTTTTTCTCGTTTCTTTTTTTTTTATATCGTCCATATGAGAGAGAGAGAGAGAGTATTTTGCTGCCTACAACAGAACAATAAAAACCTGATATTAAATTAAATCAAAAGTTTAAAACGAAATGATTTAGAAAATGTTTTCTTAATGCATTTTTATGTTTAAAAAACATCAGATAGTTTTAATTTATTTGTTAGGCTGTAGCAAGTAATATTGAATACGATGATGATGATGATGACGATGACGATGATGATGATGATGATGATAATTGAATGTTGTGTATAGGAATGTGTGGTCAGAAACTAGTGTAGATGCGCAATGATTTAGTAGAGATTTTATACTTTTTTTTAATGTTTAAAGTGGGATGCTTTATAGCAAAATAATGTTATTATCACTAAATCACACACTAACACACATTTTCTTTTTGTAGGAAAAAAAAAGCTGAACTGTAACACTTATAAATATATATTTTTATGATTCGCCAGTTTCCTTGATTGAATACTTTTTTTCAAATAAAATGCTGAAAATTCTTTTTGTTTTTTTTAAATTATTTTTACCTAAAACTTCAGCAACATTGTGTTGTTTTTATATGAATTGCATTACATTGTATTTGTTGTATTTGTTTTTTTATTTTCTATTTTTTTTCCTTTACACACCCTATAAAATTAACAACCGATTACACAAATCCTTAATAATTTCTTTTTACAAATTTAGCTCAACTCACTTTTCATTTGCTTGGAAAATTAATTTCATTTGCTTGTTTCGTGTAAAACTCTTGACTATTTACTTTAATTTATAGAAATTTTCTTTCTTTCTTTTATTTTTATGGAATTTTTTCTTTTACGCGCCGTGACTTAACGTTTAACGAAAGGCTTTACAGAACATCTACCACACGTCTGACAAGTTACCATAACTTTGCGTAGATGCTGGAGCGTAAATTGTTCATTTTTTGGTAACTGAAACACGAAAGAACGGCGAACATAAAGAAAAAAAGAAAAAAAAAAGAACACACATTAAACAGCTGCAGAGCTGTAGGGCGAAATTAGGCTGAAAATAGCTACGGAATTTAAGAGATGAAGAGCAGAGAAAATACATATTCAGCAACAGCGTAGCAAACATAATTAAGGGAGAGCCCTTAAAAGCTTGCGAGTCTGGTTAAAGAGATCTCGTGCTATTTATAAACAGCATCTCCTATTGTATGCACGTGTCGCGCCCAAAATGTGTACACAAAAAGCCAACAAAATACAGGCAGGCAGCAAGAAAATATCCTCTACATTTTGTTGTGCAAGAATAATTCATTTTAATATGGACCACATATTGAGAGATACTCAAGTAACTGGTAGCAAATTTTTTATCTTAATTTCTTGAAATATTTAAATATGTTCTGGGGGAAAAAATCGGTTTCTTGTATATGCTCGGAGGCAAGCGAAACCTGATAAACCTGATATTCGGGAAAATTTTTGATAAAAAAGGGTCAGCCAGAAGAAAATTATCAATATATATTTTGAACCTCCTGCAGGGAAAATTTGAAATTTTCAAATACAGGAAATTTATTGGTTCTGACCAGTTCTCATATAAAAAGAGTTCCAATCATATCGCCACCTTTTCAGGTCTTAGGAACCAAAAAAAAAATTGTTGTTCTCTATTATTAATTAATATGAAATAAATCGACGCATGATCATATTGATCTTGCCATATGATATCGCAATCGAATTTAATTAAAAAATCCCGTTTTGACGACATCGAACTCCCATCAGATCTCCACGTCTTGAGGTCTTCGGAAACTTCCTTTAACTCTTACAATTGTTTACTGAGTTAAACGTTTTCTAATGGTATCGGATTCTGTGCCACTGATTGTTGTTTTTTATCAATTTCTTTTATTTGGAAAACTCTTATCTTATCAAAAGTGCAGAGGTGCTGTTGCCTGAAGACTACGCTACTTTAGATCCCGAGTTCGAACTTTTCTTATCTGCATTAATGCCGGATTGTGTTAATAATTGTAGACTTGTCTCTATGGTGAAGGCACAGCACTGGTCGCTGGACGCTGTCAACAGCAAATTAACAGCATCGTGTACTAAAAAAAATACGGCATCTTCGTTCAAGGGCAACTGCAGCAAAACATTTACCGGCGAAATAAAAAGTAAAAATTACTGCAAAATGTCTCTGCTAATCTGTCTTAGTCTAACCTCTTAGACTATCCCCTCTATTCTAGTTCTGGCAAAAAGCTCTGCAGATGTAGGGTTCATCCAAAACAAAAAATTTTTTATCTTTATTATTTAGTGGTTACGCTTTTTGCCCAGTGAGACCTCTCCTCAAATAATTTAATTTTGACCTAAAAACTTATTATTTGACACAAGATTTCAAAAGATAAATTTGCATTAAAAGAACTATTTATTCAACTAAATTAATTGACTAAAAGTCTTCTGAAAAAATGAAGCGAAATGGCCGAGTGCAATACTCCTGTGGCTCTAACAGCCACCTGAAATTTAAGGTTTTACTCCACTAAATTATATGAAGAGAATAGGCGGATGCCTATTCATGATCGTATTGCGCTTGCCATACGATTATGTTGCATGATCGTGTTGCTCTTGCCATACGACATTGAGATCAATTTTAATTAAAAAATCGGGGAGTTATGGGTCTTACCCCGTTTTGAGGACATCGAGTTCCCATCAGATCCTCAAGTTTCGAGGTCTCAGAAAGCTTTCCTCACTAATTCTAATAGTCGCCGCCACCAAGTCTGCTTGTGTGCGAGCATGTGACCTGTTTGTACGGCTGAATATATTTACTGTGATTTCGAATCGAATCGATCGGCTGGATTTTAAAATACCATACCAAAAGAGTTTTTCAAAAGAGTTGTTTTTCCAGAATAACTTTTCAACAGCTTTTTACAGATCGAATTTGCAAGATATTCATGTCTTGACATGCAAAAACCTCGTCGGGTATTCCGTTCGAGAAATATCGTGAGCAAAATATATGGGAAATAAATATTTTATAGCTCTCGATATTTTTATTTTTCTGAATGAAAATTCAATTCACAGTGTTTAAGCTAAAAGATCTCAACCGATAGATTTTCGATTCAAATTAGCGGGAAGCTACAGAGATGACATCCAGGGGCAAGATTTTTCAATAATTTTTTTTTTTTTTGTCTTGGACCAGCACTGAAGCAGTGCAGTTTATTGAGCGTTAAAGGAGGGAATGGTGTTATCACCATTCAAGACAGATTGAAGGATAGACTTTTTTATTATTTTTACCTTTTAATTAAACGATGAATTTTTTTTTCTACAGATACCGACGAAGGAGGGTGCTTTATAATGCCCTTTTAGTGCATGACACGTTAACAATCGCTGTTGGTAATATTCAGAAGCCAATGCCCTGCCTGCAATTATAAAGTTAAAAAAAAAATCAAACGAGTTCCATATTCATGCGGAGTCGAATTCTGGATCTAACGCATCGTAGTCTTGTGTCCGCTACTTCAGCAACAGCAACCTCATTGTCTTTTGCATCTTTTACATATTTTAATTTCATTCGCGAAAAAGACACCAGGTATAGAAAATAATAGTTATAAAAATAATTAATTATAAAATATTGTCACTGAGTTATTCATATTTCTTTAAACTTTCTGTTTTGAGTTATTTGAGAGTACTTCAATTAGATACTCCTTATTAAAGGGCGCATAAGAAATAGTTCAAGTCCTTTCAGAGACCATTTTGATTTTTTTTTATATTCTGTGCTTAATAAAGTCGTATGAACAACAAAAATATATATTCAATATATTTAACAGTCTATTATAGTTAATTAAAACGGAAAGAATTTATAAAAAAAAATGCAATTTTTTATATATAATTTAACGAATGCTATTTTGCGCCACTGTGCAGTAAATCCTCGTTTTAGTCTCGTTTTTATATATAATAATTGGATCTCCAGGTTTCAGTGCTTGACATCGGTTCACTTAATTTCTTAACCCTGCCAGCAAAATTATTCCCCTAATCACCAGTATCGGATGCATAATTTTGTAAGTGTTGTTGTAAATAGTATTTCCGAAACATGCGCCATAAACTTTACATTTTTATTTAGTTACTGGCACACACACGTTCAAATAGAAGTTAAAAAATTGCGATAAAGAAGAGGTAAATTAAAAGCGACAAGAACTAAAAGTTGTTGAACGACTGAGAACGATTTAAAATTTTAATGGAAATAAAAGTTACAACTCCACAACTAAAAAATAAATATTTCATCCAATCGACACTCCATAAAACTGTTAAGAAATAGAAGCAAAAATGTATCTATGCAAACCACTTGAGTTTTGTAGGGTTTCCTTTTTATTGCAGACTCGATTACAGATTTTTACAACAACTATAAAGATGAAGCAGCAGCATGGCGGCAGCACTGGCAGCAGCTGCTGCTGCCATCGCCAATTTTCACCACAGACATTTCGTATTCGTCGTTACTTCCACCTCCCCACCCTTCTGACTACTGAGCACAAGTAACACGTAAAAATAACCTGCTTTAACGTTTTCGAAATTCTTTTCAATTATCCTTTACTTATTTCGCAATATCCTTTACCAGCTCGCAGGCATTATCGCCTTCATACACACAATCATCATCATCATCGTCATCATCATCATCATGTTGTGTGTACGAAACGTGATTATCCTCTTGGCCAGCAACATTTTGTTCTCAATGTGGCGTTGTTGTGTGCTCGTATTTTTGTTGTGATGAAACAATTGACACAGTGACACAAAATTCATCTTGTGATTTTGTTTTTGTGTTTGTTTTTTAGTCTTGTTCTTGTAAATTTGTTGGAAAGTTGGGTTGGCTGTTTTATTGCCCTGCTGAATAAAAATCCTGCATGCGTGTGACCATCTGTAAGAGTTTGGGTGTGTGTGTGTGTGTGTGTGGACATGTTTGTTAATGTGGCTCTGCCAGAGCGCTAAGTAAACATACACACACCTTTTTAGCAGAAACTGTTCGTATATTATGTTCTTCTGCCTTGTTGTTGTTGTTGCTGTTGTTGTTGCCTTTTTCACAATTTACAGCGATTCATACGTCTGAGCCCGGTTTTTTCGTGTTTTGCTGTTTTGCATAAACCAAATAAAAGCACACATACACCCTCACACAAAATTGAGCAAAAGAGTGCAGAGAATTTTCGGCGAGTATGTGTGAGCTTGTGTGTATGTTTGTGTGTGTTTGTGTTGTAGCTGCTGTTCTCATTGTGATTTAAGAGAAACGTCCTGCTAATTCGTCAATTTTGACATTTTGCTATCAGTTGTGTTTTGTTGTTGTCGTCTTTTTCCATTTAAATGATGGCACATATTCTTTTTTTTTTGTATTTTGTATGCTGGCATGCGTTATTTAGTTCAAATATTTGTATAATAAAAATAGCCTTTTTATTTATGTTTGTACGAGGCCGGGGAGTTGTTCGCTTTATTAGCGAATATTGCAGTCGTGAATAAAAGCTCCGTCAGTAATAAAAAATACAGGCTGCATGTATGTAAATCGCAGCGAACGTCATCAATATTAATGAAGACTACAAAAAAAATATCAAAGAGATCTTCAAATAAACCGTGAAAAAATAAATTGCACAGTGAGATGGTTGGTATTGTTATTTGTCTTATTTTTTATTAAAGATATGATATAGAGTTGAAATCGTATTAAATCTTTTTACAGGATGGCTTAAATTGAGCGAAAGGGTTTGAGTTCCGTATAAATTTTTTATTATTAAAATTTTTTTTTCAGTAGTTTATAAAAAAGTCGAATATTTCAATATATAGAAATTGTTAAAACTTGTTTCTCAATTTATGGGTTCCTTGTTTTAACTCAGCGTGCAGATGATCGTTATTTGAATACACGAATTGGCCATTAAGAGCCAAAAATTATCAGTCTGGCTACAAATTTTTAAAAATAAGCTGCAGTGCATTAAGAAATCTTCCTGATGCCAGAAGCTAAGCAAAACTAATTTTTTTTGTTAAAGTTGTGTCATATTAAAATACTTCCTAATTTTGAAGGATTCGTTAAGTTTATATTTTCAATATCTTGAAAAAAAACGATCTCATTCACGAAAGTTACTCTCTTCTCATTTCAAAGGAAATATTTCGGACTAAAATTTTAAAAAGAAATATTTCCCCTTTTTGGGAAAATTATCAATCAAAGAATGCATAAATTTTTTGACTGAATTTCTATAAACATCCTGGAACTTTGAAGGATGTTTCTTTTTTTTTTTTGTTGGTCGAATTTTTATTCTTTTCAAATTTTTTTCTCGTCACAATGCATCGCTTAAACAGACGTCGCACCCAGAATGCCGGTTACAAGCAGACATATTGACCATAAAAGCCATCCCTGTAACTTCCTGCTTATTTTAAGCGCGAATCCTTTGCAGCCTAGTTTTTGTGCTTTTGATCTCTTCTAGCTAAAACTCCGCTTTTTTTATTATCAAATTAATCAATTCCCGCGTGATAAACGGTGTTTGATGTAGTTTTCGATTACTATAAGAGAATCGAGATCATTAACTGATCAGCATATAATTTCAGAGTTTTTCAAAACAAGTCTCGTTGTTTTTAATTTTTTTGTGCATAAAAAAATCAAACGATTTTAATAGGGTTTTTCGTGATTGTCATGGTTTTTGAATTTTAAGAGCTGATTTATGGGATCAATTTACCATCTATCGAATCAAATTTACTGGAAATTCATGCTCAGGAACACTCTTAAGAACTTTACCCAGTTTGGTTTGATTCGCTTCAAAGCTATAAGCGGGTCACAAAATTACACACACACACACACACACACACACAGACATAGTGACGGGCTCTCAGAATGTGTCAAGTGAGTTTTCCACAACTTCAAAAAGTAGAGCTCTAATGAGAGCCCGACTTTATTCAAAACAAGATGAAATAAATAACTTCGCAACTTTTGAAAATTTAAAATTTTCTAGCGCGAAGTTAAAAATATTAGACGCTGTTAATAAAAATATTTAATTGTTGAGTCATAATTGTCCACAGTCCGCCTCCTGCATTTGTCAAGGATATCATGTAAGTGTTAAAGAGTTTAATGTTGATGCAAAATCTACGAAAATGTTATTAAAAATTACAAAATATTAAAAGAAAACGGCAAAACTTTTAACAAGCAACACAAAACAATATCAAAATCTTCCGCCAACAACAGGAACACGTGTTTGAGGCGGTTGTTTAATTACATCTGTGTGGGTGTTTGTGTTTGTGGCTGCATGTACACGAGCTCTACAGAAGAAGAATAAATTTTTTTTATTAAAAAGTATTTAAAAATCAAAATACTGCTACTCAAGACTTCAAATAAGTGAAACTTCAAGGACACCAATTGAAATGTTACGACAATGTTTTGCGGACTCCCATGTCCAAAATCGTGGGCTTAATCCCCCCTGTCCAATTCATCGGACAATTATCATCTTTACAACTTCTATCATCAAATGCTGCCTCCACAAATTCATGACCCAAACATCTGCTGTAACAGGATGTGATTTATGAACTTTAAGCTGCTACACGCAACATATGCCGTCGAACATTTCTCTTGTAATAACCGCACAATATGGAAGTGGATGAGTCCATACGTTTGAATATGTTGCAAGTAGGCACAGATCATATGTTTCTAACAGTGATTTATGTGACATGATCCATAAGAATCGAGATATGGGCACAACAAAAAACACACCAGCCTTCAATATGGCAGGGTGTGAGTGTGTGTTTATGTTACATGTGCTGTTAATTTTCTTCTAAACCCTATTGAAACGATGTACCCAAATGAAAGAAAAAGGTCAAAATTATTTCTAGATTTGAAAAAACAATCAACTCGCTTAATAAATAATAAAACCGCCAGCTCAATGCTGAGAACAGAACGACGATTTTTTCAGACCGAACATTAATTGTCCAAAATTAGAAGTCATTTGCGTATTAGAAAATAAAAACTATCAGAACGACGCCGAAATTCGTCACATGCTGCAAAGTATGCAATAGATTTAATTCGATTCCTTAAGCCGGCGAACGATGAACCCGGTGATCAAGTCTCATTTCGGTTTTAAAATATTTAAATGAATGAAGTTTTTTTTAGTGTCACAACTTTAAGTTGGCATCACTGTTTTATTCATTTATGTATTTTCTGTGGAAGTAAATGGTATTTCCATAAAAGCTTCATTATTCCCCTCTCTCCAAATGGGACCATTCGGCTTATTTTTGTACCCATTCAACCAGAAATGAGCGTCATCGGGAAACAAAATTTCGAAGGGATGAGTTTGACGAACAGAACAATTATTTTGATTAAGAATTTCAACAATTTCCACGCGTTGCTCTGGTGTAAGTCGATTCATAGTGAAAAATCAAGGAAAACTAAAGAAAAGCAACCATCAGCTGTCAAACGGGTGCTCGAATAAAACAGTGATGCCAATTCTTAGTCACGACACTCTAAAGAAAAAAAAAACACTAATTATTTTGTTCTCTGTTATTTAACACCGTCGTTGATATGATTTATTTGTGAGATATTTTAATGTTGAGTGCGAGTTTCCATTTTCATTTTTGCAATAAATTTACCGAGAACATTTAAAGTTGTAATTTTTTGCATAAAATACGACTTTATAAGTACATTGAAGTTGTGTAACTACACCTCAAGCATGGATAAATTTTTGTTTGTGAAAAAGAAAAAACAAAATGCAAAATATATGTAAAACTGTATGGCATTTGAAACAATTCAACTTTGCACAAGAATATTTCAGAGAGTTTCTTTTTTGTTCTGCCTGTTTTTATTACGAAACTATTATCATTCATTACAGCGGCATCATTATGATGATTATCGTTATGATCTGGTAGTCTCCTGTATAACCACCATTCGCATGCTGCAATTTGCTGCAGCAGCCAGCAGCCAGCAACCTGTCCACCAAGCAAAAGCAGGCAGCCAACCGAAGTATTATGGCCTAAAGTTAATTATTTATGCACATTTTAGTTTTCTGTAGTTGTTCTTCTTTTTTTTTTTTGTATCTCGCTTCCAGCTTGTTGTGAGTTGTTTGTTGTTGTTGTTGTTGTTGTTGTTGTTGTTGTTGTTGCTGTTGTTTTTGTCAGTACTTTTTATTTAATAACATTTTAATGCAATGATGCAGTAAGTGCATGTAAGTGTTTGTGTGTTTGTGTGTTTGCGTGTGTGTATAAGCACACATACATTATCCATGTATTTACTTGCGCTACACTGCAGGAGAGAGTTGTTATGTTGCATAAAGATTGTGTAAAGAACCCATATCTACATGCAATCAACTGACTAAAGCTTTAAGCACATTCACCGCAGCAGGCCACCGACTACAGCGACTGCAAATGCCGTTTGTAACAATTGTCGCTCTGCAGTTAGCCACTGAATTGTTTTGAAACTAATACCACCAAATCAATAATGCTGAGCTGCTGTTTGTGGTAGGAATTTGTGCAAACATCCGTGTTGCCGCTTTTATATACTTAATTTTTCTTTTTTTATGTTACTTTACTATATATATATATATTTAAATAAAATCAAATACATTTCATTTATTTAAATATATATTACATAGTTCTTTTCGGAAAAAAAAAAAACATTTTAATTTCAAGGTTAATATAATATCAATTCCAGGAAAAGTGATCAGTGAATTCTTGTTATGACTTTGATATTTGCTTTAGGCTTCTCACTTATTAAAGTGGAAGTTTGAAATAAATATCTTGAGTTGTTCTAAGAAATGTTGGGTAAAGGTTCCCTGATGATCTGCATTAGCCCCAGTGAAACGCGCATATAAATTAGCGGCAACGTCTCAATTGATCACGTTGAATATTTTAGTAAACTTTTTGGGAAAAAAGAATCAGCACATAATTGAATTAAAGAGGTTTAAAAAACGACAATTCCCCAAAATACTAATTTGAAAATTTTAACAATAAAAACAGTGGCAACTTTACTGCCGCTTATTGTCGCTCATTAAAATACAATTTAGTTTGATTTGACTACAACCACGAAACCAGTGCAGACCATAAACAGTAGTCGCGTTGCCGGTTGTCCTAAAAATAATCACGATCACAATACGCCTGCATTTTAATATTGACCAGATGTAGTCGGCAGTCTGCGGTCGTAAATGTGTTTAATGCATGAGTGGGTGTGTGCATGATAATATTGTACTGAGATTGTCATTATGACAGCACATTCTGTTCCATATTTATGATTATAAAATCATCATCATCATCATCCTCATCATCATCATTGTCATTGTCATCGTCGTACATCATGTTTGTAAAATGTTTCTACTTATCGTAAACATTTTTTAATTACCACTTGTCCATGTGATTTTATTATTTTGTCAAGTCTGTTTTTTGACACATTTACATATACAACGACACGCGTATAAACAAACACTCACATCCTCTCACGAACTGGCCCCATTAATATGCATACAAATTTTATTATTTTTAAGCCAAAAGTAAATTTACATTTCAGCTTATAACTGCGTTCGAAAGCCTGCACTCACTGGCACACTTACATGTATGAAGGAGTGGGTGTGTGCGAGTGTGTTTGTGTGAGTGTGCGTAAGTGGATGTTATTTTAATGATGACCCCTGGTCCTTCGCATTTCAATTCTCGTCATATGATAAATATGCTGCTGTTCTAATTAGTTTTTGTTGCTGTCGTTGTTGTTGTTTGTTGTTGTTATTTTAGGAATATATTGTGCTAGCAAATGAATTTAAAAAAAAAAAAAAATTATCTGCATTTTTAAATATTCTTAGATATCTTTGCATCGAATTTTGTGTAATAAAATTTATTATAATTTTTTTTTTTTTTAATTTTAAAAATGTTTTTCTGTTTTCACCCTGAATATATTTAGTAATTTTATTTCTTTATTAAAAATTAATGAATAGAAGTCTGAGTGCAATTTAACTTTCAAAAGACTTGGAAGACTTTGTTTTAGAATCCATATTTGCGTTACTTCCGGTTCATAGTTTACGGATGTTATTGACTTCTTTCGAATATCCTTTTTTTCTGGGATATTTAACAATTTTATCAACCAGTTTTTTTTTTTATAAGCAAACAATTGGCGAATGTTGCCAAAGTTTTTGTTTTGTTATACACAATTTTGCTTTAGAAACGGGAGGGAAAACCATAAAATTGTATCTGTCAAGGACTTTCTGCGTAAACAACTGATCATTGTTCGTGATCGTGAACGAAATTATTATTATTGAAAAAAATTTATGTATTTGAAATACTACGAAATTATTAAACTGATCAGTTCGCAGTCTCGATTCTTTTATAGAAGTCGAACACAACATTAATCGCCGTCAATCAATCAAATAATATTTTTTTTTAGCTCCAAAAGCCTTAAAGCGTAGAATAGTACAAAAACGAGGTTAAATGAGCGTGATATCATGCGGATGGAGTTTCGAATCAACCGTTTTTTTCTGTTTTTATATAATTTTTTTTTTAATTTAAACGAGTAAAATTGCTCCTTCTTCATTTCTTATATTTCAGAAATAAACTTCAATTTAAAAATGTATTGTTTTATTATTATTTAAACTGGCAACAGTCTATGGAAAGAAAAACCATTATTAAAGGATTGGAACATTTGCCGCTTCTAGTGTTCTCTAGTGTTGAAAGTAAAGTAGTTCAGGTGCTATTTCCCGAAGCGTGAGTGCAGTGTTGGCTTCAAAGATTCAACTGAATATGTACTCATTATTAAGACCTTTGAGATGTATTAGAATCTATATAATGAAATTTTTTTAAATGACGGAAGCTAAACTAACCTTATCGGTTCGACAAGGGCTAAAATCAGGGCATATTAATAACAGATCTGCGTGTATTTAGTACAACAGACCTGAAGTCACAAACTAATACAAAATACTCGTGTGTTTGTTTTATTTTTTATTGTTAAAATTTATTTTATTCAACTGCTCTTGTTGTTAAATTGGATCATCACTGTTTTAATGCTGCCATTCAGTTCCATTTCATGCAACATTTTCATTATGTGTTGGAATGTCATAAACATTTAGCTGGAATTATCCTGATGTTTATTGTCTACAATAACGTTGCCATGTGTGCAACATTTTATTTCACTTATTGGACGCATGAACATCTATTTTAGCATCAATCAAGCTGGAAACATTTAATCAGCGAGATGGCTGATGCGAGTGATGAACTATTATGAAAAGGACTAATTATTGAGTGGTTCGTATGAAAATATTATGCTTAAGTTGATTGTCTATGCCAGCCTGTGATTGTCTCCCGCAGTTAATTTATAGAGAAAATTTTTAATATTTTCACTATAAAATGACAATTAATTTCTAATTTATATCGAAAAATTTTAATTTTGAAAATTAATTTTATAGTTTTTGAACATGTTTGTGATGATCGAAGTGGTTTTTGGATGTTAGTTTGTGGAATTGATCCATGGGTCCGTTTATAAGTTATTCTAAAACAACAACAAAAATTTTTTTAATTTTTTTTTTAATTCCTAAAATTTACCAGCTCCAATCGGCTTAAATTCACACGATATTTAAGTTTCAGCTTAACCGTTTAAAATTTATAGGCGGGTCACATATACATACATAAATACAAACATAATGGCGGGCTCAGAATAAGTTGGGGAAGTTTTCTAAGACCTCGAAACCTGGAGATCTCAAAAGAATCTAAAGTTTTCAAAACCGCGTAAGACCTATAACTCTCTGTCTTTAGAAAACTATTATTTCCTGGCCGAAAGAAACAAAAAACTAAAAATATGTCTTCAATTTTTAGTTTCGTGATTAATCTTTTTTCCCAAAGTCTTATTAAAAAGTGGTCAATTGAGGAGTTCAGCCAGTTCCTAAGCGCATTTCACTAGGGCCAATGCAGATCATCAGGGAACCTTTACCCAAGATTTCTTAGAATAACTAAAGATATTTATTTCAAACTTCCACTTTAATAAATGAGAAGCCTAAAAACAAATATCAAAGTCATAAAAAGAACTTCCTGATCATTTTTAAATTTTTATTTCCTTACGATGAGTTATTTTTTATGAGGAGTTTAATTTTCTCGCAGAAGATCACACTCTTTTTTGCCATTTAATTACTCTGGGTGTAGCAATTTTAGATCAATTAAATAGTAACGCAGGGCTCTGTTCCTTCCACTACTCTTTTTCTTTTATATTTTCACTAATCCTGATACGCCATTTCAAACTCCCAGCCAGCCTTCCAGTGCTTTTCAAATGACAGCACGTTATTATTTTATATTCATTTGACTGAAAGCATTTATTGCCAGACATCGAGAGGCCGAATAAGTTCCAATTTTTGTCAAGTCGGGCAAATAAGCAGACGTTGCCTCTCTCCCCTAAATTTCGAAACACATATTCCGGAAAAAGCTTCACTTATATCGTCAATTCAACGCAGAATTTCATCTTCAGTTGCTTGAGGTTTCCGTGCGTAACGCCGGTCTTTCAAATCGCTTCAGAGAAAAAAATCCAACGGAGTTAAATCACAAGAGCGTGGCTTTTTTCAAACCTTATTTATAGTTTTAAGAGAAAGAAAGATCAGCAACAATTAACAATTGTTTTAATGTGAAAACCTTGGCCTGCTTCAAACTGTTTTTCAAAACCATTCCGTAGCAGGCTTCACCCTTGAAAAGTACAAACTTCCCTGTTTTTGTATTTAGAAATATTTCAGCAACATTAAATTTATTATGAATACTAAACATGTTGGCTACGTTCTATTTGATTAGCCTTGAATTTCACTTGAACCACTTCCCAGGACTGGCCCAGGAGGCTTTCAGCTGTTTGACTATCAACAATAAATAATTATACTTCCTAATGAATAAGTAATTTTATATTAAAGCTGTTTAAGGGCAGTTCCATTGGAGCACACATCTTTGGAATTACTTAACAGTTAGCAAATATTCATCTTACAAAAGCAACATCTCGAATCCTTATTGAGTACATTTGTTTTGTGTGCGCACCACACTCTGCAAGGATTTGTAATAAATAAATCAAAATATTGGCTACAAAGTTAAGCAACTAATTTGAAACGACAATTAATTAGAAGCCCAAACTATCAATTCGAAAGAAATAAAATGCTAATAACAGCCAATACATTCACTAAAATAATAATAAATCCCAAACAGTTGTTAAGGACACACAAACACATGCACACATCAAGTGGCAGGGATTTGTGAAATGGTAGTAGTATTGAATCCTAAAAGCAGGAGTTGAGCAACCGCAACTTTAATAATAAAACACAGTGACCCACATGCCAACGCATTCCAAGAACAACAAGAAGATCGTAATGCAAATATTAACACAAAACTATTCGTATACGACAACAACAACAACACACACATCCACAGCATCTTGAATATTCCTTTTAATGTATGTAAAAAAACACAGATAGAGAGTGCATAAATGTGTGTGTGTGCGTACATGCGAATTGCCTTTTGTTACTGTGTGCGAATGTGTTTGTTTTGCTGCTGCCTTCTTCGTTCATTATCTTAGCGACGGACCAAAAAGTGAAGTGACCTTAATTCCGAACATAAATAAAATATTGTGTTTGTTGTGTTAGTTTGGCTTGTCCTTCATTAAATTTCATTAAAATTAATCCACCTCCTAAAGTGCTTACAAATAATACTCGCTCGCTGGCATTCATATGAAACTACACTCGGGCTTCTCGTACATTAAAATTCGAACCAACGCACCCTGGCACACATTCGCAAAAGGCACACACACACACCAACACACCAACACATCAACACTAACACATAACACGACTGACTTACATGTAGTTAAATAAACAAATTTACACAACATCCCAAAAACCCTCATGCATTTGTCATACGCTCACTCACATTCACATTCACATTCACATTAAATGTGTAGACAAATTTCAGTAACGAAAATAAAGAAGTTTTATGTGTATTAAAAAGCATGAACTTGCAAAAAAAAGAAGAAGAAAAAGAAGACAAAGAATAAGGAACACACACGAAACTAAATTATACAACAAATTCAGTGGCAGCTGAAGGATAAGGATGTGTGAGGCACAGTGGGCTGCGCTAAGAGACAAACTTGGCTAAATGAAACCTTTCCAATTGTGAGATATTCGCAGACGGAATGCAGCCGGGTAGTAGTCTAGTTTAGTGATCATGTAGGCGTGCTGTAGTCCGGCTTTAGTTGCTGCCTAATCTAGGCCAAGTCTTTGCTCAGTCAAAGTTAGCTCGTGCTGGTCATGGTTCAATTATAAATTAATTAAAACTCCTCCTGGTCTAACGAAGTGTGGCAAGATTCTACCCACTGTGATATTCTAGTCAGAGTGCCGTCAAATCATTCATAAAACAGCCACATTTTATTGATCGCAATCGGTCGTACTATGAGAGTCATATTCAGGACACAGTCTATTAATAGTGGAAACTACAAAATAGTGCCCGAAATTCTGTCTTCTTATTTCTCTGCTTCTTACACCAGCAATTGGCGGATGACCCCTCTATACGCAGTGCATTGTGCCAGACCTAGAGAGGATAGAATAGCGTCAAGAGAATAGACGAAGACAGATTAGCTCTTTTTTGCCGATCATTTTTTGCCACAGTCACCGAAGAAGGAAGGTGATGCATTCTGAACTTTTAGTACAGGACGGCGTTAATTAATCGATGCCGGTAAATTTTAGTGACTCAATGTCCGCTCTATTGTAGATCAGAAAAAGCCAGCATGAACATGATCATGACTGAGTTCAAAGTCGTAGTCGGGATCTAAAAAATTGTAGTCTTGTGTTCACTTCTTCAGCAAACAGCACCCAGTTTTCATACGTCCTCTCGCTGCTATTCCCTCCGCGCGAATGTTGGCATATATGGGGGTCGTTCCCTAAGTGCTGGCCCTAATAAGAATATATTTAGAAAATATTTGAATAAAAAAAACATCCTTGAAATATCCTCTATTTTTAACTTCAAGGCAAATCGCAACTGGTTTTTGTGCTATTTTATGCTTTTAAGCTTTTCGAGCTAAAACCGTAATAAATTAATTTTCAAATCAACCGGTCCCCACGTAATACAAGGTGTTTGGTATAGTTTCCGATTACTATATAAGAATTCAGAAGAATCTCACAGGTTTTTTGAAAAAAAAATTATTTTTTTTCGTTTGCAAACGGCTTAACCGATTCAGACCCGGCTGGTGCTGATGGACGTGGTTAGCGAATATAACGAACCGATTTCTGGAACCGATCGAAAAAGCTGCTGATAATTATTCTTAAAAAAAAAGATTACTTTGAAAAATCTCTTTCTTTTAAGCTTTTTTTTGAGATATCTTGAAATATCCCGGTTCGAATCGGTTCAAATTCACCGAAAATCTAAGTTTAGGAAAACTCTTTTTTTATTACTGTAAAAGTAGCGAGAAATTTCACCGAATATACATTTGAAATCTGAGTTTGAAGAAAACAAATTTTTCGAATTCATTGCGATTACAATATCCTGCGAACGGTTAACCGATTTCGAGCCAGTTGGCGGTGATTGGTGTACATTTTATATTCTAAGAGCTGTATTGTGGAATCGATCAATAAGATCGTTTTATTTTATTTACGGAAATAAGATAAAATTTATTTAATTATTTTGAAATTCACCAGTTCGAATCGGTTTAAATTGTGGGGCATTTTATATTAAAGGACTTTTATACTTTAAGAGCTGTATTGTGGAATCGATGAATAAAATCGTTTTTATTTTATTTAAGAATATAAAACAAAATTTATTTAATAATTTTGAAATTCACCAGTTCGAATCGATTGAAATTGTCCGGAAATTTATATTAAAGAATGCTCTTCGGAACACTGTGACTTTAGTGTGATTCGATTTTGCCGTTCTATAGTTGTAAACGGGTCATATATTTATACACATACACCCACATACAAACACAGGCTTACGAACAAATACATACACACATACATAGCGACGATCTTTTTGAAAATTAAACAGGGCAGCTTCTTGGGACCTGAAAATGTCGAGAACTCGATTTTTACCAAAATTGGGTTAAACCAAAAATTTCCGATTTTTAAGAATTTTAAATTTTGCCAGCGGGAAGTTAGAGAAGACCATAGTCCGAGCAGCCAAAGCCTATGACTACGGAGAGTCGTACTCCCACCATAGTCCTGGTCACCGTAGTCCTCTACTCGCTTTATCATCATATTGATCTCAAGGTTCAGTAAACAATTCCGAATTTCTCTAAGACAAGTCGAAGCCTCTTTGTGACCCCTTTAAGCACAACGGCTATACAAAATGTGGGTCTCTGAGTCTGGATGACAGTCTACTGTGCAAAAGGACATAGAGGTAAGATTGTTGCAAGGACACATTAAACGAAGTTATCACATCCCACTTAACCTGTCACTCGAAGTTAAAAGGAATGCAGTTTTTGTAAGTTTTGGAAAAAAACTCAAAGAGGATCTGATGAGGATCTGTTCTGTTCGACAACATTTAAAAGAAGATCTCTCCTTTCAAGCCGTTGATATGGAGTTTTTTTAAAACAGATGGTAAATAAATATCACGAGGACCCTGACCGATCCTGCCATACGAACTTTCCGATTTTTCCGAATTTTTAATTTCGCCTTCGGGAAGTTAAAGAAGGCCACAGTCTGAGCAGCCAAAGTCTATCATTTCGATGAGTCTTGCTCTCACCATATTCTTGGTCATACTCTAGTCACTTTATCATCATACTGCCCTCAGGGTTTAGTAAACAGTTCCAAATTTCTGAAAGTAAAGCCGCGTCCTCTTTGTGATCCCTGAAAGCATAACGGCCATACATAAAGCGCTGCTATTGACATCTCAATGAAAGCGACTCTTCGCGTCTCTCTTTCGAAAAGTGAAGTAATTAACTTAAGAATGTATTTTGATTCGTTGAACTTTTTGTAGACTGAGAATTAAATTCACAGGAAAATTATTGTTTTGAATTAGTTCAAACTCTAAATTTATAAAATTCTAAATTTTATAAGAGAGGACTGTAGAAAGATGTTGTATTTCAAACTGTGCGACAGTTGGCCTGTTAACACTCCTGCTTCAGTTGCATTATAACGTTGTTATCAAACACATTTTGGATGTCTTTCAAAGACAATGTCAGTGTCGAATATTATGGTTACATGGGACTCTGATATTTTGCAAAATTTGCCCATACTTGCGTTTGTGTGCACACACACTCCTACAAAGACGTTAACAAAAAAAAAGAGAGAGAGAAAACAAATAGAATAAAAAACTAAAAGCAATCAAGTTACATTTATTTATATAAACATTTATAGGATATCCTTAAACACATACAAAACAATTTCACCCATACAAGCATGTATTGTCACTTGCTGGGGCATCACGGACATGTTGCTGTCGTTGATAATAAACAAGCAGTCGATATACAAACAACGCTGCTCGACTTGCCCACGTTCAGGATGATGCTGAGTTGTTGTCTATTTTTTTTTATTTTTTTATTTATTTATTTTTTTTTTTTCAACTTAATATATCTGCTGAAGTCTTGGCATTTTATTGCTCTAGTGGAAATTCGTATGAAGAGGGGGAGGGAGGTCCTACATTTATTTCTAGTGTTTTGCTTTATATCTGCACTGAGAGATCAACCATTGACACAAACTTCCAAATAACAGCCAAATTTACTTCCATTTCTTTTTCTTGTGCCTTTTTTCCTAAACAGCTTTTGGCTTCTTTCCTTAACTTGACTTTAAGTAAAAAAAATTTATATTCAATATAAAGAAATAAATGTAAGAAAAACATACACACACACACACACTCCCTCAGAACATCTTTATTGAGAAATTGTGTATCGGAATTTTCTTGTTCCTTTTCTTGTTCGAATTGTGTTGCCAGTTGTTGACTAGTCAAGTCAATAGTTGTAAATCCACCGGGTAATTATTTAATGAAATATTTATATTGTTAAAAGAAATGACCTGTCCAACGTGGAATGTAAAAGAATTGTTGCTGTACTATTCGTTGAAGAACTTAATGGTGATTCAAAATCCTACAAGATGTTATTACCTGCTAACAAAACATTTGCTGGGTTATTTTATACATCTTTTGTAAACAGGTATCGTAAATAACAGCTACTGAAAATAATAAATTCATCGCGTTAGAGTCTTCCAGAAAACACTCGTACTGACCTGCTCTTTAAGAATCTATGGAGGACTTAAAATGTGCTCTCAACTCTATATTTAAGAGTTATTTGTCAGAGAAAGACTTTTGTTTGTTTGTATTTTTTAATTGAAAATTTTAATATATCGAAAAGTTACACTGGACAACACAAAATAATATTACAAGGTCCAACCTAAAAATTTTGATAGAGAAGACAAAAAAAAAAACACGCGTATCGGCGTTTTGAAAGTTTACATCTGAATTTCATTTGACGGGGCATTAAAGTTTCCCAGCTCTGGCATATTCTTTTTGTTAATCGGCATACGAATCCCTGAGATACTTACATTTTAGGTATAAAATGTGCTCAGCAAATTAATGTAAAATGTTACGCTGAGCATTTTTGTAGAATATGTTAACCCTCTAACTCCTCAAGGTGAGGGTCTTTTTGGGCTTTCTTTTAAAAAATAGAAAAAACACCGATAAAACAGTAAATCCCTGTCAAAATATTTCACAAAAATATTATCCGTTACATTAAAACAGAAACAATGAAAAAATTAATTAAAACAAAACCAATAATTATTGCTTTTACCCGCTTTAGAAAAAATCGACTTCTAATCGTTTGATTTGCACATTTTGAGGTCTTGGAAAGCTTCCCTGACTACTTATGAGCATATGTGTATGTGTGTTTGTGTATGTGTATAAGTATGCTACCCGCTGATAACATTTGAACGTCTAAGCGCGAACTAAGCCAAACTGGGAGCGTTTTGAAGTACATTTTTAAACCTAGATATCCTTTAACCGATTCGAACCGGTAAATTTAAAGATACTTTAAAAAAACTTAGGAAAAAAGCAATTTTCAAAATGGTTCTTTTGGATAACTTTTCAACGGCTTGTGTTATCGGTTCTACAAACTTATCAGTTTTTAATGTTTTAAAGTGACCTCCGCCATAGCAAATCGGATCGAAATCGGGTACCGTGAACGAAAAAATTTGAGAGGAGTGTTTATTTTTTTTTTAACTTTAGAATTATATACCTGAACAATTAAAATTCTAGATTCTTTTGCAATAATCAAAGTAAATCGTTTCTGAACTTATATTTTCTGCGAATTTGAACCGATTCAAACCGGGAGATGTCAAGATATATCAACAAAGGTTTCTAACCTTGACAACTTTTGAACGGAAACATCGAATCATACTAAAGTCACAGTGTTCCGAAGAGCATTCTTTAATATAAAACTCCCGACGATTCGAACCGCTGGAGTCTTATTTTCTTAAATAAAATAAAAACGGCCTTATCGATTGATTCCATAGTACAGCTCTTAAAAAAAATTACGTCAATAACCGCAAACTTTGTCTAAAGCGGTTAATTGTTCGCAATAAACTCGAAAAAAATGTTTTCTTCAAACTCAGAATTTATGTGTAAGATCGGCGAGGTTTCTAGATTTGTTCATACTAATCAGAAGTAAATCGTTCCTGAACTTAAATTTTCGGTGATTTTGAATCGATTCAAACCGGGAAATTTCAATATATCTCAAAAAAGCTTAAAAGAAAGAGATTTTTCAAAGCAATATTTTTGAAGAATTATAATCAACGGCTTTACCGATCGGTTCCACAAATCGGCTTTTAACATATCCAAACCTCGTCCATCAGCGCCAATCGGGTCTGAATCGGTTATGCCGTTTGTAAACGAAGAAAATAATTAATTTTTTTTTTAACCTGTGAGATTATATATCTGATCTGTTAGAGATCTCAATTTTTATATAGCAATCGAACTATATCGAATATTGCTTATCACATGGGAACCGGTTGATTTGAAAATTAATTAAATGGTCTTTTAGCACGAAAACTAGGCCACGATCTGCGTTGGATATCAATTTATTTTCTGTTGAGCAATATGAAACTCCTCAAAAGAGTTTTATTTTAAGAGGGAAAAATTAAACTCTTTTTTTTAAAGTTTCATTTAACATTTTATTTTTAACGTTGAAAAATAATTGTCACAAAATAACTGTTATAAAAAGATATATTTCATATCACTTTTACGATCCCTGATTTGCAACGTGTGTCAGACAAAATGTTTTGCGAAAGCCTTTCGGAGCCCAAAATAGAAATTCTATCGTTGATGACAATATTTGAGCAAAAGGAAAGTGTTAAAATTCTAATTTATTTATGTGTTTTCCTCTTCCATCCTTTCGTTTATTGTTTTTGTGTTTTATTTTTGTCATCTCAACATTTTTATTTATACATTTTATTTTTAGCCTTTACAAAATAATTAAACAATAAACTTCAAGTGTATTTAACATACTTATTTGCTATTTTCTATGTGCTTGTTTCCACAAAGAAAAATAAGTTTGTTTTTTTCCCAACATGATATTGACAGAATTTACTACCATCGTTTCCATAAAATACTGGCAACAGCAGCAAAGGACTCTCTGTGAAAAGGTGTCACAAGTACGTGTACTGCACCAACAGTTGGTTTGAAGGAAACGTATTTCTACGACAACAACTTGTAATTATAGCATAATTTAGTTGTTGTTGTTGTCATCATTGGGTAAAAGTCCTGTGACATTTCAAATACAGTAGGTGACGAGAGTGCCTGAAATATTTTTGAGGTTTAAAATTAAAGAAGTAAATGATGTTTTATTTTTGTTTGCCTTGGACCGGAACTCAGGGGCGATCCTACAGGGCAGCGTGCCAGAACCAGAAAGGAGCACGATAGTGTTAAGAGAACAGAGTGGGATATATAGAATTTAATGCGCATCAGAATGAAACTCAAAACCAAAATCACGACTGAGTAACTGACTTGGGTATCTTCGACGTTGTAGTCCTGTGTTCCCTACTTCAGCGAACAGCATTCATAAATAAGCAGATATAAACTCCCTTCTGGCAGTAAATGATTATTAAAGGAAACCGTTGCCTGGCAAAAATTCTTCCCTAAATTCTAATTTGGTTTTCTGCTGCTAATATTTTATCGTTGAGTGTATGTGTTTTTGGCAGTTTTGGAATTTTGTTTTGCAAATTATTTTGCCAATTAATAGCAAAAATTAACGTTAACATTTGCAAGAGTTCTTGTGTTGACATGGCAAGTCATTATTATTAACAACAACAACAACAACAACATTTCGCAAACTTCTATTCAAATGAAGTTGCCATAAACGCACAAGGACTCATTTACATGTTTGTAAACAGAACGGCAGTGAAGAGCAGCCACGATGAGAGTCAAATACAGTGATTTTTTAGTTTCGAAACGCTTTTTGTACAGGTATCGGAAGTAACAGTTATTTAAAAGTGTTAAACTCACAAACTTTTCATGTTAAAATCGGTGGCAACATACGCCGTCATATGCCAATAGAAACGTACTGACCCGCTCTTTCAGAATATCAGGTGATCTCAGAAAGAACAAATAAAAGTTCAGATGAAATCATTAAAAAGTGATTTTGTCGTCACAAATTAAACCTTTTTTAAGAAGTTTTACACTTCCGTCTTAAGAAAACGCTTCTAAAAATTTTCTTTTATTTCCCTCAATAAGAAAAAAGACTTTAATTTTTTAAACCTCTTAATTTTAAAAGTGTGCTAATTCTTTTTCCAAAATCTTACTTAAAGCTCGAAAGTGATCAATTGTGGGCTTTTAGCTATCTTTTATGCGCGTATCACTGGGGCTAATGCCGATCATCAGAGATCCTTTACCAAACATTGCTTAGAATATCTAAAGATATTATTTTAAGCTTCTACTTTAACAAATGAGAAGTTTAAAACAATTATCAAAGTCATAACAAGAACTCACTGATCACTTTTCCTTTTTTATTTTCTTACCAGGAGTTATTTTTTTATGAGGAGTTTAATTTTCTCGCAAAAAAGATCACACCCATTTTTTCATTAAATTACTCTTGATGTAACAATTTTAGTTCAATTAAATGGTAACATAGGCTCCGTTCCTTCAGCTATTCTTTTTCCTTTATATTCTTAATGATCCTGATGCTCCATTTGAAACTTCTAGCCTTGCAGTGCTGCTCAACTGATAGCACGTTAATATTTTATATTCATTTAACTGAACGCCTTTAATGAATGAAATGCAGGCGTTGCCTCTTTCCACAAAATATCTAAATACATTTTGCGAAAAAAGCTACGCTTATATCGTCAACACAACGCCGAATTTCATCTTCAGTTGCTTGTCGTTTCTTTGCGTAACGCCGGTCTTTCAAATGGCTCCAGAGAAAATAATCAAACGGAGTTGTATCACAAGAACGTGGCGGCTAGGTGGCATGGCCAACTCTCATGCAATCGCTTAAAAGAATTAGTGGATGTGTGGCTTGTGGCAAAGCCTTGAAGAGCCAAAGGCCACTGAGGTCAACATCAGCCAATTCGGACCACACAAAATTATGATGGCCGATGATGCTGCCTGACCACAAACCGCACCATACGGTCACTTTTTTTTTTGACTAAAAAGAGTTTGGGAGGACTGTTAGGGGTCGTGGGAACCTCGCACGAGACAATTTTGTTCGTTTACAAAAGCGCTCAATTGAAATTGGCCATCTTCACTTGAGATGTTTTTGTTGAAAAATACGTTGTTTTCGTTTCACTTTTCAAACAGCCAATTCAAAAACGCTGGACGCAACAAACTGTCGCCCGTTTTTTTCTCGACCGAGTTGAACTTCATAAGAATGAAATTGAAGACCTTTTGCTATGCCCAATTAAGACGAACGTCGATCAGCAGAGTGATTTTCAAGATATTTTTCTACAGCGCCAATATTTACATCACCAGGGCCACTACGAGCGTATTTATTTTGCCTCTTGTAAACAACGGTACCGTCAGCATCGATCTTAGCGATTAAATTATGTGCAGGGGTCTCAGAAGGATCCTGATTACGAGGCAAAGATTCTCGAGTTTCTCGAAACGATGCAGTAAAACTTTATCTGGTTACGCCCAATTAGTACAAACGTCCATCAACTGATGTTGCAGCCGCAATATTTGAATCACTACGAGCGTATTTCTTTATTCTATTGTGAGCAACAGTACCGTGACTTTCGAATTTAGATATTAAATTACGCACAACGATCTCAACAGGAGGAAAAGCTGCTCGAATATCGCACTTTTTTTTAGTAAATTTTTACAATTAAAAGCCTTTTTTTCCATGATAAAAATTTCCCAAAATATTAAATTATTAAAAATCAAAGTACGTGACCCCGTTTCTTGCTATTTCGCCATTTTTCTGTCAACCCTACAGAGAAACAGTGAATACTTATGGAAACACCCTCGTAAAATTTTAAAAATTTATATATTAAATTATGTCGTTTTCATTAAATTTAGAGCTAAACTAAAATGTACATATTGAGTTGTTAATTAACTCCACAAAAATTCCTTGGGAAACGCAATTTTTTCTAGTTGTTGCTTTTCGCTTTCAACGCAGATTTGCAGTGTCATCGTCGCGGTGTTTGATTTCAGTGACCAACAGATAAGTCTATAAAATTTCTTCAATTATTGTTGACTTGACCTTGTCCCCTTTATATTTTTTTTTTTTAATATTTTACTTTCACACATTTTTTTACGGTTTCAAATTTTATTATTTGAAATTATTATGAAAAAGTTCCATGTCAAAGCCAAGCCATTTGCATTTTGCTTTAAAATATCTTTTTTATTTCATGTTGAAATCCACAATCAGTTGCAATACTTAAGTGCGTTGCTCAGTTGTGCTACAGATCTCGCACTATATCCTCTCTCATTCACTTGTTAATTTTAAAGTGAACCCTTTTTGTTGTTGTACAAGTCTTGCAACTGATTTCGTTTTAAATAAACATGAAAATGATGGTGTCTTTGTGATTTGATTGAATAATAAAAAAGTACAGTCTCAGTTGTCTGTTGGGATAACAAATCAAATATTGAATGTCAAAGAAGCGCTTGTGGTCTGAACAAAGAACAGCCGGAATAAGAGGAAGTAAAAGCGGGCGCACATCCAGCAGAAGAAAACTGAGAACATGTTATTTTTTACTTTTAAATTATTTACATAAATTTTATTTCTAGTTTATTCTCAAATAAGATTTTGAAAACTGTTTGAGTTATTAAAAAACTCTCCCTTTAAAATATAAACTTCTATCTACGCCTATGAAATGCCAACACACAACGGCACAGAGTTTCAAACATATGATCTGATATGAATTATATATAAATAAATATGTTGGCAGGATGTGTGTGAGTGTGTTCATGTTTTCACTTCCGTGTGCGAGTTGTTGCATCTATTTGTGATTGTTTTATAATAAAACACTTTCGTTTCGCATAATTTTTTATTTTATTAGATTTTTGCCAGCATTCTTTTTATTATCTTGAGCTAAAAGCTGTACTTTACACGGAATACAATTCAAGATTTACTTTTGTGCAGTTTACTACCAGAAGTGTTTTAAATTAATCATTAAAATTTTATGCCCAAAAATATATTGATAAACTATTTTGTAATTAAAATTAAATAAAATTTTATTCATAAGTTTACTGATTCGAGTTAAAACTAGAAACGAGTATTGAGTTGCTTATAAGACCGACATCAGCAATACAGCGATGCAGAAGGATATCAAAATATTGTGCTTTTTGGAAAATGAATGAAACTATTCAAATGTCTGGCCCATGAGCTCGCTCGGATTTATGCTGTCGATCATATACATTTCAATCAAGGAGTTTCCTATACCCTAAACCAAAAATTATTATCCTGTTCAGTTTGTCATTCCGTGTGTAATTCGAAAAAAATGTGTTTTTTGCTACTCAATGAAGTGCAAATATCCTGGGTCCTTAAAAATGCTCATCGATTTCTTGGATTGATTTAGTGAAAGCAGTCCCAAACAGGCTGCTGTTGAACGCCACTAAAGTCTAAAATGAGGTCCCAGGAATGAAATATATGAAAAAGATGTTTCCTTAAGGCTCCGATGATACGGATTGGCAGTCTGTTCTCTATTTCCTGTAGCCATTTAATCCCCTCCATAAAAAGGACTGAATTATGATTCGGTAAGAGAAAGAATTTGGGAAAATTACGACTACTTCATCAGTTATCGGAGTTAAAATGTATGTGATCGCGTCAGACAACCTTTTCGGTAGAGTAAAAAGCTCAATAGAGAGAGAGGGGAGCGGTAGCTCCGTATTGGAGCAACTGCTGCAGTCCAAGTCAAATAATGTCGATAAGGCGCAAAGTTTTACGGTATAAACTACAAGACAACGCGGTGACAGCTTCAACAACAGTGGATGTATGGACAGAAGCAGTGGGTGTATCGACTGAAGCGTATAGAGGAGGCTGATTACGATGGCTAACAGTGATCTCGGTATTAGTACGATCAGAGCGGTACTCAGGGGCCAAATTACCACCTTCAATGCAATTTAAATACAAATTTCGAGCGATATCAAATGCAGTCTGCCCTCAAGTTTGGGAATAATTTCCAAGGGCCATCAGTTCAGCCTTCAGTCGTTAAACGTTATACACAATACGCCCAAAATTCAAGATATATTTTTAACAAAATAAAAAAAGCAAAATAGAACAAAATATTGCAGTCTGGTGAACTCTAACATTTGGAAATTCTTCATTAATTTTTATAAATTTAATTAATTCTAACAGAGTTAAGAGAAAACCAAAACAATTAAGAAAAGCAACCTGAAGAAATTGTGTAAAACTTCAGCCAAAACTACACGCATTTTGTGCCTTTTCAGAAGTACCAGGATGTCCTTCTCTATTATGCAAAAGTTGTTAATACAGAAAAGCTGGAAGTTTCCAAAGTGTTATGAAAAAAAGTTTTATTGTAAATGAGATACGATCTTAACCCGTGTCATCTTGAGTCAACTTTACTGAGTGTGTGGAATATTTAAAACCATAAACGAGAGCTTCTAGAGTTTTTTGAAATTCATATGCAAGTAGAAGGTGTTTCTTTTTTTATGCTGAACATTTTCATTTGAAGGAAAAATTTCCAACAATAGAAGATTATTAAATAAAATTCTTGACTACATCGCAATAATATATTTAATATTCAAGTTTTTAATTTTAATTTTGTGTTGATTCTTTTCTGCCAACATGTTACAAAGAAATTCCTAAATAATTTTTAGTAACATGTTGGGAAAAAAGAATCAGCATAAAATTAAAATTAAACAGCACTAAGAATTGTTTGTAGAAATATCTCTCTTTGTTGCTGGTTGTGACTGCAGTTATTTATCATGAATTGCGTGAGTATTGGTTGGCGATGTTTTTGTTAATGGCTTTAATTTGTGCTGTATAGCTCGGAGCTCGAAGCTCGGTCAAACCAGGGTCGTTGTGCTCTGTCCTAGTAGTAGAAACTTTTATGGCTCTAGGAAGGTAGCACGGCGTTTGTAGATGGAGAGTGAAGTTCATGTATAAATACTTTCCAGGTTCTAGGTTCCAGGTTATTGTGTCCTCGATGGGCTGGCAAATGTAATCAAAGGCTCTGCAGACGGTTTTCAGTCGGACTTAAGAGTCTTCGCGTGTGATCATGTCGCATAAGTGCTACGCTGAGGGAAGACTTTCCCCAGAGGCATAATTTTATGAATCTCAAAAATTTTATTTTCTTTTTTGTTAACTAAAAGCTGCATGTTTCAAATACTGGCTGCCAACAATCCAAGACGCTTTCTAAAGCACATTCTGATGCATACAAAACTGCTAAGTCTTGCCTGGATATTATGACACATTTTATGACTCTCGACTTAAAAGTAGTTTGCAAAAAATCACCCGTTACCATAACAAAAACTTTGCATATCATTTCTTAGTTTTTAGTAGAAAAAAAACAACAAACAAAACATTTTACAGCCACAATAAAAAGAAGCAAAAAAAACAGGTTAACTGAAGTGGCCGTTGAAAGTCTAAGAAAATGCTAAAAATGTGTAGGCAAAAATTCAATTGTGGGCCTGACACAAGACAGACAATGTCCTTATAAGAGAACATAAATAATTATAAAAATAAAACAAAATAATAATGCGAGAACAACTCATATGAAATATATTAACGGCGACAGGTGAAATTCATGTCTGATATAAAATCATAAGTTTTGATTGCAAAACCAAAAATATAGTCAAAAGATTCTGGACTTCCGAGGAACTTTACATTGACTTACAACAGAACAACGTGAGCAAATTTTTAAAATTTTTAATCAAAATAATTATTCTGTTCGTCAAACTTTTCCATTCAAAATTTTGTTTTCCGATGAAGAACATTTGTGGTTGAATGGGTACGTAAATAAGCAGAGTTGTCTCATTTGGGGAGAGGAGAATCCATCAGCTTTTTCGAAACACCATTTACATCCACAGAAAATTACTGTTTTGTGCGCTCTATGAGCTACCGGAGTCATTGACCCGTATGTCCTTCAAAACAATGATGGTCCGAATGATGCAGTCAATCGTGAACTATGGGGCATTCATCTTTCTAATATGCAGTTCCAACAGGGACGGAACCATATGCCATACAGCGGGCGCTACAACCGATTTAAATTTTTGATCAAAGAAACTTTTGATGAAAAAATAATTTCACATCATGGCCCAATCATTTGGCCACCAAGATTGTGTGATTTAACCCTATTCGACTATTTTCTCTAAAATCATGTTAAGTCACGTGTACACAAAGATAATTAACATCCGGAAATCAGAATTCGAAGAGTTATCGGTAAAATACGTGCGCAAGTGCTGCGAAAAGTTGTTTGAAAATTTTTGTTCCAGATTGCACCTTCTACGCACCAGCCGTGGCGGCCACAGGACAAAAATCAATTTCAAATATTTAATTTCATAACATTTTCTTTCGTTTCATTGACATTAAAAATTTATTTCCTTTTCTATTATGATTTAAACTTGTGTCACTCCATAAAAAACGCCCATTATGTTGTTGGAATTTAACTATTTTTTGGAAAATACAGCGTGGCGTATATCTACCGTTGGGGCTTAAATATTAATAACTTTTGAAATTGCCTTCATTTTGAAATTGCCTTCGTATATCACAAAAAATTGTTGCTGATAAAAAATTGTTATTTTATATTTAAAATCTGGCTAAACTTTTTATCAAACGTGATGATCTGTAATCGTGTTTAATATGTAAATTGTAAATCACTTCGTGGCCCATTCGCTCGAAGTCATTCTTTCGATCTTAACATTTCAATCAAGGAGTTTCCTATACGCTAAACTAAAAATTATTATCCTGTTCAGTTTGTCATTCCGTGTGTAATTCAAAAATGTTCTTAAGCCACTCAACGGAGTGCAAATATTCCGGGTGCTTAAGAACGCGGTTCGATTTCTTGGATTGATGTAGTGAAAGTAGTGTCCACACAGGCTGCTATTGAACGCCACTGAAGTCTAAAATGCGGTCCCAGAAATGAAATATATAAACATGATGTTTTCTTAAGGCTCCGATGACTTCCTACTGTCCGTAAAAATACGGATTTGCAGTCTGTTCCCAATTTCCTTTAGCCATTTAATTCCCTCCGTAAAAAAGGACTAAATTGTGATCCGGTAAGAGGAAGAATTTAGGAAGTTACAACCACTCCATCAGTTATCGGAGTAAAAATGTATGTGATCGCATCAGACAATCTTTTCGATAAAGCAAAAAGCTCAAGATCGAGATAAGGAAGCGGTAGCCCAGTATTGGAGCAACTGCTGCAGTCCAAGTCTCAAATAATGTCGATAAGGCGCAAAGTTGTACAGTGTAAACTGCAAGACAACGCAGTGACAGCTTCAACAGCAGTGGCTGTATCGACTGAAGCGTATAGAGGAGGCTGATCGTGATGGCTAACAGTGATCTCGGTATTAGTACGGTAAGAGCGGTACTCAGGGGCCGAATTACTGTATTCGATAGCGATCTATATTTGAATGAAATTTGATTTCGAGCGATATTAAATGCCTTGATCTGCTTTAAAGGTTGGGAATAATTTCCAAGGGCCATCAGTTCAATCTTTAGTCGTTAAACGTTATTAAGAATACGCCCAAAATGCAAAAAATATTTTTAACAAAAAAAAAAGAAAGTAAAACAAAAAAAAAATATTTGAGTCTGGTGAACTCTAACATTTACAAGTTCTTTGTCAATTAGTAAATCTCATTTGATACTGTAAACATCTGTAAAGTTTCATGTTCGTATATATGGTTCTTTCGTACGATATATTTTCATGTAGCAACCAATTCGTTTAATAATTCGTTATCGTTATGGTTTGGCAGACATAAATAATGTGGTTTGGGTTCGGTGGCTTTCAGCATGCGATTAAGTTAACATTGTGTCAAGATTTAAGGACTTTTCTTTGCTAAGAGTTACCAAATTAAATTGGGGAAAGCACAGCTACACACACATATATATATATATATATATATATATATATATATATATTACTCCTAATTCGCCCACTAGTGACAGGAACAAGCACACAAACAAAATATTTACACACTCTTGTAAGCAACACAAACTGATTAAATTTTTTCAATACTTCCGTTTGCCCCAAGAAATTTCCAATTCGTATGTGAGAGTGTGTGTGTGTGGGTGAGCTCAGACAAGATACTCTACATCCTTGTAAATGTCTAATTCAAGTAACACCAAGTAACTGTTATCCTTATGTGTGGGTGGTATAAAGAAATAAGCTGAAGAAAATAAGACAAAGACTTTCTAACATTTTAAATTCGGAATTTTCAAATGATATTTAAAGAATCAAAGAGTGTTCAGCACAACACTGTGCGTCAAATGTGAAACGCAAGAGCTATCAAGTGAAATTCTTTATTCTTTCTGAAAACAGTCAGTACGTGACTGGAATACTATTTTGGAGGAGTAGCAATTAACAGGTGACTTCTTACAGCAGCATCTCGGGCAGACATACTGGAAGGGCTCCAGTTAAAAATCAATAACATTCAATGTCTTGTTCGATTTCAGTTTAATAAATACTTTTTACTTTCACTGTATTTATTTATTATTTTTTTTTCTGCTGCCATCACACGTTGATTGGCCACAGGCACAGGGGAGCATTTAAAAACACGATTATGATAAAAGTGTTTTGTTACAACGTTACTTGCCAAAACACACACACACACACATACACTCTCTCCCATATACATGGCAAATAAAAAAGTGATTTCCCGTATTCCTTTCGACTGTTTTCGAGATGTTTCCCTTATGCAAATCAAATGTGTACGTCAAGCGTTGCCAGCAACTGTGTTAGTTAGTCGTATGCATGTATGCGTGTTTCAGTTATTACTTTGCTATTTCGAGCATTAACAAAATGAAACAATAAAACCAACCGTAAACTTTCAAAGGCAACAAAACCGATTTGTATAGAAGCAAAGAAAAAGGGTTAATAGTTCTTGTTGGCAGCATGGAAAAAGGGAAGAATCAAAATAAAAACAATTCCAAATACATTTTACAATCATTGCGGAAACCGGAGCTACCCAGTGTGGATATAAGAAAGCAACAACTGCAACAAATCGATTAAGAAAATGTATATACGCCCCAGTCGAAGCCGAATGGAATCCTTTTTTTAACACTCACTTTTACATATCGTTTAACACAGATTTTCCATCTGGCATTTGCCAGAGTTCATTAAGTGAACAAAATTATTTGAAAAGAATTTCTTTTCTGGTACAAAACAGCAACAATACAAATTATCAGTTCATATATATTTTTGTTTTTGTTAGAATCATTATGGCTTAAGGATGTCGACTTCGCTGCAATCGAAAATATTGTTTTGAAAAAGGCAATTTGGGGCAGGTCAGATCTCCAAACCGAAAGAATTCATTTCTATTTTATTGTTATTTTGCTCTCAGATAAGATCGAAACAGCAGGGTGAATCAATTTTCTGATAGAGATAGAAGTGGAACACTAGCGATATGGACATATTTCTAGACTATCAAAATTTGACAAAACTGTCGCTAAAGCGGCCTTGGTATCGTGATGGTATTAAATTATTTCTGCTTCTTATCAAATCAATTTATGTGCCACTTTCTCTACCGCCCAATGAATGGGCGTGGCGACTTAAAATTTTGGCCAGACACTTCTTAAATGACTGCAAAATGATTAAAAGTAAAACAAAATTTTTAGGGATACAGAAAAAAAATTGGGGTCGAAAGGGTTAAGATATAAAACCAAAATAGAGTACGGCTGGCTGAAGCAATTAACCCCAGACTACGATGCCTTAGACACCGTTACAGGATCATGAGACAACCGCTCAACTATTATCGATGAGGGGATATAAAGTCGCAAGCTCTACGCCGATAAGCCCGAAATGATTGGCTACTTGGAAGACCCGAAGAATTGAACACTTGAAGCACAGCATTCACCGCATTATTCTTGACATGCAGCCACAGAAAATGCAAAAAGTTATCGAAAACTTGACCTCCAGATTAGACTACAACCGAGCCGGACCTCACGGTCATATGCCAGATATCATATTGAAATTATAAGGCCAAGACATTATCTTTTGAATAAAGTAAATTTCAAGTCAATATAAATGATCGTAAGAAGCTCTATTTCTCTATAAAAAAGTCTTTCAATAAATATATAAAAATATTTATATCATGTTTTGCGTATAAGAAAAAAAATATTTGCAATTTGAAAACGTAAAAGGATCAGACCCAAAAACTAATTAAAGCAGATTCCAAGTTGATCAAAAGTCCTTTTACAAAAATTCAATACATTTCAAGAATACCACCAGCCATGGTATAAACTAATAAGTGAAATTGTGAAACCACACAATTATTAAAAAAAAAAGGAAACATAAAAAAAAATCTTTGAGTGTTTTAAAAATATATAATTAATCTTGTTTTTCCATTCTAGAAAAGAATGCTAAATTTTTTACACTTTTTAGTAGAAAAATGCAACATTGTGTCATTTGAAAGTACTGAATTGATTAGAAATTTAGGTTAAATCATTAATGAAAAATAAATTTCGTTTTAAAACTGTTATGAAATGCAAGTTTTCAGAAAAGGGGTGAAAAATGTTACATCTTTTCCAGAAAAGAAAATGCCGTCAAATTTACAAAAAGTCTACTTACCACGTTGGTCCTTCAGCTAAACCTCAACCATTCCACTCTTATAGTTTTGACCAGCCTCATGTAAACACTATCAAATATTCTGGGTAAATCACTAACGAGTTTCACATTTAATTGTCACATGTACACTGAAAAAAAAGGAAATATGTTATAAAAAAAATCAATATTTTTTTTATATTTTTAAAATCAGTATAAGATTTTTTTTAAATAAACTCATTTCGTCAACTGATGTGAGAACTTCTCGCATCGAAAAAAATTATAATTATGATGCTTATCATGCTTTTTATTGCAGGGTGTTCCATAGAACAGCATGTTGATTATTATAAAATATAAAGAAATTTACAGAACGACGACATCAGCTATAGAAACGAGCCACTGTCCAAGTTCTGCTAATAAATGAACTTAATTGACTTCAATATATTTCTGACTTGATGACTCTTTTTTCTCTGGATTTAAAAAATTAAAAAAAAAATTTAATTAAAGTTGGAAAGAACCAATTTAAAAAAAACTCATTAAACACAATAACGACAACAAACTACAGACTACAACTTGTCAAAAATAGAGTACAAGTGCGTATATGAGAATGATTATTTTTACTACTACAGGCAACACGGCTACGGATTGTTGTTACTGCTGTTGTGGTTGTAGTTAAATTAAAATAATTTCTATGTTGATGAGCGACAATGAGTAGATGCAGTGTTGCCAGTGTAATATAAATAAATTCAATTATTGTAAATTTAAAAATATACTGTATCATTTTACGAAAGGAAACAACAAACAATATTTCCAAGCCAATGAAATGATTTCTTTTCATATGTTGTTGACTTTAAATATATTTTGTTGGAATAACACTATTTAAGAGTGTTAAATATATGAAAGCGGCTACACAGGCGTATGAAGAGAATTCCACTGCAAGCAACAACACATGGTTATTGATTTGATGGTGTCGTTCTAAAAATAATCAAGTAGCTGGCTACGAGACAACGATTGTAGCCAACGGCTTTTTTAGTCGGTGGTCGTGTAGCCTGCAGTCGTTATTGTGTTCAATGCTTAATAATGCGGGAAAGTAAATGAAAAGAAAAAGTGATCATATTTCAAATTTTTATTGATTTAAAAGAATGTCTGAAATAATCCCCCTTAGTCACAAACGATTCTTTAACCGCACAAAATCTTTACTTTGAAGCCACTTTAATTTTAATAATCGTTTATGAATCAGGGGGAATATCTTTAATTTTATTAAACGGTCGAATTACAAGCTGATAAAATTACGAGTTAAAATCAGTTATTGGAAAATTAGTCTTGGCGTGTGTTCTAATTCAAAATTTTTGTGTTATTAAAAATGAAGTATTTAGAATTAATTTTTATTAACATCAATCAAGCAGAACAGATCAGAGAAGCTAAAAATCGATCGATACATTTTCAAATTAGTACACATTTTTAGGAATTATCGTTTTTAAACCTATTTAATTTTAATTATGTGCTGATTCTTTTTTCTAAAAATCTTACTAAAATTCAAAAATTCTTAAAGGAAAGGGAATATTTACAATATACAACACACACACACACACAAAAGAAAGAAAAAATTTAGTTGTGTGTGCAGTTAGTAAAAAATAAATAAAGGGAATACGTTTCTGACATTAAAATAAGAGGCAATAAAATCCTTATTTTCTTAACTAAATTGACACCAACAACAGAAGCAACACCAACTTTGATACATTTTTAAGGTTCGAAAAATCAGTTGTAACATTTTCTTCATTTGTTGAGCAAACAATAAGTGGATGTGTGTGGGTGTGTGTGCTCCCACTTACACATTCTTGAAGTTACAACTAGAAAATGAAATGGCTTAATTCAATGCCAAACAACAAGGAATGTGCCTTCTATTCGTTTATGTTTGTGCTAAATGCCTAAACAATAATTTGCTTATGTAGTTGTAAATGTTGGCATTAAACACACACACACACACACACACACACACACACGCACACACGCACACATACACTTTAGCTCCCTCAACCAACGCTCATATTGTATATGAAATTTACAACACGGGTAACACTTTGACTTTGTTTATCGTTTTATAGCCAAATTTAATGATGCATGTGCAATAATCTAAACAAAATGTTGCAGAGGAATACGTACGAAAAGGTAATGCTTTTGTTGCTGTTTTTGTTGTTATACTTGCAAACTTTAAGCAATTTTCCAAGCAGATTTTTTATAACAGCAACAAATTTATTTAAAGCCCATTTTATTTATCTGTTGCTGTTGCAATAGAAAAAAATATATATATTTTGTAGCAAAATTTCTGTTGCTTTTAATGATCAACGGAAGGAAAAGGATATGAAAAAACTTTATTAGTCGCTTAATTGAGCAGATAAGACGGGCAATAGGCACTTCCTAAACTTTTTGCAAGATAATCCTTTTTAATGTTCAAATCGTGCAATCTTTTTCTGGCTGGATGACTTTCGAATTGGTTTTGTTAGACGGAAAGATAATTTTGTAGGATACTGATTTTATAAAACAAACACCAAGAAATTGACCCAATTATTTTTGCTCATTAAGTTAATTAAAGTTATCGATGTTGGGAAGCGTTAACTTGAATCCATCATATTTTTATTTATTAAACTTCGTCGAAGGACTTTGATAGCGAAGATAATTTTCTAACAAGAAAACACAATTTCCCAATTAAAATCTGTTTGGGAAATTGTCGTTTATAAAACTCTTTAACTTTAATTATGTGCTGATTCTTTTCTCCCAAAATCTTATTAAAAAACTCAAAGTGATCATTTAAGGGGCCTTAGCTAGTTCCTATGCCCATTTCACTGGGGCTAATGCCGATCATCAGGGAACCTCTACCCAACATTTCTGGGAATAACTCAAGATGTTTATTTCAAACTTCCTCTTTAATAAGTGAGAAGTCTAAAACAAATATCAAAGTCATAACAAGAACTCACTGATCACTTTTTTTTTATTTTCTTACGTTTTTCTTCCACAATCGTTTGGCTTTTTTCCGATTCTAGTTATAGTTTTAAGAGAAATAGACTTTTTAATTTTGATGTCGTGCTGTTATTAAAAAATTCAAATTCACTTTCTTTTTGACAAATTCATCGCTGCAAATTGTGGCCCATTCCGGTCATTGAATTGCTGGAGTACACCGTGTCATGTAAATTTTTGTTTTATTTTCGAGTAAAAAAAGGTATTGCAAATTAGTTAATTAAATCTAAAACTTTTTAATGTCCTTTAGAACAGGTTTGTCATTGCAAGAAGTTCTGTTTTTGTTGTCTCCTTTTCAGTGAATCCGAAGCCGTATTTCTAATGTTAATTAAATCTGCAAGCGGGTCCTACATTCATAAAAACGCACACACTCTATAAAATAAAACAACTCAATCAATATTAAAGTGCTGAGAATCACCTGTTTCCTATAATCCCCACCGGTTTAAATTAATATCAGCAGATTCACTCTTCTATAACATAATTTTTTTTTTTAATAAAACTTTGAAAATCGACTTATTTTAATTAACAACTGAATTTATCTATTTATTATATATTTATATATTTCATCTCGAAGTTACATCATTTTCTTTTCAATTAAATTTAATTATAAATAAATCCAGGCAAATATTTCTCTTTTGCAGATAAACACACAAGTTTGGATATACAGATTTTCTTTTGAAATCACAACAACAAAAATTAAAAACATTTGAATTCTTGAAAGAACAATTCACATCCAAACAGATAAACCGATTTGTTAAGCTTGTGTTTTCTTTTGGGTTAAACGTATAATCGAACAGGTGCAAAAGCAGTCAAGGAATATTCATGGCACACATTCATACGAAGAGAACAAAAAAAAAACAAAAAAAAAAAACAAAGAAAAAGGTTAATAAAAGCAAACAAATCTAATAAGAAAAACATCCTGCTTAACAAGATAACGAGCCGAAATGGCAATTTCTGCAAATAGTAGGCAGCAGTTATTATTTGATTTCAGCCTCAAACACCGAGGAGGAAGAGAGACGGAAAGCGGGAGAAGGATATCTATAAGTTTGTATTTATATTTAAGGGCAACATATAAGTGTGTGTTTGTATGTGTGTATGCGTGTGTAAGTATGTGATTTGTAATTCCGCTAAAAGTTGTAGCGGATATATAATTGAACGCACCCTGCAGAACATGTCAGGGAGTATTGAACCCGACCAGAATGAAAAGCCTTTAATCTTTTTTTTTCTTTTTGTCAGAAATTATCAAAATTCCACAAATAGAAATCACAAAGCAGTTTATCTAAAAAAGAAATTAAATTGTATATAAATCAAGTCACTTGTCATAAGCAATTTATCTACAGGGGGCGGCCTCGAAACTATGTGCATGTGTATGTGTGTGTGTGTGTGTGTAAGTATTTCTGAGAAAAGTTTCATCTTGTCTGTTTACTTCTATTCGTTTTGCTTAGTTGGTATAAATAAATAGGCAAGGAAATTGAATGCAGTCACCCAGTCAATTCCATCTCTCCGGATCCCCTTTAAGGAAAACGTGATTGCCTACAATTGAAAAAATTTAATTCTAGAAAAAAAAAAACTGCTGATGATGATGGTGACGGTTTTATAGCGCATTTTTAATATTTGAGTGCCTTTCCTTCGAAGAAAAGTTCAAATTGATTCTTTCCAACGAACGTTTTCATGTGCCCGGAATTATTTCTTTATTTTCCAAGAGAGATGATTGTTTGTTAAGCAGTTGTTGCCGCTGAATACACTGCTGTTGCTGTTGCTGTTGCTATTGTAGTTGTTGTCTATAGCATTATTGACATTTAACGAGGACATGGTAAATATATGTCACTAACGTGCTTTAAATTTAAAAATAACAACAAGAACTACAAATAACAAAATTATAATAAAAAATTAGTTAGAGTGCCAAATTGAATGCACCCTTTTTCGACCTACGCCTGGAATAGAAACAACAGTCTTTGATTATATAATTAAAATGAATTGTCATAGAAAAAATTAAGCGCCGAGCTTTTAAAAAAAAAAATATATATATATATATATATATATATATATTTACTGCCCCCGATGTCACGACCATTCGTTGGCTTAATAAATAAAATTAATAAAATTTATTAACTTCTTTTTTTTCTACTGATTTTAATGATTCATTTAATCAACGAAAAGTACGGAACTCTGTTCTATATATTTTAATGTCTCTACTTTTGTTTTGTAATTCTCAAATGGTTCTTGAAAGTTCATCTTGGAGATGAGGTTTTGTTGTTTTGGAATTAGATTGAAATCGAATGAAGAATCCATGAAATGCGGCATGTAGACATGATTGCCGCCACAGTAAACAAAACAATTTGTGTATTTAATACATTAACTAAAAGAAGTTCAAATAAATTACATTTCAATGAGCATTTCGGTCTTATTTTTATTTGAAATCAGTTGCAGATCAGTACCAACTAACAGCCAAATGAACAAACAATTGCAGGAATTTCTGTTTCTCAGTTTGTTTATTTTAAGTAATTAGTTTGCTTATATTTTTAAGAATTAAAATATTTTTTTATAAATAAAAATCGTTTACTTCCACTTTGTGTAAATGAAATGTCGTCCTCATCAATTGTTCATATCTTTTTTACAATCTCTTCCTGCTGCCTTGAAAGAAAATAAAAAGTTGTTCCCCAAAACCATTTCCAAATCGTTTTCTTCACTGAATATTTGTGACAAAAGTTTCATTAAATTCTTGCTATTTCTATTATAACTTTTCCCCAAATTCTATAGCAACGAACCAGTGGTTCCGATCAGGTTTGTTTTAATTTTAAATGATTTTCTGTCCTGTTTAATCTCAATTGATTTCTGAAATGATAGACTGTTCCCGTTGAACAAAATGTTTTCCTTTCGTTTACAAAACGACACTGTTTGCAAACTTTTGTCCTCGAGTGTAACTATTGTTGCTTCTGGCCTGCCAGCTACGATATCTGGAGGAAAGTGAGAACATCAGTTCCTGTGAACAGCAAATCTTGTCGCTGTCATAAGATGGATGTTTATATTTTTTATTAATTGGTCAATAAATAGAGGGGTTTTCTATTCCTCTTGTTGCTTGCGATATTTGCTTTAGGCTGCACAGATTTTTTTTTGTTTTTCACATACTTACAAGGAAGTGCTCGTAGAAATTGATGTACTTCAGAAAATGTCATAGACTTGTAAGATGTGAACAGAAGAACCTTCAAAACTGACATGATGGAGTGGTAAAAGAAAGTTCACTTTAAGTGTGATAAATTGACAAAATTGAAATTAAGTTGCTCGGGGACGGGGGGTTTGAAAAATAAAAATGATATAAAGAAACAGAGGCACTCAAAGTTAAGCAGCTAAATACGCATAAATAAAATACCATTTTTGTACACGAAATACACACAAGCTCTTTATTGCTGCACTATGGGGCGTAAGGCAAACATTTTTAACATCATTTTTAGTCTCCAAAAAGCAAATGAATTGGGAAGAATTGCGTGGTAACATTGCATTTGGAATGATTTGTGCCGAAGCCGGAAAAGAAGGGATAGTATTCCCTGCAGTTCATCGTGATTCGAGAGTGAAGTTGGCTGAAGTAGTGAGAAGCCCAAGATCCCGAGCTCGACTCAATATTCAATCTTTCTGAACTGCACTATTGCAGGGTTCCAGTGTTCATATTTATCGGTCTCTCTCAATAACACAACCACAGCACAGCAATTAACCCCTCATGTACCAAGAGCAGAATACAGCACCCCCACCAGCTCGTTTTCGAAAGCTGTAGCAAAAGCAGAAAATTCACCGCTGCAGTAAAAAGAAAAAATAAATGACAGCAAAATTTTTTGTCTTCCAATTTGTTTTCATCGGTCAGTATTCTGTCCTTTGCTGACACAAAGCACAGAATATGTAGTGGCCATTCCCTGAGCATTGATCCAGGACGAAGGTTAAGTTTTTAGGGCCATTGACGATACCATGCACTTGGATCTCTTCATTCGGTCCCATTGTGACACCCTTAAGCAGAAGACTACTTATGAGTTATCCTCTGCCACATTTATCCATCCTGTGGTCGCTAGTAAGGCCGATATTCTAGCACTCGTCAGACTATCTAGGTCTAGCAGAAAGTTGAGGCACAGCGCCACTGCCCTTACGCTGTTCAGAGCAGAAAAGTGAGTCGGGAAACGCTTCAAATTGTGGAAATATCACATGATATAAAAAATGTAAATCTGTTTACGAAGTTCATTAATCCTGCTTCTGGATTAAGACCATTCGGCCCAAATTTTTCTTTATTAATTTTAATAGCTTTTAACGGACGTGATAAATATTTTTTCAGATTTCGATTTACTTGATCTATTTTTGTAGGAATATTTTTATCAAAATATTATGTATCGAATGTAAAGCAGTAACCCCAGCTTTCAAGTTAAAGAAAATTTTAAGGATATAAAATTAACGAAATAAATTAATTAAAATTTAAATGGCGAAAATTTTAACTAAAGGAAATTGTGATTCTACTCTTAATATATTTTACACTAGACTGGCAACTGGAGCATGAACAATAGCTAAAGATTTTATTTCTACATCCGTACCACTTCCCAATAAAAAAAATGGACCTGTCGCAGAAAAATTCAGGAGCCTGGTTCACAGAGAGTAGCAATTAATCCGGAGAGCTTGGCGTCGTTATTGGATGGGATCAACAGACATAATTTAGATTCTCGGGCCTGACATTTGTATACTTCTGCTGTTGTAGTGGCTTCAGAACCAGTTCCGTTATTGTTCCATAAAATCCGTTAATAGATCTTCTCCAGGGTGCTCCACTGTTGTCATATGTCAGGTTTAAGGTACGTTTTTGTATGGATCCAATTTTTACCAGAACAACCCTTAACGCAGGACGATGGGACAACTGTATTCAGAATTAGAAGTAGTAGAAAAATACCCGCCCTTCCCGTGCAATAACTATTTGCCAACGTGACGTCAATAAAATAAAAAAGGGCACATCTGTATTCTGTTTCTTGAACTGCTGACCATTTTAAACAGCCTCTATATTCCCGGCCTTGAAGAACAATTAACGAGGGCTATCAGAAGTACGTTAATACTATTCACAAGCAGTCAGTCATTTTTAACATTTTGTTGACGTGACATTGACAAATAATTACTGAACTAAAAAATAAAGAACTTTATGAGCAGAACAGCTGTTTTCGCAAGTCGCTACTTTTTCAATATCAAAAGTCATGATGACCCGATCATATTCAATATTAAATTTAGTATAGAAATAAATAAATCGACAAAAACATTAAGTTTTTTATTTTAGCAGTGCTAGGAAACTAGGAAAGAAGAGGATAGTGTTAGGAGTGATGAAGACAAGACAGATTAAACAATTTGTTGTAAAATAATTCATCATTCCAGCGAAATAGAATCCTACTAATTTTTCAAAATACCTTTAATTGTGCTGATTTTTTTCCCAATGTGTTTAACAAGTTTTAAATAATTCGGGTGCGCAATTCACTGGGGCTAATGCAGATCAACAGCAAACTTTCTTAATGCTTTTCATTCCTTCCAATTCCAATCACATGGGTTAAGGTGACGAGTCTTAAGTAACCATTAGCATTGGCTCTGTACTTCATGGAAATGTCTTGGATGGGATTAGTTTCTCACTATTCAGGCCAGTGCCACATGTCACTCGCCCTACCACAATGTTGAGTACATGAATCAAGTTATTTAAACTTGTTTGTTATTTCTTTTTATGATTAAACGAGGGTAGATCTGGACCTTAAGAGATATATATTGTGAAGAAAATACGCCTTTGTAAGCAGCTGATTAGCAACGGAGTTCTTTTATGAGTGAAGTATTTAATTTTTTTCTTTTTTTTAATTCTGTAGGCTTTCATTTCAAATCCTGTGCTTTTGTCCTTGGATTGGGTTATTAAGTAAATCCTGTATGAATTTATTTTTAGTTGACAACGAATATATTATTTATGAGCACTCTCATATCACCACCGTACACGTTCAAACTTTTTAGTGATTAACATAATTGCCAGCGACATGCAAGTTTTGCATTCCGAGTCAACAAACTTTTTGTATTTTTTTTTTTTCACTTTTATTTATTAACTTTTTTTTACTTAAAATACAACGACAACAGCAACAGCCTGACTTCAACAATAACTGTTACCCACTCTCATAATAATTAGGCCAATTTGCCACTGATGATTAACATAATTTATATGAAACTTAAGGTAACATTTACTGCACCTCGTAGTAGAGCAGCATTGCAAGTTTTATTTCATATTTCCTTGTTGGATAAATAATAAATTAAATTAAATAAAATATATTATGTTTTAACTATTTTCCTATAAATTTTTCAATGTTCGCTATCCTCAACAAAAAACTACTATTGCCTCAAAACAAGTAGAAATGATCCTGATTTTAACTGCAACCAGATCACTGATCGTTTACTCTCTTTCGAGAGTTTTGCATCTCACTCGCACCAGTTAACTTCCACACCTCAGACAATTGTAGAGGATTTCGTTTCCTCGGAAGGTTCACTACGTTGTCGCTTCTTATGTGAAGGCATAAGTCGTGTACAATCGTTTAGAGAATCCGGTTAGCAACAGTGTGTGCACCGATATTTTGCAAATTTATATACAAAATATTTTCATTGCATATATAAATAAATTAAAACATTTTAAAATATGAAAAAATACTGTATTTTTAATAATATTTTTTATTTGTTAAAATGTTTTCTCCTTCTTAAAACACGAACGTCAAATTGATAACCGAAATTCGAAAACAAAAACATAAAAAACCAGCGCAATTTTGATCGTAATCGAATCTTAATGGGAACCTGCATAAATATGATCATGGGTTTTTATTTTAGTTTGAATTTTTTTATATAGAATTTCACAAACTTAACTACAGTTTGCAAATCTTTAAGCTCCAAACTACGAGAAGAATAAAAAATTTGACTAGAAACGAAATTTGAGTTTTAAAACAATATCCAGACACTTTTTATAGCAAAATGCTTTAACTACCAGCGGTCATATAACCGCACAGAATCACAGAATTTCAATACTATTTCAATTAGAGACGTAACGGTTATAATACTGATTGTAAATAATTTTTCAAGTTATTCTTTCGAAAGGCATGATAAATATTTCAAGGCACAGCATCAGTTGGCAAATATTAAACCTTCTAAGCAGAACAGCTGTTTCTGAAAGCCGCTACATTTAAATTATCAATATGATTTATTTATTTATTACCAATTGTTAGGTGGCCAATTGAAATGTGATAGAAATTTCTATTTTCATCAATTTTATTACGCAGAGGGATATGAGAAGTTTATCCATCAAACCTTTTGTTGCCGTTTAATTCTTTCATGTTCTGTAATAAATTTACTTTTAACATCAAAATTTTAATCATTTTTTAACGGATGTTATTTTTCGCTTAATTAATAAGAGATATTTATTCCTGAGATATATTTTTAATTTTAATGATTCTTTAGGAAATAAAAGATAAGCACGGGTACTGTTGATAAAAGTGTAGCGGCTTTCGAAAACAGCTGTTATGCTTAGAAAATTTAATTCGAAACACTTTTCGAATAAATAACCTTAAAAATTATATATAATAAAACTGTTTTTAACTCTGTTCGAAATTGTATGGAAATTCTGTAGGGTTAAAAAAAGTTTTGCTGTTAAGCAAAAAAGTGTGAGGGAAACTATTTAAAATCTCAAAATTAACTTTGAGATAAGTCAAACCAGTGCGCTGCAGAAACAATTATATATTAAAGGATATATCGACGTTATCTCAGGCTTTTGAGAATTTTTTTTAGCGATGAAAGATTTCTATCGACTTTCATGTGCAATTAAACAAATTTGGCTGTATATTACGAATCAAAAAAACACTTTCATTATTCCAGCAAATTTTTTAGTTTCAATATTTGAATTTAACAAACAAACAAAAAATAAACTAAACAAAAACAGAAGAGCTATTTTCGTGAAAATTATCAACACATGATTTGAATTCCTTAATTAAACCATTTAATAAAACCAATTAAATAAACAGTAAATAGCATATCAAAAACACATTTCGCATACACAAGCAACTGATAGTAAAAGCACGTAGAAACGAAACGAGAATAAAAACGAATTAACACAACAACACGCAGCAGGAAAAAATCTAAATTAAAATAAGAGTGTAGCAGAGATACACAAATACATACACACACACAAACACACCCATTCATTTCTAGGGTTATGCATGTAACCATACTTAAACAGACATCACATCAAGGCAAATAAAAAAACGCTCAGCAGCCGTTCAGAGTTTTTTCATTCTTATAAAATCAAAAATAAAAATAAACAAATCGGGAGTAAAAATAAAAAAGAAATAAAATACTTCAGTCACCGAACAGCAACTGAAATGTAATGAAATGAACTGAACTGAACACTTAACTAGTCAAAATAGCAACAACAACAACTGCAACAAAAACAACAACAACACTGAGGTGTGTCCTTCAACTCGGTAAATAAAAAGCGATAGAAGGGAGGGAACCAGGAAAAAAATTTATAAAAATATTTTATGGTTGCATGAAGTGAATGCCAGCAAATAAATGAATTGAAAGATTTTAAAAGTAATTAAACATAAAAAATTCTTAGAATGTAATATTTTATTAAATTTACCAACCATTTCAAGTGCGAAATAAACTTTTTCTCTCAACATTTCAGATTTAGAAGTTTCATTTAATTTGTCTAATCAAATATTGATTGTCATGAATAAAATCATCTTTTTCGGAGGGCTGCCGGGTATAACAAAACCAAAATAATTAGCATATTTTAATACACACACACACACACACACACATAAAAACTTAATTGGATTAACAAAACCCTTAAAAGTATGCTAATAAATATGTTGTAGAGGTAAACAGGAGTTATGTGTGTGTGTGTGTGTGTGTGTGTTAGTAAATATTTGATAGCACTTGTTTAGCAACACACCGTTCCATGGGCGGTAATAAATTCAACTACGAGTCCTTTAATTATTAAAAACTCTTTATTACATCATTGGCCTTCTCATTTAATTTTCACAAGAGCCAAAAATTTGTTTATTTCATTAGAATTTGCAGGATATTGACATTAAAAGGAAATCATGTTAAAGCAAAAGAATGAGTAACGTAAAAGGCAGAGCCATTATAAGTGGCTACCGAAAATGTTTCTCAAGTCAACAGGTATTTTGAAGAAGGATATCGAATGAAACATGGAAGCGAAATTTATTTTCGCTGGTTTTCTTTTCTTCATTAAAAAATTAAATTATTAAGAACAAAGTTCTGCGTTAAGGTGCTGAAGAAGTTGAAAAATGATGAAAACAAAGCAGCAAGTGGCAGGTGAAATATTATAGTCCCTGGCGAAGTAGGAGGGAGCCAAGGATACATGAGAGCATCTGAAAGAAGGAAACTGGCATCAGCAGCTAATAATTGAAACGCTGAATCTCAGCTAATCTCGTTGAGACTGCACAAGACGGCAGAGGACCTTCCAGGACATATATAAGGAATTTTAAACTCTAGGAGATGAAGGGGGAAGGGGGAACCCCATAGCTTATATGTTGAAGATAGTTCCATACTTGTCATTGATTGAATGAATTATTAAAATCAGTAAAGAAAAAAACATTCCAAAAGAGACTAGACCCATGACCCGTTAGTAGTGCAAGTGCGGATCCTTTCTAATGCCTTTTACAGCGGGCCGTTATTGCAAAAAGCCCCCTTTTTTATTTCCTTTTTAGTAAATCCGTAGTCATGTTTCTGATATTATGTTGTTTTGCAACTCTCAAATGGTTCTTGGAAATGTTTCTCCAAGTTGAGAGGTTCTGTTATTTTGGATTTAGATTGAACTCGAATGAAGAACCCATGAAATGCGGCATAGTAAACAAAACAAATTGTGTATTTAAAACATTAACTAAAAGAAGTTCAAATAGATAAAATTTTAAGGAACTAAATCGATGGCATTTTATCAATAAATTAAATTCACTGAGTTAAGTGAAGTGATCATATTAACAAAATGCAATTATCTCATTCTAATGGCGATTCGATTTTTTTGTATCATTGAAATTGTGTTGTTATATCAATGAAGTTTTTCCATATTCTCAATGACAGTTTTCTTTAAGCAAATTTCAAAGAAATTTGTTTTATAAAATCAGCAAACGTGGTGTTATTTGTTGTTTTAATTGTAGTTAATTTGTAGCGCAGTATTTCTTAAAAAAATCTTTTTTATTCAGAAAGACATGATAAGTATTGAAAAACACAGAACAGCTGCTTTCGGTAGCCGCTACACTGTCATCATCAGAAATCGTAAATATATTTATTTACTGCCAGTTGTTGTGTGGCCTAATTGAAACGGGAGTTGTATCAAACCGATGGTAACACTTTTTTGTTAACTCCTTTTGATTCCGTTTGATTATTTTTCTTTATGTCCCATTTTTCTGAACTTTTTATTCCATTTTTTTACTTTTACTGTTGATAATTAAAATATAGCAAAAAAGGACTTGTTTCATTAATCCAATGAAGCTTGTCGTTCACTGAATTTTTATTAGATTAATGTCAAACATCAAACAAATTCGTTAAGTCTGGTACGATTTGTCAACGTTAAGTGCGTTGGTTGTTGTTGTTACATGAACTCCACTTTCACCGATTTTTTAAAAATATCTCTGCCCGAGTGTCGACTATCCTCTGCAGTTTCTACTATTTTTTAGTGGAATCTTCTCAGCAGACCGTTATGGGTTTTTGAATTTTCGAAGCTTTTTCTGGACTTCTTCTTAATATGGACTCTATTAAAGCTTTCCTGGGCTTATCATAGAAAATCTGATTTTTTTAACGGTATTAATTTAACAAAATGAGTGTTTGAAAAAAAGTTTTTTAGAGCAGGTATTTATATAAAAAATGTTACACAAAATATCTTGATGGTGCGGTGCAAATGTTTAATAAATAACTCTTCTGTAAATGCCTTTCTTCATAGCCCTTGATTAAAAGATTTATTGTCGCATTAGATTTCTCATTTGATAAAGTTTTGTTATATCGTATGAACCTGTAGCTGGTGGCGCTGAAGTTCTAAAAACAATTGCTCCACGTTTTCTATACTCGTGCAGGACATTGAAAGGAAGTCTTCTGTTAAGTTATTTACAATCGCTGGAAGCAAACAAACAAGCAGATGATAAAAACTTTATTTTTTCTACTCGTAATTATACAGATTTGCGACAAAACTCTGCTAAAATCAGTTTCCATTCATCAGCACATAAAAGTTAGTTGCATGACTTTTATATGATGTTAAATCATTCAATTCTCTCTAATCAATTTAGATTTTTATATGGATTAAATGAATATTTATGAAATAAATTGCAATCGTTTCATGGTTTTATTTGCTTGATGAATATGTTGTCAACTTTATGGCTGCTGTTGATAACGATACTAAAATATATCGAATAGATTTAATTTAATATCAGTTTTGCTCTAAAATGATTTAAAATAACACTGGCTTTTAATTGAGTGGGTGTGTGTGTGTGTGTGCTCACACAAAAGCTGACAAGAAAATTTATCTGAACTCATCGATATGGTTTGTTGTTTTAGTTCCGTTCGCTGCATGCAGTGATAAGTTCGATTTTATGCCACACGAAAGACCAGCAGCAACACAATAACACCAAAAAGTGTTTGTTGCTTTTCAATATTTTTTTATTGTTGTTTTAATCAAAGGTTAGCTGTTATTGTTGTTTTAGCTGGTTGTTATTACCTTCAATGTCGCCGGTATCATAAATTATTTAGAAAGATTTTAACGCAGGCGCTGTTGCCACTCAAAACATTTTTAAGAGAACACTTGCAGAAAATAATATTTCTGAAAGAGTTTTAAGGCAGAGAGTTCTGCGAAAATATCTTGTGTTAACAGGCTCTCTCTCGTTTCTCGTTCAGGATGAACGTCAATTCTATTCGTTTTATTTCTCAAATATTGTTTTTTCTTTTGCATTTCTTTTTTCGGTTTTGTGGCTTTTCTCCTTTTACTTTGCTTTACCTTTCCTTCTTTGGTTGTTGTATTGTAACGTTGTTGTCGATGGCAATTACTTTTAATTGTGCAGATTGACATGGTGACGTCATAGTTGGCATTGCATTAATAATACAATAAAGTTAAGCACAACAATGGCAGAGGCAGCAACACCAGCAAGTCTGCAGCATGAAAACTACAACAACCATGACGGTTATTGAGTGCGGACTTATGGCCACAAATGCATGTGTATTGGTAAGAAATTGTATTTATAGCCAGCATATAAAAAAGGAAAAGGAAGAGAATAATTTAAGGTGTTGCATTGAAGTATTAGACTGATGGAGAGATAAATATTTTAGAAAAATGAACACGGAGTTTCATATCAAATAAATTATGTATGAGTCTTTGCTTAACAAGTGACAGGACTTTCATGCAAACATTCAACACTTTTTGATACACATAAAGGACCTTCTCAATAACTCTTTTAAGGAAAAAATATATTTAAAAAATTGTTTTTATTTTCAATGCTTTTTATGCGTTCCCACGGCGAACAGACAGAAAGTATATTTTAAGGAAAACCCCTTTTTTAAATCAAGTTAAAAAATGTATTAGAGTCAATCCAATATTCGTTACGAAACATTGTTTTCATTTAAAAACTGCACTTTTTCCAGAAAAGAAAACGCCATAAGTAACCAAGGTGGTGCACTTTTACCCCTCAGAACTGGATTTCTTTTTAAAAAGAAGACGGAACATTTTCGAAATTTATTTTTTAAGAATAAAACTCTCTAGAAAGCTTCTTGCTATAAATTGCAAGAAATTTCCAACTTTAATTTTATATAATTCAACAGGACTTGAATTGTTTATAAAACTTACAGGTTTGGGCATGATTAAACATGATTTTTTTTTTGCATAAAAGTAACTAAAACCATTTGTTTTCTATATTTTTACAAATAAAACAAATTTTATATATTTGAATTATATTTATTTCCATAATCCTATAAAAATCAACGAGTTTTTGAAGTATTTCAATGATTAGAAAATATTAATTTAATATATAAATATGTACTATATTTAATATATAAATAAATTAAAATTTTCGACTGCGCTGTATATTTTTTTCTTTTGTTTCTTTATACAAACAAAAACAGCTGCAGTACAGTTTGTGCATTAAGTGTTTTAAAATGATGAGGAAAATACTAGAAAAAAATACCTCGATTTCCAGGAGAGTTTTTATTTATTGTTCGTGGTCTTATTGAACAGACCGTGTGTTAAAATCTGAATTCATTAAATCTGTCTGTATATGACCCCTGTGCCTGGTTCCTATAACTGATGTGAGAAGTTCCCACATCGAAATACTAAATAATTATGGTTGTCATGCTTTTTATAATAGGATCATCCAAAGAATAATATATTTATTTTTATAAAAGACCAAAAAAATTTTAAATGCATTAAGAAATATATTCTGAGTCATCCTGTGTTTCACAGAGTGACGAAAATTTTTTCGATGCGAGAAGTTCTCACTTCAGTTACAGAAACGAGGCACTGGTTTTTACTTTCAGTATGAAAGCACTTTAACCCTATTTTTGTATTGTTTTTCTGGACTTGTATTTCATAATATTAATACTCATACGTCACAAGGTACTGGTTGGGGCGGTTCATGTTCTTATCTTTTCATAAAGTGTAAGTATTTTTACACCCTTTGAAATTATATTAAAAATAACTAAAAATAAAAACACAACTTCTTAGAAAATGCAATTAGAAATGAAAAATGGATTTAAAAAAAATTTTTGAAACGATAATGAATCAAAATACAAGCATTATTGTGAAAAAAAAGCATCAGGCTCTCTATGTACGAAAAATAGGGCACAAAGCATCTGCACTTTTTTCACAATGATTCAGGTATTTTGTTTCTTTTATGCTTTAAACTCAATATAAAAATTATTTTTGAATTTTTAGTTAAGTTTTGGCAAAAAAGAGTGCCTTTTTAATATTTATTAATATATTGCTTTTTGAAAAATATATATCGTAACTAAAATCAAGCAAAGGACTTGACTGTAGGGACTCTGCACGAGCATCTGGTACTAATAAACAGTGCCCGGTACCACACCCGATCTTGCAAAGGCTGTCCTCAATTAGTCATGTAGTCTGCTCTAGAATTCGTTAGAAATGCCTTCGTGTAGGCGGCACGGAAGTACTCTTAACCGCCAAACCATTTGACCCACTGTTCGATGCAGGATATGCAATTTGTTTTGAATATTTTATTTTGGAATATATTTTTATTAATAACGATTTGCTTTGTTACTTAAAATATATATTTTTATTAATTCTTTTCCAAGACCAAATAACATTTTATTACTCAACACAATACATGCTCATGTTTTTATTTATGTTTTTCTAATTCACAAGAACTTGCGTTTTAAACTATTAAATGAATATTTCCAAAACGTTTTCTTCCACAATATTTAATATTTTTATTTTTTAAATAAATATTTGCAGAAGCTGTTGTGCTAAAAAACGCATTACAAATTCCAAACACGTTCATTTTTATGGCCATTTAAAATTTACTGTACATGTTGGTATTAGCTTGTCTGGGACTTAAGTGGGCTTATATAGTAAATTAGTATGTATATGACTGTGTGTGTGTGTGTTTGTATGCGTGTGTATATAAGTTTTATATATCTACTGCTGGCAACAGTAAATTTTTATTTTATCAGTTTTTTTATATATGATTAAGTGACATTAATAAAAAACCTAAATAAAAACTGAACTGCATTTAAATAATGTGAAGTTGGTAAAATTATGTTTATAATTTAAAAATAAGGTTGTATAAATTAAAAAAAAGAAATTAACAACAAATAACGAGTTCTTAAAATTGAAACTTTTATCTAAAAATAAAGTTATAAAGTTCTTCAGCTGAAGGCCATCCTTTCGCTTTATTTCTTGCTACTCGTGCCAAAGTTGGTTGTAAATTGATTTTCACGAAATTATTTTGTTGTGAAAACCCTGGTTTTAAAAGCTGATTTTAATGTTAAAACCAGAATTTATTAAAAACATGTCAGTGTGAAAACACTACAGTTGTTTCGGGCAACATTTGCAATACAAGAGATTTATTATGATAATTTTTAAGGGTTCTATTATTTCCTGTCTTGCAAGATTTCGATTAATTTTAATAAGTTTTTTATTGGAACCGCTTTTACGCTTCTTCTGACGAAACTTTTTAAATGGTAGTTTACAGCGTTTTGCTTTCTCTGTAACGGCTTGTGGACTTCCAAATGGAAGTGTGTCCCTTGTAAATGCTGGTGATGGTAAATTTCAAATAATTTGATGAAAACTGTAGTCTTATTGGCAAATAATATTTAACCCTGGATGGTCAGGAAGCTCTTTTGTTTCTGTCAATTTCGTATCGAGTTTTAGGAGAAAAATAAAATTTTTTTATATAGTATTTTGAATGAAATCCTTAATCCTTCCAACTTGAAAAATTGTTCCGCTAGAATTATATTTAAAAGTTGTTCGTCGATTCAACGAAGAACAATCTCAATGTACAAAACCGAAGGGTAACCCTTCAGGGTTAATTATGATAAAGTTTCTTAACGATAGTTTTGTTAGACTTTAACTAAAAAAAACTTTTTTTGCATACAACCACAACTGCTGGCAATATTGAATGTTGTTCGAACAACTTTTGCAATATTTACTCTTTTAAACTTTGATTCGTTGATAAAAATAAATAAATAATATTTAACAATTTATTTATTTATTAAAATTAATTATTTATATTAAAAAAAACTATTTCCGTAATGGCAAATCCCATTTAGCAGGTAGTTGCGCAATTTGTTTTCATTTATTATTGCGTAATAAAAAAAACTAACACTGAGAGAAAATACTGCAAATTCAAATAAAATTTATAGTTTTAGAGTTACACAACGTTCAGATCCTAATCGTGTAAACCTATTTAATTGGGTAATGTCCCGTCATTAAAAAAAACCACCATTCAAAAGATTTAGTCTTTTCTGTCTCTTTATAAAAAAGCAAAACAACGCTAAACGAATTTTTTGTACAAGACCTGAACAATTTATTTTTTTTCCATTCCCATAAAATTCACCAGTACAAAGTGACTTACAAAGTCCTGACCGAACTCATTTAAGACATAAAAATTTTTAGAGTTCTTATTTTATTACATTCGTGCAAAAAGGACTCTTAAATTTGTTCGAAAATATATGTTTTTTTGATCAACTGAAAGGGAAAACTAAAGCTGAATTACGTAGATCTGTCACATGGCTCTGATTCAATTTAATTTCATTGAATAATTAGTACAGTGTGTCACAATATAACTCAAAGTTGTTGAATTAGTAATAATTTTTTTTAATTTTATTTCCGTGTGGTGTCAAGCAGACTTGACTAACTTAACAAGAGACAGCACGTAATTGAAAGACATGCCCCCCTAATCGTTGAACATAATATAGGGTGAGTCAAATTTATGATGAAAAAGTAAATGGCCGTCAAAAGACTTTAACAACAAATTTAGTTTTACCAATTGAAGAATATATATGGGAATTAAAAATGGAATAGGAACTTTTTTATTTATCACGTCATGGCAGCGCCGATTCGCATCTTTCAGAGCATCAATTGTTAGCAGTTTATTTACCCGGTCGTTCAACTGACGCCAGAAATCAGCATTAAGTCCCAAGAACGAGGTGGCCAATTATAAATAGAACTCAGCACTTAGATAATTTTCTTGACATTTTCGTTATTTTCGTTCAGTCTTTCAAATAGTAAAATTTCAATTATAACTCTCAACTTCGGGCACTTGATGAATCGGTAGACAATTGACTTCCTGATCCAAAATTTTCCAAGTTGAAGTATACGCTACATCGTGTCAACTCTTTGAATGTGCGTACCTTCGGAGTCCGCAATAAATCGAGTGGTTGTATATTTTCCACAAAACTGCTTAAGGAATTTTAATGATGGTGCACGCGTTCGATGGTGATCATATTCAACGGCTACATTAAAGTATTAGGGAATATGAACTGACGTTCAACACAAATTCGCCTCCTACAGCGACCACTGCGGAGAGTAAAATATTAGAATATAAGAACATTTTATACAAATTTCAGCTTTTACAAGAAATTAAACCACTGGACTACCATAAAAAAACCCCAGAGTACTTCGACATCGAAAGTAAAAACTCATTTAAAAGAACTGTTTGACACGGCGTCTCTAATGAACAGATAATTGGCCGATATTATTTTGGATATGAAGACGATGTCACCTGGTAGGGTCAGCCATGGATATTTAGAGTTCCAGAAGCATGAAGCCACAGCGCACACTGCGAGGAATATAATGGTCGTTTTAAGCGATATCTTTGGTGAAGGGAATAACACGCATACCAGCAATTTTATGTGGCCTCCGTCTTTACTAGACTTAATCACTCCAGCCTATTTTCTTTGGAGATATTTGAGAGAATAAGTCCGCATTAATAAGTCTAGAATTATTCATCAATTAAAGAATCTTCGAGGGACCTAGGTTAGGCTATTAGGGCCATTTTCGATGCAATGCACTGGGGTCCGTTCATTCGGTCCCGTTATGATACCCTAAAAACAGGGACTACTCATGAGTTGTCCTCTGCTGCATTAAACCATCCTATGGACTCCACGAAGGCCGATATTCTAACAAGCTCCACACTCGCCAGTTTATCTAGATCTGGCTGGAAGTTGGAGCGCAGTGCCACTGTCCTTACGCTGTTCAGGGCAGGGCACTGACATAGAAGATGGATTAATGTTTCCTCCTCCTCCTCTTCATCATTACAGCTCCTACAGAAGTCGTTGTGTACCAGACCCATGCTTGCTGTAGCCGTATCTTATTGAAGTTAAGAAGTTCACGTGTTCTGCGTGGGACCGCAAAACGTGCAGATCTTGATCATTTCGAAACGGGGTAAAACCAACAACTTTGCGATTTTGAAAAGAGGTCTTTAATAATCACGTGTTATATGAAAATTTATAAAACCTCAAACCCTTTTAGTCACTGCAGACCACTCTGCGTTATTAACTTTTCAGAAATATTTCATAAGTCAACTGAAAATTCGTTAGTCACGAACAGAGTCTCTGCGCAAAGTTGGTTATTTTGAAAAGTTTTGTAGCCACAGACAAGCACCAACACACAAACTTCAATTATGTTCGTTAGAAGAAGTGCAAAATAGAATACCGTTTCTAACAGATTGATTTATTTGAAATATATTGAAATGAATGACTAAGAGAAATATAATCCTAATAGTGTTATTAAGATAATTAATTAATTATATGGAAGTTAATGGAAAAGAATAAGAAAACAATATAAAGATATCCAGCACGAGCTCATCAAACAAGTGACTAGTTGCTTGACTATTTCTAAAGCCAAGAAACAGAAAATCGTTAGTGGTACGTAGAAATAAATTAATAATCATTTATAATATATCGCCGGTTTCTCTAAATGGAAGCACTTTCTTTGAAATATTCATGTTGAATTTCTGTGAAATTTTCTTATTGTAAAAACAATAACAGCAGCCACACATTTTCTTTCGCATAGAGGGGGCAACAGGCAGGAAGTGTTATTAATAATTAATAATTAATAATTAATAAATTAAAGTTAATGTTCGGGGAGAATTAAATATGACAGCGATTTATTTACTGTGCGGTTGACTATGAAACGAGCAGTGACCAGCTCTATGCCTTCCTGATTGAAACAGGACCAACAACAATTAACACCACCGTGCATTGAGGCAGATCACAACATTTTTATTATCTATATGTCCTAGTCCTCATATCAGCTTCTTTAGTTGAATTCGCAACATTCAGAATGTTCATGTTTTTATTTGCTCCATTTCTGATTTGTTTGAGTGTATTAAAATCCAAACACTTGTTGGTTGTTTCATGTTTTATTCTATCTTTTGTCGTATCTACTACATAAACTGGGGTTTTATATTGTTATAAACATATTCTTTTATATCGTTTCAACTAAGTAGACGCAACACAAACTGATGCACATGGAAAGTCATTTAAATGCATATTCATTCGCTCGCCCATAAACTCTTTCAGACACATTCAACTTTAATATGCGGATGTATGTGATTCTATAATTATTCAAACAGTTGTTGGCCAAAATTATAGGAACTTGTTATTCTTAATTTATTTCATAATTTATTTTTCTTTATATTTTTATTATAAAAAAATAAACTTTAAAGCAACGCACGGTGGAGAATTTTTACAATGTATCCCAGTATTTATTTTAAAAGCTTAAACTTAGACGTGTGAGCTTGTCTTTATTTCTTTTTATCGTGTATGTTTTTTTAATCCTTTTTATAAAACACAAAATAGCGAAAAGATATATTAAATTATAATACCCCAGTTGTTCAGTGAAACATGACAAACAATCTAAAGCCCAAAGGATAGTCAATATCAGATTTTAGAATAAATGTTTTCAATAGCCGCTACAATTTAATCTTCAGTATCATGCGTTTATTTGCTTGTCACCGCTTGTCAGCCTGCGACCACACGATCAACATTTCGTGCAATTAAATAGGCAAGAAATGCCGGCAGAATCTCGACTTTCACTGCCAACAGTATTGCTTGTATGGGTTGGTATCGGTTAGTAAAAGTATTTCGTATAAAAAAGAAAGTTTTATGGAAGAAGATTAATCACTCCACTGACGTTTTTAGCTTCGACCAAAGAGAATATAAGGTTTTCAAAAATCTGGAAGTTGATGGTTAAATCCATTATTATGTAGGTATCTGTTTGTTTGTTTGTATGTGTGTGTGTGTGTGTGTGTGTCTGTTTGTGTGTATTGCGTGTATTGTGTGCATGCTTGTGTATGTGTATGTTTGTGAGTATATGTAAATATGCGACTCGCTTATAACTTTTACAAGTCTGAGCGGAACTAAACTGGCAAATTTCTGAAGATCATTTCAGAACTTAGAAATCTTGTAAAATTTAAGGTACTCTAATCGGTTACTTTCAAAGTATTTAATAAAAACTAAATATAAAGCATTTTTCAAGGCTTTTTTTATAACTTTTAAAAAGTCGATTCACTCAAATTTTGTATCCACATCGATTAAAGCAAATTGGATCAAAATCGGTTAATCTTTAAATAAGATATCGTAAACGAAAATATTCGAACAGAGTTTCGAAAAAATATATCCGATCGGTTAGTGCTTTAAATTCTTTTTAGCTGAATCGACAGAAAAGCTTTTCTGCACTTGGATTTTCTGCGAATTCAAACTGATTTAATATCTCAAAACCACACATTTTTCAAAAAGTTCTTTTTAGAAGAACTTTTCATCGGCACACCGATTGATTCTGCAAACTAAAAACCTCTTGCCATTTAAAAACCAGAAATCATAAACGGTCAAGTCGTTTGTGAGATGTCGTCAACAAAATAATTGGGAAAAATATGACTTTTTTTGGCTCTGAACTTCGAACATCAGTGGCCGCTTGTTATGTAAGAATCGGTTAATTAAAAAATTTAATTAGTTTTGTTTTGGCTTGACCAAACCAGTGTCTCGTTTCTGTAACTGATGTGAAAAGTTCTCACATCGAAAAACTAAATAACTATGGTTGTCATCCTTTTTATTGTAGCGTTATCCATAGAATAACATATTTATTTTTATAAAAGACCAAAAAAAATTTTAAATGCATTAAGAAATATATTCTGAGTCATCCTGTGTTTCACAGAGTGACGACAATTTTTTCGATGCGAGAAGTTCTCACTTCAGTTACAGAAACGAGGCACAGGTTACGATAATTTTGCGTCAAAAAATACCAGGACGTTAAAGAGTCAACCTTTTGCCATATATTTTTACTTTTTAGTCAAAAGCTTCTAACTCTATTAAATCTACTTCAGGACATGCGAATTCATCGACCAACAAGGCAACTATTTCCAGCCAGCAAACGTCTTTTGATACCAAAAAGACATACAAACCAGCGCTAAATAATGCAACATCTCTTCTATTTGCAGGATTTTTTTTAGTTAAACAGATGTTTTTTAACGAAATTGCCTTGTGGCAATAGTTTAGAGTGGTCTAAACTAGTAGATAAAAATATTTAATTTCAATTAAAGAATCCCCCAAATTAAATAACCTGCTCTGAAAGGAATGCGACTGTAAAACAATTAATTTTTAAATGTATTTCAATTGACACCTGGAACAAAATTACCCGCATTCGTTATCGATCTAAATTTCAATACAATTTCTATAGAAATTTCATTCAACGTCGAGTGCCATGATTTGCTCCCCTCTGGACGTATGTGAAATGCGCATATGAACTAGTTAAAAACCCTCAACTGATCACTTTGAATTTTTTTTTAGATTTTGGAAAAAAGGAATCAGAATATAATTAATATTTCAGAGGTTTAAAAAACGAAAATTCCCAAATATGTTCAAAAACTTTACAACAATCGCAGTGATGATCGTATTCATAAAGTGTGTGACTTTTTGCATGTCCTTTTTGCCAATTGACATGCCACAATTGACGAGTAACTTGTGACTTCAGGAGCCAACGCTTCCTTCTGCGCTCTAAAAACCCGCAAAATGCGGTTTCATAATTTACTTTTCAGAACTTTTAAAATCCGACATCTTGGATATATAAAAAACTTTAATTTAGCAGTGTCCTTGGCAAACGCGAATCGCATAAAACGTTGTAGATCATTGTGTCGATCATTTAGGGAAGCATTCGACAGCATTCAGGGAAGGTTTAGACTGAAATACAAACGTAATAATTAATTTCCTTCCTCTAAAATGGGGACAAGAAAGCAGAGCATCTGTAGTTGCTGTAAAGCCGAATCAGATATGAAATGTTTCACCTGCAAAACTTTTACAAAAAAAAAAAACACAAAGAAAATTATTTTGTAAAGAAAACCACGTTCAATGAAATATTATTTTCTTCGCTAAAATCGCAACAACTCTTTTTCTTTTCATAATTTTAAACTGAAATGGTCTCTGATCTAAAAGTTGAAATGCTGTGAGATTCTTGGAAAAGTCTTAAAATGATGAAATGAATCAGCTATTTCTTGGCTGCAAGAGAAATTTCATTTAGACGATACATTTTCGTATTTACGTTTGCCGGGCTGAAACTAATTTCTAGTTAAAAAAGAAAGACGGCCGTTTACGGAACGAATGTCACACTCAAATCTTGAATTAATAAAAAAAAATTGAATGTTTGGAAAGTATTTGATGGAACATCGTCTTGTTGTTTTTTTTTTTCTTTCTATAGAAGGAAATATCGGGCGATAATTTATAGTCATTGAAGTTCAGTACCTGCGGTCGTTCCTAAACAATTTCGTTTTGTTGGCTTGTGTCATCGTTTCCCACTCGCTGGCCTTTCAAATGTAATAAAATTATAAATGAAATTGTTGTGCTGGAATTTAGAAATATTATGATAATATTTTTTGCTGTTAAGCTGCGGCAACTGTCATCAAATGGCACATGCAACTGAAAAGCACTTATTTATCTTAATCTGCCGCTAACAAAATGGAAATTTATTAACAGAATTTTACTCCAGTTGTACAACGCAAAAGCTGCCACCCCCATTCAAAAAGTGATTGAAGCAAATATTCTTCAAACATTTTAAAGAGCGCCATTAAAATAAAATAATCATTTATCATATTAAAATCTTGACAAAATGTGCTCGTAATACATCAAAATAAATCGTTGATGGTCCTCTTTTATGTGAACGACTACTGTTTCGTATTAGCCATGGCAAATTTGTATTTATTGGCGTAAGAAGAAAAAAAAAAGCAGCAGCTTATAAACGAGCGTTATAAAAAAGGAGTGGAGTCCATATTATAGTTTGCTTTACCTGGGCTAAGTTTAGTTTATGGGTAAGATAAGAGGAAAAAAAAGAGAGAACCACAAATGAATCGGTTTATTGTCTGGTGTTTTTTTTTTTTTTTAATAAGAAACCAGTAGGAAAAAGCCTGTACGGCAATTGAACTTTTCAGCTGCAGGGATTTGAGGCTTAAACTTAAATAAACTAAGAGCTTGTTAAAGAGCAGAATATTAAAGTTTATTGGCACTTGCTGGTAAATACGTTAACCTGTTGGATGTTCCGAGAGGATATTAAAAATATTTATGTGTCCGACATATTTCGTAGGCTGTTTTACAAAAGAATCAAGAAGTAATTTTATGAAATGCCAAAGTTTTCTTGTAAATGATTCTGCAATAAAAGTTCAATCCTGTTATTAATTCTGTCATTGAATTTTCCCAAATCATATTCTCTATAGCAACTGTTGAGGTATTCCAGCATGTTGAATGATGAAAGAGGGTTATGTAAATTCTTACTGTGATTGCTGAGGCTGTTTGCATTGTCATCTAGTATTTGGCACAAGCAAATACTCCCTGATCCTTATGTTTCCATCGCTACAGCTTCTGCTAATGTGGGTTGTACGAATTGTCTGCATCGTTGTATTGTCAGTACCAACGAAACGCATGTCCTTAATTTGATAGACATACTGAATTGGGTGGCGTTTCTTTCATTTTACCAAGAATACAATCAGAGGAACTCGCTTAAATTGATGTGCGTTAAATGGGTACGTCAGTTATTGAATTTCGCAAGAGATCAAATAAGTTTATAAATGCCTGAACAATTAATTTTTTTATTAATCATGAACAAATTAATTTCTTTTAAATTCGAAATGTCTTGGTCTTTAGAAATTGTTCAAAAAAAGGAATAAAATTTTATGACTTCATTATATCACACAAACAACAAAAGGATGCGATAGGGGCTGAAAACTCCATGACTCTCTTTTCTTCTTAAAAAATTACATCAACTTTCCACAATCCAAATGATTGTATGAAGAAAAGCAGTCTATTGAAAATTGTACGCAATCCTGACATTTCTGTGCTCATAAGGAAGCAGTTAAAGAGATATTGAAAACCGGTACAATCAGACATTGAGGATCCTGTTGCATCTTCGCAAAATGATTCAAATGGAAATACCAGATATTCGATTTAAAAAAAAAATTTTTGAACTGACCAACAGCAAAGACATTTCGAAAGGAATTTACAAAATATGTGAGTGAAAATTCTACTCTTTAAAAGCTGATGATACATCGGACTGATGTTGGGATCATTTCTCAAGCAAAATAATAGTTAAAGGCTACTGAATAACACTAGAACTTCTGTTTTGGTATCAGCTCACAAGAAATGCTTGAATATATTTTTTATTTTACAGCACCATTTCAAATAAATTGGAGCTGTAGTGGGATCAATTAACACTCATAATAAACGCCAAGGCGAAATCAAAATTAATTTGGCCATTTGCCAGTTTTAATTTGAGCCCCGGCTGTTCTGAATGGGGCACTTCTCAGAACACTCTATTCGCCACCAAAAGACAAGCATCAATTTACGCTGAAGCGACTTTACGATCAACTGGAAACTGATTTCCAGAACAATAAGAATTTACCAGACCATTTTTCAGAACGTTATTTTTTTTAATTACTCTTAAATGGCTTCACAGATAAATTTCATAAGAACCGACCACAGAAAACTAGGCCAAAATCGGTTAATCCGTTCGTGAGGAATTGTGAAAGAAAAAATTTGATAAAAGTGATATTTTTTGCCCTCAAGAATACTGAAGTTTTAAATCGAATCAGATAGTGTTTTCTACTCTTTTAGCGCGATTCTCTTTAGCGAAGAATCCATAAGAATATAGCTATTAGGACAACCTTCAGCATCAAAAAATTTCAATATGTCTGAGCATCGGTATGCTGTGGGGAAAAAGTGCGTGGTTACCACCCCAATACAGGCAATTTAACAATAACGCAAATATCCTTTTGTACAGAAATAGTTTCATATATGATTAAAGTTAATGTGATGGGTGACACAATTAGTCAATGTTGTTGTTCGTTGCGTTTCTAACATGACAAGTTTCCATTCAAGGATTCATCAAAAATATGCTCTTAAAGAATTGAGATTGTACACGATTTATGCCTTCAAAGAAGAAGCGGCAATAGAGTTAAAAAATCTCTCAAAAGAGACGTAAGTAAAACAGTGCGAGTAGGACGCAAAAGCCTTGCAAGAAAGTAAACGATCTGGGGACCGGCTACTCCTAAAATATAATTGCCAAAGAGATGTTATGTTGACTGACACGGAGCAGCAGAGGCCATCAAATATTTAGACTGAAAAAGTTGTGCAGGTTTTGAAAAAACAATTCAATAATAATAATTATAAGAAAACTAAACAAAAGTTAAAAATATAAAGGATTTGGTGCAGAATTGCATTTCTGGGCTCAGAGTTGCATCAACAGAGGCACTATTATAAAAACTGTTGCACCCCTGTTGTGCATTGACCTGACGTATGGAAGTCTTAATACTTTTAAAAACTTCAAGAACTTCAAATTATTTGTCTAAAAAATGTTTGGGGCCTAGAAAATCCTCAAAAGAAATGATTGCCCCAGCAACCAGCAACTTCATGATGGGGAAAAAGTCTTGGAAAATTCCAATAAAGGAGTACTAGCCTGTGAGCACAGCCGTGGAGGCCAATTGACAGATATTTTATTTAGTACCTGATGAGAACAGGCCTTCCACACAACCCAATAAAAAAATCACAACCACTTCAAAAAGTTTTTTTATTCAAATAAAAAATGCTTTCATGCTGACACTCCTTTTCTTATCCTCTTTAGTCTGAATACAATGAAATTCTTCGATTTAGTACAAAGTCTGCTTCCATACTTCCAATATGCTGGGACAAATATTAGCTGAAGTAGTTTCCAAAGTCGCCTTAACCCGTTGCGAAACAAACTAATTAGTCCCGTTCGTTGCTTCGTGTCAATTTCAACTCTGCCTGTTTGTGTCTCTTTCGCTTAACTTTGTGCATTCGCTGCATGTCTACCACAAAAAAGTTTTTTAACATCAAAACAAATAACTTGATGTGCGCGATTTATTATTTTTAATTTCCATAAAAATCAAAAGGAAAAAGATTTAACTACAGGAATATTTTGTTTAAAGTTTTTTTTTTCACTCTAAAAATTTGTTTGAAAACATTTTAGTTGCCACGGTTATTTTTGTTGCTGGATGTTGTGCGGAATTCACGTTTTAACTATAAATATTTCCTTTCAATTCTGCCGTTTCATTAGAGCTTTCACAGTATTCCAACTAAAACTCAAATGTGGCTTTTGTAAATCGTGGGAATTTAGTTGTACTCCGTTAGCAACTTTGTACTGCGAAAAAAAAATCCCGTTATTATTTAGATCCGGATTATGCATCCATTTTAAAATTCCGCGCATATACAAAACTAAAATAGTAATTCTTATTAATAAACCAACAAACTTTAATTTGCTGGAATTTTTAAAAACTCTGTTGCATCGAAATGAATAAAATGGCAGAACCTTCAAATTCATAATGCGGAATTCCTTGAATTCATTTCTACCAGGATAATCATTTATTTTTATCTCGTTGTTACTTGCGCGTAGTGAGTGAAGTTTTTCCAAACATAAAATATTAATTTATCTCTTTTATCGCGTAATTCCTTTTAAAGGGTTTCTCTTTAAAGTAATTCTTATTTAAGTATAAAACTTTAAGTTGACATCCCTTTTTCAGCTGTCAAGTAAATCATGTTTTGGCATTTCAACACGAATAGACTGACACCTGAGTAACGCTTTCGAATTGTGTAAATTCAATCTGAAAATTGTAGTTCTATTGGAAATTCTTATCGTGCGAATTTTATTCAGCGTCGAAGATCACTTCTGTTTAAATGTATGCGCGCCTAACAATTGGCCAAATTATAAATTTTAAAAGATTTATTTAATTATAGTTAACAAAATGCGTTACCTTTGAAAATGTTTTGCAAAAGTTCAGTCACATTTTATTACAAAATTATTACCTGAAATGAGAGAAGAAAAAACAACAACAAGTTAGCAAAAGTGGTTTCATATTTCTTGTATTGTAAAATCTTTTGAAGTCTTTCAAAAAGTTTCAACTGAAAAGTTAAAGAGTTTCGTTTTGATTTTTTGAAGCAAAATATTTATGCAGCTTTCAATAATAATTTTGAGAATAGTTTTTCTAAAATTTAAATTCTCTTTTATGTCACGGATCTCAGCAATTTTTTTAAATTGGTATTCTTTTTCTTAATACATTAAGAGGAAAACGCTCCCGTCATACAGGGTAGGTAATATTTTTTACTCCTTCTGCTTAAAGGGATTTCAAAATTAAATAAACAGTTTTTTGGACAAAAGTTTAATCCTTAAGGATATTTAGAAGTTGGTCAAAATCACTTCCTGTTTGTAAAGGGTGTTTTTGATAGCGGTATAAAACTCTAAGCGGTCAGATTAAGCGATTTAGCCCCGCTAGACTATTTTCTTTGAAAATATATAAAGTCCCTGGTTTACGCTAGGAAACGAATTATCATTTGACGGACGACATTCGCCGAGTTGTTATCGATATCTGGCCCCATGTGTTGTAAGAAGCCATTCAAAATCGATCTTCCGGTTTAAACTACTATTGAACCAGACGTAGCTAAAAGCATTTTAGATTATAATGCCTGACGATTATCTTTCGAATAAAGTAAATTTCATGTCAATTTCAAAAGTTCAACTTGACTTTGCTCCACTGTTAAATTCCACACCTGCATAACAAACACCCTATTTAATTTATTGTTAATTTCACAAAGACTTTGTAAAATATTTGATAGTGTGATTAATTTAAGATACAACATGCATGAATAGCACGCTGTTACTTATATTGTCTTTAAACAAACTTTATTTGTATCTCATTTGATTTAACGGAAGCACAGCTGGAGATAAATTTACCTGTCGTCAGGAGTAAATTTAAAACAATAGAAAATTTATAAAGTAAAAAATAAATATTTCACTGATGCGATAAGAAAATCCTCGACAGCGTGAAATGTGGAAAGAAACTTATAAAATCGTTATCATGTATTGCAAGTTGTTGTTATTGTTGTTGTTGTTGTTTTTGCTGTTTTTGTTGTGGCTGAAGCTCCTTAAATGTATTTACCGACTCTCTACTTTTCTTTGCTTTGCTCACAGCAAACATCAATTTGAATACAATCATGAATAATGATTTTGGCTCTACCCACATCCTCGTATTTTGTAATTTGAAGTGCTAAATTTGAAAATCATCAACAGCCACAGCAACGGTCCCGGCACCGGCACCGCCACTGCCAATAGCGCCTACAAGGGCAACGCTAACTGTACTGGCGTAACGAAAGCCACACATATTGCTGGTTGGTGTATTAAATTCCAATTTACAAATAGAGGCACCACAACTTGTAGCAGCCACAAGGAGAAACAAAATTTATATGAAAAAGAAAAAACTGTACAATAAACAAATAGAAAAGCCTGAAAAATAAAATAAAACAGTATTCGGTAAACCAAAAACATCAACGTTAATGTCTATTGATTTCTCTGCTTAAAAACACTTGCATCTCCCCACCACACCCGGACCACATACACTTACCAACGTCCTTTAGTCCTTACAACAACAAAGCAAACAAAATGTGTATGGCAAAAGAAAACAGAATCCCAACGTTGTACATCATTCAAAGAGCATATTTTACAATTTACAATGATTTAAGTTTAACGCGTTGCAAATGGAAAATTAAAAAGAAAAAATTAAAAAAAAAAATTTATATAAAAAAACTGCAAAATGTTTCATATAAATTATAAAATAAACAAAACTTTGGCACAAGAGGAGCAAATGATAAGGAAAAAAAAGCCAGAAATTGTGTATAAAAATTAAAAAAGAAAAATGTGACAGCAGGGAAAAATAGCGATACACGCAAGTAACTTTACTTCCACCAGAGGAACCAACACAAGATGAATAAAATAAACAAAATCTTAGCAAAGGACCCAAATAAGGATGCTGACAAAAGAAAAAGTAAAAGGAAAAAAAAAACAAGAAAAACGATATAAATATTTAGCAGAAAACACCAGAAGTTTGTTGATCGAACTCTTGCCAATGCAAAATGTTGTTGCTCTGCAAACAACACTGTTGCTGCTGCTGCTGCTGCTGAAATTATTACTGTTGAAAGTGCTGTTCTCAAACACTTGCCAGTTGGCAATTTTTAAAGCGCGTTTGGTGGTGCTTTCAACAGTCTTTCAAGGTGAACAGAAATACTTAACACTGTTCCTATTAAATTTCAGAAATTGTATTATTTATTTACTAATTTCTCCAAGTGTATGCTATTTCACTAACACACCTGCTACTTTTGTTAGCATATTTCGTTAAAAAGCAAATATTATTTTCAATTAAATTTAATTGAATTCAATTTCGAAAAGTGTTTTCATTTCACAAACACATCAAAAATAGTCCCGAGAACAAGGCAGAGAAGCAAGGAACAAAGAACTCAGAAAATATGACACAAAGAAAAAAAATCAAGCGGCAACACAGAAACTTAACAAGATTGTGTTGCCACCGTTGGGATAATAAAATTGCTAAAAATAGAAAATGTTATCACATTCAATCCAGTCACGGAAGAAGTGGTCTAAAATACAAATACACAAGACTACTGATGATGAAAGTGTAGCGGCTTTCGAAAACAGCTGTTCTGCTGAGCTCTGCTATGTATGTTCAATATAAAAAACTTATGTTCTTTCCATTATTTATAATTTTTTAATGTCTTTCTGAATCTGAAACTTTTTTATAGGACTATCAGAATTAAAATTGATTTAGCAACCCGAACTCTTTGAAGATACTCGCCAAGGAAAATATGAATTTTTTCTGTGCAACTTGAAAGTCATAAAATCTTTTTAAAAAATACGTTTACTCTTTTTAAGGAAGTACTTATAATTAAAAGTACCTTTTTGAAAAAGTTTCGATTACATTTCGGAATTTGTATTATTTATTTACAAATTTCTCTAAGTGTATAATATTTCACTTAGATACTTTAACAGCATATTTCGTTAAAAAGCAAAACTTTGAAATAAATTCAATTGCATAGGCCAATTGTTCCAAAAGTGTTTTCATTTCACAAACACCAGCACAAGGCAGAGAAACAAAGAACTCAGAAAATGTGACAGGAAGAAAAAAATCAAACGGCAACACAGGAACTCAAGAAGAGTGTGTTGCCATCACTGGATATAGTTCTGGTATTCCTTTTCATAATAAAATTGTCAAAAATAGAAACTATTATCACATTCAATCAAGCCAGGGAAGACGTGTTAATAAAAAGATATACACAAGAATACTGATGATGAAAGTGTAGCGGCTTTCGAAAACAGCTGTTCTGCTGAGCTCTACCGTTCAAGTTGAATATATAAAAAACTGGTGTTGTTTCTCTTATTTATAACGCCTTTTGAATTTAAAACTTTTTTCGGGCCTGTCAGAATTGAATTTAATGCTGCAGCTCCAACTCTTTAGCGTTACTGTTAATTAATAATTAGATTTTTTTATGCAACTCGAAAATCATAAAAACTTTTATTACTTTCAGTAGAAAACTGTTCTGAATAAAGTACCTTTATTTAAAAGTACCCTTTTGGAAAAGTTTCATTTAAAAAAGTACTTTTTAAGATTAAGTGAAGTTAGCACACAGAAAAGACCGGAAAGGGACACAATCTTACCCTTTATAACTGAACATATTTTAAAAACTGCCCAAATACAGTCGAGGAAATTTAGAATAACGTTAAAGAAGACTATAAAAAGAGTTAAAAAATACAACCAAATTTGATTTGTTCCTTCCTTTAAGCCTCTGAAAGTACTAACATCAAAAAAGTACCAAACTCGAGTCCAATTATTAAGTTTATCTGTCCTTGTTTTCAAGATATGAAAATTTTTTTTGTCCTTTTTCACCCAATCATTTTATATTGAAACAAGTCCTTAATGGATTAAGGAAAACTGCCGAATTAATATGATATTTTCAATTATTTTTTTAAACGTGAGTCATTTGAATCAAAAGCCTAAATTTAAAAATTAAGAAAACTAATCCCACTGTGCCTTCAATATAATCCAACACGTTAAAATTCAAATAAAAACTTGCATGAAAGCATCAACTCTTTTAAAGTTCAAATAAGTCCTTAACTGTATTTTGAAACTTATTTCATTACAGACTTTGATGAAGTTATTTCATAAGAAATCAGTCACAAAATCAAAGTTAAATACGTTACAGAAAAAGAAATAAATAAATAAATAACCGTGTTGTTGCTTTTTACATTTACTTTTGGGAATTAATTGCCTATCCTTGAGTCAGTATAAAAATTAAAGATCAAGGACATTCGTTTCATATGAGATATACATAAAACATACTCCAGCTGATGTTGTTCAGCATGGCTAATAATTATCCTATAGTTTTTGGCAACAAAATCTAAGTGAGCCAACAATATTTTAAAAGAGATTTCCAATTTGCTTCTTATCTGCGAATAAAATAGATAATTTTGCAAGAAAATCGTAATCCTTTTTAAGCTCCTTTCGCCACTGTGCATTGAGCCGGCTTTTTACTTAGACTTAGTCCTGCATCGCTCCTGTTACTCAAGCTAAATGCATTATAAATTCCTTTTCATTCGTTTCCTCTAATTTTGTTGCTGTTATCCTTGATGCAGTACATTTGACGTCTTTGTTATTTGTGTTGTATTCTTCTTCCGCTACTTAAACTCTAGATGGCAGACATTTTAAATAAGTTTTAGAAGGAATAAAAACAAAAACAAAGACAGAAACAAAAAGAGAAAACAAAATAACAAGAAGTAAGTTATCAAACAACCCATCATGAGTTCGTTTATAACGTCTTGATGTTGGTGGCCCCCCCTCCCCCTTTTTAACTGAATGTCAGCTGCAAGTTGTTGGTTAATATTTTTAGTCTCATTCAATTGAAACATTCACTTGGATTTTCGGACCAACAACAAAAACGATGGTCTGAGAAATTGTACTTCGTTTAATTCAACCAGACATTTATTCCCTCTTTCTATTCATTCATTCCATTCAAAGGAAATAAAAGATGTCGAAAGTTAAACAGCGATTTATGGCACCTCAACACTTGGTCGCACTTGAGCTATAAACACAAGAACATAATTTAAATATTATTAGGGAGTTGTTTGCCTTGATAGTTGTTGCAAACTCGACACAACAGCAATCGGAGACTGGGACCCATCATATTTAAAGTAAAAAAAATGTAGAAAAAAAAGTTTAAAACAAAAGCTCTAAAGTAGCTGGAAGATGTGATAATTTAGAGGATGCAGAGCAAAAGTTTAACGACTTCAGACTGAGTTTTTATGGCAGCATCCTTTTTTTCTGGGCACCATTTCCAACACAATTTTAGGCGTAGCTAAAACCCCTCAATTGATCACTTTAAATTTTTTTGTAAAATTTTGGGAAAAAAGAATCAGCATATAATTAATATTAAAGTAGTTGAGGCCATTGAATAATTTTAATTGGGTTTTTTAATTGCCTGGGAAATACATTTTAAATAAAATAACCATCGTTTTACCTTAAAAATGTCTTGAATTTTTTTTTTCTAAAAAATCTCTAGGAACACCTTTTTGAATGCGCACTGAACACTGAGTTGTTTACATAATTCATAGTAACACGTACCCCGCAAATGTATCTCCTGAAGTGACAAGCAACACAGAAGTGTCACGTCTTACAGAATAGCTTCGCTAAGGCGTTTTCCTGGACGCTACTTATGATCCCCCTTTCGCTTACGAGAATGCTGATATCTCAGGGAGTTTGTTTTTTCAAAAGCAAAGTTGCTTACCAAATGGAACACTGCGAGTTAAAATTATACACTGGTGAACCAGGCTGGTAAGTGAGAGTAGACTATCTTTCGCTTAAGAACCAGCCTCCCCGTGGATCGTAGCACACCTACATTTAATGTTGTTATTAAACCTATTCGGGCGGATCTCTTTTACGTTTTTCTAGTGTTAAATGTAGGTCTTCCTGATATTCGTTTTCCACTATCTTCTATGTACATATCATTTAATACGGCTGATATCTATTGATTGGCCTTGAGATACATAACGCCGCAGAGTCTGTGACGTGTGAGAGTCTCTTAAAATAGTCATTCTGATAGTGCTTCCAAATTGAGATGATGGCTTTAACGTTAGAACCAAGTTTTAAGACCAGATACCGTTAAGAGCAACTTAAAAGTACTTTTGAATAGCTTTTAAGTAGGTTTGATGAAATGCGACCCTGTTTTGTCTGCGATAAATTGAGTACTGCCAAGTTATCTACCGGATACAGCTGTAGGGTGTTTTTTATGGAGTGGTACAAGCTTAAATCATAATAAAACATAGTAATATATTTTGATATCAATGAAATAGTCTTTATTGGACATTACGGTCTTCATTTTATGACATTAATGTTTAAATATGATTTCGGGCATGTGGCTGCCACGGCTGGCGCGTACAAGGTGCAATCTGGAACACCAATTTTCACAAACAGTAACATTCCGACCAACATCGTTTTTGAACACATATAAGCCAATGACTCCGCCAGCCCATATTTTTTGCGGATATCATGGTGTTTCGACTCCAAATGCGACAATTCTGTTTATTTACGTACCCACTCAACCGAAAATGGGCTTCATCGGAATATAAAATTTTGAATGGACAAAGTGCACGATAAGTTTGACGAACAGAACCATTATTTTGATTAAAAATTTCCACAATTTGCACGCGTTGCTCTGGTGTAAGTCGATACATAATAAAATGTCAGAGTAAACTAAACAAAAAACAACTATCAGCTGTTAAATGGGTGATTAAATAAAGCAGTGAGGCCAACTGAAAGTTGTATCAATCTTTAACGAACACCCTACATTAATCTCCACATAAGGTACAAAAAAGTCTACAAATTTGACATAATTTTTCTACGAAATTATTTAATTTCCAAACATTTATTCGCTTTCATTAAACACCACTTGTCATGTGAGAAGGTTAGGTTAGGTTGAAAAAAGGGGCCAACAGTACGTTAGTAAGAGCTGTCCCAATCCGTTCAGGATTACACTTAAGCCTCGTTGGCCTGCTGTAAAAATCAGTAGATTTGAGAGATTAAATTCACAAAAAATTTTACTTAAAAACATGGTACAAACAATTAAAAGAAATAGGAAATGAAAACAATAATCGAACGGCAACCGGAGACTTAACAAGAAAAGTGTTACCCTCGGTTGGATACAGCTCTCGTACGGTTTTTCATAATGAAATTGTCAGAAATAAAAGTTGTTTAACTCAGAAACACGAGTTTTGATAATAAAAGTGTAGCGGCTTTCTAAATCAGTTGTTCTACTCTACTATGTAAGATGAATATATAAACCTGATGTTGAATTTTTCTTATGCTTCGGAATATTTATTGTTTTAAAATAATTAAAAAATATAGTTTGGAACAATAAAATTTATTTCAAAAAAATCAAAGTTTTTAACTCGTAGCACCCGGAAAGGCACATGGAATGGCAAAAGGTTGCCAGACTGCGTTACCTTTGCGCTTAAAATTGGCAGGACGTTGAGGGTCAAACGTTTTACATATTTTCTACAGTTCCTTTACAGATCCTTAAGATTTTCTTTTTCATAGTGGCGTTAATAATTGAACTATTTGGTTGTTGTGCAACCGCTTTTTGCCACGTTGTTTGAAGTAATTTTTTATTTATTTTATTATGCAGCAGAATGTGGAATCCTTTTATGATGAAAATTTGCTTCTAATTATTCTATTTATCAATAGATTTCATAAACCGCAGAGCCAAAAACACACTTTTTATGCATTAATTTTGTTCTATTCTTCTTCTAGTATTCTTATTTACAAAATTCTATTTAATTTCATTTTTATATTATTTTTCAAATGCGACAAAACGATGTAAAGAAAACAATGAAAGGATTTGGGCAGAGTTGGATGTTAACAAGAATGAAGAGAGAGAGGCAGAGAGTGCGGGAGATTGAAAAGGACGAAAAAAAAAGTATTGAAAAACTGTACAACAACTTGACGGTTTGTTTGGTGATGACAGAAAATTAGAAAATTAAAAATGATTTGCATGCAAAGAGAAAAGAAGGATTCAATTATATACTCGTACACACACACAAACACACTTCTATATTTATGCAGAAGTACTCATTCTTTTGTTGAGTAAAAACCAAATTATTTGTTTACAAGAATAAAGAGTTCATTTTCCGTGATATTTTTCGTTTAATAAATATTTACAAATGATTTTATTATGCACCAGATATGGCGGATTGAAACAAGAAGGCCAAATATTTAGGTGAAAGTGTTTTGGAGATGAGATTTATGAAGAACTAAACACACAGACTGACTGGAACATAATAGAATTAATTTGGATTAAGAGGCATTAAACAGTGAATTCACAACAGCATTTACTCGCACAAGGCTGTGGCAGAACGGAAGGATTTTTTGACAAGTTCCACGAATAAATTGAATTCATTAAAAAAAATTATTTTTTATGTTTTCCATGAGGGTTGAATTGTGTTTTGCAAATACGTAGACAGTCCCAGAAATTTGTTAGCGGTCTATTTCTCTCTTTTCCACTTTTTAGTAAAGAGATCTGCGATTAAAATTCTTTATATAATTTTATCTTGCACCAGCTCTAAAGGATGATCTTTATAGTGATCTCTTGGCAGATATGTCAAATGTTTTACGTCAGTAGCTGCCATTGGGCCTAACCTGACACAGGGAGAAATCAATATTCATCACCGCCACTGTCACCCTCAGGGGTCACACCAGTGTAGCCCTTGAGTTTACACAGGCTGCAACTTTATTCATATGATTCCGCCACAAACCATAGTCATATAACTGGCTAAGGTGTTCGGGCTTATCCAATTCCTTGTTGCTTCCGAGGACATGCATGTCGTCAGCACAAAGAGAAACCAGAAAACAAAATCGTAAGACCAATCCTTCCTGATAATGCCAGCACCAACAACATACCACCCCTTCCATAACATCTTCTGATTCGCAGCAGCCTGCTGGGCACTGCTATCAGCTGGGCCGAAGTCGCAACCACCTCTCCCAGAGACTCTTGGTATCAAACCTCAGCCACCACGTGGACTAACTGAAGAGACCTTATCGAACATCTGGCCACAGAGTCAACTAGTCATGGCCAGCACTCGGATGAACGTGAGTTAAACTTAGTTTCGCCTGTGAAGCAGATGTTCCAAACACGCCCAGGAAAACAATCTCTTGTATGGCAACTTCGTAACTTCACCTTCCGTACTAACATTATCTGCAGGGCTCAACCAGATCCCGTGTGAGGTAACTGCTTACGTCTCGCAGGTCAAACTACTATATTAATTTGTTATCCTTCTTTTAGCGGTATCCAGTTATCCTTCCACCTGTATTTCTTATCTTTTCCATAGAAAGCACTGCAACAGGGTGTTACGACTCAACAAGTTGCCCATTGTGCTCATCGGGGGGATGATCTCTAAGCAGTGCATTGAGCCAAAACCAGAAAGGAAGACAATAGTGTTTAAGAGATCAGCTGACAGCAGACTTGAATATAGAAAATTCTACTTCGACGGTGAATTTTTTCTACAGTTTCCTAAGAAGAAGAGTGTTGTATGTTGCTGTAAATGATGGTATTAGTCGCTGTTGGCAGTACCCTACGACCAGCCTTCGTCACTGAAACAAGTTGACAACAATCAACACAGTGTTTCTCTAATGCAGATCAGAAACGTTCGACACCACACTCATGACTGCAAGCAGAGTTGAACTCGTTATTTAAGAAATTGTTGTGTTCACTACCCCAGTCAGCAAGTTTTGGCTGTTGGCTCTACATCGATTTGAAACCAAAGTTTTTCATTTAAAAAAATATGCTTATTTCTTATCAAATAATTCTGAAAACAACAAACCTTTTCGTGACAGCCTCAATGGACTACAAATCTTTTTTAGATTCAAAAAAGTTATACTACAAAGATTTTAGGGATATTAAAAGTAGGGGTTAACTTTTTTTATCATGTAGCTCTTAATAAATAAATCAATAATTGAATTTTGTTAGAAAGAAGCTTCTTTCTGAATTTCTTTTAAAATAATTTTCACCAGTTTCAAGGGTATAGATTCAATAACATTCTGATTGCCAATTAATATTAAAAGTGCTGATACTATTATCGCAATACCATCGAATATTTCCAAGAGAGTTTATAACAAATAAAATTCTGTGACTGCCGCAGAAAAATAACCAGCAAAAGAGCTGAAGGTAACACCAAAAAAAAACTACAGCCAAATAGAAATTAAAATATACTGCGAGAATATATAATTTTCTGGTCTCCAGAGTCTCTTTTATTTAAATAAATAAAATATGATGACAACAACATTTTATTTCTATTGTTGTTCTACTTCCTGAAGATTCATTTAGTTGCTGAAAACTCATTTTTCAATTGTGCAAACTGTGAAAAAATTAATTTATAATAAAATTAATGTAAAACAAGTATTTACTTATTTTCCTTTGTTTCGAGTCAATATCGCTTTTCCTTTCATTCTATTTCGTCTAGAGTATGAGAACGTTTACAATCATTTTCTTTTTTAGTTTTTATTTTTTTTTTTTTTTGTTAATTTCTTGCATGAGAATAAATTTTATTTGTTTTTTCTGTGGGTTGTCAAAAGCCTTGTAACTACAACCCGATTTTCTATTCAACACCAGATGTCTTTGGATTTCTTAAGGGTTTAAAGCTCAAGCAAATCGTACTTGCAACCAATTTGAAATTAAGTTCAAGAAATCTGTGTCAGTTTGTTACAAAATCTTAAAGACTTGATTAAAAGAAAATTATTCAAAGGGATTTTATAGAACTCCCACAATTACCGATGAGCTTTGAATTGCTTTATTTTTTTATTATAAACTTCTTTTATTCACTAGTTTTAGAAATTCAAGATGAAATAGTACAAAATGAAAGAACGTAACCGAACTGTTGAACTTTATTTCTCATATCTACGAGCTACTCTTTTCACCCGGCATTTATATCGTCTTTATCTGATAAAGCGGGTCGGATTTTTGGAGTCAAAAAATAAAACACCTGGTTCCAAATTTTCGAAAACACGTTGCAGTGCGATGATAGTGAAAATTGTCTACTCATAAATTATTAAAGAATTTTAAAAACTTATTTTAAAAATAAGTCTTAAGATAATTATTTTATATTTGATTTCGAAAATGTTTTTAATTCAAAACAACATCATAAATATTACAAAGTACAAGACTAATTCAACGTTAGTTTTAAAATTTTCATCTTGCAGAGCAGAGGTTTTCGAAAGCCGCTACACTTTTATCCAGTGTTTTCATATTCGTTTTTGTTTGTTAACATATTTCAAGTGGTTTACTTGAGCTAATTTGTTGACTGTGTAACAAGTGACACCATTTCGTTGAAACTACTACACTTACTTCAGGTTTATATCTTCAATATCTGGCCACTAAAAGTCCGGTGTAGTCTTGCAATAATAAACTTAATTTTCGATAACTTTTAGGGTGGCCTAATTTTCGCTTTGGGAAACAACAGCAAATTTTTCCGGAGTAAACTGGGCGAGTATGAAACGGCTGTTGTAAAAAGTAACAAGCGCAATGCCGAATTAAGCGCCCCTCCAAAAGAGAATTTGTCAACACCTGCCATTTAAAGTTATAATCGAGTTGAGCTTCAGGAGAAGCATGGACAATGATGAAACGAACGGACTGCTCCAGAGACAAAGTGTTCAATGCACTTCATTTCAAAAACATAAATCAATTGCAACAAGAGGAAGCAGGCACGTCAAGCTTGTAATTCGAAGTTTTAAGCAAATCTAATTGAAAAATTCAAAATTAATTATCACTTAAAACCATAACGAACAAAAATACTTATATTATGGGGAGGAAAAAGCGTAAAAGGGCGTAAAGCGCCCACAATATTTTTCATAATAACACTTGCACTTTGTTCCATTATTGTTGTTTTAATTTTATTGTTATCCTTTAAATTTAATTTTTTTAAAAGCGTTTTGAAAAGTTTTTCAATTTTATTTATTTGTTTATAATGGGCATTAGTAGGGTGTAAAAATACTTACACGTTATGAGAAGACAAGAACATAAACCACCTTGTACGAGGCGTATGATTAACATTATTAACAATATTAAGTATACGCGTGGCAGCACAATAAATTAGGAGAGTTACACAGCACCCAGCAAACACGCAAGTGAAACTAATAAAAATCATGTAAAAAAGAACCCCTTCGATTACCTTAAAAGTAAATTGTTCGGAAATTCAGGAGAAGTACTCCTTTTTAGCAACAAAAATGTATGAAAAAAATTTGGGTTTCCTAGACGATACGCAGGCAGTCAAAATTAGAACACTTCTTCGAAATCTGATGAAAAGAAGTTTTTTTTCTGTTTTTATTAATAAATCAAAAGAATCATCCTCAAAATATTTCGTGAAAGTTTTTGAAATATATTCAGTTTTATCTACCATTTACCGCAAAGTAATTGATTATGTGCTGCTCCACCACACATACAACTACACATCATCACTTACACGATACGAGACTTAAAAAGTTGCATGTTTTCATAAAAACTTTTCAAATATTCAGCACAAACGCAATAAACAAATACAAGTACGAAAACTTTTTCACAAAACAAATCAACGAAAATAAATCCACTCTCAAGTTTTTATTTAGAATAAAAATATTTGCTCGTGAACGGTGTATATGATTACAAGTTTAAAAAAACCTCAAAAATATGTTGGAAATTGAAAAATAAAAAAGAAAATCAAGTGTTTGAACAAAAAGAAGCTCGTGTATTTGATACACAGAAAGAAACTGTAGTTGCATCCACGTAATACTTGTTCATAAAGGAAAATGTGAATAAGAGGCAGACACTTTGTTGTAATTGTTGTTGTTTGCTTGTGTATATGCTGGCATTTCAGTTGCTCGTTCATACCAAATCATGAGTGGAAAATCAAATATTAAAAAAAACAGTTCTTTGCTTAAGCACAAATTGTCTAAAACCAATTGAGAATTGCATAAGAAAAGTTACTGAAAATACAAGAGAGTTTTATTACTTTTATGATCCATTTAATTTGGTTGGTATTGAAAATTCTACGCATAACAAAAACTTAATTTAAATTCATTAAATTATTATTTCTTAAACATGCAGAAATATGTTGCAACAGTTGTTGTTGTTGTTGTTTGTTTTTTGTTTGTGTGCATGCACGAGCATGTACTTCTTAAAATGTGTTAATATATCGCAGCAGTATTTGCTTGCCTGTACCGGCCATATTTTTTACTGTTTTCTCTACTTCAACATCCTTTTTCTGTTACGTGATTGATTGAAGACATATAAAACGGAAGAAGTGGTTAAATTAATTTTCTTTAATTAATTTAATACTGAACGATTTTTATTCCACTTTTTCTGAATTTTTTTTTAGCTTCTTTGTTTGTTCTTTCTATTGGTTGGCAAATAGAGTAACCAGTCGTCTGGTTCAAAGCCACTTAATTCACGCCGCCATGGATTGAATCGCTGCTAAAATGTGTTGTTTTAGATAGACTTTTTTATGTTTCTTCAATAGAAATTCTGTCGAAAAGTTATTTATTTGTTATGTTAATCAATTTTGATAAAAAATTTCAATCAATTTTCTTTATATATAATTAATAGCAAAAGCAAAATTTTAAGAGTTACTTAGAGATATCAATTGACTACAATTCTCTTAGTATTTAACCCGCAAGAGAAGGAAGCGTAAAACCTTATTGAAATAGTTCTTCATTTAAATTAAAATATTTTCAAAAACGTTTCTTAGTAACATTTAAATGTTTTACAAAAATAAAATTTTATTTAAATATATAAAAAAGTGAAAGAATAATCAGTTGAGATAATATTTTTGGTTCGAACTTGTCAGTTGTTTAAATGTGACAAAAATCCATTCTCAAACTAGAGCGATTTAAATGGGTTTGAACGCAGGTTTTTGCCAAAACTTCATAGTTAAACGATACCGGCCCAGGTCTACTGTCTTGCGGGTAACCGAACCTACAACTAGTTTGACGCGACTTCCATGAAATTCGGTCAGAGGATAATATTTTTACAAAATAGTTTTGTTGAAACAAACATTTTCCAAGTAATTTTAGGAGGTTTCACGAAATGCAACCTTGTTCCTGTCTGTGTTAAGTTGAGTGCTGCCAAGTTATATGTTGAAAACATCTGATCGTGTTTGAAGAATTCACAGAAAAATCCATGACATCCGAATGCGCATGATTTCAAATAATGTCTGAATGACTTCCAATCATTAATTAATTCACTTTGAATAATTATTTTTATAGTTTTAAGAAATATTCGTTTGCAAAAAATAAAAAAATTTATGTGTTAAAGCGAAGTGTACACATTTTTATCTTTTGATACAATCAAAAACAGCTGGAGTACAGTTTGTGACTAAAGTGTTGCCAAAACTAAAGAAACAAGTAACAATAATATATGTTTTTTTTCTATGAAAGATTTAATTTCAAACGATAAAATTTACATGACAATCTGTGTGTTTAAATCTGAATTTATTAAATTTACAGAGTGATTATTAATTTTTTAATTAAATCTTATTATTTTAATTTTCAGTGTGAAACTACTTTTATTTTAAATATCATAAAATCGGTGAATTTGCCGAACTCGCTGAGTTTAGTTTTTCAATATCTCAAAAACTATTTTGTACACAAAAGACTACGTCGTTTTTGGAATTTTATGAATGCGAAACATTGACATTTTTTAAATAAATTTGATCAAGGAACTTTTATAATTCTGAAGGGCATTTCTTTTTCAATATTAACAAAAAAATAGAGTTATTTAAAGATCCTGAAACTTTTTAATGTCCTTTTTGAAATACAAATTTTTAAGACCATTTTTGTGTCATTAAATATTGTCACAGTATATTTTCTCCACTGAACTTAATAAATCAATTTATCCTTGACGAAACATTGGGAAGTATTGAAAATTAATTTTTTTAAAGTCGGAAACAAATTTTAATTTAAAAAAGCAACAAAACATATATACATTTATTTTTATGAGAGATTCCATTTATTGTGTTCAAATTTACTTGACAATCTGTGTGCTAAAATATGAATTTATTATATTTTCACATCGAAGACTTATAATTTTATTATTAAAACCAGATTTTAACTTTCAGTGTGAAAATAATTTTATTCTATATATCTGAATTCAGTATCTTCAACAACAGTCGGCGCTATACTTAAAAAAAAAATTGTGCAAAACTTTTCTATATTTTCAAAACTTGGAATATATTATTTAAAACAAACAAAAATTATAGAAATTGTATTTAATATTTTGTAACTAAAAATAGTTCCTTTTAAATGACATGAGAGTCATATTTTTAAATAAGTTGGTTTTTAATGTCACGGAGGCCTGGATTTCTTCTGTAAACTCTTCTTAAATCTTTTGAAAGATTAAAAAAAAAATTATGTAAATAAATAAGTCATTATCCTAAAATATATATATTTAAAAATGTTTTGATTATTTAAATTCTCAAAAATTCCAAACTTTGGAGGTATTCAATAATACCAAAATATTTGAATTTGTATCTTATATAAGGTGTTTTTTTATAGAATGATACAACTTTGAGTTGGCATCACTGCTTTATTTGGCCACATATTTAACAGCTGATAGTTGCATTTTGGTTAACTTACTTTGTCATTTTATTATAAATCGACTTACACCAGAGTAAAGTAAGCAAATTATAGAAATTTTTAATCAAAATAATCTTTCTGTTCGTCAAACTTATCGTGCACTTCGTCTATTAAAAATTTTATTTTCCGATGAAGCCCATTTTTGGTTGAATGGTTACGTAAATAAACAGAATTGTCGCATTTGAAGTGAGGAGAATCCACTAGCTTGTGTCGAAACACCATTGCATCCACAGAAAATTACTGTTTGGTGCGCTTTATGGGCTGGCGGAGTCATTGGTCCATATGTCTTCAACAACGATGATGGTCAGAATGTTACTGTTTGTGAAAATCTGTGTTCCAGATTGCGCCTTGTACGCGCCAGCCGTGGCTGCCCCATGGCCGAGATCATATTTAAACATGAATGTCATAAAATTTTCTATCCAATAAAGACCTTTTTATTGATATAAAAAATATATTAATATGTTTTCTTAGGATTTAAACTTGTATCACTCTATAAAAAACATCCATTATTTTATAACCCCAAAATACCATCTAAAATAATATGAAAATCATTTTTAGTTACGATGTCGTGTTCCAGATAATGAAAGAACAAGATTAAAGATTTCTGTGTGAAAGAACAATTAATATGATACAACTTCGGCAAAAAAAGGGAAATTATAATTTAAAAATAAATACAACGTTTGAGAGTCTACATCGTTTCTAACTCCTTGTCTATTTGTCATGGAATAGCCCATATAATATATGCGCTTAATTTTTGGATATAAGAGTTTCAGTTGTAAATGTTTTGTTACAAAAAAAAATCATATTAAATCGTTCAACAGTAGCCAGTCTTCGATTACATGACGCCGGCATTATTTTAATTCTTTTTTTTTTTTTTTTTTTTGTTTTTTCTTTGTTTTCGTTCAATCACCGACACTGATATTCCACTTTGACTGTTCTCTCCGCTGGTAAACATTCATTATATTTATTCTACACTTTATTGATTGTGTGGTATAAATTTTCCAGGATAAAGTTTTAATTTACTTTAGAGGACTCGATAATACACGCACACACCCACACACACTTGCAGCACAAATAAGCAACCATTTAAACTACAACAGATGCACAAATAAAGCAAAGTGTGTGTGTTAGTGTGAGTGTGAGTGTGTGTGTGTGAGTATATATATCTCATAGAATACCCAACCATAAAATAATACAACAAATTGTGGAAAAAGCAGGGAGAAAATTAGTTGCAAATAACAGTGGGAAAGAGAAGCAAAAATAAAACAAGAAAGAAAAAAGAATTTATATAGAATTGGAATCGAATGATTACAATTTGCAATTGAATATTGATGATGACTAACTAATGCTGGCCAATAGCAACATTATTACCAACATTATCCTCATGGCACATGCACATGCACACGCACACGCGCACGCACACGTACACGCACTTGGGCAAAACCATTGACTCTTTCTTTTTCTATTCCTGCCACTATCAAGATGATGGGCATTACGAGCGACACGAAGAGAACCAGCTCTTTGAGTGGCAGACAGAAAATATTATTGCCTTCATTATTGCCTTTAATTTTCATCATTAAACGTAGAAAAAGCGAAGCAGTTTCATTTCATTTCACTCTATTAATGGGATTCTTCGTCATTTCTTTGTGCTGTAAAAGTTTCCTGCTACACTATCGTCGATTTGATATCGTTATCATGCAGGAAATTCAAAGAAGTTGAAAAGAAATGTTTCCATGTGCTGCCTTCAACGAGGCCTAAAAGGATGGCCCCTGTCTTTTTATTTTTGTTGTCTTTCTTCTCCGAACTGGCAATCATCAGTTTGAGATTTTTTTGTGCTTTTCTTCGACTGTGCGAATTCGCAAGATTATTCAAGGACTGTGATCATTCAATACCAGGAAATAATTCTGCGTTTGTGTTACAATTTGTTGAGCAACTTTTGATGGCCAGATGCTGTAGGACGAAGGAAAAGTTGCAACAAACAAACGTCTTAAATTCTAAAGGTGTTATTCAAAAATTATTATTCAATTTAAAGTTGCTCCAAAGTATGGATTTTGTATGGCTCAAGTACCTTTAAAGCGTTCATTAACTTTAGCAAACGTTTGTGAATTAGCACGTTTGTATTTCAAAATTTTATGAAAATGATATCTTATGATCAGAGAAAACACACTAAGGCTATTTTAACGGCCGAAAATGATGGCAATTTTAAAGTCAATCCTTATCAGGATCTTTAATTTAGAAAATACTTCAGAAAAGTATTTATATTTCTATGTTAAATCGAATTAAGTTCATGGGCTAACTGTTCGAAATTAATTAAAATCTCAGAAAGACATGATGATAAATATTCCAAGGCACAACGGAAAGTCAACATCAGTTTTATTCAACTTACACAGCAGAGCAGAACAGCTGTTTTCGAAAGTCGCAACACATTAGCGCTCATGTGTATATTGTGTTTGTCACCACTTTTTACGTGGCTTAGTTGAATGTGATAACACTTCCTATTTACACAAATTTTATTGTTTTTTTATTTATATTTCATTGTTTGAATAAATTTGTTTTATATTTTTTTAAAGGCATCCCCTTTCGAATGGTATAAAAGGAGGAGATTCATTAGGACAAGTCACATACAGCGAATTCTCTGGAGGCTCGGGGGCACAGTAGATATTTGCGCGACATTTGCCATCTTAAGTTTCATATTTGAAATCAACTACAGACTCCTGCCAAATATCGCTCATAATTATTAATAATTTATATTCATAAAATTATTTGATATAAATCTTTTATTAATGGTTTTTAGCTCTATTATAATTTTAGAAATAAAAATATTTTTTTTAATAAAAAATATTTTTATAAATTAAAATCGTTTTTTTTTTAAATAAAATTCGATTTATAAATAAAACATTTTTTATAAATAAAAATTAAATACTTAGAAATAACTTCTTGATCAATCATCTGGATGTTGATGGGGACAAGTAACGGGTGTTTTTTATAAAGTGACTCAAATTTATAGCATTAACAAAACAAGGAAATATAATTTTTATATCAATGAAACGGGCTTTACTTGAAAGAAGATTTTATGAAATTAATATTTGAATATGATTCCTTCCATGTCGCCGCCACGGCTAACGCGTAAAAGTCGAGGCGCATTCCGGAACACCAATTTCAAACAACTTTTCGCAGCATCTGCGGTCGTATTCAGCCGAACGTTGATTTCCCAACGTTCAACTTTTTGTGGTTTATCGATGAAGACAAGTGACTTAACGGAACTAAAAAGACAGCAATCCAATAGGGTTAAATCACACGATATTGGTGGCCAATTAATTGAAATTATCTTTCCATAAAAACTTTCTTTGGATAAATAAATTGTAGCTCCATCCCTGTTGGAACCACATGTTAGCAACAATAAGATTGAGGTACGAAAAAGATTTCGAAATATGTTCCTGCACCCTTCTCCATTCACAGTAACACTCTGACCATCATCATTTTAAAAGGCTTACGGGCCAATGACTCTGCCATCTTATAGAGTGCATCCAACAGTAATTTTCTGTGGAAGTAAATGGTAATTCCACAAAAGCTTGTGGATTCTCCCCTTTCCAAATGCTGCTTACTTTTGTAACCATTCAATCAGGATTCGGCTTCTTGGGAAAATAAAATTTTGAATGCGTGAATTTGAGGACCAGAACAATTATTTTGATTAAAAATTTCAACAATGTGCCCGCTGTGCTCTGGTGCAACACGCTTCATAATGAAATTTCAAGGCAACTGTTGGCTGTTAAGTGGGTGGTCACTCTGTACTTTTCCAAAAATGACTTCCAATTTTATTTAACACTTTTAGTTCTCTACTCTATTTGATTCCACTCCTCATTTTCTATGTTCTTCTTTCAATTAGTTTTTCAATAATTTCAATCGCACTCGCAGCGATTGAATTATTTATTGATTGACACCACAATCGATTACAATTGATACATAAACAACGAAATGAACAATGAAATTGCAAATTATATAATTTCAATTATTTGGTCGTTCACTTCTCAAGTCATACGCTGTTGCATGGCAACTATTCCAACTGCCTCTATAACGCCTCTGTGTCGTGCACCGTGTCCGTTTATATAATATATACAATTATTGTCACACGCTGTCGCTTTTAGGGGTTATTTCAACAGCCAAGAAAGAATAATAGGGAATATAAAGACATGCAAAGGACGGCTGCATAAAATTATCATTAAAATAAACGTCCTTCTTATCATCACCGCCACCATCATCATCAATTTGGTCATTTTAGTACCAGCGGCTGGTTATCAGAAGTGCTTTTTATTGCTTTTCATTGTGATTGTGTTTTATGGAATACATGTTCGTGCATGCACACACATACACACATACATCTTCTTACATTCTTTCCCACATTTCTTTTAATGTGATTTAATTATGCTCTTGACAGATTTATGACAACCGCGTTTGATTAGTAACAGTTAACATTTTTAAAGGCCTAATTTATTACAAAATATAAAAATGGGTTATAACAGTCTAATAAACAAACCCGTTCTGATAATTCTCAGGTATTATTATCCAGAGACTTCTGGCTTAATACGGCTTGCTTGAAAGTAGTCTAATCTGAAGGTCCAATTTTTCCTGACATTTTTCAGAAGGTGTAGCCGTATATCGGCCAAATGTTGCCTTTCAAGTAGTCAACCCTATCGGGATTCTCGTGACAGCATTTCTTTTTCTGTGTGTGGGAGTGGTGAAAAGGAAATATATTCCGTTTCTATTCCCTTTTCGCTCCTTCTCGGCATAAATAAACTCAAGAATTGCTGCAACAAAAATACTAAGTTTGGAGCGGGACCAAATTAAATGTAAATCACTCAACAGCTGGCAAATTGGAAATAAATGCTGTCAACTTAAAGTTTTATATCACTATCAAAAATACTCTCTAGAAGCAGGAAGTGATTTTGATCAACGCCTAAATGTCCTTAAGGATTAAATAGTTATGGAGTTATTCACTTTTATCCAAAAAACTTTTTATTTAATTTTGAAATCTCTTTAAGCAGAAGGAGTCAAAAATATTACCTGCTCTGTATGAGGGGAGCGTTTTCCCCTGAATGTATTAAGAAAAAGGAATACGAATTTAAAAAAATTGCTGAGATCCGTGACATAAAAGAGAATTTAAATTTTAGAAAAACTATTCTCAAAATTATTATTGAAAGCTGCATAAATATTTTGCTTCAAAAAATCAAAACGAAACTCTTTAACTTTTCAGTTGAAACTTTTTGAAAGATTTCAAAAGATTTTACAATACAAGAAATATGAAACTACTTTTGCTAACTTGTTGTTGTTTTTTCTTATTTCATTTCAGGTAATAATTTTGTAATAAAACGTGACTGAGCTTTTACATAACATTTTCAAAGGTAACGCATTTTGTTAATTATAATTAAATAACTCTTTTAAAATTTATAATTATCCAATTGTCAGGCGCGCATCCATTTAAACAGAAGTGATCTTCGACGCTGAATAAAATTCGCACGATAAGAATTTCCAATAGAACCATAATTTTCGAAATGAATTTACACAATTCGAAAACGTTACTCAGGTGTCAGTCTATTCGTGTTGAAATGCCAAAACATGATTCACTTGACAGCTGAAAAAGGGATATCAACTTAAAGTTTTATACTTAAATAAGAATTTCTTTAAAGAGAAACCCTTTAAAAGGAATTGCGCGATAAAAGAGATAAATTAATATTTTATGTTTGCAAAAACTTCACTCACTACGCTCAAGTAACAACGAGATAAAATTAAATGATTATCCTGGTAAAAATGAATTCAAGGAATTCCGCATTATCGATTTGAAGGTTCTGCCATTTTATTTATTCTGACGCAACAGCATTTTTAAAAATCCCACCAATTAAAAGTTTGTTGGTTTATTAGTAAGAATGACTATTTTAGTTTTGTATATGCGCGGAATTTTAAAATGGATGCATAATCCGGATCTAAATAATGACGGGATTTTTTTCGCAGTACAAAGTTGCTAACGGAGTACAACTAAATTCCCACGATTTACAAAAGCCACATTTGAGTTTTCGTTGGAATACTGTGAAAGCACTAATGAAACGTCAGAATTGAAAGGAAATATTTATAGTTAAAACGTAAACTCCGCACAACATCATGCAACAAAAATAACCGTGGCAACTGAAATGTTTTCAAACTAATTTTTAGAGTGAAAAAAAAACTTTAAACAAAATATTCCTGTAGTTAAATCTTTTTCGTTTTGATTTTTATGGAAATTAAAAATAATAAATCGCGCACATCAAGTTATTTGTTTTGATGTTAAAAAACTTTTTTGTGGTAGACATGCAGCGAATGGACAAAAAAAGTTAAGCGAAAGAGACAGGAAGCAACGAACGGGACTAATTAGTTTGTTGCGCAACGGGTTAAGGAGACTTTGGAAACTACTTCAGCTAATATTTGTCCCAGCAGATTGGAAGCAGACTTTGTACTAAATCGAAGAACTTCATTGTATTCAGACTAAAGAGGATAAGAAAAGGAGTGTCAGCATGAAAGCATTTTTTATTTGAATAAAAAAATAACAAAATCTTTTTTAAGTGGTTGTGATTTTTTTATTGGGTTGTGTGGAAGGCCTGTTCTGATAAGGTACTAAATAAAATATCCGTCAATTGGCCTCCACGGCTGTGCTCACAGGCTAGTACTCTTTTATTGGAATTTTCCAAGACTTTTTCACAGATCACAATCTTCATCATGAAGCTGGTTGCTGGGGCAATCATTTCTTTTGAGGATTTTCTAGGCCCCAAACATTTTTTAGACAAATAATTTGAAGTTCTTGAAGTTTTTAAAAGTATTAAGACTTCCATACGTCAGGTCAATGCACAACAGGGATTTTTTGCACAACAGGGAGTTTTTATAATAGTGCCTCCGTTGATGCAACTCTGAGCGCAGAAATGCAATTCTGCTCCAAATCCTTTATATTTTTAACTTTTATTTAGTTTTCTTATTATTATTATTATTATTATTATTATTATTATTATTATTATTATTATTGAATTGTTTTTTCAAAACCTGCACAACTTTTTCAGTCTAAATATTTGATGGCCTCTGCTGCTCCGTGTCAGTCAACATAACATCTCTTTGGCAATTATATTTTAGGAGTAGCCAGTCCCCAGATCGTTTAATTTCTTGCAAGACTTTTGCGTCCTACTCGCACTATTTCACTTACGGCTCTTTTGAGAGATTTTTCAACTCTATTGCCGCTTCTACTTTGCAGGCATAAATCGTGTACAATCTCAATTCTTTAAGAGCATATTTTTGATGAATCCTTCAATGGAAACCTGTCATGTTACAAATGCAACGAACAACAACATTGACGAAATGTTTCACCCACATTGACTTTAATCATATATGAAACTATTTCTGTACAAAAGGATATTTGCATTATTGTTAAATTGCCTGTATTAGGGAGGTAACCACACACCTTTATCCCACAGCATACCGATGCTCAGACATATTGAAATTTTTTGAAGCTGAAGGTTGTCCCAATAGCTCTATGCTTATGGATTCTTCGCTAAAGAGAATCGCCCTAAAAGAGTCGAAAACACTATCTGATTCGATTTAAAAGTTCAGTATTCTTGAGGGCAAAAAATATCACTTTTATCAAATTTTTTCTTTCACGATTCCTCACGAACGGATTAACAGATTTTGGCCTAGTTTTCTGTGGTCGGTTTTCATGAAATTTATCTGTGAAGCCATTTAATAGTAATTAAAAAAAAGAACGTTCTGAAAAATGGTCTGGTAAATTCTTATTGTTCTGGAAATCAGTTTCCAGTTGATCGTAAAGTCGCTTCAGCGTAAATTGATGCTTGTCTTTTGGTGGCGAATAGAGTGTTCTGAGAAGTGCCCCATCCAGGATAGTCGGGGGCTCCAATTCAAGCTGGCAAATGGCCCCCCAAATATGTAATTAAACTTCCCCAAATATGTAATTTCACTTTGGCGATCATTATGACTGTTAGTAAATTGATCTGTGAAGCCATTTAAAAGTTATTTAAAATAAAACCGCTCTGAAAAATGGTCTTTTCTAAGTTTTTCTTACTATCTTGAAATTTACCGTTTCGAATCCCTTCAAATACGAAGTCGAAGCCCAGGATTGCTACCAGTTTGGTTTGATTCGCTACAGCCGTTCAATAGCTCTCACTCACACATAAACTTCCATACACATACACACATGCATATACTCATAAACCCACGTATACAGGCTATCAGAATTCACCAGGGAAGTTTCTTAGGACCACAAAATTTGCAGATCTGATATGAACACGATTTTTCAAAACAGGACAGAACCTCTCGATTTTTTTCAACTTTTTAATTTTCCTAGCGAGAAGTTAAGATAATATATTGACGATATCGCTACTCATAGATATTGAATTAGAGTTTAAATTTATATTACAAAATCGTTAAAAAAGCAACTTTTTATTACACAAAATTACAAATCGAGAGATAATTAATATTTAAAATTAATATGAATGAGAGTTTATAATAATTTGATGCTTTTGCAAAATAGAAAATAAGAAATTAATTTACAAAATAAAAGCAAAAGATCTGATCTTATTATCTGGCGATTTCAATAAAATTTTTAATCGCTGTTTGAGTTATTTGTGCCAAAAAAAAAAAGAGTTTCAGAAGACTGTATGTCGGCTAAGATGAAATAGCAACGACATCGCGGTAATGGCATCCACATCGGCTACTTCCCTAATCTGCAGGTCGGCAGGGATGCCTTTATTAACAGTCAAAACGAAAAAACTTTGTTAAATTTTTTGCTCATTGGCAACATAAAAAAAGCAGCCAATTATGTCACAGTTTTGCAACAAAGTTAAATTCACAATTATTAAGTTAAACAGTTTCCAGTTAATCCAACAAAATGAACAATTTTCAAGCCAAAAAATTTACGTTTTTTAATAACGATAAAAAAGGATTTTTTTTTTTAATTTCTATATTGTTTTTTCAGCATCAGTGAAATTTCTTTGCTGCTTCTACATCAGACATTACAGATGATGCAATGACACTTTGATCGTCATTGTCGTCATCATAAAGTCATTTGCAACAGCAACATCATTATTATTGTTGTCATCATTATCATCATTATCCTCTTCAATGTAGTGATTGTCGCCCAGCATTTAGTTGCATATTTACCTTCAGTATTATTAACGTCGTCAACTCCTGGTGAAATCATGCAACTGTAACCGATTTATTTACTTAACTGACCTGCTCATGCTGCTGCATATAATAATTTAAAAAAAAAAATCATATACGAACAATTTATCGGTAAAAAGCAGCATTTAATTCTATGCTGTACAACGCCAGAGGTGTTTAACTCAATGCTATTTTCCACCGAATTGCTCTGCTTCTCCGTCAACATTTTTGTAATTTTATTTTATGTTATTTTTTTATTTTTTTTAATTATATTGATGTGTTGTGATTTAATGCCAGCATGTAAATGTGATATGAGCGGACAGCAGAGAGATTCCTTGGAAATTGGTGGGATATATTGGCTAAATTGCATGCAATTTTTATATAAAAAGTTTCCATTTCTTTTTTTTTTTTGTACTTCTTTCGAATTATTAAAATAACAATTTCAAGTTAATTAAATGCCAAAGAGATATTTTTATATTAAAAATGCTGTCAGAACTATTTTTGCAGTGTGTTTAAATTTTATAACTTTTAAAAAATTACCAAGAAAAGAACGACATTTCAAAGAAATAAGTTGCAAACGTCTGTAGGCACTCGTAAGTCCATAAAGAAAATTATTATCTAAATAGGACTCGTTCAGTTGAGTCGGACAAAAATGTTGTCCAGACAAATTTGTCGGACATAAGGAATAAAAGAGTTGCAGCTCTGGAAAAACAGCAGAAAGAATGTGCAATATTTGAAATGAAACTAATCAGGGTTGGAAAATTTCGCATTTACTAAAAGTGATTTCTAAATTAATATAAAAATAATTGATTCTCATACAATTCCGTTCAATATCTGATTTCATTCCAACAAAAATCTAATATTTTTATCACAATGAAATAGTTCTAATAAACTGAATGGAACACGAGATTTTTTTTTTTTTATCGGCAAACCGAACGAATGTGGCCACCATCGGGAGAATGGCGATCGAATCTCAGTGAACGTATCCTGTATAAAATTTGAAAACTCCCACCCGTGCACGCCTGCTCAGTTCGTTTTCCGGGAAACACTGGTGTTGTTCACGATAGCGAAAATACTTCAAGCACTTACCCAGAATGGATATCGGAGTTTTGGTGGTCAGAAATCGAAGACATGGACCTGGAGGATGTGCAGTTCCAATAAAATGGTATCACTTGTTACACAGCCAAGGGAATAATTCAAGTAAACTACTTAAAATGTGGTAATAAACGAAAATACACATTAATAATGATGATAAAAGTGTAGCGGCTTTCGAAAACATCTGCTCTGCTCTGAATTGGTGTTGTGCTTTGGAATATTTATTGTGTTGTTTTAAATCAAAAACATGTTTTAAATTATATATAAAATAATTATTTTAAGACTTGTTTCCGAAATAAGTTTTTTAAATGCTTTAATAAATTATGAGGAGATCATTTGCACCGTAATCCGCAAGTCAATCTTGTTTTATAAACCATAACCCCACCATAATATATTTTGCACACGATTTGCAACTAACGAGAAGTTTTATATCAACCCAAAATCAATAAAAATAATTCTGCTGCAATTTGTCGCAGGGAGATCAATAAAAAAAAACGATATAATTATATATGCTGGGGTTCACCTGATAACAGCCATTCATTCCACACCTGCAGTTCTCATAGGGAATAAGGACACTGACCTGGTGATTCTCTACAATAATATAAATTATTTTTAATAAAAATCAGATAGCGAATATGATCTACGAAAGCTTCCGATAACATTCACATTTCGTTAAGATTTGAATCTTTGAACCATTTTGACTTTCACAATTTTTTAATAACTTTTTGGAAAGTTTTGTTGAAGTAACTACTTTTCAGGTGATTGACGAAAATCTTTCTTAAATGTAAATAAAAGTCCTTTTAGTTACAGTTTTTCCTGACGTTTGGAACATGTTTTGTCTACTTTTTGAAGGGGACGTCTATTTCAATTAATAAAATAAAAAAATAAAAATATTTAAAGATATTAAATAAATTATTTAATATCTAGTATCTTTTCTAGTATCTAGAATATTATGGTGATAATAAATTATTTATCTTAATTTCAAATTGTTTAAACATATAAATCAAAAGGATATTTAAATACGTCTTAGAAAGTTTTCATTTTATAAGTACAAGATGTTTTATTATGATAATCATCGCTGCTGCGTTTGGAAACTTTTGATAGTGGCCTCTGTTAATGATCTGCAACTTACGAGAAGTATTATATCAACCGAAAACGAATAAATATTTTTCTGTTACACAGTGTTTGTTTTATATACATCTTAGCATTTCTAATCAATATATTTTTAATTTTAATTATGTGCTGATTCTTTTTTCCCAAAATCTTACTAAAAATTTCAAACTGATCTTGTTATGACTTTGATATTTGTTCTAGGCTTCTCACTTATTAAAGTGAAAATTTTAAATAAATGTCTTTAGTTGTTCTAAGAAATGCTGGGTAAAGGTTTACTGATGATCTGCATTCGCCCCAGTGAAATTCGCATAGAAACTAAATAAAATCCCTCAATTGATCACTTTGAATTTTTTAATAAGGTTTTGGGACAAAAAGAATCAACACATAATTCAAATTAAAGAGGTTTAAAAAACGACAATTCTCCCAAATATGTGCTAACTTAAAAATATGTCTTGGTTAAAGAGTTTTTTGTATAAACGGAGATTCTTTTATGCGAACAAATTTACTTTAGTAGTGAATACCTTAGAGAACGATTTCGACTGCGTACGACGATTTCGAATACGAAATGCTGCCGTATTTCAATCACCTGCAGTGTTGCAAAAGCACAGTATGCATCACTGGTATTGTAGCATAAATTCACGAAATGGACCTGGAGGATGTGTGGTTCCAACAGGGTGATGCCATTTCACATACAGCCAACAAAATAAAGGCTTCTTTAAGCAAGAAATTCAGTAGCCGTGTTATCTCACATCGTGGCGATGTCATTTTCCGCCGCGATCATGTAATTTGACACGGAAGGATTTTATCTTTGGTGCTATTGAATAGAAAATGTGTACTTTAATAAGCCAAGAATAATGAAAGAGCTGCTGCTTGTAACTCCTTCCAATGTGACATGGTCTCTGAATTTCCATAGTCTATAGACGATCTCATTTATTTCAAAATTGGCCTCATTGAAATGAAGCGTTTTTTATTCCTGCTAATTCCAGTCATCCCGTGAGTTGTCTTTTTGTGTCTTCTTGACCACTCCCCTCCTTCCTACTTCTGGCACTTTGTCCTGCGTATGTAGAGGTCATCCAACCCAACAAACTTATAAATAAAAAGAAATTGTTTATTTCATTGATGAGAGTTTGTGAACTGAATAGCCAGCTTTTATCCGCATTCGACTGTATTTCGATTCCAATAAATTGTGGAAAATTTTGAAATTTCCCAAAAAAAACCCACGTTTGGAGTTTATCAACTTTGTAAGTAGTTGCGTTTCACTGATCGCCTTTAAAAAACGGAAAGAAACGTAAATAATAAAATATCAAACTATGCCTGCAATCGAATGCTGTCACAATAATTATTAAATTATATGTGTTGCGTATGTGGTTCTCCAATTATATGGTTTTCCACCGAAACTTGCTCAAGCACATTTCCTGTCGCTGTTTCATTAGTTGCATGTGCCTGCTTTTGTCTCCCAACTCGTATGTTCGCGTACATGCCTCCATAAATGGCTGTTTCTATGTTCGTTTGTCTTGACAGAAGAAAAGGGCAAACAACTTTTGCTGACATTGGAAAACTGAATTCGCATTGAAATTGTATCTCTATAGGAAAATTGAAAATGATTGCGGCCCTGAATGTTGATGAAAGTTTTAATTGTTAATGTTTAACAAACGCAAAACACTCGTACGAAAATGTATGTGCTCACCTCATACTTGTTGTTGGTTGTGAGTGGCGGAGCGCGGAGGGGAGAGGAGGGGCAGGTCGCATTGTAGCGATGTGGCAAATTCCTACATGACCTCTGCTGCAAATGATAAACTTTGTTGTTCAGTTTTCCAACTTTTGCAATGACGCACAATTGGCGTGTGCTCTTCTTTATGTTCGATTTTGTGGCGAAATCTTTTACAACAGTTTCGTTTTATAAATACGAAAGTTGTCTCATTTGGTGTGCTTTTTGATTCAACTTTCATTTCCTCTTGTTGCCATCGCTATTCTCTATTCGAATTGCCACAATATTTAAGAAAACTTGGTGCAGCTTAACTGCTTCATGTTACAACGAGCAGCAGCAGCAGCAGCAGACACTGAAAGTATGAGCAACTCAGCCAGGATTTTTTATTCCTTTTTTTTTCTTTTATTTACTCGAGGAGGCGAAACTCAGGGAGAAAAGAATTTCTTGCAAGATAGAGCTCATGTATTTTGAATTCGTTGTATTTGTTCAGAAAAACTTTGCATATGCCAGCATTTGTTGTGCCAACCATTTTTGCACAGGAGATAATTTTACTTTTCTATAGAGTCGTTCCTAGTAAATACTTTTTGAATTGTGCATTTACAAGAGGAAAATTAATTCGTTCACAAGGTAAATAAAAGTGTTGACAATTGAGCGCGTTTCCGGTAGAAATTTATGACTGATTGATTGTTAGAAACCGATCGGTTAAACAATTAATCATGCAACTCTAAGAAATAAGCCAAGACCTCTCTTGCTTAATCTGTCTGTTTTTCCACCAGCTGAACTAAGACTTTGCAAAGAAAACTTTCCCAGTGGAAAAGGATTCAAAGTTAGGCCCAAAGCCCGCTTTTGTCTGTTTTTTGCTAAACATGAAACCTGCATGAAGCACTCGAATCACCAGACGAAAAATTGATCGTTGAAAACACACTTAAACAAATTTGGGACAATTTGCGATTTATATTCCCATACAAATATCAAAGCATTATCTTGCGAATTTCAGGATTTCTTCAATGCCGGTCTCGATAAAAATATAGCGTCCTTCCAATTTGATCTGGTGTCAAGCGTCGAAAATTTTGTCGTCATTCAGTGAAACAGAGGACGAGTTGTAATAAATTTCCTTTTGTTTTTTACCCTCCTTAGATTTTCATAATAATTATTTATTAATTCCATGGAAGGCCCTATAAATAGTTATATCCTAATCGTTAATTTAATCGGTGGGAGAAGTTTTCGAAAAATCAACGGACATTGAAGTTGCCTTAAGTTAATGAACTCTTTGCCACAAAGTTTTTACTAAAATTTAATTGAATTTTTATATGATTCAACATTTTATTAGATCTCGATTTTCTGTGTTCCCGGAAAACTTTTGCCTTCTGAACGGCTTCAGCGAATGTCTTGCAAGTTTTCTGTGAATGGGAATTCCTTTAGATCGATAGATTTTGAGAAATCTGAAAATAAGTTTAAATTTTTTTTTTTTTTTTTTTTTTAAAAAGCTTTTAAAAGTTTTCACCAATTGAATTCACAGAATGACCACGTTCATCACCGCTAACGGGGTGAAAGCCAGTCGATTGTGTAGTGAGATATTGTGCGAAACTCAATTGGACAAAAGCGATTTGTTGAAAAAACTTTAAAATTCGGTACATAAAAAATTGACATTCTAGAGCTCGAAAAATTATATCAATCACATGAGAATCACACGCGAATCACATGCAAATCACATGCGAATCAGTTGATTCATTTAAATATTATGTTGAAAACTATAATAAATCAAAAGATTTTTTTTTTTTAAGAACCATGGCACGAAACATTTTTTATATGGGCCATAAACAAAATAGTTAAATGGCAGGCAAACCAGGGACATAAGGAATTTTTGCTACAATCGGTTCGGTACAATTCTCGTATCCTTTTTCATATTAAAATTGCAACATATGGAAACTGTTACCATATTTAAATAAAACCCTTAGAAAGTTGAAACAGCACTGATGTTAAGTGCACCGGCTTTTGAAAACAGCTGTTCTGCTGTGGAAGTAAGACACTGCTATTCTTTCCCTTATCTATAATGTCTTTCTGAATTTGAAATTTTTTTCTGGCCTGTCAGAATTGAGTTTAATGCAGGAACTCCAACTCTTTAGAGTTACTTGCAATGAAAAGTAGGATATTTTTTTTTTGTGCGTCTTTCTTATCATAAGAACTTTTTTAATTACTTTTTGTATAAGACACTTTTAAATGAAGTAAATTTAATTAAAAGTATCTTTTTGAAAATACGTAAGCTAAAAAAGTACTCTTTTAAATTAATTAAGGGATAAAAGAAGACCGGAAAGGGACACAATCTTACTCCTCATATTTGAGCATTTTTAAAAACTGCCCAAACGCATTCGAGAAAACTCACAATTACATAGAAGACTACAAAAAGAGTTAAAATATATTACTAATTTCCCCATTTTAATCACTAAAAGTACTTATATCAAAAGAGTACCAAACTTTTGTCATATTATTAAGTCTATATAAAGTTGTTTGCGAGATATGAAAAAAAAACGATTTTACCCTCTTGTGTCCTCTTTCACCCCCTCATTTTATATAATTTATTTCATATGAAATAAGTTCCCAATGGAATGAGACACTCCTTGATTAAAATTATATAAAGTTTTTTAAACGTAAGTCATGTGATTCAAAATCCTAAATATAAAAACTAACAAAACGAACCCCACTGTGCCTTGAAATATAGAGCAACACGTGCAAATCTAAGATTTTAATTGCAGGAAATCATCAACTTTTTTCGAATTCAAATAAGTCTTCAACTGTATTTTGAAGGTTATTTGATTACAGACTTTTAAAAGGTTGTTTCATAAGAAATAAATCACAACTTCAAAGTGAAACACGTTACGAAGAGGAAAAGACCGTGTTGTTGCGTAAGCGGTTTTGGCGATTATGGATCCTGGAAGGTTTTTCCAGTGTCCTACGCCTATTTCAGTATTGAAGAAAAATATTTGTATGTTTCATACGATATCCCACTAAAGAATTGTCTGACTTATACCCGGTTAGCGGTGTGATGGGCATGGTCATTCTGCGACATCTGCTTAAAAGCGGGACTCTTGCTTTACTTTGTCACCTTTTGCACTGGGAAACTTTAATTTGCAAAGTTTTTCTTCAGCTGCAATAAAGACAGGGAGATGAAAATTTCTTCTGATCCTTACAGGATCCATCCAGATATTGTGTATTATTTGAACATATAAATTCTTTTTCGAAATCTTCCTCGTATTCTTTAGTTTTAGTAGAAGGAAACGCTCTAGATAAGCAGCATTTGCGATGAACAAAATTACAAAGTAAAACAAAATGTGTATTTTATTTCTCTTCTCCTTTTGGAAACGCTATTATTATTATTATTATTACAACATTTCTTTCCCTCAGTTTCATATTTAGTTTGCTCATGCAATTGTTGTAGTTGCTGCAGTTGTATAACTTGTGGAAATTCATACAGATCTTAAGCATTCCCCAGCCTGTTACCATGGCTGCTAAGAAACAATTCTTCTCTCGGCAGCACGTTGTTTATTAAAGTTGTCCTGGCATTCTCTGCTGACTTTTAACCAAAAATTATAAACTTGTTAAAATCAATATAGACACAAGTTATTACATGTGTGAAAATATTCAAGATGGAAACTTTTTTTCCACAAAGCCAAACAAAAATATATATATGAAACAAAACTGAATGAGTGTGAGTGAAGATAAAGTTGTTAGAGAAGAAAAAGTTGTTAAAGAAGGAACATGTGAACAGATGTTTTAAGTATTGCAAACAGAAAAAACTTGATATATTAATCCGTATATCTCGAAAAGATTATACGAAATTGATACAACGTATTGATGACAGCAGCTTTTGTTCTTAGCAAGAAAATAATATTGACATCAAAAGATTATTGAATGCGAAGGTTAAGTAATTCGTAGAAGTAAAATGATTATTTTTTTTAAGAGATACGCGAACAAGTGACCCATAGGATTAAAAGTTTGAGTGATTAAAAAAGTTATAGATTTATGCCAACTTATGTGACATGAAACTTATTTTAAATATTTAGACGGGGTTAACGTTCAGCCTGCCAAAAGTAATCGGAGTGTGAGTTGAGAATTACAACTGCAAATTGTTATATTTTGCAAGTGTATTTAATAACTCGAATTATATTTTAAAAGTTCAGTAAATATAATAACTCTTGCTTTCAAATCCTATTCTCTCTCAAGCAAAAGTTGTACAACAATTTCGTTTATAGATATTTTGTTTCAATTTTATTTCATTTTACAAAACCTTAAAAGTAGGCTAAAACTATTGTACTTTATATTTTATTTTCGGAGCTTGATCCGGAATAATTGGAACTTCATTAAGTATCTTAATTCGAGCTGAATTAGGTCCTCCAGGAGCATTAATTTATGCCCGCTGAATTAATTAATTTGGACTTCAAATTAATAATGAAACAGAATTAAAACAAAAGATTTTTGCTTAACAGTTTGACATACAATTTTGTCAGAGAACGGCAGTCGAGATTTTAATTTTGTCAGCTTTTTTCTTATGCTTTCACTTTTCGGCACTCATTCTAACATAATTGTTACCATTTTTTAATTCATACATTTTGTCAACCAAATAAAAAGACAAATAAATTAAATAAATAAAAATACATCCGTCAGTTTTTAAAGTTCCGACATCGTTTTTTGCCTGAAATTGGAGACTTGTCCTGTTCCAACATTTCTTGGAGTTAATAAAAAACATAAATGTGAAGCATTAAAGAACTTTTTAAAGGCCTCTGTTTGGAATATAACGTGGTTGAAATGTCACCACTTCTCTGGGAGAAGCTCATTCAAAATGTTATATATTCCATGAACCTGATCGAAGGCTTGTGTCATGTTGGTTTGTCGCAACCTGCGGCTTAAGAAAACCGCACAAGCAAATTTGTTAAGTGTTCAAATTGCATGATCTCGATGGCCAGTTCAAATAACCTCTAAGTGAAATGACCATGCCCTCAAATCGCTAAAGACGAATAGCCAATGTAACATATGTTGCACAGCGTGTAGCGCCATCCTATTGCAATCATATTTTGGGGGTTTCCCTGTCTTTCACTTGAGGCCAAAATAAGTTATTAAGGGTTTATTATGAGTTCCTGCCATTGATAATGATGACCTGACCAACGTCCTCGGACAATCATGCACACTCTCACTGGCATAATCACATGCTTTCTGAATATCGTTGACGTTTGAATGTTAATTGATCGTTTGCTGGATTGAAATTCGTTTAAATAGTTCTCCCCGTAGAATGATTATGGCGACCATGAGATCGGCAGGAAAATTTATTTTTGCCATAGACGAGCAGTCAGGGGATGAACCCTGCGCTCTATTGTGCCACAACTTTATAGGAAGGAATAGTGTTTTAGAGGAGAGATGAAGACAGATTAGAAGATACAGAATTTTATTGCTGCAATTTTTACTTTACAGGTGAATGTTTGACTGCTGGTTTCAATGAAAAAGGGTGATGTTTTCTGCTGTTAATCGCTGTGGGCAATGCTCAGCTTCCAGTGCCATGCTTTAGTCATGGAGACAAGCCAATTTTGCACGAAAGTAGATCAGAAGAACTCGATACCATGTTCATGAGTGAGTGCGGAGTTGCTCTAACGATCTCAGGGATCGTAGTCTTGTGTTTTTAAAAAAACGATTCTATTGTTTGCGCGTGTTATTCAATTCTATAACTGTTGATGATCAATTGACAAGACAGTTTGAATAAATGACAACTAATTTGACAGATGTTCCGGTAAGAAGATAGATGTTACCAACTGTCAAAGTTCCAAAATACCCTGTTGTATCAAGTGTTAAAGTTCAATACATCATTATTGTGCTGCGAGATCTTTATGCTCCGCAGCTGTACTGTGAGGCCGACTGGTTGTGACCAAAACAGATTTTTAATGTATTTAAAAATTTTTATTTTATTGGTTTTGCACAATTTGCATAAGAACACGTTTTGTCTTGTTTTTTTTATTTTTAACTACAAAAACTAAGATTTGGAAAATTTTTTACCCAGCCGCTGTACAAATAGTGTCAGCTTAAACTGTGACTTTTTATGAACTTTTATTTGATTCGACTTACAAATAATTTAATTAAATTATTATTTAACAGATAATTATTTCATGATGAAGCTAATTTCATTATACTGTAGTTCTGTTTATATTTGAATTATAAAAACCGTACGATATTATTGTTATTTCAATATAGAAAAAAGTACTTTACCTTGGATTTTTTTAGACAAGAGTTCTATCAAGTTTTATTAAAGAAAATATTACCTGCAATGAAAGAAGAAAAAAACAACCAGTTAACACGAATAATTTCATAATTTTTTATTAAAAAAAAAGTAATAAAATATGACCCTCTCTGAAACAAAACAAACATCATTCAAAGCATTTTCCTGTACAGTTTTGTTAGTGTTTGTGTTAACAAAACAAACAGAACATCAAAACAAAATCCTACACCAACATCAAGAAGCAGTAAATCATATCAAAATCAGGGAGTACACGAAAACATATTCATGATAATATTTGTTGTTATTTCGTCTATTTTGAGACTAAACAGAAGGTGTTGTCGTTGATGTACATGTTCCAATAAAAGCCTTCGAACATGTCTTGAATGTTCTATTTCAATTTTATTGGGGTACATTTTATTGTGATTCTGTTTCAAATGATTTAAACACTGTTTCAGTAAAGTTTTGTTCTCTCCTTCAAGACAACAAATGCCAGACGCTAAACAACTCTGAGTCAGCCAACATCAAGTCTCGTTGGTAATTATTTTTTCAAGTGCCGCCAGATCACTGATCGCTTACTCTATTTTGAGAGTTTTGCGTCTCACTAGCTTTAGTTAACTTCTACTCCTTAGAACACAGTAGAGGATTACGGTTCCACTAAAGAATTTTGTGATGGCATAAGTCGTGTACAGTGAGTCACAAAAACTGGTTTAACAACATCGCCGATATATGACCACAGTCGCCGATATTTTTCAAATTAATTTCTAAATTACATTCAATAAAAAATATATATATTTGTAAGTATTTGCTTTATAATGAGAAAGCGATAGACACAGTCTATTTGATTTTGCTGAGAAAGCTTGGGACCAATTTTTCTTGAGTTTGTGCCGGGCTTCAGTACAAATCTTTTCAATAAGAGAAAAACTTGCACTAAAATTTAAATTTAAAGTATTTCTTCACAACATGAACTAAGAATTCAATCATTTTATATGATATCCTTTTTTAATCTCATATTAATTCCTTCTAAAATACTTGCAAAGTAATCAAACTCGGTCCGACGAGGCAAAATTATTTATTAAAAAAATTATATAATTACCACAATATCAAAAGCCGACCTTTTCAAATTTATAACTCGAAAATGGCTTTTGGCCATCTAAAGGCAAGACTACTATTGTTGGGACTCCAAAATTATTTGCCTAATTTGGCCACACATTTTGTGTGACTGCCACTGCTAATGGCCAAATAATTACATACATATTTTTAACTCTGGCTTGTATTACATTTCATATATTCTGGTTATCAACAGCATTTTATGTTACACTTGATTAGAATTCAAAAGAGAATAGCAAATAAATCTCAAATATCAATTAAAACATATTTAATAAAGATAAACAAATCCTTCTTGAAAATTTTGTTCGATTTCATATCAGTTTATATATGAAAGTTATTGACAGTTGGTTTGAACAATAATGCCCAACGGCATGAATCAGAACCATTTATGAGAGTAGAGCTGTTGCACACAAACAAACACAGAAATTTAATATGAATACGAACGGATAAATATTTTTGAATAAAAGTCTACTCCAATTAGACTCGAATGAATACGAATGTGAGTTGCTACAAAAAACTAAAAACTAAATAAAATATTGTGTAAATTTTAAGACCAAAAGCTCTCGATACAAAATGAAATGATAAGAATCATAAAAATTTACAATAAATAAAAATTTGCAATGAAACATTTTGTGGACAACTTGTAGCAGCGGATGTGTGTGTTTGCATAGTGAAAAATCATTTAAAAGATCTTTGAGGACGGCAAATACTTTGCATGTGAGTGTGTGATTGATAACTTATTTTTTATGTGTGAGTTATCAAAGAAATACTGGAGTATCAAAGGAAAACACTGACATTCACAATCTCTTTCAATTTCCGGTTTTTATTTCGTTCTTTGTTTTATGTTTGTTTTGGCAGATTGTCAATCTCTATTGTAAAATAGATGAATTTTAAAGAATTTAAGCAAAATTTGAAAAACTAAAATTAAATTTTCAACAGCTGAGCATATTTTTTGTTTTGTCCGTCTGCCAGCTTTTATCTTTTTGTGTGCATTCAATTTGAATTTTTAATTATAATAAAATGAATTTGTTGCAAAAAGCAAAACACACCAACGCACACTTGTTGTACGGCATAAACATTTCAAAAAGTTTTTGTATATATTTTCTAACTAAAGCAAAATTGAAAATTATGCATCAGATAACAATTACAAAGAAAGCAACAACAACAACAACGCCACAGTAAGCAGCAGCAGTAGTGCAAAAAATATTTTCGAAAATGCAGCAGCAAAAACAACAAAAAAGGTAAAAACATTAAAAACAAAACTTGAACGGATTAACGTTGTTTGTTTTAAAAAATAGAAACAAAATGAAAAAAAAATTTTATGAAATTAACACCCAAACAGATGTAAGGGAAAATATTACAGAATTATTATCTCGTTAAGGCCAAAATGTCAGCGCAAATATATAAAATATTTACTTTGTTCGTTTTGGGTTAAGTGGGGCCGCATATTCCCATTTCATTGGCTCTCACAACACCTCGCAAAAAGACTTCCAAGTAGTAGAAAATAAGTGCAAAACCCTTCAGATCAAACATTCAAAAACTGATTGAGAATTATGTGTGTGAAGATAAATATTTTTAAAGTAAGAGATTACGTCATGACATGCTTAACTCAAAGTTAAATATGTTTTTAAGTGCCATCACTGACATATTTGACTATACTTCATGTGTTTTTACGCTACCCGAAAATACAAGTCCTATTTCTCAATTATAATTGTGAAATTTTTTATAAAAGTTAAAATCGACTTGGTTAGATTCACCAATAATAATTAATTAAAATAAACAACAACAATTGGTTAGATAAACCAGCAACATGTGGTTAGATTACCCAACAACTATTGGTTAGAGTAACCAACAACTATTGGTTAGACTAAGAAACAACTATTCGTTGGATTAACCAGCAACTATTGGTTAGATTAACCAACACCTATTGGTTAGATTAACCAATAACTATTGGTTCGACAAACCAATACCAAGTGGTTAGATTAACCAATAGGCGTTGGTTAGATTAACCAACAACTATTGGTTATTTAACCAATAACTATTGGTTGGATTAACCAAAGATTATTGGTTACAGTAACCAACACCAATTGGTTAGATTAACCAATAACTATTGGTTCGACGAGTCGTTATAAACGTGTCGTTATAAACGAGTCGTTATAAACGAGTCTTCATAAGCGAGTCATATACTTACACACACTCATATATGCTCAAACATAGTGATGCCCTCTCAGGAAAGAAAAACGTCGAGATGTGATGAGAGATCGGTTTTTCTAAAATTGGTTAAGAGCAACAACTTCCCGATTTTGAAATTGCAAATTTTGCTAGCGGGAAGTTAAAATAAGACCCTTATTATGTTTTGGACCAGCACTGAGGGGACGATCCCTTCAAAACTGCTATGTATACGAGTACAAGTGTGTGAGTAATTAACTGAGATATAAGACGATGTGTTACGCCTCGAAATGACTCCATGTTTATAAGTTCCGAAACGGATTTAACTGATTTACATAATTCGATTTGCAATTTAGAAATTCAGAGCCGGGAAATTATTTATTTGCTGTTAAAAGCAAATCATTTGACACTTATTTTTGTGTTGATCCCTTAAAATTAGGCATCTCGTATTTGAAATTGAAGGAAATTGTTCGAGAGGAATTAATTATTATTTTGCTAGAACGTATTTTCAGTAGCACAATTATTGATTTATATTAAATCCTCTAACTTAACGAAATCCTGATAAATAATTATTTCTTTTAGGCAAAAAAGAAAATGAAATATAACAAAGAGAAAGAATTGTTTTCTTGTCAATGCTAAATTGTAACAAATTAAATTTGATTGTTAATTGTAATCGATTTTTGTCACTTGAACGAATTGTCGTACAAATTTATTTAATGAGAATTCAATTGAATGAATGAATGCAACCAGAGTGTAAGAATTCATGCTTTTGATGTTGCCTGTTGGCAATCATAAAATGCTGAAATAGAAAATTGTCAGCTTTTCTTTTTCTTTTGGTGTGGCATGTTGCAACACTAAGCAAAATGTTGTCAGTTTATATGATGAATTAAGAAGAAAAATGAAAGGATGCGATGTGCTTTGAAATATACACACACATAAATAGTTGTGTACACACATTTATATACTACATATATAAATAATTTTTGGTTGTTTCGGAAGTCTTGAAAGTTTATTTTTATATCGCCATCTGATATCCCAAAGGCCGCTAGGAAAAATAATATGGAAACTATAAATTTTTAATTGACGATAATGTATTTTTGTTTGATGAATTATAACAAACTTAGAAAATCAATTTTGAATTTGTTGTCAGTTGCTGTCTTATACACACATTTTATACATACATTTCTCTCGGTGTACCAACAACACATAATTACTCTATTAAAATTATATTTTTATTCTTGTTAATTTATGTACATAAATAAGAGAAGCTCGTCTTCTTGTGCACATATTCATTTTACTTTCTGCATCCTTAAATTGATCATTCGTTTCGAGGTTATCGATTTGCTTGTGTCCTTCTAGATGTGTACGTGCTGTGGCACACCGCATTTCCTTTTAATTATTACATAATGAACATGACAATGATACTGGGGATTTCACCGCCAACATCAGCAGTCATCGTTACAGCAACACATTTTGCATTGATTTTATTTTCAAGTATTTCTTGCTCTTCTTTTTCTGACGGCCATGCCAAATTGTTGCTTTTCATTGGAATCTTTTTTTTTATTGAGAAAAGTTTTCTTGGAAATATTATTTATATAATGGAATCAGTTGCATGAAAAATGTTAAATAAATTTTTGCACGAAAATATAACTCCGTCTTTTATTTGATTCAGTGTAAAGTGAATTGAAAAGGACACGTTTATAACGACTCCTTTAAAACGGTTCGTTTATATCGATTCGTGTATAAAGACTTGTTTGTAACGACAAGTTTATAACGAGTTAAGCCGCTGAACCGATTCAAACCCAAAGGATTCCCCCGGACTTGGCTCCACTGTGAATTTAAGCCGACTCGAACTTTTGGATTTTAAAAAAACCCCTCAAAAACTTAGAATATCAATATTTTTAGGTGTTAAAGAGTCATGTCGACCACTCCAAACAGCCTAAAAATTGGTGGATCCGTTCGTGAGATGTCGTGAATGAAAATTTGTTTGTAAACAGATTTTTTGAAAAACTCTGATATTATATATCTGATCAATTAATGCTCTTGATTCCTTTATAACAATCGAAATCACGTGGCTATCAGGCGATTTGAAATTAAAATTCATAGCGTTTTAGCCCAGGAAACAACGTTACACTTGATTTTCGATTGAAATTGGCGCAAAGGTACAAGAGTGGCGTCTAGGGTTAATCGTTTTCCAAAAATAGCCTCTTGTTTTAATTTTTTTCCTCATCACTACTTTATAATTAATCTCTTATATATGTCACTCTTAATAAATTGTGAATCTAATTCGTATTAATATTTATTTCAAAACTCGAAGGTTGCAGCTTTGGCCTAAATAATAAGTATATGTTTAATAATAATTCTATTAAAAATATTTTGCTATCACTTAATTTTGCTTCAATTAATTTACTTCAGAATCTTCTTATGTGGCTTCCTATCAAAACCTTTCCAACATCAGTGGCTTTCATATCTGAATGCATCTTCTGATTTTGTGAATATTTTTGACAACTCAATCCTTATCTTTCCACCTTCAACAGCACAATTTTTCACTTCTTTGGCCTTAAAGTATTTCTTGAAAAAAAAAAAAAAAGATTCCTCTGTTTTCAATAAATTCTGAAATCTTTTGTTGACAGTGAAATTCCCGCAAGTTGAATTTGTAGCAATTTTCTCTGTACGTCTCCCATTTTGCCGGCTTCTAGTTTTTCTTAATATGAAATATGAAATACATTTTTTAAAAACCTTACAACTGTGAAGGCTTTCGGTGGCAATTTTAAAATAAAATCTCAAACCAAAATGGCAAAAATTATCGAAATACAATAGAGAATAGCCAGGCAATTGGCAGCAACTTGCGAGTCAGTGGCACAGTTTGCATTATAATTCCTAAAAATAGAAAAAGAAGGAACGCTGTAAAGAAGAGAAGCAGCTAAAGGATAATAAAAATAATAGGGACAACATCTTCTTTATACATGCAGTCGTCATTATTGTCGCAAGAAAGAAATAACTCAGTTAGTTGTCAACCAATTTATTTGGTTGTCTGTCTGTCTGTCTGTCTGTCAATACACGCAGCATGATGGCTTTTTTCCACTTGATTCTTTTTACTTTTCTGTGTTTTATTTAATGACAACAAAATGCCATGGCAGTACATGCTGTTATTGCTTTTGCTGCTTTTGTTGCTTTTTATATACAAACTCGTACGTACGTACGTGTTCATGTATCTCTTTGAAAGCTTTTGAATTGAAATATTTTCTTGTTTTCCAAAACGGAAAAATACTAAAGAACGAAATTCTACAATTCTTTAAGTAAATCAGCATTTTTCAAGTAGGATGGGAAGGTGTGCCATAATTTTTATTTTTAAAAATTTGGAAAACTCCAGCCTGAGACTGACGAGTTTTGAAATGAACATGTTCAGTTATACGCCAATTTAACATCACAAATAACCTCAATATTTGGTTATATTTTTGGTACTGTGGAACAATATCGTCTCCGCCATAAGTGTGCAACAACACTCTTAATGGGCATACCTCATCAACGTCTCTTTGCATTCGATATCAATATTTACGATCTCTTCCTGAGACAAGCAAATATTCATCATTGATTTCAGAATATCCTTAATATCCTGCAGCTGATTAGAATATCTGTTGATGATGTCCAATTCTAGAAATGATGCAATTCAGTCAATGAATAATTTCACTTAATCAGCAGTTTCTACTTTTATATATATAGTGTGACCTCGCCAAAGAGTCTGTCACCAAATCCCAATAAATTTAGACATATTTTCATTAAGAAAAGCCATTCATAACTTTTTTTATTTTTCTTTATATTAACAAGTAATAATAAAAAAGCCAATTAAGTGTTAATTGAACAATTAGTTAATTAAATTTGTATTCGGTTAATTGAGCTCAATAATGTTGTTAATTGCAATAAACTCAATTTAAGTGGATATTTGAACAGGATATATAACGCATTCGTTTATATTTCTTAAGCAGCATTTTCGAGATTTTCAGTTTCCAAAGATATTTGCCAAAATTTTCAAGATACTTTATTTAAATTAAGCAAATTTGCCTTAATAAGCACATATTTTTTATATGTGTTACTCTGCCCTTAAATATAATAAAATGTTAATATTTTTAAGGCCGGTCCTTAAAATTAATTTAAACATTTAAGAATATTTGAAAATGTTTATCAAATCTGTGCCCTAAATAAAATTTTGTTCCAAGCATATAAGCCCAGTAACGAAACAGATCTTCCAGAGAAGTCAATAAAATCATAAATTTATGATCCGGGGTCTTTTCTAAAGACTCCGCGTTGTCGTTGCAAGACGTTTTCTTTTTAATAATCGCTTCCTGATAAGTTCAATATACAAAATAAATGCAGTTTTTTAAATAAAGGGAAAATCACTTCCGTTTTTTTTCAATTATTAAGCATTAAACACAATAATGACAGCAGACTACAGACTACAACTTGTCAAAAATAAAATGCATGTGCTTACTTGCGAATGATTATTTTTACTACCACAGGCAACACGGCTACGGATTGTTGTCCCTGCTGTTTTTGTGGTTGTAGTCAAATTAAAATAATTTCTATTTTAACACTGCGACAATGAATAGATGCAGTGTTGCCAGTGTAATATAAATAAATTCAATTATTGTAAACTTAAAAATATACAATTTTATTTTACTACAGGAAACAACAAACTATATTTCCAAGCTAATGAAAGGATTTCTTGTCATATACTGTGGACTTTAAATATATTTTATTGGAATAACACTATTTAAGAATTAAATATTATGAAAGCGGCTACACTGCCGTATGAAGAGAATTCCACTACAAACAACAACTCATGGTTACAGAGTTGGTGGTGTCGTTTTAAAAATAAGCAAGTAACTGGCTACGAGGCAACGATTGTAGCCAACGGCTTTTGTAGTCGATGTTCGTGTAGCCTGCTGTGGTTATTGTGTTTGAAGCTTTATTGTCAAAGAAAAAGTCTAAAAGTTACGTTATATATTAATAAAATATTCATGCTTCTGTCCTGCGCAGTCCTGACTAAAGGCAGGACTACTCTAATCAAACGTTTGACCAAAAAAAGCTGACTGACAAAATTTATTTTGATTTAACCACGTGTTTCTTCTGAAAGTTTGGAATAAAAAATAGGACATGAAAAAAATTTATGAAACGGCAAAACGGGGTTTGAAACAATTCTCGTATTCGTTTTCATAATAAAACTGGTACAAAAAGAAATTGCTATCGTATTCAACTCGGCCAACTAGAAAGCGGTAAGGAATAAAAATGCACGCGATTAATGATGATGAAAGTGTAGCGGCTTTCGAGAACAGCTGTTCTGCTCTACTGGTTTAAGTTGAATATATAAAACTGATGTGGACTTTTCCTTGTACTCTGGCATATTTATCATGTCCTTCTGAATTAAAAACTACTATTTAAGCAATCAAAATTCAATTTATTATAAGAATAAATACTTCGGTATTCATATATAATTTAAGTTTTGCTCTTAACCTCCTTGTGAAACTGTTAAAAATGTTGATATCTGGTAAACTGGACACCAGTAAAAGATCATGAAAATTGTATTTTTACTATTTGTTGCTGTTCTTTATTTCTCTTACAACTGCAATTAGAGCCGGAAAAAATCCAACCAATTTTAGAACAAAAACGTAAGAAAATAAAAAAGGAAAAGTGATCAGTGAGTTCTTGTTATGACTTTGATATTTGTTTTAGACTTCTCACTTATTAAAGTGGAAGTTTGAAATAAATATCTTTAGTTATTCTAAGAAATGTTGGGTAGAGGTTCCCTGATGACCGGCATTAGCCCCAGAGAAATGGGCATAGGATTTAGCTAAGGCCCCTTAACTGATCTCTTTGAGTTTTTTAATAAGATTTTGGGAAAAAAGAATCAGCACATAATTAAAGTTAAAGAGCTTCAAAAACGACAGTTCTCCAAAATATGTACTAATTTAAAAATCGTTTTTTATTGATAACTTTCGATTTTAAGAGTTTAACCGCGATTCTAAAAATTACAAAATTTTCTACACAAGCCGCTTTACAATCTGGGCAGACAACAATTTATTGGGATTTGGCGGAGATCTGTATCTTCTTTAAAAGACAACAAATTTGAGAACACAAATAAAAGATTCAAGTCTCCGAATTCAAAAATCAACAGCTGCAAGCATACCTTCTCTACTGAGCTGATGAATTTATCCTTAAGCTCAAATCTTACGCATTTGAGTTTTCCATTGAAGCTGCTTAAATTGACTCAAAGCACAAAGTAAAACTTTTGCAAAATATACGAACTATAAATTTGGAAACTTGCATATTTTAGTAGATCTTCTTATTCTTCTTAAATATAAAAAAATAAAAATAAATAAAAAACAGCTGCTTTTATAATACAAAATTAATGGAATACACTTGAAATGTATTTACTTGTGCGTATGCAGGCACCAGATCACAAACAAACTACTACTACGGAAACGGATATAAACTTGTACTCCTACAACTACTGCAGCCTTACAAATGCACGTTTACATTTTCTACGCAGGCAAGTTAGTTGTGTAAAATGTCATCAAGTTAAGAATTGAAAATAAAACATTTTAGTTTTTTTTTTCTTACAAAAATATCGTATTCCAAAGTAGATAAAACTAAATGAAAAGCAAAAAGAAAAAAAGAAAAAAACAAAAAAGAATAGAGAGAACGTAATAACAACAAACACTTTTTCTTTAGAATACGAACTTATTTTGACTTAATATATGTATGTGTATGTGTATGTGTATGTGTATGTGTGAGTAGATTGCATGACTGACTCTGTGACTGGGCCAGTGAGTAAAACTAAGAAGAACAAGCAAAAGGAATATAAAACATTAACAGAAAAAAGCACGAAGAATTACAATTTAATTTTGTTATTCCCTTGAGAGGACCAACAAATGAAAATGTCCTAATTCACTTCTCATTATGGCACACATTTCTTTTTTTTTTATTATTATTATTATCATCATTTTAAATGGAAAAGTAGAGAGCCGAGCACAGCAGATATAAAATTATGTAGAAAGTCATTTGACTTATGACATTGTTTTCAATAAATAAGATAAAAGTTTAAATTAAAATTTAACAAGAATTTATGCAAACTTACCCCCCTGGCAAGCAGGCGAATGAAATGAGTTACGGAGAAATTTCGTTAATAAAACAATGGCCATTTAAAGTTTTATTAGCGACATGAAAATTAAACGAAAATTAAGTTCAACTGAAATAAAGATTCTTACAAGTTAAAACAAAAATTTTTTTATTGTGCATGATGAGAAGTTAAATAAGGAAGGCTTAAGACAAAAAATGTTTTCAAAGGAAATTGGCAGGATCCAGTAGGTTAAAACCTGACCAGGAATCCCATAAGATCCTCAGAACCCATGCAAACTGGCAGCGTTTATATTTTAATTTCCAATTAAACTGAATGAAGAGGGGGGAGGGTGTCTAGTGTTGGAAAATATTCCCTATTCTGTATCATTGAAATGTCAAATGTCTCAATATTACGAGGTCCGTTTTGAGCATTAAAAACATTTCAAAAGACAAGCACTTAATTCTTAAACACTATTTCTATTCAGCCCGCTAAATTGTATTATTTCTATATGACCTTGAATTGGCTTCGCTTACTTTGACACATTTACAGCCAATCACAACTGACATTATCAATTTTTACAAGCAGCAACTATGACTTGCAATTAAATTTAACTCAAATGCACAGAATACTCACATTAGCAATAAACAATTAAAAATTAAATTCCAATTTCGTGGAAAATTGCACATGACAAAATTCGTACGAAATCAAATTTGATTTTACAGCACTTATTAGGAAATTTTCCGAAGTACCGAAATACACAGAAGAAGATATAAAAGATTGAAAAATATAAAAAAAAAATTAGCGCGAAAACTTATTGTGCAAAAGTTTAATTCAACTCAACGCGGGATGTCGTACTGAAAGCGACAAAAAGCACAAAAAACATGAAGAGTGTGAAATTAAATTGAAATTAATGTAAACAAAAATGCAAGAACGATTTGCCAAGATCATTTGCTAAAATGACAATTGCACACGGTGAATGGCAAATAAACATTTAAGGCAAAACAATTGTTGGCATATATTTTTAGTGGGCAAGCCAGGCGGAGTGTTGCACTACAGTGCAATTTGACAGCCATCATGTTTAATTTGGCAAGTCAGCTGGATTGAAAGAAGTCATATTTAGGTAAATATTTTCCCAGAAAAACGTAACCACTACATTCGAATGAAAAGCATGTTAATTTTGGGAACATGTTGGGTCGGTTAAACTGTTTCCAATTACATTCGATTCTACACCAGAAACTATCAGTTATTTAGGAAACATGTAAGGAAATCGTAATATTTTACTTTACCGTTTACTGGTTACACTTTCTATTTGAAAATACGATACCTGAAGTTGGCTGCAGAATGGTAGTTTGACGTTCCTGCTGAGATAAAGTTTTCGTGTATAAACGCAAGTTTTAAGAAAAACACGTAACATGCCGGTCTATTTCAAAATTAAAAAAAAAACCCGACGGAAATCATTTTTTAAAGTACTATTTCATAGAATAATTTGTAAACAGCTTCTCGGATCGATTCTAGAAGCTACTCATTTAAAAACAACGTCGATCACCGATCAAGATTAATTAGTCCGTTCGTGATACGATTTCGAAGAATTGAATTTTTTTTACTACGAAATCTGATCAGTTCGTGCTCTCGACACTTTTTGGGTAAACCCGCTGGAATCGGTTGGTTTCAAAATTAATATATTGTTGTAAGCACGTTACAGCAGTTTTCCGGCTAAAATGATCGGAAAGTAACAGGGATGGCCTTAAGGGCCAACCGATTAGCTTATCTTTTTCTTTCTCTTAAATAATTGCGGAGTTATTTACCAAACCTCGTATTTTGTATGATGAATGAGTATGATTTTAGTTTTATTTGAAAATTATATAGACATCGTTTTGCAGCTTCCAGTCGTTAATAATATCTCTTTATATGATGGTAAAAAGCATTTTAATATGTTGCACAATGGGCTTGTTATTCATATAGGGTTTGTGCATTAACGAAAGTACTTTTGTTCAGTTAATATGTATTTTAGAAATACTGTTTTCAATTTTAAAATTACGTCCTTCATTGGCGGTAATGCAAATCATCAGGAAACGTTTGGAAAGGCTTTCTTAGCACAACTTAATAAATATTTCAAAACGACAATTTGGTGCAGCCAACTTCAGGTATAATATTTTCCCCAAGAAAGCGTAACGACTAAACGGTAAGGAATAATGTTATGAATTCGTTACGGGTTTCTTAAAACTTACGATCATGTACGACAATTTGGTTTCATTAAAATGACCATTCTACAGCCAACTTCAGGTATAATATTTTAAGCAAGAAAACGTAACCGGTAAAAAAGTATTATGAATTCGTTACATGTTTCATTGGCTGTGTCGTAAGTGACATCATCCTGTTGAAAATGTATATCCTGCAGGTTCACAACCTCAACTTCTAACCACAGGAAGTCCCAAAACTTAAACTTCTTATTTCCTTAAGCGGAGTTTTAAAATATTTTTTTAGTTGTGCTAAGAAATCCTTTCCAAACGTTTCCTGATGGTCTGCATGAACGTTCGTGAAGGATCAAAACACAACTCAAGTAAAACTGAATCAAATCAATCTGATCTAGATGAACAAGAATTTAATTAATGAAAAAAATTTTTGTGTATTTAAGTCCCGAGGAGAAAAAATTATTAAAATTTTACAATTTATTGTTTTACAAAATATTGTTTTTATTATTATTCTTATTAATCTTTCATTTGTAGGAAAGGGCGTATTCCTGCTACAGTTGCCAATAAAGGAGGATGATGTATTCTACTCTTTAATAAACAGGATGGTGTCAATAGATTTTGGGAATGTTCAGAGGACAGTGCTGTGCCTTCGTCGTTGAAATTGTGGACAACAACTAAAACACCAATGCAAAAATGCGGATCAAAAACACTCGATACTCTATTTTTGACGTCTTGGCATTGACTACTTCAGCCGAAAGGTACACGCCTGTTTTATATGTTTTGAATACTGCTTATGGATTGATGTTCTAAAACCACTGGTTGTTCGCTTGTAAAGTTCTAAATATTCTTCACCCATACACGAAACTTCAGACATCGTTTGAGAATTATGAAAAAAGCATTCCAAGATTTAAAATAAAACTTAACGAGTGGCATATCGTGCCAAGTCAAGTGTCATCAAGCCAGACTTTTAAATAATTTTTACTCTTAATTAATTATTTCTTAATAAATTGTTTGTTTTATATGACAAATCTTAGTACGAAGCAGAGCACAATATTAAGTCATTCCACTGCCGTGCTAAAAAATACCGACTGTAGTGATCTCAAGTCATTTTCCCAAAATATCTTTCATAATAAACAAAATCTTATTTTCTTAGTGCCAATAATTGACAACAAAAAAATAAAACTATACAAATTAGAATTGCTCTCAGCAAAAAAGCGAAAGAAAAAAGCTTCTCATACGCAAGATGACGTAAAATTTAAACAAATTCACTGTGGGACTAATAAAACAAAGTCTAGTGCTTGAATAAAAATGTCGGAGCATAAAAAATTATTAGAAAGAGAACGTCATGAATGAAAAATATATTAAGAAAAAAAATTTGTTTCCAATATTAACCGTATTTTGTTATGCATAAGACGAGGATTATTTGCATAAGGATTCATTTTTATTTTCTGATGGAATCAAAATAGAAACACAAAGTCGAACATAAAACTAAACAGCGAGGAGAGAAGGATGGCGATAACACACATGTTTTCGATTATATGACACTGGCAGTTTATGTATTCAACCGGACAAAGTTTTTTTTTCGTTCACTAATTCCAGATTTTCCTTTTTTCCCTGGATGAATAAATGTATGAGAAGAAAATATGGAAATCTTTTTAATATTTAGAATATTAAAAAAGTCACAAAATATACTAACACACTATTTATTATTGGTACTGTGAAATACACCATTTCCTGTAACACGCTAAATGAAACTATCTTTTCCACAAGATGAACAAAATTATTACTTATCGTGAATAATCATTATTATTCGATCGTATAATTATTAAGTTGAAAGTTATTGGTTATCGTGAATGATCATAATAATTCGATTATATTATTAAGTTGAAAATTATTGGTTATCGTGAATGATCATTATTATTCGATTATATTATTAATTTGAAAATTGTTGCTTATCGTGAATGATCATTATTATTCGATTATATTATGAAGTTGAAAATTGTTGGTTATCGTGAATAATCATTATTATTCGATCGTATAATTATTAAGTTGAAAGTTATTGGTTATCGTGAATGATCATAATTATTCGATCATATAATTATCAAGTTGATTACTATTGGTTATCGTGAATGATCATTATTATTCGATTATTTTATTAAGTTGAAAATTGTTGGTTATCGTGAATGATTATTATTATTCGATCATATTATTATGATAAAAATTATTGGTTATCGTGAATGATAATTATTATTCGATTATATTATTAAGTTGAAAATTGTTGGTTATCATGAATGATCATTATTATTCGATTATATTACTATATTAGTACTTGTAGATCTAAAAGGCGGTTGAACTGTTGCATGTTTACAAGAACAATTTCGGGATGCCACCGAATTATTGGAGAGCATTTGGTCTGTACTTTGCTTCACACATAATTCTCACACATCTTTCTAACAGCATGAGAAATATTAATATGATTGCCTAAAAACTGTTTATTTCAATTACACCACGTATTACAGTGGATCCAACAAGACTTTTCAAGAAGACCGACAAGATGTGAATGATCATGCGCATTCTGCACGCCCCAGCACATCAACAAGCGAATAAAGTGATATGAAAATGTTTGAAAGTGCAGAAAAGTCTTATGAAGAATTATCGAATCACTCTTATAGAAGTTGACGAGAATGTCAGCCTATCGGTTTCTTCATGCCCTGCATGACCATGTTTTGGACATGAATCGTGTGGCTCCGATAATCTCAACCAACAAAACCTGCTTAAATTGTTAAACTTTGAATATCTGGTTGAGATGATCACTAATCAAATGATCTTAATATGATCCTCAATTTCCTATCCACGCTAAAGAGACCTCGCACTATTTTGCTGGAAGCCAAAACTTTTCAATGTTCAATCTGTGGGATACCCCACAAACTATGAATCACGATATATTAATTAAATTTAAATTATTCGAAAAGTGTTTTCTTAATTCAGAAAGACATGATAAATATGCCAAATCGCAAGAGAAAATTCACATCAGTTTTATATATTAAAATTGCACAGTGGAGCGGAAGAGCTGTTTTCGAAAGCCGCTACACTTTCATCATCAGTAGTCGTATAAATTTTTATTTTTTGCCGCTTGTTAGCTGGCTAAGTTGAATATGATAACCGTTTTTATTTGTACCAAAATTTTATTAGGAAAACGGATACGAGAATTGTATCAAATCGATGCAACTTTTGTTAAGTCTCTGTGTTGCCGTTTTGATTATTTTTCTTCATTAGCAATTTTCTGAATTTATAGTTCATTGAATTTTCTTAAGCAAATTTGAACACGAGCAATGGTGTAGGGCAGCGGAAACGACAAAATAAAATCTGAGTTGATAAAAGAGATGGAAACCAGATTAAATCCTTTTTATAATATTATTTCATTCGGTTTCTTTTTTTTTTTTTTTTTTTTTTGTTGGGGTCACAGATTTGCAAACATGTTCTTTCATGCACAACTTTTTATTTTTTTATATTTTGTTTGGTTCCTTTTTTCATATTGAACATGGCCAAGTTTATACAAAAGACGACTCCTATCACCAAATTCTTACCATATTCTGGGGTTTACTATGTTGAGGTGTTTGTTGTAGCTGTTGCGGGTCATTCCTGGAATTTTTTCTGATTTCATAAATATGCAAAAAGTTGTTTTTTTTTTCTCCTTTTCATGGTATATTTCGGCTTTATTATTAATGTTTCTTGTGTAAAATGATTTGTTTGAATTTGACCAGTAGGCTTTTTGGGGTACAAAAGGAGTTAACAAAAAACTTTTGGTGGTTTCAAGGATATTTAAGGTTTCATGTGGTTCTTTGTACAAAGTTGTTCATATTTTATTCTGCTCTATCATTTCGCAATAAATGTGTTCGTACTTTGCTTCATGGAATTGTGTGCTGTTGAATATATTTTTTGCAAGTAAAAGATTACAAATTGAAAAATATTTTGCATATGAAAAAAATGTTGTACCAAAGAGTATAAAATCATTGAAATTTATGCACATATTTGTTAAGTGAAAAAAAAAAGAAATTAAGTTGGGGAACTTTCGCCAAAAATATATTATTTTTTAAAGGATGTTCATGATATGAAACGAGAGTTCGATCAAAGAAATGATAGTAAATATTTTGTTTCAAGTTTGCCACAGAAAATAAACCCAACAAAATACTATTTTTGCCACAGCATGTCAGTGATGTACGAGGGCTGTTTGATAAGGTCCTGGTTTGTGGTATTTCCTCAACAGTGTTGCCGTCAACCACCATCTATTCCAAGCCAACTGGCAAATCTTGAGCAGAATATAAGTTGTTTAATTGGTATTTAAAAGTTATTTAAAAAAGGATAACCTCGTGAAACTCATGGCAATAGACGCATGCACACACGTTTATGTTTCAACCTGCTACCCCGTCCAGAGTAGTCTTCACGTTCATATTGTTTTTTCAAACTTGAAGGATATACCGTAAGTTAAAAGATCTTAATCGAAACAAAATTCTATTTTGAGAACCTTTCAAAATATTATTATTTGGGAGGAGTGAAAAATTTTAAGGAAATCGAAAAGGAAACCGTGTTGGAGAACAAAAATGTTTGTTCTCTTTTCACTAGGAAAATTAAAAATTTTTTTAAATCGTCATTTTATTGGTTTTACATGGTTTTGAAACAATCGAGACATCCTCGAGATCTCTTTCCTTACTAATTCTGAGATTCCATAATTATTTCTGCAAGTGTATATATATATATATATATATATATATATATATATATTGGATTTTTTTAATACGAAATCTGATCAGTTCGTGCTATCGACACTTTTTGGGTAAACCCGCAGGAATCGGTTGGTTTCAAAATTAATATATTGTTATAACCACGTTACAGCAGTTTTCCGGCTAATATGATCGGAAAGTAACAGGGATGGCCTTAAGGGTCAACCGATTAGCTTATCTTTATCTTTCTCTTAAATAACTGCGGAGTTATTTACCAAACCTCGTATTTTGTATGATGAATGAGTATGAATGATTTTAGTTTTATTTGAAAATTATATAGACATCGTTTTGCAGCTTCCAGTCGTTAATAATATCTCTTTATATGATGGTAAAAAGCATTTTAATATGTTGCACAATGGGCTTGTTATTCATATAGAGTTTGTACATTAACGAAAGTACTTTTGTTAAGTTAATATGTATTTGAGAAATACTGTTTTCAATTTTAAAATTTCGTGCTTCATTGGCGGTAATGCAGACCATCAGGAAACGTTTGGAAAGGATTTCTTAGCACAACTAAATACATATTTTAAAACTCCGCTTGAGGATATAAGAAGTTTAAGTTTATACCAGAGCTCCATAATCAATTTTTCCTATTTATTTTCTTCAAGCACGATTGCACTTGGCAAACATTTGCCCAAACAGGCTAATCACTAAAGAAGGTTCATCATGTCATCGTTCGCGATAACATATTTTAGCAAATCGGTTCTGTACTCTTTTGCATGTCTTCCGAGCTTATTTTCCCCGATAGTAAAAATGAAGTCGTTCAAGTAGATAGCGTCAATGGTGTTCACTATCGCGTGCTGGCAACGGACTTCTTGTGGGTAGAAGTTTAGGATATCGACCTGGAGGATATACATTTTCAACAGGATGATGTCACTTGCCACACAGCCAATGCAACAGTGACTTGCATAAGTCAGAAATTCACTGGTCTTAAGTTGCGGCGATATTGATTGGCCGGCTCGATCATGCGATTGACACATGATCTTGTCAATCTTTAAGGATATTTATAAGAAAAAGTGCACATCAATAAGTTATGAAATATTCAAGATCTAAAGGTTGGGATAGTGCGGCACATTAACAACAGTGAACATTAATGATGTTTCAGAGTCATTGAAAATGTGGACCATATGTTAAAGGTATGCCAGCGAAAACGTGGCGAGCATGTGAAGAATATTCAGTTTCACACAAACTTTTCTTTGATCCTTGCATCATAAGAAAATATATTTAAGTAATTCGCTGAAGACTTTTGGGTTTATTTACAATTAGCATCGTGCCTTAAGGTTGGACGACCAACCAGTAAGACTGTAGTCACGACATGATATAATTAAAATTAAATAGTTTTATGGATGATATTTGCTCTCAATCCAACATCATTCTTACGCTTAAGAAGAGTGTATAATATTGAAACACATTTTTCTGAAGGAAAACTGCACAATGGGCAATCAATATTTAGAATTATTTTTTGTATTGGGAGCAGCTAAATTGGAGTTCGTGCATCATAATTTAATACTTTGGTAGAGTACATGAAATTGTGCCAAAACTGCTGAGGCTGTTATTTCGCTGGAGTCGGAACAATAAAAACAGGACAATAAATTGTTATTAAACATCTTTTTATACACCAGCATATTGTGTGCCAGTCATACATTTTCTGAGCACAAAAATTAATAATCATACGAAATTCTTTCAATATTATTTTTGATAGAGGAAATCCTTATTTCTATTAGATTTGAAATCAGTGCTCATTATGTTTTATTTACGTCAGCAATTCAAGTCACTTTCGAACTTTTGCAGTGTAGAAAAGCTCCAGATTAACAAAATACCGCAAATACGGTCACCTGCTGTGTGCGTTGATTGATAAGCAGTTTTTATTGTTAACGAAACAATTCAATAGAGTTGCAAATAGTGATGGGTCTTTCCTTATTTATTTACTCATTTTGTGACAAACAAAAAAAACAATAAATTGATTTCAATGTTCATGTACTTTTATGAAAGAAAAATGTGTTGCACAGTGGGTAAAGTTATAAAAATTATATTGACAATTTTACAAATTCCATTACGCCACTTTAAACTTAAAGAGTGGCTAAGAAAACAATTCCATAATATGTTTTCCTCGAGAAATCAGCACTAGGTTAGTGCAAAATGTCTGGTGAATTTTAATTTTTATTAGAATCAAATAAATTTATTCCTCAATTAGCAAATTTGCAATTTGGCAAATCTGCAGAATACAACGGCTAAAAAATTTTTAATTTTAGATTAAAAAAATTAATGATATCGCCAGTAGAAAGAAGGATTTTTAACTTCCCGCTAGGAAAAGTGAACATATTTGAAAATCGTTCTACCCCGCTGCACAGTAAGTTGTGCAGTGGAAAAAAATAAAGAAAAAAAATTCGAATTTATCAATAAAATAAGTATGAGATGAAACTGACACTCCCACGATTCCAGAGGTGGTTTGCTTTTCCATGGGCGTTACACATATAAAAAATTATACGGCCTTAAAGTCGAACTATTTTCATATTTTTTCATAACTTTTAAGTAAGAAAAGATGGGTTTGGAAAAATTTGTTTTATTCGGGAATGTAGCAGAAACAATGAAACATTCCTAAAATTCAGATATTTATAGCAACACTGTAAAAAAAATGTTAAGAAATTAGCCAAAATATGTACTTAAACAAAAAAAAAAAAAAAAAAATTGTCATCTGAATGGACCCGAAAAACTAGGCACATCACAAAACGACTTTTAGGAATCAATAATCTTATTTTCTGATATATATATATATACTAAAATATGCATCCGAAGGTTTAGGTGTTTTCTATGCCAACTTTTGAGATATAATGATTTTAAAAATCATCCATATTTTATATTTTTGTTAAAATTATCACTTGATATATTTAATGTTTGATAATGTACGATGCCTTAAGCCAAAGAATACCAAGTATGACGACTCTAACACATATAAAATTAATTCTCAAATACTTGGACACAATGTGAAACCAACTCTTTATTGATACAAAAACCTAGAGATATGAACAAACTTAGCATTATTTCTTCTCCCAACGAAGACCATTATAGATATGGAATTCCACCTTTACATTGTTTGCTTAGATGTTTTGAGAGCACGTTACACACTGCGTGTCGACTGTCTTTTAAGACTTGGCAAGTTAGGAATGGTAAAGAAAAAAACGAATTTAAGATAAATTTCGATCTGAGACGGGATTAACACTTAATAAAGTAAAGTCTAATTTTGCCACTAGTAATGATGGCAAAAAAATATTAAAAAGTTTAAAATAATGTTATATTAATTTAAAATAATGTTATATTAAAATACGGTAACCCTAAATAATTAGTGATTGGTTCTATTTTATAAGAAAACTATCACGCTATATCATTTTGTATGTGAAACGGCAATTTAAAATTAAAAAAAATAATAATTACTGAAATGGGAAGATTTTTGGTATTTCATTGTCCCCGCACCGCAAAAATAAAAGGATTTCTAAACATTTTAATTAATTTTCGCAAATAGTAGACCAAATTTCATTAAGCTACCATAACTCCTTCGATTTTTTTCCACTTTTACTATGGGGACGCTGTACCGATTGATTCGACAAACGAGTCAGCACATTCCAAAGCCACGGCGATCACTGTAAACCGGGTCCACATCGGCTCTTGACACATTGTGAATGAAAAAAGTTTGTTTCTTTCAAAATTTCAAAGTTTGTTTCTTTTCGATTTCATTGAAATCGAAGGGGTGGCTTTTAGGGTTAACCGTCTTTAATATTTTTTTCTTTATCGAAGTTTAGCCTTCCAACTAAAAATTTTATGACATGAGCCGACCTCCTCAGTAAATTCCCCACAATAATTATTTTTACTGTCTCGAAACTTTCATCCCTTGTTGACTCATTCGAGTTCATATCTCCTTGACCGTCTTTGAAAAGTACAAATTTGTTTGACTCGAAGTACATTCGTCATATGACCCTGACAGTATTGCACGTGATTCGAGAATTTTATTTTATTTCTTACAAAAAATTATTATGACTCTAACCAACAGCTAAAACTGCGATTTAATGCTCTGGGCAAGAGTACCAAAGTTTTTTTTCCATCTTGGACCAGCACACAGGGAATGACCCTTTCAAATGAAGCGTATTGTGGAAAGGTTAGAAAACAGGGGATAGTCTTAGGAGGACAGAGTAGAGGACAGATAATTTGCTGCAGCTATTTTCTTTCCTCCTGTTAGTTTTTAGCTGCACTTATTGCTGGCGGAAATGTTTAGCGAATGTCAACAAGCCGACAACAATTGACACAACAGTGCACTAGTGCAGAACAGAACAAATCGATGCGGCATCTACTTCTGTTAATCGAATTAAAGCAGCCTCAGGAATATATCAAATTTACCTTATTTTTTAGCACATCTCGTAGTGAATGGATTTCATTTTGCAGCAAAATTATATATTTCTTTTAACTAAAACCACTGTGCCACACTTTAGCAACTTTAAAGTGTCTCGAACAGAAAAAAAAAATTTGGAAAGAGAACATTTCCAAAAGAATTACTGCAGGTTATAGCACAAATCAAACATATCACGCCATTGAATTTTCCAAACAAGTGAAAAGTACCAGCAAAGAATTAAAATTAAGAAACGTAAACGAAAATAAAACGAATTCTTGTGATTGTTTGTCTTGTCGGTAAAGTGCAAAAAACATATCAGTAATTCGCCTTATCAGCACTAACCTTTTAGGAAATAAATGACGTTTATGAAAATGCGAGCATATGAAACCCAAAATACCCGGTAGTTTGTGGAAGCACACTTGCAACGTGAATAGGATTTCGTTAAGTCTTCAGTCGTTTCAGATAAACAGCAGATGAAATTCGATTGTCAGTTTTAACAAAATTTTCTTTGAGATCACTCAGACTACGTGCAGCATTTAGGGGATTACTTTTACTCCTACAGAGCACTGCGCCACAGCTACGAAAAAAGGACAAATTTAGTTGTTGGAGAAGAAAAACATTTATGTAAGTCCATGGGCGAATATGCGATAGTGATCATTACGAAAATTCCACCGACCGCGGTTAGGGCTCGCAACCCTCGGCCTTATAGGGAACGCATTAATTACTTTAGATAACTGTATCCAGAGTAATAATTTAGCGATGTTTTAGAATAATTTCATCAGTTCATTCCTCAATACTTTTGCTTAAAGTTGCTGTTGGGTAAATTCGTCAAGTCAAAAGACATAAGTTCGATTTACCACGTCATAGATACCGGATTATATTATTCCGATAGAGCGTAGTTGGTTAAATAGTTGTTGGTACATTCAATTGGCTAACGTCAATCGCTGGGAACAATCAAATGTGTCGCCGAAGTTTCGGCGATTACGCGGCGAACTCGCCAATAAAGTAAAATAGGACGCTAAACTCTCTCTCTCTCTCCGCCTCCATCACTCCATGTCTCTTTATCACCCACTCTATGCAGCTCTGCTTTTCTCTCTGTCCAGCTTTTGCTTACTACCTCTCTTAGTACCATTTTCTCTCCTATCCCAAGTCACTCTTTCTCCATTTTCATTAAAACTTTAGGTATATGTCCTCCCAGGACCTACCTATTGGCACGCGTATCCATTCGTTCGAGAGTTGTTTCGGCAACGAGGTTTGATACCACAGACTCGATTCCGATACCATGAGCATCAAGAATCCCTAGAACTTTCGTTCTATCTTGCCAGAGATGCCGCCCTCGTGGTGGCAATAGTTGGGACTCAAGTCGCAGGCCGATTTTAAGCTCTTTGGGGAGTTACATTAAGCCTTCGCTCCTAGCCAAGGCGGAGGTAATGCACAAGCTTTTCAAACATTCACAATATTCAAATCAATTAGAGAACAATAATCGTCAGGTTATTGACGAAGTATGAAAGTGATTGAAGTATGAAGTACGTAACAAACTATTAATTGATATGTCGACTTCAGTTAGCCTGATATTATATATTGATTTCAATTGCATACAATAATTTTGATCCAACGAACAGGGACATTATTTTAGTGAAATTTTATATATTCCAACACAGTCTTAACTTTAATTGTTCTCGTGTCCTTTTCAAACGTGCGAACTAAAGGGTAAAACGCAGTCAATGAAATCTTTGCAACGTTTTAGTTTAGGCCAGCTGTTGGCAAAGTGTTCCAAATTGGCAAACTGAAATGGTTGCACAATCACCAAAATCTAATGTTTTCATTCTGTCCGTCACATTTCTTTGTTATTGTTGTACTATTTGCTGCTGTAGTTGTGTGTGAAAGTTGTTAAGATCATAAAAGTAAGAGTGTGTTTATGACACTTGTATGGCATTTTAAAAGAATATATATCCGGACACATCTACACACAGACGTGACATTATATGAGTGTATGTGGTTGTACATGTGTCAGTGGCTATGAAAAGGTAACCTTTTTCTTGTATGACTGCCGTTGCCATTGAATGGCCAATTACCAAAATCCAGTGATTGGAAAGTCTGATATAACAAATATTCGCACACACACAGACACATGCATACGCACTGTGCAAGTATACAAGTATGTAACAAAACAAACAAGATGTTAAGATGAGAAATAAATAAATAAAAATCTTAAATGTGGAATGAATCGTAAAGGAAAGAAATATAGAACGCCACCAACAAAATAAATCGTGGGATTAAAATTAGGTAAATTCATGTCAAACTGTCACTATGCGACCATCGAACACATTCATCTGTGTGTGTGTGTATGTATGTAAAGGGTGTCTGTTCCAATTATTAGAAGTTAAAGGCTTTAAGAAAGAATATCGCAAAACTTTTAAATCTCTGCTATGAACATGGGCATATTTCCAAGAATATTTTGTTAAAAAAGCGTGCCATGCGAAGCGTGGTCAAGTAATTAGGGAAACTGGGCCGTTTGTGTAGAGTAAAACACCAGTGCGTTAATACACCGATTGATATCTTGTAAATGTGAAAGTCGTCAAAAAACTTAAACATCAAGTCGACATCGTTTTCAGCAATTTCAAACTTCGCGCGGCACTACGTAGCGCACGTAGGCAAGAGGCCTCTACCTTCAGTTCAACAAGGAGATAAAACAGGTACATCATGGAAAGTGCCTGCAATTCTAATGAAGCATTTCCATGCAAACGACTTTGGGAATACACAAAATTGTCGATTTATTATTTTAAAAAAGTCGTCATACAATCCATGGGAAATATGAGCACCCACTTTGAGCAACATTAAGGACGCGTGGTAACTTTTTTTGAGATCAGGCCGAAATCGCAAACAAGAGGTTGCAACATGTGACACAACTTGTGCCACCATTGAGATATTAAATGCATCGTTTGGTACCTTCTAGTTTCACGTTACGAGCCCGTGTAGCGGCCTAGAGTACGTAAAGAAGCAAAACTATTCCTTCTGGGGCACCGCAAATCCACGAGCGATATACGAGCAGCCATTACACCCACTCAAAGTGACTGCATGGTGCGCTGTTCAGGCTGGAGGAGTCATCGGGCCACTTTTTTTGAGGACGCCGCTGGTCAAACGACAACAATCAACGGGGCGCACTATAGGGTTATGATACCCGAGGTTTTTCTGCCGCAATTAAAAGAAATATGACTGGAGGATATGTGATTCCAACAGACGTAGCAACGCCACAAGAAAAACATCAGAAGACTTCTTTTGATCTACCTTGTATATAGAAAAATGTCATCGAAAATCATCGAAAGATTTATTTTTAAATAACAAAATCACCAACCAATTTAAAACTTTCATCTTTATTTTATACCATTTCAAAGTTCTATACCTTAAAACAAACACCCGTTATACCATTTTTTATCTATGTATGTGTGTGTGTATATTTGTACATGGCACCAGATATTTACTTGCAACTTTAAATCTATGAAAGTATCTTTTCCTTGAACGGCATTTAGGTTAATTTATAAAAAATATATTGAATTCCAATTGAGCATTTGCACAGTGGCAGCAGTTTTAAAATCAATATATTATTTTTTTTTTTGTTTTCCTCCCAAATAATAACAAACGGGAAATTTAATCAAATTGAGGAATTTTCGGGAATTAAACTCAATCATGAAAACCTAAGTGTACATAATAAGATTTCGTTGTGCAAAAAATATCTTTCCGTTCGTCAGTGTTCGTCTAAATACAAAAACTCAATTTTAAGGCAAAAAAGTAATTTCTAAAGAAATAACTTCGAAGTCTGGGAACACAACTGACATGATTTGATATATATTTCACTCTATGCAGAGATTTCGAAAAACTTTATGGTTAGAGTTTTAAAATCACGTCATCGCCAGAGGTCCTTCTACAGAGAAGCTTTAGTTGTGCTGCAGGGTTTGATAAGTAAATTTTTGTCATTTATTTTTCTAAGTGTAGTGATAAGTAAATTTACGAAATCAAAAGATTATAATATTATAAAAAAGCTTTTTTAATATATTTTAATGACATCAGATGTAATAATTTATTATGAAATTTAAGGACGTGGTTGCATGTTCCATAAATTTTTTCCAGGGTTGCTCCCAAAAAGTGACCTATATTCCTTTTGGAGTATATGCACTCAGAGTTTTCATGCTTAATAGCTCAAAACTATTTATCCTTGAAGTTAAAATCTTTTTCAATATCCTGTTTGATCAAGTAAATAAATTAGACAAAATTTTTTTTGAGTTTTGAATGGAAATTGGGGAAGTTGAATGAATTTCATTAAATTTAATGATGAAATTTTGAGTTCGTGGCCTTATTCGCAACTATATTTTTAATAATTATATTCAATTAAAATATGAAATACTTTGTAATTTTATCGCGCAAGTAAATGGAATGTCTGCGTTTGCAAAATATGAACGAGAAGGAATTGCAAACATTATTCGTGTATATCTTTTCTTATACGCAAATATTTTTTGTAAGATCCCACTGTAATTGTCCTTTTTTAATAATTGCTTATAAAGGGGTGATGTGTTTGCCAGCAATGTTCTTTCTTTATCAAATTTATGTAGGCATTTAAGGCAGTAAATACCTTAACTTGTCGTAATCGTTATATGCAAAAGGATTATTCTGTTTAGATTAGAGCCCTATTTTTATTTCTACACAGAAAAAATAAATAAATAAACTCCTGCATATATTTGTTTTTGAAAAAAAATATACATAAAAGTTCCAATCTTGTGAATAATAAATATAAAAGTATTTAAAAGGAAATCACCACAATTTCAAATAGATAAAACAGTTTGGATTTAATTTATTTCCTTCATCGGTACCTGAGCACCCAACTTAACTATCGCGAAAAAATTCTTAAATATTTGGAATTTCTTAAAAAATTCCACACGAAATTGAGGTAACTATTGATTTCAAATTCTGACGCCTTAAAATACGACATTATAACGATACGACAAAGTTGTCTGTTTACAAGCGCACAAGCAAATATTCGATTTTATTTAAATTATAAACGGTACTACTAAACATGTGAACTTAAGAATTTAATTTAATATTATTATCTGTTATAAGAAATATATATATATATATATATATATATATTTATATATATATGTTTATATATATATATATATATATATATATATATGTTTATGTATATATATATATATATATATATATATATATATATATATATGCGTTTATATACACATATATATATATATATATATATATATATATAAATATATATATATATATATATATATATATATATATGTTTATAAGAAATATATTCACGTGAATTTTCACGTTCTCAATGTCCACCGCTGCAACTGTTACATTCAAGTCATAAAGTGGATTGTTAACGGTACTCAATCCCAATTATAAATTTTATCATAATAATTTTACAAAGGTAATTTGTTCAAAAAAACGGCTACAGTCAGTCAAAATAAAAATATACGTTTACAAAAATGTGTATTTGGGAACTGCAGGATGGACACAATCATTTCCGGTTAACTCCGTTAACCGAATAGAAGAAAAAATTATAACAATCGGCACTTTACAAAGTTAGAACTTTCATGAAATGACGCAAAAAGCTTCCCAATTCGAAAAAGAAAAGGGAAGAAAAAACGTTGATAGAAAAACTTGAACACAAAATTCAGCTAATTTTGCTGATTATATAAGAACGGAGCCAAAGTCATAATAAATTATCTAAATAAATGAATAACTCTGGAACCCATTCCGAAAGATCTCTTATTATTCAGCAGTTCAAGTAAAATCAAAATGTTTCCCATGTGATAGACTACGCTGAACCGTGCGCAAGTAATCGGAACCGCTGCACTGAGTTCTATCATGAGATCATTGAGTATCCGCTGGTGCATAGGCTAGAATCTTGCGTTGCCAGAAATACACACCCGCAAAAAAGGGAAAATCGTTCTGTGTCTTGCTCTTTTGATTTGAAATCAATAGATATGAAAAACCTTCGACTGGACAGAAGGATACTATTTCTGTGATTGGGCTTAAAATATTTGAAAAAAGTGTACGACATGTACATATGTAAAAATATGTTTTGGATTCAAAAATTACCTTCACTAGGATGAAAACGTTTCACCAAATTGTTGAAGCAAACTTTTTTAACTTTTAACACACTTTTATATTATTTAACTTTTTACTGATTTAATTTATATTGACACTTTATTTTTAGATATTTTTCTATTACATATTTTATTTATGCTTTTAAAATGCCCATTTTTATTTCTTTTATTTTACTTTCAATTTCTTTTTTCACTTCATTCACTAAAACATTTTTATCATTTGTAACACAGGGAAAGCGAAACGACCGAACTTAACGATTTTAAACCCGACTGTTCGCGAGCAAAACGATTTTAAATATCGCGCACATGTAATTTTAAAACTTTCAATTCTACACGTTTAAATTTTTCAAAATTATCTTACTTAATTATAGTTTCGTTGTATAAGTATTTTCATAATATGAAATTTATTTGTTGGGTGGTTAAGTATTTTCTTAATGTGTTTTACGATTCTTGGTGTCATATATTTGTTTTTATCATTCAGTTTGGAATTATTTAATTTAATATGCAACATTTACTTTTAGTTTAAGTTATTATATGGCTTTTGTTTATATCTTATTATAGTTTACTATATCCATCAAATATGTAAGGAAGTTGAGTGTTTCGCAGGGATTCGTACTCGCGTCTCTCTAGGTCCAAAAATTACCTAAAGCCAAATAAAATAGAAGGAATGAAATTAATACTCACAATATACATATTTCTATTGTATCGGTTGATTATGGTTACAAGTGGCGATTTAAAAATATATGGAAAACTGCTGTATTACATTAAATCTGTCTTTTTACAAAGATCTCGCATATATAACAAGAGAGTTACAATCATCAAACTCGCAATAAAGTCTCATCAATCACACCAACATATTACTATTTTACCGATAGTTGAACGATTCTTCAGTGAGCTGAACCGCGCGACACCTCTTTTAACACTCAACCAGGATTGTCTGCTCTCATGATCATAATCCACATAACACTGCAGCTTGAGTCACGTATATAGGCAGTATACATGAAGATGTGATGTACGTAACTTTGTTCTCTTTTTGCTGCTTAAGGTGACCACGAGCAGCAGACAATTAAGGTGACCCTCCACGCGTAAACACATGATTTTTTAACTAAATTAGCCTATGCTTAACTATAAACCCACCTGTGGAGATGATGGTGCTTTTTCGATTATTCATTATATTTTGTGTAAAATGAAATCTTCACAATAATATTGATGTTCCAATTCAGGTACAATAGGCGCAGGTGTGGTAACATGCAACATTATTTTCCACGAAAATATATACAAGCCAAAACACACTGAATCATTAAGGAAGATTTGGTGCAAGTAGACATTTCGATAGCTTAGCGGAAGCCTTATATGCCATAATGGAAGAAAACAACCATGATTTGGAGTAAGATTTATCCATAATGCCACCAGTTCGTAGAGTATTTTCTGATGAAGAAGACGGCTTATAACATTCTTTCGATTGCAACAGCGATGCTGGAAAAGCTCGAACACTGCACGTTCCAAAGGCAATGGTGGTGGAATCCAACAGCCAACTTTGTATGCTCCAGAGAGGAGTTTGAATACCGAAGTGATATGAATAATGATAAACTGTTGGTCCGTTGGAAAGGCAATAGTATTTGTACAATGGCTAGAAACCATAGACTCCAACAATCCTGTTGCGACAGTAAAAAGATGGAGCACTGAAAAATATAAAAGAATTGACCTTCATATACATACATATCTATTTATATATTAATGTATGTAAGTACATATGTACATTTAATTATTAATTCCAATATAATCACCTTATTAGCAAAAAGAGAAGCGAATTTCTAGCGGCGCTGCTTTCCACAAATTCTTTACACGGACTACTAACCTACATCCATACATAAATTTTTATGGCATTTACTGCTGCTAAACCAGTTTTTCCAAATTTCTTATGCTTCAATATTTACATATCTACGTACATACATCCAACATTCCATACAAAATTCCAATCGTTGCTAAAGCCACTCGCAAAACTACATTATACATCACATCTGCGTACATACATACACACATCCATCTCAATCTCTGTACCTATCTTTTCGTATCTATACATATGTATGTAAGTATATTCTACATGATATATAAGTATGTATTATATACCTTGTGGCATATACATATTTAGAGAAACACATAAGTATATACATACTATATAGTATATGGAAATCAAAGAACTGCATTCTAGGAGCAAGTGCGCCTCCACTGCCACTCGCATTCGAAATCGCTTTGTACATTTGTGAGTCTGGAACAGTTTTTCTAAAATCATCACTAAGGATTGTAATTTCTTATTTTCTACACTATACTTACCATTCCGATGTTTACCCAATGATATAAATAAATTAAATTATGTTTGCAGCCGAATATAATAAAAAAAAAAACACTTTTTTAATAATACCAAGAATTTCATCATAAATTTTATTTCCAATTAGTTTGCCTACGTTTTTCACAAAATACTGTTTAATGTATATTTGTTTTCTTCACTCATATAAACTTCCTAAAGCCAATTAATTATAGCTTTGCTCTTCAAAATAACGGGTTAAAAGAAAAACTCAAACGGGCTTTTGACATATCTGCATAAGGCTGAGATACATACCATGTAGTTTATATTTAGGGCTGTATGTATATATGGTAGATACTCATCTCTGAGCCAGAGAGTGGAAAATGTTTATGTTTGATATATTTCAAAACAAGTGTCTGCTCATATTGTGCGAAAAATAAGGGTTGTTTTCTAGCAGAATCTACTCTTGTGATCGCATTCACTTGTACAGCATGTAAAGAACAACTTGTGCATACCAACAACAACAACAGGGACAAATGAACGTAAGCTTATTTATGCGCGCATATATATTGTCTCTGGTTAAAAACACAATGCAGGGAAACAAAAGCACACAACACACGGAAAAGAAACGTCATTTCACTGTACTTTCAATACGAGGGTCGCTTAATAATTTATTAAATACATTCATATATATATATATATATATATATATATATATATATATATGTATATATATATATATATATATATATATATATATATATACGTATATATATATATATATATATATATATATATAAGGAATATGGTATGGAATATAATATTCTCCGTTCTTTTAATATTAAACCCCATATACTTGTATTATAACATAATTGTCGCTTCTTCGAGGCATAATATAATATACATTAATATAGTCATTTGTACTACTTCTCTTAGAGAATAGTGGATCTTTATATGATAAATTTGGTTTCATGTAGCGGATTAAGCACTATTCGATTCTCGAACTTCTGCTTGGGAGTAGTGTGTGGATGAGCTGAGCTTTCTTTGCAATTTTTTAGACACAAAAGTAGCTTCTGAGGCTGAATCTATAAGCGCGCGTACAGTAAATTTAATAGGGTTGATATTCACTTCGACCAGATTGGAACTCGTGAATACGAAGGTTTACGGGTAAAGCAAGAGTGCTGACGGCGGTCGACAGCTTCCTAGGAGGTGGAAGGGGCATCATTCACTTCTTGTGTGATCTTGCACCAGGGGCTCGAAGATGGCTGCTGGCGTACGAGCAATTGCCGGGTTTCTCGCAGGATATATTAATATACCAACTGTTGAATTAATGTTATTCGTGAGAACATGTTCTATACATACGGACTACTAACCTACACCCATACATACGTACATTCGTATGGCATGTTCTGCTGCTAAACCAGTTATTTCCAAATTTCTTATGCTGTCATATTTACATTATTTATTTACATACATCCAACATTCCATAAAAAATTCCAATCGTTGCTAGACACTCACAAAACTACACATACTTCATATGTGCATACATACATACATACATCCATCTCAATCTCTGTTCCTATATTTTTGTATCTACACATAAGCATATACTAGACGGTAGATAAGTATGTATTATATACCTTGTAGTATACACCTATGTACAGATGCGCATACATAGTTATGTACCATCTAGGATATATTAATATATCAACTGTTAAATTAGTGTTCTTCGTGAGAACCGGTTTTCCGAGGGGATATTGGTAATTGGCATCAATGGAGTAAAAGTAGAACGAATTTCGGCGAAAGATTCCAAAGTCTGAAAGTGGGCGGTTAGGAACACGTCCATATTCTTCAAGGAGAATTTTTTTCATAAATGCAAGTTAGTGTTGGGCAGGCATGTAGATAAGACATATACGACGATGATATGCCAATTATTTGTATCTACTTTCAAGAGCTTAAATTTGTTACATAATTATTGATTATCCTTTGTAAACGCCGTGTACGAGGGCACTTACGAAACAATTAAACAATTGCTTGGAATGAGCTGACGTGCATTCTTGTACCGGTTGAATAGATTCTGCCAATCCGATTCTAACCCGTCATTCGTGATTGGAAAGGTTTTGATGATATCTCTTGAATATTTTTCAATAAATGGCACATTTCCTCGACTTGTGACAGTCCCCTGTTTTTGCTGTATTGGGCAGTGAATGTATCATGGAAGGTAGGCTATGACTTGCAGTCGCCCTGAAAAATTTCGATCTCACATGGGGGTAAAGTCATATGTGAAGTCAATTTCGAATAAATTTATACAGATTCTGATTATGACCGTTGGCCAAGTTTTTCAAACATTTCATTTAGTCGGGATAATGGGTCCGCGTGTACATCGAAAAAAGAGTTGTAACGAGCTTTTAAACTTTCCAAGTATATATCATTTTTATCATTGACGGGCTATTTAGCTCTTTTGGACATCTAAAGTGTGGATGGTATCTTCACTTACTACCAGCTGGGACAGAAAAGTTTGAGATTCAACTATGCGGTCGGATGCAACATCAGACGGAGCTTATTTAGTAAACTGCGCACTATCAGATAGAAGTGGGTTTTCACGCGTCTAGATAAGATCTTTGTATAAATAGGTGAGAAATTTAACTGCATTTACCCAAGAAATGCTAGTACCGTAAAACGTTTTATTTTATTCACGATGATTTAATTAAACTAGATTTCAATTATGCCTCGAAGAAGCGACAATTATGTTAGAATACAAGTATATGGGGTTTAACATTAAAAGAATGGAGAATATTATATTCCATACCACATTCCTTATATATACATATATATATATATATATATATATATATATATATACATATATATATATATATATATATATATATATATATACATATATATATATATATATATATATATATATATATGAATGTATTTAATAAATTATTAAGCGACCCTCGTATTGAAAGTACAGTGAAATGACGTTTCTTTTCCGTGTGTTGTGTGCTTTTGTTTCCCTGCATTGTGTTTTTAACCAGAGACAATATATATGCGCGCATAAATAAGCTTACGTTCATTTGTCCCTGTTGTTGTTGTTGGTATGCACAAGTTGTTCTTTACATGCTGTACAAGTGAATGCGATCACAAGAGTAGATTCTGCTAGAAAACAACCCTTATTTTTCGCACAATATGAGCAGACACTTGTTTTGAAATATATCAAACATAAACATTTTCCACTCTCTGGCTCAGAGATGAGTATCTACCATATATACATACAGCCCTAAATATAAACTACATGGTATGTATCTCAGCCTTATGCAGATATGTCAAAAGCCCGTTTGAGTTTTTCTTTTAACCCGTTATTTTGAAGAGCAAAGCTATAATTAATTGGCTTTAGGAAGTTTATATGAGTGAAGAAAACAAATATACATTAAACAGTATTTTGTGAAAAACGTAGGCAAACTAATTGGAAATAAAATTTATGATGAAATTCTTGGTATTATTAAAAAAGTGTTTTTTTTTTTATTATATTCGGCTGCAAACATAATTTAATTTATTTATATCATTGGGTAAACATCGGAATGGTAAGTATAGTGTAGAAAATAAGAAATTACAATCCTTAGTGATGATTTTAGAAAAACTGTTCCAGACTCACAAATGTACAAAGCGATTTCGAATGCGAGTGGCAGTGGAGGCGCACTTGCTCCTAGAATGCAGTTCTTTGATTTCCATATACTATATAGTATGTATATACTTATGTGTTTCTCTAAATATGTATATGCCACAAGGTATATAATACATACTTATATATCATGTAGAATATACTTACATACATATGTATAGATACGAAAAGATAGGTACAGAGATTGAGATGGATGTGTGTATGTATGTACGCAGATGTGATGTATAATGTAGTTTTGCGAGTGGCTTTAGCAACGATTGGAATTTTGTATGGAATGTTGTATGTATGTACATACGTACATATGTAAATATTGACGCATAAGAAATTTGGAAAAAACTGGTTTAGCAGCAGAACATGCCATACGAATGTATGTATGGATGTAGGTTAGTAGTCCGTGTAAAGAATTTGTGGAAAGCAGCGCCGCTAGAAATTCGCTTCTCTTTTTGCTAATAAGGTGATTATATTGGAATTAATAATTAAATGTACATATGTACTTACATACATTAATATATAAATAGATATGTATGTATATGAAGGTCAATTCTTTTATATTTTTCAGTGCTCCATCTTTTTACTGTCGCAACAGGATTGTTGGAGTCTATGGTTTCTAGCCATTGTACAAATACTATTGCCTTTCCAACGGACCAACAGTTTATCATTATTCATATCACTTCGGTATTCAAACTCCTCTCTGGAGCATACAAAGTTGGCTGTTGGATTCCACCACCATTGCCTTTGGAACGTGCAGTGTTCGAGCTTTTCCAGCATCGCTGTTGCAATCGAAAGAATGTTATAAGCCGTCTTCTTCATCAGAAAATACACTACGAACTGGTGGCATTATGGATAAATCTTACTCCAAATCATGGTTGTTTTCTTCCATTATGGCATATAAAGCTTCCGCTAAGCTATCGAAATGTCTACTTGCACCAAATCTTCCTTAATGATTCAGTGTGTTTTGGCTTGTATATATTTTCGTGGAAAATAATGTTGCATGTTACCACACCTGCGCCTATTGTACCTGAATTGGAACATCAATATTATTGTGAAGATTTCATTTTACACAAAATATAATGAATAATCGAAAAAGCACCATCATCTCCACAGGTGGGTTTATAGTTAAGCATAGGCTAATTTAGTTAAAAAATCATGTGTTTACGCGTGGAGGGTCACCTTAATTGTCTGCTGCTCGTGGTCACCTTAAGCAGCAAAAAGAGAACAAAGTTACGTACATCACATCTTCATGTATACTGCCTATATACGTGACTCAAGCTGCAGTGTTATGTGGATTATGATCATGAGAGCAGACAATCCTGGTTGAGTGTTAAAAGAGGTGTCGCGCGGTTCAGCTCACTGAAGAATCGTTCAACTATCGGTAAAATAGTAATATGTTGGTGTGATTGATGAGACTTTATTGCGAGTTTGATGATTGTAACTCTCTTGTTATATATGCGAGATCTTTGTAAAAAGACAGATTTAATGTAATACAGCAGTTTTCCATATATTTTTAAATCGCCACTTGTAACCATAATCAACCGATACAATAGAAATATGTATATTGTGAGTATTAATTTCATTCCTTCTATTTTATTTGGCTTTAGGTAATTTTTGGACCTAGAGAGACGCGAGTACGAATCCCTGCGAAACACTCAACTTCCTTACATATTTGATGGATATAGTAAACTATAATAAGATATAAACAAAAGCCATATAATAACTTAAACTAAAAGTAAATGTTGCATATTAAATTAAATAATTCCAAACTGAATGATAAAAACAAATATATGACACCAAGAATCGTAAAACACATTAAGAAAATACTTAACCACCCAACAAATAAATTTCATATTATGAAAATACTTATACAACGAAACTATAATTAAGTAAGATAATTTTGAAAAATTTAAACGTGTAGAATTGAAAGTTTTAAAATTACATGTGCGCGATATTTAAAATCGTTTTGCTCGCGAACAGTCGGGTTTAAAATCGTTAAGTTCGGTCGTTTCGCTTTCCCTGTGTTACAAGTGATAAAAATGTTTTAGTGAATGAAGTGAAAAAAGAAATTGAAAGTACAATAAAAAAATTAAAAATGGGCATTTTAAAAGCATAAATAAAATATGTAAAAGAAAAATATCTAAAAATAAAGTGTCAATATAAATTAAATCAGTAAAAAAGTTAAATAATATAAAAGTGTGTTGAAAGTTAAAAAAGTCTGCTTCAACAATTTGGCGAAACGTTTTCATCCTAGTGAAGGTAATTTTTGAATCCAAAACATATATTTACATACATTTTGTACTCTATTTTCAAATATTTTAACCCGATTCACAGAAATAGTATCCTTCTGTCCAGTCGAGTGTTCTTAAAACCTATTGATTTTAAACGAAAAAAGCAAGAAAGAGAAAAATTTTGTTATTTCTGCGATTGTCGTAACAGTGCGATAAATCTGTATCTTTAGGCCTTAAGAGCATTGAAATAGAGCATATTCACGGGTATGTATATTTAAATACTTTTTGGCCTACGGTCATAATCTGCTTCTTATTGAGTTAACACTCACTGAAGTTCGTTGAGAGAAAAGTTCTTATCTAATATCTGGTGCACATTTCAATGGTGTGGTGTAGACATATTTTTTTGATCAATTAGTATTTTAGAAGTTATAGTGCTGATACTATTGATCTGATCTGCTTTATGGTGATGGAAATCTTTCGGAATCATAACAGTTTCTATTTGGGGGTCGGTAGGGTATTACCATCGATGTTCCGTAATATGATTTATTTACTTATTTTGTCAATTCTCTGCTTAAAATTCTATGACTTTTCTGCCATAATTTCAACGTTCATATGAATAAACACTCGTATGAATGCTGCGTGTTTTGATATCGTTTGGGGACAATTCATTCTATATTTTGCAGCTTGTCTGAGCTATTTTTTGCTTAAATATTTATTTTGGTTTTTTCTGTTTTTGTGTCTATACATTCTTGTTTGTGTGAATTCTAGGTAAAATATTGTCTATAATAAAGGGTTTTGCGCAAACCCCGAAGCAAGACTTGGCTAAAAAGATAGGATAGAAAAAAATAGGTGACTGAAAATAACAAATGGAAACAATTCATATTGTATGAGAAATATTCCACAAAAATATTGTTTAGCATTTTGGCTTTTCTTTTTCTCTTTGTTCAGAATTTTTAGCACTATTTTTTATTACTGCTGTTGTTGGTGTTTTTTCTTCTTTTTTTTTTTTTTGAATAGGAATATTTTGAAATTCATTGCTGTTTGATGCAGACATTTTTATTTTTGTGTCTGTATTTGTTTAGATAAAGGTTTCAAATATTTTTCCATCTCCATATCAGAACAGACGCTTTTACATTGGAACCGATATTTATGGTTACTGGTAGTTGGTTGTAACAATGGTCGTTGAACACTTGCACAAGTAGTTGTGTAACTGAAAGTCATTGTATCGCTAACACCAGTGTTATGAATGTGTGTTGCCTGGCAATTGAAAAGTATATCCCAATTGATCATAATTTTAAAACAAATTTGATGGATCAGCTGAAATGTAGGAAACATACTAAAAAAAAATTCGTTTAATCATAATAAGTGTGTGTGTGATTATATATTCGAATCTTTTCCAGGAGGAATCACCGAGATTTTATTTAAGTGTAGGCGTGTAGTGGGTAAACACTTCCTCCAAACTATGTAGGTTTATACTATTTTCTAAAACTCAATTAATGAGGTTACACTTAGTTTGGTGAAGAAACTTAGCGGCGTAAAGTGTTAACGGGATAGTATATACAGGGGTCAGCTACCAGCTTTTGCAGACTAGAGCTCAGGATCGCAATGGGAACTACTGCAGATATAATTTTAAAGTGCTTGCATTTCAAACACCTGGAAAGGTTACAGACCATGGCAACCTGCCCATAAGCAGGATGGCCAATAAGATTATTAGGACTGAGTCAGATAATGAAAATGGCGATCGCTAATTACCGATCGACTTACAGTGGGCAGACGACCACTAAACATTTTGCGGCGACTAACTGCAAAGGAGAGAAGCAAGTGTACCGGTTATTAAAAACATTTCAACGTCAATTTTAAGTAAGAAAAGAAATAAATACTTCGTGAGCAATATATGATCAGAATCTTTAAATAATAATAAAATGGTCATCTGGGTAAGAAATTCATTGTTGTGTACGAATTTATCTGTTTGCATTGGTAGATTTTATCCACGTTTGTTGTTACAAAATTTATGTTTATTCATAAACAATATTTTAATTCAAAACTACGTGGCTACTATCTCTTTAATCCCTTCATATTACATATGTACGTATCTTAAAGCTGTGTGTGTGTGTATGTGTGCAGCATAGATTATACACGGACATCGAACTCTTGTTTTTTCGTGCTAAATTTTCTTTTATAGAATTTTGTCAATAGCAGCCCCACAAGATCATGAGTCGTTGCAGATTTTACGGTAGCCAAAGTTTCAGTCACAATGGGATTGTGTGAACTGGGGGCTAAAAATTTAAAAGAACGAAATTTTTGGCCGTTTTTTTAAACTTGTGATCAGCAAATTTGAGGTTGGGAAGTAAATTGAATACTTGTACAAAGTGATAAGGTATTTGGAAATCACAGTATTTGAAATAAAAAACTTGCAAATAATAAAAGAAAAAATTTGCAGATGAGATGGATTCTTCTCTCTTTTTTTAAATTTGATCAGCTGTTTTCAATATATAACTTGGCAGCATTTCACGAAACCTACTTAAAAGCAATTCAAAATGGTTTTAAGTTGGTTTTAATAAAATCATTTTGTATGGTTAAACCAGGATTTTACATAAAAATTAAAATATATTAAAACCACGCCAGTGTGAAGCCTCTGTTGGTTGTTTGAAATTTTAGTTAAGCATCGTTTTGCATACTCTTTCCTGTAGATGTGTATGTGTGAAAAAATATACAATTTATACGACAAAAAAAAAATCCATAAAAAGGATATAAAATAGTGCACCTAAAAATATTTTCATGAGCCATATTTTGTTAACTGAAATACACACTGACAAAAACCGCATAAAGTGTTCCAAAAAGCAGGTTTATTCTGGGTTTGGAAAAAAAATTGCTACTGGAAACAAACAAAGAATGTGACAAATCCACACGTTTAACTTAAAATGTTAAAAAGTAAACAACGAAATTGCATAGTAAATGAAATATAAATTTTTCCCAGCACCGTCTCGTGTTACTGAAAACAGTTTTTTCTTTTTGTAAAGAAAAGTGAATTTTTTTTTTTGCCTGCCAGGCAAAGGATTAGTGATATTAGAATAACCGTTAGCAAGAATAAACATGTAAATGGGTACAACGGATAAAGAATGGCACTAAATGGAAGTCAGCTTTGGAAGGAAACAACTATAAATTGAAACAAATAAAAAGATAATGGTTGAGGGGTGGTGAAAACTTCTACAGACTCGTACTAGTTTCAATTAGAGGTTTTGTTGGTTATGAATGAATATAAAAACAGCCAATTTATATCGGAGATACATTAAAAAGGAAAAAGTGAATCTGTAAAAACTGGAAATATTACGGTTTCTTGTGTGTGACTTACATGCCTTCACGCAGCGTGACTATCCAACCCGGTATCTAATTTTTCAGTGCTTTTTGGGTAACTAGTTTTCCCTGACCTGCAACTTTGGTGCTTTAACTATTCCTTTAATATCTGATAATAGAATTAGAGGATTATATTTTATTAGCTTCCATTGTGTGCTTGTATGGTCTAACTCTCTTTTTGTGTTGTGTTTCCAAACGAATACTTAATATTATTAATAATATTGCGTAGAAAATTGTTGGTATAGTTCTTGTTCTTATCTTCTCACAATGTGTAAGTGTTTTTACACGCTTTCGAAGCACGTGTAACTAAAAATAAATATTAAATTGATCACTTTGAATTTAACAAAACTTTTGGGAAAAAAGAATCAGCACGAAAATAAAAATTAAAGAAAATAAATATATATAAAATAAACTAAAATACACGTGATTAAAAACAATCGAATTAAAGTTAAAAATAAATATTTTAATACATTCAAAACAATACTAGACTAAAAAAAATACCAGTCGTTTTATACCTAAAAAATACGGCGCACCCACGCCCTAACTAAATCTCATCTCATCTCCTAAAAGATCTCACCACAAGTGAGAAGTCTAGGAAGCAGTCACACTAATTATTTTCCCTTCTTCCACCACACAGTCCCTAAATTTTAATCGATCCTTTTACTTTGTAGATTGGCCATTAATTGGCCCCCCTCTGCCGTCTATAAAAGAGGAATTTTTATAGATATATTTTCAACTCAACCCAAGTAAATGTATTCAATTAGTTTGGAACGATTTTCAAACACTTTTGTTCGTTTAAAGGAAACACCATTTAAAAGAAAAATTGTTTACAACATGTTCGCATTTTTCCCATTCAAATTTCACATTCAAATCATGTTTCCAGCATCATTCTTTGCCATACAAAATTATGAGAGTGAAGCACTTTATGTTTTGATCTTTCATTTCGAAGCTGCATGAGAAGCACGTAGACACTTCTATAGCCTCTGATATAATTTTTATCGAAATTCGTCATCAGTTTAAGCCAAAAATATAATTTTGGGAACAAAAATAAAAGAAACAAAAATTTATATCAAAATCAGTCGGAAAGCAGTTTTGATGCAACGTCAAGCCTTGTTAGAAATTATATTTTAAGTGAGGTCAAATTACTGATCGGTCACCCTCTTTCGAGAGTTGTGCGTCTCACACGCACTACTTAACTTGTACACCTCAGATACACTGTTCATGTCAACGCATAAGTTGTGTGCTGTCACCCATCTGTCCACCCATATTTTTCAAATTTCTTTGCAAATTATTTTCAATACACGCACAAATTAATACCAAAACAAAAGCTTTATTTTATATTGAAATCAATTTGTCAACAAAATGTATTTAAAAGGGCAAAATATTCAGTGTATACAAAAGCATCTGTTGATCCTCTGGTTAGTTTCGGTTTAATTACGTCTGATCAATCATGAATCAATATGATCCATAATCATAATTAGGAGAGTGAATCAGGTGCTTTATATCGTCGGCTGAACATGAAAACATGATTTCTTAAACACACGAACATTTATGCACACACCGTTTAACTAAAAAGTATATTAATTTACCGGCGCGGATATGTAATAAAACTTTCATATGTGGGCCGTTGCTTTAAACTCTATTTTAAAGTTATTCGATTGTGTTCAGGAGAGGGCGAAGAAGCTCATCGGAAACGGTAGAGTAACCAACTCTGTTGATAAATTGATCTATCGTTACCATGTGCTCTAATGAAACCAGGTAAATTGTTGTCGAGCCTCATCGCTTTTCACGATCAACGCGCTTTCCAGCAAGAACGCATGCAATCGCGTTCGATGTTCCAACGAATCGCTCCCCAATTTACAGAGAGAATTCTTTTTATGGCCGAACAGTTCTCATGTGGCACAAAATAGCTGTAGAGGTCTTTCCCGCCACTTTCACTTTCCGAAGGTTTAAATCGAATGTCCAGTCACTTCTCCCTGGCCCCTTTCATGTAATTGATGCACTTATTTAGGGCTGTCGCTAGATTAACAATCTTTTCGCAACATACACTAAGTTGGATCAACTTGGTGCTGCTAAAACATTAAGAAAGCAGCGATATTTTAGACTAGTCCTAAGACACCACACTACAATTAGGGGCGTTAATTCAAACTGGTAATACAAAATTGCATAAGAACTAAATTTTACCAAATACGAGTTTTCTAACAAATCAAATCTTTATCTCACATTTAACATACTTCTGGCTAAAATGTTTAAGCACATAAACAAATATGAGTTGCTAAATAAAAAAAAAAAAAACACAAAATAATTCCAGACATGTCTGCATTTAAGTTTGCGAAATTTTCGTTATTTTTACTTAATGCTTAAGTATGTGTGAAAAATATATATTTCAAAAGTTCGCTAAAAAAGAGAAAAATAAAAAAAGTGTTTTGCTACATGATTTGCGTTATTGTAGTTGGGAACTCAATCATAAAAGAAACTCGAGAAAAACACAAAAAAAAAACAAACGGTCGCCCACACAGCGCACTTGTTTTTAAATTTTATTGCTGCAATCAGGGGGGAAAAAAGGAATGAAATCGAAGGGGATTATGACGTTTAAGGCGAAATGAAAACACAATCTTTTGAACAAACTTTCGAAAAATGTATTTGAGATCAAGTCATTTCACAGCGGTGCAGCACTTCATAGTCGCCGGTTCAAAATACCAGGAACTGCTGGTGCAGTGAGTTGGACTACCGTACGCTATAATTTTTGTTCCCATAGTTATTTCTCATATTCAATTTAAAAAAAAAAACTTTTAAAATTAGAAGATTTTGGCTTTTTTCTTAAATAAATGCATTTTGAATAACATATTCACAGTTATTAAATTATTTTACTAAATTGGATATCATTATTCAGGCTACAGTTTGAAACAGCACTCAACAACTGTTTTATACATTCAACTTAGCACAGCAGAATAGCTGTTTTCGAAAGCCGCTACACTTTCATCATCAGAACTCATGTGTATATATGTTTGCTACTACTTGTTATGTTGCCTATTTGAATCTGACAGCAGTTTCTATTCGTACCAATTTTAATATAAAAAAGTATACGAGAATTGCATCACACCGATAGAAAATTGAAAATTTTAAAGCGTCGGGAAATTAGTAATTTTGCACCGTTTTGAAAGAATCGAGTTCTTAGCAAATCTGAAGGTTTAACTTCATTGACTTGTTTGCCAGTTACTAAATCTGTACGTTTCTGTGTGTGTGTGTGGCCCACTTACTACTTTTGAACGGCTTGGCCACAACTGATGATGTTCTGAGAAGTTGTTCGAAACTCAGATTTCTATTAAATTGAAACCCAAATGGAAGTGCTTCAGAAATTTTCTACTCTGAATTATTATTATTTTTAAAAGTTTTTCAGAAGAAGAGAAACAATATCTCTCAATAGGAAATTTTCTATTCTGAATCATAAATTTTTTTCAAAAGTGTTTTAGTAGAAGGGAAATATTTATTTCAGTAGGAATTTTTCTATTCTGAATTATTATTTTAATTTTTTTTTCCGAGGTGATTCTAAAGAATTGAACTATTTCTTTCCATAAGGAAATTTCTATTCTGAATTATATAGTTTTTTAAAAGTGTTTCAGAAGAAGATAAATCATTTCTTTCAATATTAATTTTTCCATTCTCAATTATTATTATAATTTCTTTTTTTAAGTGTTTAAGAAGAAGAGGAACAGTTTTATTCAATTAGAGATTTTCTATTCTGAATTATAATTCCTTTTTTTCACAGTGTCTCAGAAGAAGAAAAATCATTTCTTTCAATAAGAAATTCTCTATTCTGAATTATTATTATTTTTTTTTTTAAAGTGTTTCAGAAGAAGAGAAACCACTTCTTTGAATAGGAGATATTCTATTCTGAATTATTATTATTATTTTTCCAAAAGTGTTTTAGAAGAAGAAAAATCATTTCTTTCAATAGGATTTTTTATATTCTGTATTCTTTTGTGTTTCAAAAGTATTTCAGAAGAATCGAACCATTTCCATAATGAAATTTTCTATGTGGCATCTTTTTTCTTTCAAAAGTGAAATAGAAGAAAACTTTCTATTTATAATATTTTCTATTTAATATTAAATATATAAAATATATTAATAATTTATAATTTTTATTAGTTTTAATGAGATTCTGTACTCTTTCAAAATTCGACCCTCGTTGAATGTGTACTTATTTCGTGGATAGAACTGTTAAAAAAGCAACTTTAAAAAATATTGCACATCCGGGTGTTGGTTTATTTAATTTTTGGCAACAGATCAATACAAACAAAAAATATATTTTCATTTTGCTTTCTTTCCCTTATTTCCTTTCGTTTGCAAAGAAGATTTATATCGCACGAAGAGCAATAATTTATTTTGTTTTTAATCTGAGTTAATGCACCTCATCCTCTAACTCTGTGTTCGCAGAACGCTGGGTTTCATTTAATGCTTTTAGGATATGAACGCAAATGCTCGCCCCTGTACAGCGGGTGTTTGTTTATGATGCGCGAGGATTTTAAGTGATGACACAGACTTCTTTTATTACAATCTGAATTCATGTTTTACATTTTTAATCTATGACTTAAAACGCTTATTATTTCTATTTTCTTATTATTTCTATTGTCTGATTAAAATTCAAGTTTCTTAAAACACCTTGACAACACAGCCCGAGAGAGTGTTGCCTAAGGTTGTGATTGAGTTTTTCGGATTTGTGACCCGTTGTATTATATATTTTTAGATTGTTTAAATGAAAACTTCTGAATGCGGTTGACATAATAAAATCAAATCACAGACCCCTTTTTCGTTGGTGTTTTAGTAAAATTAAATCTGCTGATTAAGAAACAGATAAAGAACACTTGCATTTCCTTTTCACAGTTTCGTCTACATCCCTTGCATATTTTGGAGTCATCCGTTGCGTGTCGGCCTTAAAAAGGGCAACAACTTCCCGCTTTTTTTAATATGAAATCCATCGTAGCGAAGTATGTCGTGCTTTTGTTCACAATATCTCACGAATCGATTTACCAGCTTTGACCCAGTTGGCGGGGATTTACCTGGTTTCTTTTACTCAAGAACTGATTAGTTTGTGGAATCGATCAGGAAAGTCAGTGACAAGTTATTTAAAAAAAAACCAACATTAAAATGAAATATTTGTTTAATTTTCTTTTGAGATTTCTCGAAATCTATACATCCGAATAGGTTCCAACTATTCTAAATTTAGTAGAATTCCTTGAAACGTTGGGTTCGATTTTGTCAAACAATTCAAAAGTGGACGACATACACACACCCACAGACATATCTATACATATATACACGTATAGGGATTCAAAACTAGTCAGGGAAGCTTCCCACGACTTCAAAAGTTCGACAGTTGATGAGAGATTGATTTTTTCAAAACGGTGTTGGAACCACTAACCTTTCGGCTTTTGAAAAATTTTAATATTTCCTAAATATTAAATTTAAGGCCGTTGTTATGGTCTTGCATTTATTTATTTTTTGAAAATAAATTCAAAATTGTCACCAAAAACGGGCTCAATCTCATACTCAAGAATTTGAAACTATTGTTGTCAGATAAAAGTTTTAATTTTCAATATAAAATGAACTCTGTGTAAAAACTTGAGTGACTTTCTTTTCCTTGAACTCGATAAAATATGAAAAGCCTTGTCTTTTTAATGAAAAATCTTATAGATTGAGGACTCAATATTCTGAAAAGGAAAGTCTCTAAGGGTACGGTCACACTTGGCAAACATTTAGCCAAAAAAAAAATCGTTAAACTGTAAAGAAAAGTTTTTCGATATAGTATTTCGTAAGTTAATCTATTTCAAACAGAATTAATAGTCAGTGGCGTAGAATACAGTATTATCGGAAACTTTTTAATTCAACAAACTTTTTTATAAACAAAAACATTTTTCGTTAGCATTTAGGGACCGTAGCTTAACAGCCTAAAATAATGTCCCAACGTTTTTTCCTATTCGCATGTCTTAACTTGAATATATTAAAAACCAAATATTTCAATAGATGTTAAGGAAAAGTATCAGATGTTCAACTGCATCCACTGCCGACATATTCAAATAAAAAAATTTCTACAAGTGAATGTTTACATGTCAGAGGAACAAAATATCTATGTACTTGTTAAATATATCTCGAATCATATTAACATGTTGTGAGATACACAAATTCATAGCACAAACAAACGAGAGTGCTTAGAGAATAATCTGAAATAGCACAGAAAACCAAAATGTTCAACTAGAAAAACCAGACACTCTCGCTTAAAGTTTATTTGAAGGACTTAAATTATATTCAGCCATTATTCTGAAGTATTTCAAATACAACTTTTTGGAAATAACTGTCAAACTGCGTGAGTACTTTTTGTATAACCCTCCTTTACGGCAGTTGTTTTCTTAAAAGAAAAACTATAAAAATATACAATAAATGGAAACAAAAATAATAACAATAATATTTAGTAATCAAAAATGCGCATATAAATAACTTTTCCTAAATCAATCTGTATGTAGTTTGCATGTCTGAGCATGCAAAGGAAGACAAATTTATTATCTAAAAAATATGTGGAGCAAGAGAGAGTATAATTCTACCAGCTTTAGTTATTTAAAAACGGCTAGCAAATATTCAAAATAAACAACAAATAAAAAAAAAAATCATATAAAAAAAATCATATAAAATGAAATCAGCAAAAAGAGGGACTGTAAACGGAAAGGCTACATACGGCTAAAGGATGTGCTTAATTTGTTAGCAAACAAAACTGAATACAAAATATATTTACGTATAAAAAATAACAACAGAAATATAAAACCTTTTTCAATTTTTTGTTTATGTTTTTTGCTGTAGACTTTTCAAAAATTGTAAAAATATTATTTAAGGAAATAAGAAAAGGCCTTATGAAACACACAAGCATACATCCATGTGTGCATGTGTATATGTGCCACTAACACTTTAATTTAAAATAAATACCCCCACACTGGCTTTGAACAAGACCCACAGTTGTGAGCATGTGTGTGTGTGTGTGTGTGTGGATAAATATAAATATCTAAACAAAGAAATAATGTCATTGCAATATTTACTTGTTTGGAAGAGGGTGGTTTTGTTTTGGTAGCATCATGAAAAGTCCAATAGCTGAATCTGGTCTAGTACAGTTTGTGCGGTAACTATTTGCAAAATGTCTGAAAGTCGGTAAATAGTACTAAGATTGTCAAAGTTAATGTCGAACAGCAGAAGTGCTTTAAGACCGGTAGTTGAATTGCATTCAGCCCAGGAGTCAAATTTGTTTTAAGATCCGATAAGACCCTTCTGACCGTTTGAGCTCGAAAATGTTTCTTTGGCATAGTTACGATTACTCCTGTTAGTTTCGGTAGTAGTTGTTGGCTAAAGGGTGAAATTCAGCCATCGGCTTGGAGAGTAATTCGATATCTTTCAAAATGAGAAGAACTTTATATTTCCTCCTATTTCTTGACAAATGCCGAGAGGCTGGAGGAAGTCTAGGATTAAGGCTCTGTTCTTATAGAGCTTTTTCTCATCTCAGCACAAATCAAATGCTGTCTACTACTAGACAGCAGCTCCAATGCTGCTGCCCCCAGTTCTAATTTAGTTAAACAAAATTGTTCGAGAATGGAGGGTAAGCCGTCAGTTATCATTCTTTGAAGAATCATCGCTGCGTGAATGAGTCCACAAGGAGCTGCCTTAAACCCCAAACTCTTCAAATATAGGGTGTTTTTATAAAGTGATACAAGTTTAAATTATAGTGAAACATAGTAATATATATATGATAGAAAAATTTATGACATTAATGTTTAAATATGATTTTGCCATGTAGTCGCCACGGCCATTCAACCAAAAAGGGGCTTCATCGGAAGACAAAATTTTGTATGGATAAGTTTGACGAACAGATTCATTATTTTGATTAAAAATTTCTACAATTTGCAAGGGTTGCTCTGATGCAAGTCGCTCCTTAATAAAATGTCAATGCAAACTAAACAAAAAGCAACTATCAGCTGTTAAACGGGTGGTCAAATAAAGCAGTGATGCCAACTCAAAGTTGTACCACTTTATAAAAAACTCTCTATACATATTTTTACAAGTCCCTGCAGCCTGAATTGTGCTGCTGCAAAGACAATTGCCTGAAACCGAAAGCCAATGGAAGTTGAACAGCATCAGATTTTCAATTCTCAAATCAGCATTCTGATGTAGAATATTTCAAATCTTCTCATACGCAAAACTAAAAAGTTTTTCGTGGCGTGGAATCGCTTATTCACAGTCTTTGCAAGCCCGCTTTATTCGCGCCACCATACTTTGGCTTAACGTGCCCTGAGTCTTAAATTTATGGATTTTATTGACCTGGAAATATAAAAAACTTTCTTACAGAACAGTGACTTCCATAATGCAGCTGAATAATATGTAGAGGATTTCACGGTGTCAGAACTCCCACCAGGTCATTCGCTCATTTTGTGTGCGTAAAATCTATCGATTTTGTCCAAGACACTGACCAAGTCATAGAGAAGAAAGTGTCTGTAGTTTTGCAAGAATGCTTTTTACAATAATAAAAATAACTATCAAATGAAATATTTTTAAAATGTAAACAAACAAAAAAAATACGATGGCGCCAAATACAGAATACGACATTGAACTCAGCCAACTAACAAACGGCAATAAATAAAAATACATGTGAAGCCTTAAACACAATAACTACAGCAGGCTACACGAACACCGACTACAAAAGCCGTTGGCTACAATCCTTGCCTCGTAGCCAGCTACTTGATTATTATTTAAAACGACACCACCAACTCAATAACCATGAGTTGTTGTTTGTAGTGGAATTCTCTTCATACGCCAGTGTAGCCGCTTTAATATATTTAATACTCTTAAATAGTGTTATTCCAACAAAATATATTTAAAGTCAACAATATACGAAAAGAAATCATTTCATTAGCTTGGAAATATAGTTTGTTGTGTCCTCTCGTAAAATAAAACAATTATTTTTAAATTTACAATAACTGAATTTATTTATATTACACTGGTAATACTGAATCGACTCATTGTCGTTCACCAAAATAGAAATTAATTTCGTTTGACTTCAGCCACAAAAACAGCAGGGACAACAACCAGTAGCCGGGTTGCCTGTAGTAGTAAAAATAAGCATTCTCATACACGCACTTGTATTCTATTTTTGACAAGTTGTAGTCTGTAGCCTGCTGTCGTTATTGTGTTTAGTGCCTGAGTACCGCTGACCAAAGTGTGGTGGCTTTCGAAAACAACCAATCTGCTCTGCTGTGTGAGTTGAATATACAAAACTGATGTTGACTTTCGCTTGTGCATTCATCATGACTGTCTGACACTCTTCGCACAATTAAACTATTAAAATTAAATAAATAGTTCAATTAAACTAAATAAAATTGTTTTACTCTATTTATAATCAAAAAAACTATTTCTATTAGCAAACTAAAATATTTGAACATTCTTAAATAATATTTCGAATTCAGTTTGAATTCTTAAAATTCTCCGCTCTATTATCGTCGTCGTTCCTTTTTTTGTTCAAATATGCAAATGCGAGTGTGTTTGTTTTCTTTTTTGCTGGCAATAACAGCAACAACAACTATATCAGCAACAAGAACAACAAGATAATCGCAAAGAAAATCCTTAATATGTCTGTGAATAATTGGGCGGTTTGTCTGTTGGTGTATTTGTGTGTGTGGAGCCAGTTGTGTTGCATAAACAACTGGATCAGTTTTGTACTTCAACTGTTGTTTCGATTCGTTTATTTATTATTCATTCAAAATAGTTTTCAACAACATAAAACTAACAAATTGATTGGGGACTTTGTCACAAAGTATGTAAATATTTTGCGAGTGTTTTGAACATCTGTGTGAGTGTGTGTGTGTGTGATTATGTACAAATATATAACACTGAAGCAGCATTATTATACGTTTGTTTGCTTGTATTTAAATCTCCTTTTGTATTGTGCTTCAGCGCGTATACTTAATATAATTAATAATGTAACGTATACATCACATTGCACATTGCGTGGTTCATGTTCTGATCTTCTCATAATGTGCAAGTATTTTTACACGCTTTTGAAGCAGATTAAACTAAAACACCAAAAATTTATTTAGTTAAAGTAATTAAAACACACGCTTGTTAACAACGTCGAACTAAAAAGTTTGAAATAAATTTTATTATGAACTTAAAACAATAATGAGCCAAAATGAAAATATTTTTGAAAAGAAAGGGTGGGGCGCCTTGTGCCCTACCTAAAATATATACTGTTCTAACTATGAGCTTCGTAAGTATTTGACGACCCTGCCTACAACTTATCATTTTAAGTCACCTCTAAATCTGTTTGGAATTCAACTATTCTTGAATCCATGACTCGTCACAATTCCTAATTTTATGTGGCCATTTACTGCTTTATTTCCCATTGTGCTGGGGCTGCCTTAAGCCGAATCACTGACCTATTTTTCTCCATAGTGATTTTCCACATCAGAATAAAAAATGTACCAAAACTATTTTCTTCTTTTTCAAATGAAATTTATTAGTATTAGAAATAGAAAAAGTAAAAAAACAAATCCAGGGCTGAAGAATGAAATTGTTTTTGATAGAGTGCTACAAGTTTGAATCATAATAAAACATAGTAATATTTTTTTTGAAATCAATAAAACTATCTTTATTGGATAGAATATTTTAGGACATTAATGTTTAAATATGATTTTGGCCATGTGGCCGCCACTGCTGGCGCGTACAAGGCGCAATCTGGAACACCAATTTTCACAAATAGTAACATTCTGACCGTCATCGGTTTTGAAGACATATTACGCAATGACTCCGCCAGCCCATAAAGCGCACCAAAAAGTAATTTTCCTGCGGATGTCATGGTGTGCCGACAAAAGCTTGTGGATACTACTCACTCCAAATGCGACAATTCTGTTTATTTACGTACCCATTCAACCAAAAATGGGATTCATGGGAAAATTAAATTTTGAATAGACGAATTGCACGATAAGTTTGACGAAAAGAGCCATTATATTGATTAAAAATTTCTACAATTTGCAAGGGTTGCTCTGATGCAAGTCGATCCATAATAAAATATCAAAGCAAATTAAACAAAAAAAAAAACAACTATCAGCTGTTAAATATGTGGTCAAACATAGCAGTGATGCCATCTCAAAGTTGCATCACCCTATAAAAAATACCCTATGTTAAAAAAAAAAAATTTATTAGCCTTTTGAATGGAGAAAGTCAAAAAGACAGCTCTAGGTTTTGAAAATGAAATGTATATTTTATGATACCTCAACGAAAATAATCAACTAAAACAATATTTTTAATTTATTTTTATAAATTATACTTATTTGATTTATTTGAAAGAAATTTATTGGACACTTAAATTCGAAAGGCACGAAAGTAGCTCCAGAGCTGTACATTTCAAATTTATTTTGAGATAATAAAGCTATTAAATAAAATTTATACTTTTCGTACAATGAAACATATTTTAACTGTTATTAAACATAAAGCAAAATGAAGAATTTGATATCAGGGTTGGATAGTCTAAACTTTTTTTGGTGGATTAATGTAGTCCAAATAGAACAGCGGGGAAAATGTAAGAGTTTTTTTGTATTTAAAAGCAAACATTCCAAACTTTTTCTTGTTATTCTTAATTAAACCTATTTCGTGCTTCACTTGCATGTTTGTTAGTTTGTATACTCTGATTATTTTTTTTTTGCATTGTTGCTCATATGTCTTATTGTACGCCTACAGTTCATGTTCTTATCTTCTCATAATGTGCAAATGTTGTTACATATTTTCGAGTCACATTAAACTACAATTATAGTCCGAAAAAAGCCAACCAATTGTGGAAGAAAAACATAAAAAATGATAAAAAAGTAAAAGTGATCAGTGAGTTTTTTGTTATGACTTTGATTTTTGCTTAGGCTTCTCACTCATTAAAAAGGCAGTTTGAAATAAATATCTTTAGTTATTCTAAGAAATGTTGGGTAAAGGTTCCCTGATGATCTGCATTAACCCCAGTGAAATGAGCATAGGAACTAGCTAAAACCCCTCAATTGATCACTTTAAAATTTTTACCAAGATTTTGGGAAAAAAAGAAACAGCACATAATTAAAGTTAAATATTTTAAAATATGTAGAATTAATATTAAAAATTTGTATACGCGCTTTTTAAAAAAATCCAACTTAAGAAATAAAAAAACTTAAATTATCTTAGAATAACAATGGGCGCTTTGTAAAGGGTGTATGAGATTCTCCGCAGCCGGATATAACAGTTTTGCTTGTTATAACTAAAATGTTCGCTTGGGATTTCATATTAAAAAGAAAACAAAACTTAAGGCGTTTTCTTTTCTAGAAAACAGGTGACATTTTTTCACTTCTTTTCCAAAAATTTGCAAATTGGAACCGATTTGAAACAGAAATTATTTTTCAAACGGGATATTAATTTAATTTCTAGTAAATTCTTTATTTTAAATGACAGAATTTTGCTATTTTGTAAAAAAGGGTAACAAATGTTGCATTATTTTCTACAAAAGAAATCAACATAAGTTTCCATATAAAATAAATTCCTAGATAAAACAGTTTTGTAAACGAGTTAGCATTCGATATAAAAAAAAGAACGGCAGTTAATTTTGTAATAAACACAATTACAAACGCATTTATTGAAATTATCGAAGTTTTTTGTAATATTTTTGCTATAATTTGTATACAAAAATCATATATGACAACATGTAAATCAAATAACTCTGCTACAGCGTTCAATTTACTCTTGAACATCACAGTTGCAGTATGAACTATTTAAACGAGCTTAATGTGTGCTCTGTGCAACATCACACAACATTCGTTTTCAGCTGCAACTTTATTATGACCCCAACAAGAAATAATAAACTTGATTTCTATTTATTTATTAAATGTTCAATTGCAATTGCAATTTATAATATAAACTTGTTGTAAGTTAATAATTATTTAATGCATGTGGTTGTTTTTATTTCCTTAAATCAATGGCTACCATTGACACACATCGCGATTCTAGTTGATTTGTATTGGCCCATATACACGCTCAAGGTAGACGTATTTCCATTGACGTTTTTGTTTACATAAAGTTTTTAAATATAATTGCAAATGAGTGTATTAAAAATATATGATTTTTAATCCGGAATTATATATTGAAATTTTTGCATATTAAAATGCATCTCTGGTGTCAAATAAATATATTGTATAATTAATTGGTTTTTGCCCGACTGAAAGTCTGGTTGAGTTTTACGCTGAAAAAGTTAACAAGAAAATGGTTTTAAGAAATACATTTGTCATTTTATATTTTAAAGAATTTTTAGAAGAGTAACAATTAAGTGGAACTTATAAAGAATCTTGCGATTATTTCTGCATATATATAGAGTGTTTTTTATAGAGTGTTACAAGTTTGAGTTGGCATCACTGCTTTATTTGACCTCAGATTTAACAGCTGACAGTTGCTTTTTGTGACATTTTATTATGGATCGACTTACACCAGAGCAACACGTGCAAATTGTGGAAATTTTTAATAAAAAAAATGGTTCTGTTCGTCAAAACTATCATGCACTTCGTCCATTCAAAATTTTAGTTTCCCATGAAGCCCATTTTCGGTTGAATGGGTACGTAAATAAGAAGAGTTTTCGCATTTGGAGTGAGAAGATTCCACAAGCTTTTGTCGACACACCATGACATCCGAAAAAAATTTGTGCCGGCGGAGTCATTGACTTATATGTCTTCAAAAACGATGATGGTCAGAATGTTACTGTTTGTGAAAATTGGTGTTTCAGATTGCGCCTTGTACCCACTAGCCGTGGCGGTCACATGGCCGAAATCATATTTAGTCATCAATCTCACAAAATTGTCTATCCAATAAAGATCGTTTCATTGATATCAAAAATATACTACTATATTTTATTATGATTTAAACTTGTATCACTTTATAAAAAACACCCTATACATAAAATCGTAGTGTATCCTTTTTGTAAAAAAGTGTAGTTTAAAGAAACTCTAAAGAGGCTTTAAGAGGTAATTGAACCAAAAAGATTGCAAAGAAACGCTTTATCAATATAATATTTAAAAATTTATTAACCACTATTTTGTTCAGTTTTCTTGAGGAAATTTTTGTTCTAATTTTTTATCTTTAATATATTAAATATATAATTTAAATTTTATCAAAAAGTGTGTAAAAATACTTACACTAAAACAGGATTCAAAAGGAAATCGAACTAAGAAGATAACAATAAATTTTGAAATATTCTTACAAAAATAATATTCTCAGATTTATTTTAGACTGTTCTCAGATTTATTTTAGACTGTTTTAACTTAAGCTTTAATGTGCATCAAAAACGTGTAAAAATACTTACACTTTATGAGAGGATAAGAACTTAAAACACACCAACAAAATGCTGTGCATAAAGTTGACAACAAGTCATTGTGTTTTTACAAATAGTTTAAAATATATCGTATGTAAATATACATTTAATATGACATTTTAATGTCATTATAATTATGAAAATTTAAAAACGAGTTGTTTTTCTTAATTAATCTGGTGTAATTCTATCAGTTTCTTTACTGTAGAAAGTGGAACAATCAAGTATTCTCAAATATATATCTGATTACCATATACTTCCTATTGAAATTACTAATTAATTTAGCAACAGAAAATCAAATAATTGAGTTCCATATTAAAGTTTCTTAGAAAGAACGTTGATTTTCATTTAATATTTCGTGGTGGATTAAATTCAGCAACTTGTCATTGAATATGATGACATTCAATTCTATAGACGGCCGCCAAATATTGTTACAATTGTTCAATTCAAGGACTCAATTGTATGCTGTGTCGTTAAAAAAAATGTATTTGCTTTTGGCCTTGTTAAGAGAAACAATTGTTATATCGCTTTTAAATTATATTTTTTAAATGATCAAAAATATGACAATTTTGAGGAATCAATCTGATAAAAACAATAGCTGATAAGCTTTCCTCTGTAAGTTTAATTAAAATTGTTTAAATATTAAATTTGTATGACTTTGATATTTGTTTTAAGCTTCTCACTTATCAAAGTGGAAGTTTGAAATAAATATCTTTAGTTATTCTAAGAAATGCTGGGTAAAGGTTGCCTGATGATCTGCATTAGCCCCAGTGAAATGCGCATAGGAACTATCTAAAACCCTTCAATTGATCATTTTGAATTTTTTAGTAATATTTTGGGAAAAAAAGAATCTGCACATAATTAAAATTAAAGAGTTGTAAAAAATTGAAATGAGTCTGTAAGAATAATTAATATTAAATTCAATACAACTTTTTTAAATATTTGTAAAACTTAGACATTTAAAATTTTGATAGCATTTCATTTAGTCAAAGATTATGTTTATTTATTACATTCAATTAAACTTTTTTCTAAAAAAAAAAATATATATATCATGGCAAAATTGTATTGCACAACAAGTTAAAAGGTCAACAGATGTTATCCCAGACATCTGAATGAAGTGACAACTATTCGAAAAGTTTAACAAAAAGATTAAAAATATTTGTATGTGTCATTTAAATCTACCACAAATGCATGAAAACTTTGAACAAACAATTGCATTGGGGAATTAATATTCTTTGGCCCTCATAAAACCTAAAATTCATTAAGAGTTTTTAATGAACTTTTGTTTAATTCGATAGAAAAAAATAAACATATTCACGCTTGTTTATTCATGTATGCGAGAGATTTAAACCAGCAATGGATTGAGGAGACAATTTGTTGAAAAAGCTGATGTTGAAGTGTTTTCACATTAACATGGTTTTTATAAGTTCTGGCTTTAACGTTAAAACCAATTGTTAAAACCTGGTTTTACTTACCATAAGAAATGATGTTGTTAAAAGAATTTTAAGACTCTTTTTGAATTTGTTTCAAGTAGGTCTTATGAAATACAACCTTGTTTTTGTCTGTGCTAAGTTAAGTGCTGCCAAGTTACATGTCGAAAACAGCTGTCAACTTTTTGAAGAATGCTATGAAAACCCTCAGCACAACTGCAGGTTTCATGTATAATTTCCATGATTTTCATAAGAAATAAAGTGATTTCAAGCACTTGTTTTGGTTTTGGTTAAGTCAAGAGTATTGTTGAGTTAATAGGTTGGCTCCAATAACCGTAGCGTAACCGAGAATATATATAAAAAACTAAATAAATTAAATATGAGTAAATATAAAGGTATTACAAATCTTCTTTGTTTTCTTATTTGTTTATAAATTACAATTATAATTATAATTTTAATAAAACACGTTGTTTATTTCTTTAGTTTTTCTTTTCTACTTTTTTTCAAAATCTTTCAAAAACTAAAACTAATTTTTATTTTTAGTTAAATTAAAATGATTAAAGTTATTTTTGGGAATTGTCGTTTTTAACTTTGTAATTTAATTTTAATCGACTTAATAATTATTTCGACTTAATAAATTATCAACTAAAGATCTCGTTTTAAACCTGTTCTGAACTAAATAAGAAGTTTAAATAATTATCAAAGTCATAGTAAGAAATGACTCACTTTTCTTTTTATATATTCTGATATCATTATTCCACATTGTTTTTGTTTATTTTTTTCAACTCCAGTTGTGTTTGCAAGTGATGTGGAAAATAACAGGCTACGAAGCTTAAAAACTCGAGTTCGAGTACGCACTCTATTAAAAATATGGTGACGGATTTTTCTCTTCTTCATTACAGCCATGGTTATTATTGTCGGCCTGTTTCTATGGTTAAGGCAAAAGGCTGGTCGCTGAGCATTATCGACAACAGTTGACAGCCGAATAAAGCAGTCTGCTTCGTCGTTAAGTTAGTAGAAGTTCTTTTGTTTTTGATAAAAAATCTTGATATTGATATTGAGAAATATTTACAGAATAAACAGGATATTTTAACTGACGCTTAAAAAATCTTCATCTAAACATGCACCAGCTTCTTCTATAATTTAATGAACAACAAACTGTTGTCTGATGAAAACTTAATTGAACAGTAAACGGATGGCATCGATAGTGAAATCTGGAGTCAAATTACCGAATTCGATGTCGATCGAAATTTCAATACAATTTGAACGGAAATTTAAATACCGTCATTTGGCGCCCGACCAGACAAAATGATATATCGTCAGCATCGCAGCACTAATTCTATCTTAATAAATAAAATAGAATAAAATTTCATGTTGAAAGTCCTCCTCTTTAATGAACCTGTTAAAGATCATTTCTTTTTTTTTTTTTTCTTTCTTGTAAATCCAATTATCACGTCATTAATTTTGTATACATTTTTTCATTAGTTTTATTGCTGCTAAACGCAAATAATATTGTTAATAGTATTTGCTTGAACTTAAATGGATCTACTTCCTGCTCAACTCCTTGTGCTGCTCTGCTGACTATTCGTAACATCTGTTTAAATTTCCATTGTAGCTTTGGAGAGTTAATGTTAGTTTTGTAAAACATTTAATTTACTTAAACAAAAAGACTGCTCTGGTCTGTGGTACTGCTTCTTGTTTTTTTTTTCTTTTTTTAATATAATTTTATAACTTTTAGACGGATGTTATTGTGGTTGTTAATGTACGTTCTAGTCTTCTGGTTGTTATTGTTGCTTCAGAGATTCCATTTACTGGCTACAGTTGCAGTAAATGTTCATGGTATATATCCGAAATGTACGGAACCATTTAGTTATTTAGTCGTATGTAGAAATGTGTGTTGATTAAATAATTTCAACTTTTAACAAGGGTTTTCTTTATTGTTGTTGCTTTTGTTGTCTATGTATCCTGTATATATGTATATATATATATATATATATATATATATATATATATTATTATTAAGGAAGGAAAATAAACGAAAAACTCAGTCAAAACTGAAACTGGCAACTGGCCACTCGTTAAAATATTCATTTAGCATTCAAACTTTAGCTCTGGCTAGTGCAATTCTACGAGGTCAGCCGTAAAAGTATATTTTTGGATATATAAACATATTATTTGTTATGTTTTGAATTAAACTCTGTTTCAATTTACATTCTATTAACCCTGGATATTTACTGTTTGTCCAATCGAGGAAGCTCATGTTCTATTTATCATATAACTCTTTTATTTTACTCAAACTCGTAATAGAAAAGAATTTTATTTATTTTTTTAAATAAAATACTTAATAATTACTTTTTGTATTTTATTCGACCTTGTTTTTTACTTAAATTCTTCTTATAATTATTCTTCAGGCTCTAGGTCTAGACCTAGAATTTAAGTAAAATACTTAATTTAAAATATTTTTGTTTATTTTTAATTTCAAAAATTGTTCCGCTAAAGTTATTTTTAAAAGTTCGTGGATTCAACGAAGAGTAAAGGAATAATTTTTTCGTTCGAGAACAATATGGAATAGTTTTTTTTAGTAGAGCCAGCGCTCAGGGTATGACCCCTACGCATGAGGTACGTTGTTCCGGAACTATAGAGGATTGTCTTATAGTCACGACACGAGCTTTAGCTAATGTTAAACGCCAGTAATCTGCGTTCATTATTGAAGCAGATCGACAACTATTAACACAAACAGGCATTTAGATTAAATAGATACCCTATTCATGAATGACTCAGGACTCTCAACTGGGATCTAAGTCAAACGTAGTCTTAGTAAGAACTAATTCAGCCAATAGTTGCCTCAGAAAAAAAGAATTGTTTTTAAAACTACTTCAAACTGCCAGCCATTTACGCTCAGCACTGCTACACAGACACACACATACACACACATACACACACACTCACACACGCACAACGACAGTGAAATTCTACACTTGTGTTAATTTTGTTTCAATTTGTATATATTTTGATGGTGAACGGAAATGTAAGGCTTGTGCGAAAAGCAGACCACAATGGAAGGAGTCCGTCCATACACAGTCTTTTGTTGCCAAGTTTATATGTTTAGATACAACGTTGTTTACGACTAATTTATGAGGTTCAAGTGCTTTTTTTTTTGCTCTAAATATTGTTAAACGCTCAGCATAGCTCAACAGAGATCACGAAGTGTTTATAGTTAATCTGCACCTTTTACACCATGATGTAACTCATTCACATGGTGTGAACACAAGTGGAACCCAGCAGTTCTAATAGTTAATAAAATTTAGTCTCTATTTCTCTTACAATTAAAATTAGAGACTGAAAAAAGCCAACCAATTCTAGAGCAAAAACGTAATAAAATAAAGAAGGAAACGTGATCAGTGAGTTCTTGTTATGACTTTGATATTTATTTTAAACTTCTCACTTATTAAAGTGGAAGTTTGAAATAAATATCTCTAGTTATTCTAAGAAATGTTGGATAAAGCTTACCTGATGATCTGCATTAGCCCCAGTGAAATTGGCATAGGAACTAACTAAGGTCCCTCAATTGATCACTTTGAATTTTTTTTAAATAAGATTTTGGGAAAAAAGAATCAGCCCATATTTAAAATGAAAAAGTTTAAAAAGTTTTAGTCTGGTGTAATAAAAAAGTAGTTTAAGAGCGTTCCATCACACGATCTATGTGGCGAATTGACTGACCTCAAATGTCAAATAAACTGTTCACCGAACTCTCTGCCATCGTGGTGACGCCACAAGCCAACCAAACAGAGCTCTTCCATTTTGAGCAAAAGAATTTACATATTTATCGCTCGATACCGTTCGCCGTTCTAAGTAACGTTATTGCCTTCGTTGCCTTTTATGACACTGGCCACACCAAGCATTGGCACTTCCACCAAAGGCGTCTGGTTGCTCTTGCTTGCACTCATGCCCATTCAACCAGAAAAGAGCTTCACACATATTTCCGAACACAAATTTCCGATTTAAAAAAAAAACTACTCAGCCCACTTTGCCAGCGCGAATCCACAGCAAGTCAGCCGTTGTGGGAAGTCGTGTGGCCTCAATTCCTCATGGCCAGTCGCCTTTACGATAATTCATGGTCATTAAAAACACTGGCGGATACAACTGCGATACTTTCTTTTATCCGCGCTACACGGAATATCCAATGATGTCGATTTGGAGTTAAATTTAGTCACGAGATCGCGAATAACTGCCACAGAAGGCCGTCCAAAAGTGACTTCAATCTGGAAGAAGTGCCCGAAATATGTTAATAAAATTCAATAATCCGCATGAATATAACATCGATTTTTTTGATCTGCATTCCTGCTGGGTTGTGTTAGTCATTGGCAACCTACTTCAATAAAATGAAACATCAAAGACAACGTGCCCCACAGTAGGGTGAATTTTAGTGAAAAAATTCCCATAGGAGGTCCAAGAAGCGTGTGCCTTGCCGACGAGCCATTCTCAATCTCAAAAACGGAAAGGATTATTTTGTATTAAAAATCATCTTATGCGAAAAGACGATTGAAAATCATTTAAATGGTTTCATCAATAAACAAAATATTTGTTTTTGGAACACTGAAAATAGACGTGTGATGCATGAGAAGCGAGGCTACAGTGGGGGCGGCGTTCACTCGGCAGGAGTGGTTGAAACGTAATTTTTTTAAGATACCATTGCCTGTTACTACGCTACAGGGCCATGATAAGCGACTTCGTACTGTAGGGCAACGGTGTAACCACACACACAGCGGAAGTTGTGAAAAAAGCATTTCGTGATCACGTTGGTTTTTGTTTTTTGGTGATTTGGCACGACCAGCAAGATCGTACATCCCAGTCTCCTTTCTTTTAGGTTATTTTAAGTCGCGGGCTTGTGTCAACAAGCTGCAGACAATAGCAGTCCTTAAGGAAAATACTCGATAGGAATGCGAAAAGTTAACACCAGAAGTATTGCGGCAGCTACTTGGCAGATATCCTATTTTCAAATTAACGAAAAAAATAAAATAAAATAAAATAAAATAAAATTGTACAGGACCAAATAAAGATTTCTGCAACTCAAAATAATCTCTCAAAAATAAAATTTGCGCCAACTATTTTATAGTTCAATTCAATACAACATTTTCTAAGTATAGACTCTTTAATATTATTTTAGACGTACTGCTCATATCTTAACCCAAAACGAAGTACTGCTGGGTATGTTGCGTTCATAAGCGTTTCTCCAGTACATGCACAGAAATGTAAAGACGAGACTGTGTTTTCCGGCACTCAAATATTGCAGACGAAAAACTACTCGAAACACGAATTAAATTTTTTAAAGTTGTAAAAGCCACAAACACAATTTTAAGTTGCAATTTTTTTTGTGGAAATTAAACCGAATACTTTTTGTTGAAATAAATAGTTGGAACAAATTTTAGTGGTTGTATTTTTTTTTTTTTCATTTAAAATTTTAAAATGAATTTATTTGTTTTAATAAAGTAGAAGGAAATGTTTAAGGCTATAGCGAAGGCACATGCAATTCTATAGGCTAGCACATGAGCTCCTCTCAGTGCTCGTGGACATATTTTTAAGTAGCAAAAAGCTTTATTAGACTTCACTTTATCCGATTTCCTTACAATTTATATCACGTACATTCGACCGAAAAGGAAGTAAAACTCTCATGTGAGGTCCGGTTCTTAAATATATGTTTGTCTTGTTGTTTCATTTCGAGGACGATCCCTAAACATGCAGTGCATTGTGCCAGGCCTGGAAAGGAGAGGATCACCTTTAGAGGACAAATGAAGACAGATTGGAAGTTTTTACTTCGTGGGTAAATATTGTCCTATTCTGTCTAACACTGTCATGTGTTAGATCCGAAAGATTCCGCACTTCTTTCATGAAGGACTAAGAAATTGAACTCGGGATCTAAAGCGTCGTAATCTTGGGTTAAATACTTCAGCCAACAGCACAAAAGGGGCGTTAATCTAGATATGATTTTGATAGCAGCGCCCAAGTGTTATAATGGGATTGAAAGGGTGTGACTTTTTTAATCTAAAAGCAAAGATTAAACCGATAATTTGAACTCCTCATGGAGATGAAAAAATACATAATAGGGCAATAAAAAAAATCTTAGACATCTGTGAGGCCTCTTTCCCGGTGCTCATAACAACTTCTTGAAGTTCTGCTGAGTCCCAACTCAAAATCTGCGCAGATAATAAATTTTAATGCAGTCAGCAAAAATGTGTTACGAAGAAAAGAGTTTATTTTTTCTCTTAACCCTTGTCGAACTAATAGGGTACAATTGTGCCTTTTTAATATTAAAATTGCAATAACTTTTTTCTCATATACAACACATACTTGTAAATTTCTGACATCTTAAAACTTTTAGTTTTTACCATTATTTTGAAATTTCAAAACAGAAACTCAACTCTTTCCCTGGATATAGAGCCCCAACTATTTTACACCCTTTAAGAACTGTAAAGGTACAATTGTACCTTCAACGTTTTTGTAGAAAGAAGAAGAAAAATTAATAAAACAAGACGTTCATATCGTTTTCTTTTCTAAAAAAACATGCAACCTTTTTTTATTTATTCTCTAAAAAGTGGCGTTTTGGAAAAGTTTTCAAACAGACATTATTATTCGTGAGGGGTTTAGGTTTCATTTCTAATAAATTCCTTATTTTGAAAAGGCAAAATATTTAAATTTTCTGTTAAAAAGTGTAAAAAATTTTGCATATATTTTTTTTTTTTTAGAAAAGAAATCGGTATAAGTTATTTTTTTTTAACAATTTTACTAAATTCTTAAATATATATTTTTGACAACTATATCGTCGTTTTAAGGGCGTCGCGCACTATCAAACGCAATTTTCGGATCTTCAGCACTTTTATATTTGACGATTTCATGGTGATTGTATTCAGGCTACAGTTGTTATTTTGGTGCATTCTGACGATTCTGCATATTGAGGCAGGTATAGCTCCTAAATTCTTAAATATATATATTTTTGAACAAAAGGATTATTCATAATAGAATTATTGTTACTACGTTATTCACTTGCGGGCATACTTTATCTGCTTAGAAAGATCTTTCAGAAACTCTCTGATCGTTTATTTTTTTTGTTGTTGTTGTAATTGGTGCTCTCTAAGCATCACATGTGATGCTAAGTCAGCGACATCAATCATATTATAAGATAAAACATATATTTTGCTCATCTAAATATATTTCCGGCGACCACACAGGGAATAATAATGTACATATACACGCTATAATTTAATTTTCATATTTGAGTGCACTTTAAAAATTCTTCTTGTAAAATTCTTCAGTTCGACGAGGGTTAAAAAAAGTATATATCTTTTTGTGAGAAGTTTTATTTTTCCGTCTAACAATCATTTTAAACCTCTTTAATATTAATTTTGTGCTGATTCTTATTTCCCAAAATCTTACACAGAAATTCAAAGTTTTCGTGACAATGTCATTATATGACAGTGCAAAGGAAGCTGTTGGGAATACTGTGGAACAAACGAGTTCAAGGTGCTCTTTTCCCTTAATAATCCTCTATTCGAAATTTTCCGGCGTAACTACTCTTTCGCAAATGATAGCTCGTTATTATATTTATATATTTATCAAACTGAAGGTCTTCAGTGTCAGAAAACGAGACAGTGAAGCGGAGTATTAAAAGTTTTATTGGAAAAATAAAACTCCTCAAGTGAGTTTAACTTGGAACTCTCTAAAAAAGTTTTATTTTATGGCGGCATAACAAAAACTATCCTTTTTAACAATTTCATTCGACCCTTTATTTTTACCTTGAAAAATTATTGTTTTAGATGGATGCTTTTGTTCTTACGGTCGCAAAATAACTGTTATAAAAAAAGATTATTTTCACATCATTTATAAGCGTTACGGTAGCTGCCGTAGCGCTGAACTCATCAACACAAGTTTCAGTTTTACTAAACCGGCTGGAGATGTTTGTGTACGTTTATTGTTTTATAGTTTTTTTTTTTTTTTTTACCAAAATGCTTAAATTTATGTACTATAAAACCGATTTCGAATTGAAAAAATTTAGCCAAGTTTTTCCCATTCAGAGCTGCTAAACTATTTAGGAAACAACCGTTTGTAGTCTCCAACCGAAAATCTTGTGATCATTATTTAATGTGGCCACAAAAGGCGCGTTAACCTAAATTTACCTTTCTGGCTGCCTTTTTAGCTACACACTCCTTAAATGTTTAAGTGTCTACCGAAACAAAAACAACAATAGAAGCTATAAAAGTCTTGTGGAAAAAAAATCCATCATTACTGCCGCTGCTTGGAAGTGGTTTTGGGAAAAATTGTTTTTGTTTTAGTATTTCCATGTTGTAGATAAACAAGTGAGTTTGTGCGACTGACTGTACAATTTACAAAAAGAAAGTAAAAATAAAAATATAATGGCAAAGTGAATATTTGGGAAAAGCGTGTGTGTTGTACACCATCGAATGCAACATTTGTCGACCGAGTCGACCCAAGTCTTGCCGATTTGCTTGGGTCCAAAGACCCTGTCATGAGAGTTGTACTGCTGTCATGTAAATTTAAAATGGCTTATTTTGTTTCCTATTTAACTGTTACCGAAAAACTAATTTGACTCAATTAATTAAAATTTATGAACTGCAAATGAAAAAATAATATTTGTTTGATATGCGAGTATATCTGGAACATTTTGTTGGTGTAGGGCCGTTGCATGTTAGCTACAACTCTTTATTAATGTCTGCTTAATTTTTGTTTGTTTAATTTTTAGTGAATAGTATTATTGTTGCTGTTGTAAACATATTTGATGCGCAAAAATTCTTGTGTTTATAGGAGATTCAAAGTGCTGTAAAAATATTTTATCGTTCGAGGGAAGCACAACTGCAAAACTGTCTGGTCCCAACTGATTCTGAAAAAAGTACTTTCAAATGCTTTCAGATATAAAATGTAAACGTTTTAAGATTGAAGGTCAAAACTGGTGGTTTTTATTCGTGGAAAATATTGCGGGTCAAAAGAGTCTCAGTTGTAGTCAGTTTTATTGATAAGGAATTGTTAATTTCTTTATTTTATAAATATCTCAACGATTAAATTTTTAAATCAATTTCGGAAAATTAATTAATTATTATTATTTATTAAAATTAATTAATTTCAAATGAATCTAGAAGCTATTGAATTGAACCCAATTAAAACAAAATAGAGTTCTTGTCAGATCTCTTAACAAACTTCTCTGGCTGATTCTGAGCGCCTGTCTCTAGGTCTGTATACAAACCAAAAGCCCAGAAAGAAGGCCAATGAATTGATATAATCCTAGGATTTTGAACCGATTCCAACCATTTGATTTGAAGAAATCTCCAAACACTTAGAATATAATCATTTTGCAAAGCTTTTTGCTTAGAATGGCATGTAATCGGCTTCACCTGTCGTACATCACCGTAAACCGGGTCAAAATTAGTTCATCCGTTCGGGAGATATCGTGAGCGAAAAAACTCCATAATCATTTAGCTGATCAGTTAGTGTTCTACATTCTCTTATAAAGGGTGTTTTTTATAGAGTGATACAAGTTTGAATCATAATAAAACATATTAATATATATATATATATATATATATATATATACCGTCTTTATTGGATAGAAAATTTTATGACATTAATGTTTAAATATGATTTTGGCCATGTGGCCGCCACGGCTGGCGCGTACAAGGCGCAATCTGGAACACCAATTTTCACAAACAGTAACATTCTGACCATCAGCGTTTTTGAAGACATATAAGCCAATGACTCCGCCAGCCCATATTTTTTGCGGATGTCATGGTGTTTCGACTCCTAATGCTACAATTCTGTTTATTTACGTACCCATTCAACTAAAAATAGGCTTCATCGGAAAATAAAATTTTAAAGGACGAAGTGCACGATAAGTTTAACGAACAGAACCATTATATTGATTAAAAATTTCCACAATTTGCACGAGTTGCTCTGGCATAAGTCGATCCATAATAAAAATGTCACGGTAAACTACACAAAAATCAACTATCAGCTGGTCAAATAAAGCAGTTGTGCCAACTCAAAGTTGTATCACTCTATAAAAAACACCCTACAATAATCGAAAGTTATATTAACCAGCGCTTATAAAAGCCTTTTAGCTCGAAGATCTCAAGATCGTAGAAAAGCACAAAACCCAGGTTACGATGTTTATGCGGTTTAAATTATCGGGTTGTTACAAGGATGGCTTCTAGGGTCATTCCTAGTAAAAAGTACTAAAATTACCATGTTGTTGGTAATTCAGTCCTAAATGGAGTTGTTATGTTGCTGCCGTATTATCTCCATTTTTACATACATATAAAATAGCAAAAGAGTTCTCTAGGATTATAGACTGAAATAGAATAATAATCACCACAAACATAAACGAGAATACAAACCGTTTCGCCAAGTAAACAAAACCTTCAGCAGCAACTACAGCAAACAATGACCCGGTTTATAAGCGATTCTCACATCCACTCGAACGCTTACAAAAAATACAAATTTTATTTCTTCGTTTGTTTTGCACTTTTTAATAGTTTTTCGTTTGTTTGTTATAGTTTTACATATTTTTATAATGACTTTGCAGGCCTACATATAGAATTATAAAATTAAAAAAGCACTTTAGCTACAGAAGGATATTTTTTATCTGATATTAAAAAGTTGTATAATTATTTCGTTATTAATGGCCTTAGACTTGACTTGAGCTATATGTTAGTTTTGTTATTTTACACTTAAACACAATTATTAACGGCATTTATACACATCGCGCCACTGTGGCGTAACGGCAGCAACGCGGCATACAATTCCCACAAACTTTTATAGCGATTTGTATGAATTTCTTGTCGTAAATATTTACGATTTATAAAAACAAAATATTCCAATATTTTATAATTGAATGTAAACGAAAATATTTTATTGCGCTGCCCTTTCAACGATAAAATTTTATTTCAATTTTTGTTATTCAAAACAACATGAATTTTATTAGAGAATATCAAACAATTTATATGATATTTTCATTGCTCTTATCATAAATGGATGGGCGTTTGCAAAGACGCCAAAATCTATATTTTAGAAATGATAAAGATTTCATACAGAACCGATTGTTGCGGTTGCTATAATTAATGTGATAAAGCTTCTCTTCAAATAAGGTTTTTCTTTGTTTGTCCTGATGCAGCTCGAATTGATCTGCTTTAATTATTTATTTACATGTTGGCAATGAAGTCAATGGATATAATTCTTTTAGATCTTTACAACATTAGGGCAAAAACATGAACATAAAATTTAATTGCTTCTAGAAGCGCAAGTAAATTCCATTGCCCATAGCTTTTTCACATTTCCATGAAACCTTTTTGCTCTAATGAAATCGTAAAGGTATTAAAATCTATAATGCACAGATTTAAAGATTAAAAATTGTTTATATGTGGAACTGCCGCTGGGTAATTTTTGTCTCATTTGTAATACAAATTATAGCAAAAGGAATTATTTGAAATCCTTAAGAACATATTTACAACGATTGTTAGCCATTTGGGATAATTAATAGATCATAGCAGAAGTGCCATTAGATCAAAGATCTTTCGGCAATAATTGTATGATATATGACTTTCAAATAGAAGCAACTACTTCTCAAATATTCCTTTATCCACTCGTATCACAATTACAAGTATAAGGTGTTTTTTACAGAGTGATACAACTTTGAGTTGGCATCACTGCTTTATTTGGCCTTCCATTTAACAGCTGATAGTTGCTTTTTGCTTAGTTTACCGTGACATTTTATTATAGATCGACTTATGCCAGAGCAACTCGTGCAAATTGTGGACGTTTTTAATCTGTTCGTTAAACTTATCCTGCACTTCGTCCTTTCAAAATTTTATTTTCCGATGAAGCCCATTTTTGGTTGAATGGGTACGTAAATAAACAGAATTGTCGCATTTGTAGTGAAAGGAAACCACAAGCTTTTGTCGAAATACCACTACATCCACAGAAAATTACTGTTTGGTGCGCTTTATGGGCTGGCGGAGGCATTGGCCCATATGTCTTCAAAAACGATGATGGTCACAATGTTACTGTGTTCCAGATTGCGCCTTGTACGCGCCAGCAGTGGCGGCCACATGGCCGAAATCATATTTAAACATTAATGTCATAAAATAAATCTATCCAATAAAGACCGTTTCATTGATCTCAAGAATATATTACTATGCTTTATTATGATTTAAACTTGTATCACTCTATAAAAAACACCCGATACCTTATAAATTGTATTAATTTTTCTTTTGAATTGAAACTTTGCTTTCAATAGATTATAAATATAAAAACAAGTTCTTAAGAAAATAAATATCTCATGACTTTCTGAACTAAGAAAATTACTTATCGAACAGTTGGCCTATAAAATTTAATTCAATGCAACACTAAATAGTTCGATACAAATTGCTTACAATTAATAATTTTAAAAAGCATTTGAAGTTCTTGATAAAATTGTATTACCATCGGTCTTATACAGTTGCCGTACGCGCTTATTCGTAAATGGAAACTGTTAGCACATTGAACCAGGTCACCTAATATGGGGTAATAAACAAAAATGCACATAAGCCTTGATGATGATAGTGCAGCGGCTTTCGAAAACAGCAGTTCCGCTTTGCTGAAAAAAAAACTGCATATAAACTTCTGTTGACTTTTCCTTGGCTTTCCATTATTTATCGGTAAATATGGATTTATGTCACTCACAATATGCAACAAGTCTTTTTCAATTGATAAATAAATTTGTCAGACTTACAAGTCCATGTTTTTACTGCCAGCAAATGTGGTGAGGAATTGCTGTTGCAGATATAATTCCCATGCTGATTGCTGTCCAGGATTTTTGTAGTTGCCGCCACTCCCAAATTATTAATTTTACTATCGTTTGAATGTTTGGGGCTGTCATGACTTTTATTTTCTGCGTCTTATTATCAGCAACAGCGGTTGAGCAAAGAATAAAAGATTGTTGATGCAAACAGTACACGAATTTTTTTTTTCTTTATATGTATGGGATTGTAGATAAAAATTTCTTTGATGAAACAACAAGTTGCGAACTCAAAGTGGCAATTAGGACTCCCACAAACTAAATATTCAACGAAATTTATATGTAAACATGCATATAAAATCGTTTACGATTATATAAACATTGTTTTCAATTTTGCCGTAACGCCCTCAACTAAAAAAGTTAAATGTTTTCATTAAGTTTTTAACAAATAAAATGAGTTTCTTAAGCACTCCGTTGTGTTTAACATTTTGATATTCTTCAAAGCCAATAGATGACAACCACAAGCAAACAAACGAATATTCCCAAATGAAACACTTACAAAATCCATTTGTGTTTCCCACTTAATTAAAGAAATTGATTAAAAATCTAAGAAGACAAAGTAAAAGGCAACCGAATCATCAACGCACATGCAACCAGTAAAAAAAATTCTATTAAACCACCCACTCATACGTAACGAACACCAGAGTAGAGGAAAAAGCAGCGTTGCTAGATCAGAGAGAAGTTTCCCGGTAGTTGGTTATAAAAAAGATTTATCTACCAGGCTGGTATTGACAACTCAAAAACAGAGTAGCGAATGCTTAAAAGGACAAAATAAATTGATAAAAATTGCCACCAAATCGAAAAAAAAAACTTTTTAACACGGGATAAAATGTATTAGAGATTGCGCTTCTGGCAACACTCTGGCGGTTTTTAATACCGTCCTTAACTTCTGATATTTGGAACAGTCTGGTATAAATCATAAAAAAATTATTATCTCTTTTTGTTGTGAATGTGTCTGGAATTGTATTCTTTTTTTTAATATTTCTTATGTAAATGTTACGACTAAAGGAACATGTTCTCATCTAAATACTTGCGATTATATCAGTAAATGATTTTGTGTTTATTTCAGTGCACACATATTCTAACACAAACACACACAGACACAGATGTGTCTCAATTGATGTTAAATATTTTGATAGACTTTTCGTTTAAAAAGCCACTGATTTAATCAACAGCGACAACAGTTTGTACTTTAATTTATTTTGTGTTTTTATTTATTTCTTTTTTGCAGAGAAAAGTATGTATCCTCTTCAATTTGTTGTCTAACTCCCAGAAAATTAAGTTAAAACATGGAGCCAGGAGGACATCATCTAAAATTTATACACGCAGGTATGTGCAAACTGTATATGTAGTTATTTCTTGATATCTAGAATATATACTTGATATCTAGAAATTTGACAACTCCCGTTACCCAGAGGGTATTGTGCTCCCCTGTCTATAGATCTTTAAATATATATCAACCACCGCTCATAAAGTGGAAATCTAACCAATAGGTGTTGGTTAATCTAACCACATGTTGTTGGTCTATCTAACCAGTTGTTGTTCTTTAATTTAATTAATTATTGTTGGTTAATCTAACCAAGTCGATTTTAACTTTTTATAAAAAATTTCATCAGTTAATTAATCTAACCAATTGGTGTTGGTTAATCTAACCAATAGTTTGTGATTTTATTTTTATTGAACATTTTTATTTTGCTATATATATATATATATATATATATATATAGGCTAATTGTTCTAACTTAGTTAAAATCTCAGAAAGACATGATGATAAATATTCCTAGGCACAAAGGAAGTCAACATCAGTTTTATTCAACTTACACAGCAGAGCAGAACAGCAGAACCAATAGTTGTTGGTTATCCTAACCAATTGTTGTATATTCGGGTAGCGTAGAGCCGAAATTCCGATATAATCCAAGAAATACATACCGTTTAGTTAAATATGTCAGTGATGGCACTCGGCAAAAGATCTTATGTCAAATATATTTAAATCGGCATATATATCTTCACACACATCATTCCCGCAATATATTTCTCAAACAATATATTGCGTGAAAAGCGGCTGTTCTCTCGTGCATTAAAAAAAAATAAATAAAGTAAAAATTTGTAACCTGCCGGAAAACTGAATTTAGATCACGGGTCTAACTGACTGTTTAGATCAAAACGATCCAACACTTTCATAGAGAGTTTCAAAATCGATCTTCTCAAAATGTTTGTAAGTCTGCTCATATTAAATTGACCGTAACAGGAAACCGTAACAACTTTCTAATTTGCTCCAGCTAAACTAAATACTTCACTTGCGAAATCCAACAGAGCAACTACAACAAATTAAGAATATATTTCTTATAAATATTTACAACTTTTATAGTAGTTCACACTGCGAACAACATATCGAGAATATTATAAACTAAATCTTGTGTGAGCAAACAACGGCGACTGAGAATATTGAAGCAGGTGTAACAGCAAATCAACAGAAATTCTTTTCTCCCATAGATTTTAATCAAACCAATTGGACGTTAACAGTTGCTGTAAAATTTTATTCTTTCGCTTTCTTTAAATATATATTTTTTTCAGTTGAAAATATTAAGAAACCATTAATAATTATTAATTAATTAAAATTATTATTAATACAAAAAATTGTGTTTTTAATAAAAATAATATTTTTATAAAAATAATATTTTTATAAAAATAATATTTTAAAAATATCTTGTATGCAATTATAATAAATTTTTTTAAATCTGAGCAATAATTTCAGCATCTGCTTTGTAGGTAATTCTATAAAAACAGGGTCGAAGTAAAATATATATTATAAAATATAATTAAATACTTTTTTAATTTAAACTGTATCAAAAGCGTGTAAAAATACTTACACTTTATAAGAAGATAAGAACAGGAACCACACGAACAATCCAGAAAAATGTTGTTGCCAAGTCAACAGAAACTACAGCGTTGTTGCTTGATCTTTCAGTTAAGACGAAGGCCATTAAAGTTTTTGTTTAATTTTGTTTTGCATTTTAAATGTTTGCCGATGTAGTAAAAATTTAGAAACATCTTTTTAAGGACTTTATTCAGTGATGAGTAGTGCTGTCACTTATTCGAGTTTTAAATTCGCTCGAATAAAAAGTCATAATTAGTTTCTTGTTCGAAGATTAATTTGAAACAACCAAATTAACTATTCAGCGGTAATAAAGAAATGCTTATGAGCACGGATAGGAACGTGTGGTGGCTTTTGAAAATAGTTTTGTTCTGCTCTGCTGTGCGGTGATGTTGATTTCTCAATGAATCCTTAAATTATTTATCGTGTCCTTCGAACACTATTCCATCAAGAGAAGTTATTTTACTCATGTTTATTCGAATAATTATTATTCTCTTTGACTCACGCTACAGACGAGGCGCTACTTTATTACGATGATACCAACAACAATAATTCGCAACGCAAATTTAACAAAAAAAAAATTGTTATACATTATCAAAGGATATTTTTTTTTTATTTTATTATTTCAAGTCCTTTTGATTAGCTACTCCTTGTGCATTTTTCTCTGTCCTCAAACACTCCTATTTTCGAAGTAATGCAAAATGAAATACTTAAATATACATGAGAGTTTTACATTCTTGCAAAAATTCTTATCAATTCGAGTGCACAACGAATAGGTTTTCTGTTAAAGCATGTTGTCAATGGCAAAATCTCTGTCGATGTATTGAACAGGAAGAATATGCGTAAGTGAACTTGTATGTTTGCCTAAATTCGTGTGTATTTTATTTCGAAATATACTTTTACGTTTGAATATAAAATCAATGTATTTTCGTATGAATTCTCTATTGAACTGAATGTTAAAAATATTAAATCAAATTCCATTCCCAATTCCAACGCTCTCCTGCTGCGAGTCAATAGAAAAAAACTCTAAACTATTTTAAACAACATTTTCCTTTCACAGAAATTTTATTTCTTATATTATATTTGTTATATTTGAATTCGTGTATATCGCTAGTGGCAAGTAGAAGGACCCTAACTTTTATCTTTTACAAAAATTAATTGATAACGATTTTGCATTGATTTGCAAAGTTACTGTTTCTGTTGTGATCAATACATTTTCTGTTCCGTGTATGCCTGCTGTTGTAAATTTGCAGGTGTTGGAATTGCAACTTTTCTGCTTGGAACCGACGTTAAGTTTGTGCTGAAATTAAATTTGAATATAAAATGTTGTTGCTTTAGAACAACTTTGAATTTTTTTCGATTGTTACTGTTATTGGAATAGCATTTATTATGAATACTAATAATATAGTATTAAATTCAATTGTTATAGAAAACAGTTTTTTTTCTGAGAGTAAAAATATCTAAGAAATGAAGTATTTAAAATAAATTAATGGTATTAAATTGAAAATGATTTGAGAGCCACACCGTCTTTGCGCAGAAAATTGGAGCAACAGCTGGAGATAAAATTTGTTTAATAATAATAAAAATATTCAAGATTTTGTATAAAACCGCGCGATCGAGCGTGGAACTCAAGCATGTGGGCGATAGTGAACAACTGACCGTTTTGCCCCTTTTGCCCCTAAATCTGTTCAAACGTACAAAAACCTGCAGGATGAGAATGTGTCCTCGTACGGTATTCTTTCTGTTAGCAAACGCTCGAAGTATCTTTCTTGTCTATTTTATTTTTTGTCTTGGACCAGCATTCAGGGGATGTCCCCTACATATGCGATGCTCCAATAAAAAATGGTTGTTGGAAGTGGGATAGAGAAATTAATGACTGCGGACGTTCGATTTGGGCTTCTCTAAGTTCAAGGTGACAGGAGACACTTCTATGGGAAGTTTATTCCACATACGAACCGTTCGAACGAATTCTCTTTACAAGAGCGAAGGAGCGGTGCAGGGTTGCGCCCTGTGTGAAAAGCGTGTAGCTCATAAAAACAACAGATTTTCGGGCACAAGTTCCCTAATATCACCTGATCACTGCACGTTGCATTGAAGCTTAAAGTTATCTTCTCTACTGTCATCGATGAATTTCTTCGGTTACTCTTAAATACGGTCCAGCAGCTTTAAAATAGCCCTTGATGCATCACATCATATATAAGAACTCTGTTCCATTTTTGGACGGATGTAGCTCTTGTATATAGTAAGGAGATCAGATGGAGTATTAGAATGAAGTATGTCTTAAACCGTCTCGAAAACTTCAGGCACTCGATAACATCTTTTGGGCCCAGAAAAGTGTGCTCGGTCCATAGCATATCACAATAAATTTTGACACCAAGGACATCAAGAGCTGCTGACTTCCCCCATTCCTATACTACCCATATATACGGATGGGGCAGCACCATTCCCCAGCCGCCTTAGGGTTAAAGTTAATCCTATTCGCTTGATCCTAAGCGTAGATCGAAAGATCACTTGTAAATTACTCATTCATTATTCTCCATTTTGGTGTCAAGCTCCTTCAAGCTTGGCCGGCTATTTAGTCGAAAAGAATTATTAATGCTGCTTCCACCCGGGAAAGAGTAGATGTTTATTTATCGTGATAAGAAAAACAATGGGGGACACAATAGAACCATGTGGTACTCAGGAATTGATTTTGAACTCATTTAATGAGATCACATCTAAACAACTCGTATGGTGTGATCTCTGAGGAAGTTCGACATAAGTCGGGAAAAGTCATTAAACGAAATTATAGAAACCATAAGACTCTAATGGCCATTCTTGTAATATCCTATTATGATGATCGTTAGGCAGAGCCCGGCACATTTCAGAAGCTACTACATACTCGTCATCAAAGTAGAACGTTTTATAGTTGCATTTGAGTTCGATCACACGAGGACATGTAAGACAAGTAGCCCGTGCTCTTGAATATTCTCTGAACTTCATTATTTGCTGGCACATCGGCCGCGAACTTAACTCTCATTTGATTTCACTGCAAAACACTGTCTTTTAATGGAGTCTTCAACTTGGGGAAGAGGAAAAAGTAGAGGTGGATCAACTCTGATATATGCAGTGACTGTGTCATGAACACGGATTGCTGTTGGGACTGTAGTAATTATTGATCCTAAAGGACATCCCGGTAACTTCCCGCTAATATTAGCCGCAAAACTATTCACCTCATACAACACAAGCCAGAGACTACTGAATACATAATCGAGATAAACGGTTTGCGCTTTTGTGCTAATCCTTTTTACAACAACAAAAAGTAATATGCTAAACAAATATCGGCCAAAGGTGGTAAACAAATAATATGATGGCGGCCCAGAATGTGAACAACTTTAGACAACATGGAAAATATTTAAGGTTCAAAACACAACCCTGCAAAAAAATCATCCCAAGTGTTGAAATGACCTGTTGGCTCAGCCCTGATCAATGTCCTACTCTAGCACTCCTCTTAGCATCTCGCTCTCTCTTCCTTTCATTGTAACCAAGTTTTATATTGATTGTGCAACATTAAATGGCAGCTGCAAATGCGTCAACATTTTTAACTGACAACTTTCAATGACTTTTCCATAATCAAATTATTTCAAATGGTAAATGTGTCTCTGATTTATATTTGCTTGCCATCATTGAAATTTGATTAGTGAAAGTTATGTATCATCGATTTGTCAGCCACATCATAAATCCATGTGTGTGGTAGGGGAAAGTCACACTGAAAAATCCATGACCGTAAATATATTTTTGTTTCCATTTGAGAAACATTTTAATTGTATTTCGTTATCTGTGTTCTCTATTCTTTTGGACATGTACATCGTCTTTTACTCAATAAAAGTTGTCAACGTTATTAATACTCGTGTGACAGAATAGAACGAAATGTTTGTCATGCAACATGGGAAACTTTTTTATTTCTTCACTAGACGCTCTCTGCTAATGATGATGTATATGATTGTAAAGGATAATGATGTTACTTTCAATATTTGCGAGATAACCACTGAAAGCCATTGTGAACAACACGTAAAAGACATGTACATGTTCGCAATGGGTGTTTGTTTTGGAGGTGTTTAATATTAAGTTGTAATGCCGTTATTGATGTGAAAGGCTTTATGAAACCATATTTAACAGATACAAATAGCAGGTGTTATTCAGCATAAATGTTTGCAAATTTCATAATTATCACCCATTATTACAACTCCATAATAGATAAAAGTATAAAAAATTGATCGGGCGGATAAACAAGTTTTCATTATTGCAACTTTAGTTCAACCAGAACTGTGTGACAAGCTACAGGGTGAACGCAAATATATTAATTTTAATTATAAATATTAAAATAAATTTGAAAGCAAAAACACAGTTTTTTCTTTATCAGAATTTTGTGGTCGAAGTGCCCTAAAGAGAAGCCTGGTCTGCTATTGTCACACAATAAACAAGTTTTTGCTTGTTTACATCAGCTAAAGTTGTTTCTTACAATCAGTATCTTCTAGGGTAAGTTTCCGAATACTGGCATAATATATTCCAGTAGACAGGCAGACTATTGACAACTAAATCGCATGCGGTATTTTGTTTCTTCAAAAGAAAAAAATATATTTTTATTCATCCATTCTTATTTGGCCGCCTTCAAGAACTCACCCCGTGTTATGCTTCTTTTGATTTCACTGCAAAACGCTGTCTTTTAATGGAGTCTTCAACTTGGGGAACAGCTAAAAGTAGAGGTGGATCAAATGTGATACATGCAGTGACTGTGTCATGAGCACGGATTGCTGTTGTCTGGGAATGTAATAATTATTGACCCTAAAGGACATCCCGGTAACTTCCCGCTAATATTAGCGGCAAAGCTATTCACCTCTTCGCTATTATTAAAATTTTCAAATCAACCGAATTCCACGTGATATGCGGAGATTGACGTAGAATCCAGAACGTTAACTGATCACATATATAGTTTCGGAAAAATCTCATCTTTCGAATTTTTATGTTCACTTAATTTTAAGAAGGAAATAACCGATCGACGTGGTTTTTAAAGTTTATTTAGTTTGTAGAAACGGTTAGAGAAACCGTTTAAGAGTTATTCTGAAAAAAAAGCTTTTAAAAGTGCTTTTTTTCTAAGTTGCTTTGAGAGAATTTCAAATCTACCGAGTCGGTTCATATTCACAGTAATTATATGTTCGGAAAGGGTCTTCAGAATTTTTTTGATTCAGTGTAGCCGGCCACATACTTACACGCCCAAGCAGTCACACACTCACATACAGACGGACATAATGAAGAGTTCTCAAAATTTTCTCAGGGAGGCTGATATAGAGATCGGATGAGAACTTAATTTTTTTCAAAACCGATTTCTTAAAAAGTTTAGTTTTCCTAGCGAGAATCTATAGATAGAATAAGAAGATTAAAAGTGGTGATGCACCAAATCGGTGATTCTGCTAATTCTTTTGTTGAAGAAACTCTTCTGAAAACATCTGCTAACGTTGTTGCAAATAAAAAATTAAAAAAATCGGTGTAACGTGGTCAGGTGTCTTTGCAAGAGTAGCATAGAGTTGTGGAAAGGACTAATAGAGTGTCAATGACGGCAAGAAACTAATGGGACTAAAATGACCCAGCGGCGGTTATAATTTCATTATAATTTATGAAATCTACTTAAATCTATTAAATGCTTAATATGATAAACACACAGTATGAATATCATAAAAATATTTCATGAAGTTTGATACAAATGTGAAGACGTTATGGGCACGGCGGCGCTTCTAGTGTTAAATAATGACACTGTGTTTCATATCGAACAAAATGTTGTTAATAAGTTGTTTAGAAAAATTCTAAAGCATTTGGAACTAAAAAAAATAGAAGTTTAAAGTCTTCTGATGATATCGTATATGCAGCAAGAAAGTGTAGGCATAGCGACATGCTTAACCCTTGACGGTCATCACAAAAAAAATGTCTTTTGAAATATTTGACTTTATGCAATGAAATATTTGTCAGTTAAAAATCGTTGGCATTTATCTACTACTATTTTAATTTAAATGGCTCTTGAAGTGATCTGCTCCACTGTGCTCACAGTATGTGTGGGATATTTATGCAAGTCATTCTTGTCCCCAAGTGTTTGGATTTTGTTAAAAGTTAAAGTGGGTGTAGTAGCTGTTACTGAATTTTAGATAAGATATATTTTTAATTGTTGTCGGAAAAACTTTCCTATTTGCTCTGAAACGTGCCTGCCTTGCCACTCCATTTCATTGATTTACCTCCTGATGCAACACCTTTTGGATATCTGTTTTTATAACGAAACAGAAAACCATTCAAACAGGTCAACTAGACATTTGGCCAACACATGTGGCATTTTCATACCACCAAACAGCATTGAAGCTTAAGAAATTTCCATTTCAAATATTCCATTCCTGCACTCAGGCAACGTGTCATTCACACATACTTTTCATATGTTTGTGACCTTTTAAACAAAACCGAAATGGCTCAATGATTATTGCCACGTTAGCCATTGTCACCGCCTCAAACAATGTAATCATTATCGTCATCGTTATCCTTCAAAGTGACTGCATTTTAAATTTTATTGCCTTCGAGTGTGGCTCGTCACTGGCATCACTTGTTATGTGAATTTATTTGACTGTTTCCATGTTTGTTTATAAATTTGGAGCACAGCGTTTTTGCCGCAGTAACAGAATTTTTATTTCTTCGGATATAGACGATGCCATTCACCATTTAGTTGGTATTGCGTTGCATGATGCAGAATGTGGACTTTAGACTGGTGGGAATAGCAGATGGAATAAAGTATTAGTCGATTAAGTTTTCATTTGATTATTCCGACGGGTGAAATTAAAGTCGCAGTTGATTTCAATTAAATAATCGGTTGATGTTGGGCAAGTTTTTTTTAGTACGAACACGAGTTACTTAGTATATTTATTTATTTTTCGTTAGAAAACAATTCGCATTTATGTGGTTACGAAAATTTAGCTTCACTCAAGTCAATCACATTCAATATTGATTATGAAACGGAAAGCTTCTTTTCAATCCGCTGCTCCTTTTCATCTACAGGGTGTTGCGCCGTTCGCTTGAATAGTACCGATCTAGACGTTTTTTTTTTTTATATGATTAATTTCAATTGCAAAATAGTGATTTATAGATAGTAATTTATAGCTGAGTTTTGCTACCGCACAGTGGGTTGAATGGTAACGAGTCTGTAACCAATAAACGGCGCAGCAAATTTGCATAAAGCAAAACTGTCAATAAATTTATGGTGTGGATTTCGTCGCTTATATTGAATTTTTAATTTCCGGATTTATCCAGTTTTGTGTCTTTTGCCGTAAATTAACATTCAGGGGGGACCCCTACATTGGCAAAGCAGGACAAATAAATGCCTGCATCATTGAGACAAGTCCACAACAATGAACACAACCCTGCACTAATGCAGGTCAGTAAAATTCAACAACATATTTGTGACTAAGAGCGAAGTCTAACTGGGGATCGTGGTCATGTATTCACCTGATGTTGTCATATTCAGTGAATCTGGTGATCAATCGAAATGGCTCGTACGCGAAGCAACTTCGTCACAAAAAATACCGCGCTAAACAGGCCACACCTTCGGTTGGTCTACCATGGTTTCCCTTCAAAATATTGCAACACCGTCCACCGTGTTCATTTAGCAGAAATTATGAGCTAAATACCCTTTCCGTTGGAAGGATACACTTGTGTGGGTGCAATTGTCGCTGCTGAGGTACTCTACGATTTTTTTGTAGCCGAAACTCTTAAGTTTTTCCTACGAATGAGCTTTTTTAATTGAAAATGGACTCTGTCGCCGCTAAATAAATTGTGAATCATAAGTTGATAAGCAGCTTTTCTGTTTTTGCTCCAAATAAATTACACATTCAAGTCGTTGCTGCTAATCTGCCGTCTAAAATATCTGAAATCTTTTTTATCGCATCAAAAACTCTCTGTAACGAAAAACGTGAGAGGGCGGGTTATGTCGAATATCTTTTGGTTAATGTTTCTCCACCTTCCCAAACACTCTCCTACATCCGTTCAATATTCTAATCCGTGTGTACTGTTCGTCGTCTACCGAGACCAGGACGGTTTCCAAGGGGTCCTTCTTGTTGACTTCAAAATTTATAATCAGGCTGTTTGATATTGAGTTTAAGGGCTCAACCTGTACATTCAACTTATGCGGATATGCACGCGTAGTCAAAACAAGGGATCGAGGATTTAAGAAAGAAAGTTTGGCGTGCACTGTTTTATTTCAACTTCCCCGAGACTTCTTAAGGAGATTAAAAGAGGGGAAAGTAATTATTTTAGTGCTGAACTTTAATATTTTTAAGCTTTTTAAACAAAGTTTTCCGGAAAAAAATTATATAAAATATTTTAAAAATAATAAAAACAAAAATAAGTACCTTTTCATTTCTGGCGCTTAAGGAAACCAAAAAGCGCAGTATTGACCTGCAACAAATTGAAAGCAGTTTATTTGTTTTTGCAACAGTTTTTGTTTGGCAACACAATAAATTCATGCATGAAAATAAGTAAAAACTATTATTGAATTGCAATGCAATTAACTTTAATTAGCAAATTTAATTATAAACAGCAACAGGCATTTTGATTTATCTCTCTACCGATTTTGTTGTAAAACAGTGATGACTTAATAATGAAAAGTAAAGGAGCAAAAATCCTGCCAAGTAAAAATAAAACTGTGTAACATGAGTTTTACAAGGGCAGACTGAAAAGGGGTGAATTGTTGTAGAAAATTATTAAGAAAAGTCATGCCCACTCAAGAGTGGGAAACGTGCAAAAATTCATTATTATTTTGTCTGACTTGTCATGGCTGCATTTCTTTAATGAGGAAAAGTGTACTGATATGGAAAATGCTTGCAGTTACAGTGATGGCGAATTATCGTTACATCGATGTAAATTAAAACGAAATGAATTTTTCAAATGGACATTAAATTTGCCTCATTCGGAATATGCTCGTCTTTCATTAAAATTTATTTATGACTTCTGTCGTATGAAATTCACGACTGGCTCGGTCGTAATCCAATTTTTGGAGTACTTTTGCTAGGACATGTAGTGGCAAAGATTTTCCCCCAATTGGTAAATCGCTTCGGGCTTAGCGGCAGAGACTTGTGACTTCACATATCCCCATATAAGACAGTTCATGATTCCTGCAACATATCGCGCCTGAGACAAAAGCTCTGTGGCATGTTGCACCGTGATGTTGAATCTACAACTCCTCCACATCATGTTTGTCCAATTGATGTTCGAAACGCTGATATCTGAATCATGGCTCATCATACATTTGAGCATTATCGTCACCTCAAAAACACGTGATAAGCGGTATTTGATACAGTTTTCAAATTCTATAAAAGAAACTACAGCCCTAATCGAGTTTTCTATTTTTTAATTACATTTTTGTAATATTTTCCTTCAGGATGTCTCATGAACGTACTAAATGATTTTGACTCCGTTTTTTTTTGTTTTTGTTCGAATCGGTTGCGTTTCTAACACACGCATACATAAAGACATTAGTGGAATCTTCTCAAAATTAGTCAGGAATACTTCCCAGAGATGTAAAATGTCGAGAGCTGATCCAAATTTCTTAAGCGGGAAGTTAAATAATTATGACTTAAAGTCTTAATCCTCTCTGAAAAACTCGTACGATGCAGATCTCATTAGAAGCAATTTTGTGTTGTTTTATTCTATTATAATTGTGGACATATCTAGCTTATTAATGTAAGAGAATCATAAGCTGGCGATGGTCCGAGATTCAACTCTTTTCTTTCTTTGTACCGACAAAACTGCATTCGACTTCCGAGAATTCAAAATAATGTCAATATAGTGTGAGTATCGGTACCGCATGCTCCCTCAGAACTACTTGTTCTTGATGCTACACTTATGCAAGACACTGTAAAAATATTCCAATCTCAAAGATTACATACACTTAACAAAAAAATAGTCAATAATGAAAAGTATTTAGAACGAAAAGTCTAGTATTATATAACACGCTCTCTTTCTCTCTCCCACGTTATTCGCGTTAAGTCTTTTATGTTGCCCTGCCAGAAAACACACTCTATCAGTAACGATATTTGTGAGTTTCTTTTCTCAGTGTAACAACTAAACTGAATAATCCAATAGTTGCAAGTATTCTCATCAAACAAAACAATAACCATATGAAACAGAAAAGAATAAAAATTATATGTGGAAAAAAAGATACAAGAAAAAGTAAAACAAAATATATTCCACACTACAAGATGTGTTAATGAAAAGGTAAAGCTGATTTTAATGGGTATGGGAAGAGGATGTGGAGGGCGTAGTTAAGTTTCAAATAACACACTAACAACATGCAAATGTATTGTTTCAAATTTAATGGCAAAAATAGAAAATGAAACTAATAACTTGTTACAGAGTGTTCTCGAATGTTCTTGAACGTGCCAAAGAACTGGAAAAATTATAAATTAATTGGAATTTTACAAACATCGTCAGCAGAGAAAAAAATTAAAATTAAATAAATAAACGTATAGCAACATGTAGTTTTATTCTTTGATTAATTTCAAAGTATATAAAGAAGTATTTAGTGCTTTAATTAATTCGTTGACAAAGAGATGACAAAAGAAAGTCAATATCATTTTTATATATATTGAGCTTGCACTGTTTTCGAAAGGCGCTGTACTTCCATTATCAGCACTCCTGTCTATATCTATTTATTACCAGTTCTTAGATATCTTAGCCGAATGTGATAACAAATTCTATTTGTACCGATTTTATTATGAAAAAGGTTACGTTGAAATTGTAGCGGCTTTCGAAATCTGCTGTTTTGCTTTATAAAACTACATATGTGTATATAAAAAAAAACTTTTTAAAAAGTTGTTTTGTTTTTTGCTTAAAACTGTTTTGGAATAACAAATGAATTTATTAAAAATATATTTAATTTCGTAATTAATCATATTTTATATAATTGAAATAGATAAATTAGTATTGAAATTTTTATAGATCCAAGAGGGAATATAATAAATTATTTATTTGGTTTATAAAAAAATATTATTTAAAATTAATTGTTAACAACCCGCTGGGAAAATTTAATATCCTGAAAAATCGGCAGGCTAACTGGTTTACCCTGTTTGGCAAAATCGAGCTTTTATCTGATCTCGACGTTCTGAGTTTCTAGGACAATTCTCAAATGACTTCTGAGTTACTTGTGTATGCTTCAGTGTGAGTGGATGGGCGAGTGTGATTATGTGTGTGTAGATGTGTGCGTGTGAAACTGTTTAACTATTTAAAATTAACTATTTAATTTTTGAATTAATTTAATCGGATAAAACCAAACTGGTAGCGCTCCAAAGAGTTCTACTAAACTTAGAAGTTAATAAGAGCCGATCTGTACTAATTTTTGAAATGTAAAATACTATAGCAAATATATTTTCAAAAGTCTGCTGTCTTAATAGCTTTTAAATGGCTTCACCGATTAATTTCAGAATGTAAACCACTCTGGATAATCAACTTCAACTACCAATCGCTACAAACTGGCTCAAAATCGGTTCGTATGATATCTTAAAAGAAAACAATTCACAAAAAAAATTCTTCAACATTTTTGATTTCGATAGTGTTCTCGACGGTCTTGTTGCGAAAGCGTTTCAGCTTAAATTAGGGCGTTAAGTTGCAGGGCAGGCCTTGAAAGTGAACCGGTTCTAAGGACAGCCTGATTGTCTACTCTCGTCTCATTTTCATCTGATTCGCACTAGTAAACATGTCCTGCTCAGAAATCTTTATAGGAATTAAAGTCTAAATTAATTAACTTGAGTACAGGTTTCAGTAGTTTCACTAATAATTCATACTGATTCAGCCATGTTACAGCCTCTGTTCGAAATAAGTTTGATTCCATATTCTCATTATTTTTATTGCTGAAATCGCTGGCATTTAAAAACTCACTTTCACACTTAACAAACAATCTCTTGAATATATTCCATTCAAAAATAATGAAAACATGCGCTGTTTGTTAAATATCACGTAAGACGATAATAATATTTTTGCTCAATTCTGTGTGTGAGTGTGTGTGTCATTGGTTTCGTATCTATAACATCCGTGAGTTGTTTGTTAGCACGGATCGGAGTATGAGAAAGCGAATTATGTCTGTTAGTAGATTTACTGTGATTGTGAAACGCGTGCAAAATGAAATTACCTGAAGCATTTAATATGAGTATAATGAACCCAGCAAATGGTTGCATCAAAAGCAAGTCCGTAGACGGACAGGCTACCAAGAATATTAAAAATAATATTCAATAAAGAGTTTAATTATGCTGATTTGTGGAATCTACTGACAAACGATATTTCCTAGGTTTTTAGCGCACAGATTCTCGAAAGTAGCATCGGTCCCCGACTTCATCAAATGGTTCAGCAGTTGTGAAATTTTCATGGCAAATTTTAGAACCTTGTAAAAAGGACTTGACAAAACTCGCGAAACCTACGAATAGGCCCACAATTAGCACTGCAAACTGCAGTTAGTGGAACTTTTAAACAGCAGATATTCGCGTTTATAATATTAAGGAGTTTAAATTTGGATGCACATTGTTTAGACCAAATGGTCTTGTAATACAAGACTCGTATTTATTCGTTTAATCCAACAGCAGGGTAAATGATTTCTTTTGTTTCTACCATATAGAAAAAACTACCGAGAATCTGGTCTGTGAGAGCTATTGCAGATATAATTCTATAGCGGCTTGTTGTAGTCGCCCTTACGAATTGGAATATACGGGCATCGTGATTAAATTCTCAGCGATCTGGATTTTAGTGTTCCTACTTGTTCTTGAGTAATCGTGGTGGCCGTATGCGGAGACCATGCCCTCAAATCGGTGCTGCAGAATATCTTATTTGGCATCAACTGTGTGGCACATAGAGCCGTCCACATATTGTTGGTTTCAGTTACACTTTTAGGGACTTCGGCGACTTTTTCGACGGACGTTGCATTTCTGCAACATACGAAAGTGCGTTGATCATTTACTTCACCAGTGTAATAAAATTTATTCACCAAATTACGTATATCCTTCGCGGTAAAATGATTATGGAGACTGTAGAATGGATGCTGTATGTTGCTCCAGGAGAACGCTCATTTTAATAATCCAATATTGTTAACTGCAAGTGTCCCTTTTGTGGGACCCTCTATTAATAATCCAAATTTTGATCGATTTTGTTGAATGTCCTGTAGGCTGCAGTCCCCGTGTATTTCCTTTTTCTTACATAATATTTTATATACGACTCCAAGCAAATATTACGTTCCACTGGCAAGCAGGATTGTATGGAAAAAGCATCCAACTATTGCCCACCAACCTGCTGCGGCATCATATGACTTTTATTCCCAATATCCCACTTAAAAGCTCTCCTTTTGCTTTAAGAGAAATATACAAACACTGAAATAATTGCGCTGTCGTTAGTGGGTTGGGAAATTTTATGTATTTAAAAAGAAATTTTCAGCAACAGCATGCAGGAATGCGCTTCAGCATTGGAACTCTGTAAGATGTGATAATATTTTATTGCTTGTAAGTGAGAGGTGTGATTTTGCTGGGAAGGATTGGAAATATGATTCAGCCTTATGCTGGTTAAACATTGTCGAATAGATGCTTGAAATGCTGGAAAAGTCTACTTAACTATCCTTAAATTTTTTTAACAATTTCATTTTCATGTTTATAAGTATACGGAATTGAAAAGTGACATTCAATTGCAGCAGAAATTATAAGATGATCTTATTAGAGGATCAGCATGAAAGAGCGTAACTGGATTGAAAACATTTCAGATGTTTTGGGATGAACATGACACTCTTTCCAGCACCTTGAAGTTGAAGCTGTTCGGCAGGAGTTCTTAACAGACTAAAACGTTTAACGATCTTTTACTTTTCAAATATATTTTTATTATTGATTTATTAAGAGCGTGCAACGCACACATGCTCCAAGCCAGTTCTTTTTATGCTGGACAAAAACAAGTAAAAATATTTAAAATAAAGAAAGTGAAATAATACAAATTATCCAATAAAACCGCAAAGCGATCAGCTAAAAATTTCACTTCAAACAAATTTTGAAACTGTGATAAAGCTGCAACCAACGGTCATAAATATTTATTTATTTGGTGGCATTTCTTTTTGAACTGCTCAAAAAGTTGTAGAGTCGACGTTATTGCAGTAAAACTCAGTTTAAATAACGCCATCGTTATAAATATACAACAATTACATTCATGTCGCATGAAATATCTACAATTCGATATTAAAATTTCTCAAAGATTTGCTGGGTTGAGCCGCATATTTGCTTTCAAATATTTCTATTATTTATTTCAATATAATGAAAAACATGCTTCTCATAAGATTTCAATTTCAATATATTTTTGTATAGAAATTTTATTTGATAATATATATTATGAAATATCGCAAAAGCCTTTTTATCTATTTGCAAGAAACATCTCAAGAAGTTGCTGCTGATAATATTAACTACGAGTCACGTTTCGTAAATTGTAGATGCTGTTGGCTGTAGACTGCGAATCTGAGTGTTGTGAGTTCGGTGCCGAACTCAATCAATAGAATTTTTCTAATTTTCATTCTTGCATGGCTATTTTAATTACTGCGACCACTAAACAGATCTCATTTAAAAACTTGTTTTTTTAATACGCCACCAAAACAACCTGCCAATAATACTCAATGCACGGAAGCTATTAATTAAAACAGGCGATGCGTTCTAATAATGTAATAAAAAGCAAAAATAACAAATATTAAAATCTTTGCTTTTCATCCGATATCAATTGATTTCAAGGATGTCTAAACGGAACAAGTAAATTCCCATCGAAAAGAGTTGGTGACTTGGCAGGACACAAATTCATGACGCTGCTCAAAATTAATGTTGTTTGAATGTAGAAACAAATATTCGGAAGCCTACAAAGAAGCGAAAATATTTTCGATTATATTACGAACAACGATTTTCTTCAACAGCTTAAAGAGTTTGCACTTGTCCATGCAACCCCTTCTTTGAATCTCTTAAGCACGTGACTGGTAACGAGTCACTAGTGGCTTCTGATCATCAGTGCTGAAGGAAACTTAAATTGGAAGTTCTAGTAAAACGTTATTTTTGAATTTTTCAATGGAAATAAACTCGAATTACTGGAAAACCATGAGAAAACGATTTGGTGGCTGTCAAAGAATCCTTTTTAAAAAGATATATAGCCCGATTTTCGAATTAGATATATACATTCCACAGTAACTGCAATGAAGTAGTGAAGACAAGACTGCGACGCCTGAGATCCCGAGTTCGACTCCACACTCAGTCACTAATGTGGCGTCGAGATTTTCGAATCTGCTTTAGCGGATTATCGGTTAATTGTTGTCGGCTTGTCTGGATTGCCGAAGGCAGAGCACTGGTCGCTGAGTGACCGTCCGAAGCAACTGATTTATGCCCCGTTGCAATATTTCCGTTTTGTAAAACACCCAAAAAATCTGTTGAATAAATCTGTTGAATAACATAATTAGGAAGATCATTTTGTGATCGTCTGTTATATAATTGTGGTTGATGAAATTGTTCATCAACTACAAATAAATTCATGCGGAAGGAAAAAACTAAATTAAATCCATTCCGAATGGAAACTGTGAAACATCTGATAATCTTAATATTGCTAGTAGTTGCTAACTTTAGGCAAAGCACTGCTTATATTAAAGCCCTGCGTAGGCACAAGCAAAATGGGTTACCACCATTCTCAGCAAAATCAAATAGACTGTGTATATCTCCATCAAATCAAAAAACGAAAATATTTCTTGTGTTTTATATTGAAGTGATCTTGATTAATCCAAATAAAGAAGAAGTGGAATAAATACTAAATACCATCCATGTCGGTTGGAAAAATTGAAAACACCAACAAAAATTATTATGAATATGAGTTAGTGCACTCACTGTTTTTCTTATGATTTGTCGTATCTTTAGACCCCTCTTGCACTGGGAAAGTATGCTTTGCAAAGTATGGCTGACTTCCAAAACGTTCGCATGCAAAGTTTGTATACAGTATTGCTACTGTATATAAACCACATACATATGCAAAGTTCCTAAGCAATGCATCAACTATAAGAGCGTTACCTTGCTTGCTTTCTTACTGCGTTAAAAATGCTGTGCGGCGGCGTTTTGAAATGTTATACATTGTATAATTATTGTACTGTATCAAACACAAAGCAATTGACGTTTTGGAAGTCAGCCTATTAGTTCAGCTGGTAGAAAATGGGGAGATAATATATTCCTCTCTCTCTCTCTCTCTCTCTCTCTTTCTCTCTGTTTACTACCTGAAGTTGGCTGCAGATATGTAAAAAGTCATATAAAGCTGAAGGAAGGAAATTGAAACGTGATAAAACAAAATATTCGTTTATGGCCGTTATTGCATGTTCAACTAAAACTTGAAGGAAAACTGATCAAGCAAAGCTGAAACGAAGTTATTGTGCTTGAAAGGACCCCTTTTTCACTGAAAGAGTTTGATTTGTAAATTTAATCTCTCCATCTGTCTACCAGCTGCGTTAAAACTTTTTTTTTTAAACTTTCCCAGTGCAAAAGGGTCCAAGTAAATTCAATAGAACACAAACTTTTAAAACAGTTTGCGCAGCAGCTCTTTAGTACCGTATTCATATATAAAATTGAACAAAGTCTTGTGCTAAAGATAAAATATATTGTGACTAGTTTTTTTTTTGCTAATTTTCGACCTCTTTTTTTTTATAAATAATACAGATTTGCTTGAGCTTAAGGTTTGTATATTATATATTTATAATTTATTTTCAATATTTCGTTAACCTTTGGTTAACTTCTTCAGGAAATTCTTATATATTTTTCAATCTATATATTATATAATGAAAAATATATAAGAATTTCCTGAAGAAGTTAACCAAAGGTTAACGAAATATTGAAAATAAATTATAAATATATAATATACAGACCTTAGGCTCAAGAAAATCTGTATTAAATATATTATGACAAAAATAGATTCCGTATATTTCGGCTAGACTCTTTATATATCGTTGGGGCTTTATATTAGTTAAGATCTGTTTCACCAATTGATCGTAAGATGGCCTTAACACATTCAGCTTCACTTAGATTTGGGTGGAGGCTGCCAAAGAATCAATAAATATTTTTTATTCGAAAGTTTTTCTAGAGACCAATGGATGACGGGAATTCCCCCAATTCTGCTGAAGGTGTTAAAATTAAACCGTTGGATATATTTCGATGCTGTTGCACTTAAAAATAGTGTCAGACTAAATAATTTTGAACAGATATTCTGGGGAATTGTCAAATCAAATAACTGTAGTTTTTCAGAATTTTAGATACTAAAAAGTAATAAAACAAATTTTGTTGCTGATAACCGATTGATACATTTACAACAATAAATAAATATTTATTTTTCGCCAAAAATCAGATTTGAGGTCGTGCTGTTTCTAAATATTTATTCCCTTTTGTAACACGCCCATACGGCCCTAACTTAACATGGAGGATTATGACATATTAAACTGCCAACAGCCTTCGAAGAACAACAACTATTTATTTAACTACAGCAGATGGGAGGAACAGGATCTTCGCCGGACCGCTTTGTAATAGTAAGACGTGTCAGTTCCTCAGCGTAAGTCGGATGAATACCAACAGTAGTCAATAAAGTTTTAATATCCACGCCATTTCTGAAAAGATAAATAAATAATAGTTGCAGGTTATCATATTGTGGTTAGAAATATATACATATACTTTTACGTTGTATCTGGTTTATAAAAAGCTTATAGTAAAGATTTCTTATTTTTCTAATTTAGTACAAGAATTTTGCTGCATAAACATGACATTTTCTTCACAACTCGAATGAAAATTCGACGACTTTTTTCGAACGAAACTCTTCGTTGGAATGAAAATTTATTTGTTTAAGATAAATTATTTCATTATGTTAACGCTCGAATTTCATTATGAATAGCTCGAAAAACCAATAACGGCTACACAGGTTGTTGTTGTGATCTCTGAAAGTTGCAAAGCTTAATTCTCAATTAGTTTTTGATAGTTTGCTCATAAGCTCAAAGTTTTTTAGTCTACTAATGAAATGCAGAACACAAAACAATTGTTTTTCTTGATAACTAGAAGCACAAATAATCTGAAATGTACTAAATATTAGAGCTATAAATCACATCAATCACATTATTTAATTTTAACAATGTATCAACTTCACTCTATCGATGCAATTTTTACATTGAACAAATGTAATTATTTCATTCTATAGACGAAATCACTTTCTTGTTTCATGGAAAGTGGGCCATTGTATTTACTAAATTCCTTCATAACAACAACGAAAGTGTTTCATTTATTTTACGAAGTTTCCATGGCAACGATTTTAACGAAATTTGTTTCATCAATCCAACGAAGTGTGAATTTAGCTGAATTTTAATAAAATTGTTCGTTGCTCGTCAGTTGCTATTGGAAAACTTCAATAATTTCATATCTTCAAAATTATATAGTTTTAACTTGGAGATTTATTAATGTCACTGAAGCTCTAGATTCCCACCTTAAATTTTGCTCTATTTCATTGCAACAAGTGAAGGTCTTATTTAGTTGAGCCATGAAATAATTTGAGATTATATTTGCCACTGAACATCTTGCCTGTCGCCACAGTAATATTTAAGAGAAAAACAATATTTTAGCAATTATTTTTGTTGTCAATGTTATTGGGCGTTCTGTCACGGGAAAGCTCGTTTATGTATGAATCAATTTGCATTAGCATTGATAAAATATTGATCACAAGTGTGAAGTCTACTATAAAATCTTTATGCCGCATAACGTCTAACTCCTAGAATAGTTGTGCGTGGCGGAAAACTTACTTAATGGAAACAGCGAAACCTTGAATAACTTCGCCAGCCACAGGACCAACATAATGCAAACCCAGCACTGTTTGTTTGCCATTTCGTTCGGCTACCACCTTTATGTAACAGTTCTTATCATTTTTATGAGGTAGAGAAAACTCTAAGGGCTTGTAGAAACCATGGAATACTTCAATCTCATCTTCGCCATATACTTTAAGAGCTTCTTCCTCCGACATACCAACCGTACCATACTCGAGAGGAGTAAATATCGTGGTGGCAACATTTCTGTAGTCCATAACTTGTGAAGAGTTGGCAAATAAACGGCGCCCCAATAGACGTCCAGCATGAATGGCTACGGGAGTCAACTCCGGACGGCCATAAGTGATATCGCCAACAGCAAAAATATGAGCAACGTTTGTCTGTTCATAATCATCGACCACAATTTTGTTGTCTTTCACATTGACATTTGCAGCGGCCAAATTAAGATCATCGGTGGCACCTTTACGACCAGTAGCCCATAGAACCGTGTCAAAAACATCGCTACTACTTTCATGGTTTCCTAGATTCTTATATTTTACCGAAAGTCGACCATCAGAAGTTTTTGTTACCGATTCTGCTGATGTTGTATCCAAAAATCTTACACCAATTTCTTCAAGAGAGTTGCGTACAAATTGAACCATTTGCTGATCGAAACTCCGTAATAGTTTAGAACGCACCATAACGGTGACATCATAGCCCAGACCCCTAAGGAAACCAGCACTTTCCAAGGCTACATCTGAAAATATATGCACAGACACACACACACACACACACACACACACACACATAAATACAAAATTAATATGAACTGAGTAAATAAATGTCTTTGAAAAATAACTTACAGCCACCTCCAACTACTAAAGTTTTGCCAGGCTCTTTTTTTAAAGAGAAAAGATCGTCACTGGTAATGCCATACTCCACAGCGCCGGGAACTTGTGGATAATGTGGACGACCTCCAACAGCAATAACAATTTTGCGAGCGGTAATTAAACGCGTCTCGTTGCTGTTCCTTTTCGAGTGTTTAACCAAAATTGTATGGGGATCTTGGAAGGAGCCCAAGCCATTAACGTACGCTATTTTACTGAAAGGCAAATGAAATAACAACAACAATAATATTAATGATAATAAGTTTTAATTGATGAAAGTTTTACTAAAACGTACTTTTGCTTTAAAAACATGCGAGACAAGAAATTTATGGACTTAATATGCTTGTCAATATTCACAACCAATTCGCTCCAATTTGGTTTCAAATCCTCAATGTTGGGAATTCTCCAACCATAAGAGGTGGCTTCCTAAAGTGTCAATAGATATCAATACCACCGTTTTATTGTATTCTTTAAAAACTTCAATGGCACTTACTCGAACAGATTCTCCAAGTAGAGCTGCCTGGTGCATAAGTTTTTTGGGAATGCAACCGACATTGACACATGTGCCACCAAGACGCCATGTGGTACCTAAGGGTGTAGGCTTGACATAGTCAAGAACGGCTATCTTAGTACCATTAACATTGGCTGCTTTGGCACAAGCCAAGCCAGCGGAACCACCTCCTATAATAACTAAATCATAGTCGAATTTGTCTGTGGTAAATAAAATAGACATCGTTAAATAAAATGTTTTGGGAAAATTATAAATATATATTTTTTTTCAATTAACCTGGAACATTTGGCGGAGGAGTTATTTGCTTGAAGGGTGTTGTGTATCCCATTTTAATGAAAATTTGGTTGTATAAATCAAGATCGTTGAAGTTCTCATGTGGACCTGAACTCCGTCCTTGTAAAGGAAGAGGCGAGTATTCATCGCGTATACCTGAAATTTTTATTTTATGTTCTCAACTCAAAATTATTTCCACCTCAAACATATTTAGGCAGCACTTTTTTGGGTCGCTGAAATCTTAGGAATTTCTTAATAGAAAAGCTCAATTTAATAAAAAAAAATATGAGTGAATACCTTTCGGTTGAACTCATCACAATTTTTGTTTTATTATTTTATTAAATTTGATATAATTTATTTGAGATATTAACTCTGTTAATTTAAGAAAAAAAGAAATCTGTTTGCTTGCATTGTTTTGTTTCGAATACCAAAAAATTACATATTTGCATGACCTACACGTGATTTGTGATGCGGACAATTACAAAAATGTAATTGTAATTGAAAAAAACACAATAATTGTAGTTACAAATATTATTTATCATTGAAAAGTCTCACCTACAGTTACATGCAATTGTAATTGGAAATGCTTCAATTACAAATTACATCTGACTGCAGTCGTCCTTCTTCCATTACAATTACTTGTGATTGTAGTCCTGATTACAAATATATTTAAGTTGAGCATGTGTGTGTATGCACAGTACACATACATGATGGAGTTGAGAGGCGTGGTTGTAGTTAAAAATTTTCAATTACAATTTTTTTTTAAATATAAATATTTGTATATATTAATATTTTTATAGGCTAATTGTTCTAACTTAGTTAAAATCTCAGAAAGACATGATGATAAATATTCCAAGGCACAAAGGAAGTCAACATCAGTTTTATTCAACTTACACAGCAGAGCAGAACAGCTGTTTTCGAAAGTCGCTACACTTTCATCTTCAGTGCTCATGTGTATATTGTGTTTATCACCACTGTTTAGGTGGCTTAGTTGAATGTGATAACAGTTTTCTATTTACACAAATTTTATTGTGAAAAACAATCCGAGAACTGTATCAACCTGATGTTAACACTTGTGTGTTATGATACCTGTGTTACCATTTGATTATTTTCTTCATGTCTCATTTTTCTGAATTTTTTGTTCCATTATACATTAAGTCAAACTTTTTTGGTTTGAATTTTATACTTAAGTATATTTGTATTTACACTGGCAGTTACAGCAAAAAGTAATTGTAATTGCAAAAATAAACTATGAAACTGTTCCTTGTGAATTGATAAATTGTCTCTTCAAACAAAACAATAAACCGTGAACGATACAACAACAATTACGAACCGAGTAACTGAATGTTCATTCAGACGTATTAATCAAATAGGTACGGTTTCTATACACGTTCCCATTTATGTTAGTGTGCGTGCAGTTTGAGCACTCTCTATGGAATTCTGTAAAACAATATATCTTACCTTCTGTAAATTGGTATCCACAAGCACAGGAGACTATTGCTAGTCCTAATAATATTTGCTTCCAAATCTGAAATATATATAATCAAGAAAAACTTATTAATAACATATACATACACTTTTTTGATAAGTTTCAAATCACCCAACAAATAAATTTCGTATTATAATTGTGCAATGACAGTATGTCGAATAGTTAATTTATTAACATATACATACACACACATATAAACAATTACACTTGTTTAAAAAAATTTAAAAATTTTCAAACCATGTTTTTTTCATTTCTATTTTAAATTCAAACCCTTAAAAACGTTAAAATAGTGAGCGGCTATTAAAAAATTCAGATTTTATTAGCCCACGTTCACAGGAGGAAGTTTTTTCTGGCAAAAGGGAGGAGAAGAGAGTGTCATTTGGCACGGAACTGCTTGTACTTGGCAAATTCACTTTGTTGTGTATATTAATAATACTGTACAACACATATATATAAATTTTGATAGAGGAGACAAAAAAAAAAAAATAGACATGTGTATCGGCGTTTTTTAAATTTACATCTGAATTCCATTTGAGAGGGCATTAAAATTTCCCAGCTCTGGTACATTCTTATTGTTAATCGGCACAAGAATCCATGTGATCTTACATTTTAGGAATAAAATGTGTTCAGCAAATTTGTGTAAAATGTTATGCAAAATATTTTTGTAGAATATGTTAACCCTCTAACTCCTCATTCTATCAAAATTTATAGGTCGGACCTTGTAATCTTGCAAAAAATTTGATGTTGTTGTACAGTGTAATTATTATTCTATGAAATATTTTTTCATTCACTGCTTCGCTGTGCAGAAAAATTTTAAAATTAAGTTTTATCGGCGGTGCTGATTTAGTGTTATCTACTAAGACTTTTGTGACATGATTAAAAGGCAGAAAAGCTTTGGTTTATGAGATTTTAGTAGTTAAACATTATTTTTGTAGATAGAAAAAAAAGTGGTTGCACATTAAACACATTGAGGACAACAGACTACGGGCTGCAAGTGGTCAATATTAGACTACATTTCGCGTATATGAACATAATTAATATGTCGGCAATCGGTAAAACGGCTGCTCTACATGCTGTTTTTTTAGTTGTAGTCAAATTAAACTATTTTTTTTTAATGAGCGACAAAGAGTGTAAGCGAAATGAATCAAATTATTTTAAACTTGAAAAGTTAATATTTTATTTGACGAAGAGAATAATAAAATACAAATTTAGGCAAATCAAATGATTTATTTTTATAAATCAAATACATTTTAATGCAGTAACATCATTGAAAAAAAATCAGCTATATGAAAGCGGCAACACTGGCATTTGCACAAATTTCTACCACAAACGGCAGCTCAGCACTATTGATTTGGCGGTGTTGTTTCCAAAACAACAATTGTTGCCAGCGGCATATGCAGTCAATGTAGTCGGTAGCCTGCTGTGGTGAATGTGTTTAATGCTTACGTAGCAAATTAACATACAAAATAGAATTTCTGTTTAAAACGACTTATCAAGATAAGAGAAGATGTATAACATATTTAAATTATGTATCTCCAAATTTGTTCGTACATATACAATTTTTCATAGATAACTTATTTTTATTTATTTTATTTTTACGAATTATGAGATAAAATGAGGCAAATAAGAGCCAAAGCAAAATTATATTTTAGCGTAACAAGCACTTAAAACAATATAGAACACAATACTAATTCATAATACATAAAAGTTTTTGAAATTATCAAAAAAAAAAAAATATATAAAAAAATATTTTGGACATTTTTGCTCATCAGAACAAAACATATTCGGAAAGTTTACACAAGCCAGCACAACATTTTTAGAAATTCAAACGTATCTGGATTAAATTAAATATTTTAATTAAAACCTCTTGAAACTATAAATAATATTTCCTGATTAGGACCTTCTCTTAAAACTTTGCAAATTGTGAAAAAGAACACTGAGGCTAAAAAAGGACACTGACGAAAAACTAAGGACCCGATATAGTATTTAACAAATTTCTTCCTATTATTATAAAAACTAATAAATGACAAAAGCATCTACTAAAAAAAACTCGATAGATTTGAAAAGCCTTAAGAAAATAATTCGCATCACAAAAAAGTTGTTACGGAAAGTTTTCATATCAGCAACATTTTAAAAAGGGTTTTAATCTATTTAAAGACTGATTGTTGAAAATGTGCAGAAAACTTTTGGAAGCTTTTAAAATCGCCGTGCCACTCAAACTAAAAATTTTTAAAATAGAATATCAAGACTTAAAACACTTCATTTTCGCACAAACAGACTTTCATTGTTTTTTTTTTAAATCTTGAAGCGAATTATTTGAAAAGGTTTTTGTTTTATTATCAGCTTATTGAATACTGAATAACACGTGTACGCTTGTACACGTCAGTCACATAATTGTTTTGGAGCACACGATCTTGGCACTATCACTTGAGTTGTAAAACTTGTTGCTCTTGTCAAATTAAATTATTCAAATGATTAACTTGGTTTTTTTATTTTTTTATTTTGCACATCCTTAAATTTGCTTAGGACACTCAATATTTTTTTGTTCATAATATTTATTTGTCACTGTTAAAAACTAGAGAAATATCAAACTGAAACTTACCATGTTGCTCTGCTTAATGACTAGCGCTAACGCAATGATCCGTCTCTTTTATAGCAGTGAAACGAAGCTAAAACCAGAACTATAATTATTGTGCTGCTTATGAGAAAATCTTGATGAAGATAGTGGATAAGTGAGAGGGTATATTCAGGCATATCACAGATCTAAATGAGCATTTTAGTAAAAAAATTTTAGGAAGATTTCATTTTGTTAACTCTGCTGAATATAATTCCCATGTGGAGGAAATGATTCCGAAATATTTGTAAAACTGAAACTTATGAAATAGGTAGCGATTTAATATTTGGAATACCAGTAGGTGTTGGCGGCCGAAGGATAACAGCAATTTAAAAATCAAACATTTTTTTTTTTTGAGAGTCCACAAAATCTTTAATTATATTTAAGTTCCTCAAAATCAGGGTGCCCCTGCACTCTAGTCAGAGAGCTGAAATTCGATTTGCAGTCGGGCCATCGTGAACGGCTAACGAAAGATATCTCAAAACTGTATAATTTTACTGGAAACTTTTATAGAGAACACTCTTAACAAGAAGGCCTCTAACCACCACAAGAATGTAAATGGTAATTCAAAGCCAAATTCATCAAGGAAAATTTCGTCCGTTAAAGATAAAGAAGTCATAAAAAGGACCAGGTTGTGGACAGTAAGAATTTAAATTTATTTCCAGAAAACTTCTGTTTTCGCAGTAGGCGGGTTGTTTAATTCATGTGAAACTTTTTTTCCCTTTTTTAGTTAATTACTTATATAATTAAAAGCTCTGGACTAGAGATTGTAAATAGCAAATTAAGTAGTTGAGTGTTAATGAAGCAATTGAAAATGCAATACAATAAGACAATAAAAATAATAAGCGTGCGATAAACAGAGCTTTGATAAAGAAGCAGCTGTTCTAAACACGCTTAGGCAAACAATCTTCTCTACCCTCCGATACAATATCACCTGTGGGGCTCCACCAGATCCCGCGGCGCCAGTATGTAAAGTAACTTGTGCCTGACACATGGGCAAAAACCTACGACTCTTTATTTTCTTATATGCTCTCGCGTTGCTCTGTTAATGCAGAGGTTGGGACGTAACCGTATAAGTACGATGGGTTATCAGCAACAAAAACTTCTATTCAGTAAATCTGAATAGCCCTTTCCCCAGAGACTCTCCAAGCTGTCAATTGTGCCTCCGGTGGGATTAAGAGATATACAGACTAGAGATTGAAACTTGTAAAGAATACAAAACAAACAACTCTTGTTTGTTTTGAATCCCTTGTAATAAATTGAAGCCGACAATATCCCAAATAAATAACATTTAAATTTATTATGAAGTCCTGCATGACAGACGACTCCGGCAAAATCTCGATAGTCCCTAAACCTAAACTTGCCTTTGGAAAACACATGGAAAATCTCCTCCTGTATAAATCGCAATAATGATCTTTTGATTGTCAATAAACTAGAGGATAATTGGAATCAGTTACTGGCCAGGAGTTGTACATTCGGCTGTATTTCGCCACTGAGTTGCCGAATATTCTTCTACGTGTAAACGTTTCTCAGTGCAGCGTATCACTTAAGCAAACCAACGACTGTGGCGACAAAAAATGAATAAACGTTGGCAGCCCTTCCCCGTTGGCAAGAACTTAGTGAAACCTAAACACAAAACAAGCAAGAGTTTTTATCAAACGAGAAATGCTTATCTTTTCCTGGGTTCTTGTATCTCCACTTAGAAATATGTCGTTTGATATTCATATATTCTGTACATCGCAATTTACTATTTTCGTCTTAAACAGTCAAAACTTTATTGATGTTCTAATCTAAAAGAAAAGTCAACAAAAGCAATTAACGTATTTTTTATATTTCGTGCGTGTAAACAAAATTATGTACAAGTTTTTATTCAGGTGGGTAGAAGAGCGTGTATTACACAATAAAAATTTAGTTTTAATTGTAATATTTTTACATAAAGTGTTTTAGACTTTTTGAAGGTGTGTGGACAAGTGTGAGGCTACAAATCGTGCATGTGCTAGAACCAGCAGATCGCATAACTTGGCAAACTAAGACGTTCAACTCAAAACCGCAGTAGATATTTGTTGTTGTTTGGCATTGTCCATGCAGGTAAAATATTTTAAAAATATTTGCCGTGAGTCTTTCCTCATTATTTTGAAACCTGCTCCCATCAGTATTGAGGTTTTTGGTTGATTTGAAATCTGGAATTAGAACTTCCAGCCTTAAAGATAATATATTTTTCTTAAAATATATTAAGATAATATATTTAAACTTAAGATAATATATTTTCCCTGTGGATTCACAAGTCTTTAACCAGCCATAATATAAACAACAGCAAAATGTTTGTGTGTGTGTGTGTGCAAAAAATCCACCACAAACATCATGTTTTTAATTTGCCTTGACTTAATTTAATAACAACCTGGATGAAATATTAAAAGGAAATCGAAGAAAATAAGTTGTGGGGCATTCGAGTTGTTGTATTGCGTTTATGCATTCAGTACGTCTGGCAGCTGTCGGCTGAACATCCAATTATTCGGCTGCACACAAATAAACACTTGAACGCACGTCAATCCAGCGTTGCACACACTCTTGCAGTTATAAAATCTTTGAGCACGAGTGCACAATCAATATAGTGATTAAGATGAAGATGGCGAAAGAAAGAAGAAAGATGAAACAAAAGTAATAACGATAATAATAATAAGAATAAGAAAAATAAGCAAGAAGAACATGAAGAGTTTAAATCGGAAACGGATGTCATCACTTTGATGAGTTCATCATATAGGAAGGAAATCGCCAGAAATTAATTTTAAACTTTTCCGGACTTTGGCAAAAGTTTAAGGCGAAATTCGCAAAAAAAAACTAAAAGACTCATCCACAACATGAAAAAGTTGATGACAAGAAGATACACAAAAAAGTACAGCGAACAGCGACAAAGTCAATATTAAAAGTTCAGTCTTTGTTCCTGTAAAATAAAGAGGAAATGAAAAAACACCAGAAGGTTGCTAAAGGATTATTTTATATGGTTTGAGTTTTAAGAGCAACAGAGTCAAGCAACACTGTTCAGCACGATTTTTTACGCTGTTATTCACAAACCATTTTTAAATTTAAAGTTGCTTTAAATTATGAATTTTGTATAAAAAAAATAAAACTCCCAAATTTGCAAAAATTAAAAAAATTGTAAGTCAACTTAACTTAGCGCGTATATAATTAAATAGTTTTAAAGTTTTTTATTGGGTTGTGATAGAAAAACGTGTTCCTTATGAAATGACAGATTCGTCAAATGTCCTCCACACAACCCAGATGACAGGCCAATACTCTTCTTTCGAACCGAAATCAGTTGATTCCAAATATTACTAAACGGAACAGGAAAGTTCCAACCTAAAAGTGTTGATGACGTGGCAGGACTTAAATTCATGTTTATATCTGATTAATTGTCTTGTCAATTATTAACATTAATGGTGCTTTAATACAGAAACGAATATTCTGAGACCTACAAGGAAGCATAATTAGTAACGTGTCACTAGTGGATTCTGATCATGATGTGTTGAAGGAAACTCTAAATGGAAGTTCTAGTAAAACGTTATTCCTGAAAACACAAATTGCTGGAAAACTCTGAGAAAACGATTTGGTGGCTGTTAAAGGATCCTTTTTAAAAAAATGTATAAACCGATTTTCGAATTATATGTATTCATTCCACAGTAACTGGAATGAAGTAGTGAACACAGGACTGCAATGCCTGAGATCCCGAATTCGACTCCGCACTCAGTCACGAATGTGGCGTCGAGATTCACTTACCTGCTTTAACGGAGTTTCGGTTAATTGTTTTCGGTTTATCTGAATGACAAAGGCAGAGCACTGACATCTTCATGTATTGAAGATCAGAGCAGAGCACCCTCCTTTATCGGTGGTACCTGTAGCTTAAACTTCGTCGGAGAAGTAAAAAATAAAAAGAATACATAGAAGCCATTATCAATTGGCTTTGAAAGAAAATAAAATTTTAAATCGAATTCAGATTCACAGGCTAATTGTTCGAGCTTAATTTAAATCTCAGAAAGACATGATGTTAAATATTCCAAGGCACAAAGGAAAGTCAACATCAGTTTTATTCAACTAACACAGCAGAGCAGAACAGCTGTTTTCGAAGTCGCAACACTTTCATCATCAGTGCTCATGAAAATTGGAAAAACGTTCACGTGTACTTAAGTATAAAATTCAAACCAAAAAAGTTTGACTTAAGGTATGATGGAACAAAAAATTCAGAAAAATGGGACATGAAGAAAATAATCAAACGGTAACACGGGTATTAAAACAAAACGTGTTAACATCAGGTTGATACAGTTCTCGGATTCTTTTTCACAATAAAATTTGTGTAAATAGGAACTGTTATCACATTCAACTAACCCTCCTAAAAAGTGGTGACAAACACAATACACATGAGTATTGATGATGAAAGTGTTGCGACTTTCGAAAACAGCTGTTCTGCTCTGCTGTGTTAGTTGAATAAAACTGATGTTGACTTTCCTTTGTGCCTTGGAATATTTATCATCATGTCTTTCTGAGATTTAAATTAAGTTCGAACAATTAGCCTATGAATCTGAATTCGATTTAATACAGCAATATAAATGTTAGTTAAAAATAATCACCAAAAAAAAAAAGTGAGAATAAAATTTTTTAATTTTCCTTCCAGCTATTCCGTAAATAGAGTTAAAACTTCTATTATTTGTGGGATTTGCAAATATCTCGATTAACACACTAAAAATCGACAAGTCTTTTCTTACCGAATGTTATCGCTGGATTATTTTAAAAGTCTTAGTCGAAATATCGAATATTAAATATTAATATAAAAGAACCTCAAAACTCAAACAAATCTATTAATTGTGAAAACTAACGACAGTTGACAATTATTTTCCCGTCGTATTTTACCACCAGATTCGTTGGAAACCAAAAACTGTTTTCATAATTTATCGCACATTTCACGTGCGTATTTGACAAGTCATGACTAACGTGCCACGTTCAAGTACGTGTAAATAACTTGGCCCAATTTTGTCTACGAGTACATTTCAATGTGCTGCCACAATAACTTTGTATTTATAAATGCTGTCACAACTATTCAATTTGTTTTCTTACTCGTCACCTCGCCACAAGACAGAAGAGGCCGCACAAAACTCTTGATTTAACAATAAAATAATTGAAAAGGATGAGTCGGTACGAATATCAGATTAACACCCTCTGAAAGCAACACGTACTACCGGATTCGCTATGTGAGTATTGAGAAATGTACGCCCAGGTAGCATTTGCCATGTTGTTTCATGAACACAAAATTTGAAAAGCATGTCAACGTGTTTTTATAGAGTGATACAACTTTGAGTTGGCATCACTGCTATCTTTGACCAACCATTTAACAGCTGATAGTTGCCTTTTTTCTAATTTGCTTTGACATTTGAGTATGAATCGACCTAAACCAGAGCAACGCTTGCAAGTTGTGGAAATTTTTAATCAAAATAATGGTTCTGTTCGTCAAGTTTATCGTGAACTTCGTCCATTTAAAATTACATTTTCCGATGAAGCCCATTTTTTGTTGGATGGGTACATAAATAAGCAGAGTTTTTGCATTTTGAGTGAGAAGAGTCCACAAGCTTTTGTCAACACACCACCTACTTCCACAGAAAATTACTGTTTGGTGTGCTTTATGGGCTGGCGGAGCCATTGGCCCATATGTCTTCAGAAACGATGATGGTCAGAATGTTACTGCTTGTGAAAATCGGCTTCCAGATTGCGCCTTGTACGCAACAACCGTGGCGGCCACATGGCCGAAATCATATTTAAACATTAATGTCATAAAATTTTCTATCCAATAAAGACCGCTTCAATGATATCAAAAATATATTATTATGGTTTATTATGATTCAAACTTGTATCACTCTATAAGAAACACCCTTTATCAGTTGTTAAGTATTTCTGTTAATGACAAAGAGTTGAATACTTCTACTCAGCTCAATAGTTGAGTATTTGTTGCGATATTAGCGATGACAAAATTTTTTCGATATTACGCATCAACAGCTGATGGAATGGAGTTAAGGGATTTATGCGTTTCCAGCAAGTAACTGTTGAGTCCCACTGTTACGCGTACTATGAATTCGCTCGAAATGCTGCGAATAGCATCAAGTTGTAAACGCTGCTTAAGATTTTTGACACTTAAAAATGCCAGCTGGGTATCTATCTGCCGCTATTCTTATGACAGCCATAATTGCATTTGTATTTGTGTGCGTTCAATGAAATTCATGTTCTCAATAGTGAGAGCCTGTGCTTTCGAACAAACTTCCACAGATGAGTTTACATTTCTCGGATCATCTTAAACGAAGTATTTAATCAAGTGAATGTTCGCTGCTTTTATGACTTCCAAACTGCCTGCTGCCACCGTCTTCCGCTATGTTGCTTCGAGGGCTGCAGCCACAGTTACAAATTTAAGCCAAACAACATTATTTTGTTTCAGTTGTCGTTACAATTTCGTTATTATTTAATTACTTTCACAGATATCAATTTGTTTCGAAAAGTATTTTCAATTAAGTTTTTAAATATTTAACTATTCAAACATTTCATGTTGGGACTCTGTTTGTCATTCCGTTTCAAAAGCAGCGAATAGTGGGCAGTAGAATTTCTAAAAGTGTAGCTGCTGTTTTTGTTGACTGTAATGAAAGAGAAAAGGCAACTGGATTAAATGGGATTAGAGGTGAGATTGTAAATGTTCTGGGCCACATAATGAGAATTTAATTGAATCAGAGTACATTTAGTAGGCCGTTGTAGCAGTTGTTTTATACGTGCAGCCTTAATCCTGCCAGCTTAGACCGTGTTTGATTATTAATTTATTTAATTTTCTTAGCACCGTGTTCGGTAGATGGAAGTGCGTTTTATTGCAGCAAATAACTTCTTTTCTTATATCAGTAGTGAGTGGGTTTCTTTCGTAGAGCTATTTCTCTAATAATCGGAAGAAACTTGTGTCGCAGCTGCCAAACATTAAATGAACACTAAATCTCGAAAATTCTTCTTTACAAAGAAACCCTGTACTTGTTTTATCCCTTAAATAAGTTATAAAATCTATAATTTTAGCATTCCTTTAACTCAAACAATTTTAAAATTCTTAATAACTGTCCCGTTTTAATTAGTAAATATTTTTCAATTATTGCTAAAAACTAATTTTCCCAAGTGCTTATAATTTTAATTAGTCAGTTTATTGGTTCACTGATTCTAATATTGCCTTGACAGCAAACTGCGAGCACAAACAATGAAATAAAAATCAATTTATTATTTATATTTGTTGGCTTGTTTGTTCGCTCCTTCGTTCGTTCATTCGTTTGTTGTTTAAAGTTATGACTCTATTCTAGCAAAATCAGTTAAATTATAAACAACAGGACAAACTAAAATAATAATAAAAGAAAGAAAAAAAACAAAACGGAAATAAAAAGAAAAACAACCGAGTAAAAATATAAACCATCTTGTAGTTCATTTTGTTTGAATTGTGCAGTAAAAGTGTAATCGGCTCCTAAAGCCATTCACTACTGCAGGCAATTTCAAGTTAAAACGAAAAGTACAACATAAAACAAAATGGGAATACACAAGCACACACACTACAAGCTCACAAACATATTTATATGTATTTGTTTGTATATATATACATATTTATTTGTTATATCCTCAGTTCTGTCTTTTGTTTGCTGGCTACGAAAATTGATTTGTATGAAATTGTGATTTTTCAGCAGTGAAAGGGTGTACACATCTACACTCACACACATGCACACACACACACATGCACACACACATTCAACTGCAGTGTTTAATTGATGTGCAATAGCTGATTTATTAGTTGAGACGTATGAGCGATTGTATTGCATGTGTTTACACATATGGCACACTGAAACTCAAACAGCCACAAATCAAACACTTAAACATTTTTATAAAAGAGCTTTACTAATACCGAAAAAGAGATGGGCAAGAGGTAAAAGATCTGTTATAGAGTCTGACACGACGACAGTAAATGCATATTTCAAGCCACAGATCAGCTTACAAAAGAATTATTGCATGCGGTTCGCTACGAGTGTCAGTGCGGGCTGAAAATTCCAAAAATATTAAGAAATTCAGCTCTGGAGCTGCATTCGTACATCGTCTGATCTCTAGTACCCAAAATTTTTTTTTCAAATATGTTTAATTTTCAAAGAAATAAGACACAATTTATTTTAATTGGTTAATTTCATGTGTCAAAGAAAAGTTTAAATTGTCCAACCCTGGACTCAAACTTAAGGCCAGTTTCAATTTATTTCTAATATACAAAAAAAGTTAAAATATCAAGTATAAACGATTTAGCTTGATTTTTTTAATGCCAATTATAATTTATGTTTCATTGCAAAGAAATAATTTTATTTTATTATTTTAAAATTCCAAAAAAAACATTATAAATCCAGCTGGGATTCTATATTTTTGTTTTTTTACTTATTAATATTTCTAATAAATTTCATTAAAAAATCTTTTACTTAGTAGAAAAGGAAAATTTTGTTTCTATTGGTTACTTTCATATACAAAAACAACCGAATTGTCCAACCCTGGAAACGAATATTCGAATTGGTTTCATTTTTAAACGAATTTAATTTTTCCTGAATTATAAAATAGGATTTATTAATACAATAACAAAAACTTTGTTTATTTGGTTGCTTTTATGCAACAAAAATAAGTTTAAATTTTCCAGCTCTGCAATTGTATTTGGAATTTTGTTGCAGGCCCATTTGCAGTACATCAATTCAAGAATTATATTTCTGTTTTATTTAAAAATCTTTTTACTTTTTGTTTCAGTTGGTTACTTTTATGTAGAAAAACAACAGAATTGTCCAACCCTGGAAACGAACTTTCGTATTCGATTTTTATTTTAATGAACATTTATTTTGCTATATTAATATTTATATAGGCTAATTGTTCTAACTTAGTTAAAATCTCAGAAAGACATGATGATAAATATTCCTAGGCACAAAGGAAGTCAACATCAGTTTTATTCAACTTACATAGCAGAGCAGAACAGCTGTTTTCGAAAGTCGCAACACTTTCATCATCAGTGCTCATGTGTATTGTGTTTGTCACCACTTTTTTAGGAGGGTTAGTTGAATATGACAACAGTTCCTATTTACACAACCTGATGTTAACGCGTTTTTGTTTTAATACCCGTGTTACCGTTTGATTATTTTCTTCATGTCCCATTTTTCTGAATTTTTTGTTCCATTATACATTAAGTCAAACTTTTTTGGTTTGAATTTTATACTTAAGTACACGTGAACGTTTTTCCAATTTTCATTGGTAGCTCAAGCCTAAGCTCAAATTGTATGTGATTTTTTCGTATTCATTTGATTTTTAAACGAATTTAATTTTTCCTCAATTATAAAATAGTCTCAATTATAAAATAACGCCCATCGAATGAATGGTATACGATTACTTACTGGTGTTTTCTCGAGGTGTATATAAAACTTAACTAGAAAAAAAGTATTAATGTTTTACCAAAAAATTTTTAATTTCATGCGTCTTTTTTTGTTGTGATATAATTTTTTTCGGAAAATGATTTGCAAACAACCTGGAAAAGAAATTTCCACTTTAATTTCACTTTTAACGATTTCAGGATAACAAACTGGAATATTCACTTCATTTCAATGTATCCCAGAAGAGGTAAAAACACATCCTTCTAAATTGCAAGATCCAAAAAAAAATCCAGAAAAAAAATATATATTCTGTGATAAATTCAATTTGTAAAATTTCAAAACTTTGCATTTATCACATTTTTCCAAAAACTGAAAACTCTTGTTCCACATTTTGTAGTTCCAAATATTCTTTTTAAAATGCAATGAAAATTATAGTTGTTTGTGAGATAATTATTGCGATATAGAATAAATAAACTGAACATATCTGGCGCATTCGGTTTGGATTTGTCAGATGATGAACCTTTTTTTTTTAATAGGACCCAATCGGTACACATTCTCTTCTGTACCAGGAAACATTTCTTCCCCACTGCATAAATAGAAGGCGTGTTACTAAAACTGCTGGTTATTCTTTTACGCTTTTTATGAGTTCCACTCGTATGTTTGTTAGCAGCAGTTCGATTTAAACGCGGGATATGAAAATAATACTTCTGCTGTAAAATTTACTTATTCTAACTCAAGCCTTTTTGCCGATTAAGGAACGATATATATATTTTTTTACATATGTATGTATGTGTGGGTGTGTGTCTGTGTGTAGGGCTGTATGGGAGTTCATCATAATGATGAATGTGCCAACAACTATTGTTTGTTCCTTTTGATAATAAAAATTGAAATATCGATTTTATATTAAAGCCTCTTTCACAAGTTCTTCAAGATGTTCGAGAACTCCAATTATTTTACGTTTCTAGTCGATTTATATATAAATTGGGTGAACTGAACAAGTATGTGTTGTAAATATGTTAATTAAATTAGTTTTTAATTAACGAGAAATATAAAAGGCTAATTAATTGCGGTGCCATAAATACAATAACATGACTGATCACTTGCAGTACTCAGATTTCATTAAACTTGAGACGCTACAATAAGAACGATGCTGTCATAGTTTGAATGTAAATTGGAAAAGTTGTCACAGGTCCAGGATGGCGTTTACATCAAGTGATTTAAATACAGGGTTTTGATTTCTCTTACGATTTCCTTATTATATTTTTTTTGTCGGAAAGTTATTTGTTTTGCCTGGTTTTGAAATGATTTAGTTTCAATTACAGCTTTACTTATTGAGGTCCTGGAAAACTTTCTTGAATAGTTCTGAGAGCCGCTACTATTTATGGATGGGTGCGTGTGTTTGTGTAAGTATGAGACCTGGTCATAACTTTGGTACGGTTTAACCGAATCGAACCAAACTGAAGGCGTTCTAAACAGTTTTACTGAACTCCCGAAAAAAATTTTAAGAAAACATAATTCAAGGTGGGTTAAAAAAAAAAAACTTTTAAATTCTGATCGATTGAAGACTCTAATCAGCTCTTAAACTCGGCCACTGCAATCCGGGTATAAAATGTTAATCTATTCGTGAGTTATATTAAACGATAAAATTCGAAGAAAAGTGGATTGCAAAATTTTTCTTAAAATTCCCATGTTATATATATCGGGTGTTTTTTATAGAGTGATACAAGCTTAAATCATAATAAAACATAAAAGTATATTTTTGATATCAATGAAACGGTCTTTATTGGATAGAAAATTGTATGACATTAATGTTTAAACATGATTTCGGTCATGTGGCCGCCACGGCTGGCGGGTACAAGGCGCAATCTGAAACACCAATTTTCACAAACAGTAACATTCTGACCATCATCATTTTTGAAGACATATGGGGCAATGACTCCGCCTGCCCATAAAGCGCACCAAACAGTAAATTTCTGTGGATGTTTGACAAGAGCTTGTGGTCTTTCCTCACTCCAAATGCGACTATTCTTTTTATTTACGTTCCCATTCAACAAAAAATGGGCTTCATCGGAAAATAAAATTTTGAATGGACGAAGTGCACGATAAGTTTGACGAACAGAACCATTATTTTGATTAAAAATTTCCACAATTTGCACGCGTTGATCTGGTGTCAGTCGATCTATAGTAAAATGTCACAGCAAACTAAACAAAAACCAACTATCAGCTGTTAAGTGGGTGGTCAAATAAAGCAGTGATGCTCACTCAAAGTTGTATCACTCTATAATAAACACCCTATATAAACAGTTCTGGATTCTTTTCAGTTCTGTTCTGGACTATTTTATAGTAATCGAAAACATTAGCAATCACGGGTTATCATGTGGGAATTAATTTAAAATTAAAATGTAAGAAAATAAAAAAAGGAAAAGTGATCAGTGGGTTCTTGTTATGACTTTAATATTTGTTTTAGACTTCTCACTTATTACAGGGGAAGTTTGAAATAAATATCTTTAGTTATTCCAAGAAATGTTGGGTAAAGATTCGCTGATGATCTGCATTAGCCCCAGTGAAATGCGCTTAGGAACTGGGTAAAACCCCTCAATTGATCACTTTAAATTTTTTAGTAAGACTTTGGGAAAAAAGAATCAGCACTTGATAAAAAATAAAGAGGTTTAAAAGACCACAATAAAAATAATGATAATAAAATAAATCTATAAAAATTGTTTGTTAAGCTGGAAAAGCACGAAAACCAGGATGCGGTAGATTTGCGGTTGAAATTAGAGGGAAGTTGCAAGAATGGCCTTTAGCCTTAACCATTTTCCATACTATATTTTAGTTTTAGCTTTCTGTAAAGAATATTTGGGCTAATTCAAATGAAACAGTGCAAAATTAAGCAACGTGCGTAATTGTTTAATTAATTGTTTTATTAACGAACGATTTCTTTCACTCAGGATGTATCTCGTTGTTATGTGAATGAGGGATTTGGACGCTCTGACTTAAGGGCGGCAGGCGTTTAGAAACGCAACACAACTTGGCCTTTTATAGGGGGAGAGTTGGTGAGAGTTTCTCACTCAGTAACAACTTTTCCACACAAAATTCACTTAATCCAAAAATTGGCACTGAAAGCCAGCCACGAATTTTTTATACAATTTATATTCGCCAAAAAAGCAGCGGATAATCATGAATTTATTCATAATATTTTCAAATTATCTAATAGCCAAAACAAATGTGTTGCGGAAAATCCAAGAGTAGTTCAACGTTAACAATCACACTCATTCAGAGAAAGTGGCCAACAACTGCGAGATAATTTTTTGCATAATTAAATCAAAAGTAGTTTCTATTAAAAATAATATCAGTAGTAGTTTCTTTTTTATAACGTTATAAAGAACATGAAAAGCTGCGGTCAATTTGGGCCACCCTGTATAAAATATTTAACAAAATGGTACATAAAAAATCTCTTTGTTTTCCCACAGATTCATATCACATCAACACTTATTCCCTAATTTTAATGCGGCCCAAATAAATTCAGTTTTTCGCACTCTCTTGTTGGCCACAGTCGACTACTGTCCAGGAGCAAAGAATAAAAATTTAAGCCCAAATCTGGAAAAGAAAAACAACTGTTCTACGTGCTTTTGGCATCATGATTTATGTAATTTGTGATTATCTCACAGTTTTGGACACTTGCGGCCTTGCTGTTGTTATTTTGTTATTTGCGTTGTTCTCTGTTGTTTTCCTGTGCCCCCTTTTCTACGTACATTTTCCCATTTTCCTATCTCTCCTACTGTTTTGCCAAAAACGTTGCTAAATAACAATTTTGCGTAATAAACCACAAAGAGGTTCGTTGGTTTTGTCTTTTTTTAATTTTTTTCTTTTTTTTTTGGGTTGTTGATGTTGGCCTATTGTGGCCAGACTTTCTTTTACAACAGACACAGCATTTGTTTCAATTTACCATCATCCAAATGACAACAATAGTGTTAGTGTCACTTTAGAAAATCTACATAAAAGCAAAACACAAATTAGACCATAGTAATGGATCAAAAAGGAAGTAACGAAGTTGGACTGTTCTTGTGTTGTGCAAATGAAAATACAAAAAAAAATAATTAACGAAAATCAAGTTGATTAAATTTTTTCCAAATTTCTATTAGAAATGATATTCCGTTTCAAGCATTTGGATGAAGTAGTTGGACTGATTTGAAAGGTTTTCGAAAGACAATTTCAATTTATGTTAAATTAAATTCAATTTATGTTAAATTATTAATTAAAAATGTAAGTTTCCATAATAAAAAAAAATTATTTCTATATTAACTTTTAACATCAACGAATAGTTTTTAATCCCAATAAATAAAAAAATTGTTTGTGATTTTTATTTTAATGAACATTTTATTTTTGCTATATTAATATTTATATAGGCTAATTGTTCCTAGTTAAAATCTCAGAAGGACATGATGATTAATATTCCAAGGCACAAAGGAAAGTCAACATCAGTTTTATTCGACTTACACAGCAGAGCAGAACAGCTGTTTTCGAAAGTCGCAACACTTTCATCATCAGTGCTCATGTATATATTTTGTTGTCACCACTTTTTACTCAAATTTTATTAATAAATTATTCCTACTTACACAAATTTTATTATGAAAAACAATTCGAGAACTGTATCAAACTGATGTTAACAGGTTTTTGTTTTAATACCCGTGTTACCGTTTGATTATTTTCTTCATATCCCATTTTTCTGAATTTCTTGTTCCACAGCGCAATCTTCGAAGTAGTATAAGAGTAAAATATACTCGATATTTTTGCATGCACGACAAGTTGCACCCTGTCGAGACGCAGTGCGCGGTTGGTGGTGGCAATTCAACTTGACACAATATTAAGCAACGTTAGATAAGTTCTTTATGGCAGGTGCTAACGTAAATCTTAGACCCATCAGTTGAGTGCCAAGCCTTCGTAATTAAAAAAGGCGGACAACAATTAACACATCCAAGCATAACAGGAGATCAGCAAAATTCGATGCCATACTCTTGACTGAATGCAGTCGCGTGCCGGCGGCTTTTGCCTTTATTACCTACGGGTTGACTTATAAAGGCAACAGCAACTAAATCTTTTATTCACAACTCGATTACAACTAAAGATGTGGCAATCAGCTGAAGATCGTGCAACGCGTCTATAAAGAAAAATTTAAGAAATTTAGTTTTCGCAATTAATTGTTCGAAAAAGTTGTGAACAATTTCATTGTATTCTGTCGAAAACACTATTGGCGCGAAATTTTCTTTAAATCTCCATCATGAAAATCAAATTTTATAAAAACTGTTTTATATTAAATTTTTAATTTAATTTAATTTTCCTGCAAAACACTTCATGTTTCCCATTTGTAACTGCAAGTGTGGACAAACTAACAAGTCGTAACATGTAATAAACGTTTCTCTTTATTTGTGGGTTCTCGCAGTGTCCTGAAGTGAAAATTAATGGCTACACATTTTTATGGCAGCATTTGTCACCGATTTCACAGTGATTTACACGTCTACTCACATACTCTGGCTGTACCACGACTGCAATAATAACAACAATAACCACAATAACAACCACCGGGTTATTGTGTAACAGTGCGGAATTCTCAGAGAAGAGAACGTTTGTTGGCTGTTTTTTTTTATTGTGGGTCATGTTAACGATATAAAACACAAATTTAATTTTGTTTGTTGAAGCGTTTCTTAGTAATTATTCATTTAAGACCAGTGATTCGCACAAAACTAATCCAACCTTGTTGGCATATCGTTTGAAAATATTAGTTCATTTGCTTTTGACACGTGTCAGTTTTCATTTACATCTACATGACATTTGATGCAAATTTCGCATTTTCTTTTCGACTTGTTCTGCCTGCAACAGCCGAAGAAGGAAATAAAAGTTTAACAGCAACTTTTTATGAAACTGTCACTGCACACAAAAATAAGTGGGGCGACTAAAAACAAATTTACTCAAGTGTTATGTTAATGCAACTATACGGCGTACACTAAGCCCAAGTGCAACATGAGCTGGTGTCATTACTTCTTAAGTATCATTGAGCCTGCTTAACACAATTGTTTTTGATGATTTGCACTGCACGTAGAAATGATTTAATGCACACATTCATGTACAGCCGTACACAAGTTTATTAAATAACAAACATAAACATGTACACTCATGTCGCTTCATGTACCATCAACTATACAAACATACGACTAGATTCATATATGCAAATTCCTTGAGTACCGAAATCCACTCGAGCGGAAATGAAAAAGTTACTTGTGTGTAAGACAACAATACCAAGAATGTAAAGGGTCGCGAGATTGTAATGAAGACAACAAAAAGGATAGAAACCAAAACTTACAGTTGAGGTTTTGGTCCTTCAACTTTAGATTATTGTTGTTATTGTTGAAAAGAAAACGCAGCGTTAAATTAGGAAACCAAATTAGTGAAACAAACTGCTCGTGTGTTTGATATAAATACCGTGATTGTGAATAATTATATTTTGCAATCATGAGAGTTTTTCTTGATGCCGTTAAAAGCAAATCAAAGTGATACTTTTTGTAAATAAAAAAATTCAGGAGAAACATCATTAAATATCTCCCTTTAAAAATTTATCGGTCCTGAACCAAATTTTATTTTGATTTTCACTCGACCTCAGATTGCATTATATTGCTGAATTTACTGCCTGGACTAACATGCCATCAGGTAGAATAACTTGCCTTTGAGCAAAATTAAAAGTGTGACTACATTTTTAGAAAAACTCTAGTAAAACAGAAGGCAACAAAAAAAAATTTTAAATAGATAAAAATTCATAGTTAATCGTCTAAATAAATAGTGCCAAAAAAGCTTTCGCTCTATATTGTATGTACATGTGGTATAAGCATGCGTCTGTGTGTGTGTGTTTATATGTGTGTGGTGGAGTTCGTGAAATGACTCCGAATATCAAGTGCATGAAAAAAACATTTAGATAATTTTTAACGTATCAAATGAAAGTTTTATTTAAGATTTTGTTTTGTTTCTCTTCTTTCCTTTATCGAGAAACAGGAAACGGAAACCTCACATCTCTGCCAATCGTCTAGTGCATTCCAATTAGACTATAAAATATTCAAACGGCATAAAAAACTTTTGCAATAACAAAAATGTGCGAAGAAACTTAAAATAAGAAAATAAAAAATTGCAAAAATAATAACACTTAAAGATAAGGGCGCAAAAGGATGTAGAGAAATTTACTGCAACAAACTGCAAAAGGAAGTTCGCACAATTTTACAAAATTTAGAAAAATAATTTTAGATGCGAATTTAATTAAAAAACAAGATATATGAATATATATATATATATATATATATATATATATATATATAAATATATATATATATATATATATATATATATTTATATTTATATATATATATATATATATATATATATATATATATATATATATATAAATATAAATATATATATACATATATATATATATATATATATACATATATATATTTATATATATATATATATATATATATATATATATATATAAATATATATATATAAATATATATATATATATATATATATATATATATATTTATATTTATATATATATATATATATATATATATATATATAAATATATATATATATATATATATATATATATATATTTATTTATTTATTTATTTATTTAGCCTTATGAATAAATTTTAAGGCTAAATAGAATATTTTATGGGTACTAGATGCCGGGGCTATCAGCACTGCAAAGAGTTTAAAAAATGGTGACAGCAAATTTAAGCATCACATTGAAAAGTACTCGGTTATTCGATTCTTTTAACCCAGTCTTTAGTATAAGAAACGCGAAATACAAAATTTCACAAATAAACACACAACAAAACTATTTTAACAGTTTATGAAATATTACGTTCGCAGACTTGTACCATGCGTATTAACGATTTATAAATGACCAATAAATTTTTCTTAAAAATTATTTGTACAAAAATCATCTGGTTGCAGGCAATTATAAGACAGTCAGTCGGTATTAATTTCGTTCGATAAGTAATTAACGTAAAAAGTAAAGTTATCCACCGCTTTGGAAACTGTTTGAAAGACAATTCAAGTGTCTCTGCTAACAAAAGCAGACACACTTTTACAAAATAATAATAATAATAATAATAATAATAATAATAATAATAATAAAAATAATAATAATAATAATAATAATAATAATAATAATAATAATAATAATAATAAAAATAATAATACATCACGTCATGAACAATAAGTTTTTGTTAAATTGTTAATTAAAAAAAGTGAGTTTCCGTAATGAAAATATTGTTTTTATCTTAACTTTTAATATCAACAAATAGTTTTCACTCCCCTGACATTTTATAAGTAAAAATCGTTGTTGGATTCACTTAAAGGTGCCCTTCACTACAGTTGCCCTTTCAATACAAAAAAATATATATTGAAAATTATTTAACAGAGTCTGAATTCGTGTCTGCAATCTCAAATTATGTTTATGAATTTTTAAAAGCTTTAATTATTATTAAGAGTGGAATATATAAAAAATACTTTTGCAATCTTCAACACGAATTGGTACTTGTTTCAAGGCCGCTAATTTTCTTCAATCTCGAAGTTATTTTACCTACACAAAGTTAGAAGTCATTTAAGCAAAGTGTTTTTTTTTTAGAGTGTCCCAACTTTGAGTTGACATCACTGCTTTATTTGAGCAGCTTTATTTGAAAGCCGATAGTTGCTTTTGGTTTATTTTGGAGTTGCACTAGAGCAGCGCGTGGAAATTGTTGAAGTTTATAATAAAAATAATTTATCTATTCGTCAAACTCATCCATTCAAAATGTTATTATCCGATGGGGAAAATATCTGATTGAATGGGTACGCAAATAAGCAGAATTGTCGCATTTGGGGAGAGGAGAATCCGCAAGCTTTGGCGGACTGGCGGAGTTATTGGCCCGTATGTCTTCACTTGATGTCAATGGCGATCAATATAAGAAAACAATTCGAAATTATTTCGCACCTCAATTACGTGGTATTAATCCTGCTTATTTGAGGTTTTAACAGGACGGAGCCACATGCCACACAGAGCGCGCACTGCAATTGATTTACTCAAAGAAACTTTGAACGAAAAAGTTATTTCAATTAATTGGCCACAAAGATCGTGTGTTTAACCCTATTCGATTACTTTCTTTGGAGTTCTGTTAAGTGACTTGTCTACGTCTATAAACCAAAATAATGCAACGTTCGGAAATAAACAATCGAAAAGTTATCGGCGGAATGCGGCTGCAAATGCTGTGAAAAGTTGTTGAAAACTGGTGTTCCAAATTGCGCCTTCTACGCGCCAGTCGTGGCAGCCATCTGGCAGAAATCATATTTAAATATAAATTTCATAAAATTTTCTTTCAAATAAAGACCGTTTCATTGATATTAAAAATATATTTCCTTGTTTGGTTATAATTTAAATTTGTGTCACTCTATAAAAAACACCCATTCGTTATTACAAAGCTTACATTTTTATTTACAAAAATGTAAGGAAGCCGTCTCCTCCCGGAGCCTCCACAGACACATAAGACCGTTAAAAATAGTTGAAAATATCCAGACTTGCACTAGTTCCGTGTCATAAGCTTAGGACCCTATTGGCTTCTTTGAATTGTCGATTTTACTGCGTAGCAGTAGGAAAAGGAGAACAGAAAAAATAAATACTAAAAAAATTTGGAAGCAAAATTCTGAAATATAAACAACAGTCATGGGTTTATATTCTACAAATTTTGCCAAAAATAAAAACTTTTCAGCTGGTAAATTTTAAATGTAGTGATTCTTTTTTCCCAAAATATTATTGAAAATGTCAAGGCGATCAGTTGAAGAATTTTAGCAGTCAAAGCTGGACTTGGCTAATAGTTTATATATTTCAAAAGGCTAGCAAATAAATAATTGAAATTTTAATTAAATCAAAAACCTTTTTTAGAAAAGTGCATTGAGAAACAATGCAATTTATTGTCAAATTAAAATTCAAAGAAGCACTGAATGCACTGCCATCCAAACTCTTTCAATTATTTGCTTTATTTTCATTTTAAATCCGTGCCGAAGCAGTCAAAGGAAAAGCAAAGAATCCACATTTTCATGATGGCTGGTATGTCGTCTTCAATAGTATTGACGCAAAGTGAACTGATTGATGTGCTTTCAAGATGGCTGACAATATAAACGGCCACAAAAAATATTTATATTGTGCTCCAATACACGCATCATGGCACAGCAGCACCAGACAATAACGCAACCGATGGATGTACGTACAAGGAACAAGACAGAAGTAGGAAATCCATCTACCACTGCATTACGAGGCAAATAAATATAAATCTTTGGTAAGACAAAAAAACTCACTGTACAGCACACGAGAGATCGCAAGGAAACTAGTGAATCCTTTAAAATCAAGACGTAAAACAAATACAATTTTCTGTTTTCTTCAATCAGTGAGTTTGTCGCGAAGTAACAACGAAAAAAAGTCTTCATTTGGCATTTGAAAAGTTGCATTGCAAAAAAAGATAAATAGTTTAGGAAAATAAATTAAAAAAAAAACAATTGCAACGCTCGTGCTATTAACTGTACAACAACATGGGGAAGACTGCAGCACTTCTGTTTGAAAATCTAAATATAAATCATTTCTCCGTGGCATGCAAAACACATTGAATTTATTACTTCTGAGAGGTTCACTGTCTTCAGAGATGGAGATGAGTGAATGCGGTTTCGGCAACTGCCGAAAGCATCACTTGAACGACTAGACCATTATTTGGTGGCGGCCAAGTTGTTGTTCTGCACAAGCAAACACTTAAGCGGCAACAAAATAAGTTTTAACAACTCGACACGTTACAAATTGGGGGTGATAATGGCCATCATACACAACGGGTTAAACAAGGCATCAATAATATTAACAACAACAACTGTGGTACCCACAACTAATATAGGGTAGTTTTTTTAAGGACACATAGAATTTTGAGATGGAATGGAATAGAGTTGAACTGTTTAAGAAGGATAATCTTTTGGCTTGAAATTTAAATATGACTTCTGGCATATGAACCCCATGGCTGGCTCGTATGTGGTCTAGTCTGAAGGTCCAGTATCAATGACTTCTTCTAAGAAATACAGTCTTATAGCGACAATAATGCAAGTGGTCAATCGCATATCGCCATAGAAAATAGTAAAGCGGCGTTAAATCGTAAAATATTGGAGGCCGAGGCTGGTCACCAAATCATTTCTGGCATGAGCTGAGTGAGCTATTGCGCCGTGTTGTTGAAACCACAGTCCATGCACATCATGGCGGTTCCATTTATTAACGAAAAAATCAGTCGTCATGGCTCTAAAACAGTCATCATTGAGTGTAGCGTTCTGACCAGCACAGTGCGGATCATTAAGTCCTCCAGCCCATAAGTCACACAAAACAGTCAGTTTTTCTGGATGCAACGGCGTCTCAGTACACACTTTAGAATTAATATCAAACCAAATACGGCAGTTTTATTTATTGACGCATCCGTTCAATCAAAACTGATCTTTTTCGCTAAATGAAGTTCTCACCATTTGGAAGCGTTGTTCAGACATCAGTCTGTTCACGTTGAAATGCCAAATTAGTCCCCCCATCCACACTGTGAAACTTTTGTTGCGGCAATTCTTCTGTTGTGTGGGTGTGATGAAACAGAAATATATCCCAGTTCTATTTCTTTTTCGCTCTTTTTCCCTGTAAATAATCTCAAGAATTGCTGCAACAATAATTGCAAGTGTGGACCGGGACTAAACTAAACATAAATCACTTGAAGCCGGAGAAAAGGCCGTCTGGAGAACAAGAGCTGCCAACTTAAAACTTTACATCGCTTTCCAAAACACCCTGTACAGCCATAAAGTGCTGTTGATCAACGTATAAATGCCCTTAAAGATTAAAAAGATATTTAATTGTACGCTTGTGTCAATATGGATTTCATTTAGTTTTGAAATCTATTTAAGCAGAAGGAGTTAAAAATATTACCTGCTCTGTATGAGGGGAACGTCTTCCTCTTAATGACTATACGAATTTAAAAAAATTTCTGAAATTCAGTATATGCAAATCAATGTCAAGTTTTGTGAAACTATTAGCAAAATTATTTTTAAAAACTGCACAAATATTTTGCCTTAAGATAGAGCTAACAACGAAACCTTTCAACTGTTAGTTAAACTTTTTGTAAATTATAATTAAAAACTGCTTAAAGATATTTTTTAAAGAGCAAAATTAAAACGAAAATAATTAGTTAAAATATTTGAAAGATTTTCAAAGATTTTATAACACAAGACATGAGTATATAATAACATTTTTATTAACTTGTTTTTCTTTCTGCTTTCATTCCAGGTAATATTTTTGTAGTAAAACGTGATGAAACTTTTGCATAACACTTTCAAAGGTAAAGCATTTTTATTTATATTTAAAAAAACTTTGATGAAATTTACTATTTGACAAATTGCCATACTCGCGTCCATTAAAATACAAGAGAGCATCTTCACTAAACAAAATTCGGGCCAAAAGCATTTCGAATAGAACTAGAATTTTCAAAATAAATTTGAAAACTTTGTTCAGGCATCAGGCTTAATACAAATAACTTGACAGCTGACAAAATAGCCGTCAGTTGTTAAAAATTTTACAACTTATAATTTTATATATATAAAAAAAACACCCTTTACAATGGCTTCTGTATACGAATCCTAAAGCAATAAAATATCTGCGATTTTTTTGCTCTGACATGAAGAGGACTGCAGGCACACCTTTAAAGCAACGATTACGTTTGTGGTCAACCAGTTGTGTTGCTACCTTGGCCTCAATGGCCTCATGCATGTACGCAATTATGTGGAAATGTATGTCTGTTGGTTCAATAGACATAAAGAGAAGTAACTTTGTTGGCTTTAAGGCCTTCTTTCTTACAGCAAAAATCGCTGACATTTTGGTATTCAATGTTAACGCGTACACGTCGTTTTTATTAGGTTCAGAAGTTGAAATTTCAAAACGCAATGAAACATAAACGGTTTGAAATGTTTCCAAAACTACTTTTTTGTTTTGAACTAAAATTTTTCTGTTTCGACATGGAATATTATTGGACTGACAGTAAACCATTCCATTAGACCTTCCAATGCTCAATTGTTTCAAAATTAACGGCAAAAAAAAAAAAATAGTCCAACTCACTTGGCTGAGCAGCTTTTTAGTTGCCAATTGACAGTAGAATTTCAGTAAATTAAACGACTTTTAAACGTTAAACTCAATAAATCGATTGCGGCATGAGGTGGGTGGAAAGTTGTGCCATCCTGTTTAAATCGTACTGCTTGACCTTTAACAACGGCCACAAAAATCGGTTGCCATGATGCGTTAAGAGTCTCCATTGATCGTAATTGTTGCGCCATCTATATATTCATAGAAATATGGGCCAATGATGCCTCCTCCGCTCTACAAACCGCATCAAACCATCACTCGTTATGGGTTCTCTAAGACCAGACGTGTGAATTCTCTGAGTCCCAAATGCAGCAATCTTGCTTATTAACTTATTCACCATAAATGAAAATGAGCATCTGCTGAAGCTTTCCTACCGAAGCAGATCGTTGTGGGGCTTCAGCTCCTAAACCAATTGAGATCGAGAACTACTGTTCTCTTAAGCTGATGCTCATGGATTCTCATGCACCCTCTCAGCCACAATTTCGATACATTCTGTTGTGCGCTCTGTTCGAGTGCGCTCAAGTCTTGGGGCATCAGTAACGAAACCAGTTCCACGAATTTTAGTATTAAAATTGCCTATTCCGGCCACTGTTGGTGGTCCTACCCAGCAAATAAAATTTGAGCGACATTTTCAGGCAATTTTCGTTCAATTACGTTTTTTAATATACTGAATTTTGTGACAAAATAGAATGACATGGAAACTGCCACATTCCAAACAAATGACACGAAATTTAAGCGACAAATGGCCTGCTCGATATATAAAAGAAAAGCTGAATTTGGTTTGTAAAACGTTCTCTTTAGCTACTCTCGCAAATGATCTGGAGTTGTATCGACACCCTGGCAAGCTCTGGTGTATTCAACCATTTCCATAACCTGTTCAATTTTTCTTTCTAGTTTAGGTTTAGATATTTTTTGCAAATTGGTCAAGGCAACAGCGGAAGTTGCTTTAAACTTTAAAGCAACCTCCTTAAAGTTTAAAGGACTATCCTCTTTGCGAAATGATTCTTTTGGTATCTTAACCATCATGTTTAATATATTTTTATAATGCACTGAATTATTCTTTTCTCTTCTTAAGTGCTTAATGTTGACCCTGGTTTTAAATAGAACAATTTTTGTTTGTGTAATTTTAGAAATCGAATGTAGCATAATTCGTTAAGCGGACGAGGCACCGAATAAAAAATTCTCGAAGCATTAATTAGATTTTTATTCAGGTGATAATAAATTTGCATTATCTTTCAATTATTTGTGTCATAAATTTATGAATAGTTGATCCATCATTAAGGGTTAAAAAAGTTTAGTTACTTCTGGAGAGTTCATATTGATGAAAAATATTGCGACGTCGATGTTGGATTGTGACTTCCTGAAATCAATTGATTAAATTTATATAAACTTTTTCCAATGGAAATGAAATAAAATGGATACTAAAACCAAAAGCTGTCTTCTTCCCAAAAGATTTATGTTTTCATTAGTTTTAAGTCAACTTGTTTACACAATTTCCATATCACTTAAATGTTCAGTTGTGTTATCTGCCAGAAATGACGTCAGTACTATTCAAATTCATAAGCCATAATCTTGGAATTACAAAATGTTAATTAATCTTGCTACCGCATGAATTCTTTTTGTTATCTCGAACGTGTCAATGTTATCTCGCATTGTTATATTTTGTTGTTGTTATCTTAAATATATGAAAGAAGTTTCGCTGTTCGTATGTGATATGAAAATCAAAGGGAAGAATACCTGCTATAATGCAGTGCAAATAACTGATATGCTGATTCACTCAATGTCAAAGTTAAGTTGCATTTACGAGGCGTGTGTATATCTTTATCTGGTATATTGAATCTTGCAAACGCAGTATTTATTTGCTTATGAGCTGTAGCGCGATGTAGATTCTTTAAACAAAATTTGTCTACAATTTTAATTGTTTGCTGTAACGTTTGGCTGATTCACTATCTCCTTGTTAATTATATCGTGATAATAAAGGGTGTTTTTTTATAGAGTGATACAAGTTTAAATCATAATGAAACATAGTAATATTATTTTAATATCAATAAAACGGCCTTTTTTGGGATAGAAAACTTTATGACATTTTATGTTTAAATATGATTTCGCCCATGGGACCACCACGGCTGGCGCGTACAAGGAGCAATCGGGAACACCAATTTTCACAAACAGTAACATTCTGACCATCATCAAGTATAACAAGAACGCATGATGAAAGTGTAGCGGCTTTTGAAATCAGCTGTTCTGTCATGCTGCGTAAGTTGAATATATAAGACTAATGATATTGGCTTTCCCTTGAGTTTCGCAATATTTTCCAGACCTTTCTGAATTAAAAACAATCAATTTAATTATTGTTAATATCTCCTTGTTTCTGGTTCGATTCCTTCTTAATTCTTTTGCAATACAACGTTATAAACTTTTATCTGATGACCGCATTGTAGTTGCTTAATTATATATTTTTCAGTATCTCAGAACTTATGAATTGTACTTTATAAAAGTTTCAAATCTATATTTTGTCACAATAAAAATTTTTTAAGATTAATGTTAATATTTTAATCTCAGTGAGCTTTTGCGAACTTCTTTTTTTTAGTGGGTTTCGCAATTTAAAAGTTGACAAACGCTTATATATAGTCTTAACTAACAGCCGTTAGTTGTAATATAACAATTATTGCACTCAATTAAATCCCTGCAATGCTGGTAAAATGCATCGCGTAAGTAAAGCTCATCCCTTGGAGTAGTTTCAGAACTGTTCTTTTATCGAAAGCCTTTAGCGATTTCATTATATGAAAAAAACGTTGGATTTTTATTCAATTTCATCAATTAGTGGTTTTTTTTATATTCTTGCACGCATCAAAGATGTTGTTGAAAACAATTGACTTTCTTCGGTACAAACTGAGTAGGATAACTGAAAATTTAAAAAATAAAAATTTAAACTGTTCCTTTTCGAAGAAAAACCTTGTTCATTTAGCTACATCTTTCCCGAAATAATAATATTAACAACATCTTAAAACAATAAATCAAAATTTTTCATGAATATTTACCCGAATAATTTGTGTATCTTGGCTTATGCTAGCATTTGGTGCTGGTACGAAAGCATGCCCATCCCTCTTATACAAAGGTACGGTCACACTTGGCAAACATTTCCTGAAAAAAGCGTAACCACTTAGACACTAAAAATAAACATCTTGATTTAGTTGCATGTTAAGTAAAACAGGGGCCGAATTACTGCATTCAATATCGATCGACATTTTAGTTTTTTAGTCTGAAATAAAATGTTTCTATAAGTATTTCGTGGATACGCTGATTTGCGAAAATATTTCCCCAATGGGACCGTGCCTTGAGTGTAGTAACTTTTACCAGGCAGCTCAATTTCCTTTTGCGAAACCATATAAAACACAACAGGGTTCAGCAACAACTGGCTAATAACTTATTATGGCTACGAAAATGCTTCTGCGTCATTAGCATAACACAAAATATTGGCAACAGTAAGCAACAACAACAACAACTACAACAAATTGCATACAACATAATTGTTGTTAAACTCATTTCCCTTTCCTTCGTTTGTTAAACGTGCAAACAGTAGCAGTCCAGCAGGTTGAAGAAGAACTGGAATGAAATCGATTTTAAAATCTAATTTTGAAAAACTTTTTTTTCAAGCGAAAAAAAAAAACAATATATATAATTATTTCTTTCATCGTCATTGACAAAGTGAGAACATAATTGTGCTGAAGGTTTATTGTAAATAGAATTTAGCCAAACAACTAATTGAAGGAAATTAAAGGGATGATTAGATTTTGGGTTGTGACTGTGAATGAAAATTGCATTGAATGAAAATAGTTTTTAGTTGGCAAATAATTAAATTTGTGTTCATCAAAGTGTGCTATTTTCGTAAATAACTGAGTGGCAGTGCACTAAAATTAGCAATTGTTATGTGGATTAACAATCAATTGGTGGGAGTGAAATAATGGCCGATACGTTACGCAGTCTGCAGGGACAAATTGTTGGTGTTGAATTTGAATTACAATGAGAAGATTTGAAAAAATGGCTGGTATAAATACAGGCATTTAGTGTGAATTTGGGGCCAGAGATTTCACATTAATTCACTCTCCATGTGACTCTCATTGTAGAAATCAACACTGCTGATGAATGGTCTCCCCTGCTGATTAGTTCCATTATAAGAATCATTATTTTGGTAGTTGTTTTCGATGTTGAAACTTGTACAGGGTTTTTTCTTTTTATCTGGTTGAATGGGTACGTAAATAAGCAGAATTGTCTCATTTGGGGTGAGGAGAATCCACAAGCTTTTGTCGCAAACAGCATTAAATCTGGTGGGCTTCGATGGCCTAATGGAGTCATTGGTCCGTATGTCTTCACATGATGTCAATGGCGGACGGTATAGGAAAATGATTCGAAATTATTTCGCACCTCAATTACGTTTTAACAGGACGGAGCCACATGCCACACAGCGTGCGCTACAATTGAATTAATCAAAGAAACTTTAAATGAAAAAGTTATTTCAATTAATTGCCCACAAAGATCGTGTGTTTAACCCTATTGGATTACTTGCTTTGGAGTTCTGTTAAGTCACTTGTCTACGTAGAAAAACCACAAAAAATGCAACGTTCGGAAATAAACAATCGAAAAGTTATCGGTGGAATGCGGCAGCAAATGCTGTGAAAAGTTACTGAAAATTGGTGTTGCAAATTGCGCCTTCTACGCGCCAGTTGTGGCAGCCACATGTCTGAAATCGTATTGAAATATTAATTTCATAATATTTTCTTTTAATTATTTCCTTGTTTTATTATGATTTAAACTTGTGTCACTCTATAAGAAACACCTATTCGTTATATATCGAAGTGAGTTTTGTTTCTCAATATAAAAATAAAATTAATAAAATCTATAATTTGAGTAGGTTCTTAATAGTCTTGACTTGTTTTTGTAAGAATGTTACCTTTTTGTAAAAGTGTTTTACAAATATCCTCTATGAAAAGCTCGCCTCATATTGCAAAGCGTTGCTATCACAGACTTAATGGCACGAAAGTAGAACGATTTAAGGTGGATGCAACGAAAAGAACTACGACTGTAAAGAGCTCGTGTTCTCGGCAGTACTAACAATTCCTAAAATATTCAATTTTTATGTTCAATCTTCTTAACAATGAATCTCAGATCACTTTTAGTAAATATATTTATTCGTTTTTTTTTGTTATATTAATATACATTTTAAATAATTTTCATTTGCTTTAAAAAATGACACCCTATACGTTGACACATAACCATGGCCATTAAAAGAAGTTCTTTAAAAGCTTAAAGCCAATATTTTTGTGCAACCAAATTGGTTGGAGATTTTAAAAGTCTATTCACCTTGACCGTTAGTGCAGCTTATTTAGAATGAAGAGCTTAAAAATGTTGTAGACATTTTCCTTAAAAAAGAGTTTTTGTTACAAATTGTACAACTCCTGCTTCCTCTTTATCGTACTAAAGCACCCCAAATATTGTAAGTTAAGCAAAGAACCTTTAGTACAACAGAGCTTTATGCAACAATCCCTTGTGCCAGAGAGCTTGCAAGCTCTGAAGGCATATCGGGGGTTAGGAACTTTGCTAAAACTTGTTGCGTTTTATACATTAAAAGCTTTGCCACTAATATCATGAAGCTTTTTTGAGAAAAGTGTTTGCTTTAATAAGCAGTGGTCAACTTTATTGCAAAGAAGGAAATATTAAGGACAAATATTTTCCAAAGTTACAATATTAAAAAAAAAAAACTATTTCCTTTGTTTGAACTTAATCGAAAAGCATAAATCTATTTGAATTTGTTTAATAAAATCATTCACTTTTGTAGCTTGTCAGAAGTATTCCCATTAAAAAAAGCTTCTAATTAAGTTTTCCATGCTTTTTATTGAAGTGAGATGCAACAAAAACAGTGTGTTAATTGTTATAAAAATCTAATAAAAGTAAAAAACGGTTGGCATATATATTTTGGCCTTAACAACACTACAATTTCAAAATTTATTTTTTTTTTCAATAAATTTTCTCACTGTACAATTAAAATATACGGGTGTGACACAAGTTTAAATCACAATAAAACAAGGAAATATATTTTTAATATCAATGAAACGGGCTTTTTTTGAAAGAAAGTTTTATGAAATTAATATTTCAATACGATTTCAGACATGTGGGCGCCACGACTGCCGGGTAGGAGGCGCAGTCTGCAACACCAATTTATAACAAATTTCCTTAGCAATTACGGCCTCATTCCGCCGATAGCTGTTCGATTGCTTATTTCCGAGCGTTCAATTATTTGTGGTTTATCGACGTAGACAAGCGTGTTAAGAGAACTGCAAACAAAGTTATCCAATAGGGTTAAACACACGACCTTTGTGGCCAATTAATTGAAATAACTTTTTCGTTCAAAGTTTCTTTGAGTAAATCAATTGCGGTGCGCGCTCTGTGTGGCATGTGGCTCCGTCCTGTTAAAACCTCAAATCAGCAGGATTAATACCACGTAATTGAGGTACGAAAGAATTTCGAATCATTTTCTTATACCGTTCGCCATTGACATCAGGTGAAGACATACGGGCCAATAACTCCGCCAGCCCATCGAAGCCCACCAGATTTAAAGCTGTTTGCGACAAAAGTTTGTGGATTCTCCTCACCCCAAATGAGGCAATTCTGCTTATTTGCGTACCCATTCAACCAGATATTTTCCTCATCGGATAATAAAATTTTGAATGGATGAGTTTGACGAATAGAACAATTATTTTGATTAAAAATTCCAACAATTTAAACACGCTGCTCAAATAAATCATTGAGGCCAACTGAAAGTGAAATTAAAACAAAAAAACAAAATGACTTATTAAATTATAAGGATGTTGTTAATAAACACTTCATGTTAAGTCGAAAAAAAAAACGTAATAATTGATACTTTAGATATGAAGAAAAAATAGTTCCCTGAAAATTGGTTCCATTTATATTTCTCTGTGATGTTCATATAAATATTTATTTTATATAAATGAATTGTATTTATAATATGAAATTTATCTGTTGGGTGGTTAAGCAATGTCTATATGCATTTCATTGGCGCTTTTTACCAAATCGTCAGTAGACTTCAACCACAGTTTTGAAAAGTTTCAGACTTCCCAACTTATTAAAAGACTTTTATAAACCATCTGAGAATTATGTTAATAAATTAACTGTAAAAATTCACAAATGATTTTAAAAAATCACATTATAATAATAAAAGTAGTAGGCTATGAAACTTATACAAACCAAAACCCAACAAGCAACTTTTATTCGATATGAATCTATTTTATTTTTCTACACCTTTAATCAATTAGAAATCCAAAATGAAAAATAAAATCTCAATTTTATTGTTAATAAATGAACTATTTGATATACTGTCATTGTACTATTATAATATGAAATTTATAAATTTAGTATTATAATAGTACAATGACAGTATGTCAAATAGTTCATTTAATAATTGTATTTATTTAAGCGAATAGTCAATTATTTTATACAGAAAACTGTTCAGAAATACAAACAAATTGTCTAATTTGAAACAGAATGTTTTTCGTTTTTCAAATTAATATACATTTTTGACCTGATCTATGAAAAAGGTAAATTTAATCAGTGATATGTAAATATATATATATATATATATATATATATATATATATAAAGTGTAATCAGTTATCGAAATAAGTCTGAAAACATCATTTTGTTTAGAAATGCCGACTTTGAACTCTCAAATAATACGTTTTATTTACTATCAGGCGAATATATCAATTAATTTACAAATCTTAAATATCACAGAATCCCAAAAACATTAACGATGTCCTGGCCGTCTACTAGTTTATTGTCAAATCCATTAACACATTCACTAGCAAATATTTTCCTTCGCACAACACACGTAGATTAAGAAAAATAATTAATTATAAATTTGTGTCAAAACATTGAGGAGAAAAAAATAATATATAATTAGTTTTTGCCAAAACAGGAGTAAACGTTAACTGGATAACAAAAACCTACAATTACTTGTAAATTTTCACACTTACACAAACCGGAGTGTGTCGGTGTACGGAGGACAACAAGAACCAAACATGTTGTTGTAAGAACGAACACTGCAACTGACATGCCACAGTAATTAACGTCCCATTACTGGTTAGATTATCCATAAATAATTGGTGTTTACACAAAAACTTCTTTGAAAAGTGTAAGCAGCAGTAGGAACAACTACAACAGCAACAAAATTATATATTCTTTTCGTTCCCATATTTCAGCTCATTGAAATACATTTTGTTGCCGTTTTTATTTCGATACTATTTAGTTGCACAGCATTTTTGGTCAGTAGTGAAGTTTAAATGTAACCAGCACAGCCCGTAGGAGTGTCTTGTGAATAGTTTTCATTTAATTTCGTTCGGCCTCTCATTAGTGGAGACAGAAATCAACACTTTTGTACACTCTGGCTTATCCTGCGAGAGTCAGGACATTTTTGCTAATTGCTGGAGGGTAAATGTTTCATAAAATTTTGTGAATAATTCTAAATTCATTTGCATGAACCAAAATGACATTTTGTTAATAAGTGATTTGACTTTGTGGGTGCATCCATGTCACAGATTGCGTTCGCAGAGGGAGCGACTGCGTTTTTCCAATTCTGGCGGATTTATTTATGGTGCTTCAGACTACGCCCGTTTTTATCAATTAAAAAACTATATTTGTGTTATAGACTTGCGACCACGCCATAAACTGGGAGATCATACAATGATCGTCTGTCAATCCCAAGTGCGTTGTAAATATTTTATTATTATAAATAAAAATAACATTAATTACAGATTTACTAGCGTTTTTTGAGCGAATAGAGAAGCTTTTGTATAAAAATCAATGCCGATAATTTTGTTTTCTTTCAAAAGTTTTTTGAAAAATCTCAGAAAGACATAATGATAAATATTCCTAGGCACAAAGGAAGTCAACATCAGTTGACTGGAAACTAATTTAGTTGCCGCTAAAATTAGTTTCAAATATTTTTTTTTCAAAACTCTATGATTTTAATTATGTGCTGTTTCTTTTTTTCTTATTAAAAAATTCAAAGCGATCAATTGATGGGTTTTAGCTGGTTCGTATGCGCATTCCACTGGGGCAGATCATCAGGGAACCTTTACCCAGCAATTCTTAGAATAACTAAAGATGTTTATTTCAAACTTCCACTTTAATAAGTGAGAAGTCTGAAAGAAATATCAAAGTCTTATCTTTTAGACAAGAACACACTACAGAATAAAATCTATTTACGAACGGAATTCGTCTCTGTGAAACGGCTGTTCAAGTTATACACCTACGATTTTGCTTGAAATAATTAAAAGTCTTATTTGAGTCTTGAGGTTTTTTATTAGCGATTTATATTGTATATTTCGCCAACCATCGGTGGTCTTCTTCAGGAAATTATTTGTAGTTTTCTTATATAAATATAAGTTGAATTTCCTAGACCAAATAACAAGACAACTCTCATGGCTTTTTTGGAAAATAATAAAACCTACTGAAATACAAAATTTGTTTTATATACGACGAAAGTATTAATCATTTATTGCCGGCACAATTGACTGTGGCTCAGCTGTCATTGACATTTTTCTCATAAGCTAATGGATAATGGCCAGTGTCAGTATTTGAAAATTCAACCCCTTCAACACTTTGAACAAAAATTATATGAGCATGGCTGTGCCGAATGTGGGACACTCTTCCACACAACATTCACTAATGCAACATACACATGCGACATGCCTGCCTGGTAAATCGATTTTGTTTTCAAACTTGATTTGAACGTTAAAACCAACTGTTAACACCTGAATGTAGCCTAAAAATAAATTTACCAACACCAACGTAAAATTATTTTTATTATATGCAACCTTCTTTGTGTCTGTGCAAAGATGTGTGCTGCCAAGTTTCATATTGGAAACATCTGATAATGTTTAAAAAATATACAGAAATATCCATCACATCCGCATGTTTTCTGTCCGAATTGGAATGATTTTTATATGAAATAATGGGATTCCTGCCAAATATTTGTTTATTTTTTATAAGTGTTTTCATAATTTTAAAATATTCACTTGCAGCAATAGAAAATATTTCTAAGCGTACCATAAAATATATTATATTTTTATAAAAAAAAATAGCTGCAGTACATTTTATGAATTAACTGCTTTAAAAGGTAAAGAAAAGTGCAGCAACAAAAACATTTACTTTCATGAGAGACGTCCTTTCGCTGTGTAGAGAACTTTTTAAAAATTAAGAAAAAAATATGATCGCCGCGAAATTCTTTTGAATAAAAACAAGATAAAATATCAAATATATTTTTTCACGTTGAACCATAAATTAAAAAAATGCAAACTATAAAAAGTTTTCCAATGAAGGAAACCGAAAATTTGCTGAAACAGAATTTAAAAGAATTCAAGAAGTCAAAAGATCCTTGTGTCACCAGGACTATGAGAACTGCTGATATATACAGTGAACTTTAAACTTTCGAGGGTTAATATCATTTTAGTGGCCTCTTTTATGTTGGAGCACTCGTCTCGAAAATATATCGTCACAGTTTCATCGTTTTAGCATGGCTGGTTTGTTTAGGAAAGTAATGAAAGCTAAAAATTCTGAAAATCAGAGAATTTGTGTAAAATTTTTAATAGTGGCAGTCGAGAAGGAAAAATCTAGGAGATGTCAATGACGTTGTAGGTCTTGAAAGTCACAACAAATCATCAACCGATTAAGATATTGAGAAATCGTCGAATCACTATTTAGACAAATCGCTAAGGAAGTCGGCATAACGGTTGACCCATGCTGTGCAATTTTTCCGGAAATTGAGTGCATGAAAGAGTGGTGGCAGGAAGGTCGTTCGTGCTGAATTTGGATAAAAACTGCTTGTATATTTTTTCAGTTATTCGGACTCAGTCAATATATTTAAGCAGACAAGATAGAAATTGATATACAGGTTAATATATTTTGAGAAGCTAAGAAATCTTAAATGTTTGAACGGACCTCGTATAGTACAATTTTACTAAGATTTTCCACACGTTTTTACTATGCAGCTAGTTGAGTCATGCGACCATTGCTTCTCCTGAACACAAGCATCAAAAGGAAAGTTGTTCCCGATCGAAAGAGTAGCGCTGGTCAATCCATTGTAACGGCAGTGATTAAGCCGATCGTAGCAAGTTTAATGGTGAAGTGATGATGATGAAAGTAAAGAAAAATACCGAACCTCCGATGAACTACAAAATAAAGTTTAACACGAACAATTTGCAAAATTGAATATGAAATCATCTATCATGAGCTTTTCTGCTGCGCTCGACACGAATCATGAATATATTGATGAATACTTGGAAAGAAACATTGATTTCTTATTTTTTCCCCCACACTTTTGCGGGCCTTTTTCTGCTCTATTTCTCACACTACTTTTGGCTTTTTTTATTTTATTATTTTTTTTTTCTTTTGTCGTCAATAAGCCATAAGCGGCAAATGCCATTTTGTGGTCATTTGAATGAATAAACGAAATTGAATGCAGAATTATGGGGAAAGAGTCAAACAAAGAAATGTACCCAAAATATTGAATGAGCAGATAAACAAACAGATGAATGAATGTCCAGCCAAATGAAAGAAAATTTATGAAAATTGGTAGGAGTAGGAGAAACGAACATCACATGGGAATTGCTGTCATTTCGTATACACGTCAATAAGTCACAAAATTTTCTGGGAATTGAATGTCCCAAATTAAGAAAGGCCAGGCAGGCACCCACCCAACCTCCAACAGTGTCAGTTATTAGACGCTTATGCATAAATATTTATCAATTGATAAGGGTCTGCAGCCCATTGTTTGTGCGTGTATGCACACACGAGTTTCATTAGATACATTGCGGACGATATAATTATCGCTTTTATTGTTAAAATTTCAAAGGAGTCCACTACTTGGAGTCTAGTGGTTTTACATTTTCACTGCAGAACAATTTTTGAATAATAAAGCATTAGAATCGAATAGTTTCATAATAGTTTCCGGGTTTTGCTAATTTTTGTTCAGTGCGATATGGAGCTGGGGTACTAAAGATTCAGATTGGGATATCGATACTATCGACGGAATATTCATAATTGCAATGCAAAATATACTCGTACGTATATTTCTTATCAATGAAACGCGCTTCATTTAAAAAAAATCCATGAAATTAATACTAAAATCTGATTTCTGGCGTGTTGAAGTCGCAATCTGGAACACCAATTTTCAAAAATGTTTCGCATCAATAGAGGTCGCATAACGCCGAAAACTCTTCGAATGTCGATTACCAGGTGATGAATTGTTTGTGGTTCATTGACATAGACAAATGTCTTCAAATATTTGCAAAAACGAATAATCGAATAGGATTAAATCACACGATCTTGGTGGCCAAATAATTGAAATTATATTTTGGAATGTACTGTTGTTTAAGGGCATCTCACACTATCGAACGCAATATTAGGACCCGCGGCACTTTCACATTTGACGATTTTATTCAAGCCACAATATATGTTGGGGTACATTCTGACGACTTTGCATATTGAGGAAGGCATAGCTCATAAATCCTTAAACAGATTTAATTCATAATTGATTACTCAATACTGATGTATCAAATGATTAATCAGTACTGATGTATCAAATTCTAACTCAGTACTGATGATCAAATGATTACTCAGTTCTGACATATCAAATGATTACTTAGTACTGACACGTCAAATGATTAATAAGTACTGATGCATCAATTGATTACTCAGTACTGATGCATAAAATGATTAATCAGTATTAATGCATGAAATGATTACTCAGTACTGATGCATCAAATGATTACTCAGTAGTGATGCATCAATTGATTAATCAGTACTGATGCATCAGATGATTACTCAGTCCAGATGTATCAAATGCTAACTCAGTACTGTTGTATCAAGTGATTAATCAGTAGTGATGTATCAAATGATTAATCAGTACTAATGCATGAAATGATTACTCAGTACTGATGCATCAATTGATTACTCAGTACTGATGTATCAAATTATTAGTCAGTACTTATGCATCAAATGATTAATCAGTAGTGATGCATCAAACCATTACTCAGAACTGAAGCTTCAACTGATTACTGACCACTGATGTATGAATTTATTACTCAGTACTTTCTTTTGCATCAAGTGATTAATTAGTACTGATGCATCAAATGATTACTTATTTTATGATTACGATTTTATTCAAGCTACTATAGTTATAAGGGTGCATTCCGATGTGTAAAATCTTAGTGCGTGTAAAACGCAAAACTCTCCGAAGAGAGTAACTGATCAGTGGATTAGCTGCACTTAAAAAATAAATTCCAACGCACCTTGACGTTGATTCAAAACTCTTGTGCGACTGATTTTCATATAAATTTTTGTTTGTTTTATCTTTGTTCACACAATTCTTTTTTTTTTGTGGCAGTATGTTGGGTTAAACTCATGACGAATTTCGATTAAAATTCGATCTCAGAATTTTGCATAGCAAAGCATGATGCTGTGAGTTTAAAGCGTGAATGAGATAGCGTAGCACGAATTTCGTGTGAAAATCCTTCTACAAAATATAGTACTTACAAGCAAATTATGTTAGTGATAGACGAACTTTCCCCACCAAATTTATTATAAATGTTGGTTTTTTTATAATGAAATTTAAAGACATCAAATTTTACACAAGAAATAAATTATACTATTGTAAATCTCAATCATGTCCAGTTTACGTGGCTAATGAAAGTTGCGCCCGTCATTTCATTTGAGGCGTTCTAAAAAGAGGGGCATGACTCTTAAATATACAGAGCCATGCCTAAAGGGAAATATAATTCCAGATTTGGCTGGAAACCCTCATGAACATAAACAGTTGTGAAGCCAAATTACCGCATTCGATATCGGTCTAAATTTCAATACAATTTAAATACAATTTTCGATCGATATCGAATGTTGTAATTTGACTCCTGATTTTTAGTTGTCATACGATAATTGAATTGACAAAATTTTCTACACGTGAACAGCAGCATAATTTTTTCAATGAAGTGAATATTAACTAAATAAAAAATGACTCCCTGAACAGGATTAATCGGTTGAGTTTTCACAAGAAAATTCGGGTAAATGCGCTTGGGAACTAAAATATTACCATATTGATGAATTTCTCACTCTTAAATTATTACACGGAAAAGGACAGCACAATTTTATTTTAATTAAGTGCAGAAAACGTTTCTCTGTAATAAATTTTTCAATTTAATAACATCTTTTCATATTAAACGCAATAACTGTAACATCTTTATATACGGCTGATTTATATCCAAAAAATATTTTTTCTGCGCCACTGTGTGTCCTTTTGCTACCACTCTCCTACAACACATTTGCAACGTGATAAGTTTTATTAGTGAATAATGGCAAATCATTTAGAAGTTGACACTTTGTAAGTGCTGGCCAGAAATTAGGGATGTTAATTGTGATCTCGGTGGTTGCACATAATTTTCAATGGTAAAATAATGCTCGTAACGTTGTGAGACTAAAGATATTTTCACAAATATTTACACATGTGCCAAGAAGATTTCTATATACGTATAAAAAAAAAAGCAGGAGGAAAATGTAGGCTGCTAATGAGCCGCATTAATGAAAGTAATTTGCCTTTTTTTCCTGCTTCACACACATCTTAAGAAGAGAAAGAGCAAGAAGTCCCTAAGGAATTTGTTCAACAATTAGTTTATTAAATTCGATAAATGTTGTGGAAAACCCTTGAAAAAGGCGATTTTTATTATTGTATTTTGTTAAGGATAAACGTAAACGTACAACTGGCAAAGTAAAGTTTTAGCAAAATTTAACAATCATGCCCGATACAAATCATAAATTAAGTATGTTTAGGCATCCGTAGTGCTCAGCAAAAGGGTATTCACACTTCCGCTGTGTACATGCAGGGTTAAGGAGAAAAAAATTTCTGGTTTTTTTCTTTCAGCCTAAAATGACTTCATTTTAATTTATGAGTTCATGTGTAATTAAATTTCTCATCTTTCCAGGACAAAGTCGTTGGAAAAAAATACTCAAATACTGAGCAAAAGGCATGTGAAAGGTGTGCGGAGTTTGGAAAAAAACAAATAACTTCACAACAAATCATGCGTGTATTTTCTTTTTTTTTCAAACATTTACTTACTTCCTCAAGAGCTAAAGGATTATTAGCCTTTTTACGTTTGCAAAATATATTCTTTTATTTATGAGGACCAAATATGCCATGACAAACTGCCGGTTCAAACAGTAACAATTATTCAAATTAAAATTTTATAATTAATTTAGGAAGATGGGCATAGAGACGGCCATAACTGCGGCTCACGGTTTTGATATATTAATCAAGGATGCACGTTACAAAAAGGTTACAACAAAAATTTTTTAAATTGTCTTCTTATCCTTAGACAGATGGATTTGCATCCAAAGAGGTTATTAATTCGTGCGTATTATCAATACGGCGCCAATTGTATGACTACCGCCTTGATTTCTAAGGAGGTGAACCGACATAATATTTTCTTGTAGCCGGACGGATACAAGTGTGTTAAATACTTGGCAAACGGAGCTCGGATTAGTGTTTTGCGAGAAATCTCAAAAGCAAAAAAGAAAATAATTTTTTAATATGTGACTTATTTCAAATCAATTTTTAATATATTAAGCGGTGATCGATTTCACAGCTGTTGAAATGAGAAAACAACGACGATCGCCGCTAAGTGGACTAAAGACTGTCGATTAGTTTGCTAGAAAATCGAGAGTGATAACATTCGAAAAAAGTGATTGAGAAAAACCTTCGAAATTATATATTTCAGCAATTCGTGGTTTCGATTTTTTTATACAATTTGAGGAACTTCATCAATCAATGCTGATGACGTGATAGCCCGTCAAATCATTAAAAAACTGTAACAGTTGGATCAAACTCCCATTAGACTTTAAAGACTCAAGAGCCCAAAATCCAACACAATAAAAAACGACATGAACAGATTGTGATTAAACATTTTCAAGCCTCAAGAGTGGTTTGAGTATTGGCTTTCCATGCTTCAAGACTTGCTGATTTGTGGGAATAGTCAAAGAATTAATACAGACTCAAACAACATAATACAGAGGCTTTAAATCGAACGAGTGACGACCATAATGAACAGGACTACTTCGGGAACTATAGTTTTGGGGAAAGCGATAAACGTCATCTTGTTGAAATTAAAATCGTTCGATGTTCAGATGCTCAATTTTTGGGATAAAATATTCAATCACCTTTAGTCGATAGCGCTGGCTGTCCAGGTATCAGCAGCTCATTGTTTGATATGAGAAAAATATGAAGCGATGATGCTGCCTCCGAGTAAAAGAACATTTCGTTTTCTCTGTTTGTGGTTTTGGAATCAAGAAGAGTTAAATTGCTGCTGGAACGATTATTAACCACGCGAATTACTTTGCAGATTATGGACACAGTCCTGTATGAACTTCGTGAACCGATTTATCTATTTCAAAGAGATTTAAAGGAAGAACAATAACATTTGAAAAGTTCTGTTTCATCAAGATAATGCACGAGCGAACAGGTTTATAGTCAGTATGACAAAAATCCATCAATTACGCCATTAGCCCACTGGGACTATTTTGTTCTTGCAAACCATAAAGAAAAGTCTGGAAGGAATAAAAAGTAAATGGAAAAACGCTGGACGAAATACAGTTATAAGTAAAACTCTGATTGGCCGAAAAATAATATTTTTAATCAACTATTCAAGGACCCTCCAACCAGTCCTGGTGAAAAAAGTAAAACTTCCTTAACTCATTTCCAAACAACGCATATCACATTACCAGAACTCAACTTGATTTATTGTGGCTTCATTAAACATTCCTAAAATATTTTGTAAGAAAAAACTATTATTATTATGGCCAACATAGAATCGTACACTTGACCATTAAAATTCATGTAAACACTTTCGTTTCGCTCTGCACAAAAGACAATTGCTTGGAAATAAAATTGCGGGCATAAAAGGACTACGCAGGATTAATATGAACATTTTGAATGCTTAGAAAACGTTTACTCAAAAGCAATTAAATCATACTTGTGCTAACTGAGGGCGGCTGGCTGTCCAGCCACCGATACCAACTGTTTTCTAAATGTTCAAAGAAAATCTAAAACACTCTGGCATTTAATACTAGAGTTTATATGCGGTTACCATATCAACAGCCATCAGCAACAGCATCCTTATCATTTCAATGGCTTTTACAACATCTTTGAATTGTTACTGATGCCGGAATGATAGTTGTAACAGTCAACGGTCGTGGGTCAAAGAAATGCATTCTGTTTGTTTTGTTGCCGCAAATATTTGTTTAGTTACCTTTAATGTGGTGGGGAAATTGTTGAAAAGTACGAGCACATTTGCAATGTGGCAGAGAGGAGGAAATTTTATGGACATTTTTAAAATTGTTTCCGAAAGGACAAGACATGTTAACATTAAATTTGGTTTCCAAATAAACTATAAGAGGTTTCTGGAAAGATTTAAAAGTAGTTTATTTTTTATATGATAATATTACAGAAGATCTCTTGGCAAATCTCATCCGCTTTTAATCTCCAACTTTTGCAAATCAGTTTAAAGCAGAAAAACCACTTCCTTTAGGTCTTGATTATGATTCGCCTGATGCCAGTGTGCATCCTGTGATGTGTGACTAAAAAGTGTTTATTAATTTCTTGGGCTTTTCCCTCGAGTTTTAAGCCAATTCAAGAAAATTTAGTTCCGCTCCAAAACTGTAGAAGTTCATAATTAATTATCACTTCCTCTGTTATTTGCAATATGTGGCAAAGACGCTTAAGATTCCTTGCTAATTTCTGCAATATTTTTGTAGAGTACAGCGAGAGAATGGAAATTTTAAATGATTTCAAAATACATTTTTAAATAATTTTTACGAAATGCATCCTTCCGGTATTATAATTTAAATATGACTTCTGGTATATGACCGCCGCCACGGCTGGCTCGGATGTAGTCTAATCTGGAGGTCCAATACTTGATACCTTTTCGCAAAACGCTACGAGTTGTGTGCTCTCAAAAAAAAAAAAAGAAAGAAAATAATTCTTTAATATGTGATTTTTTCAAATAAATTTTTAATAGATTAAGCGCTGTGATTGATTTCAAAGCTGTTGAAATGAAAAAAAGAAACAACGACGATCGCTCTAAGTGGACTAAAGATAGTTGATTAGTTCGCGGGAAATTGAGAACGGAAACATTTCAGAAAAAGCAAATAAGAAAAACATCCGAAATATCGTCATATCGGCAAAAACACGACGAATTTTTGTGCTTCAAGGAGTCAATTGTTTTGGGCGTAAGCCAAATACCTATTCCCACTATTTTTGAAGCCAAGTCATGTGCCCGAAACGTGAAGCCATGCTGGTGGTCTCCATATATTACAATTGTGCTATGTAGCATATAACGCCGTGTTGTAAAAACCACAGTTCATGCACATCACCGCGGTTCCATTTACGAACGCAAAAATCAGTCATCATGGCTCAAAAGCGGTCATCATTGAGTGTAGAGTTCTAACCAGCATCGTTTTTCAAAAGTACGGATCATTAATTCCACCAACAGTTACACAAAACAGGCAGTTTTTCTGGATGTAACAGCGTCTCAATACACACTTGAGAAATATTATCACTCCAAATACGGCGGTTTTATTTTTTGACCCATCCGTTCAATCAAAACTTATCTTCATCGCTAAATGGAGTTCTTATCATTAGGAAGCATTGTTCAGGCTTCAGTCTGTTCATAGTGAAATGCCAAATTAGTCCCCCATCCACACTGTGAAACTTTTGTTGCAGCAATTCTTCTGTTGTGTGAAAGTGGTGAAGTAGAAATATATCCCTTTTCTATTTCTTTTTCGCTCTTTCTCACTATAAATAAACTCAAGAATTGCTGCAACAATAATTGCAAGTGTGGAGCGGGACTAAACTAAACATAAATCATTTGACAGACGTTTAATACGCCGCCTGGGAAACAAGTGCTGCCAACTTAAAGTTTTACACCGCTATCAAAAACACCCTTTACAACCATGAGGGGATTTTGACCAACGTATAAATGTCCTTAAAGATTAAAAAGATATTTAATTGTTCACTTGTGTCAACATGGATTTCATTTAGTTTTGAAATCTATTTAAGCAGAAGGAGTTAAAAATATTGCCTGCTCTGTATGAGGGGAGCCTCTTCCTCTTAGTGACTATACGAATTTCAAAAGTTTTCGGAAATTCAATTAAATGGAAATGAATGTAAACTTTGACAAAACTATTAGCAAAATTATTGTTGGAAACAAATATTTTGTCTTAAGAAAAAAATTTCAAAGAAACTTTTCAATTTTAAGAAAACTATAATTGAAAACTACGTAGATATATATTTTTAAGAACAAAATTAACACGAAAATAATTAGTTAAAATTTTTTAAGGATTTAAAAAAGTTTTATAGCACAAGACATATCAAATCATTTTTATTAACTCGTTATTCTTTCTTGTTTCCTTTCAGGTAACTCTTTTGTAATAAAACGTGATGAAACTTTTGCATGACATTTTCAAAGGTAAAGCATTTTTATTTATATATAAGTAACTTTGATGAAATTTACTATTTGACAAATTGCCATACTCGCGTCCTTTAAAATACAAGAGAGCTTCTTCACTAAACAAAAGTCGGGCGAAAAGCATTTCGAATAGAACTAGAATTTTCAAAATAAATTTGAAAGTGTTGTTCAGGCAAATAACGCAAATAATTTGACAGCTGGCGAAATGCCTGGCAGTTAAAACAGCGTTGCCAAAATTAAATTTGTACACTTCTGTAAACAACACCTTTTAGAAATGTGTAATACTGTATTTTGTAGTACAATTTTAAGTATATTTTTCTTAATTAATTGTTATAAAACATTAATTTTTTTTAAAGTAATTTTTTTTGAAAATGTGCACAATATAAATATTGTAACCAAAAACTTATTGTTCTGGTAGTGTAATTGAAAATACGACCATATACGCAGTGTTGTCAGCTCGCTGCTTTTTTTATCCAACGAAGATACTAATTTTAAGGTCGGTGCCCGGTGTTTTTAAAATTTTTTTCTGGTTATTTTTTTTTTTTTTTTGTTGTTGTTGGGATGGTGGCATTAAAACCAAAACTCAAAATTTAAATATTTTCTTAAAATAATGTTAAATTTTTATGAATAACTGATATTACCCAGTCACCTGAAAGTGGGGTCTTACTTGGCAAATATTTGCCTAAAAAGCGTAACAACTAAATATTAATGAAAAATATTTAGAATCAGATACGAGTCTCTTAAGGGAAACAACTCACACATCTTTAATAGACAGGATGAAACATTTGAATGCAGATGTGCTCAGTCTGTGCACATGACGTCAAGTACAGTCAACTGCTTTTTAGGTAAAAATGTGGTTCATTTTGAAAAGCATTGGCTTGATGGTCCAACAAGTGGGTAGAAAATCTGCAAACTTAATTGACCCACTTATTTAATGAAAAAGACACATAGATGGAATCTGATAGATATTTCCTTTCACGTATTAAGAAAAACATATTCTTGTTGTTGTTAATTTTTTTACATAGACGATGATGTTGTTGGCTGAACTAGTGAACACAAGACTACGACGTTTAGGATTGCGAGTTCCACTACGCACTCAGTCATGAATTTTATGAAATCTGACCTGCATAAGTGCCAGATTGGGTCTATTGTCCACGACTTGTCTTATTGGTGAAGACTTAATACTGGTGCCTGAATACTGTCGGTTGCTTAAGAACACAATACATCACCCTCCTTCGTGGGTATCCGTAACAAAAAATTCACTAGTGCAGTAAAACGTTGAAATAACTACAAGAAATTCTTTATTTTCTAATTTGCTTTCATCTTTCTACGACTTCCACAACTTTCTGGTCCTGCTACAATACACTGGATATGTAGAGGCATCTCCTGAGCGCTGATCCAACTCGAGACAAAAAGATCAATATGGAAAACGGTTGACCTCAGAGGCCATCTTCATGCAGCCTTCATTTGATATAAAATAGTTGAGAATTCTTTCATTCACGATATCCCACGAACGGATAAATCGATTTTGACCTGGTTTGTTGTCTTCGACGGTAATATTAACAGCTGACTAAATACAGGAATCGATCGGCAAAGTTGTTTAAAGGTTTATCAAAATAAACCAAATATATTTGTTTTTAAAGTTTTGTTAAGATCCTTTAAAGTCTACCTGATCGATTTTCTTTTTAAATTCACAATCTCAGTTTGCGAGAATCCTTTAGAACACCTTCAGTTTGGCACACAGACAACTTTACAAACAGGCATAGTGACGGACTCTCAGTACTAGTCAAGGAAGTTGTTTAACATCTCAATACCAGATTTTTATCTGAAGGGGGTAAAACCAAAAATTTGACGACTTTTAAAGTTTTTAAATTTCTAACACAAAAAAAGAAGCTCTCCACGTTTCTTTTATTTAATATTTATTTACTAATTGTTTTCTTTTTTGTTTTTATACTATTTCATATTGTGTTTTTTCTTTCATGGTTTTTAATTTTTATTTTTAATATTCTTTCATATATAACATTCAGTTAATTTGAAATATTTATTAGCAATACGTTGTTGTTTTTCGGAGCCCATCCAAACACTCCCAACATTATTTACACAATTAATTAATAAAATATGGCTAATTATTTATAATATTGCACTTAATTTTAATTTTTAAAAATTTCTTTATTTTGCTTAAACATGTTGGAAACTTTTGTTCGCTAAAACTATTCAATATCGGATTAATATTTTTAGGTTTAGATTTTATTTATATATAATTTAATCGTATGGTGGCTGTTATGGTTGGGCATTTTTCTTTCAGTCCCTTTAATTTAAAATATTTCAAAAGCATTTTTTGTGTATTTATAATTAAATTGGTTTAGGTTTTAGTTAACAGCTTTTCTTAAGACATAATTTTAATACGTTTTTACAATTAATATCTACTGAATACTAAAAAAATCACATCTTGTTTTAAATACTCGTATTTCTTATTTGCTAAGTTTTAGTTTTTGCTTATTAAAATGCTGACTTTACAAGGATGTTTTTTCTTTTTTATAAATTATAATTTATGTACAATTTGTCGTATTCATAATGACATAATTTTGATTTCTTTTCGAATGTTTATAAAACAGGTTTCATTTAGCTAAAGTTTTTAGAATGTCTATGTATTTCCAAGTTTTGCCTTCTCAATAAGGGCTAAAAGGTCCTAATTGCACCAATTACGTAATCAAAACAACAAAAAATTTTGAGTGATTTATAGAAAAACAAAAAATCGTTTATAAGAGGCCTATAAAACGTATTTTTGTGTTTGAAAAGTTGTTTTATTATTATTTTGGTTACGTGATTTGTACTTCTAGGCCCCAAATATCGTTAAGTTTTGTTATTTGTATAGGTTTTCATATTAACCGTATTTGATTTCTTATTATTTAGTGCTTAAACACTTTATAACTTTATATACTTCGTTTGTAATTTCCTAATATTTTTCTATATACCTACGAAATTATACGTCCTTGAAAAACAGTTTGTTATTAATTATTAACAAAAGTTTGGGCTAAATAAATGTTACATTGAATTTGTTAAAATTTGCTTAAAAATTTCAATACATTTTGTTGTTCAAAAAACCATTCATATGGATGCAAACTCCAAGATTGCCTTAATGAGAAAATTGTGTAGAGAATGAGAATTATTAAAGTCGATTTAAAAAAAATCTGCTTCTGTTTATTATTCCCATTATTCGCCAGCCCCAATTGAGAATATCATTTATTTTCGTGAAGTTTTTCTTACATTTTTCTCAAGTCAAAATTGTTGTATTATGCGGTTTCCAGGAATTGATATAGAACTTTCTTTTAATGAAGAGAAAATTAAAGGAATTTTAAATTTAAACTACAACAGAAAGAAAAAACTAGAGCTCATCTTATGAGTTTCTTCACACAAACGTCTGTCCTTAAGTATTTATATGGGTGTTGGCATAACTGCATAGTCCTGATGCATGCTGGACTTAACGGTATCGTATAGAGGACGAGAGCCATCGTCCGGAAGTGCATAAACATCCGGTGGCACACATAACGACTGCAACTTGGATATATACGAATCGAATGGCTCATGATGGGGATAACTGGCCGGATGATGCACCGTATAGGGATGATGACCCGCTGAGGTATGCGTCGGCGGTGGTGGTGGAGGTGGTGGCGGGGGATGCATGCTACTTGTGTGAACAGAAGATAAGGGATGCATAGAACTACCGTACATGGGTACAGCCGAACTGGTTGCAATTGAGGTGGTTGGTAGAGGACCTGGAGCTATAATTGATGGATGTGTTGTGTAGGCAGTGTGCTGATTTGGGACAGCTGACATGGAGGATGCGGTTGATAGGCCATTGCTAACCGGGTTGGCCGGATTGTGGCCATTTGGTGGTATGCGAACATGTTCAAGTAGCGTAATCACGTTGTTGCGCAAACTTTCATAATAGTTGTTGATATTTGAAGGAGCTGAGGTGGCTATTGAGGAGTCGTAATTTGAGCTGCTGCCTATTAGATTGGAGCCCACTGCTGCACTGCCTAAGTGGTTGTTGATGCTGGTGAAGGAGTTCGAGACTCCGTTATTGCTGCTGTGGGAGTTACTGCTGTTTCCGCTGATGTTGGTGCTATCGAGGCTGCTGCTGTTGTTGGTATTGTTGTTGTTGCTGCTGTTGTTGTTGTTGAGGGTAGTGGCTTGATTTGGGGCGACTGCAAGCGTGCCATCTGTGGTTGTGCTGGAGGTGACGGCAGCAAGAGCTGCTGCTCCTCCAGCACTGCCAGTCACCGAAGCGAGAGAACGCTGTTGATGAGCACTCAGCGGAGAAGTCTCCTGAAATTTTAAAATAACGAAATCAATCTCAAGATTTTTATTTTACTCACACAAAGTAAAGACAAAAACTAACTCTCGTATTCATAAGAAATAATGCGGACTTGAAGAGCGTTTTAAAATATGAATTAAGTGCGGCAGCCCTACGCAAGTCTATATTATTTTCTTACAATTACGGACGTAAACAACATATATATATATATATATATATATATATATATATATAGAAATTATAATAAAACTGAAAAAAGTGAAACGGAATTTATTTCAATTCAAATTATAAGCAAAAAGTATTTGATCTGTTCTATTACAAGGACTTTTAAAATCAATTACTCTCATGAAAAATCTTATACGGTGTGTGTGCGAAATACTACAAAATTTTCTTACCAACTCTATTCTATGCATTTTCAATAAACCGTTTAGACTAAAGGAATTAATTGCAAACAAACATGAGGATACCCCGAAACTAGCAGTGTTATTTATAAGAAACTAAGTGACTTAAACTATACAACGATACCAAAATGCTACTGACTGCTGCTGCTTCAGCTCAGTGTTCGGTTCTATGCAATTCTCGTACCATTTTTATATTAAAATCGGCACAAATAGAATGGACATTCATCTAAATTAACTTGTAAGTGGTAATAGACATAAAATATTTGATTACTGATGATGAAAGTGTGCCGGCCTTCGAAAACAGCAGTTCTGCTCTGCTGTGTAAGTTGAATATATAAAAACCGACGTTAATTTTTGGAATATTTATTATGTCCCTCTGAAAAAGCACTTTTCAAACAATTAGCGTAACAAAACTATAGTTTATTTAAAATAATTTTTATTTATATGGAGTTCTTACTGATAATTCATATTGTAAAATAAATTCCATTTGTAACTCCATTTAGTTCCCTGCTCAAGTTCAGTCTTCAGTCACTTTGCCCAGAGTCGTCAGTTCTTGTACACTTCATCATAATAACATTATTACAAATTGAAACTGTTACTACATTAAATTTAGCCGGCAAGTAAATGGGGAAAAATGAAAGTACTGATGACATAAGTGTAGCGGCCTACGAAAATCACTGTTGAATATATAAAACTAATGATGACTCTCCCTTGAGCCCTGGAATATTTATCATGCCAATCAGAACGAAAAAACAATTATCAACAGGATTTTCGACGTCACAAATATTTATTTGCTTCCAAAAGGTTCCAGTTAAACGTTCCAGTTAAACGTCAAAGTAATTTGATATTAACAAGACGTTGCAAATGAATTTGATGACAACTTTATTTTTAAAAGTGGCCCTTTTAAGTAACCTCTCCTTCGTACGTCCGTAGATTACTTTGTCTCTTTGCAAGGGACCGTGTTAAGTTATTTGATTATGCCAACAAACCAAAATTTCTTTAAGCCATCATTTCGGAGAAAACATTCACAACTTTATTGGTCCAGGAGTAGCTTCTAGTCGCGGCAAATAAACGCCAGAAATTAAATTTTGGAAAATAGTTGTCATGCAACTATTAAAAAGTTTCTGGCCGATAATATTTCTGTCTGCTAATACATATTTGAGTTCTCAGACTGCTAATAAAACACCCGAAACAACACGAAAATAACCCGAATTGAGCAGCGAAATAAATAGTTCTTGCGAAATAGTTTCTTAGTAAATACTCTTGTTGCTAAGTTTGGCTTATATGCCTGTCAAAAATAATAAAAAAAAAAAAAAATAAAACAACCTTAATTACAAATTTTCCTATTAATATACGTCTGCATTTTAATCAGAGCAGAAAATATCGCCAACAAATTGTAAATATTGAAAAGCTTGCACTTCATTAGAATGCGTTATATTAAATTGAATTTTATTTTAATTCAATTTGGGTTGATATAGAAGACAAACGCAAATATTGTTGATATATAAATAAGTACACATAAGTCGTGCAATAAGGACAGGATCGCTTTAAGTGCACTTGAGTTCAACAGCAAAATAAAAAGGAATTGCTCGTAATAAGCAACAAATAAATATCTCTACTTACACTTAAACTGCAAGATATTGGATATAAGATTACATAAAGCGTTTGCATATACGTATTTGTTTGTATCAGTGCAATAAGAAACGTAAAAATAATGTGAAATGTGTACGTGTGTGTGTACGTAAGATATGACAAGAACCAAATATTATATTGTACATAACACAAAACGATACATAAATTGTATAAAAAGTAATGGAACAGATTTTGCGACGCCCTCTTTCTTTGTTGTATAAACGAATTAAAAAAAAAAAAAAACAACAAAAACAAAATATTGTAAGAAAAATGAGAAAAAAATGTTGGGGCTATTTTGAAACGTTCCCCAAAACTCACAATAAGTGTGAGAAATAAGGGTGGCAGACTGTATTTGTTGTATCGAGGGATGTTGTATTTATTTCTGTTATTTTCATTGGTATTTGTGTTCTACAACGCACAACATTAGTCTCCTAAAAACACATACATACATATTTAACAATGTGTTGGCTTAGCTTTTTTTCAACATGCTAATACACACACAAGTGCACACTTGTATACTAGACAGAATATGTCTCCTCCTTGGGGAGGCCAAAAAGTTAAAATCGTACAACTAAAATATTCCTGAGTGATTTGGAAAGAAGTAAATAAATAAAGAAACAAATATATTCGAAAAAAGAGTGAAATTTATACATGTGTAGTGAGTGTGAGTTCTGCTGTGCATGAGTGTAGGTGGGAGCATGTGAGAGGTTCTTTGTTTGTTTTAAAATACATCTGTTTACTATAACGGGCTCTCCCATAGAGCCGCACACTTGCACAGAGCCTCTCAAAAGGTGTGGTGTGTATTGGGAGAACAATGTAAACAAGTCTCTATGTGTTTGTGTAAATGTACCAACACACATTAATTCATCCCAATGCAATTTGCGCATGGACATTTTTTTAATTCCGATTTGTTTACGTATGTGTGTGTGAGCTTTCTACCTTTAGGGAATTTTTGTTGTATTTATTTGTGTGATTTTAGGGGTTGTTGGCTGGAAGCTTTTTGCTTACAAAAAAAAAAAGCAGAACTGCATATAACAAATGCAGTGTGTAACTGAAAATTTTCATTGGTAGACTTTTTTGTAGTTGTTGTGTGTACTTATTTTACTTTTCCTTTTGACGTATTTAATTTTTAGGTGGGTTTTAACAATGTTCTAACATGCATACGCACATCAGATTCGGTATCAAAAGTAGAAACGCCATTTTGAAAATATATAGGATTTCATATATGTATATACAAACATGTATTATTTTGTTGTTGCTTATTAAAGAATATATTTGAAGAATGCAGTTTTTTGTAAACAGCAAAAACGATGTGTAATTACTGAAATTGCAACATTAGCAATAATTTATTTCTTGTGACTGTAATAATGCAATTAAAATTATATAATTTTATCAGCAATTTTCAGCACGACGTATATCTTGGAGTGTTTTTCTTACATATGAGGGATTTTCAAGTTAATTGCATACATTAAATTGGCTGACACAGTTTGTTGGACAAGTTCATTTGTATGGATCAAATGAAAAATACTAAATAATATATTTATTGCTTGTCTTGAACCAGCACTCAGATTGATTGCTATTCTACCAGAACTAGAAAGAAGGGGATAGCGTTAAGAGCACAAATTACGACAGATTAGAACATAGAAAATTGCTAGTAGTTATTTTTGCTTTTTCCTTTGCCAGTAAATTATATAATTCAGTTATCAACAAAGGAATTTACTGTATACTGCTCTTCAACACAATGGTGTTAAATGCTCCGGGCAATATGCAGTAACGGCTGTACAATCCTGCCCTTATGCAGATCAGAAAAATTCGCAACATATATTGATAACAGAGAGCGAAGTCGAACTCGGAATCTCAGGCTTCTCAGTCTCGTGTTCACTACTTCATTCCAGTTACTGTGGAATGTATATATGTAATTCGCAAGTCGGTCTAAACATTTTTTTAAAAAGGATACTTTAACAGCCACCAAATCGTTGGGAATTACGTTTTACATGATCTTTCACTTATAGTTTACTTCAGCACATGATGATCAGAAGCCACTAGTGACTCGTTACTAGTCACGTGCTTAAGAGGTTCGATGAAGGTTGCACAAACAAGTGCAAACACTTTAAGCTATTGAAGAAAATCATTGTTCGTAATATAATCGCGAATTGTTTTCGCTCCTCTGTAGGTCTCAGAATATTTGTTTCTGAATTAAAGAAACATCAATGTTGATTATTGACAAGACAATTAATCAGATATAAACATGAACTTGTGAAATTTTCTTGTTCCTTTAGAAATTTTTGAAATCGGTTGATATCGGACGAAAAGCAGATCTTTTAATATTCATTATTTTCGCTATCTATTTCACTATCAGAACAAATTGCTTGTCATTTTAATTAATAGCTTCTGTCTATTGAATATTTTGACAGGTTGTTAGTGGCGTATTAAAAACAGTTTTTTAAATGCAACATCAATCGCTGCCAACAATTAAAAGACCCACGGAGCATTGAAAATAAGAAAAATTCAATACAATATTTGAAAGAGTTCGGCATCGAACTTACAACCGTCAGATTCGTAGTTCTTGTGTTAAATTCTTCAGTCAACCGCACCCTCTAATTCTGGGAATTTCTGTAGGAATATGATGTCCACGTCAATACGTTGGAAGACGTACATGCTTTTGAAAATATATTTACATTTAAAACATTTCATGAATAGTTAAAATGTCACCATAATTAAGCTGAACAATTTCATTTAATAGTGGCGTACAACGCGTACACCCTTTCGTACAGTTGTGTACACTATTTATTTATTATTCATTTCGTACATATCGTACATATTTCTTTGTCCAAGTTTCATAAAATATAAAACGGCGACTAATGGCTTTTTAAGGGTAGCGTCGAAGGTTAAAAGCTTTTAGTTGGTTTTTTAATTGATACTACCTTTGCTGATATCATCTTCTCCGACTAGACGGCATTTCCGACGATTCAAAGATTGTATTATATGGACAGGATTTATGCGACGAACGCTTCAACTGTCTATTAACATTTAGAGAGTCCCTTATTCGTTATACATACAAAAAAATTAATTGTGGCTCCAAGGCTAAGCAAGGAAATGCAATAAACAATCATAGAAGAAGTCCTAATTGGACATGAGGACTTGAGAAGAACGGATTTAGTTCATAACCTGAGCAAAAAGTGATCAGATTGAGAGCCAAATAATTGATTATTTTTCTTAATTAGTTCGAAAAGTTGAAACATGATTTTTTGATCATTTGAAACCAAATAATTTATATTTCTAACAGCGACAAGAATTATTTACTATTCAGGCCCGAATTTGTATCAAATTCGATTTTTATAGAGGGTGGAATATTTAAAATATTTATTATGATCATCGTACTATCAAAACGGATCATTAATTATTAATTATAATTAAAATAAGGGACAATTTTAAGGCAGGGAATAAAAAATATTTTATGTATTCTTAAAATAATTATACGGACGTCTATTTTAGAAGAATTAATTTATTATTTCTTTTGATATTAACGCAAAGATTTCGAAATACAACGCAGCAGCTTCACTTAACCGAAAGTCGTGGTTGCGCCATGAATCCCTTTATTTACATTCCAACTAACATTTAGATTTCAATGAAATTATTATCCCAGAAGATGTTGAAAACTTCCAAGCACGCATCCGTCATATAAGTGAAAAATTTTGATTGAATGGCCTTAGAAATTTAGATACAAGAAATTCTTTAAAATGCAGCAAATTTAGGACATGCTGTTTCATTTAAAGTGGTACTCACTGTACAAGTGTAATTTGCATTACATAAATCCCATTTTTCATAAGAATATTTGCATGTTAAGCACTCATCAGTTGAACTCACAAAATTAAACTTAATCTTTTTGAAGTTGGCATAACGAAATATAATTCCCCTATTATGAAGAGCGGTGTTTGTAGTCAGGTTAGTATGACAAACTATTGTCACATGTCGACAGCAACTGTTTGCTATTGACACTTTTTAATAGTATAACGAAATTTAAGGCCAATTGCCGTCGACAAGGAACATATTCTATTCTGTAACGTTTAATTCAAAATATTCGTATTAAATAAATAGCACTTAAATAAATTATTCATATATTTGAACTACATCCTTCGTGTGAGCTTAAGAGAACGCGCTATAAAACACTAAATATTTCTGCGTAAAGATCTTTTACTGAAAATATGTTGCGTCTTGGACTTTGTTCGCAATTGATTGTGTCTTAAAAATAATATAATAAATTTATGCACAACAACAGCAAACAAAAGTGTGTTGTTATTAAACCAAATCCCTCCAAAGGCTTGATTTATTTCCGCTTAAAATTAAGTTCATATTAACAACAAAAAAAATTAAAAAAACATATAATTAATAGAAAAGTTGAGCCATAAATTGTGCCAAAGTATTTTGACTGCTGAACGCAACTGTAAAGTCAACGACTTTCGTGCAGCAGGAAAAGAAACTGGCAGAAAAAGTTGTTACTTTTCTATAAAAATTAATTGATAAACTTTGATAAAAACATAAAACACTTGAGGGGTGACTTTTCTGGTTTAACTTATTTTTTTTTTGTTTAAAGCCAAGTTAATAATAATTTAAATAAAACAAAGTTCTTTCTGTGCTGTAGACGAGGAAGAGTTTTATGTTGTTTGTTGTTGTTGCTGTTGTTGTTGGCTTTGTTGAGAAATTAGAACTTTATGTTTGGGTTTTGTTAGACTTTTAGCAAGCGAGTTTGGCACACTAAAAGGAACATTTACAAAAAAAAAGAAGAAAAAAAGACAAGCAAAAACTTTACGGCGGCGCGTTAAACAAAGTTTGTTTTATTGTTAGAAACTCCAACTTTTTTCCAACTGTATTTCATTATGGCTGCAAAATTCATGAATGTTTTAGTGCTAATATTTTTCTGCTTTTTCGTTGCTTCAAAACCAAATCAAGACTTTTGAGACGTCCTTGAAAACTAATTTAAAAAGAAAGTTTTAGTCTAAAATTTTCTTTTAATTTTTATTTCATCCCCTTGTAACTTCAACTTTTTCCTAACCAACATTCTCTTTTTTTTCTTCTTATTTTATTATTATTGTTTCACTTTTTCCCTATCAACTTGTTGGGGAAGAATCATTAAAACCGGGAGTGGAATAAAATTATACAACAAAGTGAACATGGAAGCGGAAGAAAAGCAAAAATTTTCAAATATGACAACAAATTAAGTAGAACTTAAGCGTATGCAAAGAAAATTGAACGGAAAATAATTAAAGTTATTTTAAGTTGTTGGTTTTTAATTTTTGTTTGCCTCAACGAACCTGAGCCTACGTACCCTATCGCTGGTGTTCAATTGTGTTTCCATGGCATTTATGTCCGATTTCAAACGCATCATCTGAGACTCAACCCGGGCATTTTCTCGCTGTAATTCTGTTATTTCAGCCTCTAAACTATTTATGTCTGCTCCGTTGTCATGGCGCGTTACCGAATTGATATCCGCATTTACAGCCGTACCAGAGGAGGACGATGAAGCCGATTGCAAGCTATCGGGTAAAACACCAGTTGTTGTGCTTATGCTGGCGGAGGAAGAGGGACCGATCAATGGGTTGTTTAACACTGAAGAAGCGCCCACGTTATTCATCATCATTTCCATGCCTACAGAGATAAAGAAAAGCAAATTTTGACGGCTTTAAAAACTCATACTTTTTCATGAAAATTTCGTGAGCGTGTGCTAAGAAATTTTTATTGGAAATAAAATCAAGTGTCCAGTAATTCAATTAACCAAAAATTCGTTTACAGATATTCAGAAAAGTTCTTACCTTTGACAATACAAATCTTTAGGCACATTTAGGTGGTTTATTTTTTTAACCATGTCTTTGTTAAATATACACAAGCATTTACACATTTGCTTTGTTTTAATGCAGTTTTTGTTGTACATTTTATAAAAACATCGCAGTGTATTTCTTTAGTTGAAAATTATGTACAGAAATGTTTGGCTTTAGTTTTGTATGAATAGTTTTTGATATATTTTTATTTTACAGAAGATATTCAGCGCCGATACAAAATGTCGCATAATCTAAAACCGAAAAACAACGAACGCATCATGAAATGAAAAGAAAACAAGAATTGAAAATTAATAAATTAATTAAATTTCTTTGTTTTTTGTTTGGAGAAGAAAGTTTGCTAAGAAAATGTTAATTAAATAGCTCTTTAGGTTTGATTTTAATTGATAATTTATTTTTTGTTGGCAAGTGTGAAGAACAGTGTTAGTAACGAAAATGTTTATTGAAATCAAACGAGAGAAAAGAAAAGAAACAAAAGCTGAGGTTATGGAAAAACTTGTTAGCACACGCACACAACTAAAACAATACAATTATTTGCTTGTGACTAAAACATACGAGTACTTTCTAACTACTTGAAAAACTTGGTGAAATTATAATTTATTCTTTAAGTATTTTGAAATGAAGCTGAAACTCACCTGTATAGCCTTTGGGATACACCATGGTGACCTCATCGAATTTGGGCTTCTTAATGGCCTGGGATGCAGAACCGCAGCCTAAAAAATTAAAATGGGAAATATGTGAACCAATATAAATTTGAGTTTTCAGCTTTGGAAAAATTACACTATCAGGGCACTGTATTTTATTAAGAAAAAAACATGTTTTACATCGTCCCACAGTCGCTAAAAAAGCTTTAGCAACGGAAACTGAATTTTGTAGGAGAAATATATTCTCATTCCCTTTTTTTCTGCACCTTTAATTAATATTACTCATACGCCGCATTGTAATTGCACTTAGTTGTCAGTGTGGCCCCTGTTCTTTTCTCAAAATATGTAAGTTTTTTGACACTCTTTGGAAGCACATCAAACTAAAAATTATCAGCCAATTTAATTTTTAAGTTAAAACGCTTTTAACAAGATCAAATGAAAAGCGAAACACAATTTTTAAAATAAGTTTAAAACAAGAATTAAAAAAAAACACTGTATGTTTCATATATCGAGGGCTGATGCCTCCTTCCACAATAACACAGATCTTTTGGTTCATTATTGTTTTAAACTTATTTTAAAATTTATTTTTGCATTTTAGATAGATTTTATTAAAAAGCGTTTCCTTAGATTTTTACATTAAATGAATTCATAATATTTAAATTGATGTGATTCAAAAGCGTGTAAAAATACTTACACCTTATGCGAAGATAAGAACACTACTTGAAGCTTGCTTCTCATTCTTATTTTTTTTTTTTTCTTATTCTTGGTGTTACTCGAAATATAACCTTAATATTGGCTTAACATAAGATCGTAGTGGACAGCACCAACATTTGTTTCGCTGAAGATATCTTTCACCCTGACGACATTTTTTTCTTCTAATTGTACTTTTTGGGTTAATATTTTTACTCACCATCAAATTTCATAGCGGTGGCTGCTGCCACGGCAGCTTTATGCTGTTCCACTGTGCCGCCAGCTTCTAAAACACGCATTTTATTACGGTTGGCAATGGGGCAGCCGGAAGCACTTGAATTTGAAATACACAAAAATAGAATAAATAGTTTGACAATTAATTAAAATGTGAGGATATGGAATTTGTTTGTGTTGAACTATTTCTCGATATCGGTGGATACCTAATGCCTGCTGGCCTTATTAGTGAGATAGATTCTTGCATTATTTTTATATAAGATCTGAATTACATTACGGATGTGATCTTTTATTTCAATACTCAATAGAGGTAAAAGATTGTTTGGCTTCAGATGAAACTCTTCAAACATGCAATAATTCAGTGTGATAACATTCCCTTAAGTTCTCAAGCCCTTAATAATTTCTTTAGTGTTATTTTTACTATAATTGTTGTTGTTATTATATTATACATAATTTACATAATTGTAAAGGCTGATCCAATCATAATGCATCCTGTTTGATTGTAAGTCACACCATAACGTCAAGTTTTTTGCTGAACTTAATTGTGCCAGTTTCAGACAAATTCAACCTGGAAGAGGTGATTATTGAAGCCTCTTACAAAAATCGGTGTTCAAATCAAAATTCTTTTCGTGCACTTCAGGATTTGTTTGATCAGCATAACCTGTGCTCAAATATCAGTCTGTAGGAAATGTGAAAACGAAAAGAGTGACTGTTTGGTACGGCTTAAGGGTTCACGGCGTCTTCAGGCCGTACTACGTAAGTAAAAAATGGCCAAGCAGTTACCCTGAATGATGTTCGCTATCACGAGATAAAAACAAACTTCTTATACACGGAAAATTAGAATATGGACCTGGACGATATGTGGTTCCAAAAGGATGGTAAAATAATGGCTCTTTCGTGTGAGAAATTCACATCGTGGAGGTGTTAATTGACCGCCGCGGTCCTTGGATTTTACACCATTGAACTGCTTTCTTTCTTTTTGATATATTCAAAACAAAATTGTACGTCAATAAGCCAAGAAACATTGAAGAGCTAAGAGATGAAGCAAATCATTGGAGTAACCACATTAAACCTCGATTTGTCACGGAGTCATTGAAAATATGTACCATCGGATGGAAGTATGCCAAGAAAGTCGTGGCGAGCATTCAATCGATATATTGTTTCACACATTCCTTCTATTTTTATAAAAAAGATATTAAGATAATTGCCGTATTTCTTTTTTTATTTTTATATATACAATTAACATGGTGGGTTGTGATCGGACCACACTTCATGAAAAAATCAAAGTAATAATTGTAGGGATTTTTAACCAGTTCCTGTGCACATTTCAGTGGGACTAATACAGATAATACAGCACCGCTTCTGCCTAAATCCATTGAGATAAACTAGAGATGTTATTGCAATCTTCTGATCAAGAGGTTGGAAGACTTAAAAAGTATTAAAGTTAAAAAAGAGCTAAAACAGCCATCACATTTCTACTGTTATAATATTAATTATTTCAATGTAAATCCTTAAAAGTCTTGGAATCTCCTATAATATTTGCTGCTAAATCATAGAAAAACGTCTATGTTGTGCCTAAACAATTTATAGTGCTTTTTTCCATATAAAATTGATGTTCCTAAGCATTCCACATGTTTTTAAAAACCTTAATAAGAAATACTACATTTCGTGATAAACACTTACCTTCGATGTGATAAAAATTTTCCGGTAGAATGTCCTGAGCCATCACAGCCTGGTATGGGACATCTAAAAGAGTGATAGTTATAAAAAAAGCTGTTGTACACAATGAAATCAGTACCCCAAACAAGGGTTAAGTATTTTTCTTGTTAAAAGTCTGTAAATATTTTTGTCAGCTTGTGAAATAGCAGTTATAACCATAATAAAGTTTCCAATTGCATTGTTCAATAAATCAATTAAACAAATTTGTCTCACGTAATCAATTCAATAGAAATGATAACAATTAATATTGTGGATAATCGTAAAATATATGAAAATTATAAAGTAAAATTTAATGATGATAAATTTCTTATTCGAATGCTGGAATTGTTGTAAACTTTTTTCTTTTCTAATTATAATTAAAATCAGAGATTCGTATTCAAGTAATTTTATAAAAAACAAGCAAATAACTCAGAAAGTTCTGGTAAATATTCCAAAGTACAAGAGAAAGTCAGTCTCAGCTATTTGAATAGTCAAAATATATAAAAAGCAAAACAGCTGTTTTCGAGGGTAGTTACATTTTCAACTTCAGTGCCCATCTGTGTTTTTTTTTATTTATTAGCCCTTGTTAGTTGGCCTAATTGAATGTGATAACAGTTGGTATTTTTTCTAATTTTATTACGAAAAAGTATACGAGAACTATATCATATTGAAGGCAACGCACTTTTGTTAAGTCCCAGTGTTACCATTTGATAATATTTCTTTATGTCTTATTTCCCTTGTACTAAGTGAGCTGTTACTCTACGTCTTCAAAAGCCACCGATTTGAATATGTCACGGACATGACGTCGGCAGAGTGTCGGTACTTTGTAACTAATTTTCGATTTGAGCACACGAGAAAAAGTTTTCTTTGAAATTCTATATGAAAGTGATCATGAAGTCGAACATGCAGGGTCAAATATACGACTGATAATGGGATCAGGACTTACTGTTTGGATATAGTTAATGTTTAGAGGACGTGTAGGTTTATACATGCGAGAAAACATCTAAAAATTACGTTTTATTTCAATATAATAAATATTAAAAAAATTTTTTTTCAAAAAAGTTTATTGCAAAATTAATTTTGTTTTCGAAAATGATTTTGTTAAAAGGTTCCCTGTTTCATGCGATTTATAGTTTCTGTATTGATGCCATGCGGTTAGATTTCTTTGCAGAAATAGTCAAAAATTTAACTGATCGCATTATCCATTTCTTAAAACATTTTTAAGAAATTAATGCTATGAAATTGTGTGTCAGTATGTAATAAAATGCTTTTATTCCAACAAAATGTTTGTCTTGGGTTATCATTTTGAAAGCTCATCAAATTTAACACACACCCTTTACAATGAAAAACGTTGGCTGTATTCTTTAGCAAGACTTTAAAAATTTCAAAGGTTGAGTTAAATATACAATCAAGTAATAAAAAATAAAAAACGAGCTGCAATTTTTCATGAAATTTTTCTCTTTAAACAAGACAATAATAAAGTCCACTTACCTTAAGGGCTCAGAGTCCTGACCATCTCTTGGTTTACTTTTCGGTTTATTGGCACGTGGACAACCCGATAGGCTGCGATGCGATGAATAGTTACCAGTGACATGTCCCGATCCATCGCAACCCGGGGTGGGGCATTTCAATTCTTGTGAATGGGGCTGCATGTGATTGCGATCGGTGCGTGGGCAACCAGTTAAACTAAAGAGATTTTTTTTTTGTTATAAAAAATAAAATGAAACAAGAACAGGAAAAAACCATTCCAACGAAAATAACAGAAAACAATTATTTTTATTATCTTTCAATGCTGCACGAAAGTGTGATTTTTCCTCTAACTAATCCCTGAAATCAATCACAACTTAAAGATTTATAAATTGAAAAAGTTTTGCAAACTATAAAACATTTTGTGAGTGCGAAGTGTGTAGCTGTTCATTGATTCAAACGCTTCAATGAGTTCAAACGAATATGAAAACATCTCAAGAATCCAAATAAAGAAGATCAAATTAAAATTGGAAATATTTTCATTCAGTTTTGATTTAGAGATTTAAGTTGTTGCCTGGCTGTTGTCTTCCATTGCAATGCAGTGATTCTTAGAAAATTAGTTTCAACATAGAAATTCGCTTTTGCAGCTGCAAAATAATTTAAATATATGAAACTGAAATTATTCGTGTGTTTAAGGGAACGGACTGCTTTTCATAGAATTTAGATTAACCTTTACTCTCCAAGGAATATAAATTTTATAACCGTCCTGCTTCCACATAAATTTTAAAATATAAACAAGCACAACTACAAACATGTTTGAAGCAAAAAAGGACACACACTCACAGATGTGGTCACTGCTCTTTTGGCTACACACATAGAAGATGATAAATGTTATTGTTGCAAACACACACTAATACCAATACATACATGAGCTTTTTATGCATGTATACACTTCTAGGACCCTTTAAACTTGTGCTGGCTGTACCAGTTTTGCCCAAAATTCGCCATCATTCATTATCATAATAATGAGTTAAAATATTGTTTCAACATAATCTTTCCTTCTTAAATTTTACAGCGTAATAAAGTTTCTTCTAGTGTGGCGCAGCACTATTTTATGGAAAATTCACACATAACTTAAGTATGAAATAGTAAGCAGGACATGCAGCCATGTCCTTGTGTATGTGTATGAAAATGTTTTATATATATCTTTTTTATACTATAACTTGGGAAACTTGCCATTCAACTAACCTATCCTTTGTCTTGTCATGTTGTGGTATATGTTGCGGTGGCGGCATAGAGTAACATGATGCTGGACTGGTCGAATAACCACCTGAAACTGGGGTCGGATATCCTCCGGGACCAACAGCAGTGGCATAAGGATTGCTGCATTGATATGCAGCAGCGGCACCGTAGCCATGATAACCAGCTGGGGGATAATCAGACTGTACAACCATACCGTAGCCAGGATGTGGGGAATAGCCTGCAATATATAGTTTTGTAAACGACATAAAACCAAAAAAAGAATGTGTAAATATAATCTTTGAAAGTCTTAAGGAATTTGCTTTGAAAGAGAGAATTGAAGTTCTGTAAAAGTATTTATAAAATCGCAAGAACTAAATAGGAGTTTCTAATAACAGGCAGTCGATATTGCTTTTGTGGTATATGTGAAATCGTTTGCTTATGTAATCACAACTTGTAAGTAGTGACTGCCCGTGTCTTAAAGTCCAAGGCATAGAAAGTTTTATCTCAAATATGATAAGCCTCGTGAAAGTATTTTTGGAAACCAGTGCATTCATCTGACTGTGGCGGGGATTTCGCATATAATTTTGCTCTTCTTTTAAATGCTTAATTTAATTGTGAAACAGTTTCATAAATTTCTTTGGGAGTTGCTGTTCAGTTAAAATTTATAGTTTGGGTTTTTGTGGACCCACTACAGCCCATACCAGGACAAAGAAGATTGTGAAAAATGTAAACCTGCTCCAAACCGATAGTTTTGTTCTGATAAAAATACTTTGCCAGCAGATTGTGCTGAGCCGAACTAAATCTGTGACTGATATGAGAGCTTCTCGCATAAAAGAACTTAATAATTATCTTTATCGCGGCGATACAAACAACAATATGACGATTTTCATAGAAATATAATTAAAGTTTTATATAAGTAATGAAATATATACTCTGACTCTTTCACATGCAAGAATTAGTAAAATTACTTCCAGGATACCAAAAATACCAATTTTAGGATATGGGGCAATATCCTAAATTTGGGTTCGAATATGGGAATTGTGGGGGGATCTTAAAAACATATCAGAAATATAATTTTTTTATACACATACTTTTTTGAAACAAAGAAATAACAAAACTTGGGAATATCCTGCAGCTTAGCGCATTTAAGTTATCGTCAGTAATAATTGATCCCATCTCTGGTGCTGAGAAAAGCGTTGTTTGCGCCGCTACTTACCACTGGGATCTCTATAGCTGTCGATGTAATGCGAGCCACCACTGTCTGGGGTTGATTCACGACTATATGGGCGGGGACCACCTAAATGACCAACGAGACCAAAGCCTAAAGGACGAGGAGGACCACTAAAATCAACAGGTTCCAATGGGGGAGATCTAGCCGTACCATTTGCTGCCGATGTCGGCAATCCGGGACCAAATCCTTGGGGATGAGCACCAACCACTACGCCATCGGGATGTGCACCATACTGGGGACTGGTGATAATACTGTGTGGCAGCCTGGTCACTGTAAGATCCAAAGTTTGACCCTGGGGACTTGGCACTTGGGGGCTGGCAACATTGGGACTGGCACCGGGCTGTGGGCTACCGGCTCCGATCCGTTGATTGTATTGATTGTGAGATGCTGGTGAGTTAAAACCTTGCGGGCTGGACGAGGTAACCGATGTAGAGCCAGAAAGATCGACAACAGGCGCTGTAGTGGGTGAGGGAGAGCCACTTTGTTTCGGCTGCTGTTGTTGCTGATGTGACGTTTGCTGGCCCGACGCTTGTGAGGGTTGCTGATTCTGTTGATGTTGCTGCTGCTGCTGCTGTTGTTGGTTTTGATATGCTGCTGCAGCAGCTGCTGCTTGGGCGGCAGCCATTTTGACGGACAAATTAATGGCCGAAAAACCAGGCGGTAAAGGACCCATACTGGGATCATAATGGTACATTGGCCTCGGATATATGGGGCCACCATTGGCCATTTCATCGTGTTCCACTTTGGCCATAAGCAGCTGCTGATCTTGCAAATATTTGTGCTGTTGGGCTTGCAAGTCATCTGCTGACTGCGTTAGATAGGGATACATATTCGTTGGCCTTTGTCCATTGCAATTTGGATCGTAACGTTCGAAAGCCGTAGTCAAGCCACTAGAAGCCGTTGAGGAATCAACGTAAGAAGACGAGACACTGGATGATATCGAAGTGGGGGGATTGGGGTCATAGCTGCGGGCATTAGGAGAAATATTGCCTGAGTTTCCATTGGTGGAGGACAACATGTCACTGCTTCCATAGCCCGACGTGGATTTGCCGTGTGATTCACCGTTTGTTACGTGATGGCCATAACGCTGCATGTGTTCGTACTGCTGTTGCTGTTGTTGTTGGTGGTGCTGATCTGCTTGTACATTATTTTGCTGGGAATGATGGTCGTTGTGATAACTTTCATTGCCATCAGGTCCGGTGGATGTTGTATTGCCTGCAGACATCATTAGACCGGAAGAACCCTCAATGAATGGTCCACGTTGTTGATGCAAAGTTTGTTGTTGTTGGCCATTGTGTGGACTTTGCTGATCATTTATGCCATGCGTTTGCATGCCTACGAAACGGTTCATGTCGTTGTGCGTCGACTGTTGCTGTAAAGTTCCTGTTGTAGAATTGTTAGCAGACTGACTTTGGTTATTGTTCGCAGAGCCCGTTGTTGAGGAATTTCCACGACCCGCAGCATTTGTCTCATTTGCTAAATATGAATGCATTGGACTTTTATTGTATTCGGATTTAATGTTTGCAACTGGACTGAATTCCGACTTAATAATGGGCATATTGTTGTTGCTACTATTATGTTGCGAAGGACTGGTGTTCAACTTGGCGCTATTGTTGTTGTTAATACAATTGCTGTTGTTGTTATTGTTCAAGTATTGATTGGAGGAGATTTTATACTTATCCATGTGATGCAAGTCTTTGGCTTCTACAGGAGCTAAAATTTAACAGGGAAGAGACAACGAAACAAAGAGAAAAATATTTAATCAATATTTCCTCAAGTGGGATATAAATTTTATTATGAACGAAATTGTTAAGGGTGTGCTCGTAACTGAAAACAAAATAAAACTGCCAGTCGATAACGTTAGATTTGTTTTGCTTTATTTAATGAACATCCTTTCGAGTTATTAAAATTTAAGGAATATTTTCTTTTTTCTTACAAATATTTGGCAACATGTTAAAATTAAAATCAACAACAAACCTTTTTGCAATTTGAACTCAGTACGACTATTCTCATCCTCTGAACTAAACTGATGCTTCAATTGTTTCTTAAATGTTGCCCCCTTTACGGCTTTAGGGCAACCAGACAAACTTCGATGTACACTACGATGGGGCTGAATATGGCCACGGCCATTGCAGCCCGGTGTGGGACATTTAATAATTTGCTCATGTAAAGCCAATACTGTGAGTGTAGACGTGCCAAAATAAACAAGAGTATGAAATGGCAAAATGTTGCAATAATTTGGAATTAATTAATCAATTACAACTGCAGGCTCAAAAAAAGACAATGGAAATAAATTTAATGTTTTTTTGTTTTGTTTGTTTTACAAAATGGAGAAGTTTATGAAATCTCTAGTAGAAATTATTAGTTGGAGAAAAAGTTGTGTTGAGATGTCCTGGTTAGTTTTCATTTTCTACACAAACACAAAAGGGTTGCAATATTTTTTACTTTAAGATGTTAAAGTAGTTAAAGTTTGGAAAAAAGATTGCCTAGACATGTTTAACATGCATTAAATTTTCATTTATAAAAACACACACACATACAAATACACGAACATGTACACATATAGAAGATACTAATACGGATACAAAGTCAAAAAGAGTGAGAGTTAGAGAGATAAGAGTTGGAAAGTTTTCGAAAGTTGTTTACAAACATGCTTCTACGAGTATTTTACAGTTTTCTTAAAAAGGATTTTTGACTTACATTCCGTGGTGACTTTATCACGTTTGGGACAACCTGATATACTGTAATTAAATTGTAGTTTTAAATAAAAATAATTGTAAGAATTAAATCGGTTGCCTGCTAGACAATTATAGCGTTAGTACCTTCTATGATGTGAATACAATCCAGTTACATGACCTTGACCATTACATTTCGGAGCGGGGCATTTATTGCCATCTAAAAAGAGTTTACAATTAAGAACGGCAAACAGCAAAGGTTGTACGAAATAGATTATCGTTGGAATAAAAACTAGTCAAGATATGGCCCCTATGGTGTTCATGAATTTCAGAAAAAACTTAATTAAATCGAAATCTGGAAAAATAGATGTAAATAAAACTCATGTCTAAAACGCTCCAGTGTTTGGAACAATTTTGTTTCAATCAAATAAATTTAATTTTGATTAAAGTAGGAGTTCTATGCCAATTAGATTTATAGTGCTTTGTAACTCTTATAAAAGTAATACATCAATTGAATAAACCCTCATGGAGTTGTTAAGAACAGCTTTAAAGTAGAAGCACCATTCGCTTAATTTAATTAAACTAATTATTTAATAATTTCTTCTTACATTGACTACTTTTTCTATTGATTTTTCCTTTAAAAATATTTTATGGCTTTTGGGCGAATTACAAAATTATTTACACAATCGCTGCGTTGATCATGAACTGCAGAGTGGCAGGGTTAGGCATTTCTCGTTTTTAATATATTATTTTTATGGAAAGAACTCCATCCAGTCGTGAACTGTTTTCATAATTAAATGATTCTTAACACCACAGAGTGGAGCATATAAAGTACACATACTTTCAAAATCGAAAAAAATAATACAGAAAAGGAATTTGAAGTTGAAATCTTTGAGTATTTAAAAATTACATTCGAATTGAATTAAGAATAAGTCCATATCTAAAACAATTTTTCCCTCTCCTAATAGATTCTTTATTTAAAAAAACTCCAAGAAATCAATCCTCTTTCGGTTAAATTAACTCCCTGTTTTTGAAATTCTTTAATAGAATCAATCAACATGGCATTATCATGAAAAACTTGTGAACAATGATGGTCAGAATGTTGCTGTCAATGGCGAACGGATTAGGAACATGATTCCAAATTATTTCGTACCTCAGTTAAGTAGCATTAATCTTGCTGATATGTGGCTCCAACAGAACGGAACCACATGCCACACAGCCGGCGCTACAATTGATTTAATCAAGAAAACTTTTGACAAAAAAATAATTTAACGAAATGGCCCAAATAATTGGCCACCAAGATCGTGTGATCTAGCCCCACTCGATTATTTTCTTTTGCTTTAGGTTAAGTCACTTATCTAGGTCGATAGACCACAAATAATTGAACACCTGCAAATCAACATTCGGCGGAATTGGGCCGTAAATTCTGCGAAGAAATATTGAAAATTGGTGTCTCATTTTGTGCCTTTTATACGTCAGCCGTGACAGAAATCATCATTTAAACATTAATTTTATAAAACTTTCTTTCGAATAAAGCCCGTTTCATTGATATTAAAAATATGTTTTATTGTGATTCAGACTTGTGTCACTCCATAAAAGCACCCATTGCATAATTCTAATTATTATTAATTTAAATCACTTAATAAATATGGCTTTTTGAACCACTGAAACTTCTTTTTAGTTTTTAAATAAATAAAGTTTTTAAGCTTTGAAAACTTTATTGATCAAAAAAAGTATAAAAGTTTTAGTTGAATTTCTTTTGCTAATAGCCCATGCTATTTTTTAAAGATCTCGACGCTTTGAAAAATGTGGTGTTTTCCACGTCTTTGATAAAATAATCTCTCTTCTAATGATATTGAAAATATATAAAAATTATTTCCATCTATTTTTAAGGGGTAACAATATATCAAAAAAAAAAATTATAAATCAAGTAGCCTCCACTTCACATTTCTTTATTAAATGTTTTGAGTGGGAAAAAATTATATGATAAAGGTTTTCAAAGAAAAAATTATATCCTAGAAATAAGTTTCGAGATATTTTAAAAACGTTAGCGCTTTTACTTCAGTAATCAGTAAAAAAAAAAGTATGCTGGCCTGGATTAATGCAAATTTCCAAAAAATTAAAATTATTTTCAATATTTTATAGCTCCAAATATTAAATTTAAAGAACAGTTAATAAGTATAATTTTAGCGTACGAGATGGTTTTTGAGATATTGAAAAAGTAAATTAAACAAATTCGTCGGAATCGTGATATTTTGAATATGACATAAACTTTTAAAAAGATTTTTTGAATATATTTTTTGGTAGAATGAAAAAGAGCTTCTGACAGAATTTCTTACAAGTGGAAAGTAGTTCGGTCTAACTCCTTGTCAATTTGAATTTCGTTTTTAGTGACGAGCACAGTGTTGCAGTTTCCATCGCTGGTGTTGGCTATCGGCCAGTGTTGAAAAAACGTGCAAGCTCTGCCTTGTAAAACTATCCGCAAATAAGGTTCGAATAGTATGGAGTCGTAGACGTCCTGATCTGAATTTCTTTGAATTTTAAGTGATCGCACTATTCTTTCCTTCATGGGTTTAGAGACGTGGTTACAGTGACAGAAAAAAGAAATGCTTTCTGAAACCTAAGCAACCACTATTTAGAGCATTCAGCATTGGCATCGAATATTATAATTCTGATTTCCAGCTGCTTTCATTTTCTTATGATGAAAATGATCTCTAGTTCCAGGGAATATATTTCCCTGCTACTTAATTGTTTGCATTTCCAATCAAAATATGTTTCAATTAAAAGGTTTTCTAGGCAAACAGATATTCTCTTAAGAGAAAAAACCATTCAGTTCAAATTGATTTATAAAATCAATTAATCAGTTCTTTCAATTAAACATTTTGGGCTTATTCGAAATAAATAGAATCATGAAAATGAAAAGCACACTTTTCTTACAGCCTTCGTAAACTCAATTTATAATATATGAAAATATAAACATCTCCTTCCTTTTCCCTGCTAAAACAAAAACTATTTTTAAATATTTACTCAGACATATCCTCCAAAAAAAAGGAAGAATCCTTTTGAGAATGATTGACGTTGTACAAAATTATTTTGTGATTAATGTCTTGATATTAAATAAATTACAAAAAACTTACGCATTTATTACTCATGTCAAGCCAAAAATTATGTTTTACCTCAAGAGTATTTGATTTGAAATACACTGTAGTTAAGTGAAAAATATTTTTAACATTAAAATTGTGTTTTTTGCCGCTGCCTTAAAATCTTAGCCAAGTAAAAACGGCAGCAAAAGCTTCTTTTAATGAATTCACGAGTATATAAATTTTTGGTTTTAATTAAATTCAATTTACAAAGATAAGTTTTTCTAACATGTGACAAGCATATACGAGTACGGAAGCACAAGCACATGCACTACCTTTGCCTTCTACAACAACTAAACACTAACAGTTTTACCCGTTTAGAAAAACTCTTAGTTGAGAGGCAAGACCTAAAATTGTTTTCCAAAAATATTTCATAGCAAAACAGAAAAAAACCCTTTCACCCTCGTAGACATCATTAGAATTTTAGAAAAAGGATGCGGCAAAATTAGATACACTTTTTACCGTAAAGTAGCTGTTGTTGTCACGAAAGCAAAAAAAAAAAAGAAAAACAGACTGTTTCTTTTTCCGTCCTAAAACACTAGATATTCCAGAAGATGTGTATATGTGTGTGTGTGTGCGCTGTATGTGAGTGTGTGGTTGGATTGTTTTCTTGTGTCATGTGTGAGAGTAAATGATATAAAAACAGTTTTCCATCAAATTTTAATTAATTATTTAGTACATAGAAAATTTTTCAGTATTCAAAAAAAGGAAACAACTTTGCTGTCTTGGAAATGTACGAACGAAACTTCTTTCCCTCTTCTTGATGTATTTTTAATTAATTAGATATTATTTGATTTTGAAAAATATGAGGTTGTTTTCAAGAGCTTTAAAAAACAGTGGGTATAAGAAAAAAGTTCTTTCAAGAAAATTGAGTGTTTATTTTTAAATCAGCCACACATGAAGACAAATTATATTTGAGAAAATAATGCATGCTGTTACCACGTTCTAAAGGATCTTTTCATATCCGGATGTCAGCAAATTATAGTCCTCTGTGAACATTTAAAATTAAAAATAAAGTCTTAATTATTTAATAAAAATAAACCGGAAAATAGTTTCAGGTAGTGGATTAATTAAAGAACAACTAGGAAAATAGCAGCCTATTGAGAAAGCAGAGAAGAATATCACAAAAGCTCTTATGGAAATTAGGGAGCACTCAGGCATCACATTAAATTGGCAGCATTGACATGCTATCATAATGGTGATCTTGCAAAGAGGGAAACCTTTTTTAGAGATGCATGTTCTCTGGTTTTCATATTTCTCCTTGTAGAGATGCCTTGACGTTTGCTCTCTTCAACATGTCAAGGCAACAGTGAGAATCTTTTAGCCTCGTCTCAGCACAATCTGATCGGTCATTGCATTTCTAACAACTACCCCAAACAATCGGGTATCTCGTATTTCCAATAGCATAATAATTTCATTAATGAATAAAGTTTCGAGGATGTCCTCCAGTATTATTTTCGAGATTTCTGAAGACTGACTCCAAGTCTTGAGTTTCTTTATTAATCGTAACATTTTTCTCGGTCGTTGAATTGCTTTTATTTTCCACTTACGCTTCTTCTCCTCTAGATTTTTTTACATATACATGGATCAGAAAGTGTAAATTTTTATTGGAACCAGATTTACTGTAGTCATTTTCTTTCGTTCTCAATAACAACTTGCTAACCCAACACTAGATGCCACTATACACTGACAGAAATTCTCTGCAGAAAACAAAAAGAAACTCTTCGGTTAAATAGGTCAACTCTATGCAACCCGGGGAAAACAGTTGGTAATAATATATTATTCAGAGCCTGCCAAGAATACCTTGATATGCTTCAGCATTACTCGGTTCAATGTGCAGCGTTCAGATTTATCAGATTGCTAATATTTTATTTGGGAAATGTAACATATATTTTAGGGACTCACATGAATTGAATCCAAATCGGTTAATGCATTCGTGGGATACCATGAATGAAAAAATTCAAAAAAAGTGATTTGGTTGGAAAAAGTCTGAAATTATATATCTGGTCAGTTATTGCTCCCGATTTGTTTAAAGTAACTGAAACTACATCAATCACCGCTTATCATGTGTGAATCGGTTGTTTAAAAATTAAAATAAAAGTGTTTTAGTTCGAAGAGCCCAAAAGCATAGAGTAGGACAGGACCTGAGAATTTTATTGTTCTGAAAATTAGCGGGATTCTTAAAAGTGCGCTTTAGGGTCAACTGTTTTCTATAGGAAAGTACTCATATGCAGTGCCTTAAGCCGGAGCTAGAGAGAAGGGAATGGTGTTGACTGGAACGATGAAGGACAGAATAGGAAATAGATAATTTATTGTAGCAATTTTTTTTACTTCGACAGTGAATTTTCGCTACGGTACTGATGAAGGGGGATGTTATATTGTGCTCTCATGTAGACGGTATCTATCCCTTTGGGTAATGCTCAGCGACGTATGGCAGATCTACATCATTGCAGATCAGAAAAAATCTATAGCATATTTATGAGTGAGCTGAGGATCTTAGGCTTCGTAGTCCCAATAGTTTTGGCTCACTTATTTAAAATTTTAAATCCCGTGATCTTAGAAGTCACAGTCTTGTAATAACTACTTCAGCCAACAACACCCTCTTTTTTCTTTAATATTCCATTGAAACTGTAATGATGGGCCACATATTATTCCTATTGCATAATTGTGCAAAACTTCTACCACCATTTAAATTAAATTAATATTCAAGAAAGCAAATCTATTTCCATTCAAATACCAAAACAATACCAACTCATACGTTCCTTTAACCTCAACAACACCTGTAACATCACTCTTCAGGCCGTACGTACACGTTGTTGTACTCAATGATGGTGATGTTAAATATATTTACACACGCATTATAATTATAAGTATTTGTTATTATTTGCACATTTTGTCAGCACTTAAGAAATATATATTTTTTCTGTCTATTGTAGTCTTTATTATTTTTGTCTGTAGAGAAAGCAGCCAAAAGAACAAGAGTCAGGAAAAAAAATATAGTAAAATAAAATGTTATAACGCAGTTGACTAGAAACGAAAAGGCATGATTCTCAAAATACTTAAGAATGAAATATGGGAAAGGGCTTTTAATATACAGAAACCAGTCAACCAGGCATTGCTAAGCCAAGTTAACATGCCACACAAATATGGGTGTCTACTAAAATCCTTAAATAGTAGTTTTTAGCTCATAAGAAGTGTTTAGCAAAAAAAAAAAAAAAAAAACCTTTTATACAATAAGTTCGTCTAACATTCTGTCTATGTCACTAACAACAACAACAACAACTTTGTCGCACTAATTTCCGTACATCACTTGTATTGTTTAACAACCCTAAAAATATTAAATAACATTAAACTGCAACGCAAATTCAAATAAACAGTCGTACTCACTCACATACGCGTTATTACAAGGATATGAATTATATCTCTTAAGAAAATTATTTTATTCCATACAAATTTAGTGTTCCTAAAACAGCTATTGAAAAATTACGAAAGCAGGATAAGGACGAACATTTTTCCTAAGCAAAATACTACAGAGTAAATACGCAACAATCACACTCTCACATTAACTTGAATGTGTGCCTGCAGGTAGGAATAGTGAGTGGCACACGCTTATTCCTTAAAGCCCTAACGCATATTTATTTTGTCATTATAGCAGCAGTATAAAAACAATGTTGGCAACAATAACAACAATAGAAATTAATTCATGTACGTAAATTCACGTATGAGTATTTAACGAATTATGCTTTTCTTTATTGTCAAGCCGAGCAATTTCGAATGACTCCTTAAATAGTTTTTATTCAAACAAAGCAAATAAGAGAAAACACTAATAACTCATTAAAATTTGCTTTTTAGCTTTAAGCTAATGCGGCTTATTAATCCTGAACTACAAAAGGATGTATGGAGATATAAAATATTTATAAAAGTTTAACTTTTTAAAAGAGAAGGAGGGAGTGTTTTCCAAGCAAGTGTATGGAACAACGCTTTAGAAGAGTTTTAATAAAAGGAAATTATGGAAAAAGAAAAACAATTTAGTTTTGTAGAGTATCAATCGAAGACGGCTAAAACCATCTGGATAAATGTATTAAAGCACAAATAAAGCATTAAACACAATAACCACAGCAGGCTGCATGAACACCGACAACAAACGCCGTTGGCTACAAACGTCGCCCCGTACTCAGCTGCTTGATTATTTTTAGAACCACACCACCAACTCAATAACCATGAGTTGTTGTTTGTAGTGGAATTCTCTTCATACGCCAGTGTAGCCGATTTTATATATGTAACACTCTTAAATAGTGTTATTCCAATAAAATATATTTAAAGTTTACAATATATGACAAGAAACTATTTCATTAGCTTGGAAACATAGTTTGTTGCTTCTTTTCGTTTAATAAAACAACATATTTTCAAGTTTCCGATAGTTGAATTTATTTATATAATACTGGCAATATTGCATCTACTCATTGTCGCTCACCAAAATAGAAATTAGTTTAATTTGAATATAAAGACAAAAACAGCATGGACAACAACCAGTAGCCGTGTTGCCTGTAGTAGTAAAAATAATTATTCGTACATACGCACATGTAGTCTGCTGTCGTTATTGTGTTTAGTGCTTAAGGATTTTAGGACGTGAATATATGCGATGGAAAGTGAGTCGTCTCGCTAACCTTTTTGGGGTTTCCATGGATTGAACTGTGATTTATGGGAACTATAGAGGGCCTGCTTTTTTAAGGGTTACTGGATTGGTAACCTTCTCTGAGCATTTATTTTCCAGCTGCCAGCTGGAGTCAGCCTTCAGGTTATGTCTACTTTTTCAAAGCATTGCGTCGACGTCTGTGCAAAGGAGGATATTGTGCTGATAGCAGAGATGAAGCAAAGCGAAATGAGCGAATTTTAATTATCGCTTACATAGAAGTCATCCCCTGACTGCTAGTCTAATAAAAAAATGATAATAATAGTAATAAAAAAAATATCCTGTCAACATCTCGAATCGAGCATGAAAAGAGTTCAAAACACGTGCAATTTTCTTGACCCTCCTAAATTTGATAGAGTTCCAGAATTATAACAACGAAAAGTTACTAAAAGTCACAGTGTATGATAGAGAACTTCGTTATTTTATGGAGTCCTTAAGAACTTGTTAAAATAACTTTTGCCTCTTTTTCTCAAATACTCGTGATTGACTCAAAAGTAGTGCCTCCGGTTAGAGTTTCCTTTAAGTCCGTTTAAAAAAAATTATAAGAACTCCGTGTAGCAAAAGAAGTCTCGCTGAAAGTAAATTAAATTGTCCAAAAATCGATATCGCATAAAATATTTCAGAACAAGTTCTTAGTCTGAACACAGAAAGTTGAAGACGTTAAAAATAAAACTGTTAAAGTATCACTGAAATTGTGGCAACAAGTTGTGATCTCAATCTATAAATAAATTCCGATACCCAAAGTTTTCAGAAACCACCTTTTAAGATAAAAAGAATAGGATAAGTATTATTTATCTTCTACCTGCCCTAAGAGTCCTTAATATTTTAATACCATTAATTGTAAACTCAATGCAACAAGAAGTTAAGCACAAGTTTACGCCAATTGAGTTTTTCGTATAAAAAAGAAATCCAAACTGAATATGAAATAAAATAAATAGTTGGAAAAGAATACTTTTTGGAGAACCACTTACCACGATTTAAACTGCCCGGCGAATATGTTGGCTGAGGTACTAAATTAGAAGTCGTAGACACTTGAGACTCCGTCGATGATACGTGGGCCGAAACGGACGTTTCACGATTAATGTCTTGCATAACGGAAGCAGCACGGCTGCCCACACCCGCTGGCTGTAAAGTTGTATAATGCTTGCCATCCTCATGGGCCTTTGTAATCGAAGTGTTGATTTCAGATTTTAAAGGATTTTTGTCCTCATAAGAAGTGCGTGTTGGTACGAGACTACCACCAGCTGGCGCTGTGTTAGCAACTGTGGCATTTGGCAGTGATGATGGCAAAGGATAACTCAAATAACCTGCATTGGATTCAACTGTGCCATAAGGGGATGGATAGGGCGAGGAGGAATAGCCAATAGCACCGTTGCGTTTCACTTCCAAAGGCGGCTTAAAGGCCGATGCCTGTATGAAAGCACTTTTCTTGCCCTCATCATAGGCCGGGGTCTTGTCCGGGATATTCAAACGGGCCTGATCATTTTCCTTTTGTCTGTGAAAACGTAAAAGGTCAAGTGGACTATAAGTGTTCGTGTCTTCGTTTAATAGTTTTGCAAAGTTTTCATACTTTTGTTTTTCCTCAAAGAGATTTTGAAAAGGCGGCGGATTTTCATCTTGTTCGGTTAGACGGTACGGGTTAGTGCGTGCCTCTGGCCAAGAGCCCGATAAACTTTTTAAGGCCGCCTGCGTCTCTCTAATTAATGTCTCATCGTCTTGATCGTCGCTAGAAGTTTTGCTGAAATCTGTGTTGGAGTTAATGGAACGTTTTTTCTGCGGCAAAGATAATTTGTCGTCAGGCTTAAAGCTGTTATTGGTGGTAATATTATTGTTGTTGTTGTTATTATTGTTGCCTTCATCATCACGTGAGCTACGCTTTTTACGCTTAACAGCTGTTTCGTATTCTGTGTCAACTTTGCTATTGTTGTTGTTGTTATTGTTATTTTCAACAATTGTCGCCGTTTCCTTGGTTAAGGGTCGTTTCAATAATGCCATTTTTCTGTTAAACTGTTTGTTATTTCGATTCAATGGGGTTGGGGATAGGAATTTTGTTGGAATGAATGATAAGGAAAATGTGTTGCTGATGACTTGCTTAACAATTGGGGTTTTTGCTAATTTTTTTTTCTAATCTTTGATGTGTGCATGTGTTCATTGTGGTGATTTTAGAGCGAAGGAGTAAAAGAAGAAATTCATAGTTTTATATGCATATAAAAGTGTTTGGGTTTTGCAGCAATTTTACATTAAACATTTAAAACTAAAAAGTAATTTTTGGTTAGTTAAGGTACGTTAGCAGAAAAATTAATAATAAAATATGTAAATCAAATGAAAAACAAAAATTAATTGTAGTCGAATTTATATAATTATTTTCATTGTGATGATTCTTTTTATTTTATACATCAAAATCTCAAGGTGATTGTTGTCATATTTGCAAGAAAAGCGTGGTTATGCTTTTGTGACGCATAAGTGAAGTAAAACAGTTTCATAAATATCTGAGTCAGTGGTGTTGAATCGAACACGATTGGAAACTTTTTTGAGACAAATTATTTCTTTACTTCCGTTGTTTCAATTAGAAAAACTTTTATAAAATAAACTGGTGAATAAAAATTTTTAATAGTTATTTGTCTATATGGGCGCTATTTGGCAGAAGTCTGCCCAAATTTAATATATAAATCATACGTTGTCAAATGGCGGAAATCTTTGTTCCATTCCCGAGCCTTGGGAGAATTCGCAGTAGGCGACTTTTCCTAAATAATTTAAAAACTATTAGAAATGAAACATCAGATTTAATTATTTAATATCAGCAACATGAGTTTATATACACTGCAATGAGAACCCGCTGTAAAAAGCATTAGAAAAGATCCAGACATGCGCTGCTTCCTGATCGAAATCTTGAGATCTTCCTTCTATATTTTCACTTCAAGTATTTACTTTTTATTTATATTGAAATTTCGATCGATATCGAATGCGATAATTTGGCACCAGACATAAGCCCAACTCGTTTAACGCATTGCGTCTGCAGTAGATTTGTTGGTTATGTTATGGAACTGTTTTAAATAAAGTGACGGCGAACGAGCTGGCCAATACCGACCATCTCATTGGCTCTCCGCTTTACCGCAGGGGACCTTTGAATGCCAACCTTGCCTAGATTCTAATAGGGGCAAAAATATTGTGGAACTCACAAGAATGCGTTTACGTAGTCTAGTGGACAGACTAACTGGCCTTTCCTTGCAATGGTTAAGGTGCCAGTTGAGCATTTTGCCTCTGTCCTCCTCAGTGCGACCGTGGTCTTCAATTCCTAAACAAAATATCATTCAAAAGTACGTCAGAGCTATCAGAAATGATTAACAGACAGTGTCTGATTCCTCTCAGGAATCAGTGTCTACACACAACACGTCCTTCCTTCCACTTTAAATAACTTCTTTTTGTTCAGTTTGTTGCCTGTTATTATCTTTCATTTACATATTCTCTTTTCAAACAGTTATCACAGTGAATTCATATGCTCCCCTATTCTGAAAGACGACATCGACTACAAATATGTAAAACAGTACAAAATTGTCACTCGCCTACACTTTGCCGATAATAATTGACTCTCATCTATAAAAAGATATTCCAAAGAAGCCAATCGAATCCTAAACTTGTGATCCGGAAGTAGTGAAATTCTGGATTCTTCCGAACGGTTGTCATTGTCACCATTTCACTGAGTCGGAAGCCATATTCCAGATGTCAATTAACTCTAATTTTCGTATAACATTTCTAATAGATGCTTAAATTAATTAGAACAGAAATGGCTTCTAATTGGCAATTTCCTATAAATTTATATAACTCGGGGAATACCAAGAAATTGTCAATAGTAAATAATTCTTGTCGACAAGAGACAACTTTCTGCTGTCTTGTTGACGTGACTTAGAAGTCATTATCCAGGATAGGGGGACTGTTGTGGACAAGTGGGCTACATTTCTTTAATTTTTTTCTGCCTGGAGCAGCAACCTGCCACCCTAATCTTAACTTCAATGAGCCCTAAAAACAGTTCAAGTAACCGAGATATACAAATTGTCGAGTTTCAGTTTGCGAGTATGAGGAGTCGACGGTATATAAATTCATGAAGTTTCAGTTGCGCTCTGCTTCAATATTCCCCCTACTCCGATATGAGATCCTGTTTAAAAGTTAATTACGTAATTATCTTTTTTAGTAATTGAATATGTTTTTATAAAATTTTTTAAAACAATTTCAAATATGAGAGTGTCATGTAAGCGTAGACACAAACCTTTTCTGGCCAGGAATTATAGAGTTCTACAAGATCAATAGTGAGGGAGAAACAACGGCTTTTAAATATAACTTTGACCTTTTCAGTCTAGTAAATATGAAATAAATTTATGCTAGTATCCCATTTGCTTTGGGAGTGTTAACCCATGGCTCATTATTGCTTAGCAATATGCCACGGTCTTTGGGTTAATAAGAAAACTTGGTTTTCTAAAATATATTTTAACGAATAAATTCCAAACTTAAGTTTTCTCCGATATACAATATGAAACGATAACTTTAATAGGCTGTCTTATGTCTTGCAACGAGGGTTGTTACCAGATAATATGCTGGCAGCCTACAAACAGTAAAAGGCAAACCAGGAACGTGCCAACTAACATTTCTTTTTATAGAATTTCAAAAATTAAGTGTGATTTACTACATATTCAAAGAGATTCTCGCGTTGTCCAAGTTTATAAAAAATCTAAATGATTATCCAGGCACCACTGCGATAACAAACTTTTCTGTTTGTCACTCTGGTTTATAATTCTTTTTTCTTTTTTTTTTATGGAAGACTGAAAAAAGTTCATAAATAATTAAAAGAAAATTAAAATAAAAAAATTTATGAAAAGTTTTCTTAATTTCTCGACACTGCAAGACTTAATAAAAATATTTTTTTATAAAAATAAATAAATAGATAAATTTTTAATAATATTTGGTAAAAGTATTCTTGTTGCATTGAATTTTTCGTTAGTTTTATTAGTTTCTTCAGACTAAAAAAGTTAAGTTTTAATATTTCAAATGAAAAAGTTAAACGGAAAAATTTATGTTTAATAAATAAGTCCATTAATTACCTATTTTGTTTTAATTATTTTGTTCGATAGACTTTGAAAATTTGTCATTGTTTTTATTTTGAATTTGTTGGCAATTTAGTTTGCATGTGCCAGAACAACAAGTTTAAAACTCGCGTCTAAAAACTTTTTGCATTCTCGCAAAACTTTTAGTAAAAGTTTTTATAATTTTTGTTGGTTGGTTTGTTACCGTAACTTTCTTAGACTTTGGCAATAAAGTTTAAGTTGCTGTTATTAGTGGGTTAAAAAATTAATTTATTAACTTGTTTGGTAGTTTGTTTTAAACTTGAAATTTCGTTTTAACTTTTTTCACAACATATTTTTTTCACACTCTTTATTTATATGAAGCACTGAAAGTATTTTATAATTTATTTTTTGTTCGAAAACGAGCTTTAGTTTTATAACTTTATTATAGACTTTTTAAAAACACAAAACTTTAGTTATTTTTTTTTTTTTTACTTCAGAAGAAATTTTATCCGAAACTGTTTTACTTTTTATGCTTAAAGTTGCATTTGCCAAGTTCGTGGATTGTTTGTAACTGACTGCGTTAAAGTAGTGCATGTGTTAACCAGGCTAAAAGCCCTCAGACTCGAATAAACTCAGTTCTCGTTAAAATACTTTTAGATAGATTTCAGTATTTTGCCTCGGTATTGAGTCTTGTTTATGTTTATTTATTGCATTTCAAAAATTTCATGTACTCTTTTTTTTTTAACCGTTCGTAGTTGTTATTATTGCAATTGAAGTTTCTTTCTTTATGGCCGAAACGGTAAAAATGTTAATACATAAAAAACTAGTTATGGTCTGTATATTTTTTATTTATTTTTTATTTGCGTTGTTGTTGTTGTTGTAGTTTTCCTTTTGGGCCACTGTAAATGAGAGTGTGTGAAAGATTTGGAGGAAACGTGTATAAAGCGCGCGGCGTCTCTACCTGTTCTAAGTTCACAACTTACTGGCATCGATGTATACGAGCAGAGTTTTCCAAAGTTGTCGAACTTTTTGTTTTCTATGAAACGCACACACACTTGCACTCAGTTTCACTGGTATTGACTAGAATATTTGAATGTTACGCGTTATAGTGTCCTGCGCTTCTCTGCCACAATATTAACGTTGTTGTTGAACATAAAACGTTAAACTAAACAGGAGTAAACGAAAACAGTAACAATCATGCTCTAGACGTTTTAAGCCATAAAAGACGTTGGCAGCTGTACTGAAATCATTTAAATGTGTGAGTGTAAAGTGGTGGCTCATTTTTTCGGAGTATCCAACACCCACATAACAAAGGACAACAACAAATTTCAGTTAAGTTCAGGGGGTTTGTATAACAGTTTGTTTACCAATTCTGTTATATGAACAGCGCCTGCGCATTAATTTTATTTGTTAACAACTGAACTAATTTTCGGACTGAAAGCTATAAAAATTCCTTCAGAGCACGTGTTTGCTATCATTTCCCCTGCTTATTCCAAATGATAGTTTGGTTACCACCTACACCCTTCACCCTCCTTAACAAAACCTTTGCTAGGGATACTAATTTTTTTCCTTTTTCCCAAAAACCTTGTTTCACAATTAAGAAATCCTTAACACATCCTGGCCAATTTCATTGCTATTTTCGCTTTGTTTAAATTATCCTTTTACCAGCAAATAGGTTTAGTGAGCTGCTGCTGGCTTTTTACATATTAAAAATTTAAAAACTTTTTTTTATATCCTTTTACTAAAGTTCTGGTTATATAGTGGAATTTATATAATAATAATGATCATCATCATCATCATCATCACCGCCAGCTTTGTTTGCCACGTCTAGTTGTTGTTACTTTTTTTGAACGCTTAAAACATTAGCATTTGTAATTTCTTTGTGTCAACAAGCAGCCGAATTGTGTACTTTCATCACGCCAAAAATTTTCAAATATAAAATTATTAAATCCAACAATATCCTTGCAGCGCTACAGCGCTTTCCATTGTGGCCATTCATCAAGCAAAACTAGAGATAATTTTAATCCGCCGCTTGTTTGCTCTAATCAGTACAAAACGTTTCATATGTGACGCGTATGTAAAATAGTTTTTCCTCTTACGGTCAACTCTTAATTTGGAAATAACTGCTCTTCTTAGATCGTGCTAACGTTTGTTTGTGTAAATGGTTTGTGGTGTGTGTTAACAAGTTTTAGAGAAGAGTGCCATCAGCCGAGTGTTCTGACAAAAATAAATAAATCTAAGATGTTTTCATAATTGTTGGAAGGTGTTTAACACGAAAATAAATATTTTTATATATTCAAATCAAAAATTGTGCAGTTTTATTTCCTGAAATTGTCTGTATTAAGGAGTTATAAGAAACCATTGAATGCTAAAGAAGTGGCTTTTTAATTTTACTGTCCGTCTTATTTGGGGAAGTGTTTAACAATTTTATAAGTAAAATAAAAAATTCGAATGTTTTTTTTTCCTTTAAATAAATTAAATATTTCCAAGTAATTTATTAACAATATTTTTTTAAATACATAATGTAGATTTTAATTGAATATGGAAAAAGTCTATTAACTCGTGTTGTACTGCTGGCTGTTGGTAGATAGATGAAATTGTGTGCCATTAAGAAATGTTGGAGCAAAGAAAGCAAATATTGCTCGACTTTATATTTTTAATTCGTTTAATATCTAACATTTAACTAACTGGAGTTAAAACAAAATTTAACTCCATATTGACTAATTCGGACTGCTTGGGAATTCTCAAATGGCATCTTATAAGTTTTACTACTATAGAAAAATTAATATTTTTATTTGAAATAATTAAAATACCTAAATTAAGATCAATATAAGAAAGAAAAAATTAACAAGCGGAAAAATGTGAGAAAAGAAATCATTGGAAAACTATAAAATCAGATTTTCATAAACAAGTTTGTCTATATATTTATTAACTTCCCGCTGGCAAAATTGAATAAAATCAGAATGTTTAAAAAAAAAATCGTTTTGAGATCCTTGGAAAGTTTCCTGACTAATTTTGAGCAGCCGTCACTATGTCTGAATGTATGTGTGTGTATTTGTGTGAGTGAAAGTATGTGACCCGTTTAGAATTTTTTAACGGCCAAACCGAACTAAACCGGTAGCGTTCTCGAACAGAAAGTTTTGAAGATATAAAAAAAAACTAAAAAAATAATTTAAAAAAAAAAACAATTTTCAAAATGGTTTTCTTAGAATCACTTTCAAACGAATTTGTTACACGGTCTTGTGAACATATAAAAAATAACGTCGATGACCGCAAACCCGGTCAAATTCGGTTAATCCTTTCGTGATATAAAAACGAAAAAATTCCAAAAAAATTTATTTCATTGAAAAACTCCCAAATTATATATCTGAACAATTAACGTTCTCGATTGCTTTCAAGTTGTACTCGTTTGAATCGGTTGATTTAAAAATTAAAATTGTAGTGTTTCAGCTAGAAGAGCTCAAAAGCATAGAATAGCGCAAGAACCAGTTTGCGATAGCGAGAAGTTATTGGAATAGTTCTAAGATTAAGCCATTTTTAATATATTTTCTTCTAACGTTGCGGCAAACGTGTGGGCAAGAATTAATAGATCTTTGAAATTTTTATTTATGATGAGACAAAGTCTCTTGTTTATTTGCTTATTTATTAAACGTCACAAATACAACGAGCAACTCTTACAATTGTAAAGAAATAGCAACAATAGTTGACAATAGTGAACTGCCAGAACGAATCCTTATAATATCACAAGGATAATACCGGATTGCAATACTCAAAGCTCAAGGAGCTGTACCCCAATGTGGAAGTCATATGCTCCCAAGAGGTGATATAATGAAATAAAACAAATACAATCACAAATCACATCATAACTAAATTAATAGAAAATAGTGAAAAAAGTCCTTCACTTGTTGTAGAGCACCAGAAAATAATCTAAAGAAAGGATAACAAGACTTGGACCTTGATTGTTGATTTGTTGGAAATTATTCTAAATAGTTTCCTGTTGGATGTCAAAAACAAAAATCCAAATACAATACCAGAGCCGGAAAATTTATTTTCTTTTTGATTTACAAAAGAATAAAGTCAAATATAATGTTGGTATTTTCGTTTATTTATTTATTCTTCTTTGTACTACGAGAAGAATTAAATTTGCATGAAGCACGTTTGAAGGGTTGGACAATTGATATGTTTTCTTTTTTGGTATATAAAAGTTACAGCCGACTTAAGCACTTTTTCTTGTTTTTAATTCAATATCTCAAAAACTAATTTTTTTTTTAATATTAAGTCTTTCCGGTAGGAACCGCAGAGATTTTCTCTGAGCAGCCCAAAAGCAAGTTTAAAAACATGAAGTTTGGACAAAAAGCATATCGCAGCTGATTTGCCAATTGATAAGAGTTTTATTCAAGATTTTCTGTTGGTTTTTAAAATACACAATCAGCAGTCCGTCAGGACGCTTTCTAAGCTTTAATCACAAAAATGTAAACTAAATTACTAGTGGAGATGTGAAAGCCGATACTATAGGGACAGTCTGGAAACTGCTTGTTAAGAATAATTTCAGAAAAAATAAAATTTTTATATATCAGAAGAAAAAGCCACATCCCTTGTTTGGATTTTTTTAATTTTTCCAAAAGCATTCTATAACAAATAGTAATCATTAACTGCTTTTGCTGACATCCTACTTCTTTTTTATACGATTCGTAAAAAAGAAATCTCTTAGAATAAAGTGATAAGTCATTGTATTAAAAGCAAATAATACTCTTAATTTACTTCTTGCGAGTCGCTGTTTAAACAAGTTGACTATGACGTGCATGTGTGAAAGGAAAAATAATTAAAATAATTAAAATACTGAAAGCGAAATGTTACGATGAGATGGGTGACATCTCATGCAGCATCAGAATACCGAAGTAGGAAAAAAGCTTGTGTGTGTGTGCGTGTGTTATATGAAACTAATGGGAAAAACATTAACTAAAGACTTACAGAAAAGTATTACCACAAAAGCCAAACTTTTACCTTAAAAACGAGTTTTTAAGAAATAAATATCCTAAGGATACATCAAGGATCTTTGCAAATGTTATTTGGCAACAGAAAAAAAAACAAACCCACGGCATGTGAATGTGTAACAAAAAACCTCCATCAGTAAATCAACATTTTCTTTTTTAATTTTCTTTAAAATAATAAGAAATCTTTCATTAAATGAAATAAAAAGAAAACTCGTGTCAACTTCTCTACACACTTCACTGATGTTTTATGCCATTAATGGCATTAATGATGTCGAACGTATAAACGAGTTGGTACTTCCTCGGTTTTGAACACAAAATAAATTATATAATGGGATACATGATATGAAGAATTGAAAACGTGCTATTCGTTATATTATCTTCCGAAAAGAAGAGAATTGATGAGAGAATTTAGAAAAGCTTCCAAATATCTTCGTTTTGATTCATAAAAATAGTATTTATTTTAAAAGAGCTGCTCGCAATTTACAGTCTTTTTTCGGACACTTCTAAGGCCTACAGGATGAGCCTAATAGGCCCAGTGTAATATCTGGAGAATTTCATCCCATACACTTCTTCTAAACTGTGTTACTCTGAATCATACGGGTCAGCAAGTACTTTTTATAAGCCCAGTGGTACCGTCCTTACGCATGCTCCTATTTCTATTATGTCCAGGGTCTGGTATTTTCGGCCAACGAAATGCCGCTTCTTTAGGTGAAAACTTCTTAATCATGACTCTTAATTACAATTGTCAAATTGAAAATTATTTAACAACCTCTCAGAATTGGGTAAAAGTTTAAGAACGACATCTTGATTGGCAATTACACAGAAGCCAAATTTTATTAAGAAAGTAATTAATTTATTAATATATTAACCTTTCCAATAACTTTCACTCAGGGCATTAAATAAAAACAGTTCTGAATTCTTTATAACCCGTTAATAAAAAGAGATGAGATTTCAAATTAATAATCAGCAACCCAGTGAAAACGAGTGGAATGGAAATAGAGTTTTGGAGAACTACTCTTTCTTTGCTTGCAAGGTTTCGATTAATTTATATATTCGACTCATCAGGAAGCGGTTATAAACAACATTTAGATAATTGATTAAGCAGTGATTTTATTTACACCAAGTTGTTTTATAAAAAATATTTACAAATAAAATAAAACTTATTTTTATTTGGAGAAATATAAATGATTTATAAGACGTTAATGAGAGACTGATAAAAAATAAATTGTTCTTATAACTCTTTAACTTTAATTATGTGCTGATTCTTTTTTCCCAAAATTTTACTAAAAAATTCAAGGTGATCAATTGAGGGGTTTTAGCTAGTTTCTGTGCGCATCTAACTGCGGCTAATGCAAGTCATCAGGGAATCTTTTCGCAACATTCCTAAAGATATTTATCGCAAACTTCCACTTTAATGAGTGAGAAGTTATAACAATAACTCACTGATCACTTTTCTTTTTTATTTTCTTACTTTTTTGTTCTAAAATTGGTAGGCTTTTTTCCGCTTCAAATTAAAGTTGTAAGAGAAATCAAGAACAATAACAACTAATAATTGTTTTAATCTAAAAATAATTTAATATTCTTATATATGTATTTAAGCTATTTGTCAGAAGTCTGCACTTGATTTAATGTATAAAAATGACGTTTTCAGGTTATGGGGAAATGTATGTTGCGTCCTCTAAAATTATTAGGAAAGACAAAATCTGATTCTATTAACCTCAGCATCATGATTTCGGCTTCAATGAAAAGATACATTTCTGCAATCCGTTGTAAAAAGCATTAGGAAAGTTTCAGATTTGCACTGCTACCGGATCATAAGATATTGCTATTGACTTCTTTGAAAGTTCTTTCCTCGTTGCGAAGAAGTGTAAATTTGGATCTTTTGTTATGTCCTTTACAACGGGTTGTCACTGGAGAACGTTCTCTCCTTCTGGTCACCTGTTCAGTGAATGTGAAGTCATGTGTCTGATGTTAGTTGTACTTCTGTTTGGCGTGGCATTATTATCCCTTTTTGTAATTTAATTAGGAAAATAGCTTGCTGCGGATTCTCGGAACATGCGGGAATGGACTAGACATTTCCGTGTCATTTACCATTATAATTTGTGTGCATGAAATCAAATTCAAATTCAAATAATTATTAATAATTGAAGTGTAGCATTTTATTTGGTATAAGTCTTTCATTAAAAAATTAATTATATTTTAATAAATATAAACATTTTTTTTTATAAATAAAAGTGTAATACCATCGAAAGTTACAAACAATTACCAACTTTCTGCAAGTAAAATAACTTCATAATCAATTATCTGAATGTTGTTAATAATCAAGTATGATGTTGTGGAAGTAAAGAAAGTCTGGGTACCCACAAATTATTTCAAATATTTTTATTAAAAACATCAACAAATCTCTAAAAAGTCCCCACGAATAACACTTTATTCATATTGTTTAATATTGAAAATTTCGTTTGCTGTTTCTTAAATTCATTCTTATTGAGCTCAAAAATGTGGATAAATGCGAAGTCCTTGTAGTTTAAGATACTCCAAATGTGCATTGAGACTTAACACGCAGTCCAGTAGAACACAACACTTCAAACGTTTATCACTAATATTGTACTGGAAGATTCTTGGATTATGAATATTAGAATTATAAAAACTTTCAGTAAACGTTTTAGCTATTCTGCTTTTTAAATTACCAGCGAAGTTAGATTTTTACTTCCTCCACCTTTAAGCTGAAGGTTGCTCTATATATAAAAAAAAAATAATGATTAACAACATTTTTCCTCAGCGAAAAATTAATGGAAAACACATTCACATTGAATGTGCGACGAGAACATGCCTCCTCGCACTCCTTTTTATACCGCGAAAATTACTATCCGGCACTTGAAATATGGTACGAGAAATGATTGACGGCACATAATTAAATTAATTGAGTAATCCTTTGCAGTATCAACGCACAACATAAAGCAATTCTATTTATGCCAAATTCACAGGAACAAGTACTTGGAAGTCTTACTGTGTGACTACTTGCTGCGGATAGACTGCAAATACCAAGATGAATGAGTTAAATTTGTGTTAAGACGCATAAGGATTTACATTAAATATATTTTAAAAATAAACGGGTAAATAATAAAAAAAAAGGGTTAAGAAATGATGTTCTGTGACTACTGGCATTTTCGTAAAAACAAAACATTGTCGCATTTGGGATTACAGCGCCGAAAGTTTAAGGAGCACAGAGAAAATTTTTCAATAAACTGAACTGGATGGATGATGGTGACGATGATGATTTTACTTTTTATTCTGTGTTTGGAGTTGCGGATGATGGCTTTTTTGGTGGAGTATCAGTTGTATGTGGAAATAATAATATAAAAGGGTGGTTGGGGTGGCACAGTAAAGGTTATGTGGTTTCTTGTTGTGGTTTCTTTCATTCGCAGTGCGTTCAACCTGCTTCGCAGTCCTGTTCCTGCAGAATATTCTATCAACCACAAATAACAACAGCTTTAGCATTGAAAAGTGTCTCTTGTAAAAATCTTTGCTAAAGATTTAAACTGAAGAGTCTTAAGCGGCGCTGGCTGCTTTTGGTGTTTTAGTGTTACTACCAAACCAAAGATATCAAAATACAACAATAAGAAAACAAAGAACAACAAAAATTAAATGAAATCTTTTGTTCTTTCCGTGTTTATGTTTATGTGCAGTTGTTTTATGTCTGTGTATGCGGCGAAAATTAAAATTAGTAAAATTCTTTTTGTTGTATTGCCATTCAATTAAAGAGTTTAACGATAATAAACAAAATAAAGTTTAAGCAAGAAACCCTTATAAATTTAATGTGCCTGCAGATACTGTCGGCTTTCATCCATCGATTTCATCAAAAGTTTATAAATTTTCTTACATTTTATTTTTAAAAGTCCATATTTGGAAGAAAGTTGCAGACTAATTCATAAGTTTTTCTGTAAAATAAAAATAATATGTTGAACTGGAGGTTGAATGCATGAAGAGCAGTTCTTTCAGGTTGTTATATCGGCCTGTTAAAATTTATAAATTCATGAGTACTTTAATTTCCTAACAAGTATACCAAATAAGAAAGATTGTTTTTGAAAATTAGTCTTCCAATATTTAAAAGTCGTCTAATGTTTTATCGCTTTCAGCACAGAGCTTAATTTTTGAAGCCAAATATAAGACAGACTATTTGGACTGTATTACGTCCAGATAGTTCTTGACTATCAGTCGTCGCTTTGGTGTAATTTGGACAGTAGCGGTGTCATTGAAGCTCATATGGATGGCTTTGGTCTGAGCGAGATAGGGTTAACACCATTGGCCATACGGCGACCACAACTGTAGACTTGTTAAAATAAACATTTCCATTAGCCGCCATGGTCGTGCAACTCTATTATATCGTACAGTGTGCCGGCGTACAGTCTCTGATAAACCATGAAGAACTGGCGTCTTTGAAGCCAATATTGGCCGTGTTACTCGTGGCGTACGGCCAACAGTCATCGATATACAATTTAAAATTCTTCAATAACAGCCGTGTTATCCATTCGCTTGAAATTATTTGAATTAACATTAATGTCATATACTAATTATTCGTATGAAGAAAAAATTCTTGTATTATATTCCAGTAAGTCAAAGAAGTCGATCACATCCTAAAGTTATGATCCAAAAATAGTGCAAATCTGGAGATTTTCTATTCTTTTTTAAAATGAGTTGTTAATGCCAAAAAGCCAACCAATTAAATGTAGAATAAAAACGTAAGAAAATAAAAAAGGAAAAGTTGTCAGTGAGTTCTTGTTATAACTTCTCACTTATTAAAGTGGAAGTTTGAAATATATATCTTTACTTATTCTAAGAAATGTTGGATCAAGGTTCCCTGGTGATCTCTATTAGCCCCAGTTAGATGCGCATAGAAATTAGCTAAAACCTCTTGTTTGATCGCTTCGATTCTTTAGTAAGATTTTGGGAAAATGAATCAGTACATGATTAAAATTAAAAAGTTTTAAAAATCGGTAGTTCCCAAAAATATGTACTAATTTGAAAAACAAGAAGTTGTCTTTTTTGTCTAAATCGGAAATCATGTTCCTGATGTTGATTAAATCTTTTCTTTTTATTTAATCGAATTAAGATTAATAGGCTAATTGTTCGAAATTAATTAAAATCTCAGAAAGACATAATGATAAATATTCCAAGACACAAAGGAAAGTCAACATCAGTTTTATTCAACTTTACACAGCACAGCAGAACAGCTGTTTTCGAAAGTCGCAATACTTTCATTATCAGTGCTTATGTGTATGTTGTGTTTGTAACCACTTTTCAGGCGGCTTAGTTAAATGTGATAACAGATATCCTGGGGGGACCCAGATGGTAACAGGATAAAGGAGATCCTAACATTGAATAGGCCAGTACTACGGAAACTGGTTCATTTAATAACAGGACATACAGAGTTGAGGACTCACCAGGCACGAATGGGTATTCGTCCTCCTCCTGTCAGGAGGAGGACGAAACACTGGAGCACTACTTGTGCTACTGTCCAGCTTTTAGCCAGATCAGAAGACAGGTATTTAATCAAGGGATTATACAGGAAATGGATTTTCTTAGGGGCTCTAACTGGAGGGACTTAAGAGGATACATTGAAGAGACTAGGTTCTTAATGTAATCAAATTCTAAGGTTTTTAACGGCACGATGGGGGTCCCATAGGATGGTGGCTCCTACTTTAGAGCGCACAACAGTCCTATTGCGGCCTAGGTGTAATCCTTGAGAGGATTGGGATGACTCATGCCCCTCTTTTCAACCTAACCTAACCTATCCTACACAAATTTTATTGTGAAAAAGAATTTTATGTTCTTTTTATGCAAATTCTCTGAAGGCTCGGGGAAGCTATAGGCAGGCATTTCCGGGTCAACTGCCAATGCATGTTATATATATTAAATCTCTTAACAATAATAAATATTTTATATATAAATTTATGTTTTATAAACCTTTCATTAGAACCTTATAATTCCATTATAATTTGTAATTTTTATGCTGCATTTCGTTTTAGTAAAACATCTCGCGGTAGATGTCTATGAGAGCCCCGCTGGTATTATATTTCATAAAAATAGTGGTAAAGCATTCACTATTTCAGCGAAAGTTACATCATGATTTCGGATATATTTGAACCATTTGACAGAGTTTCTTCTCTCAATTTAGGTCTGCTTTTCTCAGCCATGGAATTCACAGTTTCAATCTAAAATATTAAAAATTAAATAAGACCTTCTTACCTTCCTACAGAGAGAACTCTGCTTTCGAATCATGTGAACAACAATTGATTTGCAATTATTTAAATAAATATCAAACATTTAAGTTTTCACTTATTCAATATAAATCCTTTAACATCAAGACCACTTATTTCCCTTTCATCATATATCTTAACCTTTAAAGCAGATAATCCTGAAAAATCCTTTTAAGTAAAAACGAATCCAATATTAAATCTTAGTAATTAAATTCATTTATTCTTATCGGCTAAAGTGCGCCAAAGTGTTTAAATTAAAACAAAAATATATAAAAACTTAAAAAGAAGTAAAAAGCATTTGCTCGTTTTGCAGTCTTCCGCAAACATTTTTGAAAAATGAGCTAAAACCAACTTAAAATGTAGAACCATTAAAACGCTATTCTTGGTTTTTTTTTGCATTAGCAAGAAATATATGCTGCATCCTTAAATAGATTTTAGCAGCAGAAATGCTAGAGAGATACAAAGAGCCACCAAAAATCCTTTCACACTGCTGAACATAATCTGTGCCATCAACAACCGCAAAAACAAAATCCTTTTACTTATTAATTTTTTCTTTTCTGCCATTCTTAGAAATGCTGTCTTCTTTTGCCAAATGCTAAATACAATTCCTTCCATCGATAGGAAGGAGTTTGATGCAGTTTTTATACTTCGTTCTTTTCTTATACCAGGACGAGATATTTTAACAAGACCTCTTTAGGATAAGTAAAAGATATTGTCAAAGAGAAAGCAAGAGCAAAACATAACTTAAATACAAAATAGATAACAAAAACCAGAGAAAAAAATAAAATAAGGAAAAACAATTCCAGAAAAGAAATCACAGCTGGAGTCTGTGCTTTGCCAGGGCTAAAGATGATGGTGGAAGTTCTTTAAGAAAAATATTCCACCTCATGATACATTTTGTATTTCGTTGGCTTTCGTTCTTCCTGATTCTTTTATTTTTTTTTTTTTTTTTGCAACCGAAATGAATTTAATGCGTTATCTTCTTTAGATTTGTATTGGTAAACTATAAGTTAAAATAACCCAGCAAAAATGTTAATCATGAATTATTTTCCATCGTTCCACGAACGTTAAATTTGGTACGCCGCAACTAAATCGGTTTTCATTAAACAAATATACAATCTTAGAATTTTTGTGTTTTAAATCTGTTTTGTCGATATAACGTTTTTCCCCAGGAAGTCTTAATAAATATTCGAAGGATTGAAGAAAAAATCAACAGAAATTTATATGGAATGACGACATTAATTTTACGTTGATTAAACTTACATCGAATTTGTTCCTAAGAATAAAGATAATTTATCGAATGTGAGTGTTCAATAAAAGTCTAATGCCAAACTGTATCATCAGGAATTCAAAGAACTCGTTCTTAGGATTAGTCAGAATCGCCTTTTAAGACCTCAAAACGTGAAGATCTGATGAGAATATGATTTGTAAAAAGAGTAACTTTTCAATCTTTGAAAGTCTTAAATTTTTCGTGCGGAAAGTTAGAGTTTTCTTGTTAAAGTTGTGTCATATTGATGACAATTTCATAATATAGCCAAATTTGCCAGATTTCTTCAGTCTATTTTTTCAAAAAGCATTCCAAACAAAATAGGTTATGAATTTTCAAGGAAATATTTGGGACTACAAAATATAAAAATTATTCTATTTCGACATATTAAACATATCGTTTTTCTTCCTTCTTAAGGATTTTGTTCTGTGTTTCCATCAAAACCATTTACAAAGTGATACAAGTTCCTGCACATCAGCCTATTCAAAGTTTCGAAAGAAAAATTTTCATCAAAGAAAAAAAATATAGAACAACTTCCAAAGATCTTTAAGCAGCAGTTAAAAAAGTTCCACCAAAAAAATTCTACACGTTTTTTTATTAGTTAGATATTCAAACATTTTACGGCCTTAAGCATTCTCTTGAATATGACGTAAGAAATCTATTTCTCTATCAGCAGGTTTTTGAGATAATGAAAAACTAAACTGATCATGTTCGGCGAAATTATGAAATCTTGAAAATGACACAAATTTACAAATAAATTTTAATATAGTACATATTTTTATGAATTAGCGTTTATTAAACCTCTTTAATCTTAACTGTGTGGTGATTCTTTTTTATCCAAAATCTTACTAAAAAAATCGTAAGGGAATAAAAAAGCAAAAGTGATCAGTGATCAGTGAGTTTTTTTATGAATTTGATATTTTTTTTAGGCTTCTCACTCATTAAAGTGAGAGTTTGAAATATATATCTTTAGTTATTCTAAGAAATGCTGGGTAAAGGTTCCCTGATGATCTGCATTAGCCCCATAGCGCATAGAAACTAGCTAAACCTCTCAATAGATCACTTTGAATTTTTTTAGTAAGATTTTGGAAAAAAAGAATCAGTACATAATTGAAATTAAAAAGTTTTAATATATATTTTCAATAATATAACTATTTGACATACTGTCATTGTACTATTATAATATGAAATTTTTTGGTTTGTATAAGTTTGATAGCCTGCTATACTTATTATAATGTGATTTTTTGAAATCATTTGTGAATTTTTATAGTTAATTTATTAACATAATTCTCAGATGGTGTATAAAAGTCTTTTAATAATTTGAGAAGTTTAAAACTTTTCAAAACTGTGGTTAAAGTCTACTGACGATTTGGGATAAAGCGCCAATGAAATGCATATAGACATTGCTTAACCAACCAACAAATAAATTTCATATTAATATATATTTTCCGTTTTTGTAATTAAATAAAACGAAGAAGATTTTATGAAAGAGTTTCATCTAAATCAAACTACAATTTCTTACTCAGAGGATATTGAAATATCGTTACAAACAAATTTTAAGGGCGTTTGACCTCACGCTGAATATTATTAATTATGTAAACTGCTAACGGTGCAAAAATTAAAAAAAAATACTTTGTATTTAAAATATAATTGATATAAAGAATTAACACTATTCAGTAATTGTCTTTAGTTGATTTAATAAATGAAACTTAAGTTGGTCTCTGCAGAAACGTGTACTGCGTTCTGGAACCTTAAAGGAAACTGAAACCTTGCCCATATTAATATCAGAATCAGAAGTTAAAGATTTTATTAACATTCTGAGAAGCTCCTTTTTTACAAGATTATAATATTCTTATATTTTATCTCTTTAAAAAACGTTGAACACTTCAATAATGACAACATTAATTGCAAGCAAACTGAAATACGAAATTTTCTTTTTGACTGGGTTATATATGACTTGTATAATTGTATATTTGTCGTAGTTAATTCTATATACACGGATTTCCTCAAGCTTCTTTTGCGTTTTGTTTGGTACCAGTCTGCTGCCTTAAATGACTGACTACATGAATGCATTTCCACTGATTTCCGTCTGTTTTTGTAATGAGTTGATTATGTTTGTCTTTGAATTTCCGTTCATATTTTTCCTTTCTTCCTGCATTAATTTTGGTTAATTTTTTTGTCTATGTAAATCTGTATTTATTTTATAAATTCGTTTTTCTTTTTTCTTGTACATGTAAAATAGCTTTGTGACTTTAGAAATGGAAAAGAAATTTCTTGTTTAAATATTCTGTTGACACTCGCTCACGTTTGATGTGCCTTTCGAGTAAATATTCGCGGAAAGTTGGTTGTATTCATTCATCTACAGCACGGTCAGACGGTCCGCATTTTTCCATAAACCATTCAAACCAGTCTTTTTAATCCAAAATGATACAAATATAAGACAGGAACTATCAAACACATTGAACCCTATTCCCCAAGACTTCAACGGCATAGGAGTAATTGGCTGCGTAAATAGTTCTGAGAGGATTTTCGGCGATGTGCCAAACTTAACTGGTTGCATCGTACAGCTTTTCCATTAACAGCCAATATATTTATTATAGATGTGCTAAAGGATGTCTGTGGAAAAATTGGAACGTTTTTAGAAAAATCTTTCTTTGGACAAGCAGTTTGTATGAGGAAGAAACAAACATCACTGGCATTCCTCATGAATACTGGCGAAGGCTATTCGCAAGAAATACCAGAAGAGTAAAAAGTTGAATAAGATTATTTTTCTATTTCATGTCGTCGCTTCATCTGATCGTGCTTGAGAATTAAATATTTTTCGACGAAGTAACTCCCCCTTTTCCCATGTAATTATGGCATCATTGTGTTTTGTTGATTAACACTTTCTTTGTGGCAGACAAATTATCAAGAATTGCCAAAGAAGACAGCAAAATTTTATATAAAAATTTCAAGTCTGGCACAAAATTGTCAAATCTGTTGTTAAGTTAATTATAAATGACACTTTTGGAATGCCTTAAATAGCAGAAGGTATTGTGTATTATCTACACTCTGAAGTTAGTGCTGTCCAAGCTTTCATATTATTTTTATTTGTGCCCTTGGAGGCTAATATTGACGGTTATAAGTCTGCATGTTGCGCACAATACCAAAGAAATTATTTTAAGTATTTCTATTACGCATATTGAAATATATGATATTTTAAGTTGGAAATATATTATTAACTTAATATATTTTAACAGTTTTCATACACGGACGACACTTATAACATTTTTACGAAAAGTGTCCATCGTATTTACTAACACTCCCTCTGCCCCTATCATTTGGCCTTAACATTCTTACTGAAACCAAGCAAATTTTTAATACTATGGAAATCGTTCTAAATAACTTCAATTAATGACGTTGTTTCTTAAAGTCTTTTTCATATTATTAGTTATTTAATATATAACAAATATAACTTATTGCTTTGACTAATGTTATAGTAAAAAGAAAAAATAGAGCAAAATATAAATTGTTGTTTTATATAAAATTACAGCTTCAGTAAAATATAGGCTCATGTGTGTGCACATCCTGTCAGGTACAAGGGGATTATCCGATATTGTTTGGGTCTCATTTTTTTCTAAATGAAAAACTTCGATCTTGTGTTTTGATTATGTTTATTTGAACCTTTAGAATTCTATGGGTCAAGACGAGAAGATGATATCGGCCAAATGGGAGCCATCACACTTGATTTCTTGTTTTATGGCTTTTTCGAATCTTGTCCTAGAGGGCTTCCAGGGTCTGGGGCTTGTTCTTGTAAACACAGGACTTGAAAAAACTCCTCAAAAAAGACTGAAACAGATAAAGCGGACGATCTTGCGAGCCAGTGTAAATCGCCAAAACGAAAGATGACGAGCCGGGAACACCGTTCTCAGATGTCGGTTCTGGCTCGCGTAGTATGGTCCGTTGCACTGTCCTGTTGGAACCACATGTCTTCCAGTCGTAATACCTTCAATTGCGGCAAGTTGCTGGATTGTAATGAAACTTTCTGCATGTGATCATTAGTTTATCATAATTTGTTTAACAATTAACAAAATAAAATAAACGTCTCAAATTCTCCTACCCATTTGTGTAGGTGGGGTCGTAAAGTGATATGCAGTCACTTTGAGCGGGTGTAATGGCTCCTCGCATATTTTCTGTGGATTTTCGGTGCCCCAGAAGCCATAGTTTTTCTTATTTATGTACCCGCTGAGGTGAAAGTGAGCCTTATCGATCATTATGATTTCGGTCGAAGAATCGTCCACTTTGTCCTTGAGATTGACAATGGCAGCAGTTGATGTACGGACTGGACTTTTTTCGGGAACATGCGCAGTTCTTTGGCAAAAATTCGCCTTAAGAACAACCGGCTTATAGTTAGTTGCAACGCACAGCATCTGCTCGACGTTTCTGGTGACAGCTCAACATCATCGGCAACAGCAAAAAATATAGACACGACTATTCCGTGTTCTTGGGGTGTGTATCGCTCCATGGCTTTTTCACTTGTATTCCACATCTGTTTAGTTCACAAATGCAAAAACAGATTTGGCATCGGCCACCATTTGAAAAAATAAAAGTATCTTCGAATAGGGTGATTTCTTTTAACCTACCCCATATAATTTTCAAATGCTCACTTTCTTACAGCAGTTCAGGTTTTTGGATGTGTAAAATAATATTGAAAAAAACCCTAGACGAGTTGGTAGTGTTAGACCACTACCTGCTTATTCACCAACAATAATAATAAAACTGGGCGATAAAATTTACCTGGGCTAGTATTTTGGGAGAGCTTTAAGAAAGAACAACGCGTTCAGAGGGTAAAAAAGTAAAGGGAAACCCATGCCACTTCTTCGGAAAAATCCATCTTCTCCAACAGAGTGTATTCGTGAATGCCCAAACATTTTTAAATTTAAGGCTCCAAGAATCCTCAAGCAATTGAGGAGATATTATATTGCAACTACAGGGAGGAGTTTTAGAGTGGTGCAAATTTTAGTGTGTAAAAGCTGCTGTAAAAATATCACGAAAAGAGTCGTGTCGAGAATTTGAAGGATGTTTTATTCCATATAGAATGCGAAAACGATAAATCCATTATCCCTATCCCATTGACAAGGATTATTTCTACAGATAGAAGGAACAATATTTCACTTCCTTTTTCCTTTAAAACGTTTGATTTTCCTCTAGAAGGAAAAAAGTTATTAACAAAAATTATAGTTCTATATAAGGCTGGATGGCTACTGTTTGTCGAATCGACGAAACTGAATTTCGTATCGAATTTCAGGAGAGAAAAAAGATTTTATGTTGTATTTTATTGCTCTTTTTTATTATTATTATAATATATATATTTTTTTTAAATACTCAACTAAAATCAGTTTTATTTTTTAACTTTAAAAATTATTCCGCTAGAATTCTTTTTAAAAATTGTTCGTCAATTCAATGAAGATTAACCTTAATGAACAAAAATGAGGACTATCCATACTTACAATCGGTTTATTAAGCCTCAGTTTTCTTAGGAAAGAAATTGCTAAATACGATTCTGAAAATATTAAGTCACGGCCAAGTGTTGATTCAGGACTATGGAAATGAAGAAAATACACATTTCGGGATACACAAATAAATCCTTATAAAAAACGAAGTTGCTGTGATTCAGAAATATGTCAAACTGGCATTTATCATTTTCTTAATTGTCCCATTGCAAATGCCTGTAACAAAATGCAAATAAAAAATAGATCATTATGATGGCTTAAAAAAATACTATGAAACATTTGTACTAAATATATAAATACATAAAAAACGATTTTAATGAATATTAAAAAAAACAAGGAAAAAGTTACCAACAACATTATAACTTCTGTCACTTGCATGTATAACTTTAATAATCGCGTGTCAATTTCATTTCAATTGGAGTGACGAAAAAAAAAAGGAAAAAAGGACATAAAATTACAGACGGAGAAATTTATTTTTTAAGGTTGTAGCAGAACTTAAGATGAGCTCATCTATAAAATTGTGTTACTTTCAGATCATAAAACCCACTAACTTTAAACTCTACACGCTTAAAAAGAGTTGTATTAAAATGGTTTGGAAATATGATTTATAAAATATCAGATATTTTATATAGAAATAAAGCCCAACTGGTTAACCAGTCAGTTGCCATGTTACAAACGTCAGCTTACGACCAGCATATGCCGTGTTTTCTCAAGTAGCGTTAACAGATAATTGTGAACTAAAAAAATGAAAAACCGCTTTCTGTCTTTTTTCTTACTGGTTCCCACAATATAATTGCGTTATAAAATGGTAACTTTCTTTTTAGATACGAGAATTTTTTTGTTTTTACTTTCAGGACTATTTACTTTTTAGCAGTTGTTAAATTTTTTTAAACGCTAAACGAAAGTTAAAATGATGTTGATGTCCTTTTTGTACGTTTGTTTGTGTGTGTGTGTGTGTGGTCGTGTATTAATGAAACGTACTGGTGTTTTGGACAACCAGTCAACAGGCAACATTTGATGGCTAACGCGTGACACTGTTTGATTGTTAGTTAATTGAATTTAATTAGTTTTAGTTGTTTAATATCTTTTATATATGACATTTAAAAACTTCTCACGATAACATACAAAAAAGCGGTTAGCTAACGAGGGTGGATTGATAGGCAAGCAACTAAAAGACTTGAGCAAATCCATACACTTGTATGTGTGTGTGATTATTGAGGCAACATTGAATTCAACAAAATCTGTTGTTAATGTTACAAACCAAGTTAATTGAAAAAGTTCTACTTCTCTTTTACAATTTTAATAATTGAATTTTTTTTAATTTTTCTATGCTCAATTTCAATTAAATGTTTAATTGTATTGACAAAGAAATTATTCATGTTTACGAATAATAATTTTCTTTTTATTACAAACAGTTATAATTGCAAAGAAATTTAGCTGCTTATATTGCAAATATCATACAAAAAGTTTCACACATTAAATATTCAATTTAATATCAATAATTTAATTTAATATGAGAAATACACGCACAAATCCCCTACAAGTAAATTGAAAACCAACTGCACACTCTACACAACACACACTTATTCTCACAAAAGAATAAGAATAAAAGTGTTTCTTCATATTGAAATTAAAACAGGTATTGAATTGAAGAAGTACTTGTAATCTTAAGTATCGATATTTTATTTCTTTAGCCACCCATTAATTTTTCTTGGCTTTGCTGCCTCATGATTACAAACCATTCTCTTTACACCACAATCAGTTGCAGAAGCTAAAACATTTTCTTATATTTGAATGCGTTTATAAAATATTTTATACGAGTCTAAACTCCTTAATATAGTTTCCTTGTCTTTATAGCACATGAAACATTTAATTGCTTTCAATTAAAAATTTATAAACTTCACGCATCGTATGTAAATCGACAACTTGTAAAAACAAGTAGACTCTGTCAGGAAGCGGTTGGTGTTGGAATAATAAATGAAAAAAATAAAAAGTTACGTATCTCACGCACTATTTTCAGTTTAACTACTCGTTTTAAGTTGCATAATACGAGTAGTAGATTTCCACTCAGACCCATTCACCAAACAATTTCCGAGCAAGTGCAAATGATTTGTTTTATCTTGCACAAATGGAGTTCATTAAATGTTTTTATATTCCTTCTCCTATTGATTCTTTTAAAGCATTCGCTCGGTATTAATTGCAAAAATATTTACACAACAAATCGCATTACAAGTACCACCGTAACGTCGTTATCTGCAAATCTTAATGATGCGAAATACATAATTGCTTAAGTCAATATGCATTAGAAAACGCTGCAAACTGTTTTGTTTACAGCCAATAAACAATTTAGATCGCTATTGAAGATACACAAGTGCATTATTAAGTAAATTGATAATAACCATTTAAACAGAAAATTCTTATGTGGTGGGTAGGTAAAGTTGGCATAGAAGATATGGTCGGAAATTATGAAAGCGTTGTTGTCGGAATGGCCTCTTGTTAATTGATCAAATCTAAAAGTGTGTAATAATATTTTTCACAATAAACTCTTGTCAATTGCAGCTGTTAAATCATAATCAAATTATAGATAAATATGGCCGGAGGATATAGTTCCTATAAGAGAAACCCATTTAATATAATGGTATTCGTTAGGGCTTAAATTGATTAGAGACCAGCAGTATGATATCGAAATCCGGCATAAATGCACATGAATATGGAGCTGCCTGCGAAAACAGTTCTTGTGCCTCGCTCTGAAAGTTGAACAACTAAATTCAGAAAAATAGGACATGAAGAAAATAATTAAACGGTAACACGGGTATTAAAGCAAAAACGTGTCAACATCAGGTTGTGTAAATAGGAACTGTTGTCTCATTCAACTAACCCGCCTAAAAAGTGGTGACAAACACAATACACATGAGCACTGATGATGAAAGTGTTGCGACTTTCGAAAACAGCTGTTCTGCTCTGCTGTGTTAGTTGAATAAAACTGATGTTGACTTTCCTTTGTGCCTTGGAATATTTATCATCATGTCTTTCTGAGATTTTAATTAATTTCGAACAATTAGCCCATGATCTTAATTCGATTTGACATAAATTGACATGCATTCTGTACGCGTTTATTTTAATAATATTTACAATTGGGAACCAGCGATTTCTAATAGCAATTATTTTACAAATTCAAACTAAATATGTATAATTTACCAACACTATAACGTACTATTTTCAGCAAACTCTTACTAAAAATTGAAAATAATACCAAAACACAATACAAATAAAAGTTTTCTTGGAAGAAAATATATTTGGCGTTCGACATACGAAAAATAGAGCACAAAGCGCTCAAGCTTTTCCTAAATATAATAATTGTATTAAAATTCATCATTGTTTTAATATCATTTTAAAATATATATATATATATATATATATATATATATACATATATATACATATATATATAATATATATATATATATATATATATATATATATATATATATATTGCTTGTTCTTTAATAATTAATTTTTAGTTTAATATTCTTGGAATTCCTGTAGAAATACTTACATATTGTGAGAAGAGTACAAAGTGGCGTATGAGTAACATTATCAATAATATTAAGTATACGCATGGAAGCACAATAAAAAAAATAGTTGCACACAAAAATATATGCAAGTGAAGTTAAGAAAAAGCGTATAAAAAATAAAACTATTTATTCTCGACTTTTGTTTACTCCTCCGATTATTGATTTTTATTTATTCTTCAGAAAATAAAAGTTATTTTTTTGATTCATATTTTCCAACAGAGAATACAAATTATTTCTTGAATGTTTATTTTGCTAAAATTAATATTAGCTAATGCGATATAGAATTTATGGTTAATTATTAATATATTTTCAGTTTAAAAGCGACCTCTTTTCTTTAAGTAAAAAACAAAAAGTAAGAAAAGAACTTTTCGGGAGGAATAAATAAAACTCAGAAACTTTCATTTTCTAAGCGTAAAATTAAACTCTGGATATAATAATTAAGATGTGATATTTGGAATAACAACTATCCCCCTTGTTCATAAAAATTATGAGAGGCTTATAAGAGTGTAATAGAGCAAATTTTATATGAAATTTTGTTGAATGACGCTGTTGTTAGACTCTCATAATTTTTATTAATAAGGAATGATGATTATTGCAGTCCCTGCTAAAAATTCTATCTTTAGGTCTCGCAAAAAAAAATTTTAGTTTAAAAAGTCAGGTAGTCATAGGCCTTAGGCTTTTATAAATAAGTGTTATCATCAGATCCCCTTGCTCTGATGTCCTAGGAAGTTTCCTGATCACTGGAGGAGGGTCTCACTATGACTATAATTTTTTTGTAGGTGTATTTGTGTGTGTGTGTGTGTGAACTGCTTAAAGATTTTGAGTGGCTTGACCAAATCCAGCCAAAATACTGGTGCCGCAACAATTTGCGGACGGACTCAGATCGTGAGAACTAAAAAAAATTAAAATATATATATATATATATATATATATATATATATTAAAAGATATTTTGTGGGATTAGTTTTTAAACAGACTAATTAGTTCTTTATATTTAAAAAACCACGTCGGCTTTGGCTAATAAGATTAAAATCGGTCGACTCGTTTGTGATATATCGTAAACGAAAAAAAAATGGCAAAAACTCCAAAATCATATTTCTGAACCATAAATTTTTTAGTTATTTTTTGAGCCCAAAAAATTTTTAATGATGAGAATAAAATAGAATCGATTTAAAAACTTTTCTCCTTGGCTAAGGTGGTTAACACAAGAGTGTTAGGTCCAAGATTCCGAAGTCGAGCACGCACTCAGTCATGAATATAGTGTCCAGTTGATGGTAACTTTTGTCGGCTTGTCTCCATTACGCAATAATAGCACTGATTATTAAACTCTAAATACAGCGATTAACATCGCCAAGAGCAGAATACATCACCTTTCATCGTCTCTACTGTAGCAAAAATTCAAGGGAGGTAAAAGAAAAATAGCTGCAACAAATTCTCTATCTTTTAGTCAGTCATCTGTCCTCTCAACACTACACCCTTCATTTAAGCTCCGGCCCGATGTACTGCAAATCTAGAGGTCTTCCCTTAATGCTGGTCCTATTATTTAATCTCTAAAACAGTTTGAAAGTATATATTTTTAAGCAGTGAAATACAAATCTAAGTTAATTTGTTTCACATGAAATTAAAGGATTAATTACTGAGACAAGAATTATTATTCAGGCTGAAGTTCAAATACGTCAATTAACAAATTCTTTTTAATTTCTCATCATGATGATCTTAATAAATATTTTAAATATTCCATTTTTAATGAAAAATTTATTTTAATATAAATTGAAAATAATTTCTTAATTCGAGGGCTCAAATTGAGCCTGTAAAGTAATTCTTGTCTTGCCAATTTCTTTCATTCCAACTCTTAAAACTTTGCAGTGCAGTATATAATAAAAATTCTTCAGCAGTTGGCACTGGGATAGTGGACAATTGCACTGAATTTGACGTTGCCCTAAATCTTAAACAATAGTTGGTCTGGAAACTACAATTCTTTAAGAACATATTGTGTTTACACGGGCATTATAATAATTATTTTGATTTCACAAATTTATTTAAATTAACTTTTTAACAAAATATCACCCCTTGACTTAACAATCAATTCTATTTTTCTTCTTGATGCATTAAACATGAACGCAGGCGGCCTTCCCTAACACACTCTTCCTTTATGCAGCCCACCAGAAATGTATTTTTCTTAGGAATATTGATGGCTGGTTGTCAGCCAAATGATATGCGGATACGGTTGTCAAAAAATGCAAAATAACAGGAAAACGAAATGTCAAAACAACAACAAGAATTACAACAAGAAAAAAATTAATGAAAAATATACGAAATTGGTTGTCTGAGTTTGGGGAATAAGAGGTATTTAAAGTGAATTATTCCATTGTGACCACAAGCCAACATCTATTTCTTTTTTCTGCTATTTTTTTCCATTTTGTTTGTGGCGAGGATGTATTCACTATTCAATCCTGGAATATGACACTGAGGTTGCTAACAAGCATTATAGAAATGTAAATTTTCAATTTAAATGCAAATATCAATTTGTCAATTTTATAATTTTTCATTTTTGTTGTTGTTGTTGTTATTGTTGTGCGCTACAAGACAAGTCACATCATTTCTTTTGGCTTTACAAAACGTCAGTGGAATAGGTGTGGGATGGGATAGAGTCAAGAAAGCTGCGAGTTATTGCAAGCAGTTGTTTCTTTTTAATCCTTGAGGAATGTTATTATTTTATTTTATTGTTATTGCGTTTCTTTATGACTATTTCGCCAAATAATGTTCATATTTAATATTTAAAGTGTTCACTTGTTCCCTTCAACTATTCCATTTCCGGTTTCTTTGCTTTTTATAGGCTTTCACTTTATTCCCACGTGACCGCTGCAAAAGACATGGCCGGAATTGTTAGTGTTTAGGAAAACGTGTTGTCCGCTGATTTTTTTCTTTTCATTTTTTATCTTACACTAAAAGACATTATTTTGTAATGTTTTCTGAGGGATTTTTTTCACAGATTTTTTACGCATATTTTTCATTTCTTTATTTTTGGTGTGTGTGTGTTCTTTTAACTTTTTCTTGTTTGGCTGCTTAATTAAGAATTCACATCATTTTTTATTTGGGTTAGAAAATTATGCAAAATATCAAACCACCAGGATACTACAGCCGTGCAAGAGGGCTGGCATATTGTTAAAAGTTTTTATTTTTAATTTTTCTATGCAGTAGGGTGGTGCTCAAGGTTGGAGTCAACAAGTCTTATATATTTGCTAGGCTGTGCAGAGTTTTTTTTGTAAGAAACATCACAAATCTTAAACTCTTTTCCGCACGTGCAAAAGAAGAATTTGTCTGCAATATTTTGAATAACGTGGTCAGTTTGGGTTTCAAAAAGGATACATAATTATTAATCACAAACAACTAATTTTCCTTAAAATTAAGTGGGTTGAAATTTTTAGCAACCTGCTCTCCCACTGAATCCCCTTGAATTTACATAATAATGGGGCGTATTTCTTGGTGGTTAAGCGATGTCTATATAAATATCATTTATGCTTTACCAAAACGCCAGCAGATTTTAAGCACAGTTTGAAAAGCTTCTTTGAAAAACAAAATTGGAGTTTTTTAATTTTCTAAATCCTGATTTTAGCATTATTGACAACATAGATTTAGAATGCAGCTTCTTTACCGGAACTGGTAGATTAGGACATAATGCAATTTCTGGAAGAGTTTTAGAAGGAAATAGTTTTGAGAAAACAGATGTAAAAAGTTGTGATTATAATGAATTTATTGTAGCCATTTAAACATCACGAGGATACCCTGATATAACATTTGATAAGATCATTAAAAATTAATTGAAATGTTGTAACCAGTCAAATCTTGAGAGAGTGAGTTATATGTGACATTTTATAAATTGTTAGTATGTTTTCATCCGTAAATTATTGCAATTTTGCAGTTAATTGTACCAGGTTTTATAAATCCCTGATACGTAAAGGAAATTGGTATACATTTTTTAATATACAGTCGTCTTCTTATTAAAATTCTTATAATTAATAATTTAATGAAGCTGATGTTTATTGAAGTTGATTTAAAGTTTTATTAATTTAGCCATATAAACACAGTTGGCAAATTTGAGATTAGGAACTGAATTGGCTGTCAAGTGAGGAAAAGACAAGAACTGAGCTGTTATTTTGCTTTATTTATTTAGTACAAATTGGGCAATTTTAATAAAAAAAAGTAGATTCTTGAACATGGAGTTTTAATTGTAAAAATTTGCTATTTAAAAAACTGAACGAAAATATCACAGTTTTCAATAAAATTGATGCAAGTGATGGGGCTCACTTTCAGTTAGGCGCTTGTGAAAATAAGCAAAATCTATCTTAACGGGTCTCACAAAATTTACAAACAGTTTTGGAAAAACCATTATATTCAAAGAAAGTGACCGTATGGTTCAGTATGTGATCGGAAGACATCATCGGCCAGTATTTTTTCGAACATGAGCAATCAAAAGCTGTCACCGTGAATTCTCTGACCGCAAACTCCATAATAAACGATTTTTCGTGGCCATAGTGTTGACATCACTGTCAACCATTCAGGTCTTGCCTGAGAAATCTCCCGGTTGCGCAATTTCTCGATTTGGCGACGTCGATTGGCTGCCTTGTTTTTGTGATCTAACGTCCCTGGCTTATATTCTGTGAGGTCAATTAAAACACCGGGCTTACGTGAACAAACTACAAACAACTGAGATAACAAAAGTTTTTCAGCAAAATATGGTTCAAAAATTTGTGAAAAGAGCGGACGTTTGGATATGAGCTACAGATGGGCATTCATCTGATATCATATTCCATGATTAATTCCAATATATCGGCTTTATATTGGAATCAGTAATACTGATTTTTTCAAAAAAAAAAATAATAATTTTTAAGCTTATTTAATTCCTAACCTCAAATTTTACTACTGTACCGAAGACTACTTGACATATTTAGAAATTATATGTTTTTCATTAAAAACTAAATTTTTTAAACTTTTGCAAGTAGCAACTCATATTTGGGTACTAGTCACACTAAATGAATTTCTTCTATATTTCTTAACATGTGCCACCCTAATAAAATTGTTAAGCCCAATTCACATTGTCTTTCTATTACTATTTTACGATTATTTGGTGCGTCTTAATAAATTTTACGATTTTTTGAGGCAATTTTTAAGTGTAACCTTTTCAGCCATTAAACATCTTTAAAATATTTTCACAAAAAGGATTGTATTTTTCTAACATTTTTTGCAGCAAGATTTTATGTTTCACAATTTAAACCTACAATTTTTACACCTTTTGATGTTTTTTAATATCCGCTTTTTTCAATTTCACGCCCCTCACTCATTTCCATTAAAAATTACGATATGGGGCAGCTACATATACCAGGGCTTTACTTCAAATTTGCTTTTTTATATACATATTTTTTCCATGCAAATTATTTGTTAAGCAAAAAAAAACGGAAGCTTAAAGGCTTGTTAGTAATTTTATTCCTGTTTCAGCCTTTTATTTTGTTTGTTTTGTTTTTGTTGCTGCTGTTGAACTGTATTAACACACAAAGTAATAAAAATGCAATTATGCGCTCTTTGGTACTTCTTCAATTTTATACACTTCATTAGTGAGTTGTTGGTTACATCGGAAAAAAAAAATAAAATAGAAAATAAAAAAAAAATAGAAACTGAATTAAAATAAAGGAAAACTGCTGCAAACATTAGCAACAACAAGAACAAGTTTATTTTCTAGCTGAGCAAAATAAGAAAGAGTTTCCTTTTTTTTATTATTATTATTATTATTAAATGTGGCAGTAACCACGGCAACCATTTAGCAAAGTGGTTACACTCTTCAAAGGCTACTTGGATGAATGACTGATGAAAGATCTTGTGTATTTTAATACATTTTTTCCTAATATTTTAATTTTGATAAGCTATTAAATTTGTTGAAATATCTTAAAGTATTTTGGGAAGCTCAAAAGGTGCCTTTAAAATTTCAAATTATGCTAAAATTTGTTTAAAATAATAAAATAGCTCAAACATAGGGTGTTTTTATAGAGTGATAAGAGTTTAAGTCATAATAAAACATAAAAGTATATTTTTGATATCAATGAAACGGTCTTTATTGGATAGAAAATTTTATGACATTTTAGGTTTAAATATGATCACGGCTGGCGCGTACAAGGCGCAATCTGAAACAACAATTTTCACAAACAGTAACATTCTGACCGTCATCGTTTTTGGAGACATATGGGCCAATGACTCCGCCAGCCCATAAAGCGCACCAAACAGTAATTTTCTGTGGAAGTAAGTGGCGTTTCGACAAAAGCTTGTGGATTCTCCTCACTCCGAATCCAACAATTCTGTTTATTTACGTACCCATTCAACCAAAAATGGGCTTCATGGGAAAATAAAATTTTGAATAGACAAAGTGCACGATAAGTTTGACGAGCAGAATCATTAAAATTAAAAATTCAAAATTTCCACAATTTGCACGCGTTGCTCTAATGTAAAACGATTTATAATGAAATGTCAAAGCAAACTAAGCAAAAAGTAACTATCAGCTGTTAAATGGGTGGTCAAAAAAAGCAGTGATGCCATTTCAAAGCTGTATCACTCTTTAAAAAACACCCTATAAATGTAATTGTAGTTTGTAGAACAAAAAACTGACCTCCAAACTGTTTAATTTTAGCGCGTACTTTTCCGCTAAACACAAATACCAATTTTATCAATACAACTAATATTATTAATACATTATAATTATTTATTTTAATTATTTATTGTCACACTTGTAGATCATGGTGGCAGGTTCTTAATAAAAACTCTACCCAGCAAATGAGTTGACTTGAAAAGGAAATCGCGCCAACTTCTCGTAACTAATAAAGAAATGAAAAGTAAAAGATATCGAGTTCTTTGAAAAAAAAAAAAAAATTATAAAAAAGAAGTAGACTAAGAAGACGAAGAAGAACATGAATACAAAGTTTTTAATTTTTTCTCTCTAACACCCCGCCATATAGAAATTTTTGTGTTTGTTAAGAAAGTCGGCAAACTTTTGCATAAATTTCACAACAAAAACTACACAGGGAAAGAAATTCTAGCGCTAAGTTTAATTTTTGTTTTATTTTATAAGTTCCATTATGATTTTCAAAACTGGCGGTAATAATAAAGAAAGTGAATCTGAGGAGTGCACAACTAAATTCAGTTCAAAGTTTTACCACAAGCAAAGAAAAAAAAAAGAGCAGCTACAGAAATAGTCTAGATTATTAGAAAATGTTGGGAAAAAAACAGCTCCTGGATTTTATCAATGTCATGTGTGTTCGCATATCAGTTAGTTACTGTTTATGTTTCAGAAGTATTTTTGTTGTTGTACTGGAAATTTTAATTGTGTCTTGTACAACAAATTAAACGTGCATTTGTGTGTGCGGCGGTGGGCTGGAAAACTTTAATCATGTTGAAAGCCATTGACACAATTACACCGGAATACTTAAAGCCAAAAGTTCATATTCATAATATTTTTACTTGTACTTAAATTGTACAAGCCTCTTGGGGCTTTAATGTATGAATTTCATGTGGTGTTCCAAGTACATCCTGTTACTTAAAAGGATGTGGGAAGTTTGTAATTAGAATTGAGTCTATTACATTAACTAATTGAATTTTAAGCAAGTATTTTTTGTTCTCCTTAAGAAATGAAATTTTATAGAATAAATTAGCAATTGGAATATAAAGAGGCCTTGAAAGATTCTATTATATTATTCATACTTTGATATCAAGAATTATTAATCAGGATACATTTTTGATCCTCGAATTAACGAGTTGCTTGTTATTTGAGGAACTTGTTCCAAACTTGATTTTTTTCAATTAATTTCTTATCAATTCACACGATGATTTCCAAGCCAAAGTAAATAGCACCACGTTTTGTTTTATAGAGGAGAGGTATAGAGAATAAGAAGAGACAGAAAAAAGGTCACGACTTAAGTAATTTAAATCGGAATATTTATTGATGATAATAAATTACTACAAAATTGGTTTTTATTTCAGAAAGCCATAATAATTATTCCAGAGCACAGATTTCAACTATTCAACTTGCACAGTAGAGCTGAAAATCTGTTTTCGAAAGCCGATACACTTTCATCATTAGTTTCAAAACTTGTCAGTTTTTGTTAATTAAATGAGATAACAGTTTCTATATATTATTATTATATAATTATTATATAAGCCTTATATTATTATTATATAAGCCTTTTATTAAATCTTGGTGTTGCCGTTGGGTTATTTCCTTTGTATAATTTTTTACGAATTTTTCTATCTATTTATTTTATCATACTAGAAGCGACAAATCTTATACGATTTGTTCTCTCTGAATGACTTGTTCCAAACTCGATTTTTTTAAATTAAAAGTGGAATACTTTTTCTTATGAGTTCACACGATGATTTCAATGCCAGAGTAAATATCACCAGGTTTTTTTTTTTTGATACGCGAGAGGCATATAGGACAAGCAGAGACCGAAAAGAAAAGTAACGAGTTAAATAATTTAAATCGAAATATTTATTGATGATAATAAATGACTATAAAATTGGTGTTCAATGCAAAAAGCCATGATAATTATACCATACCACAGGTAGAGCTGAATAGCTGTTTTCATCATCAGCTAGCAAGTGCATTTTTATTTATTATCACTTGTCAGTTGTTGTTAGTTAAATGTGATAACAGTTTCAATTTCTGGCGATTTTATTATGAATAAGCACACGAAAACTGTATCAGAACACTTTTATTAAGTCTCTTAATATCTTTTATTTTTAGAACTTATATATTTATTTATCTTACCACACTTTTATATTATCATAAATCACATTTCCTTAAGTCACACTGGAAACGATCTGGTCTTTTTGGATGAGAAAAAAACATATTTTTAAATTCAAATTTTTTTTAAATATCTTAAAAATATTTTCAGTTTCAACGAATTTAATACAATTCTTTATTTGTTCATAAAGCCATTTTGAAACACATACAAATGAAAGACTATGAAATTCTATGAAGCACTTCGAAGGATTTTTGCAATTTCCATTGATTTGGGGAAAAAATTTAATGAAAATGTTTCGTTGTATATATAAATCCAATTTCTTTCAGCACAGTTCGTAGTCGCAATTATAGCAATCGAATTTCTAAATCCTTAAATTCCTTTGAATTGTGCACTTGTTTTAGATGCTGCAGCTAATGTCCTGGACTTTACAACCCTGATCGTACTTCGTCAGTTCATGACTTTTATCGATTATATCGGTGAACTATTGCAACCATAAAGGAAATTAGCGGATTATTAAATAATCATTTTTTGTATATTAAAATGTGTCCTGGTTGCAATTACATTTACCACGCACTGTATATATGACATCGCTGTATTATCAAAATAATGTCGATCTTAACACAAGTTACACCTTTAAATATACTTAATATAAGTTTCCACTGCGTGATATCTTAAAGTTCTTTCTCTATTTGCTTAAATCAAATATCTGTATTCCTTATATATTTCAAGCAAATAGCGTAATAAAATAAACCCTTTTGTTTTACCTTCTGATATGAAGGACTTCCAATAAAACTCAGAGCTACAGTCGCTGTTAAATTCATTTGGCCCAACTCATTTCATTCAGCTGCCGTATTCAGATTTATTATTTTCATTGAATCATGTTTCTTGTGGAAAAGTTACTTTAAAAAAAAGTGTCCTTGCTTCGGGCTAAGAAACTAATAAGTATCGGGTACATATTTACTCAACATGACAGGGGTTCAAATGCTCATGTTCGAACAAACAAATAAGAATTCCATACTTGCCCAGCACGAGTATGTAAATTCATGAATATGTTATGAATTTTATATTATATTTTGTAACAATTCTATGAATAAAATAAATGTTTGAGATATATTTTTGTTGTTGCAAAACTCATTGTTGTAAACACACCAGCACAAACATGTAAATAATTGTTTGCTTGTGTGTTGGTATGTGTGAAATATTGAAAACTTTGCAATGAAGTGATTGATTTTATTTGCTTAAGAAATATATGAAAGCATTCCTTTTTTGAAATATTTTTATTCTGCACCACCCTCTTTGATTTTTTTGTGGTAATAGATTCGGTTTGAGTGTGTTTCCATTGTGGCCAGTGTATTTTTTTTTTTCTATGCGTCATTCATGATGGCCATTCATGTGTGAACCACCAAAATAAATTATAGAATTTTATTTTGTCTTTTTTTTTGTATTCTTAGAAAAATGTTGGTAAATAGTTTTGTTTGAATTGAGAATGTTAAAATTATATATAAATTTAAAATCAGGGTTCGCAAAAGCTTGTAAGAATTATATATCTTGAAAATATATATCTTTGAGAAACATTTAAATTGTATATGAAAACTTTTATTCAGAGAATCCAGTAACAAAATTATTTCAATGTATTTGTGGGTTTATTAGCAATTTTGGCTCCATCATGTGCATCAGAGGCCTGCATTTCTTTTCTATCTGTTATATTCAGTTCCGTTTGAGCTTAAATTGTTTTTAAATCTTTCACATAAATTCTCTATTATAAACTATATATTTCATTGTTTACAAAAATATGGATTTTCTTGGCCTGGTTGACTTTAACAACAACTGATGTCCGTTATGAAAAAATTAATAAATTTCTTAAATTTATTACAAACACTGGAATTGCTTTAAAAATTTTATTTTTTTAAGAAATAATTTGCAAAATAAATTCTTTAGATTTACTCGTACAAGCAAAAATTATTTCTATTGTTGACATGTGGACATCGGGTCGGTCACATGCGTAAATTATATTTCCTGACACGAAGTCGCAGGCAAACAACAAGAAATTTAAATAACACGCTTCCACAACGTACACATGAACACACATTCACATTAACAGATATCCTTATAAGGATTTGTGTCACATGTGCATGTGTTTATATGTGTTTTGTGTGGATACAATTGACTTAAGTAAGTAGTTGTTTTGTTAACAAGAAATATAAATTGTCACGCATGCTGACAATAAAATAAACATGACAATAAATACACACACTCGTACGCACACTTGCCAATATAAATAAAATAAAATTTGCATAAAATTCAATTTAAAATTTATTTCTTATAAATAATTTTCTTTTCATTATTCCTCTTTTTCTTGTCTTCTAGGAAGAATTGTCAATAAAAGAAATATTATCAAATAAATAATTTAGAAATAGTTATTGATTGAAAATGTTAAAGGGCTGAAGAGTTTTTGCTGCTAATAAAATATACATAAAATAACGATATATGCCGTAGTAATAAAAAAGCAATTGTCAATAAAAGCAGTTTTTTGAGGAAAAGTATTCAATATTTTTATGATCTCATTAATATCTACTTGGGAAAACTTGAGTAAAAATTCTTAGAAAAATATAATTGAATTGTGTAAGCAAACCAAAAGTTTTATATTTTATTAACGATGAGTTTCTGTATTAAGCCTCCTGTTTTGTTTGGCACATCACGAGGCTTACCCATTTGATAAGATCAGTAAAAAATATTTGAAACGTTATAACGTGTCATATTTTAAGAGACATTTTATAAATTAGCAGTACATCTTCCGCACTAAATTAGTCCAACTTTGCCGCTAATTGTACCAGGTTTTATGAATCCCTGATACTCAAAAGAAATTCGTATTCATTTTTAATATAAAGTTGTCTTCTCATTAAAATTTTTATTATTAATAATTGATGTTTATTGAACTTGATTTAAACTTATATTAACTTTTGTTACATGATTTTAGTTCGGATGTTAGTCAGTCTTCAGCGTAACTTACCAAACACAACTCCACAATCATTGAATTTATATAAATCGAGAAATTTTGATTCATGGCAATATGTAGAATCGGACACAGGTCCTTCAGTTTCGTAGTCTACCTGTTACATATACAGTTGATAACACGCTTTTTATAATTACCCTCCAAGTCGAGACAGTACTGCATATGTATCACTGGTGTAGACGTAGCCGAAGTCTGATAGAGGAATCAGGTTAATCGATCTAACGATGTTCTTGGGTACTCGGTCTCTGCCCGTCCTACAATTGATCCAACTGATACAACAACTAAAAGCAGCAGTCCATCAGCTGCGTCGTGTATTCGGTAAAGGGATTGGAATCATGGTCGCATATGACCAAATATTTAACGCCAAGTTATCTTCAACGATTGGGCTCATTTCTGACTTATTTTTTTCGACACGACACCATCATCTTAGATACATCTAGAAAACATTATTCCCCATGGCTTCGGCATAGCCACCTTTAAATTATTATTAACTGTTTTATTCCTCATGTCATTGCCAGAAACTTAGAAGAGAAACAGTTCCAAAAAGGACCTTCACCATCTCATTCGTGAGATCTAGACTTTTATGATATATACTTCTACGATATATACTTCTCTGGTGTATACTTCTAAGTCGGCAACAAATGCCGACTGATTGGCCAAATCAGAGCGTATACAAAAATTAGCAGTACAAAATTGGACATATAGAATGTCGTTTATAGGCAGAGTCCAGAAGACTGAAATTTATTAGTTAATAAAGACAAAATTTTGATAATTCTATTTAATTTGTTTATAAGAAATATAACTGTTTTTAATAGTGTGTAACGCATATTTATGGCTGCCGATCTTTTTGAAAATAAAATGATTAATGATTCTGTTACAAAGTGAAAAACCTTTTTATATTGTAGAGCAGCTTTACAATTATTCGCGTAATTAAGGCCACGTTCAAATTTTTCTGTAAGTAGTAGCTGAAATAGTCAAGATATTTTGGCTACGATATCCAAACGATAAACATTAATTTAATACCTAAATTTGTGTTAACATCCCGTACAGCTGTTGTGGGATACAAGAAAGAGGAAATATCACAATTTACCTCTAATACACGTTGCATGTTGTCACGTTATAAAAAAAAATAATAAAATAATTAATTATAAAAAAGTGTACAAGAAAACTGCTGAAACCTACAAAATTCCATGTTCGTTTGATATATTTCTCGCACACAAATTGTTCTGGCGATTTTGTTATTCCACTGAAACCAGAAGTCAAACCAGGGCTTTCTTTGGTAGTTGCTTTGTGAGTTACATTGTGAGTAACATTATAGACAACTTGTGCGAGTTCCCCAAAGAACTTTTTCGTTATTGTTGTTTTCAGTTACTGTCGTCAATAAATCTTGAACCCTTTTTTTCCCCCAGTTGCCTCTAAAGCAGCTGAGCATAAGTGTGCATGTGTGTTTCAGAAAAGAATAAACGGGTGCGTGCATGTGTTAATAGTTGTTATTCCGAGCAGTGCAAATGTCAAATCGTTGTAAATGTTTGCGAATATTGTAAGAAAGGAATAAGTCACAAGCAAGTCTTCTCTTCTATTGCCAATGCAATTGCTTAGTTCCGCTGTTTGTTAAAACGGAAGCGGAAACGAAATGCCGTCAGAGTTTTATAATCGATTAATTCGATTTAGATTGAAAATTATTGCCTTTGAAACACGTTCAATTTTCTTCATGTTACTTTTGAAGTTTTTATGTTGCATTTTCTTTGTGAGTAACTGGCACGCTATTCCTTATTGAAATTTTATTATGTGGGCATTCTAGTTTCTATGTCAAGACTGCCACAAGTATCGAATGTATTTATAGCGTTTTAGTGAAGGGGTTAAAGGTTGTATGGTTTAGGCAGAAGAAATTGTCTATAAAAATTGGCATGACTAGACAGACGCAAGTACTGTGAGCAGCACACCTGCCTCAACTTATTGTCTTGTCTCAGTTCCATAATTATGGGTGTTTTTAATGAAAGACTTAACTTTCATAATCATCATTTGAGCTTTCGCAAGTAGTACTTCAATTACAAAGCGAATATTTACAACTATTTCGCAATTTGCTAGTTAATTTAGACATTTTCAAGAAAACTTTTAAACGCCTAAACAATTAGCTGGTAGCAAAAGAACTGTTTTTTGGTGTTTCATGTAAAATTCTTAATTTATCAATGACCATTGATGCCTTCCAAAAAAAAAACGGTAGTAATTTACAAACCCACTTCCCTCGATTTATAACTTTTAAGTTTTAAAAATATTAAATAGATTAATAATTATAATTGCGATTTTATTTGGACCTTTTATTTTTATTATTTTCTTATCATTTTCTTTGCGATGGTTTTGCCAAATAATTTATCAATTAATTCATTTAAAATTTTTCCTCATGGAAGTTACATCAAGTGTAAGGAAATATCGTTGAAAAAATACTTGTCATTTAAATATGTTCTTAATAATAAATTTTTGCGTAATAATTTATGAAATAAATACAAACAACAAAAACTTATATATTTTATTTATTATTTTTATTTTTAGAGATTTGATATGCCTGTACTTGGAAACCTATAAAAGCATTGTGGCTTAAAGACCTGTTGGATAGATGCAAATAACGCTAATGAAATGCGAGAAAAGAGGTTAGTTTAATAAATAACACATACAAATTTATCAGGGTTTTATTTCATAACACTTTAAATAAATATATTTTCTTAAATTTTTCCGGCTCTGCGAAAATTAACACGAAATATTTATATGAAAAAAATTGCATAAAAAATCTAATTAAATATCTTACAATTTGAATTAAAATAACATATGCTGATTTCTTTTCTAGAAAATAGTGTAACATTTTTACACTATTTAACAGAAAATACCAACATTCCGATTAATGAAATTAAAGAATTTATTAGAAATTTATCAAACATCTCTTACGAAAAGTAATTTCTGTATGGAAACTCCTCTAAACTTGCTCTTTTTAGAAAAGAAGGGAAAATATGATACATGTTTTCCAGAAAAGAAAAGGCTTTAAAATTACTATTTTGTTGTACTTGAGTTTTAGATGTTATATACAAGAGTAGGCTCTGAATTCACTGCGGCGAGGAATTTATCAAGTTGATAATCGTGATTTAAAATTTCCGTTTTTCTCAGTATAATTTTTTTAATATATTTGGAACCATTTTAGGTTTGAAATAATTTTTCATTAATAATTTTTATATATATTTACATTGAAACCTCTCGGTTGCTGAAATCGCACCAGAGGACATTTTAAATTATATTAACTTCGTTCTTGTGTAGCAAATTATGTAGCCGTTAACGAAATTCTTGTTAAAAGCAGAAACTATTTTTGAAGAGTGTGAAAATTAATTTATATACTCGTATTTCATTTATTTTTATTGTTTTGTTTTCGTTAACGAATAATATTTCTTTAAAGATCTCCTTGAATGCTGTGTCTTTGCTTATGCAAGAGAGAAGCAAAAAGCAAGAATGTCCTGTAGGTCTTCAAGAAAACTTTAAATTATTTTGTTTAATTCATGTTACAAATTTTTTATTTACATTGAGCATATCTACGTAAAGATATCTATTAAGTTATTTGTATTTAATGCATGCTAATAAACACTAAAGTATTTTAGAGTGCACCACAAAAATGTTTGTGGAGTATTTGTATCAATATACGATTTGTAGCAAGATACGATATTTTTAACATTTCTTTCGGCAAATTGCAATTATATCCCAGTGGACTAAGCTCCATCCATTTCGCGGTATTATATATCCCTCTGTCTGTCGTACTCCCTTGTTTTTGGGATATTAATCATGCCTTCCTAAAGGGTGTTTTTAATAGAGTGATACAAGTTTAAATCATAATAAAACATAGTAATATATTATTGATATCAATGAAACGGTCTTTATTGCATAGGAAATTTTATGACATTAATGTTTAAATATGATTTCGGTCATGTGGCCGCCACGGCTGGCGCGCACAAGGCGCAATCTGGAACACCAATTTTCACAAACAGTAACATTCTGACCATCATCGCTTTTGAAGACATATGGGCCAATGACACCGCCAGCCCATAAAGCGCACCAAACAGTAATTTTCTGTGGATGTAGTGGTATTTCGACAAAAAAAGCTTGTGGATTCTCCTCACTCCAAATGCGACAACTCTGTTTATTTACGTACCCATTCAACCAAAAATGGGCTTCATCGGAAAATAAAATTTTGAATGGGTCAAGTGCACGATAATCTTGATGAACAGAACCATTATTTTGATTAAAAATTTCCACAATTTGCACGAGTGGCTCTGGTGTAAGTCGATCCATAATAAAATGTCGAAGCAAATTAAACAAAAAGCAACTATTAGCTGTTAAATGGTTGGTCAAATAAAGCAGTAATGCCAATTCACAGTTGTATCACTCTATAAAAAACACCCAAAAAATTTACTATTAGGACTTTTGGCCTATACAATTTCAAAAATTCAGCTGGTGGTTCTGCATAGACTGCCTTTACTGCAAATATTTGCTGGTGTTGTTGGAGTTTAAAAGAACATAAAATTCAAGCGGGTTTGTGTAATTCCTGCATGGTCCATCTCCCTTATCGAACGTGTTTTATAAGTGGAATATATTTCCCTGTTGTACTGGATCTTCTTCGAATCGGAATATTCTGCTAGAAAATTGAATAGACATTTATTATATATCGTAGAAACTTGTTTTATTTAAAATTCAACCATCTGACAGATCAATGTCTAGTGAAGTCGTTGGCCAGCAGTAATTCTATTGCATTATAAGTCACTTTCAGTATTATTTTTTAAACCAAACTGTTGCCAAAAAAACCAAAATTGGAATTATAAAAGTGAGAGAACTATTTTCATACTTCAATTGTATAGATATACCAAACGGAATATCCGTGTGGTTAACCTTTGGACGTTTGGCTTTAAATGAAGTGCTGCAATAGTAAGACCCATTGAGTCCATTGCACATGTCAGTTGTAAGATCATTTTTTTAATTGAAAATAGTTGTTAGGGAGGATGCGTTTTTGGCAAAGGAGAAGTGAAAGTGATACCAAAATATTCATTAAAGTGCTTTTGTTTAGGCAAATTTATAGATTTTTGCAATTCGCCGGTTTCTACAAGACGGCAAAATTTGCAATTTAAAATAAAAAAATACTATGTTAATAAAATTTGTAAGCTTAACAGCTGTTCATAATAAACTCAAACTATGCCAGAAACAATTAACGTAATAAACAATTACCATTTACGTTTGAGGCTCTTTAATATTGTCCTTTTGTAATATGCTGGCATGATATTCCATGTTTCACATAATCTTTTCCATCTTTAGTTGAAATTATTTTCACTAAAATTTAATAAAAATTTTACATTTTCTCATAGTCTATCAATGAAATCAAAATCTATGGATGTATTTTAAAAGCGACTCATCACGCATAATTTGAGGAAGTCATGTCTTCTAAATTTGTGGCAGTAGAAGGTCCTTCACAATAACCAACCGTTATGTCTTAATTTAATCTTTTAATATAAAATTTGTTTAATTATGTAATAAAAGCCATTGAGTTTAATAGCACTGAAGCTCTGCGAGACCCCACGTCCAAGTTTTTATTAGAAAATATAAACGTCCACACTCAGAAGTTAATAATGAAAACTTTTGTTTATTTTTTATGATCAGAGCCAAGTTCTGCTTTCCAATATTCTAAGGAGTGTAGTTGCTTATGAAATTAAATATATTAATTTATTTGTTTTTTTTTCTCATAGTTTTCATATTTTCTAGAATATTTCACTTAAACGCATCAGAACTAAATTAATATTTAAACTATTTACGGATTTGTGTACGGGCTTATTGGAGCATTAACAGCAAGAAAACTAAAAAACAAGAGTTTCTGATTAGATTGCACATTTTAATTAAATGTTTGTGAGAATGTATCTGTTAGTGCCTGCATGTTCGAGTATAAAACAGATTCGAGGCAATAATACGATACTCGTCGTATTAATATTGAAAAATGCACTTAAATCTTATTATGTACGACTTGATAACCTGAAGCGAAAGAGAAAATAAAGTACAACAAAAAGAATGAAAACTAAAATATTAAATATAATCAAGTATTTTGTAGTTTGTGTATCTTATTAAAACACACTTACTACACCAACTCCCATCGTAAACAAACACAATTTAAAGCAGCTCTGCACAGCACAGGTGGAATGACATTTATCCCTACTTATACTTCGACTACTTCTTCTAGTTTTATGCACACGAATGCATATTTTTCAAACGCTTATTTATTAATTAAATTCCTTTTTTCTCTTGCTCTTGCTCTTCTTATTTTTCTTTTTTCCCACAACAAAAACAGCCATAAATAAAAAAGCTCATATATTTAGAAAAGCAAACCGAGCACAAATTGCAAGCATCTACATTGATGGATTTCGAAAGGTATCCTTTAAAAAAAAATTCCATATATAGTTATATAAATTTGTGTACATTGAGAAAAGGACTTGTGTGTATATACATTACAAACATACAGTTGGGCTTACAATGTGGCATGAGTGTATGTGTTAAGAGGACTCTTTGCTATATAAGTAGAGCATAGAGCGTAAGAAATGTTGTATGGAAAAAAATCTACAGAAAGAATAATTTTTATTAAAAATAAAGCACATAAGGACATACTATGTATTAGTATATGCTTATACTAATACAAACACAGACACACACACACTTGTAACAAGAGTGTACTTGTGTAAATAAAAAATATGTATATAAATATGTGTTGGCATTTAACTGGAATATGCAGTTTTTGTTATTGTCCTTTCAAGTCTACTCTGGCTGCTGCCCACTGGAATTGTAGGCGTTCTTTCTCTTGTTTTCATTGAGCTACACCTATAATGCGGTTCCTTTAAGGTTTCATATATTCCAATTGTTTTCTTTGTTGAAATGGGAAGTCCTTATTATACTGCGGAGCTAGTGAAGAGCATGTCATGCGCTTTAGTTTTATTTCGGATATCGTTGCCGTCTACTGTTTGATGTTGTGGAAAATAAAACCACTAATTTCGGAGACATTGAGATTCAGTCTCTGCTGGTATGCGAACGTTTCGTGTTGTGTTTTATTAAAAGGAAAAAAATTCTACGGATATTGGACTTTAGAGCTGCTTTGATTTGAGAATTTAGTAGCAATAAAAAAACAGCGTTAGTTTTTTGTTATTTGCAATAACTTATTGATTTAATATTTTTATTTCCTAGGGCCCAATTTCTATAAAAAATTTTTAAAAATAATATATTTAATGAATTAGGCCTTTTTTACAAATCTTAAAGCATATTAAAATTTGGAAGTCTAATAATACTAAAATGTTTATATTTCTTTTGAATTATATGTTGAAAATGTTCCGAAATTTCGGAACGTATAAAGGAACTTTATTTTGTAAAGTTATAAATCAATTAAATATTATTAAAATTTTGCAAATTCAGTTTTCAATTTGATAGAAATATAGAATGTTTTATAAGAAATAAATTTTTCTTTCTATTTGAATTAAAACAAGTGAAAGATTTTTGTTTCAGATAAAGTTTCTAATAATTTGAGGCTCAGCCTGAGGATATCAATAAAACTACGGCCGAAACTACATCTTTTCTATATATAATTCAGAAAGTTGCAATAGCAATTTGTGTTACTCAATTTGAAATCACAAAGCAGATTTAAAACTGCATTAAAATTTTAATTATATCTGCTGATTTCAATTAAAATTGACTCATTGAATTGCAACTGCTGCTTTCTGAATTGAAAGTGATTAATCCAAATTACAATTGATGCTTTTAGAAAATGTGTTGCAATAGTTTTTCTGATGATTATCATTCTGAAGTTAACAACGTCGACAGGATGTTCTATAATTTTTACATTATAAAAGACTTAATTATGATTATTTTAAACTAGATCAGGTGTATTAGAAAAAAGGATATAATAAGAGATGAAAGTCAGAATCCAAAGAAGACACTTTAGTTATGACATTTTTTTTTAATGTTTCTATTGTGAAGAAAATACTCAAGCATCTAATAAATGGTGATAAGCGAAAATACATAAGGGTACTGATAACGAAAATGCAGCGGATTTCGAAAACAGCTGGTCTGCTGTGCTGTACACAAGTTGTATAAATATAATGATGGAGACTTTTCCTTTTGCCATGGAATATTTATCATATATTTTTGATTTAAAATCACACTACGAGCAGTAGCCTATCACTCTTAATTGAAATTTGCCAGTAAATAGTTCGAGACAGATACTTACAGCCAAAATTTGAGCTACTGCGTCAAACTATTAAGCCAATGACTTACTTTATAAACGTTCGCTTGTATAGGGTGTTCTTTATAGAGTGATATAGGTTTAAATCATAATAAAACAGGGCCAGGGCTGGCGCGTACAAGGCGCAATCTGGAGCACCAATTTTCACAAACAGTAACATTCTGACCATCATCGTTTTTGAAGACATATGGGCCAATGACTCCGCCAGCACATAAAGCGCATCAAACAGTAATTGTCTGTGGGTGTAATCGTGTTGCGACAAAAGCTTGTTGATTCTCCTCATTTCAAATGCGACAAATCTGTTTATTTACGTACACATTCAACCAAAAATGGGCTCCATCGGAAAATAAAGTTTTTAAGGCACGAATTGCACGATAAGCTTGATGAAAAGAACCATTATTTTGGTTAAAAGTTTCCACAATTTGCACGTGTAGCAATAAAAAACAGCAATAAAAAACAAGTCGATCCATAATGAAATGTCAAAGCAAATTAAATAAAAAAGCAACTATCAGCTATTAAATAGGTGGTCAAATAAAGCAGTGATGCTAACTTAAAATTGTATCACTTTATAAAAAACACCCTATACACTATATATATATATATATATATATATATATATATATAAATATATATATATATATATGATCCCGATGATACTGGGATCAATTGCACACTAAGTCCTGCATATGATTTTGAAATATTCTGATCTGTATTGTTGCGTAGATGTGCTATTTGCTGTACGAAAGCGTTGCACTAACCGCTGTCATTATCTACACCGATTAGCAAGCACTATAGATATAGAGTAAAATACCTGCCAAAGGCATTCTCTCGCTCTTGTGAATCAGTCCAGAATCTAACATAGGAATTGAACTCTCGATTTTGATATCATTATATAGTACTGATCACCACTATTTTTAAATATTATAAAAAATCTTACGAGGCGGAATGAAGTTAAATCGCTTATACTTAACCAAGTCGGAAATATATACGATGCTGAAAGAAGTCTATAGAGATTTATCTATATCGTTATATTATCAGCACCCTATTTCGTGTTGTATGAAAGTGAAAGAATTACAATTCATTTTTGTCTACAAATAGGCTCAAATATTTTCAAATTAACTTCGCTTTCGAACTACTATTTTTATATTAAAAGTACTTCAAGAATATATTTCATAGTTGAACCTTCGTCAGCGACATTATGTCTCCCTAAGAGCATTAAGAATTTAAACAATTTATATTCCCGTATTGTACAAATGACAGATGTTGCTTTAATTAAAACTCCCAAAACGCCTTTTTGGAATAAAAATCAATGTCAATTTATGGTAAAAATAAAAGTTAGAAAAACATCAACAAATCAAAGCTAATTAACAGAGCGTAAAGTATGATGGCCAAATGTAAATAAGTACATAAATATTTTTTAAATGGCAAAGTAAATGAAACAAACAAACAAACAAACAAACAAACGAAAAACATAATATTAACGAAAATCATCATAAAAAATATTTGGACAATTTTCAAGAAAAATCCTCAATAAAAACCCAAACAATGTACTTATTTTCCCAAGAAAATGACGTGAAAACAAAAGGGAAATAAAAAAGGAAGAGGGGTGTGGACACATGAAATAAAATACATTCAGATGAATAATTAGATTCCAACTGTTGAAATGGAAGAGAGTTGGAAAATCGGTTAGGGGGGGATGATAAAAGTGAAGAAGGTAAATTTAATTTTATTGTTATTTTTTCAAATCACTGTTAAACATTTTTTTTCTAACGTTTTTTTTTCTTCCTTCTGCTCAGTTTTCTTTAACAATTTCCCAGACGGAATTCGCTTCTTCTTTTGTTTTACTAACATTTTTATTTGATTATTTTTGTAATAAATAAAATACCATAACAGGCTACTTAATGAAATGAAAGTATGTAAATTTTCGTTTTATTAAAGAATTTTTTCTTTTGAGATATTAAAGCAAAGAAAGCAGAACAGGAGGAATTTATATACATTTTAGAATTTACGTTTTAGTTAAAATTGTTTGCTTTAAAGGAGACGAAACAATACATCAATTAAGCTGATAATTCTTACATCAATATTGCATTCATGTACGAGCACTCGTATGAATATGGGGACTTGAGACAAGTACAAACATGCTGTCTTGTTTTCTTTGTTTCAAATACACACGCACTTATTTCTTCATTTGTTTTTTTTTTTTTTTTGCCCTTGTTTATGTACTTTTTTTCTCGAATTTGTAGTAGTTGCCGTTTTAGTATTTTGTCTTGTTGACTAATGTGATTATCTTGTTATAACATGCTGCTTGTCAAAATGTGTCGATTGTCTTCATCGGATAACAATTGACAGACGCCCAACTTAACCTCTTAAATGAGAAACGAAAGAAAAGAAGCTGATACATATTATTTAAAATATATGGGGGAATACAGTCATCCTGCATTGTCCATTTATAATAAAATTTCTCAATGTTTTATTATTATTATCGTGGTTGTATGTTTTTCTTTTACTATATGGCGTTGCACTGTGCCAAGCAAAGTAAAAACGATTTTTCCTCATTCAACGCACTTCTGAAAATTATAGGTTCTAGAGTTTTGTAACAATTGCATAGTGCACGTAACGAAACAGCTTCCATAACCGCTCCAAAGCGTTTCATGTATTTTTCCATAGACTTCCACAAACAGACACTTCATTTAGCAAATGAATACTATAAATTCTTGCTAAAAGTATCTGCCATAAACAAACCTGAATAAGTACATAAAAAACTTAATTAGTATTAGATTTCACTCATTTACTTAGAGCACGTATAAACTGAAATCTTTACATTTCCATGTCATGCAGAGCTTAAAGTCATACAAGTTAATCTAAAATTCTAAAAGAGTTTTATGTGAAACCAGCTCTTTTTAAATCAGGACATTGATCTACAGGCACTTCCACTTCTGACGTTCTTTGTAACATATACAAACATAATAATTATAATAATTATAATAATAACAATAATAATAATAATATTGAATATAATCATAATAATAGTAATAATAAACCATTGAGAAACCTTAAAATAAATGTACAGGACGACTGTTTTCCCCCATTTATTTCAAATAATATTTATCAGCTTCTTTTCTTCTCATTTGAGAGATGAAGTTGGGCCTCTGTCAGTTGTTGTCCGATGACACATCTTTGTTCCACTGGCAGGGAAATAAATTAATCTTCTATTAGCTACAATTTATAGTTTTATTCCCAAATTGTTTATTTCTTCATTCATCACATTTTTTTCATATATCTCTTTCTTTAATAGTCCAGTGCATCGTTTCTAGTATATATTCTACATTTGAAAACTGTTATTACACCTACAAACTTTCTTTATAATATTAAAATAAATATATAGTTTCACCAAAAATCATTTGGATAGTTTCAAAGAAGCAGAAGATTCCTGCAAGTGTTCATACAGACGAGACGTGCTCTTAATTTTTCGATCAAAAAATAAAAGTTGTATCTTGATATTCATTTGTTCTTTGAAAACAAGTATATTTTTAAGCCGAAAGTATATTTAAAAAATTTATATATCAAATAACAGTTTTTGCAGCAGATATAACGATAAATTTGATCTTATATCGGTTAATATTAATTTATATAAAACATTTAAAAGTCAAGAATTAACTTTTATATATTAATAGAATAAAAGTTAATAAAAACTCTTAACATTATAATAGCAATCAAGCTTGTGGTCGTTTCTTATTGAATTTTATTCAGTCTAATTTTTATTTGATATTTCGTTACCAGTTTGTTTCCTGAAGATGTTCACAATCTGTTAACGAAATGTCGAATAAAAATTAGACTAAATAAAATTTAATAAAAACCGACCACAAGCTTGATTAATATTATAATAAACTGATAAGGTCAATAAAGATAAATCAACACAAAACTTATAATTTATAATCGAATAATAAAAGTCAAGAAACTATAATTACTTCTGATCAAAAGATAAAAATAAAAAAACAACTTTTAAAAAACAATGACATAAAATAAATATGATTTTCTAATCGAAAAATTTAGTCAAGAAATAACTTTCCTGATCCTGATCGAAAAAGAAAACTCAATATAACTTTCATGTACTAAGAAATAAATATAAATCTGAAAACTCCTTTTATTTTCTGAGAAATAATTGAGACTGAAATTTGATAGGATTACCGGGGTATATGGCTTTTGAATATAGAAGTTTTGTTTTGATTTGGTTGTAGTTGATCTGCCAGATTTAATAATTTTAATATGTAGTACCACGAAGCACCAAGAAACTATAATTACTTCTGATCAAAAGATAAAAATAAAAAAACAACTTTTAAAAAACAATGACATAAAATAAATATGATTTTCTAATCGAAAAATTTAGTCAAGAAATAACTTTCCTGATCCTGATCGAAAAAGAAAACTCAATATAACTTTCATGTACTAAGAAATAAATATAAATCTGAAAACTCCTTTTATTTTCTGAGAAATAATTGAGACTGAAATTTGATAGGATTACCGGGGTATATGGCTTTTGAATATAGAAGTTTTGTTTTGATTTGGTTGTAGTTGATCTGCCAGATTTAATAATTTTAATATGTAGTACCACGAAGCACCAAATTCAACGTTTTGCTGACTTGTATTTAAAAATAGATGTGTTGTTTCCGGAGTTTATCTATTAAAAAAATTCAAGCTCCTCTATTTCATATTATTAATATATTAATAATTATAATAATAATAGGAATATTTATCATCATGTCTATCTGAGATTTTAACTAAGTTAGAACAATTACTCTATATAAATATTAATATAGCAAAAATAAAATATTCATTAAAATAAAAATCACGTACAATTTGAGCTAAGGCGCTAAAATTTTATAAAATTCAAATAAAATTCAAACCATAAAAGTTTGACTTAAAGTATAATGGAACAAAAAATTAAGAAAAATAGGACATGAAGAAAATAATTAAACGGTAACGCGGGTATTAAAGCAAAAACGTGTTAACATCAGGTTGTGTAAATAGGAACTGTTGTCATATTCAACTAACCCTCCTAAAAAAGTGGTGACAAACACAATACACATGAGCACTGATGATGAAAGTGTTGCGACTTTCGAAAACAGCTGTTCTGCTCTGCTGTGTTAGTTGAATAAAACTGATGTTGACTTTCCGTTGTGCCTTGGAATATTTATCATCATGTCTTTCTGAGATTTTAATTAAGAACAATTAGTCTATATAAATATTAATATAGCAAAAATAAAATGTTCATTAAAATAAAAATCACATAATAATAAATATTAATTATTATTTATATATTAAATGTGTAACGTAAATGTATGTGATTTCCGCTAGTTAAGATATTTGCACTTTCATATTCATAAATAAATAAGAGGCACTTCTTGACCTATTAGAAAGCTTCTCTACATTAACGTAACTGCTGAAATTTCGGCTGAGAATCTCTGCTCATTTGCCTGCAATTGACCACTGTGCACAGTTTCTATTGAAGCAAGAATTTTTTCACTCGCCCATGGATAAGTTGTGTCCACTAAAAACAACTAGATTTTCTAAGTTTATATCTGTCTGGTTGTCTGTCTGCTGTTCTTCTGCCATGAGAATCTCGAAAAAAAAAACAAACATTACGATGATGGTGTTGCTTCATTTGTATGACCATAATCATAAAGACGATGATGTTCGTAGCATATTTACCCTTAAGGGAATCTTGTTGAAATATAAGTGTTCTGGTATTTCCAAAGATTCCCACTACGCAGAAAAATCTCAGATAAAGAAATTGTAAAAGCAGACATGAAATCACAATTCAATTGATATGTTTGCCGTTTTGTGACACAACTGAAAAAAAGAGAAGCAAAAATCAATCTATAGAAATGCAGCAAAACGAAGCCAATTGCTACAACTACTTCGACCAGAATGTCTGCTGCCCAAAAAATTAAACAAAAACGAATAAAAATATTCAACAAAAAGTAGTAACAAGACTCAGCTTGAGGGTGCTCGGCAATAAATTTATGACGTTCATTAGAACGTCAGATTAAGAAATCTTAAAGGACAACAAAACGAAACAATAGAGAAAAAAATATAATGCAATCAGTATTGAAATTGAAATTTAAGCAGCTGACACCATGTTCTGGCTTGTGCTTTAATCTCGGCCCCTTATAATTTGCCCCAAAATAAAGTTAAAAAAGAACTTTATGAGTGGATTTTCATGTTAAAATTGACTTGAGGTCGGTTAAAGTTGAAAAAATAAATGTTTGTTTAAAAAGCTGAATATGGAATCATTTCCTCTCCTTAAAACGAAAACATGAAGTGAATGGCAAAAGAAATAAGAACTCGAAACAAAATTAAATTGTAATCTAAATATAACAATTTAAATTTTTTAAGTAGAATATTGAAAGACAATTTAGTTTGTATGGGGAAGTTTTAGGTAGACACAGATGTTGGTTTAACACTTACAGTCAGTGCAATAAGTATGTGTTGGGTGTGTTATATTTATGGTTTTCAATTAATTTCGAATTTTGGTGTTTTGCGACAATAAAGTCCTTTCATGTCGACACGTTGATCCATCAGACGGATTTTTTGGCATCAGCGATTGAAAGTAAAACAAAATAGAAGCAAATCGGACATTTTCTTTGGACAGTCATTCACACTTTATACTACTAACGTCGACACATCGCCTTACAAAATCATACTATATACAATTTATGTTCAGGTGTTAGCTTTTCCCTGCATTTGATAAGACAGTATCATGGACTCCACTATGGAATGAAAGAAATAATTGCACATAAAACATCCTGAAGGCCTTTAATGGAACAAGTTGCTTCCGTGTTTTTTTTCCTTGCTCTCTAGTATTATGGAAATATTTCTGCTTTTGTGTTATGCCACAGAATAGCAAAAGATTTTAGTAGAAAGTTCAATCTGCGCACACTGACGCATTTAGTTGAACGTCTAGACTGATGTAGAGCCCAAATAAAATACATGAGCTTCCTGAAATTCTTATATAATGAAATATCCGGCTGGAGGAAACCAAATTAGAAAGCAAAATAATAACACTTCGTTCAAGATGTCAGTATTGGCGGTGAATATTGTATTCAAAGGCTTCAACCGTTTGTGCGTTATCATGTTAGTCTCGCAAAATGTATTCTAGACACATTCTAGTATCCATCACTATATATTGTGAAACTCTTACCTCTAGTGATCGAGTAGCTATGACGATGATCAAAAGCTAATGTGTTAATTGCCATGAATAGTTTCCTGCAATTTTTATTTATTATCATATACCGAATATTATATCATTTAGCTGCTGGCCACCTCGACTTGCTTGAACGAAGTCCTTTTGGAGAGATGAACTAGTGATGAACTTCCAAGATAGCAGATGTAACGAGAGATGGCGAAAATTGTGTTCGTAGGCGTCGACTGTACTTATCGAGACAGTCCCAGGAAGGATAGGCCCATACGTATGCAATCGCACGATAGTGGATACAAACTATGACACTATTAAATTCAAATTCTTACCTGCATCCATTTTTAAGGAAAACTAATCAATGATTTCACCTGCCAAAAGAAATATCAAGGGTTGAGTTTTACACATTCAACGCTGTAAAAGTACGCTCTAGAAATAAAGGAAAAAACGATTCATTTCACAAAATTTTAAATCTTGTAAAAGCCGTATAAGATAATTTAGAACGATTTCGTTGTTAACTGTCTCCGTTGTTTACCTCAGCAAACAAATACAATATTTACACTTACCAACAATAAAAAGGAGGTTGTAAAGCAAACCAATGCCATACCTCATTGCATAGACGCTACCTTCCCTTATGCTTTATAATTAAGTAAAACATGTTGTACATTATTTACACCAAAAGAAATAGGATGGTTGCAATTGGAGGGGGGGAAGGAGAAGACAACCAAACCAACATGTTTATAGAAAAGTTATTAGAAACAAGCAACACAACTGTCATTGCCGCCACTGGGACAAGAATTGTGAGTACGATTTATGCGTTTAATAAACAAACGACCACCGCAGGACATGCAAAGTGTCCTGAAAGTAAAATATGAATTATACACAATCATACGCAAGCACGCTGTTAAATAGCGCGACAAGGTCGCCGGCAGGCAGCAAGAACAGCTTGCAGTACTCACGAAATCGCATAGACAAAAGAACCGTCAACGACTAAATCGTTTTGCCATTGAAATGAATTTTTGTTTACTCTTCTTATAAACCACTGCTGCTGGAATTGTATTTAAAGCGGTCCTTACCATTTTCCATTAAGTAGAAGCTTGCACGAGACATGGAGGCATCTTAAGCAGATGCGGCTTGTTGTTGCTTTTGTATTTTATTTATAATATATAAGCAGTTCCCGCTTTATTTACTGTGGCCGTGATTGCCGCATTTAGGGACACATTTAAAAATTCCAAACGTCCTCCTGCAACCACTCGTTTTTGTGTGCTTTACAGTATAAAACTGTTTGTGCTGAGTTACTCTGCCATTTTGTGTACTCGTATTCATAATTTTATAGTCAACCTTTGAGACAAGATTGTTTTTGGTTATAGTGGCATCTAATACAATTTAATATATGAAAAAAAGCTTTGCCTCAAAATGTACAAGATGTTCATTGAACTGCATCATTTGCAATTGAAATATATTTTTATTTCTTATTAGAACTATTTTTAAGAATTATCATTTAGAACTCTTAACATAATCGTGGTGATTTATTTTTCCCAAAATTAAATTATATTATTAAAGTTGAAAAAGGACAGGCCAATTGTAGAACAAAAATATGAATTTAAAAAGGAGAAGGATCAATATGTTCTAGTTATGAATTGGATATTTTTTAAACTTCTTATTTATTTAAGTGGAAGTTTAAAATCATTTCTGTAGTTATTTTAAAAAATACCCAATATTTTTCATGATGAGCTGCATTAGCTCCCGCGAAATGCGCATAACAATTAACTAAAACCCATCAAATTTGACTTGGAATATTAAAAAAAAAAGAAAAATCACGATTATGATGAAATTAAAAAGTTCTTTTTTTGTTAAAGTTAATTAATTGTAATCAATCTTGTAATTGAAACTCCAGGATCTTTCGTTTTTATAAGTATTTGTTTAATTTTCTAGTTTATAAAAAAATTTATTTATTTGCGTTCGACTGTTTTTATGATGTTTCTAGTCCCTGCAAAACAAATAAAAGAACTCTTTATTTTTATCCTTAAGTTTTTCTACCCATTTCGGGCACTCCAGAAAACGGCATAACTTGCTCGAGTTAAAATTGTCACTTCTTACTTTCTGCAGACAGGCCGAATACAACTGGCATTATATTATAAAACCAATACAAAACACTCTTATATTACACGGCGATGATGGCATTATAATTTCGATGTTTTACATGTTCAACTGACAGTCGCGATAACACAGACGTCAGTTAATAAAGTACAGCTCGGCACTGCCTTGGATTTGATACAAATTCAGCACATTTCTTAAAAAGAAATTAAATTTTTTCCCAAATCACAAATCTTGCGTAAAAAAGTCGTGTAACATTTTCGTATGTATGTTGTGGTAATAACGAGGCCATTTAGCAACATACGCCCTGACATGACTACGCCTTGATTTAAGTCGTTATAACTTAAATCCTTGAAACGTTATTTACCGATAAATAATCGAAACTTAATTGTTTTCCAACAATAACAAAATAATTTCCTTGCACAAGCATCCTTAAACAAATCTTAATAACAATATTAAGAAAAAACGACACAAAATAAGTTAACAGAAATATAACAAAAAAGCATCTTAAATGCTTTTGTTATGAAGTCGTAGAATGGCTCTAAATGGAAGCTAAATAAACATTTACCAAATCCCAATACATGATTTGCTATAATGAAATGTTTTGTGCACAATTTCACCTTGCAAAACGAAGTACAGTGGGCTGCGCTGCGAAAAAAATTTTCTGCAGAATATTTTTAATACGTAAATATATCCAACAGAGTGTGCCTGAGACGTGTGAAATAAAGAAATTAATAATATAAGAAACTTCTAGGCCGCTGAAAAAACAGGGGAAAATAAATTAAAATTATGGAGCAACAGTAGAGTTATCAGATTCTTGTTTGTATCTCTAACGGAGAAGAGGCTTCACATGGTAAAAGATGGCTGATAACTTTCAACAGCTTTTAGATTAAAATAAAATTTTAACCATAATTAATAGCTTTCGGACACCTGCTGACACTTTTTGTAAAGTGTTGGTGACGAAAAGGACTTCTCTTTGTTTATGTCAAAATTATTCGTAGACCGCACTAGACGAGTGCTTTAAAATAAGATCTGCTTAATTTCTAAATACTCCTTTGATACACAATTCAATATGTTTATTTTCTGTTTTTGGAAAAATCTACGTTCACTCTTAATAAATATGATCAGCCTTGTAGACGTAAATATGTATGAGAAATTGTTTCAAAAAAGCTCCCACTGTACCAAATCACATTCAACGCCGTGGTGTAAGTGTATTAACGTTAAAGCGTAAGTTAAATTACAGCAAAATGCTACATTTACCGCCAATTGCGAAAGGTTTTCTTCATTCAGTCACACTTTCCATAGAATTCCCATACACATTCTCATCTACTACTGACTGCTTCAGCAAAATGAACTCAAACGGAAATTACTTGAAATTGAGACAAACATTGATGGAAAATCATAAAAAAAAAGAATACGTATTAAAGAACAGAAAATGGCAGAAAAGGTGAAGAGGCATCGTCAGTGTGTATCACACAAGAAAGGGAATAAAGGAATTTGAATTTTGGATTTATTTTAGTTATAACATATGAAATTTTGTATGCCAGGATATGTGAGCTCTTAAAGTTTGTCAATTGTTGTGTTTTCTATAACAACGATGATGAGGATAATGGCATTTATGTTGATGAAATCGCTTTATACTCATACTGAAATTGGAAAGGCAAAAAACATCATATCAAACAATTTGCTTCCGTCTCATTTGATTTGAATTGACTTTGACAATAAAATGTCATTTAGTTACAAATCAGACAATTGGCTTATAAAACGACAAAAACAAACACCGTTTCAGGGAGATGAAGCTGAGGCTGCTGCAATAATCCTGCTGGTATTCGAAACATAAAGTTAAATCAACCGTGATTTAATATTGAGATTTTTCGCTACCTTTTCAATGGAAAGATTTTGTTTTTATGGTTAAGAAATATTTTGTATAAACCGTGCTATTGAACAAATACGATATTAATATATATGTATGAAAAGTTATAGTTATTAAACAGAAATTATATTGTAAATATTTTTTAATTGAACCAGTGAATCAGGGTATGACCCCTAGGCATGTGATGTATTGCGCTGGAACTATTAGTGCTTGGGGATATTATGTTCCAAATTCCGCAAGGGGTACTGAGCTACAAGGACATCTGTAGGAAGTTTATTCCATATACCAACCGTTCGGTTAAAGAATGAGTTCTAACTCTGCTGCGTGGTGTGGTTCGCTGGCACTTCATCAGCAATTATAAGCGACTAGATTATGACTTGCAAATATTATAGATTTTTGGGCACAATTTTCCTAAAATACGGAACCCTGTTGTTTATCATATTTTATAATTTTGAGTAGATTTTTAAGAATGCGTTTTCTTATAAAAATAAGAAAACTCATTTTAAGGATCTTAATGACTGAATCACTATGGCTCAATGGTACAAATAAAATAATAAAAAAATTATGAGTGAAACGATCAGTTAATTCAATCAAACGATTTATCTACAAATTTGGAAATTGAATTGCGTACTTATATCCTCCCTTTTATATGTAGCAGATCATTGCAATATGCCACTGCTGAAAAATTATGCGGCCAAAAGGAATACAAATTTTAATCAGTAATACTTTTCTTGAAAGTTGATGGATGTACGAGCATATAACACTCTGACTATTTCACTGAAAGTCGCTCGTTTAATCTGATATTCGGTCATGAAATTAAATGACATGCAGTAATTAATTTATGTTTTCATTCTTGTTTCAAGGACAAAGACAAGGCACTGGTCGGTGAGTAGATCTTTATTTCGGTGTCTTTAGCTACTTTATTATGTACTTCACGATGGCATATTTGTTACACTACCGACAAGGAGGGTAATGCTGTATTTAGTATAGGGTAGTTCAACCGATACTTTTGTAATAGAAACAGGACGAAAATAACGAACACAACCAGTCACTAAAACAGATGAGAAAAATTCGTTACCATATGCATAACAGCGCGAAACCAAAACCAGTATGGGTGTGATATATGCATTAAGTACTTTAGTCCACAACAACAAATACTGAGTTAATCGTGCACAGGAAATGCATCCTTGTTTGTGTTCAAAGCTGCGAATTCGCCGGCGATATAAAATAAGATATAAAATGATGTGCCAAAACTCTTTCTTTCTAACTTCCACAGCCATCATACCAAAACTATCGCTCCCTTTCTACACTTTCGGCACAAAGCCTTGCAGGAGTACCGGCAATTCCCTACATGTGGCGCCGTTAAATAAATACAAAATGTTAAAATAAAGTTTCTTACATTTTCTCGACCTAAAGGATCAACTTCATCCGCGAGTCATAAAAAATATCTTGAAATTCTGGAAGGTCTTCTTGTAAATTTAATCTTAAGTCAAACGATAATATTTCGGCGGGTAAGTTTTTCCATGGCATGATTAAATCTCATTCCTTATTGTTACTCTCATAAATCCTGCTAAGTACATAATAAGTCCAGGCTTACAGGAGTAAGTTTTTGCTGCTCATCTTTTGATTTTATAGTAGGAGATGGGAGAGGATAGTGGTATTTAGAGATACTAAAGGTTTCCTCTACTTTGCGGCGATGAAATTTTTTAAAAGATTGCCGATAATATAGTTTTTTATTGTTTAGTTTTATTACAAACTAAATAAAATGAAACGTAAGATATTTAATAATGTGGAAGTGATAAAAAAAACTAAATTTTTTTAAAAGAAGTGTTCTCTATCTGAAGATATTCAGGCAGCTGCAAAAGGAAATTGAAAACAATATCAGCAGTAAAAACATCCTCGTGTGAACGTCGACTAATTTGTGAGCTGAATTCATTTTATTGTATTTTGATCTTGACAAATAACACGTCGTTATATTATAGATATTCTCACCAACAGTCAAATACACAACATGATGTGCTTTCAAGTACGCACAGTCACACCGAAAACTCTACAGACTCTCTTAGATTTAATTACTACTTGTGTAAAATTTTGAAGATTTCATTAACAAAATCAAAAGCGGACGATTTTGAAAATATAAATTTTGCAGAAGAAAAACTATTATTAAAAATTGTATATATATATATATATATATATATATATATATATATATATATGGAGGCAAATCTGTAAAACAAATATAAGTCAAATGACCTGTTGAAGTAAATTCTTAAAGATCCAGGGTGCCAAATCGGACTCAATTTCAATTCTACAGCAGCCTTTGTAAAGGAAAGCCTGCCATGCAGCTTACCTTTCTTTCCACTCCAGTAACTTGACTTGCCAGTTGAAAATTTGAGCTATTTTTTCCTCCTACAAAATTTTTCTTTTGAAAAACTTAAAGTTTCTACAGAAAATCGTCTGCATTAACAGATCGTTTTTCATTAACATTAAATTAAGTTTTAAGGTTGAATGTGTAGCTTTCTATGCGACTGTATGTACTTTGAAAATACAAATACAGAAATTTTAATAGTTATTATATTCACCAAGCCAATTTATCAGTATGTGTGCGAGTGTTTGCGTATTAAATAAAGGTAACTGAGGTTAATTAATAACCATTAACACCTGTTGGTTTTTGAAATCAAACTACTTGTATGTGGAGCTCTTAGTTAATATTTCAATGGCATTAGTTTATATGCCACAAATTAGCACACAATATTGTTTTCAATGCTACAACAGCCCCTTCCCCACACTAACCAACGTTAACAAACACAAAGTATTTATAGTCATTAACTCCCACTGTTGCCATTTGTTTAGCTCACACTCGAATACAATCACAAAATTATTTAATAGAGTGTTAAATGAAAATACTTACGTTTTAGTGTTGAAAATTTCGCACATACTTCAACACTTTTAGGCTTTTCAAATGTATTCGTGTGTCAACATATACAACCCCTCTCGAACATCTGTTGATGCCAGCTAAATAATCGTGGTAATGCTGTCATCGAAAGCAAGAGGAGTCGTAGTGCTTAACGATTTTTAGCAACAGGCGTTAATTACAAAATAAACTCGGATTTAATGAGTTCAATTCCTCTGTCACAGTAAAACACATACTGGAATAAAGAAAAATTGCTGCAGATTTCATAACAAAACCAAACGTCCGTCCATATGCACACTCGCCAACAAAGTATGTCCTATTTGATTTGGGTGTTTTGTTTCACCGTATAGTGACCGTTGGCTAACAAAGGAAGCACCTTGGATAAATACTAAATGCACACGTCGCTACAACACACTTGCGTACAAACTCACATACTTGCAAACGTATTTGCAGTGGTTATGTGCTTGTTGACCATTGTATCCTGCAGTGATTTACTGCGGTTTAGGTCGCCAGCCACCAGCTACTGAACAAACAAAAAAAAAATTTCAAATCAAATAGAAAAAAGCAAACAATAAGCCAACACCAGCTTTAGTCCTTTATGGAGTTTTGTGGCCGCTGCGGTCGAACCATAATGACCGTCAAAAAAGCACCACCAACCAAGCGCATAATTTCATTTAATTCCTTTGCAAATACGGGCTTTTAGCAAATACTCATTCACATGTTGTTAACAATTGTTAGGTAGCATTGCAAAATCGCATCGAAACTCCCCACGGCTTGTAAATGTGAACGTCTTGTACGTTCTGTGAACAGTGCAAATGTGTGCTCACAGAGCCAACAATGCACATTAAGGAGGGTCGCAAAATGACTGTTAATTAATATATAACTGCCATTCATTTTAATATTGTCCAGACTTGTGTCAGTCGATTGTTAAATAAAATCACCGAAAATAACCTGGTTGAAGCGCATCTATTTTATTTTCTTTTTTTTTCAGCTTCAAATAAAATTAGTCAATAAATCAATAGGGGAAATAACCTCGATTTTATCTGGGAGGTGGTATGAAGTCTCTAGTCTTCGCCGGTAAGACCGAACCGATTGAAACGGTCACATATTTTGCAAAAAGTCATAGTAAATTGCACTTTTGGGGACTGTTGGCTGAGTTAAAAAGATACAAAACTACAATGCCTTTAGTTCCGAATTGGACTCCGCACTCAGTTAGGCATCGACCCTGAGTGCTGGTCCTAATCATAACAAAAAAAAATGCACTTCTAGAATGAACCACAAGTTATACTGATTTAAAATATCATTTTTATTTTCATTTATTAATTAATTTAATTTTTGTTTTTGAAATATTCAAAATGATCAATTAAAGGGTTTTAACTAGTTCCTATGCGCACTTCAATGGGGCTAATGTAGATCATCTTTAAAAATTAATGTGCCAGTGCTCAAGCAAAAAAAACTTGCTAAACTCTCCAAAAAAAAATTTTTATCTTTGTTTTTGCTTTAAAATAATTGTTGGCTGGTTCTTGTTTTCCTTATTTCTCCTACAACTAAAGTTAGATTTCAAAAAAGGCTGGACAGTTGTAGAATTTAAACTAAAAAAGTAAAAAAAATATGTGGTTTAGTTATTTTATGAACATTTTATTTTTGCTATATTAATATTTTTATAGGCTAATTGTTCTAACTTAGTTAAAATCTCAGAAAGACATGATGATAAGTTGAATAAAACTGATGTTGACTTCCTTTGTGCCTAGGAATATTTATCATCATGTCTTTCTGAGATTTTAGCTAAGTTAGAACAATTAGCCTATAAAAATATTAATATAAAAAAATATGATTTTGATACTCTATAAACTCCTAATTGTTAAAGTGGAAGTATAAAATATATATTTTCTATGATGATCTCAGCCCCAGTGAAATGTTCGCAACCATTCACTTGATCAATTTAGAATATTTTAGTTGAAAAATTTTTCGAAAAAAAATCTGATGATATCAATATTTAAGAGTTTTAAAAGAAATATCTCAACAAAAAGGCTAAAACAAAAATATGTATGTCAACTTAAAAAATTCATCTATTGTTTTCTCCACTTTAAAGTTGTATGCCCCCATAAAATATACCCGTTGTTTATAAGACAAAATGGAAAACCTAAATTGTTAAAAATATATCGAATAATTACATTGACGTTTATAATTAATTTATTTATATATATTTATATAATTTATTCATTATTTTTACGAGGTCTATTCAATATATACAGGATGAATTTTTCAAGGATTAAATATTCTCGAGTTTTCAATGGACAAAAGCAAACATCGGGGATCTAATTCGAGCACATCATATTGATCGATATTTGCTACGATTTCAGAAAAGGACATGATTTTTATTTCATTTAATTTAATATATTTTTTAAATAATTATTTTAAACTTTATTTATTTGGGTGGAAATATTTGTTACGATCTGATTTTACTAATTTTAAAAGTATAATTGTACCGGTTTGAATCTTGCTTCGTTCGCATTGCTGGTCTCACAGTGTGCCATTCGATCGGACTAATATTCGATTACTTTCAATATATTCAATTCTTAAGGTCGATGGAGAGGTCATCTTGATGGACTTTCACGCATACTCTCACTCGAATGTACGCACTGTTTGAAGCACTCTTACGACTTGGGCATCAACAATGAAACCAGTTTCACGACTTTAAGCAATAAACTTTGCTATACCGACCACTGTTGGTCTTTCTCTGCGGCTATATTTTGTACCACATTTTCATGGAATCCAGGCTATTGTCTTTGTTTCAAAATCAATAAATTTCTTATAAATCCCATTTCATGCAATGGAGATAATATACTGAATTTCAGATAAAATAGAATGCCATGAGTATTGGGAGATTGGAAATAACCGGTGAAACAAATTTAAGCCGATAGACGGCTACTGAAAGTCACGAAAGTATTGCTCACGTTTCGTTCTCAATTTGGAAACAGCCAATAATTATTCACGACATCTCTTTCCCCCTTTTTAAATGAATTATATTGAATGTGTGTTGGAAACTTCTTCAAATGTAGGGCAAATTAATGGGGTTAATATTTAATTAACCTCACGAATTAATTAAAGTGTTATTTTTTTACTTTAAATACAAGCGAGCACTTCCTATTGAAAATATTATTCGAGTGCACTGTCGAGAAGATCCCATTCAATAGATTCGAATGGTACAAAGTAAAAAATTTGTAATATTCGAGTTCGTTGTTGATGCCACTTGTTATTGCTACAATATCCATGTACGAGTGCATCTACTTTCCACATCCTGCAGTTATTTGTAAGTATACGTCAGCAGCTTCTTCTGCTTCATGCTACCGAACAACATTGAATTTTATCCTTTTATAAAATGTTTGCCGTGCATGTGTAACACGTGAGCTAAACTCTGCTGTTTTCCTTTTTTTGTATTTTTTATTCTTATTATTTTAATATAAATTTTCTTTTCTGTCTAGGATATTATTATTTTTTGTTACTCTATTTTTGTTGTTTCTTTCATGTGGAAAAAACTAATTTCCTTAATTTTCCTTTACATTTTTTTTGTTGCCTCATAAATGTCTCTTTTGTCTTTTGTTTCTTTTGAATAATGGGCTGTTCGCTAAAGTGTGAGCTAAATTTGTTTGTTGGTGTGTCTTACAAGGGTTTTAAAAGATGCTCAGCGAACTATATTCGCTAAGATATGAATTATAAAAATTGCTCGTACCTTAAGGTTTCAAAGGATATACAAGTAGAAAAGAATAATTATATTTTTAATGAAATAGACTAAAATTATTATCAAAAGCACAGACGAAACTGTGCTTATCACCAATTTTATTAAATTATTTAAACTACAATAATTCTCTGTACTTGAGTGGAGGCTGCGATCATATTATTTGCCCCTATTTTGTAACTATTTGACAAAGTCACGTCAAGATAGTACCAAAAATTGGACTCTTCTATGTTGATTTTCTTCAGTAGTAGAGCAGTTCTAACAATTTCTTGTTATTTATAACGCCATGGAGAGTCGTCGCAGACTGTCAAGAGTTGTTAATTGTTGTCCACATGGAGTAGTTAAGTGTTTTATATTTTAAATTTGGTCTTAACGCAACGTTGAAAAATAATTACAGAATAAAGGGAAATACTGTGTTTTCTTTACGTTAATTTGGATTTAAAAATGAAGTGGTAATTACCGTTTGTTTACTTGGTAAAACTTTTTAAATTTACTTAGCCAATATTTTTCAATATGACAATGACGTCAAACTCATGTGCTGACTTTGCAAATCTTAAATCATGTGTAAATGGACAATGTGGAGTATTTAAATTTAATATAATTTTACAGTGAAAAGAGAAGTTATATGTTGGAATAGAATTCAAAAATCGTTTGAGTATTCCCTGATTAATTGGGCACAATAATGGTTTGTGGATACCTCCGAAAATGCTTACTACGCTAAGTCCCTTAACCATATATACGAAAGGACATGGCCAGATGTGTCTTGGAATTGGGCAGACGTGTTATAATATTTTTGTCAGCACCCGTCTTTAGTTCCTAACAAGATGGTGGTCCTAACGCCATCAGAAGTTGAGTGTTCAAACAATGTCGATAAATCCCAGAAAGCCCGCCTGTAAAAACTTTGTGAAGCTTTCAGATAGAATATTCATACGCGTGGTTTACCACAATGCATAAACATCCTGCAATTTTTTCCACTGGGACTGAATGTATTATACAGCTGGAATTTAATTAACTATTTAAAGAACATTTTTATTTCTAGAGGATGATTAATTACAGAAGGTAGAAGGGGAAGTTATCGTAAATCATAATTTATATTCAAGAAATAAGAGTGTGTTTTTTTCTTAATACAAATAAACAAAATTGATTGATTAATTATTATACACAATTAAGTGGCATAACTCCTACAAAATTTACCTAAGAATAATAAGTTCGGTTGCCAACTAATTGACAACGTAACAGTCTTTTCGCTTTTCATATCATTCCTTTTATTTTTAATTCTCTCCAACTACAAAATTAATGGCAACTTGGACACGTTTCGTTGCAATTGAATCAACTTGAATGTCAATAACAGTTCTATTCAATTAATCGATGCTAGGACACGCTCATATATAAACTAATAGTTTTATAAAAGAAAATAAAACTTAATGAACAAATAATTAAACGATAGTACAAGAGCTATTGGCCAAATAAGTCTTTTTTCTTTTTTGCCTGCCCAGTACCAGCATACTGCAGTTGTTCAAACTCCAATCCAAAATGCTGACTATTCGCAACAGCAGACTATAGGAAATTCGTTGCCAAATTATTATTTCATTAATTATCATTATGAAATGTTTTCATTTCATATTAATAAATTTCTGCTACAGAAGATGTGAAGGAAGAGAAAAATGTTTTGGCACTGGTCTTTAATAGTGGTTGCAAATTGACATGGTTTTTCTATGAATGTAGTTGTCAGTTGAGGTGGTGGGTTGTTTGATGGTTTTTACATTTCTTGAATTATTTAATGAGAATCGAAATACGCAAAAATACCTCATGGTATTACACCTTCTTCCTATTACGTACGTGTAACACCAATACCAGTACGTTTATAGTCGTTTCCAAAGAGATTTCCACAGGAATAGACATGAAATTAGAGGAAGTAAAAACATGTTTTTGACAAACTAAATTACAACTGACATGATGTCTGTCTACTGACGCAAAAATGAACGCACTGCTGCCTTCTTATAAATTTCTAATCTAAATAGAACGAAGGTAAGATGTATTTTGCTTCCATTTGAACTGTGAGAGACGAAATAATTAAAGACGCTGTTCGAAATTTAGTGGCTAGAAAATTGCAGCAATTTAAAGTTATTCGGTTGAGGAATAGGAGAGTTCACGTTTTTATTTAAAATACTAATAAAATGTTAAAAGCTTGGAGATGTTTTTTTTTATATTTCGTAGTATTAATAAAAATTCTTAAAGGCTGGCAATCCGTGAATATTTTTATTTCACCTTGTGAAGAGTGTTTAAAACATTTTCGACTTATTATAATTTTCACCTCATGCGTATCATTCATATGTGAAGTCTTCCTCAATCCTTCAAGTAGTATATTATTTTATAATTATAAAAAAACTCACTTTTATGATAAATTAAAGGAATTATCATTTAACTCGTAGTTTTTACAGCTCAAGGATACAGAGCTCCAGGAGCAATTTTCGTTTCTCTGGGAAACACCCAGAATCTCCGACATGAATCGAACCCATGACGGCTGTACTGGCAGACTTAACTACCAGCCACAGCAGCACCCATGACCGATTTTTCACAAGTTATAGTTAAATATTTGAAATGATTTAAGTAATTTTTTTATTAAAGTCTGGTAAATTATAAATTCGAAGAATAAAAACCATCATGAAACACCCCCAATATGTGTGTGTGTGTGTGTTTGTGTGTGTCTGTGTGCTATTAGACGTTTAAAACAGTATCCGTGTTTTCAAAATAACACGGCATTTTGTGTTCATTTTGTAAGTCAAATTTACAAAGCAAAACCCTTTCCCCACGAAACCAATTACTTTTTGTTATCCTCTGAAATAAAAAATAATAATAAAAATCTTTAGTGAATAATAAGCTGAACATGTTTGACATATTCCAGGATATTCAATATATATTTTTTTCTATGCAAAATATTGTCCACAATCTCTTCTACTGTTGAAATGTGCCATATATTTGAATGAGCCACATATTGGGATATATTTTGTTGCTGGTTCTTTTGAATTTTTGTTTTTTTTTTGTTTTAATATCTACACATACATCTGCAGTGATAGAAAATATACTCACATTGTAACAAGAGATAGTGTTGTTCAGCTAACAAGTGAAAATATTAAAAAGCAACACTGGCATGACATTGAAGCCAAAATGTGTTTGGTTTTTTCCCCCCAAAAGTTGACAAAAGAATTTTTTGACAATGTCTAGGTTTGTCGGCTACAACTACGAGATCTATTTATTTCAACATGTTTTTAACGTAAAGGTAGCAAAAGCGGATAACATACACAAACACGTCCTCATGTATTCATAGTCAAATGAACAACATGCTAAAAAAATTATGATTCAACATGAAGACAATACATTTTGTGTTTAACTCTACGGCTTGATATTTTATCCCAGGGAACATTTCCAAAAGCATGTAGTGTGAGACCCAGGAATTCATATCTTAGATACAAAATTTAGATCCTTCATATCCATATCTTTGCTGTCACATCGTTTGTCTCCTTAGCTGCATGATAAGTTGGTAAATAACTAATTCTAGGTGAGTAAAAATGGCATTAACTACTTATATTAAAGACCTCATCATGTCCTTGTAAATAATTCTTGAAATGGCAGATTTAAAAGGCTACTGATCAGCGGGTATCCAGACTGATATATAACATGCTTTTATCAGTTGCAATTTCTTTTGAAATTATATCAGTAATTTCTTTAGGAACTAGGCAAATAACGAACTTAAATGATATTCAATTGGTTGAATTTGCAACTATGAGAGGTGATATAATATCTAAGAATGCTGTTTTGTAGTCATAAAAAGATTGAATGCAACAATATTAGAAAACTGATTTTATTCAAGGAATCATTCATTAGTTTTTCAAACAAAAGTGTTTCAAAGGATTCCTTTTCTATAAATTAAGAAGCTGCTTTTTTCAAAAACTTCTGCTTCAAAGTGGTCCTTCTTATAAAAAGTGGTTTCAAATAACATATTTAAAATCTACTCTAGTTAAGAGGTACTTCATCTAAGATCTGATTTATTTGAAAAGTACTTTATTGAAAAAGTACTTAATTCAATTGGGACTTTATTTCAAAAGTACTTTGAAAAGATACACTTTATTTGAAAACTGCTCTAAGAGTCATTTATTTGAAAAGGACTTAACTCAAAGGAACTTTTTATAAAAAGGTAATGTTCTATTAGGAGATAATTTACTGAAAAAGTACTTTATTTAAAAGGTCTATTATTCGAAAAGGACATTACTTGAAAGCTACTCTAGTTCAAAGGTACTTCATCTAAGAACAGATTTATTTGAAAATTACTGCATTAAAAAATACTTTATTCAAAAGAGATTTTAAACAAAAAGTACCGAGTTCTTTTTTCAAAAAGTACTTCACTCAAAAGATATATATTTAAAAGGCCTTGGAGATAATTTACTGAAAATGTACTTCATTAAAAAAGTGCATTAGTCGAAAGCTATTTTAGTTAACAGATACTTTATCGGAGAAATGATTTATTTGAAAAGTACTAAATTATTCAAAAGGGACTAATTTTTTAATAATTAAAAGATTTGTTTGAGTTCAGAGGTTCTTTTATATTAATATTAAATATTTAGCTTCTTCAGAAAGATATTTAATATTGTCAAAATTTTCTTTTCAAATATATATTATATTACACGTATTTTATTATATCATGTTATATATTGTGTTATATAATTGAAAAGAAATTTTTTAACAATATGGGATGGTGTCAATAGATAGGCCGACAACAATCTAGACAGCCGAGAATTAGAAAAATGCAGGACTAAGTGTGTAGCCCAATCTTAGACTATGCATTCTTGCCATATAGGACATGAACATACATGCATAAATAAATCAATAAAACAAAAAATAAACAGTTTCAGTTTTTTATTTCCATATAAATATATCTGCCGTATTTATTTAAAAAAATAATGTGTACTTGGCATGTGGTTTAATATATAATTTTCATACAAAAAATTCTTCAGTTTATTTGTTATGAATCGGGCCTCCAAACAACGTATTAAAATTCCTTCTTCAAAAATATAACCAAAATTTCTTCCCAGTAACTTTTTATTTTCGGTGTTTCAATTCTCAGTTAATCCTGTTGTTCTTACGACTCCTTTTATGTATTCAGTTTTCCTCTTCTTTCATCAATTTAAATATCGTATTTAATTTTTTAGTTCGTTAAATTGGGTCAGTATTTGCCGAGACAACTGATGTTATGAATAACAATGACTGAGTGCACATCTAAAATACCACTTTGATAATAAAATGCAAATTTGATTTGCAACCAATTTCTTTGAATAAACGAATTATGGAGGTGTTCAGCACTGGCAGCTTTCGGCTGGCTGTTTCCATATGAACTGGTATCAAGTGTAAATTTTGAAAGAAAATATACGAATGAAATAAGAAATACCTTCTTCATGGCTTAAGTCCTTTGAGGAAAGGGTCACTTTCACTTGAAAAGTATCATTCACGTTGTAGCTTAAAATATAAAAACTCGTGTAACCGGGAGATGGGTGATGTGAATGGCTGTGTTCGAATGCTTGTACAGTATAATTGCAAAACATTTTCCAAGATTAAGGGATTCTTACAACATTATTTTTTTTAACTGCTACAACACTCTCTCACGCCTTCTGAGCAGATTATGTTTTTTCTTTGCAATGTTAAAAATGTTCTTGTACATATTGTAAAACATGTAAACTTTTTTTATTCCAGCAATTTTTAGTCCTTAAAAAAGGTTTAAAGGCATTTTTCTATAAAAAAAAAGAAGAAAAGGCAGTAAAACGTTTGTGTTAAATACTTTTATTGAGATGATAAGTCTTTTATTGGCCAGACCTAAATAAACAGGAGCAAAAGCAAATGCTAAGAAAAAAATTCCAAACAAGGACTAACAGAGGAATGAAGAAAAATCTCAGCCATTTGATGATGCTAAAATAATATTTATTTAAAGAAATTGACATGTTGTTTTATGACATCTAAACTCTGTGCAACTCTCAAGGATTATATTTGAACTGCAAGTGTAAACAGAAGACTAAAATGATAAAAAGGAATTATTTTTTGACTACCAGCACTCTAATTGCATTAAATTAATTAAAAGTCCTAAATAAAGTAATTAAAGTTAAGCCAAATTTGCATTCCTTTTTGCCTTCTTGTTTTATAATATTATTTTAAAGATTATGATATTTATTAAAGTATAACATTAATTGAAACACTTTTTGGGAAACCCAGAGAAAATGTTTTATTTACATGCCATTTTGACTACCGAGTTTCGTTACGTTCAAGTGTTAGTTGGATATCCAATACTACTTATTCATGTTGAGGTCAATCATCAGATCTGAACCTCGGAAATATTTAATATTTTAAAATCAGTTAATTTTAATTACATATAACATCAGTCCATCAAAACATCTGGCTCAAGAGTGTTCATTTCTAAAGAATATATCTTGCACGCCAACTCTTTCGTTATTAATGATTTTACTTGGAAATAATTTGCACCACTTAATACTTGATGATAATCCTGTTTTGTTCTACAAACATAAAATATTGACGATTTATTTTTTTCGCCCGATATGATATAAAACTTAATATCAAAAAAAGGTGCTGTTGGCTGAAATCTATTAGGCGTTTTATTCCGGGCTTGACTACCATCCACTTAAAAGCAGAATACCGCAGATTTTATTGCACTATTCCAAACAACAACTAAAATAATTCTATTTGCAGAAGATATAAATAATGGCAATCCTCCCAGACGTCCTAGTACATCAAGGAAGGAAAGGCTTAAAAAGAATCGCCGATTTATTTATAAAAAGTTTCTTAAGATATCGGCATATCGGTTGTCTACTGAAATCCCATTTTTCGGAAATTTTAGTCCAGTGAATGTGTGGAAGTGAAGTTCAGTGGAATGCGTCAGCCATCTTATTCACCAGATTTGTCGTCCTGCTATTACTTCCTGCTCACAAGAATTGAAGAACCACACGAAAGGACAACATTTAATATAACAACAACTGAGGAAATAAGAAGGGAATCGCTGAGAAAGTTAAAGGGCCTACTAAAAAGTTTAAATGAGAACTGTTTCGAGCATTAGAAAAAAACAGGCACAAGTGCATTCTAACTACTCTATGAACTTTGCGAGCTCTCTACATTGAATAGAGATATAAAAGAAATTGATTATATAAGTAATTTAAAAAAAATTCTGGATCTTAATCTTAAGATCCATTATCAGCAGTTCGACGACTTAAAGATCTATTTGACTTCATAATAATACAATAATTTAAATTTCATTAAATTAATATATAATATAACAACACCACGTTATAGAGAACATTCCTTGCGTGTATTTTCTAAAGCATTTCATGTTGTACACTCGTACTGCAAAATATAGGAAGAGGCATCTTCTAATCCATAACCGCTCATTACTTTAATTATATTAATTTATTCCACATGACGAAAACTGAAGGTAAAAAAAGAAAAAGACAGAATATAAACCACACTTCATACGCAATCAACTTGGGGAAAATGTAAGAAAACACGTCTAATGTACGACAAGTAAATGATAAAGAAAAACAAGAAAAACCTTCATTTTTGGTTTTAAGATTAAACAAAAAAACCAAAGAAATGAACAATACTCGTACGACTGTAGATAGAGGGGAATTTGGGCGAATTACGCACACATAAACACTTGCATATCTGCCCTAATACACATACACTTGATATAACACATAATTAAATTACGTACAAACGAAAGAGTTGAACAAATAAGCTCAGGTATTAACCTCCAACTTCAGCTATTACAGCCACTTTTTGTGCTGCTGTACAGTTGCTAGTGCTGCCATCAGACTCCTAAGAAACATAATTTTCATTTGGTAGTACGAGCGTCGAGTGCTCAGTATTCATTAATTCGATTTCCATAACAATTTATTCATAAGACAATGTCTGGCACCATTATATTATCTGACAAATATTATGCAGCCGAGAAAGGTTTTGTTGCTGTGAGTGCTGAATTATAGAAGGAAGTACGCTTCTTCATTTCGTCGTCTGCTTGAAAACTAAAGAGTTAAAAACGTTGCTTTACTTCCATATATATTTTTTTACCATTTTAAACTCTCTCTGGTGTTCACATAAAGTATTTTTATGATCTACTAAAAAAGATGATTTTGCTCAGAGCTTCTTATTGTTTAGAATTTCATACACATGCACACACCGCCGCAGACATTAACATGCATTCACGGATACACTCTGGCTTGTGCAAAAATCTACAACAATCCTTTCTTAAATTTATGTTCTTTATGCGCCCGAAAGAAACGTTATGAAAAAAATATTATCTTCAACACCTTCGAACTTTAAAATTAAATGAGTATTAACTCAAACTTCTTTTATATTCATATTACTGGTACACTTTTGTACAGGCAACAGAGATGGATAGTCCTTTTTATTACTAGTTCTCATTGGACAAATATTGAATATATTTGACTAAAACATATTTAAGTTTCCTAACAGCGCACTACTTGTGTGGCAGAATATGAGCTTTCATATGCTGTCTTGCAGAGTTTTATCATGGGATCTATAGAACCTAAACCAAGTCTAGGAAATAAATTAAGTCTTTTAACTTTTAACACACACCAAATTTTGATTTTTGAGCAGCTGTAACATTTTTTTTTGCTTTATTCTTCGTATTGCCTAAATTTTAAGTTGACACTGGATTCAACTCTGGTTTCCTTTTATCACACCGCTTTTCACAATATATTGTTACTTCATTTTTTCATCTCCTCTTTTTAGGTACTTTTTAATTGCTTTTAACAACTTTTGGATGATGTTTCATTTGATCATGCTTCTCATATATATTCTAGATGAAACAAGCTTCAAAATATTCCAAGTTTTTTTCTATATTTTTTTTTACAACGAAATAACTCCCAACACGAGTTTGTTAAAAAAATATATGAATCCGAATTTTTCTCAAAACATTTTTATTTATCAATCAATTTTGTTTGCCCTTTTCAGGGTGATCTTCTGAGATATATCGTACTTGTGCCAGTTTTTTTCCAATCCTGCGAGCTGTTTTGATATACACCTCTTGTTTCCTTTTTCTCTTCCTTTTGTTTCTTCTTCAGCTCTTGCAGCTATTCGCATCCTAAATCCACAATCGCAGCACAACGCAGGCTTTACATGGGACTCTAAAATCTTGGGTAAACGGAATAAATCACTGAGGTCCAAGTCTAGCAAATACAGTGGCTGAAGCATGATTAGGCTGGTATTTGTGGCCACCAGAATATGATTTTTTTTGGCCAAATGTTAGACATTTAGAACGCTCATCGTTGCCACATGCTGCATGCTACAAATATTCACAAAAAATTGCAAGACACTAGACAACCGATATGCCCATATCCGAAGCAACCTTTCTAATAGAGGTGCGACGATTCTCCACCATAGTTTCTTTTACTTTCGTAACACTTTTACTGGTTGTTGATGAGCTTAAACTTCCTTCACGAGTCCTGTGACTTACATTTTCTTTAGCTTCTTTTAAAATCCTGTAACATTTGAAAACCTTGTCAAATATTTGCCGAAAAGAAGCTCAACAAATATTTATTCAGTAGAACCGTTTGCTTCTTAAAGAATATACAGTGACATGCAATCCAATATTTTTTGAAACTATTTAACGCAATAAACAGTTTTTTGAATTAAATTATTTTTTCATTTATACTTAGTGGCTACACCCGTTTGGTCAAATATATAACAAGTATGAATATATATTTAGAGTATAAAAATCGAATGCCTTTGCTTTGTTAAAATTTTGAATGATTTCGATCTGTTTTTTCTGAAGCAGAATATCACCGAAAGGCCATTAAACTTCTAACTTTGATAACTCTTATGACTGATGACTTGATAACTCAATATAAAATAAGAAAAATTTCTCGTGGAATTTAAAAACCCATATCATTTCATCAAACACCTCTGTCTAGAGACGATTCCCAGATATAGAAATTGCAATAACTTTTAATATAAATAATCGAAATTTATTTGAATTAATCTTTGTTTTAGTTATCAATCATAAATACCTTAATTTAATGTATTAATATATTTTTTTGTGCTAATTACGTTGGAGTTATTTAACATGCTTGCCACAAGTATAACGTTCCTTCTCTGACTTAATTCAAATTTTAACTTTTCTCAACTTAATACTGGCAGCAGAACATGCTTGCAAAAACAGGTAGCAAAATTATGATTTAGCTTTTGCCTAGTTAGCAGTTGTGGCATTTCATTTGCATTTTATCTTTTAACAATTTTAAATTAGTCTACCACTATTTTATTTTTGTTTACACTCCTCTATCTTTTATTTGCCAACACAAAATTATTATGCCAAAAAAAGAAATTGCATTATGTAAAGCCGGTTGAAAATGAGAAACCGTAACAACAACAACAAAATCATGGTAAATTATCAAATTTAAGGAGTAGAACAGGTAACTCCTACCTTGATAAGAAAAAAAAATAAATGCAATAAAACAAACGGTAGCCGAATCAGATTGCACACAAAATAAACCAAAATCAAAAATCGTCGTGGAAATATGAACTATTTGCAAAGCATTTTGGATGTATGAGTTTTATTAGGTACCAGTCGGTGGCTGTTATTTATTATTTTTTCCGTACATGTGGGATATTACAAAACAACACGGAGAAAAAAGTTTTTTAGTTACTTTAATAGCCACAGAAGAATTAAATTGGTAACAAGAAAATAAACTTTAAATAAACTTTTCATATTCAATTTTCTTAAAAGCGTTGCTTCAACAGTTAATATGTCTAGTGATTAGTACCACTTTCAAAAGTAGCAAATTGAACAAAAACGTTAATGATTTGGCGTAGCGGACTCCAAATCAATACTCTTCCGCTCTGCTAGTTTGGAGATTATGAAAAATGTTCTAAACGCCTGATAAAAAGTTAATAAAAACTTCAATTCTCTTGGAATCCTTCTAGTAAAATATTCTTTAAGCCAAACTTTTCTTTTTTGAGAAATATATTAATTTATTGGGTTTATTTAAGCAGAAGGTCTATAATTTTTTATTTTTATATAGAAATTGTGTTTATATTCCGTCACTTTTTTGTGTAGAAATATGTTTAAAAAAATCGATCTTTTCATCGCTTATTCGCTCATAAATTTTGTGTTTAAAACAGCAGTCGGGGAATGGCTTTTCTATATAAAACGCATTGTAGCGCAGCATCCACAATCGGTTATGGCAGATAGAATAGAGAGTATAGTGTCTATTGACTTGTGATTTTAATCGCTTGAAGTTCAATATATCACTAAACAGCTTCCCTAAACATATATTATATTAAAATAACAACGAACTCTAGATAATTCAGATAATATCACTCATGAGCGGTTATATTTATGTACAATTTTTTTCTCTGAGTGTTCCTTATTTATTGCCTGGCCAAAATCTATAAACACTGCCAAACACTTTGCCAAATTGTTAGCAAAACACCAGAAAAAGAAAATAAATAAAAATTACACGGCATTGAAAAGTACACAAACTCATGCATAAAGGGAAAAGTGTTTATTGGATTTTTTAAAATATTTTTGCTTGTTTTTGGTTACACGACTGTTCTAAAAGGAGTTTCATCATAAAACAGTGTATATGTATGTCTTTTGAATTTGTATATTTTTTTGTGCCATTCCCATCGATTTTTTAAATTCATATCAATATTATTAATAATAGCAGTTACGTTGATGCTGAAAATTTTGAATTCCACTTGATAAATATTGAGTTCGTAAAATATGTATCACAATAACTGAAGATCTTCGAACATGTTAAAAATTAAAAACCTTGAATTTCACTAAAACAGTTCTCATAAACATATCACAAACACGAAATAATGTTTGCGAATTAGGCCTTTAGTCCTGGCAGCTAGAAATGCTTTTTTTATATAATTTCTTTTTGGGGGGGATGAATTTCGGTATTTGATATCGATCGAAATATCTATTTGGATTGCATAAAAATTTCCATCGATATTGAATGCGGAGATTTGAGTCTCTGCCCTTTTCCATCAAAAAGAGTGAAAGTATTTGTTACTATTCTTGATTATGATACTATTTGTAAGTGTGTTTGTAATGTTTAAATATAAAATATATATGCAATATATTAATGAGCAATTTTTAAAGTATTACAATAAAGTAAATTTGATATAGAAACTGCTTTTGTGTGCAAAGAGAGCCTAAGATCTTCTTTCGACTTGGTATGGAAAAGCGGCAACAAACTTTTATTAACAGCAGCAAGAGATGTTGTGAAGATCTGTTGTTTTAGCTCAAGTATCTCTTAATAAATTTAAGTGAAATTGACATCCTTCAAAGTCTCAAAACACAATTCACAAGTGCTTACAGGCAACATGACCAACCCACATAATTATAATTAAATTGATGGAGAAAAAAATCTATCAAATAGTGCCAACCGAATGTTTTGAGTTACTCATTAAAGTATCATGCAACCAGTCTTTCAGGCCGTCTGTCAACCCATCAGCTCTTCTTTTGTTGGCAGTTTTTGTCTTTCAAGTGTTAAAAGGAAAAGTCATTCCCAAATAAACTCCAGCATCACGACGGAAACAAAAAAAAAGAAGAAACAAAAACGAACTTCTTTAAAATTCTTTTTGGCTTTATATTGCCAAATGAAAAGTATTTAATGTTTGGTAGTGTTAAATTCTTAAAACAGCAACAACAACAACAACAATAACAACAAAACTTAAAAGACAAAAACCAAATAATGAAATGAAAAGATACAAAAGACAAGACACGCAGTGAACAACAGAGTGGCGATAATGAAGATGAAGCCTTTGATATCAGAAACTTCAATAGATTCAATAGAACTATTGAAGTAATTGGATAAACCGGTTTAAGTAGATTTCCAGATGAAAAGGATGAGTATTTTTAAGTGAATTTTTAAGCTAATGTTTTGGCAGGACAACAACAAAAAAAGCTTTTTTATACCAACAATACAAAAATAAATTCTAAACGGCTGGGGTAGGAAGGAGACGACTAGAATTTGAGCAAATGACTTTTGATTTAAGTTGGCGCTTTCAAAGGAGATTTGAAGAAAATATCAGCCACTTTAATGCTAAAGGGGATAAGAAACTCCAATACTCTACCACACCGCATTGCAATTAAAACCAAGTTTTACTTTGCACACGTACAAACACTAGAAAAGAGCCGCACAAAATAAATACCCACAGAAAAATCTTTAATTTGTAATCATTTCTGTGTATGTGTGTTTGTGTATGTGTTTAATTTTTAAAGGCCAAATAGGCATTCATTTATGTACGCATACATTTACAAACAATAATAAGAAATTGATTGCTAACGAACACACAAAGAACTTAAGTATTTATTATGCCACTATTGTGTGTGTTGCCCGTATATTAAACACACATTTTTACGTGTTTTCCACTTCCTTTAAATGGGTATGTACGCGTGTGTGTGCGTGTTTTAAGAGCCTTTTATAAAACAAAGAATAGATTTTTATATCAAGTTCATTGCAATCTAAAATACTGCTGCTGGTCGTTGTACGTTTGTTTGGCCTGTTACCACATCCGGTAGTCCTACTAGCCAAACGCCTTTTGGGAATAACAGTTTTTTTTTCTTCGTTCTCTTATTTTGCTATTCAATTCTAAAGCTCTTTCCGATCAGAGGTGCGAGGGATTTTCTAATTTAGTACATGTTTCAGTTTTTGGTTATTTTCATTAATTTGGGATAAATTAAAACCTCAACAGCTGTATGTGAAAGTAAAAAGGATATAAGTGTGTGTGCGTATGTGTGTTTCACATGCAGCCAAAAATTTAATATACAATCATTTGTACATATTTACAAAAAGGCTAGAATGTACTTTAATAAAAATTTTAATAGAAATTTCGCTTTAAATTTAAATTATTCTTAATTTTAAATATTTATTGTGAACTTTCTCTTACTTACAGGCATCAGCAGCAATTTAGTCATCAATAGCTACAGCAGAATAGAACAGCGCCATTTTCGAAGGCATCAGCATAAATTTAGTCAAAAATATCTACAGCAGAGTAGACCAGAGCTATTTTCCAAAGCCGCTACACTTCTCATCAGTAATCCTGCGTATATGTAAGTATTTCTTTTTAACTATATACATTTTTAGATTTGTACCTGGTTAAACTTTGATATGATTGCTGGCGGTTCCATTGCATTGTAGTACAAAAGATGTCCTTCTAGATCGCTTAGTTAAACACACGTTCTCTTAGAGCTTCAGCCAGATTTTCTTAGCATATATTTCTTCAGTTCTGACGTTTTTTATTACCAGGCTGCCAAGCTTCAGGTTAGGTCAATGTTATAATCATCATGCATTCGCTGATGTCCTTAACACCTGAACTAGCAATCCGAAAGACCAGGGTTTAAGTAACGAAAACAGAATAGAAGGCATTTTAGCACAGTCCTGCAACGATACTATGCCAAAAATTATGTCCTCTTAACACCATTCCTTCCTTTTCTTAATTCTGGCAAAATGTGTCATTCTGTAAATTCGCAGCATGAAATACAATAATCACGAATATATTAAAACTCTTATATAGGGTGTTTTTTATAGAGTGATACAACTTTGAGTTGGCATCACTGCTTTCTTTGACCACCCATTTAACAGCTGATAGTTGGTTTTTGTTTAATTTGCTTTGACATATTATTATGGAGCGACTTACACCAGAGCAACTCGTGCCAATTGTGGAAATTCTTAATCAAAATAATGGTTCTGTTCGTCAAACTTATCGTGCACTTCGTCCATTAAAAATTTTATTTTCCGATAAAGCCCATTTTTCGTTGAATGGGTACGTAAATAAACAGAATTATCGCTTTTGGAGTCAGGAGAACCCACTAGCTTTTGTCGAAACACGATTAAACCCACAGAAAATTACTGTTTGGTGCACTTTATGGGCTGGCGGAGTCATCAAAAACGATGATGGTCGGAATGTTTCTGTTTGTGAAAATTGGTGTTCCAGACTGTGCCTTGTACGCGCCAGCCGTGGCGGCCACATAAAATTGTCTATCCAATAAAGACCGTTTCATTTATATCAAAGATATATTTCTATGTTTTATTATGATTTAAACTTGTATCACTCTATGAAAAACTTACGATATATGTTAAAGCCATTTTACAACTTCAAGTTTCAGTTGTTACAACTTCAGGTTGGTTAAAAGAATGATTCGAGCTGCAAAAACGACTTGCATATTTTGAAGAATTTTGAAATTAGTGTTTTTGTAACAAAATAGAATCGCTTTCGAAACACTGGCATGCATTTTTATTTATTAAGAGTTTTCAATAAATAATATTTTGCTTTATAATTAAAATTGTTATATTTAATTATATTAAAGATGGAAATCAGTGTACCCCGCACCAAAGAGACAAAACAAAATTATAAAAATTAAAAAATAAAACAGCAACAACATAAAAAAGTATTGTTGGCGATTATGCGATAGTATCCCGTAGTTACTTCCATTCAATGGTTATATTTATAATTACATTTTAATTAGATTCATTCGGTTGTAAAGTGTCCTTTTCTCAGCTTGTTCTTTTTTTAAATTTCTTTTCTTATCTTAAGGAATATTTTGCTTTCACACTTGTGCCACACCAGAAGATTGCGGACACCATAATCAAGGGTATTGCTTACAATATTTTCCTTTTTTTTCTCTCTTGTATATCCTTGTTTCCTTTTTAATTTATTTTATTAAAGGAAACGAATTAAAAAGAAAATAATGAATTGTTACACTATTTTTATTTTCAAGAAACAACACCGAAATGGTGTTCATGGCGGTATTGGAAATTTTTAATACAAAAACAAAAAAAATAAAAAATCAGGCAACGAGAAATATAATAAAAATGCTTTTTTAACGCAGCTGGATGGATTTTTACGCTTTTGCATTTTTAATGACTGTGATTTATTAATGGCGACAAGATGATTAAGAAGCAGCGGCTTAAGAAAATTAAAAGAATACAAAGAGGAATAGAGGGGTGAAAACATAGTTCTGGCTCCACTCACGCATTTTATATTAATGACAATACTTTAGAAGAAAAATAAAGATAGAAATGAACAGCATTTAGAAAATATTGGTGGAAAATCAATTAAAAATTGGGAGTGAAAAAGGTTAAAGACTTAAAAAGAATTTTTAATTTTATCCCAAAATTGGGCAGCACAATTAGAAAAAAAATTATAATAATAAAAAATGTAACGTTTACTTGTTTGGTTAAAGCCCGTTATCCTTTTGTAGTTAAGCTTTGGGGAGTTAGAAAACAATACTAAAGTGATTAATACATAATTGTAAAAAGGAGCCCTCATAAAAATACCACCCCAGCACTGGCAAAACATACCCTTTCCCTCCTTCTGCAGGGAATTACAACTTACCCTTTCTCACAAGCTCCCTTTTTTGTTGTTGTTGGCATTGTTTCTTTTTCAAAATACGGGTCACAGACCGTCAACGAAATTGTCTTTTTTTTTCTTTTGCTCATAAACAAATTTCTGCCTGCTATAGAAATTATCTAATAACATCATTTTTTCCTTCGCTTTATATTCTCCTTTCAAAGAATGTTAAAGGAAAATTACAATTTTATGCAAAAAACTTATATTAAACCAGACTACTTCCTTCATTTGGTTCAAATAATCCTTCTCAAATGGGCAACCGTTTGCGACTCATTCTTCAACAATTGTTGCCATTTTTATGCAAAATTATTTCAAACAGCCGAACTATAAAGATTTAAAAAATTTTCTTAGTCAGTATTTCACTTTCTTCCTGCAGTACAATTGAGGCTCATTGCCTTTATTTAAGCGTTCAGTTCGTCTTTCTTTTAGTGCATGTTCCACATCGTTGATTTTATTAGTCTCCGGCGCACAATTCACAAAAGAAATAGAAAAATAAAAGAATCGTTTGCTATCAAACGAATTTGACATCATCTTTAATGTTACAAATCCTTCCTGATTTCACTATTCTAAATAAACATTTAAAGGATTCATCTTTCGTAAGGAATATACCTTTTTTGTTGACGTGTTTTTTTTTTTTTACTTTTCCGCTTAAGAATTTCGCCCCAGAATCCTGTACATTAAAAGGCTTAATTTTGTTTGAACATGTTTTTATTTCAGTTAAATTGTTAAAATTCGTAAACAAGTTGTTTTCAGTTGTCTCTTTTATGATTTCATTATTAGTTTAAATGGTTCGTTTAATGGTTTGTTGTCTATTCGGTTGTATAAAAATAAGAAAAAATAAATATAAGCAGCATGTTGTTGTATAAGATATTTTATTTTAGGAATTATAAAATCTAATAAAGATATTTTTTCTCTATTTTTCACTTTCATTCGAGTTACATTTTAAATATGTTTCTTATTTTCAAATTTAATTTTTTAACTGCTCAATACAAGTTAATTAATTTTTTTTTCAGAGCAAGACATCTTTCTATTTAAGCCTGCCTCAAACAAATTTTCCACTGCAAAATCCATACATGTAAAATTGATTTTTTAAAATTTACCTTCCTTAAAATTACAATAACAATATATAAAGAAAGCGCTCTGATAAGATATCATTTAGAGTGCGTTGTATTTTTTTCTGACAAACCATCAAGTATCGGATATCTTCTTCGTAGGAAAACAAGCAGCGTCACTCTTAGCGGAAACACTAGCCTTCTGCTGAAGTTGATATTTTGCAATAACAAACACGTGCATGTTCTTTTATTTATTTAATGTCCGGCTAGACCGGGAAAAAATCCCTATTTTCGCTGACTAAATGAAAGCGCGTAACATCACCGAGCCCATACTCAACAAAGTTCATTAACATTGTTTAGGCCAGTCTCTCCCTCTCTCTCTAACGTAAACTAGTACAAATAAATTTGTTGAGAATAATGTACGCCCAATCCCAAAGATCTTGTCATGCAGGGAGTTAAAATGTGGAGTAAATAAAAGCCTATTGGTTACAATAACAACCCAACACCAGAATGTTATCAAAGAATTGAATAGCAGTTCCATCTAAACTTGTGTTCAAAATCAAAATAAGACGAAACGATCTACTAAAGCCGATAGTATTAGTTTTAGCTATATTTAAAAGAAGAGAGAAGAGATCCGAACCAAAGATAATATTAATAACCAGAACATCATCAAAAGCACGTTCGCACTTGAGTGGGACATTCAAACTATTTTTGTAGAAACAAAAAAATAATATTCTATTGTCTCATATGGAATTTGGCTGGTATGAAGACTCGTTCAGGCAACGTACCATTTTCTATGTTTTATTTTCATGGTTAATTGCAATACAAACAAAACCGTAGTACTCTTTGAAAAGCTTCAACAACATTTCCAAGTCGTTTTGCTTAAATGAATATCACAAAAAAAAACTTTTTCCTTTACCAATTTTTGTTTCCATACAAATCTTGGCCACATTGAAGTGATTTACTTGTGGTCACTACCAGTTCATGAAGTTGTTTTTTTATCAAAAATTTTAAAAATTACTGATGTAGACATTTATGTTAATTAGGAATACCCATAGAACAGTCTCAAACACGAATGAATTGGATTTTAATGGTTTCTTATGGAACATTATGAAGTTGTTCTATTTTTCTTAATTTTTTGTAATAAACATATATTTTTTTCCATTTTGTGTTACATGGCCGTTGGAGGTATTTAATGTTGTTCTTTTTTATTTATTTAATAAAAGCCTTGGGGAATGCTGCAACAGAAGTAGTCAGTCATTTGCAAAACCATGAAAGTAGTAGACCAAAGGAAGAGAGAGGGCGGATAATTATGAAGTGAAAAATGTTAATGAAGGAAGTTGCGTAAGGCTACAGAGAGAAAAAAAGTCAGTAAAAACAAATAAACCAAAATATGAGCAACGGAAAAAAGGAAAATAGACAAGCATCAGTCAACTGGACAGGCAGCCCAACGAAGTCAGTTAACAAGTGGTCACTTTGATGTGGTGCAGTCTGTGGTAAACGCGTAATTTATTTAATTTTTTCCAACAAATATGAGGGTTTTTTTTCCTTTGATTTCAACGACTACTTTTTTAAATCAGCCGCTTTAATAAACAATTTAAGTCTCGAATGCATGTATTTTTTATTTTCTTAATAAATTAACAAATTAAGAAAAGGAGTGTTCTTGGGGAAAAGCAGCCAGCAGACTTCTGCTTTTTGTATTATTTGTAAAAGTTTACGCTTTACGTTTGTGTGTGCACGACTTTGATATGCAAATTATTACTGGTAGTTTTGGTTTCTTTTGCTGTTAAGGATTTGCCAAATCCAAAAATGAGTGTCCGTTTGTTTTGAGGGTTCGAAGACTTTTAAGAGCATCTTAAAAATGTTAATTTCTTTAAGATCTTTTGAAATGTCTTACAAATTTCTGACCAAATGCATTCATGCATAAATAACACATTCAAATGAATCTGTAAAATCTTAAGCATCAAAGATGTAAACCCATACACATACACGTACATGTGCTGTATTCCAGCCCTTACCAACTCCCACATGCATTTAAATATATTGAGAAGGTTCATACAAATAACAGACAAACAGACAAACAGTTTTAATGGTCACAACACCAAATAATTGTTAGTTTGGAATTTTCTTGTTTTAAAACAAAATCTTAAGAGTTGTTTTTCCCAGAAATTTTCTTGCTCGTATAGGAATGATTTTCTTAGATTTTTGTTTATCTACTTTGTGTAATAAATAAGTACGAGCATTTTTCTTGTTTTGTATTTCTGGCAAATTAAGACCCCTTGACTAATGGTTGATAATGCCGGATCTCAAACTAAGAATCCTCCAAGTCTTATTTTCATTTTGTCTAATGCGAGAGCAGGATAAAGTTGCCATTATGTAATTTCACACATGCAACTTGACTTTCTTCAAAATATATTATTTATTTGTTGTACAGGCGAGTGGTTATCAGATTATTTGCATACCAGAGTAAGCAATCGGATAGTCTTTAATCGATTAATGAAACTTATTTGTTTTGTTTCATTCCAATATTAACATGAACAACTTCCATTAATGAATAATTCATATGGGGCAATTGTACAGCTTCTTAATGTGACACTATAACTTAAGAAGGCATTCATGATGGATTGAAGTCAGGGATGACAATGAATGCAGAGAAGATTACGAGCCAGTTAAGCAACTCTTTTGTCATTGCCTAGCTCTTACCCAGGCGTTATATAACGATATTTTGGGACTGATGTTTGAACATGCATTAATAACTATTAAGCCTCTATCTGCCTGTGGGTTCTTGCAAAGGAAGCGCGCATGAGGCCTTTAGGGACTTGTGGGTATGTCCTTGACATCAGCTACTCTCAATCTAATAGAACGTAAAAAGTGCTTAAAATGAGGACTATTCTGAAAAAAGTATCTACAATCTGTTGAGAATATCACCAACAAGATTAATCTGAAAGTCGTATGATATTCAAAATTCATATTTGAATCAATTAATTTCTTAATCCAAATATCTTAAAATTGGATACTCTATCACATGAATGTTTGCAAAAGGCAACATATTTCTGGACTTTTTCTCAAGAAATACAGTGTTTCAGGTAAAACAAGGATATTGCAAAACTTGTAAACAGAAATTGATATGTTCCATAATATTTGCCAGGATATACAGAAAAGAAATTTATACTTAAAATTCAAACTGTAAATTTTATAAAAATTAAAACTTTTATTCAACTATAAGCAAAAATTTTTATAATTACTGAGGGGGAAAGTGGGACATATGAAAACAAATTTCTCTTTAATATCACCGTAACATTTTTTATAATATTTTCTATAATTCTATTTTACTTCTACTTTGAGTTTTGAATTATATGTAAATTTTTATTAGACTCTAGGCCACACAGAAGTGTTAAATTAAATGTGGATCCCGGTTTACCAGTTCAAAATATTGTCATTTTTTTAATAGCAGTTTATTCATGTAATTTTATTACAGTTGCTCCCTACCCCTTTCTCGCTCCTGGTATAAAAAACAAATGATACGGTTTTTTTTTCAAATACTTATTAATATATAAATTTCTCTTTCACTATTTCCAACACCTTCGTTACCCTTCATCAGAAATTTTGAATAAAAGCTGATAAATTGGAAAGAGAATTAAAAGCCCCTGTATGACCAAGAGGATAATTGAAGTATACAGGACTGTTCTAAGATACAAGTCAGTTGAAATCACATGTGCTTTTGAAAGAACGCGTGTATGTTTGTGATACTTTATAAATAACAGGCTTTTTGTATTTTTTATTGTTATTTCCGATTTCCGAAAGCACGAGACTTATCTCTAACTGATTGTTTTCTTTTTCGGATTATATTGCAAAATGATTACAAATGATAAAATTCCTGCTACAGGCTTGAAAACGCAACAGAAAGCAAAAAACAATTATTTTTTTCAGCAGAAAAGGTGTTTTGGAGTTTTTTTATTTTTAATTTAGAAGTGTGTTTGAGTTAAATATAAATACCGCTGGCATAAAAAGTCGTAGAAAACATTGAAAACTAATTTTATATAACATTCACTGTGGAAACGGCGAAAAGGATAGCAAAGTGTTTTAAAAATATTGAACGTTCTTAAATCACCATCCAATTTCAGGATATCAAATCACATCAATGATTTGTGAATTCCAGAACACGCCTTTTTGTATCCTAAAATCTCTTATTGTATCTCTGGTTTAACAAAAGATCACTTTTGTTCCTCTTTTTTGCTCTTCTAATATCTTCGATCTTATTGTATTTCAATTTTTTAATATATTTTTTTTTTTTGGGCAAAAGATCTACTTTCTTTTTTTATATAAAAAAAACTTATAACTTTTTTATTATATTCCAATATTTCGCTACCAACAATGTGTGGCTTCTCTCGGGGATATTTTCAAAAAAACAATGTTCAAAAAACCATTTTTAAAATTTGAAAACGGTAACGCAGTTTAAAGAAGAAACTAAACCAACTATAAAATTATCTGATTTATATGGACTCATTCGTCTGTTATATATTTCATTATACACACAATGACTCCTTCGTCCTTGAGTCTCCCGACGAATTATATTATTGACCGATTTACTTAATTCCTTCAAATATACAATCACTTTCCATACTTCTAAATACATCTTTCACAAAAAACTGCAAGAAATATCTTTCATTTTCCAACGATGAAAATCGGTCTCAATCCGGGTAACCTCTACCTCTAATTGGCCCCTTAAGTTTTAATATCTATATAAAACCATTTGAATAATGCCATATGATTTCACCTCTTCAAAAGCCCGATATATGAATACATGATTCAATAGGTTAGCAAACTCAGATGCACAACTCAGGTGCTGAATGGCCTTATTATTTTATTTTCTTACAAATCTACCATGCGTTACACTGTGCACAGACGTTTATCTTGTTTCATGTAGCTTGAAGAAAACATATGTATTTGTATTTAAAGTTTTTAGAACCCTTGAGTGCACATGCAAACAAATAAACAACAATAATAGTAACATACCTCTGTGTGGCAAACACACACTGACACAGTCAGTCAACGGCAAACAAACTCTTGTGTAAAGAAAATGTCCTGCAGAAGAGCAAAACAACTAAAAACAAAATACTCGTACAACACGGATAGTTTTGTATATATTTTAATGATTTTACTAATACTTAAAGCAACGTAGGATGCGCTCACATTCTACTATAAAATTTGTTGTACTAAAATTTATTAGTTTACCAACACACATGCACTGTGCGTATGTGTGTGTGTGCATGTTAATATATACGTTTTACTCGTATCCTGTCCAAAGCTGGCCTGTAGTGTTATTTGTGCAATTTGTATGCTTGAAAGCGTTTTACGACTTTCTTTAAACTTTCTTATAAACTTCAAACTACAAGCCAAGCACAGCATAAGCGCTTACACAGTCAAACACACACACACACACACCCACACATATACACACATGCATGAACACAGATGTATATTACTAAACAATTTCTTTATCCTGCAATCCCACATACACTTCTGTGCACGTTAGTGTGTGTAATTTGATAGTAAAGCCGTGTCAAACTATACAAGTATTTATTGTTTTCTAGTCACAAAATTTTAAGGAACCCATTATCTTGGTTTTGACTTTAAGGAATTTTCAATTTTCTTTGCAAATCGTGTTTCCTGGGAGTCTTAAGGTTTTTGTGGCTTCATTTGTAGTTTTCTATTTGTAAATGGACGTGGTTGGCATGTGTCTGTTAAAGGTTAGAGTTGAATGTTGGCCGCTTTCATCTTCATCCAATTGAAATGCGATTACATGACCAAAACACGCACTCTCGACCGAATGAATTGATGTCTTGAAAGGTCATTTTACAAATATGTTTTTTAGCTTTTGTTTTTGTTTTAGTCTAATAGTTGACTTAATTTTTTTTTTGTTTCTTGTTAAGAAAACGTTTGAGTTTTAATAAGTTTTGCATAACATTTCTCGCATTTGTTTTCATGTGGAAACGTGGGTTTCGGAGGGGTAAATTTAATTTATTTAATTGAAATATTGAGAATACTCCCTTCAAACAGTTTGGGTTAAGGCATATAAGCAAATATCCTTTAAATAAAATGTAAAGCTGTTCATAATATAAAACTTTGTTCAATACAATTTGGCGAATCATCATGAATCGTTTCACGTTGCATCAAAGAAAAAAAGAACTGTTCGCGAAGTTCACAGACTTCTTCTGTATGCATTTTTTATAGTTTTCACAATTAATTTACTTGTCGCCATTCAAAAGCTTCAAAAGGATAAAGAAAAGTGAGTACTGAATCCGAAGCATCATCAGTCCATACTTCTTTCCGAATGAGAATGGGGCTGTCGTTAGGTGAATATGAAATTGACGAGCTTTCAAGACGGGGTTACTTTCAAGAGAATTAAATTAAGTCATATTGGCGCATGCCGAGAAAAAAAAAGTTATCGAAGCATTGGAAGCCCACATCCTGTAGTAAAGTGAGCAATACAGCATCCTCTTTCGTCGATACTGTAGCAAGAATTCAAAATTCTATTCTGCTCTTCCGTTTGAGCTTTTCTTATTCCTTGTAGAATTTATTATCTTATTTTTCTAAATTGAATACAACGACTTCAAGTCTATAAAAGTTTTAATTAAAATTAGTACAAAAAAAAACTTCTTCGTTTAATGCGATTGATTTGTTGGTATAAACTCGCCAAAATAAGCACTATCCTAACGAGCCTGGCCTAGACCGAAATGACCGAATAATAAGCTGTACTCTTTAAGTTGAATCTTAAATTGTAAAATGTATAATAACTCTGTGCAATAATAAACTAATTACAATTAAAAAATTTTAATCGTCCAGAAAACATTAAACAGACATAAAAAGATAACAATTTCAAAAGATATTAAAAATATGTTGTACTTCAAAGTTCTCAGTGAAACATAAATATATGAATTTCTTTGCATTTAATTAACAACAAAAACAAAAATCCTTTATAAAACAAATATCACAACAACAACAAAAGCGACAACAAAAACTGTCAGCAGTTGAGAATTTCACAAAGCAATTGGGATAAAATGGACCTTAACAAAATAATGCGTAACATTATTTGAATATTACCCGCACTCCACGTTTTCCCTGGACTTTCTAAAAAAAAAAAATTACATGTTATTTGGTATGAGGCTTTTTAAGTGTGTACTTTCCTTTTTCAATTTCTAGGACAAGTGAATAGAGAAAAAACCCAAAGCATTTCGATCAAAAATCACATTAAAAGGCAAAATTCTAAAAATTTTAATCAGATTTATGCTAAATATTCTTTTTTTTTTTTGTAAAACAGACACACACACACACACACACACCCTCACACAAACAATTATATTCATACAATATATTTAAATTTATATTTGCTCTTACTGCCCAAAATACAATACTCACGCATATGTTTACTTTATCTTTTTTCTCCTGGCCGTCCTTTACCTTATAAATATTCTCGTGTCCGCCTAAGTCACCAACAGTAACGAGCAAAATTATAGAATAATAAAATATATAATGAAGTCATTAATATAGAATGAAATCATATATAAATATATAATGAAATCATTAATACTATCTAATTTTTAAATAATACACCCCGACTATTAGTTATAATCTTTGTTTGTGATATAATAAAATATGATTTTGAGTGCGAGCTTATTCGACAAATTAGCTTTTATAAAAGCAAACTTCATTTATTAATCAAGAGGTCATTAATATTATTGCCAATTTACATATCAAAAATACTAGAAACAAAAATACTTATAAACAAAATCTCAAACAAATCGGTTGGAGTTGTTTGTATTTCCCTATAAATGATTTTTATTTAAAGAGTTCTCTAAAAATGGTAGGCTAGGACTTATTGGATCTTATTTTTTATATTGCAAATTCCATTTTTAAATAGTGTGATTTTTCGACAAGAATTTGTTTTAAGAATAGATCGGAATCATAACCTCGTGATGTATTATGAATATTCCTTGGAGTCATCCTAAACATATTTTATAATAAATTCAGTGAAAAATTTTGTCATGAGTATCGAAGAATAAAAGGAAGAAAAAGAAGCCTTTTTGAAGCTTCACCTGATTTCACCAGTTATTTGAAAGAGTGTTTGGTTAAAAGATTCTCTGATTATCTGCATTAGAAAGGAGATCGCGGTGTTTTTAAGAGGACAGATGAAGACAGATTAGGTTGTAGCTAAAGGGTGTTTTTTTAGAGAGTGCTACAAGTTTAAATCATAATAAAACATAGTAATATATTTTTGATATCAATCAAATGGTATTTATAGGATAGAAAATTTGATGATATTAATGTTTAAATATGATTTCGGTCATGTGGCCGCCACGGCTGGCGCATACAAGGCGCAATCTGTAACAGCAATTTTCCGTCAGCCAGCTCATAAAGCGCACCAAACAGTAATTTTCTGTGGGTGTAATCGTGTTTCGACAAAAGCTTGTGGGTTCTCCTCACTCCAAATGCGACAATTCTGTTTATTTACGTACCCATTCAACCAAAAATAGGCTTCATCGGAAAATAAAATTTTTAATGGACGAAGTGCACGATAAGCTTGACGAACACAACTATTATTTTGATTAAACATTTCTACCATTTGGACGCGCTGCTTTGGTGTAAGTCGATCCATAATGAAATGTCAAAGCAAACTAAACAAAAAGCAACTATCAGCTGTTAAATATGTAGTCGAATAAGGCAGTGATGTGAACTCAAAGTTGTATCACTTCATAAAAGAACACCCTATATTTTTACTTTTCAGAAGGATTATATATTCTACTTCTTTAGAACATGATGGTTTCAATCGCTGTGCCTCTCTAAAGTAGCGGTCAGGAAATAGAGGAAATGATTAAAAGTGAGGGCTGTTCCATTGACAAAAATCATTCCTCAAAATCGGTTAAAAATCTGTTGAAAAATCTATTATTTAGGGTGTTGTTAAATAATAAAATATATTCATATCGATTAATTTTTATTTGTTTGTTTTCTAAAAATTTCCAAGTGTATCTTTTCGCTTCGTAATTCTCGAATAGTTTATGCATGAGTTGAAACGTTTTATCATATTGAAATTAAGTTAAAGGTTGCTGATAATTCACACCAAGAAATTCGCTAAATAGACATACTCTTGACTACAACACAAAAATAAAAATTCTGTACAAAATCTTTTTTCCAACAATATATTAATTAAATATAAAGTTCTGGCTCTTTTTCAATATTCTCGAAGTAAATTCCCCCTGAAATATTCAGATGTCTGGTTTCTTTCTTGAAAACTGAATTAATAAATTTCAAAAGCAATAAGACGAGCTAAGCGGTTATTGATAGTTTTCGGTTGCCATAAAAGAAGGGACAACACTAACTAATCAGATATATAAATTTGGATTTTTTCTAATAAAACACTTTTTTAAAAATTTTTTCGTATACGAGATATCGTATTAACCGATATCGTAGAATTGGTTGCTATAGTCATATAAAAGTTATTTGGAACATTTTTACTTATATTATTGAGATCTCTTGAGATATATCGCTTCGAATCAAATTATCGATTTAAACATTTTAACACAACAAGAAGGAGAAGTATATATAATATAGTGATTTGCAGATATGAAAGCAGAAGAAGAACCATATAAATGTTTTTTGGAAATCTATTTCTACGAACAGGAAATCTATATTGAATGGCAACTGACTATTTTAGCCCCTGTTTTATTCTTGATATATTTTAAAGGTCTTTACAAATTGATATTCAGTTCAAAATATAACCTGTCGTTGTTCGAGTAGAATTTGGATAGTTATTCCCTGAAAAGTTTATTAAGCCTTAAGGCAGTGGTCACTTTGGCTGTTGTTCACTATAACCAAAGATTATATTGAAATTTTCATTCATATGAAATACGCTATATTTTTGTTCTCTTCTGCAAAGGCAACCATAAAATGCTTAGTCCACATATTCGATTTTAAAATAAGTTCTACCCGTTTCTGTTAATTTCAACACAATACTGGCTGTGATGTGATTCCCTTTTTTTCTTTTTCTTTGCCTTATTTGTAAATTTATTTGTTAATGTACAGTCTTTTTTATTTTGTTCTGTGAATTTCTAAGGATGCAAACATGTCATGGGGAACTGGACTGAAGTTGCTTAGTAAGTGCGGAAATGTCCCAAAGCTAAAATAAGTCACACAACACATGAAGTATGCAGCACATACAGCAAAAAAAAAAAAAAAAAAAAAGGATAAAGGATTTTACGTACTTATTGCTTTTCATGAATAACTTGTTATAGTCAGTGTTAATGCGGGCATAATACGCCAAGTGTCCCGCTTTACAACAAGGCCACAGCTGTCTGTGCATAGAAACGTCCGAGTGAGTGTGCTTGTAAATCATTTAGCATTTGTATGTGTGCTTGACTGACTGGTCGTGCATGCGGCTACTTGTGTGTCGCTGGAAGAAAAAAGGATGTTGTTGTTCACTGTTTTTATTTTTTATTTTTGCAGGCATAAAAAATGGTCTCTGCTCTTAAAATCCACTTCACTTTATAAGTTGTGGTTCTAATAAAATAAAAATTTAATTTCTCTAAATGTATGTGTGAACAGCAGCCAGTGTAATCATATGTTTGTGTTGGTGTGTGCGTATGAGCAATGACAACAATGTGAAAAGTGTAAAGACCTTGTTAAGTCTTAATTAAACCCACTCAAATACATGCAAATGCGCACACCCACACACTCACACTCTTGTTTGTCTTTGGATAATTTTGTTTTTCAAAAATTCAATTTAAAGAAGAGAAGGATACAATTTTTATTAGTCTGTAAAAAATATAAAAAAATCAATATTTTAAATGTAGAGTAGGATTTTGACAAAATTTATTAATTTACATTTCTTTTGACTGTTAAATGGAAACTTTTGTAAATTTTATATTAAAAACGAACAACAATTGACGAGAAATACTTATTAATATGAAATATTAATAAATGCTGAAGGCCTAGAGTTGTCTCGATCACCAGAAACAAATCAAAAATTGTGGCTTATTTTTCAATTTAGAAAAATATTTAAATTTGAAAATTTTGTAAGGGGCATCTTTTTTGAAAAAACCATTTATATATACTTTTTGTAAGTTTCTTGGAAGAAAACAAAATTTTTGTAGCACCGTCCTTATTGTTGGTAGTCTCCAAAATAAATCATTTTCAAAGGTGGGACATTTATAAGAAAATTGCCAAAATTTTAAGTTTTATAAAAAATGTAATAAAATACAATTTTTATTAGCACGATGCTTTTAGCCAGTACTTTCACAAATAATTCATTTTCAAGTCGGAATGCAAATTTTTTTAATTATGAGAAAAATGCTTAAATTGAAAATTTCTCAAGGGGTGTACCGCGTTACAAAATACATCGAGTATTTAAAAATTTCCTTAGGAAATAGCATAATTTTTGTTGTACTTTCTACAATAAAGCAATTAAAAAAATTAAATAAAATACAATTTTTATTGGCACGATGCCTTTAGCTTTCATTAATAAATAAAATCCAAAAGCCGAAAAAAAGCTCATTGTTTTAATTATGAGAAAAATGCTAAAATTGGAAACATCTCAAGGGATATCTGTTTGCAAAATATATCGACTTTTTAAAAATTTTCCTAGGAAATGGCTTCATTTTTGTTAGAGCCCTCCTTTTTGCCAGTACTTTCCACAATAAAACATTTTCAAAAGTAGAAAAACTAATTTTTTATTAAATTAGAAAAACGCAAAAATTTATTATTTAATAACTCTTGTCATTCAAATGGTTTCATTTTAGTTAATATCCTGCTTTTATTATGAGGTAGAGAAACTTATTTTTCACTTAATCAACAAAAGGCAAAATCGAAAATTTGGTCAGAATTACCTCTTTCCAAAAACAAAAAAAAAGCAAAAAATTAACTTTTTCTTGGAAAAGGCTAATTTTGTTACCAACCTTCTCTTCGTTAGCAGTCTTCAAAATCAAGCAGTTTCGACAGTAGTAAAGAATATTTCTTAAAATATAAAACGAAGTTCAACATTAGCATTTCGCTAGTCTGACGTATAATTTAAAATCGCTTCTGTCACAAATTTCTTTAGCTTTAAAATTTAAAAGTCGACTAAGACGACCATTCAAGAGAACACTCACCTTTTCTTGTGATTACAAACAAACACAAAGATAATTGTGGCCAATTGTTTAGAGTCTTGAGAAACAACCTTTTCAATTTATATTTGCAAGTTTTGAAGAAATTTTCAATTTACTTTTATTAAATTGATTAAAAGCTCGTGAATGGCTTAAATTTTAGAAAGACATTCTTAAATAAAGTTCTTTGAATACAACTCCTGCTTGCGAGCAAACAATTTATTTTAACTAATTTATAGATTTACCCCAAAATGACACCGACATGCAAGAGCTTATGTGTCAATGTTGAATACTCACACTTTGAAATAAGAATATTTTAAATAATAAAAGTACTTGTTCGTGTTGCTCAGCACTAAAAACCATATGTGGTCGCAAGCAATCAAGAAAACTTTCAAGTTTTTTTTCCTTCTTTTGCAACGAAACCATCTCATGCATGTACTCGTTTATACCTGAATATTATTTTGTTCTAGTTCGTGGAATCCTTCATTTATGGCAAAATGCATTACAGAGATTTTATGTTGTATCTTGTTGTTGTCTTGTTGTTGTCTTGTTGCTTCGTCGTTCATCTTGTGTTCGAAAATTCAATTATAAATTTTCTTGTTATTCTATAGAGAACCATAATTAATTGTTTGTTAGATGGAAGATAGTGGTGCTGTTTAGCAAAATAAACTCAAGACTTGTAGCAATTTATGTGAAAGGATTGCAACATGCAAGACAAAGACTTAACGAAGACCCTTAATTAATAATTTGTCTTTTATAGAAGTCTATAATGCACTTGCAGCAATACGAGGGTGGTCACACAAAAAACGATAAATCTTAGGAATAACTTTAAGAATTTATTTCTGACAGCTATTTATTTCTTTAGTCCTCTATTTGGTCCTCTGGAGCAGTTTTATTATTGGCCCAGACATTGTCTTGTTTCTTCTTTGTTACAGCTTCCACAGTAGTTCTTGTAGAGAACCAATCGCCTTATCAAGGGTTCCAAATATTCTTTCAAATAATTTCTATTGTCATGTAAAATGAAAATTAAGCTTCCATACTTAAAAAAGCGATTTGTCTTGCAAAATGCTGGCAAAAATAAGACTTCAAACAAAACTTCAGCCATTTCTAAAAAAAATTTTCAAAAATCGATTTTTTTAACAAAGAGGTACCCCTTATGAAATTTTCAATTTTCGCTTTTGTCATGTAAAATGAAAACTAAGCTTCCATACTTAAAAAAGCGATTTGTCTTGCAAAATGCTGGCAAAATTAAGACTTCAAACAAAACTTCAGCCATTTCTAAAAAAAATTTTCAAAAATCGATTTTTTTAACAAAGAGGTACCCCTTATGAAATTTTCAATTTTCGCTTTTGTCATGTAAAATGAAAACTAAGCTTCCATACTTAAAAAAGCGATTTGTTTTGGAACATACTAGCAAAAAGAAGGCAACAATTTGAATAAGTAAATTTTTTGTTAAAGTAGCAAAAGATTAAATTTAATAATTGCAAAAGAATAGTCGAATTTTGAAAATTTTCTAAGAACTGCCTTAATTTTTAATAGCACCCTTCTCTTCGCCAATATTTTCCAAGCAATTAAGAAAAAAAATACTGATTTATAAAAACACCGAGAAAATTGTACAGCTTGAGGATCTCAAAAGCATAGAGTGGCTTAAAAGCAGGTTACGATAACTTTGCGGTTAAAATTAGCAAGCAGTGTTAAGGATGGCCTTTAAGATTAACCGTTCTAAAATTTTTATATATACTTTTTCAAACAGATTAAAATTTAAAGTCATTTCTTATATTAATTTAATTTTAACTTTTTTGTCTTTCAGAGTTTGATGTATCGTGCTTGCCAAGGAACTCACTCAGTGGTGGAACAGAGGAGCTCACGAGGAGTACAAAAAACTGCCACGTTAAAATTAAAAACATTTAATAATTGTAATTTATTTATTTATTAAAAGATTTATAAATAAAATCCTATATATTAATTAATATTTCCATATAAATGAATTTATTCTTATTTCAAAAGTTACCAACATATTATACAAAGAAATGAAATCGATAAACAAATAAATAATAAATGAAAAATAAATACAACTATTTATTATTAATTAATTCCCCTAAATTTTCGTTAAATTTCATTTAAACAATTTGTTTTTATTTGTTTGTGAATAATTTCTTTTCTTTGTATATGTTGTTTTTGTGTGGTAAGTAAAAGTCACCTGTGAAAAGCTAAAATTGCTTTAAATCTAAAAAAACATGTGAAAATACACGCATGCACAATATAATGTTGCAAACAATATGTACAAGTCATGTAAATAAAGAAACTCGCAAGTACCTGTACCTACAACTCAATCCAACACTGTGTGTGATTGAAATTTTTGAAATGCAAATTTGTCACATAAGTGAAGCACCAGGCGAACAGAATCTTCAGCAGGCATGTTTTTTCAAAAACAAGTTGATGTAAATAAAATGCAAATAAAACATGCAGGTAAAGTGGTGCATAAATTAGGGGGTCAAATTAATTGTAATTAAGAAAAGGCCTCAAGGTATGCTTTAATATTGCGAAAATACATTTTTTGAAGAGACTGGCCAGAGTATTTATTTATTGGAAAAATATGGTAAAAACAACTTACGCATATTGTTCGTTTATTTTTCCACAATGAAACAAATCAAGTAAAAGTTTATGCATTTTATTAAATCGGTTTGGTAAATTTAATACAATAGAATATAATTTACAACATAATACTCTATAATTAGTAATATTTCTAAAATTATTATTGATATTATTATTTTTATTCTTAGTATTATTAATAATAAATTCAACACTTAATATATGACAATAATAAAGGCTTTATGTCGTACATCAGATTGTTCCAGTGCGGACTCAGCATAACTGATTGCGGGGTAATTGTAGAATTTTAAAATGGTTTTAATAGTTTAGTTGGATTTGAAGGAACAGCCTTTTTCCCTTCTTCCTGTATCCACACCTGGGATGATGCAAGAATGAATTAAATGCGGTAGCGAAGAAGACACGGCTGTCACATGCCATCAAAACTTCTGGAATGAGAATAATTTATTAAGTTAAAAATATGTAAAATAAATAAAATGGTGTGCAAAAAGACAAAATGGATTTTTAAAATTCAGAATACATTTTTTAGGCATTAAAATCACGAGGTGTACCCCTTATGAAATTTTAAATTTTCGCTTTTGTCATGTAAAATGAAAACTAAGCTTCCATACTTAAAAAAGCGATTTGTTTTGAAAAATGCTGGCAAAAACAAGACTTCAAACAAAAATTTTGTCATTTCTAAAACAAATTTAAAATCGACCTGCAAAACAAATCGACTAATTAAAAATGTTCTTAGAAAAGCCTAAATTTTTGTTCGAGCGCTGCTTTTTGCCAATACTTATTAAAAAATTTTAGTTTGAAAATATTTATAATGTCATTTTCAAATTGCAGATTTGATCCAATTTTCATTGAAGTATATATTTTCATGATATCAAAACGTTATCCCTGAAACTATAGCTTTTTGACTAGTTTTCCTTTTGCACCTGTATGTATCTACAAAAGCTGTACTAATAATGTATATTATATCTGGAATTTATAGTCAATGTAAATGCGTCATTTTGGATATAATTCTCACCTTCTTTGGGACATTGAGGTGGAGTTTTAAACATCATAATAACATCAAGTGGAAATTGCCACATGCCAGGAAGTTTATATGATTTGCTCTGCATAAAATACTTGCACCCACATGAAAGAGTGCCATTGAAGATTTTTCTGCAAAGTTTTTTACAATAAAAAAAAGAGCGGTCATCATCAGCTAACAAAAAGGGAACAAAATCTGTTTTTCAGTTTTGGACTTTTTTCGTTTTTCAAATTCACATTCTCATATTTACTTGTAGTTAAAGAACTAAGTGCTCGTTCTCATATCTGCATATCTAAAAAGGCGTGAAATTAATTTACATAATTTTACGCTCTTTGATCGCTTCAAATTGCCTTCATTGCCCTTGCAACACTGAGACAAAAACAAAAACAAACAAAAAACGAACGTCCATACAACGCTTGAGGCCATGAAGTGTCGTACGTACTGGCAAGTACTTGATGCAGCTCTGCGGTTAAGGGGAGTTCACTTGAAAACAGTGTTCAACAGTAAATTGAAGGAATATTCTTTTTCTGTTGAAATTGTGGCATTTCATTTGCTCTGTTGTTCTTGTTATTGTTGTATTGCTAAATGCTGTCAAGTGAAAATTTACGCCTCCCTGTGCGCCCATGTAATATGTTTTATATCGTATATATGCTAAATTGGAATATTAAAGTCCAAATAGAAGCGTTAAACTGTTAACTTAAGTTGAGTTTTAGTGGCCTAAAACGTCACTTGACATGCACAATCACTTGGGGGATCTCTTAATATTATATGCTAAATGTCATTTTATATTGTGATAAATGGTGAACATAAAATTATGCACACGCCCCAATACATTCCAAAAAAAAAAAGTTTTTGTTATATATTAAGCAAAAAAATTTGTTAAAGTGAATTTGCGTACTTTAATGGACCTGTTTTTAAATTCATAACTGTTTTACATTTTAATTAAGATAAATAAAGAAATGAAAATTGTAAGAAAGTCAGCTGTAAGTAGCCGTTGAACAACTGCCGATAAAACTAAATAAATAACTAACACATTCGTAGTGAAGCATTGACAGCTATTCGACCAGACCTTTCTGAAAGTGCAGACAATAATTACAGGTAACGAATGGGGCTTACAATGCGTAGCCAATCTAGGCCTACACTTAGAATAATATTTAAAAAGTAAATGCCATGAAATTGTTAATAAGAAATAAAAAAATAATCCACTCCAACAATATTTCTATTTTGTATCATTATCAATTCGCATGTCGCTAAAAAAAGCACCTGACACATGAGTACACACTTTTGTTCGTGTTGTATTTCATTTGCTCCCAATAAACTATAAACCCAAGAAAATCTTTAAAAACAAAAACAGTTCTGGGAAAAGATAACGTTATCAAGTTAAGCTTCAAACGGCATGTCTGTCAGCTTGTCACATTTCAACTAAACTTCCGGCCATTTTTGATATGAAATCAAATTAAAATTTCAAATGCCTGTTGATGGTCAAAAAATCGCAGCGCTATGAACAGCAGAATAATATTTTCTTGCTAACAAACCGTGACTAGAGGATGTGACTGAAAATCAAATACACGCTTATGTGTATTTCAGTCACGTTCAACATGGAAAAAAAGTCAACAAATATGACAAAAATTAAAAAAAAAAAAAAAAAATCACAGCCCAAGCGTACACACAGATGTCAAACTTAATGCCTGATGAGATTCGTATGTCAGTTTTGATGATACGTGGATATCTGACCCATCGAGGCAACGAAAAAAAATCCTTAAAAAATAAAGAAAAATGAGGGAGTGTTTAATTTACTGTAGATTTGGAAAAGTCATAGAAGTGAAATGTTTGTTGGCGAAAGAATATTAACAGTTTGTTGACAGCAGTACTTAAGAGATGTTCATATCATTATCAGAGGGGAGTTGTGCTGAAATTAAAATTAATGATCTCTGCAAAAGAACTAAAACTCGAAACTGAATAATGAGGAGTGAAACTCATCCTAAAGCAGAGTACTTTTGCATCAATATATTGACAATATATATGCAGCACGCTTAAGCCACAATAATGTCGGGCACGTAGAAATAAAATATGCAATTTCGTTAATAAGCTTAATGGTGAACACATATTCCCCGCCCCCCACAAAAAAAAAAGCACAACATGTTGCCATGACTGTGACAAAAAAAAAAAAAACAATGAAAACCTTCTTTATGTTCCACAATAACAATTTCATATGCAAACACATGGTTATATATAATATTACACACGCTCACACACACATTTACCTGGGAAAACCATCATCATTATCAAATAAAAAGAATGAATAGAATAAAACACAAAAAAAATAAAAAAATGAAATGTCGTTGAAATACTTAACAATCATAAGCTGGAAAATAAGCATGTGTTGCATTGTCAGACGTGTGTCATCGCACAGTTAGTTACCTATTGTCATCACCGTCATCATCAAAATAACATTATTTTCTGTTCTGAAAAGGCAGAGAAAAAAGCAGCAACACGGAAAAGCACAACAAAGAAGAGCACGACATACACCGGCTACATAGAAAGACTAACCGGCCGGCTACACACGCGGCACTTGAGTGACTTTTTGTCTTGTTGCAGACATTCAGAAAAATATGAACGAAAATAATGTTATGAAAAAAATATATATATAGTGAAACCCCGTACTGCAATTGCTTGTGATGAAAATATTATTTCTTTAGATGAAATATTAAAAATTCAGCACTCTTTAACTGATTTAGGACGACACATCCATTCATAAATAGGATTATCTGAAACCATAAATATTTTTACTTCTCCCCACAAAAAGAGATACACCTTTTTAAATTTAAAAAATTTTTTAAAGCTGAAAAATAAGCTTCTTACGTCTTGAAATGCTTTATTCCGAAGACTACTGGCCCCAAATTGCCGCATTCGATATCGAACGAAATTTCAATATAATTTTTATACAAATTTCTATCAATATCGACTGCCGTAATTTGCCCCCTGGCAAGAAATTTAGCATGTTCCAAGAAAACTTAAAAACAATTTTTTTTTTTTTGAGAAGGTGACTCTCCATCGAATTTGCAGGATAATTAAAAAAATTGAGAAAACAGAATCAGCACGTAATTAAAATTAAAGAGTCTAAAAAACGACAATTCCCCAAAGTATGTACTCAAAAAATTTGTTTTCAAAGAAAAGTATCTACTTCATATAAGAGATAATATATTGACAATATATTTTGTATCTATATATACAAAATAGTGTCTATAATTTCTAATCGAAGGAATATGTGATATTTACAAATAAGCGAAGCTTTGGACAGCGGGATTTCGATTTGAAAAGGTTAAAATACAATGAAATTAAAAGCGAATAATTTGAAACCCGTAAATATTATTCTTAAAAACAATTGATATTAACTAAACAACAAAACATTTATAACAAAGTTTTCATATAAAATAAAGGATTATGAGAACTAAATCAGAATTGCAAAATAAAAATAATTTATGAAAGCGTTGCCTCTTCAGCTAAATTTTGTTCTCTTTTCCATTGATGATTAATCACATCACAGTCAAGGACTTCAAACTTATTCATGTTAATACCTGATCTGTTACGTCAAATTTTAATGTTATTCAGAGTGAAATATTTTTAATATATCATCTTATAATCAATGGATCAGTACTGATTTCCCGGCCGCTACTGCACTTCGTGTGCGTTTTTAGTGCATATTTTCCTCTTTTGAAGGTGGTACTAGTCGGGCAGGAATATGAACTATTTAATTAATGTTTTATTAAAAATTAAATATGAAGAACATTCCAACTATTCCCCTCTTAATGAAAATTACAATTAAAGCAACTCCATAAAATAATTTGCGGATGAAAGATTCGGAGCCTGTAAAACAATTTTACATATTTCAGTAGTACGTTTTGGATGGTTCGGGACCAAATTTCCCATACAAAAAGATGTTCATACCGACACCCTACATTATGTATCGGCATTTTAGGTTGTTTGATTAGTTTGCTACGTTGAATGTATGTGTGCGTGTCTGTCCACATGTGGCCTGATAGCAGATCAGCTTGTCAGGTATTAGGTCAGCTTATCAGGTCAGTTTAACAGGTATCAGGTCAGTTTATCAGGTATCAGATCAGCTTATCAGGTCAGCTTATCAGGTGTCAGGTCACATATGGACAGATACACACACACACACATTCAACGTAGCAAACTAATCAAACAACCTAAAATGCCGATACATAATGTAGGGTGTCGGCATGAATATCTTTTTGTATGGGAAATTTGGTCCCGAACCATCCAAAACCTACTACTTATTTTTATCGTATAAAAATTTCATTCCTGAAACTACAGCTTTTTGATTAATATTGAAATTATTTGCAAAAAAAAAGGGGATACTAACAAAAATTCAGCCATTTGCAAGAAAATATATATATACACTTTTTTTGGAAAAAGTATTTCTGTATTTAATGAGGTCTTCTTTTTTGAGAACGATTTATTTTGGAAGGTACTGGCAAAAGAAGCGCTCTAACAAAAATTTTGCCTTTTCTAAGAAAATTTTTAAAAAGTCGTTTTATTTTGCAACGAAATTTTAAATTTTATCATGTTTCTCATAAACTAAAAAATAAGCTTTTGCAATTTTTAAAATCATTTATTTTGAAAAGTACTGGCAAAAAAGATCGCCCTAACAAAAATTTTGACTTTTCTAAGAGAATTTTTAATAATTTGATTTTTTGTTTTCTTGAAAAGAGGTACGTACCTCTTGTATGATTTTAAATTTGAGCCTATTTTTTGATAAATTTAAAAACAATCTTCTCTACTTTTCAAACTGCTTTCTTCCGAAAACTATAGCAAACAGGAAAGAAAAATTGAAAAAAAATTCAAAGTTGAAGCCCTCATCGAATTGGTAATTATTAAATTTTTTCTGCATTGAAATACAAGCTCATTTTTAGGGGAAATATTGGCAAAAAGAAAAGTGCTAACAAAAATTCAGCTTTTGCAAGACAGTTTGAAAAAAAAATTGTTTTCAATAATAATTCTGAATCAGTTGCATGATTGTTGATATTTGTAATTAAAAAAAATAAGCTTCCAGCTTTTCACAAATCTTTCAAGTATTTTAAACAAAAGTTTTAAATTTTTTACTTTCTTTTAGAGAACTTGATGTTCTTGTGGCGACCACAACATGCTGGTAGGAAAAATAAAATATTCAAAGGACATCTTTTAATAATCATCAAATAACGGCCATCAAACAGCCACTCTCTGCTGGCCAACGCATGTTTGCTGAATTCAGTAACAATGACAATGATGATATTGAAGAAAAAAGAATATGCAACATCTGTTGTATGGATTTTGTTATTCTTGCAAGGATTGCAGAGCAACGAAGCTTCCTGCCTTCCCTTTTTGCTTATTATTGAAGAGTATTTGGTACAACAAATTGTCGATTCCACACATGTTTTAATGAAAATTAAGGCAATTTCTTGGAAGCCAAAGGATGTGTGTTGCGTACAAGGGTATGTTTTTTATGCGCCCTCTTTGTTTTTGTGGCAGCACAAAATAAATAAATTGAAAAAATTTTATATTTGACCTGCTTAAACTTTAGATTGTCCTCACAGCCGTAAATGACGTTGCTGCCTACAGAATATGTGCTGGCCAAGAGCTGCTTTATGTGTCTTTTTAATGCGCTGCCACCGCTTTTACCAACCATTATTGCTACACGTTTAAGTGTTTCCATCTTAAAACAATAATGACAACATATTGTTTCTCAAGTATGCACTCTCCTGTGCCCCTCAACTCATCCTTTGGCTGAACGTTCTTTGCTTTCGTATGGACAAAACATACACAGATTTGGTTGGCTGTTTGCCTCCTGCAGTAGATTGATTATGTGTTTGTTATGGCCTTTTATTGCCAATAAATCAGAGTTTATTTGCAACAAAAAAGAATTAAAAACTTCAATAAATTCCTTTAAGTACTCTACCCCATATTGAAAAAAAGCACACACACACACATACACAAAATACGTTATGAAAGTTTGGGTGTACACTTTCTGTGCTTTTGTAGTGTTTAGTGATGGCAAAAGACATTTGAACGAATATGAAGAACGCCTGTTGAATATTGAAATATTCTTTGGAGTGGTTTCATGTGCATGCTCGTGTGTGTGTGTATTTGTTTTAAGCAAGTCTTTTTGTATGTATTCAAGTTGTTGTTTACAAGTAGTTTTGAGAAATAGGATCTTTTTTTACTCTGTAACAGTGGAGTTAATGTCGAAGTTAAGCGAACTTTGCTCTTTAAGGATCCAATTTTTCGTTTATTAAAACTAAGCTACTGGTTAGAGCTTTACAAAAATAAACAAATGCAGTTAAGAAAGTATGTGCGGTTTGCAACAACGTTTTTTTACAATATTATAAAGGCAATTTTGATTGAATAATTATTTGGGAAGGGAGTTACTATCGGATTGATGTAGTTCTCGTATTCTTTTTCATAAAAAGTTCTTACAAATATAAATTGTCTTCACATACAACTGAACCAGCAAATGGCGATATAGAGAAAATACACATGAGTACTGTTGATGATAGTGCAGCGGCTTTCGTAAACGACTGTTCTGCTCTGCTAAGTAAATTGAATTCTTAAAACTAATATTGACTCTTCTTTGTGCCTTGGAATATTTATTTGCCTATCAAAATTGAATTTAACAAAACAAATTATTGCTTATATTTATTTCTATTATTTTTCCTTTGTATATTTATTTCTATTTAGTTTGATTTGCTATGAATGCCTGTTTATTTTATTTGTTTCAAACTGTATGTTATTTAGTTCGATTTATCACTGACTGATAGGAGTATACTCATATCAATAAATAAATATTTATAATTGTATATTTCACTGTGATACGCTTGCGCAGACTTAACATTTTTATTTCTCTCGATCTTACACGCAGGATATGTAAAAGCATTATTTAACTTTTGCGAACCTGAATATGATAATAAGTTAATCTGATTATATTAATGTAATGTTACCTTTTTGTACCCGTTAAAAATGGGTTAAAATGAGTCGGCAGCGAACACACAAACATATAAGAGAATATAACAAGAGATGCTTAATAAGATATACTTAAGTGAACGTAAAATTCAAACCACCATATTTAATTTAAAAGTTAAATTATAACAAGTAATTAAAAAAAATAGGATATGATGAATATAACCAAGCGCCAACACATGGGTTAAAGGTGTGGTATCTTTAGTTCGGCATTGATACAATTCTCGTATACTAATTCGTTATAATATTTGACAGCCGTTATTTATAACATTAAAATAATCCATCTGATGATGCAACATTGCAAAATTTGGATTCTTAATAATAACTGATTCTAAAGCACACTGAGGTATACCAGCCACTGGTGTAAAGCGTACAGGACATTCAAAATATTTTATCTTATCATATATTTTGGCCATTTTAAACACGCCAATTAATAGGCAACATCATTTGGTTATAACTCTGAATCCAGGGACAACTAAACACCTGGTAGAAAAAGAAAATAATGACGTCATAGTTCCAACTACAGTCTATATAGTTTTGACTTGACTGTTATTATTCCTGTTACCCCACTGTGCCTCGATTAGATGAAAGTAACCAAACCAAGAAGGGAAACCTATTAAATTCGAACTTTTGTTACGTGATGAGCATGTTTGTCGACAATTTATTTTCTCCATTGTCAATATTTATCCATAAAAAAATAAATTTGCAACAAACGGCAAAATGAAAAAAAAACAAACAACAGAAATGAGAAACTGAAACATAATGGAAACATGTTAACCCAAGAATCTATTAAAAAATTATAAGTTAATCCCTGGCGCAATATTGTCTTGTAGGAATATTTTTCTAACGTTTTTCATAATAATGACATTAAATACGTTTTTACAAAAATGTCTATCCTCAACAAACAAATAAAATTAATGTTTTACAAGACAAATTGTTGACACGTGAGTCAATTGTTAATCATGTAACACGAAATTTATATTAAATGTTTTATAGGAAAATTCTTTCATTTAAACACTTTTATTCCATCCTGCTATTTAAATTTACTGGGAATATCTTTTCCCAAACTAAATAAACAAAATTTATGTAGAAAAAACAAATCGGATCTATTAAATTTCACAGACAACTTGTTTTTTAAGCTTCAATGAATGTAAGCGAACGGCCAACAAGAACTTGCAAGCAGAGACTTTTCACTTCAATCTCTGTTGGTGAAACAAATGCAACATAAAACAAAAAATTGTTTGTGGAGTTTGATTTTTTTTCTTGCTTTTTTGCAAGAACGTTGGCTGTTGTGGATGTTGTTTTAGTGTACCAAGCGCGTGTGTGTGTGTGTGTGTTGATTTGCAAATGTATTGTTTGTTTCATGTCATACCTTCAAAATATAAATTCAATAGATAACAAATGCGCCCCTGGGGTGTCATCGATTTTCGGAAATTCCATTATTTTATTTCCGTTACGTTGTGTTGTGTGGATGTTGTCGCTTGTTTTCGCAATGTTTTGCTCTTATTTTTTGTTGTATTTTGTTGTCAGCTATTGGAGTTAGAAATGGAACACTAAAGTGTTTTAGTTTTTGAATTTTTCTATAATTCAAGTGAAATCGTTGTAATGAAAATTCTTTTTTTTTTTGCACGCATTAACAACTTGATAATTATTTTGGGTGTATTAATTTTCAACTTTCAAGGACAAGATAGTGTCTCTTCTTTTTTGCTTCAACTTAATAATATTTTAAAGGATTTTTTTATTTGTAACTGGCATTAATTAAATATTAATGGCTTGTGAATATGGTCAATAGTTTTTAGTTAATAGAAGATACTTGGATGTAAATTATTACAGCAGCAACAATTTAAGCTTGTGTATGTATACACCAGCGAGTGTACTAGTCTGTCAAAAAGAAACCACACGATTCTACTTCAATGCCTGCCCAAAGATGGATACTGGAACCAACCACTTTCCATTAATGCAGTTGAAATATGCTGTAAATTTCAATCATAAGTTTCTCAATTGTGTTTATGTTTTTTAAATAGATTTTAGTTTGCACAGAAACTGTGTTGTTTCTCTCATCAAAAGAAAAATATATTAAATCGTTAACCCAAATTTAAGAAACAGATAAAACGTGCTTATTTTCAAATATATATATAAAATATATAGTTGCCCAATATTATTAATATTTTATAAGGAACCGCATCTAAACTAAAGTCAACTTTTTAATGAACTCATAATTTCGCAAAAATAAATCCAAGTGCGTATGTGTGAGTAGAAAAACATATACATTCTTCAAAAGTGATGGGTGCTGCGTTATTTCCACTACATATTACCAAAAGTAAATGATAATATTTATATTCTGTTTTCCAGTTGGCCCTCAACCGCACCATTTTGGAAACTTTCAGGTCGAGGAATTCGTGCAGCATGAAATTAAATAGTAAAACCGTTTTGTTATTAATATCACAATTTATCACTCTTCCTGTGAGTTATAATGATGTCTACTTTAAAGCCATAAAAATTAACAAATTGATTAAACAGTCTTTTGTGCATTTCGTAACAATGACAACGAGCAAATTTAATGCTCAACCTAATAAACACATGCAGAATTCGTTTGCAGGCAGGTGTGTGTTTGAGGTAGATTTACAACATTTTTATTAGTTTATGCGTGATAAATGAAGTTAACGACCACGTAGTCTGTTGCTAGTTTACTCGCACAAAAACTAATACCAACTTGATATTTGTAATTGTAATTTGTTTATTTTTTAATAAAATAAATTATTCTTGGAAACTAGTTCTAACTCAGTGGGGTAGGCCAAAGTTAAGTAGGCGGGGCATGTTATGTTTCCGATATTGGAATACTATAGTTTCATTATACTGGAAGATATATTTTTAACTCTTTCGATTGTTTCAGTAGTTATAGTTTTTGTAACTTTGAAGTACTCCTCATAAGAACTTATACTTTTCTTAATATGCATTCTAGAGTTATTAGAGAATATATATGACATCCTAAAATCTTAAGAATAAAATAATGCCATACACCGTCTTTTAATTGATTTGAAGCTGATTTTTTTTTTTGCATTTTAGGCTGTTAAATATTCCAACTTTCTGTATCACTAAGTCAAAAGATATAGTTCTTTCGAAAAATATCTTTGATGCAAAATCAAATACAAAAATGTATTTCCATCCTTCTTGCTCTGCAAAACGATATCTCTTGAAATCGCGGGACATACGAATTCGATGTTTTTCTTCCGCATTAATTTCTTCCCACTTAAATAATTTTTATTTTCATATTTAGTGTTCTCCACACAATTCCTTTACATCTAACATTTATGACATGATGCATGTATGTGTGTTGATATTTATTTAGATGTGTATGGCAAATTTACTATCGGATGCATCCGCTGAATAACTTAAATAAAACAATAGCCCCGAAAAACATGCAATTATTTTCGCACTACATCCAGTCATCTAATTCAAATGAAACTTGTTTATGTGTGGAGCTAAATAACACATACGCAAGTACTTGAAGATGAAGCATTTCGCAGAAAATTATCTAATACTTTTTGTGATTATTCTGGGTACGAGTTATATTGAAATACCATGAATAAATTATTCCTCATACTGCATATAACGCAAACAACACAATGTTTGTATAAATAATTATAAAAATTGGTAGCTAACGAATTTGATTCACATACGAAGTCTGTTCCTAATTAAGGTGAATTCGTATATTTTACTTGTATTATAATTATTCCAATTTTAATTCAGAGAGACGTGATTGATATTCCAAACCACGGGAAAAATCAACAGCAGCAGCATCGGCTACACTTTCATCAGGAGCACTCTTATATTTTCGATTATTTCTAGTCCTGGGGATGGCTTAATTGTATGTTATAACAGTTTCTATTTCCAACAATTTGATTATGAACAACGATACGAGAACTCGATGAAAGTGAATTTTTATTTATGTTTTTTAAATATATTTGTTTAATTATGCATTTCTCTTTTTTGTACTCTTGAAAGCAGTTACCCTCAGATATAAAAACTTACACCAATTTACTACAATCGAAACAGTTCTGATACGCTGCTTCTGGTATGCTTTTAAGATCTCTCAGTGACTCGGTTTTTAGTATATAGTTTTTATTACATAAGTTTTTTAGTAAGATTTTGGGGGAAAACAAATCAGCACATAATTACAATTAAAGGACTCGGTTTTTATTTCCTTAAACGGCACAAGGACTCTTTGTTCTCTTCAATCTTAAGAATAAAGTCGCAGAAGTCCATACCTGGTGAATACGGCGCTTGAGGCATGGTTACGGAGTTTTTTGACTCTATAATAAGAGTAGCATCAGCCAACTGATTCAACAATTATCTACAACTATTTTTGTTTCTCTTTTAACATTTTCAGCGGTTGGTGGTATTCGAGGGTATCCGGCACGAGTTTTTTTATTCACTTTTTCTTAACCCTCTCCGAAAATTGTGCACCAGTTGCGGAAATTCTTTTGACTCAGTGCCCAATAAAGTTCTCAATATTTCAACACCTTTTGTGTACTTTTTTAAAATGTAAATATTTTACAAAAACTAAGTTCTTTGGCTATTCGTTTTTCTAAAGCAGAAAGTCGCTAAGGACACCAAAAAATTTTAATATTCATGATTCCTTCAAAAAAAAAGTTGTCTGAAACTGTGATACGAGTGTACTAACAATAATAAAAGCTTTAGTAGAACGTACGTGGCCCTCCATCTAATAAAAGTAATTTTATTATTTTAACAGACTTTGATTATTTAACTCTCTTTTTTTAATGACAGTCCGTTTTCAATGGAGTCCATCTACAAACATTTCATATCATCTTATTATCATAAAAAATATTAGTTTCGGTCGTTCATCTAGATAATACGCTTTATTTTTTAGATATTGTAAACGTCACGTTAACACGTAACTGAGGTGGGCAACAACCGGCTGCTCTTTTGATAGCATCCGACCATTCTGTACGGACCAGAAAATAGCACGAGGCTTCAAAACCAGTTAGTTGCTGAAAACGAAGAAAATTTAAGAATCCTATTTGTCTTGTTTTCTTAATGTGGCCAATTATTAACCAATAGTTACAGAATAAGAGAATATATATACATTAAAATTTTATGTTGATTCCTTTTTCCCAAAATGTTACTTAAAATTCAAAGTGATCAATTGAGGGGTTTAGCTAATTCCTATGGGTAATTCACTGGGGCTAATGCAGATGATCAGGGAACCTCTACCCAACATTTCTTAAAATAATTAAAGATTTTATTTCAAACTTTCATTTGATAAAGTGAGAAATCTAAAACAAGTAATTAAAACTGTATTAAACACCGTTCGTATATCTATAAATTTTTTAAAGTAAATCCAACCAACCGTATGTGGTGTTTTAAACAGCGTAGAAGAAGCATTGCTGCAATATTTAAGCCTCTAAAAATTTTTATTTTCTATCAATGACCTACGCACAGTTAACGTCAACATATGGCTCTGTAATAGAGTACCCACGTTACAAACTTATTTATGTTGCAACATTCCCACAAAAGTCATGACCAAATAACCATTTGTCAAATCAGATTGTTCGACATGACTATTAAATAAATACCAACATAAAAGCAAACACAAACTCTCACTCGTGTGCTGGCAAATGGCAGTAAACATATTCAGCAGTCATGTTTAGCATGGAAGTATTAACAATTGAAAAACGTTTTAAAATCAATCACTCTGCCTCCACTCTACATGCAACACGCTCACATTCTTTTGCTTACATCACTCCCTCTAGCAAAATCGCTGCGATGCGAGACCTTAAGCGTTCATGTGTACGTGTGAAACGTATAACCCCAATGATTTTGAAAATTGATAGTCTTTTTTTTTATTAGCAAGAGCAAGTTTTTGGTATTAGCATGTGGCATGAATGTCCAAGTATAAACCATTAATAATTCCTTGCATGCTTTGGCAAATCCCCCGGTTGGTATTGAAAACAGATTTTAAAAAAAGCTCCGAAGCCACAATTTCACACTCTGAAAGCAGAAATTTCTTTCAACTCTACTCAATGCTCTGGCATGACCATCATGATATTTGTGGTTTCAAAGACTCTTTAAAATTGAGTGTGGAGGAGAGCAAAAAATAATTTGTCTATTTAACATCAACAATTGATGGTTGAGTTTTAGGTATCGGAGGCAAAAAGAAAAAAATTAAATAAAATGGTAACATGAGATGCTCATGTTCAACTCTTTCTCTTATCTGGTTTCGAATGGTCCAAGTGGTTGCTGGTTTATTGGTGTTCAATGTCTAAATAATGTGTGTGCGTGTGTGGGTTTGAGCATTTGTTAATATTTGTATTGGCCACATGTCCATGTACGGCTCATTTATTGAACTTTTTTGTTGACTTTTGACTTTTAGCAAATTTGTATTGGCTTCATTACTCTTAACTGGTGTATGAGCAGGAATTTATGGTCGCTTTTATGAGGGCCGTTTTTGTTTATTGTGGCCGTTGAGGTTGTTTATTTTATGCATGTTGTTCTGTCTTAATGGTCATTTGTCATATTTTGACTTTATCTATGGCAAATTTTATTTACTCGTAAACAAATTGATGGTCAGTCATCAATTCGCAAGGCCAATTTTTCTGTTATTTATTTTCAATCTCACACACTCGCTTCATGTTTTCTTTTTTTCGAATATCGATAAAACATGATAATTAATTGGGGGCATATATTAACGATGATGTTAATATTATGGCAAGAGTTTAAAGGCTATTGTAATTTTGATTTACTAAGAATATTAATCACAAATAATGTAGCTTTTTACTTCGTGCAACACATTCAGGGATGAGCCCTACCCATGCAATGGATTTTACCAGAACCAAGTAAAGTGGCAGACAGTGGCATGAAGTCAGATCGAGCAAGTTGAGAAGGTGGAGAGTTAGTAGAAATCTTTTCATTTATTCTCTTTAATTTTAATTATGTGTTCAGTAAAGTGATCTTAGCTAGTTCCTATGCGCATTCCACTAGGGCTAATGTAGATCATCAGGGAACCGTTACCCATCATTTCTTAGAATAACTTAAGATATTTATTTCAAACTTCCACTTCAATAAATGAGAAGCAAATATCAAAGGCATAACAAGAATTCACTGATCACTTTTCCTCCTTTATTTTCTTACGTTTTATTCTTTAACGTAAGAGAAATAAAGAACAACTACTAATAATTGTTTTAATATAAAAACAATTTATTTAGAGTGTTGACAACGTAAGATTCATTTATTATTTTACTTTGCTGGTAAGCTTTTACCACTTTTTATTGCTTTTGAAACTTAAATTGAATGATTCCCAATTTAAATTTATATGATAGATTCTTTTTTTCAATTACTAAGATTAGAATTTCTTCTCCTACGATATCTGCTATATAGACTCAGACCAATTTGTCATCTGTCTATGACATTTTATTTTATAAGGATTTTTTAGGCTTTAAATCTTGTAAATATTTATTGTCAATTCTCTCGAATAATTAACATTTAAAATAACAAAATTTAAAAATTCGTTGGAACGAAAGCCTGCGATAGCGGCGAACAGGCAGTTAATGCAATTTATTCGATATACGCCTTGTTTGTTGTACATAAATAATGATCAATTCATGTCGCAAAAGTTTTGCTTGTTACGTTTTATTCTTACATAATTCTCAATTGGTTCTTGAAAGTGTGTGGGTAAGCAAAAAGGTTTTGTTATTTTGAAATTAAGCTGAATGTTTCTGAAGCAATAAAATACAAGTATATAGACATATTTATATAGTATATAGACATATATTGCACAACAAACAAATCTTTCATTTTGGATGATATACTGTCAGAGTATCCACTTCATTCCTCAATAGTTATTTATACCAGCATTATCTCTATATTATAGTTTCTTAGGTAGCCAAGGACAATGTCGCATACTGGATTTGGTTTCATAAATATGGCACAAAGTGTTTATTAGAATGGTTCTATCAAGTGCTCTCAAGCTGGAACTTCTTCGATCATATTCTGAATTGAGATATTTATTAAATTCAAGTATTTGTGTTATCAAGGCTCATGAAATATATTCCATACTTTATTTTATATAGCGGCTTTACCAAACTCATGTTAATATGGTGCCCGCATCGCAGGACACAAAAAACGAAAAATTAACTTTTTGCAGTAAAACTGAATTTCATCTCACTAATTTGCTCCGATCGATTCGAAATCCGGAACTTATAGTTTGTAGAACTCGTACATCTGTTTTATTTCATTAATTTTTTTTCGGAAGTTATAAGACGAAAAAGAGAATATGGTTGGTTATTCCGACTTAAAGAAAACAGACCACGCTAAAAAAAATCTGCACGGCTGCAAAGCTACTAAATTTATTTAAAATTATCAAAATCTATATTTTGATTTGAGAGAATAAAGAGAAGCAATTTCAACTAGACTCAGATCTCGCACCAGTAGTTAATTGTTTTGCTGTTAAGGACCTCCAGTAGCAAAATTTTAGATCTAAACCCTTATGCCAAGAAAATAATTACAGCTGCTAATTGAAAATTGATTATTATTATTCAAGCTTAATCTCGATAATTAACTTAATTATCTTTTACAATCTTTTGAATTGATATCGCCGGAACAGCCGTTGCATGATCTGATTAATATTTTTTATTTAAAAATGTTTAAGCTCGTTCTTTTGTGGTCGAAAAGTAAAGATGTTGACGCTAAAGTAAAGCGTAGGGTCATGGTTTTTCGCAGCGTACATAATAAAATTCTGGCAATAAAACAAAATATCAAAATATTTTCATAAAAACGGAGTTTATGTCTTATCTTTAGAAATGTATTTAACTTGAATTTTTTAAATTTGGCAGGCAGCAACAGTATTTCATCATTTATAACTATCATGCAACCATTTACCATTAAACAGCATTTCAGCCTACAACAGCAATAATTTCGTAAGAACTGTTTTCTTTCTGTATATTTCTTAATTCACATTTTATAGCGCATACATAAATTTTCATTTAAAAATTTTTCATCAGTTCACTTGTTACTTTTCACATATTGGAAATGGAACAACTTGTAGCAACATTTAAATGGATGCATTAGAAAGGAAGTGAAGGCAACAGAGGCTTTCTTTAAAGCGAAAATATTTCGAAGATGCCAAGATGTTATAGATGATTTTTACTCGCATAACCATTTTAAAATTTGCCACAAACCATAATTTAAACACAACAACAAAAATAATGTTCACAAAACCAAAGAAGCTACAAAAAAAAAATAAATATATTTGACGGTATGAAGGCACATAAATTATAGGAAAATATTGCGAAAAGCTTTTATAATCGCGTTCAAATCGCGCATAATATTACACAACATTACATTTTATATAAAAATATATAGAGTTACTCGCACACACACAAACAAACACAGTGTTTATCATCAAATTGGTTGTTGCTCAAATAAAATTGTTAAATTTGAATCCTAGAAACATATTGAATATGAACAATTTGAATTTCTTTGTGTACGAACGAGTGTACGTTTTGTTACAACATTTTACTCCTGCACTGAAATACCAAAAATATGTTCACTTTAGCTGAGGTTTGACAAGTTAATGCTTTTGCCGCTACTTGCGTTTTTCGTCTGCCTGCTACTACTTTGGCTTGGAAAATTTTGATAGCTGGAGTTGTGGTGGCAATAATACATTTTCCAGAAGGGTGGTGATGTTTGCCAGTTGCTGCTTTTAACGCACAGAATATGGAAGCAGGCAAAATTATATGCATGTCTGTGAAAAATCGCATCATCATAAAATTTCTCTTTTTCTTTTCTTGTTTTTTTTAGGAAAATAAAAGGCATAAAGTATTTATTTTTATACGCTGGTATGATCGTTTGAATTATTCCCTGCACTCGTGGTACTGCGGAATTTAACTGTTTGCATTTAAAGTTTGTATTTAATTCTTTAATTGGTGTCTAGATTTTGGAAGAATTTTTAACTGAAGATATACAATTCAGAACTGAAACGTTTTTCGGGCTTTCTGACCTTTCAGACTGCTTCAATATTATTATTTTCGAAATTTCAATATGTTTTCACTTTTTCGAAGTATATTTCGAAAATATTTCACAATATGCAGGCACAGTAGGCTGGAGAACACTCAGTTCACAATTCTCAGTACAATTCTTCAGTTCTCAATATTTCATTTCCACCATCGTGTTGTTAGCGTCTTACAAAAGTGACAAGCGTCTTGACTGAAATAAATACATTCATCTAATTATGTACCACATATCCTGCGAGGAACTATAATTTTTCATGACGAACGCAAAACTTAAGGGAATAATATATGTTTGGCCCAACAAAGTCACCCCTACCCGAATATAATTTATTAACAACATGAACACTTGACCGTAACTTAATTTAGACAAACATTGACCATTAAAACGCAAACGCATCTCGAATGGAAGAAGAAAAATTTACTAAGAAAAAATCAAACCCACAACAATTCATGTAATCAAGGGAAGAAATAACTTTATGAAATCATTTTAATCAACATCAGACCAGCTAGAAAAACCAATAGCAACAACAACACAAAATTGCTGGCTAAATAAAAATTGTTATCTGTGAAACAAAAACGTAATTTTTTGACTTATTGCCGCTAATCAATTTTGAATGGGCAAAACAACAACGTCCGTTTTTCAACTAATTTCATTTCTTATCATGCAACCAACATCTTCTGCTGTAATTTTATTTAAGAGAAGCTGTTCAGGATACTCAATAAACTACTTGAGGAACACAAGAACGCCATCATCAACATTTAAGACTTGAATGTCCAATCAAGCAGTCATGTGAAAAGAGCACATAAATAATAAAAATGACAAAAATAAGAAACGATTTTTTTTTTCTATTTGCAGGGTTTTGTTTTGGGAGGAAAATATCAAATTCATACAAACATTTAATTTTCATTAGATTTTGTTATTGTTGTTGTTGGCTTTCGTGCTTTCACTCAATTGTGTTCAATAATTCTAAGAATTATTCTGGCAGTTTTTTATTGCAGCGAAAGGTTGCTGGATGTGTATTAAAATATACGACCTCAGGTTGATAGTTTTACTATTTTGTTATTGTTTAACGATATTTTGTGACTTAAAAGAATTAATTGATCTATTGAATTAATTTACAATTAAAATAGCCTACTCTAGTATATCAATACAAAAAGTTTACTCATGTGAATTCAAAACGTTTTCGATTGACACTCTTCAGGCGTTATAATTTAAATATGACTTATGGCGTTTGACCGCCACGGCTGGCCCAGATGTGGTATAATCTGGGCTTGCAATTTTTGATGACTTTTGAGTCCGTATATCGGCAACAATGGGCCAAATGTTGTTTTCCTAGTGGCAAATCGTTCTATTGTCTTACTATTGATTCAGATATTCTTACAGGATATAGTCTAGTGGCGTTAAATAGCACGATCTTAAGGGCTAATGTATGTGTCTGATGTGTGAAACCATGCGGTCCCCAAACGGTTGCTTCAATAATTGCGCCGTGCTGTGACGAATGAAAAGGTCAGTAGCCATGGCTTCATAGGGATCACTATACGTTTTGCGAAGCGAACCACGATTTTCCAAATAAACTTCCACAATTCAACAGCGGTGTTTATGCGTCAGTCTTTTTGTGCTTAACATTTTGAGCCTCCATAAGAAACACCCTTTACATACAAACAATTACTTGATCAACATTTAAATCCTTGTTAGATTGTGATACAGTCTCTACATGCTCAAAGTTTTAAGAAATTTAGTGATCGGGAAGGGCTGTTATTGCACTTTGGACCCAAAAGACTTTTTTCATATAACATTTTATGCCTCCCCAAGTACAATTGTGAGACCCGTTGAAATCGCTGAGAGGAACTCTTAAAGCAAACTGCAAGTTCCAGCAAAAAATTAATTTTAGAAGATATTGCCTCCTCATATTACTAAGGAGAAACCGAAAGCGTCATATCTATTTGTATCGGGCAATTTACATGCACTCTGTTAAGACAAAAAAAAAAAAAACATTGACTCAAACATTGTGGCATCGTCAATGCATGAGGGTCAATTTTATTGGAAATATTTGTTCACTCCTTTAAATGTCTGCTACTCAAAGTAGAAATCTTTTCTATTGTTCTGTGTTCATTGTTATGAAAACATATCATAAAAAAATTATAGATATTATTTTTTTTTATGATGTGGACAAATAAAGAGGGTGTTTGTGTATTTTTATGACTTTTTTTCTTGCTGGCATTTCAATTCAACTTTATTTTGTTGCTTTTTCGGTGGCGCCAAAAAGGGCAGGCGAAACCCAAGTACTTGAAGTGGATGATGATGACATAATGACGTGAAATTGTTTAACTGACCAAAAGAATTGGTTTAGTTAACTTTGCAGTTCTTTTTTTTTTGTACATGAATAAGTGAAAGTGGAAAATGGAAATGGTATGTATCACTTACAAATGAGTTATCAAGTAATAGGGCGGAAGTAATTGTTAATATTGAATAAACAAAAAATCAGATTCGTAGAATGAAGTTGCTAGCAGCAGTAGGTTAATGTCAAAGTTAGCACTCAAACTGCATTTGATAATTGCCACTGTCGTCTTTGGTTGTCTAAAATAATTATTTTAGAATGGAATACTACCCCTTGGATGCGCTACTATTTTTAAGTCCTTGAATATATTTATCAGCAATAGTTGAATCATATTTTGACTTCGTTTGAGGAGTTAAAAAATATAAATGCAATAAACTACATGGGAGTTTTTTAAAGTCCAAGATCATTCAACGACCCTGCAGGTGTTTAATACAGTTTTAGGAGGACAATAAAAATTTTCTTATATTAACTCCAACATTCTTGATGCATGAAGGAATGCCTGTCAAGTGCATAATTTTTTTTGTACGAGTTTCGCAAATTCTCAAATAGTTTACGAAAATTTTTGCATTAAATGGCTACCTACTAAAATGTATATAGACATCGCTTGACCAGCAACAACTAAACTTTATTTATAATAAAAGCGGGGAAATATTTTTAATAGTAAATTTCGTTAGTATAAAAATTTAATTTAAAAATCGGATGTTAATATTCGACCACTGCAGTCCCGATCGTCAATAGTCAATTTTTAGTTGATTTAGTTATTAAAACAACTATAATATAACGCTGATATTTACTTTAATCGCTTTCTGTGCATACATTTTAAATAAAATAAATTTTTTTTCCAATCTTTAATGGCTCTTTTGCGAAGGAACAAAACACACAACTAAAACATATTATTCATCATAGGAAAATTATAATTATATTCTGAATACGAGCTGGGTAAACTATTTTGCTTATTTAATGCAGGGATGGAAAATGCCACACTATTTATTATCTGCACAACATAATAAGAGAAATTGCATCCAGAACTGCTAAGTTGAAATATATATATAAAAAATAGATCTGGATTTCCACATGACTGCACCAGTAAATGAGCGAAGACTCGCCATGTAGCGGCTATCGAAAACAGTGCTGTTTCACACTGCTGTATGAATTGAGAATTCAATAGATATTGATTAATCAAATTCCTTAAACGTAAATTTTTTAAGATAAACTTTGTGAAATTTGTTGTCCAAGCGAAGCGAAACGAAGAATATTTTAAACTCTTTAATTTTAATTATGAGCTGATTTTTTCCCCCCGAAATCTTACTAAAAAATTCAAAGTGATCAACCGAGGAGTTTTAACTAGTTCCTATGCGCATATCACTGGGGCTAATGCAAATCATCAGGGAACCTTCACCCAACATTTCTTAGAATAGCTAAAGATATTTATTTCAAATTTCCACTTTAATAAGTGAGACGTCTAAAACAAATATCAAAGTCATACCAAGAACTCACTGATCAATTTTCCTTTTTTATTTTCTTTTGTTTTATTCTACAAATTGTAGTTGTAAGAGAAATATTTATTTGACACTATTTTAGTAAATTTATTCAGCTGAATTGTACAAAATGAAAATATATTTCTGCTCAGTGTAACCAGGAAAGAAATACCTGATGTCTTAATATGTATATTTTATATGAACAACCTCCTGCTTTGTGCAAAAAACAGTAGCGCAATTAAATTCCATGTGATTCTACTAATTCAGGTACACTAGTTCGAATGAAAATTTCTAGCATTAAATTTTTTATAAAACAAGAACGACATATTAAAATTTGTTCACGTAGAGCGTGCACTTAATTTCTATTTTGTCAGTTATAACTAAAATTTTAAAATTTATGTTTTCCATCTCAGTCTAATGACTCCATACAGTAGTTGCTGCCACTTCTACCTCATCACCAGTATTGTCATTCATGTTATCGTCTTCTAATGTGGCCAGAACCATAAAAAGCCAGTAACGGGGACCATAAAATGGATAAACACTTAATTTATCAAAATTCAGCTCGTTATGATAATAAATATGGACGGAACGCACAAACGTTGTATGTAAATTTATTTCTACTTGTATTTTGCATACAAATTTTCAACTCCACTTTCACTGTTCACTTTTCTAATGCCACATTTACAATACAACAATATTTTATAAATTTTTCTTTTATGGGACACTTTTGTATCGAAATGGTTTTCAGGAAAAGGATGTTAAGCAAAAGGTTAACATTTGAATTGCTCTAAAGCTTACCAAGTAGTTTTAATATGTTTTGATTACAGGGTATTTCTAATGTGGCCGTAGACTTGCAAGGCGGGGATGAGTATTAATTTTAAATGCCTAAAAAATTATTTCAAATACTGTGAGCCTCATATGGGTTTTTTGATGAGTGAAAACTATCGATGGGCTTAACATATTCAGTACCCAGGAAATATATATCTCACATCGGTGAGCAATAAAAAAGTGATACGTCTTGCAGAATTGCTTCGCTGAAGCACATTCCTGAAAGCTGTTGATGGAAATTAGAAATAATTTATGAATAAGTTTCGTGATCTCAACAGTTCTTCGTTTGCAACTATTCATTCCGAAGTTATGACAATCGAAACGAAACAGGACTTTGGATCAGCGAAGAGTTATTAACACCAATTTTTTAATAGCTTTTGATCAAAAAGTTCACCAAGTAACTTTTATCGAACTCTTTGCGACTTTATGTCATGAGTTAAAGCACATTGACTACAAATATCGCGTTTATTTTATTGCAGCTTGAGGATGTGACATGTGCCATTTATAAAGTTATCGGCTGATATTCATATCCAGCAGTTCTGGTGTGATCTCGTATGAAAAGATTATTTTAAGAGAAAAATATTTGATTGTCTTGTTGTGTTTATTACTTTAAATTGTTAAATTATTTAGTCATGCCGTTAATGCTAATATTTTCATTAATAATAATATCTGAGTTGAGTAGTTTAACTATAAAACTTTGCTTTATATAATAATGAAAGGGGCCAATGTAACACTGTGACTTCCGGTAGGAAGTGTTTATCCGTACTCCATGAATAGTTGATATTCTATAATTCCGCACGTGTGCTTTAAAAATACTTCCAAAAACATTATATATTTTATTTAGCAACTCTATTAAATAAGCGAGTATGTCATTGCGAACAACTTTATGCAAATAAATTTGTATCAAATTTATCTTAAGGTTTTCGTTGTAGTCACACACATGCGTGTAACTTTTTTTTTGTATTTTATAAAATTTCAAATGAATACATGTTGTTATGAAGTGAAGATATGAAGAATCATAACGTAACAGAAATAAAGTTTATGTGTCCTCGCTTGCAGCTACAGACAAAAAATACTTTTACTCTGCTGCCAAGGGAAACTTATCAGATGGTTGCAATTAAAAAAAATCTAAGCATTAAATTTGAAAAAGCATATCGAAATAATTATTGCAGGTATATGAATTTTTGCTGTTTGGCATTAGTGAAATGTAAGAAACGTTCAAGGTTGTAGAGACATAAGAAAATAATCAAACGATTGCAAAGGGACTAAATCTAAGTTAAAATGACTGTAGTATTGTTACACTTCTCGTAAACAATTTTCTCAGTAAATTTATACAAATAAGAAATATTTCCTCTTGCGACTACGCCACCAAATATCGAGTGACAACATATATTTTATATGAGTTCTGATGACGGCGGACAAGCGACTCCTAAAATTAGAATTTTTCTATTCTTCTGTGTCTTCTGGTATGGAAATTAAAATGGTGATGATTATCCTTCTTTCCATGGCATATTTATCATGGCATATCTGAAAATAATGTTACGAACCTTCAGTCTGAATTAAATTTGAACACAGACGAAAATAGTAACTGCATGTGGAAGAGCGAATTGAAAATCTGACATATTTGAAGCAAATCCATTGCTTCATTATAATACGGTGGTTCACACGGAAGTTCTTGAGGACGTGGAGATCTAAAAATGAGCCAGTATATTCCTATTAGCTACAGATGTCACCATCTTTGAGGAGGTCAAAACGGCATTTATGTCAATCAAGGAGGAGGAAGTATTGTAGGACTATTTTAGACAGCAAAATATGAATAACGATTAGGCAGTATGTGACCTCTTTTGGTAGGCCGCTCGATTAGATATGATTTGCGAACAGAACAGATCTTGAGAACATTTCAGACTGGAAGGCAGCGAAGTGTAAATCACCGTATTGGTCAAGGATATCTCCCAGGACACGATGGTTACTGCAGCCAACAGCCCTTTCAAAAAGAAAATTTATGTGGAAACTGACTGAGTTTTATAAAAATCTAGATGGTTGATTTAAGTGGAACTTCAGCAAGAATAGCCTGAATATTTCAATGGTTTTCTACGAAATGCAACCGCTAAGATTTAAATAACTTTCATAAATTAATTCACTGAAAAAGATTAAACTTCAATTTAAGTCATATAAACCAACTAAAAATATATTGCGCATAATTTTATAAAAACAAAACTCAATCTTCAGTATATATTCGGGTTGTTTTAATTGAATTCCTTTTTTTGAAAGTATCCTTCCTAATATTCGAATTGAAACTGAACTAGACATCTATTCTCAAAAGTTTCCAAATATAGTCTTGCTTTAAAATTAATAAATATTTTTTCCTCAGCCTAAATTTCTCTCCATATGAATGAAAGGTAGTCCCCTCACTGCTGCACAAACATATTTTGTTCATCTTAAAAAATACTTGCTCTTTTTATGGCGTAATAATTTTTTTTTTTTCTTGTAATATTTCTGATGTTAAAAAATGGAAAAGAGTCAAGAAAAAGGTAAAAGGAGTAAACGGAAAAAGCATCATCAAATGCTAAGTTTTACAAAGGCACAAGAGAAGCACTTAAGTTTCACGGTTGCGTACGAAAGGAGAGTTCATTAGCTACCAAAGGATTTAATTACTTACACTGTTAATTTAGCAACACTTGCTTTCGCACAGCTGCACAAGCCAACCATAGTTACGATTTAATAAATTCAACAGCAGCAGCAACTAAAAGGAAATGTAAAAAATAAATATATTGTAAAAAAGAAAATAATAATAAACTAAGAAGAACTGCTTTTTGCAAGTTTGTTTATATAAAAATTGCTGAGTACAGAGAAAAAAATATTTTGTTGTAAATTTTTATATAAACGCATATGTTAAATATATGTAAATAATATTATTTTAATAATTCATTCCGAGGATATATCAAATCATTACACTAGGTCACAAATAACAAACTTTTGTCTGTTATTTGTTTCTAGCATACTTTTTCTCATGGATTTGGACCTACTGAACACGAAAATGAATTTTAAAAATTTTTCTGTCGATTGGTTTGCGAGATACAAATTTTTTAATTTTTTTTTTTTAATTTTTGGAGGTACACTTACTATTTTGAGCATATCTTTAGTCTTCTTTGACCTATTATATCCTACTACTACTCAAATTAAAGACAATTGAGCCGTCTACAACTTATTCTCAGAAAATTTTCAAATCGGGTTAGTAGTTTTGATGTTGGCGGCTTAAAAAGGTTAAAAAACTGGGTTTTTTTAGTAAAAATGTGGCTGAAAAATTCATATAAAAATTCATATAAAATATTAAACGCGATGGTAACAGCGATTTTAATTTTTTTACGTATAGCTGACACTTTTCCAAAGAAAATAAGCCCTTACTTAACAAAATCTGATGAGAAATGGCCGACTTATTATTTTTTTGGTAAACGACCGAAATTCCGCTATTTCACGATTTTTTGATTTTCATTATTTGCACAGCTTACCTACCCAACGCAAACGAATAAATACATTTGAACTTAATTTAAAATAAACAAATTAGTCTTCGTATATTATTTTTTAATTTATTTACAGCACTACATGCTCAATGTATCGCACAATTAGCTAAACTAACGAAAAAAACAAAAAAAATGAGTAAAAACAAAGATATAAGTGTACATTTTATGCCATGTGGAAAAACTGCTGACTTCTTCTTTGTTTTTTGTATCCGCTGCAATCGGTCTCACGTATTAGGGTCCAAATATAGTCACCCATCATAGCCGTGTCATAGATGCCCTGATAGCGTCGTTCCATAGCCTTCAATTCCTGATGAAAGCGCTCGCCGTGTTCGTCGCTCACGTCTCCTAAATTCTCAGGGAAAAAATCCAAATGAGAATGCAGAAAGTGTATTTTAAGTGACATGTGCACTCCCATGGCTTCATAGTTCTTTACCAGATCCTCAACTATGTCCTTATAATTCGGGCTTTTGTTGTTTCCTAAAAAGTTTTCCACAACAAGCCTGAAGGAATTCCATGCTGCGGCTTCGATGGGTGATAACAGCTTTGGGAATTTTTCATCTTTCAAAATTTTTTTTATCTCGGGTCCTGCGAAGACTCCTTCTTTAATTTTTGCCAGCGAAAGGTAAGGGAAAATTTACCGTAAATAGGCAAAAGCTTCACCTTCTTTGTCTAATTTTTTGGCAAAATTTTTAATCAAACCCAATTTTATGTGCAGCGGCGGAAGTATTATATTTTCACGGTTCTCTATTAGTGGTTTGCGCTGAACATTCGCTTCTCCAACTACAGGTTTCGTTCGTACCGGCCATTTTTTTTTTATATAATGCTGATCATCAGCGCGGCTATTCCAAAGGCACAGAAAACAGCAATGTCGCGTATAGCCTCCTTGGAGTCCACACAGAATGGCCACAACTTTAAGGTCGGCGCATATTTTCCAATTGTATTTCCTATACTCTATGCATTTCAGCAAAATGTCCATAGTTTCATAGTTCTCCTTTGAATGAACCGCATGAGCAATAGGAACAGATGGCTTTTCATTCCCATTATGTAAGAGAACTGCCTTCAAGCTCTCTTTGTTGCTGTCAATAAACAACCTCCATTCGTTGGGGTTGTGAATTTGGTGAAGCTCTTGGAACAAGCCTGAAATGTCGCTGCAAAAACATATTTGGTCTTTCTTTGTATAAAATTTTGCATACTCCTTGTGACGGTTTCTGTACGCTGATACTTTCACTTCTGAAGCCGCAAATCCACACTGTATCATCCGAGACGCAAAAAGTTCGGATTTCTCCTTAGTGAGACCAAAATCGCGCACCCAATCGTTTAGTTCGGCCTGTGACAGTAATTTTCGCTTTGCACCCGGCTCAAATTCGCTTGCATTTGACTCGGACTCTTCTTCTGACGATTCTGCTTTTTGAAGAGATTTACCAGGGCACACTGGATATGGCACATCATGCGAATGTGGTACTGGAAGCGCAAACGATCCCACTTGAGCGTAGTTCCATTTAAAAAATCTTCCTACCCCACTGTTTGTGGTAAGGCAAAAATAACAGTCTGTGGAATGGCATAGCGGCTTTTTCCACATCATTGGTGTATCGAATTTCATATGGCGGCTAAAATTAAAATAAATTACTATATTCGCTATGTATAATGTGTTTAAATAAAAATTCTTACCTTCCGCCAGCTGCCCAGTTGGTTAAGATTATATAGCAAAGATCACACAGCGACTTAGGTGTCCATGGTTCTGTGATATTTGGTGAAATACCAAAATAATTCAAATAGTGCAATTGTACTGCTGGAGTAAACTTGTGTGCGTGATTTTTTTTTATAAACTGGCCACAAACATTGCAGAAATTGTCTGGATCGTTCAAACACTCGAACACACGTAGTCTTTTACTCATTGTCTTCCTTGCGTTTTCTAAATATTAACTTCTTTACACTTTCACAGACAGTTTTGAAATGCAATTGATAACCGTGTCTCCTTATGTTTAAATATGTATGAGCATGTAGTGCTGTAAATAAATTAAAAAATAATATACGAAGACTAATTTGTTTATTTTAAATTAAGTTCAAATGTATTTATTCGTTTGCGTTGGGTAGGTAAGCTGTGCAAATAATGAAAATCAAAAAATCGTGAAATAGCGGAATTTCGGTCGTTTACCAAAAAAATAATAAGTCGGCCATTTCTCATCAGATTTTGTTAAGTAAGGGCTTATTTTCTTTGGAAAAGTGTCAGCTATACGTAAAAAAATTAAAATCGCTGTTACCATCGCGTTTAATATTTTATATGAATTTTTATATGAATTTTTCAGCCACATTTTTACTAAAAAAACCCAGTTTTTAACCTTTTTAAGCCGCCAACATCAAAACTACTAACCCGATTTGAAAATTTTCTGAGAATAAGTTGTAGACGGCTCAATTGTCTTTAATTTGAGTAGTAGTAGGATATAATAGGTCAAAGAAGACTAAAGATATGCTCAAAATAGTAAGTGTACCTCCAAAAATTAAAAAAAAAAAAATTAAAAAATTTGTATCTCGCAAACCAATCGACAGAAAAATTTTTAAAATTCATTTTCGTGTTCAGTAGGTCCAAATCCATGAGAAAAAGTATGCTAGAACCAAATAACAAAATGGCTGTTGCCTAGTGTTATTAAACATTTACCAAATATTCCTTAGAAAAAATTTATAAAGATTTTTAACTTTTACTCAGTTGATGAAGAGGTCTGAAAATTCGTTTCCTTAATTTTCTTGCTTTAAAATTGCAGAAAATCTTATTTTTGTTTAACTTTAATTGCATTCGTATGTAATAAAAATACAACAACAGCTAAAAAATTTATTAAACTTTTTAGAGAGATTGTTAAAAATATTGTCAACTTTTAAAATATAGTATAATATAATACATAACAAGCATTTTTAAAACCGCGGGTTCAAACTTGAGCCTGAATAATAATTCTCAGTTCAATAGTAAATCCTAAAAAAATTGGAATAATGATACGCGCATTTAAGTTGAACAAAACGAGAGCACGCGTCTTTTTTCTTGTTAATTATTAATGGGAAACTAAATACAAATTCAAATGCTTTGGGATAGAGATCAAACATCTTTTGATCTCAGCAGCTACTGGGTCTGGAAAAGGCAAAGAAAATAAATGGAATATTTGGAATAATAATCATAAGGGTTGAGGAGTTTCGTACTAAACAAAAATGATTTAACTTAAAAATTGATTAAAGAATAATTGATTCTCATTCCCGCAAAAACGACCTTTCAAGGAAGTCAATGAGAAGAAGAGCCAACTTAGATCGTTTTTAATGTCTTTTACAGTGGGTAATAAAACAATCATATTCTGCCTCATTGTCTCGATCTTTGACATTGAAGTGCTGTAGTGGAATGAGATCATCTTTCCACTTTTCATTATTTATGAAAAAGTTGAATTGATATAAAAAATCGTTCAGGAAAATCAGAAACAGCGTAGGGGAAAGCAACAACAACAATAACACTATATCCACTATTATATTAAATCGAATTAAGATTCATAGGCTAATTGTTCGAAATTTGTTTAAATCTCAGAAAGACATGATGATAAATATTCCAAGGCACAAAGAAAAATCAACATAAGTTTTATTCAACTTACACAGCAGAGCAGAGCAGCTGTTTTCGAAAGTCGCAACACTTTCATCTTCAGTGCTCATGTGTATATTGTGTTCATCACCACTGTTTAGGTGGCTCAGTTGAATGTGATAACAGTTTTCTATTTACACAAATTTTATTGTGAAAAACAATCCGAGAACTGTATCAACCTGATGTTAACACGTTTTTGTTTTAATACCCGTGTTGCCGTTTGATTACTTTCTTCATGTCCCATTTTTCTGAATTTTTTGTTCCATCACATGAACAATTAGTCTATGAATCTTAGTTCGATTCAATATAGCAATACAAATGTTCGTTAAAATAATTACCACATACAAATTTAAGGTAAGGCTTGAGCTACCAATGAAAAAATTGGAAAACGTTCACATGTACTTAAGTATAAAAATCAAACCAAAAAAGTTTGACTTAGGTATGATGGAGCCAACAAAAATTTATTTCGCTCCTGGTCCAGCACTGCAGGAAGCAAAACAAACTCAAGATCTGCAACACAGATAACTACTTTTTATTTTTAATAAAATATATTTGAAGAATATTTTTCTAAGTGTTCTTTAAGGACGGAATCGCTGAAAAGGCAAATACATAAAATGTTGACGATATCTTCTGTGAAGAAAACATCTTCTTGCGGGTTAGACCAAGTAGAAGCCATTACAACTTTTAAGACGATACTTAAAAAGAAAATGTACAACAACAAAAAAAGTAACATCAAATATACAGAAGACAACATGAAACAACATTTAATTAGTGATGTGCGAAACTGCCGCTGTATTTACACTTTTTACAATTTAGCAAAAAAGGAAGAAAAAAATCACAAAAGAACGTGATGAGAAAAAGTGGTGCACACCACTTGAAGAAAAATTATATTTTACTAAATAAATATCTTTAACAAAAACAAAAAAGAAATTAAGCAGTTTTCGAGAAGAAAACCGTATCAACTTAAATTACAAATAAATCTTTTACCATTCAATAGCTTGTCGGCAAGCAGAGGATGGTAGCAAATCTTGAAGAGAAAAAAAATATATGAAACAAAAAATAGAAGGAGTATGAAACATTAACGATTTTGTTGTTGCAATGACAGCAAATAAATTTTACCCCTGGGGGTAATCGATACAAAAATAAGAAAAACATGCTGCCACAACCCTATTGCCCCTCCCATGTTGTCAAGTAATCTTAGACTCTGATGATGATGTAATCATGAGGAGTGTCAGTGTACCAAAGTGTGTCGTAGACCTTCTTAACCCATTATAAATTTTATTGTTCCAGTGCACACATATTTGTTGGAGGATATTGGAGAGGTTGGCTGTGTAGTTGATTTAAACATTCTTAATGTTTTCTTTTTCTTCATCGAACTTTCTTAAATGTGTTAGGTGTCACATTGCGAAATGCGTTTCCAATTGCCATTTAATCGTTTCAATTTAGAAAATAAATTGCTTTTTTCTCATCCAACAGCACAGATTTATTGATAACAAATTACTCCGGCAAATTGAACAACAAGAACATAAAATTAGATTCAAGTATTTAAAGAATATAAACATTAAACTTAATGGCTAAAACAAATAGAGGAATAAGAACAAATACGAGTAGCAGGAAATATTGTCATCAAAAATACTGCAATAAACAATAAAATCGTAATTATGACTAAATGATAAATCAGCTTGGCAGTCACATGCTTAAACAGTCGACGCGACGACAGCCAACTATCAGTTGCAATCAACACTAAACTCCGCTAACAAAAAAATTCAATAAAAAACGAACACAAACCACATAATAAAAAACAAGTACGAGTGTTTATGAATATTGAAGTCTTAAAGAAACTATAAATGAACTGAAATAAAACACAGCCCGTGTCTATTAAAACAAACACTCGCACTGAATTGAGAGTTTCGAACGAAGTCCTTGCAAAAGTTCAGAGATACTTGTACGATTGCCACCGACTGCTGCAAGAATGAATGAATAAATAAATTTATATTTTATGCTTTTTATCTGTCTTGTATTATTGCGGCCCTGTAATATTTAATATTTACGAGCTTAACAGTTTAGACGTAACAGCAGTATATGAATACGTTTAAAACAAGTGTGTGATGTATGAATGAAAGTTGTGTGAATGTGGGTTGTAAATATTGTGTGGCATATATGAGGTTAAGTGGTAATTGCCACAATTTTATTTGCACTTATTTTGCGGTTAAGACGACGGGTTCATACAATTCAATACTATTTTGAATTATAAATTTAAACAGTTGTGGAGACAAATTTAGTAACGAATAGTGGCTTAAAAGTTTTATACGAATTGAATAAAACTTTATTGCTACTCCATCTGATTTTAAATAAGTGGAACAGCGTCTTTGTGAATGTTATTTATAAATGCCTCTTGGCATTTATAAATATCTCTGAGTATTTCTTTTTGGAACATAAATATTAGCAGCTGGTGTTAACGTTAAAATAATACACACGTGATTTTGCGTTCACATGGCAGATATAATAAATTCCGCTCATAACAGCTCGACCAATAAATTTAGCCACAATAAATTACCCACAGAGATGAATGCATTTATTTTATTGTTGCAATAATTCACAATCTTCGCTGCAGCTGTTTTTGTTTGTATAAAATAGAAGGAGGTTTTACTTTCTGCTCTGACATTTAAGATTTTTTATATTTTCCAAATTAATATTTCAAAGTATGGAAATGTTTATAAGGATCGAATAAAAGTCTCAATACCACATTATTCAATATAAAATAATTCAAATTTTAAAAATTTTCTGTTCAAACATTATCAGATGTTTCCATTTTGTAACTTGGCAGCACTCACAAAAACATTCGATTAAACCCAATCAAAACCAATTAAAAAATATTCTTAAGTTGGTTTTCATAACATCTTTTTTATAGTAAGACCAGGTTGTAACAGTTGATTTTAACGTTGAAGCCAGAATTGATTAAAATCATGTCCCTATGAAATCAATAAAAAACGATTTATGCAGCACTTCTATAACCTTTAAATGATGCTTTCAACTGTTGCTTGTAGATCGCCGTTGGTGAATCTATTCTATCAGTTAAAATATTTACTTCTAATAAATCTGACCATTTGACATTAATAATGGCTTTAATATTGACTTGCAATGAGCTGTTGTAACCAACGGGAGAACCAGTGCACAGGACCACTCTTGCTAATTAGATTCTCACCAAATTGCTTTGCTTTCACATTTAAATTACATTCATCTTTCTTTTGTTTACACAATTCTTTGTAGCTTTAAAACGAAGCATGTCAAAACAATTTGCATCGCCCTCAGAATCCTGATTTTAGTACGAAGCTTAAATGAAAGAGCGAAGCACGAATTTGTATATCCATCTAAGAACACTATTATTATAACCGTGTAAACACCTATTTTTATTATGAAATAAATAAAGCCGGACTTGGTATTGATTCGTAAGTGTTTCCACTAGAAGTCAATGAAACTTTTTCGAAGGTAAAACTGATTTTAAATATTCTTAAGAAACTACGATAATTATGTTCTCATGTGTAAACATTTAATACCGAAATAATAGCATTTCGTATGTCAGATAAAATAGAGACATGAACGGTTGGATTTCTCCCCCAACGTCCTGATAATCATTAACAATAGTTGTATGCATTTGTTTTGTGGGTTCACGGAAAACTATTTGAAAATAAATGAATAAGAAATAGAAACAGCCAACATTTTAATATAAATATAAACGAAACACGCCACTTACAAATCTATAACGTAAACTGCGACTCGTTCGAATATGTAGCAAATGCGAACATGAATGTTTAAATTAAACGAGGGGGTCTTAAAATTTTAGAAATCGTTTTGAATAGAACAAACAATCATTTGGATTTCATGAGAAATTCAACACCAGCCAAAAACTAAATTTCCTTGAATTGTTCAACTCATTCCGCCAAAAATGAAAATATATTTACAGCCATTTTGCTAATTTGGTTATTTATTGTAATTTCATAAATCGTGAGCTCAGACAAAAAGGTTGCTGTTGTTGTTGCTGCTATTTAAGTCTGTGGCAACATACTGGCCAAAAAACAAAAATGAAAATAAAAATGAACAACGAAAAGAAAACAACGAAAAAGCCAAACAAAATCTCAAATAGTCGTAATGTTTTTTCAAACGTAACGTATGCATTAAGTTAAGAAACCGTAATATCTACAACTACAACAATTTAATATTAAACCTACACATGGGCAACATCATCTCTGAATACCGCAGGAAAAGGAAATGTAACATTTTGGTGTCTGGTAGTTTTCACTATCAGACCTTCTATTATTTTGTATGCATGTGTGTGCGTGTGTGTGTGTACATGTTAACAATGTGTCTCTAAGCTAATCCCAAGATAGTTACTAAACGTGTTCAATTTCATTGTTTCATATATAACGACGATCTGTTGTTCGACGTTGGTGTGAGTGTTGGGATTCCACAAAAAACCCCTTTTCAAATTAATGCAACTGTAAAGGCAAAATTGTATTCTAAGCCGGTTACTATTTGATTTTGTTTTATTAAAAAGGCTGTTAAAATTTGTATTATAGACATTTCGAAGTGAAAGAGTAAATCTTGGCTAAATAAATTTTATAAAGCCTGCATTTTACAGTCTTCCATGGCACAGCTCGTATGGTTGGCTGCGGGCTGTGTGTTTTATTGGCCAAAAGAAATAGGAATATGCCAAGACTTGGGCTTCATCTTTTAGAATGTAAATCTTTAAAATGTATCTCGTACAAAACTACATCTCGTATGCATGTGTGTTGATTTATGCTAATGAAAAAAGGATTTAAATTTTCTAATACCATTTTTCGTTACATTATTTTCATAATAAATTTTACTTTATTTGTGATTATTACGCTACTTTATTGGCTTTCTTCAATGGTATGGTATGATGGCCTTTAAAACAATAACCATGCTGATGATGTGGCCTTATTGTTATGCTCTTGTTCGTTTAAATTTTAAATCTTTTTAAGGGCTTCACGGCTATTTTGATCCTTTTTTAGTTTTATGCAAATTATTCGTTTGAACTGGTACAGTTTGTTCCCAAGCAACCATGACCCTTGAATGTACTCGTTCTTATTTGGATTTTAAATTTACTTGTATTGTGAAGTAGTTTCTGATTTTATGTATTTTTATGACATTTTCATAATATTTATGCTCCAACTGCTTCAAATGAGATGGAGCAGCATATCAAACTATTCATCCCTTTTTGATTTAAAGGACATTTTTGGTCGAAACTGTACTTGATTTGAATTTTTAGTTGCTTTGCTGTAGCTTTATTGAGCATAAGAATGTGTAATATTTTATAGAGTGGTTATTAAAAGACGGGTGATACACGAAAAAGAGCTCTTTTATATACTTTGAAGTCCTGAGTAAGATCTTTGATTACCAATAATTGAAGCAGTTATGTCCTGAGAGCCATATAAATTTGTTAGAGAAGTTGGAAACATACAAGGCAACCCAAGTTTATCTTCGAAGAAATCGCAATTCATAATTTATATATATTTTCATGGAAATATATGTTCATTAATGTGATCGACTTTCCTATCAAGACTTTTGTAAAGAATGTAAAAAGTACTTCTTCGTTTTTCATATGGATTAACCATCTGCAGATAGCTTCTATGCACACTATTTCCCCTATAATGTTCGTCCTATAACAAAAATTTCTATCTTCGGCGACATGCAGTGGTTATTCTCTAACTGCTGGTCCTACTATAAGTACAAGTATGAAATAAAGAATTGATCCAGAAACTAAATTCAAGTTTACCCTGAAATGTCTATTAGAGCTACATTATAGAAAACTTTAAACTTTTCTATTCTAGAAAAGAATAGAATACAATACGAAATTCCTAAGGACATCAATTTAGGTCCTACACAATATTTGAGACATCAGACCTGTCAAAGAACCTAATTTCGTTCTAAAGTTCTTTCAATTACGAGAAAATTTCTTCAGAAAACGAAAGACGATCTGTTTTCTCGGCATGATATCACTTTAAATTTCTTAATCGAAATTAGAGTTTTCTTTATGTGAGATTACAAACCACATTAACAATAAAAAATATCAAAATTTCTTGCAATTTGCAATAAATTTTCCAAGTAGAATGCAAATCACAAGGCAAAGCTATGAGATTAAATATTTGGGCATTCGTCTTGATCGTCCCCTTACTTAAAAGTTTTAGAGGGATGCAAAACAAGTGGATCGTATATGAAAGTGAAAGCCTTATTATGATATTGACTCAATCAGTTAATGTGTAGGTTACAAAGCAGAAGCCACTCAGTCATTAATATGGGAGATCACATTTATCTGATGTGATCTAGAGTTAGTTTTTGTAGAATTGCTTAAATGAAGAAGGCAAAGTAGTTATCGCCCAATAGTGTGGAAAGCGATTACCACTGTCATGAACTAAAGATCGCATAACAAAAATGTTCTTCCTCGCACATAGAGAAATGGGATGTAAATGTCTAGCAACAACTTGCAAGGATTAAAATATTTCGCAAGGCGATACACTATAACAATAATCAAAAGTTGACATAATTAACTACCTCTCAAATGAATGCCAATACAATCATAAATTGTTGGTCCCCTCTACTGGAATCAATCCTAAGAATTCAGGTTCTTAAATTATATTATATTAAAATTTTTTATATTAAAATTTAGATCGGTATCAAGTGCTTTTTAGTCTTATTCATTTTTTCGACAGTATTCTGAAATATTTTACGTCTTTATTTTGTAATAAATAAAATAATTTCCAATAATATAAATCTTTTTCACATTGTGAATGGCTTAATTATGACTCCCATTGAACACACACACGCACATCATCAAGCAAGACACATATCTATTGTACACGAGAACCTAGTTGTACTAATATGACCCATATCTTTAACCTTAATGCTCTCATTAACCCCTTTTTCCATTAACAAATATTTAACTGGCAAACAATAATAATGCGTGACCACGCATAAACAATTTGACATTTAGGGAAACAATATTCCAAAGCACACAAACACACTTTTAATATCCCCACCACATACGTTTTAATACTAAAAAATAAGTTAAAAGGATTCAATGTGTATAGAAGACGCGCACACACGCAATCACGCACGCACAATATTTGATTAAACCTCTAACCCCTTCGAAAGTAAAATAATATGTACAATTAATGTTGACTGGTATTAGAAAAGTACGAGTATGTGATTGTAAATGTATGTGATTTCTAAAAGCATCAATTACTTCCATCTCTGCTCCAATGCCTGCCTTCGAAATTAATATGCCCGTGCTACCTGATCTAGTTAATAACCCTTTTAACGCGTGTCTGTCTCATTTTCATATTCGTATTTTATGTCCATTCACACACATGCTTAAACGCATATCACAACTGACCTCAGAGGGGAATTAAAATATTTAGCAGGTGGCAGTCAGTCAACCAAAGGCTTAAGTGGCGCGAACACCCTTTTACTTGATGGCTTTGAGGTCTAGGGCTGCTCGCCAGTGGACGCCTCTAATTAAATTGTACAATTAATATGAATACTCTGTAGTTGAATGTTGATAAGAAGGGGCCAGTACTTAATTAAATTGAGTCACGTGATGTGAATACAACAGAAGTGTATAGAATTAATTTAAAGGATTAATTATATGGTTACAAAAGGAAGAGGATACGAAAAGAAAATCTTTTCCATACATTAAATAAACACATAGAAATTTTAAATTATATACAACTCGAGTTTTTCATATCATGATTATTATAACGTTAAGCGGTTCCTTCGTAGTAACTGACATGTCAATTCAGCACCTATTGTGGAAATAATTTTTTTTTTATATATAATTTAAATAAAAGTTGTTATTCGTTATTTAAATGATACAAAACTTATATATTTTTATTAAAAAATTGCCACTGCATAGTAATAGAAATAATAACGTAAATTTTTGAACTATCAGTTGGTCATTAACATGTCGAAGGTTTTCTTTAGTTTCTTTCGCTAACACTTCTCATATACTTTGGTTTTATGTAAAATTATATTGAACACATCCATACATACAGAAAGAATTTATGCACATCTTTCATTGTGTGCATTAAAATATGTTACACAATTTAAAGTTATTGCAAGATTAACCTCATGCCAAAATAAATTGTAGTCTGTTACTACACTACGCAACAAAATTAAATAATAGTTGTGAAACAAATGTGACATAAATAAATATAGAAGAAGAAATAATAATAATAATAATAATAATAATAATAATAATAATAATATTAACCGAAAAAATATTAACCGAAATGCAAAAACCAATTCTAATAAAAGCAGCAACGATCGTGAGGGAAACATTAGGATAACGGATATAAAAGATGAATTATATCCCCACAAGAACCGGCCTCGTCATTGCAAATGTTGGAAATACCCCAACATTTAGACGCCCGGGATGTGATGGAACCATACCCGATATAACACTTGTATCGGAGGGCATCCTAAACAGGATCCTGAACTGGCAAGTACTGGAGGAATATACGGGTAGTGATCACCAATACATCTTCTATACCTTGGAAATCGCGGGTACAAGGAACATTGGACGACAAAGAACGCGTGCGTGCAGGTGGAACGTAGGAAAACTGAACAAGATCTTGCTAACTGAGGAAATAAACCGCAGACTGGATGCCGAAAACATAACAGGAAGTGCAGCGACGATAGTGAATCGTGTTATAATAATAATAATAATAATAATAATAATAATAACAATAATAATAATAATAATAATAATAATAATAATAATAATAATAATAATAATAATAATAATAATAATAATAATAATAATAATAGTATGATTTAAACTTGTAAATGATATAACATTTTCATTTTCAATTTTAAGGATGACTTGCCGAGGCAGGTTAAAGCTAATGAATGCTTTCGACGTTTTTTTCGTCTGCTAGGAGTTTCATAATACGGTTCTGTTATAAGGATTAAATTATATATTTTCATGAACCAAGCTGATGTTGTTCAGAAGACTTGAGTTATTAGGAAAATAGTTTATTAAATATCTTCTTATTACAGTGCTTGTGACTATTTTAATAACTTGACACATCAGTTGTATATATTCGGTGATGGTTTTTCCTGTTACATCCTGTTACAACTAAATTTAAGGAAACAAAGCAACCGCAACTGAGTTTCTTAGAAGACTGTTTAGTGGTCGAATGTTAAGTTAAAGAGTCTAACATACAAAATAAAGTCTTATTTCGAAATTAATTCAATAGAGAAATCGTTATTCAAAAGAAATTATTTGCATAAAAAATTTTTCTTGCAAGGAAAATAAAAGGGGACATAAAGAAAACCACAGCAAAAAAAAGGAGATTAATTAATATAAAACTTTAAAGAAGGTAAAAAACTGTGTTTTTATAATCTAACAATAAAAACAAAATGAGAAGATCGAAAGAAATTAGATGTACAGTAAAAACTTGTGCTGAAAAAATATGCAACGACTTAAAAAAGTTTACAGTTTCCAGCATAGCAAAGAGTTTGTTGAAATGAAATAAAAAAAAATAAAAAATTTATTACAACAAAAAGTAAAACTGACAGCAGATTAAAAATACAAGTCTCGCACACAATCCTTAGCTTGACCAGAAGTCCTTAAAATTTTGGAATAACAAAAACTATATTTAGAAGCAACTTTTAACTTTAAATATAATTTTTGCTGACATAACGATCCTCATCAGCTGGAGGTGGATGTTTTAGTGAAGTAGATTCGAGTGCTGTTTATTTGTTTTTATTATCCATAGTTCATTTCAGATCTAATATTTCTTCCTTTTCCTTGTGATTTTTGCACACTTCCTTTTTTAATTAAAAAGGGGAAACTAGACACCATAAACTGCTTTGGCAGGTACAATTTCTGCAGATAATAGAACTCATATAGCATGTCCTTTTCTATTTTGCTTACTACATACTGTACAATATTTACAATATCCTTTTTTCCAATCTCTTCTGTCTGAATGTTTGAGTAAAATAATAATTAAAACCCCTCAATTGATAACTTTGAATTTCTTAGTAAGATTTTGGGAAAAAAAGAATCGGCACATAGTTAAAATTAAAGAGGTATTATAATTAAACGTTTTATTTAATTTAGAATATTGGAAAGCAAAATACATATAAACTTATTAGTTTTTTTTCTAAACGAACAAACTTGTTTTAGAGTCATACAAACTACTTGTATTTTAATTTTGACTGATTACAAAAAGCTTCTGTATTTTAATTGTAAATAGTTTGTAGTGAACTATTTATTTTTATATAAAATTCAATTAATTAGTAATTGTTCGAGAAGTGTTTTTATTTCAAAATGTATGTGAAAGTCAACATCATTAACAGCAGAGCAGAACAGCTGTTTTCGAAATCCGCTAAACTTTCATCATCCGTACTCGTTAGTATTTTTATTTATCAGAACTTGTTGCCTGATTTAATGGAATATAGTAACAATTTTATTTCAAAAAAAAGGATACGAGAGCTGTCCCAAACCAGTACTGCCGTTTAAATACTTTCTCAATTTTTCGTTCCATATATCCTAAAAATATTTATTTTGTATCGAACTATTATTTGCGGAATTAAATAACATTTTTGATAGGAAATCGTTCCAAACGTATTTTTATCCAATTTTAACACCGATAAGAAGTGATTTACACCCGTAATATGGAGTTTTTTCCAAAGCTGATTTTAGCGTATCGATAAAAGAAGTGCATCAATAACCCTCCACTAACACTCGTGCATTCGTAAATTTATATATATATATATATATATATATATATATATATATACATATATATATATATATATATATATATATATATATATATATATATATATTGTCCCACATATTAATATTTTTAAAGTTCATTCCCAACAAAAAGACAATCATTAAATTTCAATTAATTATAAAATAAATTTGCATATCGCGCGTTACGCACATGTGAAATAATTTAATGTGATTTATTTTATTTCGTTTTAACTGGGTTGGTTATGGCATCATTTAATTTTATTCTATTAAAATTTATTATATTTTAACGATTTTCTTATTAATTTGGTTGAACAGAATCTGTGGTTGTCAGTTTCAAAAGTTTTTTTCTTCTTATATTTTTGTTATTTTGATAGCAGTTCATTATTAAAATTTTATTTTCAGTTGCGTTTTTTGATTTTCTTTTTCAATGTTTTCCTATTCAATATATTTGCAAGGGAGTGTGTGTATGGGAATTTATTATAGAATATGGAAGCCATAAAGTTTATGGACCACCTACAGTTTTATAATACAGTCAGCTGTGAGTTGAATGTAACAAGGAGTCTCCTCTGTCATGCCAGTGATTTTCTGGCACACTCCTCATGATTTGGCTTTTCAACAGTACAACCGTCAACAAATAAACATTAATTTTATTTCATTTCTCTTTTCACCTGCGATGGGAGCACGATGTTCGTTGGAAACGCTAAATAAAAAACCAAAACCTCTTTATAAATCATAATACTTAAGGAAAGCAGTTAACATTTTTTACCGCAAGCTAAACATACATACACCTGCATACATTCCTTTTCACCAAATAATGTTACATACACACACATACTTACATATTTATAAAACCATCTTCATCCACCATGTGACACATTAGCCAGCCGTACGGGGAAATATACTGCGAATTTTAAAAAAGGGCAATTTTTCACATGTCAAAATAAACAATCTGGCTTGTCATTGCAAATTTATTTTTTCTTTTTTTATTTTCATTTAATTTGTTTATGGCTCGTTATTTTGCTTTACGAGCCCAGTAGAAAGAAAATATTTTGCCCAATATGATATTAAAATATTATAAATATAAAGTCAAAATTAAAATTTACATCAATTGCCTGTCGCGCATAAAGCAGCATTTTATTTCCTCGCCTTGTCTGCATGTAGCAGCAGCACACAGTTTGAAAATTTCGCGGACTACTGAACCTGAAAGGTGGTTAAATTGCAAATTACCGCACTCACAGCTCGTTATTGTGCGACTGCCTCATATTCGAATGGAGTAGTATGATGTTGATGAACAGCAGCCAGAGGCGGAAGCTCGAAAGTACACAAATATTTTAACAGATTATTGTTAATTTGTTGTTTTTGTTGCGTCATGTCTTCATTTCCATATATTAGAACCTTAAATTGGATTAAATATTGGAAGAACAAAAAATATTTCGCGGATTTTTTGCACCATTGTGATGAACTGAAGAGCTACAGTGAGTCAACCACAACTATAGAGTCAAAGTTACCACCAAAATATTTCTAGCACACCAGATCGTTTTTGAACTCCTAGATTTTTGGATTACAAGAGATATTAGCAGTAAATTTCAATACGAGAACAATGGGTGCCGCCATAGCGTTAATTATTATTTATTTATATTATAATTATTGCAAAATTCATCTCATGCACTTCTTGGTTTTGTTAGCCAGTTTAATCGACCAAATGTGTACACAACTGAAAGAACTGTACACAGATGTCGATAAGCCGAAATTGGAAGATACATGACTGTTGCGCATGAGCAACAGTAACTTTTTGGTGCAGCTTATAAGTTGGCAGCGTTCACAAGACGTTCTTCTGCAAATATGAGGCCGACCAATCAGTTACCGTGAATGACGTTCTCTATAGCGAAATGACAACAGACTTCTTATGGCTAGAAATTGGGAATATGGATATATGGTTCCAACAGGATAGTGTCACTGGCCACAGTCAGCAAAAAAAAAATGGTTCTGTTGTGCTAGAAATTCATTTGCCGTATTATATCAAATCGTTGAGATGTTAATTAAGCACCACGATTATGTCCTTTGACAAAGTTGGAGTTTCCTCTTTGCGGATATTTAAAAGAGAGAGTGTACGAAAATTAGACAACAATTCAAGAACTCAAGGATGAGACAATTCGGTACATTAGCGGCACCGAACCTGAATTATATTTCAGTCATTGACAATATGGAGCATCACATAAAAGTATGCCATCGATCATTTGGCCGATATTTTGTTTCAAACATAGTACTCAGAGATACTGTTGATAAGATAATTTTCTGAAAATGTTCTGCTTCATTTTTAGTTAATACCGTTTGATTATGTTGGACCGCCCTTTAAAAAAAAGTCATACGACATGAGCCCAACTTAGAGCATTCAAAGTCGATCGTAGTTTCAATACAATTTAACTACAAATTTCGATCGATGTTGTTTGCCACCTGATTTGAGTTTAACATAAAATTTCAAACAACTTGATAAAGAGAAATAAAACTCAAATATTTCGTAGCAAGTTTGAAGTAGCAACTCAATATGTAACTGTAATGGTAGTGTAGGGTATGAATTGTGTTCTGCGTAAACTCACACAAGTTTTGTGATAAAATATGCAAAATATTCCGCGAAAACACAAACGATGGATAATTTTTTTCTGATTGTAATTCTGGTGCGTTTTTTATTCTTGTATTTTGTTGTTTTTTTTTTTCTTCTTTTGCAGTCAACCTGCCACAAGGGGTGGTATTTTTGGTTTTTTTTTTTTTGTCATGCTTCATATTATTATTGTTAGCATGTAATTGGATAACGAAGTACTTTGGAGTGATTTGAAGCGCGTTAAGTGAATTATTTCGGATCGCATAAAAGGCCACAGGGAAACATACAACATGTTACGACAGAAAAAAAACAATGAAAATAATTTCAATATCCCCCCACCCCAAACTTTTAACATGCCGAGAAATAACGAAAGCAAAGCCGAAACAACAAAAAATACTATTTAAAAACTCTGGATTTTTCTTATTTAAAATTTTTTGTTTTTTTTTCGTTTTTAAATCTTACTTTCATATACTGTCTTCTACTGAAGATGTCGTTTGTCTATAAGAATTTTAAGAATTTCTTTCTAAATTCAGTGAAAGTCGGTTTCTCTTTGATTTTGTTTATGATAAATTCAATATATAAGAAAATTTCGCATAAATCATTATCAACATCAGTCTTCAGTCTTAACATTTGGGTGCCATAATTCATAATCGACTACAACTTCTGGGGTTGCAATTCAATAATAAATATTCCCAAATATCACTGGCATTACCACGGCTACGACACAGGTGGTGTTTTCCCCTTTAGCCCCAGTGCACATGTAAGACAGAGGCAAAAAAATTAAATCGTAGCATTTTTAAAATTGTGTCAATGTTAGTTACACACTCATAATTTCACACATAATACGCTCTTAAGGTTAGACTATCCTTTTCTCATGCATCAAACACACACACACACCCAGTGCTTGCTGGCCATGTATTGAAATCTTAAAGGAAAGAAAAGCTGAGCTGGTAAATAATTCAGAAGGAGGAGAGTATGGGTCCCAAAAAATATTTGTAAAAGACGTGACAGCCTATAACTCATTGTCAGTACCATATGCCCAAATAAACAGTAGCACACATTTACAAACATGTAACAGCAGATATTCTGTGTATAAAAATTACTGGCATACAAATTGTTTTATACCCGTATAAGCCCAGTCTTCGTGCACAGAGGTAAACTATTGACCTTCTTTAAGTTCAACTGCAAAAATACTCGTAAGACTTTAAATACTTTTTGGCTTAGGCGAGATTCTTGCTGTATGAAATATTTTTGAAAAAGATTCAAACGACAATGGGCATTGACGACAATCAGTAGATGAAAAAATGTAGTTACAAGCCAAGACTTGGTATTTTTGAATTTTTGTGCTGTTTACAGTTTCTATTTTTTGGAGGTTATTGAATAAGGTAAAATGCTATTTTATTACTTAAATTTTTTTTGGTAGTCATTGAAAGCAGACAACAACTTTAATTTTAGTAAAGGACGTCAGCTTACAGGACTAGTATTACCTTCAATATTGTTAACAGGCGCAAAGGAGCAAAGCAACATATTGTCTATCTTCCAATCGCTCTGCATTTGCTCTCTTAACACTGTGCCCTCTAATTAAGTTCCGATGCAGTGCTTTGCATATGCAGGCGTAGTCCTCTAAATACTGGTCCAGGATGATATATAAAAACCAAATTTAATGCGAATTTTTATACAATTTAAATGGAGATTTCCGTCAATAACTGCATTCCATAACAGTTGAAGAATGAATGGTTCAAATGTGATATTTTTAAGTTGGATAGAAGTAGCAAATGGTAAAAAAGCGATCAAGTTTTTTAACTAGGATTTTCGACGACGATTAAAATCGGTTATTAATCCCTGCGGGTACAGAAGAGCAATCGAAAGGGATACTTTCTAGATAATGTTGTTCCAAAAACTCCAAAGCACTTTCAAACGTCTTTTCTACAGATCGAATATCTAATTGGTGAAGACGTCAAAAGGTAAAGTCGAGTCTATTTCTTTATGAAAAAAGGAAACTGTCTTTCTAAATCAAATTGAAAATAGTTTTAATTTTGTAAATATATCACATATTGAAAATAAATCAACGAAAGTTCTTTTCTGAAGCAGTTGTAGATTTAAAAAATCTAAATTATCAATTTAGACTATTTTTATTATTTAACTTTTAACTTGAAAACCATTATTTGTTAATGCTTCTTTATAACCTCAAAACTACTCTTTTTTTTAGAAGAACTGAAGATAAAGAGCTTTATTTAATTTTAATTATGTGCTGATTCTTTTTTCCCAAAATCTTACAAAAAAATTCAAAGTAATCAATTGAGGGGTTTAAGATAGTTTCTATTAGGCTAATGCAGGTCATCAGGGAATCTTTACCCAACATTTTTTTGAATAACTTAAAATATTTATTTCAAACTTTCACTTTAAAAAGTTTAAAAGAAATATCGAAGTCATGACTGATCACTTTTCCTTTTTTATTTTCTTAGGTTTTATCTAATTATTTATATTATAATTTTATTTATTATTTTATATTGATCAATTTTATTTTCTTATTAAAGCAAATAGCATTAACTGGCAGTTGTCTTATTAAAAAACTTTGGTAACTTTAGCTATTTTTGAACTTGTATTCGCAGACATTTTAATTATATTTTTCTTTTCTTTTTATTGCACCAATGACATTCTCAGTATTTTATTTAGTTTTTATTTTATTTGTGTTATTTATTTCATTGGGAACTTGAAGGGTACATTCCCTTATTTCCGGTCCAACTAAAGGGCTGCAGCATTCATAAAAGTACGTTCACACTTATAATATATTTAATTAAAAAATCGTAACCCCTAACTAAAAAGAAAATTATTTTAATGCAAACAAACTTTTATTGACTTGAAGAATTGCCAATAAATTCGATTCTATACAATCGTATAAATCTGATTTACTTAATGAATATGTATCTGAATCTCGCACTGTTACACTTTTAATGAAAAGCAAAAATTTCATGACCGCTACGTCAGATTGTTTTCGATCTGCAGGAACTAAAACTAAATCGATCTGATCTGCATGTACGCAATCAAAAGCACTCCGATAGGAATTTGTGATATTGTTTATTGTTTAAAACAGTTTTAAATAATTTATATCATTCAGCTTCAGCAGCAATTTGACATATTATGTTTCATTAATGAAACTTAATATTTTGCGGCTTTTTGAATAACGAATTACCAACAGATTTATTTTCCTAATAATACAATATCGTCGATCGATCTGTGTAAGTTCATTTAGGAAAGTTGTGAAAAAGTTTTATGTAGATGCTGAAATATTTTACAATTTCACTACGAAGCAGGGATCGATATTTACAAAGACAGACCATATATTTGGCAACGTATTGGTTTAATTAATGTAGTTGTACAAGATGTTTTTGGCTCACCTAACAGATCAAGATATGGTTCTGTACTTATTGCAAGGCTAATATCGACCTGCCGTCGTGGGTAAAATCATAAACAAAATGACTACCGCAAACAATAACTTCTGCGTCTCTGGCACAACGAACTGCATAGTGGGTAATCCTCTCCCAGGGCCAACGGTGCCAGCCAAAGCAGATTAATATCACTACCCAGTGATCACTGATAAAATACTTCAAATATCATTTTCTTTGCATTTACCAAACACTCTAAAGCTCTCAGTTATCACACGTTACCATAATAAAATAATGAAAAAAGATAATGTTTTCTTTTGTAATTTTTTTCTTGCAAACTTCCTCCGTTAAACCGTAAAAAGTTTAACACAAACCGATATGTAATCGATTTTTGATTGAATATTGAACTTATGTTACCTTTACCCGTATCCATCCCCTTCATAAATAATTTCTATTTTTTTTCCTTCCGTTGGCTCACAATTTGTTGTCGTACTTTCAACCGAGCAGAGTCATACTCTATTTTGCCAATGCACCACATGTTGTCATTTTTATTTTGCCGGCTCGTTTGGCTCGTTATAAATTTTCCGCTTTTTCAAATATCAATAACTGTAAATGTTATGAACACATCCTTTTACCGGCTTTTGTCGGGTTAATGTTAATACCACTTGATGTTGCATGGGAAGTCTCGTGTATGATGACTCTTTAATGTTCAACTTCAAGTGGTTAAATTTGCTTTCCTACAAAATTCCTACTTGCAAACACACACGACGACTACACATACACTCGCACCACACGTACACTTCCTTAATAAATAAATTCATACACACTTATGATTATGTAGGATTTGCCTTTTAGAGAAATAAGTTGACTGAGTTCTTTCATTTTTTTTTTTTTTTTTTTTTTGCCTTGAACATAAATTGGGGAAAAACTTTAAGGCAAAATATTATTTCGTCCTTGTTTTGAGTTGAACAAGAATCAGTTTAATAAGAAGATTTTGTAAAGGAATCAATTATTGGAAAGTTTCTTCAAGTTAATTTCTGTCAAATATTCTTAAAATTTGTATTATAAAATTATTTGTTGTATATTCAATATATACAAAAGTTTCATAACTCGAACTTTCTTGTCCATATTTTGGATTATTGAAATTTTAGATGGTTTCCAAATTTGGGTTTTGCATTTGCCAGTTTTAAAGTGCATGACCTGTAGCACTTTTATGTTTTCCTTATTTCCTCACTTTATATCGTTAATAATGCGTTTAATATTGAAAATATCATTTATATGAAACATTAAGAGATTAACGATTTCTATTTTTGTTTTGCACGAAATAAGCTTTTAAAAATCTATAAAATCCGCTTTAACACCTCATTTCTTTTACGTTCCCATAGCACTACGTTTTTGACACCCTCCTCAAATTTAACCCCTTTTTATTTCCTGCGTTTTAGTCAACAAGATTTCGTTGTTTTCCTTTTATTGCCATGGTCGTAATGGTGATTTTATGAATCCTTTTTTTTTTGCTGTTTTCGCAATATACAAATCCAAATATGATCACATCATAATGTGACATTGATAGATGATTGAATTTTATGATGTTGATGTATCATTGAATGAGCATTTATTTATACCGCAAGCCGAGGAGGCCAAAACGGTATTCGGTAGCGAGAATGGGAGTAGGAAAACAATTTGAAGGTTTGTTTGGACGAAAACATACTCATATTTGTTACAAGTGGAAACGACAGCAGTATGAAAAGAACTTTTAATTTGTTAAAGAACATTTGAATCGGTTGGTTTGAGATTTTTTTGCCAAAAGACGAACAACATTTTCGTGCTTTTTGCCGGCGTATATTTTATACAAAAACCAACTGCTGGCCACTCGTATATAAAAATAATTATTTATAATTTATATTTATCATTCATTTATGTCTTTAAACCCGATAATATTTTTTATAAATAAAAATATTTATTTCTTAAATAATAATATATTTTATAAACAAAAATATAAAGTAGTTCCCCAAAAATAATCTTCAAGTTGTTTCACTGGGAGGTATGAAAAAAGGAGTTCTTTCAACAATGAAAAATAGGCTGGTTAATGTTTATTAAGTATTGCGTGGTTTTCGATAGTTTTTGTTAAAATTAACAAAATTTTCAGTCTGATTTAACGATTTGTTCGAATTGCCAAGTTGAAAATTTAAAATTAAAGAACTCATTTTTTCGTACATTCCTGTGAAACAACTTGAAAGTCGTTTTTGGGGAACTACTTTATATTTTTCTTCATAAAATATATTTTTATTTATAAAAAATATTTTTGTTTATAAAAAAAATTATTTTGCTCATAAAAAATACAATTGGGTTTAAGGCCATAAAGGAATGCTAAATTTAAGCCGATTTGAAGGAGCAATTTTTATTGATACAAAAGTTTAAGTATGCGAACTAAAATACCTTTGTTTTCAATACTGACTTCAAGCCCACTTAAATCAGTTTTTTAACGTATTAAGATGGTGTATGTCGGAGCGAATATCATCGAAAATGTATGCCATATTTTTAACGAAATAGAATTTGATTCTAGAAATTTTAGAATTAATTCAAAAAAATTTTATTAAAAAAGTGTTTATGTCCGAAATAGTTTTAACACTCACAGACTTCAATTTAAGCTAGACTTATAATTTTAAGGTTGGTCATTTAAGCCACAAAATTCGAATTCGAAAACACACCATGGTTGTGTATAAATTTTACAGACTTCCTTATCTCGCCTCGTATATTTATTGCCACAGTTAAGTTTGTTTGTGTATTTTTATGCGGTTAATAGAATATTGTTTATAACGATTTGTATCTTGTGGTTAAACAAAAAATAAAAATATAGAAATATAATAATCAAAAGGGTTGGTTTATTGATAGATGTCGTTGCCTCAAAGAACAAAGTCGACAGACAGACAAACAAACAATGTCATAAGGACTATATTAGCGTTACGAATACATGCACACATGTAAGCTCCTGGGGCGATGGAAATAAATATCTTTATTTTTATCTCGTACGCCATATATCATGCGTGTGTGAGTGTGTGTATCTTTAAGTGTCATGTAGAACCAAATTGTAGAACATACAACAGGCGAAGTGCATGTATGTACGTGTGTGTTTTTTATCTTTTTTATAACTTCTTCAGTGATAAAAATAAATATATTTCTTATTTTCCCCACTGCCTACACTGTTACAGTTGAAGTTAAAAAATGATTTAGGATTCAGTGAAAAACAATTGTTAAACATTTAACTTGAGAAATAATTTGGAATAGATTTTTTATTATAATTTATGCAATAAAAATGTTAAGTGGCAGCAAGCAAATATAAAGCGAAAATATTAAATATTATTTACCATAAACTAATTTTCATCGAACAACTTATTTCAATTGAAAAATGTCAAATTTATATTCAACACTTAACGAGAAGAAAAATTAATCAAAAGCCAATCAAGTTTATACGAGCTCTTGCACTTCGTAACTGGAGATGGCAAAATTCATTGAAAATTTTATAAAAACGTTTCACTTCTTTAGCCCTAAAATTGACCTTTTGATTTATTATTTTAAGGTTAAAACAAGTTGTTGATTTTTCATTTAATATCTCTCCAACGTTGTGTGAAAAAAAATAGTTTTACTTTTATTAGCCTGTTAACATGCCCAGTTAAAACACCCAGATTTATATTGTATTATTTTCCCTAAAATAACCAAGAGCAAATTGTTGTGCTTCACTAATGAGTTGAAGGAAAAATGTTTTTAGTTCAAATACTTATGAAAGTCTAGTGTAACTAACCCCAAGTTATATCTATGCATGTGCTCGAGCACAAAAAGGAACTCATTAATTTCATTGTTGGCCAGTATGTGGCATTAGGGCTTAAGTGATGGCCATTGATAATGGCAACGGTCAGTGTTGAGTTTGTAAAACTTACCCTTTATTTTAGCTAATTGATACAAATACTAACATTAAGTCAGTCAAAGGGTGTAGACTGATTTGTATCTTAATGCAGGTGGGAAGATGTGTGAACAAAATAGAGATTGAATATTTTGTATAGAAGATATACGAAAGATTTCTGAATTTTTATTACAAATATCTGACTGTAATTTTTAAAGTGCAGAATATATAAAGGCGCAATATTCACACCGTTCCATATCAGAGATCAGCAACGAGTACTGAAAAAGCCTGTTGGGTAGATTCATGACTCAAGGCCGAGGCATATTGAATCCTTCATACATTATACTGCCACTGCAGCTCTTTTACAACACGCATCTTTAACAATTGATGTTTACCTTTGTATTTTTAATTATTAAAATACTTAGGTAAATCCTTACAAATATTTGCACAAAGCAATGCACTAAAGCAGCTTAATGTTCGTGAAAAACAAACACTATAATAAATAACACTAATACCAACAAAAGAGTACATTGAAAGGGATTTTATTTCAACCAAAACTTTACAAAAGGCACTTAATTCGAATCAACTAAATTATTGTGAGTTTTAAAGTTTTATTAATAGTTAAATTAATTAAAACTTTTTGGCATTAAGTATTCATAACATGAACCCACATAAAAGAGTTTATTGCAACAGGAACCAGCTGGTAAATTATCATGTCCAAATTGCTAAAATTATACAAATTGTAATGCAAATATATCATCTTAAAAGCCAAGTAATTGTATTAAAAACACACACACACACACATTCAAGCCAAGGAGTTTACTAGGCCTCCTTTAGCAATTCAATTAGGTGTTTAACCAACAACAATAATGAAAGTGAACACATTCTCAAACAGAGATAAAAATGTTAATGTGAACAAATTAGATTTGTTATTGTAGTTATTATTATTGTTATTATCATTATTATTGCTGATGTCCTTTCTTATTTAATTGTCCTTGTACCTTTTATTTGTAGGTTATTGCAACGGAAATCAAAAAGCGTAACGGATATAAGTACAATATTTTAGGCTAAAGCAACAACGACACAAGAAAAAACTTAACCGCAACGGAAGTTATAATTATGAGGCCGCACAAATTGTACAATAAAATGACCACCGCCTAAACAAATATTCAGATACACACACACACACACACACACATACATCTATTTATTTAAGACCACGGTATGCATTGTTTTCATGCAAGGATACAAAGAAAACAATGGTCAGGCATATTTAAGTGTAACGACAACAAGGACAACCAGAGAAAACACCATAATTACATCGTATATAGTCAAGTGTATGCAGATACATATCCGAGTTCCTCGCATGGCGTGTATTATAAGTTAATGCACTGTAATTTAACACAATAATTATACGTTTCATTCAATGCTCTTAGACAGTATCCATACATACAACGTACTACCCAGCGAGGGAAATTAATGTAAATTTCATGAATACGTTTAATTGAATAAGTGTATTTTAATGCAGTTAATTGTTTTGCAGAAGGCGTTTCATATGCAAATATTAGACAAATTTCAAACAGGCTAATAAAAGGATGACCAGCATTTAAAATAATTGAAACAAATTGCTTTCAGAAAACGGAAATAGTCATTAACAGTTCAGTACGATTGCAAACGATATTTGAGGGAACGTTTAGATTGCGATAAATAAGACAAAGAGCCGTAATCATAGACGCACACTAAAGCAGGTTTTAATTAGAAAGAGCTTTAAATTTAAAGCGGGTGCTACTATTTATTATCTTATTATAATAGCGGGCACCGCAACATACAAATTGAATTGATAAAATTTTATTTTATTGATAAATTATTACAAAATTTAGAGATCTAAAGAAATACATGAATGTGACAAACGTCGTCACTACTATACACAAGTGTGTTTGCTTGCGATGGCACAAAGTGACATGGCTTAAGTTATAATATGACACTCATTAGATTTTTTTATATAAGAAAATATTTATGCAATTCTCTATAAGCGGTGATATAATCGTTTCAATCCCACCAAGTGAAAAAAAGTTTCAATACTTTTTGGGGTGGTAGTTTTTTTTTTAATTCCAAAGTAACAAAGATTCAGCATTATCGAATTATGAGGGAGCGACAGTAATTACAAAATAATGAAATAAGAAGCTCTTCTACTTACGCAAAGTTAGAAGTTATTTGTAGTGTCCGCAAGTATGACAATTTTATTTATAATAAATATTATTTAAAAGTAGTAGTTAGCTAAAAAATATTAATGAAAGATTTATTTAAAATAAATTGATAAACATAAATAAGTAAAAAATACTTGCATATACGGGCGCTATTTGGCAGGAGTCTGCAGTTGATCTGAAATATAAAACTTACGTTGGCAAATGTCTCAGCCTTCAGAATATTTGCGACTTTTCGTAATTAATTGAAAAAATTATTTGAAACGACATACAAAAAAAGTTGTTTTACATCAGATATATGGCTTCGGATTCACTGAAAAGGTGACAGAGAAGAGAACTTCTTTCATTGACAATCCGTGGTAAAAAAAATTAGAAAAGAGCCAGATTAGAACTACTTCCGAGTCATAAGTTTAGGATCCTATTAACTTCTTTGGTAAATAAATAATAATTCTTTGAGAGTAAAGAATAAATTGCTGCCAAAAATGATTTCCATTTTTTTTTTCTGGGATGCCATAGAAAAATGACTGTCATGAAATGCTATTAAAATTATCTTAAAATATGGAAACTCACCATTCAATTTCAACGACTGAATAAAGTGAAAACTTAAACCGTGTTAAAGGACCGATTTCTTACTTCTACTTGTACTTTTTTATCATGTCGATTAACCGTTTACATTTAATGCATTAAAACTTTTATGGTACAATCTTATTTAAAAAACTGCTTCCGCTTTAAAGCTAAGATCACACAATCGGACAATCGGTACCGATTTGCTATATGCGCCGCAACCGGCGAGCCAGTAAGGCCCAGTACCATAACACAAATTGACTAACAAAATTCCGTCCATCAGATTTAAATGTTTAAGCAGAGAGTAAAATTAAGAACAAATAAATTATAACATATACATAATAAAGAACTTAAATATAAAATTAAACTCTAAAAAAAGTAAAAACTATATTTTAAATTACCAGATCTGAATTGGAGCCTGAATAGAAATTTCCAAATTAATAATTCGAACAACAATAACATGCATTCAGGCTTCTAAAAAATTTTATTTAACCATGATATTAAAAAAATAGATTTTTACTTAAAACTTCTATATCCTAATAATAAAATAAGTTTCAAAATGTACATACTTTCTTTAATTCCACTTTGGCCTCAAGTTAATTTGAAGACAATGAAACCGATAATAATAACTAAATTAGCGTCATTCTCAGCGTTCCTTCAGAATTCAACTCAGAAATGTCCGAAATGCATTGTCTCAACATCATCGCCATCAATTTAATGGCAACAATCAACATTAACTACCTTCAAAAACATTTAACCACATTTTGGCAGTTAAGATACAATCAACCTCCATCCCAAGACCCCCACTAATTACAACTCCAAATGCTCGTTGTACATATTTTCAGCTCCTTCAAAAGCTACAAGACAGGAAAGGGTTATACTTCTTTGTACCACTCGCCTAATGTGGGCAAGTGAACGAGTGTGAGTAAAAAGGAGTTGAGACTAATTTAAAGGTACGATTGCCGATTTTAAAATAAATGTGGTGGAGTCATAAAATGTTGTTTCACCGCCACTCAGTCTTTAAATAAAAAGCAGACAGTGTAGTGGCACAAATTTTCAAAATAAACTGTTTTCTTTCTTGTGCTGGCAGATAAGAGATATGAAGAGGCAGAGTGAATGGGAAGGAGATAGAGAGAGAGAGAGAGAGAGAGTACAGAAAACTACTAGCGACAGAGTTTTAAAACATTTCCGCTTTCATATCTTATTGTTGTGTTTCCTGATAATGTTACTGTTGCATTTTTTTTTTTGTCTTCCTATTTTTGAAGTCAGAGCCGGCAATAGTTAAATTATACTTCATTATGGTTAAGAATGTGTAGTTGTTGTGTATTTTGCATTATCATCATCATCGTCATCATCTATTAAAAGTTGTAGACAATTTCCTTTTTGCCAAATATTGGAACATGCGTGGGGCTTTGTGTCGGCATTATTGTGGCAGTCTTGCCAGTTTAGTTTTTCCAAGAGCAAACCATTAATAGTTTTTTTTTAAATTTATCTTATCTACGCTTATACGTTGCCAACAAAAATTTCTTCTACAGAGTCATTTTTTCCATATATTATGAAATAACCAAAAATATTAGATTGAATTTATGATTAATTTGACGGTATAAAGGTATTGTACCAACTAGAGACACGTTGTTTTTCTAACCAACACGCGTGGAAAAAATTAAGAAAACGTCAGACAATATTCTGACCACACAAAAATCAAAAGCTGCAAAACAGAATTTTATCTGTTGATACTTTCGAGATTTTGACAAAATCAAGTGCGCATTTACATTTTGATTTGTACAATAAAATTCTTCTAAATTTGGTTCGAAACCTCGAGATGTATATCGTTGAGGTGTAACCGGGAAACAGAATCTCTTGATATTCTTGAATGATGTTCGATGGCCTGAGCACATTTTTCATGTCTCAAAACAAGCCTTTAAGTGCCTCAGATTTTAAAAACGTCACTCCATCTGATTTCTTATCTATATACACCACCTTCATAAGACAGAAAATAGAATACAACTCTAATTTAAGGGCCTGTGCTTCAAAGTTCATTTTGAAGTAGCTTGGACGCGAGCGAAGAAACTTATCGGTGACACTAGGGTAACCAACTCGCTGGAGTATCAAACCTACATTGGGTTTGTTTCATTGTTCTACCGATATTACAAGGGCATGTGCTCAGGCGGTATTGGGAACTCCATGTTCTTCACACAAAGCTCATAATTCTATGATTGAGTTTGCCACTAAACCACACCACGCTTTATAGAAAAAACTGGCCGAAGGGCTGTTATGTAGAATAAACTTCCTGCAGAAGTCTTTCTTGCCACCTTCCGCTTGGGAAAGCTCAAATCAAAAGTGCAAATGCACTGCTCCCTTCATCCTTCTTCTCGAAACTTATTTTACCAGCTCTGACACAGTACATCGCACATGTTGGAGTTACTTCCTGAAGGCTGGTTAAAGCCAAAAATATATAAATAAGAAATGATAACATACGAGGACAGAATCTTCTCCAGCGGTTTATTTCCATTTATACCACGGTAATAAGAAGTGATTTGTTCAGTTGTTGGCTATCGTATGAATGTTTGGATTCCACACTAATTTTTATTTTCTAGGACTAAGCCCAGATATCCTTATCAATAGCTTCAATACTTTGTATTTCAGTCTACTATAACATTTTATGAAGGAGTGATTTTTTTACTAAATGTTTCAGTAAAAGCAGTTTTACATGCTATACATTTTCGAATGCTTAATTGACCATGTCCTTATTTCAGTTAAAAAATATTGAACTGCAAGTTTAGTTATACTTGAATGCGTACATTCCAACTTATGTGATTAATTATAAATATAATAATTAAATCCGTCAATTTATAAATATATGTTAATTTCTATTAAACTCGAATTGCTTTTATTAATATAAATTAAAAGCAGATTATTTATTAAAATCATCATCCTAGTGGAACAGGACGAATTTAAATTATTTGCGAGTTCTCGGGTTTGAACTCGAGCCTGATTTATAATTCTTGCCTTAATAATTAATACCTCTAAGCTTTAAAGACAACCCTCGCTATGCTTTTGTACATGTAGAAGAGATGACGACGCTGTCTGACTAATTAACTACGATTATTACGGTCATTACGTGGTATTTCCTTTTATTTAATTTCTGTTTTTTTTTTCTTTAAAAAAAACAACACCATTTTCAAGTCAAACATCTTGAATTTTTGGCGTTTAACATGCAAAATGCTTTGCAAAGCTTAACGAAACAACAATGTGATTTCGAAAATGTGTACATACAAGGACGAAGGATAATGATCTCCTTTATATTGCCATTAGAATTTAATAGCAAATGTTAATGTTTGAAAATTTGTTGTTGCCGTTGTTGTTGTTGTTGTTGTTGTCTTCGTTAATTTTGTATACGAGCTTAACTCTTTTGGTCCTTAAAGAGTTATAGCTGAACATGTAACCGAAAGACTTTTGGTCTTAACACTGGTTTCGTTTTTGGTATCCTGAAAGTGTTTGCACCCAAACGTTTAAACAAATTAACCACATTTTATTATGGAAAAAGAGGAGAGCAAGTGTTACTGCAATAATGTATTGTAATAGTTATGGTTCAACCGAAGTCATTAGTTTTCCAATGTGTTGCCATAATTGTCTGTGGCATTTAATTTTTTGCCTTATTTTCTTCAAAATATTTATGTAAAAATACAAACGGGTTTAAAAAGGAAATGGGAAACCTTTTTCTATGCAAAACGGAGAAGTATGAAAATGTTAAGGAGTAACAACTAAATTTTATGGCAGCTTTAAAGTCTAAAAGCCTCATTCATAGAAAATAAAGTGAACTTAAGGAATGTTCTTAGATACATTTTATGTGAAAATTTGAATGCTAAACAACTCAAGTTTAATTAGTTCATATGAAGAGTATCTATTTTTACACAAAATCTGTTGTATCCTGCAATCCATCAGTAAATCAATCAAAATATAGACGATGAAAATGCTAATGAAAAGTACTTTTGTGCAGTAATTTAATAATATAAACCTTTTATTTAGATTGAATATCTCGCAAAGACAGACTTTGAAGATTTTATTGTATCGTTGCATTTTGGTTTGCTTGGATTTGTAATCCTGTCAGGTCTTTGTCTTAAGATTGTGTTTGGCAGAGTAATAAAATTTATGCATTAAATTCCACAGACTTTATATATTAAAAAAAAAAAATCTGTATAAGAAAAAACCTTGTGAAATAAATTGACTTTCGAACACGAACGTTTGATGTGTTACAGCATATGACTGGCTGAATGACAAGCCAGGTAAAATATTCGTATGTGTGTATAGACTGAAATGATATATCCCTGAAACATTTATGTGGTCAAGCAGTGAACAGCAAAAGTTGTACAAACTGCTGTTTGTCATAAAAATTTATAGAATCGATTCCAAGATTGGTGTTGAGTTATTTAACCGCATATTTTACAGTGTTTAAAACATATTTTAGTATTCTCTTTTGCAAAATTGTAAATCATTGATTTAAGAAGAGAAACTCACCTGTTTTTAATGCAACATCACCACCGTAGTGAATTTCCCGCTGAAGGAGGGAGCATTGCTTGTTGTTGTCCAGGATGGCATCAATTGATTTTAGATTTTACTGCAATTAGATAAAAAAATTTAGATATTAAAAAGCGATATATATGTATGTTTCTTTTTTTAAATAAAGTCTTATTGAAATTATATATAAATAAAGCTCTGATACTGCTGTTTGTGTAAAAATGTTACATTTTGTCAATAGATAAAGTTTAAAGTTGTTAAAGTTGTATTTTATTCCTCAGACTGTGTACATTAATTAGTTGCTCATACGCACTGAAGAAACTTCCTACAAAAACCGCTGCCTACTTCTCCTCTACTGAAAATTACAAGCCGTAACACATGACGTATGCGCAATATAACAAACAGATGGGACAATCCATTGTTCTCCCTTGAATAACAGTAGCCTACTTTTTTGCGATAATAAAGAAACGTGGTAGAGAGCGGTATAATATTTTGATTGATTTGGAAAGTAGTAAAATGTCTACAACTTCTAAACTATTTACCCGAATTAGTCGGAACAAATTGCATTATATAGAAAATATATCTAATATTGAAACTAATGGCAAAAAGGGTCCGCAGAAAGTTACCATATGTGAGATAAAGATATTCCAGCTTTTAAGAATTTATAAGATGTTGGACATCTTAAGTATTATTTACATAATTTTTTGGTTTATTTGGTTGCTAATTGATTTTGCCAGCAAAAACTGAAAACTTATATTTTTGGCTCAATCTCGCAAACACATTTTCGTAGATGTAAAGAAATTAAACGAATATTTTGAAATATTGAGTTTTACGAAGATCTCAGTCAACTAAGATATCAGTACCAAGAATTATATTAGAACCATTAGGATTTTATTTCAAGAAATAGTATGAGTGTACTGTCATCACTGCCGGGTATTGGTAAAGAGTTATATTTCTGAAAGTTTTGGGCAATGGGGAGAGTTTTTATACAGTAATTTTTTTAAGTTTTGTATTAAAACTGACCTCATAGTTTAATAATTTCAGAAATATAATAAATTTATAAAAAAAAACACGGTTGAAACAAAACACCAGAATTTAAAACTGGTAGAAATTTATGCTCTGAAACACTGATATTAATTGGCAACAATTTTCCACAATTCTCTTTACCCGGCTACTTTTTCTAGTGTTATTAAAAGTTACAACCACATATAAATGCACCCAAGATAACCAATAATTTCAAGATAGATATTTATTTTTACGAATTATGAGCCCAACATTGAGAAGCAGGAGACGGAGGTCGTTTAAGTGACATTGTATATTTACTTATTGTGAAAAAAGCACAAATTTTGAAATAATCTGAAGAGATATCAAATAAATAAATATATAATATTGCAAGCTATCGTTCGATAAATACATTTAAGACTTAAATCAAATTTTAGAAACTGTTTTCTTTTTATATGTTATTTGTTCGATCGCGCGATAGCTTGCTACATAGGCGAATAGCCCGATAATGTATGAGAGAAATAATCATTAAAAAAAACTAGTGCCGGCTTTTGACTCGCCTTGTGTTTGTTTCTATTAATTGGTGCATGCCCTTAAAGTAATGCCATCATGCTGAGTTGCGTTTAATGTTGTATTTAAGCAAGTATTTTGTCAAACAATTTTTCAAAAGAAAATAAAATATTTGCAAAAATAAATTTGTATTGGGACACTTGTTTATTGAGATTTTTGTTTCTTTTTTTTTTAAATCAAAGACAAACGCTACAAAAAATCTTGTGAGTCCAGCGTCTTAAACAACAGCAAAAATACTCTACGATGAATAATAAATGAAACAACATGAAAGGCAGTTAAAATTTTGGAATGACTTGTCGGTCTTTTTTTTTCAAAACATGCTATTGTACTTCTTTAGAACTGCTGGTATTAATAATACACTGATAAGAAAGTTAAAGTAACGTTGAATGCTTTTAATTTTTTATTTCTTATTATTATTTAAAGTTCGCTATGCCACAATGTTCAAATAAAATAAGTAATATTAATAAAAGTTGCTCATTACACTTCTTACATTTTAGCAGAGTGTCAAGCTTTAGGCAAAACAGTTTTTCACTTCACTATAGAATATTTTAAAATACATTTAAAACTAAATGAAATAGTTTGCAGCAGTAGGAGATAAAATGTGGAAGAAATAAAATCATTTATTTCTCTCAAAATTATGTATTTCATGGCTTAACACACTATCACCTGGACTAGAAAATACCACGTTACGACAACACATTATAGCAGAACAACAATATGATGTTGCAAAAATCTTAGAGGCTTTCATTAGAGTGTCTATCTTGCAGTTGAATGTTCAAATGATGGGTTTGGGGCAGGATGAAAACTATTATTTTAGGAAAATATTATCTAGGAAATCACTTGACAAGGGTTCTTTCTTTAATGATGTCACAACAAGAGCTGTAGCAACAAGAACAAGCCACCAGCAACAATATTATTGCATATGACCGAAAAGAAATGAGTAGGAATATGTAGAGTTTCTTAAATGAAATGACTTTGAAGATCCAAGGATAACAAGAGCAACAGCAACAACAGCAGCAGCAGCAGCAGCAAGGAAGTGTAGCAAATAATGTAGCAACAAGAAATATTGTACTTGAATGGATTGTTTTTTACCACCAGTTAGAAAAACATCTTGTTCACACTTGTCTCGAAATAGTTTTGTAAATGTTTTCAATGACAAGAGTAGGTGAGTGAAAAGTGACAGACAGTTACGAAGAAGGACATTTGGTTTCCTCATTCATTGCAAAAGTGCAGGTACGAGTAAATTAGAAACACAGTTCTCGGGAAGAATGTAATCCTTTTTAAGGACTCCTACTATTCTTTTAAAGTTTCAAGCTGATGGCATATTTTACAAGATTTAAATCCTTTTTACAACATTTTGCCAAAAGAAACAAGCAAAACAGTTGCAAGTAGGAAAATTAAAATGTTGCAACATCATTTTGCCACAAACAAAGGACACAACTGCACACATACAGGAAGTGTTAGAAGCTGGTGTATTGTTCCTTTTAAAAAATAGTACAAGTGCTGGTCCATTTTGTTGGAAGTTTTTTCTTTCATAGTTGAAAGCTTTCAAGTGTACGGTGGTGATAGTTGATGATGTGGTGCCAAAAAGTGTCAAACATTCCAAGTAGTAAAATCAAGTGTTGCTTTTTTCTTGTTTACTTGTTTGTTATCCTTTTTTTTTTGAACTTTTTGTGTGTCTGTGCATGTGCTTTTGTATTTATTACTTTCTGCATCATACCACATTCAACATTCGTTCACTTACTTTGACTACCATAAACTGCATTTGCCGCATACACAAAAGGATTGTTTTGCTCGAGTTAAGGTTGTCTGCCTTGAAGTCTGCTGGTCTATGCATCGGAGCAGCAGCGTCAGTCACTTTGTTTGGACACTTAAGGTAAAGTTTTTTAAAGCTAATTGCTTATTTTGTGGAAATTAAGAGTTTTAATTTTATTTACTTTGGGGTTACTTATTTGTTTATACAACAACTTGGCAACAAACAAACATATTCTGAAGTGCAGATTTTTGTAATACTTGAAAAACATGTCGTTTGTATAAGAAAACAAATTTATATTGAGGGACAAAAGAAAACAATGCCTCCTTACATATACAAGATGCAGATATTTGAGGTATTTTGCTTTAAGATTTTGTCTCTCAGAAATAATTGAATTCATGGTATATGTGGAACGAACAAGTCTATAAAAATATAAAAAAGTTAATAAATCTGTAGTTTCCTCAAATTGTACAATTAGAAATTTAGAATCCCCTTCAGTTTTTGTGATCTCAATTATAACCCCATTCAGGACATCCAGAAATGGTAATAAGAGCAGAGAACTGGCGCTTAATCTGAAGCTTTTTTTTTGCAGTCGGAGTATGAGTTCTACTGATACAATTTCACATCTATGAAAGAGGGGAATACCTAATAAAGGGAGGATATATAAGGAAAGATAATAAGATAAAAATTTTGTTGTAGACAATTTGTTTTTACTTCGTCGGCGAATTTTCGTTATAGTACCGAGGGAATATGGCAAGAGTGTAGCGCGTTTAATGACCGTTGTGTAACACTTTTAGCCAATTTTCTTGAAATCAATATTTTTAAAAAACTTTTAATTCAATGAAGAGGGCACTGTAGTTAAGGTGCGATCACATTTGGCAAACATTTGCCCAAAGAAATAAATGTAATAATTAAACACTTACGAAAGGCATTTATATTAACTAGTACATCTTCTTTTATTATAATAAACGGTATCACACAATCAAATATTATTGGAAACTGTGTAACGCAATAAAAGTTTGTGTGAGTTAGATGGTTTGTTATTAGTTTTATTGGTTACGTCTATTGGGGCAAATATTTGCTCAAATATCACCGCAATTTTTGTGAAAATATTCACAAATAATCTTTTGTTATTTCAATTAGCAACCTCATAAACAATGCAAAAATTTTATAAAATTATCAATTTTCAATTGTAGGATATTCCATTTTGTTTGAGAAAATTTATAAAAGTTTTGATCTGTATAGTTCTTGTATAATGACATTCGAAAGTTATAGTCTGCATATTGATTTAATTAACTCTTAATTTGTTACTTTAATTACATCTTTCAGAATGGGAACTATTTTAGCAACTGCCCTGGTATCCTTAAGCTACACAAAATAACAAATTCAATATCTTTTATGAGTTTCAATTTTCTAGTATTTTAGCTCTAAGCTTAATGGCTCATACTGTTGCCAAAAGAATTTTGAATTTTTAATCAGCAATCAAATTACCGCTTTCGATGCCAATTGAGATTTTCGCACATTTTATATAAAAATTTCGATGGATATCGAATGCCTTAACTTGTAACTTTATTTTGTAAAGAAAGACTGTTTTTGAACTTTCAGCCTCATATTCACAATATTTAAACTAATTTACTATGTATTTAATTCAATATATTTAATACAAGATTTTTTTGAAAATAGAAGTCAAATTCACTTCATATTTTTATGAATAAGATAACTTCTTTACACTTGCTGCTAACCCAATAAAAGGGTAATATTGTTCTAAAGTATTACAAACATAATTCAAATAAATTTCATATTATAACAGTATAATGACAGTATGTCAAATAGTTATTTTATTAACAATATTATACAAAATTTGTAACAAAAAAAATTTTATTAAAGAACGTGGAACAAAAAGTTTTGAAACATGTGATATGAAGAAAAATAATCCAGTAACAAAACAAGGACTTAATAAAGACTTTGAGAATCGGTTTGCTACAGTTCCCGTATCCTTTTTCATAACAAAATTGTTACAATTGGAAACTGTTATTATATTCAGCTAATCACTCCAATAAAGTGGTAAAAAATAAAAATATACATGAGCACTGCAAGTGAAAGTGCAGCGACTTTAGAAAACAACTGTTTTGTTCTGCTGCGTAAATTGAATATACTAAATTGATGTTTGTGCTTTGGAATAATTACTATGTCCTTCTGAATTAAAAACAATTTCGAATAATAAGTCTGTAAAAAACATTTACAATTTTCCTTAAACTTATCAAACCATTATTTGGCAGATATTGACATGTGATCGCCTTCCAAGTGACTTCTATTATCGGGTGCTGAATTAAAAATACAACTATTGTACAAAATCAAATTAAATAATTATACCATATTAATGAGTAGAGGACAGTTATAGCGAAATTAATTGAAAAGAAACTTCCTTTTATTATGACTGATATTCACTTCTAAAACATGTTCGTATTTACAAACTCCCAGCTGCAACTTCTTTAACTCATTTGTTATTAATGAGCCCATTTTGGTGAAGTGTAAGTGAAATTTCTAGTGTAATTGTTTATTTATGACGATTCAAGTGCCAAATAAAGTTACACACAATATATTTTAACCATATTCAGTGCTTAAATAAACAACTTTCACTACTTCATTCCCCACAAAAACTAACTTACGACAGACATTTCATAAAAAATGGACAAGACAACACAATAAAGAAATCAAAACTTAATGAAATTACACTGCCCTACGAAGTCACATACATTTGCCACATAAATGCATGTATCTATAATAAATGCGAGCACTCAACAACAATAAATAACTTAAGTTTATTCGAAGAAAGATTCTCTGCATAAACTACAATCAGAATCAGAGTAAACAACAACAAAAAAGAAAACAGGATATGAAAAAATTGTAACAAATAAAAAATCATTGCCAAAAGCATTAAAACTGTGTAACGCTACATAAAACATGATTAAGACGCCAACAAAAGCATATAAACACACACATGCAAGGGAGCAGGATATACTCACACACACACACCCACGCAGTTAAAAAAAATTATGTTACATGACCATCAAAAAGCACATTAAGTTCAATTTACTAAAACACCCACACATGCTTTCCAGCGAAAGTATATGAATGTGTGTGTGTTTCTTATGTAGGAAAAACACCAGCTTAAAAAAATAAAATCTCCCTTTTCTTTCGACTTGTTTCGAAAGGGAGAATGTGAGTGAAAGTGATGTCTTATTTGGATAAAAAAAACAACTGCTTATAAATAAATTTGCTTCACTTAAAGTGACCAAATTGTTATCATCATCGTGATACTTTCAGGTCTAAGTATGTGTATTAGAAGAGATTAAAAGGACTTTCTTTCTACTTATGGATTATAGCCTGTAGGCATTTGTTTATGTTCTATGGAGATCGCATTTACTCACAGAAATTAAATTTATGCTGAAACATCTTATGCATTAAGCAAAATTTATGCACCCTACAGTGATTTTTAAAATACAATTCGCTGATTGTAGAAAGATGGGTGATATGATTAGATATTTTATTACATCTAAATCATATAGAGGCCAGAGGTCAACAAGTGGTTACTGCGGCAGAGGGATAATAATCTATGCGACAGAGAGGAAGAGAGTGTCATAGGGAAACCCATAAATTTTATTAGTAGTCCGAAAATTTCAGTAAATAATTTACTAGTTTAAATGAAAAAAAATTAAAAACTATTGAAATGCGTTGTAAAATTTTTTAATAGTTTTTTTTCTTTTTCAAAACCTCCATTTGTGGAATTATGCCTACTTCTGCTAAACATAGTGACGGAGCTAAAGAAAGGTTAAGTTTGTGTTGTACAGATAAATTTTCAATTTTAATTTGTGAGTTATTTGAATTTGTATTTAATTAACTTAAAAAGTATCGCTGCACAGATGCCCAATAGTGACTATGACCGGAGTGATGTTGTTAGTGATATTGTTATGACTGACTGTACACGATTTATGCCTTCACATAAGAAGTAGCAACGTGATTAAAGTGAAGAAATCCTTGAGAAGAACCGTAGCTAGAAGGCGCGTAAACGATCAGTAATCTGGCTGCATTTAAAAAATTATTAACAACGTGATGTTGACTGACTCAAAGTTGTTTTACGACTGAATTGAGAGTTGCAATTGACTTATTTTTTAGCACTGACATAATTTGGCTACCTTCAAATTATATCACGCAGTTTGTTAGTACCATGAAAGATTCGGGGTAGTTGTGAGAACAAAAGTGTTGTCAAAAGAGGGTCCCTGTGACATTGTTTTTAGTACAAGATTGTGTCAGTTGCTGCCACTACTGTTAAGGGAGAAAGAGAGATAAGCTTTAGTCATTTGGACAGGCCGGTAACTACTAAGATAAACACACACTAAATCTACAGTTGAGTAGTGCCTACGAACACGGAGCTCTTGCGGAACAAACTTCAGTATCACCAGGCAACTTTATCGGTTATCAACACAACAAACTGGAGTAGTTTTGCAATAGTTTGAAGTATTCGACCAAAGTGCAAAAATTTTATCACTACAAGCTTCCTCTCGAGGTTTGATCAGTTAATGAAGTTAATGCTAGAAACACGACAGAAACGAACGACAAATTTCGCCCAACACAACAAATACTTTTCATTTATAGATTCAAGAAAAAGATAACCATGAATGCTCTGGAAATCAACAATTATAGTCAAAATTCTACAATATAAAATAAATATATTTTTCCCTAAACAATAATTCTTCCATAACACTCAACAGAATTCATTTAAAAAGTAAAACCACGAAATTTTTTCCCATATACTTTTTTTCCAAAAATTCCAACGCACAAACTGCTGCAGCCCTTAACCACCTGCCCTATTTTTTCGTCAGCCAAAGCCAAGTTTATGTTGATTTTTTCTACAAGATAATAAAAGCAATAAATTTTTATGAGAAAACCACTTCATATTTCCCAAATTTCCTTTACAGACTACAACAAGAATAACAACAGGGAAACAAACAACGGCTATAAAATAAGAATATGAGAGAGCAACAAACAATGGAAAATAGATGCTGTAGATGTCATTGATACAAAATACGTTTATAAGCCCAGAGTAGAAAATATCTGTGCCGTAACTTTTTATGCAGGACATTATTTAAGCGGCTTACATTTTTGCAAGAAGAGTGTTTACTTCAACTGGTATTCAATCCGTGGACATACTTAGCAATTCTTGAGAGTTTTTCTTATTATATATTTTTCCCTTATTATTCTTCTGCTTCTTCATGTAAAAATCTTGAGTTGGTTTCTTGCCTCCAAGAATCATTTATTTCATGACATTTTTTTTATCTATGATTTTTCCTCTCTCCTGCTTTTTAGCTTTTGGTCTGGCCTTTAGGGTACACTTAACACACTTTATCATGGGAAATATGATTCTTAAGTATATTTAGAGTTTAAGGCAAATTTTTTTCCTTTACATATTCTTGGGTTTTTTCTTTTTTTTTGTATTTATTCTATTGAAAGTTTTGTATGGAATTTATGTTGGTGTCACCAAAACAATAGCATTAAATATATAAGCGGATGTTTTTAAATATTTATAAGCGAAGCAGAACGAAAAAAAAATATTTTTATTTAGAAAAGAAAATTTAAGCAGATGCATTTACTTATGCACAAACACACATGTTTGTATGTCTATTATTTTATATCCAGGAATTTCATAAATATATATTAATAAAAAAACTAAAGGACTCATCTAAACGTAGACTTTGTAGTGGTAAATAGTCATCAGCTGTACTAGCAAATACCTACGATTGTCTTGAGACATTCGGTTTGTACAATGACACACTTGCGTATTAAGAGATGAAGGTTCAATACTTGTCATTGATTAATACCATGATCGAAAATTTAGTGCGAAATAAAATATGGCACTAAAAAATTATCTCACTCTCTTAAAATGTTTCCCTATATATATTTTCTCATTTTTCTATAATTCCTTCACAAGATATCGCATAAGTAGGGCTCATTCCCTAGGTACAAGTCCTGATATAAGAAAAAACCACCAGTGGTTGGCTTACGAAAATTTAAAGCCAAAACAATTCGATTAAACTTATTCACAACTTAAGAGTGTTACTAAACATTTAATCTCCATTTTAGCTTCAATTTTCGGTCATTGATTAAAGACCAGCGATTGGGATAGTAAAAATTGGTTAATTTAATTCCAAACAGCGAAAGTATCTTATCTTAAATCTATTAAAACTCAAAACCAACCAAATATAAATCCTTTAAAAGCTTTTAAAATAAAACTGTCAGACGAGAAATCCTAGTGTCCTCAACTGCCGAAAAATGCCATTATAATTATTTACAAGAGTTGTCAAAGAAACGAGCATAAAACGTGTAGCAAATATTTAAAAGCCGTATTTCGTGATTATCATAAAATTCTACACGCAGTTAAATTATTAAAAATTTAAACCATAAAATCTAATATTTTTGCCTAAAGCCGTAAGCCATTTGCCAATAAATGAGTAGTACAGCACACCAACAACAAAAAAGGGTTGAATAAATTTTTAAAGATTTTATTTATTCCATTTTAAATACGTAAATAACGAAATAACGGATACAATTTTAATTATCACAACCTTAAGCTTTTGGTTGTAAATATTTGTACGAGACGTGCAGTTAAATGAGGGGAGGTGGTACGCAACAGCGATACAGCAACAGAAATGGAACGCTGGGAAACCGATATGAATGTTGAGGACTACCGATTTTAATATATAATAAAAAATACACGCGCATATACAAAAGTTGAAAGCTCAAAAGGACGTACCCATATAAAGGATTGAGAATACGCTTTAAACATATAAACGAGTCCTTAAAGAAAATTTGTTTGATTTTTCTTTTTTTTTTTCTCATGGCACAAGTATCGGAATAAGGGTTGAATTAGCTGCCAAATGAAGTTGTGGCAACGACAACGAGAGTAGTAGGAAACAGCAAAAGAAGAATAAGATGGAAATCGCTTTTTTATTTCATCTTAAAAAACTCGTGAGTTTAATTTTTTATTAAATGCAAAATAAAACTCGTTAATATTTTAAGACCTTTAAAAGAATTGTTTTTATCTTTCCTTATACACTTAAGCATCGGTTGCTGGTAGGAATTAAAATGTGCATTTTTTTAAACTTTCAAACAACTTTCAAATTAATTAATAGTGCACTCAAATATATAATCTAACAATATCTCTTAAGCGCATTTTGGTGTTTATTAGTTTTTGATTTTCTAACTTTTTGAATGCGGTTTTATAATCCTTAAGCCAGCAGAACTCAAATCGAGGCCGCTACGCCATCTTTTCAGCGTTCGCTGTTCAATTATTTTACTCTTGAAGGATGGTACAAGTCAATAGAAATAACAACTATTTAGCAAAAAAAACTATTTTAATACACCCGCAGTTGTCGCCACACGACTCTGTCTCTTCATTTCACTCCTTTAAGAACTGGACTCCGTGGAAGCATGTTTACGCAATATAAATAATGGTTTATGTGGAGTGAGAATTATTTCGTACTCGCTGCTGCTCTGTAATCAATGTCAAAATTCTTCATGTTTCCATTAAGTGCTTCCTCCTCCTTCCCCTCCTCTTGGAATCTGCATAAAATGAAGAACGCCAGAAAAGCGTTCCTTCTACGGCCGCTTTCAAGCAACGAGTTGAGATAAAAATAAAATGATAAGGCAACATAAACATACGGCACTCGCTCGTTCGCATTGAGACACTTATTGTAGCAACAACAAAAAGAAGAAAAAAAGCCAGTGGTACACCACACTTTAGTATTACAAGCAAATCAAGATGCCAGCCAACCCCCCGTACCAACAACGCAAACCTTTAAAAAACTAAATTGACAGCAACAACAACGACAGTAACACAAGCAGCAAGACAATACAACTAAAACAATACGCTTTCGCTGGCAACTTGTCATATGCCTTCTTAAAATTAGTAGAACAAAAGGAAGAAATGGAAAAGGATTATTTTTTTATAAACAGGACTGCTGCGACGTGTAGCTTAACTGAGTGGCTTTAGGTGATTTGTTAAATTTCTTATTTTGCCTTTTACTCTTTTCATTTTTAGAGATTTAAAAATAGATTTCAATGCTGGTAGGCAGCAGGCAATAGATCATCTAATTTTTGTGCTGACAGATAAGATAGTGAAATACTGGCTGACGTGGGTGGGGAGGGGGAGTGCAGAGCAACACATAGCAAACCCTTTAATGTATTCTTGTTTCCTTTTTTAGCCATTCTCATATGATAAATGAGTTTTATTTTGTTGCTATAAGAGAATTTTTTATAAGGATACAAACTTACGAGTATGTGAAAATATAGTCAAATTTCTATTCCATGTTAATTTCGTGAGTTTAAAATATTTTCTTGAATTCTGAAATGCAAATACCACAATATGCGGAGCTTCTTTTAGATTCAATTTTTATTAAAAAAAAAAGGTTTATGTAATAACAAATTTATCGCAAAAAGTTGTTCGGAATGAAACTGATTTTATCAGCGCCGTTTTGCTTTCATTTAACATTCAATTAAGAAGGACAAGCTTTTGCATTAACTCGTGGCTTGGGAGCTACTATGAGCGAGTCAGTATTGTGGTTCAGTAGACTTTGGAAAATCAAGAATTGTTCTGCAGGGGGTACTTGTCTGCCCCTATCATTTATTTAACAGTTTGTTGAAACATACAGGCCGTCATAGGAATAACCCACGTACGATTTTAGTGTGTCTCTCTGTCGTAATTGTTTTTTGGTTATAGAGCCAACCTTCTTTTTTTTCGATTAAGTCTAGACTTTTACGAGAACGTAAAAGTTTTCGTAAGAATGGTCAGCATTAAATTTCAAGAGTCTTGCTATTGTTTCTGTACCGCAGCAGAGAAGTTAACAATTACTTCGTATCATGGGAAATAATTTGACTGGATTTTTCGAAGTTTTATGAAAACTTTGCATCGTATAAAATACCAATGAGCTTCGATTAGAGCTGATTGTATTCTAGATATAACATCAGTTGTGAATAGTTCTAGGCTAAGAACAGCAGTGTCGTGTGCAAAAATCGAAGTAAGGTAAGAAAGTGTGCTGTAAAAAGGTTACACAGTATTGGCAAAATGGAAGAAAGCTGTGGATATCCGGTCGTATATGTCATTTATAAAGAAAATATGTATCCAAAATATTTAAGGGCATTATTAACTGAAGTAGTTGTCACAAAACTACGATGACTTAGATTTCGAGTTCAGTTCCGCACTCAGTCAAGAACATGGTGTCAAATTTTTCTGATGTCCTTTAATGCAGGATTGTGTTAATTGGTCGCTTAAGTTTACAGACAGCGATTAACAACGTCATGTAATAAAAGAGTAAAATACAGCCGATCATCTGTAGCGAAAAATTAACCTGCGATATAAAAAGGCCAAAATAGCTACGATCTTCTAATACGCCCTCTTAACATTATCCCCTCCTTTCTAGTTCTGGCACTATTCATCTCATATGTAGGGCTTATCCTCGGACTTCTGGTCCATGACAAAAAAGTGGGTGAACAAGTACTTACCACGTACACTGTTAAGCAAAGGATTATTAATGCTACTACGCACTCAGTCATGATTATGATATCGAATTTTCCTCATCTGCTGTAGTTCACAATTTAGTGAGGAAGGCACTGGTGGCTGAACATTGCCGACAGCGATTCCCACTATCGTAAACTAAGTTAATAACAAAATCGTTACAAAATATTCTCTATCTTGTCACATTTCTTCAGCTGGCTGCTGCTTTTATGTTACCAACATAATAAATTGTATAATCTAATAACCGTTCCAACTAAAAATAATTTACATCTGGCTTGTGCTCTACTTTTTTCAAATTATATAATATTTATTCTTTTTTCAGCTGCCGCTGTTTTTGAATAAGATATTTCCATGATATTCATTTTTAATTTTGTTTCAGTTTATTTGTATTTATTTCTTGTATCATTACGATGATGTGAACCTACGGGCTTCGGTTGATGATAAATTAAAATACAATTCGCATACATTCTGATGAGGTTTGAACCCTTTCATTTTGTTAACACAACGACGACACCATGCCCTTGAGATCTCTACACAACAAAAAAATAAGAAAAGGAAAAAAGAAAGGCAACAAAAATCAACATACAATCAAGCGCACATATGCAAACACACAAACAAATATATAAACTTATATATTAATCAAACACACACACGCGCACGCACACATATGCGAGCACAAACAAGCAAATCCATTGATAATTATGTTGGGAGGAAGGACCTTTAAAATAAAAGAGTTTATTAACATCAACACCAACACAAACTAGCAGCCACATGTCTCATAAACATATCCAAATACACACATACACATGCAGGAATATATGGATGTAAGTGTTTTTATAGGTACAAGTACATAATTTATATGAGTTTCCAAATTTTGATTTAGGATTTTTAATTTTATGCGTCAGTATCTGTCTAAAGTGCAACATTCAAACACACATCCCACAAACAATCATATGAGATATTTTTAATTATGTGTAGATGAACAAGCAGCTAAGAAACTCAGACACACACACACACACACACATATACACACACAGAGAGAAAGACTCTTACATTATTCTTAAAATTAAAATTTAAAAATGTGAAAATGTTTGACATGAGATGTGGGTGACTTCTCTGTTTTCCCTTTAGACTTTTTTAATTAAATTTTCCCTACAACTTTTAGCAAAGTGAAGAACAGCGAAGTAGCAGCAGATATTATGACGATATTCTGAACTGTTTTCTACTTCTTCTTTCATTTCGTTTTCAATTAAATCAATCTGTATTTGATGTCTTAAGACACAAATATTTACTTGAGCTAAAAGCAAGTTTTTTTTTCATTCAAGAGTTTGAAAAATATTTCGAATGTTTTTTTTTTTTGTTTATAATTTATGTGTTTCGAAATAATTAATATCTTTTACATATGAAGTAAGTAGCATGAGGTTTATATATGCATGTGTATATGTGCGTGTGTGTGTGTGTGTTGAAATGAAGGCATCTACTCTTCATGGTTTATCTATGAAAATACTGTTTATTTTGCTTTCGTGTTTGTCAGGTTAGACTGTGCGCTTTTCTTTAAAGATTTTCAGAACTAGTAATTTTAAGCTACTGTGATTCAAATATAATGGGCCATAGTAAAATAATGTTAACCAAACAATTTAAAATACCGCAGTTCTGACCAGACCCAAAACTTTATTAATATTATTTCAATTTATGTCCACAATTACTTCCTGCAAATTTAATTAAATTTACTTAATCAATATTAAAAGGACACGAAAGAGAACAGTTCAGGATTTATTTTAATATGATTTCAATATTTATTATTATTATTTTCTTTAACTCAAGAAAAGCCTGCCTAAAGACATGAAGATTTATTGAACATATACGGATTGGCAAAGCAGAGGTTAGGAAGTAAATATCCTGTCATATAATGAAATTTTACTTTCCGTAGTTTGTTCGGATCTTTGTGAATGAACTGTATGAAAAACTGAACGGAATCACCGCATTTTCCAATAAAATCGGGTTAAGTGGTGAGGCCCATTTCCAGTTAGTCGATTGTGTAATCAAACAAATTTATCCCATATGGGGCTTAAAAATCCCCAAACAGTCCTTAAAACATCATTAAATCCATAGAAAGTAACGAGTGGTGCGGTTATTTTGAAAATGAGCAACGAGTCGTTCTCACCGTGAATTCTTTGCGCTACCAAACCATGAAAACTGAATTCTTGTAGCCACAATTGGCGAATGTTGACGTCAGTGGCTTGTGATTTCATCCAGACGCCGCCACAAACTGCACAGACGGCCAAGCAATTCAGTTATTGCAGGAGAACATTCCCGATCGTGCCTGATTTAGAGATATCAATTGGCTGCTTCGTTCAAGTGATTTAATGCTGCTGGACTATTTTCTCTGAAGCCATTTAAAAGGCCAGGTTTTGGTAGACAAACTTTGCACAACTCATGCTTTTGAGAGATGAAATGCAGCGCTGCATGGCGAAGCTTTGATGCAAAATGTGTTTAAAAATTGGTAGTAGAGGTAAGCATTTAACCGGCGTTATAGTTCTTTATTGACTCCCATATTTCTATTTAATGCTGGTATCAATCAAACTTAATTTGTATGTTTTTAACCTAATTCGCTTCCTAAGCTCGAATATGATCAACCTTCATAATTAAACAACTTTTTTATATAAAATAAGCACTTCAAACTAAAAATGTAGTTGCTTAAGCAAAGCAATTAATTTTTAAACTTCCCTTTCAAATCCTAGCTTTTAAAAAAAGTTATTTCTCTTGTTAATCTTAATGATTTCCTCTACAAATAATTTCACAACTATATTTTAACATTGTAGACTAGTCCTTAACTTATAAAACAACCCTCGCTGTGCATTAGCATATCCATCTCATTCCTTTCAAAGCAAAAACGTCAGTTCGGTTAAACAACAACCGTCAGCAAATGTAAAAAGTATGTTTTTGCATTTAATACGCGCGTAATGATATTTTGTTGTCTGTAAATTGCTTTCGCTCGTTTTTCTTGCAACAATTTTTTGTTGTTGTCTACCAGCAGCATAAGCAAATCCTTGCCAAAATTTATTCCCTAATACGCCATAATAGCGTAATAAATTTCTATATGCGCTTTAGCACATGAAACTAAGAAAGAGTTGCATTCTTAAGGATTCAAAACTCAAAACTACTGTTGCAAGCATGTCGTTTAGCCTCTAACTCCTCTTACCTGTTCATCAGATTTTGTTTATATTTATGCTTTGAAAGGATTCACACAACAGTTTCTGTTGCTCTGCATGTGCGCATAATTAGCCAATTAAACTGAAATTACGTTGCGTGCTCAGACATATTAAAATTTTCACTTAATATTTTTGTGAATTTCTGATGATACATACGGAAGATGAATGTGCGTTTAGGAAAAAACTTTGTGTTAAGAAAAGTTAAATATTTAAATGAAATATTTTCTTTAAGCAAGTGAATTTTTGAAATTTTCTATTTCTATAACTTAATCGCACCGACCGTAAGCAATAAAGATTTAAAAATTTTGTCAATTAGTGTTACGTTCAGCGAATCGCTTGTTACACTGGTCTGCAAAAAAGTTTTACTTTCATTAAACTGAGTAGAGCACATAGAAACTCAATATAAAGTCCATTTAATGGAAAAAAAAGTATTATTTAAGCAACAAGAATTATAAAAATGTGAAAGAACATGACGTTCCCAGTTTTACACTGAAAATTTATCATTTTACACTCTCCAAAAATATCAGTAAATTATTTAATCATGGTTATGAGATTCAAGACACTTTGTTTTTTATTTCTTTCTCTTTTATTTCAGGCAGATATCAGGGGGCATTGCTGCTGAGAGTTTCGCTCTGTAGCATTCCTCAATTCGCTTAATGTCCTGATAAACCCTTCTCCATGCTTATCTGTTGCGGCAGCAATATTTTTGGGGAAGAAATCTACGTGCGAGTCAAATATATAAATATTGAATTCTAGAGCTTTCAAAGCGCATATGAGCTACCGAATGATCATTTAAAATAATTCAAAATGTCTACATTTTGTTTCTGTTATAAAAAGTGCATACAGAAAAGTTCTGTATCTCAAATCGATTTTAAACACCTAGTGTTTAAAGGATTAAATCCTTTAATGGCTTTTTTCAGCACTTTTGCAAAAATTGTTTTTATTAAAACAGATTTGGCTTTCCCATTGAACTTTGAAATATTTATGAAGTCTTTCTGAACTAATAAACACTTTAAACTGACAACAAATATTTTTTAAACTCTTTTTCGATATATTTTGTAATCTGCTGATCCAAGTAGGTTCCAGTACAAAAAAATTTAATTCAATTCAGTAGAACTATTTTGAACGTCATCAGTTTGGTTGAATTTATTTAAAACGTTTAAAATTTTTAAGTGGGTCTAAAATTTTTAAGAGAAGTATCCTCAAAACATCGATAACTGATTGGAGCTCGTGTGTTTTTTAAACGGAGTAAGACCAATAAGTTTCTGATTTTTTTAAATTTTTAGTTTACCTGGCGTGTAATTAAAAAATATTTTTAATATTCCGCTCTGAATAAAGAATTACAATTCAAACGAATTCATAAACTAATTTGCAGATCGCAGATTCGAACTACGGCCCTGTTAAATAATTTTCAATTTAACATCCCGATTTGAGAGGTTTCAATATCGAAACCCAAACCAAACAATTACAATCTTGAGTTCCTTATTGTTTGCTATCGTTACCATGCGTGTAGTCATCCAGTTCTTCTTTATTTGTTACAATATATAGAGTTATTTTTTCACAACTCCAGGGGCCAAACTACCGCATTCGATATCGATCGAAGTTTCGATACATATTAAATAGAATTTTCAATCGATATCGAATGCCGTAATTTTCCCCCAGGTCGATTCTGTTATCACGCATTATTGCCTCTGGCCGTTAATCAAATTTTAAAATTATCAATTATGAATTTGCCGCTTAGCGAGAATATTCCAGCACTTACCCTACTGGATCGGCAAATGTGACTCTTTAGACATTCTGTGATGATATAGGGATACCGACAGAGTACTGATTATTCCCTCAATCATTGTCAAAACTTCAAAATATATTTCTTTGGAAAGCTTCTCAAATTTAGCTGATTCAAATTGTGGCTGCAATATAACATCCGTACAATAAATATCGTTTATCCTGCAACTGTCTGCATATCACAACATTGAAGCAAACAAATCTTAAACTCTGCACCAAAATGAATATCAATTGATTGTAACAATTTAACATGAAAAAATATTCAAAGACAAATTTAAAGAAAAATATATTTATTCAAATATTGAAAGGACACTTGAAGTGTTTAATTTCGTAAACTAAAAATTGAAAATGTTTCCCCTTTTCACTTTAAAGCACGTACAATTCAACCATAAAAAATATGGTGGTCTTAAATTAGAAAACTGCCCAACTGCAGGTTGCAAATGCTTGTGTTGCTGTCAGTTTTTTAATATTCATCCTCGATTTGATTGATATTTTGGCAACTGAAGTTGAAAGCAAATATTAACAAGAGCCCACGAAAAATATTTTTATTAGAAAAAAAGACGGCCAAAAATAAGGAAACAAATACAATAAGAGTTGCATATTTTTTGATTGTGTGTTCAATTTCTTGTGTCTTTAATATCATCCCATTTCGTTGGCGATTTTACTTATTAACTTTAATTTCAAAGCATTTAAGCACAGGAAGCTTTACAAATATTTAAATATATTGATTTTCATAAAGTTTTCAAAGTTTTTGTTTTTATTCGGCAGCAAAAACATTTTCTGAAATAAGTAAAACAGAACAAACAAACTTTCTAGACTTTAAAAATAAAAAAAACTTTTGGGCTAATTTTTACCATCAAAAATTAGGCCAAAAAGTGTTGCAATATATAATTTCTGTTAGCAGCTAAGGATATGTATGTGTGTGTGTGTGTAAGTTCTTAAGCGCTATGCTATACATATTCATATAACAAAATTTTTTTTTTATTATTATTCCCACTTCTTGAAACACAGTTTGGCGTAAAAGTTTCTTCTTCTGCCGTCTTGCTAGTTTCTTTATTTTACTTTTAATTTTTATTATTAACTAGCAAACGAAAGAAACAAATAAAAAGCTGAATAAAACAGCCGGCAAAGAATGCCGAAACAGAATATAACAGCAAAAAAGATGGAAAAGATGCGTGGGGAAGAACTGAAAACTTAGAAAAGAGAACAAAAATATAACAAAGTTTTCAAAACTAAAGTTTTCAAAGTTAAATCGTGTTTTGAAAACAAGAATAATAATATAAAAAAAAGAATAAGAAACAAAACATTCAAGTCTATATACGCTAAATAAGAGAGAGCATAAAAGCGGCAACAATGACGTCACAGCCGCAACGTCAGCCGGGCGTTCTTTATATGCCTTAACACTTTAATAAATGAATGAAAGAACAAAGTTAAGATTTGGAAACTTTTTCTTTTCTCACTTACTTTGTCTCTATGAAACAAAATGTGTGTAGGAAAAACTTTTAATTTCTGTGCGATTTGAAATAAAAATTTTTTACTCGGCTAAAGAAGTCTACTAAACAACGCAACAGCTAAAACAATAAAACAAAAAAGTTAACCAAAATATTACAGATAAACTTAGAATTAAGCAAAATATTCAAGGTCATATTAAATTAGAGAAAATAAAGCCTCGCAATTTAAGGGAAAGTAAAAAATGGAACATTAAAATTAAAAACAAAACATTATAAATCACTTAATTACCAGGTAAATAAACCCTTCAGATAAACAAACATTTTTAAATACATTTAATCCTTTCGCCTTCATTCTTCCACAACAAAACAATGAAACGAAAAATAAATAAATTTAATGTTAAGAACAAACAGTTGGGAATGAATTATTATCGCTGCTTTCTTTTTTGTTAATTTAATTTCTGCATTATTTGTAGGTCTGCTACTGAATAAAATGTTTATCTGTTAAATGTAATTTACATTAAATATGTTTATTTACATATAATTTTCTGTATCTGATTAAAAAAAAAATTGCTTAAATGGATTAATCGTGGGTAATAAGTGATTCAGTGGCACTCTACACCATTTGAAGTTGGAAGGAAAAGATTTTTCCTATGGAAATAGAAAACTTTCAACTGTCAAATTTGTTTCCTCTATAAAACAATTTCTAATTAAAAGAGTTCGCCTATTTTACAATATCTTAGGATAAACATATTAATTCAGACAAGCGTCTATGGAGTTAAGCAACTCCCACTGTTTATTACTTATGACCGAAACTGTTTTAGTTAGTGAGCAGGTATCTGAAACAACATCATTTACTGATTACGCTTTTTTTGGTTTAATATATGACAAGAGTATTACTTCATATATCGGGAGAGTGTCCTCTCAAATCTAGAAACGGTTATTGACTACAGATTTTCTTTTTCCGTGCATAAGATTTTGTCAAATAGTGAATGTTACCAACGGCTCCTTAAATTCATACAATCGTTGTGTAGAGAAAATAAAAGAAAAAAGAAATAAAAATTATATGAAATTCGAACAATATGCTTAAACAGGATGCTAAATTAAGTCGTGGCCGCCACAGGACATACAATAACGTCCAGACCGTCATTTTATTATTATTTCTATTCCAGGCACTCCAACCCACTCACTGCTGTGGTGTGCGGTAAAAGCATGATTTCCGTAGCTGCTCTGGAGTAGACAGAAAAAAGCCCCAAACTTTTTAGGATAAAACGAACAAAAAAAGGTGGAAAAAAGTTGAAGTAGATGTGGCCAGCGACATTCTACAGTCGGACATTAACTTTTTTTCGTATTTTTCTTTTTTTTAAATTTTTTTGCTTAATTTTATTTTGTTTCAAAACAAAACCGTAGCACGTTCGTATGAGTAATTTCCAATGAGGGTTTATGGTTGTTTGGGGCCACGATGCGTATGAGTGTTTTTCAATTTTAAATGTTTTCGTTTCCTTTTTTCCTTCCTCACTTTTGTTTATTTTAGCATTTAATGATTTCACTGCTGAGTTTTTAATTAAAGTCAAATTTTTCATTATTGAAATTGAATTTCAAGAGCTTTTGCTTATTCAACGCTGGCATGGTTATGAAAATCTGGGAATACAAAAGTGTGCGTTTTAAGTATGAATATATTTTTGTTAATTGTTTTCCCTTCTCCTCTTGCATTCTTTTTTCTCTTTTCTGTTTGCTGTTGAACAAAATATCCAACCATCATCACACATGTGTGGCAAATGTTTTCATTGAGACTACATTATGCAAAAACCTTCAGAACAAAAAAGGAAATTACACAAGATTTGAAAACATCAGCGGCACCCACAGCAACAGCAACAGCAACAGCATTAAATAGAAAAACAAAGAGGCGAAGAAAAAAGTGTTTTAGTTGTAGCAGTTGTCGACATAAAAATACTCACACTTGCTGGAAACTTATAAAGGGAAATGCGGTGAGTGCTGCTCGCTACTTATGCAAATGAGTCAGAATGTCTTAATTTTTCACATTCTGCCAAATGAAAAATAAAACTTGTGAATTATTTTTCATTTGTAGTCGTACGTTACATTTTCTTTCTCCTCCTATTTAACATTTTTTGTAGCGAGCAATTGGCATTCGCATTCACTTACATGCCTGCAGCTTGAAGTTTATTTTAATTTCTTTTTATTGTTCCGCTACTTGTTCCTGGGCTTACCTAAAGCTGAGTAAATAGCGCATATGCTTTTGTATGAAGAAAACACCTTCGGCGCCAGTTTAATCAAAGATCGTTTTATTTACGTTCAAATAAGTCATCCAGTTTAACTTCAAGTGAAAATGTTACTGCATTTCTTTTCATTCTTTTAGACACTGTTTACGTTTCCAAAGTATTTACGATAACTTTTACACTTTCTTTAGGTGTTTTTGTGTGTGCGTGTATTTAAAACGTCGCCAATATTTAAATTAAAAATTATTTTAACGCAGGCAACCTGAAAATGATTGGAAAAAAGAATCCAAGTACTCATGACGCTTTTATATGAATAATTTCCAAATGCAGTTACCAATTGAGAATAAATCAATAGAGTTTAAGAAAAAAACTAAAAGAAACGAATGCTAAAAATCGGGCTAATAAAATAAAAATTAATTTTGAAACTAGTTTAAATCAATAACGGACCAAAATGCAAGTCTAATTCTGGAAAATGTTTAATAAATTTTTTAATTAATTCTAAAAATATGAATTCGGAATTTTGGTAAGACACCTTGGGAAGTTTGCAAGGAACAATTAAGCAGCGATAAAAAATTATTTAAAAATCAACGGTCAATTGCATTAACGCAGCCAATTACTTTAACGTTTTTAATATGCACATTTCCATTTCAATGGTTCCTTCAGTTAAACATCGAACGATCCTGGACAATTTTTTTAGGCCGGCTATAGAAAACCATCCACAGTTTTTGAGCCGCAGTTCACACCGAAAGGGATACAACGACTCTGCTACAGGATCACTTTAGCGAACACACTACTTAGCTGAAAAGCGATTTCAATTGGGTGTCACCTCCACCAGATTTAACTGTGGCAGACTGTTTTCTTTGAAATGATTTGAAAGTATATAAGCCAGCAATTATACAATGGCCAAAATAAAACATTCGCATTGAAATTTCCTGCTGTAGAGGAAGCCAACATTCAAATCATTAATTAAATTAGAGCCACATTTCCTGTAACAAAAGTAGTCAATCGAATGGATCTTGTCTAAAATTGTATTTAAGCAAGACATGCCATGAAATTATCTATCAGACTATAATAAATAAAAAACAATTTCAACAGTATTTCAGGGTTTTATTTGCATTTTAATTTCCCATGCAGCCTTAAAACTACTCGAATCAATAAATTATTTGAATGTTAATAAGCCAAAGTCAAAAATACTGCCACTGGCGTAATACAATATCAGGCTTTTAATGAAGCAAAACTCGTATAGAAATTTGTTGCAAGTGTTTTTTTTGTATTAAAAATCTGCTGTCACGAAGAATATTATAAGAACTGATGAAACTGTAAGACAATAAGAAAAACATTCGAAATTATTTAATTTAAGTCGTATAGAGTGACTTGTGGTAATCGATTGCCCTAAAGTTATCGATCAAATACAATTTTCTTTGTCTATTTTCACGAAATAGTTCTTATTTTGATATCCTTTTCTCTCTCTCTCTCTCTCTCTCTCATTCAAATTATAATGAAAGGAAAGTTTCATTGATATCAGAGTTTACGAAATACCTGAATTTATTTCTGTTTGTTGGGTAACTTCACAAAATGTTTACATAATAAATACGAGGTATTTCATATACATACACGCAGATGTTTGAAATAACGTGATTTTACATAAATAACAAAGTAAATGGTACATGTGTGTGTGTGTGTATGCAAAAACATTTGTAGTTTATGACTTTATTTTATTTTCGTTCTACAGCATTTATAAACTCTCATTAATGCAGGAGTCTTAAAAAAGAACTTCGCAGCTGTTACGCTTGATTTTTTCAAAAAAGACTTTAAGAAAACTTCCGGCAGGTAAACAAACATTCACGTTTTATTTTCAATGTTTTCCCAGTTTTCTCTTTTTTTTTGAAGTAGAACAAAAACAAAAACCCCTATTGAAAATGCATTTGCTGTTTTCTAACAAATTTGCAATTGGAAATTTGCATAATTATTTCTAAGTATTTTAATGTATGCAATTGTTTGCTGTGCGAAGAAGAAAACTGATAATGGAAGTCCTCTCAATGCTCCCTCGTGCTTTTTTTTAAATTAAATGCGTACGAAACTGTTATACAAACGAAATTTCAAAAGTTTAAGGCGGGTAGGGAATATGAATTATGGATAATTACTTTGCATTGAAGGCCGATCTAAATCTTTAATTTTATTGGTATTTAAATATTCTCATGGTGAAAGAGTTCTACTTCATTTTAGGTTATATTTTTGCCCCCTTTTAGTAAATAAATTTATGTATGATTTCGATTTCGTGATTTTTATGAGACTTCTTGTGAATTTAAACCGATTCAGACCGGTAGATTTCAAGATATTGCAACAACACTGAGAACAATTTATTTTTTAGCAGTTTTATTTTGGAGTAAGTTTCCAGCAGTTTTACCATTGTTCCAGTAATTATTTTCGAACATTTAAGATATACGTCGATCAGCGCAAACCGGGCAAAAATCGGTCAACCCATTCGTGAGACCTCATGAACAAATATATTTATTTCTATATATACAAGACTATATTAGAAAGCGGTTTCAATTCTTTCCTAAGACGCGATAAATACATCAATCAGCGTTTATCACGTGAGAATCATTCGAAATGTTAAGATAATAGCGGTTTAGTTCAAAGATCTCATAAGCAAGATAGTCTTGCGGTTAATATTAGCTGGGAATTGCAGGGCCACCTTTAAGGTCAACCGTTTTCAATATTTTCTTTAGTATTTTTAATATTCCTTAAAGAAATTTAATACTCTAATAAATCAGATATAATTAATTAATTAAAAAGATCTCGTTTTAAATTTCATTTTACAGGCTGATTTTTCGAAAAGTGAATTTATTTTTAAATTAGAGAGAAGTGAAAATATTATAAAGCGCAAGGGAAGGCCATACACAGCAGATCATAAAAGCTATTTTCGAAAGCCGCTACAGTGTCATCATCAGTACTCGTATGTATTTTAGTTTATTACCACTTGGTAGGTGGCGCAGTTGTATGCGACTACAGTTTCACCAAATTTATTATGAAAAAGCGTACGAGAACTGTTTCAAACCGATGGTAACACATTCTTAATAAGTCCCTGAGTTGCCGTTTCATTATTTTTCTTCATGTCCTATATTCTTAATTTTTAATCCAGGTTTCTTAAGTCCAACTTTTTTTTTATGGAATTTTCTTAAGTACATAGAATCTTCTTTATTCTGTAATTTACTCTTTTAACAACGTCTAGTCAAAACCATATGAAATATAGTACGTCAGCCTAATCTTTGCAGATAACAGTTGCAAATAATCTCTAAAGCCTCGAGAATAACAAAAGACTGTTAAGAATGTGCAACAGGGACATGTATGTCCTTTTTTAGTTTGCTTTGCCGTTGCGTTGGCAAATAGTTACAGAACCAGGGAAATTGCAGATTAATTAACTTCTTATAACAAAATACAGTAAATTGATCTGGAGCAATCACACCATGACTGAAGAGGTCAGGTTCTCATCAAGTACCAACTACAATTCGAATGTAAACATATTTCCGTCACAACCGACATAAAAGTCCCACGCAATACAAATTCTAGCTCCCAGTTTTATATTAATGTATTTAAAAAGTCAGTCTTGTTAGTAAAATTGAACTTCCTACGACTGATCATCAATGATTTGGAAAAGGGCGCCAGATGCACTCCCCTAAAAACTGCACTACAATTTCTTTTGGTATCTGCGAAATACGAAAAAAAAGTCCAAATAGAAAAAGCCCATAAATTTCACTTCAGCCATAAATAAATTCCAATCACTGCACAAGGCATTCACCAGCTGCAACATGCCACATGATGTGGTGATAATAATGCTATTGATTAAGGGCAACAGCATTTGCGTTAGTAGTTGTTAAAGCAGCCAGCAGCATTATTGCGGGCATTATTACCAGCAGTTTGTTAAACCAAAACAGTTAAGCAGCCATCATTATTATTAAGGATTCAGTAAACGAGCAAGTAAACGAAATACATATTCCCTACAAATGACCGGAGAGTATTCAGGAAGAGAATGAGAATGAGAAACCTTCATTTTACTTTTCACCCTTCAACTGCACTATGGCGGAGCATACAATTACATAGATTTCAGCCACCTACCCAGTCTAAATGGGCTCCTTGCAAACGGAGTGCACACACCAACAAATAAAAAATTTGTTTGACTCCCTCCCAACACTAAAACAAGAATGCAAAGAGAAAAAGAAATAAAAAGGAATACATAAGGAAAAATAAGAAATTTACTTCCACGTTTTGTAACAAATACCGACTTCATGCAAGAGAGCAGAGTGTAGAAGGGAAACCTAAAAGCGCAAACGACAGGAGACTCTGCCTGCAATACAAATTGCGAATGTAAAAAGTGTACGAATTGCATGTAGAATAGGTAAATAATGATTACATTTGTGCAAATGGAGGCGGGTCCATTGCTATGGCAGCCATAAAAATACAATGAAAAGCGCATGAGAAGGACACAACAGGCAGCAAGAGGAAAAACAAAAATGAGAACACAAGAAACAATTCAATACAGTAGACTGTCGCATATTAGAACTCTTATTATTAATTTCAATTTCATTAGAGAAAATCTTTGCTCAGGGAATCATAATTATCTATCAATAGCTAATAATAATAATATCAATTGCTAATATAATGTCAATTGATTGTCAATATCCAACATGAACGGCTCACATGAAAGCCAGGGAAATTCAAAAAGGATTAAAACTTTCTACTCGAAGGATCCTAAAAACTATCGAAAAACAGTTTCGTACAGACCTGCTCTGTCGGTCGCCCATTCAAAAGTTACTTTTCAAAGAAAAAAATTAAAATACAGATGAAACTGTTTAGAAGTAAGTTTTATTTTTCCGTCATAAAATAAAACAGGGTTAAATTTTTCTGTGTGCAAGAAATCCCAAAAATTATCTTTTTTTCCTCTCAAAAAAAGCATTAAGATTAAGACTTAAAATTTTTTAAAATCGGCAAGTTTTTGGTTTTACGTCTTTTTGAAAATATCAAGTTCGCATCCGATCTCCGTGAGATGCTTCGCTATCTAATTCTGAGAACCCGTCACCATGCCCGTATTTGTGTAAGTGTTCGGGTGTAAGTATGTGAACCTTTTATATAGTTGGAACAAACAGCTTAACCGAATCAACCCCAACTGGTGGCGTTCTTTAGATTTCTTGTAAACTTGAACCCATTTAAATCGGTAAATTGCAAGATACTTTAAAAATGCTTAGAAAAGAAAGCCATTTTTCAGCAGCAGTTTCACCGATCAATTTCATAAACAAAACACAAGTCAAAATCGCTTAATCAGTTAGTGAGATTATCATGAGCGAAAAAATTAACAAAAGCCTATCACTTAGGAATCTGTTGTTTTGAAAGTTAAATTAATAGTTCAAAAACTTAGAGCTCAAAAACTTAGAATAGCCCAAAAACCGGGTGACAATAGCTCTGTGGTTAAGTTTAGCGAAAAGTTAAAGGGATAGACTTTTGAATCAAACCTTTTTCACATTTTTTATTTTATTTTAATGACGATTGATGCAATTGCATTTGAAGGTTATTTCTATATAAAAGAAAATACAATATCACTATTATAATTTTTCTGCCAATTCATGAAATTGCAGAAGTTCTGATATTTGAATTATGAAGAAAAAAAACCCCATCGCCTAATTCGAAGTTGTAGGCTTCTACTGTACGAACAATGATGCAGCGGCAGACAACCAACTTAAATGCACATATTCTTGTATATCTATACCCAAACAGATTTATATTTTTTAAGCCAATTCAAAAGAAATTTTATTGTTTTATTACTTAAAACAGAGCAAAACATAAAAATAGAAACGTTAATACAAAACGAAAAAGAATTTATGTATTTCAAGTAAAAGAAATAAAATGTTTCTGTGGAATAAAAATAAAATAAAATCAAAACTAAACGACTCTCTTGCAACTGCTCTCTTACTTTGAAACCAACACAAATACAATTTTGCAGCATTAATAAATTTCAGATTTCCCAAATAGTGTTCAGATGCACAAAAAAGCGAAAACTGTTAGCTGAGGTTAGACTAAAAGACAGCAGGAATTATTTGAATTTTTTAACATTAAAAATTTTTTAAACCTCTTTAATTTATGTGCTGATAATTTTTTCCAAAATGTTACGAAAAACTTTAAAAATTATCAATTGAGGGGTTTTATCAAGTTTTTTATGCGCATTTCACTGGGGCTAATGCAGATCATCAGGGGAATCTTTATCCAACATTTCTTAGAATAATTAAAGATATTTATTTGAAACTTCCACTTTATTTAGTGAGAAGTCTAAAAAAATATCAAAGTCATAACAAGAACTCACTGATCACAATTTTTTTTAAGCTCTTTTAGATCTTTAGGAAAACTTATATGCCAAAACTATTATTTAATATGATCAGATATATTTACTGCTACGGAGAAACCCGATTTAGTTTCATAAGCCATCTGAGTCAACTGTAATACAGGGTGTTATATTTGAGGTTAGGGAATAAACAGGCAGCCAAATGATGAAATGTCAGCGGTTAACTGAAAGAATTTTCAGTGCGTATCGGGCTGCAACATTATTTTATTTCAGAGGGTATATAATTTTATTTCAAGGATGCAAATGAGTCGGAAACATTTAGTTTTAATAATAAAATATTAAAAAAAAAATCAGACTTTTTAGCTCATCGTTCAATTTATATTCTATATGAAATATAATGCTGATACTATGAATTTCAAGTGACATCACTTATAAACGAACAAATTTTTAATTAATTTATTTATTTGAACAAATTCAACAATTTAAAGAAATTTCCTGTTCTTTAATTTTTTGCTACGCTCTAATCCTCACCCTACAGCAACTGTTTGTCGAAAATTTTCCCTCTACTCTCGTAAATATCTCGATATAAAACATAAAAATACCCGAAAATGCGTTAATTCCATTTTACTAATTAAACTCGCAGATAGTCAGTGTTAAGACGGACGCGGAAATGAAGGAGAGATGAAAATATGCAAAGGAAATCACAGCCAGTCAGTTAGAGAAAACAACGGCGAGAATCATTCACACTCAATGATTTGTTTCATTATTTTACATCCTGCTTTCGTACAAGAAATTTTCATTAACAATAAAAACAAAAACCAAAAAAAAACACAAAAATATTAAAACGACATTTGCCGCGACACAACTTTTGTGAACAATAGCAGCAACAACAACAACAACAACAACAACAAAGCAACAGAAGCCAATGGCCATTGAATCATAAATAGTCGAATAAATTGTGAAAGGGGCCAAGTAGAAGGGAGTGGAATATCAAACAGTAGATGAAGTTTGTAAAGAAGAAAGACGGCTAATTTTTATTTCGCTTTTCCATTTTCATACGCACCAGATTTTAATTGCCAACAATTATTTGTTGTTCCATAAAGATTTTCATTTTGTGTCATCTCTAAATAACTTTAAGTAGATTTACTGATGCTGCCAGTTTTGTCTGCAGTTGAATTGTGTTGTTTTTCATCTTGAATAACAAAAACAACAACAAAAATATTATATTATGACAAACACATTAAAGCAGTTGGAAATATCTGTTCACATGGGCAAGTGGAATTTCACGATTAACGAAATCCTACAGCCGGCACTCGAAGCAAATTATTGCCTTCTCTTAATATTAATAATTACTTATGATTTCGATTTTTATTGCCTCATGAAAAATATTTTCATAATGGAAACGCAAATTAAAAAAAAAAAGGAAAAGCAGAGTGCAAAAGGGTGCTTTTGTAATTGCAAAGAAATTTTTTTCTCCCATTTAATGGAAATGGTTTGTAAAATTATGCTGTAACGCCTTAAGGATTCTTTATCGTTTAAATTACCGTTTGCCGCAAGAGAAATATCGTATTAAAATTAAAGCTAATAGAAATTTTAGTTAATTTTCTGAGTTTCTTTTCTAGAGGTAAAACTGGAGAATTACTTAGAGGCTGCTGTTAGATTACGAAGGCTATACAGAGATTCCGAGTTCTTGTCCGCACTAGGTCATGAATATTTCTGTTCTGCATCGGCCTGTTTCTCTTTTCCATCTGTGGTCCCAACACTAATCCCTGTCTAATTTATTGGCAGCATATTAACTATCCACAAAAAGTTAGGTTATACTACAAAATTATGATAAAAAATCAATGTTATCTGAATTGTTTTATAGACTCGATCCAACATGCCATTTTAGCCAAAACTTTTGTTTAATACTTTAGAACACTATAGTTCATCATGAGTCTAATGACGTTTTCTTATCTTGAAAACATGTAAAATTGTTTCACTTTTCTTCTAAAAAAATTTAGTTTGGAGATCTTCTAAAAAAGAAATGGATTTATTTCTCCTAAACCCTTAATATTCAAATTACAGAATGTTGTTATTTTCTATGAAAAAGTATAAAAATGTCGCACTATTTTCTATAAAGATATTAACATGAGATCAAACATTATTTTTCCGTTACTAAAAGTTTATTTATAGTTTCGCGGTCTAATTCATAAACAGTTAACAAACCACTTATAAGAATGAAAAAGTGCAAGAAATTTTGAAATTTTTCCTAGAAAAGAAGTCAAAATGAGATCCAACAATATTTTCCCGTTTACGAAAAGTTTATTAACAATTTTGTAATTTTAAATTCTATTAATTATTTTTTCAATGAAATCATTTTTTACTTCAAATAAACATTTTGAAGAATAAAATGGGGAAAAAATTATAAAAATAATTCAAAATAAATGTAGTATTTTTAAAAATAATTTAATGTTATTTAAAAATTCGAATATTCGTAGAAATTCATATCCGCTGTATTGCAGCATTAAACATAAAATAAGGGAAAAAGTTGCCAGTATCGAAATCTTCAAGTTCTATATAACACAGCAGAGCAGAACAGCTGTTTTCGAAAGCCGCTATACTTCCTTCATCAGCACTTATGTGTATTTTTCTTTAATACCACTTGTTGGTTGGCTTAGCTGAAACAGTTTCTGGTGGCATCCATTTTATTATGAAAAAGGATACGAGAATTTTATCGAACCGATAGTGACACCCTTTTATTATGCCTCAGTGTTGCCATTTGATAATTTTTTTCCATGGAGGATTTGGTAAAATTATCAATGAAATAAATTTCACATATAATAACAATATGTCACATAAAGAATTTAATTTAGGTATTTTAAACCAAAATATTTCTCGCTTTATTAACTCGAAAGAACCAAAATATTTAAATGTAATTAATGTGTTGGTCCATGTTCCTTAACCCAAATACTTTTGGTATAGATTTTCTTAAGTACATTTCAACGTTTTTGCCCTTTCGAATTAATAAGGCGAGAAATATTTTGATTAAAAATACTTAAATAAAATTTACTATGTGACATATTGTTATTATAAATGAAATTTATTTCATGTATTTCATTGATAATCTTACTAAGTCCTCAGCAAAATTCCAGCACAGTTTTCAAAAGTTTCAAAGCTTTCATCTTATGATAAGAGTTTCATAATTAATAAATGGTTTTTAAAGCTATTCAAAACTGTGGCTAAAGCAACCAATTAAATGTATATAGAAATTGGCTAAGCCGAGCAACAAAGAAATTTCATTCAGAAATCTAACAACTAAAAACGTTTATTTGACGCTGTGGCCCCAAGTATATCCTTTTAAATGACGACAAAGTATGGGAATTTAAGAAATTTTAGATATGACACCGTTTTAGAAAGAATATATAAATTTTTTAAGTTTATTTTTCATTGGTTTCTATAAATGCTTAATAAAACAAAAGGGAATCTCTAACCCCCTAACATTTAAAATAAAATAAATTTAAAAAGCCAAAAGGACTCAAAACCAAAACTGATAAGATTTCACTTGTAAAAAATAACAAAATCCTCAATTTATACAAAATGAAATAGAAATAAAAAAGAAATCATTTGTAAAAGCAAAGAAATTACGAAAGTCATGTTGTGACTCTCATCTTAAGCTAATTTAATGAGTTCCCATCTGTTTGGGAACACGCTAAAAACATTTACCTCAACATTAAGCTGAAAAACAAGATACAAATTTTTTTATCGCATCGTTCGATTTTTTTTGCTTTTATTTTTTATTTCCTGCTTAAGACAAAAATGCTGGCTGAAAGGAATCTCAAGCAAAGAGTAAAAACGTCAGGATGGTGTTGCTTGTGGTAATTTTGAAATCTTTTGAAATTTTTCATCATTTATCATTTCATCGAAACATCAAACTGATGACTGACATTGAGCGTCTGTGTCAAGACAGTAACACCAACAGCCACTCCACTCCACACCACTCCGCCTCCTGTGGCATATGCACACAGCGTCGTTTACCGCACACGTACGAAATATTGTTGAATGCCGCAAATTGAAGAAAGTGTGCCACAAAAAGCATAATGGAAAGAATGGATGGCGGAATGAATGAGTGGCAGAGAGAAAGCCAAATTGTGGCTTTGTCGCAATTCGCTAAGGGATTTTCTGAATTCTTCCTCTTCCTTTCTTAAAATTTTTTTTCCTTTCTTTTTCTCATTATGAATGACTCGTCTTGCTGGCTGCCTGGCTGGCTAAATCGGAAGATACTTCCAGTAGCTGATGGTTATGCATAAAAGCGCAAGTAAACGCGTTATAAATTACTCTGCACTTAAGTGGTATTTTTAAGATTTTTATCGCCTTCAAGTCGATTTATGTTTTGTATTTGTTGCTTCTACACAATTTTCCTTTTGTTTTGTTACTTTTCGGTTGATCATTTAATGTTTCAATTGCTTGTATTTAAATATTTCATTTATATTTCTCCCATGATAGCGTGCGTGGCTAAGCAAAAATGCGGCAGGATAAGAATTAAGTGCGAGATTCGAAAAACCTGTTAAGAATGTTGAAAATGAAAAATGTGCCAATTCATTTAGTTGGAATTATCGCAACAGGATATCCGTTTTGTTTATTCTTCACCCGGGCCTTTTTGCTTTCGTTGATATCGTTGGCTGTTTTATTTGTTAATACGACACTTCCTTCCCTACAAGTGTTGCAGTTGGATTTTTTGTGATTAAATACTGAAATTTGATTAATCTCTTTAGATAACCTTTAAATTGTATCCTGCGTTTAGTTGTTGTTAAGTGAAAACATATTTTCTGGCTTTTCGAATGGTGTTTAGACGCAAATTACTTTTAAAATGAATTGCAGAAATATATCATTTTTATCGTGAGTTCAGCGGCAGTGGCATCATGACACGCTTAATGAGTTCAAGTGCTAAGAAGGAATATATGGAAGGATTTAATGTTCTAAACAATTTTTTTTTATAAACGGGTTTCGAAATTGAAGCACGATTCTAATTAAATTGGACAAAAAAATTTGCAAAATAAGTGCAAAAAAAGCTTATGTTTATTAATAACTTGATGTATCTGCGAACCAAAACCAATTTATTTTAGGCTGGAATAAGGTTGCGAAGTGGCAAGCTTTTAAGAAAATATGGAAAACGGTCCTGTAACTTTCCGCTAATTTTGACCGCAAGGCTGTCGTAGCCTGGTTATTGTACTGCAGCTGTTTTTGTTTGAATACATAAATAAAGAATTTTTCAATGAACTCTAAAAGAGAAACTCTATTATATTTTGCAAATTATTATTTTAATATGATGAAAATAATATGAAATTTATTTGTTGGGTGGTTAAGCAATGTCTATATGCATTTCATTGGCGCTTTATACCAAATCGTCAGCAGACTTTAAACACAGTTTTGAAAAGTTTCAAACTTCTCAACTTATTAAAGACTTTTACAAACCAACAAATAAATTTCATATTATAATAGTACAATGACAGTATGTCAAATAGTTAATTTATTAATAGTTAAATTGAGATTTTATTTTTCATTTTGCCTTATAAATACTTTCATTGTTATCCAAAGGATTTCTAATTGTATAAAGGTGTAGAGAAATATAATAGAGTCATATCGAATAAAAGTTGGTTGTTGGGTTTTGGTTTGTACAAGTTTCATAGCCTGCTACACTTATTATAATATGATATTTTAAAGTCATTTGCAAATTTTTATAGTTAATTTATTAACATAATTCTCAGATGGCTTATAAAAGTCTTTTAAGAAGTTGAGAAGTTTGAATCTTTTCAAAACTGTGGTTGAAGTCTACTGACGATTTGGTAAAAAGCGTCAATGAAATGCATATAGACATTGCTTAACCAACCAACAAATAAATTTCATATTATAATAGTACAATGGCAGTATGTCAAATAGTTAATTTATTAACAATTATGAAAATACTTAAAAAAATTAATATTTCTGTTGGTTTTTCAGGGCATTCTTGGAACTTTAACCGATCCTTCCAATACAGACAAGGTTGCGTTTCATAAAATCTTCTCAATATTAATTCAAAAGAAGTTTAAAGTTGGTTTCATCTAAATCATTTCGTATGGTAAAACCAGGTTTGTTGACCTTTTACAGCTTTTCCAGCTCACAAAATCAACAAACACCCTATTCATATGACAGCATAAAAATATAATTTTATTTTATTTCACTTTAAACTTTTCTTTCGAAAAATGTTTATATTCTTAAGGCCGAGACAAATAGAATCCGCCGTACTTTATTCATTGACCTTTGTAGAAGGATATTAAATAATTTTCTTATTTTACATATTTTATTTAAAATTATTTGATAAAATGAATATTAAGACGTCTTTTATTTTATACTCTTTTCAAGTTGCCCTACGTGTAAGATTTTGTGAAGTGATGGTTTTAGGGGCCCAAAATGCCTAATCAAACTATCTTTATGACCACCAAGAATTCTCCTATTTCTTCAATGGCTGCAAAGTTTAAAGTATCCTGCTGTGGAAAAGAAGAAAAACAGTTGTTAATACATTTAATTTGATTGTCTTGATTAATTTTGGCCAAACGAATTTCTTTTGGAATCCTGTGGCTTAACTTTCTGACTTCATCATTCATATTTTATGCCTTTAAAACTACTACACCTTTCAAGTGAAGGAAAAAAATACAAATTATAAATATTACAATTTAGTTTTGTTGTATTGCGGTAAGAAGAAATGTTGCACGAAATTCTATGAAATAGATTGTGCGGCTAACCGAAACAATTAAGGAAATTCGCATAATGCGGAAAGGTTTCATTCGTATATTGAAAGAGAAGATTTCTAGTTTTGTTGCAGCAAAACATTTGTCCAAAAACCCCAAGAGATAGTTGTTGGCTTAAGCAGAGGAAAGAGGGAGAAAGAGAGAGAGCGAGAGATGGAGAGAGAGAGAAAGAGGGAGTAAAGTTGTATGCCACATGCATAAAATATTTTTGCATCCAAAATTTATGGCAATTTCATACGTATAATTTTTGCTATAACAACAGACAGCTGTAAAGATGGACGGACGGACGGACAGACAGGCAGACACGCTTGATTTAGATGTTGTAAACTTTGTAGCCGTACCTGCAAACATAGAAAAGACATTCATTCATTCATTCCATTAAAACGTTTTTAATAAATATTGTGTAGAACTTTTGCGACATGAATCTGCAGGCTGTCCTCAAGTGTATAATTCAAAAATTTATTCCTGCAAGAGTGTGTGTCTGCTTATTTTTCATATTATGAAAATGATTTTATTCTCGTTTTACTATAAATTGAAAATAATTGAAAATACGTGTTTGGTGTGACAAGAGGTCAACTGCTGGTTGAGCGCAGTTGAAATTACATAACGATTTTCAAAATTAAATAATAACCTGATGTGCTTCATAGTATTTTCAAGCTGACATGGTTTTAATACATTGTGGCTTTGACGTTGAAACCAACTGCTAAAGCCTAGTTTAACCACTCAAAATGATTTAGTTGAAACCAATTTAAAACTGCTCTTGAATTAGTTTTGAGAAGGTTTCAAGAAATGCAACCTTCTTTGTCTCTTTTTGACCGCGCTAAGTTGAGTGCTGCCAAGTTTTGTATTGGAAACATCTGTCAATGTTTAAAGAATGCAAATATTAATTTTTTTAAGTATTTTCATTAAATTAAAATAATAATTTTTAAAATATAACAGAACTTCCATTTTAGAATTGAGTGGAAAATTTCTTTCATTTGTTTGCCATCAAAAACAGCTGCAGTACAGTTTGTGAATTAAGTGTTATAAAATGAAAAGAAAAGAATACCAGCAAAAGCCTCTATTTCTTTGAGAAACTTATTTTATTGCAATGAAAACTATTAGACGAGCTGTTGAAACCTGAATTTATTGAATCTGAGTGTGAACGGAAAATCACATATTTATTGTTTTAGTGTTAAAGCCAGGTTTTAACTTTTTGTGTGAACATACAATTAAAACACAAAATATTACACAAGAATTCATAAATTCAAAGTTCTATATTTAAAAATTCCAGCATTCCACACTCGTGATTTATATATGGAAGATCAATGTCCTGCACTTGTTTGAGGACAAATATTTTTGTATATTTAAATCTTAAAATATTCTACCGTTTTTAAAATCCCAGCACCAGTTATTTCCAACGCACGTTCTCCATTAAGATGAAGAAGCAATTTTAATCTGCAAATTTCATTGATATGGCAGCTGAAGAATATTAATTATGAAAAAATTATTGAAAAAGAATTCAATAAAGAAATAATCAAACGATTGCTGCAGGCCTGATAGGGAAAATTCTCCCAATTTATTGTTCAAAATCACTTGACGAAAAATTTTGCCACACAAAATTTAATAATAATAATTTCTATAAGACACCAACAAAAGGTCAGCTAAGCTTAAAATTAAATGAAAGGCTGGAAACAATAAATGATTGCTAAGAATATTAACAACAACAAAAAAAAAACAACAAAAAACTTGGCCCGTTTTGCAAGACAGTAAAGCACGATGACGTGAACGAGTGCGATGTGAGTGAAAGAGTAGAGACTTCCGGCGCCCAGTTGAAATATCCGCAAACGAATTAAATTCCAATTTTATTAAATTAACTTGGCATGAACACCTAAAAGTATACTTCGCTTAAGCCCTGCCATATCTTAAGGTATGAGTGCCTGAAAGTATCTACTCAAGAACTGTAACTGATTAAATGTTGCAAACGTTCGACTCAACGAGTTCTCCACGTACAACAAAATCACAAAATCATAATATCTTGTGATGCTGCTAAAACCATGTCTCCGGACCGGCCTTTTCGTACATAAAATGTGAAGATGAATATGAGTGTTTACAGTTTTATTCATTTGCTGCTTGGTTGCCTCATTTTCAATACTGCCGGTAGTTGTGTGAGCTAAAAATTAAAACAAAAACGGAAAAAAAAACTTGAAACTTTTTCGTTCCTTGCTTTTCCTTTAAATGTAAATTTTTAATAAGCATTTTTGCTAATGGCTATTTACTACAACAACAGCAATAACAACAACACCAGTGGCAACACATCAACATCCTGGGTAGCCATTGTGAAAAATGTTCTATTCGTTGTAAAGCAACTTTAAGTTACTTTTTATTCTATTTCGCAGCATGTGCTGATGCTGCACGTTTTCCCCCTTTTTGCAGAGTAAGTGTGTGTGTGTGTGTGTGTGTATTATGCATTTGAAGCATTTCAGAAATAAGAGTTAAGAATAAAACAAAATGGAATAAAGCAAAAAACGTACATGTGAACTATAAGAAAGTAATTTTCCTCATTTAGAAATTCATTGAACGCAAAAATTCATTTTATTGTAAATTGAAAAATTGTTCAAGTTGAAGAAGATGGATTGAAGATAAAACCCATTCGTTTGCTATAATTGCAGGAACAGTTAAAGTAGCAACTAGACCATCTATTCCTTTTTCCTTTCCAACACACACACACACACACAAATAAATTCTATCAGCAGCCAAGTATTAATAAACAGGGTATTAAACTCAACTTCAAATCCAAAAAGAGTTTTCATATAATTTTCGAAACTGTTAAATGATGATAAGACGAACGAGAAATAAGTCAGAGAATATTTTCCCTCATTTTTTAATGAGTTACTGCTAATTAATTTAATTACGCAACATATTTTCTTTAATTCCAGGTTCTTAAGCCCAAATGACCATCTCTCAGTGTGGTCCTTTGATGGGATTCTAACGCTGGTAGTTTAATTGAAAATATATTAAATACATGGAAGAGATATGGATGGATTTTCAATAACCACATACATCGCGTGTTGCAGACAGCATCATTTAAACTCATCTTTTATTGGCAGCCCCGAAAATCTGTGTCCCATAAATTATAAATCGGGACATAACAAGTCGTTTAAATTCCGTAGGATGCAATTATTTACTCAAAAGATAAATAAAGCGAAAAAAGAATTGTAACAATCTAGACGACAAGTACACTCACAGGTACGCCACGCCTACTTGTTACATCCCAAGTATCAATCCCCACCAATTTTCTTATAATTTTTAAATATCTACATAAATTTATTAATCAAAACAATTAAAAATAATTTAAACAACTTTAAAAATAGGGCGATTTGTGTAGATTATTTTGTGGCTTTTAGTATCTCAATTACACTCTCAAAATCTAAAGTCTGCTTTTGGGAAAACAAATTTTAATGATTACAAAATTTTAAAAAACATTAACTGGAGGATAAATGACGCATCAAAATGGCATATAAACTATTTCAAAAGTTCGCTAAAAATTATTTACAATTAAATATTTGAAAATCGATGGCCCAATAAAAAAGCAAGAACGTTCAAACCTACTTAAAAAAGTTCAAACCAAAAAAAAATTTCGCTTAAGAAACATGAAACAAAAAATTCTGAAAAAAAATAATCCAATAGCAAAGCAGGGACTTAATGAAAGAATGTTGCCATCGGTTTGATACAGTTATCGTATCCTTTTTCATTATAAAATCAGTACAAATAAAAACTGTTATCACATTCAGCTAAGCCACCTAACAAAATGGCAAGAAATAAAAGTACAGACGATCACTGATGATGAAAATGTAGCGGCTTTCGAAAACCTGAATATATAAAACTAATGCTGACTTTCCCCTTCTTTTAATATTTGTGATGTCCTTACGCTGCAAAATTATATAGAAAAAAGAATTATTTTTAAGATTTTCCGAACTTGGCTCCATTGTTCGAAAAGAATATGAAATTCAGAAAAACTTCATAAATATGCATTCTAAAGCTCGAGGAAAAGTCAACATCAACATCAGTTTTTTGGATATTCAACTTACACACAAGAGCATAACAGTTGTTTTCGGAATACGCTACACCTTCACCATCAGTACTCAAGCACATTTTTTAATTGAGAATTATGACAACTTCTTTTCTCCACTTTATAAGTTAATTCACTTACAACGAAATTTCTCATCTTTCATGACCAATATTTCGAATATATTATTTTCGATGCACATTCTTTAATAATTTTTTTTATTATTTAATAATAATAAAAGACGTGCAAAACACTTTTATGCCTTTTAAAACTCACAAAACAAACTAAACGGGCTAAAAGGCTGAAGGAGTTAATTATGTTCGAGCAAGTATAGCCCACAAAATTTCAAAATTTATGAAATTCTTAAACGGATCTGGTATATATTGTGTTGACTATGAATTATTATATAGATTATTTCACGAAATTAAATGAGGCATTTGCTCACAGTGATTTCCAATCTCTCATTTTCTTGTCACAATAAAATTCTTTTCAAATTTAGCCTGAATTTAGAGGAAAAAATATGTTGTTAAGCTCCCTCGCTTTTTTCCTCCCAGGAAATCATTGTTGATAAAATCAAGAAAATTAATCAATAGCCTTTTTTGAATATATATTTTTAAATTTTTGCTTAGAATGAAAATTCTATAGAACATTAACTTTTTACCACACACAAACTGTCCGATAATGATTAAATACTCTTCCCTTTCCTTTTCTTCCACTAACAAACCCACTGCCACGACACGACATTCACTTCTTTTCAGTTTGTATCACTTGAGAAGTTTATTTACATTAATGCCGGAATCACAACGTTGTTTTTGCTGTTGTTGTTGTATTTATTGTTGTTTTGAATAAACAATTAATTGAATAGATGTATTATGTTGTCGCTTTTTCTTGTTGCTGCTGCTGCTCCTGCTGTCGTTGTTGTTGGACGGCGACAAAGACAACATAAAAAATTCATTAAAAGTAATAAACTAATTCCATTCGATCCTATTAAAAATCATTTTCAAATTAAGGATATTTGCATACAACCACACTCATCTACACAATTGATAAACTTTAACTTTAGCTGCACACAATAGCCAAAACGAGAGCACACCCCAGCGCAAGGAATGAACGCTTGTAAAGGACAACAAGAAGTTAAGCAACTGCGGAAGAAAAACCAAATATTGGATACTTTAAAACACACTCACACACACACACAAACATAGAAAATAAAAAACTTAATTTTATTTTTAATGCTGTTTCACAAGGTACACAATTTTAGTTTTAAAAAACACAAGAGCTGGAGCCACAACAGATTAAGGCAAATGACACGATGATATTCTTAGCAGGACAAAATCAAGGACTTAAATGGAATTGCCAGTTTTAGTCCGCTTCGTGTTTCAATTTATATCCATTTTGCACACTATGGAAAGCAACAACAGCAAAAGTGGAACAGTTTGTGGCTGCTTTATTGAAATGTGTTTGTACCTAAAAGAAAATGTCGCTGCCCAAGTCCGGCTAAAAGTACATGTTTGGGCTAAAAGCTCTTTTGTTTATAAAAAAAAAGAAAAAAACTGACGCACATACACACACTCCCATTTCAATGTGGCATAAAAATTAAAAATATTTAAGCATAAACAAGACTTGCCAACATTCATCAATCAGTTGCAGACTAATTACATAATCCTCTCTTGATTATGCTTCCTTTTCGATTTGTGCCCTCACTAATGACAACATGCTTCCTCATCGGAGTGTCCTTTCGCCGTTCGTTCATTCGTTCGTTCGTTTGTCCGTTGGTTTGTTTCTTTCTTTGGTGCGTTGAATGGCTGTTGGCTGTTGGCTGTTTGTTTGGTTGGGCCAACATGTCAGCAAAAGAATGGATATGACAAATTAAATTTTATTTAAATTTACTCGAAATTAAAGTGATGAATCCATAATGAGTTTTTAAAGGACTCTAATTAAATTTAAATCATACTTCAATTTAATTTTGTTGCTACAAAGACTTCAACGTTAGCGAATTTAATTAGAAGGGAAGCAATTTTGCATAAATTATTGAAGGTTTTGTAAGGAGGTTTAAACGGAGTTGTTGGAAAGTTCGATTAGTTACTAAAATATGAGTATATAATTTTATATTTATCTAAAATAGGGGATAGTTTTATTCTAAATTAGGCAAGTTTTGGAATCCCTTAAAATTTTTGTCTACTGCTGATAATTTTAAACATTTTATTGCAATTAAAAATAGTTTTATTTTCAAACTTATTTTATTTTCAAACCAGTACATATTTTGGGGAATTGTGGGTTTTTAAACTCTTTAATATTAATCATGTGCTGATTCTTTTTTCCCAAAATCTTTCTAAAAAATTCAAAGTGATCAATTGAGGGGCTTTCGCTAGTTCCTGTACGCATTTCACTGGGGCTAATACGTATTTTATTTTATTATTTTCAAAAAAGTCTTTTTAATTTATGTAACTCTGTGCCATAATATATAAAGGGTTTCTTATAGAGGTATAAGACTATAAGTTGGCATCTCTTTTTTTTTTACTGGTAGCTTTTTGTCAAGTGATTTATGTTTCGTTTGGTTTGGCACGTCAACACCTGAATCATTGATCCGTTAGATATCGGGCATGACGCCCATTTTACCGTCAGTCAACATAATCGTCCATCACAGCAATTAATTCTATTAACTGCTAAATGTTTGTAATATGGAATTTATTTGTTGGGTGGTTAAGCAATGTCTATATGCATTTCATTGCCGCTTTTTACCAAATCGTCAGTAAACTTCAACCACAGTTTTAAAAAGTTTCAAACTTCTCAACTTCTTAAAAGACTTTTATAAGCCATCTGAGAATTATGTTAATAAATTAGATATAAAAATTCACAAATGATTTTAAAATATCACATTATAATAAGTGTAGTAGGCTATGAAACTTGTACAAACCAAAACCCAACAACCAACTTTTATTCGATATGACTCTATTATATTTTTCTACACCTTTATACAATTAGAAATCCTTTGGATAACAATGAAAGTATTTACAAGGCAAAATGAAAAATAAAATCTCAATTTAACTATTAATAAATTAACGATTTCACATACTGTCATTGTACTATTATAATATGAAATTTATTTGTTGGTTTATAAAAGTCTTTTAACAAGTTGAGAAGTTTGAAACTTCTCTAAACTGTGGTTAAAGTCTACTGACGATTTGGTAAAAAGCGCCAATGAAATGCATATAGACATTGCTTAACCACCCAACAAATAAATTTCATATTATAATAGTACAATGACAGTATGTACTATTTGACATTTATTAACTACTGAATATTCGTATAATTTGTTTGCTCCTAATGATGAAACGTATTCACAGAGACGTCGTACAATGTGTCTGTAGTTCGTATGGTACAAGAAGGCCCGAATCTGCCATCGTGCTTAGGAATCGGATATGCGTCCAACAGTTTATGGAAGATTTTGTGGAAAGATCCTGGTGTGCCTGCTTACAAACAACAACTTTAAAGCGACAGGATCAGCTACCGAATGTTAGATTCAGGGAATGGGTCCACAGCAAAATTGTTGTTGATCTAGATTTTTTGTCAATTTTGTTTAGCGATCAATTTTATTTGAGTGGATGCGTCAATAAGAAAACAACTAGCGCATTTGGAGTGATGACAATCCTCAAGTCAACATTAAAAAAAGTTTAAATGGTGGAAACATTTAACGCTACTAAAATATTTTCTGTTGGAATATGTGCAATCGCTTGTCGACGCCGATAAGCCCGAAACAATTCACCACAAGGATGACAACCTGCGGTACATTTTTGCTGATATACGGTCACATATATTTCAAAGTTATCGTGGATTGGAATCCAGATTAGACAATATCTCAGCCAGATATGACGGTCATATGTTAGAAGTCATAGTAAAATTATAATGCCAGAAGAGTATTTTCCAAATAATAGAAATTTCATGTCAATTTAAAAAGTCAGTATTTGTCTTATTCCGTTTTGGAGCTCTATACCTCCACGAAAAACACCCTTTATAACAAACTGTCTTTAAGATGTTTAAATAATCCTCAACTTGATTATGTGTCCCCTGTGTTCTGGAAAACAGCAATTTTTCTCAATAATAGCTAAATAGGCCTTTAGTTCAATAGATATACGAGGTATGTTCATTAAAGAAGGTGAATTTTTAGTTAGTGCGGGCTACATTTTTCTCGAACATGTGTTCACTGTTTGAGCCATTTAGCCGGTTTAGCTTGTTTGAGTTAGAAATGTTTTGCATACTGGTCAATATTTCCGTTGAAATAAATGGGTAGAAGATTTCTCATTAACATTTTTACAAAAATTAGCTTGAAATCTTTGCAGAGTTATTCGGCGATTGTGCTCTGAATTTACATCCTGGACACTGCACTACAGCAGCAACCGATGAACATGTTGAAAATATGAAAATTGAATTGAAAATTATTGAATATCGTCGAATTGTTATTGAAACAGTTCCTGAAAATGTTGACTCGGCCAAAAATTTTTTTTCTGAAATTCTGGGCATGAAACATACATATTACAAATTCTGTTCTCCATTCTTCTGAGATCAATGAAAGTATCGAACCGCTTATAAAGCCCAAAGAGACAACATTTACTTCCCTAAAGGAAAAACGTTGATACAACTAAGTGAAAGTACTTCAAATTGGACTAGAAGAGAAAATAGCAACTGATGAATTAATAAGTATTATTTGAGAAGAATTAAAATTCCCCTTCCTTTTTGAACAGACTTCGTAGTCTTTAGACAGGAATACTTGCAGTTGAAATATATCTTCCAATTATTATATAAATAGATGCTGGATTATAAAACTAAAATATTCCAGTGCATAACATGAAACTTTCAAATGAATTAAGTCAACAAGAAATTAAAATTAAATCAACAACCCTTCCCCACGACTATATGCCGAAATCAAAGTGTTTTAAATTGTTTAAAATGAACAAATACCCAGCCAACCATCCCTTCGATCCCAGAAAACCCTTATTAAAAAATACTTTTACGAAAATTCCAATTTATAAAAAAAAGAAACTATAACTGCTCATGTACTTTATCCACTGCTAATGTAAAACTAATATTTAGTTACCACTACCCGCGCCAGTTCCACAGTTATTTCTTTCAACACACACTCCCACACATGCCATCACACTGTAATATTATACACCCCTGCTCACACATGACACATATACTCGACTATCAATTGGCCAAAAATGTTTTGAAAAAAAAAACTTACACAAACAACAAAGTATTTTGCTCAAATATTTATTTACAATCGAATCTAAAACTCTTTGTCTCAGCTCCTGCCACGTCCTGACGCTGCTTGTGATGTTATCGCATCCGAATATCTCTGGCCTTTTATTGTTTGTGATTTTTATTGACTTTATCTTGAATTTTGTAATAGTTTTCCTCTCTGCCTTTTTTTATTGTCTTGATTTTGTTCCATGTGAGCAAATAGACGACGAATCCAATCAATATTCGATGTGGGTGATTTGTAGATACAAGTAATTTGTGAAGGAGATAAAGTGAATGTGTTTAGAAGTTAAGTTTTCTATTATTGTCAGTGTTGCCATGTATGAATATAAATTTAGTTTAAAAAAACTATTTTCTTACATAAAATTTTTACTGTTGTTGTCTGAATTGAGACTATTCTCCTAGGACGATTTCATTATCAAAAGAGCCTGATTATATTCAATATCTTTATCCTCATTTGCATCGGAGTAGTTGAATGTGTTAGCAATTCAACTAAATAAAAATTTTATTAGCAAATAGTACAATAAAATTAGGCTAAACTGATTTTAACAGAATCTAGATCCCTGCATTAACGTTTGATTATTTTCTTTCTCCCGAATAATTCGCCCAGTTGTTTTCAAAACTTTTGTACACATAATTTGTTGATGAAATCAATACTTTAGACATATTTTACATGTCTAAATCACTTCGATGTGTCAAAGTGTGTACAAACGGATATAATTTTCAACAAGCCGCACGTCTTAATAATAAAATAGCTTTTCGTTCGGGCAACGTACATGAAGTTTGAGTCCACTGGTTCAGTAAACGATCTACGAAAGCCCGTACGTCAGCGAAAGAAAATATCTGTCGAAGAAATTGCCCGTACGACGCTACGCTGCACACAATTCAGCGACAAAAAGTGATTAGAGGGCATGATAATGTCACGTGGAAGTAATGTGAACTGGTCACCGAGATTGTGCAATTTAACCCCGCCAGACTAATTCTTGTGGGCTTTTCTGAAGTCGCAGATGTATACATAAACCATCGTGGCTTACAAAGCCAACACAAGCCATGTCATGGGTCAAAATTGATATTGCGCATGCACTTCACTCAGGGAAACCGTGGCGGACATTTGAATGAAATTATAATCCGCACATGATCAATCAGACGATTAAATAGTTTCAATGATATCCCACACTTATTTTGGTTAATTGAAATTTAAAGACAAGAAGCCCTTGATGAGAGATCCTTTTAAATCTTCAATTTTAATTTAAGTTGTCCTGATTCTTTTTTTTCGAATTCTATTAAAAAATGCATCGCAATGATTTAAAATTAAAATTGAAAAGATTAAAATGGAAACTCCCACGCAAGAAGTTGCCAATAATAAAGGTAAAAGAAAGCAAATCGTACCTCCCATTTCTTTTAAGTTTATCTGCGTTTGACTTGAATATATTTTACTTTATAAGAAACAGCTTCCCAATGAAAAAATATTTAAAATACTTGTTGAGGAAATACTTTTTCCTTACTTCCAAAGTATCAATAAGGTAATTGATGAAGAAGTTATTTTACTCAAACGAAATCGGAAAATTTTACATTTTTATTTATAAAATTATATTTTTATTCGTAAAACAACATATAGTTTTATATACAAAAAATATTATTATTTACAAAAGAAATATTTTTATTTATATAAATATATATTTTCATTCATACAAAAGTATTTTTATTTCTAAGAAGGAATATTTTTATTTATAAAAAAAAAACATTTTTATTTATTGAAAAATATTTATATTCATAAAAATATATTTTTGTCTGTAAAAATTAGTTTTTAATCATAAAAATCTATTTTTATTCATAAAAAGATTTGTTTATTTGTTATTTATAGAAAAAGTTTTATTTAATAAGAAAAACATTTTTATTCCTAAAATAATATTTTGTTTGAAAAAAAGATATAATTGAAACTAATAAAAATTATTGGCATATTTAAGAGGTACTCGTTTAACGTCTGCAGTTGATTTAAAATATAAAATATAAGTTGACTAGTGACACGGAAATGTCTATTAAGCCACGAGCCTCCAAGGAATCCGAAGTAAGAGCCTTTTCTTATTCTCATAAACGTAAATGAAAATGAACTTAAAAAATTATTAGAAATGACTTAAAAAAGTCAGCTTTAATTAACATCAGGAATATGATTTCGAATGTACTGGAAAAGTGACAAAACAGGGACAATAACATTGTAAAAAACATTAAAAGAGATTCAGACTTTCACTACTTTCAGATCAGAAGTTTGAGATCTTATTGACTTCTTTGGAAGTTGTTTTTTAAGTCTCGTGTTGCGTTTTAGGCGATTTTTCCCTTCTTTAACAATGTTGTGGCAACACTGATTTTTATAAAGTTGTTGTATCTTTTTACTACGTACGATTCTAAGTATTTAAAAGTAGTTGTAAAATATTTTGTTGTTGTTCTTCGATACTCATACCGGCTTATGGTAGCAGCATTAGGAATTTGTACTCACGATATTTGCAGACTCGTAGGCTTATTATTAGAGACCATATTAGCGACAGTGGGATTGAAGACAAAAATATCCGTTGAATGACTTATTAAACTGAAACTAAATACACAAAAAATTGATGTAGTCCAATCACTGGCACTGCAACAACTTATAATACAAACTTAATTATATTACGATATATAACTATAAGAGGATAAAACAATTTATTGAACACCATACTATTAGAAATAATAAAACGCCTTCCTTAGAAAAAATCATATATAAAAATTAGCATTCAATTCCACTGTATCTTTGCAACGTGATGACATCAAGGAAAACAAATAAATTTCTAAAGGGTCCTTGCACCAGCAGACACAACAGAACAAGTAGCATTGAAAAGGAACAAACAACACAATACGAATAGTTTTTAATATCTACGGTTGTATCAATAATCATAATATTTTTGGTTACGCCATAAAATTATTATTTATGAAAGCAGAAGAAGAAGGAAAACAAGCATAAATAAATATCACAAAAACTCCCTGCTTAAAATGCACAACACAAGGATACTCTTCCTTCCTATTCCTCCACATCGCTTTAGCAAGAAACACTCCAGATAATAAAATCATACATAAAAATACTCTTATGCGCACCACATTTGTTGGATAAAAGCATAAATCTTTTTATATGAATATTGAAAGACGGATGTGTTGTTTGTGCAGGAGCACATAAAAATAAGCACTTTCTAACATCATTAAATTAATCTTCGCAGGCATATTTAGAAGGTACTAAAAATAAATGCGTTTTTAATATGAGATGTATAAATTATAATTCTAATTTTCTTATCGTACGTTGTAATTTTTACGGCATAATTTTTGGAATGTTTTTGTTTTTCACTCATTTCCCTTATTAAAGTTTAAATCTACGCATAATATCGATTTTTGTTTGTGTGTGTGTTTTGTAGTTGTATTAAGTTTTCTGTGAAACGTTGTGCCGGTTAAAAAGCCATTAAACAAACTAATTTTCAAACTCAACAAAAGTTTTGCTCAAAAATAAAATAAAAAATAAATAAATGAAAAGCTTGAACTGAAGTTAACGCAAAGACATGAGCCGAAAAAGAAAAACAACAAAAGGAATAACAAAATAACTAAAATTTAAATTTGAAAAAAAAAGAAAAAATATAAATTCAAAAACTTTTGCGACGAGACGCAATACAAAAATTTTTATTCTTCTTGTGTTTTTGTTGTTGTTGAAGTTACGAAACTGGGCCAATTGGTAGAAACCCAACTGCGCCATTTGCGCATACGCACCAAACAGTGAAGAAACTTTTCGCTTTATTTTTATTTTAGATGCGAATAGAAAATGTGTAACAAAAAGTTATTTCGTTTGGCAATTAAATGTTTTAAGCAAACTTTTGCAAATCTGTTGCTGCTGCGGATACAAATAAAATTTAAATTCATGTAAATAATGAATTGAATACCGGTAATGTTGAGTGTTGGGGTTCGCTACATTCATAATATTTTTTCTCTTTTTTTTTTATTAGAGCCAGCACCCAGGGGGTGACCTGCAGATAAGCAGTTCATTGTGCCGGAAATAGAAAGCAGGATATAGTGTTGAGAGGATTAATGAGAAGACGCTGCATTCTGCTTTTTTGGGCATGATAAAGTCAATCGCTGTCGGATGAGTTCGACAGCAATTCACACAACGCAGATCACAGAAGTTCGATTCCATCCCTAGTCATGAGTGAAAGAAGAGACGAACTTGGTATTCTAGACTTCGGCAAACAGCAAACTCAAATTGTGCCCTACTGAAGTTTGCACTATTGAGGCCATTATTGTCCAACTAAAATGTCCAGATATACAATTTACTTTAAATCAATCGATAGTTCAAATCATGTATTGATTTTGGATATCAGGATGTTAAAAGCATGTAACTGCACCTGCAATTCAAAGTTTAAAAATATTTTTTTTTCATTTTAATTTCGCTTTCAACAGCGTATACGATTTTCCATATGCACACGAGACTTTAAGCAGACGTACAAAATCAAAATAATATAAACAAAATTTACAAAAATTAAAAAAAAGAGGGGGGGGGGAAACTTTTGTTTTGACTTTGATGAAAAGTTGATACAAAATGTTTGGGACTTCTTTCTCTATTTTAATGAAACCTCTGCTCGCCTTTTTTTCAGTTGTTGGCTTTTGGCTTTGCCGGTTTTGGTTGAGTTAGACACTCACAAACACACACACATGTACAAACAGAGTTTGTTGGCTTTAATTTGCAATAAACTTTTGTTAGAAAACTGTGTTTTAATAACTTTATTCCCCACTTTTAGACAACTTTTTTTTCTGCCAACGCTCTGTGAGAAAACAAATAAGAAACGCAGCAACTTTCTTAGAAAAGAAGGGGTTTGTTTTATTCTGTTCGGGCAAAGAACAACAACAACAACAACAAAATATATAATAAAATAAAGGGGAAATTTGTAAATTGTTAAAACTTTTAGATCATTTAAAGTTTTGTTGGCTGATGAGTGCGAAAGAAGTGTGCAGCGGTATGCATATTTGCTCTCTCTCTCTCTCTCTCTCTCTCTGTCTGTCTCTCTGCGTACAGCAAATATCTATTAGTTAGAGCGAACGACCTGTATTTTGTGGCAGGATATGAAAAGTTTCTGCTCGCAAGTATACAGAGGAAGCGATAATTTGGCGTGACAAAATATTCAAAGTCAAGGTCATAAGAAAGTATGAAATGTTCCAAAAATAAAAGTTTGTTCAAAAATAATTTCTTGTTTTTGTTGTTGAGTTGGCAAATAAAATGAAAAAAAATTACATTATTAATGAAAAGGACAATGACTTTTGAATTGGTTTGTAAGAATTAAAGAAACTTAAGGCGAAAAAGAGATTAAAACCAAAGAAGTTTGGCTATTTTTAAAGTGGCGCTGTCAATTTTGTTTACCAGCAAAGTGAAACGGTTGCGACAGTCAGGAGCGTGCCATTTTTAAGGATAAATTTACTACTCTATTTTTTAAATATGAAAATAATAGATAACTTTTGAAAAAGATGAGAAACATTTTTATATCCTTCACCAAAAATGCCTAAAAGGACTTGTTATTTCGAGTTAATATGCGACGCCGTTAAATATCTGCATAATTTCAGATGTCCATCTGTCCGTCTATCCGCCTGTCTGTACCTGCATTTAAGTTTCCAAGGCTCCTAAACAGATTATAGAAAAAGGTTCTTCTATTGATGTATTGGTAATAGTCCTAAATAGATTAAAATTGAATATCAGCAAGATTCGAAATACGGTCGCAGAGCTGGAAAGTGTAAACCTTTTTGTGTTCTACACAAAAACAGTTTTTGTTTTTTTTTCTATATAAACCTGGTTAAACCCGAAAGAACAAAATTGGTATTATATATCATATAAAATGAAAAGGACGATTCCAGGGTTGGACATATAAGTCACAACTTTTTTCGTTTTCCTTAAGAATTAGAAATATTTTATATTTTTTTTATAAAATTTATTGAAACTAGATATCAGAGAAGAAACAATCGCTCCAGAGCTGGTAAACCAAATTTATTTTATATTGAAATAACGAAATAATTCAAAGTTCTTATAAATCGAATATTTTTTATAAATCAGAGAGATATTAAAATTTATATTAAAAATCAAAAGCTCCTTTCCAGGATTAGATAATTGAAATACACCCGCTAAGTATGCAATAGTTTTATTTATATTTCTGAGGCCAGCAAAGGACGAATACCGGGTGGTGATTTTTCATTTAAATCTTTGAATGTTGTTATCAAGGAAGATAATTTTATATTTAAAACTATTTTTAAATATAAAAATGATTCGTTAACAATAAAAATTGTCCTCTCCCGATTATCTCCTTCTTCTGGGTTCGGACATAATGCACTGCTTGTGAGGAGGACTTACCCTGAGTACTGCTGCTACTAGAGAAAGTGTAACTAAATTTATTGATATTTTTGAAAAGCACAGACAAGATTTAAGAATTTTTTTTTATTTTCATTTCTTCAAAGTTTATTTATATTTAAAAAAGGTTTTATGGATTTATGTAAATTTTTTAAATACTTAAGCCAACTAAATTGAAGTTGCTCTTCCATCAGAGAAATCTTATTAAAATAAAAGAAGTATTTTCCTTTTTTAAACAACAGCTGATCCACAACTAATAAAAACCCCAATATTTTTTAAACGCCAACACAACCAAAGAAAACAAGCAACAACTTGTTCCAATACTTTTCTAAAGAAAGAGACAACTGCAAGACAAATCAAAGCGCGCGAATGTTGCAAGTACGACCAAACAATGACGCCAATTGTGGTAATTTATGCAAATGGCTTTAACAATACCGCCAACCAGCCCACAGTGAAGGGAGAAATACTGAAAGGAATGAATAAATGAAGTCAAGAACAAGAGAAGCTTAATCTGCAATTGAAAGACAGCAAGTGGATGGATAGAAAGAGGATGAAAAAAAGTTCATAAAATTATAAAAGGCAAAACAAATATTATGAACTCGTGTTAATGTACAAGAGATAGTGAGAGGAGCATAGGCAACCAAACAACCACAATAATAGGAAATTTTTTTTCCAAATTAAAGCGCCAAATAAAATTAATAAAAATAATACAGCAAAGAAGCGCGTCCATGAAAATGTATGAGAGCATTTCAGCCATAAGCCAAAACCAAACAACAAGCAGACGGAATAGAAGCAGCTCCAACAACCATTCAACTGCAGGTCTACACTCGAAGTTGTTGTTGTAAATTAATTCTATGGAACAACGAAGCAGCAGCTTAAGAAACGATGTTTTGCGTGGAAGAAGCAGCAGTTTATAAAAAATAAAAAATATTTTACAAAAAAATTTATGCAAATGGATGCCACCACGATTCGTTTTCCTTAAATACACGCACACACACACACTTACACAACTGCGAGTACTTATATTTGTTTTAATAAAATCTGAAGACATTTTAAGAAACACATTAATCCATACTCACACACACACATTAATTTGGCATACAAAATTTATGAATCCTTGCAAGTGTTACTTACAAGGATTCATAAATATTGCTGAAGCAAATTAAAGACACATACTGAATAATAATAAAAATAAATTTTATAGCCAAAAAATATTTATGGTGTAACTAAGCAAGTGCTTCTGCCCCAGTATGCGAACATGCTGCCGAATATTCCGCCATTGAATTGGTTGCCATTTAAAGATTTTAAATTATGCAAAATTTTATTGCCGCAAAGGATTTTGATTATTTTATACGACTGAGATTTTAATTAATCCATATATGGCTTGGGTAGGAGCAAGAGTTGTTCCACGCACTCCATATACTGACTGAGGCTTCAGTGTCTTGTTTTAACTACTTCAGGTAACTGCTGAAGCTTTTTAATCATCACAGTGTGCAAATCAAAAATCTGTAAGACTGGACTTTGGCAAAGCAGGCCGGTCAAAGGCAAATCAGTTGCTGAATAGGAAATAAATTATTTAAGGCACTTGAAAAAATTTTATCATCCCGAACACGACGAATTTCTTTAGAAAAGGATCTCTCGTTTTACATGAAAAATAAACTAGCACTCAGTTCCGCCAGATCACAAATCGACCATCGCATTATCATTGAACAGTCTTTCGAATTCAATAGCAGTCTTTATATCTACTTTTTGTACTTTTCGAAGGGGAATCGGGTGCTCCAGCTCGATAAATAGCAAAAGAATGCCGGAGCAAATAGATCACGAGCTAAAGACAGATGCCAATTTCAATGCTCGACATAAAGACTTAAAGAGTCCCTTATTAAAATTCTGCTGGTAAAACAAAAATTAGTTTCTTCTCCCACACTATTTCTATTTCTGTTGGACGGCGTATTTCAACGAACAAACAAAAATCATGGCATCCGCTAGTACAAGAGTTGGCTGATATTGAACAGCTCAATTCTAAGCTGGTATCGATCAGTTACAAGTTGACATAAGTAAAACGATATTCCGAGTACACCGATTCCTGCACAATAATTTGCCGGAAGATAGCGACAACAGAGCCGATTCCACTGCCTGCACGGCTTAACAGTAGCAATTAATAATAAAAATATCACCCCGAAACTTAAAAGCTTTAACTATAACGCCAAATCGATACCGCTGTGTGATTGCAGCTTTTAAAGTACAATATAAGTCACATTGATTCTGGGAATTTGCTAACCCAACTAGATAAACAATAAACAACTTATTGTACAGTCCGATTGCAAGCCAATTGAATCCGAACTCCGCAGACGGGAATAGACTTTGAATGCTCACATCTTGGGAGGGCTCTCTCTCTCTGATTAAATATCACGGCATACACTGGCATGCAGCCCACTAAATTCTTGAGCTTAAAATACATGAATACGAGTAATAAATAATTAAGTTAATATCAGAATATAACGTTCTTCTAATTCCTTCGATCTTATTATATTTTTATTTTTAATATTTTTTGAGCAAAAAGATCCACTTTATTTTTTTATATAAAAAAAAACTTATAACTTTTTTATCATATTCCAATATTTCGCTACCAACAATGTGTATCTTCTTCAGGGAAATTTTTTATATAAAAAAATAAAGTGGATCTTTTTGCTTACAAAAATATTCAAAATAATCGCAATATAACTTAGCACCAAGCAAAGATTCCACCACGTCTCTAAACGTCTTTTAGTCTACAAGAACTTTTATTTCATTTGCAACCAAGAGTCTGCTTTAATAAGAGATTTTAGTAGAGGGGGTAAAAATTCATGTTTAAGTGAAATCGGCATTTTTAAGTTAAAGTTTGAGGTTCATTTTAGGCAGATATAGACAACAACTGTTCTATAATTGCCTTCTGTCAATTCTCCATAGACGACATCGACATGTTGGGCTCCTCATTAGTGGACTCCAAATTAAACTTAACAGTTCCTAATTTGCAAAAACATCTTGGACGCCTCCAAAACATCAATATTTCTTAAAATCCTTATAAAACGAAGTGCTCATTCTAGAAGCTAAACTTATTCTGTTATAATGACCCATCGGTATTGAGCATTGAGAGATGAAATTATTCCTTGACTTTTTGGCTTCTTGATTGAAATCAGTCTGACAGGCGAAAACAATTTTTAATTACTTATTTCAAATACATTTTTCGCACGATATCAGTGCCACAGATAACGACGTTGTGACTTGATCATATGCCAGTGATGTTGTTAATCCTTATTTTTATTTGTTCCTGCGGCACGATTAAACTATCCAATAAGAAGTGGCAACGTAGTGATCCACTGATAATTCCTGAGAAGAACCTTAATTCTATACACTTCTCTGAAGAGTAGAAATTAAATATTGCGAGTGTGATGCAACACTATCGAAAGAGAGTAAACGATCAGTGGTCCTTCTACACTTAAAAAATTATTGCCATTGAGGCTTAATGTTGACTGCCTCGGCGCTGCTTTTGGGATAAAAACAGGTGCACCGTATTTTTCCTGTGGACCTTTCAAAGCTGCCAAAACAAGTTTTATTCAGATTTTAGACGGTTGGGTGGACAGATTTTATTACAGGATGTGAAACGATCATACTCAGCTTGTCCCTCAGCTCTGCAGAAGATATAGCAGCTCCAACCCTTCTTGTTTGTACCCTAATTTTCTAAAAGCTCAGTTCCGATTAATCGCTTTTATTTCCAAGGTCTATCTGACCCATTTTTGTTCTAACACCGATTTTCTGATGCAAAGCAATTGAAGCTGTTAAGGATACAGCAACGAGATATTGGCCAAGGTGAGAGTGAATAGGAAGCCACTAAATAGTAGGCCAGTATATTTTCATAGTGGCAAGATCATCTTTCAATTAGGCCTTCTTGTTAAATACTCTGAGAAAACATAATCAGTTTTAAATTCAACAGCTGCATGTTTTACTAACAAGTCTTGTCCTCCCACTCACGATACAAATTGCAAAATATTAATAAAAATAAGAAACCTGTTTACATCAGCATATAATTTTCATTGATTTACTTAAATATGATTTCAATAAAATCACGACCGCAATGAAGCGCTCTCTGACTTCAATATTTACAGTTAATTGATTTTAAACAATCGGCGGCCAATCACTTATTGTTTTACGGAACAACATCCCATTTTCTCTATTCAATTCACAATTATTTACTTGGCATATCGTCTAGTGGTCTAGTGGCATGGCAAGAAACCGCAATGTGGCTCTTCTATTATGATAAATAAATTAATTTTTGAAAAATAATGGGCAATATAATTCCAGAATAATTTAACGTTTTGGCCACAATCATTTTTACATGGTCGAGCCTTTAATGTTGTAGTTAACAAGTGCTCCATCGTCAAGTTGTTTATATGGCAGAGATTTTTGATTGTGTTGTTGGTCTGTGTGCGGTGGGCATGTGTTTTAAAACTTAATGCTTCGTTTCATTTAATTAATTAGCAAAATTTTGCAAAAGGTTGCACGTTGTGCCAAGTGGTCGATATAATGATACATCGGCTTTATTTTCATTTTAATTAAAAATACATACAATTATTGCAGATCTACTCACAGTTTTTTTTTATTTTAATTGAAACTTAGCGTAGGCCTTGCAAAGTACTTTTTATTCTTATTTTTATTTAGTGTTTAACTTAAATTTTATTCATGGCAAACTTACCGAGTACATTAACGTCGTTGCGTTTAAAGTGTTTCGCTTTAGTGGCACCACATTATCGTTTATATTGTCACAACATTATTAACAGTCAGTGCAAAAGTCATACAGACGGTTGAGATTTACGATGCAAAACGCTTAACGACCTCCTCTTGCTACTGCTGTACGAAATCTTGTTGTAATAAAAACAAAAACGGCAAAAAACTGAAACACTGAAGTCACATTTTTATTTAATTTTTTCTTTTCCTCAACATAAAACGCCCTCCTGCGAAAAGGAAATCACGGATAGATTTGCAAAAGCTTTACGCGATCATTTGTCATATTGTTTTTTTTTCACACTTTTAACTTTTTATTTTCAAGGTTGGGCGAAACGGTTTACGTGTGAATGGTGGCAGAAACATCAGTGTGGCGTGTGTATTCATTGCTGAGGGGAGTTGCTGGAGCCTGGAAAGTGGTAAAAGAGAAATAATATTTTATGAATTATTTATAAAGAAATAAAGTGATTGTAATCGTATATGCGAGCATTTTGTTTAATAAAATCATTATGAAAAGTATGTTTTATTTATGAGGATTTATGCTGATATGACATGAGGAGAAGAGAAGATAAGCATATTTTTGTTTGAAAAATCTCGTCAAATGACTGAGATTGATGTCTACAAACACAAACAGTTGCATAAGATACAAAACAAATCAGGAGAGAAAACATCATGGTTGCCACAACTATATTATAATGGTTAGCATGCGGCCTCTCGAGAAGTCTTGTACTGTTTTAAGAAAATGTTCTGATCCCAAAGCTTAAGGATTTTCTCTTGAACCCAAGCTTAACCATACCATGGTTATGAGAACCAATATATATAGTTGTCGCAAACAAAATATTGCTGATTAAAAATTTATTAAACTTCGCTTATGCTATGATAAAAAATGTTAACCATACTATAATTATGAGAACCAACCTACAGCTGCTGCAACCAAAGTATTTTTAATTACAACTTAATAAAGCTTTGTTTATACTTTGATAAAATTGATGTCCTGCCAATGTACTATTAACCTAATTTTATCTCCAACATCTGCAGTATTAATTTACAAAAAAACCTAATTTATTTTCTAAAATATATTTTTGCACTTTTTTTAAAGAAAAAACAACATCATGACATTTGAAAAATATTAATTGATGAAAAATGAATACAGCATCGCTACAAAAAACTTACTTTTGCAACATTTTAGAAAAAAGTGAAAGAGAAGAAAACGCAACAAGAAATCCTAAGTCTCTGCACATAATTGCCATAATTTATTGAATATCTTTTAAATTTTATAACGTCTTCTATTTGAATCATTCTCTTTAAGAGTTTTCTTAACCAAAAACGACAACAGCAACAACAAAGTTGTGTTATAATTACTTTTGATTAATTACAACCATATCCGTGAGTGTTTTATGTACTAACAAATGCCACGTAACGTTTATTTCCGTTCGTAGTGGCAACTAGCAAGTCTAATAACAAGTTATCCAGGTGAGATATGCACAACATTATTACCACTCTCTCTCTCTCTTTCTCTCTCTTCCCCGCCAGCTAAAAGGGAAGTGCATTCAAAGAATATGTGTGTAGTCGTATGTGAGCAAGATAAACCTCTAGCAACTCACTTATTTGAAAACCAGAGAAACGTTTTCATCTTTTGAACGTGGGGCATGCAACATCCAGGCCAGAAACGACAATAGTGGAGCTAAAGAAACTGCTGCTGTAATTGTCGCAAGAAGGCGTCTTTTGGAGCGCGTAATTTATGATTTTTCCGTTAGACTTTAGACACAAAAGACATTAAAAGCTAATTGTAATTATAAATTGTATTTTGAGTGAATATGAGTGTGTAAACGTAAGTGTAAGTGTGTGTGAATGAGTGTATGTGTGATTAATATATATAAAACGCTATTTATGAAAAGCGTATCTTTCGTTAGCAAAAGTACTTTGCAATTGTGCAAATGCAATGCTTGTTGTAGTACACGTTGTTTTCTTGTCGTGTCTTGTCTTGTTTCGCCTTGTCTTGTCTTGCCTTGTCTTGTAAATAACGACATTTTATATGAATTCATAGTTGGCAGGAATTCATAACAATTTTTTCATACAACTGCAGAATACACGAGTACGTAGAATAATAGCTCCGACGCATGACTCCTTGAAACGAGCATTTCTAAATATGTTAGAGTGTATATTTGGGTATTTATTATTTCAACTCTCACTCCTCTTTTGCTTTTTTAACTCAACAAATGCTGTGTCAATTTAGTTAATTGCCAACAATTATCTTAATGAGCGCCCTGCCATTTCTAATTCAGACTAGAAAAGAATTATTAAAACGAAACAAAAGAAGAATTTCTTCCAGTTGACTTGTAATATAAACGACCTCATGTCGCACTCGCATATATTCCTCACACTCTTGGGGAAGGCTGTAAAAGAATGACTTCTTCAAGAAAATACAATATATTTTTAATTCTTTTTATACAAAAGTTCATAGCTTTTTAATGGGAATAGCAGCGAGCATTCGCTTTTAGAAAAAAAAATTGCAGTTGAAGTTAACTAATAATATGTTCTAAACATTTTTGATCATACACTCGAAGAAAAAATGTTTTCTGTAGCTAAACAAAGTTAAAATATATTCTAAAAAAAGGAAATATTTATGTCGATATAATAAAAATTACCTGGTAAAAACGAAAACTAAGCAAATGGAACACTTAAAAATAGTTCATAATCCACCACAATATCTAAATTAATTTCACGTTTGACGAAAACTTTTTTTATTTGAAGCAATACGAGGTCTGTTCTAGAGACACTACATGCATTCGTTTAGCATTCCTTTATGTTCTTTAGATCGCCTCGAATATATTTTTACAGTCTCAGCTATTTTGCATGCGAAGATTGTTTGTGGAAGTCATAAAAGTTACAAGTGCTTTGTCAGTCCGGCGATTTTATGCCCTCGACTGATATATTTTTTCGGAAATTTTTGACATGAAGTGCGTGGCAGCAAAGTTGGTTCTAAAATTGCGGGATTTTGGCAAAAAGAAGTTCCCGCCGCATAGCGTAACACCACATTTGAATACATGCGACTTTTTACTGTTCCCAAGAATGAAGGGACCCGTGAAGGAATACGTTTTGCGAATCGCTAAAAGAGCTGGAGAAGATTCCAACAAGCTCATATCAGATGAACTTCGAGTTACATCACCTTGAACGAAGACAACTTCGTATGTGGGGTGTTCAAATAAAATCTTTATACCCTCCCTGCTCATCTCAAAAATAGAGGTCATTGTCTGAGTGCTGGTCCAGGACAATAGAGGAAGTGTTTGTATTAAATTTTATATATACTGTTAGCTGTTTGTATCGGGTGGGCCATATGTTGGTTTAAATTTGAGCCAGCACTTATTCCGAATCTGGACAAAATATATTATTTTCTTCTGAATCGATTTACACTATATTAACGTTACGATTTATTGGAAATTTACTTCAAAAACAAGAAAATTTGTTGGATTGCACAAAAATTTATTTAAAAAAATGGTCGCAGAGAAGAACCAGATGTTTTCCTTATATAATTTTTATTTTAATTTGTGTATATTCTTTCATTGTTGATGCGCGAAGACGCGATCGTGTGCGTTTGCCCGAATATATCAAAACTGTGGCTTTAAGCGTGCGTTAAAATCTAACGTCAATCCATCAACGTCAATCAATTCGTCATTAATTTAAATTTTTATTTGTTTTTTAATTAGCTTGACTGAGAGTTTACTGAGAGGTGGCAGCTATACGAATGAAATAGTTCTTGATCCCTCATCGGATCAATTGTACTTTAAAAAACAACTATATATATATATATATATATATATATATATATATAATAATTTAATTAATTAATTAGCGAAAATTCAATTTGTTTTGGTTTGATTGGATTTTTTTATATAAGCTTTTAAATAGAGGGAGTGAAATTTAATTCATTTTAAAAATTCATTAATTAATTAATTAGATTTTCTTTGAACAGGGTGGTTTCCCTTGTCTTCCTGCATAAAATAACACAAAATCAATTTATAAACACTCATACGCACCCAGTCAATAATTGCGTCTCTAATATATTATGTCCCAAAAAAGTATGCAATAATTTCTGCAAGCTTTTTAATTAGTGTTTTTGTAAACAGAAGTTTTAGTGTGCAAAAATATATTACTCATACGTGAGAGTTGCCAGGCCCTGCAATCTCCAATAGATCGCACAAAAGTATGCATCACTTTCAATATGTAGTTGTTTTTACATTAAAGCAATTGATTGCTGTTGTTGTTCTCTTTCTCTTACAACTACAATTAGAACTGGAAAAATGACACCCTTGGCAAAATAATAAAAAAAGGAAATTAAAAGGAAAATGTGAGGATTGAGTTCTTGTTAAGACTTTGATAATTTTTAAACTTCCGGATTATTTTAATTAATGTTTTTAGGGAACATTTTTAGTTATTCTAAAATATGTTTATTTTTTTTTTTTATCTAAAAGGTCATCAGAAAATCGTCCTTATTTTATTTGCCATTAAAAGAAAAATAGCATAGAATAGTTTTGAATATTTGTTATCATCAATTTCTCAAAATAAGCATTAAAACACATTTGAATAGACAATGAACATATTCCTTTAAATAACTGATTACAACAAAATAAAAGCATAAATTTGTCTGCACTACACACACGTTAGTAAATAAATATTTATAACGATGCTCTTCTCTTCACAGCAAAATAGCAGGGGAAAAAGAAAGAAAAACAATAATCAGGCTTCCACACATTTTTTGGCTGTTAAAATATGGGGCGTGTGTAGTTGTCACCAAAGTTGTCATGTCTCTATATATTTATTTCTAACATTTATTGTCACACTAAATACATCTTCTGCTGTATCGCACTACTTAAGTTCGAGGAATTATCCTGGAATAGAGCGGAATACATAAAATATATTTGTCGTCGTCCCCTTCAAAAACAAAAATATAAAACAATATGAATTTGAGCAAAATTATTCGCATTAACATCAACTCATTAGTTTCACAAAAAGCACAACATTTATTAAATTAATAAGAAGCAAAAAAGATTATTATCCCTCCCCTTTAAAGTGTTTTACTTTTCACAATTTAACACAATTTTGCTATCCAATAATCAGGATGTTATAAGGATCGTTTTTATAATCAAAATGGTTTCAATATTAATAATGAAAAATGAAGCCACAATTTTCTATTTAAATTAAATATAAATTTTATTTTAAAAGTTGCGTACATGATCAGTATTATCCTTGCGCATCAAACATTCTAATAAATTTTTAATTAATTAAAATAACTTCCAACTTATCAGATTGTTTCAACTTTAACAGCTGAGCTCATGGTCACATACTGCCACATGTGGACTCAGCCTTAGCCTTTTAGAAGCCTCTTATCAATTCAGATTCGAAATATATTGTAAAACAGAATTTCCCTTAAAATATTTCCTGAAAGAATCACCGAAATGGAAATTCCTTTCCCATAAATACATCCAAAATCGTGTTACATTTTTATCAATACAATAGAACCAGCAGCTATTTAAAATACACTTTTCGTTTTTGGGTAGCAGCATCCCCAAGCAAATACAAGCGAATGTTGCAAAAAAGAAACCATAAAAACACTGAAGGGCCATTAACAGTCCATTTATAGTAGATTGATCTCATTTTAGACGCGCGTACACCTGGATTGAGAAATTTATATGGCAAAAACTGCGTGCAGTTGAATCTATAAAACGAATGAATGTGCTTCAGTTTTGAGAAGTACATTTTCGTATAAGTTTGTTTAATTTTATTTTATTTGTTATCCTCATTTATTTTGTTTTGTAAATGAACAAAACGTACGCAGGACGAAGCTAAGAGTGGCAGAGAAATTAGTAATCAGCATGAATATCTTAGCCAGATGGCTTAATACAACTGGAAACGTGACCAACGTTTTATCCAGCACTTTTTTTTGCTTTGTTTTACAAGTCAATGTTTGTTAAGAACACAAACATGATGCTCGCTATCATCGTCCTGAGCAACATGATTTGGTTGGTAATGAAATCACATTTGCACATATTAAATGAGCAAAAAGAATAGAATAAAAAGCCGCAAATGATTGTAAGTTGAAATACCTGGAAGAAGAACACTTTCTAATACCAGCATTTCTTTAAGGATAAAACAAGGAAACTTGAATTATGCCTCCGGAATATTAATTAACTCCCTCTGCGAATGGGAACAGAGCTGGAACTGCAATTAGAAGAAAATATTAAGTATTTCATAAGAAATATTTTAGTATTTCAATGAAAGTGTTAAGTGTTGGTAATTTGAATAAAATGTTTTTGATATGGATCTCAGTATCGATTAAATCGTAAGTCTTTATTATAAAATGTTTAAGTATTTCATCTGCTCGTGTGTGGAAAAAGTTTTATAGCAAAACCTGATTGAATCTCTTTAATTGTAGTGAGATATTTCTAATGTTACAATTTAATAGGTTTAATTCAAATCTTAATTCTATAATACTTTTAAGCTTAAGATTTCTGTATTTTAGGTTAAATAATATATTTATTTTAGAATATTTCGTCTCTGCTTTTTGTGACTTCTTTAGGGAAATAAATATATTCAGACAAAATAGTAACGATATATTGAAAATTATATTAATTATACAACTTAAAATAAAGATATCTTAAGCTTTAAAATATTAGAGAATAATATCGACCATCAGGAAACCTTTACCCAACATGTTTTTGAATAACTAAAGATATTCTTTTAAACTTCAATTTAATTAAATCAGAAATTTCAAATACATCAAAGTCATATCGAGAACTCATTGATCACTTTTCCTATTTTATTGTCTTATTTTATTATTCTGCATCGGCTGGCTTTTTTCTAACTCAAGATCCAGTTGTAACAGAAAAAGAAAACGAGAAGAGTATAAAAAAAATTTCAATGTAACAAAAATTTGGAGTTGTTGCTCACACATTTTATGGTGACTTTGATAATAATTTAAATTTTTTGTTCATTCAAATTCACATTTTATTCAATGTGACTTCTTAATTAATGATATCGTCGGTATCATGCAAAAAAGTCCTAAGTCCACTTTCTTGCGAAATGGAGTTAATGATGCAGAAGTGTTTCGCAAGTCACACTGTATGTTTTATAAAAAGATCCCATGTCTTTTTACAGTGTTTTTGTAGTTATCGTATCACATATTTTAAATATTATTTAAATAACTCTTTAATATTTAAAAAAAAAAATATTTTGGTTTACTTACATATTTGATTGATTTTCTAGATGTCAGCAAAACCTTGAATATGTTTAATTCTTGCAACTCGACCATATTTAATGATCGGAATATTTTGATTAAAATAATATATCAAAAAATATTTTTATATTACTATATTAATATTTTTTATAGGCTAATTGTTCTAACTTAGTTAAAATTTCAGAAAGACATGATGATAAATATTCCTAGGCACAAAGGAAGTCAACATCAGTTTTATTCAACTTACACAGCAGAGCAGAACAGCTGTTTTCGAAAGTCGCTACACTTTCATCTTCAGTGCTCATGTGTATATTGTGTTTATCACCACTGTTTAGGTGGCTTAGTTGAATGTGATAACAGTTTTCTATTTACACAAATTTTATTGTGAAAAACAATCCGAGAACTGTATCAACCTGATGTTAACACTTGTGTGTTATAATACCTCATCATGTCTTTCTGAGATTTTAACTAAGTTAGAACAATTAGCCTATAAAAAATATTAATATAGCAAAATAAAAATGTTCAAAAAAATAAAATCACATATTTTTATATTATTTTCAAGTAAAAAATATGTGAAGCATCTTCCATAAAGGCTTATTATCTTAAAATTTAGATGAATCAAAATAAATGTGTGATATTATTGAAATTTTTGATTCCTTGGAAAGATCTATTGATGCCTTTAAATGTTCTATACAACATCTCTGTGAGAAGCACATCTGAATTGTTGATTTTGGAGCAGCTGAAAAACCCTCGCAAGAATAAATTTAAAGTGGTTAATTGTACGATCTCGATTGACAGTTCACATCACCTTCACATGATATTATCATGCCCTCAATTTGGTCGTACTCTCCTGTGTGTTACGTAGCCTCATCTTGTTGAAAGCACACGCTATTGGGACCTGACCATTTAGCTCAGGTCAAAAGAAGTAGGTTGCTAATCATCAAAATATAGCGTTCGTCGTTGTCAGTGAAAGAAACATGGATCCATGAGGTCTCCAGTTAAAAACCCCCCACTAAAGACTTACTTTTTCGGCATGCATTGGGCGCCCTTTGATCTCATAGTGGATTAATATCGTCCCAGATTTGATAATTTTGGTTGTTCACGTCGTCAATCCTACAGAAATGGGCCTTATCGCTGACAATTATTTTTCACGAGGTACGCTGCCTCAACAGAACACCCATTTTGACAAAAAATATTTTTTGATTTTATTTTTATTGAACATTTTTATTTTGCTATATTAATATTTATATAGGCTAATTGTTCTAACTTAGTTAAAATCTCAGAAAGACATGATGATAAATATTCCTAGGCACAAAGGAAGTCAACATCAGTCTGCTGTGTAAGTTGAATAAAACTGATGTTGACTTCCTTTGTGCCTAGGAATATTTATCATCATGTCTTTCTGAGATTTTAACTAAGTTAGAACAATTAGCCTATATAAATATTAATATAAAAAAAAATATTTTTTATTTGACCAGGTTTCTATTAATAATCGTTGTTGACAATCTGTCTTTAGCTAATTCCGATCTAACTCTTTCTCTATGTCAATAAAAAACATTTTTTTTAATACATATTTTACCCAACATTTCTTCAATTTTTTTCAAGAGTTTTTCAAGAGTTTGCAACTTTCACAATTAAATTTATATCATAGAAATTTATATCCATCCATGATGCTTTGGAAAAATAGCCTGAATGAAGTACAACAAATTTTACAGATTCAGCTTCAACAAGACAAACTTCTAAAAATCATTGAGCCTGTGTGATATTTTTAGGGAAGGGGAGTTAAACTCTCTGCCAAAATAACTGGTCTAACGATAAGTCTACCTCTCAGTAATACACAGCAAACAACCGCAGTTAAATGAAATAAACATTAACAAGTAGAATCTGCAGCACATAATTGTAGCAAAAATTTGCATTTTAAAGAAACTTTCAACTCACATGTGATCGCTTGGTGATCATTAAGCTACTCACAATTCCATCTCTAATGAATGGAACCAATTAACTTCGCATTTCATCATAATTACAACATCTTTATTTACCCACCAAAACAAATTTCCCTATACAGACGGCATTAATGAAAGCGTTCAACATTTTCTAGTCAGTTACACAATTCATTTCTTTAACGAATGTTTTATTTAAACAACTGCCAAAACGAAAAAAGAATGTTCTTAGTAAAAACGAAATTAATGTGTTACAGTGCACAGCCAGTCAAAGTGCTGCTGGTAAAACTATTATTCAGTTTTTCAGTGGCTGGAAACAAGTCAACATGAAAATATCATTCACAGCACTGACGTTGTTTCATATCATTTACTGCTGTTCAGCAGCTTCTGTCATCATCTTTTATGATCCACCAGAGAATTGGAAAAGTACAACATACAGTCCAGGTAGTAGCAAGATGTTTAACACAAGTCCAAGTGATCTTACAGAAAAGCATCGATTGGATCACAAAAGTGATGAGAATGGCGAGATGCTCGTCATAATCCTAAATGAATCGGAACATGACAATAAGGCGTTCGGCAATCTGCATCTGAACTATAATGACAACAAAAATTTGATGGAAGCTGCGAGAAGTGATGAAACTTTTAGTGCACTCGAAGAAATCTCTGATCGCCATGGCAGAGGCAAAGTGGGCAAGAAATGTCAAAGAGGTAACGGAGTTAGATGTCCTCCCGGCATCAGTTAGAAAGAAAATATCATTTTAGAAGTGTAGTGACTTGTGAATGTGTTAATAAAAATTGTTTTTTAAAAATGCGTGTCTCTTGTCATTTACTTTACAAATCTGTGCTATCGAAAATGGTTTTCCGTGTCTTGAAATGCATGTGAAGAAATATATAAAACAAGATTTAATTAAAATATGATCAGCGATGATGATGATGCTTCATTAGATTTATAGGAGTACTTTTACTGAGCTTCTCTGGAGTTTATTAATGATCTTCTTAAGGAATTAAAGTGATAAAGTTCGCTAAATGAGACAGGCGTTAATAAAATTTGTTCATGATTTACAGCACTTTCATATAAATTCAATTTCTCTTAATAGAAAAAGGCTCATAATGTTTTTCTTTTATGTTCAGAAAGTCATGATGAATATTTCAAGCAACAGAGGAACAACTACAGGTACACACATCCATCTATTGTTCTGAGACAATTTCCTATTTTCTATGGTTCCGGCACACTGCACTGCATCACTAGTCGCCAGCACTTAAAAAATGGATCTGGTTCTTTTTTTCCAAAATACAGCACTAAGAGCTCCAAACAATAGACTCTTTTTTTTAAGAGCTATTTGAGTCGTTATTCCAGGTTCACACGGAGAAGTCTTTATTGCTCCTCTTTTAAGTATGTGGGACAGTGGGAAATAAAAATTGTAAATGAAATAAAATTTGAAAAGAAACAGATTTAATTGTAACAAAATTGCTTCAAAAATATTAAATGAAATAATATATTTTTCACTTTAAACTAAAAGTAAATCCTTTCAACAGGAGCTAAATAAAATGAAATGTAAAATATTTAAGAATTTGCTAAGAAAATGAATTTGTCGCAGCAGATTTCTCTGTGTGAACATTCAGGCAGCTTCAAAATGGAATTAAAAATAGTTGAAGCAGGAAAAACTTCATCATGTGAAACTGGTCATAGAACAATCAATTAATTCAATATTTAAAGATGATTTCATATAAGTTGATTTCATAAATTCAAACGTTTTAGGAGGAAAGTTCAATTTCGAAATACAGTGCGTTAAATGTTACGGACATGTCCCTCTAAACATGAACACAACCTTACAAAAACAAAAGGCTAAAGACGTTAAATTGCCCGATCTCAAATGTCAATTGCTCTTCAAATAGTCCTTTAATAATTTTCGCGTGCTTTGCGGCATGTAGCATCGTCTCACCATTCACAGTAGCGCTCACCATTCACAGTAACGATCCAGCCTTCGTCGTCTTTGAAAAAAACTAAAAACGAATGCGACACCCAGGGTATTTATTAAGAATCCAACTCATGACCCCCACTTTCCGTAATTTATTGCATTTAATAATTATTTCCGGGCTAATATTTTATTTATATTCTGCAGCTCTCTTGTGCTCCACGGTTCCAAAGGATCTGGTGGTGACATTCTGCCGTCATCTCTTTGCTTCTTCATTGGAGCCGAACGAGTTCTTTGATGATAATCTGAATTTTCTTCCTGATATTCTGGAGATATTCTAAGCGAAAAATTCAAAATTTTTAGCAACATAATGTTAAAGCTTTGAAAGTATTTCGAAAACCAACTTGTTTTTACGACGTATTCTAGCAGTTTTAGCTCTCTTGGCCGCATCATCCTGCTGATATTGACGTTTACGCAAGTGAAACTGTTTCATTGTGGCGTGAACTTCCTCAGCCGTGGGCATGTCAGAATCGTCTTCATTAGCCGTTTCAGTTTCTACATCGGCCTCCTGTTCCACGGTTAAAATATGCTCATCAAAAGCCTGCTGGAAATCAAAGTTCTTCAAGGATGAGACAAAAGAAAATCATGAAAAATGACTGGTATTCCAAACGGTCTTTTTAAAATTACCGGTACGTTATCTGCAGCTGTGGCAGGCACTTGATCCCACACAGATGTCAGTAACTTGTCAGAACTTTCCCCTAAAGTGTCCTTGGCTATGGGAGCTTTGAATAAAGCATTTCTGGTCCTACGAGCCAACGAGAGCTTTCCTAATATGGGCCCTCCACCATCACTCTCTTCGGTGTCTACCTCTGCCACTAATTTCAAAAACTCTTCCAATTTCTTGGGATCCACCATGTCCTTGGGGTCTTGAAAAAGTGTTGTCAAATTTCCGGCCAGAGGCACGTTTAAACTTTCCGCTGTATCGGACACTCTGACGTTCTCCTCTGGTTGCTTTGCCAATTTGACATCTTTCAAATTCGAGCCTTCGTTAGCGGCTTTTAGTTTCAGGTCTAAACTTTTCAGGGTTTGTTGTACCAAGTCAAAAGCTTTATTGGCCAACTCACTCAAGGCGGCAGAGAAATGAGGATCTTCTATATCTGGTGGCTGATCAGCTTTCAGCACGAGCTCTCTAAAAGGATCCGCTAGGGCAGCATGGATGTCAGCGGGCCCTCTTAAAGTTGTGGCTGAACTGGACGCTGGATCATTAGCGAAACTGAGCATGTCCATTGCAGTTGTTATGTTGGATTGGCCCGTATTATTAACCGGATGCAAATTATAGGGATCCTTTAATTTTTGTTTAGCCACTTTAACTGGACTTGATATCGAGGCTCTGCCCCACATTAAACGTCTCATTTCTTCCCCGGTCATGCCACGTTTCTTTAAAGCATTTAAAGTTACCCTTCCCACTCTCTTCCAATTACAAACGGCACCTTTACGCTGCTTTGCACGAGTTTTGCTTTTGCTTTTAATGACCATGACACCTCTAACTTCAAAGCCAGAGTCGTCTGAGGGTCCCAAAGGAATAGAGTAGGCCTCCACATAACTTTTAGCATCAGCCTGAGTAACAGCTCGCTCCAATGTTACCACAATCTTGGCCCACTGTTTCATCCATTCCTTTTCAGACTGTTCAATTACATGGGCGTACGTGTTACCCATCATGGCAATTAACATGTTGAGCAAAAGAATGGGGACAAATATCATGAACGTAACAAACACGGTCTTGGCCAGATTCGGATACGTGGTCAGATTTAAATCCTGATACTGAAGTAACAAATTCGTTTCAGTTTTTTTTATCAGAAATCAAGATTAAAAAACTTCTTTTTCTTACATTATAATCACCGAGGGTGGTTTGAAATAAGGCCATCCAGGTGCTGGAAAATGTATTGAACATAGTCGACTGCAACTGGGGATGTCCTTTGTACAGAAAGAAGAAGGCCTGAGAAAATCCACAGAGAACAATCGAGTAGATAATGCCAAACGTGAACATGTCACCAGTTATCATGGAATAAATCATGGTGACAAAAGGACCGGTAAGACGAACAGCTCTGCAATGAATTTCAGTTATTAAAATTGTATGGCCTATACAGAATAGGACCGCAAGCAGCTTTAATTAAAATCAACAAAGTTTTTCGGTCTTTTTCTATGACTTGTTTTTTTAACTTTTTACAAAAAGTAGGCTCTACAAAATCGTAAAAAAATTTTGTTTAAGGAGGGTTTTCTCAAAAAAAGTTAACTTTTATGTAACAAAAACCCTTTCAAAAATAGTGTCTGCTTAAAAGAGATTCATTCTTTAGAACAATTTTTTTAAACATGGCCTTTGTAAAAAGGACTTTGTGAAATGAGAATGTTTTCTAAAAGTTCTTACTTAAAATGAACAATATGTCAAAAAGTACCAGAAAAAAGTACCTTTCAAAAATTTTACTCCATGCAAACGTAAAATTTTGTAGAAAGCAACTTTTGAAAGAGTACCTTTTATCTAAAAATACCTTTCGAAAAGTACGTTTTTAAAAAGTACTTTTTGGAAAAAAATTGGAGAAAATATTTTTGATATTTTAAGCCTTATAAAAATATAACAGCTCCTACCAGCTCTTAGAAAAACCACATTTCTCAAAAAGTACCATTGAAAACCAATAATAAAAATAAGCCTTTGAAGAAAGTACCTGCCGAAAATTTACCTCGCAACTTCTGCGAAACTGATTTTCTATAAAAAGTAACTTTTGCCAAGAGTAATTTCTGAAAAAAATACTTTTTGTTAAGAGTTAAAAGTAATTTTTGTAAAAAAATACCTTTTAAAAAGTATCTTTTATAAAAAAACCACCTTTTATACAAAACTAGCTTTCACAAGAAAATATCTTTGGAATAGTATCTTTCATGAAAGTACTTTATGCAAGAAAAAATAATAAACGACAGTACTTATGATATTCTAAACTTTGTAAAAATAGTACAGTTCCTAAAAATTCTTGCTAAAATTATATTTCTCGAAAAGTACCATTCAAATCAGTAATATAAATTAACCCGTTAAAAAAAGTACCTCCCGAAAATTTAACTCGTAATTTCTGCAAAATACACTTTTTATAAAAATTAACTTAGCAAAGAGTAGCTTTTGAAAAGAATATTTTTGTAAAAAGTTAAAAGTACTTTTTGTAAAAAATATTTCTTGAAAAGCACATTTTATAAAAAACCCTACCTTTTACAAAAAAGTATGTTTTGAAAAGTATCTTTCATGAATGTACTTTATAGAAAAAATAATTTTTAAGGAAAGTACTTTTGATACTCTAAGCTTTGTAAAAAATATAAAAGTTCCTAAAACTTCTTGCTAAAAATATATTTGTGGAAAAGTACCAAATAAATTTAAATTACCCTTTAGGAAGAGTACCACCCAAAAAAAATTTTTGTAACTTTGGCAGAATTCCATTTTGTAGAAATTTTTTTTTATAAAAGTACTTTTTGTTTAAAAGAATATTTCATAAAGAGTATGTTTTGTAAAATATATTTTTTGTAAAAACTAACTTTTGACAAAAGTTCTTAGACAAATATGTTGTAAAAAAAGTACTTTTCGGACATATTACTTTTTAAAGGAAGTACTTTTAATATTCTAAAAATGTAACTTCGAAATATTAGGGTGATTCACACCGGCCTTGTTAATTCGTTAGTCGTTATTCAATAGTTTTTTACGTGTATTTTGTTTTTGTAAAATTAACAAATTATCGAACTGCCGAGTAACAAAGTACCAGTCTGACAAGCTTGGTAATTTTCTTGTTACTCGGTAACAAAAAACTAATAAAAAAAAAAAAAAAAAAAGAATTTCCAATTAAATTTTTTACTATTTTTGTTTTTGCACTTTCTCGAGGCATTTTTGCTTTTTAATAAATTTAAATCATCTGTTTTGTAGCAAAAGTTACCGCACTACTGAGATAGAACAAAAAGTGTGTTCACAGTAAAGTGTTTCAACAAATTACCAACTAACAAATTACCGGATTAACAGACTCGGTGTGAATACCCCTATTATTCAAAACTGACAGATTGAAAAATAAACTCAAAACAGATAATACGATGAAAATGATTGGTCAGTCCTAAGTCCTGATCTGAGACTCTTACAAATTTCTTATTATTTTTTGAGAACTTTTATGAAATTGAGATTCGTATTAATGGTGAAATTTTGTGAGAATATATTCTATAATCAGCGTCTAAGAACCTTCTATAACAAACATCTTTTAAATTGTTCTTACCCAGCGAAAAACATCAAAAGAAACCAACTCCCGGGTACGGCAAATATTAAAATCGCTTCCTCGGTATCGGCGTCACCCATCAAGCGGAAGGGAATACAGGCCAGAATCATAATGTTGGACACCAGAAATATGGCCTTTGCAGGGGCATGAGACTGGGAAAAATACATTTCTAATGCCACTTAAAATTTAGTTGGCAAAAACAACACTCACCAACTGCTTAAGAAATGCCGAAAGACCCTGATTTTTTATTTCATCCCCCTGTTGGAAAATTAAAAAACTTAACACCCCGATAATCGTGCACAGCTCGGCACAGTAGCGGGCAATTGTTTGTACATCATAATCCTCATCCTCATTCGAATTTGCGTTATTCTTTAAATCTCCCCCAACGTTCTCATCGTCAACATCCTCCGCATCATCGTGAGCAGGTCGCAGATACACCGAAGTTGAAAGGCAAAACAAATGAACCAACAAAATTAATAAACGCTTTAAGAACTGATTTTGGGCGAACGTTTTCCATTTTTCTTCCAAAAGACGTTGTATAATGCCACCATCCAGCATATCCAAATGCTCTTCCTTGGTTCCATTCAATATAATAAATAAGGCCGAGTTCCAATCTGCAAAATACCGCCAACAGCTTTAAGCATTTCTCTCTCTCTCTCTCTCTAAAACACTTACTTGTTCTGCCATCTGGCAACAGGGTATCCAAAGCATTGAGTGGATAACCCGAGCAGGTTATGTTACTATAACGCCAAAATTCTCTCGCCGAAAGCTCCAACATCTCGCGAAAAACTTCTGCTCTGCCTAGTTTACAGGCCAGTGTTAAGGGTGTCAGTCCAGAATCATTAGCGATGCCATTTTTGGCAGGAGTTTTCGGATGCCTGAGAGCATAGCCAAACATGTCCTTTCAATGAGAGAATAATGATTTTTTTGTACCCTGGCCACTTTCGAAATCTCAAGTTTTCTTACCAGTTTATCGCATACCACCACCATGTGCAATATCATATTGCCAAACGAGTCCTGGGCATCTGGATCCGCGCCTTGATCTATAAGTAAGTTGTAAACACTCTCGTTGGTGCAACAGGCTGCCCACGATAAGGGATACTCTCCCAAGTACGCCAAACCCTCATAGTCTGTATTCTTGGCAGGATTCGCTCTCTGCTGATCGCGTGGCAAGAAAAAACTTCCTATAGCTCTTTGATTTATATCCGCTCCTGCTTCAATCAAATCAGCTACCAGTTCATTATTGCTGTAGGCAATGGCCAAATGCAAGGCACTGGCACCCAAGTACTCCTCACCCTCCATGACGTCCAAAGCCAAGCGCGGGAATACCCTTAGCAAAACGCGGGCCAATTTGGTGTGCACCTTCGAGTCACATATAATCAAGACATGCAACAGACTTTCCCCTAAAGCGCCACGATACTGCATTTGCCAGCAGGCATTGTGATCCTTCCATTTGCCCAGCGGATCATGTATGGACAGAGAGGCTTCTATGGGTATGGTTACCTCAGTATGATCGCGGTATTTCCAACGTAAAAACTCGGCACGATTAATAACTTGGCCTTTGCCATCGTTATACATAAACACAGCGAATTGCTCACGTATCAGTTGCTCTACGGCCACTAGGCCGCCACTGTTGATGGCATCAATTAGATCTCCACCTTTTTTTCAAGGATTTAAATAGTTTAAATTACTTAATTGAAATAATTTACTTAATTTGGCAGCAAAACATTTGCGGGCTGTTTGTTAAGTACCTCTTTTGTAGTCTGCCAATTTGTACAGCAGACATTTATTTGCTGTAGCCGAGGATTGCGATATGACGGCGTCCAATATGGCGCCTGGTTTCATTTCCTGCGGCTTTTTCCTTAGACATTTTTTTAAGAAAAATTTCATTTCACCGTTTGATTCAATATTCGTCTCTGACTGCGTTTTAGCTGATAATCGTGTGATTTTATTTAATCGATAATTCAGCAGAATTTTTTTGGTTGCCGGGGTTATACTATTATTAGTGCGATGGCGATTTGCTTGGTTACGTACTGTTTTATTTATAAATTTATTTACTTTTCATAACAGAGTGGCGAGAATTTGGGCGAAATTTTGTTTCATAATATAAAATATTACCCCTGTTTTATGTATAATTAATATTGTGCATTATGGTTGCATTAACCGTTGTATGATCAAACGGTTTCAAAAAAAGTCACAAGAAACTGAGTCACATAATAAATATTGTCCATGTAAAAGCAGTTAATTAAATGCCTAAAAAGCGAAATGAGCATAATTAATAAAGCGAATATATCTAATAAATTTGTCAATATATTTTTTATAAGTTTCAGTTTTACACAAGTCGTCACTTTATTTAATTTTATTGTATTAAATAATTAATTAAAAAATTTCAAGACACTTCCAGCTTTTCTTTCGTGTAAAATAAATGACTCGAAAGAATATAAAAACATGATCAAATAAATTAATATTTAATTTAATCTTGCAAAATGGATATATGTAGACATGCACATAAACAAAATGGCGATTTATACAAATTTTTTTTTTTAAGTTTCCTTAAATATTCCAACTTCCATATATCAAATGCAACGTTTTTTTTATGTTCTGAAATAATATTGTATTTATTTATTAAAATCTCAAGAGTGTATATGCCATATATAACACAGTATATGTATGTGTAATAAAAACAGTGGTAGCCAAAAGTAATTAAACCGACCAGCCAAAAATGTTAAATATTTTTTCATATTCACATTAATTTGTGTGAAATAATTCGTACAAAATAAATAATTAAATCTTCGTTTCAATCGTGCTAACTTTTGCATAAAAATTAAACATTAAGGGATTTTTCACTAGTTCCTATTCACAGGGGCCAAAGCAGGTCATCAGAGAGGCTTTACAAAAACTTTCATAGAATATCTATGAAACTTTCATTTAAAAATATATCAAATCATAAGTTAATGAATCGACAGAAAATTTAATTAAAGAATTAAAAATGTCCTCCTGTAAAACATCTCGAACATGTTTTGGTACTTTTTGAAAACTCGGAGCTACAAGGGAGAAAAGCGTAGTTCTATTTGGTACTACTTTGTTATTAATAAAGTACATGTAAAAAGTTTCTTAGCGTTTTCTTTTCGTATAAAAATCTCGAACATGTTTTGGTACTTTTTGAAAACCCTGAGCTTCAGGTGATAAAATCGTACCTCTGTTTGAGACCTTTTTTGTTAATAATAAAGTACATGTAAAAAGATTCTTAGCGCGTTTTATTTTGCTATAAAATATCTCGAACATGTTTCGGTACTTTTTGAAAACTTGGAGCAACAAAGGAGAGAATCGTACCCCTGTTTGGTACTATTTTGTTAATAATAAAACTACATGTAGCAAGTTTTCCTATTTGGTACCTTTTTTGTTAATAATGAATTACATATAGAAAGTTGCTTAGCGCATTTTATTTTCCTATAAAAAATCTCGAACATGTTTTGGTACTATTTGAAAACTCGGAGCTACAAGGGATAAAACCGTACCTCTTTTTGGTACTGTTTTGTTAATAATAAAGTACATGGAGAAAGTTTCTTAGCGCGTTTTATTTTGCTATAAAATATCTTGACCATGCTTTGGTACTTTTTGAAAATTCAGAGGTATAAGGAATAAAATCGTACCCCTATTTGGTACCTTTTTTGTTAATAATGAATTACATATAGAAAGTTGCTTAGGGCATTTTATTTTCCTATAAAAAATCTCGAACATGTTTTGGTACTATATGAAAACTCGGAGCTACAAGGGATAAAATCGTACCTCTTTTTGGTACTGTTTTGTTAATAATAAAGTACATGGAGAAAGTTTCTTAGCGCGTTTTATTTTCCTATAAAATATCGAACATGTTTTGGTATCTTTGACAGTTCTAAATGACGTGATTTCAACAAGTGAATTTTATTTCTTCCATTTTGTTTATATTTTGAGACATACTTCTGTCTATTTAAAAAAAATTATAATAATAATTTTAAGCCGATATATTTACAGCACGCAGCGATGAGAATATAGAAGTGGAATTATTGAAGTTCCGCTAACTTTTACTTGACACTGTTTCCTATGATATTTACAGATGTACAAGTTTTCCACACCTATACCCATTCAAAGAAGTGTATCGTAAATTCACACACACACACACACACACACATACAGTCATACCAACCAACAGACACTTCAGTTACATTTTTCCCAACATTTGATCTCTTTTAGGAGCATTTTATTTTTGGCAATTTCTTTTTTCTATGTGGCCATTTCGACCCTACAGAAAGTATGAGTGTGTGCGTGCACGTTTGTATGTTCCTACACATACATAAATAGCAACACATACACATAAATTCTTTTTTCTTCGTCTTCATTATATTCCAAAAATACAAAAAAAAGGAAAATTCTACTAGAAGAAAATGGAAAAGAAAAACGAAATTTGTTTCCTCTTATATCGTCATGATGATGATGTTTTTGTCACTTACTCTCTCTATTTTTTTTTCGTCTGTCTGTCTGCCTTCTATGTACATATATATTTAAGCAGTTGTATGTATTTACATGTGTATCATTTGTCAGCGTACAACAGTTATATTCTTCAGTGTTCAGTGTTCTTTCCGTACTCAGTCAGTCTGTCTGTCGGTTTGTAGGTTTTTATACTTTTTTTCAATTCTGATTGGACGCGTTTGTATGGTCGTTTTTGCTTCGTTGGTAGAGTGCTCAAGTATAAGTGTATATGTATGTGTTTCTGTATGAGTGTGTGTGCGTGTCATAATATATGTTTCTGGTTCATATACACTTTCAGATACACATCATACATGAAGTACATACAACAACGAACTGTATTGCTTTTGGCCATTGGAAAACTCCACCCATATACTGAAGGCACGCATGCATCCTCCGTTAAGAGAAACGACCGACGAATTTACACATTCGAACAAAACCTCAAACTCAGAACACATGACTGCTGTAGGAGTATGTGACTGTGGCATCACGACTACATATTATTGCTGTTGTTGCGTTGTATGCTAGTAAATCGATATTTATTTGTTGCTATTGTTGCTGCTGCTACTGCTGCTGCTACAATCTCTTCTTTTTTTCCACTTGCCATTTCATTGAGGTTATGGTTATGGCTAAAGTACAAGAGCATTTGGTCATAAAGCATAAAATGGTAGAAGATGAAACAAAATGCATACACGAAAAATAAATGAATGAGTTTCATTAAAAAAAAAGAAACTTCTCCGTCGGCCACTGTCACTGCTGAAAACTTTAATTTAATTAGTATAATTTTTCTTGTGAAAAAAAAAATATTGTGTCAAAACTTTCCTTTACTTGCAGTATTAGTTCATCAATAATAAATTATAAAGATCTGTGAAAACTCACTATCTATCTAAAAAAAATCTAAATAAAAAAAAATATCACTATATAGTTATAATATTTCTATAGTCAAAAGGTCTAAACCAGAGCCTGTTTTTTTATTAATTGCAATTAATTTGTATCGATACATATATATAGAATAGGCCAATTTTTGCTTTTCAATTTTAGTTTTCAATCCAGAAAGACATGACCTGCATATATTCCAAAGTAACAGGGATAGTCAACATTAGATTTTTATATTCAGATTACACAGCAAAGCAGAGCAGCTGTTTTCGAAAGCCACTACACTTTTAGTATCCATTTATATTTTTATTTACTACAACTTATTAGGTGTCTTAATTTAATGGTATAATAGTTTGTAATTGTAAAAATTTCGTTATGAAAAAGCATACGGGAATCTTATCAAACCGATAATAACACGCTTTTTTAAGTCCTTGTGTTTGCCTTTTGATTACTTTTCTTCATGTCCTATTTTTCTGAACTTTTTGTTCTATATTTCTCTCTGATTTAATATTTGAGGGTACTGTTGGCTGAAGTAATCAGACACAAGACTACGATACTTCAGTTCCCGAGTTCGGTTCCGCACTCAGTCATGAATATGGTGTAGAGTCTTTCTGATCTGCTTTGTGGTGGGATTGTGTTAATTGTTGTCGGCTTGTCCCCACGACAAAGGAATAGCGCTGGTCCGCTTTACGTTACCAACAGCGATCGACAACGTCATGTACTAAAAGAGCAGAGTACAGCATCCTCTTTCACCGGCGAAGTCAAAGTAAAAAATAGCTACAACGAACTTCTCTATCCCTCTAATCTGTCTGCTTAGCCCCTGTTTTTCGCAGTTCCAGCGCAATGCACTGGATATGTTGAAATCGTCCCCTAAGTGATGATCCTACTCAGAAACAAAAATACTTTTTGGATTTTCTTTCTTTCTAATCATGTTTACATGAGCTCTGCATAGTCTACTTGCAGCATGAAAGAGGGTTATAACACAAGTTCATGGCATCCGTTTATCCACGGGTAGAGATCTTTCATTTTAACATTTTAAACAAAGAACTATGATCAAACAATTATAATTTAAATGGAGTTAAATCAGGAGCAAATGAAGGAGTTCAGCCAGTCTACATTTCACTACGAGTGATTAATTTTTGTTTACTTATTTTATTCCGTATGCAGCTTCCAACTCTAATGCAACACAACTCGTACGACCGACATTAGACCAACATTTTCGCATTATTGTTCAATCCTTCGCAATTGATTCATTAGAAGCTGAAAATATTTTGTGAGTAACTCTTTGATATTTTCGTCGGAGATCAAAGCCTTTTGGCGGTGCACCCGTATTTCATAGGAAAAAATAATGTTCGCAAGGAAAGAACTCCATGAGATGATTGTATTTAAATCTATTCATACGTTGCATCCACCAACGTTTTTATATGTTCTCGATCTGAGTATGAGTTCCACTCGATGAGTAGAAGTCTGAATACTCCTACCGAGAGAAAATGGTACAGCAGCTTCAAGAGGTTTATTTTTCTTAAATAAAGCAAAATAACGACGATATAGATAGAAACAAATACAACTGATAGCGTTGAGATTAGCGTGTCCAGTCGCATTTGACAAGTCAAACGAAGTTTGAAGACTTCTGCGGAATCCTTGTGGGACAGACTCAAACCAAGAACACTTAATAAATATTTATAGCTTTTTGCGGTTATTGGTAAAAAGGCTAAATTTTTTTTAAAACAATTGAGAGCAATTTTGGAAATAGAATATCTCAGGCCAGGGCAGACTAATGCTTGAGAACGTCCCATCAGTGAACGTTGCATCAGTGAATATGCTGCCGTAATAAAAGACAAGCAGTTTTGTAAAATTTTCAATATAACAATTTGCTGATGTAGATACAGACTCCACTCAAATGAAGTACTTGAGAATGGTTTTCAATGGACGTATCCTGCAAAAATATACGTCATATGAAATAAAAAATTTATTGCATCCTAAATTTGCCGTATCATTAAATGCCAGAAATATAATATTTTAACTCAACCCGGTATGGGAATTTTAGTTTGATGAACTATTTAAGTTCTTATTAATATAAAATAAAGCAACGCTAGTCTATCAGGACAATAGTCATGGACTGAATCCCTACAAGAGGGCCTGCTGCTTCCCCTAAACCAGCCAAATTACTCAGTGGCTTGCATTTCTTGAAGAAAAAGTAGGAGAGAAAGGGGCTCAAAGTAGCAGATGTATTATATGACATCAGGTATTTGACATAAAGCAAAATAGCTTCCTGAGAGATCAGCCTTCTCTATATAATCAAGAAAACATTTCACATTTGCGAGTAATATTTCATATGTTATGAAAGTGTCATTTTATTTCAATTATAAAAACAATGACATGACTCCCTCTCTATTTGTGTGTACTGATAACGTTTAACATCAACTCCTGTTGATAAAACTCACCGAAAATCTTTTAAAATAATAATTTTCCTAATTTTACAATTTCTTTTCAACACGTTTTATCTGTTGTTGCATGCTGCAATAATCCTTCCCTAAACTCGACTACAACAACAAACACAAAATACCCAAAAACTAAACAGAATAACGTAATTTCGCTCGAGCAAACGGACAATGAATTACTTGAAACTAAAATGAATACAAATGAAATAAACAAAATAGAAAAGAATAAAAAAAAGAGTACAAAAACTGACGCCGAAACGAAACGTCGCATGAATTAAAACCACAAACCGTTTATTTCTTTGTATATAAAATAGAAGATGGTAAATTTAATCTGAATTTCTGTGCAAGTGCAGAGGTAATCGCACGTCTGATAGAAGTCAGAGATGGATAAACTATGTTTTTTCAATGTCGCATAAATGCGGTGATAATGACAATGAGAATAGGGGGATCATAAGTCAAGCGATTCGATCATTCGCCATAACGATTTTCTTTATTTTCCCTACATTTTCATCGGTTGCTAATATACTGGGGCGTCCAAGTTGGACGTCATCTTATGCCAGCCTTCAATATTTCAAGTACTTTTGAGCACTTAATTCCCTTTCTGACACACAATTTTATGCAAATTTATTTAATTATTTTATATATCAGAAAATCTCAGAAAACGCTTCTACAGTTACGATTCTTACAAACAAATTAATAAAAATATGTTGGCCTGAAAGGCCAATTTTAACTGAGAAACTATCGTAACCTGATTTTTGTGCAATTCTATGATTTTGAGCTGTTCAAGCAAAACCACTATTATTTTAATTTTCAAACCAACCGATTCCCACGTGATAAAGGATGACTCATCTAGTTTTGGTTTGCTATAAAAGAATCGAGTTTAGAAATTTCGGATCAGATATTTTGGATCAGAAATTTCGGAGCCTTTAAAACAAGGACCACTCTTTTTGGATCATGAATGGGTTAACCGATTTTGACCGGCTTTGCGGTGATAGAAGTAAATTTATATATTAACTTATTAAGAGATCATTTCTTCTTGCAATCTATCGGTTAGGCAACTGAAAAGTTGTTGGAAAATAATCATTTTGAAGAATCTTTAAATATACATTGAAATCTAGTGGAAAAACTGATTTCAGCAACGCTCTTCTTTCGATACCTATTGAAGAATCCAGAACTGCAGTGTTCTAAAGCAGATATATAATTTCAGATTTTTTCAAAACAATAAATTTATTCAAGTTTTTTCGTTCACGATATCTGACGAATGAATCAACCGATTTTGACCCGGGTTTTGCTGATCGATGTCGTTTTTAAATGTTAAAAGCTGATCGGTGAAGCAGTTGATAAATTTTAAAAAACCGTTTTTAAAATTAACCGGTTCGAACCTGTACAACTTTACAGCCATGCTAAGAACGCCTATAATTTTTTTATAAGTTGGTTCGGCCATTCAGATGAGTTTCAATGACGTTTTCAAAATGGGAGAAAACCAATAACTTCCCGATTGTTGAAAATTTTAAATTTTTCTAGAGGTAAGTTAAAAAACGCTAATCGATTGTGGGTAGTCAGACAAATTTGGAAATTCATTATTACATTTTGAACAGGCATCGTAAGTCCGCAAGTCATAAATCCCTAAATATTAGATTGGCATGACTAGAAGTGACCTGCGAGTACGTCAAGGCGGGCCACCAAATTGATTCCCTTGTGAGCAACAAAATTCTCTTTGTGACCCGTTCGAGAATGGAGACCGGCGTTCATGGACCTGCTCTCATCACGTTGTGAGGTAGACAGAAGATCCGATAGTGGGGCCATTTCCGGATAACTTAAGGACTTAAGAACTATAAAACTAAATTTCCATATTTCTTACGTATTAAAATTTGTAAGTCCAACTCGCATAACCAATCAGCTACACCCGTGAAGAATTAATGCTAACAGAATTATTTTTTTTAAAGGAACAATTATTTTAAATTCTTATTGTAATTATTATATAATTGAGAAACAATTATGTTAATTTTATCCATCTCCAACTAACGATTATGTATGAAATTATCCAGCCCTGCTTGTCTTTAGTATTTGCGTTGTACACTTTTCTGTTTGGACGCAGCTCGTTAAGGTGAGTAACCCAAAACATAACCTCACGTTTAGTACGGGAATCTGTCACTGAATTTATGCACTGCGGCAAACCATGACAATTAGAAATGGTTGCGTAACTTTTACGTTTTTCCTTCTGTCCAAACTGTCGGTTGTTTCTTCTTTTTGTTTTTTTTTAAATTAATTTTTAAACTTTTGTTGGTAAAACTGTTTTGAAAACTATCATGCGATTAAAGTTAAACTGATTAAATTTTAATTTAAATATCTGTTTGCGTAGTAAGTTTTCAACAGAAGAGAGCATTTGGGCAATTTTAACAACAAGAAATTATTGATTTTTGTTTTACTGAGTTTAGGCCAAATTTCTTTTTTTATTTTTTTGTTTTTTTTCAAGTTGTTGTTGTAAGTAAATATATATAAATTATATATAAATTTATATAAAAACTCTGCCGACCATAATAAACACACACTCTCGTTAGCAAAAAAAAAAACGAAGAACAAAAAAAATACAAATAAAATATAAAATAAAACTTCAAAGTATTCAGTTTTTCATTGTATCCCATAAAGTTTTTCCTTTTTATTTAAAACAAAAGTTTATTTTCAAAGTCATTCTTAAAGAAGTTTACTTTTTCTGTTTCAACGAACTTCTCAGGCAACTTAAGCGCCAAAAGTCTGTCTGTTTGTCTGGCTTTTACCGCCGCCATCACATAAGCAACAGATGAGTCTTAAAATGGCGGATGTTCTATCAGCCAGTGAATAAAAATTATATCACAAAATGTGGTGGCAGGAATATTCTTTAATTACTTTTTATTTTAATACAAAAATAATGCCGACTAGTTTTATTTTTTTCAATTCTTAAGATGCAGGAAAAAGGATTTGAATGGAAATCGTTTATAAACTCTTTGCCATGCATTTAAGGAATCTTTTTTTTCCATCTTTGACTCACACATACATACAGAATTATTCATATCGTACACAACCACATCAACAGCATTTTAGCAAATACGAGAAATATTTTCTCTAATTTTAAATCGCTTGGCCAATAGAAACTGAAAAATTGTTAATTGCGGGTATTTTGTATAGAACTATTTATAGATAAATTGAACTCAATTTCATTTTCAATTCTAATTGTATTTATAATATAATTAAATAAAACAATATATATATACATTTTATATTGTGCCAGTATTATTTCCCAAATAGTGTCAAGAGGACAGATGAAGGCAGATCAAAAGATATATATGTTTTTTGCAGTAATCGATTCTAGAGGCTGCTATATTCTGCTCTTTTGGTAATTGAATATGATTACTATTGACTTGAAACAATTCTCGTATTGTTTTTCATAACAAAGTTGGCAGAAATAGAAAATGTTAGCACATTTAACTACGCCACCTATGAAGTGGTAATAAATACAGATAGACATGAGAAGTGCTAATGAAAGTGTTTCGGCATTTGAAAACAGCTATTCTGCTCTGCGGTGTAAGTTGAATATATGAAACTGATGTTGAGTTTTCCATGTGCTTTGAAATATTTATCACGTCTTCCTCAATCAAATTTATTTTTGGTCTATTAAGATTGTTTTTAAGTTTGTGCTTTATTTAACAAAAATATAGTTGTTTTATAGTGGCACAAGTAGGCTGCCAGCAAAAATATTAAGCGAGTCTGTTTTTAACATAAAATTTTAAATTGAAACAAAACTTAAACTAATTCCACAGCAGCTGGCATAAATTTGTCTGTAGTCGACTGCTGATTCGTTGTCGCTTTTCCTGGAATATGATTTACGTCCGACGGATCCCTCTTTGAAGACAAGAGTCGTTTATATTCCGTGGGTTTTTGTCTAACACAAACTGACACAGGAGTTGCACCGACTATATGGAGCAGGGACGTGATCAAAACTAATTGAGGACGTGTTTATAACATTTTTATATTTTTATTTTAAAGGAGCGCATAAACAAGTTGGACCCAAGTGTATTATTAGGAAAAATTTTTGTAAAAGTCATGTTGTTGGAGGTTCTTGCCTTCAAAGGACTTTTGCTATATAGAACTTTGGACTATTTCATAAAAGTTCCAAAAAAACAAAAATGGTTTCTATGTTATGACAGTCTGGCAGCAAAGGGGCGATATGTAAAATATAATAAATTATTTTAAAGCCATTAATTTTAAAGCAAAACGACAGGGAGTCAGCATAGAAGTGCACCGGCCCTGGTGGGATGTTCAAACACTGCAATATTTTATTGTGTTTTCCAGAACTGCGGCAAAACTGGAAGCATTTGCAGCTCGTCTACTGATGACATTAAACTTGATTTCGTCTTTTAAGGTTTAAGAAAATGTATATATTTTATTATAATTGATTCTGTTTATATTTATATAGCGCAAATCAAACAGTTTCACTGATAGTAACAATGGGACAAAGCCAATTCAAAAAGCACATGCCAACACACACACACACACACACAAACACTTTCTCAAACAAATCCCACAAACAATGACACAAAGGCAAATATTAATCTTTCTTTATACTTCACTTGCGAGTTTGTTTATCAACAGATTTCAATAATGACAAGTGAAACCAGCTTGCGGCTTTTGTTTACCAAAAGATTTCGATATTTGACAAATTGATTCAATAAATAAAGAATGAAACGTGTGATAGGAAAAAAATCAGAAATAATAAAATCAACGACAATAACAACAACAACAATGACAACAGATGTTTAGTGAAACAATAATTGGAATGGGAAAGAAATCATCGTTGACGTTGTGTAATGACACCTCAGGGTTGACAAACAAATCGTTTCCTCGTTCTTATTATTCCTGTGCAATAAAAAAGGGCTTGAAGTTGTGCTAAAATTAATATTAAATAAGATGAGCAAAAACAATTTTTTTTTAATTTATATTTATATTTATATTATAACATTTTGCAATATATAAAAGGTTTCAAATTTAAAAAAATATTATTCAAAAATTAAAAATCAATCTCTAATTAAAATTTTGCATAATTTGATTCAATGGAGACTTTGTTAAACAATCAAAAAATACATGTTGTCCTCTTTTTATTTATCTCTTGTTTCAGGCCAAGCAAAGAAGATAATCATGACTTTTGTGGCAATTGCGTTTTGTTGTTTTCCCCCAATTTTTATTTACAATTTATTTTTACAATAACAAGTAAATTTGATCAAATAAAACAGTCGGTAACTGATAAGCTAACAAAAGGTTCATCCTTAAGCTTTAAACACAATAACGACAGCAGGCTACACGGCCACCGACTACAAAAGCCGTTGGCTACAATCGTCGCCACGTAGTCAGCTACTTGATTATTTTTAAAACGACACCACCAAATCAATAACCATGAATGAGTTGTTGTTTGTAGTAGAATTCTCTTCATACGCCAGTGTAGCCGCTTTCATATATTTAATACTCTTAAATAGTGTTATTCCAATAAAATATATTTAAGGCCCACAATATATGACAAGAAGCTATTTCATTAGCTTGGAAATTAGTTTGTTATTTCTTTTCGTATAATAAAATAACATATTTTCAAGTTTACGATAGTTGAATTTATTTATATGACACTGGCAACACTGCATCTACTCATTGTTGTTCACTAAAATAGAAATTAGTTTGACTAGCATCACAAAAACAGAATGGACAACAACCTGTAGCCGTGTTGTCTGTAGTAGTAAAAATAACCATTGGTATATACGCACATGTATTCTATTTTTGACAAGTTGTAGTCTGTAGCCTGCTGTCGTTATTGTGTTTAATGCCTCATGGTTACTTTGAATGCTAAATTTAGCGCTTGAAGCTGCCAGATTTTCTGTTGAAAATATAACATTTTAAATTCAAAAAGATGCGATACATATTCCAAAATACCAGGGAAAGTTTAAATAAACTCAATTATCCAACCTGCACAGTAGAACAAAATAGCTGTTGTCGAGCAAAGTTCAGAAAACGAATTTTAAGAACATAATCAAATGGCAACACAACGGTTTAATGAGTGTTCGCATCACTCTAGTGTTGCTACTATTCTCCTATTAAATCTCACTATAAAACTTTTATATACAAAAATATATCATATTCAATAAATGGTGACCAAGATTCACTTGAGTTTTGATAATTTAAAGTGTAGCGGCTTTCGAAAACAGCTGTTTTGTGTGCTGATTTTTCTATATCTCTAAATATTTAACATGTCTTTCTGAAGCTTAATAACATGTAATTTTTTCATGTCTTCTTTTCAGTGTGTAGAAGTTTTCAATATATAAATCGATTTAAAACAATTGATAGCTTTTGGCCTTCAAGACTAACAGCCAACTGTTCCAGCTTTTTCTTCATCAAACTGTCATGTTTTAAGCTCTGCTTAGTAGCTAAAAGGAAATGTTTATCTCCACCTGACAGGACATAAGCGAATAAATGCATTTTCATTCCCGACATAAGAAAAGAAACACGTTTGTTTAAGACCTCCACAATACTCATGCACATCAAGTGATATAATAAAGTACTAAGAAAAGATTTATAGCATTTTGATGAGGTGTTTAAGATAATTTTCTTTTTGTAGAAACAAAAAACAGATAGAATCGAAAAATCTAACACTGACTTTGTTTATATGAACTGTTTAGTATGCATATACGATTTAGCCGTAGCTTAGCCCCTCACTGTACGATGAGGATGAAGATGATGATGATTAAAATGCTAAGAGTCTTAAAATGTCCTCGAAACAGAGTTCGCAAGCAAAAAGGCACTTGTTTATTGCCTAAATTGGTAGCTTTACAATAACAAAAAGTAGATAACGATAACAAAGAAATTGCTTAATTTCACAAAAAGACCCAAGTTGAAAGTTAAAATTTTGTGACAGGGGTGTTAGTTGGTGGTGGTCACAGCACACCCGGCAACACAGATCAACAAACATGCATAAGTAAGAGCCAACATGGAAATAGAGGAATTTTATAAGCCAGACAGAAGCTGTAAATGCACGACAAAGCAGCCAGCAGCTGATAAGACTAACAACTCATAAGAGAAAATAAGGACCTCATACCCTTGAGTATGTGCACTACTATATAGTCGTCGTGTGTGTGTGTGTGTGTGTGCATGCATCTGCTTGTGTGTGTGTTTGTAAGCAAGGATCTGTGTGTTTATGAGAACATCGCAGGCAAGAACTGTCTTGTGACTTTGACTTTAATTACTGGATTTATAGGTCCTTTGAGATAATCTGCTTTGTCGTGTGTACTTTTCTCTTCTTCTTCTTCTTTTTCTTTTTGCTCGGAGTCAGTCGTATGTTGTTCTGTTCCATCTAATAAAATAAAGATATTCTCATAGAGGCATGAATACAGCACAGCAGCTCTTTGTTTATATATGAATTTTTATAATAAAGTCGAGAGAAAAAAAGTATGTATAAAATAAATATATAAAAATAAAAACAAAAACAAAAACAAAGAATTGATGATAATAAACAGTATGTAAAAAGTTGTAAAGATTGGATGTTACACTGGGTAATTAACATCATGACAGCCAACACCGACTGACAAAAGGCAGTAACGTGCAAAAACTATTTACACGTTCTCCAATATCCGAATATACGAGGATGGTAGCTAAATGAAGTGAAATGCATCAAATGTTTTTGCTTATATAGAAAACATTTTGCACTTGAATGAAAATTCGAGAAACATATCTTTTACTTCTGTATGTCCATCGCTGGGCGATAACTAAATCCCTGTGCAATTAGTAATCATCGTATTCACCATAACATACCTCGTAAATTTAAACTACTTTAATCTAAATATTAATAATAATTCACAAAAATTTTGGAAAATCATTTAGCCGAAACTTTAACAAAACCGCAGAAGAAGCCATCCAACTCGTTAAGCATCCGAACAAACCTTGATATCTATGCCATATATAAAAATTAAATTTCTTGAACCAGCCCTCGTATTTTCCATTTATTCCTAAGACTCATATATACACGAATAAAAGCAAAACGTTACTCAAACCGTTCGTTAGAACGTGGCAGTAACGCGTACAGACAGACAATGAAACAGACAGCCGAAATAAGGTTGAACTTATCAAATGTCGTTGACAGTTTTGCGAAAAGCGACAACGTGTGAATGAAACAGGCAGCGACAAACACGTTCTGAATCTTAAAATATTTACAACTGCAGATACATTCATTAAATGAACAGCAAAGTCAAAAGTAATGAGTGCAATATTTGTTTGAATGTGCATTCCTTCAAACCGCGTTTACACCGGATACGAGCTCTGGTCTCGTTTCAATAGTTGGCTGTAGGAATACGGCAGTAGAAATCACTCGCAATACTCGTATTGTGTTGTACATGAATATGAAATAATTTATATTTTTAGCTGAATTCAGAGGAAAAATCCGACAGTGTAAAAGCAGGCAGTTTTAGTAATTTCGCGTTGCTCATCATCTTTAATATTTTATCGAACAAGTGCGAGTGCAAGATGTTCTGCCAACGAATTAAAGTGTGATAACTTGGGAAAACGTTGTATTACCAACAAAAATTCAAAAAGGATTTTGGAATTCTATATATTTTATTTACAATTCATAGCCCAGCAAACATTTCTGTGCAAATCGATAGGCGTTATTTGTTGTTGTTCATATATATGGTGTTTCTTATAGAGTGATACAACTTTGAGTTGGCATCACTGCTTTATTTGACCACCCACTTAACACCTGATAGTTGTCTTTTGTTTAGTTTGCTTTGACATTTTATTACGGATCGACTTACACCAGAGCAACGCGTGCAAATTGTGGAAATTTTTAATAAGAATAATGGTTCTGTTCGTCAAACTTATCGTGCACTTCGTCCATTCAAAATTTTAGTTTCCGATGAACTCTATTTTTGGTTGATTGGGTACGTAAATAAACAGAATTGTCGCATTTGGAATGAGGAGAATCCACAAGCTTTTGTCGAAACACAATGACATCCACAGAAAATAACTGTTTGGTGCGCTTTATGGACTGGCGGAGTTATTGGCCCATATGTGTTCAAAAACGATGAAGGTGAGAATGTTACTGTTTGTGAAAATTGGTGTTCCAGATCGCGTCTTCTACGCGCCAGCCGTGGCGGCCATTTGGCCGAAGTCATATTTAAACATTAATGCCATAAAATTTTCTATCCGCTAAAGACCGTTTCATTGATATCAAAGATATATTTCTATGTTTTATTATGATTTAAACTTGTATCACTCTATACGCTACGTCAATCGTCAGGGTGAATGTGTCTTGCTGTTGTTCGTTTGATCTTTGTGACGTAGTGTGTTCCGCGAGTCTCCCTTGGAAGCGATTGTTTATGTTGATTTTGCAAATGGAAATAGTTTCGATCTCCAGGTCTAACCGGAGTCTTTATTATAGAATCATGAGTGTCAAGAGTTCCAGAGACTTCGGTACTAGCCCGGCAGCTCTTCTGGAAACTTTGTGGTTATTGTAGCTGAAACTAAAATCTCGGAAGCATTATGAAGCATTGGCTTCGAATTGATACTCATGTGTAACCGTCTATTGGCGTATCAGAAAAAATGCATAAAATGCGTATCAGAAAAATCAGTTCCCATGTTTACTTGAACAGGCCGAATGAAGTAAAACAACACGCTGTAGTAAATCAGATAAATTTGGCTCCATGAGTTTGTACATCATTGAACTGAAAAGCTGTGGCTTTCTTTCAGCCTATGGCGCCTTGCAAATGGCATCTGATTCATTTCATGGTTGGTTTAGTTGGTTTAATGCTCGAATTTTTTTTGACAAACCGGTTTTAGTCAAGTAAACAAAAGTTTAAGGAAAAAATAGATAAACGTTGGTTAAATCCAAGTATGGAAGAAAATTTTCAGGACATGCTGCATAATTATTTAGCAATTAAATTGAATTATAATTCGTAAAAAAAACTCTTCGTTGGACAGGGTAAATAATTCAAGAATTAATGGAGGCATCAGCATCAATTTTAAATGTCAACTTGCATAGCAGAGAGGGGTAGCACAGTTTTCAAAAGCCGCTACACTTTTTCTTTATTATTTGTTTGCTTTATTGGTGGCAAATAAATATAAAAACGACAACAACTATTCTCATGTAAAAATATTATAATCCCATTCACAATATCGTCCAAATGGTGTGGCGTCATGGGATTTGAAATTTGAGATGTTATTTCAAATTATTTTCAACACATTCAGCAGGTGTAGAGTAAAAATATTTTGCAATAAAATTTTTTACAACTTATTTATTCTCCCTCTCTCTTAACTGGTCCATTTAAATTAATTATACCGTAATTGATGGCATGAATTATATTCCAGCAATAAAATCAAATTTTAATAAATAATTTTAATTATATAAGCAAAAATTTTGCAAATATTTATAAATAACTGGAGTGTGTGCTTTGTGTCATTCACATTCCCATGCAAAATATTCCAAAAATAAAAAACACTTCGTCTTCCTGACACTTGATTTCGAGCCAGCAAGTGTTTGATTTAAAAATTAGAGGGTTGTAATCAACACTTTCAACGACGTCAAATATCATTTGCAATTGTCGTTGGGAACGGAGGGTAGAATTTTATATGCAAAAGAGAAGAAAATCAACAAGAAATGTGTGAAATTTACAGCATCATGAATGTATGAATAAATGAAAGTAATAGCGTGGCGACCGTGTCATTTCGAAAAAAAAAAAAAGAATTGCAAAATAAATTCATAAAAAAGCTAAAAAATCAAACTTCCCACATGAACAAGCCATGCCGTTGCACTGAAATGTGTTGATGTTCATTTATTTATTCTTTTTTTTTCATGACATCTCCACCACCTCAAAAGATGGACAGACAAGCCGGCAGCAGGCAGACAGACAGACAGGCTGGTTGACTTATTTAATCTGCATAATTTCCCTGCGTTGCGTTGCCGCACTTACAGAGTCATTCCAAAGTGTGAACAAGTGCTGTGTTTTCGTGAATGTATTGGGTTGATTGTGTTTATTTATATGAGTGTATTTGTGCTTGTGTATGTGTTTCCATTTGTTACACGGGCCTTTAACAAAAAGTGTCAAGTGTCTGTTAAGAGGCACTTATGTTTGGCGTTTAAATTCCGATTCTATTTGAGTTGTCATCCATTCTGGCCAAGAGTGTTGATTTAACAACGTCTTTTTTTTAATATTATAATTTTTTTTTTGTTCCCGTACAGTTGCTTATATTTTTTACCCATTAAACGGTTGAAGTTTGCTGTTACCCCATTTCATGGAGTGTCATTTTTACGGTCCTATCTAAATAAGGAAAACGACACAATATATTTATATACTTGCACGGAAGGCCGTAGCCTACATAAATCAATCAATACGACTATTAGCGAAATGTTTTATTACTGCTTAAAAATACTATTTAATATTCTTGTTTGTAAAATAATAAAGAACTGGGTATGGTAATAATATATAGAGCAATTGGTTGTCGGAGATGGGAAATCGTACAAGCTTTTCAACTCATTAGCCACACTCGGTCGGCTTCATTTGACATGGTCTCGTCAAGTGAATGGCCAATTGCTGTTCTGTCAAAATTTATCATCGTTTATGCAATTTTTATATTTCATAACTGATCAGCAATAACAACTAATTTGTTTTTATGAATATTATCTGTGAATTAAAATGTCTGCTTTTGTTAAGCTTCTGTTTTAATTAAAAAATGGTACCATCATGGCATAAAATATAAATTTTTTTCGAAATTACTACCACTTAATTAAGGCTTTTTTCCATTCCTGATAAGACTTTTCCCAACCTTGCTGCTTAACGTCCGATATAAAATATACACGCAGCCAAAAGTTCCTATTTCAGCTGATAATGCTGATTGTGATTTGATTATTTTAGAAAATTATTGCTAAAATTCACAAAAAATGTTCTGTATTTAGAGAATTTAAAACTCTTATTTCATGGTTTATGCATTCTTGCCAAATAAATAGCAACGATTAGTTCTTATACACATCTCAGAGTTTTTTCCAGGGCCAGAACTGTGAAAATGCAGTTGGCAGTATTCGTGGCCTTCACGTTGTGCTGCAGACCACAAATATTTAGTCCGATATTCAAGACCTTCGACTCTATATTCAACACGAACTCGATCTCTAGATCTCAGGTATCGTAGTCTAGTGATCACTACTTCAGCCAACTGCACTCTCATATATCGTAACAGCGAATCATAACCCAGCTATTCAATTGGAATCTAAGTGGTTACTTTCCGCCGACCGGACTCAACCTATGCCGGAAAGGATCCTATATTTCGCAATTTATTAAACAAGCCAAATGGAGAAAAGTTACTTAGACTGATCTCTGATAACTCTGAAAAGTCATTTAGGAATGACATAAACTTTGTGTCTCGGAAAATGCAAATCTTGGGAATCGCGAAGAAAGTGGAAAACTGTTGAAATGTGTCCATCTCCATTCTGCAGATGGAGTTTCAACATGCTGTTCTTAACAGTGTGAAATGTCTTGCCTACCGAGTCGGCATTTGAGAGGTTCTTTAGAGAGCCGTTTGCTGCTTTCGAAATCACTGTATGTTGGAGACCAGATAAGGGAGAAATCAGGTTGACCCTTAAACCTGGATAGCACATTCTTGCAATGGGAATCTACAGCCAGAAATTGTTATTTCATAATAAACGCCTGAGAGATCGAGAATTTTGTACGGGAAACAGCAGCTCAACACTAAAATATGAACAACTTAATATATGAAACAATTTAAACCGCATGAAACAACATCTACATTTAATAAATTAAGAAAATAAATTGCATTAAATGCAACAAACGGTTAATTGCATACTTAATCAGACGTTTTATTTTTGAGTTACAGCAGTCTCTCAAGTTCAATTTTTGATTTTCGTAATAGAATTTTATAACTAAACAGAAACAAGTTGATTCCCGACATCTTCTATATTAAAACTTAAATTTTGTTGTACAGTGTAATTAACAAATACATTTCTGCTTTTGTGCGTATTATAAATGTATAACTCACACATATTCAATGAAAGAAAAAAACTTTCAGCCTATTAATCGACTTCCATTCAGTATTAATTCCCATTTATTTCCTCCAGCAACTGACTGCAACATCTGTAATCGTCATTAATGTGACACTACCGCATCACATGCGAACACAGCAATTATCATTTCACATGGCTCTTGCGTTGAAATCATATTTTATGTTTTAATCACAGAACATCAAAATGGAAAAGAACAAGAAAAATATTATGAATAGATGACAATAATGAGACAATATGTTGCATACGCAACATATAGAAACTCCTTTTTTTTATTTCTCTTTTCTTTTCGTCTAGCAGTCATACGAAGGCAAATGGGCTTCATTAATAAAACTCCTTGTCGCATGTTTAATAAGTTCTACGTATATTTAATGATAATTTTACAGATGCGTTGTGCTTGTTAACAGGATAAATTTCATAAACGTCTATGATTGACAAATGAAGCGTGTGTGTATAAAACATTTCCTCCTACATCTTCAACAACATGTTGATAATTTGTTTGGTGGTTGTTTGTTGGTGGGTGCATGTCTTCCGCTCAAATATTGATGAAATTCAACAGATTTCATGTTATCTCATTGACGACTATGCGGTGAGCATATGGAATTATGCAACATAGTAAACACTAGAGTTTTCATTTCAGAATGGAATCAACAACGTTGCCTCAACATTCATGATCGCTGCTAAACAACGAAAGATGCTCTCTTAAGCAGTGCTAATTATGATTAAAAAGCTTACCGATCACTTTCCTTAATTAAAGATAAAATTTAATTTCATTTTATAGCAAATTTTATAATCAGTCTTCTTTACTATTGAAATTCTCCAATAATCCCTTTTATATTGTTAAAGTTCTTAAAAAATAAAAGTTCAAAGAGACAATAAAATAAAACTCGTGGAATAAAATAAACTAAAGACCTACCAAAAAAAAGCCCCCCACCGTCAAACGTATTAAGAAAATATTGTTTTGCTAAAAGCGGCTTTTGTCGTAAAATGTGTCAAACACTTGTTATTAAAGAACACATTTTGTCTGGTCCCAAAGGAGTTTTTTCTCAGTCCACGTTAAAGTGTGCGCTAACAAACGTCCATTTCACTAGCAGACTCTTCTAAGAAATAAATATTCTTTCTTTTTATTTATTGTTTGACTACAAAACTGCCCAAATATAAGATAATGAAAATATAAAATATGTTAATGTTCGCATGCACAGTGGGACAGCATCGGCTCTTTCCAAAAGTCTGACGGGCACGAGAGTCGTTTAGTCCAGGTTTTCAAGAAGAAGTTGTTGATGCTCTAATTCTTTTCAGTTCCCTTTTTAAACTGCCTGAGAAGTCTGCTGCAACAAATTTTCCTTTATTTTCTACATGCAAATTCCTACATTTTTGACAGTTTGTATTGAACGACTTTTATGGCATTTTCTTTTCTGGAATACGTGTAAAATTTGTTCATCTTTTTTTTCCAATAAAGTGGCAGTTTAGAGGAGATTTTGGATTAATTTCTAATAAATTCTTTACATCCACTATTTTTAAAAAGTGTCATTTATTTTTAAAAAGTGTGAAAAATGTTGCATTATTTTTTCGAAAAGAAATCAACATTATTATTGAGAAAAATATATTATTTTTTATATTGTTTTTAAAGAGAGTTTTATATTTTTTAAAGAGAGTTTTGGTTCTTAAATTTTTCTTTACATCCAAGCAGAGAATTAAAAGAAATGTTGTATAACAATAATTAGAAATTATATAACTTAAGGATCTTCCCGAGTACAAGCGATTCAGAACTAAATACCGATGCTCCATCCTCTCTCCTGTCCCTTATCTCTCCCCCACAAACTCAAAATATGAGCACCAAAAACTTTCTCGTGCAAACCTGGCCTTAGGAATAGATTAAGGTGCGGTCACACTTGGCAAATATTTGCTTAAAAAAACGTAACTACTGAATACTAAAGCAACAAATTTTGAAATGGATGTTTTTTTCTTAAGTAAAAGCTTTCTATTCATAACGAATAATCAGGGGTGCAGCGACCAATACTATTTGAAACTTTAAACTCATTAAAAACTTGTCTGAATGAATATGTTTTTCACTAGTATTTTAGTGGTTACGCTCTTTTGTACGAATACTTGTCCAAATGTGACCGTAACCTTAGAAATGTAAAACTAAAGTAGCCGTTCTAAAGTTAACGACTTATTTGCCATACATTTTGGTTTTGGCCCACTGTGGCATGCATGCAAGTGCAGAAAGCGCGCGACAAAAAACCCCCTGCCATCTTTTTAAACAATTTAAATATATGATCTGCTTTACTTTTGTGTAAAAAACGCATTCTCATTATTTTTGTTGTATATTTTTGGTAACCAAGTGGCTGCGTTTCTAACGTGAGCTTGTAACTGTCGTTTTTTTCTTGTATTTTTTTTTTATCCAATTATGAATATAAAAATTGGAAAAATCACAAGCGAATTGCAGGGGCAGTGGTGGAGAAAAGAAAATAAGAAATTAAATTTAAGAATATTTAAACGAGTCTGCCTGTTGGTGCGAGTATAATATAAGTACTTCTTCCTAACGACGAAATCTCATTATATTTTCATTTTTCTCGAAAAAAAAAAATATAAATAAAAACGATACGAATGAGAACGACTATTATTTTGCCTTCTTAGGGGACACACATTTTCCTGTCAGCTGCATTCACGCCATATTGTGGTAGAGTAACTTTAAAGTCGAAATATTTAAATTGGAATGAAAAATAAAAACAGATTTGAGAATTCGGTATAAAAATATAGAAGAGGTTTGTAATGAATAAATAAGATCGTGATATGAAAGTGCGGCCTATTTGTATCAAGTGAGTTATTACTGAGGAACTGCCAACCCATCCTGGTTGACCCTCAAGGCCATCCCTGTTACTTCCCCTTATGGTATTGAGGTCTTGGAGTAAAAATATATTTTATAGCATTTCAAACCGCTATAAATTTTCAATGAAAAATATTATTTTCTCATGACAAAATAGTCCAGGACACCAACTGATCAGATATATAATTTCTGGTTTTCTTAAATTAATCACTTTTTTCCATTTTCTTAGTTCACGATGTCTCACGAACGGACTAACCGGCTTTGACCGTTTGCAGCGTTAGACGTGGTTTTTTAATCTTGAGAATCTGTGGAATAGATCAGTAAAACACACAAGGAAAATTTAATACAAAAAAAATCGGGAAGTTAATAGTTTTACTCCGATTTGCAAACATTATCATCAGATCTCGATGTCTTGCATCCCTAGAAAGCTTTCTAATTAATTTTGATAGGGTTTTGCTACGTCTGTATGTATGTGTATGTGTGTAATTCTGTGTGTACTGTGTGATCCGCTTATAACTTTTAAACGGCTGAACCGAATCAAACCAAACTGGTGGCGTTTGAAGAGGGTTACCAATAAATTTGGTATACGATTTGGTAGATTTCAATAAGTCCTTAAAAAGGTCTTTCCTAAATTTAGAATATCTCTTAAACGGCTTTACGGAGCGATTCCAAAAACCAATTAGTTCTTGACATTGAAAACCACTCGATCATCACAAAACGGGTCAAAAGACAAAAAAATTCAAAAACGTGATTCTTTTTTAAAAACTCCGATATTATATATGTAATCAGTTAACGTTCTCAATTCTTTAATAGTAAGTAAAAAACTAAATCAATCACTTCTTATCACGTGGGAATCGATCAATTTGAAAATTAAAATAGTAGTCTTTTACTTGGAAGAGCTCAAGAGCATATAATAGCAGGAGAGCCAGGTTGCGATAGCTTTTCGATTAAAATTGGTGATGAGTTTCATACAAAGTTTTAATATTTTCAGTTTGATCAAAGGAAAGTCAAATAAAATAATTCATAAACAGAAATGAAATAAAAGCGCAGAAACTTTTATGTGTATTTAAGAAAAAGTTTGGCTTAACCAACATGAACTACAATTTTGAGAAAATAGGACAAAAAGGCAACAATAGAACGGCAAAACAGGGAATTAACAAAAGACTGCTACCATCGGTTTGATGCACTTCTCGTATCCTTTTTCATAATAAAGTTGGTACAAATAGAAACTGTTATCATATTCAGCCAAGCCACCTAAAAAGTGGTAATAAATAAAAATATAAATGACTAGTGATTATGACAGTGTAGCGGCTTTCGAAAACAGCTGTTCTGCTCGGCTGTGTTCCTAGTTGGAGAGTTAATATTGATATTGATTTTCCTATCGCAATTGAATTTAATATAGAAATAAAACTCCTTAAATTTGTTAACACTAAAACCAAAATTTTAATTCACTCCTACATTCAACAGTATTTCCAGTGCTTATGGCTTCATTCATATTCGTTGGTTGTTGTTAAACAATGTTTAGAAGAGACTTCACTGTTTGAATACGTTACGGTTTAAGGATTTGCACATAAATGAAATCAAGTGCGTCCTTCTTTTTTTCTCTCTCTCTTCTTTGGCTTCCTCCATTTATTTACCCCTCAAATGATTAACAATGCCAAGAAGGAATTTTGATTTTCGCACATTGACAACATAATCTTCCTGTTTCCTGTTGCGATACCAAATCATACCACAACGCCATCACCATCAACGATTATCTACTCGTATCAGTGCACAAAAACAAAATATCGAGGAATGCTGGATTCATACAGAAGAATATGATGTCCACCAGCAGAAAAAAATATATATAAATATAAATAAAAATCTGGCGAACATTTTTGTTTAACTTTGTCGAAATTGATATTCACGAAATGTAATAATTGCCTTAAACCAGGACAACGACAAAAAAAAGAAAAAACTAAAATCAAACGGAAACTTGATTTCCGTCAAAGAGGAAACGAAATATTTTGATAATGGAGATTATAACGCTTGATTGGTGGCGATATGATTAACTATACAACAGGACTTTGGAAGGAAGAAGGGTGTTGTAACAAACAACAACAAAATAAATGACAATAATGCTGAAGCGTGAGATGTCCGTATTAGAAATGATGCGAATGCTAATAATGACGAACTCTGCTGCCCCATAGAGGAAACGAATCATTTTGTTAAACTCATAAAAATTATGAAATAATCTTTAATAAATATTATGAAAAAGTGTCATGTTGTGATGATCAACAGGAGGATTAGGAAGATATTATGGAAAGAATGGGAAGAACATGACATCCATATTAAACCAAATTCATCAATTTTGTTTCTAATTTAGGCAACGATGTGAACTTAAAATATCACAATCAGCAACATCGTCATCATCATCATCATCATCGTCATCATTATCTTTTAAATTCTGCTCATTTTGTGTTTTGGAGTTGAAGTTTATGCACTGGAAATATTACATTAAGACTTCGTTAAATGTTGTAGGCAAAAGTTAAAATTTGATTACTGAACTGATGTTATACTCTGTTTCATTTGAGCTTTAAACTTTTAATGGCAGGTGTTATGACATGTAACATTTGGATGGCCCTTAACATTAAAAAAGGATTTGCTTCTTTTAATTAAATATTTCAAATCACAAATTCACTCCAAACATCTTTAGCTCAATCGACACGACTTTTTTAGGTCCCAGGACTTCATAACAACACTGTGCTACACTAAAATTAATCAGGGCTTCTCAAGTATCGACAAACAACTTGTGACCGCTTAAGCCTGCAAAATATATTCGAACAGGTCATCCTTTTGTAAAAGTCAATGGGGTTCGTCTCATTCCCAGTCAGTGGGGTTATTTTGTTAATTATTTTAATGAAATTATCTTGAAAGTATAATATTTATTTTAATACCCTTTCGTTTCTAATTTCGGGCCACATTTCTGAAAGTTTCTATTGCGTAGAAAATTTTCCGAACAGAGAAGTGGTACTGACGTATTTAATAATTTCCTACGCCGCTCATTTATAAAATCTGTAGAAAAGTAAGACGCCGCCGCCTTCCAGTTTTATTAAAGAGTCATTTTGTTTTTCTAGTTCTTCAATTGCTCTGTCCAGAGTCTTTAAAGTGTTATTGAAATCAGATGGCAGAGAGATATCTCGATCTGCATGTGCAGAAATCTGTACACACGTATTTTTCATTAAAAGAATTTCTAATTGTTAACTACTTGAAAAATATATAATTTGTTGTCTAAAACACTATTTTACTTTCGTAATTAAAGTCCAACTTTTATAAAAAAAAGTTTTAAAAATGGAATTTGCCGAGAAGAGTCTGATAACTGGCAGTGCCAAAGTAAACTGTAAATCACCAAGACATACAAAAATTTGACAAGTCAGTTGTTAGCCCATGGCGCCTTAATTCAAATTACGCTTGGCCTCTGGCCAATACCGTGCAGTTAATATATAAATTTTATATATTTTAAAATATTTTCAAGCATTTTCAAAATCATTTAACTTGAAACAATATTTGTTTTTTTCTATTTTTTGCTCATTTATTTTCTTATTTTCTGCAATATTTTTTTTTTATTTAATCACTCCACGAGCCAACTTGTACATTTTTTTCATTATTTCCCTTCAAGTGCTCTTGATCTCAAGCATCACTCATGAAACAAACCACAAAAAATTAAGACTCTTGAATATGTAAAAAAAAATATATAGAATGAAATAAATATATCGCGAAATTGTGAATGAAAAAAAAAGCCACGGCAAAAGTAAATCAGTCATAATTTCTACTTCGTAGCACAACCATCAAATGCACAACTGGTTCAAGTGGGCGTGGCCAACAAACCATAAACAATTAGGAATTACTTAAGAACACACTGCAGCCCCCTGCTAGTTAAAATTAAAGGAAACGAAATTAATTGCTATTTATGATTGTAGCAAGAAATCATTATATTTCCAGGACTAAAATTGACTTAAAATGATGCGTCTTTCTGGGAACATGTTGAGAAGGGGGTTTGAATGGCAGGCACAAGACAATTATATTTTTAATTTATTTCGTTTTTAATATAAAAATATCAACTTTTAAGAACTACTTAAGAATTACTGCGCCAACTGGGCTCGACATTTGCCGTTTAGGTATTTTACTTGGAAAGAGTGGAACTACAAAACTCAATAATAGGCGTATTCGCCACAAAAGTGAACAATCTGTCGGGTATATCCTTGTCCAAAGAAGCGTAACCAGTAGGTCCTAATGAAAAATATTTTTAACTTAGTTTTATAGGCTGATTGATCGAAAAATGTTTCTTATTCAAAAGCAAATAATAAATACTCCAAAGCACTAGGGAAAGCCAATACCAATTTTATATATTCAATTTACACCGCATAGCAGAACAGCTGTTTTCGAAAGCCGCTGCACTTTAATTGTTGAGTAGTTGTGTGTATTTTTATTTATTACCACTTTATTAGGTGGCTTCGTTGAATGTGGTAACAGTTTCTATTTATACCAATTTTGTTATGAAAAAGAATACGAGAATTGTATCAAACCGATGGTAACACACTTTTGATAAAAACATAATTTTATTGAGCCACTCTTTTATAAGAAGTTTTACATAGAACTAATACACACTGTCGTAGACCCTGATATTATATAAAACTTTTAAACTCAATAAACTACCGTCTAAATTAAAAGGTTTTTCATTGGAAATTAGTGGTTACGCTTTTTCGGGCAAATATTTCATAAGTTTCAACATGCAATTGTAGCGTAGAAAGTGCAAACAGCAGGTGCTGAACGTATATCGCATACGAACTACTAAAGAGCCATCCTTGATTTTAACCAGTGTTGCCAGCTTTTAAACTTTAAAACCAAGTCAAAAACTCGCAGTTTTACAAAAAAATCACTGAATTGCAAATGTGTAATTTGATTGAAAAAATAGTAGCGGTCACTTTATTTCCATGATAAGTGCTGTTGTATAGACAAGCAAAAGCACGCTTCGCATAGTTGGCCGCTTGTTTCTTGGGAGTTGAAAGAAAGTTTAGATGGACATCGAATCCAACTTTGCCAAAGTAAATTTTCCTTTTGAAAACTATGAAATTTAATTTTTTTAGATAAAATATTTCATTCTAAATTTTAATTTCAGCACCACAAACTTTCGATAAATCGATAAAGCGCTAAAAATGATACGAAAAGCACCGAGTTGAATCACTGATTTTAACAGCGAAAATCATCATGAGTGCGACGAGCATTTTTATTTAAGCAGTCACGTCAATATAAGTCTAAATTGCTGCAGCATTAGAGATTCACTTGTCATATACGAAAAACACTCAAAGCGACTGGGTGTTCACGCGTCGGGGTGATTTTTAGAACGCCATCAGCAATACGTCTGCTGTTACCCTACGAGTCCATGATAAACAAACTCTCTCTGCGAAAATTCAACAAGTGGGGTTTGGTGAACACTATGCGGAAGGCACAAGGGAAGCGTTAGCTGGTGACGTAATCTCCTGCTTTCGTGCTTTAGCGAATTCAGCACAAACGGCAGATTTCAGGATACCAGACTTGATTCTTTGCGGCTTTATGCCAACAAGGCTGAGAAAGGGCAGTCCTTAAGGAAAATATTCCGCCCGACAGAGTAAAATTTAAAAGTCCAAGATCCAAATAGACATCTGCATCACTAAAAATATTTATTTTTATTTATTTAAGAAACTTATTCAAAAATAATATTATTAATTAATATAATTGACTGGAGTGGAAAAAATCAATTAACAACTCCTGAGCCGCTCGGCCGTAATGTTTTCATAAAATATCTAAATTTTATTTATGGAAGAACGAAAAATATTATTCGCCATCGCGGAGACCGTCGAAGCCAAATCTTGTTGATAACAAATTTTTATATTTTTGAAATTTGTAATAAAACTTATTTGCCTGCTTCACTTGAGGTAAAACGGAGCGTGTGATGGTTTTTCTATTGTGGCTGTTGTCGCTTGACAAAAGCCTGCAGATATTAAAACCGCGTATTTATGCAACCTCTAAGTGACTGGGATCATCGTTTTCCTTTTCACTCAACTTTTTTTTCAGGAATTTGTAATGAAAAAATTTGGTTGTTAAAAACTTCTCTTCACTCACCTGATCCTAAGTAAACAAAACAATGAAAATATGTTGGCATCAAACGGCTCGCAGCAGGGGGAGGGGGATAAACGACATGGAAGGCAAGACAAAAGGATATAAAAAGTATGTAAAAGAATTGTGCACATATTTACAGGCACACATATTTACACCGCGAGTTTGTATAACTTCATACAAAAATGTTTTCTTCCCAATTTTGTTTTTTTTTTTTTTTTTAATTAAATGAAACCAGAGGAATTGACCCAAAGGAAATAAATGGAAAGAGAGCATTTTCTGCGAATTGGTGGAAAAAGAAAAAACATGTACTGCGAGCAACAACAAAAAAAGTGGCTAAAACCCAGTCGACTTTAAGAAGGGAAATTTGAAACCATCAAATGAAAAAAGAAACGAGAAAAAATATTTTGGTATTTTTGTTAAATAAATACTGCAGAAGAATTCATTCGCTTCATTGTTTTTGTTGTGTTGAATGAAATGAATAAAACAATGCGCGGCAAAATGGGAAAACAATTTTCATATTTTAACGCTAAAAACAATAAATATTTTAACATCAATAAATCATGTTTTTACAAGATCTACGAAAGCAGCAGCACTGGAAAAACAAAAAATATTTTAGAAATTAATTTCAAACAAAAAGGGTTAAAATAGAAAATGTCTTAAAGCCTTTTTTTTTGTTATTGAAAAAAAAAATCTCTTTCACTAGACAATCAGCGGCGTAAAATTTTTAAACAGAATTTTATTTATTTATGTGTGTTTTATTTTTTATTAGCTGGCCCTCCAAATAACATAAACTTTGTGAACAGAAAAATAAATGAGGCCCTGCCATAAAGTGGACATTTTAGATTAAGCAAACTGACAGACATGCACAGACATGTTTGGTCTCATGTAGAACCCTGAAGACCCCACTTATAAGTGTTGCAACAGCAGAAGATAAAAATTTAGCGAACAGCTGTAATCGTCATAATAGAATTTGTAATTATTATATGATTTTAAATACGTTTTTTAATGCTTGTGAACGATTGTTATTGATAATTATGGTTTGTCAGCAAATGAGGATGCTAACTCGGCGAGGAGAAAAATATATTCATAAAGTTTCTGGAGCAGAGGATTGTTTTCGAGCGATTGTTAGTCTTTTCAATGCAGGACCATCCACAAAAACCGTCACAGCTGTCCTTGAGTCGTTCATAAAGGGGTTAAGTGGAAGGCAAAGTCCCTCTGTCGGCCCTTCTTAAGAGGCCCTATAGAAGCCTTGATTATTCAAGGTGGAGGCTAGACATAGAAAACTAACTGATCAGATATATAATATCGGGGTTTTTTCGAAAAAAATCACATTTTCCAAAATTTCCATTTACAATATCTCACAAAAGGATTAACCGATTTTTATCAGGCTGCAGTGGTCGACGAGCTGATTAGTTTCTGAAATCGATCGCATAGAGTTATTAAAAGAAAAATGCTTAAAAATATGTTTTTTAAAACTCTTTATTTTTCATTATGTGCTGATTCTTTTTTCCAAAAATTTTACTAAAAATTTCAAAGTGATCAATTGAGGGGTTTAAGGTAGTTCCCATGCACATTTCTCTGGGGCTAATGCAGATCATCAGGGAACCTTTACCCAACATTTCTTAGAATAGCTAAAGATATTTATTTCAAACTTCAACTTTAATAAGTGAGAAGCTTAGAAACAAACATCATAGTCATAACAAGAACTCACTGATCACTGATCACATTTCCTATTATTTTCTTACGTTTCATTCTACAACTGGTTGATTTTTTACCGGCTCTAATTGTTGTTGCAAGAGACGTAAATAACAACAACAACAATTAATTGTTTTAATATAAAAACAATTAATTCAGAGTGCTGCAATTTTGATAGCGTGAAGTAAAACATTTAAGTGTCTTTAAGATATAATTTTGTGAAAGTTATTCGCTGGAAATTGTTTGTTCTTGACAAGTTCGATTATTCGAATAGAAGTTTAAAACATTTGGATTACAATGACTTGGATCCCGAATTCGACTCCAAACTCCGAATATAGAGTCGAATTTTTCTGATCTGAACTAGTGCATAATTGTGCTAATTGTTATTGACTTATCTCAATGACGAAGGCATAGCACTGGTCGCTGGATATTACCGACAGCAATTAACACCATCATTTACTAAAAGAGCAGAATACAGCGCCCTCCTCCATCGCTACCTGTAGCAAAAATATTCACCAGCGAGGAAAAAATAGCAACAACAAAATTCTCTAACTTCTAATCTGTCTTCATCTTTCCTGTTAATCACTATCCCCTCCTTTCTAGTTCTGGCGAAATGCTTCACATATTCAGGGGTCTTTATAACATTTTACTCGAACGTTTATGAAATTCGAATAATTGACAACTCTGAAAAGCGCATAACAAAAAAAAAAGTTGGTGTGGAATATTTAAAAAACTTCTGACCATTAAGAGCAAATTGGCAGGATAGCCCTAGCAGCTAGTGCTACATATTATGTATATACTTAGTATATAATATATATATATATATATATATATATATATATATATATATATTAGTCTTACATTTATATAAGGTTAATATGATTTAAATAAATAAATAACATATTTCATAAAAATATATTATCTTTATGAATTGTTTATTAAAAAATGTTCTACACGAAATTTGTCTTATAAGCACACAAATTTTTTTGTGAATAAGGCCAATAATTTATAAATAATATATTTTTCCACAGGCTTTATAAAGAACTTTTGGTTAAAATTATTTTAGAACTTTTATAAAGAAAAAGACAGGAGCTCTAAAATTCCTTATATAGTAGAATATCTTGTTTAAGAGATCCTTCCAACTCGAGAACTCTATAATAAAAAGTTATTGCCTACAATATGACCTTTTGAACCTTCTCTAATTCCTTGCAGTGTATAATAACAAATTGCCACTCAGGCAAATTAAAAACTTTATGTACTTACAAAAATACATCATACTAGTGTATGTGAGTGTGTGTGTGTGTATATGCATCTATAGACGTGTGAGTATGTGGAGGTATAGTTTCAGTTACTTTGCACATGTTAACTTTGATTTATTTATCAAAAATAAAAATAAAAAAACTGAAAAAAACTTGGTTAAATTAGAGAATCTAAATCATATTTTGACTAGTTTTGCAAAATTAGTTTATCCGCAATTTATTGTTTGCAATCACTTCATTCTGGCGTCTAGATAGCGGCTAATCAGCATGATTAATTGGCCCACTACTGCTTACCAATTGTGTTGAGGGTTCTCAATAAAATTGAGGTATTTTTTATTGAACTCCATGTAAAAATCAACTTTAAATAATTACGAAAAGTTATTGGCATTTTTTCAAATAAGTTTATGGTCGATACATCAAAAATATTACAAAGATAACAAGCCATTAACAATAACAAAAACACAAAATGCTGACTGACACAAAACCATGTCTTTGGCCAGCAACAAGACAAGTAGCCAACAGCCAAACACTAAAGTAATTTCGACATCAAATTTGTCTTAAAAGTGTTAAAACGCTGAAAACTGCTGTTCAAAATTAAATATCAAAAATATATTTCTGCTTGTATTTGAGAGGGAAAAATGTGTTGCTGTTGCAATCAAATGGGTTTTTATGTTTGGTAAACACGTTTTCTTTTTTTGTCTTGATTTTCTTATGTTGGCCACTTTGTCATTATCAATGAACCGGCAGAGTCTTGAGATTCCATCCATTCCAATTGAAACTAAACAAAACAAAAAGTAACGAAATATTTCAACTAAATTTTTATCAAATTAAAAACAAAAACTTGATTCATTTGTGGCATACAATTAAATATAAAAAATAAATAAATGAAAATAATAAACGATATATGTATTTCTTGTTTTAAAGCTATAATCAACTATATTTAGCCATCAAATAAATGTCTGGTACAAAAATGTTTTGTTCTTTTTTTATTTAAAAATTTTTTTTTCAAACGTATTGGAATCAAAATAGTTTTCATGGTGAATAACTATTCTAAAAAAATTCTTGTAAATTTTTTAACAGATGTAATTCACAGAAAGCCTTGTAACATTAACGTAAGAATGTGTATGTGTGTGTGTGTGTGTGCACGATTGTATTGGTTCCTTAGAAACTAAAAGACATCAATAAACTGCTTAAACCTCAACTGGTATCTGTCACTCATTTAACAAGCGAAAATATGCAAAATTAATAATTGTTTTGTTACTTCCAGTTGTAATTAGCAACAAATTTATGCATTAGGGAGGTAACCATTAAAAAAAAAACTCATGCTTCAAAATAGATCTCGGAAAGATAATGTATATTTTAAAATTAAATTTTCCAAAAGCGAACTTGTTTTATAATAGTAAATTTAATAATTAATAAACAATAATTTTCCTATAATTGTGATTATTTGTGAAATAAACAGTTCTGAAAATCGAGTAGATTTGAAACGACTCGATTTTGAAACATGAAATAATAAAAATATCTTTTTTTATATAAAATCATGTAACAACATCTCCCTAATAAACACACATGCACACGTCTACACGAGCATTTAGACGCCTCTAATATGTTGTTGTCATGTGGAAATAATTAATTAGTATGAATTATGACACGGGTATTCAAAATTATATGATATACGATGAAAGAATTTGTTTATTCATAATTGTTGAACAATCCAATATATCAACGTAATTATATGTGTGATTTATTTTGCATATTCTCTAAATGTTGCGGACAAAGTGGGTCCATGGGCATGTCTGCCACATAATCGCAATAAAGATCGTCGTTTAGATAATACGGAACAAAAAATTTTGAAAAATAGCAAACGAAGTTGATAATTAAAAGGAAACACGGTCAATTAACGTGTTAACGTAATATTGACTAGTTTTTCTATTCTAATACGAAGAAAATTTTTCACTTAAGAAAAATAAAATTATATCAACAGCGCGATATTAATATTAAAGAGATTTAAACGGCGATTCCCTAAAGAAATACTTAATAAAAACTAAAACTTCGATCAGCTTTAGAATATTTGAATAAGTCCACGATTTAAGAAATCTATTTTTGAATGCTATTTTAAACGTACGATCAACGTCCACAATTTGTGAAAGAAACTTTTCCCCTGGTTCTTTTATTGAAAATAAAAATAATTATTTTAAAGGATATAAAAGAAACATTTTGAAACGCTTGCAAACATATCTGTTAATTATATCAGTTTTTTGTGATTTTATTTTTATTGAACATTTTTATTTGTGCTATATTAATATTTGTATAGGCTAAATTGTTCTAACTTAGTTAAAATCTCAGAAAGACATGATGAGGTATTATAACACACAAGTGTTAACATCAAGTTGATACAGTTCTCGGATTGTTTTTCACAATAAAATTTGTGTAAATAGAAAACTGTTATCACATTCAACTAACCCGCCTAAAAACTGGTGACAAACACAATACACGTGAGCACTGATGATGAAAGTGTTGCGACTTTCGAAAACAGCTGTTCTGCTCTGCTGTGTAAGTTGAATAAAACTGATGTTGACTTCCTTTGTGTCTAGGAATATTTATCATCATGTCTTTCTGAGATTTTAACTAAGTTAGAACAATTTAGCCTATACAAATATTAATATATATCAGTTTTTGTTTTGTAATGGAGTGTTTTCTGATTGTTAATAACGAAAATTTTAATTAATAGATCGTGTTTTATATAATTGTTTTTAAGTTCTTCTTTATTCTATGAAATACTCGATTAACAGTTTAAAATTATTCGGCTGTTCGAACAGGAAAATAATTTCTGAAATTTTATTCAAACGATTATGAAACCCGAATAATTCACATCACAGTCCTCATAAACTAATTCCTCATAATAACTTTATAAATTAAAACTGTTATAACATTCAATTAAATCTTATAACAAGTGGTTTCACACATGGCTGCTGTTGATGAAGTGTTGCGGCTTGCGAAAACAGTGCTGCTCTTATATGCTGTGCAAGTTGAAATACAAATTGCTATCGATTTTTTCAGGCAGTTCTTTTTTTCTTTTTTTCCGGGCCATAAGTTAAATTCATAGTGTCGAATTCGTCTTAATGCGTGTCTTGTATAAATTTACTTATGAAACCGAAAAATGTCTGACTGAATGTTTTTTTTTTCAAATGATACTTAAAATAAAGTTGTTTGTTTTGATTATCAGTTAAGTACGTAAATATGTCGTTTTATAAATATAATTAATTATATTGCAAAGTGCAATAAACATGTCAGGCTCGTTGCAATTAGCAATTGATGATTTATTGTGATTATTTTGAAAATGTGTATTTTATTATGGGATTTAATAAAAAGTTTTTTTTTTTTTTTTGCTAGGAAATAATTCAGCATTGGGCCGATGTTTCCTAACATCATTGCCTGCGTTGGCCACAATACCTCCATACTAAAGTTCACGTGTGTCTCTTGTATTTCAGCACCTGCAGTAGTTTGTATATTTACATGCGTGTGTGTGTGTGTGTGTGGAATTCAAGTCTTGTAAAAATCATGAATGAACCAACATGACGAGTATTATTCATTAAACCGTTTTCTTTGGAATATTTTAATATAAATCACTGTGTAATAATATTATTTTGATTGTTTGTTATTTTCACAGGCGATTTTAATTGTTAGAGATGACTGAAGTGCAACTGAATTCATTAGCATGTCGATGTTGTTGTAGGAGAGTGTGTCTGTCTAGTCTAGTATATAATATTTTTCAAAAAGTTATTTCCATAGACATCATAGGAAAATAGTTTCGCTTTTGAAAATGTTAAAACTTCTGCCACAGACTGTAATATTTTGTATTTCTCTTTAAACAAATCGCAGTTTCAAATAAAACAAGTCGCCATTTGCAAAAGCAATTGTGAATTGTTTTACGCCGTGTGTTGTAGTGATCTTGATATTTTATTTACGCAATTTAATAATCTTTTAATCCTTCATCTCTTAACAAACATTAAAAGTTAATTAGAATTATGTTACGAAAATTTGCATAACGCATACAAGTGCGATAAGTTTAATGTGCCGGCAATTAAATTGTCAATGTTAATACAATTCATAAGATAAGAGTTCTAAATTGAAAGATTTGCATGTGTGTATGTGAACATTCGTTATACAACATTTATACGAGTGTGGAAAAATGAGGACAGGTGTTAACTTAAGATAAGCCACTAACAGAATAAATAAAATTATTTCGAAATCATTTCCGCTGCAGCCAATGAAGTGAATTGTATACTTTCTTAAGATCATTAATTTGTTATTTATAAATTTGACTAGTTAAATTTAATGGATTTTTATAACAAATTAAGATAAACTCGTGCTTTAAAATATAAATTATGTTCAGATCAAGGTAAAGGTTAGGTATTTCAATTACAGTAAAACTCGCCTATGATGAACTCTGTGACGGGTGTGACAACTTAATGGGAAGTCACTAAAAACTTGCTTTTGTATAAGATCTATCAATAAAATTCTGTTGTAATTTTTGTACGTGATCTTGGATAGAGAGCAGAGAGCTCTTTAATTGTGCTGTTTGTCATGATAAATTGAAAAACGGCGGAAACAGCTGTTGAGTATCTCTAAGCTTTTTATTGTTGAACTTTGATTTTATCCTTTTCATCCATTCTTTTTATTTTCTACGTGTTATACATTTTCACTGCTGCCTTTATATTTTTGCTTAGAGCTTTGCTAAGGCCTTCTTACGGTGGAAAGCAAACAGAATGAGATCTGGTTATAACAGACGTGGCGAACAGCTACATGTTTAAAATTGTTTAATAAAAACTTATTTTTCGTTTAATAAAAATGCATACGAAATTTTTATTATCTAAGAAAATTATTTAGTTTTCGTTAAAAAAGTATTATTTTTCAAATTAAATCAGTGTTCGAAAGGGTTAATGAAAGAATCAATATAATTTTGATACTCAGTTCATATAGCAGAGTAGATCTGCGTAGTTTTCGAAAGCCACTACAACTTTTTACCAGTGCTTTTGTGTAGCATGTTTTCACCACTGATTAGAGAGCTTAATTTAATTTGGAAACAGTTTCTATTTAAAAAAAAAATTATGAAAAAATTGTTTACGAGAGCTGCTTCGATACTAAACTGATGTAGAGAAACCGGCTAGAATCTCGGTGACGAAAATAGTTATTGTTGTTCATGTCAAATATTTTTCTTTAAATTTTTGATTATATTTTTATTCAAATCAAATTTATATGACTATAATTTTTATATAAAACTAAGATTCAAAATAGTTGTTTCCGCCTGGCTTGGGAATTTTAGTTCGAGGCGAATAGTTAATGAATTTTTCGCGACAAGCTTTTTGAATTAAATAGTTCAGAAATAATATTGAACTTCATAATATATATATATATCGCGAATTTATTTTCGGTTGCTAGTTATCACATGATAAAATATCTTTGCATATTATTACAACATGAGATATTACCAGGCCTGGCTTTAATACAACTCTTTCAAACACATACAATTTTTAATTATATAATTAAGACAAAATTTTGTTTAAAAATCACTAACAACTAAAATACAATATGTGCTTGTGAATTGAAAAACTATTTTTTTAAATTCCTTTTATATGAAAATATAAGATATAAAATAGTTTCCATAAAATAATTCCAATGCTCTTTAAGTATTTTCACTTTCAGATATTTCTAAAAGGTCGTTATAAAATATTATATGATTATATTCGTTGTACTGCAAAAGGTGTGTTCGTAGCAAGCCAGGACTCGTTAAAACGGAGCTTCACTGTAGCATTAATAGTAACCTTAAAGCGTTAGCAGTTTTATAAATAAACGCACCAATAAGTCTGACAAGTTTTGTTAACTATCAGAGTAACTATGAAAGCCCTGGGAAAGAAACCGCTGAATATGGAACATTATGAAGGCTTTTTATCTGTCTTCGTCTTGCTCCATCTGTTCGCTCTTTTAACAATTCAAAACTGTGGGCAAATCATTTCTTATTCAAACAAATTCTAGAGGAAGGAAAGTAAAGTAGACCTGCTTATTATTTTAAAGATTTTCTACAAAAAGAACTAATTAAATTAATTCTAATTGACCATTTAAAAATTTGCTAAGAAAGAGAATATTTTTGCAATTCTTAAAAAAAAGCGATTTGGCGAATTTTATTTTGTATTTACTTGCCAATTTCATATCAGCAACAAACAGTTTCTATGTCGATTGTTAAGTAGAACAATTTAAATGAATTAAGTTTTTTAATTGCAAATTCATATCAATCAATTGAGTACAATTTTGTTTCTAAATGTTGCAACGAATCGCCGTTTATGGGAAAAGAAATTCTCAAGAAATTGAACTCAAATAAAATACCCATCCCTTCTGGCTAATTCGAGTATTATTTTGCCTCTGAACAACAACAGCTAAAAGATAATAAAATTTTCAATGAATTTGTTTTTGTTTTGTAAGTTAATTGGCCAATTTGTAATTATAATATTTACACGTTAATAAATAGTAAATGAATTGTCAGTTTTTACGTAGTATTTTTGATCACCTGTCACGTAAAAACATCACTTGGGTCAAGTTTAAAAACTATTAAAATATTAACTTTTAAATTAATTGTAAATGCTAAAACTAGAGGGGGAATATCTACAACGATAAGATAGGCCAAATAGATAAACTTTACCTTAAATTCTTTTATTCTTAATCTTTTAATACAAAAACTTTTTAGCGCCTTTTACTTTTAGGAATTCGTAACCAGGGGGTGACAAAGAACGATGGAAATTATATGAAATGAAGTCAAAAATTAAAAGGTCACGCAAGCTTATATCTTTTGAAACGTTAGAGTATTATTTCTATGTTTGTGTTTTAGTAATTCTCATTTTGTTTTAGAAAGTTTTTTCAAAAACTTTTCAATTATACTTACAGATGGTTAAAAGGATCTTTAATGAGTTGATAGTAGCACTGATCACACAAAACGTTTAGATATGGATATAAAGAGGAAACATTTGGTTGTGAAAATGTTAGGATTTTGGTGTATTTCGAACTATTTTTTTAATTGTATTAGATATAATTAAAATTAATAGGCAAAAGTTAGAAAATTAACATGATTAATATTCCAAAGACCAAAGGAAAATCAAAATCAATCAATTCGGTTATTTAACGTACGTAACAGAGTAAAAATGCTGTTTTCGGAAGCCGCTACACTGCCATCATGAGTTGTTATATCTACATTTGATTATCGCCACATATTGGGTAGCCTAGTTCAATATGGCAAAAGTTTTATTTACGCAGTAAAAATTCGTATGCAAAAAGATTCTCAATTTTGTGTGACGCCTTTGAATGAAACGGCTAGACTACGGGGGGATAGACTCCTACACTCATTCATTAATTTTTTTTTATTTTTTTTTATTTATTTATTTTATTTCTTGAAATCGTTCACCTTTGAAATCGTTAAAAAAAATCCCCGTCAAGAATATTACGCACAAAAAAAACTCCCCTGATCATGTGTTTTTTTTTTTAATTTTTGCTTGCGCTTGATCTTTATAAAATGCGAATTTAAAATTAATGTTAAACTGTTATACATGCTGTACGCTTTAATTTTTATTTTTTGAATTTTAATTTTGTCTGGTTGCTTTAAAAAAAGACTACACGAACTATTTTACCACGAAAGAGTTAAATAGTGCAATGAATTGGCGTTCTAATCAAACGATCACTCTAATTCTTTTGCATTTTTTACCTTTCTTTTAATATATTTTTAAGTAAAATTTTTCTTAATTTTTGTTTAATTTTTAACTTCTTTCTGCTTTTACATTCCCTTTTTTGGTTCTCAGTGAATGTAAAGGGAGAGTTTTTTACGGGAAATTTACGATCATTAAAAACTGCAGTCATCGCTGAAGACGATGTTTGTCATCGTCTATTTATCTTTCCTTCGCATTCGTTACTTCATTTCAGACCCACATGATAACGAAAATATTGATAAATAAAAGTTTTATAGCACATTTTTTCGTAAAAGTCTTTACTTTTTATGTCTGTTTTATATAAATGAAATTTCAGTAGATGAATGAATGCTCTGAAAACCATTAAAAGAGTATAAAAAGATATTGAAAATCTTAATAAAACAAATTTAATTAAATTGAATAAGCTTGGCTTTATTCGAAATAACATTTTTGATTATAAATAAATATATAATGTAAATTAAAATTATAAATGTTAATAAAAATAATTGATTATTTATAGTTAATGATTGAATTACTATTCATTTTGGTGAAAATTCTAAAAATGTTGGTAAACCTTCGAAGCATAATAAATTGAAAAATGAAATAAATTTTAATATTTTTGATTTAAAAACTGATTCGAAAGAAAATATTATTTATCATTTTTAGCACTTATGGCGGAGGTTATAAAGTGGTGGATTCCATGTTCGAATTTTTAATCACGTCTGACCAATCGAAACTTTTCATAACTCCACAAAAAATAATCCAGCGGTGTTGAGTTGCATGATAAATTGTTTTGAGGAACAATTATAATGGCCGCAAAAGGAATAAAGCACCCGATCACTTTATCGAAGAAAATCATGATTTTTGTAAAAAAAAAAAGGCAAGTACAATTCAAAAGCGTTGTCACGTATGCGGACTGTTAAGACTGTTGGAAAAAGGGCAACCACTAAATAGAAATGAAATATATAGAATTTCCTTTTCTGGAAAACATGCAACACTTTTTCAGTTTTTTCTCTAAAAGTGGCAGTTTGGAGGAGTTTTATAACAGAAATAATTTTTCACAAGGGTTATTCGATTAATTTCTATTAACTTCTATATATTCAAATCACACAATATTGCCATTTTCTATTAAAAAGTGTAAAAACTGTTGCATTTCTTTGTGGAAGAGAAAACAACATTAAATTGTTTACCGTGATATAGATTCCATGGCAGTTTCTATAAGTTACGTATGAAACTGTTCAATTTGATCTGAATGAAAATAATAAATTAATAATAAATTAACTATTTGACATACTCTCATTGTACTATTATAATATGAAATTTATTTGTTGGTTTATAGAAGTCTTTTAACAAGTTGAGAAGTTTGAAACTTTTCAAAACTGTAGTTAAAATCTGCTGACGATTTGGTATAAAGCGCCAATGAAATGCATATAGACATTGCTTAATCACCCAACAAATAAATTTCATATTATAATTTTCTTTATATTTTAGTGATTACGATTTTTTGATCACATATTTAACAAGTGTGAAGGTACTTTTACAAATACTGTAAAAATGAAGCGCACATCAAGCAGTGCTGTCAACTTAACGATGTAAACAAAAACGTCTTGTTATGGGTCTTTATGGGCAGTGAACTCAATCTGTCTGGTGAAAATAGTATTAAATGAGCAGTGAAAATATTTTGAAAAATATTCTCAAAAACCGTCTGTAAAGCTGAATAAAATACTATTTTGGCTCCATTAACCTTTCACACTTCCTCGTTCCTCTTGCGCCTTATCCAACTATCCTTCTAGTCCTTTTGGCTTAGTATGTCAATGGCAGCACCTGCATGCTGCTTGACACCAAGGCAAAATAAAATGAATGCAAATTACACGCTGGTATCGGTAACGAAACTCCCACTGTGAAGCCGCTAATAATAGTCCCCATCTGGCGCTTGTTAATTAAAACCTTTCTATTTTCATTATTTTTCAAAATAAAATTAATTTCTGTCACAATTTTTCTAAATAATCGTAATTGTAGTACATATTTCAATAAAAACCGCAAATAACAATTAACTAATAAATGTACACTCAATAAAATTATTAAATAAATTATTCATTTATGTGTTAATAATGCCATCAAACTAGTTTAATAACTTCAAACATTTTAGTTAATGATTTTGTCAACAAGCCATTAAGCAAAAAACAAAACAAATATATTAACTTGTATAAAGACTGAAAAGCCTATCTTTGAAATATGTAAAAAAAAATCGTTAATTTATTGTCATTTTTATTCAGAATTAAGACTAAAAAAACTCAACAACTCACACATGCATGGCAGCAATAAAAAAAAAGTCCCCCATTAAAACACACGAATACAGCAAACGGTTTTAGCCAAGATTTCTCAAAAAAGCTAATATTAAACGGCAACAACGTCCAACGACTAACATCAGTCTGAGTTCTAAATACGTTCACACAAGATGTCAAATACTTATTCGGCGCGATACGCGCAATATTTTAAAGTTTTTAAATTTCTTATTGTATTATTAACACTCGGCGTCGTGTTGCTAAACGATTTGAAAATATGTGAAGCGCGCACTTCAGAATTCCTAAAAGTTAAACTTCCACATGGAGGAGTTTTAGTAGGTCGTCATTTGTTGACCCATTTGGGACGACACATGCGGGCATTTATGGGAATACCGTATGCTAAGCCGCCCGTGGGAGAATTACGTTTCCAGGTTTGTGTGTGAAAGGATTGATTGTGTGACTGATCAAGTGATTGTTGAAAATGTTCAACTCTGACATTTCCATGTTCAATGATGAATTTAAATCTTAATTAGATTTTAATTACCCTACAAAAACTTTTTGCAAACGCGAATTGAGGTCTTGCAATTTCGTTATTGAAGAATAGCATTGTTAAAGTCATAACGATGTAAAGTTTTAAATGCGTGTTTCAAAATGTTAACAAACAAATAATAATTATATAATTAAAAAAAAAATAAACAATTATTAAAACGTAAACAAACAAAGAAACAAGTCACAACAACAAGTGCTCATAAACATCTTTGATCGTTTGAAGTGTGGCGAAAAGTAAAAACAATTAAATAAAATTATTGCTGGAAGATAAATTGTAAATTTCATAACCATAATGTTATCTATCATCTACGATAAAAAACACAATATGAATAAGATTTGAATGACCGAATTTGGCCCCGAGTATAAGTCTGTATCGTGGCTTTCAAGGCTTATGGCGGAGTATAGTTTTGAGCGTTTTTATAGGGCATGACCATGGGAAACCATTTTACACTTTAGATACAGAATACAGTCGGCGAAAAATATTTTTAGAGCATCTTGATTTTTTGATGTTTCTCAAAACGGCTCCTTGCGAGAAGCAAATATATTTAAAAAAAAAACTATTAATCAAAAGGTTGAAAGTGAAATGTGTTCTTAAGTTAAAAATATAAAAGATCACACAAGTTTTTGATAACAAGTGAAACTTTAAGTACCAGGGTGGCAGAAGTTGGTACAATTGTAGTTTTTTTTTTTTATAATTCCAGACTCAAAGACACGTCAGTTGCTCATTTGGAACAATTTACGATTTTTCTCAGTTGATATTTTTTATAAAAATCATTTACAGTGCCAATTCATATTTCCTATGAATTCTTTGTGATTATCTGGCGATTTTAGGATACCGGAAGAGTCCTTTTCTTCGTATGATTACATTTGAAACAACAAAAATTTCTAAAATTTTCTATTGTTTTAATTTAATTTAGTGAGAGACAGAACTCTTTCGACATTGTGAAATAGATTGTTAGTTTTTCTGTGATTTACCTGTTTATATGCCAGCAGCTAAAAATAACTTCGATTTATTTATTTGTAGTTTAAAAAATAATCATAATTTGATTAAAAACACTATTACTTCTTAATAAATATGGCCAAATGAATTGAAATTTGTACAGCTGAATTAAAAATATGTGAAAGAAATCAGATATATAATTTCGGATTTTTTCTTTCACAAATATCTCTCGAACGGATTAAGCGATTTTGACCTGGTTTGCGATGATCGACGTTATTGTGGAATCGATCGGAAAAACAGTTGAAAAATTATTCTAAAAAAAACTTCTTTGAAAAACGTTTTCTTTAAATATCTATCGGCTCGAATCGGTTCTAATTCGCAGGAAATCTAATTTCAGGAATGCTACTCTAATTCGGTTCAGCCGTTTAAAAGTTATAAGCGGGTCAAACACACACCCACGTGCACATGTATACAGCCATAGTGATGGGCTCTCAGAATTAGTTAGAGAAGCTTTTTAGGACCTCAAAACGTGGAGATCTGATGAGAATTAGATTTTTTCAAAACGGGGTTAAACCAATAACTTCCAAATTTTGTTGTTTTAATATATCAATTTTAATAACAGGATGTCAGAAAATTGATTCACAGGGGCTCATGAAATAAATGTTTGTGTCATAAATCAAAAAAAAAAAAATATATATATATATATAAATTAGGTCTTTATAATTTAAAAAATGGAATCTGGCGAATGAACAATATTTTGCATTAATTTCAGCTCAAGAAATCCAAAAAAATTTTAGTACAATTGATACAATTTTGTTGATCTCGTTATGCAACCCTGGTAAGACCAATTCATAGTGTGCTTCTGTGTTGGTGTTCTATTTTATTTCATTCAATATATTTCATATTTCATCACCGCCAAGTTAGTAAATCAGTAAAAGCCAAATAAATAAAATGCAATAATAAAAACAATGTCTTAATTAAATAAACAATAAGATTTCGCTTCAATCAAAAAGGAATAAATTAACAAATTCATATAATTTTATTTCAAATATACAACAGGTATTCATTTCAGATATTTTGTTTTTTCTTTTTACTGGAAAATAGAAAATTAAACTGTTATTGTTGTGAATGGTATATTTTAAGTCAAATCGGGTAAATATTTGATCTGCACACAAAAAAAACAACTATGGAAAATAATTAATAAATCGTACGTTGTATTAAAAATTAATCTCTTTTTCGTTTGACGTTTAGAATGGAAAATTGCATAATTTTCTTTCGGATTTTTTACAATAAAAAATCGGATTTTAAGACTAGAAACTTTGTTCTTGTCTTTGTTGCAAGAAAAAAAGTTTTATTTTTCCATTTCATAAAAACTATATTCAAGTGAATAGCCCTACTAACTTTTGGTAGTTTTCTGTGAACGAAATTGAACAAAATAATGTGATACAATAGAAACATTAATTTTTATTTAAATAAACAACATTTTTAGTAGCCAAATATGCATTCAAAATTATTTTAATTTTTAAAAATGTCTAATTGATTTCATTGTTGTTTATTTTTTAAGACACCATCATAATAAACAATTTAGGGGCATAAAAAATACGGGTTTTATACGTTATTTCTGCGGTTTTATTTTTATTTTTTCAATCATTGAACTCGTATTAGTAAGCAGTTCAGCCAGAATTTCAGGTTGTTATAGGAAGTTGTCTGTAAAGGGTGTTTTATTTTTAGATGTTCACATATTTGAGACGTGTTTTATTTAACTAACGCTTAACGATTTTGTATCTGACAGTTAATTTGCGGTTATAATGAATAGAATCCTGCCCGAACAAGGATTGCAAAATGTGGAATCTCTGTATGTGTCTTGTTCATCAACGCGAAAGTGTTGTTCGCAATGCTTAACTGTGGAAATAGTGTTGGGAAAAAAATAACAGAAGTTGAGAAGTAGAGTTTCTCGTATGATACAGAAAAGCTGAAAGTTTGTATTGAATGAATTTGCTTGAATTTATCTAAAACTGGGAATTTAGGATTTTGCGTCATTTCAATTGAATTTTGTCTTGCAAATACAGAGGCTTTGCTAAGTGTTATTTTCAGTATTTTATTTCGAGCGAAATTGTTTAATGAGTTGCTGAAAGATCATTTCGAGTGGTACAACTCAGGCTTATAGGCATCCTTGACCCTCAATAAGTAAAGCAATTTGTGGATGATAATTTAAAAATACATACTTTATAAAAGAAAATGATAATTCAGGATTCTAAAAATTTCCATTTCTCTACACCATATTTGGTTTATCTAACAGATCAATTTCAATTATGTGCTTTATTCAGTTCGCCGTTTCGCTTAAAAAATATTTATTTAGATTTTTGGAAATTTGTTGATAAAAGCTGGTTATCATGTGAACTTTTTCAAAAAAACACGCCGATCTGTTTAAACACATTTGGGATATTCAGTCTGTGTGCTATTTAGTCATAAAGTCATAATATTTTAGACCTGTTCAAAAAAGTTTTAATCCTGCTGCATTCAAAAATGTCATTAAAAATCGTCATTTCTGGTACGTATTTTTTTTGCCATAAAAGAGCAGTACAAATCTGAGTCGAAAGATTGAAACTCTTTAGGCAAGACGGCGATAATATATGCTTTGCCGCCGTTACTTATTTGTGATTCATAAAATCGTCTCCTATAATCTCAAATATCGTATGCGACAAAACCTCAATTTTAATGATGGAAAAAAATAATTTGGATTTTTCACCAGTTACGGCTTTGTGGAATTCAGGTGACGATATGTAGATATGGATGACTACCAATTTTTATATTTCTTTTCTTAATTATTATTAATTACAAAACAGTTGTATTCTGAAAACAGGATTTAATAGATTTTAAAATAGAAACGCTTCTATTAGTTTCAATATTTTTAAGAAATCGATGTTCGGAAATCGTATATAAATTAAAGACTTTGACGCACGTGGACTCTTTGTTCGGATTAATATTTTCTTTAAAGCCGATGTTGCAAGGATCATATTGAATATTATTGACATATTTACATAATTATTTTAGCCTCCTGTGCCTTATGGTTCTTGGGAAGGAGAAAAACAAGTCATTGAAGACTCACCAAAATGTAGACAACGCGATCCATTTAGACGGGATATGGAAATTGAGGGTAGCGAAGATTGTTTATATTTAAATGTCTACACACCAGAGGTATGACTTGAGCACAAAAACATAATTAAATTCTTGTGATTATAAATTCATGTTTAATTTAAGGCTGCCAGGACTGCAGATCCTTTGCCTGTTATGGTTTGGTTCCATGGCGGTGGTTGGGAGTGTGGCTCCGGTATTAGTAGCTTTTATGGACCCGACTTTTTTCTCAATCACGATATAGTATTGGTATCAGCCAATTTCCGTTTGGGACCACTGGGTTTTTTGAGTACGGAAACTACCGACTGTCCGGGTAATTTTGGTTTGAAGGATCAGTTGGAAGTTTTGAAATGGATACAACAAAATATTGCCTCATTCGGCGGTAATCCAAAGAGTGTTACAATTTTCGGAGAAAGTGCTGGAGGTGCAAGTGTTACATATCACATGTTGTCTCCGAAATCGAAAGGTTTATTCCACAAAGGTATTGCCCAGTCGGGAACATATTTCAACCCGTGGGCTCAACCAGCTCATAGAGGTATACCGGCAGAGAGAGCTAAGAAAATGGCGAAGCTTGTCGGGTGTCCCAGTGATGATGAATGGCCACAAATCTTGAAATGTTTGAGAGAAAAACCTGTTGATGATATTGTGGCCACAGTTTATGATTTATTTGTAAGTTTGCATTAAATTTAAGTAATAAAACTCTGTATTAAAAGATAATGATTTTCAAGGATTGGGACTTCGATCCCATGATACCCTTCCCACCGGTCGTAGAGCCCGAACACCCAGAAGCCTTTCTCACTGTCTACCCTAGAAAAGCATCTCAGCCACATGGCTTCTCATTGCCCCTAATGATTGGAGCCACTTCTGAAGAGGGTCTATTAAAGACGGCATCTTTACTGAATATTCCCGGTTTATTGGAGGAGTTTAAAGAAAAATTCTATGATGTGCTACCCATCGTACTCTACTACGATCATTTGTCAGAGGCTGAACAAGCTAAAGTAACAGAGGATTTGGAAAACTTCTATTTTAGCAGTGGACACAACTACGACAGAGAAAATTATCAAAATATTACGGATGTAAGTTGAATGTTTTGGTGCGTTCCAGTTATTTTGATTAACAGAATAAAAATATTTTCTTTAAAGTTAATGTCAGACGGTTGGTTTGTTGGTGGTATTGATGAATACATACGCCTGCGACTAAAAAGTTACAAATCAGATTCCAAGCATGTAGCCCCAACTTATGTTTATCTATTCGAACATAAAGGAGCAGCCAGTTTTTCAGAATTATTCAAAGGAGGACGAGAGAAGTTTTATGGTAAAAGTCTGCACTTTTTTTTTAATTTTAAATTAAAATATATTGTGTGTAAAATATTAGGTGCTTGTCATGCGGAGGAGTTGCAATATCTGTTTCCCATAGGCCGGGAATTGTTCGTAAGTGCTGCGCCGACTAAAAATGATTTGAAAGTAAGAGAAATTATGCTTTCGTTGTGGGTCAACTTTGCTAAGACGGGGTAAATTTCTTTGATTTTAATTATATTTTCTTTAATCATTTCAATTATATATTTTTGCAGTAATCCCACTCCTGCAGGTAGTAGTTTACCCAAATGGCCACCCACAAAGGACTATCCAGTAGTATTTGCTAAAATAGGCAGTAAAAATGAAGAAGACACAAAACTTTTCCGATTCAGTGAAAAACTTTATCAGGATAGAGTCGACTTCTGGCGCAGTTTGAATCCCCACATTCCAGCCAAGGATTTTCAGTTGAAAAATGAACTCTAAAAACAAGTTGGCACCAGTTTTGTTGAAACTACAAACACATTTACTCATGTATTATTGTTAATAAAATTTTTTTTTTAATTTGCATAAAATAAATGTCTTTCCCTGCTATTTAAAATAGCAACGTGGCAGTCAATGTTATCACACTTTTATTGTCTGCTTTTAGTGACAATGAAAATCCATGGAAACGGATTGAAAGAAATAAATCTTCTATCACATTAACAGCCAAAACAGTATTTGAATGGATCAATTAAGTAAACAAGTTAGAATTCATGTTAACTTTATATTGATGTGAGCAACTCACCACTTAAGTGTACCAGAGATGGCAAGTTCACCATGACCACAAATTACTAAGTCATAATAGAGTAAGTTACATGGAACTCTTACTTTTTCATGTTTCGCTTAATATGATGAGATAAACTGCCAACAAATTCAAATGCATCATTCTGTATTTTTGTCTTCATGTCTCCCGAAGGTCACAATTAGCTAACAAGTATCAAGAAAAATCGAAAACAAGAAGAGTACACATCAGATGTATATCATACACAGGCCATGAAGAAGAAGAAGAAGAAGAAGAAGAAGAAGAATCATCATATTTAAAGAACAGAAGTAAAATATCTCTTTTACAAAAAAAAGTGCATTCAAAACTACATCGTGCATTTGGAAAGGAATATTACACAAAAAATCCCAAAATCACCAAAATATGGCAACGCTGCTCCCAATGATTTTTACACTATCCATTCAAATCTACAAGAATTTTCACAAAAGTTTTAATAGCTGCTTCTTGAATTCATTAATCAACAGGAAATCGACCCTACGTATAAACAAAGAAAAATCGGAGAGGAGATTAAAATCGCGATTGCACAAAATCTATACAATAATAAATGATCTTTCAATTGATCTTAGTGCTAAATATACAAAAAAAAACTTTAAGGAACTCTCAAGCTTTGCCAGGTTAATCTTTTCGAAACTTATTATATATTGTGCCGCGTCACACTTTTTGGCTTTTGAAGCCGCTAAGAAAAGTCACGACCTTTTGCATACACGACTTTTCTTTCATGACTTTCTATATATGATTTGACTAAGAGAAGGGAAAATGTAAAGAGAAATGGCGAAAGTCCCCACGAACGTTGTATTTAGCAATTTGACTACTTTCGTAATAATATGGAACAAGAGTTTTGCTACAAAGCGAAATTATTTTTTCATAAAAATAAGTAAATAAAAATGGTAGAAGGCGAGCAGTTTCAGACACAACTCTGGTGTATATATCTCTTTCTTTTCCGATAGCACTGAAATCAGTAAAGACGCTTATATTTTTCACAACCAGTAGGGTGATTGAATTCTTATAGCCAAAAATTTAAACGGCTTCACAAAGAAATTAAAAAATTAAGTCCTCATTTTGCTAAAAATAGACAAATAAAATACTCTTTTCAAATCCTTTTCGTTTCACTTTTTCAAAGTTATCAGGACATAAAATGCTTTTACAATTAATTAAAATTTTTTTCCCTAATTGTCTTTTCACCTTAATTAATAATATTTGCATATTCCATAAATTTTTGTAAATTTGTTTATCAAAGTAAGAGATGTGCAAATGTCGGGATTTCTTGTGTCAGGCGTGAATGAAGCGAATTGAGATTACATATATAAGACAGTGCATGATCGAGCATGATTTTTAGTACATATAACATTCACGCGTTCAAAGTAGTGTAACTTAAGTTACTTGAATTAATATTGTACTCACTACCAAGTTTCGTGATCGTGTGCTGAAATTCAGTCACGCTCACGTTTCTGGTCACATTCAATTATTACTTGATATAATATATGAAATGAGGAAAGCCGTAAAGTAGACTTAGTCGAGTATGTGGTGCAATTAATGGATAAAATACGCTAACGCTCAAAAGAGGTCGCCAAATATATTAACAATCAGCAAACGTTCTACAGAATGCAAAACGCCTGGCCTACATCTAAACAAACAAAATATTTAAAAATTTGTTTTTGTTTTAAATGTATTTATTCGATAGAGCGTTATCGAGTGACATCGTCGACCAGCCAGATGACTTAAATTATTAAAACAGATAAGTACAACTAATAAGAAAGAAGTTAGTATTAAGCAGCCTCAGGGATTTTCCTTAGGTTAGGAATTGGGGAATAAATATCTACAAGTCATATTAAGCTAAAAGCCAACAGAAAAATTGTCAAAAAGGTGCAAAAAAGTAGATGTTCGAAAAAATAGTTTATAGAAAAATTGTTATTATAAAATTTTGCATAAGAAAATAAATTCAAATCTTTTATATACTATAAAGTTGTTAAACGATGCTAGAGATGGAGATGTATCCTATATGACATTTCACACTGTGTTTTAGCCTGCTTTGTTTTGACAAGTTTCGCTTAAGCCCCGTACGAAAAGGCAAATGTATGACTTCCTTCGTATGTATAAGTACGAGGAAGCAAAAAGAAATGTTTGTGCCAGGTTTTACCTCGCAATCGTCTCAGTACTTCTCAAGAATAAAATAAACAGCTTGCCTGCAAAGCCTCAGTAAATATTTCCTTTAATGCAATCATTGAAATCCCATAAAATAAACTCTGTAAGAAGCGACAACGTTTGGATATATTTTTTTTAATTTTTTTCTTTTTGCTTAGAAATTGTTATGTAACAAAATCCAAATATATTTACTTATATATCTTTTCCTGATTGCGAATACATTTAACCATATATTAGCGTAGATAACAAGCACTCGTATACAACAACAACACTATTTTAGGTATAAATTTCCTGAAGGAGCTAACTGATGGTTAGCGATCTATCAATCTATCAATTGTTACGTTGAAAAATTTAAATAGAAAATTGTTAAATTTCTATTCTTGAGAGCAATTTCATAAGACTTCTTATTATCTCGTTGATAGATAGTGATAGGAAAGTATTATAAAATGATTCTTGTGTTATTTTTGTTTAATTTTCAACTTTATGATGTTGTTTTTTAAATTTGGATCAGTTCGGCGTTATGACATTATTTTTTATGTGTTGATAAGTTTAATTTTTATCTAAGCACACTATTTTCTGTTATTCATTTGATACTTTAAGTAGTTTAGTTTTTAAATGCTTTCAGAAATAGAACAACTAAAAATGATGCTCATAAATATATAAACATAAACGTTCAACTACACATGCAGTAGTGTTGCCATTCGAACAATAATTATTCGAATATTCGAGCAACTTTTTCTCATTTTTGTTTAAACGACCAAAATTTTTCAATTTAGAATAAAAATAATTCGAATAGTTTTTGACAAATACTCGAATCAATTTATGGAAATACTAATAAGGAACGAATAAATACTGCAATAACACACTTTCATATAAAATCAGACAAATTCTAAGGAAATGCATATGAAGTGGGTTTTTGTATGCACTCTTCAAACATTGTCAAATGATTCTAATATATAACTTGGCAGCACTCAACTTATCACGTAAAGTAACAGGAAAGACAAGATTGCATTACATAAAACCTACTTAAAGCAAATTTAAAAATAGTTTTAAGTTGATTTTAGCAATACCATTTGTTAAGGTTAAACAAGGTTGTAAAAATTGGTTTTAACATTAAAACCAGAATATATCACTACCACGTCGGTATAAAGAGCGCTGTAAATCATTTCAAGGAATTTTTCAAAATTATTTTAAAGTCTACCGGTAATTTGGTTTAAGAGCCATAAACATGTCTAACCCCAAAAATAAGCGTAACATTTTCACAAAAACAATTATGATATTTTTTCCGTTTTCATTTATTTCCATTTTTTTTAATAACTAAACTGTTTGCTTTCATGAATGAATAAATCAATTTTGTGTAACAGTTCCGGGTTTTGAACTAGATCATTTTATTAAAAAAATGGGACTATCTTGAGTCTGGACTCGTTAAAGTTTATGTACGAAAGGCCTAAAAGACGTTTAGCAGCATTACAAAATGAAAAGAAAATAGAAAAAGTTCTTCCCGTATAATTGATGTATGACTGTGAAAGAAATAAAAGTATTAGGAATCTGTCTTCTAAGATATATGAGTGCTCCCTGGCGATCCGTAAAAAACCATCAGAGTAAAATAGCACTACTAAAACATACGCTTTAAATTTATTAACACTTAGTTAGGAGTATACGAAATCACTAAATAATATAATCCTTCATTAAAAAGAAAAGAAAATAAGACATTTTACAGATAAGTTATCTCGTATATCAAAATCATCATCATTAATTATCATGCTACGCAATAGTGTTCAAGAAATGCTCTTTTTTTTACACAAAAAAGTCAGTTTGAGTTCTAAGTGCGTTCACTCGAGATGTCAAATAATTATTCCGCGTGGTTGGCGAACTATTTTAAAGTTTTTAAATTTATTTTTATATCCCTGACACTCGGTGTCCTTTTGCTAAGCGATTTGAAAATATGTGAAGCGCGCACTTCAGCTGTCCTAAAAGTTAAACTTCCACATGGAGGAGTTTTAGTAGGTCGTCATATGTTGACCCATTTGGGCCGACATATTAGATCCTTTTTGGGCATACCTTATGCTAAGCCACCCGTGGGAGAATTACGCTTCAAGGTATTTTATTTTTTATTTATTTCCTTTATTTTATTGGATATCACATACTACAAGATATTAATCTTTTAAATTACAGTAAGTGATTATATAACGATATATAGATATAATAAAGTAAGAACAGGAAAGAAAGAGTATTCAACAGCGACACTTTTACATTCAATGATAATATTATTGATCAACATATTATGTTTTTTTTATAAACTTATTCGACCTTATTTTTTATTTAATTTTAAATTACATGTCCCTGAAGAAGCTGCACAAAGAAGTAGCGAAATAATGGATTAATAAACACAATTTTTATATAAAAAATAATAGACCTCTTTTGCTTGCATAAACCTAATAAATCAATATATTATGTTGAAATCTTACTTATATTTTATTATGCTATTTTATTCACTCTTTCTTGAAAACTTATCCCATAGGCCATAATCGAAATAATTAGAATTTAATTAATACAGGGTGCTGTTGGCTGAAGTAGTGAACACTAGACTATTATGCCGTAGATCCCGAGTTCGATTCCGCTCTCAGTCATGAGTATGATGTCGAATTTTGCTGATCTGCATTAGTGCAGGATTATGTTATATGTAGTCGGCTCGTCTCAATGACAAAGGAACATTACCGACAGAGGTTAACATCGTCATGTACTCAAAAGGCAGAATACTAAGCCCTCCTTCGTCAGTACCTGTAGTAAAAAATTCAACTACGAAGTACAAAAGTAAAAGCAGCTACAACAAAAATTCACTATCTTCTAATCTGTCTTCATTTATCCTCTTAACATTGTCCCTTCCTTTTAAGCTCTGGCGGAATGCACTGCATGACACTCATGCACTGAGTGTTAGTCCAACACCAAAAAGAATATATTTATACATGGTGTCATTCCAATGTCTGACCTAATCCCACCGCCAACAAAAATATTAACAAACGGACATTTTGTAGTTTAATACTTTATAGCATTTAATTTATCTGATATCTCATTGACTTTTTAAACATTTCGTACAGTTCTTTAAAAACTAGATTTTGGAATTTCTCTTCAATAGGCCTGACATTACACTCATTTGCTGTTTAAAATAAACTGTAGTCTTGCTTACTTTTCCTTTTCGTACCACAAGCACAAAATATGTCCAGGTGTTTTCTTATACGGACATACATATCTGCATATACAGATCGTGAAACCTGATTGCTATCTTGATGTGAAAAACACTTTGAATTCTCTGGACTTTCCAAATAAAAAGCTTAAAAAATATAGAACCGGAAGTTTTCTTACAGATTCTAATTAAAAGTTCAGAAACTAAATAATGATTACATTAACTGCACATTTCTTATTTATGTTAGTGATATTCTTTCCATTTTCATGTCCATATATAAATATGTACGCACACAATACAAAAACATTGTGGTTACATAAATTTTTTTCTCCCAAGTGCAACCCCTTTTGTGAAAATCGCTTTGATATCTTTAACTGTGACTCGCGCACAGCCACAAAGTAAATTTGTTTATTGTTTGGACACTTTTCCAGTCAAACAATGAATTCACATACAACAACATTCCTATACAGTAGATACGTACATACATACTACAGATACATGTATGTAAGCGTGTATAGACATGCGGCCATGTACAAAAGCATTTACTCAAATATATCATAATTTACTCACCGTCTCGCTCACCAACAATACAGAAGAACAGCAATCAAACGATGCAACAGCCATCACTAACCTACACCACTAATTCTTTCGGCAACAACAAACAATTGTGGATGACGTCATACCCATTACGGTATACATAAAAAACACTTGCACTTTTCCCATTTTACATAAATATTTAAACGCTTATAACTTCTTTTCCAATTAACCTAGAACTTTAATTCTTTCACAATTTCGATCTATATAAATTTCCCGTTTTATGAACACTAAATTTATTAATTATCTTCCACTTTTATTATATTATTAATGAGTTAAAGATTCTGCTACGCGCCGACTTCCGCACAGTTTCAACCACATACCCGAACTAATTTAAGTAATAAGAATCTCTTAATACTTTTTTGATTTATGTTTATTCTTAATAATTCGTGTATGTATGTATGTATGTGTGTAGAAATGTGTGTATACGACGAGAGAACTTGTAATGCAAAACAGTTCCCTTGATAAACACACTAATGAAGTTCATCAAACCTCTTTTTAGCTTTTAATATGCACACGGGGAAAGGCTTATGAAATTCTTTTAAAATTTAGCTCTCTTAATTCATTAACATCTTTTAAGAGCATTGAATCAGTTGTATGCAAGCAATATTAGCAATAAATTAAATTTATTATGCGCAATTGTTTTAAAATAAGGCTTTTTAAACACTTTCCAATGTTAAAGGGGATTTTTATGTGTAAATGAAGTTGCAAATTATTTATAATGAATTTGAGAAATAGTAATTTTTAGTGTATCTTGTTCTTCCCAGAGAAATAGATGTTCAAGATCCTTAATTGTGGAAAGTTGAGAAGTAGAGTTCTTCGTGCGATACAGAAAAACTGAAAGCTTCAATTTGAATGCATTTGCTTAATTTATTTAAATATGGGAATAAATGATTTTCCTTAAATAAAATTTAATTTGGTTTTGCCTTGACCGACAAAAACTCGATATTGATAATAAAAACTTATTTTGAATTTTCCGTCAGTTTCGGCCTTGTGTGGTTTAGACAACTTGAGGCATCTACAAGTTCAATCGTTACAAATACAACAGAAGCCGATGTTACAAGGATCACATTTAATATTATTGACAAATTTATATAATTATTTTAGCCTCCTGTGCCTTATGGTTCTTGGGAAGGAGAAAAACAAGTCATTGAAGATTCACCAAAGTGTAGACAACGTGATCCATTTATAAGGAGTCCGGAAATTGAGGGCAGTGAAGATTGTTTATATTTAAATGTCTACACACCAGAGGTATAACTTAAAAACTTAACCATAATTAAATTCTAGTAATTTCAAAGAAAATTTTATATTTAAATCTAGACTCCCAGAACTTCGGATCCTCTGCCCGTTATGGTATATTTCCATGGTGGTTTTTGGGTATGTGGTTCCGGGCTAAGCCGGGTTTATGGACCCGAATTCTTTCTCAATCACGATATAGTGTTGGTATCAGCCAATTTCCGTGTGGGCCCGCTTGGTTTTTTGAGCACCGAAACTACCGATTGTCCAGGTAATTTTGGTTTAAAAGATCAATTGGAAGTCTTGAAATGGGTACAACGAAATATTGCCTCATTTGGCGGTAACCCAAATAGTGTTACACTTTTTGGATATGATTCTGGAGCTGCAAGTGTTACATATCACATGTTGTCTCCAAAATCGAAAGGTTTATTCCATAAAGGTATTGCCCAGTCGGGAACATATTTCAATCCGTGGGCTCAACCAGCTCATAGAGGTATAGCTGCAGAGAGAGCTAAGAAAGTGGCAAAGCTTGTAGGCTGTCCCCATGATGGTAATTGGCAACGGACCCTGAAATGTTTGAGAGAAAAACCTGTTGATGATATTGTCGAAACAGCTTATGACTTTTTTGTAAGTTTGTATTAATTTTAAATAATAAAAGAATTTTTAATAAGAGACGATAATTTTTAAGGAGTGGGACTTTGATCCCTCGGCACCCTTCCCGCCGGTAGTGGAACCAGAACACCCAGAAGCTTTTCTCACAGTCTACCCTAGAAATATCCCACATCCACATGGATTTTCTTTGCCCTTAATGATTGGAGCCACTTCAGAAGAGGGCCTAGAAAAAACTGCTCCTATGTTTAATACTCCCGGTTTATTGGAAGAGTTTAAAGAAAAATTCTACTATTTGCTACCCATCGTACTTTTCTACGATCATTTATCAGTGGCTGAGCAAACTCAAGTAACAAAGGATTTAGAAAACTTCTATTTCAGCAATGGACACAACTATAACAAAGAAAATTATAAAAATTTTACAGATGTAAGTTAAATTGTTTGATGAGCTTTAATTATTTTGATTAATAAGATAAACTATTTTCTTTAAAGTTAATGTCAGATGGTTTTTATCTTGGTGGTATAGATGAATACATACGCCTACGACTACAAAGTTACAAATCAGACCTCAAGAATGTTGCCGCAACTTATGTCTATCTATTTGAACATAAAGGAGCAGCAAGTTTGTCAGAATTCTTTAAAGGAGACGAAGAGAAGTTTTATGGTAAATGTCAGCACGTTTGTTTTTTATGTTGAATTTAAAATATATTCTATGTAAAACATTAGGTACTTGCCATTGCGATGAGTTGCAATATATATTTCCCATAGGCCGTAGACTATTCCCAACAGCTTCGCCGACTAAAAATGATTTAAAAGTAAGAGAAATTATGCTTTCATTGTGGGTCAACTTTGCTAGGACGGGGTAAATTTGTTGGTTTTTAATTAAATTTTTTTTAATCATTTCAATTCTAATTTTTTGTAGTAATCCCACTCCTGCAAATAGCAATTTGCCCAAATGGCCGCCTACAACGGATTATCCTGTAGTTTACGCTAAAATAGGCAGTAAAGACGAAAAAAGCACAAAACTTTTCAACTTCGATACACAACTTTATCAAGATAGAGTAGATTTCTGGCGTAATTTAAGTCCACATGTCCCAGCTAGGGATTTTCGCTATAAAAATCAACTTTATTCTTATTGTTGCACTAGTAACTTTTTCACACATGCATTAAATTACAGGAAGAGCCCGTATTGCGAAAATATTTGCTATCGCAGCACCCCGGTTAGAGCGACAAGTATTTTGCTTTCCTCTTAATATGTAATATCAACTTAAAAAAACAGTCTCGATAAGTTTCTGTTTGATTAAATTTAAAGCAATTTTCTACCTGAACTTATTTGTTCAGAAACGCATCTTTATCAAATACTTAAGATTTCCATAATGATCCATCTGCTACTATTTTTTTTTTTTTTTTGTTTTTTTTTGTTTTATGCTCTTTCTTTTTTCCATAATGTTAATAATATTGTTTGAGGAAAAATAATTCTACGCAAATGTAATAAACAAATATGTTGTCTGCTAATAAAAGTTAGCTTTTATTTTTTTTAATCTCTGCAACTAGTTGCAATTGTATTTAAATTCCAAAGTTAAATATATTCATAATAGAACTCACATACCTTGTTTAAACCACTTTTTCCAAAAATTGGCTGCCTTGTTCTTAAAACTTTTCAATGTCCATCATTTTTTCAAAGCTACTTTACATTTTTATATTGAAATCTTGTTCAACCATTGAAGTCAAAACATTTTTTCTCTTGAATTATTTATCATCAAAATTGCAACTTTTTTCCTGCAATTAACCAAAATAATTTTAAATGTAAATATATTCCTTAACTTTGTAAACAATTAAATCTCAAAAGAAATAAATAAACGGGCCATAGGTTATTTTGTATTCATATACTTGGTGTTTGGGTGCATTGGAACCATTACAGTCTGGTCTAAGTATCTGTAAACTAATGTAAGTATATTTCCGACTACACCTATCGACGTTTCCGATATTACGAAATTTGTTTCCTTGAAATTTATTTTAGTCGGTGTCATAGCAACGCGACAAGGTAAAGCCAGTTAATTAATAAAATTAATTTAAACCACAATGAAATTTGCAAAACTATTCGAAAAGCACTCATAAATATACAAAGTCGCATGATATTGCTGTTCAATGTAAGCCGGACATGAATTTCACAATTTACATAAGTTCTTATCTTACCCACAACTCGAAACATCATCATTCGTTTGCTGTTTTCGTTTAAATTCAAATCAGCGTGAAGTCTCAGGGCAGTACATATACGAAATTCATTAGAATGGCAATGGCGCCATGTGTCGAAAATTGGTAGCCACAACTTAGAAACCTTTATGGGCTCATGCAAAACAACTTTGCTAGATATCAACACATGATCAAATGCATTATAGTTTACAGTTCTATAAAGGACAAAAATACATTATATATATATATATATATATATATATATATATATGTATATATATATATATATGTATATATATATATATATATATATATATATATATACATATATATATATATATATATATATATATATATACATATATATATATATATATATATATATATATATATACATATATATATATATATATATATATATATATATTGCTAGAGATCAACACATGATCAAATGCATTATAGTTTACAGTTCTATAAAGGACAAAAATACATTATATATATATATATATATATATATATATATATATGTATATATATATATATATATATATATATATATATGTATATATATATATATATATATATATATATATATATATATATTTATATATATATATATATATATATATATATGTATATATATATATATATATATATATATATGTATGTATATATGTATATATATATATATATAGTGAGATAAAATTAATAATGTTATATATATATATATATATATATATATATGTATATATATATATATATATATATATATATATATATGTATATATATATATAAATATATATATATATATATATATATATATAAGCTTACAGAAAAGTAACTTTTCAATCTTAATTGAAATGAACTTTGAATTAGAAGTACTTTTGTAAGTCACAATGGTATAATTTTTATAATATAAAAAAATTAAGAATTTAAGCTAGTTTTATATCAAATTTTAGAGGCTGGTTGATGCAGCTGTTTGGTATTTGCAACTTCCACGATATCCTTTCGGTAGTGCTGTAATAAAAAAAAATTTATTTCGATAAAATAATATAAATGCTATTCAATGTATACTTATGTTTTATCCCTCTAAGGAAAGTAACAGCATTTTTATACAACGATTTCCGGTCAAAATAGTTCCCCGCGTAATCTATTTTTCCGCTTAAATGTTCTCGAAAGTGGTTTATGAAATAAAATTACTGAAAGTTCTCCGTTCAAATTTGTTCTGTTTAATTGCCTCTTTAATTGACTCGTAAACTTAAAAAGATTTCCACAAATCACACACAAAATTCGCAAAAGTAGTATATATGCACATATATGTTTATAAAATTATATATGTACCTGATTTATTTTTAATTTTTATTAATAAATCAATTTAATTTAACAATAAGATTTCAAATAACGCATCTTATGTACATACATATACATATATAAATAAACATTATATGTTGCAAATGTACATAATTGATTTCGAATCAGTGAATCAATTAATAGAGTAACAGGCTTCATAAAGAGAAATAAAAATGTAAATGAAATACTTTCTATCTATAAGATTTTCTTTGGTTTATTATTTTATAATCTTTTCGTTTTACTTTTTGAAAGTTATAAGGAAATAAAATGTTTTTACAATTAATATATTTGTTCTTTAATTTAAATTTGCATTTTCTTTTATTAATTACTTTTATTTATTTATTTCCTTGAATAGCAATTGTATCCTACATAATAACTAAAAAGTTTTTGTTTTATTTTTTTTTCTTTTTAATATATATGTATGTATAAGTTTTGTTTTGTTATATTCTTTTATATATTTATACACTGAAATTCCTAATTATGTATAGCGAAAATAAAAAGTTATACTTTATTTTGAGTTTAATAATATAGAATTATTTATAATTGATAGTAAATATTTATCTTTTTTTATTATTATTATTTCTTAGTGGTATTTTATTAAACATTTTATGTGTATTATTTATAATTTTATTAATATTTATGTCAACAAGATTGGTAGTTTAAAAAAATAAAATATGCATATTAAAAGTAGTATAATAAACCTAGTTTAATAACATTGCTAAAAATTTAAAATTTTTTTATTTATTTAATACGAAAGTATCATATACTTTCTTTGCTTTGTAAATAAATTAAACAACAAATTAACTATGATTAAATAAAACACAAAAGGCCGGGCCATAAGCATACAAATAATACAACAAAATAAATAAACAAATTTTATAACAAAATATATAAATAAATATAAATAAATAAAATTTATTATTAATATAAATAAATTAAGTAGAATAAAGCATCTTGATATTTTCAGTAGCACGTTTGTTTTGTAAAAATTATTCATGACTGTACACTGTATACGTTTGAATAAAAACATTTTAAAAGAAAATTTGTTGACTTAATTTTAAGTTTATGTGAAAATATATCAAACAATTCTTTCCAACATACAATTTATAATATAATCTCAAGAATCTTTACATATGAAAACCTTACTTAGTGCAATAATCATGCAGGCAACAGTATAATTATTCTTGTTGCTTGAAATTAAAACATGTTGCAAAAATATTAGACTGTTTGTTCATCATACAAGATATGCCGCCAAAAAAACAGTAAGAGAAATCGACCCGACCGATAGTCAAAATTCGACTTGACATTCACATTTGAAATAAGACTTTATATGCACGTACATATGCACATATGTATGTACGTTGTTTGAAATAAATAAAACTCATACAACAGAAATTTTATATATACTTTGGCAATCGTGGCAGCAACGAATGTATCTTCAGCCTATCTTAAATTACTTTGCCCAATCAAAAGTTTGATTTTAAATGTCAAATTCTACTCAAACAAGGGCTCATAGTCATGCTCATACAAAAATAATATTTAATCAAAAATATATTATTGTTTTAAACTTCCAAAGTACATTATCTTTGCAACTTTGAGTCTGGGCAAATGTATTTAATATGTTTTCAAGTACTCTTGATATTAAAAAACGTTATTTGATATTAGTACAAAATAAAACTTAATGCAAAGTGAAAGTTTGATTTAAACTAAAAATTTAAGCTTATTTCTTACATTAGGTTTACTGTAAAGAGGAAGAGTGAGCTTGGTTAATTGGTTGGTTGGTTTGTTATGATTTATTTAGATGATTGTGTTGCTATTTATTGCAAGTAAACTGTATAAATTACTCTCAAAAATATATGAAATCGCTTGTTATTTATTATATATATTCATATGTATAAATACTTTATATACATATTTTATCATTTTCTATTATTACTAATTAAGCATAATATATTTATTTTGACTATGAAGGATATAGTTTCCTAAAACACACAATAATTTAATGAAATAAAAAAGAAATTGCTTACAGAAGTTTGATTACAAAAAAACGAATCGTGTAACAATATATATATTTTTTTTTTCAAATAAAAAAAAACGTAATTTGGATTTAAAATTAGTAATCTCACAAGGTAGTATAAAATATATTGCCGACAATTGCAGCATCCCTTTTTTAAACACAAAAAAACAAAACTTGTCTCTTTAAATATCGACATTTCTAGAGTATACTGTATATCTCATTTGAATGAATAGTTCCTATTAGCAATTTGTATTTTATTCTTTTAGATTATTGTATGTACACTATGAATATGCAAAATAATTAAATGAATATTATTAGGCTCTATCAGTCACTGACGTGAGTGGTATTCGTTAAAACATTCGTTCCTTGTATGCTTGAACAATTTTTATTTCATACCTGCTTTTGTAGTTTGCATTTGTTTTTTTATTTTTATTTATTTATGTATATTAAGTGTGTACCCGTAATTTTATGAGGCAACAAAATAAGCGTACTTTAAATTAAAATGAAAGTTTGTTTTCTAGATTATGCTCCCTGTTGCTTTTCTTTTATAAAAATACATATGTATTTTGTATAGAAAAAACTACTTGAATGTGAAAACTACAACAAAATTTAATATTTTATAACAACTATTTTTAGAAATAATTGTCTTCTTTTTTAGAACGATTGGACAATAAATATAACAACATAAAATTATGATGGTGCCATTCTTTGTTAAGTATTAGAAAAACTTCAACTATAATTACTAATTGCAATAAAACCGAAGTAAAATCAATTTAAATTACATTTAATTCTCTTCACAAAATATGTAATTACAGCTATAAGTATTCGTATATATGCCTTATTGTTTCAACAGAATACAAGGAACCAAGCTATTTTAAATGAATCGGAACAATTTGTGTACATTAAAATTTAATTTGTAATGATACACAACGTGTATAAAAAATGTGCACAAAGTTCAGTTGTATTCGAAAAAAGTAGCTATGTGTTTATATATCCCTGATGAGGCTGCGAAATGGTGGTAACGAAATGTTGGTAACAAAATGTTTTAATAAATAAAAGTGTATTGATTTTTATATAAAAAAAAAACCAAGAAATTCGTTTTCTTATGATATCGGAGCACATTAAATAAGAAATCAATGAATCTAAAATACATTTAACAAAATAAGTAAATAATGTTAAATATAGTTACACTGGAACAACTAATTACCATAATTATACCGCTAGTTCTAACTATACTTATTTGCAATTCTTATTTTGGTTTTTTAGAAAACGAAATAATTTTTCGAAATTAAATCATTTTTCATATCATCCAATTCAAAAGCTATTTCCAGCCAAAAAATTGCTCTAAAGAAAATTCCGTTTTCTTTACAGCCAAAATACGCAATGAATTCCGTTTCCGAAAGAAATTGAACTATTCTTTAAGACTACAAAATATGAACTAATTAAAACTTTAGTAACTTGCAATTCAACTATAATTTTAAATTATAAATATCAATTAAAGCCAATGATTAAAACGTTAAACATTTTAATCTTAGGTTTTAATCTAACCACTATAAAAAATTATATATGCCGGTGTTTTGTCATAGTTTCGATTGTCGGATTTTCACTGCCTTCCATTCAATCTTTTATCTAAAATTTAAAACAAACTTTCATTTTAATTTTAAATTTAGCACTTAACATCAGTTTTTTTCTTAATTGGATATGAATAATAAAGCCAGTTAACATTATCTTTCTTGCAATTCGTAAAGTTAAGGAGCAACATTATATCTCTACTTATTATTATAGTTTTTTTTTCAATAATAAATTTTAAGTGATGTTTTAGATTTTTTTAATTTTTTTCGTCTTTCGTGACAATCAAATAATTTGTTCCAATTATTGATATTCATTTATAATAAATAAAATTTCTACTTTTCATTTTATCTTCCTAAGAATCATGTAAGTTTTTCATCATTTACTATTAGGATTTAGTTAAATTATATTAAATATATCGGTTTCAGCTTTTTTAAAAACAAAAAACAAACATTTGAGGCCATAATAAAACACACAATATTTGTAAGCAAATCATTAGGTAAAGTTAAAGAAGAATCAAAGATAAAAACAATACATAAGAAAATTTTGTTTGCTTAGTTAGTTAAGTTTTCTAAAAGTTTCGTCCTATTTATAGTGAATCAGTTAATCAGCTTACCACTTCACTGTTTGAATGGCCGGTTCAATTTTCATATAGTAATATTTAGTTGTAAATGATCGAAAAAGGAAGGAAATATTTTTATTAGTACTGTCTTAGATTTTTTCTGTTTTTTTTTCATTTACTTTGTATCATAACGCACTTTTTTATCATTTCAATATTGTTGTAATTATTAGGTCAGCTTTTTTCAACTCAATTTGGTTATTAATTCCTTAGTTATTAAAAAATTTAATTGCTGAGCGATGGAAGTTTACTTGGTCTACATTTTGTTTCTATCATAATCATTTACGCACGTTCATAAAACAATATATAGGCACTGGACGAAACAAGATGATGCTCAGATAGCGAATCACTGACACTACAATATGTTAAAAATATATTTTTCACAGAATTGCAATTTTTGGAATTTTAAAATGTTTGCTTACAGATTATCGTTAAATTCGTGCCATTTCTTTGAGACAGGATGTTTGCAAATTGCCACGTAATGACCACCAGCAGTTGAGCCTAAAATTTGATTTTTAAAATATCGCTTATTTCTTGAAAAATTTAAAAATTAAAAAAATATATTTCGAAATCAAGCCATACGTTTTTACAAACCGCCATATCGAATATATTATGAATTTTGCAAATGAAATCCTAATATTTATACAAAATATCGTAATAATAATAATTATTGCACTTGGGATTTGCAAATCTGCATTTACGCCATTCTTGTTTTCGTTTTCAAAAATATGTCTTATCTAGATAATAACCTTAACATTTAAACTTTTGATTTTGTAAAGAATTTGTTATTGTACTATGAATAAAATAAAAGAAATCTTATTAGATATTTCCAATTTTAAAGAGTCTTCAGAATTAAACAGACAACCTTGCAATTAGTTCACCTTTCAATATACAATTGCATATCCCTCGAAAGCTCATACACTAGACAAATACATAAAAAATTTAACAAAATATTCCCTTTCCACATTTCTGTTATACAAAAATTGGAACTTGAATTTTTGATATATGTATTCGGCAGTAATAAAACTTAAGTTAGTTAAATTATATTTACTTCGATTAGAGCAACTAATAAAATTATTAAACGTAAAGCAAAATATCAAACATAATAAAGTTATTATAGTATTTTTGAAAGTAGGTTTCTATATCCCTAGTACTAATTTTTTCTTTTCTTTTTAAATCATACGAGATTAAAGCTTCTCAAACATGAAAACCGAAGGTCTACTAATGAGTTGGCCGTAATACCAAGGAAATCGGGCAAATAGACATACTTTCTTGTCCATTTATGATATGTATGAATAGCCCAAGAGCTTTGCGTTGAAGTCATTTATCTCCTATATACTTGTGTAATATAACATTAGTTTTACAAACGATAAACGATTTACTTGGTTATTATCTCATATCTTCATCGCAAAATAACTCGTTCACTTTTTATTTTTTTTATGGATATAAATATTTCCATTCAATAATATGAAATGTAATAATTAAAAGTAGTCCACCTTAATCGGCCAAGGGACGGACGGTTTGCATTTTTCATAACGATATATTTGTAATTGACCCTGAAATAATTTACATACTACTTACCCATATGATTTGAAATAGCATATAACGAATAGTAAATATTTGAATTGGCATTTGCACCATACGGACCCATGTTCAACTCACGCTCTCCCGTTGGAAATTCAACAATATTCGATAATTTACTCCATCGTGTTTCAGAAAATCGTTTCAAATCTAAAACGAAAATCAAAAACCTTATTTATATGAATATGAAAAGTATGAGATGTAAAGCACATACGTATAACAAGATATTTTGGAAATCGTTGAATTGCAAAACTTTTCGTACATTTCCGCCGTGTTTGACATTTGGAACATGTTGGCATTTCATCGCCATCTAAAAACTCTTCGCGTATAAACAAATCCAGACATGAATCGAGTTTGCAACGAGATGAGGACGGTAGTGAAACACTTAAATCCCAAAAAGGATCGAAAGTAACACTGGCATTACCGCAGGTGGTGCATCTTAAGGTACTCTTAAGTTGACCAACAAATAAATCACGTATTAAAGAATTCTCATTTCGGCCATACCATTCCCAAGTTAGCTCGGCCTTTTTATTGTCACTAAAAAAATTCAATATATAAAGTTAATATATATTAATTCATTTCCCTATTTACAACTATTACCTTAAATTATCATCTATTTTTATATGTTCTCCCTTAGTACCAGTGTTTAAGGCACCATGTAACGAATCCAAAAAGAACCTTAAGAATTCTTGAGCGTCTTGTTGGTTGTAGTCACTATACATGCGATGTTTGGCGGAGAAGGATCGTTTTAGTTCCATGGGTGTAACACTATTTACATTTTTTGTCCACATTTCCTTAATTAATTTGGAAAATTCTGCATAAAAACCCACAACAATAATATTATCAATTGAATTTGTATTGCCAACTGTTTTAAAATAATTACCATATAAAATTTGTTGATCCTTGGACGTTGGAGATTTAGTGGCATTATAATTTCTTAGGAATTTTGTCAATTCACTTGTGTGACTAAGACACTGAATAACGGAATTCATAAAACATGTATTTCCGATATTTCTAAGACCACATAAGCCTAAAAATAAAAGCACACAATCAAAATATGTTATTATTATATCAATACAAAGCAAATAAATATCTGAATATATGTAATTAAAACCATTGATTTCCCGAAAAATCATTAAATTTTTTATTGTGGCATAAAATATAAAAATAAATAAAAACAATAATGACAAATAAAAATGCTTACAGTTGTTCACAAATGTTATGGGAAACTTAAAAAGTAATCGGCTTTCGAAATATTTTTCTCGGCTACAAAGTGACACCGGTATTTTAATTTATCTGAATCTTGGAAATATAATGAATAGAAGCAAGTTGCTAATTTTTCCTATCGAATGAAAATTACCAATTTAATATTTTACAGGAATATAATTTCAGTCTTTGATTGTTCACGAGTCGAATTTCGAACAAATATTACACCATAAGTGCACATTAAATAATAAAATGTGAATATGCGACATAACCAAAATATGTGTTATTTCTAACTTACCTTCAGTTTCTTCATCACTAACTGTTGATTTTTTATTTTCGTCTGTATTACTGTGAGACGTTGAGGAAGATATCAATGACGATCGTGAGCTATCCCTATCATAATAACGCGATGATGTCGGTGAGGAAGGCGGCAACACACTACGCAAAGTTGCTGAGCTGCGAACCTAACAACGCATAAACAACAATTTTTAACAACAAGAAATCATTTCAGAATTAAAATTTTTACTCATTTTGTTTCTTTATAAGTTTTTTTGCTTACGAAAAAAGTTAATTTTAATTATAAAAGCCAACATATAAAGGGGAGGGACACAATACAAATAAAAAATTAAAATTAAATAGTAAAAATAATTGGCACAATTTCTACCTCAATGTGAGCTAAGAAAGTGTAAGGAAACCAAGGGATATCCCAAAGGGCAAGGTGAAACAAGTGCATTGCGGATTTTAACATAAACAGAACAGTGTGTGATAAAAAACATACAAAAATTAAGCATGAAAACAATTATAAGAAAATGTATTAAGCATGAATCGTAACAACAACAAAAAAAAACCATGCAATAATATAAAAGCAAAATATATAATAAATAAAAGTGTGCATCCACTCAACCGACTGCAAAATCGAAAAGTCGTATGGCGAAAGCCGCCCACTTTTTATACAAAAAAAAACAAAGATTAATAAAAATATTTTAAATTAAAAAGTACCTCAACTTTTATAGAATATAAAATAGAAATACATAGAAATAAAAAATTCCTACAGAAAACTCAATATTGGTGCTAGTTTTTGTCCCAAGGAATATGATTTAAACAGGATCAAATAAATTTTATTAACTTTCGAAACGTGGTTAAAAATAATATTGAAAAAATAATGTCATGTTTATTTGTGGGTGATTTGTCATATGAAGTTGATGATACAAACGCGACTAAGATTAAAAGAAATAGAAAAAGAAATATAGTATGTACGTTGATACATTTTCAATATAAAAGATGTGAGAATTTTTACAGTTTTTTTTTCTATTGAAACTTATTATTGAACTTTGGGTAAGCGTTAAATGCACACAATTAAATTGGAGTACTTAATCATGTACTTGTTTTAATTTGATTAAGAGATCATTTAGTCAAGCATATTTTGTACTTCTAAACTAAAAAGTATATTTGTGTATACACAAATTGAAAGCACATCTTTTATATCAACTTCTGCAGTACATTTACAGATTCGGATTTTTTTGAAAATATATTTGTTTATTTGGTTCTTTAGCTATATTGCTGAAGGTGAACTTACACTGTTGTCGCCTGTGTTGTCACAAAGACCACCGGATATGGAGGTTAATTTCTTTTTGCTCACATCACCATCTACAGAACTAGAGAGACCTGTACATGATGAGTCTTCCGATTGGACATAGTGTTTACTTGATTTAAGTGGCAGACTACCGGTACTGCTCGGACTACTGCTTAGCGCATGATGATGATGATGGCGGGCCGAAGATGATGAAACAGCAGCCGAAGCATTTGGATATATGCTAGTGATGACTTTGCCCGCTGTTGAACCTGAACTGCGATAAGGCGAACGAGTTAAAGAGCCACCACCACCGGTAGTTAAGCGAAGATTGCAATTGTCCAAATCACTGCTGTGGCGGTGATGTTGCAAATTACTAGTGCTGCCACTTCCACTATGCGAACGCAACGTTACCGAGCTAAGTGGCAAACGTTTTTGTTCACTAAAATTATTAAATTTTTCAATAGACGCTCGAATACTATTCGAGTCTATAGACGTTTCATTACGTCTATCGATGGCAGATGAAGAAGGTATGCTACCATTTGAATATTTGTAGTTGTTGACTTTTTCAAACACCAAACTATTTCTCGATGAAGAGGAGGAAGATGTGCCTGTGGCAGATGGTGCGGAACATAAAATTGTTGACTTTGGTCTAACTCGAGTTTTAGATACGCCTGAACTATGGGAATGGTTTATACAACAGCGTGGCTGTTCACATTTACGTTCCGACATCATCGGTCCCATTGAAGGCTGTTCATCACTATCGATAAATTTAATATCGTCTTGATCCAAAGATGTCTGCATATTGTTATTGCCTGAATTTGTTATACTATTTATGCTACTACTACTACCGTTATTGTTGTTATTATTATTATTAGTTTGGTTTGGGAACGAAGACGATGGCGATGAAGCATCACTAACAGAGTTTGCAACTGATGCTATTGACGTCACAGTACCACCGCGATGTACTAAAGGTTTCACTGTTGTACGAGATAATTTTGACGAACTATATGAGGAGTTTGTTGTGGTATAGACAGATGTCGTTTTTTTAATAGCTGATGAGGTGCTAGAGCCTGATGTTAACGACGACGAAGATGTTGTGGCTGTGACAGATGATAATCCTTTGAACTGTGGTACAGAGTAGTCCACTTTATTAATGGATGTAGCAACCGATGCGGTTGTTCCCAAATGAATCCCATTACCAGTTCGTCGCATCCCATTTATTGTAGCAGCTATAGCTGCTGACGTCCCTGGCTATAAACGTTTTCTTTTTTATCATTTAATTACTTTTAACTCTTTTGAAATACAAATTTCATTTTTGCAAAATATTCTACCTAAATTTACGGTAAATACTTAGAAGTCTACCAAAATTTGGGTATCGAATAATCCAAATATCAAAAAAAAAAAAAAAAAAGGGAGAGAAGAGAAGAAAACTGCTGTATTGCATATCCAGTATCGACACTAGTTTACATGCTTTGGTGCACGCTTCAATTCTTACGTAAAGTACTAACATTTTTGCGCCATAAGCCGATTTAAAATATTTTAATACATAGTTACTGTTATATTGAATTAAAAAAAACTTTTAATATTAGTTGCTAATTTAATTTTAAAGAAATTTCAATAACATTTGTATAGCGTTTGAAGCCTCAGTACTCTTGTCGCAATTGTTCAGTTCGTTCGTTTTCCATTTTCTTATTTTTATTTCTTCCTATACAACTAAGACAAAGGGATAGTTTTGGATCCAAGAGGGCTGGAGTTCTCTCTCCAACCTAACCTAAAACCTTATTTGGAGTATTTCAAGTTTCAGCTGCTGGTGATTTATTCATTTATGCAGAGCGAAAATCGTAGTAAGGGAGGGTAAGGGAGATAAGTATTTACAAGTTCCTTATTTTTAGTTAATTTGCTATCAATTAGTTATTGCATATTTTTCCATTCAGCCTATTAAGCATTTTTGTGGCATATTTTTATATATTTCTCGTGTAATGCTGTGTATATATTTTTTGCCATCAAGAATTTATTTTATGAATTTATAAGGTTTCCTTAATTTGTATTTCCATTGTAGCGATTTAAGTGATTTTTCCGAGTATTTATATCCTTAATGGGTTTTGATGTCCTTTAGGATTTTGTTGCAATATTAATATGTCCATGCATGCTGTTCGCTTATTTGGAATTTTTAGTTTTTCATTGCGAATCATTAGAGGTGGTTATCAGAAACTGATTTCGAATTTCCAAATTAGCGATAGGACTAAAACATATGAAATTTTTGCAAACATCAGTATTTTGTTCCGTTAGCGACATATTCAAACTCTGTTATAGCGATTGTACTGTAAATAATTTCGAGTTGATATGCAAAATATTTCTCATACACATACGTGAAAATAGTACTGCATATTAGAAAAGCAAATATTCTTTTCAATGTGTGACACAGATTTGCTTAGTTTACTTATCTGTCGAATTTACGAATGTGGCCTATAGTTTTATCCTATATATTATTTATTGAATCGATTTTTTACTTTTATAAACTACATAATATAACTACATAACATATTTAATCTGATATGTATTTATGTATATCCCTTTATATTTGATTAAAAGTGCATTTTAATTCCTTGAAATTTCCTTACTGCAAACAAACAGAAATTGTGCCATCTACTTATTTTAAGAATTTATCGGCCATTGCAAAGTGATTATTTGAGAATTGTGAAAATGCTTACCGAATTATTATTTGTCGCAGAAAATTTATTGATTGCACGACTATTATCACTTACTACGGGCAATATTGTTTTGTTGAATGTAGTTTTGGTTGTTGGGCCTTTATAAACTTGAGAATGTGCAAGTTCACACTCAGCTTTGAGAAAACTTTTATCTTTAAAATCTTGCACTAAGAAAAAATTTTGATTGGCTTCTCTAACAGGATTTGAATTTGTTGCAGTTTGATTCCTTTTTGATAGCGATGTGGAGACTTTTGTTGCTTTTGTGGAATGTATTGGTTTCGTTATTGATGCTGCAGCTGTAGAATTGGTGGATTGATTTTTAATATTTTTAAGAGTGGTAGTCCTTTGTTGTGTGGGTTTTGCAGCAGTTTGTGATTTAACTATTACAACTGGCTCACATCTTTGCTTCAGTGATGGAAATTTTTTAAAATTATCTCTGGTTTTTCTAACATCTATCATTATTTAAAATTTTAAATTTTTGTTTTTATAATTGCTTTTGTTGTTTGATTTTTTTCTGTTTGTTTATACTCTTGTTATTTATATTCACTTACAACGTATTTTTTTCAATTGTTGCTGTGGCTGAATTTCTGTATTATTTTTTATATTATGTAATTCACTTTTTGTTTGCATGTGCGATTTAAAAGTCTTTTCTTACACTGTATCGTTTCATTTAAATGATTAGCACTTTAATGTATGTGTTATCCTAAATTGAGTTTACATGTTTGTATTTTTAACAAGATATTATTTTGTAGGACCTGTAAAATATTATCTGGAAAAGGAGAATTTGGTTAAAAATGATGATGATGAAATGATATAACTGTTAGAAGAGTAAAATGTATGGTTTTTAATGTTTAATGATACATATCTAGGAAAGATAATACTCCTACAACGTGGGTTAATCTTATATTTGAAGTGGAAGAAAATAGTTTCCATTGAAACTAAAATAAACATATATTCGAATAATTTCAATTTTGAAACGAATTATTGAGTAACAGTATGTTCACACCGTCGTTTCATTGATACTCGCACTCCAATATTTTTTCAAACATGCTTCGTTTTGAATCCAGTTGTGCGAAAAAATACGATTTTATTTTATTTTATAATTTTTGTTGCACAAGAAAAGAATAATAAATAAAATGGATCAAAACGGCGAATTGTGATGTGAAGAATTATTAACTTTGAATAAGAAAATTGATTACAGAAAATCAAATGATTAAAATATAAAATGAAGAAAAATAGCACAAATTTGTTATGTAGATAATAAAGAACTTTCAAAACGAAGCAAGAGTCATACATCTGAACAGTGAGATTCACAATTGTACTTAAGAGAATGAAGCAAATGCTCTCTTTCATCGTATTGAAAATTTCGTAATATGTATAAACTTTTATTTACAAACTTTCTAAAATTTCAATAGAAATATTATTGAAATGAAATAATATTGAGCCATACCTGTAGTGGGACAAGAAATCGGATTTTGTATGGTTGAACGCTTCTCAAACAAACGTTATACATCATGTCTTAATTAAGTACATAAATATATAGTCAAAATTTGTTTTCAATAAAACTTCCTGCACTAAAATTGCTTTTTTATTATTTTTTTCTTGTTACATTTTCCACAACATGCAGTTAGTTAGTCCTGTTGTGCAAAGAGAAAATTAAAAAATTATATTCAGTGTAAATTAAGGGTCTTCAAGAATATAACAACTGTTGAGGTCATTGGTCGACCTTCAAAGTAGTAAATATTTTCGTACACATGATTTTGTTCAAAGTGTAGGTTATCCCCAGGTTACAAAATGTTCTTGAAAGTCTCATAGGATCAAACCGATTTTGTATTTTTATTTTTATTAAGTCGTCTTTGTAGGTACAGTTCAGTTCACTACATCTTATCACTATACATATTTCCAATATGTTTTTCAGAATCCGAAGAAATCAAATTATATTTTGGTACATAAAATAGCACTATTATCAGAATTCAAATGGAAATTTCATCGCACTCGGTCAAAAATACTGTAAATGGTGTGTTTCTGGGAAAATAAAATTACTTGTTTGAAGAAATAAAGAAATAATTAATGGATTTTTTTAAGACATACGAATTTTTGTTTTTGTCTCCCCTTAACACTTTGAAATTTTTGAGTTCATAAATAATTTTTTAACGAGGGCGATATATAAAACAAAACTAAATTTTACTGCTGCTTTTGCATTCAAGTAAATAGGGAGCCAAATTCTATTTCAAGATTATAATATTTACTTGCTGTCCTTATTAATCCTGAAAACTGTAAAGTTTTACTCAAAAGTGTCAAAGCTAATAAATAACTTACATTACAAATAAATTGATAATGTAATTTATGATGATTTCTGCAGGAGAATGTATACATATCGCATAAAAATATACGTGCAATGTTACATAAGATTTAACTACATTTTGGTACAACACAACACACTCTTGTTAGCGTGGACGTGTAAATTGGGTTAGTTGCAATCATGCATATGGTTAATATATTTGTTATGTGTTAAGATATATGGGTTAGTTGCCGAATTAAGTGGTTTAATTGTTTTACTAAAGATATAAGAGGAACCGCTCAGCCAAAAATCACTCATAATTATAAGACTTTTCTGGCTATTCTTAGTTAATACAGGCGACAGTTATTACCTTGTTTATATCGTTGTTTTCCAAATAACCTTTTTCATCTGTTCTATTATTACTACTATAACTGTTGACTTCTAAGACGGGAACAATGGTTTCATGGGATGGAGGAGTTCTTAATTTACTACTACTACCACTCTTTGTAATGCTCGAAGACAACACAGCACCAGATGTTGTGTTATTCTGTGTCTCATTTTTTGGCTCTGAAAGTTTCAATTTATCAAGTTTTACATAAGCTACTGTATCAATGCCGTTGGTTATTGGTGTTTCCGAATTGTATTTCTTTTTGCTTTCCATATCAATTGTGCCATTCTGAAGGGGTTTCTTGTCTTCGTCATTCACTTTAGGTTTGCGTGAACGCGCGCTACGTAGGGTAAAAGTAGCAATAGGTATATCTTCTGTGCTATCTGTGGTATTGAGATTTGTATTCGAATCGTTTGTACTGAAACGAACGGATAATGAAGGCCTTGTACCACTTGTTGATCTACGGATGGATGGAGCAATAGAAATGTTGTCTGTTTCATCTGCATCATTGTTAGGATATATACGACTATAGCGGTTAATTCGGGATCGATCCGAAGAGATGTTAGCTGTTATATCATCGACCGTTGAACCTCTCTCATCTAGATCAGTACCAACTTCATTGAGTGAGGATCTAGAACCAGAATCCAATTGAGTATTTGGTTTATAATGAGCCGGACTATATTTTTCATAAAGGTCCAGACCAGAAGTGGCAACTAAAAGAGCCAGGGAAGACGATGAACACGAGCTTGGGAAACGTTTTGAATCTTTACTGCTGCCACCACTAGCTTCTGAACCAGAAGGTGGTTTCTTCGTTACCACCTTTTCTTTATAGTCATTGTGAGATATATCCGAGGCTTTGCTACGTCTGTTCACCTTCATATATTTCATATAGTTTCATTTTGTTTTTGTATTTGTTTTTTATTTACAGTTTTGATAAGGATCATCATATTGTTTTGTAGTGGTTGTGGTATTGATTGGTTCGTATTATTGATATTGTTTTTTTTTTTGTTCGATTTACAAAAATTTTTAATTTTGCACGATGTCACAATAATGTTACATATTTACACAATGTTTCCGAAAATTACAAGAGTAATTTTTGTTTATGAGATCATGATACAATTATAACAAGTGGTAAGATGGTGATAATCGTGATGATCAGTAGTAGTAGCAAATTATGATGTTTAATAATGTACGACATTACAGGTTTTAAATAACAAGGTGATTGATTGTTCATCGTTAAAGGTTGTCATATAAAAGAAATCATGTTTTAATAAACATTAAAATGTATGTTTATATACATAAATTGAACTATAAACATCGAACTAATCCTATCTTTGTTCATATCGAAATTTTCTAATTGATTAGGAAAAAGAACTACTTTTCCTCTAATAAAATTATTTCTTTATACATTTACCCTTCAAAAATCTTTAAGTTTAAAAATGCTTTTTAAAACAAAAAGTAAAAGTACGTCATAGTAGAAAGTAATTAATATAAATTTTACTTTTATTGGGTTGAATGGTCTCCATATTTAGATGGTGTTTTCAAACGTAAAAGCAAAAATTTTAATATGGGAAAGTTATGGACATTTTTTATATATATTCATACCATAATTTCCATAATTTGTTTAAAAGTGTATATTCAATCAATTTATTAATATGTATTGAAGGATATTAAAGACTTGGTTACTGCCAACATAAGATATTATCAAGAAAAACACGCAATTTGAAAAAACTTGTGCTTTTAAGAGCACACATGTGATTTCCTGGTATTCTACAAATCACAGCCTTTTTGTTTATAGGTATAATTTTCAATTGGTGAAAGCACAACTGGTTTCGCTTTTTTAGGTGTTTTTTTCTTAACTAAAACTATTTTGTAAAAAAATTATTTTAAAATACCTGTAACTTTTCTGCTATCCTTAATACAATTAAAAAAAAAAGATTTATTAAGAGAAAAAGGAGTTGCAAACAAGCCCAACAACAGTAACCATAAAAGCATATCATTCTTTTATCAGAAAAGGTATCAAGGAGAGTTCTGAACTATAAAGGATTTGTTTCAAATATAATAAGCAATTTCATAAAAAAAATTAATAAAAAAAAACTTATTGAATAATTATTAAAGTAATTTTTTACAAAGTTCACTGTACAAAAATTTAATAAATATCAAAGTAATTTGAAAATTTTGTTGACGTTGGAACACTAGTCGCACAACCTGACAGTGTAAACTGTCGTTAACATAAACCTTTGCCATTTTATCTATACATATATGTATGTAGATAAATGATATGTATTTGAAGTTTTTTTTAAGAAAATTTTTTATAAAAAATATGTAATAAAATACATTTCAAACTCATTTCAAATATTATGTTATATACATTGACAAAAAAATTCTGGGTAATATTATTTAAATAGTTGTAACCCCCAAACGTGAAAAAGTAATATTTCATACGAAATTCAGGAATCAATCAAACCGTTATTAAATGATAACAAAAAACCAACTCACAATTTGGTATATTATTGAGGGATTAATTTAATGTTGACAGGATAACTAGCACAATATACATGAATGTTGCATAAGTGATTGATTTTCGATAAAATTAATAGAAATGCATGATCATTGTAGCCAGAACAACTGAGTTAATTTAAAACAGCGCGTTTCAATTGTAATATGAAATCTGTGTATAGAAAAAAAATTTGTAATGCACAATCGCAATGTTAGACAAAAAATTGGTTCCATATCAATCTAATGTGAGTGTTGTGCATGGATTATGTGTGAAATTATCAGTTACCAGAAATCAATAGGAAAAACCTTAAAAGCTTGTATCACAAAAGACCAAAGATAGGTTGATATAATAATAATATAGGTAGTAAGTATATGTTGATATTTTTTTTATAAAATAAAAATTTCAATTAAATATATCTAATACTCACTCCATATCGGCTGAGCGTAGTTGTATCATAGCTGTTGGTGCCGCCCGTTGAACCCAATGATGAGAATGTACTGCGATATGTACCAACACCAGAAGAACCACCTGTTAAGCTTGATCCAGATGAACGATAACTTGTGTAAGAACGCGGAGAATAAGAAGAGTATGAACTAGAGCCCAAGTAGCTGCTGGGACTGTATGACGAAGAAGATGAGGTTAGTTTCGATAGACTACTTGCACGATCTAAATATGACTTATAGCCACTGCTGCGATCTGTTATTGAGGATCTCGAGACTGAATCTGTAGAGTTACCAGTTGCCGACGCTGATACTGACGTGCCGTATATGTTGCCACTGGCTGAAGTTGATGACCGGCGTGGCGATATCGAAACCGGCATATTAAAATCGTCCACGTTAATCAATATTAATTTTTATTTCAAAGCTTAATTTGTTAAATTAGTAATTATTATATATAGTCAGCGTTGCATACAATCTGATGGTTTCTGCAATATGAAAATATACTTGTTTATAACTGTTTTATAAAATAAAGTATGTTATTGTATACAATTTACCCTTTAAATCTCTCATGGATGCTGGTAGTATTCTTACATAGTTGGTTTCAATATTTTTGCTTGCTGTAACAAATGGCCTGAATATGAAAAGAAAAGATATGATTACAAATATGTACATAATAACATGATTAATATTGTCATTTAAATTAGAGTAGTATTCCTTTTTTCAACAAGCAAACTTTCTCAATTCATATATATTTGACCAATTTTAGACGATTTCGATTAATGGAGTAATTATTCAATGGTTCTGGTATGTATGTTTTATTGGCTAACATTTTTTATTTTATATTAACTTTATATTCCCCCAAATTCAAACAAGTTATCTAGTGGTCCGGTTTCGTAACTTATAATAAGACATATATAAAGGTGCTTTCCACTATATTAGGTGCTTTAACCGTTAATATAAGGTTAATATTTTTATGTTAATCGGGTTGTAATTTATGGACTTAACGATTAACAGCCAACCCGTTGATTATAGTTTCTATTATAGTTTACTTCTGTAAAAAATTCAATTATGTGAATTAGAGCCGTTCTACATGATACCAACGATATTATATATAGTTATTGATTTTAATTATTTTAAATTAAGAATATTTCAAATAATAAATGTGTAAAACATAGAAGTTAGAAGCTTCTTAGTTAAAGATAGATACTACACGGTATATTTTTATTTTTCGGATCAACTCGACAAAAAACATATATTTATTTTTAGATCTAAAAGAAAACCACTATGCGACCAAGAAATTTAAATTAACACAGAGATACGGCAAAAAATTCAGAAAGTAAATGTGTGTATGCAAATGCCTAACGACGAACATTCAAAAATGTAATACATATGTACAGATTTGTACTGTTTGCTTATTCGCCGAATAGAGTGATGATCATTTAACATTCATTGTCAAATATCAAACAACCAAACAATTCGTTTTTTTGTTTTTTTTTTTTTTTTTGTTAATTAGTATTAGAATCGAATAAATAGCGCTGCCAGTATATGAACATTTTTAAATAGCGAGGAATAAAAATGTGTAGGTGTGTGGATATAAATACATGTGATTAATTTGAATGAAGTTCGATAAGAGTTAAATAACGCCCTTAACATTATCTTAACTAATTATCTTTCTAAATATTATTGATTTTAATAGTTCAATTCTTTCATTTTACTGAATATCTTTAAATTTTGAGTAGACCTAAACTTAAAACATTAACATTATACCACTGTATACACAAAAATGCAACACCAATTTTCCAATACCAACGTAAGAAATTTTTTCTTTCGTTTCGAAACGCCATTTTCCAGTAACTATGTATGAAAAAATGTTTGTATTAAAAAACGCATAGGAACTAGGTCACTCCAGTTAAAATTTTTAAACAAAATTTTGATAAAAAAGGAATCAGAAAATTTAAATCAAAATAAAATTTATTTTATATTTTTCAACCAATTATCAATTATGAAATTGTGTGTTCTTTGTTTTAACATTATCGTCTTCATGACGGCAACGCTACACCAACAACCATTGTATTTCTTAAAGCCTAAAGAAAAATTTCAAAACGTTTTGAAGTTGATTTTAACAAACTAACTTTATATGGCATAATCAGGTTTGAACAAATATTTATTAAGACCATGCCAGTATAAAAACAATATTAAAACGATAAGTGCGTTATGGAATATAAATAATTTTCGCATCTAATGAACACATTAGCTTAAATGGTTTTTAACAGAATTTTAAAGCATAATCAATTCATAATTTGTGTAAATAAATTATTGATAAAAATCTGCTATGAATATACGTGAATATTTATAAAATAAGAAACTTAACTCGCTATATGGAGATGCCTTTAAGGTGCATGTTACATTCGATATTAATATTGCAATTGATATTGTTGCATTCGATATTGAGCTTTATTTTTAATTTTGGGATTGCAAGATTTTGCAGTGATACAAATACCGTGGATCTCAATCAATACACGCTCCGACTTTGGATTGTGTTGTAACTACGGGTTTTTAGAAAGCAAACGAGGATACACCTCCCTCAGAACTATCCTATCAACTCCTTTTCAAAGTTTCTGCACAATGCATTTCATATGCCGAAATCAATTCATAGTCGCCGTAAAAACGGTTTACGAAACCGTTATATATTAACACCAAACGAAATGGTATAATATTTTGAATTTTTTTACAAAATAAAAAATTATTCAGACATACGACAATTTTTTATTAGGACTAGCCATTACAGCCTCGAGTGTATCTGATATAATATGCTAATATTGAATTGAAAATTACACTTTAAAGCTAAATATATATATATATATATATATATATATATATATATATAGCATTAAAATTTTGTTTTGTATGGAATTTCTTCTACAGATTTATTCTTTCGAATAGAATATATATATATATATATATATATATATATATATATATATGTAAATAAGATTGTGTTAAAATTTGCAAAAAACAAATAATTGTTTGGCTATGCAATAAGTCGTTAGAACTAAAAGTTCATTAGAATATGCATATGGGATATGTATTATGGTTTCGTTAATTTTTGTTAATATAAATTTTTACATTATAATATATGACAATACAAGTTCATTCTGCTATAAGAAGTACATATTGATATAATAAGTTTCTTCATCTTTCATTCATTTATTCATATAGTTTTAATCTGATGTCCGTATTGAAAATTATATGATTTAATTTATGCATTTTACTCCGCTTTCAACTAGATGTGTGTATGTGTGTACATATGTATGTTATCTGCAATATTATAACTCGTTGTTTATATAAGCATAAATTTGAATGAGTTACAATGTAAAAATTATTTTAACAAGTATCTATTATATCTGCATATTATACTTATGAAAAACAATAATATTAACTTTGCTTCTGTTATATTGATTTTTTAGAAATTGCATATGGGATTTTTAAGGTAAAAGAGGGACATCCGAAATATTCTTTCTGGCAGCATTGTCACAAAAGAAAATTTTAGTTTTTAGATCTCAATTTTCACTACATATTTCACAAGTTTTCTTTTTCAACATTTTTATAATATTTTGCACTTTTTCTATTTATATTGAGTTTTTATTTATTTTTCTCTCAAATATTTAGCATTTTTTATCGCACATTCTTGTTCTTGTGCAAAAGTCACATCATAAAAAACAAAAATTCTATTTTTAATGTGAGCGATTCATGAATTACGCAAAATTGACCATTTATGTGCTTTTTATTTAAAATGCAAAATTTATAGAAAAAATTTAAAATATATATTATTGAATAATTAGGAATATTATGTGGAAACACGTTAGCTTTTATTATAACAATATTAACATCATTATGATGAAAACACAGTATCTAGCCTGGCTAAATGCCCAAGTGAAATTATGTGAAAAGTGGGGTGGTGGCAGTCGCTAGTTAGTTGTACTTGACAATATTGCCGATGATGATATTATTAGTGGTGTTGGTAATAATTCGCAGTTAGTGGGTTGGTTGATTGGAAATGATGACAAAACAACATACATATACTACTGCGAGTACTGGCATTCTCTCTACAACATTATGATTTCAATAATAATCACGTTGTTTGATGATGAGGTCGGATGGTGGGTACTCTTCGTAGTAGTGGTAATAGTCGAGGTCGTCTGCTCTCAATTTGGTTAAATCACTTAATTTTTTTCACTTGCAATATTATGCTTATTATAGTTACACACTTTATTAACTTTTTTATCTTCTTGACTAACTTACTTTATATATAATAAATTTGAATTGAATCCTTTATTTTAAAGTTTATTTTTAGCAGTGAAAATTTCTGCGAATAAAGTTTTCTACTCGCGTAGTCGTGCACAGTGATGGCAACTGAGCGGACTTCGTATTGTTCAAAGTTATTTTAGCGGAGAAAAATTAATTGGTATAAAAGCCGTATTTCCAGCGATTTTAGTAGAAACTATTACCAAACCCAAGATCTGTCAGCAATAGTGTCTGAGTACATATATCACAATATGGCAGACTACAATTGTATATATTAATGTATGTTGTAATATATGTATATATATATATATATATATATATATATATATATTCAACTTTAATATATAGCAACATATGTGTCCAACATTATATATATATATATATATATATATATATATATATATAGACGTTATGTTTCCGCTTAGCTGTCAACTATATACACATAAATTTTTTTTTTTTTTGTTATACAAACCTCAAACAAATATATACAGCTGTGGCTTTTACTGCACCTAATATTGCAAAACGTTCGCAAGAACACAATTTTTAAAACTGTAAGCAAAGCTATTGACATACATATCGTTAGCCGAGACGCCAAAGGCGTAGAGATATCTACCATACAGTAGAATATAAAACACAAATATTCCAATAATTTTCCTTAGCAATTCCACATAGAAACTTCTAATGCATTTGTTGTAACGGTACACAGTGTTCTGGACATTAACATATTAACTAATGACGTGGATTAAGCGCATCAAAAAACAAATAATACAGAGAGTTAGGCCCTTTTATTATAAAGATCACAAGAGCACCGTATAATAGTTACCTAGTATTTTGGAAACTAATCATTGAATTCTCAATTCTTGTTCCATTTTCTCCTCGAACTGTTTCATATTAATTAAGAGATTTATATTTTGCCGTTGCTCCTTATACGTTAGATACATTGCGACTAGCGTTTGTCCAGCGATAACCATCCCCAATGTGGGAACGATAGGTTTTGTCAATTTTTGTAACAACCGTAAGACTTCAAGAGGATTTTCCGTAACAGAAGGTAACCTGTATGTAAAATGACGTGTGGCGAACATACAAGCAGCCATAGGAGCCAATATTGTAGGATAAACAACACCGAATCCGACCTGAAAAGCGGCTGCCCTTAATTGAACACATGTGGGACACTCCTTCATTGGTCGCAATAACACAGATCGCTGGATAAAAAATTTGTGACACATTAGTGTGAATAATGCCGGTACGATAACTATCGGTAAATAACTAGAAAATCTGCCGTATAATCCCAATTTTAGCTTCCGACGATAATGATTATTTATAAAAATACCTGTACCACTAGCAAATGCCGCTGTTATTTCCGGACCATAACGCAGAGACCACCTAAAATATATTATTCTATTGTTATTCAATATCGTTGCTTTTCTAATATGTTATTACACTTCACTTAATTTTTCCCAGTTTGATATAATTTTAAATTGATAAATTAAAGCTTCTTCCTCTGTGATTAACACAGCATCTTTAGGTATTTCCTCAGGACGGGCTCTTGATAAAGCCATTATATTTACTTAATATTTAAGTCAATACTTTAGGAATAAAATAAATGTGTAGGTAAATGGTGCTTAATATTGTTACGAAATGAAAATAAAATAGTGTTGCCACTGTGCTCAAAAGCCATACACACATGTTTGGCTGGATATATGTACATACATACATATATCCCCATTTCACTGAACAAAAGCAATATTCTAATGCCGCATTCATAAAATTCAAATATGTATATAAGTTTAACGTTTTTTTAGATTTATGACCGATTTACATATCATATCCAATTGTTTTCCTATTTTCACTAAGACAAATTTATTTAAAAAAATTTTAATAATTTTAAATATGTATGTATACACGTATATAAAAAATTTAAATACAGAAAAATATCATCGATTGCTTAATAATTATGCTTATAAAAATATTTATGTATGAGGATATTGTTTGTAATAAATAATTCATATTTTGATATTAACTTAAATTCGGAGTGGATCAATCAAGTCGTGTTCAAACTGTTCGCCATGTTTGCTTTACTGAAATATGTGTTTAAATAAATGCTTATATGTCATTAAAACAGTTTAAACATGATACTACAAGTAAAGTAAATTCAATATTTCGTATAATATTAGACAGAAGATGTTTAATCCCCGCGGACAAACATTTTTACGAAATGTTTTCAGTGAGTATATGTATATTATGCCTTAAAAATAAACAAATTTAATAAATTTTCCTTGTTTGGCGATTATATCCTGCAGGAAGACTATGAACGAATTTTATTTATAGCCCTATCGATCAATTATAGCTGTCAAAATAAATTACTTGAATGCATCTTATAAATTATAATAATCCACAAATTCCACAGTACGACGGTAGCAATTAGGATTCAATCTCACAGGTTTCCATTGTTTCTGAATAATTTTTAAGTTTTAAGTGAAAGAAAAGAAAAGAGCAATTAAAATAAATAGTTATACAATAAAAAAATTAAATTAATTAAATTATTTATGTGAACAACACTGGAATGTAAATTATATACTCTTGCAGAAATAAAAATAGATAGTAAATGAATTACATAAATTTTTGCTGTTTAATAAAAGCAGCTAAAAACAAAGGCATTTTTCATTCCAAATACTAGCAAATGATCATAAAAATATTTAAAATATTTTTTATGACGGTCAACATCATTCATTAATTTGATTTAGTTTCTCTTGTTCATGCTCAGTTCTTGTTATCTTAACTTTTTAGTTTTTAAGATTAATTGGCGTAGTAACACTTAGGCAGACAGATTACGAGTACAACAGATAATATACGTAGTAGAAAAATATTAAAATCAACTAAACTGTAGAGCTGGGCATCGGTGCAAAAGGAGGAATTATATTTGGAATGGCCACAACACACGCTCCAGCTCGGCTATATGTCAATAATGATACTTGCGTCCACTCATTCGCTTCAGGGTCGTACTCTTCGGCTGTTTTTAAATAGTGATTACCATCATAACCACCAACAGCCATTAAACGATCGCCCAACAAAGCACAACCAATAGCATCTCTACCAATACTCAATGAACATATCTGCAAAACATTGGTAGAATTTTATATCTTAACGCCTGAAATCTACATGTTTAATGTTTACCAAAGTCCAAGTATCAGTACCAGGATCATATCTCTCGACTGTATCTGTACGACAAACTGATGGATTACTTGCGGGACAATCGTGACCGCCCAAAGCATAGATAAAACCATGCGCAACAGCAACCTTTAAAGAGAATAAATATTTAACATTTTTCCATAATTTAATTTGAACACAAACTTGTTTTAATATCTATTGGCTGTCGTCTTTGTTTTATCAATTAACTTACCCCAACACCGCCTCTTCTTTTATTCATTGGTGCTCGTAAAGTCCATTTATTAGTATGTGGATCATAGCATTCTATAGATCTATGACAAACAGAACCGTCACGTCCACCAACAACATACAAGCGACCACCTAAAACTGCTACGCCAGCAGTTGATCGCATGGAGAACATAGGAGCCACATAGCTCCAAGTGCGTGCCACAGGATCCCACCTTAAGAGAATAAGAATTTTATCAATAATATCAATAAGTGTTGAATATTACCTTTCTACAGTATTAAGATAGCTCCAGCCATCATGACCTCCAACCGCGTATAATGGGCCTTCTAAAACAGCTACTCCTAATCCATGGCGATGTGTTCCCATTGGGTTTAATGAGGCCCATGCTAAAGTATTCAAGTCTAAGCTCTCCACTGTGTTAAGGGTTTTTAAACCGTCACGACCACCAACAATGATTAATTTGTCATTCATAACAGCTACTCCAAACTGTAAACGACGAGCAGCCATATTTTTCCACACAGTCCATTTATCTAAACGTGGACAATAGCTTTCAATACTGATCGCTCCCTAAAAACATAAACAACAAGTGATTTCCTTTCATCGAGGTAAAAAACCCCAGTTTCAAATTACCTTATGCGCATCCATCCCTCCTACAGCTAACAATCTTCCAACAGTTGATTTTCTAGGTTTTGTACGTTCTGAAGATATAAGAGATCTTCTTTCAGGTAACAAATGCCATTTCAGAGCCTCCATCACCAATTGTTGGCATTCATTGGAGGCACAAACACTTTCCACATGATCCATTATAAAGGAAGGTTGCAGCAAAGGCAATCTTACTAATGCCAATAATTCAGGAATGTGCTTTTCTCGAATAGCTGGATCTTGCTGTATCCACGACATCAAGCTATGGAAAACATCCTGCTCCGAGGGTACATTGAGATCGTCACTTGCAAGTAATTTTCCCAACTGCTCGGCGTTTAATTGGAAAAATTCCTGATTTTTACAAACCTGCATAAAATGTTGGCATGTATAGGCTTTGGCCAATCTTAATAGCGTATTACAACTTTGTTGTTCTGCAAAAAATGCAAATCCTAGACAATTTGAAGGGTGCAATTGTCTAGCTAAAAAGTTACAGCATGCAGTAACCACTGCATTTAATTGTAAAAGACAGGCCGTGGCTAACAAGGTCTCGACTGTGTCTTCACGTAGTTCTATAAATCCTGTATAGCAATATTGCACAAGTATTTGCAATGCATCGCCATGCACTTCTCCCAGTGTGACTTCTTCCTCTTTAGTTTCACGCAAAGATCCAGTGAACATGGCAGAAAAATATGCACTAGAAGCAGATAATACTAAACGATGTGCCGGCACTCTAAAATTAAAATACATTGTTATATAATAAAATATTTATCAAAAAAAAAAAAAAACAGAAATTTTTAGAACCACACTGTCTAGTGTCGGTGGAAAGTAAAGCTTGTTTAGTAATTTATTTACTGAGCGTGTGAGTTTAAAGAAACGGAAATTTAATTGTAACACTATAAGAAGTATGTTACCGAAAGTAGAATATTATTGCATGATGGACAAACTTTAAAGGTTCAGCATTAGTGTGCACATAGATATAATTTGTAATTTAGAAAAATGTAGACCACTGCATTATCTCCTAAATACGTTCCATGAATTTATTACGACCTCCACAAAATCTTTGTTAAAAAACTAAAAACAACCAAAGAAATACACCATAATGCAATATTTTATGACTAACGAAACGAGTAAGGAGCCAAAAGCTTCTAAGTTTTATTGTTAAGACGATATATGATAGATCATTCCTTACGGGGAGTTGACATGCATAGATAAATAAGTATGTAGCAGTGATTGTACATATGCAAACAAAATCGTATATGGTAGTATAGTAATTGATATATCCACAAAATAAATTTTAGCCAAATCACTTTCTTCGTTTTGTGATTGCTTCTCACTGTCTACGACAAAAGCAGCAGCAGTAACATCCCAGCTAGCGTAGAACAAGAAAATCTGCGAAATATTTTACAAACAAAGAAAACTTGCCATTGAAGGCTGTTGTATTGTAACAAAGAGATGATGCTGTTATACCGTACAATGGTGGGAAATTTATGTACACACATATAAGTTTTGTTTATTTCTTTTGGATACAAACGCATTTAATTGTTTCCATAAGATTACGTTTATATATGTATTAATTGAAATGAGCAATATTTTCGTCAAATTACTTAAATTAAATCATATTCCAGCGTTCCATGATTAGTAAAGTTTTTTAGGCCCGGAGCTTGGAATATATACATTGTCAAGAATTACATTTGTATGGTATAAATTTTATTTTAATCGGAATGGTGTCGGAGTTAGATTTGTAATTATCTTAATAAAACCATTTGAATGTTTCTTTTAATAGTTCTTGAGGTATGCGTTAGAAACCATTTTTAACTTATTCAAGTGATCGGTAGTGTATATAAGAATCGTTTAATTATTAGTAGTAATATTTTAATATTTTTTATACTTACCTACGACCATCAATGCCTGCTATTAGAACAACATCACATAGTTGTTGGTTCTCCAAATATAATTGCATACGTTTAAGGACACTTTCAGCGTGATCGCGACAACGAAAAAACTCATCTTGGCTGACGGCTGAATTCAAACTTCCCAAGCTATAATCGCGGGTCAAAGATTCTCCATCCGTAAGCAGCGACATACGGGCCGAAGAGGAATTTGTGGATTCACGGCTGGGGCTCTCTTTGTTTGTAGTGTTAGCCATTATCTTCTTCAAGCATAGAACATCAGCTTTCAGTCGTTAAATGTAATGTCACTAATGATAAATGCTTAATTAATTTGCAGTTTCCGGTTTTGATGTGGAAAATTAAAATATTATCTTCAATAGATGCAGCTTAGAAAGCTCTTCACGACGTTCTTTTGCTGCACAAATTAGAGATTAAGTTTTCTATCTTTTTACTTAATTAATATAATACTTTAGAAACGCAAAATAAAATCTCACTGGAACGTTGTTTATTCGGGAACGAGCAACAGTGCAATTTTTTAGTATTGCTATAATTTCATTCAATTAAGACCGTCGTTGTGAACGCACGTTAAAGAACTGATCAAATACAAAATGCATTCTTAATGTGGTAGACTTTGCAGTAGTTGTAGCTGCAGCAGTAGCTGCACCTGGCTTATTATATTCGCTGACTCTTGAGACTAAAATGCACTTCTCTGCTCTGCTTAGCAAATAAAATCGTACACAATGCCAAATTCAAAATACACATCCGAATATGAAAACATATTTATAAATGGACGTGTTTTTCTGCATATGAACATACATACGTACTATACAAATGTTTAGTAGTCTCACAATTGAACTGCAGCAGCAAGTAACAACGTCAACTATATACAAAATATATATAAATTAATGGTTCTGGTGGGAAAGGACGGGCGGCATCGTTGATTTATATCACCGCAGAATTTTTTATTTACTTTTCTTTCCTCTATAAACGAACTTACACTTGATTATTAAAATGAGACAAAACGTTGCTTCTGCCGCAGCGGAGCTAACATTTGATTTTCTGTAATTCCTACAATGTTTTCTCTTTGGTTTTTTTTATACTGCACTTTCGTTTATTTTATGTGTGTACATAATTATATTAATTATTTAGCATTGTATGCTTAAATTATTTTCTATTGTATCTAAATTGTTTGTATTTTCTTGTCAGTTGGCATTCTTTGTTTTGATGAATATTTTACTTTGCTCGTACATTTTCATGCTTTTTTTACAAATAATGCTGCCAGAGTATTATTTAATGTTTTGTATACCATGGCTGGACAAGTGAAGATATTTATATAAGGGCATTTCCACGAAGAAGCTATTGCTGTTTGCCCGTTTCCAATGTTTTATATTTAAATTGATCATAGTTGCATAGAAGTGAGCTCTTTTGTAGAAATGTCCATTTACGAACAACATTCGTAGATATGCTACATTGCCAGTTTTATGTATAGCCAAAGGTTGCGTACAGTTAGCCACAGAAACTAGGATTTGGGTTAACAGCAATTGGGTTGATATGTGGTCCTAAAATTTGCAAAGTGTATTTGAAATAGCTAAGTTTGGTACCATGCTGATGCAGTGTAGCTCCAGACATGCGCCAAAATGCATGCATATAAGAGTTCTCTTCGAAATTTAAAACAATGCCGAGTTAGCATGGATGGCTACCGCATCCATGCGGTAACGGTCGAATAAGCACTTGACAATGGTAAATTACACAATAAAATTCCTTTTAACTTCATTATGGTGTATTGTATTATAACGAATACTGAAATTATTAAGTTTTTCCATTACTAAATTTCATTTAATAATTAATTGACCCACAATGTTTCGTTAGATTTTTGCTTAGATTATTTCAATAAATTTGCGTTTACTTCTAGGATTTCTTCTCTTATTTGTGTGGCTGACAGAATACATTAAGTAAAAATATTATATGTGAGTATTTTCTTTCTAAGAAAGCATTTACTGATTGGGTGAAGTATTACGTTTTGGAGTAGAGGGTGGCAAATCCATTGTTTTACAAACCCAACCGGCAATATCAACTTCCTCAACTTCAGCCTTACGTATCCAAGCGTGATTCTATAAAAAGGTATTAGTAATTAGAATAAAACATAATTTTACATAACTCAAATTTATTACCAATAAAGTTTTCAAATCAGCTCTTTCGTCGGGATTTTTCTTCAGACATATATCAACGAATTCCTTAAACTCGTCGGTAAAAACATCGTGTTCTAATCTTGGCGGTGGTTCATTGACGATATAATCTAGTAATTCAAATATGGCCATTACTTTCGGTTCGACTAATGCTTGAGTGCCATCTTCATTTTTTTCATCGAATATCGCAGCTATTGTTTTGGCATCTGGTGGTGGTATAGGATACATGCCTATAGCCATTTCCACTAATGACAAACCAAGGGACCAAATATCTGACTGCACTGAATAGTGAGTGCCCTGCAATCGTTCAGGCTTGAAATTAGAAAATATAAAATGTTAGATTAAACAATTTTTAAAATTACTTTTAAAATACTAACCGACATATAGCTTCTCGTACCTACAAATGAATTTGCCATGGAGTCTATCAATTGACCAGATACACCAAAATCACAGATTTTTATTTCTCCACTGCTATTTACTAAAATATTACTTGGCTTAACATCTCTATGCATGATAGCATGCTTCTCTCTCAAATAGCTTAGACCTTTTAATACGGCCAATGTAATTTTGCCTAATATTGACTCTGGTATTTTTCCAGCCCTTTTGAGTATTAAATCTAGTGATCCACCATCCATATATTCCATGCAAATACTTATTTCGCCATCGCTGTAAAAAGCACCATAGAAACCAACAATGTGTGGAAAATTGCACTCGTGTAAAACTTTTAGTTCTCGTATTATTTGTTTCTTAATGGCTGGCTTTACTTCCAAGTGTATCAATTTTCTTGCCATTATTAACTGCGTAGGAATGTGTCGCACTTTCATGACCACGCCGCCATTTCCAGATCCAAGTTCGCCCAACTTTTCTAAGTCGTCATCTGAAAGCTCGCCTATTTTTTCTTTTTGGCTTAGGAATACTTTAATACGCTTTCTGGCTGTGTCATCCATTTCAAGCTCTTCCAGTGTTTCGGTCAAGGCCTCAATGCTCGTCTTCGGCTTGCCCAGCAAACTATGTTTTCTTTAATTTAACTTTTTAATGAATTTTTGTGCAACAAAACAAAAAATTATGCAAGCAAACAATGAGGAAATTAAAGTCTTAAAACTGAGGTAGAAGATGAGGAAGGTGTTCTTGAAGATATTACTACACTGAATGATTTAGTTGGTAATCGTAGAAGAGAATACACTGTAGAAAAACTAAACGTGGAATTCAGCAATAAATACAGCTCAATCACGAGACATGACATCAAGAAAAAATTAATAATATTTCACTGCCACACAAGGTTCCAATCTAAGTACAACGTTGAAGGCTTTGAAACAAATTCTACTAGGCAACAAAAATTAAGAGTATTAATTAATGAATGATGACAGGAGGTAGAAAGTTTAGAACAACTACTACTTGTGTTATCGAAAAGTTTTTGCAATTAATTAACATAAATACTATTAGATTATTTTCCACTTTATGTTGTTTCCTAAAAATACCCATACGATGTGATGATTTCATTACAAAAAATGTTTGTTAATAGATCATTCTGTATACATATTTTAAAGGCTATATAGATGTGTGTAAAGCAATTAAATTTGATAAACAACAATAATGGAGATATGAGATGGTTATTATAATTAGCAAATCAATATTTACTCTGTGCCAGAAGGAGTTTTAAAGGGTGGTGTCGGTACCACTTGGGACGATGACGCTGACGCATCCACTGGGGGTAGTGTTAAATTTAATTTATTCTTCGACATCTTCAAAATGCTTTGGAACAGTTATTAGATGATACTTTATGTTTATTACAGTTAACTTCAATGTTTTCCTTTTTCTAACTTTCTGTAACTTTAGAAGATACACCCAATTTTCAGATGTTTGTTTTTCGTTTTCCTTTTTTCTTATTCTTTAAAAACAATATGCAAAACAGCCGGTTATGAGAGCGAAGTTTGCTGTAGTTGTACAGTGGCCAAACAGTCTGGTAGTATCGAATTGTGTGTTATCGTTTTTCAATGTGGTAGCACTGTGATGGTTTTATGTGATGCCGTGCTGTTTAAGTAATTTGCAAATATCTGTAACGTGTATATTTAATTATTGTATATGGGCAGAGAATATTATGAATGATTTTTACTTAGATAAGCATTTAGTGAGTTATTTTATAAATTAATCATCGTTATTTAAAATATATGCAAAGAGAAACTTTTTAAAGTTGGTACGGCGTTATGTTAGATGGAAGGGTAATATCCTGAAATACCTAACGGTATTGTTATATGTACGAAAGATACAATTTCACACGTCCATATGCTGCATTTTTTTGTTTTGCATTTCGTACAAATATAATAATTAATGTGTGTAGACGACACACTGTGCCTCCTGCATTTATATGAAAGAAATAATAGATTTTCACAAACAAATTAATTTCCCCTCGTATCATAGCAGGTTAATTTCTTTCTTTATTTCCATTCATTGCGTAAGCCTGATCTGATGTAACAAGGAACAGCCTTTCCCTTAAGGTTGTGGGTTTTGAATAAATTAATTTACATAGACACTGACAAAGTGCACAACTTATGATATTATAATTGCAAACTACTTCACGGCGCGCTTCTGAAGTTTTATTTACATACAATTTTACTAAAACGCTAAGAAATTTTAATTTGAACAGCTCTTCCATTTCCCATTTTAATTATAATCCATTGAGATTTATGTTAAATCCGATTTTGAATTATATCTGAAGTGACAGATTATGTTGTAGCCTTCTCTCGGAAACCATTTCAGCACCTCTATTTCATGGCATAACATTCATTACGGGAATTACGAGCATTCAGGCAGTCTTTTTTGTTTAATATCATTAAGAGATGATGTAAATAATTAGAAAAGGACACTTTTCATAGGCAGCGGTTCACTTACACAAATACAACTTCGTCATATAACGACTTTTCCTTCAATAGAAATTTCTCTACTAACATATCATGAGTTGGATAACTGATTACAGATGCAGACAGATATTTACGTCTTATTAACGGATAAATAAGTATATTTTCAATTCCATTGTGATAATTTTTCATTAAATCGTTGACCTTTTTGCCTTTTAATCAATATGATTTGACTGGTTGAAAATAATAGGAACATATTGAATTTCATCTTATCGGTGATAATGTTTATTACACAAATTTAATATCCACTCAGGATTTTATCTTTCAAATATAAAAATTTCTTATGGGCTTATACAACCCTTATGACATGAAACATAAATTTTCTATATTTAATAACATTTACAATTTTATAAGTACAAGGATTAAACTTTCTATGCAGCATCCAAATGCTATAATTAACTACATCGACAAGTTACTTTGAATAATTTGCTTTCATAAATCTATTAAAGAAAATTTCTTCCCAAATTAGTTTATCGATATAAAAATAAACGAAATGCACAAAGAAAATGGGCACATTCATTTTGTTATCACGATGCCTGCCCACATCCATTCATACACAAGTGTTTGTGGGAAAATAGCCACTAAAGGCATTTGTAATTATATACTTTTCTTATATACATATATGAATGATATGGCTGAAAAAATTAATTAATTTTTAATTATTTATGATTTTTTTATATGGAAATTTTCCATGTATGAATTTTTTTCCATCACCTTTTAATCAATATTTCTGCTTTGTTTTCATTTTTGAACTCCGCCCTCTCTTACAACAAGTCCCTTCCTTATTTTCACAATGCTGTATAGCCGTCTCTTTCTTACTTATGCACTCAGGTAATAGGAAAAGAAGCCTACACAAACATAACAAGTAACTGATGTTTCTCTTTTTCCTTTGATATTGAGTTTTGTTGTTGCTGTATTCCGTATATGTGCCAGAGGTGTGTGTATGCATGCATTTTTATAGGGGGGATTAATGATGAGTCAATTAACTTGACTTTCTCAGTAGCCATATTGGTATTTTATCAACGTTTTTTCTTAATTTTATACGTTTTTACATACTATTCATATACATGCATCTGTACATATCTGCATACAAGTATGCTTGTGTTTATATATTATATATTTAAGTATATATGTTTGCACACATCGCTCTTATGTACATTCCTCGAATGGACATGCACACATACAAAACGCAGCTACCAGCCAAAGCATAACAGTGGAATCCTATCATTTAAATAAACAAATTCCTAAAAACTAAAACATCTTATAAATAATACAAAAACTAATATGAAACACAACAAAACCTGTTTGTCGGGTGGTGTTTATAGGCTTAACCTTGAAAATGTTTTTTGTTTGCTTTGAGGTTGCTGCAATTAATCAATTTAATTGTTTGAATCAATCATCAATTTTAAATATTCATTATGAGCAAGTCGAATGCTTTGATATTATTCAAGTAGTCCAAATAACATATAAAAATCTTATTTATTAGATGCATGCCTGTGTGCAGGGCATATATTTATATGAATATGTATCAGTACTTCAATCAAGTATTAAAATTGTGCATGTAGTTGTGCGTATTTGTAAATACAAGGCAACTTTTTGTTGATCAAATTCATATTCGAAAAGTTCAAGATGGTGAAGTTGTGATTTTAATTAATATGGAAAAATTAAGTTATGCACACATACGCACACACACACACATGCATGTATCTGCAGGCCTGATTTTATTGCTATACATGGGGTATTTATTTGCAATAAATATGTTAACCGAATTTTTTCTTTTGTCATTGATTACGACAATAGCTTTATATTGATTGCAAGTTCTTTAACATTTCATTGAATCTAGTGCCTTCTTTATGTTGAAAAAGATTTCCTGGATCCTAAATTAATTACAACTTTCTTTGGCACTTTCGATAATTGCATCAGGATTTTTTACGTATATCATTTTAAAAATTTTTACGAACAATATCAGCAGTTTTCGTTATACGCGTAGTTTTCCCGTGTAATCCTGGCAATAGTGTGAACTTTAAGCCACGCCGCGAATTTCAATTCTGCCCGAGAACGAAATTGATGCCTGAGAAATCGAAATAAGAAATAACTATTTTTTTTAAATTAAAATTTCCCTTAATTTCAATTGAAAATATCGTTCATTCCGAAGAATTGAAACAGTTTTCTATGTCACAACAATACGGACTTTGATTCTATTTGAACGCTGCATTATTGATTATCGATCATAATGACTCCAAGAGCTCCATATTTATATTACATGCAAGTGAAATTTCTTTTAAACCAGAATTTGCTTCCATTTTTTAAATTTTACAAACACGAATATTCATGAAACAAATAGAAACAATTTTTTTTAGCTGTCAAATGATAATTGAGTCAGCTAAATTGAGTATGTGTGAACACTAGATTTAATGGAGCAATTAAAATTAAATTAACTCAATTAAAAATGCATGTCTGAACACGGTATAAGTCACAGTTGACGTGCTAAATTGTTATAAATGATTATATGAAATTTTTATATATTAAAATTTTGTTGGAAAATTGAAAAATTGGTTTTACCCCGTTTTCTGATCACACGCCGACATTTTGAGGTCCTTGGAAGCTATCCTGACTAATTCTCATAACCCGTCACTGCGCATGTGTGCGTGCGTGTGTGTGTTTAAGTATGTGATCCACTTATAATTTTCCAACGGCTGAACCGATTCAAACGTAACTGGTGGCATTCGGAAGAGCGTTGCTATGCGGCAAATTTAACCCGGTTCGAATTTAGAAAAAAAATTATTTTTCAAAAAGGTCTTTAGAATAACTTTTAGGCAGTTTCACCGATCAATTCCACAAGCTAATCAGCTTTTGACAGTCAAAAACAGCGTCGATCAGCGTGAATCGGGTAGAAATCGGTTAATCGCAAACGGTAAAATTCCCCATTCTTTAATAGGAATCGAAAACTGCATCAACCACTGCTTATCACGTGTTTTAGCTCGAAGCATAGAATAACACAAAGACCGGGTTATCGGCCTTGTGATTCAAATTATTGTTAATGCTTCAGCCAAAAAGTTATAAATCAATTTCTTTGTTGACAAAGAAATGCCGTTATAATTTGAAAAACTCGTAAATTGTGATTTTGCAAAGAAAGTTCAATAAAACTTCTTTCAATAAGAACGATGTTTGACTAAATCCCGGATATGAATTCGAGTGATTATGTTGAACGCGCACATCAGATTGTTGTGTTAATGCCAGGAGCGTATCCAGCTCAAGATATTTTCAGAGGAGACTTTTGTAAAATGAACAACAATTTCCACAAACAAGAAATATAATTAATTTTGAGTGTGTAGTTGGTGGAGGTTACCGGGGACTTGCTCTTTCTCTTCCTCTATGCTCCCCCGTACGAGACACTTACGTGCCTGTACATACACTCTTCAGACCATATTTCAATATAATCTGCGCTGCAAGACTCGTAAATCAAATCCTTAGAAAGACTTTTTACGCATTTAAACAACAGAAAATAAAGTTCTTAATTTTTCATTCTCACATTCTTTTTGTCGCAAATAATGCAAGTGAGTTTATTACTCATGCCTTCGTACAACGTCTCGTTCACTTTTCCATATCTCGAAATGAATTTATTGATGCGTTCGTCAATAAAATCGAACGTAATGCAAACTGATGCTGAAATGAAATTGATGCCATTCGCACCATATCGCTGGCTCTGAACGCATTCACATTTACGTTGATACTAAACACACAAAATAAAAATAAAAATATAAAAAAATATTAATAATAAAGTCGATGCAGTCTTTATTCTTTTCCTTAAATAACAATTATCTCTGTGAGTTTTTTCCTTCTTTTTCTTTCTTATTTATTTTATTTTTTGTTTTAAAGCAGCAAATAAATTCAAGCAGAAAACCTGGTTTCCCAAGCAGTTGATTGTGCGATCACTGCTGCTGTTTATGGCTGGTAGACGGACTGAACTTCTTCGATTGAAAATGCGGCATTTGCTCAAGGAATAATAATTCTCTCGACATTTCCACATGATCACTTTTAATTAGGATCACTAAATGGGCAAAAGTAAATTGAGAAAAAATACCAAAAGCGGAAAAAAAATTAAAGAAAAAATACAAAATTTATGTGCAGGGTTTAGGCTACTGATCATCATCACCCAGACTCATAACAATCGTTATTCAATATATGAATTCTTTTCAATAATTTACAGTGTAGAGATCAATTTCTCTCAAGTGGCTTTAAAAAGGACTCTTTCAAAATTAACTGCAACATAAATAATTATTAATAGATCTTCAATGAATTATGCAACTTCTGGGCTTCGGTCTGCAGTTGTTTGAAATTTGAATGACTGCACTTAAACACTGAGAAAAATGGTTGCATGCAAAAACTGATATCTTCAATACTTTAGGTTGCCACTGGATTCTTTTATCTTTGAAGCCATTACGAATGACAAACGTGGTCTGTTGAAAAATCAAGGGAGCATTAAAACTTAGCGGCCTACGTATGGGGTGTTTTTTATAGAGTGATACAACTTTGAGTAGGCATCACTGCTTTATTTGACCACCCATTTAACAGCTGATAGTTGCTTTTTGTTTAGTTTGCTTTGACATTTCATTATGAATTGAAAAATATTATTATGAAACATGAAAAATGAAATTGTGGAAATTTTTAACCAAAATAATGGTTCTGTTCGTCAAGCTTATCGTGCACTTCGTCCATTCAAAATTTTATTTTCCGATGAAGCCCGTTTTTGGTTGAATGGGTTACGTACCCATAAACAGAATTGTCGCAATCCATAAGCTTTTATCGAAACACGATTAAGTCCAAAAATACTTTTTGGTACGCTTTATGGTCATTGCAGTCATTGGACCATATGTCTTCAAAAACGATGATGGTCAGCATGTTACTGTCAATGATGAACGGTGTAGGAACATGATTCGAAGTTTTTTCGTACCTCAATTAGCTGGCATTAGTCTTGCTGATATGTGGTTCCAACAGGACGGAGCCACATGCCACACAGCGGGCGCTACAATTGATTTACTCAAGGAAACTTTTGAGGAAAAAATAATTTCACGAAATGGCCCAATTAATTGGCCCCAAACACCGTGTGATTTAATCCCATTGGATTATTTTCTTTGGGATTATTTAAAGTCACTTGTGTACGTCGATAAACCACCAACAATTGAACACCTGGAAATCAACATTCGAAGAGTTATCGGCGAGATACGGCCGCAAATTCTGCGAAAAGTTTGTGAAACTTGGTGTTCCAGATTGCGCCAGCTGTGGCGGCCACATGGCCGAAATCCTATTTAAACATTAATGTCATATAATTTGCTATCCAATAAAGACCGTTTCATTGATATCAAAAATATATTACTGTGTTTTATTTTGATTTAAACTTGTATCACTCTATATAAAACACCCTTTACAGTCGAATAGCGTTTTTTTTCAATGATGCTGCACTCTTTTCGAAAATGTGTTCACAGTTTAAGATAAAGTGTTTTTTTAGAGGTGTAAAACTCTAAGCTGGCAACACTTATTTACTGGCGACCAATTGGTCATTAAACAAGTGCTTTATGTTTTATTTAGTTTGACTTGTCAAGTGACTACTGCATCACGCTTCCCAATTGTGCAAATTTATTTCGAAAATCATGTCTCTCTCTTTGAAATGCGTATCGCGCGAATTTTATTTAGCGATGAGGCGCAATTTTGGTGGAATGGTTACGCTAACAAGCAAAACTGCCATAGTTCGACTGATTATAATTCTAGAAGGCCTGTTCAGATATCGTTATATCCAAGACAACTGACTGTTTGGTACGCTTCAGGGGCTGGTGGAAATCGGTCCGTACTTCTTTAGAAACGAGCAGAGTCATTGAAAATTTAATAACCGGGATATTGGACCACGTACGAGCCAGTTGTGGCGGTCATATGCCAGAAATCATATTAAAATTATAGTGCGATAAGATTATCTGTGGAATTCAAACAAAAAATCATCTCTTCTTCTTGTACATCTCTATAAGAAACCACCCTACATTTGGCATGTTTAGTTTGTTGGTGAGAGTCATGATGTGGCGATTTCCTGTTGTCGAGGAAAATCAATTGATTTGCCCAACAATTTTCCAGAAATGAAATGGAATTGAGTGCTCAAGCAATCGCGAAGATATTAAAGGACATCACTACGGATAATCGTCGAGCAGTTTTTGAGGTTGTCGGTTTATCGGCTGTTCCGTGTGATGCGATTTTTCGGGAAATTATCGGGCATGAAGTGTGTGACAGAGGAACTCATTCCACAACATGTGAGTTCTGATAAAAAAAATTCTTATTAATTTATTTTGCCGAAATCGACAACGTGTGCTAATGCCTCAGCCTCTGTATTCAGCAGGTTTGCCCACCAGCGACTTTTGCCTGTTCCCACAATTGAAGAAAGACATGAAAGGACCGAGGAGATAAAAATCTAATCGCGGAAAGCTCAAAGACATGGCCAAAATTGCAGCGTCCAAATAATAACTGCAGCCATCTGCGTCATAAAAAAATAAATTCGTTTTTCGTCATTAACACGACCGTGAATTTCTCCGTGTCTCTCTCTCGCCACCTATAATTTATTTTTTTCCCCCGGAGCGGATCTTACAATGGCTCTTTTATAACTCAAGATAAATGCCTGCTCACCAGTCTGAGAGCAAAACTTTGCTGCTTAACAAGAAGAGTTTGGCTCGATGCTTAAGATGTTTATCCTTTCGTTAGGAGTTAACTCGGTTGCCACTCGCTACTTCAGAAGGAATCAAAACTGGGCTACTGAACTGCTGTTACACCGCATTGTATTTGAGAGACTTCTTTTCTATAGACTTTTGAATCTATCACGTCATCATACTTGTGGACGGCGTCTTTGCATGTCCCTTTTGATGGAGCATCACTTTTCTGTACAACAACTCAATTGAATGTTTTATGAATATTGGTTTTGGGAAAACAGAAAAATATTTACAAAAAAAATACAAGTCGTGTAAAAAGAGTTTCAGAAAAAAGTGTATTCCGCCATGAGCAGAGTGTACGAGTGTTTATGCCGTTTTCAATGTTCGTTCTTTTGCTTCAACTTTTGTGCATTCAAGCCCACACACATAAATGTGCATGTGGGAGTGGGTGCATGTGTGCATGTGTGAATGTGGGCATGTTTGCATGTGTGTACGTGTGTGTGCTTAGTAAATTTTTGTATGTATGCTGCACTTAAAACCCATTCAAAATAAATATTCTCTTGTTATGGAACTTTAGGAAAAATGCACACGCACCCATACACACACACACCCACACACACATGCACCCACACACACACACTCCCAGAACAACAAATTTGTATACGCTCGTATGTGGTTTAAATAGAATAGAAATACTTGAATTGTGTTTGTATTCATTTTAAAAATATTATTTGCATTTACGTACAGTTCAGCTCGGTTACAGCGAATTCTCGTTTGTTATCAACTAATTCGAAAGCTCTAAACGCTTTGCTTGCAATTTTATGTACCTAAAAGAAGTCGACTACAACGAGTGCGCGTTTGTTGAACTGCATTTCCTCCCCTTTCGATTGAGTTTTTTATTTTGTCAAAGAAAGCGAACTCTGCATGATTCGCAGGCAGGCGGAATTTCAAAGTATTGATTGTTTTTTATTCGAAAAAAAGGTGCAGATTGCGAGGTCTGCTCAGCAAATGAACTTAATTTTCAATAGAATGATGTCTCTAAGATAAGAATTCAATCGCAAATAGCGCTGATGTTAATTCCGTCATTAACTTTTTGAAATATTTATCATGTCTTACGGTCATGTCTAATCCTTATAATTCAATAAAATCAATAAAGAATCGATTTTAATAATCAGTTTGTAATTCGTTGCCTTCAAAGTAGTCCTCTCAGATATAAAACGCTTGAGACAGCGTTCTTTTCAACCCTGGAAGCCAGTCCTTAATCGTCTCAAAACGACGTCCTTTCATCGATCTCCTCAATCCTGGGAACAGAAAAAGATCCCAGAATGCTAAATCTGGCGAAGGCATGATTACGGATGAATCTATTCTATATTTTTGTCAAAATTCAGCAACTCACATGCTTTATTTCGAAGAAAAAAATACATGCCATGAGCCAGTCGATATGCAGACATCCTCAAAAACTCCCTGACGATTCTCGATAATGATTTTCTTTAATTTCTCAACATTCTAATCGGCCGTTGATGTGATGTGGCTTTCAGGACGATCGCGGCCATTCACATCCTCTCGACCTTTTTTGAAAAGTTCGCATCGTTTGTGAACATGTTTCTGACTCAGGGCGTTCAATGCCATTTTTCGCTCTAAATTCTTGTGCAAATTTTTGTTCGAAACTTTTCGACTGGAGAAAATAGAGGAACATTTAAAACACTTCCAACTTTTATGACCCTGAGAAATTAACAAGACACGCTTAAAGGCCAAGCCAGTGGTTAAATTTTCCCCAGACGAGTCTACCATTAAGAACACGGTATTTAGCCCGCGAACTTCGAAAGTTCGTTTGGTTTTTTTGCTAAATTTGTGGTTTCCTCCGTTGGCATACATATCACATTTGGCCAAATCGTCGTAGACGACATGATCGATGAGGTTTTCTAATCTATAACTAAAAGAAAAACGTCGTTCGTGACTAACTGACATCGTACGAATTGTCTTCAATAAATTTCGACATCATCGTCCATCTCATCTTGTGTGAAATCGGGTCCTTTTGTATGCGGCAGTCTTCGGTATGTCTTGGGCCCTTCTTTAAAGATGCCTTAAAGACCTGGCCAATTGGAATATTTCAGGAATAGCATCCAAACAAAGACTTTCAAACGAAATGTTGTTATTATTTTCCCAAATCTTCTCCTTGATAATCCCAAGACTTTTGCGTTCGCTCCAGTCATTTAAATCATTTGCTTACAGCAATCGAAGAGATACTTTTTCGAGTGATTGATAAATCATGGGGTATACAACGAGAAAATTCATGATAAATCGAGCGAATTGGAGTGGAATTAATGTGCGAGATTTATTCTAGCAGATATTATAAAATTTCAGGTTAATACAATAATTACACGCTGAGATACAGCGATTTAAGGACACAAAGCATACCCGGGTATGTATCTGTTGGCATAAAGGTTAAGCAACTCATTAATAATTTTGTTTAAAGTTTCACTTTTTTAATATTAACTTGCAGCGCATTAACATTTTATGTTGAGCTGCAAGTTTGCCGTGAGTAAGAAATGTGGTACTCTATTCGAACATGCACTTGCATGTCTTGTAATACCTGAATCTAAATATTTTGGTTTTTTTTTTCAACCCCAATAAAAACGTTGTGCTCTTGGCAGAGTGCTGCTTGTCAACTCTTCTCCAGAACAAACCACTTCCACTGTTTACATTGAGATCGTTGCAAATGAGTTTCACTGTGGTTGTTGAGGTATTCAGACAGACGACGTCAAGAGTTTTGAATGTGTTGTAGGGAATTGTCATAATTATTGATCGTTTTCGTTGTTTATTTTTCAGGTTTTATTTTAGCAAAATTTGTTGCTTTACGTCTGCCAGTATTCTGTTTCTTTTGTTTTCGCCACTATTTTTCTATTCATTGTTTATGTTGATTTAATTGTTTTCTTGCTTCAACTGCAGCCATTCAAGTGGAAACCTTTAAGTTGGCTTAGGGTCGATGTTCTCTATAATTGGCAGCGTTGGATATGCAAAACAGCGAAATCGACAGCACGAGATGTGTGAATATGGATCATGATGTATGGGGAAATTGAATTTTTTCCAAGTTGATAATTTGAGTTAATAGATTCAAGCCCGATTTTGTTTTAGTGGTCTCTCTTTAAACTATTTATTTGAGTGATACACCGTCAGCTCATTGATTGGCTTGGCTTCCCAGACCTTTGAAAAAACTGAGATAAAAAAGAAGTATTTTGGATGTCCACTTTAAGAAACCAAAATCCGATGTAGGAAATTGTTTGTGTCTTCTGGAATGTTTCCCACCAATTTTGCTGCATGTTCGCTAAATTGGCATGTATTGATTATGGGAATACTTTCACAAATCACTGTTCGCTGTATTCGGACAGTTCGATAAAGCACTGAATTCTTCAATTTACTTGTAGATGGTTAAACTGAAATGTTTGACTCATCCGACAAGTTGATATATTGTATAGGGTGTTTTTTCTAGAGTGATATAACTTTGGGTTGGTATCACTGCTTTATTTGACCACCCAATTAACAGCTGATCGTTGCTTTTTGTTAAGTTTGCTTTGACATTTCATTATGTATCGACTTACATCAGAGTAACAAGTGCAAATTGTGGAAATTTTTAATCAAAATAATGGTTCTGTTCTTCAAGCTTATCGTGCTTCAAGCTTATCAAGCTTCAAAATTTTAATTTCCGATGAAGCCCATTTTTGGTTGAATGCGTACGTAAAGAAACAGAATTGTCGCATTTGGAGTGAGGAAAGACCACAAGCTCTTGTCGAACATCCACAGAAATTTAACTGTTTGGTGCGCTTTATGGGCTGGCGCAGTCTTCGAAAACGATGATGGTCAGAATGTTACTGTTTGTGAAAATTGGTGTTCCAGATTGCGCCTTGTACGCGCCAGCGGTAGCGACCGCATGCCCAAAATTATATTTAAACATTATTGACATAAAATTGTCTATCCAATAAAGACCGTTTCATTGATATCAAAAATATATTTCTATGTTTTATTATGATTTAAACTTGTATCACTCTATAAAAACACACCCTATATGAGTGAATAGTACACGATTCACGATATCGTTGACTGGCGTGTTCATACTTGATCTGCCATAAGTCATGCGTCCTGTACAGTCGGAGGGAAATTTCCAATTTCGCATATTTATTCGTACTAGACTTGATACAACTCGTACATGCGCTCGTTTTAGACAAGATATTGTGTCAAGAACACAACTGGAACGAGTGGCGAACAATTTGGAGTGCATTTTTATTTTATGGGTAGGATCAGCACTCAGGGACGACCCCTACATGTGCAGATTGTGTCTAAGATTTACGTCAGTTCCTACCAATATGGCCTACCTGACGGTGGTCTTAGCACCGGGTGAAGTTAATGTTCACCACAACCCCTGTCATTTTCACAACACGCCACCCCTTCCGCAACGTCTGCTGATTCGCAGCAGGCCATAGAGGCCACCGAAGTCCCAGCATAGTATGAATATGCCAGAACATCAACCCTTCTCTGACACCTCTCCCAGCGACTTTTGGCATCGAACCACAACCAACACCATTGAAGAGACTTCAACCAACATCTGGCCACAGAATCAACCGAAGTCTCATCTGTGGGGCTCAACCAGATCCCGTGGCACCAGTGTAAGGAAACTGGTTACGCCTCGCAGGTGAAATCAACATAGATTTGTAACCTACTATTGATTTTTGATCCTTTGTAATGGCGGGACCCAGGTATCCTTTCACCTGTATTTTCTTATCTTTTCCCCCAGAAAGCACTGTAACAAGACGTTACTTCTGACCAAGTTGCCTATTGTGCCAGCCGGGGGACCCCTACATGTGCAGTGCATGGCGCTGTGAAACTGTGAAAGAAGGGGATAGTGTTAAGAGGACAGAGGAATTTGTTGTAGTTATTTTTTATTCCGTCGGTGAATATTTGTGCTACAGGTAGCGACCGAGGAGGGTGTAGTATTCTGCTCTCTGAGCACATGATGGTGTTAATTGCTGTCGGTAGTGACCAGTGGACCAGAGCTGTGCCTGCGTCCTTGAGACAAGCCGACAACACTCCTCTACTAACGCAAATCAGAAAAATTCGGCACCATATTCATGACTCAGTGCGGGTCGAACTCGGGACTTAAGGCATCGTGGGACACTTTTTATTAGTCGGACTTAGCACTCAGGTGATGTTCCCAACACAAAAATGCTGCTCAATGCGTTGGGACTACAACGCAGAGGAATTTCTTGGACAAAAGCGTGTTCTTATGATTTTCAAATATTTATAAACTGCCAAATTTATTTCTCAGCACAAGTTTAAATAAAAACACAATAAGTTTTTATGCCTTAACGTGGTAGTTATTTGATCTGTATATTTTAAAAGGTATGACGCCATAATTTTTACGATTCCTCTCCCCCATTTTATTGAACTATTAAAATTTAAAATAAAGAAAGAAATAAAAAATATCTGCCATTAAAAATAACATGGATATTAAGAACGGCTCATGCTAATAAAAATACAAACAAGAATTTTAATTCAACAGATAAAACAAATCAAAGTGAATGAAATGAAACGAAAAAATAGTGTTCCCTCCGATTTACTACAAGGCTATAGAATTTTTGAACTTCCGTGCTAACAATAATGGTCTATTAGAAATGTGTTAATAAATGATTCAATACATTTAATATGACATTAAAAAAAGAAAATAAAAAATGAAAAAAAATAAATAATAAAAAAGAACGCACAGGAAATCGTGTTACACAAACGATGTGTAACACATTTGAACGTTTTAGACAAAAAGGAGACGTGTTTCCTAGTGGAGTTGTTGTTGAAAAGATTTTTGGTAAAAAACGGCAGTACAAACACAAGCACACACACACGCACACACACACACACACACGGGTAGAAGTTATAAAACAGGACACGCATAAAAACTAGAAAATGAAAAACTATAAATTGACCTTTTGACACACATCTGCACCTTGAATTAAACTGTGCAGGAGTGTAAATTAAAAATCGCCACGATTTCTATTTCGAACTGCTGCTGCAGCAGGGAGAAGCAGTTGGAAAGACGTGTCATTAAAATTGATATGGCGGTTATTGTTACGTGAGGCCTTCAATGAATGAATATTTTTTTACAGCATTTTCAATAACAAAAGAAACGATTTTATATAAATTTCTTATACGATTGTAAAGAAACATAAATTCTATATAAAAAAAGTGTTTGTGTGTGTTGGTAACAAGATCAGGAATGATTTTACTTTTGGTTCGGCTACTGGAATATTTATTTATATTCATTCTATTTGTGTGTGTGTGTGTGTGTGTGTGTGTTCATCTATGGATGGACGTGTGTGTAAATGAATGAATAACAAGTTCTGGCAGGCCATAAATGTAACGAAATAAAAATATTTTTTCGAATTAATTCGTTGCCACGACTTTAACAATTAAGAATTTTATATAAAAAAAAAACCCGAGTCATAAATGAATTTCGATATGAAAACTATATTCCCTAATGAGTTGGAAAATAAGTTTAAAAAAATATATAATGGTTAATTATACGTAAGTAGGAGGGCTGTTCAATAAGCCTGTTTTTTTAACTATAAAATTGTTCATTATGATATTCCAGTTATTTCTTCAGATTCTTTGCACTTCCTTCGTTTAATTCTGCTAAAAACTGATTGCGTTAGTGCCGATGATAAGACTTTTTTCAATTTGCTATTTGATTTAATGTTTAGCGATGAACGTTCTACAAAATAGTTTCTTTTTGTGTTCCCTAGTTTTATCTTAAAAACTGTTACTAGAATGATGCGATTTTCAATTATATTTTAGACTTTTATCAAGTCGTTTATTTAAACAGGCTGCACACTTTTTTGTGGTACCCTTCTAGGTATGCCATCGTTTTGTTATACTAACAAATCATATATGGTTGGAAAGGCATTTTCATGAAGATACGCACATTATAAATATTTTTGTCGTGGAAGTGTTAAAAAAAGGTTTTAAGCCCGCTTGAAAAGCAACATTAAAATCTTTCCATTTTGCTTTGTATTTGCAAACGCACTTCCACGCACAAATATAAACCTTCAAGGGCCTCTTTATGATATATTTTTTAATTTGGTTTCTGCTGTTTTCCATAATGCGTAGAGCAACGTAGGGAGGCATGGATATACGAGAAGTTGTTTCTTATTTAGCTTAATTTTTTGTAGCCCCGACGTGAAGAAAGGAATAACGATTTATTTCAAAAATCTATACAGGTCGAATTAGTTAATAATTAATTACCAGGTCGTTTTAGTTAATAATAAAGAATCATTTATAACTTTTTAAAACTCCATTAGAGTGGCAGGATATTTACTATGACTGCATTTACAGGCACGAAGTTTAAAGGCGAACGTTTTTCTCTGAATCTTTTTCGCTCTTCCCTACAACACTTGCAAACACGAAAGTAGTAGACTCACTGCTGGGTTTGTTGCCCTCGTGTTTGTCTGTGTAGCGCTTAATATAGGAAAGAAAAATTAAATAATATCCAGTACAAATAATCGTGTAGTACACGATCTACCCCTTCAGAGTCTTAGCAACCCACTTCGTCTGTCTGTCTGTCCATCAATTTTATGCCTGTAAATGGCGTTTGTGCCTTTTACAGACACTCCCCAAGGTTTTAAGATTTTCACATCAATTGCTTTTTGTATTTAACCCTGGACGGTTACTATTCGTTTTATTTTGCTCAAATTCGTATCGAATTTTAAGAGATAAAAATAGTTTTTATGTTGAATTCAATATATTTATTGTTTTTTTAATAAAATACTTATGGCGCTTTCTTTTCTCGAAAAAAATGTTGCCTTTTTTTCAGTTGTTTTCTAAAATGTGACAGCTTGGAGGAGTTTTAGAATAGAAAGAGTTTTTCGTAAGGAATGTTGAATACATTCCGAATAAATTCTTTACTTTCAAATGACAGAGTGTTTCCATTATCTACTAAAAAGTGTAAAAAATGTTGCACTCTTTTGTAGAAAAGAAATCAACTTTAATGAAAAATAATGTGACCTTTAAAAGTTGTTCCTCTAGAGTTATTTCTAAAAGCTGTTCTTCGATTCAATGATGAATATATTTAATGTACAAAAATTAATAGTAGCCATTCAGGGTTAAACACTTACACATGTTATACTTCTACAAAAATTCTCATTATTTTTAATGGCTTAATCGGTGATAATTAATTGATCTAATCGCTAGTCGGAAGTAGTCAACTTGGATAGTCAAATTGGCTAACAGATGACCGCTTAACCGATTTGTTGCCCTTTTACTTTTAAATTATTTTCATATAAAAATGTTGCCGATATAAAAATAAGTCCAGAAGAAATATTTTTAAATAATTTTTTTTTATATATATTTATTTGACCACTTTCAAAGCAGTTTCGATTTCCAGTTTTACTGTAAATTATTTACAAATCGATACGATTTGAGCTTCTTCCTATTTTCTTATGGGATTATTTAAATTTTTTCGTGAGCACCTTGAGAAATATATTCTTCTTCGAATAGTTTTCGAATTCTATACATTTTCATTGTGTTAAATCAAACAATAAACGATAACAATTGTTGAAGTTCAGCGGATTTATTTCTATTTGGAAGAGTGATTAAAGAAAATATTCCAAAATAAAACGGCAACTCTTCTTTAATCATTAAAAATTTGATTGAAAATAGTTTCCCTTCTTCCAGATATTTGGAAAAGTAAAAGATAACAACAACAGCAACAAGCCATAAAGAAACAACAATGGCAGCCAAATAGCCATCTCGTTGATAATTTATTGAGGTTGTCAAATAAAACAATTACGTTGCAACTGGTGTTTAGCTGAACAATAAGCGTCTAACCCATAACCGCAGGTCACTCACACTCACATTTTTTATTTTCTTTTAATTTTTTTTTAATTTTTTTTGGAGCGAACCCGTAATGATTTTGTCTATTCAGAAATCGAGTTATAAATTAATGGAAATTGTATTTCATATTTCGATTCAATTTTTTATTAGACATATTTTGTTTCCATGTTGCTTTAATGGAGGAAACTATAATTCACTTACTCGTTAACCATCAGGTGCATTCGGATATTGAATGGAATGGAAAATAGAAAATAGAAAATTAAAAGACTTATTTCACACTTTATTGCTTTTAAGACGACCACTACTTTTACCAGTTTTCATACATTAAAAAAAGACTTTTGTTAACTGTTCTAATTGTTGTTTAGGGAACGGTGCAGTAGCCATCATTAGTTTTTGTTAATTGGTTTTCTCTTGACGGTGTGCCCAAAGTTGGTTAGACCATAATAAACTGTTACGATGCTCTATTGTCAAGGAACAAATTTTTAAAACAGAAAAAAGGTAATTGTATGAGTGAGTATTCCTTTTATTTTATTTTATTTTTTTTTCAGCAAAAACTAATTTACTTGAGATTTTATTATTGCAAAGAAACAGGAAGGAAATATCGTTATATTTTTGTTAAAAAAAAAATGTGTGTCCTTCGAAATCATTTGTCAAGTTTGGCTACTGTTTGGCAACGAAAGTCATGAGAAAATTTGAAAATGTTTTGGTTTCAAAGTCCCTGGTGGTCTTTATGCACACGTTCAATAAAAAAAGAATAATAGGATATGGTCGAAAGGATACTCAGTACCGAATGGCAAGGACTTGCAGGAATAATTTACAAAAGTCGTAAAATACTGTCTGTCATCGCCAAAGAAATATTTGATATTATAAAATCGTAAAAAGTTCAAGAAAGTGCTACAGTTTTGAATTATATTTCTAGTTGTACGACAAACAATTTAAGGATGTAATAAAAGAGTTAGAAAGGAGATCTGGTTTTAGATCTAGGCAGAATAGCCAATTGACAGCCTGACAGCTACAAATTTCTTTTACAACAAAAATTCGATATTAAAAATCGAGATGGCTTCAACAGTTTTCTATTAGAAATTCTTAATTTATGTAAGACTTCTGAAATAGAACATTTTCACAGTGACTAAAGAATATTTGAAAGCAGTTCAAAAAACTTTAAATATCCTTTTTGATAAGGAAATTCAATCGATAGACTGACATCCTCAAAAGCTCCCCTAAAACTGATTCGACGATTCTCGGCAATGATTTTCTTTAATTTCTCAACATTCTAATCGGCTGTTGATGTGATGTGGCGTTCAGGACGATTGCGGTCATTCACACTCTCTGGACCTTCTTTGAAAAGCTCCGCATCGTTGGTGAACATGTTTCTGACTCAGGGCGTTTAATGCCATTTTTCGCTCTAAATTCTTGTGCAAATTTTTGTTCGAAATTTTTCGACTGGAGAAAATAGAGGAACATTTAAAACACTTCCAACTTTTATGACCCTGAGAAATTAACAAGACACGCTTAAAGGCCAAGCCAGTGGTTAAATTTTCCCCAGACGAGTCTACCATTAAGAACACGGTATTTAGCCCGCGAACTTCGAAAGTTCGTTTGGTTTTTTTTGCTAAATTTGTGGTTTCCTCCGTTGCCATATATATCCCAGTTGGCCAAATCGTCGCAGACGACATAATCGATGAGGTTTTCTAATCTATAACTAAAAGAAAAACGCCGTTCGTGACTAACTGACATCGTACGAATTGTCTTCAATAAATTTCGACATCATCGTCCATCTCATCTTGTGTGAAATCGGCGCCTTTTGTATGGAGGAGTCTTCGGTATGTCTTGGGCCCTTCTTTAAAGATGCCTTAAAGACCTGGCCAATTGGAATAAAGACTTTCAAACGAAATGTTGTTATTATTTTCCCAAATCTTCTCCTTGATAATCCCAAGACTTTTCCATTCGCTCCAGTCATTTAAATAATTTGCTTACAGCAATGGAAGAGATCCTTTTTCGAGTGATTGATAAATCATGGGGTATCCAACGAGAAAATTCATGCTAAATCGAGCGAATTGGAGTGGAATTAATGTGCGAAATTTATTCTAGCAGATATTATAAAATTTCAGGTTAATACAATAATTACACGCTGAGATACAGCGATTTAAGGACACAAAGCATACCCGCTGTATGTACGTGTTTTTATAACATTTAAAGAGTTAATAAATATTAAGTTATTTAACAGTCGGGTGTCTGATATGATCAATTATTTTGCTTTACTACTTAATATCTAGATTAATGCAAATTCTCTATAATACACCTGATTCTAATCAGTGCAATAAAGCATAAATTATTCGTTATTTTTAGAAGTTATCAAGAAAAATTTATAGATTCTTGAACTAAATGAAGCAGAGGAGGGTTTTCAGTTTTCACCACACATAAGTTTTGTTTATACGGAGAAAAATATATTTAATTACACGAAAAATACATTCAAATACTACAGAAAGAGAACTCAATTGTGTTAAACTATTTTTATTAACCGCTTCAGTCCTTAATCGAATAATTGATTAATCGAACCTCCCTAATTCAAACTGATGAATTATTGAACAGTTCATTCTGTCTTCCGCAATCAATCTTATGGTTTTCCTAATTTTTATCGATATGAAATGTGCCCATGATTCAGTAAGACAGAAGACAGTACGGGCAACACTGTTAGTTTAGTCTAACAGTTCCCTAAAGTTCTTTCAAAACGGACGCTGCAATAAAACAAACGTCGGAATGAGGAAAAGCTGCCTGCTCTCCTGGACATTATCTGCTGCTATCTGGCATTTAGTTGGCCATGCCAGATTTTGGAATATTAGATAAGATAAATACCATAAATCGCCTTTATATGACGATAGAAATAGGGGGAAACTGTTCCCTATTGTGGCGGCGCTATATTTTCATCAAGAATAGTAAAAGAGATGAATTATAATTAAAAAAAAGTATTTAGAACTGGAAAACTTTTGAAATATTCTGCTTTAAATACTAATTCATGTAATTGTAGGTGGATGCAGTTAAAAAGAAAAGTGGAAGTTTGAAATAAATATCTTTAGTTATTGTCAGAAATGTTGGGTAAAGGACCTTCCCTGATGACCTGCATTAGGCCCAGTGAAATGCGTACAGGAATTAGATAAAACCTCTCAATTGATCACTTTGAATTTTTTAGTAAGATTTTGGGGAAAAAAGAGAATCAGCACATAATTAAAATTAACCCTGAATGGTTACTGTTCGTCGAATCGACGAAGCTCATTTCCGTTTAAAGTCGTATAGAATTTGAAGAGAAAAAAGTTTTTGTGTTATATTTCATTTTTTGAAATTGATTTTAAATAAAATACTGAAATAAAATTATTTTTGTTTATTTTTATCTTTGAAAATTGTTCCGCTAAAAACTTTTTTAGTCGATTCAACGCAGAGTAGCTTCAATGTACAAAAATGAAGTTTAACCCATCTAGGGTTAAAGAAATCTCTTTATTACAACAAAAATCCTAGAGTTATCCTGCAAAACTGCACAGACATGAAACCAACAAATCCTTGAAAGCCTTTCGGTCGCTTACTGAATATGCTGATCCGTAGGAATTTCCGTTTTATTTTCTTTTTTTATTAAAAACGAACCATTTAAAGTTTCTGAGCTTCTGTGACTGTTTTCATGCTGCAAAAAGTTGTTTAAACAGAAATCAATAAAAGATAAAATATCGTTTTTGCGAGGCATGCAGTTGAAGCACATTAATTTGTTCGGCTTTTGTTTAGCCATCTTAATCCTAAATATTGAAATAGTTTCCAAAAAATGAAACTCATAATGAAGTAATCGATCGGAATATCCTGAATCGGCATTTTGCATTTCATCTAGTTCTGGTTCTTTTTTTTTGTAGACTTTTTCAAAACCACCGAAAAAATTCCAATAATATGTGGTCATTCTTTAAATTTTGGTATTATTGTATGTGTGTGTGTGCGTGTGTGTGTGTGTGTTGTGTGTGTACGTTATCTGGTGACTTTGTTTGAGCACTTCAACTGATTGGTGGCTAAGGCGTTTTCCATAAGACATTCAAATTGTTTTTTCTTGGATGGGAGCAGAATGGAGAGAAGAAAAAACACCAGAAGCGTAACGAAACAGATAGAGTGAGCAGAGATACGATCGAAATGTATTTAAAAGAAAAAAAATTCAACAACAATAATAACCAACAGCCATGATAATAAAAACAAAATGAAATAAAAAGATTCCAGATAAAATAAATCCAATAAAAACTTATTTAAAAAAAAAAGAAGTTGCAAAAAAGTGGCACGAAGAACAGGCAAACACACAAATCTGCAGTAGTTTGTATGTGGTTAAGGGAGTGTATTCTCTTTCTACTAGAATGCATGCACGCACGCGCACATAATTAGAGTTATTTCCACTTATAGGCGTGTTGCTTAACAAATTTGTTAAGAGCTCCAGTGGAGAGCGGTGCCTTTTGGTCCAGCCAAGCAATACTTTTATATTGAATGTGCGAATATGCGTGTGTGTGTATGTGTGTGTGTGTGTGTATGTTGGTGGTGTACCTTTGAACCATTCGACAGCGAGCAGAAAAGCTAAGAAGGATCTTTTACTGCTGCACATTAAAGAAACTAAATAAATAAAAAAGTTGAACAATTTATTTAAGACGGCACACACTGACTAACTAACTAACCGACTGTCAGAGGCGACCCGGGCTTTTTCTCTTCTTTCAGTTGTTAGCAGGAATAAAGCCAACAACAAATTTAAACGGCCTGTGATTTCACCAACGCCGTGCAGTCTCGCAAGTTTTGTTATTTTCCTTTCGAGGGTTTATTTTTCACATTCGTTGGTTTACAGGCATGCATGGCTTTGTGGTGGGGCATTGAAATGACCATGCTTGGAATGCACATAAATTTCACAAGCAAATGAAAAGGAGCTGCCTTTTTCACCTGAAAATATGAATATAAATTAATGCTGCACAATGGGGTTGTAGTATAATAGAAAAGAGTTTCAATATACAATTCAAAATCATTTTTGATCCAGGATCGCATTCGCAACGGTTCTTCAGCAATTACTTTCCGAGCAAATTGTTGAATTTTTAGAATATTTTTGCACTTTTTGTGTTCTTTTCTCACAAAAGCCGTAAAACCTTAATGAACAGCCATCGGAAGCAATTTTTTTCTATATTTATTTGAATATAATTATGTGCGCCAGTTTATCTAGCCCGCACGCATGTCATATTAAAGTATTCTTGTGTCGATTTCGTTTCTAGAAAAGAATGCAACATTTTTTGCACTTTTTAATAGAAGATGGCAATATTTTGCATTTTCAAAATATACAATTTATTAGAAAGACGTCCAACATCCCTCAGGAAAAATAATTTCTGTTCTAAAGCTTTTCCAAACCGCCACTTTTTAAAAAATAAGTGAAAAAATGTTACATGTTTTCTAGAAAAGCAAACGCCATAACAGTTTTTTAAGTTTTCATACTTTTTAATGAACGAACTTGCAACTTGTATAAAATTGCATATATCGTTAGCTAAAACTCAACATGTCCTAGAGTAAATAATTCTGAGTCGTAATTTTGCAAGAGAAAATAGAGTTTTTACTCTGGGAAAAAAACTCCCTTCGAACAGGTCTTTTTTTAGCATTAAAAATTTATTTTTCAATATCTTAAATATCGAAATACTTCTATTTTCGTATAATATTTTTAACTAAAATAACTGATTTCATCTAGAGCTTTTATATTTGCAACTGGAACCGGCACACAGGAGATGGAGTATTTGTTGTGGTTTTAATTAAATTTTTGCCGGCAAAGGAGGGTGAAGTATTGCGTTCTCTAGTAAATGATGGTGTCATCGTTGGCGGTACACTTCAGCGACCAGTGTTATGCCTTCGTCATTGAAAGAAGTTGGCAACCATGCGGAAAAATGCGATTCCATATTCATGAATGAGCATGCGAAATCGAGCTTGGGATTTTCGGCTTCGTTGTCTATGCGCCAACTACGTGAGGCAACAGCTGATGGAGTTAGACCTCGCATTTACACACAATCAAAACTCTTTTTGCTTAAGAACTTGTGACAAGTTTTACAGCCTTTAAATCATATAAAAGCCTAATTGAAACTGATAAATAGATTGGCAATTTGTGAGCTTTTATCTCATACTGGCCCATAGTGCATTAACAAAAAAGAAAATAAAAAAAGAAGAAGTTTAGTGTCATCATCTCATACTCGACCGAACAAAACGATAAAAAGGGAATAAACTTCTTTTTTTTAATTTTATTTGTGCAACATTATTATTCGATAAAAATTATAAGAAACGATCATAACGTTCAGTGGTGTATAAAGTAATATGGTGGAAGAATGACAGCAACAACAACAACAACAAAAAAGAGAACTGCTCAGCTTCTTACAAAGGCTCCAATGCCGACATTAAGTTTTGGTGTGTTATTTGAGAGTTGAATTTTTTTTTCTTTCACTTCTTTTTCTGTAGCTGGCGATCATTTAATGCGTTCGATGGTCATAATGCAGTGACAGTCTAAAGGTGTGGTAGCTGCCGAAAGGCTGTCTGTCGCTTTGACTGAATGACTGACTGTAGCTTATATTTTGGGACAAAAATAACAGCCTATTAAATGAATACAACACCGACTGACTCAACTGAGTGCTTTTTTATTATCATACTTTTTTTATTTTTCTTATTTTTTCCAAATCAATAGGGAGCAGGAAAATATCGTTTGGCTTAAAAAAAAAATAAAAGCTAAACAAGATTTCGATCGACCTCCTGGTGCAGTAGCATTTAACATCTGTTCTCGTTGTTTGATTACTGCATATAAATAAGTAGAATTTTATGTGGAGTTTTATGTGAGTGCGTGAGTGTTTGTGTGTGTGTGTGTGTATTTTGATTTTGGTTGTGCTTTTTCAAATATATTTCTCGTGTGTGTGTGTGTTTGCCTTTGATGGGCTACCAACAACAACAAGCAAAAAGGTTCTACCATGACAAAAATTATGTATTAAAAATAAAAATAAAAAATAAAAAGACAAATAAGTCACGAGAAAATATTTCCCGCATAATAAATTATCGACGTGCATTGAAATGTGGCTTAATGCGCTTCTGTGCAACGCTCTAAAGCTCCATCGTCACAACACATTCATTCACACATACAATTCGCTCCCCACAATCTCTTGTTGTTCGTTTATTTTTATTCTTATTTTTATTTATTTTTTTCGCTGTTTGGTTTTGTTGCAAGCACATCTACAGGCATCCATCTGTGCCCCCGGCTATTTGTATAATTATGACCGCATGTAATAAATGCACACACGACTACATGCATGGCCAGGAGCACAAGTATATCCTTGTTTCAGTATTTTATGCGTTTCACTTATTGTATCTTGTGCATATTTTTGAAATTGGGAAGATTTGCTTAAAAGTTTTACAATTTGATTGCCGATGTCAGTGCGAAGTTAGAAAGTTAATAAAGTTTGGTGAGTGTGAAAGTAGCTGGAGGTAATTAAAACCGTTAGAATATTCTTCCCCATTTTCATAATAAATTAAATTATATATCAAACCAACTTGGAAAAGAATACATTTCAAATTCATGTTAAATTTTATAAATATGAGGTTTTGTGTCTTTAAATTGTTGTCATAAATTTTCTGATTTTAAAGTTGTTTTACATACTTGGGAAATGTTGTTTAATGTCGATTTCTTTTCTACAAAATAATGCAACATTTTTCCCACCTTTTAATTTCAAAATAAGGAATTTATTAGAAATGAATCCAACATTCCTCACGAAAAATATTTTCTGTTTTAAAACTTTTCCAAACCGCCACTTTTTAGGAAATAAGTGAAAAAATGTTACATGCGTTCTAGAAAAGAAAACGCCATTAGTCAAGCCGATGTTTTCCAGCAAAAGTATAAAAAAAATTTATATTAATGTTGAGGGGAATTTCAGTTCCACCAAAAGCATAAATTTTGAAATCAAGAAGAAACTATTTTATGTGACGGTGCTGTTGGCACAAGATTCCCTGCCTTAAGTCCCGAGTGTGATCCGCACTCAGTCATGAATATGGTGCCGAATTGTTTTGGTCTGCATTAACCAGGATATGGAGGGTTGTGTTAATTGTTGTCGGCTTGTCGCAATGACGAAGGCACGGCACTGCACGCTGAACACTAACGACAGCGATTAACACCGTCATGTACTAAAAGAGCAGACCACACAGCCCTCCTTCGTCGGTACCTGTAGCAAAAATTTCACCGGCGAAGTAAAAATATCTGTCATCATCTGTCGCTTCCTTTCCCTGTTCCAGCTCAATGCACTGCATATGCAGGGTTCGTCTCCTAAGTGCTGGTCCTACTCCTTTAGGAAACAGAACTAAGATTTCTTTTTTTATATTAAAAGTTTCAATTTTAATTTTCAAAAAGAAAACAATTTTGTTACAAAAAAGGAATTATTGTTAATTTTTTTTTATATAAAATTGTTTTTCTATAATTATAACAACGTTGCATGTTAATTTCATAAGAAACTTTATTATTTTAGAGATGGATTTTAAAAAGTGCAACATTTTAAAAACGAAACCGGCAACTTCTCGATTTAAAAACGCCTTTTTGCTGCAGTGTAGTTCCTACGAGCAATTTACGCTGGCTTAAATGCAGACTATCAGGAAGCCAACAATTCTCATTCTAAATTCAGCACAGAACACAGAAAACCTTAAAGCTACGCCCTCCCGAAGGCCATTCGAATAAGGCGTAATTATAATATTGGCCACTATTGTACCCACATACAATTCTTTGCCTTCTCTTCTTTAATAAACCACAACGTTTACTTTCAATACTGACCCGTAAATGATACACAAATTGATACTCATTAATAAAAAGAAACGAAAAGCACGAGGAAAAAAAACGAAAAGAACATCCCGGTAAAAAGTGTACGGCAACAAAAGCCATGGATACTTTTTTCTTTTTTTTTGTAAATGAAGTGAACAATGCCATCATCATCATCAGCATCACCATCATCATCGTCATCATCAGCGCAGTGCCACAATCTCGCAAGTCCCGAAATGCTAAATGCACTTAATGTTGCAACAACTTAAGATGAAAATGAAAAATGCATTTCAATATTCGATTCATGCTGCCAATATTTGTGCTAATGATTTGAAATAGGCAACAGGGGGTCATCGCCTCAATTGATTCGTTGCGCTACTTTAAACGGGCTGCCCAAGACAACATAAATAAAAACAGATAAAACCTCTCGCAAGCCGGCACAGCAAACGTTTTAGTGATTATTATTTTAATTCGGTAGGAGTTAGAAGCAACAGTTGATTAATGGCCAACTAATCACAGACTTTTCGAAGAAAGTTTAGTTAATATATGAAGGTTCTAGTAATAGGGGCGGGTCGATGTGGAGAGTATATGGCCACCATGTTATTTATGATTTGTTTTATTAATTCGCCTGTTTATTATTCAGTATCTGATGTCAAAGTCAGATGATGACATTTCACATCACCTGGGGAGCCCTTAGATTTTGTCTAATAGAACCTGTTTTTAGGGAAATTGAGACATGAGAATTTATTTCTCGGCGAAGAGTAAGTCCGTTGTGAAAAACTGATCATTTACGATATAAAAACAGATAATTTTCTTAAATGAGACCGTTCCATTTTATTTAAAATATAACATTTCAATAATTACTTTCTTCCTTTCATTTATTTCTCAGAAAATAAGAGTTATTAATAGTTCTTAGAAAATAAGAGTTAATTCTTGATTTTTATTTATTCCCAGAAAATAAAAGTTATTTTTTTGGTTTTATTTAATCACCAGAAAATAAAAGTTGTTTCTTGACTTTAATTTATTCTTCAGAAAATAAAAGTTATTTTTTGATTTTTATTTATTCCCAGAAAATAAAAGTTATTTCTTGACTTTAATTTATTCTTCAGAAAATAAAAGTTATTTTTTGATTTTTATTTATTTGGCCGAAAATATAAGTTATTTTTTATTTTGATTTATTTCCCAGAAAATAAAAGTTATTTTTTGATTTTTATTTATTTCTTAGAAAATAAGAGTTAATTCTTGATTTTTATTTATTCCCAGAAAATAAAAGTTATTTCTTGACTTTAATTTATTCTTCAGAAAATAAAAGTTATTTTTTGATTTTTATTTATTTGGCCGAAAATATAAGTTATTTTTTGATTTTTATTTATTCCTAGAAAATAAAAGTTATTTTTTGATTTTTATTTATTCCTAGAAAATAAAAGTTATTTTTTTATTTCTATTTATTTCCCAGAAAATAAAAGTTATTTTTTGATTTTTATTTATTCCCAGAAAATAAAAGTTTTTTTTTATTTCTATTTATTTCCCAGAAAATAAAAGTTATTTTTTGATTTTTATTTATTCCCAGAAAATAAAAGTTATTTTTTGATTATGATTTATTTTCCAGAAAATAAGAGTTATTTTTTTATTTTAATTATCCGCAAAAAATAACAATTATTTTTTTATTTCTATTTATTATTCGAAATATGGGAATTATTTCCTAATTTTGATTTATTTGAGTTTTGCTACAAACTCTAATTTACCGATCATATTTTGATTTTTATTTATTCCCTAGAAAATAAAAGTTATTTTTTTTAAATTATTTTTTTAATATATCAGAAAATAATTCATTCTTAAGCTTGAAAATTTTTTAAATATCAAATAAGAAACTTTCGCGATAAATTCGATCTTGCATCGGTTAATATTAACAACATAGAAATGGCAAGAAATAACTTTTAATATCTGATGAATAAATAAAAATCAGGAATAACTTTTATATCCTGGAGAATAAGTACAAAACACCAATTAACTTTTATAATCCGAGGAACATGTAAAACTCAGAAAATAGTCGGTGAAAATGAAAAAAATTAAAAACGATTGCATCTACAGGCAGTCCATGCGACAAGGATTGCAGTCGTGTGTTGCTAGTGCGCATGCGGCATCGCTTTTGGTTCGATTTCTTGAGTTTTAATTTCTAAATAATCTTTATTTTTATTCTCTGTGCCGTGGGAGTATGTTCTATCTCATCACTATCCGCAGATATAAGATCGAATATGTCGTAGTTCTACTGATGCAACCGTTTCAATAGAATTGCTTTAGGAATTTTTCCAAAAAATGTTCAATATGACGTGATCAAACGTCTGGTTGCATTTCACTGACAAACAAACAAAATTCAAATGCATCTGCATGCGCACACAAACAAACATGATTGAAGTTCAGACTGCATATTTGTTTTGAAACCTGTCAATCAACCTCTTTCTCTGTGCATTTTCTTACCCTATTGAACTGGCTAATAAAAAACAAATAAATAGAACAAGCAAACAAACGAGAAAAAAATATATAAATTGTTTCGATTATTAGTTTGTTTTTATTGGCATTTACCGTTATTATTAGAAGCAAAACGTAGAAGTTTCTCTTGACAGAGGGTTTTTAACATTTTCCAACTCCAACAATTACTTTCGAATTCAATTTCTTTTGACCTTTTATTTAGCTTGTGTGTGTGCAAGTTAAAGGCCTCCTCAATGTCCTTAGCCTGTCGTCGGTCTGTTTATCTGTTCGTCTGTCTGCCTGTAAATCCCTACATTTGCTTGTGTATTGTAGGGCAAATTATATGCTCTGCTCTGTGATCGATCCCTTTCATCGTATTCATTGTTCGGCCATCGAATTTCTATTTGTAGTTATTTTAAATGTTAAACATTTTTTGTTTTATTTCACATAATTTTTGCTTTGTGTTGAGGAGTTTGTAGTTGAATTTATTGTTTTATTTATTGCTGTTTTGTCTTCGCTGCTTTTCAAACAGTCAGACATAGAAGAATGCTCGTCGTCGAGGTCCTTAAGCCCTTCATTGTGCTGCAAGAGAAGTGCAGGGAGTGTGTTGAATGCAATAGTTGTGCACTGAGTTTGTATGCAGTTCCAGAGAATAGCCAGATTATCTGGGCAATAATTGTAGATGTATTGAGCAAAGCTGGAGGGAGAAAAGCCGAAACCGTTTTTAAATAATAGAAGTTTGTGCGTATGTGCTCGTGTTTTGACTCATTGAGCAGCCAGAGCTCATAAGGACTTCATTCGTTTAGAGCTAAAATTTTTATTTGATATAAATTAACTGAAAGCTGTTTTTAGTGCGATCAAAGAGATAATCACAAAGAATTAAACTTTGGCTACACTGAAAAATATTATGGCTCAAATATATAAATAAAAGAACTTTAATTTCAATTGAATTTAGGGACTCGTGTTCGTTATGCGATATATTTAGAAGGGCACCATAAATCAGCGAAGATACAAGGGAAACTCAACTTCAATTTAACTGACGCAGCAGAACAGCTGTTTTCATAAGCCGCTACACTTTCATCATCAGTACCCATATTGAATTAGGTATCTTAATTGAATATGATAAACAGTTGCTATTTGTACGAGTTTTATTATAAAAAAGGTTAAGAGGACTATTGAAAGCACATCGCTCATTTACTTCTACAACGTCATAACTCAAAACATGCATTTTCAAAGCTAATGATGCAGATTAAATCTGTAAAAATTTCAGTGAAAAATCTTATATACTTTTCCATGTTGGCAAATTTAAAATTTTAAAAGCGTTTAAAGTAAAAGAAGTTTTTTTGAGTTATTACACTTTTGAAGTAAATGAACGATATGCTTTCAATAGTCCTCGTAACCTTTTTCATAACAAAATTGTTACAAACAGAAATTTTTATCAGATGCAATGAAAGCACCCAGCAAGTGGGTACTGATGATGCCATTGTAGCGGCTTATGAAATCAGCTGTTCTGCTCTGCAGTGTAAGTTGGATATATAAAACTGATGTAGACTTTCATTTGAGCTTTATAATATCTATCATGCCTTTTTGAATTAAAAATATATTTTTCGAGCAATTAGACTATAAAATTAAATTTTATTTACGCATAAAAAAAAGTTCACGTGAGACGAGATGTTTTGACGACGACGTGATTGATGATATAAAAATTCACCGAAATGCGATTCATTTTAAGCTGCTAATACTCTGCCCGGTTGCATTGCCAGCGTTAAAACGTATTAAGTTTTAATAATTTTTTATGAATACGTCCTCAGCTCTGTTTATAAGTCGTCAATTTAATTCTCAGAGCACATGAAACAAAAATTATATAAAATAATATAAAATGGAAAATAAGTAACTTTTAATTGATGACGAATTTAGTAGATTTTACTCTTTCAAGCTCCTGGCAGCCTCATGTACTCAGGAAGCGTTTACAAAAGAAAAACTTTACTATTCAATTGAGCCACAGTTCGACATGATTCAAGCAGAAGATCTGCTGTTGTTCACACAATAAAAAGCCGGCAGTTTTAAAATTCGAAATCATTTTGTTCAAACATCTTTTGCCTTCGATTTTCGTTAAGACTTTATTATCATTCATGTACAAATGAAAACTAATTTAAATCCGCCAACAACAATTATTACGTCTTGTCTATATCACATGTGGAACTGGAATTCGGCTGGAAATTGGGCCAGAACAAAAAGCAATAGAGATTACCTGTGCCAATCGACAATTGATCGTTCAATAAAGAAAACTAAACAACACCAACAGCAACAGCAACACTTTCACATTCTTAGAACAACAACAATTGTTTTGAACTACTTAAATCTTCTTGCTGAGGATGTTGTTGTTTTCTATCGATGAAAATTTTTCAAATGTAAATTATTAAGCCAGTCATTGATGTGTGGATTCCATCCAGGCTGAAAGGTGTTGATTTAAGATGGATTTTTAGGGAATTGATTCAATTATAATAACGTCAGACAGTCAGACATGAAATGATTTTGTGTGAGAATATTAAAGGGAATGCATTCGTGAACATATTTAATGCGCAATTCACTGGAATTACGCACATGGAAAATTATATAATTGAAAAACTGTGCCCGAATTATTTATCTCAAAACTTTTTTCCCACAAAATCGGACCCACGATCTCGCTAGTTATCGTTCTGTAGTACAACAACATTTGAAAGGAGTTAATTTTTAGAGTGCTGCTGTTGCAAATTAATATGAAAGGAGCCAAAAGGATAACATAAACTTAACACAAGATACAAAATGTCGTCTCAGTAAACAGTTTCCTGATGCAATTCGAAACTAAAAACCAGCGAGGCCATTTACACTGATTTTGAACTTGAAAGTATATGAAAATGGCAGGTCAAATTCAGTTCCGTTGCGTCACTTGTGCACTTCTTTTGCGCATGATTTTTATATGTTCCTCTTTATTCTCTAACTATTTGTCAAGGTCACGTCAAGACAATGCCAAAAATAGAACACTAATCAACTACTCGACTTGTAATAGTCTGTGACGACTCTGTAAGACCTACTGGAGAGCAATTTACGATACCCTCGTTCATCGGCACTGTAGCTGAAATGCGCCGTGGAAGTGGGATTTAAAATGGCTATAATAAATTCTCCTTCTTCTCTTCTTTTTTGATATGACCTCTCAATGCTACACTGAAATTATTAATGATTCAAAACTTAGTTAAAGAAGAGCGGTAGTTACGGACTTTTTGTTGGGGGAAAGTGCTGTTGCCAGAACTAATAAGACAGAAGACTACGACGCCCTAAGACCCGAGATCGACTTCGCACTCAGTCATGAATGTGGCATCGAATTCTTCTGATCTGCACTAGTGAGGAATTGTGTTAATTATTGCTGACTTGTCTCAATGTCGAAGGCATAGCGCTGGTCCCTGAACATTACCAACAGCAATTGACACCGCCATGTACTAAAAGAGCAGACTAAAGCACACTTCTTCGTCGTTACCTGCAGCAAAAATATTCACCGACAACGTAAAAAGTAAAAACATCTAAGATTTTCTATCTTTTAATCTGTCTTCACATGTCCTCCTTATACTATCCCCTCCTTTCACTATCCCCTCCTTTTCCAGTTCCAACGCAATGCACTGCACATGTAGGCTTGTCCGCTGTATTCTGGTCCTACTCATAAAAAAAGGCTGATTTATGTCTTGCATTTTAGTCAGGTTCAATCGCACATTAGGGCTTGAAATAATAATAAAAGAAGTTGATATTAAGAAAAGGCGTGGCTCAATGAATCTGAGAATGCGTTTTCTAAAGAATTTCACGGTTTATTTAATCCGAAATTCATTCTTGAAATAATCCAAAATGCGAATGATTTCAAAATATCAGAGATTGAATGCTTTGCGGTTATAATAATCGTTAATATATAATTTAATTTTTTTTATGAATAGGACGACCGCCACATATGCACTGTATTGCTCCTGAAACTGCGAAGACGGGTTTTGGGAGGGGGGGATATAAGGGAGTATAGCCTGTGGACATTCGATTTAAACTTTCTGAAATTGAAATTGACGGGGCAGACTTCTGCAGGTAGTTTGTTCTACATACGCACTATTCGACCAAAAAACTAATTCTCTCTGTAGTTCTCACTGGAATTTGGATCACAAATGCATGCGCTCTTGCTGAAAGAGGAGTTGGGCGTGTAAAGGGATGGGTTTCGGGAACAAGTTCCCGGACTTATTTAGAGCACATCCGTTTATAATAACGATAAAACAACGAAACGCATCCGACAGTGTGACGATGCTCAAAAGAGTCAGTAGCAACTCTATTAACCTACTGCCTCCGATGAGCTTTCCCGTCCTCTTCTGTACAAGGCCGGGTATTTTCAAATTGTCTTTGAAGTACCGGCCTACACATGAGAGTTGTGTTGTCAACAATATCGTTTGGACCAGAAGCCAGCCAGCCTGTTCATTTCGTAGGATAGTTATTATACATTTCTTGGTAATACCGATTACAATAATGCCCCACTGTGCAAAATCCCCTTTTTTTTGGAATATCGATAAGTGGGTGTTCCTGCATGTCGCCACATAATTCGTTTCTCAGAGCTCTTCAACGACTTTGAATGGCATTCAGGCACTGGCTTATGGTGTTGATTTTTTTATTTTTGAAAACGCAGGTGGGCTTGACGATATTTGGCAGCACAATTGGCACAACCATGCATCTCGTGTTGCAGCAAGCATATTATATATTATTTTCAGCAGCAGGTGCTTGGAGCGGTAAACGATAATCCTTAACTTCTCAGTTAAAAAACTGGGTGGCATCTGAATACTCAACACGTGTACGTGTGTATGTGTCTCATATAATTTGTTGCTATTTAAATAGTTCGATTAAGGCTGAATTTAAAATTTTCTGAACATGTCAAAACTGTTTTACACCTTTTGACGAATGAAATTTGTTGCCCCATTTTATATATTCATTTTAAGTGTGCAACACGCTGACAAACTTCACAGAGCCCATCAAGACATTTTGGTTCACATTGATGGTAATTGTTTAACATATAATGCCTGCACGCACACACACACTCACACTGTGTCATGCATGTGTGTAGAGGAGTTACCGCTGTGAAGGGATTTAAGTTGTACTACTGCTGCTACTGTATTGACTGACTGTGTAAATTTTAATTAATACAGACGCTTATTGTAATATAAACTAAAGGCTTAAAATCTTCATGATACAAATAAAAATAATGATGGCATGGTGACAGTGGTAGTAGCTGCATTACAGCTACTAAGTCACCCAACAACAGCAACAACAGCAACAACAACAGCAGCAAGATGAAGAAAGCCCTTCTTAGCTTCTTGATTAAGTACCGCCATAATAACAGCTGCAGCAGTCGCAGCCATAAACGTTCCACAATCGTGCATGATTTTTATTTATTTTCTTTTTTGTTTTTTCATAAACTGTATAAAAACATACAAACAAAATACTATAATTCTAAAAGCATGCTCGCACACTAGTCCAAGTCATCTTCCTACAAACTGCACACCCAACCAACCGACCAACCAACCGACCAACCAACCGACCAGCCAGCCAGTCACTTATTCAGCGTGTTGGCTGCTGCTCGGTCGGCTTGTAGGGGTTTAAGAATGTTTCGACGATGAAATCGCCAGTAGCCTAATCCGCTGTTGTACGACTAATAACATTGTTACGATTATTTTTCTTTTTTTTATTTCCAGATCTTTTTTTATATTTATTTTTATATTGTCTTTTATATTTTGTATTGGTGTTTATGTATATAAAAAAGGTAATAGTAAATATTAACATATTCCTGAACGTACCAACATTGAATGCTCGACATTCTTTGATTTTCGTTTAATAAAAATATTTTTCTCAAAATTTCAAAAAAAAAAAAAAAAATATATAAATAAAAATGTTTTTTGTTGGAAGCCCAGAGTAACGAAAGAAAGCCTCATCTGCTGGGAATATGTAGCAGAGTGTTAAGCGTTTGGCTGCTACTGCTCTCAGCTCATAATTTTTAGCCATCCATTTGTCCATTGTTACGCCAGCGAACAAAAGTCAAGCCAACATTCTTTCGAATATGAATGCCTGCGCATGCGTATTGTCGAGTTTAGAGTCGACAAAATACCAAAATATATTCATAATGAAAAATATTAATGAATCCAAACTTTTTATTTTGTTTATTTTCTTCCATGTTTTCTTTACAAATCGCCTAAATACTGAAATTGTTCTTTTATTTGATTTTATTTTGAATTTTTCGAATGTCCATAATTTGTTTATGTTCGAGTTTTCAAGTCAGTTTGATTTGAATAAGATTCACTCTACTATCGAGTGCAGCTTATTGGTCGGTCCTGCGTTATGTGGCGTATGCAAACTTGAATCAAGTGATTGAGTGACTTAAATGATGGTTGTGGTATTTGTGCACTTAAATTGTTAATATTTTATTTAGATTTAAGGTGGAGTTAATGTTCTACTTGTTTGGGTACCGGGACATTCCGACTGTCCTGGCAACCTCATTGCTGACGGAATTGCCAGGGAAGGGACAGAGATGGATAACTCTATCATCTGTCACTTCACAGGCATTCCCCTATTGCACTGCAAGTTTTTCGTTCAGTGTGAAGCATATAAACTCGCTCAATTAAGATGGGATAACGTGACCAACTGCCGAATGGCAAGGGCCACATGGCCCCGCTACGACCCACGCAGAACACGTGACCTTCTTAACTTCAACAAGATACGACTTGGTCAACTTGTGAATATCTTAACTGGACATGGTAACTTTGGGACCCATGCAAGAAGGATGGGTCTGGAATACCACGACTTCTGCAGAAGCTGTAATGATGAAGAGCAGGAGGAAACAGTACTCCATCTTCTATGTCAGTGTCCTGACCTGAACAGCGTAAGGGCAGTGGCACTGTGCTCCAACTTCCTGCCGGATCTAGATAGCCTGGTGAGTGTGGAGCTGGTTAAAATATTGGCTTTCCTAGCGTCCACAGGATGCCTTAATGCGGCAGAGGACAACTCATGAGTAGTCCCTGTTTTAGGGTATCACAACGGGAGCGAATAAACGGACCCAAGTGCATTGCTTCGGCAATGGCCCTAATAACCTAACCTAACCTAACCTAACCTAATGATCTACTACACCTATTGTGGTATGTTTAGTTCAGCTTAGAGTAGCGGTTAACCCTGGATGGTCACTGTGCGTCGAACCTCATTTACTATTTACCATATAACCCTTTTATGTTTGCTCAAATTCGTATCGAATTTTAAAAAGATTTTTTATTTTATTTTATTATTTTTTAAATAACCGAAAATATTTTTGTTTATTTTTAATTTGAAATATTTTTGAAAATTCTTCGTCGATTCAACGGAGAGTAACCTTAATGTACAAAAATGAAGAGTAACCATCCAGGTTTAAGGAGTACTTTACATTTTGTCTGCTGTTGGTTTTATTATTCACCTGCTTTTACAACTGCAACTAAAAAAAAGATTTTCTATATGACATATACAACGATACGACTTTAGGAAACAGCAAAGAGCTTTATTTATGTTACGGCCTTAGCTAAGACCTTTAGCGTTACGCTGCTGTAACTGCCATCTAGGAAAGCTGTTTATGGTGGTCCGATGATCGTGCGCTCGACTCCCCCTGAAGATACAGGGTGCTTTCGGCAGATAAGCTAACTTATTTCACGGTTGTGCAAAACCAAAATTATATAAAAGCAAATAATATGATCAAAACTAAACAATTCTTTTTATCTTTTATATCTGCGCTTTTCAATTTACAAATTAAAGCAGAAGACCAGATCCTAAAGCCTGCAACTCCTACAACTTTGTTCTCAAGTTGGGCACGCCTAAATATGAAAAAGCCTCGTGAGCTGTAAATTTGTATGAAACGATCTGTATAGTTGAGTTTCTCGGAACCCTGCACAGAGTGTTCGAAATTCGGTCATGAATTATTTTTAGTTTGTGGTCATTCTGCTTCTTCTTTAAACACCTTCATTTGCTTAGTATTGTCCGAATCTTTTCTCTGTTGGCTCTCATTTATTCGGACGAAAAAAATAAAAAAAATAAAAAATACAATCCGTATAAATGCCGTGTTGTTGTAGTATTTTAAAGCGTGTTCGTATATTCATCTCGGTAAGAATTCGTTTGATTTCAGCGCTTCAACTGCTGGGCTGCTGCTTCATATATCAAAAATTATTATGACGATTTTATGCGTTCGAAATGTCGTCTCATTATTTAAATTTTTCATATTTTTATTCGTTTCAGTGGGTCTTTTTTTTTATTATTTTCTTTACTTTTGCTTTTGCCTTTGAGTTTATATGCGAGAACAAAGATCTTGTGTATTATGCGTATTTTTTGTTGTTGTCATAATCGTCTTCTTCTTCTTCTTCTTCTTCTTCTTCGTCTTCTTGTTCTTCTTGTTCTTCATATATTTTCATTTTGAACTTTATGAGTGTTAGCTGGCTACCATGGTAAAATTAATTATGATCGTAATAACGTATAGCAAAGTCAAATGAAAACAACAACAACAACAAAACTATTTCTATACCAACTTGTATAGAATCGCTGGGACTTCTCTAAAACCCACATTGGATTATTGGGCATGTAGTAGGAAAGAATCGGTGGAAGAGAAGTTGAGAACAATAAAAACTAACAAATAAATTTGTGATTGTTTAAATCTGAAAGTTTAATGTTATAGGGAAACGGAATAGTGGCACAAAACTTATGCAATTAAAATTATAACGACCAAGAAAGAGTATTTTTTTTTCAAATTAATTCTCATATTTGAAAAAAAAGTTGTATTGATACGCGTATGTTGGTATGATAATACGTTAACAAAATATCTCGTTAAACGTTTTGATTTCCGTTTAAAAGGAATTAGTTGAGTTAACTGTTTGTTGCTGCTCGTTGTTGTAAATGGGCAAATTACAAATGGCTTCCTTTGAAATTGAATTTAAGCAGTTGTTCCTTATAAAAACCTCACAGATAATTGACAACTTAAAAGGATTCAAAATTGTATAAAAATGAATTATTAGTTGCCTTAATCAGCAGTTTCGAAATGACAACTTTAATAATATGAAAATGCCACTGTTACGTATACAGGCAAACCAGCTCGTGTATTGTAAACAATTCGTTTTCAATGTTTTTGTTGTCTTTGACGCGGTTGGTATTGAATTAAAAAGTGTTAAATCATTGGCCACAATTTGTTGGATTTTTTTTTTTTTTTTGGGATAGACAGACATACAGACAGTAAATTTGTTTATGATTCGCCTTAAAATAAGCTAAACAAAGAGATTTTCATTTCAAGAAATGACTTACAAAATTAAAAACAGAAATAAATCAAAATATTTACGAGAGCAGAATGGACAAAATTAATGCACATAAATAAAAGTTTATGTTTTTGTTGTTCTTGCAATGACAGTGTCAAATTAAAAATGTTAAAAATTCCGTTTGTTTAAATTAAAGAACTCAAACAAGGAAATATCAAACTGTGTAAAAACATTTTAAATTAAAAAAAATATAGTTTTCAAAGTTCCATCGATGTTGGGACTCCCCAGACAGAGTGCGTAACGAACGGGCAAAAGTAGAAGCACCTTTCCACTACCACTCAATTTAGTAACACATCAAAAACAATTTGAAATATTGGGAATTGTGTAAAAAAAACATAACCTCAATGACTGATACTCATGGCATTAACCCTGGATGGTTGCTCTTCAGTTTTGTACATTGAGATTACTATTCGTTGGAACGACGAACAATTTTTAAAAATAGTACTACCAGCACAACTTTTAAGGTTAAAGACAATTATATAATAATATATAAAAAATTAATATATAATAAAATATAAAAAAAAATAAAATGTAACATAAAAGCCTGTATGATAAAGAGCAAATGAGCTTCGTCCTATAGTAGGAAACGGATTTTTTGTATTGTTCGGATGACGTTAATTCAATATTTTCATCCTCTGTGTGGATGGATCCCGCTTTCGGTCTGTCCTTACTCCGCGATGCTAAAAAACTAAGTTGCTGTTTAGGGCTATCGCTCTGTGAATCGCTATTAATTTTTGAATCATGGTTAATTTTTGAATCTTTATTCATTTTTTAATCATTGTTCATATCTGTCGTTCTGTCGCTGTAGCTCTGTCGTTGTCGCTCTGCCATTGTCGCTCTGCCATTGTCGCTATGTCGCTGCCCCTTCATTTCACCTATTTTTTTTCCTTCTTTCCCCCTATTTTTCTCCTGCTTTCCCACTATTTCCCCCTCCTTTTCAACGCCCTTATTTTCCACCCCCTCATTCTCCTTCTCACCTCCTTATCCGTTCCATACCCCCTATTTTCCCCTATTTTTACACCTCCTTCCTCCTATTTTTTCTCCTCCTTTCAACCATATTTCCCCCTCCTTTTCAACGCCCTTATTTTCCACCCCCTCATACTCCTTTTCGCCTCCTTATCCGTTCCATACCCCCTATTTTCCCTATTTTTCCACCGCCTTTCCCGTGGCCTAGTGATATATTAACTGATACAGAAGTAGCTTCAAGCGCAGGACCCTGTTTAAAACTTCGTCGCCAGATGTACACGCGCATGATCATGAGAGCCTTGTGCGGATGCTCTCACAGCATTAAAGAGAACAAAGACGCTAAAATGTGAAAACAGTTTTATAGCAGTGCAATTTTCTTCAACTATTTCTGGACCAACAAACATTTCACATATTTTTTTCTTATAACAAATTTCCAATAACTTCATAATGCTCTTTGGCTGGCACTTGTTATCATAAAAGGAATTGCAACTCTGACAAATAGCGACAATTTCTTGATAACCCTACACGTGAAAATCTTTAAAATCACATGCTCTTAGGGGGAGCTGCTGAGCAACTGCGATTTTAGTTTCTACCTGACCCCAAGGACGAAAATGATTCAACCGCTCTTCAAAATTTTCATGAGTATCTGCAAAACTATGAAAGAAATTGCAAACTGTCAAGACACAAATAATTTCAGTGCAATTTTTGGATTGTTTCTACAGCCGTTTCTTTGTTTCATGTTTTCAAAATTTTGTTTTGATAATAAAACTGCCAAACATTTTGTCATTTCGTTTTGTGAAGGTCGCAATAAACGGCTTAAGCTATTTCCCAGAATTCATTCGCACTCGTTTAAGACAGAAATATCTTAAATTCAGATATTTTGTTTTCCTCTTCAAGACTCAGTTTCCAAGTAACTTATAGTTTCTGCATTTTGTCACCAAATCAAGTATTTCATTTGTAACAGGAACTGACTTTTAGTAGTACCAGAAATTTGGTGCCGTTGTTGATTAAGCAGAATATTCAATGAAAATACCAGGGAAGTGACACCGTTTTTCTTGTGGGTATTGTCGAGTACAACAAGAATTGATTGTTCTAATTTTCGAAACACTTCCAAAATCTTCAGTTAACGCTAAATAATTGATCTTTTATGGTTTCAGTTAATTTCGTTATATCATTTCATTTTAAGTTTGTGAATAAATTCGGAGAACAAAAGCTGAAGCCTTTTTTAATAGATTTTGAACTTTTTTATTGTGAACTATCAGGGGCACTCGCTCTCGTTCGAAATTTGTATATAAATTGTATTGAAATTCCGATCGATATCGAATGCGGTAATTTGGCCGCTGCTTGGTTTTTTAATTTTAAATAAATTGTCGTCATTTTCGAAAGTCAAAGCTCTTTTCAACGCTTCCAATATTTCATACGGGATCGTACCCTTTATAAATTTATTGAAAGTGTTTTTAGTTACAGGTAAAATTAATTTTGAGTTTTTAAAATTCTCGTTATTCAAAATATTGCGAACAGATAAAAGAAAAAAAAGAATATATGTATACTTTTTTTGGTCTTAATTAAGTGCTATCGGGGTATATCTTTAAACTGATCGGCATAATCCGATATTATAGTTCTTTATAAATTGATTTAATTTGTCTTATTTTATATTTGTGGTATTTAGAATGAGTTTGAAATATATTTTATTAAAAAATTTCCATTCAAAGGTTCCTTAAAATAGAGTTTAAAAAATTTATATTAATTTTTAATGAATATTTTGATTATTCTTGTGTCACAAAATACCTATTTTTTTTTAATAAGTATTTTTGTATTTTATTCGACGTTGTTTCTTAACTTAAATTCTTAGTGTAATTTTTAGACCCAGAGCGTGAAGAATAATTACAATAAATATTTTTTTAAATTTAAACTGAAATAATTTGCTGTTGGTAGTTTTAATGCAACAGTCTCTTCGAATTGTACAATTTTGAAAATGGTTGTATGGAATCTTAAATAGATGAAAAAAATCTTCTTAATGATAAAAGAAAATATATAAAACCTTTCGATTTAATTATTTTTAGAAATTCTTTATCACGATTGATAGAAATTTCAGAACAATTTCCAATTTCAATTACTAATTGTACAGCGTGTTTTTCTTTAGAGTGTAACATCTTTGAGTTGGCAGCACTGCTTTACTTAAGCAGCCATTTAACAGCTGATGGCAGCTTTTTGTTAAGTTCGCTTTCAAATTTCATTATTAATCGACTTAAACCAGAGCAACGCATGCAAATTGTGCAAATTTTTTTTATCAAAATAATTGTTCTATTCGTCAAATTCATCCATTCAAAATTCTCTTCTCCAATGAAGTCCATTTGTGGTTAAATGGGAACGTATATAAGCAGAAGTGTCTCATTCAGAGATAGAAGAATCCACAAGCTTTTGTCGAAATACGATTACACCCACAGAAAAATAATGTTTAGTGCGCTTCATGGGCTGGCGAAGTCATTGGCCAGTATATCTTTAGAAACGATGATGATCAGAATGTCACTATCAATGTTGAGCGGTGTAGGAAGATGATTCGAAATTTCAATTACGTGGCATCAATGTTCCATCACATGCCACACAGCGGGCGCTACTCAAAAGAACTTTTGATTAAAAAAAATAATTGCTCGTAATAGCCCAATTAATAGATCATGTGATTTGTTTTCATTGGATTATTATTATTATTATTATTATTATTATTATTATTATTATTATTATTATTATTATTATTATTATTATTATTATTATTATTATTATTATTATTATCATTTTTATTATATTTTTAAGGTTATGGTTAGTCACGTCTATAAACCACAAACAATTTGAGCACCTGGAAATCACATGACAGAAATCATATTTAAAATTAATTTCATGAAATGTTCTTTCAAATAAAGATCGTTTCACTCTATAAAAAATAACCATTATTCGTAAAATTATGGCGTTTTCTTTTTTAGAGAACATATAAAATTTTTTCACTTATTTTTGAAAAAGTGGCGGTTTGGAAAAGTTTTAAAATAGAAATTATTTTTCATCCGGGATATTGGATTCATTTCTAGTAAATTCCTTATTTTGTAAGGGCAAACTGTTGCCATTTTCTGTTAAAAAGTGCGAAAAATGTTGCATTATTTTCTAGAAAAGAAATAGGCACTACTTTCAATTTTAGTTGCAAAGATATTTCTGATATCTTGTAAGAAAAACTTCAAACGTTACTTGTTTTTTTTCAGTTCAACTCAAACTCAAAATCATGCATTTTTTTAAATTCAATTAAAATTGAATGTCGCCAACGTGTGCTTTTCTTCTTTAAAAAGACGTCACAAATATTTGTTCCACCAAATTGTCAAATACAACCAAAATTAGTAACTTGTGCGCAATCTTGCTAAAACCGATTGAGAATTATGTAAGAAAAAGCATTTTAGGCTTTGCAATGCAGCTGCGAGAACATGCTTACGAACTATGAGCAATTCACTTAACTTTTATGAATAAAAAAAATCAATTCAGTAGCGTTATTTTAAAGCTGTTTTGTGAGACGTACTTATGCCGGCTTAAGTCCAGGGTTCCCTTCATTAGCTTAAGCTAAAAGTTTTTAAATTATCTGTCAAACGATTTAGCTAAAATAACAAATAGAGAATCCTTTTTTGCTCTTAAATATTTATTATGATGTAAGAAAACTACTGCTGAGCATTAGCACAAGTGAAATGCATGATTTTATTTGCCAACGGAGGAGTATTCAAAATGCTGGCAGACGATGTTCTGCTCTACTTGACAGGCCCTGGAAAAAAATGGTAATAAAGTAATAACGAAGAAAAAAAAAGCCAAAGAGACGAAAAGAAAAATGTAAAACTGACTATTTACGTTTGCTGCCGTTAAAAAGAAGGCAGTCGTCAGTCATCCATACAAACAGTCGACTGACTGGCTGACTAACTGGCTGGCTGACTGATAAGCAACTTGCTGGCCAACTGACTGGCAAGTCAGTGAGTGAGTGACAGAGCGTATCCGTCCATCATTTTAGCCAGCGCATACAGACCGACCAACCCTTCAGTCCATTTAACACGTTTTAGACACTAATCCCCGCTTGATGAAACAAATTTTTTGTACGCTTTTACTCCGCAGCCATGATTTATTTCGTCATTCCCAGCATGATATGATCAATTGGAAAACTGATTCGCTCGCTTTCTTGATCGAAATCTGTAACTTCAATGTTAAATGTTGGTTGTTGCGTTGAACGTACGAGTATGTCGCTGCTGTTGGTTTTTGTGTTTTAAAATTTTTATTTTTAAATATATTTTTATTTCTTTTCGCTGCTGCAGGCAGCAGTTGAATGATGTTATAGCGGGCATGCATTATTAGTCCTTAAGATATTGTTGGCCTACTAATTTATTTATTTATTTATTTATTTTTTTATCCTTTTGCTCAAAGTGATGCAGTGACTTGCAGTTTGTTATTGATGAACCTCTTCGCATCACAAGTTTGAATGATATAAAAACAGGTTACATGTGGCGTTTTTTATGTGACCCAACGAGAGACACACGCGTCAATCATATGAAAATCTGGTCATGTCATGCTCGATTTTAGCTAGATTTTGTTTGTTGTAAACACCGTGTTTCCACGACTGCAGCAAATGATGTAGAAATTTTGAAATCATAAAGTTTAGCCATCAGGTGTTCAAATTTTGTAGGGAAGTTTGTGAAATAAGAAGATTTAAGCATGAAATATTTTTTTTATGAATCAGGCCAGTTCCTCGGGAATGGTTGTATGAATAAAAGTCAAATATTTGCACCAAAATAATTACTCACGAGTTATTTGTTTATTCAATTAATAGTTTAATTGGATTGAAATTTACTTGAATTTAGAAGTTTTTACTTTTTCACATAAAATCTAAATAATTATTATTCAGATATGACAGATATTCCAAAGAAAGACAGAGACTGGACTATAAAAATTTCTCATTAAAATCTGTTATGTCATGCCAAATTACAACCACGAATGGATTAGATTAGGTCACGTCAGGTGGAAGGGAAGTCCAACAAGTTGTTCCAATCCGTTATAGATCACACTTATGCCTCAGTGGCATGTTGTGCGCTCCTTAAAGAATATTGAGGAGATTCCAATACAAAAGCATAGTTTCCTCAATATACATTTTCTACATCGCATATAATTTCAGAATTATATATTTACCCCCGAAATTTATTGAAATCAGGACAGTTAAAAAAGGGTTTCGTCGTCTTCCTGGCAGACTCTGCACGATCAACACTAAGCATGAGCACCAGATGTCCTGCTATTATGTCCACCAATTTTTCCATATTCACAAAGAAGGCTGCTGGGGTAAATACACGGTTACTGATCGGGCGAATTAACATGATTTAACATGTAGGCCTACTTGGCAAAATAGAGATACGATAACTGCAGAGGCATAATTGTTAACATTTTCCCCACTGAAATGCGCTACACCAACATGAAAAAGGCTGTCGTGTAAACACACTGTTACCGCAGATACTTGTTAACTTTTTTTGTTTTCTTTCTTTTTTGTTTGTTTGAAATATTTCAGATTTTTAATGTTGTTTTTTGTCGCTGTCAAAATCATGACATAAGCAAAAAGTGTAACTAAAAATTAAAGAATAAAAATATAAAAAAAGAGAACAAAAAAAAAAAAAAGAAACAGGAAATAAGTTTTGTAAGCTTTTTATTGATTTCTACTTTTAATTAGAACCAAATAAACAATTCAAAAGCAGAACCAATCAATTTTTGAAAATTTGTTTGGGACAGTTAATAACAATGACACGTACAAACAGACAGACGAGTGAACATGAAAACGTGCGAGTGTAAACGAACCCGAGTTTCACTTTAATTTTTTAGAGGTGATGCACACACGCACATTAAACTGATCTCCAATAAATTTTTAATTGACTTTTATAATGATATCGAACACATTTTTGAGGGATGTACTGATCAGGAGTACTGAGCGGGGATTGCTTTCTTTGAGATGTTTAACTTGCTCAATATGTTCCACAACAAGAAATTGTCAGTTTAAAATAAAATAATAATAAGAATTAAATTCTTGCTACATTTAAAAAAATACTATAACTGGCCGAACTATTTAACACAAGATTACGAAGCCCAAGGCCCTGAGCTCGACTCCGCTTACAGTCATGAATGTGATCGATCCGTGTTACTTATTGTCGGTTTCTCCCCACAACGAAGGCATGTAATCGATCCCTGACTATTTGCGACAGCGATTGATAATGTTATTTACTAAACGACCAGAATACAGCACCGTCCTTCCACGGTACTGAAGCGAAAATTCAACGGTGGTGTAAAAAGTTACAATAGCTGCTCCATCTTCTTACTTGTGTTCTCAACACTTTCCCTGGTTCCTAATTCCGGCGCAATGTACTGCATATACAGGTGACATCCCCTGACTGCTAGCCCTACAAAAAACTTTACATCCCCGGAATAGTTCACAGGACTTGTCTTCTGTATGTGTGCTGAACATCGTCCTGGTCGGCTAAAGATATCTGGTGTACCTGCAATTCGACGGGTATGAACAGCTTTCATTTCCTTAATTGTTGGCAAAATTTTGGTAACGCACCACCAAGTTGAAGGCAAGTCCATTCATAATACAATCGAATCTCAATAATTTCAAACTCATTGATTTGAATCTCGCGAGTATTTGACTTGTTTCCCAGGAATCTTAAAAACAATTTGATAAATTGAAAATAATATCCATGTAATTTGATCCTCTCGGCAACGTTCTATGATTTGAGGTTTGATTTCTCAATACTCCATAATTAATGCGTTTTGATATTTAAAAAAATCATATGAAATATTTATTTGAGTCGATTTACATGCATATAAAACGCAACGTTTGAAAATAATTTCATGCAAATGTTGACTGCAGCTACAGCGCAAATAGTTCATCCGGTGGATTGAATTTCTTCGTACTCTCTGTAAGATATTGAATAAACTTTTCTATATTGACTTTTAGTGCATCAACCATTTCAGATTTATGCCTGTAGACATGAGGCTTAGCACTGCCCCACAAAAAAAAAAAAGCGTTAAATCAAACGATCTGAGTGTTCAGTTGACCGACCCCAACAATGAAATAAGTTGTTCAATGAGCTCGCCTCTCAATCTGACCATTGTTTCACGCGCCCTAAAGCATGTTGCAACCACTTGTCAGCCAAATCCAGCGTTTTTGTTTTGCATAAAAAATAAATTTATAATTATCGCATCAATAGAGCTCGCCTTTTATAGTAACGTTCCTGCCTTCGTCATCTTTGAAAAAGTACGATCCAATAATGCCACCGGCTCATACTCCAGTGCGTCTGGGTACTCTTCACACCAAATATGGCGATGCGTAAGAAGAGCTTTTCGCATTTGTATGTTGTTTATATTGAAATGCGAAAGTAATTTCTTTCGCATCGTAATACAGAATAACCCCTCAGTTTTGGTTGATCACTTATCCATTCAATGACATTAACGTTGATAACGTGTTCGTTTATAAGCCGATTCATGGCCATCTTAAAGACCAAAATGAACATGTTTAACAGGAACGGACTTATGATCAAGACTGGCAACACGTATTAGAATTGTCACACTACTTTTGAGGACGACTGACGAATGGTATTTGGACTAGTTGGTATCAAATCGACTGTTGGGAGTTGGAAGTTCAAACTGAAAACATCAAACATTAAATAATTAACTAAAATCAAAGCAGCTCTGACTCAGTTAACATCAGGAATTGCCGGGAACTATTTTTTAAGTGCAGCCAGACCACTGATCGTTCACTTTCCTTCGAGAGTTTTGCGTCTTACTCGCACTAGTTAACTTCTACTTCTCAGATAACTGTACAACTATTTACAAACAGCTCTCAGAAAAGCCCGAGATAAAATTGACCTCAACTAGCAAATTAATATTTTCTACTAATCATAAAGATATTGGTACTTTGTATTTTATTTTTGGAGCTTGATCCGGAATAATTGGAACTTCATTAGGTATATTAATTCGAGCAGAATTAGGTCATCCAGGAGCATTAATTGGTGATGATCAAATTTATAATGCAATTGTAACAGCTCATGCTTTTGTTTCCTGTACTGAAAAGAAACACCCAAATCCAAAAAAAAATAAAGTTTCCAAAATATTATTATTTATAAACAGCCCTCAGAAGAGCCCGCCAGAAGATAAACAAATCCGAATTAGGAAAGTTGATGGTCATCTTGACAGGATTGGTTCGAAGTATGCCCATTAATGCAGGTCATACATTCATTGAAGGCGGGAGTTCGTCTATATATTGAATTAGAACACATAACGGGGGTCTTTACTGCCTTAAGTCTACCTGCGCTTGAATGTGAAGGCTACTCTCGTCAACCTGACCTGATGAAATTAGCCGAAAGGTATTCTAAAGCACTTTTAATGGCTGCCATGTTTTGAATTATATTCAGCAGTTGAGAACAGATTGGAATCACTTAACGTAGAAGGGGCCAAAAGATAATTTTTAGTTTTCAGCATTGCAGGAGTCGTACACGACTTACAAATTTGCATAACACTTTTGAAACAGCTTCAACAAAAGCCAAGACAAATACGAGTCTTATATTCATGGTCATCTTTGAGTTGTCTATTAAACGGAGCTTGATTTTGGTGTTACAAGCACGTGATTACATCCAAGTCAAGCTATTAACGACGATTATTCAATCTAATTGAAGTTAATATATCGCAGATATCATTTAATAAAATGTTTTCGAAATCTAAAGTACTTAAAAGGCGATACAAATAATTGTAAATAAGTGGAGTAGCAACTAAATATCTACAATTACAGCCAAAGTAATTCCCATAGAAATAACAAAAGCAGCAAGAAAAAGGGATATGGAATAATAAAATATTTTTAAGAAGATCTGTTTTCGGAGGATTAAAATTTCTTTGCTAAATAAATAATTTTGATAAGACTAGAAGAGCGAGCGGAGATGCAACTAACATCAGAAAATAATGTCACCCCCTGTTTTTCAAGTCAGAATAAAAGCAAAACAACAAAAATCCCGAATTACATGTGAACTGGCATTTAAGCCAACAACTAACCCAACCAAACACTCAGTCATACCTTTCCTTGGCAAAACTGCTCAACAGGGATAGAGAATATTTTACATTTCGACAAAACTTCCCTTAAACTTTCAGCCAAAGCAAATCGAGACAATTTGTGAAGTTGATAACCAGAGACGACATCACATCAAATCAAATCAACTGAAATAAAATTAAATCAAATAAAATCTAATAGAATGAATGGAATGAAGGAAATCAAATCAAACACTTAACAAACATGATACGCTCCCGCTTACTTTTCAAGCGGAAACAGATTTTGACTTCTCTGCCTAATTTGTTTAACGACAGTATTTTCCTATTCGACAGTTTTTTTTTCCTATTTCTTTTCATTTGATAATTTCATCAAACATCAAATAGGAAATGTAGCCAAGATAATAATGATGACGTTGATGATACGGTTGCTGTCTGCCCTGCCTGCCCTGCCCTGCCTGAGGGGGCATTAAATGAAAACGAAACATATTGCAAATAGCAGATCTAAAACTCCATATGACTTTTCCTCTTTGAGTTTTTTATTTGGTTTTCTGTTCAAATCACTTAACTGTTTGAATGAATATTTTCAAATTATTGTCTTAAATGTACGAGTGCATACAAGCTCGCCGTATGTGTGTGTGTGTGTGCGTGTGTGTGTGCATGTTTTATGTGTCTATTTGTGTAAAGTATTTAAAATTAATGTGTTAATTGCATTTTGGATCAGCAAACATCTTTATGGCTTCTTTTTTTCTTGGTTTTGGTTTTGGTTTTCGGCTTAAGATAGATGTGGAACGATAAAACATTATAACAGGTTCCTAAATCTTTGGGTAAATATCATCATATTTAGTCACTCATCATCTTCACCATTAAATTGGAAATCACAGTTTTGAGCCGTTTTAGATTTTATTCGGCTGAGAACTGGAATTTCATGAAAATTTCTACATTCAGAAAATCTTCGATAATCTACGATATTCAGATCAGTCAGAGTTGAAATGAGTTGGAAACGAAATTCTCTTCCACTGCATTTGTTGCCAGCCTGGAGGCATAGTTGGCGGACCCAACTCCGGGATAGGATGCTGCAGCCCAGTCAGGTGCTCATCTTATATTGAAACAGATTGACGAAAATATAGTGGCTCCCGATCCTTAAAGGATATAATAATACTAACAAGTATTTCGAAGGTGAATTTTATTCAATTTTATTTTTGGAATTTTTTTTTTTTTGCCTTCTCCGAGTATATTTTTTTTACGAATTTTATATATAAAATTTGTTAATTAAAAGTAAAGGGTGTTTTTTATAGAGTGATAAATCATAATAAAACAAGGTAATATATTTTTGATATCAATGAAACGATCTTTATTGGATAGAAAATTTTATGACATTAATGTTGAAATAGGATTGTGGCCGCCACGGCTGGCGCGTACAAGGCGCAATCTGGAACACCAATTTTCACAAACAGTAACATTCTGAACATCATCGTTTTTGAAGTCTTATGGGCCAATAACTCCGCCAACCCATAAAGCGCACCAAACAGTAAATTTCTGTGGATGTTCGACAAAAGCTTGTAGATTCTCGTCATTCCAAATGCGACAATTCTTTTTATTTACGCAGCCATTAAAAAAAAAATGGGCTTCATCGGAAAATAAAATTTTGAGTGTTTGACGAACAGAACCATTATTTTGATTAAACATTTTGACAATTTGCACGCGTTGCTCTGGTGTAAGTCGACCCATAACGAAATTTCGAAGCAAACTAAACAAAAAGCAACTATCAGCTGTTAAATGGGTGGTCAAATAAAGCAGTGATGCCAACTCAAAGTTGTATCACTCTATAAAAAACACCCTATATGGAAACAGATTAACGAAAATATGGTGGCCCCTCGATCCTTATGGGATTTAAAGGATATAATAATAATAGCAACAAGTATTTCGAAGGTGAATTTTATTATATTTTAATTTTAGAATAATTATTTTTGTCTTCTCCGAGTATATTTTTTTACGAATTCTATTTATAAAATTTGTTAAGTATAATTTTTCATTTATAAATATATATTAATTGCTATTTTATTTAAAAAAAACCGAAGACTAACAACAGTTGGGGATTTTTTTTATTGTAGTTACTGTTGTCATGATTGAAGGATCAGTGATTGGCCGATCGCAGCCAATTGCATTTCAGATTAAACCCTACAAACAAGCTTTTTGCTGAAATCGGCCAATAACTTGGCACGTTAACCCAAGGAGCACTGCCTACAGGAGTATTTACAGGATCTCACATGCCTGAACTTCGTCCCTGAGCTCCTGTTTCATTCACAGTATTCTATCAGTGGGTTTCCCCTAAAACTAACTCTCCACTATTCTTGCCGATACTGGAACTACATTGAACGTTTGCATATTAAATGCTGGTTAGCAGCCTCTTGAAGGAAATAGTTCTTTACAATATGAAATTGTTTCGAATGATTTAATTCGATTGAATTAAATTAGTTTGCCAAAGACAAATCTCAAGCATTCATCCTACTCTGGCATTGAAATCTGTTTATTATTGATAATAATTTCACATGAAATTTTTATTAAAAAAAACTGTTGTCATGTAAAGAAATACCCACGAGCAGTGATGAAAGGAGTGTAGCGAACTTCGAAAACAACATTGTTCTGTAAGTTGAAACACTAAATTGATTTTTCCCTTATTTTCTGGAATATTAATTTTTTCTTTCTGAATATATAAGAAAAAATTACTAAGCCAATTTTATTTGAAATAAAAGATTTTCAAAAATTGTTCGTTCTTACATTTTCATATAAAACAAAACAAGCAGTGAAACTTGCTAAATGTGTTAAATGATATTAAATGAATATGTAGTGACATCATGGGGATTCAGCAGTAATTTAAACTGTTTCCCCTCCCGTCCAGGTGATGATTTTACTTTAGAGGCAAACCCCAATTCGAAGCGTTCATAGAATCTGCGCAAAATTTTAAACTGTTTCTTTATAGAGTATTCGAGATAAACACAGAGTTTTAGCTTAAATCAAAACCACATTTCTCTCAGTGTGTAAATGTTGACTGTTGAAAAAAATTAGTGAAAAGTAGTTGATTGATTGATAAGCTCGTAATTTAAAATATTTATAAATGTGTTGAAGCCTGCAAAGAAAAAGCCAAGCGACTTTAGCCAGGCAACAAATGCCTGACCTGTCTTTCTCTCTCTGTCTGTCTGCCCGTCGTCTGTCTGCCTGTCTGTTTGTCTGTCTGTCCTTACAATCTTCCATCTGTCTAACTTTATTTACATAAAATGGAAAATTGAGTTGGAAACTACAGCGTCTTCATTTGTTGATTATTCCAGACGACAGAAGAACCCAGCAAAAATAAAAAAAAAAAACCTGACTGACGATTTATGGCTGAGTGAATGAGTGACTGACTGACTGGCAGTAGTTGCTTGTTAATTTTTAAATAATAGTTAGCAGTAGTAGAAGTAGCATGTCATTAAGGAGCTGCAGCAGCAGCAGCAGCAGCAGCTGCAGTCTAAACTGCAGAAGAATAAATAGTTCGAGCAAGAGAACACAACATGCACGCAGTCATAAAAGCACATCAAAGTCTGATGATTTTATGATGCTTTTGTGATAAAATGGGTTGTGGTTAAAATTAGTAACCGCAAAACTAACTCACGCAGAGGAGGACGCATTTGTTTCCCATCTTTTGGTTCAGTTCAACTCGTACCTTTTTAGCAGAGCAAACAAAGACCCTGCACTTTTTTCTCCTTTATTGTTTTAGTTATCCGAGTCCTACAAAAGCAGTGAATTAAAAAACAAAAGAACTAACAACAGGTAGCCAGTCGGATTAGCCTGCCTTTGATTATGTACGAGTACTAGCGAGAGTACTAAAATATATCTATTTAAAATAACATCAGGATTCAGATTTACATAAGTAAGTACGGATAAGACGACCTTTAGTTGGTTAGAGCCAGCAACACATTCACGCTAAATGCCACACATGTGAATAGCAAACATGGTTGTTGTTGTTGTTGTTGTTGTTGTTGCTAGCGGCAACAGTAGCAAGCAGCAGGTACATAATACTCGTATTATGAATAACACGTTTTGCTTTGTGTTGTCCTGACGCTATTCATAACATGCAACAACTATCCCGCACACATATAAATACAACGAGCAGGATAACATGTCCTGGATTAGCTAATGGCTTATGAAAACTAACTATCTAGTCGGCCGCTAGCTATCGGCGTATCTAGTATCTGCAGAGATGGATTAAGTTTATTCCTGTGCGTTTGACAAAAATTCAAGAAAAATAGAAAACGAAAAACAAAATCAATGAAACTTCTTAATCGTGTACGGTTTTTGCCACAAACAATACTCGAATACTCAATAATCCTTTTCAACAGCACTGCGTGGCTATTAGTGAGTCCGTGTATATTTTTACAAGTACAAAAAGGCTTAAGACTGAGTTAAACAGCATGTTGCATGCATCAATAAATGGCCATCGGTGATGCTTAAGATGCGTCACTTACTTGCTGATGTGTGTCTGTGAGTTCGAGAGAAAAAAAAAACACAAATACAGTGGTTCTTGTGGAACAAATACTTGTTGAATTCAATGACGTCATAATAGTGAGTGATCATTTTTTGCAAGCAAATCGACAGGATATTTTCGTCCGTTTTCAACCTCCTCGTTTTTGTTTTGCTGAATTCGATTGCTTTCAATGTCTACCTCTCGAATGTTAAATAAACCCCGGACTTATTGCCTTTTATCTTATTTCAATTGCCAATCTAAGCTGAGTTCGAGTACTCGATAGTTTCTGCAAATTTTTCCGGGTCAGAATTTTCGTCAGATTTTCAATTTTAGCTTTCTTTTTATATATTGAAAAGTACTCCTCTCTACTTTCAAAAATGCTTTATTTTGGAGTAAACTGAAGACTTGAAATATTCAGTCTTTTCTAAGAAAATGCTTAAAAGCCAGGTTTTTTAAATTTTGTTCTTATTTATTTATTTATTATATGAAATTTATTTGTTGGGTGGTTAAGCAATATCTATATATATTTCATTGGCGCATTATACCAAACCGTCAGTAGACTCCAACCACAGTTTTGAAAACTTTCAAACTTCCGAACTCATCAAAAGACTCCTATAAATCATTTGAGAATTTAAATGAAAACTCTCAAATGATTTTTTAAAAATCACATTATAATAAGTGTAGTACGCTATGAAACTTATACAAACCAAAACCCAACAAATAAATTTCATATTATAATAGTATTATGACAGTAAGTTAAATCGTTAATTTATTAACTGTTTTATTAGTAAAATTATAATTTTTTTTTTTTTTGAAGAGCTGCCCTTTAGCAAATCTTTAATTTTAACTGTTTTTCTCTTATACTTTTAAAAATGCTTTATTTTGAAAACTGCAGGGCAAAATTTTGGATTTTCTGATAAAATTTTTATAAAGTCGATGTCTACTGGTTTTGCGCAAGGCACTGTTTCCACTATTTTTATGTATTTTTCTTTTCGATTTTTTTTTGTAATCAATGTGGCAGCACTATGAGAACTCGGAAAAAAAACTGTGTTGATGCCACATCGTTTTCCATAGTGGCCTGCCATTTTTGTTAAAATGTTGCCACATCGAAAACTTGATTTCTTTTCTGGCATCGAATAGATGAAGTTATTTTAATATCAAGAGTTGCCAGATGATAAGAATTTACAGCATTTTGACGGGATGGTCAAACGCCAACAAAACGACCATTAAAACAACGCATTTCCTTATAAAAAATCGCTAGAAAAGCTTTCCAGGCTGTTAATTAACAAAATAAAAATATTTCAACATATTAAAATGTAAAAAAATTGTGTTTTCAACAATAATTTTAAATTTGCTGTATGTAATAATTTGTTAAAATATATATTTTTAAAATTTAAATTAAAATATATATTTTTATTCGTTGAAATATATATTTTTAAAACTCGGATATCAAATTGAACTCGAAAAGAAAACGCATAAAATATAATGGACACGCTTAAACATGTCTTGAGTGAAATCAGTAGAAAGATTGACTTTTTTAAAATGTTATCAACAAAATTCAAATTATTATTACCACCCTCTCTTTTGGCAGTGGTTTCCAAAATACATTTTCAGAAAAAGAGAGGCTTATATTTCAATTTGCAAAAAACTTAATACTAAAAATTTTATAAAAAATTTCCAAAAAATATATCGACTTTTGCAAAATTTGTTTAGAAAAGGGCAAAACTTTTGTTACCACCCTCCTTTTTGTCAGTATTTGCCAACATGAAGCATTTGCAAAAGTAGAGAAGCTAATTTTTTATTTTATAAAAAAGGTCAAGATTGAAAATTTCATGAGGGGCATTTCTTTAAGAAAAAAAAAATCGAAGTTATACAATTTTTTTTTTAAACCCCTCCTTTTTTAGTAATCTAAAGTTGATTTCTCTTCCAAAAAAGAATGCAACATTTTTCACACTTTTTAATGGAAAATGGCAACAATCTGTAATTTCAAAATAATGATTTTATTTATAAATTAATCCAACATCTACTACCAAAAACAATATCTCTTTTAAAACACCACCAAACTGACACTTTTTATTAAAAAAAAAAATAAAAAATTTTACATGTTTTCCAGCAACGAACACGCCATAAGTAATAGAGTATTTGCATAAGTAGAAAAGCTAATTTTTCAATTTATAAAAAAAAGAATTTTGAAATTGAAAATTTGTTCTTTCAAACAAATATCTGGGTTTTAATAATCATCCAAGAAAACACTGAATATTCAGTGGCTTTTTTCTTCAATTACAAAAGGAAAACAATTTAAACTCAGTATCCGATAAAGATTTTCTTTTCGCCATTTCGTCAGGCAAATATTATGAAATAATACAATGCGATCAACCTAAAACTTGTCCACGTAATTTGAACTTCTTAATACTTTTGTCGCCGCAGAACCATATCAGGTCAGGACACACACTCCTCTGCTACGTTCTCTACGTACTTATGAACTGTTTTTTTTTTTCAACTTTGAAAATAGTTGTCATATTTTAATGGGAAATCCCACTGTTCAGGAACAAATAGTTTAGTTACAAGTTAGAGCCGTTGTATTAGCCGAGATAATCCCAGTCTTCAAATCTCGGCTAAGAAAACACTGTTTTCCTTAAATCTCAGTTGTGGTTAGATTGGCAGGATCGGTGATTATGGATTTATGATCCTCAGGATTGTCTAAGTAAACATTCAAGATAACCGGAGATGCTGGATTTAAATGTAAGAAAAACATGTTGATATTTTGGTTGACGTGTATGCGGATGTTGTTGCTGTTGGCACACACACCGTTTCTCAACTGTTCCAAAGCAGTGAAACGAAATAGTTTCCGAAAGTGAATTAAGTTTTAAATGAAGTTGAAACTCCGCATATTGAGTAGCGATTATTATTATTATTATTATTATTATTTTGTGTTTGTATTTATTTAATAAAGTTTTTATTTTGATTCTGGCTTATTGGCCGCTGTATGCACACAAAAGTGCTGCCGCTAATCTGTATAATGCGGGTTATTTTGCAGCTTTACCACCGCCTTTGCCTTTGCAATCCCTTCAGTTTCTTATTCACTTTCTGTTCGCGTGCGTGTGAGTGGATTTGATGATTGGCTGTGTTGTGTGGTGGCTGCTGTTGGCTGCCATAAGAACTTAATCGCCATGTCATTTAAGAAGGTTGTTGTACCCCTGGTGGCATCAATTACTCCGTAATAGTTTTAGTAACAAATATTTTATTTATTTTTATCCAGATTTAAATGTATTCGATCATTCATTCATGGATCAGCTTAATTGTTGTCATCTCCGATTTTTATGCTATTTAAACATGCATAATTTAATTTGTTTTTTCTTTCTTCTTTTTTTTTTTGATGATTTCAATAGCCTTTTTTTTTTTTTTTTTGTTAACAATAATCCACATGATTATCGGTTTAATGAAATTAAAACACCTTGAACTCTTGTTTTCTCTGACACTTAAAGGAGGATATTTTGGAGGCTTGTAAGAGTGAACAGAGTGTTTGCAAATTGAATGGAAGAAGTCATAAACACATTTCGCGAAAAGAAACATGTTTGGATTGAAAGTGGGAGGGCATAAAAGTTAGAAGTGATTTGTTAGAAGGATCAAAGAATTTGCATCAAATCTTAATGATGATAGTGAGTGCAAGTTATATAGGGTATTTTATATAGAGTGATACAAGTTTAAATCATTATAAAACATATTAATATATTTTTGATATCAATGAAACGGTCTTTATTGGATAGACAATTTTATGACATTAATGTTTAAATATGATTTCGACTGGCGCGTACAAGGCGCCATCTGGAACACCAGTTTTCACAAACGGTAACATTCTGACCATCATCGTTTTGGAAGTCTTATGGGCCAATGACTCTGCCAGCCCATAAAGCGCACCAAACAGTAATTTTCTGTGGATGTTAGACAAGAGTTTATGGTCTTTCCTCACTCCAAATTCGACAATTCTGTTTATTTACGTGCCCATTCAACCAAAAATGGGCTTCATCAGTAAATATAATTTTGAGTGTTTGACGAACAGAACTATTATTTTGATTAAAAATTTCCACAATTTGTACGCGTTGCTCTGGTGTAAGTCCATCCATAACGAAATGTCAAAGCAAAAACTAAACAAAAAGCAACTATCAGCTGTTAAATGGTTGATCCAATGAAGCAGTGATGCCAACTCAAAGTTGTATCATTCTATAAAAAACACCCTATAGAAGGCCTTGCAGGGAAGGTCGACCACACTCGTCTTAGTTATTTTACTACATCAACGACGTATGAAAATATTAAGGAAGTGAAAAATTATTATTCTCTCCAAGTTCCTGAGAATATCGGCATATCGGTTGGATCATGTCACGATTTAATTTTTTAATATTTTGTTATCAAGCGAACTTTGAACCGAAATTGCTGAAATTTGAGCAATAAAATCGTGGCATAACGAATAAAACACCGCAATCAAGGCGCTCGTATTCCCCACATTTGACTTCCAGCAGCTTTTTTTAGTTCTCAATATTGAAGAGATCCTTAAGAGAATGCCACTTGCAGCAGGATTGAGGATATAAGAAGAGGTTCGCTAAAAAGCTCGAGGACATACCAAAAAGTGCACCACAGATTTATTAAAATTTTTTTGAGAAAATTTTAAATGATCGAAGTCGTCTATTTCATCTTTTACGTTGCTCCGTTGCTTCGGAACAGAGGGTTGACTGGTCTACAAAAAAATATTATAAGAAAAGAAACCTTTTTAAAGGAATTTATTATTGAAATCCTGATTGAACATTTTCTGCACGATGGAGAATTTAGGGGATTGAAACAAGTGCGTCCCTGATGTATCACAGAAATAAACAATAACTTGCCTGCTTCAAATGACAGCATGATTTTTACCTCTCGATCCTTATCTAAAATAAAATCTTTCTCAGTTGCTTTTATTTTATTGTTAATTTTCTTTTTATTCAAAATAAAGAAGAAAAAAAGAAAAACAGCACAATTGGAAATTTATCACTTCAAATCGATCAAATTTACTTATTGATTTTGTAGACACTTTGCGGTCAATTATGGTACCATTAAATGGCTGATGATGTTTCTTGTTCTTCTTCTTTAGAGACTCTTAACTGAACAATAAGCCATGGCAAACATTTTAATTACTAATTGAGGACTCTGTGTAATTGATATTTTTTGTTCGTTCATTCAATTCAGCATCAGGAATGTAGAAGTTGTGAATAGAAGTGTTGCCTTTGAAAAACTATTAAAAGGGAATACAAACAGTCAGTCGACAGGAGAGTGTGAATTATAAATTTGAAAAAAGGTGGATGTTTTGAAATAATTTTTTGGAAAGTGTTTTCAAGGGCTGCTCACAAGATTGAGGTTGTTTTGAGTGATAGAAAATCATTAAAGGAATTTGCAAGAGGCGGCTGCGTGTGTCGAAGAGTTGTACAATTTTTCTTTAAATCTGAATTTTTTTCGTGTTCGATATAAATAAAATATGTGAAAATTTTCAAAAGTGCTGTCACAAACGGCCGATACAACAGTTGTTGTTGCATCATGTGAGTGCCGCCATTGTTTCTGTATAATTTTGTGAAATAAAATAAGAGATATTTGTGTTAACCCTAGAAGCCCTGCCATGCCATTTCCGTGAATCTTTTTTATTCGTGTTCATTAATTTTTTTATATTTATTAAATTGAGAGCGTATTAATTTTTGTTATACGTGAATTTAGTAAATAAATTTATATATTAAATTTTGATGGGCGAGTTGTTCAAAACGGTGTTTTTAATTCAGAGAGACAAGATAAATATTTTAAATCACCAACTTGCAGAGCAGATATAGACGTGATAGAATTGGTACAGCGATACAGTTCTCGTGTCTTATTTTCTCACGAAATTTCTTGAAATAAAAGCTGTTGTTATTTTACTTTTGCTGGAATCAGCAAGGTGACGAAAGTGTAGCGGCTTTCGAAAACAGCAGTTTTACTCTGCTGTGCAATTTAACTTTTAAAGCTGCTGATGTTGGCTTTCCGTTGTGCTTTGGAATATTTATCCAAATTCGATACAAAAATACTTGCAATTATGAATGAAATTTGCCGAAAACTGCCGTTTAAGCAAATTGGAAACCCTGAAGGACATGCCTAAATCGCAAGAAGTATATCAAGGGAAACTGCATAAAAAATAAATTAATGCGAAGCTTCTAGTGTTGGTTCAGGTTCAGACGAGGACGTTTTTGCTGCTCATCTTTTCAGTTTGCCAGGAAGAGAGAGAGGCAGCAGAGTAGAACACAGCTGTTTTCGACAGCAGCTACACTTTCCTATCAGGGCTCGTGTGTGTTTGTTTACTAACACTTATTACGTGGCTTATTTGAATGTAAAAATAGTTTTAATTTTTAAAAATATGATGCCCCGGATTTTTCCATTGATCTTGAGACATGACAAGAACTGTTTTATTTAATTAAAAAGAATTTTAATTTAATTAACTTCATTATTCTTTAAATGCTTCATATCTGCCCAAATATATTTTTAAATAAATTTTAAAAATATTTTAAAAGTAATTGAAAGATAACTTTTTAATAAGATATATTTTGGCTTTTTGTGAAAATGAAATGTGGAATCTTACGATCGAAACACACACATTTGAGAGTAAAAGTTTTTTCATTTGCCTGCACTCGTTTATTTTTATTGAAAAGAACCATTTTAATACACATTTTTATTACGATTTTTTTTGGCAAATAAATTTGATATTTTGTGCGCATGAATATTTTAAAAGTTTTATATAAATAAAAACAAACAACACAAAAAACACAATTTACACTCAATTTATTATATCAGACGAAGGACATGTTCCTACAAGTATTTCTCAAATAAGAATTATTTTCAATATTGAATGGATTAGATTTAGAGATAATTGAAGGAATTTTCAAAAGTATGTTGCCCTAAATTTTCGGCGAATAATTGCAAATGCCTATTAAATATAATTAATCCATTCATTGTTGGTTATTCTAAATTCATAACATCGACCCTTAAAACCGTAAAAAATATTAGCGGCAAATGTTAAATTTCCAGAAAGAATTATTATTAATTATCTTCCGTTTAACCCGAAATAGAGCGTGTGAGGAGAGCTTAAAATGCTTTCGCACTGACAGTGGTCGTCGCCAGCTGCCTCGAATGGTGTTTCCACTAAAACAATCACCCATTCTTTTCTGGTGTTTGCCTTCACGGAACCGCTTTCTGCATAACTTCGTCCTGAAAAAGAAGTCTTCTTTATGTGCCCACGTCTGAGCCCGCCACACGCAACCGTTGTGGTGCTTCTAATTGATTATGATGAGGATCTAAAGGGTGTACCCGTATGGCAATTCATTTAGGACTTTCTTCAAGCATTTTGCCAACAATGTTGTCAGGAGTAAGTTCATCGATCTGATTATATCGGTCACTTCGCTCCGCCTACCACTTGTTGCAGTACAAAAATGTGTCTTCAACGTCCATCATCTCTCGTTGTGCAGTTCATGCAGAAGGGATTCTCTGTTTTACCCTTACGGTAAAGATATTTCAGGAAGTAACCATGCCCTGACAGAAACTGTGCCAGGAAGTAGTTTACTTCCCCGAAAATTCTTTGTGCCTATACCTCCATCTGCCAGCGGTTTCTTTGCTGCATCTGTTTTGCCATCGCTGGAGTGTCCTGGACCTTGATTCTGCAGAACTACTAACAGGACCGCTCCTCTTGGAGTCCCATGCCTCTTTCCGCTCGCGTGCCAACGTATCTCTAAGCTTATCACAAAAACCGCAGCTGCCGAAACAGTGCGATAAGCTGACACAACCCTGAGTGCCGCCATGCGCTGCACAACTTCCAAGGCTTTGCGTTTGGATTTGGCCATCAGTGCACCTCCCGAAGCTCACTGCCATATAGAAACATCGAGTTTGTTGTTGCTATTATTATTATTATTATTATTATTATTATTATTATTATTATTATTATTATTATTATTATTATTATTATTATTATTATTATTAATATTGTTGTTGTTGTTGTTGTATATATCCGAGTTAAAACCAAAACATCGTAACAGAGACGCCAAAGAAACTTAAACAGTTTCGTTATTCGATAATCTTTTTTCTTGCAAATAGAAAAAATAATTCTAATATTTTATTTAAATTAGTTTTGATACGATTATTGTTCGAAAAGTGTTTTAAATTTAGCAAAACATTATAAACATTCCCAATCACAAACGAAAGTCCAATATTGTTTATTATAATTATTATTTTTTTCTTCATATAATTTCTAGCATTTTTATCATAAACAACTGATTATAGGATGTGTTTTTTTTTAAGTTAAATTATGTTAATTTTGGCGTGAAACTTATAATTAATAATAATAAACTCAATTCAAGTTGATGTTAATCGTTTAGCGATTTTGATAATCAGGAACTATAAATTAAAAACGAACAGGAAAGAGAGTTGACGCAAAAAACCTGTTATCACTCATTTATGAATGCCAACTTTTATTTATGGTTCGCAAGACAAGAGCGTTTTCATAACTATTTTGGTCATCTTTTAGGTTTTAAGTAGGAAAGTATGTGTTGATTCTTTTCTATATTCCGATCGGTTCAAATATATGAACTGAATACTTTTAACAATATTTTGTTTTTTTAAGCGAAATAGGGACTCAGGAAATGATCCCCAAGTATTTAGTGGTGATGGAACTAAGAAGAGTGATCATGCTATTCCAGGGACTAGGTGAAGAGAGAGGGAGGGAGTTTGTTGCAGCCATTTTACTTCTTATTTCGCTGGTGAATTTTCTCCACATTTACATGGAAAAATATTGTAAATTGTTGTTGCCTTCGTCCTTCAAACAGGCTGAAAATAATTAACAAAACCACACACGAATACAGATCCGAAAATATCGCTACCACTTTCATGACTGAGTGCTAAGACGGACTTGGCACCGAAGTTTTCATAGCTTTTGGTATTAACAACTTCAGCCAATATTTTTTGGGTGTTTTAATTTCATATATACTGTTACACATGTGTGTGTGTGTGTGTGTGTGTATCCATGCAAAAACAAACAAAACAATTTAATGGTAAATACCCGTTGATATAAATATATTCTTGTAAAAGTACAAGTAAATAAATACATTTTTCGATACACTGAAGAAAATCGTGGCGTCTATCAGATATTTAAAAGTATCGACAGTCTTTTCAAAATAATCTACTTCTTAATTTGGTAATTTAATCTATTGAGAATTATTTATTGATAATGTTATTTTTTATATTTAAAACTGTTTGACTTTTGAAATGGATTTGTCTGTTTTTAATATTTTTATTTATTTTTATTGAAACAGTTTGTTAATGTCATCAGATATAAGCGATAAAAGTTATTGTATTTATAACAAAATATATTTAAAAAGATTAATGCAAGTTGGTGGAATTTTCATATAAAATATTTAGAGTCCAATTTAGAAAATCCTATATCGAAGTGAGAATCACACAACAGAGCATAATAGCATGGTTTTTGCAGGCCACCACACTTTCATCATTCATGTAGTTTTTTAGCAGTGTTCTTATTTATATATATATATATATTTTGTATTATCAATTATCCTGCGAGAACTGTATGAATTCTGAACCGATGGTAGGCTACATTAAATCACGGTGTTGCCAATTCACTATTTTTTTGTTCATATCACGGGGATTTAGTGGATATTTATATCAGTTCGGTATTGATGCTTGTAAAATTATATTGATTTTATATTGTACTTTTCTTTGGAATATTGTTCATGTGTTTCTGAATTATAAAACTCAACTAAAGTTGTTTTTTAGGAGTAGGGACAGCCTTCAGGGGATGGCATCTACACATGCAGTACATTGCGATGCATGTGGGAAAGGAGCGAATAGTGTTAAGAGGACAGTTGAAGACAGAATAGAGGATAGAGAATTTCGTTGTAGTTATTTAATACTTTTTACTTCGCTGGTGAATATTTTTGCTACAGGTAGCGACGAAGAAGGGTGCTGTATTCTGCTGTTTTAGTACATGACGGTGTTACGGAACACTGCCGTTATTGTTCAGCAACCAGTGCTCTGCCTTCGGCATTGAGACAAGCCAACAGCAGTTAACACATTCCCGCAGTGATGCAAATCAGATATATTCGATAGCATAAACATGACTGAATGCGGATCGAACTCGGAATCTAAAGCTTCGTGTAGCCTTGTGTCGTACTATTTCAGCCAACAGCATCCCCAAATAATTAAGATAATTGAAATTTATGTGCTATTTAAAACTTAGTATTATAAAATATTACCAAATTGTTAAAATATATTTGTAAATTAAATGAAGAATTCGCTGAAAAAGTTGTTACATATTTTTTGATATATTAACCGGAATTTTTTCCAGTGCAGCATTTCATTTATTTATGCATGTAATACGCTTCTATCAGCATAAGCACATGTACTTTGTATTTATGTGCTTCTGTATATTTTCTTTTGTATTTATTTCCAAGTGGTAGCAAAATAAATATCTTCTATATGACGACAAATAAAACCAAAAAAAAAAAAAAGAACGCAAGAACAAAAGTAAATAATGAACACAAAAGAAAAAAGTCGTCTACATTATGAAATAAAATATATCTACGAGTATAAACCAAACAAGTAACCAACGTTTCTTTTTTTAAAATGCAAAAAATAAAAGTTCTGGATGATTCTCACTGACTCAATAAGAACGTTACAACATTTTCTATATATCGCTAATCAATTTTATGTTACTGAAGTTCTTTTTGTCTTACTAAAAGTGACTTGGGACTGGCCCGGTTTACAAGGTCCAATAGAAGGCAATTAAATTATTTAATTGTCAATGGCAACTGATTATGGGATTTTCAACTATTAGTTTTGCATAACCTTCAGACGTTTTGCAGGACCTTAAAAACTTTCAGACAACAAATGAATATTTTCAAGGACTGATTTTTTTTTATATAAAAACAATTATTAAGAATTCAAAATTTGTCTTTTAAATGTTCACATCTTTCTTTGTGGAAACAAACGCCGAGATGTTTTCATTATAATTGTTTCAAAATAAACAAAAAGGAAGTGAAGTGCAGACTTACCTTGCAAGTCATGTGAAGACAATCGCCTGCTGAAAATATAAAAAATAAAATTTGAAAAAATTAGTTCTCAGGCATTAGATTTAAGAATATTTGTAATTAATTTAGCAGTATTTTTTGGTTAAATTAAAATACCCAAAATATCAAAAGGATATAGAACCAGCTTTTTAAATGAAAGAAATAAAAACGCTATCCTACCAAATTTATTAGCCATGGGGTCTTTTATTTTTCCAATTCCACGCATAAAAAAAATATTTTTCCTAAATTAGATTGTAAAATTTATTTAAAAATGACAGGCCAATGTGTCACAAGCAGAAAAAAACAAGGAAAATGATTAACAACTCAATTACCAAACTATCACAACAGAGCAGAAAAGCTGTTTTCGAAGCCCGCTACACTTCCATCATAACTACGCAACTGCATTTCTTTCTGTTAAGCACCATGATGACAGCAGTTTCTCTTTGCAAAACAGCAAAATATCAATAAATTTTAAGTTATTATTATTAAATTATAATACAGCGTTTCAATTTGTCATGGCATCAGAGTTTGTTGGCATTGAAGCAAAAATTTACTAACTGAACAAGCAAAAAAAACTTTAAATTAAACAGAAACTCACTTGAGCCTTAAATCCATAAACGATTTTATTAATTATCGAATTATTTCATTAATCTCTTGCCAGTCTGTTTAATTGTTGGAAATTTTGCACTCAAATTAACTCCTTTTAGACGAATATAATTTCAATATTTTTATTTCTTTTTACCATAATTTTCATGTTGCATAAAGTTAGCTAAAACATTATCTCTTGTAGTTTTTCAAGATCTTCCGAATGTGTGTTTGAATGAACTACAATTTGATCCTGCAACTTTCCGCTTAATGCAGAAGCAACGGCTCACGATTACGTTTTTCTTTGCAGTTTTTCAAATAATTTTATAAACCATAATAAACTTAAACTTTGAAAAAATGAAAGATAAATTAATTCCCCTTATTCCATAAGTATTTTTCATACTCACTTCAAGACAATATCAACTATTTTTCTACTTCCAATGAACTCTTGAGCTACTCAAGGCCTCAGATAGTAGCCACAGGCTGGCAGAAGTAGCTAATTGTTGTCCACAAAGACCGCAAAATTGTCTTATTTCTGATATTGACTCCAGGTGAAACTGGCAAACAGTTACAGAATAGAGGGGGCTTTAGTATATAAAATCTGTGTTATATTATAAACATCATATGTGAAGCAAATATCTGCTGTATCGAACCTCAATCCCAACCTAAATCGACCGCAATAAACAGTCAACGTTGTAGGACACACAAAAAAGAAATCAGCAAAACATCCCTCCACATAAAAACAACGGCAAGCAAATACTTAACAAAAAACAAAAATACAACAACAAAAAACAACAACAAGAAAGCACATACTTGAGTGTAAAAAAGAAAAATGAATATTAACAAAACTTACAAGGATCGATAGAATGAATGGCTGAAAGGCATTACACACATTCTCCATAGACGAGAAGAGGAAACTGACTTCCATCCTTAACCACTTGAGGCACACAAGCACGCCTGCATGCCCCCTCCAAAAGTTGCAACAATGAAAAGTTTTAATGGCTCCTGAAAACTATATGACTTTGCATTGTTTTACTTAAAGAAAAAAAAAATAAAAACTACTTTGAAAATTATCTTCATTTTTGTGTTAAAATAATCACATTGACTTCCATGTCCATGTCTGGTCACCGCATTATTTTCATCTCTTGCAACTTCTCTAATGCCGTTGATTCAAGTGGAAAACTTTTCAAATAATTTTTGTTTCTAAACTTTTACTTTTTTCCCCCAGTGTTTTCCATTTTCATTTATTATTAAAGAGGAGCCCAGCATATATATTTTTCCACTTTTTGCTGACAAATCTTGTGGTTATTGGAATTTTCAATTAAATTAAAGTAACAGAAGTTGTTGTTGAAATTATATATTGAAATTGTTTAAGGCAAGTGGCTGGTGCTTGTCCTTTATAACAAATAAAATATTCTGCATTGACAGTCTTTAAATTACTGTGCAGCTTCAAGTTCATTTTAGGACATGCATAAAAACTTTAGGCTCATGCGATGATTGAAAAGCTTGACTAACAGTTGGACAAGTTGTTCTCAAGTTATAAAAGAAAATATTTCCAAGCCAGTGCCTCGCTTCTATAACTGAAGTGAGAACTTCTCGCAGCGAAAAAATCGTAGTCACTCTGTAAAACACGGGATGAGTCAGAGCATATTTCTTCACGCATTTAAAATTCTTTTGTTTTTTTTTTATAATAATAAATATATTATTCTATGGATAACCCTGCAATAAAAAGCATGACAACCATAATTATTTAGTTTTTCGATGTGAAAACTTATACATCAGTTACAGAGACGAGGCACAGCCCTTGCAAATATTCAATATTCCATAAAAGAAATCAGTTAGTAAAAGAAAACTAAATTTAAAAACACAACTTAAAATTCTATAAAGAAAATCTGTTCAGTTTTGTTGCATGTAATTAAAAGGAAAAGCGAAAGTGAGAATTTTTGTTGGATTAGTTATTTTTCAGCTGGGATGGATGGATGGAGATATATGAGAAGAGAGAGATAGAGGGAGAAAGGGAGAGAGAACTTGTATGTAAACATTTTACTTTATCCATGAATATTTTTCTAACTTATCGATGAAGGCAGCTACAGTTCAGTGACCAGTCCTGTGCCTCTCCAATAGAAACAGTTCAGCAACAATTAACACAATCATGCACAAACATTTCTGTCAGTGTAATTATTATTCTATTTTTTTATTTGCTCATTATTAGCAAAAGCCCAAATTTACGACACGCTACGACTACATGAAATCAGCAATCATCTTGCCCACATTCACACACACATTCACACACACACATGCACACACACACACACTTCCGCACTCACATTCATTCCCATTTATACGAATATTTGCATCCATAAACATCTACGATTTATATGGGCTAAAGAATCTGTATGAGTGTGTGTTTGTGTGTAGCAGGAGTGCCCTCGGAAGAATTGATTATGAATCCTGGCAAAATTCCCTTCTTCTTTGCGCGGAGTAAACATTTCTGATTTTGTTTCTGAACAAATTTGTGATGCTCTGAATATTTTAGAACAGACTTTCTCGCTTCAAGGAGCTACAAAATATTGTAAAAAATATATATTTTCGTTGCCAATGGGACCATTCTAAAGTTCCTAAAAATGGATGTGTGCGTCCTAAAATTATGTTTATTTATTTTTGTGTACTCCTGCTGCAGTGCCAGAATGAATATTAAACACTTAACCGACGTTTAAATAAAATGGCCAACACCATACGTACATATGAGTGGTTGTGCGCGTGTGTGTGTGTGTGTGAGAGTGTTTGTGTGTATCTACACGGTAATAGGGAACATGCTGCCTGTGTGGGTGGGAGTGTAGAGGCTGCCATACCTTGACTTCACTATCGCAGTACATGCAAAATCTACAATCAAAACTTGAAAAAAGAAATATGAAGAAATAAGGAACGAAATAAAAATGAATATTAAATGAAATAAAAAATTGCTGCCTCAATTAGTTTCATTGTATTCAGGTGTGTGCGTTGGCCATAAGCCGGGGCGGATAGTGTGCACTTTTTTCTTATTCTACTTCCCAACATGACGGTGGTTTTAGATTTTACACGTGGCGAAATAAGACGTGCATGTAAAAGGTTTACAACAATTTTATATTATAAATAAATATTTTTTAAAATAATTTTTAAGGCAGATGAACTCAGTCCTTAAAAATATGAAGACCTTAAAGTTGTACCCATTTTTGCAAAGAATTCAGCCAAAATGTTGTCCACAAAAGACTGCCAATTTCCTGCGGTTAACAGAAAGTTATATCTGGTTTCTTTCGTACAGAGTTCAAGTTTAAATAATTCCTGTAAATTAATTTTAATTATGTAAATAATTTTTTAGATCTGTCGAATTCGACTTCATCTTTATTTTGATGACAATTTTATTATGAAAACTCCATTCGCCCTGGACTTAAATCCTCTCTTGTAAAAGTTACAAAAATTTGCAGGACATCATGTCGCTCAATAGATGGCGCATTTAGCTTTAACACTTTCTACCTGAGCATATCACACCAACCCCCAGCTATAGTCTCAGTGTATTATGAATATTAAAGTGCGTGTCTGCCAGTGTTTTCTATTCCCGGTCGCTATACGATGGTGGTAGCACACGCTTGCCAAACACTTCTTCAAGGTACACATAAAACTGGCTGTTATTAAACAAATGCGGTAGCCTTTACTGGTAGGTGTGATAGAGGGAGGAAGGGGGATTGGTGAAATATGAAAGGCGAATAAAATTTTATTTACAAAACTACTCTGGAGCAGAGTGTTAAACAATTTGTCGTAGACATGTTGTAGATGCATGCAAAGATATTTTATGCTTTTGCCCGTTTGCTGATGGGCTCCACACAAATAAAACAAACATTTCAACACAAGCAAACCACGAATACACACACGCACACAAACACTTCGGGATACATTTGTTTGTACGTTGGCATACAAAAACCGTTTTTGGAAAAATAGCACAGAAAGCAAAAAGGAACGCACACAGAGGACATGGTTATTGTTAAAGTTTTATTTTTCTTTTTTTTAATTATATTTTGAGAAGTGTGAAATAATCAGTGCCCATAAAATAGTTGGTACTTTGAGTGTGCGAGGGAAACCATTTTAGGTTTTGAGTCCATTTTAATTTTGTTTACCTCAATGGCATTCATATTTTATTTAAAGCACTGGGGCAGAATACGAATTTCTATCGATATCGAATGCCGTAGTTCGCCCCCTGGCATGGCCAATTAAAAATAGCCTCTGAACTTGGCAATACTGGAACGACTCAAATGAAAGTAGGAGGACAGTTGGATACAAATAAACTATGGCACCACCAATATTCGTATTCTATACTGGAAGTGACAACCGTAACCCTTTAGTGACTACGTGAGACTTTTAAGGCGGCGGTTAAAATGTATGGCAAGACTTCTATAAGAAATCTCAACTAAAAATATGAAACAATTTTTGTTCAATGAGTAGGACCAGCACTTAGGGAACGACCCCAGCATATGCAGTGCATTACGCTGGAAGTGGGAAAGGAGGGGATAATGTTAAGAGAACACAGACAAAATAGAGAATAGAGAATTTCGTTGTAGTTATTTTTACTTTTTTACTTCGCCGGTGAATATTTTTGCTGTAGGTACCGACGAAGAAGGGTGTTTTAGTTTGCTGATTTAGTACATGATGGTGTCAATCGCTGTCGTTAATGTTCAGCGGCCAGTGCCATGTCTTTATCCTGGAGACAAGTCGACAATAATTAACCCAATCCCGCATTAATGCAGATCAGTAATTCGACAACATATTCATGACTACGTACTGAGACGAAGTCAGAATTTAAGACCTCGTAGTATTGTGTCTCACTGCTGCAACCAATAACACACTTCTTTGACCTTGAAGATAATAATACACATGCTGGTAGCTCAATATTGTGGTTTTTTCAAGCCAACCGCAAAATGATTCAATCAAAAACGGATTCGTAGGGTGCTGCAGGATGTAAGTCCTCTATTAAATAGGGTCACAACAAATTTCAGTTTAATAGTTATAAAACGCTCAACATATTGAATTTATTAAAATTATAAGACGATACTATATTTTTGCACTTTTTCTATACGAGCATGTTAAATATGTACAAAAATCTTGAAATCTCAATCAAAAGTTGCTCAATTCTATATGAACTGCACAATAATTTGGGAATTTCCCAGTCTGCTGGCAAATAGATTTCAGCTGGCAATCAAAATTTCTTACCTGGAAACAAACATATTTTATTTAAAGAAACAAAATTTCCTAGTCTAGATCAAAATCAAACAGTTTAATTTTAATCTAGACTTGGAAAAATTCTTTCAATATTCCAAATATGTAGTTTCAAAAACCTCAAAACTCAAATAAATCTTTTAATTCTTATTGAAAAAAGGAGCTATTTTGTCGTAGAACTGGTGTTACTTGGTAATTGTATTTTTGTTTTCTATTTCTTGTAAAACTAAAATAATTGAAAATGAACGAAAATAATTTTAATGTTGTGTAACAAAAAAACAACAAAAAGTATATGAAAATTCTTTTCAAAAACTATCTTATACAGTGAATTTATTCGTATTTTTCTTTGGCATCTTGAAGACTATAACCAGAGGATATGGAAATTGTTATCGATATAATAGAGGATAATCGCCTATTGGATTGAAACTAACCGATTCACATTCGTGCGAAAATAATTTATATGTCAAATAATTCAGAAAGTTTTCATTCGACTAAACAAAAACCGAGCAGACAAACTTGGAATAACAGGAGTTCGAAGTTATGCCTTCGCTTATCTACAAATCACATTTTAATATACGAATAACAGATCGTTTCTAGGCTTTTTACCCTGCATACTACACACATGCTTGCAAATAAAACCTATTTAAATTGCTGTTGAATAAAAAGTACCATCGTACCACAGATTCAAGTCTCTGCTTTGTAAGTGTGCATGAGCTGGAGTAAAATTTTTATTTAGATGGCTGAATGGATGGAAGTTGTTGAACCGCTGTCAACAAAACACTGTTTGTTTCTTTATTTGGGTTTCGTTTATTCGGGGGAGTGGTTTCAGCACATCCCAAAGAAGTATACAAACATTTTCATATCCCAAATGTTGTAGTTGGGTGCGAATACTATTTACAAATATCTTTTTTCTCTTAGTTCTGTTTTGGCTTTACCTAAAACCAGTGCAAGTCTGCCAGTGTGTGTGTGTGTGTGTGTTCTTGTTTGTTTACAATCATCCAAAGAATTACAAGTATGCTTAGGGAAGAGGAAGCAAAACAAAAGCAACAAAACTATTATATAAATTTTTTATGCAGGCAAGCAAAAACAACTATAACGGACTTTGAGTTAAACAACACTAAAAGTGTACTAGATTTCACTCTGTTTGGTACGAAAATAATTAATGAGCGCGAGGGAGAGAGCACATACATCCAGTGCTCAGTTATGTTTTTCACCATTTCTGGTAACGTTTGGCTTATTTACTTTCCTAAGTAAACAGGAGTTTTCTTTTTCTTTCATATTCAGTCGTTGGCTCGACACAATTCAAGCAACATGTAGTTTCTCTTGTCGCGCATTATTTTATACATATTTCTTGCTCATAATACTTTTCACCCTACCTTTACAACTCTTCACACGCATGTTGTTGGTTGAGTTGTTAACCAGTGTTGGTGTTGTTTTTGTTCCAATACTATTGCTTCGTTTCGGCTGTGGCAAAAGATGTTTTGCTCATAGAACTACAATCAGTTCCAAAGTAACGTTCGTACGAATCCGTAGTGTCTTTCTTGTGTAATTGTGGTGTTTTTGTGTGTGTCATTTATTGGTATTGTTAACTTTTCTCATATTGAATCGTACGGCAAAGAAGAAATCGACAAAAAATATTTTGTAACGCTAACGTTTCTCATATAAACTAGTAAACGCCGCCGCCGTCGCTGCAATCAGTCATCGCTTAGTTTTAAAACTCGTGCTAAAAGTCAAACGGTTTTATTCTAATTTTTAGTGTGATTATTAATTACATTTCAATAAATATTTTGGGCAAAACACAAAGAGCCCTTGAATCAATAACATAAAAAAACACGTGGATTTAAAAAACAAAAATAAACAGGAACAACCAGTAAAAAACAAAACAGGAGGAAGCCTGGGTAATAAACAAGAATTTATGTGAAAATTTAATTGTTTTCATGCGTGTTTTTTAGGAATATTATTTCAAATATCCTGTTAATAGGTGGGATAACTGCAATAAATTAAAAAATATAAATTTTGTGAAATCCCGAAAAAGAATTTGTACGTCTTAGCAAAGTTTACAATATACTTTGGCCATTGTAACACCTAAAATCTTAATGAATTTCTTTAAAGTAAAACAATTAATGTTCGTTCGTGCAAATCGAATGCAAAAAGTAAGAATTTGATTGCAAATAAATTAAACTCATCCAAAACCAGACGTAAGTCCCGGACAGCCATTTACTTTTGGAATATTTATATCGCTACCTGCTTAACACGCTACGGTAATTCTGCTCTTCGCAGAAAGTTTTCATCAGTAACCCAGCAAACAATATTGCTGTTTGTTGGTGTAAGCAGACAGCAGGTTGCTTTTTAATTTGTTTGGTAAGTATATTTTTGAAATAAATGGAGGGAAATAAGATTTATGCACTTTTAAATTACTTTCATTTTAATTGTATTAAGCAAAATCGGATTATAGGACAAACTTTTCCTAATGTTAATGATTAAATACGGTTTGTATCCTAAAAGAATAGGATACCATTAACTCTACTTGTGAAAAATAAAAAGTTTTTAGTTAACCAACAAAGATTAAAAATTAACAAGAAAATCGCTCTTAAGCTAAAATTATTTTAGTTGGGTTTCCATAACGGTACTTGACAGATGGTTCAAGTTGAAGAAAATTAGCGATTTTGGTCAAAATACGATTTTCGAAGATCATGTCCTTTTAGCTTTTTTTCCATGCATTTATTTGCTGCATTTCCACCGATACAGTTTGTTACTGCGCAAAAACTTTTATAATGAAATAATTTTATACGTCGTTTCCACTGTCAATTATTTATTTAAAATGATGTGTCTCTTTAGTTAAGGCATTGAAATACTAGTCACAGAGGAAAATCACAATCGTGTTATGAAAAGAATATAAATTTTCTAAATATCTAAACGAAAAGAATGTGTTGTATGTGGGTTTGTTTTGAGAAGTCTTAAAGTCGTAACACAATTCGGCCATACACAAACACTACGGAGCTAAGAATCACTACGTTATTTCTATAATTATATAAATATGTATCTTATTTATATAACAACAACATTATTTGAAACAATCATAAAACAATTATACAGGTGACCTTCTCATAACACGGTAATTGAACAACACGGACCCGTCTTAAAACGGTTTATGAATTGAGGATCACTTTCGTGTATCATGACAGGTTTTGACTTTAACATGGCTTAAGAATTTTAAGGATCCCCTCGTCAACTAATTAAATTTCAAAAGAATTTAAAATGTGGAAGCCCCCAAAGCACGTGGAGGACAACAGAAATTGTGTTATGAAACAAATTAAGATTTTTCAAATATTTGAACAACAAGAATATGTTGTATATTTGGTGTAGTTTGGACTGCCACCGGAGACTGTGAGAGTCTTCCGCAGATAAGCAAATCGCTACGCGGGCTGCGTTTGTTATTAAACTAAAATTTTTTTATTCAAAGTATTTATTATGTACTACTTTAATTCGTACAACACGGTTCTCATGCTTCATTTCTACATTTTTCTGTAACGAATCTTCCGGGTTAAACAGGGGCTGCCTGTGTGTCATAATAACAACCATTATTTTGATAAAAATAAAACACAATATAATTCCTACAACACGCAGCGAAACCAGTCGTATTGAAGTAAAACGAAACAATAACAATTTTTGTATATTAAAAACTGAGGCTAAATTTGTTTATGAGTAGGACGAGCACTCAGAGGACGACCCCTACATTAGCAGGACATTCTGCTGGAACCAGGAGAGGAGGGGATAATGTAAAGACGACAGATGAAGACAGATTAGAAGATAGAGAACTTGTTGTAGTTATTTTCACTTTCTAGTTTAAAATTTTTGTTCAGAAAACCCGACACCATAACAAGACTTAGTGCAGAGTCGAACTCGGGAATTGAGGCATCGCAGTCTTGTGTCTTCAGCCCTGAATTGCCGCGTTCGGTATCAAAGAAAATTAAAATACAATTTAAATAAGAATTTCGATCGATAGCGAACGCGATGGCTGCTGATCTGCTGTTCTCTGCGTCTGAGGAACTACATAGAAAACAGCTGAACCTAAAGGACATCACTGCAACTTCCCGCTCATTTTAAAATCGAAGCTGTCGTAGCCTGGTTTTACGCTATTCTTTGGAGCAGTTCGAGCTAAAAAAAAACTATTATTTTAATTTTCAAATCAAGCGATTCCCACATGATAAGCAGTGAATGATGTACTTTTCGTTCACTATATCCAGATCACCAACCGATCAGATATATGATTTCGGAGTTCAAAAGGAAATCACTTTTTTCGTTCACGAATGAAATAACCGATTGATGTGGTTTTTAAACGTGAGAGAATTGATTAGTTTGTGGAATCGATTGTTGAAGCTGCTAAAAAGTTGTTGTAAAAGAATCACTTAGAAAAATTATATAAAACTGAATAAAATAACAACAAAACAAATGAATTAGTTAATTATATGAAACACACGATTACAAGTATCTCGTCACGATAATATAATTTCCTATCGTTACTTGTCGTTTCAAATCTGTGAAAATGTAAAGAGCTTTTTAATCGTTTAATTACTTTTTCTAAATTAATTTAGACTTATATAAACTAATTGACATGTTGCAAATATATTCTAATTAAATTTGCAATTAATTAATCTTCAGTCTTACACTTAGCGAAACTAATTCATACAATTATTTTATAATTGATTAATATATGAACATCAATTTGTGTAGTCTCACTCCGTATAACGACAGATATTTTTAAATTGTATTTCCGTAGCGAATTAATTGTTGTTGTATTCAATTTAATTAGGCCAATTGTTAAAGAAGTGATTTTGAATTAAGCGAGATATGATACGTATTTCCAAGACACAAGGGAATGTCAATATCAGTTTTAATAATTCGATTTACACATACGAAACAGAACAGCTGTTTTCGAAAGCCGCTACACTTGCTGCCTCAGTACTCACACTAGTTTTGTTAAGTTGAATGTTATAAAGGTTTTTTTCCACGAATTTTATTATGAAAAGGGATACGAGCACTGCATCAAACCGATGGTAACTCGCTCAGTCACAGTGTTGCCATTTGCCTATTTTCTTCACGAACCTTTTACCTGAATTATTTGTTCCGATTTCACTCAAGTGTGACTTTTTTATTTTAATATTTTGCTTCAGTATATGCAGACATTTGCCATTTTTAGGGCACTTTGTCGTCTTAGAGCGTAAACCTCCCAAGTGCACCCTTTTAAAAATGTATTTTCATGAGGCCAAATTGACTGGCTAAAATATTTACTTCTTTTTGTGTCTCCATAATGCCAAGAATTTAATTTATCGCGCTAAATTCCTAAGTTATGAGGCATTGAAAATGTTAAACTTATTTTGTCTCCCCTATAAAATTTGTGTCAAGCGTTTTAGCAGTTATTATTATTATTATTATTATTATTATTATTATTATTATTATTATTATTATTATTATTATTATTTTATTTTATTTTATTTAATCTTTTTTTGTTATATTTTAAAATGTATAGGCTGGCAGCTTTAATATTAAACCACTTATTTATAAAAAAAATTAGGTATTTGAAACCTATTTTTAGAAAATTTTTAATGAAATATTTTCAATAAAATAAATACCTTCCAAATCCATTTAAGATTTAATGATTTTCGGTGCTCAAGATTAACATTAAAAACTTTCAAACTGGTTTTATATAATTGCAAAATGTTCGCTTGAGGATAATAAAACGTTAACTGGGAAGTATTTACTGTCTGTTGCACTATGGCGCATGCTGTCGATCGTTTGCATAAAAAACATATGAAACAAAATGAATTCTTGCTTGTAATATAGTTTACTAAGATTTACTTCAAAACCAACATGCGATAATACGATTCACAGTCCAACTGAAAATAAAACATGTTGGCAAATGAAGCCTCCTTCTCTTTATCTGCTCCAATTAGTTAGTGAATGTTTACGTTCACTTAAACTGATTACACTAAAATGTTTGCTGGGTTAAACGCACATTTGCTTGAAGCTACACCACCAGCTTTCGCAGGCAAAGCAAACATATGCGATTTGTAATGCAAAGTGACAAGTCCACATTTCAAATGAATATTCAAAAACGGGCACTGCCGGCCGCATGCATACAAATTTGAAGAGAAATAAAAATAAAAGTCAAATAATTATAAACAGAAATACATAAAAATGTAAAAATAATATAAAAATGGCTAAATTGGGTCAATTAATGGTAGTAAATCGTGTGAAAAGCTACAAATTATTAACAGGAAATAATTCTTACATAAATGAAAAACAGAAATAAAAAGGCAAATCAAATCATGATGCTGCCATTAATTTCATAATAGACATGTTTGAAAAATCGTACAACTCTGCCCTTTTATTTCTCAGATAACCCTGATTAAAAGAAATTTGAAATTTCGAATAAAAATTGAAAGAAAAGGTTCACTCACGACTGCGACGTTATTATTAACTAAAATTAAACATTTTCATAAACTAAGCCAAGTTAGTAACTGCTGCTGTCAAATATTATCAAAAGATAACCGACACATTATTCACACGTTCTTCCAACGTTTTCATATATTTTTTTTTTTAGTTTTTTCTCAGTTATAAAATTTTAGTGTGTGTGGAATTCGTTGTAAAACTAAGACTATGAAAAAATTATAGTTGCTGGCTGAAACAAAAAAAAAACTTTGTATTTATAATTTTGTGTGTGTGTGTGTGTGTGTGTGTGTGGAACTATAACAGCTCCTATGGAGAGTAATAAATTATTATGATGTTGCTGCCCAACTTATTATTACATACGATTATTAATCAGAAGCACATTTACATATTCGATATTGTATAAATTATTTCAACGGTGTTAACAATCTAAAATACGTTTAGATACGACGACAGTCTTTAAATTGAACGAGCACAAAACAAAATACTTGATGTCCCCGTGGTCAACGTAAACTTGGTATTAACAAACGCGTTACGATATTAATTCTAACTGAATTTGATTGAGAAATAAAATTGTTGTAGAGCTCAGAAAAATTAATTAAATCTTTAAATAGGACCAACAATCGCACTTTATGAATCGTAGTATATCAGGAATCAAGATTGAGAACATTTTGGAATTTCTTTTTGTTTCATATGTTTTTTATGCAACCGATTGACAGCATGCGCCATAGTGCAACAGGCAGTAAATACTTCCCAGTTAACGTTTTATTATCCTACAGCGAACATTTTAAAAATTATATAAAACCAGTTTGAAAGTCTTTCATGTTAATCTTAAAGCCCGAAAGTCATTAAATCTTAAATGGATTTGGAAGGTATTTCTTTTATTGAAAAAATGCATACAAAATTTTCTAAAAATAGATTTCAAATACTTAATTTTTTATGAAGAAGGGGTTTAATATTAAAACTGCCGCCTATAAATTTTAAAATACAACAAAAAAAATTAAATTAAATTAAATAATAATAATAATAAGTGGAAAAACATATCCTCGGCTGCGTTCTTAAAACTGCTAAAACACTTGACACAAATATTATAGAGGAGGCAAAATAAATTTCACATTTTCAATGCACAACTTACGAATTTAGCGCCATAATTAATTTCTTGGCATTATGGAGACTCAAATAAAAGTAAATATTTTAGCCAGTCAATGTGGCCTGATGAAAATACATTTTTAAAAGAGTGCACTTGGGAGGTTTACGCTCTAAGCCGACAAAGTGCCCTAAAAATGTCAACTGTCTGCATGTACTGAATTAAAAAATTCAAATCAAGGACGAACTTGAGTGAAATTCGAACAAATAATTCAGGTAAATGGGACATGAGGCAAATGGTCAAAAGGCAACTTTAGGATTTCATGCCTGTTGATATCAATCTATTGATGATACAATTCTCGTACACTATTTCCTCTTGAAAGTTTTATAAATTAAAACTCTTATCGCATTCAATTACGCAACGTAAAACTATAACACATAATAAATATGACTACCGATGATGTAACTGTAGCGGCCTTTGAAAACTGCTCAATACAAATATCTAAGGCATCTGTAATAAATAATTTATAATCACTCGTTTTGTGGTATCGCCAGCAAATAGTGTGGACTAGTGGCAAGGATCATCATTTTTGTGCAGCACAAATACGATGTCTTCAAACAGTGTATCTCAGGAAGATAATCGTCCATTTTTGAATGACGACGTCACATCAGCACGACAGCAAAAAATTGTCACTTAATTGTCTAAGGCGTGTAACATTAATAGAACATGTTACCAGAAGTCAATTTCTCGCGGTTAAGACTAGACAAGTGACAATATTTTGCTGCCGTGTTGATGTGATGTCGACGTCGTCATTCATAATATGGGCGCATAAGCCGGTGCATGTATTGTTTTAACATTATCCAGCCAACGTTGTTGCCAAATCACAGAGGGCGAAATATAGACGCCGGTTTTATAAATCACTTTGCTCTAGTGAAATTTATATTAAAAAAAAAAACAAAAAAAATTTTAAATATTTTTGTTCTCTCTACCCAAATTTTTGATTTTATTACTTTGAAAGGCAAAACCAACGGTTGCAGTTCTCTGTTTTTAAACGGTCAACAAATTGTGCAGAAAACTAAAAAGGAATTTTAAAATTGTTTCTTGCTTCCCCGTAAATTCTATCAACTGAAAGTTATTAACAAAATTGGAGGCCAAGTATTTCTGGAACTGTCCTCGTATATAATTTGCTTTCAAATAAGGGGTTTCCTAAAAGATACAACCAACAGTTTCCATAAACAACAAACTCGCAGGCGCGCTCGCACACCGAGCATTCAAATCAATCCAAAACAAAAACAGTTTATTTTTTGTTTTCTTTAAAAAACATTTTATTTGTATTCGAATTGATCTTCGCGAGAAACAAGTTTCTTTATTTGAATTCACTCTTGTGGATAAACATTGAAAAATGACTGGTTATAGAGGAGAGCAAACAAATGCTTTCTGTTGTTGTTGTTGTTGTTGTTGTATTCTGGTCGCTGCATATGGATTTTGTTTTCCTCTTCTTCAGCCGTTTGCGTCCGTCACAAAATCTGTCTCTAGTCGCGACTGAATTAATGATACGGGAGGGAGGCCGGTATTGTATTTATTGAACGAAAAAGGAATATTTAATTAGCTTATTATTTCATAATTTCAATAAAAATAAATTAATAATAATTTCTGCTTCTTCTCCTGTTGTTGTTTGTGACTGTTGTTGTTATTATTTTTGACAAAGATTTATATATGAAATGCAAAAATGAAATTCGTAAAATTAAATTTTTATGGGCAACAATAAAAATTTGTCTTGATTTTTTTTTTTTTTTTTTTTTTGAGCGCGTAGAGGAATTTTAATTACAATTGATGTGATTTTTATTTTAAAAAATTTGTTATTTATAGAAATTGTGGAAACGTTTATTGTAACAGAGACGATTTAAATATCCAAGCGGTCTTCAAACAATTTGTTTAATCTCTGTTTCGCATTAATTGATAACGATAATGATTTGCTATTTTTAATTCGGCCTATTTGGCACGCCCATTTAAATGAGGCCGTACAGCATGGAAATATGGGTTTCAATGTTGGCTAAATCCATACTGAAGGGTAGCTATTTTGGGTGCAGCTTCATCTTCAATTGCTGTTGTAATTTATTTTGTTACATAAAATTTGTATAAGCAGACTATTTTTCTTTAACATGGACTGGATTTCAGGTGATGGCCCATATCATGCGATATGCCTTGTGCCCTACGTGTGGAGAGGAGGAAACAGCGCAGGGGGGGTTATATGAAATCAGATGGGGAAAAGGAATCACGGCGATATTTTATCACAAATTATGGTGTAATTCTCTGTTGGTAATTTTATATGTCATCACCATTCCAAGAGACAGATACAACCGTGAATTCAGGCAGATGAAAAATGAATGTGGATCGAATCCAGGACCTTCGATTTTGTAATCCCGCACCACATTCAAAACAAAATTGTTTTAGAATATTTTTGTAGTGGTTAAAATATTAAATAGTCCTGATTGCTGTTCGCCAGTGAAGTGTTCTTGTCTTTAGCTGACAGCTGCACTTAAGCCATTCGCACGCACAGGAACCACTAGGAGTCAATAATTATGCATACACTTCCCAACTCCCTTAAAAAAGTGGTCTTAATAAACATTTCCTTTTCTGCTGTACGAGAACTTAAGAAAATTATACAAGACAGAAGCAATTTTTTTATAGCATCTGATAGATAATTTAAAAAAAATATTTTTGATATATAATTTCCGGCACATGACTGCCGGTACTATGAGTTACGAGTTATTTCACCCACTCGATCACTCAAACTTTGGAAAGTGCACCTGGCATAATCCAACAACAGTATTCCGCCATAAATGATGCTTCAAATCGTACGCAGACAAGCGTTTTTGGAAATGAACTTGTCGCCGAATTCCATGTCCTTATAATCTTGGGGAAGGTTTTCGCTCCAAATACGACTACTTCGCTTACTGACTCCATGCATTTAACCAGCAATGAGCTGCGCCGCTAAGAAGAATTCTTTGAAAAAATTTCTTTAAGAGCTCAACAGAAAGATTTATTTTAATCAAAGTAAACAGCTGAATATGTAAATCACTACGCATTTATGAAATTTATGTGAACACAAAAGCAAAACATCAAATATTTTTACTCTCTTTGATTTCTTAATTTTACTTTTCGTAAACATTTTCTACATTTTTAAAGTCAAGGAAAGCAAATTTGGAATGTCAGCACGTTTGTTCTTTGCACAAATTGTATACAAAACAACTACAACAAAATTTAAGTTAATTTAAAAATTAGTTTTTACTTTCCTATTAATTTAATTAAATCAAACTGACTTACAAAATGAGGGTAAGAATTTCCACAATTCGGAAGCGTTGTGCGCGCCTTAAAGAGTTCGCGATGACTTGCCAAGCCCTACTGAGCGGATATTTCAACACAGTTTGACAGTTTCAGCTGTCAAAACAAAGTTGTCGATGTCGATCTTATATTTATCTTTATCGTATGCAGCTAAAAAAAACACCCGATAGAGTAAATTAATATTTCACAATAAAATTTGTGCGTTGATTATCATTAGAGATCTCGTATTCAATAAAATTCAAACATTAAAATGAATGACACTTAAAATATTTTCTTAGACCGGAACGAAGCAGAGTGGTTTGATACAATTCTCGTATTCTATTGCATAACAAAAATATTTAAAATTATTGCATGAATATGACGAACAAAAAGCTTTTGATCTCAGCAGCCGTTGGCTCTGGCAAAAGCAAAAATAAAATGGAACATTTGCAAATTAATATGAAACAAATAATTTCCATATTCTATTTCGTTAATAAAAAAAAATATATCGGTTCAATAGTTGCTATTCCCAATGACTAATAGCGCCGTGACAAGTGGAAAAATTTAACAAAGAACGCCTGATACGATGGCGTAGCGGCCTCGTAACCATTCTGCTGATATGAGGAGCATGTCAAAATATTCCGAATTTTCGGTGCTCAATAAAATTCGATATTCTGTATATTCTATGCTCAATAACATCTGAATATAAATTAAGAAAATATTTTTAGTTTCGCTGGTTCGAACTTGAGGCTGAATAATAATTCTTAGTTAGTTTAATAGTAAATAAGAATTGTTAAGAAAACACGCACACACACACGTGGGTACTGATGATGAAAGTGTAGCGGCTTTCGAAAACAGCTGTGCTGCTCTGCTGTGCAAGTTGAATAATCAAAACTGTTGCTGACTTTTTCTTGCGCTTTGCAATATTTATATTGTCTTTCTGAATTAAAATCACAAAATTTAATTTAATACGGCAACAAAATAGTTCGTTAAATAATTCTTAAATTGGAAACGTCTTGAGCTTCACCCCCAATATTCGTTTAAGATCAACTGGGATTGAAACTGTAGTTTTGGTAAAATGTTGCATAAAAAATTCTCTTGAAATAGATTTCATATATAATTTTTTTATATTTTTTTTTATATCGGGTGTTTTTTATAGAGTGATACAAGTTTAAATCATAATAAAACACAGTCATATATTTTTTATGTCAATGAAACGGTCTTTATTGGATAGACATTTTTATGACATTAACGTTTAAATATGATTTCGGACATGTGGCCGCCACGGCTGGCGCGTACAAGGCGCAATCTGGAACACAAACTTTTCGCAGCATTTGCGGCCGTATCTCGCCGATAACTCTTCGAATGTTGATTTCCAGGTGTTCAATTGTTTGTGGTTTATCGACGTGCACAAGTGACTTTAAATAATCCCAAAGAAAATAATCCAATGGGATTAAATCACACGATTTTGTGGACCATTTCGTGAAATTATTTTTTCGTCAAAAGTTTCCTTGAGTAAATCAATTGTAGCGCCCGCTGGGTGGCATGTGGCTTCGTGCTGTTGGAACCACATATCAGGAAGACTAATGCCAGCTAATTGAGGTACAAAAAACTTCGAATCATGTTCCTACATGTAACATTCTGACCATCATCGTTTGTGAAGACATATGACTGCGCCAGCCCATGAAGCGCACCAAATAGTAATTTTCAGTGCATGGCATGATGTTTCGACAAAAGCTTGTGGATTCTCCTCACTCCAAATACGACAATTCTGTTTATTTACGTACTCATTCAACCAAAATGGGCTCCAGCGGAGAATAAAATTTTGAATGGACGAAGTGCACGATAAGTTTGGCGAACAGAACCATTGTTTTGATTAAAATTTTCCACAATTTGCACGCATTGCTCTGGTGTAAGTCGATCCGTAATGAAATGTCAAAGCAATCTAAACAAAAAGCAACGATCAGCTGTTAAATGAGTGGTCAAATAAAGCAGTGATGCCTACTCAAAGTTGTATCGCTCTATAAAAAACACCCTATATTTTATCACAAATTAAAATTTCCCTTATCAAGGAAATATTAGAGAAGGAGGGAAGTTTTGTTGGTTTGGATTTTCGATTGAAAAGCCTTCCCCAGGGCTTTCGCAACTGTCAGTAAATAACACTCGTGGATGTTTCAATTCAAATTATATTTTATAGGTTTTCTGCTTGTGCCCAGAATGACCTGGCGTTTAGCAGAAAGCAGGCCGCCGGATTGGAATAAAATTTGCATTAACTATGTGCATGTGGATCATGTGGCATTTTAGAAAACCAAATATTGAAACACAAATTTATTTAAATTTTAAAGGCAGTGAAGTGGGGATTCCTTAAAAATTGTTAAAATATTATCTGCAGCTGCTGACTTTGCAAAGTGAAAGAGGGGACTCGGCCAAATATGCCGCTTAAATAAATATATTGAGTGGATAATTTTTAATTAAATTTAAAAGATATTTTTAATTAATATTTTTAAAGCATCAACATGAATCGTGATATAAGTTTATATAGACAGCGGAGGCTTAGCAATTATCGGTTGTTGGCTGCATGACACAAAAGGACTTGAATATTGTTTCGGCAATAGTTTGTTAATAGATAAATTGTTTCTTATTTGTAAATCTCTTTTCTTTGGCCAACAGCACCAACACCTACACTTTGCAAAAGCTTCAATATGAATCAAAACTGTAAGAATAATAACTCGTACACGCACAGACGTTTTACCATTTTAGACGAATTGTTAATAATTTTTCGAAATAAGAAACCAGAATTCATTGATTATAAGAGCCAGAAAAAAAACTATATTTTATTTCATTCTTTCAATTATTGAAGTCGTAGCTTACATCCGCCTGAAAGAAGAAAAAAATAATAATAATAAAAATAAGTAAAAAGCACATGCAGCCAGCCAACAATCAGTGATAAAAAATATTTCTTTTTTTTCTATATCTATTTTGGAGCCACGGAAAAGTCTAGCTAACAATTTGTGAAGCTGACAAACCGTCTTTAAGACAATCAAATTGACAGTTTTAGTTGATTTTTTTAAATTTTTTTTCTTCTCAAATTCACTTATAAACATGCTCGTATATGGCGGTACAGGTTTGTTTCCATCTTAAAGATACTTGCAAATGATTGAACTCGGTTCAGTGTTCATGAATGATTTTGGTTTATTCCTGTTTGGATGTAGTTTCTACTGAGATTGTTTTCTAAAGCAAAATAAAAAATTAAAATATAAAAAAAATCGTTGAATAAATAATAATAAAATGAAATTGAATCTAGATATTTTGAGACAGATATTACAAAAACATCAGCGTTATTGTCAAGTTCTGTTTGAATTGCCATTGTTATTAATGCCTCTCGTTTTTTTGTGTTTTCTTAAAGATTAAACTGAAATTTCATTTGTTTTCTGAACACAAGGCTGGAGGAGTTGTTTATTTGTTTATTTTTATAAATATTTTTTATTTTCAATTTTAATGATAAAAGGACGCACCTCTTTTTTTGTTTGTTTTTTTTTTTTCTTTTTTTTTCTTTTTAATGTTTCGGTTAACCAACTCGCAGTTACGTAGACAAGGTATTTTTGTGATAGAAACTCGAGTAACATTCATTCATTCAGGTGTGAGCGTTCAAAAGTAAAATCACGATCCAAATAAATGGACAAGATTTATAAACAGAAGTACAGAGACATGAAAGCCTGCCAGCCAGCCAGCGAGCCAGCAACATGACGTAATGCCACTTTGGAAACAATTGAAGTCGTACTAGAATTAACAAGAATTTAGATAACCAGAATTTGTTTATTTTCTTTATATTAAAAAAAAGCCAAAAAAAAGACTTTTCTAAAAATCTTATTTCGCTGACGGCACCTCAATTGATCGAGTGTATCGTACGCAAGACAAGATTTACTAATTTTTTTTTCCTACTATTTTTCGAATTGAAATCCATTGAGGAAAGCTTTAATTTCATAGATGACAAGTTTATAAGTAAGATGTTTCTATCATGGATTTATCAAAAATATAAAAAAAAAAGAGCTGAAAAGCCAGCAGCCACATTAATTGCATTTTGATTCATGAGAAATCTAATTAAAATAAACAAATTGAAATTTCAATTAAAATATACGAACAACCGAAAACTCGTTAAATAAATTAAATGTGATTAACCATCATCATCATCATCATCATCATCATCTAAAGTAATTCTAGGCCACTCGCAGTCACTATTTAAGTTTCATACATTTCAGAGTTAATGTTTTTTGTTTTTTTTTGTTTGCATTTCAACGTTATATTTCTGCCGTAAAGAGTATTAAACTTGTCAAATTTTCACACTTTTTTAAATTTTTGGCACAAAACTTAATTAAACTTCAAAATAGATTTTAAACAGATTCATCACCAGCCAGCAAACAAGTTTAAAGATCTGTAAGAAAAAAATCAAATCAAAAAACAGTTGCTGGTTGCTAGAGATCATGTTGACAGCCACGCATGCGTGTCATGATGACGCTGACGTTGGTGATGTTGCTGCGTCTAATGCCTGATTTTCCAAATGCTTATTTCAATGTTTCTTTTTTCCTTTTTTTTCTCTTTTGCTTCTTGAATAACAAATTTCATACATATTAAACTCATGGTTTTATTTGTGTTATTGCCAACAAAATATTATATACTCGTGTAAATGGAAATGGAAATAATGAAATAAAAATTGCAAATAGAAATCCACTACTTCCACTTGTCAAAATGCATTTAACACCATAACAAACACGTAACAAACTAAAACTTGAACGAAACAGCGAAACGGCAACAACATGCCTGAAATGGAGAGAAAAAGTTTCCACGCAAATCCACGCGTTTACCTAAAAAGCAAAATCCAGCCAGCCATTAACAAAAGTTGCAGTTGAATTTGAAATGCTGAACATTTCCAACTGCTTCACAATGCAAAAAGAGAAAAAAAAAACCACCGGGCGGGCAGAGGAAAAATTAAATGTGCTGAAAATGATTGCATGCACAAGCGGTTCCAAAACGTTTTCTAAGCTAAACTCTACGAATAATAAATGAAATATTTTTTTTTGTGAATTTAAAATGTCTGCGGGAATTGCGAAAGCAGGTGGCACAGTGCGAAGAATAAAGATTTCCCGCCCCGTTCTGGCCTTGCAAATATTCTACACCAGAGTGTGGGCACTGAACTTTTTCAATTCGCGAGTCTAAAAATAAATTTATAGAGTGGTCCATTTTATTAGAGCACGACCTACTCCTTAAGGACAACAATTAACTGCTTCTGGCAGCCTGGATCTGCCGGCCTGGCGCTTTGAATTACCCCAGACGCTGTAAGAATTTTCAATTGCCGAAGAAAATGTCCCATTTTTGATATTGTCTTAAAGTGGCACTCAACAAGAGTTACAGAATAAGCAGGAATGAGTTTTTGTTAATATTATTTATTACCAAATTAAATATATTAACCCCCTAATTCATCACAATCTTTTGTTAAACTTAATGAATGCTTTAAGAGATTTTTAACCATACAAAATCCATAGTTTAAAGCCACTTTAATTTTAATAATCGTTTTTGAATTGGCGGCTAAAAGTTTAACTATTTTGTGTCCAACAATTTGGTGTTGTATGAAAGACATGATACTTATTTCCAGGCACATCAGTTTTAGCTATTCCACTTACATACAGCAGAGCAGAGCACCTGTTTTCGAAAGCCGCTACACTTTCATCACCAAAACTCTTGTGCATTTTTTCTTTACTGTTACTTCATCGGTTTTATAACAAAGAGATTCTATTTAATGTTCAATTGAACATTTTTCAAGTGGACAAAATATTATTAAATAAATCGAATGTTTCACGGTTTCTAAAGAGAGATTTCGAAACTCTCAAACTGCGATGATTTTTAAGTATTTTTGTAGTACTTTTCGGAGAGCTGTTTATATGGAGTTTCGAGGAATTTCAATTCAATTTGCAATAAAAATAAATTTATTTCGAAATCCAGTTTATTTGCTAACCAAATTGTTGAGAGCAGTTCTTTTTTGTGGTATATTTTTTTAGTAAATTTGGAGAGCATATTTTACAATTTTATTTTTTTTATAATTTGGAAGAATTTTAATTATAGATTTTTAATTATGATTGACCTTTTTATACAATTTCAATGATATTTCTTTATATTTGATTTCTTTTTATATAAAAATTCTGCCAGCTTCTTTTGGAAAGTATATTTTTTATACTATTTTAAAATAATAATATAAATAAAAAGCAAAGATTATAAAAAATTAATTCTGATCAAAACTGGTATATTATTTTTTATTTTTTAATATAGAAATGGGAATATATTTTTCAAATTAAATTACAAAAGCTTTTTATAAATATATTTAACTTGTTAAGTTTTCCTACCGGTTTTTTTAATTCTTAAGTATTCCGTGTAATTCAGCACCAGCCGAAACTTCTAATAATGAAAAAAATAAATCACAAGAATTGGGAAACCTTTCAGACGAATTGTATTAGAAAAACTTGAGATATTGTTGAAAAGTCCTTTTCAGTCATGTGATTAAGAAAATCAAGAAGGATCGCTATTAAAAAAGAGCTCAAATAATCATTTATCTCTTTATATAAAATTCTATTTTAAATTTTTATTTCATAATATTTTGAAAAAAAATTTTTTCGTATATTCGCAAGACTTTTTTTAATTTTCTTGCCATCATTTTATTATGAAGCTGTAAATCATCCTTCTCTTTGTAACGCAATTTAAAATATATTCATTTTCACTTATATAATATTTACTAATATTTTTAAGCTTGAGGTCCCTTTATTTTAAAAAAATTTTTATTATTTAAGTATTTATTAATTTTCTGAAGAAGAAGAAATATTGAAAAAACAAATTATATATTTTTTTAAATAAAGAAACTTTAAGCTGAACAATATTAGGGAATATTGTTAATTAAAAAGAGGTAAAAAAAGCCAGAAGAATCAAAAAACTTCATTTATATATTTCAATCAAATAAAATTATTTTGAATTTCGTTACTTTATCCCCTACTTGATAAATTTTACGAAAATTTTTAGTACAATAATTTTACGATCGTTATAGCACTGCCTGTAAGACTTGTGCGGTTTTGAGTTGGCATCACTGCTTTATTGGAGCACCCATTTAACAGCTGATGGCTGCTTTTTGTTAAGTTTGCTTTCAAATTTCGGTATGAATTGACCTACACCAGAGCAACGCATGCGAATTGTTGAAATTTTTAATCAAAATAATTGTTCTATTCATCAAACTCATCCAGTCAAAATTTTCTTCTCGGATAAAGTTCATTTCTGGTTAAATGGGAACGTAAGTATGAAGAATTGTTGCATTTGGAGTGAGGAAAGACCACAAGCTCTTGTTGAACATCCACATAAAATTACTCTCTGATGCTCTTTATGGGCTGGTGGAATCATTGGCCCGTATGTCTTCAAAAACGATGATGATCAGAATGTTACTGCCAGTGGTGAACGGTGTGGGATTGTGATTCGAATTTTGTTCCTATTTCAATTAGGTGGCATGAATGTTGCATCACATGCCACACAGTGGGCGCTACAATTGATTTACTAATGGCGTCTTCTTTTCTAGAAAACATTTAACATTTGTTCACTTATTTTGTAAAAAGTGGCGGTTTGGAAAAGTTTTAAAACAGAAATTATTTTTCATCATTTTCTGTTAAAAAGTGTAAGAAATTTTACATTATTTTCTAGAAAAGAGATCGTCATAAAAGAAACTTTTGATGAAAAAACAATTTCACGTAGTGGTCCAATTTAGTGGCCACCAAGATCATGTGATTCAATCTCATTGGGATCATTTTCTTTGAGGTTATGTTAAGTCAGTTTTTTAAGCTGATAAGCCCCAATCAATTAAACACCTGGAAGTCAACAAGTTGTTGGCCAAATACGGTCGCAAATGCTGGGAAAAGTTGTTGAAAATTGATGTTCCAGATTGCGCCTTCTACGAGCCAGCAGTGGCCAGCACATGGCAGATATCATATTTAAATATGAATTTCATAAAATTTTTTTCCAAATAAAACCCGTTTAATTCATACTAAAAATATATTTACTTGTTTTTTTTTAATGATTTAAACTTGTCGCGCTCTATAAAAAAACGCTGCATATCGTTGTCTTGCAAAAAGTGCAAAATGCAAAATTTCCAGTTGACAGAGAGGGGTCCCTCTTCCACCTCGTCCTATTTCTGCTCATTTTTATAAAGAAGAGGAACAACAGAAATAGCAAACGGATGAAAACGGCCTCAATACAAAACCATTTTGTATTGAGGTTTTATAAAATTTTTGATCGTTGCTTGCCAAACATCTTAACCACTTGCGATAACAGTTCAGTACATACCGATCAATAACCCTCAAAAAAAGGTCCTTTTCGCGAAATTCGTCTTTTTACAATCGTGAACAATAAGTTTTCATAAAAAGACGGACTATGAAAATTATGTCGCTGAATCTTTTTTTCTTATTAAGAAGTATTAAGAAGTATCTCGAAATTTTTAACTGAATTTGTTTATTATTTTTGAACATAATTTTTTTAAATTAATTCAAATAATATTTTTGCGCTATAAGATTTGCATTAAAGCTATCGTTGTTATCACAAATAGGGAAATAGACTATTAAAAACATTTTCTATAAACTGGCGAAGCATTTGCGAAGATTTCATTGCCGCAGTGTGTGACAAGATTAACGAAATGTTTCGTTGCATTAATATTATGTGGTCAATGTAATTCTTTAATTGTTTTTCTTTCAGTGAATATCAGTTTGATTTTTTAAAAGATTTCCAGCACTTTAAATGTTTTAAATTGTTTTTTTTTTTATAAACACGGTTACAAACTGAAATGCGGAAACGTTGAAATTCATTTCTGTTTTAAAAATAATTTAACAAAAAATAATGAAAGTATTTAAAATTTAAGCTCCAATAATTAATATTTAATCACATGCACAACATGAGCTACAATTTAGAGTTTGTGTAACAGATTTAGTTGAAGTGAACTACTGAAGTGTGTAAAAACTTTAATTAACTATTTGTTTTCAATTAGTGAAAAACATTTTAAAGGATTTACCAATACATATACACACACTGTATGAGTGTGGAAAACAACGAAGCCGGCAACTTTGTTGAGTTCAAAGCGCTTTTACATATAAAAACTCGAGTCTGCTGGATTAGGATACGATATATTTTTCCAAATTTTGTTTATAGATATCTTTTCGGAAAGTTATTAGCACCGTTTTGAGGTAAAAGTTCTGTTAACTTTTTCTAAAGTTAATTAAAACATTTTGGAAAGTCCGAAATGTCGGGTTCAATTTTTGAGAATCCATGATTTTACAAAAATTGCTAAGAAAATGGTCTTCCATACGGAAGCTTGAAAATAAAACTAGTTACTAGTATAGTTGCGTGTGTGCGTGTGTGTGTAAAACTGCAATTCATGTTACAAAGTGTTTATTAACTTTGGCAGCGGCAAGAGAAGATGCGTATCTGAGACTGCATGGGCTGGCTGGTTGGCATGAAGTTTGTTATTCTACTGATAAGCTTTTGACTTCTGCAACACAATTTCCAAACAGATTAAAAGAACAGTGGACGACTTGTGCATGTGAGCATACATCTGCATGTGTGTGTGTGTTTGCGAATGTGTGTGTGCATATAAAACAAGCAACTGTATCATGCTTTTAATAACCACCACAATATTTAATTCATATAAAAATTATAATTTTATGACTAAAATAAACTCCGATACTTGTTTAGCACACGCACACATACAGACATAGCTTACGTTTCTAAATAACAGTGCATTAAAACGGACAGTGGGTGACATTGTTAAGACACCGCTTGTCTGAGAGTTGCATTTTTAGAATTATTCGCCAGACATTTAATTAACATATTTGAAATGTAATTAAAATATCAGCAAATAAATAATTAAAATTTTGCCCATTTAAGCCACAAGCTCAACACGTTATCTGTTGGGAAAATAATATGAGCAAAAAAAAAACAGAATTTAGATTGATGTCTTAATTTGTTTCGGAATCGTTGTAGTTGAAAATTTTTAATTACCATCGTTACTAGTTTTCATGATTATGAGAAAAGAAATTTTTTTTGTTTTTGTTTCCATTAAAGGTGTTGATAATTTGGAATTCGGTTTAGAAATATGTAGAAATTAATTATATTATGAGTTTAATAAACATTAACGACAGACACGAATTGCAGAATGATCCTTTGCCGCCGCTTGCCTGCCAATTTAACGAAGGAATGAAGCATTTGCTGGATATTAACCTTTGCAGGAAAAAAATATATCACAAACAACAACAATTTAAATGGTTAATAAAGAGAGTAAACAATCAGTGGTCGGGCTGCATTTAGTATATAAAGGCCAACGAGGGTTAATGTTTCTTTTTTTAATTCTTCCTAGAAATGGCAAAATTTTTGTCAAAATAAATTTTTTTCCAAAATAAAACATTTTAAAACGTAAACTTGCTTATATTTTAATTGATAGAAAAATTGCTGAAATCGGAAATTTCATAAGTCGAACTGCGAAATATATTTTTACAATTATACGAGTAATTTTAAGTGATCGATAAGGATTTTCTAATATTTGGTTTAAAATTAAAAAGGAAATAGCCAAGACAAGATGAAAAACAGAGGCTGTTAAAAGCGCTCAACCGCTGAAGAAAATAGAGTACCCCGATTTTTATATTAACATTGAGAAATATCGAGCGTTTTTCATAGAGCGATACAAGTTTAAATCATAATAAAACATAATAATATAATTTTGATAGCAATGAAGCGGTCCTTATTGGATAGCAAATTGTATGACATTAATGTTTAAATAGGATTTCGGCTATGTGGCCGCCACGGCTGGCGCGTACAAGGCGCAACCTGGAACACCAAGTTTCACAAACTTTTTGCAGCATTTGCGGCCGTATCTCGCCGATAACTCTTCGAATGTTGATTTCCAGGTGTTCAATTGTTGGTGGTTTATCGACGTACACAAGTGACTTTAAATAATCCCAAAGAAAATAATCCAATGGGATTAAATCACACGATCTTGTGCGCCAATTAATTGGGCCATTTCGTGAAATTATTTTTTCGTCAAAAGTTTTCTTGAGCAAATCAATTGTAGCGCCCGCTGTGTGGCATGTGGCTCCGTCCTGTTGAAATCACATGTCAGCAAGACTAATGCCAGCTAATTGAGGTACGAAAAAACTTCGAATCATGTTCCTACACCGTTCATCATTGACAGTAACATTCTGACCATCATCGTTTTTTAAGACATATGGGCCAATGACTCTGCCAGCCCATAAAGCGCACCAAGCAGTTATTTTCTGTGGATGTAACTCCGTTTCAACAAAAGCTTGTGCCTTCTCCTCACTCCAAATGTGACAATTCTGTTTATTTACCCATTTAACCAAAAATGGTCTTCATTGGAAAATAAAATTTTTAATGGACGAAGTGCACGATAAGTTTGACGAACAGAACCATTATTTTGATTAAAAATTTCCACAATTTGCACGCGTTGCTCTGGTGTAAGTCGATCCATAATGAAATGTCAAAGCAAACTAAACAAAAAGCAACGATCAGCTGTTAAATGGGTGCTCAAATAAAGCAGTGATGCCAACTCAAAGTTCTTTCAGTCTATAAAAACACCCGATAGTTATAGAATGAAAGAGGAATTAATAAATTCAATTGTTAAGAAACTGATGTTTTCAGTTAAAAATAAATATATTTTAATTCATAAAAGATAAGTTGCAAACTGAAAATAATGAACGACGAATATAATTCCATGTTTGCAAATCATTTCATTTAAGTATTGACCGCGGCAGGGCCTCAAATGGTTCAATTGGAGGATACACTCTCCAATATACCGGCCAGTACCACAAAAAAGTCTAAACGCATTAAATGACACAATCAAGACTGCCAGTTAACCGGGCTTCAACTTGAAACTCACTGTCCACCGAGTTTTCCTGTTAATTGATTCACTCTTGCGCATGTTGTGTTTCATGTGACACCATCTTGTTGAAACCACATGTCAGCCAAGTCCTGCTGTCCCCGCCTTTAAAATAGTACGACCTAATGAAGCCAGTAAAATTCAAAAACTTTCAAGAGATATTCAATTGACTGAATTATAAATCAAACTGGACATGTTTACCCGTAACATATCAAAAGAAACCAGCTGAGCTGCCTGAAAAACAGTGTTGTCAAGCACAAAGTTGCCACGAAAATCTCTTTAGCACAACGTCTTTCTACTAAAAAAGGACTAGACGAATAGTCAAAATATTTTGGAAGAAGAGATACAAAGTATAAGGGAAATGGAAGATGCTCTTCAGTTAAAAAATGTAGCAAAAGTTAAATTATGTGAATCCATGCGCAAGCGCATCGATGCCCAACTGCTTGAAAACGTTTCAAACTTATGAATATTTAAGCTGTTGCACAGGAAACAGTATACAATTCCATTTTATAGTTAAATGGCGGAAAATCGGGGCTTCGAAGGAGGTCTGTTAGATAAGTTGATCAACAAAATGAAACTGAGGCAATTCTTACTGCCATCTTCATAAGAAGTTAAAAGCAAACAGAAAATGTATTAAATACTGCTGCAACCTTCTTTTATTTCTGACTTTCGTTCTGTGGCTCAGAACTTCTCTTGTAACAATTTCCAACTAACACGTATCGAAAACCAGATCTCTTTTTATTTTAACAAGAAAAAGCCATTTAAAAAATATTATCACTTCTGGCCAAAGAAAAAAAAGGCTTAATTTACTTACTTGTTCAGTTTGTTGTTCAATCATCAGTTATTATGAAAAAATATTTCATTAACCCAAAATCAAATTGAAAACAAATTCCCACAGATTTCGTTAATTTAAGGGATTTTTTAAAAGTATCTATTTTTTTCCTAACAATTCATTAGCTACTGTGTGTTTGTATGTAAGTCGGTAAGAAAGAAAAAAAACAATGTTTGAACCGTTAAGTAACAAATAAACAGTTGCAATAGATTTTTGGTTTGTTTTAATTATCGTCACTTCATGATTTCTCCTTCCCAAATATGACTTGGAATTTGAGTGAATTCATTATTATTGTGCGGGTGCAAAAGTAACTTAAAAACAAACAAATTGTAGGGAAAAAATGTCTATATAAATTATTTCATTATGACATTCAAATATATATTCTCTTCTTAAATATTTTGTTAAGTGACAGACAACTTCAGTTCAGATTTTATTGCATTGTTGTGGCACATTAACCGGAAACAGATACATACACAGGAAGAGAGTAACAGAGAGGCAGAGGGAGTGAAAGAGAGTGGGAGAGAGCTGGAAGGCGAGAGGAACAAGCAAAATGTTTGAAGAATTCTTTTGGAAACATTTTAAACTACTTGAACGTGATCCCAGAACCCATAAACGATTTAACAAATAAATATGTTGTTGTTATTATTGTTGTTATAAAAATATACAACATATAACGCTTCGTCATCGCAATGCTTCAAAGAAATATTCATAAAATTGCAATTTATTCTCTTTTGTTGGTCGTCTCTGACATGATTACACCACGGGGTTAAAACTAAAATTCTTCCAGACTTAAGCACGTCTGTTGCAACAAAAAAAAAAAAAAAAAAAAAAGGAAGAGAAAGAAGAAAAATTTGTCAAAAATGTTTTTACATTTTCTTTATTTTGGCTAACAAAAGATGGGAATTTATTTAAAATTAAAATTTGTGTGATATTCTTTTGCAAAACAACATTTCCTTTCAATATATTTGCTGTGGCTTAAAACAAGGAGCAACAACAACAACAACTAGACAGGGATTTAAATAGTTTTCGAAATGCTTGCAACCTCAACTCAAACAAACTCTGGCTGATTACAAAGAAAAAGATACCCTTCCCATTGTGCATTGTTAATCTAAGGACTTTAAGCCAGGATTAAAAGGATACTCAAACACATGCACACACACACACACATGTATGCACTGCCACAACATACAAATTAGTCTACTTTTAGCTAAAACAATAAAGTAAAATAGAAAAAAGTTCACATATTGTTTTAGCATTGACGAAAAGACACTAAAGGTTCACTAGTGTCCTTACGATCCTTATGCTACGGCTTAAGATCATCTCTCTGCTGTTGGCAAATACATATTTTTTTTCCAATCTGAGAGCATCGAAGCAGTTCACTTATTCTCTATTATCTTCAAACTATCTACTCAATACGCAGCGGCTCTTTATGTTGACACCTAAACTGCAGGCCGTAGGCATCTTTGGCTCTCATGTGTCTTAAAGTGCTCAACCACAGACATTTTTGGGCAGTCATTTACAATTCATCAATGGTCTACCACATACCAACCAAACCTTAGCAAGCAGCACAGCCAGAAATAAACGAAAGAAATAAAAACACGCAAATACCTCCAACAAAAAAAAAGAGCCGTTTCATAAAAGACTCACACCGTTTTCGATAATTATCATTTACACACCCTGCCTGCACTGGTAACAAGGAGCGTGTGCATGCATGCAACAAGAAAGTTGTGAAAGTAATACAACGAATGATGTTGGATTTTAGCAGACCCTAAATTACATGCTCGCCTGGGCACAAAAATTAATGGCACATCTGTCTGGCAAATCACTCTAAATATTGTGATTCAGTTGCCAGCGCAAAGAGGAACAACCCCTTTTCAACACCCGTTCAAACAAAACACAGTGCGCCATTTTCTATTGCTTGAAAATTTTTTTTTTTTCGTATTTCTTTTTCGCAATTAATAACTGCAGATAATTAATTGATAATAAAAATTTCTTTCTCTTCTAGCTTTTTGTTTCATTAATCCAGCGTAAACGGCTTCACGGTGGCTCTTCACTCAACAGAAGCCTTAATGGCTGCCGGATTTTTGAAGTCCGGAGATCTGGGACCTCATCCCCACAGCTATGGCGGCCCTCATCCCCATCATGGGCCACATGGACCTCTGCCGCCTGGCATGCCGATGCCGTCATTGGGACCCTTTGGTTTACCCCACGGCCTAGACGCCGTCGGGTTCTCCCAAGGTATGTGGGGTAAATATCGCAACAATTTTAGTTCAATTTCAAATCAAGAACTTTGAAACAAACAAAAAAAAATATATATGAAAATGTGGTGAAATTTTTAGGAAATTTAAACTGAACAAAGGAAACACTAAACGATTGGCGAAATTTGATATTAAATTGAAAGATAATTCTGAAATGTTAGAACTATTTATTAAAATGCGACACTAAAATAACTCTTTTTTTATAAATTCAGCGAAATAGTTCCATTAGATTTTCTGCCCAAATCCAGTAAATATTTCACGAGTATTGCGAAAGAGTTCCATTGGAATCGTAAAAATATTTAATTGCATTAATGACAACAACATTTTCAATTTAACCACTTTAAGTGTAAATAAAATTATTCACATCCTGTTTAAAATAGATCTGCTCTCTAACACATTCAGAAGTCTTGTGCTAAATTAATGAAAATTTAGAGTTTCATTGTGTTCATGAAATATATTCGTTGATTCAACGAAGATTTCGTTGAAGTTATGAAAGTCTGATGTAGTAAATTAACGCACATTTTCTGCTTTATTTGAGCGCTTGTCAAGGACAGACTTTTTTGTATGATCATTTCAATGTAGCAGTGAAATAATTTAAATTTTTTAATGATCCTGCTTCAGTAGATCGATGACAATTGTTTCTTGTATTTTATGAAATTTTCAAATTCTATGCTTTTGCTTGGTAATTCTCAAAGAGTTTGTGAAAGTTTCTACATAAGTTGAGAGTTAAGTTTTATTACTTTATGTCCTGATGATTTGGCGTAAGATAGAATGAAATGCAGCACAGAGACTCACTAGACGACACGACCAGCAAAAGAATCGCGTGTTTAATAAATTAAGTGAGAGAACTCCCAAATAAATTAAATTTTAGTGCATTAAATCAATGAATTTATTTCATTTTATCAATGAATTATGCTGATTCGTGGAAACAGAATTTATTACATTGAATAAATGCAATTACTTCATTGCATTGATGAAATTATTTCTTTATATCATTGAAAAGGTGCCGTTGTATCAATGAAATTAGTTCTTAGCATCAACGAAAGTATTTAATTGGCTTTATTACATTATTTTCAACTCACAACAAGTGTGTTTTCGAAAGTATTTCCACTGACGGTGGACATCCCATTGATCCAATTGAAGCATTTACAGGGAGAATTTATTTTAAAAAATATTTATATTTCTTGTATGTACAGGAGCAGGGAGCGTAACATATTTATGTGATAAAAATATATATATTTTATAGCACTTATTTTGCAATATAAAAAACAACACATCCACAAAAAAAAGCCTGATGAAATTGCTAAAAAGAAAGTTTTGTTTTGCTGTCATAAAATAAAACTCTTTATAAGAGTTTTATTTTAAATCCCTTTTTTCATTATTTTTGCCATCAGAAAAAAATATCTCACTTTTTATCGCCATTTAAAAGTTTTTTCGTTTACTTAATTAAACAAATAAATTAATAATACACGCGTCATATCAGCTGGACATAATAAAAACAAAAACTGTAAAAATATAAGCCAATAAAATGAGTGTGATTTTAGACGGACATATAAAACTCTTCATGAAAAATAAAAATTTTTTTTTAAAGTAATAAAACTCTCTTTAAAGGATTTTTATTTAGATAGCAAAATAAAATTCTTTAAAAGAGTTTTATTTTATGACGCTCATTTTTCTAGAGTTTCTTTAGAACTTTTATTTGTTTTAGAAAAATGACTGTCACATGGGGAGCTGAAGAGCACGATCTACTTTCTTTATGTTGTGGTTTGCGATGACTCCAACAGCAGGAGTTTTGTAATAAAATTTTTCTTTAAAACTGTTATTTTGAGTTCCTGGCTCAAGGCTTCCATGCAAAATATCGGTTTTAAACTCTTCATTCTCGTATTATTAACATTTCAAATGAACATTTTCATGCAAAATTTTCTTCAAATCGATTGCAAATACATTTTATTTACTTTAGGAATTCAGGGGTTAAACTGTACCTATTTTGACTTTACGGTACGGACAATGTTTGTATTGTGCGTAGAGTTTTTGGAATTTCGTACTCAAGTTGAAAGTACCGAAGGCTCTTAACCAGTCTGAAAACGATCCGTGCCCTTGTGTTTTTAGCACAGCGCAAATAAATGACAGAAGGTACAGCCATAAAGGGATTATATAACCATTAAGAAGGCAATTACTTTTGTGTTTATATGCTGCACTAAATTTCCAAAATTGGGTTCATGTGAAATTTCCCACCTCCGATAATTGGCGACATTTGTTTTCATTGACATCTTTCCCTTTAATTGCACCTTGCAAGCGGCGGCTTAAGCAAAGTGTTGCCAGTGTTGTTGTTGTTTTTGTTGTTTTCCCTGCCGCCAGCAGTAGAGACAATTGAATCTTTGTTCATATCAGGTAAACAATTTAAAAATCAGGCGACTTAATAGGGAATATTTGTGCGATTTTGTTGTTGGGTTTCAAATATTTATTCCTAGTAAAATTTTATGGTTTAATTGTCTGGCATGTCATTTACCTGCATATACTTTTCTTAGTTTGAATATTAATAAATTAAGAATTATTGCAAAGAGTTTAGAATGAACTGAACTGAACTGCACTGAACTGAACACAGTTCGACAGTAAATTATGAAATGGAAGGAATGCATGTTGTGGACACGTTTACACGTTTTTGAATTATTGAGAAATTATTAGAAATTCATTTGAGAACAAAAATATATTAAAATGAATGTAAATTAGTGCGCATTCTCCCACACCATGTACATGGAATTAGGCAAAGAGGAAGAACAATTAAGATATATAACGAAATAACGTTTTTATTCAATTCATTTCCGCGTTGCGTGTTTTTTGCTTTTTATACCGTGTTCAGACATACTCCTTAATTGCGCAATTAGGGCACTTTTGCTCAATTAAGGCCTTAATTGACCTCAATTGATCATACAATAAGTCAATTAGTAAATTGAGCAATTAGTAGTTAATTTTCTCACTAATTGCGTAAAACTCGAATTGCAACCCCGGTGTTTATCAAGAACTGTGTTCAGTGAGCCGAAACATTCCCTATAATGGCGAGCCAAACGTCAAAATATTTACATCCATACATATAAACAAAACAAACTGAATTTTCAGACAGACTGAATAAATAAATAAATAAACAAAACGAAATGGCTGGTGAAGAAGGTGAGCTTTGAGCTGCGTTTTGCAATTACCACAAGAGCTCCATATTTCTGTTATATGCAAGTAAAATTTCTTTTGAACCAAAATTTGCATCCATTTTCAAAATTTAGAAACACGAATATTCACGAAACAAATAAAAACAATGTTTTTTCAGCTGTCAAATGTTAATTGATTCAGCTGAATTGAGCGTGTGTGAACATTGGATTTAATTGAGCAATTAAAACTAAATTAACTCAATCAAAAGTGCATGTTGATGCGGCTCTGCCGACAACCTTTCAAAATTAGGCCAGAAACGCTTCCTGGCAATTCAAAACGCTGAGATCTGGTGAGCACTCGATTTTGGCAAAACAGGGTGAAACCATTAACTTCCCCTTTTTAAGTTTTTTGATTTTCTTGGCGGAAAGTTTCCAAATTATTCCAACATTAAATCTGTTTTCATGCAACTAAATAATAAATCACGCTCAAAACGTTGGGATGTATTGAAAACTCTACTTGTTTTAATCAAACTGAGTTCAGTACCTCCCGCTTTTTGTGTAGAGAATTTGGAAACAACAATTTCAATACTTTAAATTTATATATAATTTAGAAAGAAAAACACAAACATTTTAAAACGCGATATTAACAGCATCGATGCGTTTTGATTATAATTATTAAATTTTAAATGAAATTTTTTTCTTACATCATGTCAACAGTCCCCAAGCACTTTTCTCTGTGTTGTTGTTATTTCGAACCCCGTAAAATTTGTTCATTAATTATAACAAATTTTTGTTGTACAAACTTATTTGTCATTTAGTGTTGAACAAAAAATAAATAAATAAAAATGACAAATCTTGCATAAACAGAAAATGAAAAACAAAAAATATGGACAAAAATAGCGTTGCAGTGACACCATTTGTTACCAAGATTTCACTTTGGCTAGTGGATAATGGCTAGAAGTTGTCTGTTGACTTGTCGTTTGTCGTTTGCTACGTCACTGTATTTGTCAAGTCAGTGCACGCAGGCGCTCATTATTCATTTTGACAATATTATTGATAATGATGCAATAAGTTTTGAAAACAAAACTGGAAATATTGAAAGATGAAAAATAAAAATAATAAAAATAAAACTAAAACTGAAACTGAAAGAGATACGAATCCACTTGATGCTCGAACAGCACAGGATGTTGTTGTTCGTTGTTTGTGTTATTATACCCGGTTTTGATTTTGTTCGTTTATTTTTGGAGCCTGAAGTGCCACGATAAAATACTAAAATATTCCCAGAGGTTTGTTGTCATTTTTCCAAGTGAAATCATCTTGTCATCTTCGGTTAAAATTGAGTTATCAGACGTTGTGTTCGGTTCGGTTCAGTTCAGTTCTGTTCTGTTCTGTTCAGTTTGCGCTGCACTTTTGTTTTCCTTCAGTATTTTATTATTCTTTTATTTTTGTGCTTTCCAGCAACATTTTGTTTTGTTATGACAAATCATTTGTCATTTCTGCGCTGAATACTGGACTGATAAGGAACATTTTTTGAAATAAATGATTTTTATTATGTTGTTATAATGCATTTTCAATTGCCATGCGGCCAGGCATTTTCGAAGAAGAAACAAATGAAAACATTCGCTAAAAGTCAAAACATGTTTCCAATTAAGACTATAAAATATGAGCTTCTGGCTTGATTTCAAGAAGACTGTTGAATACTTTCACTCGCTTTAAATTAAATACAACACCTAGAAATTGCTAAAATCAGAGGAAGGCCTAACAAATCGTGCGAAGTATTTGGGCTCGAATTCTATCATCAGTCTCTAAATTACTTGCCTACAAATTAGCTCCGCAAGGCCATTCTTGGACTAACTGTGTTCAGACATATTAAAAACTTAACAAATATTCCCTCAATTGATCACTTTGCATTTTTAAGTAATATTTTGGGCACAAGGAATCAGCACATAATTAAAATTAAAAAAAATCCCATGCTTTATTTGTTGTGTGGCAAAGTACGAAATATAACCAAAACTTTTCAGAAACCGAATGTGAATTACACAAGAAAAAGCAGGGAATCGGAAATTCATAGGAAACACTACAAACAAACAAACATTAACTTCAATTCAACTCTGATTTCAATCACGGCTGCAGGAAGAATCCTCCAGATAAAACTAAAACAATTTGTTCACAACTCATGCGTAGCAAGCAGTTACTACGTGTGACAACTTTTCGTAATTAAATTGATAATTATTTTATTGAATATTAAAACTCTTCTCGTAAATGAATGAATATATTTTGAATTCAATGGCTCTTAATCGCAGTACAACGAACGCTTAACACTTTTGAATTTTAAAACCTCTTACATTTGGCTTAAAAAATCAAAAGTCCTTAAACTGATGCCATTATCTGCGCCAGCATTTTGTAAGCAGCAATCGAATTTTAAAAAATTTAAGCAGCTGTTAAATCTTTAAAAATCATTTATTTTAAAGGCACGCACGCATCAATGGCTACAACAATGAATGCAACGAAAAAACCAACTTTTGCCACAGACTTCCACGTACTGGAAGTTGCACGACTGGGATCGTATAACAGAATTGAGAAGGAATATTATGAATATAACATAACACACGGTAACAAAAGATAAAAAATAAAAATAACGAAAAAATGGAATAACATTAAAAAACTATTCTCCGTCTAATGCAACACAAATGGAAACAAAACAACAACAAAATTAAGCGACGGCTCTGCAAGCTGGAATTAGAAAAAAAAAAATAAATTCATTCATGATGTGTATCGAGCAGAAGGGTGACGAGACAATAAACTAAAATCGTCGCAGGATTAAAAATATTATAATAAAAGCATGCACGCACATGTGTGCGTGTGTGTGTGTGCGTATGTGTGTATATAATAAATTTTATATAAAAGTATGTACAATCAAATATGCAGAGGGAAAGCAGGCAAATGTTTGTTGTTTCCACCAAACCAATAGCGAATGGTCCTGCGTCCTTGTTAAGGGTGGTTCGACAATATATTCATATAAAAAAGTCTTTTACAGCAAATTCGGGGTGTTTGTTTGAGAAAAGAAATTTCTAATGCAAGAATGGCGTTTTAGAAAATTCAAATAGCCGCTGTATATCCTTGTGCATCCCTAAACGTTGTTTGTTTAAATAAAACACCTTTTTAAAGGACACATTTTCCTACGCCATTTCTTTTTCTTTTTTTAATGTTGAGTAGAGAATAAATTTTCTTTTTTTTAATTTTTTCAAACTTATTATGATATATTTGTCCCATTGTTGATGTTTATTAAGCAGCAGGATATTTATGGCCCTTTAATTAATCTCTTAATTAATTAGTTTTTTCCCTTCCCTTCTTTTTGTATGTCGGCAGAAAGTTAATATATATTTTTAACTTTTTATATAGTCGAAAAGTAGTTGCAGACTTTTACCAGTTTCACCACATTGTTTAGGCATTAATTATTTAATTGTTCATTTTAATAATAAGTTTGTCTATTTTTTTTTTCAATGACCGCAGGTGTTAATACACGCAAACAGCGCCGTGAGCGGACCACATTCACCCGAGCCCAGCTGGATGTTTTGGAGTCCTTGTTTGGTAAAACACGTTATCCCGATATATTTATGAGGGAGGAAGTAGCTTTAAAAATCAATCTGCCAGAATCCAGAGTACAGGTAAATTGAGTCAAGAAATTTTCAATTGATGCGAAATTAAAAAATTTCTATATGAAATAATTCAATAGCTTTGAGGGAGCCGGTAAATTAAATATTTTATCTGAAAGAATTTCAAAACCCTTTGAAAATTTCGAATATTTGAAAATTAATTGAAAATTAGCAGAAAAAATAATTCTAAATTGACTTGATAATTTGTTTACTGAGTTTTTTCCCATTTGCAATTTTTTTTGCTCTTAATTTTGCATAAAAACAAACAAAATTTCACACTTTTGTGAAAATAAAAAGAAAATTTGGATTGATTCCATCTCGAAGCATTAATTTTTATTAGAATAAGTTCAACTTTTTAGGGGTTATTTTCCGACTTATTCCGCAGAAAAAAAATTATTTCTTTATTTTTACTTATTCTTCAGAAAATAAAAATGTATTTCTTGACTTATCACAAGCAAAGAGATACAGCAATTAGCTGAATATTATTTTTGTAAAACACTGAACAAAATTTGGCTTGAGAAAAAAGGAGCAAAAGAGAAATCAGAATATAGAACAAACCAAAAATAATCAAACGGCGAGACTTGTCAAAATCAGCTGCTGCGTAGGTTGAATACTTCCAACTGCTGTTGGGCTTTCCCTTGCGCTTTGGATTATTTATCATGTCTTTCTGATTTAAAAACACTATGAAAACAATCAGCCTATCAAAATTGTGCTGCATTTGCGAATAAATAGTTCAGCACAAAATACTTAAGAAACGTTCTTACTTATCAAATATTTGCCCAAAGAAACGTAACCAATAAATACTTACGAAGAAAAAAAAAACATTTTCGTTAAGATGAATATTTAGATTCGTATTCAATCAATAGAATCGAATATTATTGGAAACTGTTCGAGTCAATCAACCAGCAAGTTTTTATTAATATCTAGTGGTTTGATCCCTTTTGTGGACTTACCTTGAAGTACGAAAAGTTAGCGCCTTCATAATAAACTTTTCTGAAAATAAAAAGAAAGTTTGACATTAATTAAGCATTAATTTTTATTACAATAAGTTTTATTAAAAGGCTCAACTTTACAGGTTATTTTCCGAGTTAATCCTCAGAAAATAAAAGTTATTTCTTTGTTTTTGTTTATTCGGCAGAAAATTGAAATGTAATAATATTAATATTAATATTAATATTAATATTAATATTAATATTAATATTAATATTAATATTAATATTAATATTAATATTAATATTAATATTAATATTAATATTAATATTAATATTAATATTAATATTAATATTAATATTAATATTAATATTAATAATAATAATAATATTAATATTATTATTATAATAAACCAATTTTTTGACATATTGTCATTGTACTATTATAATATGAAATTTATTTGTTGGGTGGTTAAGCAATGTCTATATGCATTTCATTGGTGCTTCTTACCAAATCGTCAGTAGACTTCAACCACAGTTTTGCAAAGTTTCAAACCTCTCAACTTATTAAAAGACTTCCAAAAACCATCTGAGAATTATGTTAAATAAATTAACTATAAAAATTCACAAACAATTTTAAAAAATCACATTATAATAAGTGTAGCAGGCTATGATATATTGTTATCCAAGGGATTTCTAATTGTATAAAGGTATAGAAAAATAAAATAGAGTCGTATCGAATAAAAGTTGGTTGTTGGGTTTTGGTTTGTACAAGTTTCATAGCCTACTACACTTATTATAATGTGATTTTTTGAAATCATTTGTGAATTTTTATAGTTAATTTATTAACATAATTCTCAGATGGCTTATAAAAGTCTTTTAAGAAGTTGAGAAGTTTGAAACTTTTCAAAACTGTGGTTGAAGTCTGCTGACGATTTGGTAAAAAGCGCCAATGAAATGCATATAGACATTGCTTAACCACCCAACAAATAAATTTCATATTATATTATTATTATATTTATATTATTATATATTAATATTAATATTAATATTATTAATATTAATATTGATATTAAAGTAAACATTAATATATAATGAAACTTATTTGTTGGGTGGCTAAGCAATGTCTATATGCATTTCATTGGCGCTTTTACCAAATCGTCAGTAGACTTCAACCACAGTTTGGAAAGTTTCAAACCGCTCATCTTATCAAAAGACTTTTGACAACTCGAAACAAAGTTTAAAACTAATATATAACAAATGTATACCAAAACAAATACTTTATTAAATTATTCGGCAAAAAATTTATATAAAATTATAAAATTTGAGTGAAAAATTTAAATTTGTAGGCACAAGGGAGTCTTTATGACCTGTTTTTTGGTATCTACACACGTTCATATTAAATGTGTATGCTCACAAAAGTTTTTCAGCTTTACCGTGGCTACAATTTCTCCAAATATAGTGTATGAAAAATCAGCATTTCCTAAAAGTTACGATCAAAAAACTAACAAACAAAAATTTTGTTCTCTAACTTTTTTAAAAAACTCTGAGATAAAATACATTTCTGTCATAAAATTTTAGCAAGAAATATGCAACGTACTCTTGGCTACATTTTCGGCGAACAGAGTTAAGCGATATTTTTAAATGCTGATTAGCTATTCAGCAAAAACTGATGACATCTTTTTTTGTGCATCATGCAAACATTGGGAAACTTTGGAGGCGCATAAAAAGAAAACGGCCATCAAATTGGCCAAACTGAGTATAGGGTTTTACTACAATTTGATAGTATAATGGAACCATATAGACACGACCTTGCACTATTTTCACTGTTGCGTAGTCTTATTAAAAGAAAAAGTGGGAAAAAATTAGACACAAGAATCAAAAAAAAATAAATAAATGAAAAATCAAGTAATAACTTTTATTTTCTCGGAATTAAATAAAAATATTTTCAAATCGATAAGTAAAAAAGGAAAAACTTGTGAAAATGTGTTATTTGAAATAAAAGTTTTACGGTTCCTGGCTTTAATCAAAGGTTGCGAATTCCAGCTCCCACTGTAGTGGTAGCAAAGACTATTTGAGTTCACCGACCGTCACATTCAGGCTACACAAAGGCTTGAGCCGATAGTACTTTAAGTCAATTTCAAAATACCCACACCGTGCGCTCCAGATAAAGGGTGTTTTTCATAGAGTGATACAAGTTTAAATTATAGTAAATTATATTTGTGATATCAATGAAACGGTCTTTATTCGACAGAAAATTTTATGACATTAACGTTGAAATATGATTGCGGCCATGTGGCCGCCACGGCTGGCGCGTACAAGACGCAATCTGGAACACCAATTTTCACAAACAGTAACATTCTGACCATCATCTTAAAGCGCACCAAACAGTAATTTTCTGTGGATGTATTGGTGTTTCGACAAAAGCTTGTGGTCTTTCCTCACTCCAAATGCGACAATTCTGTTTATTTACGTGCCCATTCAACCAAAAATGGGCTTCATCGGAAAATAAAATTTTGAATGGACGAAGTGCACGATAAGTTTGACGAACAGAACCATTATTTTGATTAAAAATTTCCACAGTTTGCACGTGTTACTCTGGTGTAAGTCGATTCATAATGAAATGTCAAAGCAAACTAAACAAAAAGCAACTATCAGCTGTAAAATGGGTGGTCAAATAAAGCAGTGATGCCAACTCAAAGTTTTATCAGTCTATAATAAACACCCTATATAAAAAAATCACTTTTTTAAATAATATTTTCTTAAAATTCTTACAAAATAACTGCTTTTTAAGCCCCGGTACAATTTCGTGACTCTTAAACTCCATTTGTGAATTCCTAATGCCCAACTTAATGAGATGTTGTTGTTCCTAATCTTTGAAACTCAAATAAATTGTAATTTATTACATTGATTAAAAGCAATTATTTCATTACATTGATGAAATTATTTCCATTGGTACCATTAAAATTGTACCATTGCATGAATAAATTTAGTTGGTTACAACAAAGTAAATATTTCATTAATTTGCCAAGTTTCTTTAAACCAACTTTAACGAAATTTGTTTAATTAATCCGACGAAACTTTACGTTGGCTGAATTTGAGCGAAATTTTTCATTGGGTTAATGTCGAAAATTCATAGAATCTATGAAAAAAATTCTTTCAGTATTCTAATGACCTGATGTTTCGATTCATTGCATCACTATGACAACCGACCATGTGAAGCATTTCGGCCATGTCATATCACTGATTGTGGCATTTACCAGTCATCTTTGACTGGTTGTTTTGAAGGGTTTTATAAACAGAAATATTTTTTCTTTGCAACAGAACGAGACCCGTCTGTGGCTGCAGTCAGTTTTCTCAACTTAAAGTGCACAAATTTTTACTTCAATTTCATTTATTTCTACACTTTTGAGACATTTCTGAACTATTTAAATGTCAATTACCTTTAACAAAATAAAACTGTGTGCGTGTGTGTGGAGACATATTTATAATGTCTTTTCCACCTACACTGGCAGACACCTACTAAGAATTTCGTGTAAATTACAATGTAACTGGCATTCATTATTAAGAAATTCAATACATTTCTTTTATTTGTTCAAACACGTACCAGCCAGTACAAGAGAAATCAACTGCTTGGGCACAAGGATACCATAGGAAAGCTACGAAAAACCAGACTAAAAGCAACAAAATACACATCCAAACACTAACAGCCGTCGTAGTTTGTGCCACTAGACGAGCGACAGTTGACAAATCTACAAAACAATCAAATAAATGCAGTCTTGTTGCAGCAACAACAAAACTAAATTATTTAGGCCTTCTTAGTAAGAAATACTGGTGTTATTTGATTTGAAATAAAATAAAACAAGAAATGTTCTGAAACAAGAAGAAAAATGTAACCTGACAATAAGACACACACACACACACAAGCACACGTAGCAGACGACAACTTGCAACGTGTCAATTTTCACGAGTGGTCAATTGTTAAAAAATACCAGGGGCTTCCCTGCCAGCAAAACATTCAACTAAATTGTATGTTTAAACAAATTAAACATACGAAAATGTTGTTTGTTGCAGCAGTAACTGCATGCCACTCTGCATTTTGTGTTTTCCTTTTGGCCTCTTCATTTCCATTCCACTACAAATTTAGATTTACAAGAATGCAATTGTGCAACGCTTGCATTTTCGTTTCAGTTGTTACTGCTGGTCGCCGCTTTAACGAGCCAAATAGAAAAAAAAAAAAGAAAAGGTATTCAGTGTCACGTCCTTAAATTACAAATAATCGATTTTTGCCATCTTGCAGCAGGGGACAACTGTTACATGCAAAATAAAAATCCTTTTCACAGGCTGACACAGTCGAGCCGCTGCCGCTGCCGCTCCCGAGCATGAATATCTGTTTGTTTATTATCACAGTTGTTGCTTACAAACGGCTGTGTTTGCTTAACTAGTTGATAAATAATTTCTCAAACTTGCAACATCCATCCCTCTGGCAGACATGCCCGAGCAAACAAACAAATCCACACTAACCAAATCGCAAGAGAAATGACATCTCAATTTCGCTGGGTTGGTTGCTCGCAGATCTGTTAATGCAACAAATTCTCAAACAGACCCGAAGGCATGTTAAGGGTTTCATTTCGTATTTATGCGTTGTTCCAACACTGATAAGGACATTTTTGCCTCATGCTTTGTAATGGTTTGTTTGTTTTTGTTTTATTTCATTAAACATTTCCCAGGGATTGTTCTTTTTTTGCAGCAGCAGCAGCAGCAAAACCATTTTCATGTTGCAACATAATTATGCCATTTATTTATTTGGATATATAATTTTTTCTCTTTTTGGCGTTAAACAAACAATGGAATTTTAGCTGAAAGTCTGTACAATCATTTCGTACATGATCCTAAATAAATATTAGAAATTTTATGTCATCGCAATTCAAACAAATTAAGGAATTGTAAACTGTTTGTTGTTTATTAAGACAAATTGTTTGATTGTTAAATAGAGCAGAGAAAATTTAGCAGGACGATGCTTTTGAAAATCAAAAACCTTTAAAAGTTAACAGTTTTTAGCACATGTCCTGTACCCACTAACAAATACGGACAACTTTTAAATTTGTATTTTCGTGCTGATTCTTTTTTCCCCAAAAGTTGTATTAAGATTCAAAGTGGGGGGTTCTTGGGAAACAAGAATCAGCACGAGAATACGAATTAAAGAGTTAAATTTACAATTCCCAAAACCATGTACTAAATAGGGACAACATTCGGCAAAGTTCGTGGAGTAGGAAAAGCGTTCCAGGCGCTTCTTTATTAACAACGAACAACAACAGACTCAACTGATAATTCTAAGAAATTCAGATGCTTAGGAAAGCTGAGATCTTCATACGCATTTGCCAGACAGGCAGATCAGGATAATTTCAATCGCCAAATTAAAATGGTGAATATCAAAGAATTATTTGGCTCTTATTAACTATAAAGAGGGGTGATCTGGGGCCAATTTCCATCAACTCTTTAGTTTCCCCTGGTTAATATAATAGGGTGTAAAAGCTTAACAGATGTGCTTAAAGGCGCGCGAAGATGTTTAAGAATTCTCGTATTATTTTCATTGAATGCATGTTCACATTATTGCAAAAATTAGTCCAGCGATCAAAAGCAACTTTGTTTTATGAAGACCAAGCATAATCCCCTGTCAAGTAAAGTTTGGCACCTGAACTTAAAAAAGGAGGGTAAAAGAGTCGAGAGAATAAGTGTAGAGAGATAAGAAAGAGACTTTGTAGTGACAATTTAATATTATTTTTAATTGAGCAGAGAATTCCCGCTAGAATACCCACGCCCTTTAGCGCATAATTGTATTGGCCGCCTCCAGTATGTTCAGTGATCAGAGCCGATTCCATGTATACGGCAGGATGTGGAATACAAAAATAAGGGGGTCGCATCATTCTGCTACAAAATCTGCTATTAAAAAATTTTCTTAGAAACGTCTAAATTTTTGCCAGGGCACTTCTTTTCGCCAATAACTTCAAAATAAATCAGTTTCAAATTTTAGTACTAATTTTTGGTTAATTTAGCAACAATTTTTAGTGATTTATCTAAAACGTTCTGAAAATCTTGTCACAACATTTTTCATAACGATTTAGTGGTTACGCTTTTTCGCACAAATATTTCATAAATGTGAACTTATATTTAGTGTATGGCATACAAAAGATATCGTGTGTAGTGCTGCTGGCAAAAAAGCCATAATAAAATAAGACTTTTTACGCATGTTGCTGCTGTTGGCTGAAGCAGTTTACACAAGGCTACAAAGACTTCCGTAGATTACAAAACTTGACATTTTCTTAGCAGTTGACCAAATTTTTAAAAAGTTCCTCAAACTATGACGGGTTGTTCACACCAGTCATATACTTGCCGGCTATATTTTTACTACATCTGACGTTGTGACTACCCCAAATATTTTGGCGATCTTTGAGGTCTATTTGATATTTACTCTTGTGCGTGTGTGTGCATACACTCAAGGCTACAGGTGACATTTTCTAGCCCAACTATTATCTGCTTAAATTTTTGACAAAATCTTGTGCACAACAATTTCCGTGCTCTCCGAGAGCGTGTTAAGTTACTGCGCATGTGTGCAGCACAGTGGGTTTTGTTGCTATATTTCTGATAGGGACAGTGACTTTACACAAACAACTATTCCGATTTTATACTTAATTTCACAGGGAAGTGCTCTGTTTGTAGGTGGCCTACACCCCCCACTCTCGTGATGTAAAAAATAAAATATTTTATTGCTTAATTTTTCGATTTTTCGATTTTCAATTGTATTGTTTTTAATAATCAGCTTGAGATCACTTTTGTATAGACGATATTTCGATATCCGCTGGATATTTTCTTCAGCATATAAATTATAATTAATAATTTAACAAATTTAGTGGTTTAACGTTATTTGCGCTGCAAAATTCCCATCTTGCCACAAAGGGTTAATTCCGTTTGAATTTTTTGTACTTCGATTTGAATTGATAGACAGGAAATTTTGCCAATTTCATGTCTCTTAAGCAAACAAGTAGCAGCCAAAGCCTTTTAAAATATAAAATAATTATTTGTTCAGGATGAACATGACAAAGGAAAAATATTAACACATGCCATGCATGCACATTCATGCACACACACACACACACACACACACACACATCTTTCAGTTTTATGCTGGAAAACTACACACACACACAGGAAAAAGTAGGAAAATTTAAATAGTGTTTCTCCTAAAAAATAAATGCTTTTATTTGTACAACGTTAATGTTTTATGGCTTCTTTAATGGTCTTTAAGCCAAAGTCACAAAAGCATACATACGATGTGGTTGTAACTTTTGTCGACAGCAACTGTGAGCTACTGCTTCAACTGCCGTTAATGTTGCAACCAAACAAACAAAAAAAAAAAAAGAAGCAAAAGGAAAGAAACATATTCCTAATGTTTCGTTCGTATCTGAGAGACGACTAGTTGTGCATACGTGCCACATAAAATTCTTGTCTATTTACTTTTCAGATTTATTTTCATTTTGTTGGATTTTGTGTCAGTGATTTGTTGTAATTGTTTAGTTTTTCGCCTGCAGAAATATTTCCATATTGAATTTTAGTATTAACAGCTTTTGCTGCTGCTGGTGGTGGCAACTGCCACTGCCACTGCCGCTGCCACTGGCAGCCAGTGTTGGTGTCATAATCATTTATAGTTACATGAACAATTTAAATGATTTAACATAATCATATGTTATATGCTGCTGCTTTATCAGATACTTATAATCGCTTAGATAAATATTGTGGATACACAACTCGTATGCAGATGAAATTACTTTTTATTGATAACAATCGCCCACACATGCATGCCTGTGCATGCCACAGTTAACAAATTGTTTTCTTCAAGCGGTTTTAGGAGGGGGGTTAAGGTTTTGATGTTGAAAAAAGTTCAAAAATAAATTAATTCACCCATTACTTTTTTTAAATAAATAGTGAGTGCTCATGCAGTCCTGAGACATATTGCGCGTATTTAAATACGATGGAACTTACAAGATTGAAATTGTGTATTCAACGAATGTTTTATTTGCGAACAACAAATAAAACTTATGAAAATTTATGCTTTCGGCCACTTGACATGTGCCTAAAAATAAATCCTTAAATGTCTGCGTACTTTTTTCTTTGTCTTGGACAAGCACTCAGACCACGATCTCTTCTTTAATGTGCAGGCCAGCCATTGTGCCAGAACTAGAAAGGAACCGATCGTGTTAAGAGAACAGACGAAGACTGACAAGAAGACAGATAATTTTTTGTAGTAATTTTAATTTGTGTGGATGGTACCTGTACCGCGCAGATCAGACCAATTCCACACCGTATATTCCTGACGGAGTGCAAAGTCGACGGGGTGTTCACTACTTCAGCCGCCCGCATCCTCAATTGTTATACGACTATTTTTTCAAATTTTAAACAAATAAAAAGTGCCTTTTCATATTTCCATTTAGTCGTTACACAATCAGATATTGAAATATATAAACGGACATTTGATCCTTTATTCATGCGTATGTGAGTGTGCTTGCAAATACAAGATCAAATGAAACTTACTACCGTGTTTTACGACTTTTACGCTAAGAATTCATAAAATGCTGAGATGTTGTTTATATCTACACAAAAATACCTTTCAAACTTTATATGTTTAATAAATATTGTTACACGATCAGTTGGTTGAAAGTGTACCACAAACAACGTGTTTAGCCCATTCATATATAAGACTTCTTTATATACAAAATTTAAAATTTGTTACAAAAAATATATCTTCAAGTGTTTAAATATTTAATTCTCTTCAACCAGCCACAGATTTGTCGCGTGGAAAAATGTCATATTTTTTTATATTGTAAATTTTTCATTTCATTTAACTCCTTTCCAATAACTTAAGCGATGGTTGGGTGGCTATTCAAACAGATATTTTAGATATTCTAACGGATTTTTATGTTCCAAATATCTATCAATTCATTAGTAAATCTTTAACCCTCATCATCTTTTTAGGACCCACACTCAAGGGATGTACCCTAATTGTGCAATTCTTCGCACCAGAATTATATTAAAATTAAAATTGTTTAAGAATTTCCTCAGTTTTTCATAGAAATAAAGTAAAAAATGTCTATTCAAACTTATTGAAATTCTCGAGAAGTAGTTTTAACCTTCTTCTACTGACTGTCTTGTCATTGTGGACTCGTTACACAGCAAAAAATTGTTAATTAAATTTATAGAATTTCTACAAATTTTGTTGTGACAGAAGACCTACAAATAAATGATAGTTATAGTTATTTTCTTATTGGATATTGTTATTGCACAGATTTGAAACTTCCATAGACTCGTTGTCAACATTTAAAATATTCACCCAAAAACCAGTCAACAGTTGACCAAATTTCTGTGGTAATTGAAAGCAGAGAAAAAAGTTTTGAAATCCCAGTTTCACATGAAAATGTACTTCAACACAAACTTGCACACACACCCACACTCACACCCAAGTTAAACACTTATAGAAACATATAGAAAATGAGAAATGAAAATGTGTGTGAGAATAATGTAATAATTTTCGAACTGCTTATCTGTGCCAGAACAGAACAAACATTGACGTCCTGTGTTTTTGCTAACCCTCCTGCATCCATCCATTCATGCCCACCAGCAGCAACACGAGCATTCGAGTGAAATGCTGTTGAGTTCCTCGAGAGTCTAAATATTTCATACATACATATTTCCCAATAACACAAACGTTACATTATGTACAAAATAGTGGCTGAATATTATTTGTAAGTTGCAACATTTTGTGACATTCACCAACCAACACACTGACAATCATGTTGTTCTACAGTCAGGCAGGCAAGTAAAAGAGGGTTTGTCATCAGTTGCATAAATGAAATCTATACGGATCGTAAATCAAATATTTTATTATTCATGTTGATAAGTTAGCCAAGCGTTTGCGTTTATTTACACTGAAATCACTAAATAGATGAACACACACACACACACACACACACACAACGTATTTGTGAGTGAGACAGTAGCGTTTGCAAAGGGACGATGCATATGGAAATTCCTAAGCCAATCACAGAATGCGTGACTCAGGAGCAGAACAAATTCAGTACAAATTTGTATTGAATGTCTTGTAAACGCGGGGCAATCATCCCATCCACCAGCATCAAAGCCAAAGCGGTTCCAATTTGTGGCTTAAATCAGATTTGTGCCTCTTAAAGTTCGACTTTTGGACCCACAATCCCATTTCAATTAGGCGGTTTTCAATCCTGGATTTCATTTGGTATCACCGTTTTTATATTTGCTTCGAAATTAACTTTTAATGCTTGGCCGGATTCATAATGAGCCACCGTGTCGCGTAGAAGCTGTTGCGATGAGGAGTTAGAAGAAGATCTTGTAACAGCAGCAGCCGGGCCTGCAGAGTGTAGGCAAGCTTGGCGTTTCCTGCGGAATCTAGACTGTCTTCGAGATGCAACACTGCCTTTGTAAGAAGTTCTGGTCATGTCTCAGGAACTAGGCCAGTACTTTACAAAATTGTGTAGGTTCCCAGGAGATATTACGGTCCATCGGAAAGCACGGGAGGCCTATTTGCTTTCGAAAAAGCAATAACTTCCTTAAATAATTTTATTCTCCTAAGCGATAATGGAAGCGCAATGCATTTTGAAGAATTTGGAGTTTCCGCCAACCTCATCCAGATATACGCTACAGCGAAGCAAAATTCTATAAGTGTGTAGTCCAATAATCATCACAATGAGCCTTTAAGGCCTCCGAGTATTTTTTCCTCAGTTTGGCCTACTTTAAGGAATGATACCGAATATATCTCCTTCTTGCCTTCGACTCTTATTAAATATGAACAAAAATTTACAACATAAAACTACTAACCAGATAATAAACGAAACAGGCAAGTTACCTGTGCCATAAACGCCTTTTGTACGAATGAAGAGTGTTTCCCGGGAATATGAAGTTGTTGCACTGCAGTGGCAGGTGCTCAAAACAATTCGCAAAAATTAAAAAAAAGCTAAACAAAATTCTCTAACTTCTTTAACTTTAATTTTGTGCTGAATCCTTTTTCGCAAAATATCACTAAAAAAATTCAAAGTGATCAATTGAGGTGTTTTATCTAGTTCCCATGCGCATTTCACTGGGAATTATGCAGATCATCAGGGAACCTTTCCCCCAACATGTCTTCGAATAACTAAAGATATCTATTTCAAACTTCCACTTCACTAAGTGAAAAGCTTAAAACAAATATCAAAGTCATAACAAGAACTCACTGGTCACTGGTCACTTTTCCTTTTTTTATTTTCTTAGGTTCCCTGATGATCTGCATTAACCCCAGTTAAAACCCTCAACTGATTACTTTGAATTTTTTAGTCAGATTTCGGGGAAAAAAAGAATCAGAGAAATATTAAAATTAAAGAGGTTTCAAAAATGACCATTCCCAAAAATATTAACTGATTTGTGAATTCTCTAACTTCTAATCTGTCATCTGCACACCTCTTTGGTTCTGCACTGTAGGCGCATAGCATGTGTAAGCGTCTTCCCCTGAGTGCTGATCCTAGACAAGAAAAGTAAATAGAGATTGCAGAGATATTTCAAGCATTTTTCGTGCTTTAATAAATTCCTTCGCAGTCGCCGAGATCAAAAATAAACAAAAAAGAAGAGACGATTTGTTCACTTTCTATGCGATTGTCTAGCTTTGCAACTCCGCAGACCCGACTTTTTAGGCAGCCATGTACTGCAGGAGCTTTCAGAGATCGGTAGAAATGATCTGATTACATATAGTAATGTCGAGAATTCGATACGGTCCTGCATAGGCTGATAGCGACGACTTAACCATTCAATCTGCCAAAAAAAAAAAAAAAAAAAAAAGGGAATCAACTACATTCCGAAAGCATAAATTTTTAAAATGCCCTAGAACAAGCCATGGGATCCATTGCCAATATAATTTGATTTACTGAAATAATAAATTAAATCATTTAACAAACGGGGAGAAGTCAAGGACACCGCGATGAGAAAAATTATATTGTATTTCCCGCCAAGTGGTTCAGCATTTCAACTAGATCTTCCAATAGGTGGTTGCCCAATTGGTTGTATCTACGGTGACAAAGAGCTTTATAATTCTTCCAAAAGTGCTCTGAAGCCTCGCCACAACAATAATAAATTGATATTCGATCAATCGAATTAGAATAGTCCTCACAAATTAACGTTTTATTGGGTGCAAAAATCGTTATTTCTATCCTGTCATTGAGCGTGAAATCACCATCCACAAACAAGTCAAGCAAAAAAAGTACATCAATTTCATATTCTGGCAAAAAATGCATCAGCAGGCGAGTCATTCACGAGCTGGGAAAAAATTTACACAATTTTAAAAGACCAATTCAAAGTGCCATTCAATTAAGGGATGCTTTCAAAAACGAGTTTATCGCAACTACTTTTAGGGAGTTGTTTGTTTTTGTTCAAGCCCAACATTTAGGGGATATTGTGAAAACTATTTTCGCTCAAACACAAGCACACCCCGCAAAGCAAAACTAACTCTTTCATCGTTTGACATACTTCGTAATTATGACAAAATAACGGTTGAGAATGAATATAAAAATGACAGATTCTTTTCTTGTCACTGTGTGAGTGTGGTGGTGTGATGATAGCTGCTGTACACTCTACTCTCGGCGTCACCATGACAATAATGCGTCAACATTATTTTTCCAGTGCAAACAAAAAGTTTTTGTATTTTTTATTTCATCTAACAGCTGTTATATTGTTGAAAATTTCCCACTGCAGATTAAAATAATTTTTTTTTTACTTCTTATTTTTCTATAACATTTACAATTTCGTGACTGCAACATTTAATGTAATTTTGATTTGATTTCGCAAAAAAAACATATTTTTTTCATCCGACATCATATTCAATCATGGATACATTTTTTATGGCCGTCTTAACAATTTTTTTTGATTTTTTTTACTTTTCGTTAACGCTTGAATTGTTTGAAATTGAATTGGAATTGAATATTTATTATACGTACATATTTCGCCAGTTTATTTATTATTCTTCTCCATTTGAGTTTCATGTTAAGCGCACAATGTGAAAGTGAAAAGTATTTTTAATAATTCTTGAAATTGTTAATTCAATTGAAATTGAAAAATCAAGTTATTTAATCGTCAACACAATTTCGTTCGTTTGATTTCATAAACTTAATACAAGCGTAAAGAGAATTATGATTTGCTGCAAAAGCTGAAAGAGAATGAATAAAAGATGTCTTGAAGAAGAATTTCGTTTAGTAAAAATAATCGTTCAGTTCACCAGATCGGTGGTATCGCTTAATAGATAATAATAAATAGAACAATTAAAAATGTCATCTCAGTAGTGATTTCCATCACTTACAGGAATTCCAGTTCGATGCTAAATAAGTGATAAGTAATTTTTTGTTTGTCTTGGACCAGAGCTTAGGAACTGACCCCTGCATAAGCGCTGTATTGTGCCCGAAAGGCAGAGGATAGTATTAAGAGAAATATTAAGAATAATATTAAGAGAAGATAGAAAATTTGTTGCAGCTATTTTTACTTTTTACTGCGCGGGGTGAATTTTTTGCTAAAGCACCGACGAAATAGGATGCCTGTATTCAGCTCTTTTAGTACATGGCAGTGTTAATCGCTGCCGGTAGTGTTCGTCCTTGAGACAGGCTGACAATAATTAACACAATTGTGCACCAAAGCAGATTAGAAAAATTCTATGCTCACGACTTAGAGAATAAATGTCAAATCACGACTCTTACAACTTCTGGCATAATCAATATCAACAATATCCCAACAATTATGCCCAAGCGCCGAGCTACTACTCCCAAATGGAATACTTTAGCAATCAAAATCAAGTCAACTACAACATGGGCCACTCCGGCTACTCGGCAGCCACTAACTTCGGACTCTCGCCCAGTCCTTCCTTTACCGGCACTGTATCGGCTCAGGCTTTCTCACAAAACAGTCTAGACTACATGACGCCTCAGGACAAATACGTCAACATGGTGTAGAATCTGCTGATTCAATATTGCGGCAGCAAATCGGATGATGACTCAGCCAGTGGTGGTTCATACGTCCTGAATAAAACGCCGTTCGAATACGCATAAAAGAGCAACTAGACAAAACAAGAAATATTCTATTAGACTAAATTTTTTCTACAGCATGTAATTTGCCAGGACGGAACCTTTCAAATCATGTCGTAAGCAAAAAGTCTTGTATGAACTGCTTCAGCCAACAGGAGCCTTTTGGTGCGCTTAAAGAATCCTTCAATCCTTGCTCGAGTGTTGACTTTATCAGTGTCTAGTGCTCAAACTAATTGGTTGCTTGACTGGTTGAGTTGTTGGTCACGCTACGCAAGCGCTTGAGCCATAAAAGATTATGTGATTTCTTTTTGATAGAAAACTTTACTCATCCATCATTTAGAAATATCTAAAAAGGTCGCTTAGAGCTGACGATCGTTGAGCGTATCGTCACCATTCTCACAAGCGTCCAGACTTAGTACGATGTCCATTCAAATAAAACTGAGGCGGTACGAGACGAGTTTTTCTTTTTCTGTCTTCATGGCTTATGAGGACATTCTAATATAAGATTGCCATCCCATATTAACCACCTTGTTCCAATTGAACTGCCATCATTGACTACATTTTCTTTATATCTGTTAAATGATCGCCTGCATTCTGAGTTTCTTTTGAATAAAATAAACTGGAATAGTCCCAACCGGTTAAACAGGAGGGCCTTTAATTTGCTTCATTATTAAATACCCTTCCTCGAGCTATAACAACTCTAAACTGATCCATACATCTTTAACTCGTTTTACCAATTTTTTTATTTGAAAAAATTCGGTTTTTATAAAAGCAGACTTTATTTTGGAATCAAACGCAACTTTTCAGATAACGAAGTTGCAGTGTGATCGAACCCAGACGACCTAAACCTTGACATCACATTCCTGCACTGCCCTACTAAAAGAGAGGAAGTGCAACTCCAAATTTATTAAAGTTTTTTTTACTTCCTTATTTAACTCACTTTCTGATATCCTCCTCGCAGCTTTTATTTCCTCAGCCATAATGCAACTTTCCCACAACAATTACAATTGTTTACTGTTGGAACAATTCACTGGGTAAATGTTTGTTTGTGTTAATTTGTTCAAGTTGGGCAAGTGTGTGCTAAAGGAGAGACGAGTGCCTTCTCAGGCGTGAGGAAGACAAGTAACAATGAATAAATTATAGTGGTTGCTGTTGTTGTTGTTGTTTTTTTATTGTCGTTGGCATATAACAAGAAACAAGTGTTAAAAGTCACGCGCCCATTTCTAAGATGCTGCTGTTGTATGTTCATAGTAAAAAGCCAGCCCCAGGCATACGATTGAGTGGCTGCCACCAAACGATACACAACAAATAAACAAACAAACACTCGGAATGTTTATCCAAAGCGTACAGTTGCCAATTGACTTGATTACATTGTCAAATAGAAACGCAAACCTCATGCCACAAGATGTACCCACTACAAATTCCCAACCAAAACATACTTCCCTTCTCTTTTTATATATATTTTTTTTATCATACAATAACAAGTGCAAAAGGACTATTTTCCCAAAAATAAAAGAAAAAAAATTTAGAGAGTTTGAGAGTGGGGAGATAAAATTGTTATCCAACGCTTCTTGCATTCAGTCATGCTCGCATTATCCTTGTTTGTTATGCTTAAGGGGACAGTGTTAACAGTCCGCAAAGTGCTTACGAACGCATTTATGTGCGTTTGTCTGTATGCGTTAACATTCCCATCACTTAAAAGTCCTGCTGCAAACACTCACAACTCATTCATTCATTCATACAAGTGGAACTTGAAACAAAATAAGAAATTTACTTCTACAGTGATTTCGAAAGCTCTAAATGGTCCACATAAAAAGGAAAACAAGAACGGCAACTCATAAAAGAAAAGAGAGGTGGGCCTGTTAATGGTTTCTTGTTGCCACCCTAAACAAGCAGTTCGCAGCAAACAGATGCTTGCCTCGATATTAACGACACACGCCACAATCTATAATGTTACCGCATACAAACACACACACACACACACACACTCACACGCATGTTTTCAACGCCCCTGTTGTTAAACAGCTCCCAAAGAACTTCTATTGAAAAGTGTAGCAACAACAGCGACAACAACAATAATAAATATTCCATCAAAGCGAAATATATGCAACAAAGGAAAAAATTCATTATAAGACATTTTGGCAGGGAAGGGAATAAGGACTTTATTTGCATTGTATCACTGTATTTGTTGCCGTTGTTGTTGTTGTTGTTAGCAGGACGAAAAGAGCATTAAACCAGGCGTATCAGATTTCATTATATTTCCCAATTTGCTTTTTATTTTATTTGTGTGCCCTTCAGCAGGATTTTTTGTGTGCTGAGGTTTGATAAAGTTAAGATTTTTGTCGGCGGCACACTGCCACGAACGGCAGTTGGTTGGAGAGGGGGCAGACAGAGCCCATAAGCATTTCCAAATTAATATCACTAATTTCGTTTCTTGTTGCATTATCTTTAAATATATTTTTCAAAGGAGTCGCTTGAGTTTTAATAAATTTAAATTTCACGTTTGAAATCAGTTAATGAACAAGAAAATTTCTGAAATGCTGAGCTGTTCAATTTAAGAAATCAAAGTAAAACAGATGCAAATAGATTGACATGATTTTCTTTTTGATTGTTTTATTATTTTAGGTCTGGTTCAAAAATCGCCGCGCCAAATGCCGCCAGCAGTTACAGCAGCAACAACAATCGAATAGTTTAAACAACTCGAAATCAGGTAATTCGGGATCCGGTGCCGCCTCGTGTTCATCCTCCTCCTCGTCACGCAATACATCGAATAACGGCAACAGCAATTCGAACACAACGAACTCTTCCAAGTCCAACAGTCATCACTCCTCGTCCGCGAACAACAACAACAATAATAATAACAACAAATCAAATAACAATTCATCGAATAATAATTCCTCCTCGCAGAGCTCGTCAGCTGCAGCGGCTGCCGCAGCCGTGGCCCAATCGATCAAGTCACATCACAGTTCCTTCCACAATTCCTCCTCGTCCGCCTCCGCCGTTACACCCAGCAGCGCTTCAGCCGTCTCCCATTTGCATCACATGGCGGGAAGCAGTGTCGCTTCGGGGTCTGCCGGTGGCATCAATAATTCAGGCGGTGCAAATCATCAAAATTCGTCTCCTTTATTACCCACACCTGCCACTTCGGTTAGTCCGGTCAGTATTGTGTGCAAAAAGGAGCATATGACCGGTTCCGGCTATCCCGGCTCAAATGTTGATGCCTTGCGTGGCTCATCTTATGATACACTCAAAGAATCGGGTGGCGACATCAGCTCCAGTTCTCACCATCACAGCATTTATGGCACTGCCGTTTCGGCAAATCCCCGTCTCTTGCAGCCCGGAGGCAATATAACACCCATGGACTCCAACTCTAGCATCACAACACCCTCACCCCCCATCACCCCGATGTCACCACAATCAGCGGCTGCAGCTCATGCTGCCCAATCCGCCCAATCAGCCCATCACTCTGCCGCCCATTCGGCCGCCTACATGTCAAATCACGACTCTTACAACTTCTGGCATAATCAATATCAACAATATCCCAACAATTATGCCCAAGCGCCGAGCTACTACTCCCAAATGGAATACTTTAGCAATCAAAATCAAGTCAACTACAACATGGGCCACTCCGGCTACTCGGCAGCCACTAACTTCGGACTCTCGCCCAGTCCTTCCTTTACCGGCACTGTTTCGGCTCAGGCTTTCTCACAAAACAGTCTAGACTACATGACGCCTCAGGACAAATACGTCAACATGGTGTAGAATCTGCTGATACAATATTGCGGCAGCAAATCGGATGATGACTCAGCCAGTGGTGGTTCATACGTCCTGAATAAAACGCCGTTCGAATACGCATAAACGAGCAAATAAACAAAACAAAAGAAATTTTCTACTAGACTAAATTTTTTCTACAGCGTGTAATTTGCCAGGAAGGAACCTTTCAAAACATATCGTAAGCAAAAAGATTAAAAACACTGTTTCCGTTGGATAAGAAAAAGAGAGCGAGAGAGAGAGGGAAACTACTGAAGGAAACAACCGGGTTTTAGTTTCAAAACTTGGACATTTTCATCCGCTACTCTGGGTTGGCAGCTGTTCGTTCGTATCTTTTTGGTTTAATAACAATTGAATTAAATTAGTTTTAATATTTTTTTATTTTTTATTTTTATTTTTTCTTTTATTACGTAACAAACAAATTAAAATTAACTTTTCTTTTGACTTCCACTTCCTCTGCGTTTTTATTTTTTTGTTACTTTTAAAAAAATCAAAATCCTGTTGTTTCCATAAATTAAGTATTTATAAGAAAGTTAAAAAAGAAAATTGTAAATATATGCGGTTATTTTTATCATTAAACAGCCAAGATCAACGAATCAACGAGTGATAAAAAAACAAAAATTTTCTAAAACACATTTAATTTCGTTTCCAAAATCAATATTCCACATTCCATCCCACTTGTCCCACATTCAGAACATTATTTTTTCAAATATATTTCACATTAAAGCACATAAACACTATTGATTTAAACAACTTTTCAGTTTTATTTCATATCAAACACTCCCCAACCCCAACTCCGTCACAAGTATTACCCGCAACAACAAATTGTAAATTATAATAACATCTATCAAGAAAAAAGCAGAAGCAAATAAGTAGATTTAAAAATATTATTAACAAACACTTTAAGAATGTCCTTTTAATTGTATTCCATATCGCTATTATAAACAAAAATAAATAATTAATTCTTAAAATATCTAATAAAACAATTGTATAAAGTAACGGTTTAAATAAAATTTTCTAATAAGTGTGTAAACAACAACAAAACTTATTATAAATAGCAAATAAAAGTTCAAATCTTAAACCATATAAAAAGGGAAAAAAATCTTAAGAGATTATAAAAGCTAAATTTAAAAGAAAATCATATAAAAAAATGTTTACGAACCACAACTTCTTGCATATTTTTAGCGACTAGTAAATTTTATTTAGACGTTGTATTATAAAATCTTAAAATAAAATCTTTCCCTTTGACCCTTAAAAGATAATTCCCCTTTAAACAAAACAAAACAAAAAATGTAATTGTATTCTCAATAAAATAAAACGAAAGAAACAAAAACAACAACAACTAATAGTTAATAATGTGTGTACAAAAATATAAAAAGAATATATAAACTTAAAAATAATACAGCAATAGAAATTATTATTAAAATAATAATAATAATAATAAGTTCGCCCCAGCAGTTGAAGAACGAACCATTTTGATAATCCTCAAACGCAACTTTTTGTTTTTTTTTTTTTTGAATTTCTTATTTTCAATTCGTTGCAACGTGCAGCACTAATTCCACTTGTCGTTCCTAAGAAAACAAAAAGAGCGGCAACATGCTTTTGCGATTCAGCTGTACAGCCATTGAAAAGGAGGCGCCTCTGGCGAAAAATAACATTTTTAGAGCTGCCGAATAGTACCGATAACGATTGACACTTTTTCATGGGGAAAAGGGGCCATCATAACAGCCTTTTTCAAGAGTGCACACTGGGGCTTTTTATATGAATGCGAGGGGAAAAAAGTTTTTTGCAACGCCGCAATATATTTTGCTTTTAGCTGTGACCACTTTTAACATATTCTCACACTAGACAATATATAAAAAATGAATAAACGGACTTAGAAAGTAAAGAAGTGGGCAACGCGTTTGGACCAGCTACAGGCGTTCTTTGGTGCAATGAAAGCGCCACAAACAGGCGCCTCTTGAAAAGAATGACACTTTTTTAAAGTTGCGGAATAAAATCGAATAACGATTGACAATTTTTCATGGGGAAAGAGTGCATAACTACAGCACACTGGCGCTTTTTATATGGATGTGAGGACAAAAAGTTTTGTTTTTTTGCAATATCGCGATATATTTTGCTCTGACTGTAAGAAGTCTTAATATATTTTTAAATTAACACTTTTTGCAAAATAATTATTTACTAAGAATATTTCGTCCGTATTGTAAAACTAACCAAATTCAAATGGGCGTGCCATCTTCACAAGGCATCAGCTTAAATTGCAAATGCAATAAAAGGAATTTGGGACTTCCCCGCATTTGACAAAACATAAAAAAAGCATAAAAGAAGTTGGAAAACGAATAAGTGAATTTGGACCACCTGCAGGTGCTCTTGGGTACAACAGACTCTGGTTATAAATACAACCAATTGAATAGGGACACTTAGGAGCAGTTGTTGCTAATTGGGAGTGGTTTCCAACTGTAGGAAAACGTAGCTAAAATTGAAGGTTCAAGTGTTTTGTGTTCACAAAATATATTTTTCAAAAGAAAATAAAAATAAATTGAAATGAGATTTAAGATATATGCCTGCTCAAGCAATAAAATAATACTCGTCTGGATATTTTGAGGTTAAATTTCAGTTGGTTCAATAAAAAAGATGTGTAGGAAATGAGATCGGAACGGCTTGAAAAAAAAGAACAACAGCCTGACCAAAGTAATTTCTTTTTTTTTTTTAACAGTTATTCCGAAATTTAAGAAATTGATCAAATATTAAAATGAAAATGATACTTTTTCACGCAAGTCCCCCACAGTGCATCATTGTTGAAGCCGAAATTCGTAATGTAATCAAAGAAATGCTCAGCAGTGTTGTCAACTCGGTGCTTTTTGCACCGTCTTCAGTGCTTTTGAAGTGAATTTTTGTGATTTTTATTCGTAATGACGGTGGTACTAAAACCAAAAATCAAAAAGGAATTTTTAATTCGCGCGTGTACCGAAGAGAAATCGTTGCAACTCCTTCAGAAGATATATTAAGAGCAAAAATTTTTAATAACTGCCAGCTGAAGACTACCGGGCAAGTGGAATTAAAATTATATATTTTAAAATTTTAATTTATTTTTGAAATATAAAAAAAAAACTCATACTAAACATTCCCTTAATTAAAATTTTTACAGCATATTTTCCATTTAATTTCTTTAAATTATTATTCAATAAATGCCCATGGATTTGTGTATGTGTAGTAAATAAAAATAAAAATATTATTACACTGTTCAACAATAAAAAATATTTAAAAAAAAAGGTTTTGAAAGCGATTCAGAAAGAGGGAGCCAAAAACCTAAACATGTTTAACAGCGTTCTAAACAGGAGAGTTAAAGCCCCGAAACCCATTCCGTAGAGATTTTTAAGGACCCCGCTACTCTGTTCAAGATACCGTGTGAAATGCTGTCCAGCTACACTTACATGTTTCTAGTGTGAAATATTTGCGAAATAACGCTCTTCTCTAGTGACGGAATATATATTTTTCTAAATTCTACCAACATTTTTACTTTAACTGCGAAAGAACAAAAGCAGAGGTTTAGCCCAGGCTCACACGAGAAAGTTTTTGCTGATCAAATTCTTTTCAATTTCATTTTGAGATTAATTTGCAGCAACAAATTTTCTTTCTCTTTTACCTACAAAATCTAAGATTATTATTAAATGTTTTGATTTAAAAGGAATTTGTTCAAAAATTTTTAAAATTTTTCTATACAACGATGCCGAGAATTATCAGAAAAATCAAATAATAATTGTTACGAAAAAAGAATTAAAAAAAATTGATTTGCCAAGTACAAGCGTATCAAATGCCTCTTTCCTCTCCACTCTCAACCACAAGCTAAAAAGACGAGCAGCAAAAACTTCATCGTGTGAACCTTGATACAAATCTAAATCAAACAATGATTTTTATCACGCTCTTATATCTCTTTTGAAATCGCTTCCGTTCATGCCATGAATTCGGTTTTCATGTCTACTTTTTGTTTGTTGTCATCGTTCCTCGTGTAAATAACTTCGAAATAGAGAAACTTAAAAAAACTAGAATACGAGAAATACAAAATAAAACCATGAAAACAAAAACAGAAATGAAGTTTATTCTTCCATCCCGCCTGCAGCCCTACACCTTTTACTTTTCTAACAAAATATGACGTCGAATATTAGACGTCATAAAATTCATCGTGTGAATTGGGTGCTCCTCTGTAAAGGCTGGTATTCTGTTCAGATTTGAGAAAAATGTTTGGTAACATGATATATTTCACATGAAAAATTTTACATTTAAAATGTGGTGCCAACGTTTTGCAGCTGATAAAAGTGGTCGCTTTTCCTCTTCACTAAACAAAATTTTATAATTTGTCGGCATTAAAATTTTTCCACCATTTAAAATGATTTTTTCGATTTTTTGTTTAATATAAAGATTTTGCCATCAGCTGTTCTTTGAAGTTTCCGCCATACATTGAAGCAATTAAATTACTGATGTATAATATAATAAATCGCGGGATGGGCTACACTGGCCACACGTCCAACTTTTTGGTATGAAAGAATCTGCTCAACTATTTTCGTACATTTGAACGAAGTGAAAGGCTGAACACAAAATTAACAAGCTCATCACATATTTTGGAGGCCTCATTTATAAACAATATTTAATACTTATAAACAGCTTAAAATACAAGCATTAAACATTTTTTATGAATAAGGCCTTAGAGACGACTTTAATAGTTTCTTTAACACTGAAGCGCGAAATCACTGAAATCAATCGCCCCGATGCATGTTGCAACGTTATTATTTCGAAAGATTTTGTTATTATTTTATAATTATATTTTTTTATTGATTCTCTTCGTAGGACACTCTTTTTGTAACTTAATTTCACAATTTTATTATTCCCTTAAAGTTTAAGTAAGAAATTATTTTTATTATTATTAAAAATAAAACCAAGCAAAAACTAAATAAATAAATGTAAAAAATTATATATAAAGAAAAATATAAAAATTATAATAAAAAAAGCGCTGAACTTTTATTTCGAAATATGAGAAGAAACAAGCGGCAGTTGAATTCTTAAAAAAAACATGGAGTTCTCACTTAATGATTCCGCTTTATTACAGATTTGGAATGCCCAGACCCAGCTGCGAGTCGTGGTACACAAAAGAAAAAACGTCCTGAAAAATAATAAACCCACAAAAATGTCATGTGACAAAAATCCATGAGAATAAAATCTGCAGGTAAAAAATAATATCTCCTCCACTTTCTTTTCAAAAATATTTGCAAAGTACTTAACAACGAAGTGCTCTTGCAGGCCTCTGAAACACGCTAATTAAAGTCATTTTATATTTTCCAGGAATCTTTTCAATAGTTGTTACCTGCATTTCTAGATATATTTTTCTTTCTTAAAACAACAAACATATTTTGTGCACCAAAATCCCAGAGCCAGCAGTTCTTGAAATTGAAAAAGGATTTCATTTCTCTGTCACCCATTTCACAAACGATTCATAATCTCTTAATATTTGTTGTTTTGTTGAATTGAAATTGAAGTCAAAAGTGAAATTAAATTTTGTGCAGAGTGAATGAGTTGTACAGTGGACTCCTGATAATTTGTTTAATTTATATATTTTATAATATAATTATCTTACAAAATTCGCTTTCGCATTAAAAGCGGAAAAGCTTGAAAGCTTGTTTGCTCGTTGGCAACACTGGTTTTGGCAGCTCAGCTGTTTTCGTGCAACATGCGGCTGCTAAACATGTTCAGTTTGGTCTGCAATTAAACCAGGAATTTTATTATTGAATTTTATTATTATCACTGAATGTTATTATTTTTGAACTTCAGTCCATTTTTTATCAAAATTCATGATCGTTTAGAAAAGTACAGCGTGCACTTCTTGCATTTCGTGATCGATTTGGGCGACCTTCTGAGGTGGCTATTCGAAACCTTAATAAAGTAAATTTCGAACTAAATTTACTTTATTAAAAATCAAACCGCCAACGTGCATACGCAGGGAGCGGACAGTGGACTATATCGCAGCTATATGCACCAGAGTTATTGATAACCGCGAGTTATCGATTTGGCTTCGTTCGCAGCAGCCGCCGGTATCTGTTTACTGATGCTTTCTAAATTTATTTGCAAGGTATTTTGTATACAAATAAAATATAAAAATATATTTCAGAGCGAAAATTCTTTTTACCTTCAATTTGAACGCGTTTTCTTGTTTCTTATAGAGTGATACAACTTTGAAATGGCATAAGTTCTTTATTTGACCAACCATTTAACAGCTGATAGTTGCTTTTTGTTTAGTTTGCTTTGACATTTCATTATGGATCGACTTACACCAGAGCAACGCGTATAAATTGTGGAAATTTTTAATCAAAATAATGGTTCTGTTCGTCACTCTTATCGTGCTCTTCGTCCATTCAAAATGTTATTTTCCGATGAAGCCCGTTTTTGGTTGAATGGGTAAGTAAATAAACAGAATTGTCGCATTTGGAGTGAGAAGAATCCACAAGCTTATGTCGAAACACGATTACATCCACGAGAAAATACTTTTTGGTACGCTTTAAGGGCTGACGGAGTCCGTATGTCTTCAAAAACGATGATGGTCATAATGTTACTGTTTATGAAAATTGGTGTTCCTGATTGCACCTTGTACGCACCAGCCGTGGCAGCCACATGACCGAAATCATATTTAAACAATAATGTCATAAAATTTTCTATCCAATAAAGACCGTTTCATTGACATCAACAATATATTACTATGTTTAATTATGATTTAAACTTGTATCACTCAATAAAAAACACCCTCTATTTCACAGAAAAACATGGTGAACTTGTTCGATCTTTAGTCTTGTTACAGAAATAGGAAAAGGACTTATTCGATGCCTCAAAAAAAGCAAAAAATTTGTCTCAATAAAATCATTTTTGAGTTCAACACTGAAACCGTCTAAATTTCGAAAGTAATTTTCTGAAGAACCCAAATACGATGCTGAACGGATCTCAACTCTGTTAAGACAAGTGCCGTCCGACATCGCTGCAGCCCCCAGTTATATATTAAATAAAATTTAATGGCAGTAATAAAATCATGTGAATAAAAATGGGGGTTTTAAATTAAATCAATAAACTTTTAAGACGTAAAATACATTTAAATCTATTAAGCGATTTATAAATTGTATCCTCATCCAAGATTGTTTGTAAATAAATAATTATCGACTGACTTTTGATTTGCATTTAAATAATTCATCCACGTTTTTTCTTTCAAGCAGAACAAAATTAAAGATAAATAAATACCTTTTGAAGCATAAAATATGAAAGAATCCATTAATTCCTCCTGTTTTTTTTTTCTTTTTGATTCATGTAAATATTTAAACCCAAGAAGAGGCCCAACTTCCCACGCCTGTTGACGAAGAAAGAAAACAGCAACCGTAAATGAAGTTCTTTAACAAACGCAAATAAAATGATATGAAATTAAAAGGGGGAAAAACTAAAACAGGACGCGTGTTGCTTATAGAATTACCAACTAATTTCATATTTATGAGGCTTCGACTTTTGCTGCTCAGCGCTGTATCCGTTGTAATCAGCAGCAGCAGCAGCAGCAGATCGCATTGTCAGTGGTTTGTGTGTGTGTGTGTGTTAGTGAATGTGTTGTGCACTTTAATTTAAACAAACATATAGTTTTCTAGTCTTCTTTTTCTTTTTTGAATTTTTCGCCAATGAAACTGTTCAAGTAAATTGATTTTAATCTAACGCTCCAGGAACGTGTGCACGCTCACATTCCGCACAAGAAAGAAAAACAAAAACAAAGCAGCTACTTTTGCCAGATGATATCTGACATTTCGACAGCCAACTGCTGCGGCACGTGTCTTTTCTGGTCACAGGATCGAACGTACCAAACAAAACCAAAAAAAAAAATAGCTCGAATGGTCGCAGTAATTTGAAGAAGTTGTAAAAGTGTTGGCTGGTGTCGCCACAGCACTGCTGCGAATATGAGCGTATTTATTTATCAGCATCAATTTGATTATCCTCTTAGAGCAGTACTCCTACCCTTTTCTTTTTATTGTTCTTCCACTTTTTTTTCTTCTTCGTGTTTTTCAGCAGCCATAAATTCAATCAATCTTTCGAAATCTACTCGGTTGTGGCAATTAGTTTTGCGGCTGACGATATTGTCATTTGTTAGGCAGTTTGTCCCGGCTAATTAAATGCCCATGAATGAGAGCAACAAACGTGCGGTTTGTTTCATCTATTAATTATGGAAATCTAATGGTTTTATTAGATATCAAATCTAAATTAATGTTTATTAATCATAATCGATAATTGGAAGGAGTGAAACTTGTAGCCACGTCTCATGAGGAAAACGCTTCTCGGTACAATTTGAAAAGCCAAAATAATTTAATTAAATTTTATATTAAATGGCCATACAAATCCAATTTTTAATTGTAATTGAGAAGATATTAACATTTTTATAAGCGCTCTCCTGCAGTGCTTTTGCCAAATATGGAAGACTTAAAAATTATTGTAACGAACCCACATTTAATTTCCAGTGGGTTTTTCCAATAACAACATTCACGAGGTTTTCAAGGAGTCAAAAATCAATTTTGTTATAAAATTCATCACTTTTGAAGGACCTTCTTGATTGGCCAGACAGTCTATCGATCATATTTGATAAACAAACTTTCGTGTAACAAAGAAATAGCGGGAGAACACTTGTCATATAAGAATATTGGAAACGCTCCGTTGATAAGCGAGCAACAGAGATGGAAAATTAAGCGTGTAAAAACGAAGAAAATGGCCGCCAGGGGAAGAAACATCGTCACTTGTTACAGATGTTAAAGGATAGAAGGGATTAAAGACCCATGGACTTTCGAAACTATTTTAGAATGTCATATAAAACGTTTGTCCTTCAAATTTCAATACAGACACTCAGTCAAAAAGCACTCAACCGCAAAATAGTTTTTGGTTGAGAACAAATTATTGATGCCACCATCGAGCAAGCAAAAGTGTTACTCCTGTTCGTCAGTGTTTAAGTGACTTAATGACACACTTATTGAACAATAACGTCGTTACAAAAGATCGGTCATACGCCTGGTTTCTATCCCCAATTTTTTATACTTCTATCTATTTTTTAAAGATTTCCTTTAAAACTTTCATTTCACAAAATTCTCAATTGAAAGGATGTTTCTAAGTTCAAGTATCGAAATTGGGACAAAATAAAAACGTTCAAGTTGTACTCATGCAGCTCCGTGTACCTTTCGCGATATTAATATTCTTTAAAACAATTAATTAATAGTTGGGACATTTGCTTAACTTTTTGCACTAAGAAAAAACAGCAACAATCAAACAAATATTACAGACTTGTTGTTTTTTTTTACATTTAAGTCTTTTATGTAGAAACTTGATATCCGTACTGGGGATGTAAGCGATGTTGCTGTTTCCGCGATACATCGGGTTTTGCTATCGACGATATATATCGTTAATACTGCCTTCTATTTAAAAATTTTTTGAAAAAAATATAGTTTGAAGGGAAACTAAAAACATGCTTTTTACGAAAATCAACCAAAAAGTTTAAAGAAAAAGCGTCGGGAGATGGAAAACAAAGCGGCCACGGTTTAATTTTTTAAAATGATACTTAAATTATTTTTCTTAAGGTGTTTTGTTTTAAACTCTATTTTTCAAAGCCTGCAAAGATAAAACACATCAGCAGCATTGTACGAGTACACCATGACGTATAATTAATAATATTAGTCATACGCTTGGAAGCCCAATTAATATGAGAGTTAAAACAACAATTTAACTGTTAATATTTAATTTGTCCACAACAACTAGAAAAAAGAGCTCTCATTAAGACTGCATAATTAAAATGTTTCTTTTAAAATATCGCCATTTTATGAGATGCTCTCATAGACAAACTTTGTGGGCATTCATACTTTTTTGGATTTTGGGCAAATTTTTTTGAGGAGAAAGGGATGATCCTCTGGCCACTCTCAACTATGGTTATGCTAACCAAGAAGTCGAGAGATGCCTTGAATCTCATAATATATCTGCAGATGGAAATTCTACTCGAACTTAAAAAAATGGCGCACAAATACTTCAGTTTTTATATGAGTTCTGTCTTATCGGTGAGAATATTTGGAACTGCGGGCGTAGTTCAAATGCTTTTAGAAACCGTCTATGATATACTTTTATTAAAATCAAATTATTATGGGATATGATACTAGCAAAATAGTTTTTTTTTTTTTTTTTTTGCAAATATCTATTATTTACGATAATCTGGATGAATCATCTGTCAAAACATAAAAGTCGTGTCAAGTACAGTTGGCAAAATACAGCAAAAAATTTTACCTTAATCGCATTTTCCCTCAACATTTTTTCGCAACCGCAAAAGGGTCAGCTAAGCTAAAATTCCCTTTCTCAAGTAGACCGAAGCTATTGACAAGAACTGCCAGGATATTAATGAGATAAACAAAGAACAACTTGCTAAAAGTTACCAGTTTCAAAAATATATATTATTGAATTAATTGATTGCTTATGATATAGAAATATCTCAAAATGTATGCATTAAATATTAAAGCTTTACTTTGAATTAAATCGTAGATAATAAAAAAATACTGCTCCTGTAAAATTTACTTCAGATATTTTGACGATGTGTTGGTTCAACATAACCTCAACATCGCCCCTTCTGCTAATCTAATACTCTGTATACACATGTACGTGTGTATGTATTTGTTATAGATAATATTTATCAATAAAAGCTTTAATTATATACACTTCCATAAGTATGTGAAAAATTGTTTGTAGCCATTTTCTTACCAGACAAAGGAAAACATAAATTAATCAATACAACGTATACTAGACACAAAAACACGAAAATCGTACAGAGTCCTGTTTTTATAGATCGCATGTAATCCGTTTGATTTGCAGCAGCAATAACAATAAACAGAGAAAACAAGATTCTATAGGAAAACAATTTGTTTAATTACATTTACACATACAACACAGATTTCATGGTATTTGAGGCAATTTACTTTTAAATTAAACTTTGCCCATAGAGCAGGAAAATATGTGGGTATTAAATTTAAACAAAAGGAAAAAAATATATACATTTATTACAGCACAGATATTTAATGCTTTTTCCCTGTGCTTTCCAGAGTAATTACGTATGTATGTATGTATTTGTATTTATGTAAGTGTGTACGTGTATCCATTTATAAAATGGTTGTAGAAAGACCAACAATATTTGTTAAAAATATGAAATTCCTAATAAATTGAATAGTTAACTAAGGACAATATTTTAAATTTAATTAAATATAGAAACATCTTATCCAATACATACGCCTAAAACCCACACAAGCGCAATCAGCTACATAACCATGCACACATCCATAGATGAACATATTCATCCATGCTATCGTTTACTATTTCATTTGAGCTCTTATCAAAAACGTTTCCCCATAGTATATAAAAACTGTTCTCACAACAAACTGTTCCCATGATAAGCACCCGTAAGAATCGTGTATGCTAGACAAAGTACAACTCTGTTTTTGTTTTTATGTTTCAACAGGAAGAGGCGTTGTTTATTTTCTATCGTACACGCCATTGTCAATGGAAGGTACCATTTAACAGAGGTAAAAGCGAGACAGATAGTGTGATAAAAATTTTGTTTTTATTTGCCTTATATTTTGATAAACTCCCATTATGCTGGATGTTTTGGGTTTGTCATTAAGTAGAAAAGCAACAAAAGAAAACATGAAAAGTTGTTTTTATTAGTACTAGAAAAAAGTTGCCAGATCATATCTAATTTATAGCCACAAATGATAGGCATAACTTACGTATATGATCCCCCATTGAGACCGTAGCATTTGCTCACATATTATTATACTTTTACACGAATCGGTGAGTTTACATTGATGGCAAAAACAAAATGCAGGCACATAGACAAGCTTAAGCCACACTATATATTCCTTGGGTACAAATGGATGTATTTAGCTACTTGTACAAAAGCGCAAAATTAATCTTAAGATTTGGATTTTAAATAATTTTTTTTCTACATAAAATAGATGAATGCGCAAATGTACGCATTAAAATTCGCAGTAACTTTTTTTCTGTTGTAAGAAAGTTATTGAAAAACAAAATTTTATTATTAATTTAGCGTCACCTGATCAATTTCGCTTGGCTTTCTATATATGTATATACATATTTTTCTTTTATATAAAAAAATTCATTTTTTTATATTTAATTTTTTGTATAATATAATATAATTTATATTCTATTTTATTATATAACTATATTGTAATTTTCGCTGTTAATAATATTATAATTTTCTTTTAATGATTTTTGTTAATTATTTCTGAAGAAAAATTTACTACCGCCCATTCACACAATTTTCTATATACCAAGTTTATGCCACAGGATTAACAATAAAACTTAAAGAAAAATGAAGAAGAATTTAACTGGTAAGATTTCGTTTATATTTTTAATAAAACATATTAACTTGTTGGACTAATTCGATCCAAGTTATAATACTCAATTCATGCCGGTCATGAAAAATGCACTTTGATTAACAAAATTTCATATTTTTTATTAAGTAATTTCAGTAAAAAGGTCAATTCGTTTTATATATATGTTCTAATCAGATTTTTAATATTTCAAGACGATTTGGGGATGTATAAAACAAATTTAGGCATTAAGCAGAGAGTTCTGCTCGATGGGACAAAACCTACAACATCTGGCATCACTGCTAGCAGTTTCTTTGTAATAAAAATAATCATAGAAACATGATACAGAAAAAAGCTATATACATCCTTATTCATATGTGTTTTTGTATATGCGTAGGTGTGTATGTTTTCCATACGAAAACTATTTTTGTCTCCACGTAAGCAGAACGGAATAAAAAAATTGTGCACTCTCCTAGATGAATGCAAAAAGAGCCCTTAAAATAAATCACGTACCACAACTGCTGAGTATATGAGTAAGTGGCTGGTGGTTGTGGGTGAATGATACAAACAGCATTCATTATTTATGAGACTTCCCAACATGTATCCAATGGGATTGGACATCCTCCGATGTACATATTTTTTCAACTTGCGCGACCTAACAGGGGTATGTCTGTGCGTGTGTGCCTGGCTGAGTGTGTTTGAATGGGTACAAATTATTTTGTTCTTCTATGTGGTTCGTTTTTCCTCTTTTTTTCCAGTCGATGATGTTGTTAAGTGTGTAGGTAAAAAGCTATTTTTTTTTGTCCCTTATTGTATACACGAGTACACTTGTATTTCATTGTACACACTCGTATTCTTATTAACTCTCTCGTCTTTTACTGCTATTATATTTAGTATTTGTTCCTTCTTTAACAACAAGTATTCTTCAGTGGAGTACATAAGCAACCATCGTCGTCATCAGCAACAACAATTGCAGCAAAAGCTACTACGTCCCCATTGCTGTCGTTGTCATCATCATCAGATTGTTGTCTTTAACGTTTGTTGCCACTATCCTCGAGCTGTTGTTAACACACAAAAAAAAAAAACAAGAAAAAAAACTTATTTTCGCTTGTTTTCCTTTTATAAAAATTGAATTTTTTGCTCATTGTGACTCATATTTATTTGGGGCGTTTTACAAAAAGAAATTGGCTTTTACTGTTCCCCTTTTGTCTCCACCTGCTTCATTCGCTTGTGTTTTATCATTGAAAGAATGGTTTGATAAGAAAGTTTTTCTTTTGTTTAACGTTGGTTATATTTACACTTACACGCATTTGTTGCTGCTATCAGGACTATAATTGCACGTACCTACTTACTTCTTAACGAGAAGCTCATACACCTACACAAATATTTGTATGTGTGTGAGAATGTTCTTTAATATTTCATTTGACGTTACCATCTAACTAACCATTTATGGTTTATTCTTGTGCATTTTTGAATAGGTGTGTTTGTGTGCGTACAATAACTTAAGATGTTATAGTTTAATTTAATTAAAAAGATGGTAGGAATAAATAAGCAAACAAACATTAATTTTAATATTAAATTAACCTGGTAGGTGTAGCTGATTTGAATCCCTATTATATATATTATATGAAAGAAAGTCATGTAGTATATACATGTAGTATATACTTATGTCTGTCTGTATGTACTTTTTTATTTCTTATATTTTATTTTAAATATACAAAAGTTTTTGGTAGACCTTCAGGTAACTTATATTTCCTAAACAGACATTTCCAAAGAAACAGAATATTATAATATTTTTCAATGATGCAAAATATTATAAATACAAGCAACAATATTGGGTCTTATTGCGATTGTCGCACGCGTTCGACTACGATTCCAATGTTAAAAATGTGGCAAGTGTTGCCACACTTTATGGTTTGCGCCACGACGTCAGTTTCATTATGACGTTTGTCACTGTTGATGACACTTATCGCAGTATTAACAGAAATATGTTAATAATAGGTCCGTTCCTGGTGCATAGCGAAAACCTGCGAACTTTTGAGAGTAAAAAGAAAATTACTTTCTAAAAGCTGCTGGACCGCAAATAAACGGCAATTGCGCATAAAGATTTTAGGCAGAAAATAAACGCAGAAAATTCAAAACTTAAAATAGAGCGATACAAATTAAAAGCAACTTAAAGATATTTTTATTATTTTTTTATCAAAGAAATAAGCACCAGTTTTTTTAAAGCCTTCCAGTGAAACAGTTCGTACAAATTTAAACAGGATATGAAAAATATTTATTCTCTCCTTTGATGTCAAGGACTATTTGTTATGCACTTGAAAGTAGCCAACTATAATTGAGAAAAAACTGAGTTTTTACCTAAAACACAAACATTTTATCAATTTAAATATTTTTAAATAATTTTAAATTTAAATTATATTTATTAAAACCATGATAGTTTCTTTATAAAGCTATTTTTTATAAATTCAATAATATAAAGTAAATTTGAAATGTATAAAAATATTGTCTGACTGCCAGCAACGGTTCACACTTGCAATTGTTTTGTTCTTGAGTTTGTATTCCGAAGGAGCGAAAGAGGAATATAAAAGGTATAGAATTCTATTTCACCCCTCTGAAACAAAAAAAAAAAGAGTTGCAACATCCAAACTTTTTTGTGTAAACCGGGCACTAATTCATCTACTGAAATCGTTCCAAAACACAAGATGTTTTTGTAAAGCCACGATATTAAGTTAATCCGAATTATAAAATTCTTCAACGCATTTTTGTACAGGCAGACAAATAAGTTATCAAAATAATTACCTCATCACACTATTCATAAATTAATCCATAACTCCTGCACGCTCTTAAGTCTTAAAGGGATCATAATCAGTTTTGTGTCTGCTATTCAAATGACAAACATCCATTCTTTCACTCTCCTCCTATCACAGATTAATTGTAATTTGAGAAAACTGCTTTTAAGATTAAATAAAAGCGATAAAATGGTTGGGAAAACAAATAGCCCAAAACTTAAATTCAATGAGGATCTTGGCACCTTAACCAAACGGAGATGTTGAACAGAATGTGTAGAATTATTTGTTGGGCAACTGTAATTTGACGTCAATGGAAACAACGTGCCAGTTATTCCCGGCTCGATTTACCTTTTTAATGATTTTCACTTTCATTGTTTTTGCTGGCTGTTATCAGATTAAAAGGAAATATTTCCAAAACAATTTAGAAATTGTTTTTCCAAGGAGCCAATTGTATCAGTTAACAAGCCTGCGCCTCATTATGGCCTTAGAAAATGCTCGTCTACCAGATATTCAAGTTGATCTTATCAATTTATCATGCCTCTATTGCATATCTGCTCTTCTCTCTCTCACTCTCTCTCTCTCTCTCTAACGAATGCTCATCGTCGTTAATACAAATTATGATAAATAACTGCTACTCGTTGTTGGTTTGTGCACTTTTTGTTGTTGTTTTCTTTTTCAATTTTATTTTATTTCAATAATTGAATACTTTGATAGGATTTAGGCAAAACTTTTAAATGAAATATTATTAAGCCAGCAAAACGTGGCATGTGCAATATTTACGTCATTAGCTTTGAAGATGCTAATGCAGGATAACGAGAGAAACTACGGTCGCCATGGCGTCTTGTTCCACCTTTTCCATTTCATATACGGCTGCAAGAGTATTTCACTCTGTACTGGTAAATATTTGAAAGCATAACAATAAACTACCATCTTGAATAATAAGCGGGTTGTATTGTTGGGGAAGAGGAAAATTGTTTTCTGCTAAAACATCAGAAGGATGAACCCTAAAGAAATCGATTTGATATACTTTCAATTCACAAACATTTTGAGCTGCTTTTAATAAACTTTTCTAAAAGCCTGACTTCCAAATACGTGACTTCCAGCATGTGTATGTGTGCGTGGGCGCCTGTCCCGCATTAGTTTTTAATTTTATTGCGACACGATGGAAAGAAAGAGATCTGCAGTATATCGCCCTAATTGTCAAATGTCATGTAGGACCGAAATTCAAGCCACCAAACTATGGGAAACAGTTGACCCAAATTGGGAAAGATCATCCCTGCAACTTCCCGCTAATTTTAACCCCAAAGCCATCGTGAAGAGAATTGAATACAGAAAAACTATTCCTTTAATTTTCAAACTGCTATAACTTTTGAATATGTCCACCGATTCTGAAGTGACAAGTTTCTCAGTCCTATAAAAGAGTCACAATTCCCAGCTTTTTTTTTCAAATAACTTTCTTTCGTCCGCGATAACTTACGAACGAATCAAACGATTTTGACACGATTTGCAGTGATCGACGTCGGTTTTAATTTCCAGAGCTAATAATTTATGAAACCGATCTGTAAGGCTGTGGAAAATGAATAGTGTTAAGAAGGCAAGTCAAGACAGATTGAAAGATGGAGTTTTTCTTTCAGGTTTCTTGGTATCTACTGGTTCGAATCGGGGTTCCAATTAACAGGAAATCCAAAGTTGGCAAAACTCTTTGAAAAGTTACATTTTGTTCGATTTGGATAAGTCTTTCAAAAGATATAAGTGGATCACATACCTCACAGACACACACACACACACACACTTCTCTGTGAAGTAGCCAGGCAAGCTTCCTGAGTATTCAAAACGTCGATATCTGATAAGAGTTCGATATTTCCAAACCGGCGTTGACCCAATAACTATCGGATTTTCCTAACTGAAATGTAAAAATATTTTACAATATTCTTTCACTATTTGCAATTGAAAAAATGTATCATCCAACATCTCTAGCAAGTGGTCCGTTGGAAACTTCATTTAAAGTGTGCACGTGCTTGAAGGGCAAAACCAGTACCTTCATCCAAAACACTATTTCGACAGGGGATATATAGAAATTTTTCATTTCTAATCATGGTGTCACATTTGCAGGACAGCGCCACAAGCCACACAGCCGGCCAAAAAAATCCCCTTATTTCATAAGAAATTTCCCGGTCACGTAATTTCTCGATTTGATGATGACAATTGGCCGTCTCACAAGATTATTTTCTCTGGAGCCATTTGAAACAAGAGATTTAAGTGAGCAAACTAATCGACGCTCTGAAAGATGCTATTCGGCGCGAGTCTTTTTTCAAAGTGTGGTTCAACATTTTGTGAAAAGAGCGAACGTGTGTCGACGTGACATTTTCCCGAAATTATATTCCGCTGTTAATTCCCATAATTGTTTTCAACAAAACTGAATTTGCCAAAAAATTTACTTTTTAACCTCAAATACGCCCACTCTTTTCAATGTTCTGCCGTGTTGTTAATTAATTAATTCTAACTTTTCCCTTATTAACTGCAACATTGACACATTTCCATTTTGGCCAACTGAAGCTGATGTTTGACTAAAAACATTTTTTCAATTCCTGACTGCCCCAAATTGTATAATTTTGCATGGCAATTGAAGACCCGAAAAGCCGTAAACCCTGAACCAACAAACGTGATAGCTCTTCTCAACAAACCATTAAATGAGGTATGACTGTGGGGGGCGTTGATGGCACTCACTAAAAACGAGTGCCGATATTTTAAATCATTATTTGGCTATTTCGGTTACGCCGATAATGATGCTGATGATGCCACAATTATAACAATAATAATAGTCGTAGTCGTAGCCGTTGTATGGTCGTGGGCTGTAGATAAATTTCATCGTTCTTTTGCAAGAGTCGTTGCTGGTTCGCCTTGGTTTTTGGCATAACATCGAATTGAATTGTGGCAGCAGCATTTAACGAGTACCAACCAGCTTAAGAGTGTTGCCCCTGACGATGGCTAAAGTGTGAGTGTTTATTTAATTTAAGATGGGCATAAAAGAGGGTGGTGGTAAAAACAGGAATTTCCTTTTTTCGCTCGTTTTACCCATTTAAATGTTGAATGTAAAACGGTTTCGTTGTGCCAACGAAATCATTATCATCATTTAAATTGTAGTCAAAAGCATCATCATCAACATCGTAATCGTCATCACAATTTAATCGAGCAGATGCCGTCAATTAGCAAATGCAAAGCGAGAGATGCTTTAAAAACTACAAAGGATGTGATTTAAACTACCCTTGCGGCCAGGATAATGATTAACGGAAAACAATATCATGATTGTTTGCTTTTGTTGTTGCTGCCTTATCTTTTGGCTTGTATATTAAATTTAGCAGCATACGAGGGCTTGCGAAATTGTCGTGAGCTTGCAAGCAACGGATCATCGCTAAAAATCATTTGGAATAGAACGTTCTTTATGCAATAAGTCCCTGATGCAGACCTGCAATTTTAACTGCAGGAGTTCTTGAATTTGTTGGTGAAAGAAGTGGGCATATTCAAGAGGTGTCAACAAGTTCAGCTGGTCTGTAATTCGGGTCCGTGTTATTTAATTTTTTTTTTTTTTTTTTGAGGTGTCATTGCCAAATCGAGAAATCAAGCGACCGGAAATTGTCTCAGGCAATAATAACCGAATTATTTGGCCGGCTGTATTGCTTGTGACGAAGTCTTGCTGAAACCAAAGAGCAGAGAATTTCTGAGTTTCCCTGCTCAACTTCGAACAGCCAATCCTAAAGCATTCGATGCAAATAATCGCTGACCGACTTTGGTTCTTGAACGACTTGAAATTTATAAGCGTCAACATGAAGATCTCTAGGCAACATGTTGCGCAAAGTGCCTCTGGTTGCGAACGTTGATGTTGCAGCATCATTTTGAACACTTTGCTGTACAGCGGCTATATTTGCATCGCCACGCCTACTAAAAGCGTAAAGTTTTGGTCTATTGGCAGCAACCATGAACCTTCAATTTAGCGTTTAAATTACGCTCAGAAGGGAAGTGACAGATTTTGATAGTAAATTTTCACAATTAGAATTGTTTACTCCAGCGTGTAGACAGTTGAAGTTTGTCAGCTTTTTGCTAAATGAACGTCAAACTAAGACAGCTCAATTCTTGACATTTCAATATTTGACAGCCAACTTACTTTCTAACCTCAAATTTGCCCACCCTGTATTATCTCTTCTGTTGCATGGAAAACGACAAAATGGAAACAAAAAGTAGACAGAATTATTCATTTTCAAGGACGTTTCAATAGAATTTAGACACACGGAAATCGCTTTATCTGTAAGCTAATGCAATTTCAAAGGAGAATTTTAAAAGAGGCAACAACAAAGATTGCTAATCTGTAGGGGGACTGATCGTATGGATCTGTAAAATAAACGCTTTTCCAAAACGTCCTCGTATATTGTAAAAAATTTATATAAAAAGGTTTTGCAATTTGCGTACTATTTTCAAATGGATGTTTTTAAAAGTGCTTTTATTACAAACTGAATTTAAATAAAACTCTGTGTGTTTGTTGTGCAGGTGTTTGAGCTGACAAACATGCGAATGGCTGGATGGCTGGCTGAGTTTCTTTTATATACTCTCCTCTTAATTTAATTAATTTGAAAGCGTGCGGATAATACCCACCAACGGTTATGACGAAGAGTCAAAAGTACTGCCATATTCATAAATACCGATTTAAAATGAATTAAAAAAAAAACACAATACGATTTACAACAATACGAACTACCAACTCGAGTTCAAGTGAACATAATGAGTTTGGAAAATTCCGTTAAATAAATCTCTGATTTCAAATAACTTTTTGGAACGAGTGTTTGTTTATTTTATTTTATAACGAAATAGATGTAAACAAAAATTAGATAATTATGCGTGTTAAGCATTTACATGTAAATGAGTTAGACGAAAGTGCTGGAACACTCATTTTGTAAATCACTTTGCGTTTGGAAAATTTATGGGAAAAGCCAAAATAAGTTTGTAAATAAGTAAATTTATCAAAGACCAAACCAACAGAAATCCAGGTGTTCCTTTATCTTTCTAAAGCAGACATTTTATTCATATATAAATTTCACTAACGCAATGCGATTTATACAACTGGGGCTTAAAGCTATATGGCCCTAAATTCCATACATAAAGATATTCAAAATCCAATTCGTGCTCTTTTTTGCTACCCGCGCTGGGTATATTGAAAATTGAAATAATTCGGGAATGTTTTGAGTTTTCAATGATCGTTTTTAGTTTTTAGTAATCGTCTCTGTCTAATACTGAGACAATGTTGCTGTGTGTGTAGGCATGTGTGGGTATGTATGTGATATAGGGTGTTTTTTATAGAGTGATACAACTTTGAGTTGGCATCACTGCTTTATTTGACCACCCATTCAACAGCTGATTGTTGCTTTTTGTTCAGTTTGCTTTGACATTTCATAATGAAGCGACTTACACCAGAGCAACTCGTGCCAATTGTGGAAATTTTTAATCAAAATAATGGTTCTGTTCGTCAAATTTATGGAGCACTTCGTCCATTCAAAATTTTATTTTCCGATGAAGCCCATTTTTGGTTGAATGGGTGCGTAAATAAATAGAATTGTAGTATTTGGAGTGAGTAAAGACCACAAGCTCTTGTCGAACATCCAGAGAAAATAACTGTTTGGTGCGCTTTATGGGCTGGCGGAGTCATTGGCCCATAAGACTTCAAAAACGATGATGGTCAGAATGTTACTGTTTGTGAAAATTGGTGTTCCAGATTGCGCCTGGTACGCGCCAGCCGTGGCGGCCACATGGCCGAAATCATATTTGAACATTAATGTCATAAAATTTTCTATCCAATTAAGATCGTTTCATATTAATGAATACAATAAATTACTATGTTTTATTATGATTTAAGCTTGTATCACTCTATGAAAACACCCTTTATGTGTGACAAATCCATTCCACCAATTTAATCATCAACATTTGAAAACCACGTCGATCACCACAAACCCGTGCAAAATCACAAATCGTGAGATATCGTGAACGAAAAAATTCGACCAAAAAAAATTTTTTTTAAACTCCGAAATTATATAAACCTGACAACTCAAAATGCCCACTCATTTTATTCAAATTTAATTATTTGTACTGTTTGCATTTTGCAAGAAACTTTTAATTTTGCAAACTGACTGAAATACTGGGTGGGCAAATTTGAGGTTAGGAAGTAAATTGGCTGTTAACCAATAAAATATCTAGAACTGAGTTGTCATCCTTTGATATTTATTTATTACACAGAGATGGGAAATTTTAACCATGTAACGCTATAATCTTAAACAAAGATTTTTAATTATGAGAATTGGCTGTTTAGAGAAACTGAATGAAAACATCATTTTAGATCATCAGGCCCATTTTCAAATTGGCCACATCGTTTTTGGGATTTACCGCGATTCTCTGGGAGTCAGTTGATACTTTAAACACTACAAAGGATGTGATTTCATTATCCTCGCCCTTGCGGCCGGGATAATGATTAACGGAAAACAGTATCATGATTGTTTGCTTTTGTTGTTGCTGCCTTATCTTTTGGCTTGTATATTAAATTTAGCAGCATACGAGGGCTTGCGAAATTGTCGTGAGCTTGCAAGCAACGGATCATCGCTAAAATTCATTTGGAATAGAACGTTCTTTATGCAATAAGTCCCTGATGCAGACCTGCAATTTTAACTGCAGGAGTTCTTGAATTTGTTGGTGAAAGAGGTGGGCATATTCAAGAGGTGTCAACAAGTTCAGCTGCTCTGTAACTCGGTTCCGTGTTATTTTTTTTTTTTTTGGTGTCATTGCCAAATCGAGAAATCAAGCGAGCGGATTTACCGCTATTCTCTGGGGATCAGTTGAAACATCGGGTTTCGCAAACAACTGGCGCTCTCAAAAACATGACGAAAAGTTTTGTTGCAAGATTTTGTAAAATGTTTTTATATAACAGCGAAGGCCTGCATATAATATAGCATTATTGGTATCAATAAAATATGTTTTTAAGACATTTACTTTCTAACCTCAAATTTACTCAATTTTTATATATAAAAATAACATGAAGTTCTTAATCAAATTGGCAGAAAATATGGTACTTCAGAGAACTGACGGGGATAAATGGCATGAAAAAATATCTTGGGCCTTAGCATGAAGCCAACTAACGGTACTTGTAAGTATCGTCCGTAGGAAAGGGTTAAGTGTTTTTGAAGGAACGTGAGACACGGTTCAAATTGTCGATAAATTTAAATTGACGTTTTTCATATCATCTATAGATGACTATACTCGAGTAATAGATTACTAATATTCTTTACAGACGGAAAGCAGATCCTTGTAAATTATCAAATAATTCCAATATTTTCTTGATAGAAAAACAAACGAATTTTGTGAGTCCAACATTGACATCATTCCATTTAACATGTACTTTTTATGGCGAAACTCATTCATAAAATCATTGTGTGCATTTTGTAATAAAAGAAACCAAACAAATAAAAATGTTCTGGCCAAAAATGAAAAGAGCAACGAGTGTGTGTACGTCTTGTGTCATGTCAAGATTTGTTATTAACTTTTTATTTTCCGTTTGTTCCCTGCGAGACTTTTATGTTTTTAATTTCAAAAGAAGCAGCAAAGAAAACAATAAAGCCACCCCTTTTTTTTGGAATTTCATTTTTTCCAATTCTATTTTCTTTCGGCTAATTTAACAAGCAAATAAATAACACAGTCGGTTGAGTGTTCTTTTAGAATTTCAATATATTTGCACACCTTTTCAAGTGCGGTTATATGAAATGATTTGTAAGTGCAATTGTTTGCAGGAGTTTCTCAAAAAATTAACGAGAAACTGGTGGCAATTGCAGCTTCCTGTTTGTTGCAAGTACTCCCGCTTATTTTTCTTCTTCCTAGTGGTTGGTGTGCAACAATAATGTAAAATTAAGTTCTGTTTTACAGACTGGAAAAGTCTGTTTGAAAAGAGTTTTATGGTTTTGATAAATTTGCTATTGATTTTGAAGTCTGAAAGGTTTGGGCTTTCTGCCTGCTGCATTCTTTTCTGATTTTACAAATTTTAGTTTTTGTCTCTACACCCCGAAATCCAATTTGGATATAAAATTTTTTGAGCAAAACATTCTTTTACACCACTGGCTACCTTGCAGTGTACATATAATCTTAAAAATATTATCAAATGATGTATTTAGGAAAGACTTGAAGTTTTTTGCCAATATTATTGACACTCCAACTCGATGGGTGGCATTTAATATGAAATAAAATAAAAAAGAAAAAAGTAAAAAAAAAATAAAAGAGAAAAGCCAACAGCAGTCAAAAACTGAATATTAAAAATTTTTACTTTAATTTTACTTCACTCCCATACAAATTCTAGCCACTTTTGCCGACACACACAACTGCACTGCACTCGCGCACACCATGCCTGCTCATGCATGCGTCTGTGTATGCGTACATTATCTTTCCATTATTGGTCTTCAATATGTCAAGTGTCAAACATTCATATACACGATAATGTCACTTTATTGAATGCAGTGACAAACTTGACTTCCTGTCTGATTTTATTTGTGTTCAAATTTTTATTTCTCATTGTTGTCTTCTATATGCACACACGTAATTTTATATGAATATGTAGTCGTATTTAGATTAATTGACAACTGAAATGGCGTATGTCGTCTAATGAAAAAAGACACCTAAAATAAAGTACGCCAATGTGTGTGTATGTGTGTCTGTGTTTGTGTTAATGAAGAATGAGCAAAAAAAAATGTTTTACCACCCGAATCGTGGGATTTTAGCTTATTTACACTTGACTCCACCAGCATCAATAATATTGAAAATTCATTTAGTAAGTGATTTTCCTCCATATTTTTTTTTTTTTTTTTTTAATCTGTACTTTAGTAAAACACACAACCATGCACATGCCCTGAAAGCATCGCATACAAACTTCATGCTTAACTCCTATTCACTCCTAAATGTTTGTTTCTGTGCGCGTGTGTATGCGTGCATTCCACTTCGCTCTGCTGTGGCCCTGCCTGGCCTGCTGTGTTGTTATTTCAAGTTGGCGGAATCGAATTCACACAAGTGTGGAGATTATAATCTAAAAACAGTATCTGTCCATTAAGTCACAAAACACATTTGATTGGAAATCTTTTGAGACCAAAAGGAAAAAGAGCAACAACAATTAATCCGTCTTCAATTTTTTGACAGACACTCGTTTCATTTCGAACTGAATATTTGGTTTGTTTGCTTTTTTATTTCATTTCATTTTTAGTGTTATTCTCAATAATTTCGTATGCACAAAAAGTGGACTTGAAATGCTGTTGAAATATTTCAGATGACAATTAATGCAACTTATTTTCACTTTTATATTAAATAAGCGAGTGCACTTTCATAAGAGTTTGTTCAAAACTAAAATATCTTTAAAAAGTTCTAAGAAGTTTTTCAAATCTGCTCAGCTGTCTCTGATAAATGCAGGTTAAGTTTATTTTACTAAATAAAAAAAAATCAGTCACGCAGATGCTAAAATCAGTATCATTCGTGTTATAAGAGTGCTGCAGTATTTCAATAATATTTTTAAGGAAATTCAAAAACTGCCTCAAATTATATTCATTGTTTTTGCTACTCTACGATGTTTTAGATATCCAGTTCAACTCTGCATTAACTCATTAATCGAATAGAATTTTTCTGATCTGTATTAATGCATGCTTGTGTTAATTGTTGTCGTCCTGTCTCAAGGACGAAGGCGCAGCACTGGTAATTAACACCGTCATGTACTAAAACAACAGAATGCAGCACCCTTCTTCGTCGATACCTGCCGGAAAAAGTTCAACGGCAAAAGCAAAAATAACTACAAAAAAATTTCTATCTTCATCTGTCCCCTTAACACTAGCCCGTTCCCTGAGTGCTGCTGGTTCAAGAAATAAAAAGGAATGCCGCTAATAATTCAATGCCTTGCGCGAGGATTTTGAAAGGGCAATTAGCGAAATTTATGAACATAGAGTTAATCTCTCTGTAGTCATTTTACTTCTTATTTCGCTGGCGAATTGTCGCTGCAGTTTGAACGGAAGAGGGTGGGGTGATGCGCTTTTTATAACATGATAGTGGCAATTGCTGCCGCTACTATTCAATGACCAGCGTTATGAGTTCGTCATTAAAACAGGCCGACTGCACTCAACGCAACTATTTACTAAATTAGATCAGAAAAGCTCCATGATATTCATGACTGAGTGCAGGTTCGAACTCACAATACCCACTTCACATTCTGCTACTTCCGACTTATTTAACCTGTTTTCTTAAACTGCCAACAGCGAACAGTTGTTTGCGATAAGAGTCAAAAAATTAAATCTGATGAGACGAAAAATTTTTAAAGCCTAAAATATAAGTTTGTAATCGATTAATCTTATGATACATTGACGCATGTAATTTCAAGCTTAAAACTGTGAAAATTGGAATATTCACCATCATCTCCGAAACATCCCCGAAGGCACGCCAGTCTGAATTGTCAGAAAGACTCCGGTAGCAATCTCGCATACATAAACCAGCACAACCCATGTATGGAATGCGATTCCCAAGGTGTTTGATATCTCTCGTTTGCAAACGATATCTCCAGCACCGATGCAGCATCTGTTAACGGCACCAAGAGGAATCGTATTTCCCCAGAAAGTACCGAAACAAGATATTATTAGTCAGCGAGTTACAAAACCGTGCCAGTGGTTGTGGTGATCACTTGCCAAACTGTACAATTAAGCTCCCTCCACTTAATATATTCCAACCATTTAAGACGAATATAAGACAGTAAAAAATTTAGATATTAAGTGCAAAATTATATAATTAAAGGAGTGGAAAGAAAAGCAATTGAAATTTGTGCCTGAGATATTTGCTTTCCAGAGATATATAATTAACAAAAAAGTATATAAATAATATAAAATACACATTAAAAAAAGTATGAATATGATGCAACAATTACGTACTTCAATTAGTGACCAAACATGCATACAGTCAGTCAATCAGTCATACACCTGATGGAAATCAAAAATTTGTAAACAGTCCACAAAAAAAAAAAAAAAAATACAACATTTTTTTTAACACATTTGAAAAAAGAAGGATTCAATGCTTGCTGACTGTGTATGCAAACAATAAACAATTATGGACAATAAACTGCTGACAGGTAATAAATTCAAGGCAATTGATTTTTAAATGCTGGATGGGAAAGCAAAGGAAAACCCAACACAGCCAAAAGTTCGACAACAATAAGAAGGATGCAATAGAAAAATTAAAAAAAAAGAAACCATCATTTATATCCTCTATTTTGCTTTACAACCTTCGCACTTCCTTTGGTAACTAAAGAGGCCGGGATGTCGAACATATTGTTTGCAACTCGAACACACACACACACGCAGGCACACCATCTGACAAATAGGTGCCAGTCAAAGTGTGGTCTTTGTGTAAAAAATAAAATCGAAAGTAATAATTTGATGGAAAACATCAGACAAGGAAAACGAATAATTTATGAGAGCCAATATTTAGGCTCTTTTGACAAAACCACTCAAATCAAGTTAAGATAGTTTTACTTTTTTTTTATTGATGAATGCAGATCGACATATTTTTGAGTTATTTAAGTAGAAAGTCAACCCAAACAGATCGTGGAGCCACGCATTAGCAGCAGGTTACGATTTTCCACCGCCTTCGAATGTACTTGTAAATACGTATCCTGATCCTAACGCGATGGTCAATGCTCTGCTTTAGGTTGGGCTGCCAAACATATATTTTTTTTTTATATTTCCAATTCATAACCATATTTGCCACTTTGCGACTAAGTTTCGCAGGTTTAATAAACTGAAATATATTATTTACAATTTAAAAAATTTTTCATTTGGGAATTTTTATTAAAAAACCAATAACAAATAAACTGAAAATTTGTTTTGGTTTTCATTAAAAAATTTCCAACGAAAACTTGTGTTCACAGTTGGTGTCGTTATTGCCTCCAAGGCCGAAAGCACGGAAAGTGATTGACCGACTTAATCAATATTTGGTAACACTTTTAGAGTATGTTGAGGACTGAGAGTATGTTGTGACCATTGAACAAAAGGCTAAGCGATTATGTTCTCAATATCAGGGCAAATTGAGCAGCAGGGAAGGTCTGAGTACGCAGGTGTGCTCTGTATACATGCTCAGGTTATATGCTTTATTGTCTCCTACACTTTTCCGAACCGAATAATATGGCTTGGGTTATAAATCTTGTGCATTTCGAAATGATGAGCGGCATAGACTGTCAGTGTATAGCATTAAACACAATAACTGCAGCAGGCAACACGAACACCGACTACAAAAGCCGTTGGCTACAATCGTTGCTTCGTAGTCAGCTACTTAATTATTTTTAAAACGACACCACCAAATCAATAACTATGAGTTGATGTTTGTAGTAGAATATTTAAGACTCTTAAATAGTGTTATTGAAATAAAATATATTTAAAGTCCAAAATGTATGACAAAAATCATTTCATTAGCTTGGAAAGAAAGTTTGTTATTTCTTTTTGTGAAATAAAACAATATATTTTTAAGTTTACAATAATTGAATTTATTTATATCATACTAGCAACATTGCATCTACTCATTGTCGCTCACCAAAATAGAAATTAGTTTAATTTTGGCTACAGCTACAACGGTGGTCGGTAGTCGTTTGGCTGTGTCGTCGCTAAAATAGTCATTCACATTTCAATGCGTGTATTCTAATTTTGACAGGTTGTAGATTGTAGCCTGCTGTGGTTATTGTGTTTAATGCCTATCTAGTTATGGCGCAATTGAATTTGGACGAATGACTTTACATAAGAAGTAGCAACGTAGTTAACCACGGGAAGAAGAACCGTAATTATACACAATTGTCAAGGGCGTAAAAACTGATGAGTGCGAGCGAGACACAAAACTTTTTTAAGAGAGTAAAATATCAGTGGTCTGGAAACACTTAAAAAAGAATTGCAAGCGAGCCTTGACATTGACTGACGTAGAGGAGTCATGCGGCTGTTAAAGAATAATATAGGGTGTTTTTTATAGAGTGATACAACTTTGAGTTGGCATCACTGCTTTAACAGCTGATCGTTTCTTTTTGTTAAGTTTGCTTTGACATTTCATTATGGATCGACTTAAACCAGAGCAACGCGTGCAAATTGTGAAAATGTTTAATCAAAATAATGGTTCTGTTCGTCAAACTTATCGTGCACTTCGTCCATTCAAAATTTTATTTTCCGATGGAGACATTTTTGGTTGAATGGGTACGTAAATAAACAGAATTGTCGCATTTGGAGTGAGGAGAACCCACAAGCTTTTGTCGAAACACGATTACACCCACAGAAAATAACTGTTTGGTGCGCTTTATGGGCTGGCGGAGTCATTAGCCCATGTCTTCAAAAACGATGATGATGAGAATGTTATTGTTTATGAAAATTGGTGTTCCAGATTGCGTCTTGTACGCGCCAGCCGTGGCGGACACATGACCGAAATCATATTTAAAAATTAATGTCATAAGATTTTCTATCCAATAAAGACCGTTTCATTGATATCAAAAATATATTACTGTGTTTTATTATGGTTTAAACTTGTATCACTCTATAAAAAACACCCTATAGTAAAATGATTTGATTCCAAAAATTTTTATTATTAAGAGAGCACTAAAAAGCACCATTAGAAATTCCAAAATACCCCAAAAAAATCCACGTTTAGGAGAAGATTGTGTTTGGACTCTTTCGGGTGTTTGGAAAGAAACAAGAGATCGTTTAAGTAGAAATATATTATGAAGAAGAATATTTATTTTGCACGGGCATGGCACTGCCTACTTCCTATTTCAAAATCATTATTGTCAGCGTATTTGATTTCTAAATATTTGTTTGAAATTGGCTCTAAACTTGGATAACTAGCCACTTTTTAAAAATATTTATTATTTATAAAAAAAAAGCGTTATATACATGCTTCTTCTTAACTAGAAGATCGAAAAAGCAATTGTTTTCCAACAAATCGTTGCGATGGCAAATTGAAATCAAAACAAACTTTGAAATGCCGAACGAAACAATTATTCTGCTCTACTATTTTAATTGCACAAAATATTAAATAATGAGATAAATATTTCCGTTTATGCGCATTTCTTTTCTTCGTTCTTTACCAGCCCAACAACTGATGATGCCGGCAATTTTATGCATTTTAAGGATTGACTCAAATATATCAAAACAAACTAAAACAATAGATCACAGTAAAAAACGCATACACCCATATGCAATGTCAAAATGTATGTGGGTATGTGTGTGTTTGTATATGTGTAAAGGGAGTGGAACTAATAAAATCTTAAGGGAATTTATATAATCAACATTAAGAATTAGAAATAGAAAAAAGCCAGCAACCAGTTTTACTCGCCAACATTCAAAATAAATGGACGAAAGAGGAAAGTTAGACAAAAGCAATGAATGACAGACACATGAATAGAAAGAAATCAATAGAGGACAGACCTAAAAAACTAATAATAAAATAACAAACAAAAAAAAACAAAAAGAACTCAAATAAAATGCATACAAAAAGAACAAAATATCGAAATGCACGCACGAATTGTATGGGAATCAAAGAGGGATTTTCTTTCCTTCTTTCTTTTTCTAATATCGTGCAAGCAGATTGAAACTGTCTATTGAAACTGTCTATTACAATGGCAGTGCCAGACTTGGTGTCGGCAGGTAGTTCTGGATACAAACTATGCATGTTACATTATTCGGCAGCATAAACTCTGAAATTGGGTTAATTTTCCACTGCACTTCCTAAACACACACGCTCCAGCATATGAACTACAACCTACGCCTTGCTTTCCCTGTTAGTGTGTGTGTGTGTGTTTGTGTGTGTTAGTACAATCAAGTGTGGGAATTTCTATCTTTCCTACCAAATCTATTGAACATCCAACATTGAGATGAAAATTGTTGTTGCTTAACTTCATGTCATTCACAAAAATAAATGAAGCAAAATTTAAAAAAAAATTATACTGAACTGAACGTAAAAATTTGTGTCAATCACAGCCACACACGCTGTCAATCTACGAGTTGCTATTTTTTAAATAGCACTTTTAAATAACAAAAATTCACTTTCTCAGATACTCGGAAGGAAGAAGAGGTTTTAGTATTCGCAAGTTTTAGTAAAGGGACTGTAAAGCGGGTGTAGAACCGATCAGGGTGATTAATACGAGCGTTTTTAAAACTACGGAGGTGATTTCTTGATGTCATGAAAATCACTAGATTTTTTGTTTTAGTAGCGATTTTCAATATTCTAAATCACGAATGAACAGCGCTGACTTGGTTTGTTTACAGTTTGAATTTTTTATATGTTGGATTGATTTATCAGAAAAATACAATGAAGTGGAAAAAATTTCTGCAGCAAGTTTTTTTTTTTAAATAATTGATTTAAATGGAAAGCAGTTGGGGCAAATATTTTCCCAAAAAAGCGTAACCCCTGACTATCGGTTGAGTATGAAACTGTTTTATTTAAGAAATAAGCAACCAAATCAAAATATGTGTCTACGCTTTTTCGGCCAAATATTTGCCACGTGTGATCGCGCCTTAAGAATATAAATAAAAAACGATGAAAAAATTTAGTGTTTGAATTGATTTGTCAAATTTTAAGTTGTTGTTGTGTAAATGAATTTATTTTATTGCAAAGACAAATTTAAAATAAATCAGCTGAAGTCGAAACGAAATGCTTAACCCTCCTACACTACTTGGGTCAATTTGACCCAACTTTGGTTTTTAGACGCAAAATTTTAAAACCTGAATAGTTTAAAAGGATCATAGAAATGGCACATATTCATGGGATGCAGAAGAGTTAAATACCTTCTAGTGATTTAATATCATCAGGCAATTTGTTCAAGGGTTTCAACTCGCAAGTCTTCAACGACTTTTGACTGCAGGCCACCTTTTCCGTGGTTTCAAATCTTTTTACTAAAAATTGATTTACAGAACATGCCTGTTTAACGCTTTTTCTTCCACTCTTTTTATTTTAATATTAATTTTTATCTTATATTTTTATCCCTGATCTTCATTTAGAATTAAAACGATTTATTACGAAAAAAAAACATCGCTCACGCCAAAGCTAAACTTGAAAAATATTGCGGCAACTCTGCACCCTCCACTTCCATGGTAAAGAAGTTTTTTTTACTGAATTTCCATGTGGCCGCGCATGCGCGGAGAATGCCAAACGTTCTGAATGCCCAGTTGAAGTCTCTGCTATCCGAAACAACTGAAAGAGTTCAAGATATGATTTCAGCCGCTCAGATATTGCAAGTGGGAAAGGGGCGATAGGCATCTCACATGGTCTCTTGCTTTCCGCAGGATAAATGCCGCGTTGGCTCATAATAGACCACAAACACAAGCGCAGTTGCCATAGCAAACCCCCATTAATTGTAGTACGAAGAAATTCCTCATCCGCCTTTATTTTCAAGATTTTATTCTTCAGCTACAGCTGGACGCAGGTTTAAGCATTTAAAATTTTTTCAAACTGAAACTTTATCTCATTCGATTAACGTTTTAATCAATTTCGAGCCCTATAGAATCTTTAAAACTCTCGAAAGTTCATTAATATTGTGTTCTCTGTGTGATGGAAAATATGTGCTGGTTTATTGTAAATAAATGAATGATTGGAGTTTAATGAATTTTTCATCAATCCTTGGGGACCATTGTCAACATGGTGGCATCAAATGCAAGCAGATACAAAAGCATGAGTGCTTGTACTCCGGCAACAGCGATATACACATGCACACATACATATACACATAAATACATGCAAGTAATTATATAAACTTTGAACTGATATGAAAATAGAAAAAAGCTGCCCTGCAACATTCTGCGAACTGAAAGTAAATTTATTTAAAAACCAATAGAACTGTGAAAATAATAATAATAAAAATAACAACAAGACACACCGTGCAAAACACTGAAGCCGCAAATGTTTACCTCAATGTTCAGTTGTAATAAGCGGCAAGTGTCGTTCCTCTTTTCTTTCATTCTTGTATTTTTCCAGTTTTTTTATTTTTTTGCAGTCATTAATGCACTCGTATGCTCTTGTATGAGGCATGTACTCGTGCCCACCCCCTGCCATATCAAAGAGCGAAAAAAGTAACAACTGAAATCTAATACTTCCTCACTATCATCTACGAGTATACGACTTTATGCTCGTTGCGTACGTCTGATTCGATAGACTTTTGCTAAGTTTTTAGCCTGCCACAGTGCTAACAAGTTGCATAAATAAAGTCACGGCAAAGGGAGACATTCAAATGGTTGAGTTTCGGAAGGGCGGAGAGAGAAGCAAAAAAAAATTAATTTCAAACTGGCAGGCAGCTTCGTCGTACAAGTCAGACATTTAGCCAGACGGAGTTGGAGGTATTAAATTGAAAACACATTTTACCCTCCAACGATTCGAAGTGTATTCGTACTTATGGCTTTTTGCTCGCTTAAGTAAAGGAGTTGCGTACTCGTTGATAATAATAGAACAGTGGTGCGAGCAGTTAATAATGCGATACACACACATACTTGCCCGTGAATGTATTGGCATATTTTTATTCCGTTTCGTTAGACAGAGAAAAAAATTTTATATATTAATTAATAAAATTTGTTGAAAAATCTGTGGGTTATCTTAAAAAATCGATTTAAAATGTGTCATTTATAGAATCGATTCATTAATGCAATCGATTATAAGAAAATAAATTCGATTAACATATAAAAATTCATTATTTATTAGGGAGTAGCCTATACAGATATTTTTTTTATGAGTAGGACCAGCACTTACGAAAGGACTTCTACATATGCAGCGCATTGCGCTGGAACTGGGAAGAGAAGGGATGGTATTAAGTTGCCAGAGGATACAGAATTTCCTTGTAGCCATTTTTACTTTTCTTCCACGGTCAGTAATTTTGCTACAGGTAGCGACCAAGAAGGGTGCTCTTTCAGTACATGCCGCTGTCAATCGCTGTCGGAAACATTCAGCGATCAGTGAATGTCTTCGTCATTGAGACCAGCCGACAACAATTAATGTAGATAATGAAAAATCTACACCACATTTATGACTGAGTGCGAAGTCGGACTCGGGATGTAAACGATAGTGACCCTGTGTCTTCCCACTTCAGTCAGCAGCAATCTCACTGTCTTGCTAACTTCTTTTTTTTTTTTTGCATTAATAACTTCAGGCTAATTTTTTCCATGGCAACTAAGAGAAACTGCACATGAAAGACCAGATGATAAAATATGAAGTCGTGTGGTACTCTGTTGTAAAACAATTTCTTGTTTGCTAATTTACCAGAGATGTATATTCCCTGCATTGTTTTGAAATCTTAATGATAAAAATTTTATAAATTTCTAATCTCTTACAATGTGATTTTATTTAATAAAAAACTGACTCTACTAAAGACTTCTTAAATTAATTGTATTTGAATTCAAATTCAATGAACGTAGCGATATCGCTGATGTTTCATTTTGAGTATCGGCATCATTTGGGAAACAAGATGTATCGTTACTTCCCTATTATTTATTTCACTTCCCTAATAATACCATGAGTTCGTTTAATGGTACGAATTCGGAATTCGAAGAAAGTTTCAATTGATATGACGCCCGTTTTACATGGAAACGCATTTTTATTTTGTTCTCTCGGGAATAACAAAAACTCAGTAGAGCGAAATGGCTGACAAGACTGCAATACTTTTTTTTTACTCACATATTTTGCGATAGTGCCCACTGTGGCCACGAGCAGCAAGCAGTAGTAACTGCAATTGTTCATATAATAAATAAATAAGTACTTACATATTTATTTATGTGTTTGTTCACATGCACACACACACATACACACGCATACACAAGTAAGTAGTTCACTGCTGTTCGTCAACCAACAGGTTTCCAATTACATGTTTACAAGCGAATCTTATTTTATTAGCAAACGTCAGAGGAGTTGAGGAAGAGTGACTGGCTTTTACTCTATTTTCTTCATCATTTGCTGGCGACGAGCCGAGGATTGAAAAAAGAAACTCTAATAGATTTTGTATTACCTTTTAGCTCTCATGCTTCGACAAATTCCGGGTCTCAGTGGAATTGATTTTGAATTTCATTTCGTTTCATTCATTCTTTGCTGTTCGTTCTTCTTTCCCTTTTTATTACCGAAAGGGGGCTTTTTTGTTCTTATTTTATTTTATTTTTTTTTTGCTCAAACAAGTACTCGACACATGCTGTAAATTATAAAAGACTACACGCTGTTTAAACGCCTTTATTGTGGCCAGGATGTTGTAGGTAGCGCCAGCAAAGAAGGTTAAATGAATATTTCACAGATTTCGTGTGCAACAGACGAGTGATACTGAAGTGGTAGTGATGGGAATGCTTGTGGGAGTGGGGTGAATGCTTTGAAAATCTCTATAAAAATTAAATTTTGCAACAATAACATTTTGACATGTTACTAATAAACGACAGATGGCCTTTCCCTTAATTGACCTGTTTCTTTATGTCTTTGGAGAATACTTTTTTTTTGTTCATCCTTTCTTTTGTGGCCACAAAAATAATATGTATCTCGTTGTTGGCGGTAATTGTAGACGTTTACGAATAAAATTCAATTTAACTTTATTATTTTAATGCTTAACGACGAATAATCGTTGAAAATCTATTATAAAATCATCACGATAATCATTAATACTCCAGTGGAGTATTGAAATCTTTTACTTCAAGTTTATATATGAATTAAATACAATTCGGTTTCCTCCCCTCATCCTCTTGCCCCAATCAATTCATTTATTCTTGCTGTTTTTGTTTAGCGAGTCCTTTTATTTCTTTAATCATCACTTTTGTTCCAGGGATTATCGAATGTTCTATTGAACTACATAAATAACAAACAAAATAAATAAAAATTGTTAAATCGATTTATGCAGCTGGCTGGACTCATCTACACATACATCCTCGAAGCTTTAGGTTCGTCTAGTAGTTTTAGATTTTAATGGAAACATTATTTATTTATTTCTTATTTTTTTCCACGTGGTCTATGGAGCCGAAGATACCGGGGTCTTGTCTGCATCGGTAACACTAACGAAAATCTTGATACTCTTTTTGGTACATTTCCAATCATCGTTGGTACCGTAGCACTACCCTGACTTACTTGATTTAATCTAAAGATCTTAACGATTCGCTATCACCACTTTCGCACTGGGAAAGTGTACTTTGCAAAGTTTTCATTCAGCTGGTGGACGGGCAGATAGAGAGGAATATTTCATGGTGCATTACCAACACTAAAACACATTCCAGCAGCCAACTCTATCTTCTCTCATCGTTCCCCAACTGTCCGATCCACACTGTCATAGTTGCGCCACAATTCATCATGTGACTAGGGTTCAGACCCTAAACCGATCTATTTTATTTTACTTCGATTTGAGATTTTGACGTTTAAGCAGTTCTCACAAATTAGTCCAAAAGCATTCTGGATTAAAAAGTTTTTTCAATTTCGAATGCAAATGAGAGATTAATATTTTCTGTCCCTGTGTACGAGCTTTTTCTTTAGGAAAGCACGGACAAGAATTAGATTATCAGCTTTTTTATTTTTACATGGTTTTTGCATTCCATGCATTTCGCATAGATTTGGAACATTCGAGAGTAGTCGTCTTTTAGTTTCATTAATATGGACTGTCGTTATATCATGAAAGTAAGCGAATGTATTGGAATTCCTGGTGAGCTGTTGTTATTATTTATTTTGGCAACATCCCATTTAGTTGACACAGAGTTGCATTTCTGAAAACCTTCTTAAAATTCGCCTTTTACTAATACAATACCGGTACTCAAATATATATGTCGACAATATCGATACCGATATGCATATTGAAATTGAGCTTGACTTACAACTAAAACATCTCAAGTAGACTAACATTTTTATTATGCAAAATAACTATTAGAGATTTTTTTTTGTATATACGATTGATAAGAGACAGATTTTGTGGAAAATGCAAGTAAATTAAAGTTTATAAATTGTCAGAGATATATTCTTTATTAAATTTTGTATTTAAAATATAAATTTAAAGTTGCGCCAACTGTCGCAATATAAAATGCGAATGTAATTCAACCCTGCCATTTGCAATAATCGTTTTCAACAACTTTTAGACGTTATTTAACCATAATGGCAATGCATCGCCCACCAACCCTGTGGGCAACACTGTAACTCACGTAGCCAAAGAAAGAAGGTTTAAAGCCCAACTATAATGTGCTTATCTAGCGCAGGCGAATGTACGAATATATACAATAAAACCATAATTTAATTTGTCTACGCATACAAAGAATCTCATCGCACTTTGTATAAGCGGCAGTTTGTTCGTTATTATTGCAAACAATTTTTAGATACAAACAAAAACATTGTAAACAAATGAAGAAAACTTGAAACGGCTGTTTCTGCACTAAATGTTTGACAAGCGCTGGACACATAAAAGTTTTATGTGTGCGTGTTATGTATACACATACGTATACATATATATAAGAGTATTGCTCGACACATTAGTGTTGTGGAGTTTACGGCGCAGAGCTCATTTTCTGTCATCGCAGGTTGTCATTTTGGAATTTCATCCTAAGAATATGCTGAAGTATTATTATTCAGAATGGCCAGGACGCCTAAGCCATAGCAGTCAGCTAATATATGTATAGTCTGTATGGATGTCATACAATTGCTCCCAACTTTGGTATATATCAAGTCGGCAACGGCTTGTCTACTCTGGTGATATGGCAGCTCAATATTATCTTTTATTTCAAAATGGCCGTTTATGGATAAATAAACGGTTTATGCATAATGTATATTTATCTGAGCATAATATATAATATACTTATCGCAATGAATATACATATGTACAAGTTGAACATATGTATATATTTATATTTTATACATATGTATATAATAAGTATTTTTTACAATTGAGTACTTCAACGCAATAAGTCTAATATAGCTACACAAAAGCTTGGATTATATGTTTTTGACAGCCTTTTCGTCGAGTTTGACAACAGTCGAAATAAGCATAAGGCCTCGTTGAGCCGAACATTGAAATCATGAATGTAATGTGTTAGCTAATCCGAACTGTTTTATGACAAGTTGCACAAAAGCTAAATGGACTGGGAGGAGATGTTGCAGTAACGTCCCAGCCTTGTATTTGATAGTTATTTGTTATTTATTTATGTGATGATGACACGATTTAAATTATTCTATAAGAGTACCTAACATACATGTTTTCAACTTCTGCTAAATGGGCTTTAAGCACATTATAATTTAACCTTTAGGCTATATTGTTAGGGATATGTCTTGTCTAATATAAACTTTGAATGTAAAGGGCATTATTTTGTTGTGCCCGGTGTCACACCGACAGCGTCTTTATATAAACATTAATAAATCAAGCTAAACATCTTTAGATATGATGCAGATTGTAGCATATGTACTTACGGTGTCTCCGGGACTTCATCCGAATAGCAGTTATAGATGCATTTTTTGCACCTTATCTGCACACTCTTCCTCTAACAACAGATATTCAATAACCGCAGTGATACATCTTTTTTTGTTTTATTAGAAATTAATCTTTTTAATAGATGTGTTGTATCACTTTCTTATATATTGTAAATTCACTTTTTTCACTTTTAGCGAAACAACAACATTACACACATGTAAATAACACAACGATAGATTATATTACACACTTCTTATTTTCTTTTCTATTTGTTATCTTTTTTATTGACCGACACAAATTTTAACACAAATGAAGTGCCAAAAATTTAATACAAATTTATTTGAAAGCTGTAAATAAATTAACAAACTTAAAACAGCTGTTTCTGCACTAAATGTTTGACTGCGCCAGATACTTAAAAGTTTAGGTGTGCAAGTTGTTGCCACATTTTTATACATATGGATATATGAATATCGTTCGAAACATGAGATGTTGTGTAGTTTACGGCGCTTTTATTCCCTTTTCAGGGTTGAGACCGACAGTAGGTATTACTCATTTTGGAATGGCATAGTGTGCTTTCGGATTAATGTACCTAATCAACTTTCAATCTAAGAACAGTGTACAATATATATTGTGATTCCAGTCAAATCCGTACTAGTATAGATGATAACTACCCATATATATATATATATATATATATATATATATATATATAGATCACATATTCTTCCTAAAAATATACTGTAATATTATTAATTACAATGGCCAGATCTACAAGCCATAGCAGTCAGCCAATGTATGTATAGCCAGAATGGCTGTAAGATAATAGCTGCGAACTTTGATATATACCAAAACGTCAACTGCTAGTCTATTCTGGTGATATGGCAGCTCAATATTATCTTTCATTTCAAAATGGCCTTTTATAATTATCGATAAATAAACGGTTTATGCAGAATAATATATTTATCTGTGAATAATATTTTGTAATATATTGTAGTGTTATTAAAAAATAATAAATATCAGAAAAATACCAAGTGTTTGAAAGGTTTCATGACTATAATATAAATGTTCGATGAATTATGTGGGGTTAATAAATATAAAGTGGGTAGACGAATTTTTTCAACGAAGATAAATTTGTAAAAAGTGTGCTGCTAGCAGCTGTCATTCGTCATAGTGGCTGCATAGCTTAAATAGTTACAAAAACACTAAAGTCGCCCATAGCTGTGAGTGGTTGAGCGTAAAGACGGTACATGCGTGTGTGCGGATAAACATAACCAGAATTTATAATTAAATAAACATGCAGGCTGAGTTTTTGTTTAGAATACATTAAAGGGAGCTAAGTGACAAACCTGAAGACGTTTAAGAATTCTTCGAATGTATAAGCGTTCACGAACTTCTGTATGTATATTTTTTTATTTGGGACTATTCAGCAAACTACAAACATACATACATCTATGCAAAAGTATAAATTAATGTGTGCTCAGATGATACCTCTGTTGTTAGGGGGTTGCTACGCTTGCGTTTAATGGCCGAAAATGGAAACTTAAACAACAACAATTTTGATAACTTGAACAGTACACATTCAACAATAGAATTTATAAATAGATCAACAACATTTACAACTGATATAAATTGCCCAACTACGTCATTAGCAGGGACTACTACAACCACAGGCTTGAGCGAAAGGGATGCCACACATTTTCGTTTACGCGACGGTGTTATTGAAGGCTTTGAATATCTAACTTGCTTAAGTTGTGGCGAAACATTTAAATCTACTTCCCTCATAGAAGTTTACGATCACTACCAAGAGCGAACTCATCTAAGACACCACGCGAATTGTTTGTATTGTGGAGGTAGGGTACACCAATATTACCACAATCGTCAACAGCAAGTGAAATATTATCACAATTGTCTCCGTTGGAAAAGGGGAGAAGATCACTAATGATGAGCTTTCAGACATATTCTGTGGCTATATGCGACCAAAGAGATAGCGCCGAATCTGGGGAATCTGAGTATTCAGATATCGAAGGCAGATGCGATGACGATGCTAGTAGTATTAGCTCTCGGAATAATAATTGTGCTACCGGAGGGTTTGGAAAACGTTGGTCTAAATCCGAGGACAACCTGCTGAAGAGTTTAGTGGAGCAATATGGTGACAGATGGGATCTTATAGCTCCATATTTTAAGGACCGTACAGAACCTCAGGTCCAACAAAGGTGGGCTAAAGTTCTAAATCCCGAGCTAATTAAGGGTCCTTGGACCAAAGAAGAGGATGAAAAAGTAATGGAGCTAGTTAAACGTTTTGGTCCCAAAAAGTGGACACTAATAGCTCGCTACCTTAATGGACGTATTGGTAAACAATGTAGAGAGAGGTGGCACAACCATTTGAACCCAAATATTAAAAAAACTGCATGGACTGAGGAAGAGGATCGCATTATATATCAAGCTCATATGCAATGGGGTAATCAGTGGGCTAAAATAGCTAAACTTTTACCGGGGCGCACAGATAATGCAATTAAAAACCATTGGAATTCGACTATGCGAAGAAAATATTACGATAATGAACGCAAATCTACACGACCCTTTTCTGACTTGAAATCTTCACGTTCTCATCTTAAGACGCTAATTAAGTCGGGTGCGGCAATGACGCCTGGTTTAGTACTGTCTGCTCAAATTTTACAACGTAACGAAAACAAAGTCATTCCGTCCGATACAAAGGCGAATCTGGCGAAGCTATCTTCACGACCTGCACCAAATATTCTTAAAAGAGCCAAGTTACAATATCATCAACAAATAAATGATATTAGTTCAGGGATTAAACATGACGTCAAATTACCGGACTCTCCAGTTATAACACCGATCAAAACTCTGCCTTTTTCACCAAGTCAGTTTTTGAATTCACCTTGCTTAACCACATTTGAAGATATAAATTTACATGCCAGCACACCTGTAAATAAAAACCACAATCGTTTGGGAGCTGATACCAAAAAGGAATTGGAATCTTCTTCTATAGAGACTCCACATAAAAGTAAGTATTTAAAAAAATTATTTCAAGTCTGTTGAGATATTTTATTTTGTGAAAACTTTTGTTATAAAGTTGTGTATCTTTATATAGAAGTTTCCACTTGATAACATTTTTTGAATTTTAGTACATTTCCATTGCGAATTTTTTTTATCAATGCCGTATTTGAATTAGGATAAAACATGAATAAAAAAAATACCTACATACGTAAAAAAATTTTTGAAAATACTTAATAGTTGTGGTATTTTTTAGATATAGACATTTCTCTAATAATATTATAGGGGATACAAACACATTAACAAATGCTGAATCACAATTGTTTTGTGAAATTGCAGTAGAGAAAAGAAGACATACAAAAAACTAAATTCAATACAAATTGAATGAATAGTAACAATAACTACAATGAAGTTAGCAATGAAAACTTTATTTAAAAAAAATATCAATTTTATAATGAAAGCAATGAAAAGGTTGTTAAATAGATGTTTCGAACATGTATTGATTAATTAAATAATGTCTCCTTTTTTTAATTGTTTAATTGTAACTTAAATAATTGGCTACTCATTAGAATTTTGGAATTCTATTTAAAATCTTGAAGTAAATAGTAACGTTATTGCTTTTTCGTATGCTGAAGTAAAATTATAACCTTTTATTTTCTGAACCGACATATACACTATAATTAGTTTATTGCTTTAAAGTTTGATTTAGAAAACATGTTTAATACAGTATTATAATTAATTTCTTATCACATACAACTGGTGTAAAATTATAGTTCTATACAAACCTATATCTATAATAATTAAATTGCGTGTGAATAATGATATTATATTCCTTTCAGGCTTAATTGGTCCTCGGACACCAACACCATTTAAAAATGCATTGGCCGCCTTGGGCAAGAAACGTCGTGGTGAACGTTACATTCCGCCAAGTCCTTCCAGTTTAGTTGAGGATCTGGCCGAAATAATTCATGACGAGCAGTTGAATGACACTAATCAATCAAATAAAGTTGCTGGTAAAAAGGAAAATATACCGGTTTACAAAAACCATTCGGGAACAACATCCGTTAGTAGTGCCCAACACACACAACTGCCGCCCCCTACAAAGAAAGCACGCAAATCTCTCATAACATCTTGGGGAGAAAACATAATGCCAACCAATAATGGTTCTGATTCAAAAATAGACAAAAAACCTCAGCCGTTTGAAACGGAAACCCCCAGCAAATTTTTAATTTCGACTGAATCTAGCATTATGAGGGATACTCTGTGCAGTGAAAATGATTTGTTACTGGATGATGATGATGAAAACAGAGATGAGGCTAAAAAAGAAAATAAGCCCTATTCGGATACTATGGGAATACGTCAACGAAATTCTTTACATATTTTAGATCCCAAATGGGAAAAAATGGCTTGTGGTCAAACCAGAGATCAACAATATATGGTACAGCAGGCGCATGCTTGTCTTAAGAATCTCTCCTTAATGCCCAGATCATTGAATTTTGAGAAGCAAAAATAGATAAGAAAATAATAAAATTTGGAATAAAGTACCTTTAACAAAATGAGTATACCATTTTCCTAGCAATTTTTTATTGCAATAACATGAAGTCTTTCGAAAATGGTACTGTTCGTAATTAATCGATTTAAGTGAATTTGCATTACACACCTACAAAATATGTATATACATACATATATTGGAAATCTAAATTTTTGTAATATTTTTAATACAGCATGGTTAACGAGAAAAAGATATGTGAATACATACATCTTCATATTAATCATTTCGTTGATTTACAGTAATTGTTTTTACTTTTGAATTTTAGGTTTAAGTTGAAAATTTTTTATATTTTACAAAACATATTTAAAATAAGTGCATATTGGAAAAGCGATATTTATTTAAGTAAAAGTAATCTTTGAATATGGACATGGAATCAATGTAAAACTAAAGATATGCTGTAATGTCTAATAATAAATAAATGATGGTTAGATAAAACAAACAAACCATGTTAATGAATCGCATTAGTATTATGTCATTTTATTATTTTTTTTTTTTCAACAAAATTTCGGAAATTCTTAATTTGAAATATGTTCTGTCTACAAACTTAAAGAAACATAAATTTTATTTCTCATTTGTTAATAGGAATATCAATAATAATTGTATTATAAAATAATAGTTACCTCTAAGCAAAAATTTTAATATATTTAACACAAGTAAATACAGAATCCTAAGGTGTTTTATCATATTTTTATTTGTGAAATAGTTTATATAATTACATAAAAAGTTAGTTAGTTATAAATCAGCATAGAACTGGGGTTTTAGAATACGCTTCAGTTTAATCAAACTTCTTATGTTGTTGAGTACTCTTTTTGTCATTTTTGGAATTGTTTATCACCAGAGTCCAAAAACAGCACCATAAAGGTAGTAATACTGATGTGAAAATTGTGTACAACCAATTATTATAGATCTGAAAAGAAGACAAATTAATAATGTTATTAATGGTCAAGGCTAACCAATTTCAGTACTGATAGAAAATAATGAATACTTTTGCCTGCAAATATTGTAGACAAAAGGATTTACTACATTTACTTTTATTTGTACTCAATTTCAACTTAAAAAGTAAAAAAATTATATTGAGAAATTTGAAGTACTCTTTATATCTAGAACTTGATTTCTTTTCATGTGACGGAATTTATTTTACATTTTTAAAAATATACTCACCAATCTATCAGTTAACGAGAATGTAATAGCATCCATACTAGCGTAAGCACCGCGCAGAGCTAATTCTTTGAGCTTTAGTTCAGGAAACTCAAACAAAGTGAGTATAGACACCAAACCAAAAATAAATATTAACGGATTCAGCGAAAGGCAATAAACAGTAAGAAGACTCTTTCGAAAACCTTTTTGCAAATTTGGTTTAACAGCGATTGCCAATGGTACGCATGCTAAAGCAATTAAAAAGGCTAAAGCGAAGTTCAAAAGCCCTATAACTACCAATGTAGTGCCTAGGCCAAGTAAAGACCCTAAATGCAACCAATGCATTGCATTTGCTGGTAACCGATATAAAAATGGTAGGAGTGTGGCCGTTACTACCCAAAAACCCGAGGATAATGTTACACTTTGCGAAGTAGTTAAACCAAAAGATGATAGAGCATTCACGACTAATTCTAAAACATATGATTGTTGGCACATGTATCCTATTGCACAGGCATAGATTATGAATATAATAGTTGGTACCAAGTACATATTATTGATATCTTTATCAATTATGACAAATTTATTGACAGTTTCTTCCTCTGAATCCTGTGCTTCGGAATTTTTAATTTGACCGCCAGCAATAAGCCACATTAAAAATGATTTAATAAATAACGGAACTACTAACAAAGCCAGACAAGGCATATAGTCACCAATCGATACGAAACGATCATTTTGGGCGAGTATGTAAAAGAAATAACTCTGATGAAACCGTTCCAATAAATTATTAAGACTTCGTGATATTCCTTCTATGGTTTTTAACAATGGCAAGGCACCATTATAACGATTGCTACTACTAGTTGTTCTCTTCACCGCTTCAAGAGTTAATGATTCAATACGATGTCTATGGAATAGACCATGGTTTCCGTTTGGAACACCCGTGCTTTGGCTTAATAACATGGCAATCAAATTTTTTATATTACTCTCCACTGAAGTATATTGTGAGGAACGTCGTTTTTTTAAAGGAGTTTGCTTATAACCCGAAATTATGCCTTCGCGTGCGGTTATTCTCTGTACTAAATTAAACATATCCAAATTGGGAAGTTGACCATTTAAGCCTTCAATCTTAACATCAACATAATCTGAAAGCGTGCCGAAAAATTATTTCGTTTAAAGAAGTCTGAAAATTAAGCTTTTCTATTAAATAAAAATGGAAAATTATTACCAATATCCAAATCCTGTACTTCAATGTTTAAGGCAGCTTGGAGAGAGCCCGCCCTAGCCGGTAGAATCCCATAGTCTAGAAAATTTTTTTGCTTTGCATTATTATCCATTTCCGTGTTAAAGTATGCCTCTAAAAACGCATGTATGCCTAGTTGCTCTTGTTCAGTAACTAGAAATATTATGTCCTTAGCCCAGTAGTTCTTTTCTAAGAAATAGATGGTTTATTTGCAGTATAAATATTTAAAAACACACATAGTTACTTCTTGCAAAGTCCGCAAACGATAATAATATTGGTACACTCGCCATAATGTCTGTATGATATGAAGAAGGAGGCCGATACGGTGCAGAAAATACTAATCCTTCTGTTGAACTTGTTCGAGGTGCTCTCAGTATGCCATAAACATTTTTTCCATGAAATTCTTTTCCACCACCGAATGGATAACGCAATGTGTAATTATGAACATAAGTTTCTAGGCCGATTTGTTTCATTTTAGCTAATATCCAAGCATGAGGTGTAGATGTTTTATGGTTCTCACGTTCATCTGCCAATTCATCGCTCAATTGTTGAGCCCAACGACTGTAGTCCTGCTTAATTTCAGGATAAACCAATCCTGCAATATATATATATATATATATATATATATATATATATATATATATATACATACATATATAGTTTTTCAAAAGTTGGTAAAACAACTTACCTGGCGATAAGGCATTTTCCGATAGATAAGTGCCATGGTTAAAGTCCTTATGGCCCAAACAGCAAAACCACACAATGCTAGCCGCATACAAAAGCCAACCTAATTTTGAATGATATTTCGTAAGAATTTTGCCAATTTTATGTCGTGGTGTTATGGATGGATCTGACAAGAGACCCATGCTAAATTAATGCTTAGATCAAATATATAAAGTTATTCCTTTCCTCCGGCAAAACAAATTAACGCAACCACTGCCTTTATTTATGGTAAATACGTTTTCTGACAGTATTGTCAGCACTGGGAACTTATCTCCAAAATGGGGATTTTTTTGATAAATGGGGATGTCATATTTGGATTGGGGATTCCGTGTTTTTGAGGAACAATTATTTCATCACATGGTGATTTTTCCTTACAAAATTTAATTTTATATATAAATTTTGTATTGAGTTATTGCAATTTTATACGAAGTTATTAACTCAATCTGACAAGCCCCTTGATATGTATTACTCATGTGTATGTGTTGGCGATTCTTTTTATTCATAAAGAATTAAAAAAAAATATGCCTGTTCCAGTACATAGACTTTTAGTTGAGGTTTGTAGAAACATAAGCAATTCGTACTGAAATATTGATTTTAGACAGATATATATATATATATATATATATATATATATATATATGTATATATATAGATATATATATATATATATATATATATATATATATACATAACTTGTAAGTACTGGAACAAACGTATAGTTTTTACCCTATACTCGAAAGAAGTATATATTAACAAGAGAAATTAATTAAATATAAATAAAATAATTTTGTATATGAAGAAAGTTTAATGGGGACCCTTGGGGATGAAAAGTTTAATTTTGGGGATACAGCTCGGAAAAACCTGGCAAGCCTGTTTTCAAACGGAACACGCATACATGGATGCATTTGGCTATTTTCTTTAAAAGTGAGCTACCTTGTGTTATACTGCATCTCTTAAAACCGTGTTTTATAAGTTTTTACTTCAATAAATTGTCAGTTGTGTTACCGCGCAAAAGACGGCTTGGATTCAGCAGGTAGATGTCATACACACAAACTATGACTGGATAAATAAATTTTGTAAGGTGATCAATTCTTGAAAACTGAAAAAACAGGAAGCATGTGTAACCAGAAATTTTTGTTGGCAAAGGACTAAACTTCATCACTTCCTGAAATATCCCACAAGGTAAGCTTTTGTAATCTATGGTATATTTAAATTCATCAGACAATTTCTATTGTTTTATTAAACTAAATATTCAACTGAACTTAAATCTTCAAGTCTTATATTACTTACTTGATTTTGAACATACATACATCCATACTTAAATACGAGTATTTAATTTCTTCCTTTAAAAATATTAAACTCGAAAGTTTTACTTCTCGCAAGAAAACAATATGTAGAATAGTAAATCCGTAAAAATCATACATCATTAAAAAATTCGTATGCATAAAAGATATATTAAGCCTCTATTGAAATTTTGAGACTATTTAGGGGAAAGAAATATACACAACATATGGGTGTTGAAAAGTTGTTTCCCAATTCCATTGTATGATACATTTGCTTTTTTGCGGTCTTCTAGGAATCTCCAAATCTTTATTCCTAGGATTTTTAGAGAATCCTTTGCGAGGTCATACTTAGTACGAATAGCCCGTTGCTGTAATCATTTGCCATATGAGCTTCGCGTTTTTTTCCCAACCTAATAACTAATTTCGGCTCAAACTAGAATATTTCTCAAATTCGGCTGACTGATCTGAAGTGTATAGGTGGTATCAGGAGCATATTATTATAACCATTGCCTGTCTGTTTCCTTATTGAACCCTCTTCGCCATGTAAATTTACCTGATAGACCCTGTTTATTCTGCTACTTTATAAATCCATACTCTGGTTTAAGATACTACTAATGGGGACTATGTTTACCATTTTTAAGTGTTCTCTATTGCACTTTTCTCTATATTGGTCGTGGCTGGGCGGCTAAACCTGACCAAACTACTATGGTCTGTGATTAGAAAATAAACAAATTAACCATACATACATACGACAATTCGAAGAATTTTTAATATTTCGATACAAAAATAATTGTTGACATATAAAGCTATTTTAAATTTTATAAAAATTTAATAAATACATCTTTAATTTTTAAGGAAGTAATGAAATAAGAACCATCAAGTACTTAAGCTTTCTTGCTCAGTTTTCCCGCTGCTGTTCGCTTTGGTGGACACCACCTTAAATAAGCTGGATCCACAGTTAGCTTTGGTTTCTTAAATTGTGGCAGTTGTAAATGTTCCATTATGGTTTTTGGAGTTACACATATCACGTGCTGACCCTTCCAATACTTTACCATTTTCATGGATTGTAGAGTGTAGATGATGTCGTCATGTGTAATACCACTAAATTCACTTAATTCTTTAATACTTTGGGTTGTAGTACGGCAGTCCTTCATTAGCTCTAGCAAAGTGTAAGCCCAATAGCTGCGATAGCTAAGGCGACCCAAATCAGACAAGGGTTTCTCGGGACTACCAACAACGCCTTCGCGTCGAGATAACTCGTAGCTGAAAGCTATCAAAAGCTTGCCGTATCCTTTACGTTGGTAGGGTGGTAATATTAAAATGCAGGCAACATTATTATTTTCGGGAGATTCTTTCTCTTTGGAAAAGTAACCAACAATATGAGCTCCTTTCTTGTCAATTTCGCACAATACATAGAAATAAAAAGGTTCTACATCGTAATATAATGTTTTGTGATCTAAAAATAGTTTTGCCATTAAACACAGCATTTGACAATATAACTTGTGGTCTTTGCCATCAATTTCAAAAATGGAGATAGTGCCTTTTCTGTAAATCTCACTGCCCGGCGGTTGCCGTTGGGTACATTCTGAGGCGTGATAGCGATAAGTTTTCTGGAAACGCATATACTTCAGACAATATTCACATACATATAGTGTTCCCACTTTCCCATACTCATCTGGATACGGACTAAAGTACCAGGTGTCTATTTCAAATCTACCTATTCGAAGTTTATCAATGTATTTCACTTTAGTTATGGCTTCATGTTCTTTTTCTAAAGCTGCTGTAGTGGGATCCATCTCTGCATAGGTTTTTTGTACATGATTTATTTCATCATGTCGTCTTTTCTGGTTTCTTGTTAATTTGCGGTCGCTATTCTCTACGGTAGGATTTTCTAAAGATGCTATTTGTTCTTTGCTCAACTGTTTTATGGTTTTTGCTCCAACGGAGTCTGAAACGTCTGTACCACTTCCCGCTAATGTTCCTCCTGCAGCAGCATCCGTACAATCTGTAATGCGATCTCTTGAGACCCATTCGTCCAAGCGACGATTCAGACCAACATAATGTACATAATATTCTTGCTGCTGCGGGTTTGATGCTTGCTCACAATCTCTGGATTGTATAATTTGTGCTGCATGAACATTACCATCATTTCTTTTTATCATATAAACATCACCAATATTTATTTCCATTTCCTGATTGGGGCTGCTTGATGTTTTAACATTTGTTGTTTGTGATGTGACCGTGTTGTTTGTAGAAGCTGTCTCGTTGTTTGTATTTCTATCGTTAACAGAATTGTTTCCTTCATTTTTATCTTTCTTGTTCGGGTCAGAGTTTTTAATGGTCACATCATCAATTTTTTTTGATTCCCTAGTATTGGTTGTACTTTTGGTTTCGACGACCATGCTTTTCTTTTATTTTTGAATTTCACAATTATAAATTTCGCATTAAACAATATGCGACCAGAATTCTTTGACATTCATCTTTTATGACAACCGAAAAAGTAGCCTTGCCAGATCGGTAAGTAAATATAAAACGATGCCAGACCAGTACATACTTTCATTTTAAACACTTGACTCCTGTGTAACAGCGTTGACATGTGAAAGTGCAAATACCAATACACTTTTTTCAGTAACACTAACTGCCTGTTCGCCGATGTCGCAAGCGTTTTAACGAAACGTTATCTTATAATAAGAGACAAAACGTACATGCAAGTGAATGCAGTTTTAGCCGCAGCAATTCTGAAGATTGTTGGTGAGCAAGGTGAGAAGCTTAGTGAGGGTTACACAGTTCTATATACTCTATAATTCTCGTTTGCTTTGAAATGCGCTCTTTTTAATTCGAAGCTGACTGTTTACTTTTAAATTATTGTTGTATTTTATATCTTCAGTTATATGAAAATCTGTGCGTATAACAGAACTAAGTAATGACAGCAACAAAAATTGCAAGGAACGCTGTCTAAAATTATGTCCGACCAGAAATATTTCATAAGTAGATTTACCTGACTTTCCCCTTAAGCTGCAATAAAACCGAAAATTTCACATGGGGAACCTCTTTGCAAAAATAGTCGACGCTTTAAAAATTTTTTTAAAAATTGCGAAATTTTTGTTGGCACCTTCCTTTCTTGTCAGTGTTTTCCAAATTAAATAATTTTTAAAGGCATTGAAGCTTATTTTTATTTTATAAAAGCGGAGCCAAAACTAAAAATTTCTCAAGGGCTACCCCTTTGCTAAAAAGTCGAGCTCTTAAAAATTTAGTAAAAGTTGAATATCTTAAGGAGTCTTTGAATCTTCTTATACATCCTATTAATATCATGCATGGGTATGGGCAAGATGTACTACGTACATACATACATGCTCGTACAATGGATGAGCTTATTCCTAAATATTTATGAATTCTCTTTTAGAGCACATAAGGAAAAGTTAACGATTTGCCTGTGCGATCCATATTTAAGTCAACATTTAAGGCAATTATTTAAAGTTTATTAAATTTTGGCACTTTATTGCATTTGACAACCACAATAAATGGTATACTTAACAAATAGAGGTTAATTATATATTATTTAATATTTGTTTAAATGTCAGCTGATAAAATTAATTGTAATTATTATAAAATTTTTTATTCCACAAATGATTTTATACTACTTAACTAGTATTAATACAATAATTAATTTGTTTTTAATTTAACTATTATTAAAATATTATTTTCTGATGTAGTGGTTAAATAATTTTAATATAGATTTATTTAAAATGAGAATGGAAGCCATTAACGTGTTTTTCGTAGTTGTTAAAAATATTATTATAAGGATACGGATATAAAAATCCGAATATTCGTAAAATTCGTTAAAATGGCTTTTTATTTTTATTTGCAAACCTGTCAAATGAAACTAAAGCCAAACAAAAGGGTTTCAGTAATTACATATTTTAATTTAATTGTGGCCATTGACCTGATACGGAGCTTAAGCATTGGTGTGGAAAATATATGCACACATCCATATGAATTTATATCAAGTAAATCAAAACGATTTAAAGATTCAAAACTTTGCATCATTACGGAGCACTACGCATGTGTGTTTATTATACGAGTATGATTTCAGGCAAATATTTTCGCTGGTTTATTCGTGATTTATTTCCTATAATCCATATTGCGTACTTTAATAATAGTGGATCCAGGTAGGGGATTTCTTTTTTGCCTTATATACTCTTCCTGTCTTATAATACTTGCTGTATCCTTGTTAATATCTACTGAACCGCGCGACTCCAATGAATGCTTTTGTTGTAATTGGTAATGCGTAGGTGGTCGATATTTATAGTCGTCTTCAATGTAGGTACCAGATCGAATGGCTGGCATAACTTTCCGGTCAATATATTGCTGTTGTTTCGCTTGAGAATGTCGATTATTTTCCGAATACATTTGCCTGTCGGTATAGTGATCGGTGTCGTCTTCGTTTGTTCCTATTTTTGTTAAATCCTTTTGACTACGACTGATGAGATTGACAATCGATGGACTTTTGAGGGCACTTTGCTGTAGTGTGTTTTCCTTGGAACTAGAATAGAGATGAGGATTTGACTTGTATGCCTGGCTAGAATGGAGATTATTGTTCGTGTAATTGTTACTCGTTAATTTTTCCATATAAATGGGACTAGGATCATTGCTGCCATTCATTGCGTGAACACTAAACGATTTGCTGCGATTAAGTGACTTCGCATATGTTCTTGCCGGCTTAAGCGGTCCAGTATTCTGACTAATTGGTTGATAGGATATACGTTGTTCAACAGGCGCTTGATGCGGTTGTTGTTGTCGTAACTTGCTTTGAACTTTGCCAGTAGCATTTGATCGATTTATATTAACGGTTTGTGTTTCATAATGATGCACAGATGGATGATCGTGGAGTTTACGGGGCAATGTCTGCGTGGTTCGGTAAGCCTGATTAAGATTTGGCGTTGAGCCGGACATACGTTGATTGCTCTTTTGATAACGACCCAAGGTGTGTGAAGATGTTGAGCTCTCTCGATTATTGTACGAAGGAGGTGGAGGTGGGACCCCGTTGCGTATTTTTGTGGTATCGTGTACGTTTTCCTTGCCATACAATGTGCTAGAATAAGGATCTTCACCTAAATAATAGCGATGCTTTGGACTCATAACACGATATCCATTATCCCGATTATTTCCTACTGGATAAGATGTGCTCGGGTGTAGCAACGCTCTTCGATCTGCGCTTGCACTGTTATATCCAGAGTTTTCTACAGCTTTATTTGTAACTTCTTGACCCGGTGAATAGTGGCTCCTTTTTTGATTATTGTACTCCTCTTCAGATTCATCGTGGGAAGTCGTGTGATTGTTTCCTCCTATATGGCTGTCGATGACATTGTATTGTTGGTAAGTGCGTAGATTTTGTTGCTCTTGATGTGTGACTGGTGCTGGTGATTGTTCGCGAGACTTGGACTTTGACTTCATTCGTAGTTTCCGTTCAACGCTGGCTGATCTCAGTTTGCCAACAAGTTTTCTTAGAGAATTACCTATAGCCTGGCCCACTTTGCTAGAACGATGAGATGCTACTGTGGACGTTGAAATCGTAGATGGCGTAGTCTGAGTGGTTTGCGTCAACATGCTAGGCCTTAAAGTTTGATGTGGAGAGAGAGCCACTGGCGGAGATGGAGTATTGCGAGCAAATCTGGTACGTTGGTTTTGTTTCCTGTTTAAAGTTTGAGCTTCTCTTGGCTGCTGGTCTACTATTGAAGAAGGTGTATACATTTGTTGTTGTGAGTGGGCATAGGGTTTAGTTCTCAAACCTTGATGGCTGTAAGACTCTCTTGGAGAAGATGATCTACTTCGCGGTGGTGGTGAATAGTCTGGTGGCGGCTCAGCCACATCTATTGGCACTTGTTGGAGAGAAGTTTTAGTTTCCAATAAAACCTCGCCATGCTGACGTAATTTCTTTTCACCATTCCTCTTACGTTGCGGAACAGTGGGTCTGTCCAAAGTCGCTACCTCTCTATAAGGTGATGGGGAATCATGTTGTTGTGATTCCCTGCGCATTGAATTATAGCGTGAGTTTTCGATATAGTTGCGTTCATAAGATTTAGATCTTTCTTCGACGTAAGAGTTTTTACGCGGCGGCACTGGAGAATCTACATCATCTCGCACTTCGGCTCTAGTGTAATTACGCTTGTCCTTGTCAATAATATTCATGCCATAATGGAGGTCGGTTCGAGATCCACTTATATAACGACTTTCCTCAAAGGAACCTGCCTTGTCCAAATCATCTAAATGATCACGAGAGTTTTGCCTTGATTTTGCTAAAAATTGTGAAGACAGACTTTGTCTTTTCTGCTGCAGGATGTCTTCTCGACTAACATAACTATCGCTTAGTATGGGCTTTGTATATGGTTTAGTATCACCAACATAGTTATCCTTTTTCGAATAAACAGCACTAGTTTTTTTCAGTTGATTGCGTTCTATCGAAGCATGGAGATCATCACGAAATGCTTTGGATGCAAAGTGGTTTGCAGGTGTTGTAGTTGCTGTTAATTCATTGCGATTATTCCAGTTTGATATACCCTGATAATATTTGGCTCCATTGTTGATTGGTAGTGAAGTATCAACCGAGCCGCGCTTAAGAAATGTTTTCTTGTCATTGGCATCGTACTGAACATTGGAACTTGTATGGTTTTGATTAGATTTGATAGTAACATTAAAGTAAGTTTTCTTAGTCGGTTCAATAACATCAACCTCATCTTCACGTGAGTCATTGGAAGCAGTTGATTCACTACCAAAATGTGATTCTAGCCACTTAATAGTTTCTCCTTTGCGAGTTTCCTCTTCTTTGTCAAAATCCAAAGGTCGTTTGGTGAGGGCATCCTTGCGGTCCATTAAAACCACCCCTTGTGAAATATATTATGTTATACAAGTATTTCAATTGATATCCTCAAGAAATAAGAGTTGACTTACCTTTAGGGTGCTGCATTACTGTTTTGTTGTGCGGTTTTCTCATTTTTCTCATTCGGTCTGATAAGCTATCCCAATCTCCTGGACGTTCCAACATATTATCATTTTCCATGTGCATGGTCTCGGCTGCGTATTTCATTTCAGTGCCTACCACTTTACCATCTTGGATAATATCCACATGTTGTTCATCTCGTTGCTTAAAATATCTTTGATTAACTTCCTGCAACAAATATTTTTAAATCCAAAAATATTAAATTCTTGCAACCGATGTGTAATTCGCTTACTTGAGTTTTAATTTGTTCTGCACTTTCGATAGACTTGCTATCTGGCAATTCGTCATCCACTATCACTTCGTGTTCGGTAGTTTTTTTCGATTCGGTTACTATCTTACCATCCTCTTGGGCCAAAGATCTTTTCTGCACATTCTCCGAGTCTATAGTTTTAAACGATTTTGTTTTATCTGCAACTATACGAGGTCCTCGTGGCACTAATTGCATTTGATATTCTGGAGACAGTAAGACTTCTTCAACGTTTTCTACACCACTGGTTACGGTTTTTACAAAGGCCTGTTAAAGAAAAATAATTGAAAACATGAATATGCGCATGTGTGTGCATATATAAAATTCTTTTCAAAGATCTTACAACAATAAACTTTAAATTGAAAGGTGTTAAAAATAATATCGAAAATGTAACGTATAACATATTACGTAACCAACAAAAAAAAAATACTATTTGGTTGCCCAAACTGGTAATAAGTAACGGCTGCCACCTTCATACCAGCATATTGCTATTTGCACAGTGGACTGTTGCATGTTGGTGATGAGAAAGAAATAAATTTTTTTTGTGTAAGGATCATGTGCAGAGCACTGTGTCGGGACTAGAAAGGAGGGGATCGTGTTGAGACGACTAATAAAAAATAGAAAAATTTGTTGTAACTACCGTTTCTGCCGTTTAATTTGTCGGTAAATTTTTTTAAAGGAGGGTGCTGCATTCTGCTCTTAAATACATGATGGTGTCAGTCGCTGTTGGCAGTTTTCAGTATTCGTCATTGAGGCAATTTGATAACAATTAACACAACCCTGCACTACCGCAGATTGGATAAATTTGACGTCATATGCATGACACAGTCTTTGTTTTATTACTTCAATTAAACTTTGCTAAGAGTTATGTCAGGAAATCTAAACCATCAAATAAATGCTGCTTCAATTGAAGCATTTTATATATTTTGACTGGAATACTAAAATAATAGTATAAAAGAAAAGTTTTAATTTATAAAAGTCCTTAAAGTTATCTAATTGCATATGTCCAACAGTGAATTAATAAGTTTTCAGCCAGCCACTTATTAAAGAACTACGTGAAAGTACATTTAATGAATTAAATAAATTTTCAGCCAGCCACTTATTAAAGAACTACGTGAAAGTACATTTAATGAATTAAATAAATTTTTAAATGCTGTACATAATACTGGAACGTGGGCTAGTGTGCATTTTAGCGTATTTATTGCTGATGGTGCTGCCAAACAGCAACTGCCAAACTCCAATCCAATCACTTTGCAATGCAAGGGCGTTATCTAGAGCAAAACAACCGAAAACCACAATGCGTTACAATTTTCAAAGAAGTAAAAGAAAAAAATACAACAATTACAAATGTAAAATACTCGTCGTAAAAAAACTTCAAATGCAACTTAAACTATTAACTGCGAGTATCATAACATTTACCAACTGTCTAGCTGTTGGCTGCTACTTGTATTTGAATATGTTTTTATTTAATATAAACAAAGACTTAATTTTATCTCTATTTCCATCATCATTCTTTTATTAAGCCAGCCTTTTGAAGAGCCGCATCGCTCATACATAAATTCTTATACTCGTGTTTCATTATTGTTTTCGCTCAATTCATTTAACACACAATCAATGAAACACGAATAGATGAGCTGCTGTCGAATGTGCGAGTTGGTTTTGTATAAAAATTTACGAGTATATCTTTGGGTCAACGTTTATCAAGATATAAATATAAAATCTGATAAAACTGGCAATTTATATATTTATGGTTTTGCTATTATTGTTATAACTCTAGACAAAAAAGACCTTAATAAATTCGTTTAATATGATTCATATCATATATGACTAAGAATGGTATTAAAATCTCCTTCAAAAAATCAGTTGCAACTCCACAATGAAGTAAAAACGAGAATTAAATATGTGGTTGTATGTATCATATATATTTCAGCCGCAATAGATAAGTATTTTTTTTTTTTGGTTTGTGATTTATTTTGTTGAAAGTTTTCAAATCTTAGGCACGAGCTCTCAACTGTGCTCGTACATACATACATACTCACATATTTGGATATGTATATCAGTAGCACATCAAATTCTTAAAAAGTATTACGTATACGACTTTCTACACCTTCAGATGGATGGCGAAAAGTAAGACAAAAAGTTGATCTTTTGCTATGTGGTAGATAGAAGTACAGATGATATAAAAATATGCTGCTAATAAAAAGAGTTGTAGTGAGTTTAACGGTCATCAAATAATAACTCATCAGGAAAACAAAAAATTAGAAGTATAAGAAATAAAAAATGGAGCAGAGAAAAATTTGTAGCTACTTTCTTTCTTTCCATAAATTTTCACCATTCAAACTTGCGAATTGCAAACTTTTTGGAATGTATGGTTCCTATATAATCATGTATGCTGATGTGTGATCAAATGATTACTAAGATTAATAGTTTTACAATCGTTATTTTCAATCGAAAATTAACTTATCGTTTTCAGGAAACCCATTATTTGTCAATCCCTCTATGGGCTTCGTTAAGTTTTCGGTAAACTTCACTACGAACTAGGAAAGTTAGACAGAATCAGAAGAAAGTGTTCACAGGGTCCATATAAACATACGAGTACTGGTCGTTGGTCTCATGTCGGAAGATCGTCATTGGAGCAGCATAGGAGATGGTAACAGCAAGTCAAACTCTAATAGAATCTGTGATTAATAATTGTTCATAAAACCGTCATGGGTGATGCCTATTCTGATCGGTTCCCGACTTCTTTGCCTGTTATCGTAAGACTTAATGGAACTGAAAATAGTACATCCGACAAAGCACAGTGTTCCAGGCGCGTACAGAAAATCCATCAGCACGTGCTATTTTCCTTGTGTTTCTCATGTGCCGCTTGACAGGTCGAAACCATTTCAAATAATAAAACGCCCTGTGATTTTACTTGTTGCTTTATTATATTCTTCCGGCTGCCTAGTAAATAATTGTACCTTGCTTATAGCCAAAACAAGGTATTTATACGTGAACGCTGGGTCTTGAGATGCGTGCCGCCATTGCCAAGTTAGTACACAAAACTTTGAAGAAACGGTTGGCCTTTATTCAAAGAGTTGAAAAAAAATTGTACTTCAACGGAAATACTCATACATGGGTCTCAAGTTACATTATAGAGAATTAAAAACACGACCTTAAAGTTTAAAACCAGTATTTTTATGAAAACACTGACTTTAAGCTTTTAAAGTTTACTTTGGTTAGGGCAAATATGGGCCAATTTCTTTACAAATTTATGAAAAAAAAACCTAGGAGAAATATGTCGAAGGAAGCTTCCAAACTTTTGGATATGATATCCATTAACAGCGACCTCTTTTAGAAACTTGCAACATATTTATAGCGAACTTTTTACTGTCCAAGGAGGCGTTTATGAAATATATTTATGAACAAGTTTTACAAGCTGTCAGACAGCATCGGAGCATCATTCAATAAAAAATTCTTTTACGGTGCTGCCAACTTATAATACCCTTTAATATTGGACTGGTTATGTTCCATAACCCGGGAAGCCAGCTATTGAATGCAGCTTATGTAGTAAAATGCATTCGAGCTGCACTTTTCTACTTGAGACCAACGATCTCTTCATACTCGTATGTGTTCCCTAAACTAGTCAGATATACAGGCAACGTTGCTAAGATCTAAAAACATTGATGACATAATTAAAAATAAAAAAATAAGTATATGACATTAAAAAATAATTTTATTTTTAATTATAATATGTTTTAGTTAAATGCATACAATTTTGGCACGGGCAAGCGTACTTGACTTGTTTCATGTTTAATTTCAAGCTGCTAACTTCTCTGCATGTATCGAATTCTTTCTAGTTTTGAATTAATTGCATTGAAACCAGTTTCCTTTCCTTATCTGCTTTAATGTCATAAACTTTACATCTTGTTTAATAGTTTAATATCTTATATGAAAAATGCATGATAATTGTTAGTGTGTCTGTTTTTCGCTGAGTGTATTAACTGACTGATGAGTTTTCGTGAAGAAATATGTATGTGTCCAAGAAAGTAAAAATTACATTCAATTATAATAAAAGATTACGTGGTATCATCCAGTTGTTGGCCTCTAATAATAATAAATGTAAATTTTAATACCACAAAAGTAAAAATAAAAGCTACAGAAGTGAAAAGAAATGCGTAAGAGAAGAAACAGCAAATAGAAACAATAAATTATCTGTTAACGTTGGCTTACTGACAATATTGAAAGAAAATTCAAACAGTCAATTATTGCACAATTTAAATCCGATTGTTATATAATAGGGATATGTGATGTAAAAAATCGATTCATCAATTTGAAAAGGTGTGCTTAAGCTTGCAACGATTTTGGGAATAATTTCTAAATCAATCACATATTGAGGCTTGTTAATATAAGTATCTCCATTTTTAAAATGTGAAAAGCATTTAAAATTGTGAGGAAATCATCTAAAATATGTTTGGTATAAATACACATACAAACCGATGCTATCCAGCATGGCACCAAAATCGCCCAGTATAAAGAATATGAAATAATTTTGTGTAGAACTTTCATTAAACAATTTCAAATCTGCGGATTTAATTAAATCTAAATTAAAGTATTTTTTTGTACTAGTCATTGCCGATTCTAGAGTGAAGGAAAACAATACAATTATTCCTAATGCTTTTTTTTGTATCAAAAGAAAATAAATAAAAAATTTTGAATTTTATAGATTTTATTTTCGGGTTAATGAACGTTTTTTCCCCCAAGACTCGTTTGCCTTGGAACATGTTTAACACTAAAAGTCTGTATATGTGTCCACAGTTGAAGCCTGGTTGCCTGTCTTGTTTTTAATCGTCATCAGATTTCTTGTACTGTTTAAGACTGCTGCTGGTCTTATGGATGTTTCTATAGGCTTTGGCCTCATGTATTTGTGTACTTATGATTGTATTTGTGCTTGAAAATTTGCAAAGGTAGTCAAGTGGACAGACAGTTTGCATATTTTTATGTGTTTGGGCTGGAGTTAAATGAATCTTGTAAATATTTTGCATGCAAAGCACATATTAAAGCAATGCACAATGGGATTGTTTGCTAAAAGCAGCGAAGGAGATTTTTCAGAAATCGAATCCATCGATTATTGACATAATGCAACAACGAATTTTCAATTTACAGGACATTAGGGAAAGAGTTTGTGTATTTAAAAAAAAAAAAAAAAATCTAAAGCATTAAGTAAACAATTTTTTTTTCTCTCCAGAACTCCTTGAAGTTTTGGAGTTAATACAGTATGAGTGCGATTTACAAATATTACAATCGATGCTATTTTTTATAAAATCAATACAAATTCATTGAAAAGAAGAGTTCCAAGATTAACAAAAAGGTTTAACAAAATTAACTAGAAGAAGGCCAATAAAATTTAACAAAAATTTTATTACTATTTATGTCGCGATCGGCCCCGCTGTGCATTGCGCCTTATGCTTTTCTTTATCTTAATTCGAGTTGCTTATGTTTTTATTTAACATTCTGTTTTTCTTATTCTTCTTGTTCTCATAATTCGTTACCAATCTACGGAAAGTATTCGAAAATAAGTTTCTATAGTTTTCTGCTACACAAAAAGCCAACAAGTACATTTTGCTTTTGATAGTTTCATGTCTGGACGTTTTATTTTGGTAAAATGGACAAACAACAAACGGCATTTATTGTTGAAAAAGATAATAAAATAACTCTGTAGACTGTGAGTGGGACTTTGCAAAAAGTTTGGTTGGAAAATTCGGCTCCCACAAATGAATTTTAAGTGCTTTCAAATTCGAGCCTATTGCAAATGTCTCTTTCGAGGATTGTTGTTTTGAGGACACCTCGAGATATCTGTTCAACATAAAATAATATAATCCCAAAGAAATGCTCTGCTTTCTGTAGTTCTTATTTCATTACTTCTAGGAACTTCTTTCGTTACCCTTGTTCAGGTAATTTCCGGACGGCATTAACCAATAAAAAGTTTGTTAAGTCCAAGCTGACTAATTAAACATCTTTGCTACAGCACACGATTTAACTCTTATGTAGCGGACTCCCATAAGCGTCCCCAATCGCAGAAAGTTATTTGTACACTTGAGATTATTTTGGTTGATTATTTTGAATTTATCTGTCATATTAAAAAAAAAATTATGTGCTTTAAAACATTTCTTTCTCTTCAAGATATTCTGATAATCATGTCAAAATAATGAAGAAACGTAAGAAAATAAAAAAGGAAAAGTGATCAGTGAGTTCTTGTCATGACTTTGATGTTTGTTTTTAAGCTTCTCATTTATTAATGTGGAAGTTTGATATAAATATCTTTAGTTATTCTAAGAAATGTTGGGTAAAGGATCCCTGATGATCTGCATTAGCCCCAGTGAAATGCGCATGGGACTAGCTAAAACCCCTCAATTGATCACTTTGAATATTTAAGTAAGATTTTGGGAAAAAAGAAACAACACACAATTAAAATTGAAGAGTTTCCACACCTTTTCTACACTTAATGCCGATATCCATCATATAATTCTCATTCCCAAAAATTAAAGAAATTATGAACGATTGGGACTATAAAATCCCTACATTTGCAACGCCGATTTGAAATTTTTGAATACTTTATAAATGACATGGTATTAACCATCAGATCATTTTTATTATTAAGAAACGTGCGGGAGGTTGACCTTAAAGGTCATCCTGTAACCTGTTTCTTTTGCTATTCTATGCTTTTGAGCTTCTAGAGTAAAATCGCTATTATTTTAATCTTCATATCAACCGATTCCCACGCGATGAGTAGTGGTGGTTGTAATTTCTGATTACTATAAAGGAATCGACAACATTAATTGATCGGATACATAACTTCGGAGTTTTTAAAAACAAATCAAGTGGTTTTCCAATTTTTTCGTTCACGATATCTCACAAACATTAAGAAAAAAATTAAATATCTTCCTACTTCTCTTGAAACTAAGTTTTGTAATAAAAATATATGCATCTGGAAAAAAACTATGCATCTGGAAAAAAACTGGATCCATTTTCTCTGTTATATATATAAAAGAGATTACAGCGATTCAAGTTTATTAGGATGTTTTAAAATTTCTATATTGAGAATTTAAAATTATTTTTATTTTACATATTTGCACAAAAATAACTTTTAAGCCATGTAATCTTCGTTAGTATTAGTGTGGGATAAAATACTTAAAAGTGTACCACAAAATATGCGACGTATATCGTATTTCAAAACTCCACAAGAAAGAACATGAGTTTCTTTTTGAACTTCTCTCTCAGTGAGCTGAAAAATCTATATCAACACAAAGCGAAATGCTTCTTTTTTACAATTGTTTTTGAAAAAGGAAGGCCGTTGGAGAGTATCAGAAAATGCATTCCATCCTAGGGGAAGTTGTGGTCAACAATTTAGCCTCATACAAAACTTATGTACACTCTGTGTAGATGGTGGTTGTGATATTAGTTTCGGTACATATTTGAAACAATAAGACCTGGAATTGGAACAGGTATTGCTAAGAGTGTAATCGCTATAAGAGAATATCCTTGTAACAACATGCATAAAGTATTGATGTAGAAACAAAATTTTACTTCTTGTTACGTGCAGTTTGACAGTTGAACTGAATTGGAGTCCGTTTCTCACAAATCTACAATTGAAATACACACAAGGCAACAATAAAGTTTGTAAAATTTTTATTGTTTTACAGGTTTGTTTACTTGTAGATTTGTAAATTGAAGTTTTGATCAACGTGACAGAAGGGTCGCCTTTTTGCCTTTAAAGTCTCTTTAAAAAAATAAAGTAACATTGAAAATACTTCAAAAACTTTTTTACTCTGCTCACGACTCTAAAACTTTTTGTAACGCTCAATAAAATTGTGTTTTAAAAATCATTTATTATTCAAACTTCAATTTCTTCTAAGAATTGATTCTTTTATTGCCAACTGCATAAGTTAATTGTAGGCCTTTGAGTACCAGCCAGCAACAAATATAACAACAACAAAGCCAGCCAGCAACTGCTCTAACACTGGTTGGCACAGTAGAAATAACAACAAAAGCAAGCAAAATGCAGTTAGACTTTTTTTCTTCAATTTCTTCAATTTATCTACAATATTTTATATATATTTTTTTAATGTTATTTTGTATCCAAAACCCCTTAAACAGGTTTCCTTCTTGTACGAGTATGAAGTACAATTCACTCTACTCCAATCTAAACTCAAATCGACTCAATAACATTATGAAAAATGTGTATGTTTCGTTATTTTTACTTTGTTTTATTGAATTTTTTTTTAATGACATTCACAAGCCACCACAGCCAACCACCGACTTTAAAAGCCGTATAATACTAATCGCTTGTGCTACGTATAGAACATATAGAAATATTGTTGGGTTTTTTTAATCGTATAATAATTCCTAAGGACCGGTAGGTAGAAAGAACTTGATTATGATGACGTTGTTGTAATATATTAGCCATCATCGGCTACGACAACGCACTTTTATAAATTCACACATACACTTTTACTACAACAATTCTTCGAACAATTTTATTAAGAGTGATTTGCTATGAATTTGAATCGATCAATTATGTCTTAACTTGAAGTGAATACATACATACATATTCTTACATACGAATATAGGCACATACTCGGTGTAATACATACTGCTATGAAAATACCTTGAGTTTGCAATTTAACAGAGCTGCCAAACCTTAAGTATATTGAAATTGTTTGTTATGAGATTGTTCTCTTTTAGTATATAAAACTGATATTTTATAATGTCATGTCTTAAACGCACTTCACACTAATCAAATATTTGATCAAGCAAGCGTCAGCACTAAATACTAAAATATTTTGATTTACTTGCGTGTTTAATAAGTAAAATAGTTTCATAAATAACTAATAGACAGTAGCAGAGAATTCAGTATTATTGGAACTTTTCAACTTAAACATTTTTCTTGTTGTTTTATTAGCGGTTACGTTTTATTAGTCAAATATTTGACAAGTGTGAGCGTACCTTTAGTGACATTCATTTTCCATAGATGTTCTACTACAAGTATTAACTATGTTTCTAAAGTTCCATTTAATATTTTATTAAATTGCTGAAATTTTCATTAAAGAAGAGGAAATTTTAAATGTTTATAAAATATTTTTTAATATCACATGACCTGCAGCTTTTCATATCGAGTATTTTGCATTAATAGAAAATATATTTTCCGTTGTGCATGCATCCAATAAATCCCTACAAGTTGTGCTGATTTCAGTGCATTTTAAGGCAGTGAAAATGAATAAAATTTTTTTAGTAGGACCAGCACTCACGGTATAGTTGCCACATATGCAATTAATTTCATGCTGCAGCTATGAAAGAAGGAAATAAAGTTAACAGGACAGATGAAGAGAGAATAGCGAATAGAGAATTCGTTGTAGATATTCTACTTTTTATTTCGCCGGCAAACTCCGATATATTCCAATAAGCCACAATCCACAGTGCTCTTCAAAGGCAACATAATCTTTGCCATTGGCCAAATGCAGCCTTAATTGTGCCTTAGAGTCACGGAAAATTTAATATTTCGGATAGCAAAAACCGTGGCGGATGTTTCAATGATGTTGTATCTTGCGCAGAATGTCCATTAACTCTTTCAAAATATGGATGATATCTCACACACATTTTACTTTATTCAAATTTGAATATGAAAAGCGCTTCATGAAATACCCTTTACGTGTGTAGTAGCTGCATTAATGTATTTTTAAAAACTCAATTTTGGTAAACTAAGTTTCTGGCTTAAACAATTCTAACTATATTGCTAATAATAGGTCTGTTCCACATGCCTAACAGTCCGAACTAATGCGTTCTCTAAATGTCAATGGTATAAAATTTGAATTTAAGCTATAGGATTTTAACTTTTGCGGGGAACTTTCAGCAATTATTTGGCAACAATGACGTCAATGTTAAACAATAAATAAAATCAAAATTTATAAAATGAATACATGCATGCACATCTACATATGAACATGTATGTAGATATTTCTGGTATTTTTGCATTGTTATTTGAAAAAAAAAAATATATATGTATTCCAAATGGCCTTTAAAAACCGATTTTATACTTTATGAAAATAAAACTAGAAATTTGAATTGATTTGACTTGATTTTTTTTTTTTTTTTTTGCAAAAATACTGCATTTTGTGTACGTTTTGTTGCTGTTAACTAGTGGTGCGGTTTTAGTCGAATATAAAAATATTTTTCACTTGTTTCAAGAGGAACTTTATCTAAAATGATGTTTTCTCAAAGCCAAGTAGGTGTTACTCGTACCTATTAGCATGGGCAAATGTATAAATAATACATGGAGTAGCAACAACAGCAATAGAAGAAGAAGCGAGATTATTAAAGTAAAAGATTACATGTCTGGCTTTAAGGTTTGTTGTTGAATAAAGCCTTCAGTTTAAAAGATTCAGGCTCAAGCGCAAACAACACAAAAATACACACACTCTCAGTAACATACGCATACAATAATCGTTGGCATTTGTGGGCAAGTTTGCTTCTTAAGTCTTTTGTTTCTTCTTTTTCACTGAACTTTAATTTCAGTTTCCAGCATACATTCCCTGCTGATACACATAAATACATGCTTCACTTTATTTTTATATTTCTTTAATTTTTGTTGCTGTTATTTTCTTTAAGCATCATCAACATCATCGTTGCCAACACCAACCAACACCAACATGCCATACAAACATGCATACAAAAAAAAACTTAAACATCTCTTTCACAAAAGGTCAAAACTATTGTGTGAGTTAAAAAAAATAGAACTTACAAACTGGCTGGATTTTTTATAACATATTCTAATAGGTTTTGTTTTTGTTAATGCACTTCAATCTTTTGTTTTTTTTAAGGAAATGTAAAGTTGTGGTGTTGTTGCTTGTATTACATGATTATGATTTTCACTATTTTTTTTATAATTTTTTTTTGCTATTGGCTTTGTGTGCTTGAATTTATTTATGTGAGTAATTTATTGTTATAATTAAAACAAACACTAATTGTTTATATATTTTCTTTTTATAACTATTTCTTTTTGTTGTGTTTTCTATTTTATTATTATTATTTTTTTTTTTTATATTTGAAAACAATTTGAAACGCGTTTCCCGTTAAGTCGTCTTTCGTACAAAACCTTGACGTCTTTACGATTTGTACTCCAATCACAGACTGAGCGTAAAAGTAACAAAATTATGTTGCTGGCCACAACAAATAATAATTCTGTAGGTATTTTAAAGTTTCTGTTGTTTATTTCGTTTTCTGTTATTTCTTGTTTAAAGTTTGTATTTCGCTCACAAATACAAGAAGAAAAACTTTCAAGAGTTTCTATTAAAAGTATAAAATTGCATAGTGGAGCAGACTAAAATTTGTCTTTTGTTTGATATAAAAAAAAATATATATTACCGAACTTGTTCTGCAATGCTATCTGATGAGATAAATGTGTTACTTATCAATGGGCCAAATAGGATTGTTTGAAATAAACTCAGCATATATTTTTAAGTCGAAATCATTTAAATATTTTGGTTCATGATCAGCTTACTGTGATTAATTGTGAAGAAATGCGAGATAAAATTTTCAGCTCTGGCTGATCTTCCATGACAACCAATTGCCGCGCTCTGATAAAATAAACCATTCGACTTTTCCTTACAAATTTACAATTAAATGGAAAAGTGTGCAACATGTCGTGAATAACTTCTCAGCTCTGGATTGTCTATTTAGGCCAAGGGAGTTCTTTGATTGTGAAATTTAAATGATTCGGCTCTGGATAGGCCGATTAGGATTTCACACCGACTTTGTTTTTGTTAATTTTGTTTTTAACGTTACAACATGGTCTTGCGATGCAAAATTAAAATGATTTTTAAAACCTTTTTTCAAGGGTTTTATGAAGTACCACTTTATTTTTGCTGTTCTAAAATTAGTGCTGCCAAGTTAATGATTGAAAATAGCTGATAATAGTTATGTGTGTACATGTGAGAGTTTCTTTACTTGTTAGACAAAGCCCGTTAAATTGAGAGTGAACTAAAATTTCTCTCAATAAGAGTTACTCATTTACAAAATATATAATAATTTTGTCTTGGAACACATTGATAATTGTTTTCCAACAATAATTTAATTTATGGATATTCATTACAATTGAATAAACAATTTTTAACAAATAATAAATTAAAAGTTGGTTTAGCACAATTTTCAAGGTTTGCTTTTTTATTCTACACAAAATATTTCTGCTTTGTTACTGTTTATTTTCCGAACAGCTGCTATTTGACTACTTGTTTCATGTAAGAAGAAGAATATTTTTCTCTCAGACCCTCTCCCACTAAATTTGAATTCTGCCAGCGTACACCGTTGCGTACGTGATCACACATAATATTTTAGTTGTTCATACCAACAAAACAGCTGTTGTTTAGTTTGTCAAATAAGTAGAAAAAAAGTCTGCAACAAACCCCCGTTGATATTTGTAGTCGATAAATATTAAAACTCTTTAATTTTTATTTTCGTGCCGATTCTTTTTTCCCAAAAGTTATATTAAAATTCAATGTGATCAATTGAGGGGTTTTAGCTAGTTCCTATCCTCATTTCACTGGGGCTAATACAGATCATCAGGGAACCTTTACTCAACATTTTTTAGAATAACTAAAAAGCTTAAAAGCTAAAAACCAAATATCAAAGTCATAACAAGTGTTCACTGATCACCCGGCCTTTTTAATTTTCTTACGTTTTTATTTCGTTCTACAATTGATTGGCTTTCTTCCCATTTTAATTGTAGTTGTAAGAGAAATAAAGAACAACAACAACTAATAATTGTTTTAATGTAAAAACAATTAATTTAGAGTGCTGATAAGTTGTTTTAGCGCGGGCACTCGTTTTTGAATTAGTACTTGTAAATATTAAATTTATTAAATCGAGTGTGATTTAATATTTAAATTAATTAAACCTGTAGTGAGAACGTAAAATCAGCTGCATATTGATATTAAGTGCGAAAATAGCATATCTGAAATTATTGACTTCAGAGGAAAAAATCATTTTGTCGCCTTTGATCACATGATAAGTTTTTGTTACGTATTTATTTGCTAATATTTGATAATATGAAAATATAAGTTTTATAATTTTTGCGGTGGCCTTTTTTGCACACTGAAACCACTGTGCCATGACTTTCTTCATTACTAAGATGATTTAAGAAGATGTTTGTAATGCGATCGTTCTCTTGTGCCTTTCTTTTCATTTTTCAACAAGATTTTAGTTTTCGTATTATAATTTGTTTACTAACTTGTTTTCCTCGTTTTTTTTTCTTGTTTGTTTTTTTATTCTCTTTAATTTTTATACACATTTCGTTTGGTTGTAGTTTTGTAAAAAGTGTGTATGTAATATTTGCAATTGCTGCCTAATTGAAAAGAGAAATAGTAGTTTAACCACAACTTACCTCATCGGAAAAGTCGCCCATATGTTTCACATCCTCCGTTTCAAAATAGTCTTTTGTTTCTTCATGCGACACAACCCGTTTCTCATTGATCTCTCTCACTAGACCGTCAGCCGGTCTGGGTACAATGCTCTTGACTAATGTGCCTCCAGCATTTTGCAATTCTGTCAATTCACCGCCTCCTCCTTCTCCGCTGGCAGCTGCAGCATGTTGCAAAGCACCTTTATGTTTGATTTCGTTTGGTTTTGTGGCAACTGGTAAGCCTAAATCTCTTTTCTGCCACAAGTTGCAAAAGCCGAAAAACGAATAAAAGATAATGGCAAAAACAAATAACATTAAAGCGTATTGATTATGCAAATCTCATTTATTGTTTTAATTCAAGTTTCTCTACAGTCTAGTGCACTCTCCCATGCATGCAACACCAGAGCATGCGTACATGTAGAGGCACACACATGCATACAAACCTCTGTTGTTTCAGTTTCTTGTTTATCCGTATCCTCTGTGGTATTTGTTGATACAATGGGACCACTGTCTTCGACTACTTTTCCATCTTCGAAAACCACTTGACGTTTGACATGAGTTTCGATTTGACGTGTTGTTGTTAGTTCGGTTTTTCGTTTTGTTATCCATTCTTCTGCAAAAGCAAATATATAAATAAATTTAAATTAAAGCCAGGTGTGTTTGTATGTTGTGTGTAGTTAAATGTAGTCGCATTTGTTTTGTTATGCGAGGCCTAAAAGTATACTAACGTGGTTTATGAAATCGAATTGAAACTGTTACAATTAAGGAAAATATCTTAAGTGTCAATTAGGCTTTTAAATTTGACCAGCCATAGCTAAACAAATTTGTAAAATACTAAATAGATATGCTACAGTAGACGCTTAAAAATTAGAAACATGTTTTGTTTATTAAAGAGAAGCTTAACTATTAAAATAATCTGTTAAGTTTGAAGAGAAAATAAATGGTTTTGTTGTCGGAACATTCCCTCAATTAAAATGTTGTCATCTGCGGATGTCTTTGAGCTTTGAAATATACTTTTTTTGAGCTTCATGAGAACAAATGCTAACAAAATGCATGCCGCATTCTGATTTGAAAATGCTAATCACTGAAAATTGCTGCAAACATCCGAAAAAACTTGCGTTTATAATTAAAATTTTCAAACTTAAAAATTTCTAATTCCAAGACTAATGAGCTGCACTTTTAATTAGCTTTTGATAATAAATTATTTGTAGCTCACTTCAATGTATTGTACTGTCCACAGATCTTGTTTGAATTGAAAACGATTTTTCGCCACCTCTCGATTTCGGCTTTCTGCCATTTTCTGATTGTAAACTAATTTTGTCCAGGACGGAAAATAGTTCTCAATTCAGCGTCAGTTCCATAAAAATAATAAAAATTATCTATATGAATTTTATTCATAAGAGGGAGACATATTAAAAGCAGAGTACAAGAAAGTGAAGGCAGAGGAAAATCATAGTATTCTACTCCTGTTCATCATTCAGGCTGTAATAGTATTCGTTGTACGGGAGAGCCTCCCTCTGGCCTACGACAGCCAAGCTTTTGGATGTTCACTTTTTGTCGTCTACAATAAATAGAAAGTTAATAGTCTATTAAGGTTCTCCACAGACCCAAAGTCTATAGCAACTAAGCCTTTTATCCAGTAATCTCATATCAAAAATGTAGGGTCCGGTGTAGGGTCCGGTATGTCTCTCAGATGATATGAGAGTAATAAGGCGATGCTCACCACTAAGCGCAATATCACCGGTCTTTTTGAAAGTGCTCGCAAAATCATGCTTTATGATGATAATGTTACGTTTCATCCTTAGAAAAAGTTGATTATTCTGTAGATGGATATTAGCGAGGTCTCCTTCGGTACTTTATTTGGGGATGTGGTGTGTACCTAAACTCCTTGGCAGAAATTTCTGGTGCTTATTAATACTCATCTAGAGCAATTCCAAAAAGCATACAAATGTGTGCGTGCCTGGTACTTTTTTGATATACATGTGACCTTTTAAGTGATGAAAAGGGGTACAAACTAAATTTCGTACTTTCTTGTACTCTCTTTTAAATTATGGTAGATAACAGATTAGGGCTTTTTAAACTTCTGAAAAAAATGTCGAATATGTTTTGGTACCTTTTTCTGGCTCCTTTTTTTTTGTTGAGTTATATTTTCTTAATTGAAAAAAGGTACTTTCCTAAATTATACTTTTTCAAAAAGGTACTTTCAGGAAAAGATATTTATATCCAAAGAGTTTTTGGAGAAGGAACTGTTTTGAACGAGAATTTTGTATTTACAACTTGCACAAATAGTCCTGTTTTTCATGGTGGAATAGGCTTTTGTAGTAACTGTGGGCTAACAATGTAGCGGACAATATGCTGGTTATTATTATTTTGATTGTAAGATTTTTTTCTTTCGCAAATAAATTTATATGCTCATTTTAATTTGACATGAAATTTAGTTGGATTTGGAGATTTTCTACCATCGAATAAAAAATAATATCCCTGTTATATTATCCCCCTTAATCACAAAATTTAAATTATTTTATTAAAAATTTTTTACACAATATTTTCTTAAAATATGTTTCATTTACATATATATTTAATTTTTTATCTTGTTTTTTCAAATAATATTTCTTTTAATTTTTTAAAGACTATATGGAAACATTTCGAAAAAATGCTTAAATAGAAAAAATAGCTGAAATTTTAAAAATTAAATTTTATTTTATCGCAAAAAGCAGCAAAAATATAAAAGTCGAAAATAATAAATTCGGAATATGTGCAAAACAGTTGTATTAAAAGTTTCAAATAACCATGGATTCCTTCAACAATTCGAACACAAATTCATACGCATTCGTAGTTGCTTCGAAGTCCGAGAAATGATTTAAATTAGAAAAAAAAGGTTTTTAGCTTCTATTTCAATAATTTTAAACACGAATAATTGCTTATCTTGTACTTGCCTTACAAAAACATAGAAAAAAATAATAAAAAAATTGACATCATTCAAATGTCTGCTGCCCTAAACTCTATTACAACTTGTTGATAGATGGCGCCAACCAAACTTTGCTAACAACAATGAACCAAGTTTTTCTTTATATTTGAGTAGTTTTATTTTTAACTTTATATTACTATTTCTGCTATTGTGTATTTGAATAAAAACTTTACAGTTTAAAAGCGTTTAAAAACTGTGAACAAAACAAAATTTATCATTGCAAATCGCAGACAGACATAATAGACAGACGGACAACTACGAGTTACATGGAAACATTTCGTTGTTGTTTCCTATTTAGTTGTAACACAAAATGAAATTAAAAAAAAGACGAAAAAATAAGCGACCTTTAATGGTCCAGCAATTTCAAATGCACATAACAGTACTTTTTATGAAATACTAGACAATTAACTTAAATGCAATACAACAACAGCAGCAATCATTTTCAAAATAGCTGCATTTAAATACTCGTTTATGTTGTTCATTTTATTTGCGAAACCTAAAAATGCAACAGATATTTTAGGGGCAAAATAAGAAAAAGGAAGAACTAAAAATATATTGCAAGTGAATTGTTTTTAAAAACTAACGCAAATTACACTTTTGACTGTTCTAGTGTGGAGTCGAACTCGGTATCTAAAGCATCACTTCAGCCTCAAAATTTCGAAAATAATCGTTATTTGCGCTTCCTGATTTGGACACATAATTTTTAAATTTCAAATTTTAAATAACTTCACTGACCGTATTTCTTTAAGTGCAAAATAAGATTATCAGTTATTTATTAATTTTTTTTTTGGACTTACTATTCATTCATTATGTAATAAGAAAATGCGCTCAAGCATGTCGGCAAACAAATAATAACAACAACCCAACAAACCAATTCATTGCATCGATCGGCAACATGTGAGGGTACAAATGCTTGCAACGTACTTTTATAGAGAATTCAAATATTTGAAAAATTTTAAACATGCGAATGAATGTGCAGGTTTTCTTTCTAAATCTGTTTTGTTTGGTTTTTCGTTTGCCTTTTTGAAGAGGTATCAATTTCGTTCAATAAAAACTACATTCCGTGGCATAAACATCAATTATCTAATAGTTTCTTAAGTTACAACTCACCAACTGCGCTGCTGCTGTTGCTGCTACACAATATCAATTACATTTTAAACGCCAGAGATTTATAATAAAAAAAACTGTTTCTATATATATGCCCATGTATATAAATGAGTGTATACAGGTGTGCGTATGTAAAAATCAACATTTTAATAGACTTATTAATTTGAAAATAATTGATGTAAATTAAAAATAAAAATCATTTTAATTGTATTTCAAGAGGTGCTTCCATTTAATCATAATTTCAATAAAAGTTGTTTGCATGTAAAACATTTTCAAGCATGTAATCAAACATTTCCATTGCAACTGCAACATATTGCAACGTAAAAGAAAATAAAAATTTAATGAAAGAATCAAATAAAATTAAACGTTAACATGTTTAAATTTTGTGCGTTTGCATTGTTGTTGAAAAGAAAAAATCTTATCACCACATTTCATGCATTTTTTGGAAATAATTTAAAAATTTATTATCATTTTCCAGTTATTGCTACAACAATTTTCATTTTCCGTTCATACAAAATGCATGTTTAATTAGTTAAAGCTTTAAAGTTTTGACCGTTGGTCGCAGTTTTTCACTTGCACGAATGCACATTGAAAAACACTTGTCAAAACATATTGACACAAGAAACACAATGACATTTGCAACACGCAAAGCCAATTCATAAATTTACAATTGTTAGCTAATTAAATGATTAAACTAACACAAAAAGCAAACAAGTTATTAAACTCTAGGTCAAAAGAGACCACCGCTGTCAGTAAATATCATGTTAAAAGCGTCATATAGAGAAGTGTACGAAGCAATTTAATTTGCGCACTAAAGTAAATATGTATTTATTTTGAGTTTCAATTCATGGTTAGTTTACAAAAAAAAAAAAAAAAAAAAATCATAAATGGAGCAGCAGCACACTAAAATCACCTGCCATAAATTATCATGTTGTTACTGGGGGCTCACAGTTAACATGACATACAGCTCAAGGGGTGCTAACATGACTTTTAATACGTTAATATGAATATATTTATTTAAGTTAATAATTATAACGATAATGAAAATCTTGAGAAATTTGTTATGTTGGAATTATTGCAGGGAATCAGGAATTCAAACGAAATACTTAACGCAAATGAAATATGAAAAATATTCAAAACGCCCTTAGAACAAATGCATTCAATTAGTTATATAATTAGCCTAAATTAATTTTCAGATTATAATAAAGTACTTCAGTTTCCGATCGTTCTTATCAATCCGAAAAATATTATTAATACCTTTTTTATGTTAATAACTTGGCAATCTCTTCAAGCTGCAAGGTTAATAACACAATTAATTAACAAAACAAAAACCAGCACAATATGCCATGATCTTCTGTCAAACCGCTGCGAAAATAGAAAATTTTGGAAAAATCGGAAAGTTATTGGTTTTCTCACGTTTTGAAAAAATCGAGTTCTCATCAGATCTCGACGGTTTGAGGTTCCAGGTAGCTACTTCTAATTCTGAGAACCTGTCACTATGTCTATATGTGTGTGTGTGTGTGTATGTATATGTAAGTATGTGACCCGCTTATAACTTTTGAACGACTTGACCGATTTAAACCAAACTGATGGCGTTCTACTGAATTTGTACTGATTCGAATTGGTAGATTTCAAGAAATTAAAAAAAAAACTACAAAAGAACATTTTTTCAAAGTGGGTTTTTAAAATAACTTTTAAATGGCCTTGCCGATCGATTCCAGAATCGGCTCTCAAGATTAAAGAAACCATGTCGGCCACTGCAAACCGGGTCTAAATCGGTTAATCCGCTCTTGAGATATCGTAAACGAAAAAATTCGAAGTGAGTGGTTTTTAAAAAACTCCGAAGATATATATCGAATTATGAATTCTAAATTATAATAATAATAATAATAATTCACAATTTATAGCAGTTTAAAAACTAATCAGTTTATTAAACTCCCACTAGACTTTTGAGCTCAAAGATCTCAAAATCGTAGAGCAGCACAACAAACCACGTTTTGATATCTTTGCGAATAAAATTAGCGAGAAAAAAGGAATAGATCTACTCACTATTTTTGTAAAATAAGTAAAGATTTTCTTCGTTTGGAAAATCATGTTCAAGACGGGTACGTTCCACTTACTCATAAGTTGAGTTGCAATGTTGGTCTAATATTTCATGCATCGATCTTTTGATACTTTTGTAAAGACGCAAACACTATAGCGTTCAAAATATGTTGCCGATTACATGCAGCATTAAAATTTATTTCCCAGAGCATTCAACGTTTCTTGCCTGAATCTTTTCATATCCTTACAAGCGAAGTTTGTTTCTTAGGTTTTTTGATTTTGAACATTAGGGGAGTTGAATTGAAAGTGAATAGTGAGTTGAAAGCAGGGCAAAAAAAACTTCGAATAACGTTAAATAAAATCGTCCTGCACTTAACTAAAATGAAGTTGTAATAATGGCTCTTAATGTTGTGAAATACGTTAGTGAAAATAACATTAATTATAGATTTATAATCTAATAAAGAACGGATCGAACAAAAAAGATATAGCGCAATGCAGCATAAACTATTTCCTATCAACATTTATTTGAAAGATTTTTTTAAAAACTCGATCTAGAAATGATTTACTAACTTTCATTGAAAATAAATTTAATGGAAACTAATTTATTTAATTTTATTTATTAAAAGGTACTTTGACATATTTATTTGCACTGTAATACAAGAAATTAACAATTCATGATATGAAAAAATGGCTTCATTTCGAATAAACAAATTTCAATTTTCATATTCTAAAGAGCCAAACTACGGAATGGGATCAGTTTCTCTTTGACAAGGCTGAATACATCTGCATTATTCACAACATATATTTTATGTTTATTAAACGTTCGGAAAATTTTAGATTCGGTAAAAAATATTTTTATTTTAATATCGGGAAATTTCCCTTAAAAATCTTGATTCTGAAAGTACAGCAATTTTTGTATTTTTTAAAATAAAATTAAATTAAAAACAAATAAAAACATATTTTATGGTACATGGGAAACTCCAAATAAAGTAGTAGTAGTATAATATTTGTTAACTCTCATGAGTTAACACAATATTTGTTAATTATAATCTTGACTTTATTAGTTATGAACTATTTTTAGTTTGTTTTCTTTAGTCTCAAAAGGAATTTTTTATATGTTAAGCTTTAATATATTTTTGTTTGAATATCCAAAAAAATATTGGCTAAAAGTTGTTTTGTTAGAAATATATTTACGTTTTTATGTTTTTTCACACACACACAAAAGCATACAAAATTAAATGCTAATAAGTAAAGCAGCTGGCTTCGAAGATAAATGATGCCACATAAAAGAAAATGTTTATCGGGAAAAATATCTTTGATGGAAAAGAAATTCGTTGGAGAGAGTATTATTCAGTGGGCTGAGAATATTCAAAATCAATTTACGAGTTCTTGTCATTATTTTACTCCGCTGAAAGTCGTTCGTTGCAATTTCGTTACAATGAATTAGTCGATTATTTTTTAGTGAAATGAATCGTGCGTTTAATTAATCGATTAATAATTCCGGCTTGGAATTACCACTGATAACCATGAAATTGAAAAAGTCAAAAGTAAAAATTCTCTTTAATATTCAAAATCAAAAAACTTAAGAAACAAACTTCGCTTATGAGGATATTGAAAAGATTCAGGCAAGAAACGTTGAATGTTCAGGGAAATCAATTTTAATGCTGCATGTAAATCGGCAACATATTTTGAACGTTATAGTGTTTTCGTCTCCACAAAAAGTATTAAAAGTTCGATGCATGAAATATTAGGCCAACATTGTAACTCAACTTATGGGAAAGTGGACCGTCCCCGTCTTGAACATGACTTTTCAAAACGAAAATCTTTATTTATTTACAAAAATAGTGAGATTTCTATTCCTTTTCTCTTGCTTTGTGAACTTTCAATAAATATTATTTTCCTCTTCAATATGCAACATTTTAAGAACATATCATTTTGGTTATACACTCTACTGAGTGTTTTAGTTAGAAAAGAACACAAACAACTAAATACATCTTGTTCAGAAAGGAAAATGGAATTAGCAAACTTTCGGTTTTATTTTATGTGGCCTGTAACCTGTGCCTCGTTTCTGTAACTGAAGTGAGAAATTCTCGCATCGGAAAAATTTTCGTCATTCTGTGAAACAGAATGAGTTGGAATATATTTCTTAATGCATTTCAAATTTTGTTCGTCTTTTATAATAATAAATATATTATTCTATGGATAACCGTACAATATAAAGCATGACAATCATAATTATTTAGTTTTTCGATGTGAGAAGTTCACATCAGTTTCAGAAACGAAGCACTGGTCTATATACCTGGGCTTCGATGTTAGTTTGTGAATCGTTAATTGAAGTTTAACTTAATGTCTAGAGGGTTATATTAGACTATCTATAGCTCCTTTTAATGACCCAAAATCAAATCTTTAGTTCAAAATCGCAAACGCGCACATGGGAAATCAATTTTAGATGAAAAAAAAAAACAGTCCGTCGAATTAAATAATTATTGTTGCAATGCAACTTATCAGAACTTACCTTCTTTGGTTAAAGCTTCCGTATTGTTTTCATCGTCTAGAGTTAAGTTATCGTTATCGTCGCCATCATCGTAGTCCTTCGATTCGTATTCGACCTGGGAAGTATCGATATCATAGAAATTAACACGGGTTACGTGACGTACATAGTTAGTGGTGTTAGTAACATAATTAGAGTTCTTAAAAGACTTTGATTTGGTTTTGGTTGAGGGCAACAAATAGTTGAGATTGTTTCTGTTAAATAACGTTGCTGTCGGTGTGCTTGTATTTGAAGCGGGAACTGTAATCGGCGGTGGTTGTGGTTGCGGTTGCGTTTGTGTTTTTGGCTGCGTTTGGTGTTTCTGTTTCGCAGGAGGCTGTTGTATCGTATGCTCTGGTATTGTTTCCAAAGTTGGATGCGATTGTGATCTGTAGCGAGGTGGTTTTGGTACAATATTTGCACATATTTTGGCTTTCGAGTTGCTGTCTCTGCGATATAATTGATGCTCGCCTTGTTTGCCTCTGGCAACATAATTGGGCGGTTTGGTTTTGGGTAAAGGGGGCGGTGGTGGAGAAGCTGAATTATATTTATAATGACTAGTATCTTCTTGGCGATTAGCGTTATCGTTATATTGAAAAAATTCAGCAGGTGGTTCTGGAGGCGGGACGGTATAATAGTACGATGTGTTTTGCTGATTGTTGTTATTGTAATCCTCCAAAGACTTTTTGTTATTGTTAGTTGTTTGATGTTCTCGTTCTTGTTCTTGTTCTTGTTCAAAGTCATTAGTTGGTATGGCAGTTTCACCAGTTGAAGTTGTCGATGTGGCAGTACTGCTGCTTTCATTTGACCTTCCATCACAGCCATTTGTAGAATATGGCGGCAATAGTAAAATCACCACCATCCGATCATTTGAAATAGTTCATTCATTTAATTTGTCTCCCACTGTTTATGTGCAAAACGAATTTCCAGATTTATTTATAATTGAACTTAGTTTATTTATTTTTATTATTTTACTTATTTGTTTTCATTTATTTGTGTTTTGTTGTTTATTCTAATTGCAATCAACTTTATTTCACTTGCTTATTGCAATATAAACTGTGCAGCCACCGCATTGAATGGTGTAATTTTCTCATTATTTTATTGTCGAAATTATCTTTTTTCTCTTTCTCTTCTTTTTAAAATGCATTAATTTTGTTTATTGCTTTTGATTTCTCTCTCTTATTGTTGTTGTTGTTGTATCAAGTCATTATTACTGTTTGTTTTGTGATTTTTTCAGTTTGTTGGAATAATGCAAATTTAGCGGAAGATGACTTCATACATTTTTTATTACTTTTATGCTGATTTTAATTTAACAATAACTTTTTTACATGAGTTTCCTTATTGTTGTAATATTTAACAGTTAACGAAAAAAATAAACAAAAGCATAAATTTAATGAAGGAAATCTTTGGGAAAAACATTTTAAATTGCTTGTTAAGTCGCTAACAACAGTTCATGGACAACATTTTTCTATCATATTCACAGGATTTCAATATAATTTCATAATATCTTCGATGGAAGGGCAAAAGGGTTACATAAAACTTTGTGTGTTCATCTAAATTCTTATAGAAAGTATTGGCTTTTCTGATAATGACAACTGGTTTGCGTTAATTCGGTCATTCACTTTTTAAACTTGCAGATCATTCGCGCATCACAATAAATTGGATGCGAGTAGGACATGATATTATTTTGTATAACAACAGTGCGGATGATATGGCAAAGAGGGAGTCCCTCTTTAAATGTTCAAGTTTGACTATCTCAGTGGGCTCCCACTCATATTCTACAGGAGAAACTTTGTCGTTGCTTTTCTCAATTTAACTTAAGCAGGACGGAAGAATGAAGCCATGAGTATTCTTTTTCCTCGCCTCGTTCTAAATAAAACTGAAAATTTCACGGATTTCACAAAAAAACACTTGCTAAACGTATGATATACTGAACTTGCTAAACGTATGATCCATTGTTTATTGAATAGCGTTTTAGCAGCAATCACAATGAGATAGATGCAAGAGCTTGAATCTTCATATTAGGAATATCGACTGGTTTGTTTGCACTTTCCGGACGCTTGTGCACACGATCCATGATTTCCTCTAACATTTTCAACCCGTCCTACTCTACAATTTTCGTCTGTCCCTAAACATTCTTTTACATTATCTCTCCTTTCTTTTTAAAATGTTTTTATTGAAATGAGGTGAAATTTATTGCAAGCAAAAAACTATTTCTTGCGTTTCCCTACTTCTTAAATGGTTATTTTTAATGGCATTTGATTTCATTGGCTACTATCTCCGATAGATGATATTGAAATCTTGAAAATTTACTATAAAAATTCTTATTTAATTTGTGTAGTGCTCTATTTTAAAATAATAAAAGCTTTATGTTAACAAATTGCTGCGTATTGCAAAGAGCGGGTTGTAAAAAGCCTCGATACTTAGTGGGCTTATGAATATGGAGCAAAATTAATGGTTAATATCTCAAAAGTCTTGCAAAAGATTTGTGGATTCCCAAAGACGGCCATGTTTTCTTTTAAATGCTCACAAATGAATTTATGTCAAAACCACAAAAATACTTTTCATTTCGAAAAATGTCGTTCTACGAGATTTATTCTTCAATAGACGCTTGTATTTCTAACAATAAAAAATCGTCAAAATTACGAGATATCGTAATATTTTTAATAGCAGTCAGTGGCAACGAAAGGGCTAAGCGCTCTATATATCAATTGATGTGAACATGACACAAAATATAGATTTTTCAACTGTTATTTCCTAGCTTAAAGTTGTTTTGGTTAAAAATATGTGGCAGCACTGATTGAATATATGATAATCGATGATCATTATCGTTTTGTATATTTATTCGTACACACGAAACTATTTTCATTAGCTGTGCTGGCGATGGTGACAATGAATTTAATATCTGAATGTGCATGTTTTTCTTGTGTTCTTAATTTATAGTTCCTGTATTGATGACAAATTATTTGATGACTTTTTGTATGGTTATTATTTTTTCAATGACTTAAAAAAAAAATAATAAAATTTAAACACACACGCAAAAATGCGTCCAATCAACCATTAAATGTGTTTGCCAGTTATCGCTCACGGTTTGTTTGAGTACTGATTTTCAATATTGTTGATACACATATTTTCAGTGTTGATGTTTGTTAGTAAATTTAAAAATTGTTTTCTTTTCTTATTCTGTGGTTTTCATTTGTTAAGTTACTCAACAGTTCGGCCTAGATTTTTGACTCACGACATTCAAGTTAAATAATAAAATATGCACTACCAACACTACCAGCAACAAGCAATTCCAACTACAATTACAACAAAAACAAAACTATATTGAGCATAAATACAATTGTGGCATAAGCGAGTTTCTTTTGTAAGTTTAACAACTATCCCAGATGATGTTGTTATTATTATTATTATTTTTATTTTGGCGTTTCTTCTTTTTCGTTTTATTTAATTTTAATTTTCTTTTTTATGATGTGCTTGCGACTATTTATGGCAAGCTTTAACCCCCAAGTATTAAATAGATAATTAATAATCAAAATAAATATGTATGCATACAGCATGTTCATACACTGCGCTTCACATGAGTAGGTGCAGTGTTTTAGCAATCAATTTTCCCTTGCTGCTTTTAAGATAATTCGTGGAATTAAGCTTCAATACTTATTGACTATTGAGAAAAGCCGAGTAAGAAAATAAAAATGTGGTTTTTCTAACAGCTTCCGACGGAAAATTTTAATTATTTATGAATAAATTGAATAGTTATAGCGATAATAACCTGGTTATTAGCTTAAAATTTTTTTTAACAACAAACAACAATAGTGGAATTGCGTGGAATTTTTATGAAAATTAATAATAAAAAGTGATTTCAGTTTGAATCTTTCTACTATTAAAAGGATAATTAATGCACTAAATTGTCGAAAAAACCAAAAGATGAGTAAATTGCATTTGTTTTTATTTGACTTTTTACAGTTTTGAGAGGATTAAAATAACGAATAAAGCTTTTACATGGACTTTTTCTCCTGTGAAACACTTTATTAACAGCTAATTTTTAACCAAGTTTAACTTTAAAAGTTAGAAAAAAAATTTTTAATTTTTTTGTTAATATTTTTAATGTGAAAAGTTTTCTGCCTATTAAAAAGCCGCGATCCTGAAAATGTTATATAAAATTTGAAATCTCTACTTTTAGTCCCAATAAAAAATCTTGCCCGTTTTTACGCCATTTTTTGTAAAATTTCGAAAATGTATCCTTAAACCATTCTGGTTTTTTCATCCTGCTGTGAAGTAATAAATTACAAATTTTTTTTTGTTTGTATGCATTTAATTTTCTCCTTTTGTATTCTGATTCTATGCGTATACTTAATATTACTAATAATGTTACGCATCCGTCCCATTGCACTCGTACAAGGTTGCTGTTATGGTTCCTGTTCTTATTGTTACACTCTTTCAAAGCACATTAAACTAAAATATAGAGTTGAAAAACAGCACGCTTTTTAAGAAAAAAGTTTAAAATAAGTTTTAAAATTGCTTAAACAATAATTAACCAAACACATGTATAATAAAATATGATGAAAGCTTTGTGCTCTATTTTTGCATATCGAATGCCCGACGAATTTTTCACAATAATACTTGTGCTTTGGTTTATTATAAATGTTTTATTTAAAATTTTTGAGTAGTGGAGGAGGATTGGTTAGGCATCAAGAAGATAGACTTATTGACTCGGAATTTGAAACCACGATAATGAAAACAAATTCCTGCCAATATATTCTGTGAATGGTGTTTCCGAGAATTCAAGACGTTTTTAGACCCATCCCGTGGACTTTTCAATAAAATAATGCTTTTATCCAGAGGGGCAAAGAAAAGTACAACATAATTTTTTCTATGAATTATCTTGAGATCTGTAAACTTCAGCTGCTTGTAATCCACCTTCACATATTCATGTGGAGCGCAATGTATTTATATAAGTTGGAATGAAAAATAAAGTTGTAAACTTAAAGGTTGTTGCTGGAAAATACCTGTTGTAACACTCAAATTTTATATGTGGGAAATTAATAAATAATAATAAATTCAGATGTCTTATACGAGGGTTACACACATAAATTTTGTGATAGAATCTGCCTCTTATTTTAGCCATTCAAGCATTAGTTATGCTCTTAATAATCAAACCAATTAAAATAGAAAAAAAATAACGAAACTGTTGTTGAATGAAAGACATTTATTACAAATTTTTATTTGCTTTTTAGCCCACCAAATTTGTAGTTCGTATTTCTCACATTTTCTTCGAGATATTTTATGCAGACGTGATTGAGAGGTTTTCGAAAACTTTTGGTTGAAGGTCAGCTTGTAAATTGGCTTACGCATCAACATGCACACATACACAAACATATTTGGTAAGATAAAATAAAATAATTGCGGGCTACAAAGGGTGTACTGCCATGTTGTAATTTCAGATTACTTTTGAGCTTGAAATTTAGAAATGTAAAAATTTATGTATCCATTTTCGCATGCACAAAAACACTAAAATAATTGTGCAGAATTTTTAACGATTTTTCTGAAGAATATATAGTAGATATTAATACTTTCAATAGATAAGACTTTTACAATTAGAAGAACTTATTTAAAATTAATTGAAATTCGTTGAAAACAAGGCCAACTATGAGAAATTTTTACGAATATTACCAACACTCGCTAAAATCTTTTCAAATCCTTAAAATTAAAAAAAAAACATTGAGGTTAAAATTTTACTTTAAAAGTATGTACCGGAAGTTCTTAAAAATAAAATGATTTTTCAAAACATATAAAATCGGAAATATCTATAAAAGCTTTAAAGCAAAATAGCTGACAGTCTCTATTAAAAATAAAAAATCAAAATCAAAATAACACACCAAATTTTTAATAATTTTAAATAGGAAAAATATTCATAAAAGTATTTGTTGATTTTAAAATACTAAAAAAATAGCTAAAACTCCAAATATATAATTCTGCCATGTCCTCGGCTGGTCATGCGAATGTAAATACTTTGAAACTTTAAAAAAACCTTGTGAAAATAAACACGCATGAGTTTGTTTATATTTTGGTGGGAATTTGTGCCATTTAATGTAAATAAATTTCTAAGTACTTTTGAATTAGTTCGAATCCACATGTAAATTAAAATAAGTACTGTTAAATACTTTTGAAATATTTCGGATTCACATGCAAAACAAAATAAGTACTTTCGAAAATATTATTTGAAAACGAAATGCAAAACATAAATAGAGCTAAAGAAGTCAAAATTTAAAAAATGTTTTTAAATAAATAATATTTATGGTGCAACCTAAAAATATAATAAAATCATCCAAATGACATCATTAAAGATTACAAACTAATGTTTCGTTTTTCACTGTTACCCTAAAAATAAAGATTTTCTTTTAAATTAGAAACTGTCCTGTTGCGCACTATTTTTTTTATTTTTATTAATTATATTTGAATTTAAAGTGATCGAGAGGAAAACTTTACGGTTTTTATTAATTTTGTTAAACTATGAAGGCCTTGATTTAAAGAATAGTTGCAAGATTCGCTACATAATTGAAAATCGTTGGCAATTAAATTTAATTGAGGGTTTAAGTATTTGATTTGTATAACCGCAAATAAGGGGCTGTGGCACTGTGTACACCTTAACCTTGGAGAAAAAGAATATTTCATTGGACTATTTTCGAAAGTAATAAACGAACAAATTACACTGACAAACTGCGAATATTGTTTTTTCACTTCGAAATATTTTAAAAATATTGTAAATTGGAAGCTTTTTTTGTGCAAAAAAACACATCTGGGCTAGAGTTTGCCGAATATGAAAAAAAAAACAATAAGTTGAACTTAATAAAAGATATCATTTTGAAATGATATTCCTATTTTGCTAAGAATATGTGCCATTTATTTAAAAATTCCTTTGGCACATTTAAGGCTCGTACAAAACAAAACAAGCACTTTCGAAAAAGAAAAATCATATAAAAAATTACAAAATAAATCGCCCCTTTTAAATACCGGTTTTTTCATATTAATATACAAAAATGTGTGTGCTTTGCGTTTTAAAACAAACTACGAAATAAGAAAAAAAATATAATATTTATATAGAACCAAGTACGAAAGAGATTTCTTCATTGACCAAATATTCAATTTAAAAACTGTGGCAATTCAATTAAATATTCAACAATCGTTCGCATTGTTCTTAACAACCAAATAATTTGATGACTTATAAGTATTAAAAATAAAAAAAAAGCAAACAAACAATTATGGGTTTGAAAAATTTTTACAAACAAAAATTGCTGTTGTTGAATTTTTCTCGCTTAAAAAGTCGAACAAAAACAGCAGCAATTCGTGACCAGGCCTGACAGACGGACGTATGAATATGTTTGAAAGAATGGCTAAAACTGTTCAAACACTCACACATTTTACATACTCTCTGCACTGTCATTTATAGTACGACTACATGACTCGTTGCCAAATAACATGGTGATAGTTACTGGATTTTTAGCCATGAGAGCCAAACTGTAATAGAGTGTTTATGAAGATTGAATGAAATTATTTTATAAATAGTATGCTAATAAACGTTCATGTGTGTATGTATGTACGTTTATGGTATATATACATACATACAAATATGATTATCTATGGGCAAGTATATTTTACTTTGTCAGGTAGGTAGACAGACATACAAGCACACATCCACCAGATGTATAGCCAATAGTTAACTAACTGCCTGTGCCCATACAATGTGTGTGCCTTTAATATATATATATATATATATATATATATATATATATATATAGAAGCGATCACCTTTAGCATTTCAATTCTAATTGTATTATAATGGCAACCTATTTCTTGAAATAACTTGACTTTTTCTAATAACGCGGTGCTTGTTGGACTTTTTATTAGGAGTTAAAGTGAGTTAAGTTTTTTTTTTTTTTTTTTAATTGCAACAGGAAAGTATTTAATCATTTCATATGGTTTTATTCATGAATCAATTACGTAACTTCCATTATTTATTTCTTCATGGGAAATTTATTGCCGCAGCTATTTATTAATAATAAATCGATTGAATTCGTGGACAATTCAGTGCACAACGCTGGCATTATAAGTTAAGGTTTTCTTCAGATATTTTAAGCGACCATCAGGCGGTCATACTGGACATGTGGAAATGATATACAAATTCGAGTTTGTCAAAAAATTTTTTATATTTCTATAAGCCATCATAATCGTGTAGTAGCAATTCTGACTTATACACAGAACACTAGTCTTTTGAATTTTTGCATGCCAACGGCAATGCTGGCATTGGTGACAATAACGCTTTTAGAAGGGCTTAGTGAGGTACTCGTATATTAAAGTCTGCTAGAAATGTGGAATATAAAAAAAAACAAGGAATAAATGAATATACTCTTATTGCGCCCAATATTTTGTAATCTCATCATGCCAAACTGGCAAGCCAAGTATAACCATGTAATACCCGCTTAAGATGACCAATTTCTGTTCTAAATATAAACAAGTTTTCCGTTTAAATAAACTGTCTAATTTAACCTGGTCTATAAATAAAGTCATAAGTCCCAGTTCGCTAAAACCTACCCGAACTGTATTTTTATTCTAAATTGAGAAATTATTTTTTAGTTCGAATGAAAATTATAATATTCTGTTCGAACATCAAAATAATTCTTATGCGAATAACAACATCAGGTCTTGGCTTTATATAAATTTGATTAAAAAAATCATGTGATCGTTCCATGTAAAATATCTATATCCACTTTCTTCTTCCATACATCTGCTGAACCGATTGTTATGCAACTTTCTTAGTGCGCATGTTTGCAAAGTTTTATTTTTATTAAGAAGCATTAAATTTGTTAACTTCTATATTAACTTTCGTAGCTAATATATTCGTGTGTGTGTTTATTCTTACACATGTTGGCAATAAATTGTGCGCCAAAAATATTACCCCGCTAACACAAAACACTCCAGCTACTCTCTAAATGAAATAAAATCATACGAATATTCTTCGATTTTGTTGTTGTCCCAAACAGTAATTTTAGAATAAATTTGAAATGGTTAAAAACAAAATTGAAATTCACACGTTTTTTTCTGTTACTCAGATGAATTTTTATCTATGATTATTTTGTATTTGTTGTTATTCTCTTATTTTTAAGTCGTGTTTAGAAGTGAATGCCAGTTAGCGGTCTGCGTTTGTTAAGCTCAACGTACTTGTACTGTTATGCATTTATTGCTGCTGCTCATTTATTTGTTATAAAAAAAGTTGCATACTATTGCTGCCTGCTAGCCGTTGTTCGATAATGTTTCTGCTGCAAAGTAAGCGAAAAAGAAAAAAAAATCCCAACAATAACATGCAGCAGCATTAGGTACCAACAACAACATTAATGCAACAACACTAAAATAATTCACCAACAAACATTCAAGTATTAAAGTTGTTCATTGAAGGTGTCATAAGAAATATTGTTTGAACAATATTTTCTCACGCTGATTTTTTTATTTCTTTTGCTTTATGAAAACATGTACAAAGCAATATGGCCTACAAATCGAAAAATAACAACAACAGCAACAGCAACAAACCAGCATTCACTCATTCGTTCCTATGAAAAACATTCTGTGGATAAGTTTTTCAGCACACACACACACACATACACGCACGCACACAAACAAATAAATCACTTGCACTTGTTTTATTAAAGTCTTTTCTTCGGTTTGTTTTGTTTCTAATTCACAGGATCGTTGCTGGTTACGTAACTTTTAAGTTACAATTGTTGTCTTGTCTGACGATATTTGTTGTAACATTAGCGTTTGTTTGTTTGCTGCTTGGTTCGTTGGTTGTATGTTGTTGGTTTTATTTGTTCATTTGTGTATCTGCTTTCAGAGCCTTTAAAGTATTTAAAGGGTGAGTAGAATCGTATTAAAAAGTCGTAAATTTTGACAGGTATCGGCCTGTTACGAATGTTTTGGCATTTGATGTCTTGTTATTTTGTGATGCCGAATTGTTGTGCCAACCGCCTACTTTAAATACATAAACAGCTTGTAAGACAATGACATACAACCTGGAATGTCCAAATATACCACCGTGTCCATTGGCCAAGTTAAAAAATGGCTTCATGTTTACGCAGCCTAAGAAATGTATTATACGTGTTTTAGACTTTCCCCAAAACAAATAAAAGGTTTCATCAAAAAGAGATACATATTTAATTTGAAATATAAACAAATTATTCACTAACACATGTATACTTTCATGAAAGTAAAATGACAAAACACTAAACAGAGTTGCCTATCTGAACACACACGAAATTTCGGAATTGTGTTAGAAAAACAATTGCTATTCCGTAAATAAGAAGAGCAATTTTTGCGAAAATTTTTTATATTTTATCCAGTTGCATTAATACATAATTTTTTTAAAACTGTAATAATTGAATAAGGTTTGTTTATTACAAATGATTTCACTCCTTTAAGGAACTGCCATCAGGCAGTTGTTTTTGGCTTAGTTGGGTTGGTTTAGTATTAGGTTTAGTTGGTTTGAAATTCATACTGAGACCCTTGTTTATTCTTGCGCGCTTTTATTTTTATTTGTAATTCATTCATTTAGTTTTACAGTTTAACTATTCCTACGAACACACACACACACCACGAATACACAATTTCTTTAAATAAAAAATAAGTCTATTTAAAAATGAAGAGAAGAAAAAATATAAAACACTTATGCAACACATGTAATTTAAATCAATCACTTTTTTATGTTCATTTTCTTTATTTTAATTGCATTTTAATAAGTTGTTTTATTTTTATTTTCATAAATATTATTTTGGTCGGCTGCTTTTTGATCATAATTTCGGTATTTTCTTAATACATTATTTTAAGCAAAATTTTTGATCAATAAATAGCGATTGTTGTTTATGTTACTGCACTTGCTAAAACACCCGATAACACATAGTTTTTCCTATAAACTCCAATATTTGTTTATATCAACATATTTCCAATGTTTAATTTTTGGCCAGATATATTTTTCCCTTTTTTCTGTTTGGCTTTTAGTCCGTAGCACGTCGTGCACCTTAAGGCACTGAACTTTTACTAACTCAACTTTAATAAGTTTGTCTGTGGTTTCTCATCGCTTAATATCACAAGTTATGGAAAATTGCATGAAAATTCCAAACCAAAAAGCTTTCATTTTCCTCACCAACAAACAGATACAGCTTAGAAAACACGCACATAGTTTGACTCACATGTATTGGCGCGCAAAGTTTAAGTTCTGCTTTATCTTATTTACTGTTAAGTACTCAAAAGCTCCAACACAGCTGTTGAAAGCCCACTTTGCGTTTTTCATTTATTTAGTTTTATTAGTTAAAAAAGCTTATTTAATATTAATTTATTTAAGAGAAGATTTTAAAGAGCGTTAGTATTCAATAACTCTTAATCACAAGGCAAATACGAAATATGTAGCAGTGGCGTACTTACAGAACTAATTGAAATAAAATAATATATAATAGTTTCATGTTGTGAGTTAAGCTAATCTTCGTACTATTTTCAAAATTAAAATTTTAAACATAAAGAAAATATTAATATTTGCCACAATTGATTGTGTACATAAAATTGACTCTTCTTATAAAATAACGATTTACTTATAGTCCGTTATGAATATATTCTCTATTAAAGTTTTGCGAAGAACGTGTTGCATATAATTAGCACTTATAATTTCTTTCTTACTTTTGTTTTTGGTCTTTCGTTTTCTTAATATGTGTCACACGGAAGTCTTAAATATGTTCCCTGTTTTACCCACGATTTTATTTTAACAATTGCGTTGTACTTGTTTATATGAAGTTTAACAAAAAGATATATCACTAGTGTTCTGTATTCCATACGGAATTTTCATTTAAAAATTATCAAGACTTCGTTAATATGAATTAATGTCCATGTTAGAAAAATTCCGTGAATTTTTACTTCCCACGGAATACAGAACAGGCCTGATAATAATTTTTGTATTGTCTATTGATAACCCAATAAATATTTTACAAATTAAAATAAAAATGCATGTTGATATATAAAATTCGCTGGTATATGTTTGTTCTATTGTAGTCATAAAAAATGTGACATTTTGTGAAAATGTACTGCCACTCTTATGTCAAATGCTTTTTTAAACCGATAGAAGTAATTAATATATTACCCGTTAAGAGTCTTTATAAATTTAATAAAATTTATAAAATTCGCATTATGTTGGATTAAAATATTTAAGTATAGGTCTGTTCATATTACGTAGTTGCCCCAAAGAGTTAATGAGGTTATAATATGAAATAATGTTAGAATTAATAGCAGGTCTGTCGATGTGGACGGAGCTTTAAACAAAAGCTACCTAATTAGCATATCACTTGTACGTTATTTACTAAATAAATCGTCGTATTTCATTTAGAGTTCCGGGGCACGATAAAGCCCGGCTTCGTGAAACAGGCCTTAAATAACTATTTATTTATGTACATAATTTTGTACTTACCAGTTGCTGCTCTTGATTTTTTGTTGTATGTTTTTCTAGTTGATTGTTGCTAGAACTTGTTGTTAAATTTTCCAAAGTGTTCATAGTTTTTGCTTAGCTCGGCGATTTGCTTGTTCCTCTATTGGTTTCAATTTTCACTTTTAACAAATTTAATTAAAATCTTTTTTAAAATAATATTTAATTTTTTAAATCTTTTCTTTTTTTATTTTAATTCTTTCGCACTTATTTGTTACGGATCATGTTTTAAATTATTAATACAAAATTACAAATTAGCTCGGTGTAAAGCAATGGTGTACATGCATGCATGCAAAAAGACGTCCATATATTACTATTCCATACTTAAATTTATAAACACAGATACACATAATTATATGCATGTATGTAAGTGTGCACATAATTATATGTGCTCTGCACATGTAAAGTTTACGCTGTAAACCCACTCCACTAGCATCAGCGTGTGTGCGTCAAATGATTAGTGCCAAATAACGGCTCATTTAAATTAAGATAGTGTTAGTAAGGCCATAACACATTCAATCGAATCAAGATAAACTCATATGCACTAACATTCTTGCATAAACATTTTCAAGGTCATCTGCATCCATACACATAATCAATATTCCAAGAGCAACACTTTATTTACACCGAGTGCAATTGAGAGTGATAATAAAATATATACATACATATTTACATTTACACGTACACACTACATATGTATGTACATGCTAACACATTGAATATCAAAGCTCCAATAACGATAACAATTTAGACGACGACTACACAAATTTCAAATGACAAACTGGGAAGGAAAAAAAAAGGTAGGAGCAGTTTGACACATAGTTTACATACTTACATATATTGACTGAAGTATATGTATGTTCGTTTGTATCTCAGTAATAAAAAGAATTCTAAAACTGATGTGAATATTAAAAGCAACAACGATAAATAAACAAACGGCTACGACATCTACGGAAAAAACAGGTTACATTAGTGACCGCAAAACTGATTCAAAAGGTTGTTAATAGATGTCGTAGTTTTTCAATGGCGTAAAGTACAGTGAGGGGGAGTAAATAATATTGGCTGGTATTCAAAATATTTTCCAAGTAAATTAAAGAAATATGTTGTACGAAACCTTGACTTAAAGTGAGTACAAAGTAAAAAGCACTTTCTTGAATAAGCCAAAGGTAACGCCTCTACAAAAATATATACCAGAGTAGGAATCTGACTATAATCTATGCAAAGCAAAAATTATGCCACAAAGTCTTAAAAGAAAAACTATCGTGTGAAAATTTTTTGTTATTCCTCTTTCTTTTACAGACATAATTTCTAAATATCTGTTAAATTTTTTTTATTATAGAATCAAAAGGAACTACTTCCATGTAAATATTTTAGTGGTTAACGAAATTGAACATGACCCATACCAAATAAATATTTATAATTCATTGAATGTATCAATGAATTTGTACTTTGTAGATTAATTTCGTTTCAAATTTCAATTTGCAATAAATAAATGCTGAATGAAAAGTAAATACAGGTGCATAATTTTTATCATAATTCATATGTATGTATGTAGATGTGTATGTAATTGGATGTATAATGTATATATATATATATATATATATATATATATATATATATTTATATATATGTGCTTGTGTTGATGTTTTATGAATTCAAAATTGAGAAGGCGTTACAGAAAACAATGTAAAAAACATTTATGGTTAAAAATGAACAGAGTTTATATGGATTTATTTAAATATTTGGCCATTTGTGGAGATGACTTCTTTTTATCAAAACTATACATATATTTTTGTTTATTTTGATGGCATGGAAACTTGTTTCAGCAACACTTTAACGACTAAGAGCAACTTGTTTTTAATCAATTGATGACGACAACGCTGTGCTTAGCAGAGTTTATCAAAGTATTTTTATTACAACAACACCAACTGAAATAACAACAAAGTGTAATAAAAAAAAAGAGCAAGAAAAACACTAAACGTAGAACAATATGAAAACATATGCTAGAAAAATCGCAATTTTATGCATGATGAACTATTTGTTGACATAGAAAAAGGGTTTGGAACCGTATCAAAGCACGACAATAAATTATTGGTCGTTAGAAAACCAACTATTTTATATTTATAAAAACACGCACACAAACACTGACTCATAAAAACAAATTTTAAAGATCTTGAATTGTCTGGTAAAAAAAAAAACATTTTTTGCGCATGTGTCACCACTTGTAACTTATTTGGTTGCTTTCATTTAATCGTAGAAATTTTTTACAATCTTTGCTTGAGTTGTCAAATTTCTGTTATATATCAATTCATCTTTGAACACTTTTATTGTATGTATTTATATTAAAATAAAATATTTACCAGTACCGAAACGAAAAACAGATAGACAATTCTAAATTGTACAATTGACTTTTTCCTAAAAGGTGTGTGTTGATCGCGCAAGTATCGCGTCACAACTGATTTAACTCTTAATATTGTATTCGCAATACGGCGGTCCATTCAGTCGCAACCACACGCATTTTCCCTCTCGCAAACTTGAGTTGATGTTTTGCTCTTGTGCTGTTGCTCTGATAGACGTTTATAAATGAATAAGCACAACCATGAATAACACCTGAAGAATTAATTTGAAATTTATTGTTTTCTGTTTATAGGAAAATATGTTTGTAATATTAAATGTCGCTTCGTATAATCAAACATTGCTAAAACTTAACACATAATCACTCGTGAAACAAAGAATGAAAGTTTTTTAAACAATTTATTTTTGCGAATCTACGTCGCACGGGCAAATGATTGAGAGCACAATTAGACAAACACGTTCCAAATGGTATAAACATAACATAAGCTAAAATTGAAATGGGTAAATTTTTGCTAGGACCCTTCTTTTTCTTTGTTCTTTCCATAACAAATTATTTTTGAAAATAAAGAAGCATAATTTTTATTTTCTATGACAAAAGCGAAAATTGAAAATTTCTTTGTTCAAAAAATGAATTTTCAAAAAATTTTCTTAGAAATGGCTGAATTTTTGTTTGAAGTCTTATTTTTGCGAGAATTTTTCAAAACTAATCGGTTTTTAAGGTTTGGGGGCTTCGTTTTAATTTTATGGAAGAAAAGCGAAAATTGAAAATTTCATAAGAGGTACCTCTTTGTTCAAAAAATCGATTTTCAAAAAATTTTTTTAGAAATGGCTGAATTTTTGTTTGAAGTCTTATTTTTGCGAGAATTTTTCAAAACAAATCGGTTTTTAAGGTTTGGGGGCTTCGTTTTAATTTTATGGAAGAAAAGCGAAAATTGAAAATTTCATAAGAGGTACCTCTTTGTTCAAAAAATCGATTTTCAAACAATTTTTTTAGAAATGGCTGAATTTTTGTTTGAAGTCTTATTTTTGCGAGAATTTTTCAAAACAAATCGGTTTTTAAGGTTTGGGGGCTTCGTTTTAATTTTATGGAAGAAAAGCGAAAATTGAAAATTTCATAAGAGGTACCTCTTTGTTCAAAAAATCGATTTTCAAAAATTTTTTTTAGAAATGGCTGAATTTTTGTTTGAAGTCTTATTTTTGCGAGAATTTTTCAAAACAAATCGGTTTTTAAGGTTTGGGGGCTTCATTTTAATTTTATGGAAGAAAAGCGAAAATTGAAAATTTCATAAGAGGTACCTCTTTGTTCAAAAAATCGATTTTCAAAAAATTTTTTTAGAAATGGCTGAATTTTTGTTTGAAGTCTTATTTTTGCGAGAATTTTTCAAAACAAATCGGTTTTTAAGGTTTGGGGGCTTCGTTTTAATTTTATGGAAGAAAAGCGAAAATTGAAAATTTCATAAGAGGTACCTCTTTGTTCAAAAAATCGATTTTCAAAAAATTTTTTTAGAAATGGCTGAATTTTTGTTTGAAGTCTTATTTTTGCGAGAATTTTTCAAAACAAATCGGTTTTTAAGGTTTGGGGGCTTCGTTTTAATATTATGGAAGAAAAGCGAAAATTGAAAATTTCATAAGAGGTACCTCTTTGTTCAAAAAATCGATTTTCAAAAAATTTTTTTAGAAATGGCTGAATTTTTGTTTGAAGTCTTATTTTTGCGAGAATTTTTCAAAACAAATCGGTTTTTAAGGTTTGGGGGCTTCGTTTTAATTTTATGGAAGAAAAGCGAAAATTGAAAATTTCATAAGAGGTACCTCTTTGTTCAAAAAATCGATTTTCAAAAAATTTTTTTAGAAATGGCTGAATTTTTGTTTAAAGTCTTATTTTTGCGAGAATTTTTCAAAACTAATCGGTTTTTAAGGTTTGGGGGCTTCGTTTTAATTTTATGGAAGAAAAGCGAAAATTGAAAATTTCATAAGAGGTACCTCTTTGTTCAAAAAAACGATTTTCAAAAAATTTTTTTAGAAATGGCTGAATTTTTGTTTGAAGTCTTATTTTTGCGAGAATTTTTCAAAACAAATCGGTTTTTAAGGTTTGGGGGCTTCGTTTTAATTTTATGGAAGAAAAGCGAAAATTGAAAATTTCATAAGAGGTACCTCTTTGTTCAAAAAATCGATTTTCAAAAAATTTTTTTAGAAATGGCTGAATTTTTGTTTGAAGTCTTATTTTTGCGAGAATTTTTCAAAACAAATCGGTTTTTAAGGTTTGGGGGCTTCGTTTTAATTTTATGGAAGAAAAGCGAAAATTGAAAATTTCATAAGAGGTACCTCTTTGTTCAAAAAATCGATTTTCAAAAAATTTTTTTAGAAATGGCTGAATTTTTGTTTGAAGTCTTATTTTTGCGAGAATTTTTCAAAACAAATCGGTTTTTAAGGTTTGGGGGCTTCGTTTTAATTTTATGGAAGAAAAGCGAAAATTGAAAATTTCATAAGAGGTACCTCTTTGTTCAAAAAATCGATTTTCAAAAAATTTTTTTAGAAATGGCTGAATTTTTGTTTGAAGTCTTATTTTTGCGAGAATTTTTCAAAACAAATCGGTTTTTAAGGTTTGGGGGCTCCGTTTTAATATTATGGAAGAAAAGCGAAAATTGAAAATTTCATAAGAGGTACCTCTTTGTTCAAAAAAATCGATTTTCAAAAAATTTTTTTAGAAATGGCTGAATTTTTGTTTGAAGTCTTATTTTTGCGAGAATTTTTCAAAACAAATCGGTTTTTTAAGGTTTGGGGGCTTCGTTTTAATTTTATGGAAGAAAAGCGAAAATTGAAAATTTCATAAGAGGTACCTCTTTGTTCAAAAATCGATTTTCAAAAAATTTTTTTAGAAATGGCTGAATTTTTTGTTTGAAGTCTTATTTTTGCGAGAATTTTTCAAAACAAATCGGTTTTTAAGGTTTGGGGGCTTCGTTTTAATTTTATGGAAGAAAAGCGAAAATTGAAAATTTCATAAGAGGTACCTCTTTGTTCAAAAAATCGATTTTCAAAAAATTTTTTTAGAAATGGCTGAATTTTTGTTTGAAGTCTTATTTTTGCGAGAATTTTTCAAAACAAATCGGTTTTTAAGGTTTGGGGGCTTCGTTTTAATTTTATGGAAGAAAAGCGAAAATTGAAAATTTCATAAGAGGTACCTCTTTGTTCAAAAAATCGATTTTCAAAAAATTTTTTTAGAAATGGCTGAATTTTTGTTTGAAGTCTTATTTTTGCGAGAATTTTTCAAAACAAATCGGTTTTTAAGGTTTGGGGGCTTCGTTTTAATTTTATGGAAGAAAAGCGAAAATTGAAAATTTCATAAGAGGTACCTCTTTGTTCAAAAAAATCGATTTTCAAAAAATTTTTTTAGAAATGGCTGAATTTTTGTTTGAAGTCTTATTTTTGCGAGAATTTTTCAAAACAAATCGGTTTTTAAGGTTTGGGGGCTTCGTTTTAATTTTATGGAAGAAAAGCGAAAATTGAAAATTTCATAAGAGGTACCTCTTTGTTCAAAAAATCGATTTTCAAAAAATTTTTTTAGAAATGGCTGAATTTTTGTTTAAAGTCTTATTTTTGCGAGAATTTTTCAAAACAAATCGGTTTTTAAGGTTTGGGGGCTTCGTTTTAATTTTATGGAAGAAAAGCGAAAATTGAAAATTTCATAAGAGGTACCTCTTTGTTCAAAAAATCGATTTTCAAAAAATTTTTTTAGAAATGGCTGAATTTTGTTTGAAGTCTTATTTTTGCGAGAATTTTTCAAAACAAATCGGTTTTTAAGGTTTGGGGGCTTCGTTTTAATTTTATGGAAGAAAAGCGAAAATTGAAAATTTCATAAGAGGTACCTCTTTGTTCAAAAAATCGATTTTCAAAAAATTTTTTTAGAAATGGCTGAATTTTTGTTTGAAGTCTTATTTTTGCGAGAATTTTTCAAAACAAATCGGTTTTTAAGGTTTGGGGGCTTCGTTTTAATTTTATGGAAGAAAAGCGAAAATTGAAAATTTCATAAGAGGTACCTCTTTGTTCAAAAAATCGATTTTCAAAAAATTTTTTTAGAAATGGCTGGAATTTTTGTTTGAAGTCTTATTTTTGCGAGAATTTTTCAAAACAAATCGGTTTTTAAGGTTTGGGGGCTTCGTTTTAATTTTATGGAAGAAAAGCGAAAATTGAAAATTTCATAAGAGGTACCTCTTTGTTCAAAAAATCGATTTTCAAAAAATTTTTTTAGAAATGGCTGAATTTTTGTTTGAAGTCTTATTTTTGCGAGAATTTTTCAAAACAAATCGGTTTTTAAGGTTTGGGGGCTTCGTTTTAATTTTATGGAAGAAAAGCGAAAATTGAAAATTTCATAAGAGGTACCTCTTTGTTCAAAAAATCGATTTTCAAAAAATTTTTTTAGAAATGGCTGAATTTTTGTTTGAAGTCTTATTTTTGCGAGAATTTTTCAAAACAAATCGGTTTTTAAGGTTTGGGGGCTTCGTTTTAATTTTATGGAAGAAAAGCGAAAATTGAAAATTTCATAAGAGGTACCTCTTTGTTCAAAAAATCGATTTTCAAAAAATTTTTTTAGAAATGGCTGAATTTTTGTTTGAAGTCTTATTTTTGCGAGAATTTTTCAAAACAAATCGGTTTTTAAGGTTTGGGGGCTTCGTTTTAATTTTATGGAAGAAAAGCGAAAATTGAAAATTTCATAAGAGGTACCTCTTTGTTCAAAAAATCGATTTTCAAAAAATTTTTTTAGAAATGGCTGAATTTTTGTTTGAAGTCTTATTTTTGCGAGAATTTTTCAAAACAAATCGGTTTTTAAGGTTTGGGGGCTTCGTTTTAATTTTATGGAAGAAAAGCGAAAATTGAAAATTTCATAAGAGGTACCTCTTTGTTCAAAAAATCGATTTTCAAAAAATTTTTTTAGAAATGGCTGAATTTTTGTTTGAAGTCTTATTTTTGCGAGAATTTTTCAAAACAAATCGGTTTTTAAGGTTTGGGGGCTTCGTTTTAATTTTATGGAAGAAAAGCGAAAATTGAAAATTTCATAAGAGGTACCTCTTTGTTCAAAAAATCGATTTTCAAAAAATTTTTTTAGAAATGGCTGAATTTTTGTTTGAAGTCTTATTTTTGCGAGAATTTTTCAAAACAAATCGGTTTTTAAGGTTTGGGGGCTTCGTTTTAATTTTATGGAAGAAAAGCGAAAATTGAAAATTTCATAAGAGGTACCTCTTTGTTCAAAAAATCGATTTTCAAAAAATTTTTTTAGAAATGGCTGAATTTTTGTTTGAAGTCTTATTTTTGCGAGAATTTTTCAAAACAAATCGGTTTTTAAGGTTTGGGGGCTTCGTTTTAATTTTATGGAAGAAAAGCGAAAATTGAAAATTTCATAAGAGGTACCTCTTTGTTCAAAAAATCGATTTTCAAAAATTTTTTTTAGAAATGGCTGAATTTTTGTTTGAAGTCTTATTTTTGCGAGAATTTTTCAAAACAAATCGGTTTTTAAGGTTTGGGGGCTTCGTTTTAATTTTATGGAAGAAAAGCGAAAATTGAAAATTTCATAAGAGGTACCTCTTTGTTCAAAAAATCGATTTTCAAAAAATTTTTTTAGAAATGGCTGAATTTTTGTTTGAAGTCTTATTTTTGCGAGAATTTTTCAAAACAAATCGGTTTTTAAGGTTTGGGGGCTTCGTTTTAATTTTATGGAAGAAAAGCGAAAATTGAAAATTTCATAAGAGGTACCTCTTTGTTCAAAAAATCGATTTTCAAAAAATTTTTTTAGAAATGGCTGAATTTTTGTTTGAAGTCTTATTTTTGCGAGAATTTTTCAAAACAAATCGGTTTTTAAGGTTTGGGGGCTTCGTTTTAATTTTATGGAAGAAAAGCGAAAATTGAAAATTTCATAAGAGGTACCTCTTTGTTCAAAAAATCGATTTTCAAAAAATTTTTTTAGAAATGGCTGAATTTTTGTTTGAAGTCTTATTTTTGCGAGAATTTTTCAAAACAAATCGGTTTTTAAGGTTTGGGGGCTTCGTTTTAATTTTATGGAAGAAAAGCGAAAATTGAAAATTTCATAAGAGGTACCTCTTTGTTCAAAAAATCGATTTTCAAAAAATTTTTTTAGAAATGGCTGAATTTTTGTTTGAAGTCTTATTTTTGCGAGAATTTTTCAAAACAAATCGGTTTTTAAGGTTTGGGGGCTTCGTTTTAATTTTATGGAAGAAAAGCGAAAATTGAAAATGAAATGGCTGAATTTTTGTTAGGAACATTTATTTTCCCTGTATTTTCCAAAAACAAGTTGTTTAAAATAGTGAAAATGCTTATTTTTAAATATACAGAAACATAGCTTAATAATAATAATAATAAGGAACGTCAAATTTCATCTTTCTTTTAATTACTTTTATTTTTTTCTTTTTAGCCGGAGTAATTGATTGTGTATACCGAACGGGAGAAGTATCAAAAGGCGTGAGTCAGTCTAGTCTGTCAGTGTTGTGAATAACTAACTGGTGTGTGGTCCGGTCCTATGATAAAGGAATGATGGATGGATGTTCCTTTTATTTTGGTACACATAAATGCTTTGTAAATGGTTTCCTGCTATCTACAGCAACATTTGATTTATATATTCATATATTTAGTTAAATCGTATTTATTTGTTTATTTAATAACAATTCATTTAATTATTTGTTCTGGCTATTTGTTAAAAAACTAGCAAATTAAGATAAATTGTAAAAGAAATACTTATTAATCTACAATAATAAATAAATCAATCACCATTTGTTTGTATGCATAAAGATGACAATAAAAATATCACTTAATTAATCAAAAATCATTGTGTTGTTTTATCATCATCTAGTAGTAGTCAATCGGGTCCTTTTACGTTCTAGCTGGTCGCGTCATTCTTTTTCCCTCAAAAATTTGCGTAAAATTCAATTTGTTTTTTTTGTAAAACACCAGGCCCCCAGAATGTGCTGAAAAGCAGCAGGTGGATTTTTTTCTTGCTAAAGTTTAGCAGCCACTGGAAGAAAAACGACTTTAGAGTCACTGGCTAAATACAGTTAAGCAAGCACTATTGAATTGTTCCGCCTGAAATTATGCTGCAAAAAACCGACTTGCATGTTGCCAGAGCAAAATTATTTTTGCACAACTTGCGTGTTGCCAGTGCAGTATGATTTTTGCATGTGTTTTCGTCGTATTCACGTTTGTTGGTCTTCTTTTCATATATACCATGAACTTACCTTCATTTCCACAATGTTTTAAATAAAACACTCTTGTTTTTAAGTAAAAAAAATCGATTTATTAAATAGTTTCTTAGAAATGGCCAAGTTTAGTTGTCAGAAACCGTCTTTTTGTCAGTATATTTGCAATGTATGGAAGCTTATTTTTCATTTTGTAAGACAGAAGCTAAAATTGAAAATTTCATAAGGGGTACCTCTCTACATTTTGCCAAACAAATTGACTATTTCAGCCAACAACGCCCACATAATTGTATGAAACTACTACACTTTCTTACATGTTATTGAAAGGCTCTAATTGACATAACGATTATTTTATAAGATAAAGTCAAAACACAGCATTAATTTTTATCCTCATAAAAGAGACTAGAATCTGCAATAAGCCAATTATTGTTGTGCTTTTGCATTATATTTTTGTGAAGAGACGTATAAGAGATTTTTGAGATGTATTGTACTGAACATCTATATATCGACAGATATGTGGATTGCGGATTTTCTACACTAGAGTAACGCTTTGTGAGCTTGTGTAAATAATATATAATGCATACTAAACAACAAACTTTTGGATATTTTAGATTTTAATTAAAATAATGGCAAAGAAACAATCTACCAGGGAAGGAATTAAACTGTTACATATTATTTATTATGGTTTTATCTTTAATATGTTTTTGCTAAATTTAGTTTGATGTTTTTTAGTTGAGCTTTTCAAAATTTATTCCTTCGAAATCCAACAAAGAAAACTTTTTGCAGGGTAATTATTTACAAAAGTTTAGTGGCCCGGCTGCAAAGCTTTGAAAGCTATAAGCCGCTCTATTTTCTTTATATGCTAAAGATTTGTTCTAAAATGTAAATACAAAGCTTTTAATGGAAATAAGCATCGAGGGAAAATAGTTTTGCGAGAGAGGGCATATTAAAAATATATAAACTTTAACATAAATGCCCTTAAAAATTCATGTGACTGAAAGTTTTTCCAAAAAAGCTTCATATTTTCTTATTTGGTGTTACTGCAGGTTATTATTGTGTGACCGGCATTTATGTGTGCTTAATACTGCAGCATGACTTTTGTTTAATTTATACAATGAAAAAAAAAAATAAAAATTAGTTTAGTAGGTTAAATTTAAACTCTTCTTTTTTGATTTCGTTTTTGATTTTTGTGTGTAAAGTTTTGGAGAGAAAAAATTGAGCAAAAGTAAAAACCACAATACGCAAATTGTTAGATGACTTTTTATATTTTTTATATTTTTTCTTTTTCTAACCAAAGGGAAGCCAACAAATAGTTCTTCCTATTGAATGCTTTGTTACGAAATCATACTCACTTGAAATCATAATCATTTTTGTTTCATTTGAAAAGAAAATAAAAAGAACTTATTTCTTGCTTTTGCAATGATTGTTTTTATGTTATTTAAAAACGTTTGTTGTTTTCTTCACTATTGACTTTATTTATAAGGAATTTTAAACTGATATTTACACAATTTGATTTCAACTGAGAATAATTATTGGTATTATTGGGAGCGGAAAGTACAGAAGTTGAGTTTCTCGTCTCGTCATATAAAATATTTTTTGTTTTCTTTCATTTTGAATGCAATTAACTATTTATACATGTTATATAAAATTTTTATTTCTAGTTTCTATTTAATATTTGGTTTGTTAGTTACTATTTTGTTAGCAAAATTTGTTCAACTATAACTACTTTGAAAATTGGTTAGATACGATTTTTTAGGAGTTATAGGTGTAAAGTTAATATGTATTTCTTTAAATAAAATAGCTTTCGGAAAAAATAAAGATACTTCTCTTTAACCGTTGTAGTTGTAGTTTCCATACATGGGTGGTTGAGTGGGATAGCTCTTGGCGCCACCTGAAGGGGCTGCAGCATATTGATTGGAGTTGGATGACTTGGAGGAAGGATTTTCGCTGAATAAGCCGCCGAAATTGCGAGAAGAAAGTATATCACCAAGCCCGCCAGAGCCGCCACGATTAGAGCTGGCTGAATTGCCGCCACCGCCTAAAAGACCACCCAAAAAGCTGCTGGCGCTATTACCGCCACCGCCACCGCTACCGCCACCACCTGCACCCGACAAAACGCTGCTAAGAAAGTTGCTGGCACTATTGCTGCCGCTACCAGCAGTACCAGCAGCACCACCACCAGCACCACCACCGCCAGCTAACACGTTACTTAATAAACCGCCCAAAATATTGCTGCCAGTACCACTGCCACTTGAAGTAGAGCCACCGCCGTAGCCTCCACTAGGCTGATAGCCACCATTGGGTTGAGCAGCAGGTGTGTTGCCACCACCTCGCAATGTATTGGCTATTTGGCCAGCAATTATACCGGAAACTGCTTGACTTACAGCCGGGTTGGAGAAGAACTTTGAGAAGAATCCATCGCCACTTTCCTTGTCTTTGGGTTTTGAAGGCATTCCACTACCACCAGCGCCACCATAACCGGGAGCGGGTGGAGTATAGCCGGGGCTGGGATGATAGCCACCAGCACCGCCACCAGGTTGATAGCCAGGCGGCGCATAACCACCCGGATTGTAACCGCCCGGTTGATAGCCACCACTATAAGGATTATAGCCACCACCCATTACTCCGCCATTATTCTTGTCAGTTGGTAAACTGGGATACAAACTATGGCCTCCAGCCGAAAAACCGCCACCATATCCACCACTACTGCCTCCGCCACTGTTACCGCTACTACTGGGCGCTGGCGGTGCACTGGGCACATGGGAATTGTGGGTACTACCACCGTTTACTGCATCAATTGTTGTTCAAATCGGCAGTATTAAATTATTTATATGGCAAAGCAGGCATGAGCATTTATTTGTTTTTGGATACAATATTTTGCAAAAAAGCCAAAGCCCAAGCCCAAGCGTTGGTGTTGAAATCAAATTAAAAGCCAATCGGGTTTTTCAAAATAAAGACAAAAAGGAAAAAGAAAAGCAAAAGGAAATGAGTACATAAAAAGGAAGTCAAGCAATTAATTAGTCAAAAGCATTAAACACATAAACTGATAAATAAACACTAAAATAAATAGTAAATTAGCACATACACTTTTATTTATATACAATATAGTTATCGGATTTAACAGGTGAGTTTTGAATAGTTTCCGTTTTCAGTTGAAGAGTATTAAAACAAAATATTCAAATATCGCGCATATACTTTCAATAAAAGAGGAGTTTATTCCCGCATTTAAAACTGCCAAATTTTCAATGGGATCAGCATTCACAAAAGCCAACAATAAAATACCACCAGTGATAATAAGCAAATACGCTTGAGTACTGATGAAAATGGTGCTCTTGAAAATGGTGCTGTTCTATTTTGAAGGATGTATTGCAAATTGAATTGCTGTTAATTCCGCTTTTAATCCGTGGATTATTCATCTTGTCATTCAAACGTTAGCCTTTTAGTTACAATTCAATATAATTAATTCCGTTTTATATTATCACATTCCTCGCATCGTTGCGATCTTTGTATTGTTGATTCGGCAAGCCATAGGCGCTATTTATTTTCTCAGATAAAGGAAATACGAAATACAATTAGCAATTACTTATTTGCAAAGTTGTAGTTTTATTTAGTTTGTGCCACTTTTCTGGCCCTTGACTTTCATTCTCTTTTGACAAAATCGAACTGATTTCAAAACCACTCCTTTTAAAGGTCGTAGATAGTAAAATACGTTTTTACCGATTTTGAAAAAGAATTATATAGGAAAATAATTATCTATATGTATGTGGAAAAGTTCGCCGAAAATGTCTAATTAACAAGTAGATACATGAATATAATAAACTGTCTGCCGAACTAAACTTATGGAATTTTCTATTCTAAAAAACATGTAACATTTTTTCACTTATTTTCTAAAAAGTGGCGGTTTGGAAAAGTTTTAAAACAGAAATTATTTTTCGTGAAGGATGTTGGATCCATTTCTAATAAATTTCTGATTTTGAAATGGCAAAATTTTGCCATTTTCTGTTAGAAAGTGTGAAAAATGTTGCACTATTTTCTAGAAAAGAAATCGACATTAAAGTATGAGTATCAGCCTTCATATTAAGAAATTTATAAATTGTAGTTAATTGAAAAACTTTTAAACTGATTTGAAAAGCCAGAATTTAAGATATACTTAAATATCTTTTATAATATATAACATATATTTTTTGCTACATATTCAATTTGATATGTAAACAATTACCCACAACGGCCCCTTGAAGAAGTAGTCAAGAAACGTTAGACTAACAATAATTTTAATTTACACTTAGAAAGTGTTTTAACTGAAAAGTAAATAATTGGCCGGTTGAAAATGAAAATTTTATTTCTCTTTAATTTTTATTTTCGTGCTGATTCTTTATTTAATTTTTTCCCCTGCTGTAGATATTGAGTTTTAGTTTTAACATACTTTCGTTTGTAATTTTTATTAATGATTTAAAAATCTGAAACTAATCGTGTCTTTATCAAAAGTGGAGTAAAAAGGCAGTTGAATGTGACATGATAAATCAAAAAATTAAAAATAATTATAGCCATCAGAAATTGTGGCTGAAACTGTCGCTTTTGTTAGAAGCTCAATATGACTAACGTCTGCATAATTAACTGAGTTCTTAATTATGTTTGGTTTCATCAGACGACGGTTTCCTAAATGAAATTTATCTAAAATTTTTAGATAGTTTTCTTTTAGAAGTTTACAGCCCTATTGAAGATGCTATTGATACTTTAAATAACAGCGAATTAATTTGAATAAAGGTCGAATGAGTTTTTTAGCAAAAAGCAGCAAATTACAACAACATAAAATGCACTATATTAGAAATTTTAAAAATTTATGACAAGACTATAAAATATAGCCGCTTAAGGTATCGCTTATTTGAATTAAGTCAAAGAACTTGTTATAAGAACACAATTTTATTTTAATTTTATTGCTAAAAATTTGGCACTCTTAAAACAGAAATTTTTCCTAATTTATGCTCATTCAAGAACTAATTTTATTTCATGGATGTAGTTTAAAATCTTAAAGTTTCTGCAATGGAATTATTATTACATGGAAGTTTCATTAGATCTCTTTATTTAACTTTAATTATATTTGGAGTTCATGATGTTGTTTATTTTAGGAAATTTATTTGAATTTCTTCGCCTCGGTTTTTCATATCCGTTTACTGTAAAGTCATATCAGATAGTCTGAGAAACTTCAAAGTGACCAAGAAACCCGCTTTCAAAACCCACCCGTTTTTAATTTTTAAACTACTTATCGAACACTGTATTTTTTTTTTGATTTTGTTTTTTAACATTAAGCTTCTGTTTACGATTTGTTATTTCTTTCCCCCTAGAAACTAATAGTTTTTTCTTTAAAATTCGAATATTAATACTAATCGTGGTATTGTTAAATACTGTTAAAGTTGTTGTTTTTGACTATATAAAACTTTCAAGTTTAAAATTAGCCTTCAAGCCAAAAGTAGAAAAAACTTGTAGTTTTATTTTTTGCTATAAAGTTTAAGTCTTGTTAATTTCTTGCTTTTTTTCAAAGAAATTTTGCAAATGCTGTTAATAATTATTTACATTAAATTTTCCAAGAAAAACTTAATTTAATTTCATATACTGGTACACTAAATTTGTTAACTACAGTAATGAAATTATCTGTTTATCTACTGGTATAATATGGAATTGTAAAAATTATATATATTTACTACTTATAAATAAGAAAAGTGAACACATCTTGTTTATTTTGTTAAACAGTTTTTTTTTAGCAGTTATTGTTGTTTTTGTTAATTCACCCTGTTAATGTAAACTTTAATTGCAATTGTTTGTTAGTTTGTTAGTAGCAACATTTTTGTATGTCTTTCAGCTTTATGTTGGTATGAATTATGTTAATCTTATTTGTTATTTTTGTAGTTGCTGTTATTTGTTTTTATATTTAGTGAATTATGTTTATAATAATATTTGACAACTAATTTAAATGTTACTTTATGTATGTGTTTGTTATTTGTATTAAAATTAAAGGTATTTGTGTTTATAAATGAAATGAATGTTTTAGTTAAATTCATTGCTAACGGACGGATATTTACAAAATAATTTTTACATTTTTGTGGCTGTAACAAATAAATAGAATAAAATGTTTGTTAATTAAACGAAATTCATTCGATATAACTAATAGAACATATTTCAATAATTTTTCTCTTTTTTTTAAAATTAAATTTAAAGCATTGGAATTTAATTTTAAACAAGCCAGTAATCATTCATTAATAAATTTTTAGGAATTTATTTAATATTTTCATTGCTGGCATTTTTTCAATTGTTTATAAGTATGTTCAAGTTAATTTAATTAATTTTTAAATGAAAGAATTATTGTGTTCTCATGATTTCATGTTGAAAAAAAGCTCGACCAACTGTTTACAGGTGGGCAAATAATTTCAATAAAAATAAATGGATACTTGAGTATCGAATAAATGTGCTTCTTTCACTTGCTGTGTTTTCTAGGTTGGGAGAGTTTCTGTATGAGAACACGAGATTTTAAATTATTTTAGGCACATCTCTTGATAATGAATGATTACTGCGGCTAAAATAAATTTGAGTCATAATACAACACTTGCTTGGAATAACACTCAGTGGTTTTGCTGCTGTTAGTTTTTATTGAAATAAAAAAATATAATATAAATTTCCAAAAAAATAAGATACAAAATTGTTCTTTGTGGCTAAATAATATATGACTTAGTTATAAGTTTAAGAGTTTTTTTTGTTATTATAATATTAATTAAGCTTTTTTCACTTTTAAATTGACGCACAGACTTGTATTAGCAAAGAATAGCTTTATAATTTTTATTTTAGAAAAAATAGCAACATGTTGATTCGATTAAAAATAGTTTTTTTTTTTTTTTTTTTTTAAGTTTAGCACAAAACATGTACGAATCTATAGTTTTATTTGAAATTTATATGCAGATGTTTTTTGTTCACATAATTTCCTTTTTTTGTTTATCGCAAAATAATAGCTGGCAGCCAACAAACACTCAAGGGAATAAAGCCGAAAAGTTGTTGTATATTTCAACAGTTTTCATGCGTGCAAAAGGAAATCATGTTTCAGTAATAATTTTCAATGTGCTATTCTTGTTATAATCGGCCTGATTTGATGTTAAGGCCTGGTTACACCATATCCAAGGATTTTGTTTGATATAACACGACTTTTCTTGAATTGATTTTAATTATATTTCCGGACATACAACTTTGTTTCTGGTTGTACTATATTGACTGTAGCTAAGCTGAAGACTGAAAAACTGCTGATAATGTAAAAAAAAAATGGACTTAAAATTCCACAACATCCAGATTCTTTTTCTTTATCGATTTGATTTGCTTTTTATATAACGTATTTTATTTTTCAAGCACTTCTTCACCTCTTTTGAAAGTGGTTTTACAATTTTAAAATATTCATTTACATTTAATTATTTAGCCATTAATTATTAAAAAGGCTCAACATCAAAACTGCGAATTTACAAATAGTTTTTTTTTATATAAAAATAGTTTACTAAGAGTGGAGTTTTTAGAATGTCTGATTTACAAAATATATAGAACAATTTCTCTTTTAGGGCGCATCTCTTAACTTTTGCTTCAAACAAGAGCAGCTGTTGTACAGTTTGTCAACTAAGTGTTGGAAACAATTACACAACCATATACATACAATTGTTCGTATGAGATATCATTTATATTTGGAAATTTAAGACTACATTATAAAATGTCGCAGCCTTCCATACAAATCAGAACATCCGTTTGTCAATTAAGTATTTTAAAATGTAGAAAAAAAGTACAACAACTAATTTAACAAATTTTTTGAGAGATTTACATGAAGAGTGCTTTGTAACAAATTTATGACACAAACTGCTACAACCAGAACTTATTAAACATGTAATCAAAACGCCGAATCAGCTGTTTATGACTTTACAGTTAAAACCAGTTCTTAACTTAAAGTGTGAAAGCACTTGTACTTGATGTCTGTGTTATAACCAATTGCACCACCAACATGTTGCTGTGATTTTTCTCAAAATATATATTCTTATGCAGAACCGCTTGTATTTGTATTGATATAATGATTTTCTACGTTGGCTTTTATACAATATGATACATGAAAATATTTAAACAATTTCTCATTGTTGCTCGTTAAATTTGGTTAGTTATTTGTGCCTTTAATTTGAATTAAAAAAATTCTTATATATTTATAGAAAAATAAAATATAGTTTACAAAAAGTGTTTCATGTCATTTCATTCGTTGTTTAAAGTAATTGTTCATGATTTTTTCGATTAAAAGAAAACCACAAGTTGCATATTTTATTTTACATTCACTCATTTACAAAATTATATTTCTCACTGTTTATTTTATTTTATAAAATTTATTTCTTTTTATATCCTGTTTTCAACAAGTAAAACTTTTAGATATTATACTTTTATTATTATTTAATAAGTTTTGGCATTAAATTAAATTTTTTTATTTCCAGGGATACTTTAAATTGATTGTTTTTAATGGGATTTTTATTTTCAATTTTATTTTTAATTTAATTAAATATTTTAGGAAACTGATAATTTGGTTGCTAAGTTTTGATTGAACCAATTATATATATATTTTTTGCTATTTTTCATTGCAGGAGTTTTATTTGGTGCAAATAATTTAATTGCTGCTTTAATTTGCTGTTTGTTTTAGTGTCCACAATCAGATTTTCTGAAATAAACTTTTCATTGTCATGCGGTAAATCTAGTCGTCCATGTTTGAATTAATTTTTTTTAGTTTATGCTTTCGAAAAATCTAGAAGACTTATTCATGGTAAATAAAATTTACATGCTCGAATGAATTCGCACTTCATTGGAAGTTGGGGAGTTAAGTAAAAAAGACAAGAGAGAACTAGACAAAGAGGAACAAAAGATAGAAAACAATGTGCATTCCAAAGTTGTATTTTTCGCATTTTTGATAAGTTGCACCAGTTAGTTAATGAAGAGCAATTCACAGAGAAGCCACAAAAATACATTTTGTGGTACGTAAATAAAGATTTCTTTATGAAACCGACGTTAATGGTTATAGAAAGAGAATAACATGTTTTATATTTTGACAAATCGTGTAGAATAATGGATTGCATAAAAGTTTTAATAAAAAAAATATTTAAATAAATTCCCTTGTTTCTGGAAAATTCTTAAAATCATTATTTAGTATATCAGACAAGACAAAGGGAAGTCCTTTGTTCAAGGAATAATTTATATTGACTTTTATTTAGATTCGACTGAGGTCCTTGTAAATAATTTAGATGTTTCTGCTTTAAATGCAACCTTCTGAATTTTGAAAAGGTTTGAAGTAAAAAAAAAGTGACCCCTTGTATTAAGACACAATAGGTTGTTGAATGGAAAACATGAGGCAGGATTTCGATCTACAAGTTTAAAAATTATATACACATTTTAAGACATAAATTTAAAACTTAAACTTATTTACACTTCACATGAAGGGTTTTGAGTTTGAGGAAATATTTTGGGAATAAAATTTGGATGTTTTTAGTAAACCTTCTCTTGAAAGTAGGAAGAGTTAAATGATGTAACATTTTTGGTCATAATATGAAAACCGCATGTTAATGATGCCTTGACAGATATCGAGATATAATTATTGCCTGCAAATCCCAGCACCCTCAGAGTCAAAGAGTTTTCGATGTCTTTCTTTAACATCAGAATTTCTTTTTAAATAATTAACTTCAACATTTACCAAAGAGATCAGTTTCGTAATATATTTAATTAGTTTATATTTTTTCTTTTTAGTTTGAAAATAATAGACATTTTATACCTGCAGTTTTTAATTCCATTTTTTTCTTTCTACTTAAAAAACGAAAATGTTTGGCAAATAAAAAATTTATACTTCAAAAAATAAATTTAAAAACGCATTAAAATAAACTGGAAGAAAATAAAATATTACGTGCTGAATTGCAATAATTTGTGCATCAAAATAACAAGGCCAGGAAAGGCCACTGCCAGTTTTACAGTAAAAAGTTGAGAGCGCCCAGCCGAACTTGGATGTGTTTGCGTCTGACGATTGTAGGGATTTTGATTTTGATATTGTGGCGGAGGCTTATTGTACATATTTGGACTGGGATAGCCACCTGGATAGGGAGCCAAACCACCACCGCTTCCACCCAAAATGCCAGCACTGCCGCCAGGCGGTCCACCAGTACCACCAGGTGCACTGTAGAAGGGTTGTTGTCCAAATACGAACGGTGGATTGTATGGATTCACCGGCTGTAGACCTTGGGGAACTCCTGGATTGAGAACGCTACCTGGATGATTGGGTTGTGGGAATTGTTGAAAAGATGGAGCTAAAGTGGGCGAATTGTAAGGGAAGATAGGCAGATTCGGTAAGACGGGTATTGACTGCGGTGCACCAAACACATAATGGGGATCAATGATGGACGGATTGTTGTATTGGCCGTTCCCACCATTCTGACCATTAGTATTTGAGGCGCCGTTGCCACCACTGTGACCATTATTATTATTGTGATTGCTATAACCAGCGTTATTGTTATTGCTATTCTTATTCATGTAACCGTTACTGGTCTGATAGCCATTGTTGCTCATCGCTGATGAGCCGGGCTTAGCGCCATTGCCATTATGATTGATGAATGTGTGAGTGGGATTTGAGGATGATGAACCAGATGCGAAAATATTTAATTCTGGTCCAGGTTTTAAACTGGATCCTGTATACACATACACATTTAATACCATGAGTAAAATGCATACAAGATTACAAATACACGAACACAAACACAAATTCATGTTAGTGTTGCAGGTAGTAAAGAAAATAGGTAATAGAGCCGATAAACAAAAAAAAACAGAAGGGGAGAGAAAGAGAGTAGAGAGACAAAATATGCGTGTTAACATTAATATGATGAAGTTTGAGTACTTTTCTTTTATATAAATGTTTCTTTTATATGATTTATATTGTTTGAATATTTTATTTACATTCTGCTGTAATCGCTTAGGAAAAATCGACCAACTACTTGAAAAAACAACATGCTGGGGAGCTGGGGAAAGAGCCTTAAGTCTAAAAGCCGGTAGGGTTTTTTTTTGCCAAAATAAAAGTCTACTTTAAAGCTTTTTAATGAAAAAAATAAACAAACAAACTACTTGGATGGTTAATGAGTTGAAAATCTACAGAAGCTTGTTACGAAATGAAAGAGAGTTTTAAATAAAAATATATATAAATTTAATACTTAAAAATGTGTTGCCTTGTTTTATTAAAGTGTTGATTTATTTCGAGTTTATTTTGCCATTAAGTTAGTTTTTAGTTAAAATGATTTTTAAGCTGGCAAATGTATTGGGTATTGTGAGTGTGTGATTCATCAAGTGAGTATGTTTCTTCACACTATCAGAGGTAAAATGAAGTTTGTAAGCAGTGGATACGAATAATAAATAAATGGTGTTGCTTTTTAGAAAATTTTTGTTACAACTATACCAAATGTATCAGTATGTGTGTCCCATGTGGTTAAACTGATTTCAATTGATTGGTTTTTCAATATTATCTGATGTAGTTTGGGTGTATTAACTTTGAATTTTTGTAGTTGAGAATTTAAGACTGATATTGAGATACTCATTTTTTTAAATTAATAATTACAATTAATTGCAATGAATACATTTATAGTTTGTATAGGATAAATATTAAATTAAATTATATAAATAAATTAAATAAATATATAAATGAATATTTAAATTGAAATTGCTATTCATACAATCCAACCGTTCAAATAGTCTGGGAAATTGAAAGAAATATGTTGCAAAAATTGATTCCTTTTCGAAAAAGTTTTCCAGACAGCAACTTTTAAGAACGGTTTTAATACAACGTTCGCCAATAATTATCCAATAGCAAAAATAAAATAAAATTTGTGTAAATAGGAACTGTTATCACATTCAACTAACCCGCCTAAAAAGTGGTGACAAACACAATATACACACGAGCACTGATAATGAAAGTGTTGCGACTTTCGAAAACAGCTGTTCTGCTCTGCTGTGTAAGTTGAATAAAACTGATGTTGACTTTCCTGCGTGCCTTGGAATATTTATCATCATGTCTTTCTGAGATTTAAATTAAGTTCGACCAATTAGCCTATGAATCTGAATTCGATTTAGAAATATGTCTTGTTTCTTAAAAAGGTCTCTGAAACTTTTTGTTATAATCGTTAGTTAACTTTCCTTGTAATAACAGTATTTCCTGTTCTATTGTTTGTTTCTGTCATGTCTTGTAGACAAAATAGGGGGGCAAAACTTTGTTTTCTCATAATATTTTATATCTAAATCAAAATTATGTCTATATACTATGTGAATCCGTGTTTACATATTATGTAAATATATCCATCCAGGTTGGAGAATAAATGCCCTAAGATTTGGATTCTGGTCAAAAATGTATAGCGTATATTTTATGTGAAAATAATTTCTCATACTACAGGCTTTCCTTGGCATCATACTGAAATTTGGGTCAGGCTCTGTAGTCAATTAAATTTCTAAATAAAAGTTGCTTTCCTGTACTTTCTAGTAAGTCTTAACTATTCCTACTTTTTGCCTAACGTTCCGATTTTCTTTCATTGCGAACAACTTTTAACGAACGAGTTTGGATTAGTAAAAAAAACAATTGAAAAATTTGTAATAAAAACTAAAATAAATATATAAAAACAAGTAAATACTTAAAGAATAAATTAACATTTACAAAATAAATATAAATAATAAGAAAAAAAGGAAATAATAATCACCTGAAGGATGAACGGACGATGCTGAAGAAGAGGTACTGACACCAGACTTCCTTTTGCATGTGGGATAGCTGCCGCAATCTTTGCCATCACGTTGACTATAACTGCACGAATCAGTGCTAATAACACACTCCTCATTGGGCAAACAGCCAATGTCATTGCAGCCACGCCCATACTCTAATGCAGTGTTTACGTTTCGAGTTATTTCAACAAATTTCGTACAACATTTTGTTGTCATGAGTTAAAGATATTGTGATTGTATTAGTTGTTGTTGTTTTTTTTTTTTTGAGATAGTATTTGGTGTTTAAGGATTTAAGTTTGTTTTTTATATTATTGTTTTAATTCATGGTGGAAAGTTAATTATTAATTTTATATTATCATTTTGTTTTTGGTTTTTATTTTATTTAATTTTTGTTTTAATGGCAACACAATTGTAGTTGGGGAAGTTTTTGAATTTTTATTTTTTGTATAATTTTTTTTAACAAAAAAAAAAAAAGTTTTGTAAGGGAAGAAATAAAAACGAAGGGAACAACATTAAAATAATATATAAAATAAAACTTTTTATTATATTAATGATGAGATTGAGATCTGATGATGATTTAGGGGAAAGTAATTTAACGAACAACATTTAGGGAAAATAGTGTTGTTGTGTTGATAGTTTGTTGTTGGAATAACTAGAATATTTTTAGGAATCTGGTTTAAGGAAGAAAGTGCTTGAATACATAGAAAGTTGATGTATATTCCTTGTGCTAATTTCACGGAGTTATTCTAAGATATTATATATTAAGATTTTTTTATAAAAATGTAACAATCGGACATGGAATATAACAGTTAATAAATTGATTTAAAACTAGGCAGCTCATCCGAAGCTACACATTAAAATCTTTTCAAGCTCAAGTATTCTAATTCTTTAACTTGATTAGATAATTAATTTGTTTCATACAACGACGTTGCTATACATTAAAAAAAAATACTCTATTTAACAACGGAATGGAAACAACGAGTAATTCTTTTCAGATTACAACAACTTTATGTAATTTCAAAGTTTTGTATTAAAACATTGGATCAAATTTTAAATTCGTATGGCATGTATTTCCCTAAGACAAATATTTAATTAAGTTAATTAAAAATCAATATCTTAGTAAAGGATTTTAGCACAAGGATTCATAATTTAAACTTCAAAAGGTCAATTTGTAGATACATTTTGTTAAAGGAAAAAGAAAGAGTTAATAGACAAAAAAAAAAGAACGAGCTGAAGATAATTTTCTTTACACACTACAAATGACTAGAAAGTGACCCTTTTGAAAAGAAATATAAAAGAATTCAGAATTAACATTCACAAATTTTCGAGGAAAATATTAGAAAAATATTTGGATTCAACCAAAAGTCTTAAAGTCTATAATAAAAACTTCAACACTTGATTTTTTGCTGTAACAATTTAGGGGAATTAAAGAAACACAACTATGAGAAGATCCATAGAAGTAAAATATGTTTTTTTTTTCTATTCTTATAACTTTGTTTTGTGTGTATGTGTGTTTGGTTGGCTGTGTGTGTGTGTTCTTTTAAAGAAGAAAAGTATAATGATTTTTTAATGTTTTTTGTGTTGGTGTTGTTTGTGGGCATGTTTGGCCCTTTAGCTACATACTTGAATAAGAGTTGACGCTGCTGACAGCACATAACAGTAAAATACCGCAGGCTAACAAGCCTACGCCTCCCATTTTCTTCAACATGTTACTGACGTTTTCCTGTAGTTGTTCCCTGCTTGTACACTTGTTATTCTTGGCAATTTATTTTTTCTTCCCTGTTTTGTCTTGACTCCAGTTGCTGTTGTTGTTACCGGCTGCTTCCTTGAGTTATTACTGCGGTTTAGCCAAACAAAACTTTTGAGAAAAAAACACAACTTTCAAAGTTATCTCTGCAAGTAGAAGAGGAAGAGAAAAAAAAAATAAGTATTAAGAAATATGTATTAAATTAAGAAAACATGCAAGAAATTGTTGAAATATACAGAGCTATTTTGTTGAAAAAGAGATTATAACAAATAGGATTTTGTTCGCAAGGGTTTGCCAAAAAAGGACGAAATTTTATTTTAAACACGACAGTCTTAAAATATGCTGCTGTGGCTTCCTCATTTGTATATCCGCTCTTTCCACTTTCGTAATAATTTATGAGTTTGATAGTGCAGTATAATTAATTTTTGTAGACAACTTATTTTGCTACAAGAAAAACTATTTACGAATAAATCTCCCACAATTTAGCATATTCGAGATTAAGGAAATGACAGTAAGCAAATGGACAAAAAAAAATTGCAGATGTCTTTTTGGTAATAAGTAATTGACCAAAGCTAACGAATGTAGTTCGAGGACAAATGGAATTGAAGTGAAGCAACTGCAATTATTAAATTTTTTGAGTAGAATTTAAATTGAGGAAACATTTTTGAATTTATTTTCAAATTTATTTGTGTGAATTAAGCGTATCATGAATATTGGCTGCGATTTCGCCATAAAGTACAAGCCACCGACAAGCTAAATATTTGAATGTGTATGTGCCTGCCGGCGAACTTGTGTTTTGGCATATGACAAGCTGGATAGTCACAAGAGAAGTGGAAAGTATCTGTTACATGACTTTTTGATGACAGAATGTGTTCCGATTGCGCATTCCGCCACAAATTTCGTGATAACTCTATGGTTCTTCATTTCTTCTTAAAACGAAGACTTTTTACTATATATATATATATATATTTTTTTTTGGAACCCTTTTTGAAGGTGCTACCTTTGATAGCTGAGCATTGTCATAATTTATATAATAACAATTACTGTATTTTTAAAATTTAAGCAACTTCCCGAGTCCCTTTCAATTCCCTAATTATGTAGGAGTGTTACATTATCAATTGAATTTTATCCAGACACAAAAATAAAAATTACAAATTAAATTTAAGTTATAAAAATATGTCAAGTACTTTTAATGAAACTGGTACGATTTTACATCTCATAAATTTGCTAGTTTTCTAATGATATTATGAAATAAATGGTCTACAACACCCTCATTTAAGCATAAAATGTCTCATTGAAACTTAAAACGGTGTAAATCGCCTACAAGAATTTACTTTAATCATAAATTGTCTCTCATAGCAGCTTAAATCGATATAAATTTATAAAATATCTTAATGATTGACGTAAGTCTAACTAAAATGAAATGTTTAAATAAAAGTATATTTTTTGAAATTTATTAGCACACGTGTTGAAATGACAATATAAAGCTGTTCCCATTATGATACCGAAAAAAGTTAAAGTTAACAAATAAACAAACTTGTTTACTAGTTCAGAATAAAATACTTATTGATATCATACACGTTTTATTATGTTTATTTTAAAAAAAGTATGTTTTTTACCCGTGTACTTGAAAATATCATTGAACTGCTGATAGACTAATGCCAGCGATTCACAATCCAACAAAGAATACCACCAAAATATCATATATATTTTGGTGAACACTTTGAAAAACGGCGCTCTCCTTTAACAACTTTAGCCTTTCTCCACCAATTTTTATTATAAAACGTAAAAATCAAAAGACCAAAGCAAAGCTATTGACAACATAAAATGCAACCTTGTTTTTGGTATTAAATTTTAGTAGAAAAGTGAATCAGTTTGGAGCCAATTGAAACCAGTTTCTTTTCATACACTTTAATATTTTTAGTGGTTACGCTTATATTGTCAAATATTAGAGAGCCAAGTTATTTTTAAGTACACGCGTATAGAACATGTTTTATAATTTCAACCAGTATTAGAACAAATTTTAATTGTTTAATTAGTAAACAAGTTTGTTTATTTGTTAACCTTATTTTTTCGGTATTATAAAGCCAACAGATTTTATGTTGCCACTTCGTATGTTTTAGTTTGATAAATTTAAAAATAAATAGACTTCTCTTAACTCATTACATTTTTAAAAATAGAACTTAGACTGTAATTGCGTTAATCATTTTATTAAAATGTTTTTATAAGTTATATCGCCTTGAGTTATTATGAGATAATTTGTGATTTAGTAAAATTCTTGCAGGCTATTTAGACTGCCATTTAGTTTTTATGACACAATTTATCTTTAAATTAAAGTGTTTTACGCGATATCCATATTTCATTAAATAAATTTCTTTTTAAGTTAACTGCTTTAATAAGAGTTTTGCATGGAAATTTCTAACAATTAACCATATTATATACTTTATTTAGGTAATTAAAGAAGATTAAAATTTAAGTTCATGAATATTTTTTTTTAATTTAAAAGAACGACTATTTTTTTTTGTTTAAACTTGAATTGAACTCTTTTATTTTCGTGCTGATTCTTTTTTCCCAAAAGTTGTATTAAAATTCAATGTGATCAACTGAGGGGGGAGTTCTTGTTATGACTTTGACATTTGTTTTAAGCTTCGCACTTATTAAAGTGGAAGTTGGAAACAAATGTTTTTAGCTATTCTACGAAATGTTTTGTAAGGTTTCCTCATGATCTGCATTAGCCCCAGTGCAATGCGCACGGGAACTAGCTGAAATCCCTCAATGGATCACTTTGAATTTTAATATAACTTTTGGGAGAAAAGAATCAGCACGAAAATAAAAAATAAAAGAGTTTAAAACGACAATTCCCAAAAACTTTAATTGAATTGGTTCAATGAAATGTTTCAAACTACAAATCAGTGCATATCCAACTAGAATTTAGTTCAATAAATTCTTTTCAGTTTTATAGCGACCCTTGACTTTTCAAAATCAAAATGTCTGTGTCCTTGAACATAGGAGTAGTAAGTTTAGAGTTTAATAGGGACTGTAAATACTGGATACATTTCTAATGATCTCATGTTTTGCCAAATAACACAAATATAGTTCTCCCCAAAACAAAGTAGTTCTTATCGCAAGTTAATAAATCATTGAAATTCTTAAAAATTTGTTGTATGACCAAAATGAATGAACAGCTAAGAACATTTAGCGTCCCACATAAAATTTGAAATTGTGTATTTAATGCCTTAGATTTTTTTATAAACTCTTTGGGCCAAAATGAAACTTTAATTCCAGCAGCTACTTACGCGTAAGTTAAAATATATGGCCGTTCACTTTTTCTTTCTTTTTAGTTTGTGCAACAAAAGTTAAAACTCCTTGACAGCATAATTATTTAATTCTAAAGAACACAAACAATAGCACCTTTTAAGTATAACAATCTGCAAATAAATTCGCATTAAAATACTAAGAAACAACACCAAGAAAACTACAAGAGCAACTTTTCCAACTAATCATGATGGCAAAAGAAGTTCAGAATTTTTTCTAGTCGACATGTATTGAAGTTATGCACACACCAACAATGTTACAAGAGTTTTGTGGTTAAAAAGTGTTTGTTTGTAACAAGTTTTCAGAAGAGAAGAGGAAATTCGTTTTGTTGACAAACTTTCTCAGGGGATGTAAATATTGAAACAAATCAATTTGTTATTTAAAACACATTCGAAGTGTTTAATAAAATTTAAAATCTGCTCAAAATTATTATTTGTTGCACGTTCCCTAACAAAGTATTTATTTATTTATTTTAAAGAAATCTTTCACCGAATCGTATTTACCAATGAATGTAGTAGTTAGAAAAAAAGACTAGAATATTCTCACATGTCCACAGCAAATGTTGGCTTGACATAAGCAATACATCAGTTCGGTTTTAGCATGCGGGAATTTAAATCTTCTTAATACAACAGCTACAACCTCAAAGATGTCGGAATGAATGAATGACACAACACACAAATGCATGTTTGCTGAAATTTCGATACCACCTCAATCGTTTGTAGTTGGGATTTTGCAATTCGCGTGGGAACTCTACACCGGCTACACATAAAGCAGGTTGAAAGTTTGCAAACGAAATACGAGTGTAACATTGAAAAATTGGCATACAAAAAAAGTTGACAGTGTTGGGAAAATATTATAATAGTTTTGAGTATTAGAAATATTCCATCTGCAAATAATTGAAATATGACTCCAACTCTTTCAGACTGAATAATTCGAAATACTTGGCAATTTATTTTTCTTAATAAGCCAACAGCGACGGTTCTCTTTTTGTGTATGATGAAGTCTATAGAGCTGCCTATTATCTGCCACTGTGCTTTCTCTAGTCTTACGTGCATGTATTTGTGTTGTACGTGTGAGTGGAACAAGTTTGCAACATTTGAAACCCATTTGACAACAAACTGGCATGAAAAACAATCAATTAAACTGAAAAATGAAAACTATACGAACAAGAAATATATACAAAATATGAATTTGACATGTGACTATGCGGTTGACTAGTTAAGAGCTGAATTTGCTGACTTGCAAATGTCAAAAACACCATTTCAGAGGCAACTAGGAATAACGAAATTGAAAAGAAATTAACAACTAGAAAATGCCAACTGCCAGTCTTTGATGAATCAAAAAAGAAAAAAAATCATTAAATAAAACCAACAATCATTTGGTGGACTTCAAATGCAAGAACTAATTTGCTATCAGCTATAACATGGATAGTTCTTAAAATAAATGTTTCTACATATATTGAATACATAAATGAATTGGGGTTTTCATAAGAGTATTTACTACAATAATTATGGTTTATGTATTTCTTACAGCACATAACGCATGTGGAATAATCAAGTAGTACAAGTCATGCGCTTTCACTGGCTTATTTAACATTTTCAACTCTTTTCTATTATCAGTTTGTACATTATTTGGCTAATAACTGCTTCGAATTTCAAGAAAATGCTTTGACTAAGAAAAAGGACAAAATATGAAATATGTTTCTGTTTGAAATGGTGTAAATAACATAAACACAATGCAAAAAAAAAAATTTCTCTGGATGACATATTTACTGGTTTGAAATTTGCCAAAAAAGTTCATAAAAGTCTTTACAAAGAGTCAGTTTTAGAAAAAAGAGTACTTCGATATAAATTTAAGTATAAACGAAATGTTTGTTATTTCCAGGCTGTTATGAATTTTGAGGGACAAGAATAAAACTTAAAAAATAATAATTCTCAAAAAAATAACACTCATCTAAAGCAGCAGCCAGTTGTCATTTGTTCTTCTCAGTACTCGAAAGTAAAATATCCAGTATGAAACAAGTGAAAGCTGATTTGGTGTAAATGCACTTTGTTTGCTACTTCACAGGATAATTGTTTGAAAAAAAAAAGTTGTAAAATTTAAAAACTGAAGAATTACAAACAACTCCAAAACGAAACAAAAGAAAACGACAGACATGACACATGACTGCGAAAGTTATATATTTTACCCTGTTACTTTTATTTAAAAAATTTGAAAAGCTGTGAACTGTCTCATCCGTACTTCATGTACGTGCTGAACTTCATGTCAACAATAAGACTTTCAAAATGCAACAAATTTGAAAAAACATTACAGGATTGTATTGCAATACTATATATGAGCATGTATTGCTCGTGCCCCCTTGTAGAATTTGCAATAGAAATATAATTGTCATAGTGGAATGGAAATAAATAAACATGTAGATATAAAATAAGTTGTAGAAAATATTAAAAAAAGTTAAAATTTTAAGAGTTTCAAAACTATAATCAATACAAGTTTAAATTTTAATTTATAATTCTTAGAATATTTAGAAGTTTGACAGCCGCCGAAGAAGCTGGAGCAACAAGGACAATTGTCCTTTATTCGAAATAGGGCCTTAATAGGCCCAAAATAATCCAATATTTTTTAGTGGTCTGCGATAAGCAACATTAATTTTTTTTTCTTTAAAGTAATAAAACTTGTGATATTCTTGACGTCATGAAAAATCAGTTAATTTTACACAATTTTTTTAAAACCTGTAATTATTTTACTAAGCAGGTTGTTCTTTAATTGTTTTTGACAATAATTTTTTATACTAGAAAAATATTTATTTAGCTTAACCGTCCGTTTGTGGTAGCGAGAAAATGTAAGCATATAGGGTGTTTTTTATAGAGTGATAGAACTTTGAGTTGGCATCACTGCTTTATTTGACCACCCATTTAACAGCTGATAGTTGCTTTTTGTTTAGTTTGCTTTGCCATTTTATTATGGATCGACTTACACCAGAGCAACACGTGCAAATTGTGGAAATTTTTAATCAAAATAATGGTTCTGTTCGTCGAACTTATCGTGCACTTCGTTCATTCAAAATTCAAATTCATTTTCCGAAGCCCATTTTTGGTTGAATGGGTACGCAAATAAACAGAATTGTCGCATTTGGAGTGAGGAGAATCCACGAGCTTTTGTCGAAACACCACTACATCCACAGAAAATTAATGTTTGGTGCGCTTGATGGGCTGGCGGAGTCATTGGCCCATAAGACTTCTTCAAAAACGATGATGGTCAGAATGTTACTGTTTGTGAAAATTGGTGTTCCAGATTGCGCCTGGTACGCGCCAACTGTGGCGACCACATGGCCGAAATCATATTTAAACATTAATGTCTTAAAATTTTCTATCCAATAAAAAATTTTCATTGATATCAAAAATATATCACTATGTTTTATTATGATTTAAACTTGTATCACTCTAAAAAAACATCATTTATTAAAAATCTAAAGTGGAAATGCAATTAAGTTAAAGTTTCACAACAGTAATTGAGACGAGTTTGATTCCTTTTCAAATAATTTAAATTATCGTAAATAATTTACATAAATTTATTAACTTTCTACACCATTTTTCAATTCGAGGGAAATCGCGGCACTCGATATCGATTGAAATTTTGTATTTAAATTGTATTGAAATTTCGATAGATATCGAATGCGGTGACTTGGCCTCTGCTGTCGCAGTTACCAGATATGATATAACATTGATTTTTATAAAAAAGAAAACTCTAGTACAGTTTTTCTTTTCAATACATTTCATTTAAATGCACCCGGTACCAACAATTTTATCCAAAATATGAAAACTAGCGATTTTACAAACAACTGATAATTACAGTTTTACGTCCACTTGAGTTTCTATCATGTTGTCAACTTCCCTTATAAATTTCAAATTACATTGAAACTCAACTATAAAGAACAACATGAGACCAGCAGAACTATTTCACTAAAAGAAAATTTAGCTGTGAAAATTATTCCATTAAAATAATTTATATGAATATAAAGCATAATATTATTTATAAAATATAAAGCCAACAAAAACCTAAGAGAATAAAAACAAAATAGGAACTGTTTTAAATGAATTTCACACACATTTTTATAAGTTCGCTATAAAATATTAAAATATATTTTGTGGGACCGTATTGAATAGTTCGTTAAAAACAAGTAATTGTTGGAAAAAAATTCACTGCAATTAATAATTTTTTGTCAGGAAATAGTAACGAAAACAGTAGGACTTTGGAACTAGTTCGTTTAAGCGGAGAATTCCTTATAACCGAATTCGGCATAAACGAGTTTTGCTGTATGTAAATTGGGGATCTTCTGCATAACAGCAACGATATGTACGAATAGCAGCACCTCTTACAAGTGTTGCACGTCCACCATGTCTTTTTTAAAGGTTCAAAAATTACCATGCCAGCTTTGGGCATTCTATTCTTACAGCGAAAAGCAGCTGTCCCCTCCCACTCTCTCCTCATGTGCACAACTTTTGCTAATATGTTTACAATGAAGTTTCTGTTGCAGTTACTACCATTCCTAATTGACTTTTGTGTAGCAGACAATCTGAAATGCTTGAGTTTATCTCTGCGTGTATGACTGGGTTAGTTTGTCTCTGCCTGAAAAGCTTGTTCTTTTGCAAAGTACACATCTTGTTGATTTCAAGTTTATTGTTTTTTGACACTTGTAACACATGAACTGGTATCACATTCGTTGCACGAGAGCCAAGTAATACTGCAACAACTCAATGTACTATTGCAACTATAACGATTATTTTTTAGTAAATGCGAAGGCAGTAGTCGGTATATTCATAATGTTTCGTTTGAATATACGAAATTTAGGTTTTCAGAAAACCTTACTTTTATTAATTTTTTAATATCATGCTGGGGATTGCTAATTCGTTGTCTTACAGTGCAAGTAAATATTTCAATTAAGCTTTTCTCAGTTAATAGGTTTATTTGTAATAAATTTATTTTACAAGAAAATAACTCCTTGTATTTGGTTTTTGAATATTTTACATTTCAAAATTAATAAATTTGTCAATTATTCATTAAAAAGAAAATATTACGCAACTAAAAATAGTTTCCTGAAGAAGTTAACCGATGGCTGGCGAAATATCCGATATTAATAATTCAAATAAAAATAGTCTCTAAACTCAAATAAATGTGCTAATTGTTTGAGGAGAACTATTTTTAGGGCGCATTTTGTTTTTAATTTTAAAAAGACACAAAAATATCGGAGTTGATGTCGTCTTTTTTGTATGAACTCTTCTTAATTCACCCGATTATGGCTAATAAACCTGCAATTAATGTTATTTTTATTAAACTAATGAATAACATTAACAAGAAAAGCTTCACTTGGGATTGACAGAGGATCACATTATGATCTTCTTTTAACATAAAATTTCGGATTGCTTAAGACGACGGAATCTAAAGCACCCCAAATAAATACTCCCGGAACGAAAAATATGCAATCAAACTATTACAAACGGAACCTGTGAAAAAGAGAGTAACATTAGAATCAAACAGATGTCAGCTGATTTATTTAACAAACCAAAAGTAGGGCGCACTTGACAAATATTTGGCTGCAGAAGAGATACATGTTTCCTAAGTAAAACAGTTTGATAAACAACTGATAGTGCTGTAGAACCCAATATGAATGGAAACTAAAGAATTACTGTAGTAATTTTTGCCTGAATTAAAATTACGTTTTTTTGAGCAAATATTTACCCAAACGTGACAATAACTTAATAATAAATAAACAAGTGAGACATACCAAAACAATAAATAATTCATTGTTTTTAATGAAATATATTGGAGTATGTTTGGATTTATTGCCAAAATAAGTACCTAAAATAGAAAATTTATTACCTGCTGCATTACTTTTCTGTAAAGCTACTGATTTGTCAGGCCTCATAACACACTATTGCTCGCATTATTGAAAGCCCTACGTAGATGACAATTTCCATAGAGAAGTGAAAAGTTATGTGCTTGTCTGCTTATATATTCTATTTCTGTTTGTTTATCTAATGCCTATGATTGTATGCATGAATAGACTCCAAAACTACTTATACATTTACATCTGTTCATATGCATGTGTGTGTTTATTTTATGAATGTGTGTGTGTGTGTGTATCGATGCAATCCTAATGAAAGTATTTGTGGTGCATTGTACTTTATTTTTGAGTAGCAAAGGGTTTCAGTTTTGCTTCTCTGTTTTTTGTCTTATTATGTAAAATCTGTACATGACACTTGAGTAGCAGCAATCATTAGGGTTTGTGTTTGCTTGATATTCTGTACCACATTAAGTGTCATTTGCAATTCAAGCAAACATGTGTCAATTAATATGCAAAACACTCTTCAGTAGGTAGCACAACAACAGCTACTCAATAGTTATATTTTAGTATTAAGTAGATTTAATATACTAAATAAACAAGGCAAACACGTTCATACATTCTAAGTACGCATGAAGTCATTTACTATGTGTGGCAGCATTATTAGTTCCTAATCAATTTCAAAGAGAATAGTTTTCTTTAGAGAAGGAAAAATTTCAGGATAAGTTTCTAAGAGTAAAATAATTAAAATGCTTTCATTAAGGAAGTTCAATGCAAAGTAATTTCATAGCTAATCAAATTGTCGGAAAAAATGTTGGGACATTTTATCAAAATTTATTTTCCTCTTGTCGCCTCTTATATATTTGAAAAGTGTACAGAATTTTTAATTTTCTATATTAATTTTCAATGTATCCTCATTGTGCAAGGTCCACATGCTTTGCAAAAACAGATTTCTATACAGGGCGATATCCCTTATTATTAAGTGACAATATAAAAGAAAACGAAAGCTTAGAATAGTTGGATTGTCCCTTCTTGAATAGAAATCATGCACGTAGTGGAAGAGAATTGCTTGGCAAGTAGTAATAATACGTTGTTGGGACTGTCTAAATAAGATCACTATAATAAAAATACGTTTCCAAATATGAAACACAGAAAGAAAACGTCATTGTTTATGAAAAAAATAGAAACTGGTGAACTTATTGAAACTCTTTTTTGAAAATAGTTGCAATTATAAGGTCAAAACGATTTTCTATCTTCAAATCTATATTCATTTGACATTTCATACTATCTCCTCCTTTCTATTTCTGGCAAAATGTATTGCACATATAGGGATCATCCCCCCGAGCGATACTCCAAGAAAAAACAACATTAACTTTGCCTTTTGGAAGTTGCAAAAAACGAGATCGTGTGTTATGTATTAATATTTTGATATCAACTAAAACCCAATTGCAAGAATAAATTTCATAACAATAAAATATTTGAAATATTAGGGAATTCAAATCTTTTCACATATTCCAGTGGATCACCTTAAGTAAAGTTGTTATGAAGAATATTCGTTTTGAAATCATTTATATTTTGTACTCAAGACGAAATCCAAAATTTGCAAGGATTTGTTAGTGCATTACAGGCATGGCCATGACTATCAGTAATCTTGTCAGATTTTTGTAATCAATTTCATATAAAAATAGAACATCTCTTTATTGGTCTTAATTATGAGTCAGTACGAGTGTAATAAAAATAACACTTCACACTTTTTTCATTAATATATTGTCCTATAGTTGAGTAGCAAAAATTTATGTGAACAGTACAATGACAAACTAAAACAATCAGGCTAATCCAACAAAAGTTTAAGAAAGCAAATAAATGATTTTACTTAAGTATTGATATGTAAGAAAATATTTCTTTAATTAAAAGTGAAAACTGTTTCATGTTTTTAGAATCTTTTCAGTTTTTAGTAGATAATAGATTTCTTATAGAAATGCTCTGTAACATTAAAGAAATTTATTTTTATTAATTGAAAAATAAAAGTCGTTCCAAATTAAAGTTTATAAAATATAAACATTTGCAGCTTCTTTCCCATTAACTAGTACAGTTTCCCTTTCCTGCTAAGCGAAAAATGTTGCAAAACAAGGATGTGGCAGATAATAAACTTGTTCCTTTTTTTCAACATGAACGCTCATGAGCCAACCATACCACACAATATGAATTATGTTCTTTGTTTTATCTTTTCGGCTGCATCAGATTTCCTTAGAACATGACTCTCATGTTGTGTTCTTCATTAAATACATTATTTTTATATTCCCTCTAGATGCTTTTGTTTTCCTGGCAAATTTTATATAAAAAAAAAATAATTTCCGTTAAATTAAAACAAGTAAAGAAATATATATAAAAAGACTAGTAACAACAAACATAAATATATATTCGTTGGAGAAGGTTCTGGAAGAAACAGATGCAATAGACTTGTGAAATTTATATATAAATTCGTTACGTACAGTGGTTTGCCTACTCAAATTTGTTTATAATAATACTCATAAGTTATAGCCTGTCGTGGGAACTTGAGAATGAGTGATACTGAGAATATAATTTCAATTTAATTCAAAAGATCTCTGAACATATTTTGAATTTTTTCGAGGCAGAAATATCTTTTCGTAATATTCATGCTTAAGTCTACAGTGAATCACTGCCTCTGAAATCGCTGGTAACAGATATATTTTTAGAACTTTAATACTTGAGATTAGGAATCATGCTTATTTAAGTAGTTTGCTAATCCGCCTTATGAAAGTTGCATCTTAAATGCGATATTATGTTTTTATAGTTATTTAAATGGGCATAGCAAACACTGTGCGATTGTTAATATGATTTTTCTCGTGGGATAATTTTAACTCCATGACTTTAAATATTGTTGGAGTAACAAACAAAAAAAAAGGTTTACAGATGATGACAATTATGACGATATGATATATTTTCACAATGTCATTCAACATACAAAAGGACACAATTGTGAAGCACTGGTCTACTATGACTTGAAAATATAAAAACATTTTCAAACATGGGAGCGTGAATGTTTGCTTGTATTGTGCGAGTATGAGTGGGTTTTTTTTTAATTTATAGAAATTTCACCATGCAGCGTAATTCTGTTATGTTTGAAAGGAAATCTTTACTCGCAAAAGCTGGATAAATAATTGTGAGCAAATATTAAATTATATATCTACAGTTTTTCAAAGTGTGAAATAGTGTGAATAACTGGAAAGGATTAAAATTTAAAGGGTCTTGTTTTAATATATAAATACACTGTTTTGGTAGTACCGCAAGTAGATTATATTTATTCGACTTTATAAATATGAAAAAAGAGTTATACGTACTAAAGAAATCAAAATCTCTTTTGGAATGACTTAAGCTTTAGTTTATATGTCAAAATGTAACTCTCCTCATGACGTCCTTTCATCACCCGCGTAACATAATTCATTTATTTTTAATAAGTGGAACTATTTATTTAATTTTGAATTATATTAAGAAATTATTTAAATATGTTTCGCAAAAGTTTGTTATTATTATGAATCTTATTGAAAGAAAAGTAATTAATTGTAAACCGCATCCTTTCTGATGAACACAATTGTTGCGGAAATTGACATTTTAAGGCTCCAATATTTATATTTCATAAAAAGTTTGGTACATGCTTTCCCATACTTAAACGACAATACATTCCTAAATATCTCAGTCGAAAAGATTTAATATTTTTTGGTCGACTAGTACTCAGGGGATGACCCCTACACATGCAGTGCATTGTGCCCGAACCAGAAATAGAAGGGGATAGTTTATTCAGAGAACAGATTAAACGAGATTAGAAGATAGAAATTTCGTTGCAGCTATTTTAACTTCTTGTTTAGCCGGTTGATTTTTTTTGAAACTGATACCAACGAAGGGGCTGCTGCATTTTGCTCTTTCAGTACATGACAGTGTCAATTGCTGTCGTTAATATTCAGGGACAAGCGCTATGCCTTTGCCATTGACACAAGCCGTCAACAATTAACACAATCCTGCAATAAGGCAGGTCAGACAAATTGTACACCACATTTATGACTTTAACTTATTTAATTTTCTATAGACTACACGGGTGTGAAATTCCGAAGCTTTTTATAGATATCGAATTTCACTCAAATGTTGGACGAAACTTCATTCAACGTATGGGAGTCAATTCGTGCTTTAATGGCAAATATGCTGTGCAAAAGTCGCTCTTCCTTGACAACATGATGCAGTTTTTGACCTATTCGACGTGATCAATTCCTTAAATAAAACGTTTGAATGTTTAATAAATTGACAGAGGAAAATCTAAAACGAATTATATTTTAGTGCTAAATATAGATATTATTTCCAGTATTTTTGGAAGAAAAGTTAACTGTCGAATTTTTTAAAATAAATTAGATTCATAAGAAAGAAGTTTTGTTTGTTGTCTTGTGCTTGTAATTCTCAAATAGTTTTTGAAAGGTTATGCATACGCTGGGAGGTTTTGTTACTATAAAATGATTTGCAGTCTACTGACTATTTGGTGTAAAACCGAATGATATGCAGGCAGATGTAGATACTTAACTGCACAATAAAACACTTTCATTTTCAATGAATTGACAGAGCAAAAGATGAAATAAACTTTATATTTTATGTTCAATGTGGCTTATGAATCAATTCTTTGCCAACTCTGTTACTACCGGAGAACACATGCATAAAAGTTGAAGCATAAAAAAGAATTTTTTTGCTTCCACAATTTTTTGTTTAATATATTAAAACAAAAATATTAAACATGAATATTTATTTTCGCATATGCCACATGATGTGGTTGCCCCACATTATGCTGTTTGGCCAGTGTTATAAAGGATGTCTTTCTCACTTGGCATTGTTGTTTTTGTTGTTGTTGTTGCTGCTGATCTTGGTTGAAATGAAGGTTCACCATGATTATTGCTGCTACAATACGCCTTTCAGTTTTTATTTCTTTACGAATAAAACTTCATTATGGAAATACAAAATTGAGTTTAATTTTATTCCATTATTTCACTCTTGGCGAGAATGTTTTATGGGAAAATGTCGCATGTATGGCTCTTACTAAATTTGTAGTTGTTGTCGTGTTGTTTTTGTGCGATTTCAAATAAAATTGAATTATTAATATTTATTTTCATTATTTATTTTTACCCATTCCTTCTTTTTTCTTTTTATTATTTATTAATACTTATTTATGACATTTAATAATTTGTTTTCATTTAACCACAACGAAAAAGTCTTTATTTTATTATTTCTATATGCAGACCGATTTCAACATTATAAACCAATAACAATGCGAAACCTTTTATTAATTATATAAAAACTCTTGCATGATTGTTGTGAATTTATGAGTTTGAATAACTCAAGTATTTTTATTTAAATATATATTAAAACAAATCCTGTTAATGCTCATTTAAGGACAGCAATGAAGAAGGCAAACAATTAAATTTTTAAACAAATATTGATTATATTTTTGTTAACTGTATTGAATGTTTAATATATATAATTTGAAAGTTGCGGAACTAATTAACTACTCTATTGTTTTGTGTTGTACTTACGATTACGAAACTGCGCAGAATGATTTCATTAAATTTTACCCACCTGAAAATAAAAACAGAAAATAAACATATTAAAATCTTTATTTTGATATGTAATTAAGCAGTAAATATTATTTAACTTATTTGAAATAGTATGAGCACCTAAAGTTTTGCTATGAGCCAAGTGAAACTCGGTGCCTTCATTCTGTTTAGAACTTTAAGACGCAAGGGTTTGAGAATGTGTCTTCATAAGTTTGATGGAACTTTGATTCTGTATGGGGTGGGGGAAAATGTCTTTCTAATAACATCAGCCCATAGTGAATCGCCCTATTAATTCCTGTTTTGAAAATTTGCTTTACACCACCAGATAAGCTTAAGTTGCTATTTTGAGAACAAGTATTTACTGAATAATATCATGAGTCTTGTATTATTTTTTTACTTATAACGATAGTTATAAAATATCCTTATATTTACGACAAATTTATGCTTCCACAAAATACTCTTAATCATTATTATTATTCTCATTCCGAAGGAATATTATTATGCATTAGAAACACACACACACACACACAACATAATATTTTATGACAACAACCCTCTTTGGTTAAGTGCAGTATAGGGATATAAGAAAATATCTAAACATGGCCATAAATAGTTACCAAAAATTTGTTTTGTGACCGTTCGAAAAGCAAAAAATGAAAAAATCATTTGTGTTTAACTAAAAGCTAAAAATTCAAATTAATATTACAAAAGGGAGAAAAGAAAGCACTTTGTCATATAAATATGTTGAGCTGACAACTGAAAAAGGATGCGGAAAAAAATCCCCTGCTTGATCAGCATTTTTCACAAACCCTCTCACCCAACCAACGTTTACACATAATGGCCGTTATGTTTTTTCTATAGCGTGGAGGACAAAAACAGATAAAAAAAATTTATTTAAGTATAAGATTTTATTTTCGGTTTGCTAATTTCTGTGGTCAGCATTTGTTGTTGATTGTGTTTTGGCCAAGAGGTTTCCGCAGATTATGCAAAGTTTAATGTACATGAAATATGATTTAATTAAATGTTAAGGTTTTCTCTTTTTGTTTACAGTGAAATATGTAAAAATGCAGATGAATTAAATATTCATACTGACATGGTTAGTGAGTGAGGTAATTCCCACAATATGTTGGGCACACAACCGAATATGAACTAACAGGCGCATTTGGCCGAACTACCAAAAGCAGTTATAAAAGTGTACATTAAAATCCAATTTTAATACTTTCTGGGATTGTTGTATTGGAATTCACTTAAGAGGATATTCGCCTCTTTTATCATCATTTAAGCGCATTAACATCGCACTTTTTGTACCATTCAATGCAAGACTGAGTTGTTGCAGCCAAGCACGCAACTGCAAACTTTTATAAATTGTTTCGGATACACTGGGGAGTTCCATTATTTCCTCAAACTTTGTAACTTTTGGAATTAATATAAATAAAACCAAAATCTCTTTATTTTCGTTTCAACTTCTGAAATTGTAGCCTCTTCAAAGAAACACGTCTGCTCCTTTTTAACTTCACGTTTTGTTTGAAAAAAAAAAAAACACGGGAATTAATTGACTTTATCTCGTTGTAAAAAAATCGAGTTTTGGTCAGATCTCCACGTTTTTAGGACCAACGAAGCTCCCTGGCTAATTTTAAGTCCCTCAATCTGTATATGAGTGTAGGTATGAGTCCCGCTTATAACTTTCAAAAATATATGACTAAATATCTAAAAAAATCCTGCCTGACTCTGTCGCTGCGTAAGTTACTAAAATCTTAGTGATTTTAGTCAAATTTATTCAGCCTAATTAGGAAATACGTTTTTCGCCTTCACATTCGGCCATTTGTAATAGATTAAAGACGAAAAGCTGATCTTTTCCTGCATCTATTAAACATTTTCCGATTTGAAGTGGAAAAACGCCAGTCGTTATCAGGAATATTAAGTTTTTACTTAATTTTTTTTCAATAAATACAAATTGGAACATAAAAACTTTCTCGTAACTTCAAAAACAGACAGTAAATATTTCTTTATTAATTATCTCTTTTTACATAAACTATTCAATTGTTTTAGTTCGCATTAACTCATTTTTTTAGACCCGTGAAATGGAACAGCAAATTTCATGTTTTTCTCCATAATATTTTTTTTCAACTTTTTATATTTTGGAGATAAATTATTTTATGCTGCAGGTTGTTTAGTTTTTGTGTCCGTTTCTGCCACAAAATTAATTTTTCATTTTATTTTTTCTTTTCCATGTAAAATTGTCCGCAATAGTTTTCACAAATGTCATGGTTAAATTATAATTAATGAAAAAGTTGTAAAAATAAATAATAAAATAATTGTGCAGTTTTTTAAGTCTTAATTAATAAGACATGTGATGGATTTCTCATGGACATTATAATTTTAGTATTTCAAAATCATTATTTTTTGCTTAAATAGTTACTACATATATAACAATATGAAACATATATTTTTTTTAATGGAAAAGGGTATTTCAGACTTGGAATGATGTTTTATAACTGCTGGAAAAAAATCAAAAACACATTTAAATCAATACAAGGCTTTTTACTTAATGATGTTGGCATATTAAATAAATATGTAATAACTACACGCTACAATTCGATTTTTTAATTAGATACAGTCGCTTCCACATAAACAAAAACAGTCGTTTAACTATCATGCCCCCAAAATCTCTTGTGAATTATATAAATTCAAAACAACTATTTTTGTAATCATAAAATAAGAAAAAAATTCCATAGTGATTTTTTTTATCCCCTAAGAAATTTAGTTTATTAACAGACCGCCGACAGCTACAAGCCGACTTTAGTTTTCTTTCTCTCCCACTAAATTGATTTTTTTGCCTGCTGGATGTAATACGCATGTTAACATGATTGATTTGCAGATATTATTTAAAGTTAGTTTCACTAAACGGCAACAATAATACACAAACAATTTGAACCGATTAAATGACAAGCTCAATTAAACATAAATTAATCCGATAGTTAAGGTGTAAAGGAAAATAAACACTTGCAAAAGCAACCCATTCATTGTATACGAATAACAATTGGCTTAAATGTGCACAAAATAACAACACAACAAATGCGATTAAAATAGACTTAAGGCTATAAAGAAATTATATAAAATGAAATGGAAAATGTTTTTACCAAAAAGGCTGCACTACAGCAACATCTTTTTACCAGGATGAGCACGAAGAATATGAGTGGTTGAGTTTAACAACAGAAAATGCTGGATGGTTTGCAATATTAAAGTAAATGTGGAATATTTTTAGACAAGAATATGATGAAATATATTAAAGCTAAGGGAAAATACGTGTTTCATATGTGGCCGAATTTTGTTTCGAAAAACATAAATAGTTTATGTGTGTTACACTGAAAGAATATTCTTCATAAATTGTATGAATTTCGACAATAATGCAGGGAAAAATGTCAATGAAATTATCCTACTTCAAGCTTCTTTGGTTTAACGAAAGAAGTTTTGTTGACATTGAGAAAATATTTATAGAAAAATATTTTCATTGACTTATGAGGCAGAGTTCGAATTCAAAATTATGGCGTTTTCTTTTCTCAAAAACGTGTAACATTCTACCACTTCTTTTCTAAAAAATTGCAGTTCGCAGGAGTTTCATAAGAGAAATTATTTTCCGTCAGGGATGTTGGAATAATTCCTACTAAATTCTTTATTTCGAAATCACAGAATGTTGCCCTTTTGTGTTGAAAAGTGCAATATATTTTGAATTTTTTTCTAGAAAAGAAATCGATAATAGTTTACTTGCCCTTTTTCGTTTGTTCAAATACTCAGACAACACAGGGGCCGTAAGTAAGAGAAAATATTATTTTCCCAACGTTACACTTATGGCGTTTTCATTTCTAGAAAATATGTAAAATTTTTCACTTATTTTCTAAGAAGTGGCGATTTGGAAAAGTTTTATAACAGAAATCAGTTTTCAAGGGGAATATTGGATTCATTTCTAATAAAATCCTTGTTTTCAAATTTCAAAATGTAGCCATATCCTGTTAAAAAATGTGAAAAATGTTGCATTATTTTCTTAAAAATAAATTAAACATATATTTGATACAATTGTGCTAACGATCGATTTGCTTTTCACTAAATATTTTGTTGTCAGGCAATACCTCGTTTCATGTTTTGATAAGACGATACAGAAGCAAAAGAGCTACAAATATGTTGTATAAACTAAATTTTAAATATTATTAAATTTCCAAACAGTTAAAAACTTTTGCAATTTTCATATTAAAACGACTTATCAAACAAGAGATCCTAAACCAAATATATTTTGTTGTAGTTAATGCGATAAATTTCAAGTATTAAACGATTTCATTATTAAATAAAAACATAAAACCAACTTGGGGATAAAACGCAAAATAATGATGCAGTAATTTTCTGCAAATTGTGTACAAAGTTCGAAAGAATTTAGCTGTTATTTATTATCGCACATTTTGTATGATATTCGCACATATTTTGTCATTTTTATATAAAAAGTTTTATTAAACAAAAATGGCTGCTAAAAGACGAAATTCACTCAACCGCTGCCAGTGACTCAACAAGTTACAGCCCAATATTTTCTTTACTTTAAACAGTTTCTTAACAAATATTTTTACTACAAACACAGGAATTTTGTACTGCTTTTAAATGTTGTATTTCTCAAAACTTTATTATTTTTTGGAGTGTTTACCATCATTTACGTTGTTTACATTAAGTATCGATATGCTGAAACCGTAACATCCCTCTGCATATTCACATGCACAAACTTTAATATCTTATGCAAAAGTACATCAACTTTATATTAAAACTTTATGTACAAAAACTCTTTGCAAAACATATTTAGTACAAGACGAACAAGACAGTGGCAGCCAGAATGAAGAGAGAGAGAAAAAAAGTTGTCAAAACAAGTCTATTATTCCATAAAATATCTTGACTGCAGTATTGATAAACAGAAAACTTAAGAAGCCAATGAACTTGATGTCTAAAATACAACGTTGCCGTTAGTAGTTGAAAAGCAAATAATAATAATAGACACCGCATCTAAAATACCATAAAAGGAAAGGGGATATTTTGAGAAAAAACTAAGCAGACAAAGAATAAAAATGAAGGAAATGTCTGCTTTAGCATAAAATGAACAGCGGCAAAGAAATGAAATAAGGACGAAGGATTTCGTTCGACTTAGGCTGTGAGATAATGTGAGGCCAAGAAGGAAGTAAACAGACCGAACAAAATGTATTGGAAACAGGGTTGTGAAAAATATTAGCACGAATTCAGTATTAAATTAGGTGTTAGAATTTAGGAATTTAAACAATTTTTTAAACGAAAATGAGAACAGTTGATAATATTTACAGGACAATTGATGTTTTGTAACCCTGCGGCCGTTTTCAAAAGTTACAAGTTACAAGAAATACATTGAAGGCCTCGATGTATGAAAAATAGGGCATATGGCGTGCACATTTTTTCACAACATTACTTCTATTATGATTCATTATTCTTTTAGATTAATTTAAAAATTTATTTTTAACTTTTTAATTAAACTTTCTAAACAACTTCGACAACGTGTAAAAATATTTACACATAATGAGAGGATAAGAACATGAAGTAACTAAGAATATTGTATGAGTCCATGTGACGTATGAGTAATATTTTTAATAATAAGTATACGCATGGAAGCACAACACAAAATTGGATACAAACAAGCAACTATACAAGTGAAAATAATAAAAAAAATTATAAAAAACACTCTTTGACAATATTTTTTCTTATTTGGCGGGTATTTTACTTGTACATTTGGCAACTGGCAGTTTCCAGCCAAATCTGTGATCACACAACGGCGAAGAGCCTTATACACGATGAAAAAAATTGAAATTATCCTTCAGGATGACACATCAATTTTTGAGTAGCGCTAAAAGTCAATATTTATTGATTTACCATCAAACGTTGTCGTTGTCACAAATGCACAATATAAAATTGCTTGCCAAGGATTCTGATCATGTCCAGATTCCTGAGTATATTTTTAAAGGAGTTTTTCTTACAACATTAATATATATGTCTTCTATTTTTCCAGCTTATGAGAACATACAAACACATATGCACGTATACATACAAACTCAAACTAATAGATATTAAGATAATTACAATCTCTAGAAAAATATCCATTTAATTTTTTTAAAATAATATTCCATCATGATATACGACCACCAGGAGACACATGCCATATATTATCTAAATAAATTATTTGAAATAAATAATTCAAAACCAGCCAACACAGTTTCTTCTTATATTAGAAACTGTATCTTCAATTAAGCAACTATACAGGGAATAGTTTCAAGTTTTCCCCGCAAAGTTTCAGTCAGAGGAAAATATAAATATTTGATTGATTTTGTAATATTTTACTTTTTGTTATACTCAACCGTTTTTAACAAAACAGTTCAACATCGCAGTGCTATGAAATTACCAATAACTTCAGATAACTTTTGCATACCACCTTTTAAATATCCTGCCCTTTTGCATTCGATTATTGTAAACAATATCTTTTACACAAGAGTGTAGCAAAAGTATTGCTTATAGTAAAATTTTTCCTCATAGTCAAACTACTCTTCGCAGTTTCACTTATACTTGAGCTATACAATTGCCAGGATATAAGAATTTACTAACAACAAATAATTGCTACTGGCAATGGAATAGCAGCCACAAAAGAAATACTGTTTTATTAATAAAGCCAACTCAGTCAATCTGTTGCACGACGTAAAAAGGAAACACTTTATTCAATTTATTTACTTTGTTATAGCAAAAAGAATGAAGATGAAGTATAGCGTGTTAGAAAATTAAGTCATGTTGTAGCTAAAGTTTTCTTAATTTTTCTTAAAGAGTAGATCCAGCGGGAGAACCCCAAAAATCTTATTATTTCAAACTTTATCAAAGACCTCTTTATTAACTATTTAGATTCAATTGCCAATTTTATCTAACTGCTAAAGAAGGCCTGAAAAACAATAGACAAGAATACATTTCACCCTTAATTCTACTGAAGAATTCAAAGAGGCAAGAAAAGTGAAATTGTTATGTTTTCTTCTAAAGTTTTAGGCAAAGAATTCAGATGTCATTAATAAATCAAAATAACATTGAAAAAACTAAATACAGACATATTAATTTAAAAATAAAAATTATAAAAAATAGTTTTAGTTGATTCTCAGTCGTTGAAATATGAGCTGCTTATAAGAAAATGTCAGCGCTGCTCAATTCGGTAGAAATTAATCTTCAGGCTTTTCTGAGCCTGTTCATTTCAAACTATTAAGATGCTGCATTCAAAGTGCTGGATCTTAGTTCCAAAAACTTTTAACTGCAAATCCTTTCAAAGGCCATTAATTTGGAAAGTGTTTCCAAAGCTCTGCAATGAAAATGTCTGTATTAATACTTGAACAAGGAAATAGCAAAAGAAGAGCGCATTGAACTTCTAGAACGCGACAACATTTTGCTTTTGTTTTATATCTGCTGATTTTTAAGTTAAATTTGTAGGAACATGCAATTTTTTAGGTTTAAATTTTTAATTATTTATCACGAACAGGACCTTTTGTTTCATTTTATTATATGAGTTCAGTGAAAATATAAGTTAAATTCCTTCGAAAAAATTTATTTATTTATCATTTTGTATTTAGTCCTTTTAAAGGGATCCGTTTCAAATATTATAAACTTATTGTAGCACTTTTACAATCTTCGATAGGGTCCTGTTATGTCCTTGAGTTCTTGAGTTCTCTCCGCATTTCCAATTGTATTTCCTTTGATAAGACTTTTTGATCTTGGAAACAGCAAAAATTCGCACTGGCCAAATCTGCTGAATAATGCGGGAGGGGTGTTGATTACGGTGTCGCCTTTTGCCAGCAACTTTTCGAAATACTACAATTTTGGGGCTTCGATGACCCGACATACTTTATATCCAACATTTTGCAAATATATTAAAAAAAACTTAATGGCATGAGCCAATGGATATGCCGACATCCTTATCATTTTTGTTATATTGATTCCATAATTTTTCAAAACAATTGTCTTCTTTTTCTCAATATTTTTATTGGTTGCTGATTTGCTGGTGCGTTCAGAACGAGCGCTGTTATTCAAACTTTCTCGACATTCTTGCAAACTTCTTTCTTACTCAGACTACAATTATTGTGGGCCACTGGCAAGTAATTTTGAGCACTTATACTTACTAAGAAATATAAAAAAACGTGTCAGGTTTATTGTGGCACTTCGTTGGGTCTTACACCACATCGTCAGTGTATTTGTAAAAACCACTTACAAAAAACCTGGAGGTCAACACAACTCCGTCTCGGAATTGTTACGAAATTTTTGCATCTAAACATAAATCTTTAAGTACAAAAATATTTAATGTTCAACTACTAATTTACAATTAAACTGCCTATAAAAGTCCAATGACGCTGAGCAGTTCAGAAGCAAAACTGCAATATGAATAATGCTGGTGCATTTTTCACTTGCAGCCACTTCTTAAAGCACATTTATTCTCATTATTTAAACTCTAAGTCAAATATATTGCGCAATCTTGCAATGTAACCTGCATAACATTCTATTGTAAAGATGTTGTTGAAATTTCCATCTTACAAATTAAAAAATACAAATAAAAAAACAAACGTTTGATAAACAGTAGAAAATTTCACATACATAACTCGGGAAAGCAAATGTGATGCAGGCAAGTGCAATTTAAGAAGAAGACGAAAGAAAACGCAATGAACTTCTTCAATCTATTGCAGGTTAGAGGAGGTAAAACAGAAACTCGAAAAATGAAAATAAACTTTCTTTATTTTTACTTAAAACTTGTGTTTCATATATCTGTTGGCATTTCGCTTCCCTAAGCAGTGGAAGTAGTTAATATATAGGAATTCAAGTGTTGAGGAAACAAGTACTTCTCTCTGTATGACTGCTGTGCCAGTAGATGGTCTCATGTGATAAGTTTAACAGCACAATATTCCGAAAAGGAAACTTAAAATTACATAGAAAATTTCACACATTCAGAAAATATTTACGAAAATAATACTTGTAAGAGCAGCAAGTGGCATGTGTTGTTAACTGAAGTTAACTTTTTGTTCACAGCAAACGGAGCATGTGTTCATGTGTTCGTGTGTATGTGTGTGTGTGTGTTTGTCCAGCATTGTAACTGGAGATGATACTGCACTTCTTATTATAAATAAAGTTTGACATTGTTGAGAAAAGTTGTTAAGGCAAAAATAAAAGAAGGTAAATATGTACACGTTTTGAGAAAAGTCAGTTCTACAAACCCGTCTACGTTAAGCACAAACTGTTATTTTGGTTTTCAAGGAAATCCATACATTCTGCTGAGCATCTAAGATGCTTGTGAACAATATTTCAGAGATAGTAAAGCCGGTAGTCATAGAGGATTCGAGTACTTTTTTTAAATTTTGTTGTTGTTAATTTCTTTGTCTTTCTTATGTTCTTGGGTAGTGTACAGATAACGAAACAGGGGAAACGGCTTGATTGTGAATGAAGGAATTGGTTGCATGTACTATTAAGTAATTTAATTAGCTGTAATATTTATTATAGCAGCCACAGTCGCTAAAACAAATGTGTCGGTAGGTAATTTTTTTCAATACTAATTTGAAAAATTGTTCTTAATATTAATTGATTATAATTAGCAATTACGCTTATTAAATTTTGTTAAGGATAACTGATCAATTTTAATGAATTTTTATAGATAAAAAGATATTTCTTAAGTGGAGTGAACGATTTCAGAGCTACTGTATACTTTAACTGGCGAACTTGATATATAAACCTTTACTTTCATCATAGAAGCTTAAGTGGAATTTTGGCAGCATGACTGAAAGAAAATTGTGTGCATTTTCAATCATTTTAGTAGAGTTCGTATTCCACTTGTAATAAAATAATGATTGCAATTATGCAATCAGTTTAATTGAAATTATCCAGCCCTTATTCTTAGCAAAATTTTATAATTGATGGCCTAATAAAATGATTTTTTCATGGCTAACTGGTGGCCATTGCGTTAGACATTTCAACATGAACGGGCTGACGGCTGAACAAAGTTTCCAATAGAAGAAAATTTATTTTGAAAATCACAGACACGATTAGCATGATCATTCATCAGACCAACTAATTTCATTAATCGTGAACTGACCTCAAACTTTTCTTTTTAACGCCGCTGGACTATTTTCTATAGCGATATATGAAAACTATACACTACTTAGATAAGTCCGAATATATTGACGAATTGCAGGACAATGTTCGCCACTTTAATGCCGATATACGTTCACAAAAAGTCATCAAAAACAGGACTTAAAGATTACACTGTGTCCAACTCCACCAAGTGTCAGAAGTCATATTTAAATTATAATGGCAATTAATCAATATTAATTTTGGTTTTATGCCATTTCAAGTTTCTGTACCTCAATAAAAAGCACCTTTTGCTTCTAGTTTTTAGCAAAGTTTCTAGATTTATGGAAATCAGGTTTTATTTTAACTGAGTGCCAGTGCGTTCATAGTTGCCTCTTAGAATGGGTTTTTTTCTAAATACATGAGAATTATCGATATCGACATACTTCTGTTTAATACGATTTGGCAAGACATCAAATAAGATGTATTTATTCGTAAAGTTCTCAGCAAAGTTTTGTGTTTGGTGATTACGATCGCTTCTAGTTAAATGGTTGGGTCAACTACAGTATTTGAAGCGAAGACAACCTTCGAGTCGTCCCCTACTACATTCATAATATTGACGTTTGGTACTGTTATTGTTAAAGGAATATCGCTCAGGATGTGAACAATAAAACACTAAAGTAATGCCTTCTGCTGGAACTACGACAGGATAGAATAGCGTTAAAAGGTGATCAACAACAAGATATATATTTTGTTAATCCCCTACTTCGCTGGCGAACTTTTGCTACCCACTATTTGCAAATGAGGCTGTAATCCATTCTTTAGTACATTTTAATGAAAATTTCTATCGGTAAATGTACAGTGACCAGTACTATTCTTTCATCATTAAAACAAGCCGACGGCAAAAAGCAGATTACAAAAATCCATCAACACATTCATGGATGACTGCCGAATGAAAAATTGACATCTTCGAAAAAGAATAGGACGATGAGGAAAATTTGTTACTTTATAATAAATTTTACAACATTCCACTTAAAGTAATTCCAAACTGTTTAAAAACATCTGAACTTGTTTTTGAAATATATTTCATACCTAAAAGTGTAAAAGAGGTGAATGGCCTAAGATAAAAGGTAAACTTTTGTCAGGTCTCCAAGCGTCATGCATTACGAATTTAGGCAAACACTCAAACCTTCACTCATTTCTAAAGACCAGCATATTTGCTTTTTCGTATCCTTTTCAATATCGACAACATGCCACGCTGTACCATCACATTTTGAACCAGCATGATATTTCATTTAAGTTCTTTTTGTTTCTGTGTAACACAATATCCTGTTTCTTTTTTTTTTGCTGCAGTTTATTTCCTTTTTATCTTAAGTTAATAAAACAAAGTATTTTAATTGAAACCCAAAAGGATTTAAACTATATACACATACATATAGAGTTAATCTGACGTACTGATATACTAGCACATGTAGATTTACACATACACCCAATGGAAAATATTTGCCAACGGAGTCCCAGCATTTGGCTAAAAAGAATGGGGGGTTAAAATGAACCAACGCCACATGAAAGTTGTTATAGATATTTCAGTCATATTCCTGCGTGAGATTTGAACGAAGTCTCGGAGAAATTCTATTGATATTTTTGGTATGTACGCTTAATATGGAAAATTAGAAATACATTATGGAAGTTTTGACTGCACTAGTTAATTTCCGTCTGAGGTAAGATTTGCAACTTAGCGAATATCCATATTTTGTTGCAGTGCGTTCTGTGGAAGGAGGGTAACAACTCTCAGAAGTTCCTATAAAAAATTGTAAAGTTCGCCTTAAATAGTCTAGTTGAAAGTGAACAGGCATTTAATGTATTCCACGACAGCAGAGTAGGCATTCCATCGGTTTCTTTTCTGGTCGAATAGTGACCCAACACTGGTACTATAAGACCCACGCTATCTAAAAAAAAAGGTGGTGATATTTCTGAACGTGTCGTCATTATTGTCATTTATCCACGTTGGTACTTCCTATCCTAAAAAATAGGATAATTTTGTGCCCGGCTAGTAGTGAAGTCTTGTTTGGCAGTACATGCTGTTGGTTGTAATAAAACTCACTGGAATTTGCTCGGTTTATATTTTCAGTATCTCAAGAACCATATCACACGTAAAAATTATTTTTATGTAATTTGAAAATGAACACTTGAATCTTGAAGATATAAAAATATATTTAATTTAAAAAGAGAAACTTATTTTCTACAAAGTTTTAATAAAAGGTTAATTAAACTCGAATCGTAAGGATTTGATGGAAATTGGATTTTGAAAAAACGGCTTATGACGAACAACTTCTCGATTTTCTAAAATTTTTGAAATATCCCAGCAGGAAGTAAAAAAGAACTGTTCGACATAATTTTATTTCAGGTTAATCAAACAATTTAGTGCAGAGTTTTTCCAGTTTTTTTAGACATTCCAAACAATATGTCTTTTTAAGGACCTCAAAATAGACGTTTCCTTCAGATATTTCCGTCAGTTGTTGCCCCTTCATTCAACCCTAATCTTTGAAAAGTATCCGTTTAGTGCTCTAGATCTGGTTAATATTTTGGATGGGGTAGCAGCATCTTATAGATTTTTTCCAAAATCACTACGCTCTCGCGCACTAGCGCATTGCCTTGAAATTCACACGGTTGTCTGGTTTTACTGGTTGTCACACACAAACTAAATAACGCAGTTTGCTCATATTTTGATAGCCGTCTATTAATAGCCTGCGAGGGATATTCAAAAAGTAACTTAGTTTTCAAATAACCCTAATATTTTTAAAAAATTTTTTGGTTTAAGCATGATATAATTAGCAGACGAAGCTAATTTATTCAACATAATGAAAAGTTTTGACATCGATTTAGAGAAATCATATAAAGATATGTTTCATTTCACAACTCGTTAGCAGATGGATTGATGTTCAGTGGAGCGATTTATTTGATTATATATTTACATTTATAACTTGGATTGCAGCTACCATATAACCCATATGTAATTGATAGCATAACATTCCTAATTACTTGGAAATCTGTGAAACCCCTTCACTTATTACTTCAGAGCTCCTTCAATATAAAAGAGTTACCTTCCATTAAGTATCACATATATTATCACAGAAATTAACCAGCTACAATTACTTGAGTTATGAATAGATAAAAGTATTTTATTTCATATAAAAATATTCGTTTTTAATTTTACTTATTTTTATTGCAAAACAGCTACAATATCATTCATTTATACTCTGCCATTCATTTATAATTGCAAACAAAACATCTTTATGATTCAAGTTCTTTGATTTTTTGTTTTCTAATTCTATCTACAATAGAAATATGTTTTGTATTTACCCATGTTTTTGAACAATTCGGTATTTATCTTATAAATTTATGCCACCATATGATTTTTGTTTGCTATGCTGTTGCTTTCCTTTACAAAACAGAAAAAAAACGTTTCCCTCGAGACAGTTGCGGCAGCAGCAATAGAAAATATTGCACAAGTAGTGGCAGTAAAAGCTCTGACTGCTGCTTCATATAAAAAGATTATTACGTATTCACTATTTTTCCTGAAGCACTTTTGTCACAAGTGCTGTATTGTGAAATACTGGGGAAGAACAGCTGAAACAACAGCATAAAAAAGATTCTTATTTAAGCATTCAAGCGCGCGACAACACACACACGCACGCATACATATTACCTACATGTATTTGTCTAAAATTTACGACGCTCATGTGAATGTTACATCTAATTTCAGAAATTTATTCACATGGAGGTTTATATAATTGTAGATACTTCAGTGTACTCGTGGATATGTTTGTGAGTGTGATGTGTTGTGCATTTTTAGAATAAACTTATGCTTGAATAAATTTCAAAACAATCGCGTTTGTTGCCATTTTTATAGACACTTCACATAAGCTAAAACGTGGAGATGTGAACGTGTTGTTAGCTTTGGTGAGTGCAACTAAATGCAAAACTATAGTTTTTAATGGCAAAGTCAAGCTTGAGTTCTCTGGCACCTAAAATTAAGCCCTTAAAAAGAGAACATATTTTTTTTGTACACTTCTTTAAAATTCTATTAGATATAAATATTCAAAACTTAGTAATGGACTATAAAGAATATTTAATAATGCGGTTCTCCTTCAGGTTAGACATTTAAACACTTCTCTACTCTGTCACCGTGATTATCCTGTATTTGAAGTCGCCTAAGGACATATTTTTTTACAATTGACACAAAAGGTCCACAGGTTGTGTATTTTTAACGATAACTTCTCGCACCGAAATAACAATAATTCTAATTGTCATCTTAAAAATTATAGGGAGATCCTACCTATGAAATCTCAATAAAGCTCATATTCATATAAGACGTTATAAATAAACAATAATAACAATAAACAATTCGTCTAGTCTTTCGCAAGAAAGTGAATCCAAAAGCAGTCATGCATTCATCCCTACTCGTATTAAAACCTGAGAGATACACATTTAAATTCACACAAATATTAAGCATCGTGTACTTGTAGAGGTGGGCGTTCACTTTATCTTTTACATGTATTATCTGTTTTTATGTTTGCTTACAAGGATGCGATACTCTTTTCAAAGATGTTAAATTTATTTTTTACATACACAATTGCTGGCATAATAAAACGGAAAAGATCTAAGAGAGATTAAGCAATTTTATTTGAATAATAATCATTCGAGGCATAAGTTTAATGACAAGAGTGTTTGAACAACAAAAAGGACAAACTCAAGCATAAAGGACTGCTACTGCTTTAAGTCGTTTACTGTAGCTGCTGCATGAGTAAATAAAAATAAAAGAATCTTAATAATTGGGTGTATGGGAGAGATATAATAGGCGTTTCTGTTAACAAGGATATTGAAAATCATTTAAATGGAAATTTATTCTTAAAATATTTGTTAAAAAAACTTTGAGCAGAGATAAATTTAAAGGGTGCTCACACCACAAAAGATTTATTGAGGAAATAAAATACGTTTTATGAAATTATATTTCTGTTTTAGACTTCGACTTGGGAACTGATTAATAGGGTTTGAATCTATATAACTTTGAGTGTAGAGATATTCACAAAGTTAAAATAAAGAGATCTGAAGCTTAACGATACTAGAGAATATTTTAATTTAAAAATGGGTCAAAAATATACAAGAAGTTAAAATTATAATTTTTTAATAGTTATCTAATATAAATATATATTATAAAAGACAAAATATATATAAGATAATAAATATTTAATGTCGCTGCTGGCTTATTTTTAATGCAATTATATCTATATCAGTGATAATTTTGAATTAAATGATTCCGTATCAATTTACAAGCATCTTTAAATAGAAATTAATATTTCAACTATTGAATTTTGATTTAAAATTCAGTTTTATTAATTTATGTTTATTGAATTATTCAAACAAAGACTTATTATTTTAAGGTATTCAACTGAAGTTTTGAATAAAAAACTGATTTAAATAATTTACTATTGAAATATATTGAAAATTCAGGCCTTAACACAAAATAACTGAATCCTCTTCTCTTACAAACAATAGAAAAAAAATCTCTCTCATATTTTCATATAAAATCATTTAACATACATGCATGCATGTGCATGAGCCACATTCATATGTGTACGAGTATGTGTGTCATACGCAGCAAATCTTTATTGTTCATACGCATTGTGTTCCCAATGCACAATCAGGTGTAACCTCACATAAATAAATCAGATAAATTTTGCAATTATTGTCCTACAATAAATTTCATTGTTTTTGCTTTTCATACGTGGTTTCGCTTTCAACAAATCTGTATGCCAAAGCTCGTAAGCCTCCTTTATTTGCATGTTGAACCCTATAAAACCAAAAGCTAAAAACTTCAATAAAGGAATTATATATAATTTTATTCTTTTTTATTTAAAAATAACTGCATTTGTTTGCAACAAAAAATATTGCTGTGCTATTTTGTGGCACAATCGATAGTGCAATGACTGTGTGAAAATAAACTCAGCCAAGGGCAAAGCAGAACTGAGATCGAAAAAGTAGTAACAGAGTTTTCTGACGGACATATAGCAGAGCATGTGGACAGTGGATGAGTTGTACAATTCTATGGCTTTGCAATTCTGCTATATAATCTGTCATACTATAGCAGTGAATACTGAAATTGGAACCTTTTGGTATTCCAACGTATAACAATATTAATTATAATAATGAAAAATTAATATCAGACGTTGTTCCACACGACTTGAAATGTCAACAGTGGCATACGATAGAAGTTTTACAAGCGATAAAACCATTTCATTGAAGGTCGAGGGTATATGAATGATAAAACTACTCCTGGACTTCGCAACAATTCCACAACGGATAAATATGGGCTGCGTCGTGGTAGAAATAGGAAGAAGGGGATATTGTTAATAGACAACTGAAGACAGTTTAGAACGTATACTTTGTCGTACATTTTTACTTCGCCGCTGAATTGTAGTTCAGTTCCGACGAATAAAGGTGCGGTATTGTGGTTTTATGTGCACAATGGCGTCGATAATGCTCAGCGACAAGTGCTATACCTTCGTCACTGAGACTAACCAATAACAAATAACAATATCCTGCTCTAAAGCAGATCAGAAAAATTTGGCAACATACTTTTGACTAAGAGCGTAGCCGAGCTCGGGATAGAACACATCGTAATCTTGCACTTCAGCATACATCACCCTAAGAGAACAATATAATAGTAGGGGAGTATCCTTGAATTGCTATCAGAAAAGTTGCGGAGAATATCGGCTCATGCCCTCGCAATTTTCCATCTCGATTCTTCACCTGCTGACTTGTCATTTCTTATTCGTAATTTCTTGGAAATTTACAAGATTTGGCACCCTAAAACTCCTTCATGTTTTCAAAATTTAAGGACGGCGTTTTGTGGCGATTATGGAGACACAACCGAATCGCTGAGAGAGCGAAAGGACACATCCAAACTGCATAAGAAAACCACATCGAGTAGTGAAAAAACGCTGCAGTGGAAAGGAGCAAAATAAAATGTGATGAATAAATAAATATAAAATATACGCTTTTTTTAATACACCAAAGCTAGTTAAGACTCGAATAAATTTTCATCGTTACTACAATTTAGAACCAAGCTGGTTGTTTTTTAAGCCTTTTTAAATTTTCCAATTGTGTCTTCCGTAGAATAAAATTTTCAGATTTTAAGGATCTTACTTCTAATAAAAACAAATGCTTTTATTATGAGTTTATAATATTTTGTAACGATTATTAGAAAAGGGCCTAAGAGCAAAGCACTCAAACGTACGTAAAGGATATTAATAAATACATTTTAAAGCAAAAACTAATATTTTTAAGCGGCTTGCAAAATACGGAACTGGCAGGTAATGAAATAATATTAAGTTCTTTTAGTTGACTATTAACTTTTCTTTCTTTCGCTGTCAGAGTCTTGAAGTTTGATGGTAACCTTTAATAACGCTAACATATTCCAGTTACTACAGGCAATAATTATTATCACGTTAAATTTCATCATTAACGTTTTACAGGACCTATTGCAAGGATAATCTAAATGATTATAAGAAGATCTGATGCTGTAAAGCAACTTTCTTGCAATAAATATTAAATAAATCACAATTCTATTTTTTTCTTAATATGTTTTTATTATAGTTAAAATATTAGAAAATTTTTATAACTTTCAAAAACTGGTTGATAAGTTAATTTTCCCATTTGCACAATCCTACAGTAAAATTAAAATACAATTGTGTTGAAAAAAATGAGTGTAAAATAAATGTTTATAGTACCATCTAGGGTTCAATTATTTTGCATATGAACTAGTTTTGAGGTCAAAAGGTAAACAAAAGCAAAACGAGCAGGAAAATAAACTTTTCATATCCACTATATGCCCCAGTGTGCAGTTAAAGTTTGTGTGTTTGCACGAACAATAAATTATGCAAACGGGTTCGAGAAAACAATGAGAGCAAAGGAAAAAGTAAGTGAAAAAAATATATATGCTCGTATTTCTGTTTTGAGTAATTTGGCATAAACTTTAATGTCTTGCCACGAGTTATTGATTTGTCATTTTCTAGGCTTTGTTGTCAATATGCATTTTTGTGTGGATGTATAAACGATTTATAGTTTGAGTTTAAAATAAAATTGATTAAAAGTGTTAGAGATGTTATTAACACTTTTCTTTTGTTTGTTATCTTCTCTGGCAGCTTTTATTTAAGCAGTCGATTTTAAAACTGTTGAAGATCTAGTGATAGTGGATATTGAGTTTAATATTACAAACAAATTAACTTGGTAATAAAATCTTTATAACATTTATTTATTTCAGAAATTAACTAAAAATAAACACCATTAAAAGTGTACATTTTTACCTCTTATTAACGACAGTTTCGAGGTATTTTTCTGCAGAAAACGATAACTAATTTCTTAGAAATTTATTAAAACTGTGATCAAAATGCCGAAGAGACCACTGAAATATATTCACAAATATTGAATATTTTTTCGTTGATCATGTACAAAAGAAATTACTTCGATAATAGTGATGTAATAAAATATGTGATTTATCCTGCAAAATATACCTTCAGTATCCGGTATTCTTATTATTGTGCTTTAGAAGACACACAAAAGCATTTGCCTTTAAGAAAGACATCATTAGAAAATATTATATACTTTCCTTTTTTTTTGCCATCAAGTGTAGAAATACACATGACTCTGTGTTCCTTGCATTGATATTTCCATTGTCCTCCATATATACTGCAGTATATATTGCAGTATATGTATATGTTGGCTTTTAAATATTGCTCAATGAGGTTGTGATCAATATAAGAACCCTCAGAGTTAAAGGACATTGTTTTAAAAGCCATAGATTTCAATATCCCCTTTTAAGTTGGATATTAAAAATGTAAATAAATTTAACAAAAGATTATTACAGAATTTCAATGTGTGTTTGTGTGTGTGTGTGTGCATGTAATGATACGTATCTTTATCAAGACAATCGATACCAAATAATGTTTACATGCTGGCTTGGCCTGCATGTCACATTTCATTCAAGCCATACAACACATGGAGTTCTAGAACTGCATACAATTACGTTCATAATGGCAGTAGTGGTTGTGTAAAGTGTTATTTTTTAAATTTGTATTGTTGACTGAAGATTTTGTTTAAATTTTCTCTCATATTTAACATGATTTTAAGATGGATTATTTGCAAAATACGCACGGAAAATGTAATGAAACTTCAAACCAAAAGAAAACGTTTATAGTATCAACTATTCAAGGAAGACATCCTGTTAAATATATATCTTGGCATTATACAAAAACTTCCTTGGCAAAGTTTAATAGGAAAAAATAGAACGGCTTATCCATTCTCTTCTCTCCAAACTATCCCCAATTTTCTACAGTTTTGACATAATGAACTGCATGTAAGGGGATTGTCCTTATTAAGGATATAAACGTATGATCCTCACTAAATAAAAAATGTCTTAATATATAATGAATAAACGTTTTCTTTAAATATCAAATATAAATTATTTTAGTCTAAGTCTTAAGTGAATAAAATTATGATACCATTCCGGAGGCGTTCTGATATTTTTTCACTTTTTATCTATAACGTTAAGGCGTTGACCTTTTCCACTGAACCAAGTCATGCTTATCAAAATTAATTTTCCAGATATTCGTTACTTTCAATTTTAATTAAAATATCTAAAACAAAACCCAACTAAACAGGCACAAATTATATGTTCTTTAACGACTTTATGCTGCCTTAAATCATATAAATATTTGAGCGCAATGACACGCTGCCGCATAGACAATCAGAAAAGTAAACACTTTAAGTGGCAGACAATAAGTTAAATCAACAAATTGCCTCCCAACAATACCAACACTTAAATGCATTAAAACACATAAAGATTTTTACAAACATCCAGTTGCGAAACCATGTTCACATACAAGCAAACTAACATCTAAAAAAATTGCCAACCCATAGAATAAAATCCGAGAGAGAGATTGTAAAAGTTGCTACGTTTTTATGTTTTATTCTACAGCTACACTTTACCCCACCCAATTTTTTTACGCTAAACAAGCAACAGTAAACTATTTAATTGCAACATATAAATTTCTAAAACTTTAAACAAAAACTTAACATATTATTGGAGGACATACTGTAGGATAGAAACTTTTTGACTCGTTTGAGGTTTTATGAGTTTTATGAATTGATTTAAATGGTTCAAGAACTACTACAATTTCATTGTTGTGCAGTAACAGTTGGAACAGAAGACGACAGTTTTATTCCACACACACAAGATACTAAAAAGCAAATAATAAAAATAAAAACATGGAAGAGAACGATAAAAACAAGGGTTACAAATTGGATTAAAATAAATTGAGATTTATACTGCTGCTGCTGGTAGATGTTTTCAAATATTAAAAGTCTTTAAAGTGTAATAAACCTCAAGTGAACCTTCAGAAAGGAGTGTGGGATTAAGCTCATCTTTATTCATGAACAACATATACATTTTCTGCTTTATGATGACAATTCTTTAAATAAGTAAGTGTTTTTGTATTTATTATTTTTGATTATGCAAACATTTTTGATGCATCTAAATGACACTCTGGACTACATGAATTCCCATAATCACACCATTTATTATATTGGATGGAAAATGATAAATTATTTTATTCTAAAAATTAATATTTTAAAATCGCATGTATTATATATTTATGCTGGTTTCTTTTCTAGAAAAGAGTGCAACATTTTTTACACTATTTAACAGAAAATGGCAACATTTCGATATATGAAGTTAAGGAGTTTGTTGGAAATCGATCCAACATCGCTTACGAAAAGTCATTTTGGTTTTAAAACTCCTCCAAACTGCCACTTTTTACAAAATAAGTGAAAAAATGTTAAATGTTTTCTAGCAAAGAAAACGCCGTTAGAATAATGATATAATTATTAAAAGATATATATATATATATATATATATATATATATATATAAAACCCACAAAAAATTGTATATTTAATTATTTATTTAGTTTATTACATGAACAGACAATATTTCCAAACTACTTGAGGTCAAGGATTGGATTGCTTCCATTTTCTATAGAAAACTAATTTTTTTATCACTGACTATAACACTTTTAGTACCTCCTCCGTAAAGGCCGAAAAGTGTATAAAAATGCTCTTAAGATCCCTTCTCCATGCAATTACTTCAAGCTTAAGTGCATCATAAAAATAAACTGTTTCCAAAGACCAAAATATATTTCATCTCTATGGAAAAGCAGCTTCACCCAATAAAAAATCTACTTCCAATTAAATAATTTAATAATATTTAGTTGCTTAAAGCTTTTATTTTCATATTTTAATTCCATTTTTCTTTTGCCAAAAAGACATATTCTTTGAAAAATGTTGTTTGCCACATAACCAATAATTTGACCAAAAGATTTTAATAACATTTTCCAATTATATTTTAAAACGTTTTAGTAAATTCGAAAATGTTAATGCTTTGACCTAAACATACGCACACACACATGCATACACACCGACACACATAAAAATAAACAACAACAAAGTGTAATTGCATTTATGAACGTTGCAGTAGTTTCTGTGTGCGATTAAGTTTGTGTGGGAGTGTGTGCTTTTTAATTTGGCCAATATAAATTTTCTCTTCTAACTGCATTACACACATTTTGTCTATGAAATTTGTTTATGTCGAAAAACATTTCAACACTTAGAAATAAAGTTATTTTGTAGGAATTTATTTATTTAATTTTTTCCTGTTGGTTGAACTAAAAACTAAAAAACACCAAATATCAGCAGCTACAAACATAAACTGGCTGGTGTTCGTTTAAACAGACACACACACAAAACTCCCGCACAGATACACACTCACACATTTAATTACAAGTCAGTAGAGATGTGTACATGTACAAGTATAAATTAAAACACTCGAGTAAAAATGTTTCACTGAATTTCCTAACAATTTGTGAGGATAACGAGAGATGATTCAGTGTCCTTTTTTACAATGAAAGGCGATTGGTACTGGTTGAATAGGAAGCATAAGGATTTATTGAAGCTCGTCGCAATTGTGATCGGTACACACGGTATTTCGTTATGGCTTTTCTTAGATAAATTGTTTCGCAGTTGTTGCGAAGAAGCCCCTGAAGGCACAGTGTTCTACTTTCCTGAAGAATATATCTTTCGTAACACGAGTTTTCTAGTCTGGCAAAAGGATATCCATCAGACTTCATTTGCATGCCTGCGGAAAGTGGGCAGTCGTTTTTTTTTCTTTTAATACAAAAACTTCATTTGCCACAATTTCGTCGAGTGTATGCAAATTTACAATTTGTATTTATTCACAGTTCGTCATGCTACAATGATGAATGAATCTATGCTTCCGTGTCTATATATACAAACATAAATTCTAATACATGCATGCATTAGTATTATGCATGGCAAAATAGCCCTTAATTCTCTGATGCATTTATAATCATGTTAACAAATAATTTACGCAACACTGAATACCAAATTTTATTTGAATATTTCACGAAATTTATTATATTCACAGGACCAACACAGACGCACAAGTGTTTGCAAAACTTTGTACGAATATATGAATAATATTGAACAAACACATTAACATTCCATGCATGGTCGGATATACATACATAAATAAGAGTGTGTTTGTGTGAATATGTGTGTATGTGATTGTAGACTGGACTCTATTTAAATTTAAGAAATACTTTCATAAAACTTGCATTGAACTGACAAGCCTGTTTGTAGTTGAACATTTAAATATCTATAGACTTGTTTTAATTAAATTAAAGATTATTTCTAAACACTTCTGTATTGGTATTGTTCTTGGACTACAACAAATTAAATTTATAACCATATAAAATTCAAAATTAGCATATACATTTTTGCATGGGTGATTTCATTATGCTAAATGTTAAGGTATTTTAAATATTGATATATTATAGTTTTCTATGCAAAACAAGTCTAAATAAATAAAAGGTTTTATAAAACTTTAAACTATATATGCAAATACACAAATACACATTTTTCACCTATTCGATCAACAGAAGATACAAGTTTCAAGTGAAAGTAATTAACTGCTATTATATTTGGAAAATATTTATTAAATAAATCATAAAATCATGAGATCGAATCAGCAGCAAAGGTGACAAAGTTTACAAGTATAAAAAATATCTATACGACATCATGATTGTTAACTGATTGTAAGTTTCTCTTCTCTAAATTTAACGCTTGTAAATTTAGAATACAGCTTGGACACTGACCAAAAGAGTATCACGGATATGTTCTAGTCTGATAGATAACTTTTGAATAGCCCAACACTAAATCAAAATATTAAGTTAAAGTAATGTCAAGGTAATTTTTGATTGAAAGATGTTTTATTGAAGGAGTTCTCTAGAGTTTAAAAGAAAGTTTTTATGGAAAAAATAATCTAAAGTTCGGAAGAAATTTAACAAAACGATAGCGATTATTCTCTGCAGAGTCTTAAGTACTCATAAAACACCGTCATGCACTAAAAGAGCAGAATACACCACCGTCCTTAGTCGATACCTGTGGCAAATATATTCACCGGCGCTAAGTGGACCATTTCGCGAGAAGGCTGCCAAAACTCATCTTTTTGACTATCACCAATTGTAAACTGTAAAAGTTCATTCGAAACTAGATACTTATATACCTCAGGAACGAAAAAATTTAAACTTTATTTTAACTATATCACGGTGAACAGGGTGATTCAAAATTGATATTCTCATTATTTTGCGAAAATTTCAATTTCTTAATAAGTATAAGTTGTAAATTTAATTTAAAATATCAGGCTGTGTGTAAAACAAACTTTTATAAAAAGTTTTATTTTTTCACTTTTGTGCAAAAAATAAAAAAATATTAAAAATTGTTTTAAATCCATCATAACTATTTTTCTAACCAGTCGATTTCAAAGGATTGTACCTTAACTTAAGCCCACAGTCCCACCTAGTAAGCAAAAGAAATTTTTTTTAAATTCCAATCCGGTCAAATGGTCCACTGTGAGGCGGAGTAAAAATTAAAAATAGCTGCAACAAAGTTTTCTGTTTTTTAACCTGCCTTCAACTTTCCTCTTAAATTATTCCCTGCTTTCTAGCTCTGGCACAATTCATTGAATTTGTAGAAGGCAACCCCTGAGTGCTAGTCTAAGTAAAAAAAAATTTATTTGTTATCTAAAATTTCTCTTTTGTTATATGTTCACCAAACAAGTGTTCGATTCTATAAATTTTTATTGTAAATTCTCTTCTTCAAAGTAAAAATATTTCATATCGAATTTTAAACATATTAAAACGCTTCATATCAACACACCCACGCACACAAAAGAAAACAATTTTGTAATTTGTTTAATAGGTAACAGGATAACAGTGTGACCACACGAAAGGTAGCACCTTCCTCCTACACCATAACAAGTTAATGAGCAACCAACAATAGAAAAACCGATATTTGCTAACCACATAAAAGGCGGTTGCACTTCTGGTATTTGTATACGCGAGTGCTATAAACCTGATGATTTTAATGAAATTAACAACGAAATTTTTACAATTTGGTGGAGCGGCAATAAGAGTGCGCCGTCATTTATAAAATATATTACAATTGATGAAAAGCTGATAAGTGAACGATGTTGATATTTGAAATAAAAGCATTTCAGCAAATAGAATGTATTTAATTAAATTTTGCTGTTATTAATATTGAAGTATCGAGAATGTGTTATATTATTATCGTTAATTTTTTTTTATATACAAAAATACCTTTGATTGGTAGGAATTTTCAAATGCATTTGCAAAAGTCTCAAATAGTCCTGTAAAACCGGAGTTGTAACAAACATTAATTGCTTGAAACTCACATAAGTAACAACCTAGAATTATATTTCATACTTTTGCAGTGTCTTAAATTAAGGGTTCAGTTAAAATATGGCAGCCCATTTATTGACTTGCAAATTCCATACATACAGATCAGCTAAAAATTAGCAGAACGGGATGTGATTTTAAGGTGATTTAAAATTTTAATTGAAAAGCTTTGAAACGTAATGGAATAAATTCGTATAAATGAAAGAAAGAATCAATGAACTGGAAGTCAGAATAAAAATTATTTAAATTCAACAGCATAATCAATCTTTTCAATTGCAGTCGTGCAAGGATTGTTCAGGATAATAATGCACACTTTGTTGTAAGAAAGAAAGTGTGCATATTTTTGTGATGTAACCAACTATATTTTGGGAAATGATACTCAATATGTGAAATATACTCGCATGATCAGTTTTTAAAAGCAGCATACTTTGATTGCACGTACAAGAAAGCGAGCAGTCATGCATTAGAATCGAAAATTGTTACAACATATTTAAATAAAAGAATTCTTGCATCAAAAACTTTTATATGGAGGGATAATCTGGTTATTCTGCCACGTCTATCATTAAGGAAAGAGGATTAAAAAACGTCCACAAGCAACCATTATTTATATATTAACAAGAAGCCTGGCACATCTTGAGAATCCACTTCATAGATCCAATAAAATTTTATTCGAGCGATATTTTGGTAAAAGCGAAGGAAATTTCGATCTTTATTATCCAAAAGCCATGTGCCACGGAGTTTGACAGAAAGAATATGGACATGGTCCAGAAATACAATAAAGACATGGGAGATTAATCGATGTGCAGGCTTTATCTGAAATTGCTGAAATCCTTTTCGATTATGGAGGGCGGTGAATGATTTTATCGTAGAATCGCATCTGAATTCAGTTCAAAAATATATTTAATTTAAAACTTTCAAATTCACACCAAATTCAATTGGTCTCATCAAGTCGTCGCAGCAACATGAAAGTCATTGTTGAAAACCTTAACAGGACACAGAAATAGTTGAACTGTAAACTTAAAAAAAAAACTTTTCAATTGAATAAAAACTTGCCATTCAAATAATTCATCAACCATACAATTTACATACTCATACTCGGTACGTGTTGTGGATGTGAAATGAAATGTCATGATTATAAATTACTAAAAAAACAGCACCAGATTTAATTTGCGTAATTGAACCGTTAAATTTTATCTATTTTATTAAATTTCCAACTTTAACAATTACGATGATGGCAGAGGAGTTTTCATACAACAAGAAAATACAAGACGACATAGAAAATAGAGGGAAAAACAAGAAAATAATTTTTACCCGCAGCAAGTAATTCAAACTCTCTACAGAAGAGAGGAAATGAAATAAATTGCCTGGTTGGTCTTTTGAATAATTTATGGCAGGAGAAGTGCATACAGAAAGAGAATAGGAGATTTCATTTCGCAACTTTCATAAAGGAAATATGAAATTTTCAAATAATTTTCCAATTAATTAGATAATGAAATACTTTATGAAATGAATACTTTTTATGAAACTTTGCCATAGAAAAAGAAAAATTGTAGCTCGTCAAATGCAGAGTCGAACAAGTCTTCGGAATGACATCCGTAAACTTTTTTCTATTCCTGATTTTTATGGAAGAATTTAATTCGTTAATATGAAAAGTATTTTTCACAACTAAAAAGCTTTTCTAAGAAATATATTTTAACACGCCTAAACAAGTTATAACTTATTTTAGTTTAGTATAAATTACACTAGTCAACACACATAAAATATTGACGGCATTATGCACACTAAAGTACGCCCATTTAATATTGTTGTCGCAAATGCGAGTCTGGACAATCTTTCATACCCCGCATTCAGAAAACCAATTTGAATTAAATTGAAAAGCGAATTCCACAAGCTTTATGAAAATGAGAAAAAGAGAATTGATATTCAAAAATCGCTAATATTGTATTACAATATTCCTTAAAACTTAGATTTCCTGAGAATTTTAACAGGCTCGAAAAGTGCAAAAAACGCTTTTCAAGGTCGCACTTTTAGTATTTGGTGATTATTTCAACGAACATTTATATTGCTATATGAAATCGAATTTAGATTCATAGGCTAATTGTTCAAACTTTATTTAAATCTCAGAAGGACATGATGATAAATATTCCAAGGCACAAAGGAAAGTCAACATCAGTTTTTTTCAACTTACACAGCAGAGCAGAACACTTTAGAATAACTTTCAAACGACTTGACTGCTCGATTGCATAAACTAATCTCCTCTTGACATTTAAATACCACGTAAACCGGGCCAAAATCGGTAACCCGATCGTGAGATATTATGAGCGAACATAAATTTTAAAAATGCGTTTTTTTTAAACTCCGAAATTATATATCTGATCAGTTACTGTTCTTGATTCGTTCATAGTAATCGAAAACTACATCGTTCACGGCTTGTCACATGGGAATCGATTGATTTGAAAACTAAAATATTAGTGTCTTAGTTAGAAGAGCTCAAAAGCATGGAATAGCACAAATACCAGGTTACGATACTTTGCAGGTAAAATTATCGGGTAACTTCCCACTCACAAGGGTCCACCGTTTACCACATTTTTTGAACGAATTAGCAGCAAGATTTCTTATTATTAACAATAAGCAGCAGTTCCATAGATTTTTTTCATTCCCACCAACTTTTATATTTATAAAAAATTTCAAAAATTATTAAAAAGAAGCACAATTATATCGATACTTTTGGGTAAAGTTTTCACTGCCACTGTAAAACTAAACCATTTTTCCCGTTGGGGACTCAAAAAACAAAAGTGAATACTGAGATTCTCGAACACTTCAACAGCCATCGTTGCGGAAATCGTAGGCAGTTCGATAATTATATGAATTTTTTCAACTTGGGACAGCATTTAAGCTATAAACCAAACTGATGCAGTGAATTGTGTCGGAATTCTGAAAGGATACTGTCCTCAAAGGACTGTATTCAAAGGACATGACTTCAGAGGACCGCTGAAGAAAAATGGGAGACAGAAAATTTTATTTAGGACAGAGTCGATGTTATAATGAGTTAGGGCAACTTATATAAATTTTTATCCAAAAAGCTTTTTATGCTTCCTTTAGCTTTAATACGTCTTAAGCGACGTTTTTTAAGTTATTAAATGTCCTGCATAATTTTAAAAACCTCTCAAATGAAAAAATGAAATATTCTTAGCAGGATACATACAAAGAATGCAGTAGCACTTCTTAGTTTTAGTAACACAGATTTATTTTGTGATTGCACAATGAAATTCAGGTGATTTCATACAATAATTGTGTTGCAACATCTGGAAGGTCGTATTAGGACGACCTAAACATTTAGGACCTCTTGTGCTTCTACGGCCACAATCTCAATGATGGACTGTTGCGTGTCTCTTAAACTCTAACTATTTAATGATAGTTTTACTTAAACCAAGACCCACATCAGGTCCAAAATTATGCAGTAGTCTAAGAAAAGTACATAAGAACTTCCCCTTTATTCATATTTAACTTGTAGCACGCTGCATACTTGCAACAAGTCTGCCAACAGACTGTGTAGCGCAAAATAGAAACGTGTGGGAGATAAATAGTTTCGCAATTTTATAGTTTCTTGAACTTCCAACATTATTTCTCCAATCAAATGCCGTTTAAAGTTTATTCAACTTGTTTCCGTTTTCTGCTGCTTTTAGTGGTCTATTACATGGTTTTGATTGTTCTATTAAGTAATTAATATTATAGTTTGAAAAAAAAGATAGAGAAAAAGAATCGAAATAAAAAACTTTCCTTTCAAATATATCAAAAGTAGCTGGCCAAGGAGTATCTTGATTGCCGCTGCTGTGGGTGACTGCAATTTTTCAGAGTGCAATTTTACTTAATTAGTTTTGAAAAAAGGCGTTGGTTTCGAACAAAATGAAAATAAAGTCAGTGCCCAGCATTTGCCTCGTGCTAATGACCGTAATGATAATGACATAAACAAATGACTTCCTACTTTTTCACCAGTTAAGTTGTGCTTCTGCTAACTAAAGAAGAACAAACAAATACGTTTAAAGTTTATTAATTACGATTATTAAAATTTAAGAGAAGGGTAATAACGAATCGAAATTAATATTTTGCATATTATGTAACAGAGTTTAAGAAGGAATTCTCAACACTTGAAATGAGTGAAATTCTTATAATTGAAAGGAATAGAAATGCAAAGAGAATAACAAAAATTATTTGAGAAATTAAGTCAATGATTTTTCTTGCTGAACATGCGGTGTATTGTTTCCATTATCAGGCGTCTTCATAATGGAATATATTAAAACATTAATTACTAATTAAGATATTAATTATTATTCAGGCTTAAGTTCAAGCCCGCGAATTTAAAAATAATTTTTAATTTTTATTATATTCGAATCTTTTATTGCGAGTGGAATATTTATTATCAACATCAACTGCTAAGTAGAGGAATAACGCCATCACTAAAACTCCAAGAAGTTGGAGTTGTCATTGCATAACAACTTTTACTTTCAGAATGTGACATTCAACCCAAAAGAGATCTTCAATATATATTGACATTTTGCGATTTTAGGGACAGTTAAAGCAGCGAATGTAAGTGCCAAGGATATTCGAACTTGGTTTTGGGAAACACAAATTAATTTTGCCACAAAACTTTAAAGAAGTACGACATGTTACTTGAGGCTTTGGAGGGCCATATTCATAATTCGGTTGATATCACAAGTCAAATGCATTTAATATTTGAAACAAGTTTCATAACAAGAGATTACAGAGGAAGAGGAGTCTGTAGACCTAAAAAATAATACAGAAACGATCTGTATTTTAAAGACAGTTTTCATAATTATTCTGAATATATTTCGTTGCATATCAACTAAAAAATCAACTCATTTTCAGCTGAATTCTAATTATAATATATATTGATTTTATAAAACAATTTCAAAAGCTCTTATTTTGTCTAATTGAAACAGATTTTATTTATTCGAATTTCTGTTGAATAAAAATCTCGCATAAGCAAGACAAAGATTCTGTAGTTTTCCCTTAACCGACCGGTTTCTTCTTTTGACAAGTCTTTAAATAAAATGTCCAGTTTTATCTCTCAAATTTTGCCGTTAAGTTCAGATATTTTGTTTGCCTGGCAAAACCAGAATTAACTTATCGTTTCACCGATTCATTATACGCTTTTTATTAGCTGCACTTGTATGTTTGTTTTGTATTTATCTAATTCTCCTTTTGTATAGTGCTTCCATGCGTATACTTAATATTGCTAATCATGTTACTCATACGGCACATTGTACTCGAACGAGGTTGTTGATATCATGTTCTCATCTTCTCGCATGGTGTTCCGTTTTTGTATATCGAGCGTGTTTAAGCTTATTTTAATATTTGTTTTTAACTTTTTGGTAAGATTTTCTTAAAAATTCCCATTTTACTACATCTGATAGAGCCTCATTTAACTTTCAAATATTTCATTATTTTGGATTACAGCTGTCGCGGAGAGGACATGCTCTTCTTCCTAATTAATGCTTGCATTTCTGTTTTAAATCGCAACTTCTATTCCAATCGCACCGAAATATTTTGCCAAATTAGCAAAAGAAGAAAAAAAAAAGAAAACTGTTTTTCATTTCCAACTCGAGTTTTTTAACTTACTATTCCTGGTATTTCACATTTGAAATATTCCATAGAAAACTTCTTCTCCCACTTGATTTCATGGTAAAAGGGTAGGATAAAGTTTTAATTGTTGTTAGTTGGAAATTAAAACTTTACTAATATTTTTTGGGATTTCGTGTCCTTTTTGTTTTATTTTTCATATTTTCTTTTCATACAGACTATGAAAACAACTTTTACAGGATGGAAATAACTTTTTTTAGTTCCTGTTCGTACTTGTTTAAATGGGTGTATGTGAGCGTGAGTTGGGAATATGTTATTTAGTATGATGTTTGTTCATTCATTCGTCTATTTATATCATCCGATATTAACACTTGTAGTTATTTTTATTTGGAATTTTTTTCGGAGAATTTATTCGCATTGTTACGCACAGCTGTTGGTGTCATTAAAGTTGAAACTGCACACAACAACAAACTCGTGCACGTACACAAAAGGAAATGCTTTTGTAGTTGTACGTCAGGCAGTGTAGTGCCACTGCCACTGTGTGAGTGAGTGTGCATTTATGTCTGTATTGGGAAACTACGCAAACAACAGCAACAACAACAGCAAATGTTTTGGGAGAAACAAAAAAAAGTTTATTTTTATTTTATCATGTTTTTCTGTTACCGCCTTTGCCATTGTTATTACTTTGTTGTTGCTGCTGTCATCATGGCTGTGCTGTAGAGCGACTGTGTTGCAGTTACTTGTGCTGCTGTTGTTATTTTAACACTGGCAATTTGTAATGTTTTATAATTAGTATGGCAGTTCTTCCAAAGCGTTTGTACATTTTTGTCTATCTTTTGTTGCCGTGTCACTAATACGTACACAATTTTAATTGCAAGTTTTGTTTATTGTTATTGTGTGTAAGTGTTCGTGCTTTCAATACCGATAAGCCGTATTAATGTCAGGTGTTATGATAAGGAATAACAGCAACAAAGAATAAAGTGTAAAAATAACTTTTTTATGAAAAAGTTGTGGTAGGTAATTTATTTGGAAAGTTGTTGTGCTTTAATCATGACAAATTGTTGGAAAACTTTTTGTTTGAAAATTTTAAATAAATTTTATATAAAGAAATATAAATTGCATTAACTTACAGCTTAAATTAAACCGGTTTTTGTAGAAAACATACCTGCAAAGAAAAAAAAAAATATAAATTACTTCACTTTGTAGTAAACAAATCAGTTGTAATTTTACGCGTAATTATGTAAATCACTTGGCATTAGTGTAGTTGTTAGTATAGAGAAACTAAACTTCAAATTATTTTAAACTCTTTGTAAAATTTTAAAATCATACTCTTTCTGACATATATTTTTTTTTAACACAACACAGTGGGACGCACTGGCATTAATTGCAAAACTGCTCTTTCGTTGACTTCTTACTAAAGGATTAAAGTTAGTGGATTAAAATTTTTTATACGCTTCACTCAATAACTTTTCTTTTAAATTGGGCTTCCACTCGTATACTTAATATTATTAACCATGTTACTTATACGCTATATTTTACTCATGCAAGGCTTTTGGTGTGGTCTTCTTATAATGTGCAAGTAGTTTTGCACGCTTTCGAAATTCATTAAACTGAAATATTAATTTAATATAAAAAACTCAAGAACACGCTTTTTAAGATACTTGAACTGAAATTTTAAAATACTCTTAAAGCAATAGTGAACCAAAATACAACTATTATTGAAAAAAGGGTGGACGCTTTTTGCCCTGTTTTTGTATATTGAAAATCTTTTAATCTTATTTTACAATTTACGGTTACTTTTTTAGTTAAATTTTTTAGAAAAAGGGTTTTTAGTTTTTTAAACCAAATTTAGTTGCCTAAGAATCTCTTTTAATATATATTATTTATTTTAACGTCAGCGCCATATAAAAACTCTATTTTTCATATGACATTTTGGAAGATTTATAGAGCCATCAGTCATCAAAAGTTCTTAAACGCGAAGGATGAGTATTGATTTCTTTTTTTAATTATTGCTAAATAACCAACATATTTTCTAAGAGGCGACTGGTAGCTGTTATTTATACACAAAAAAAAGCTTAAAACTTAAGAGGAAGTTTGAATGATTTCTAAATTATTTAGTAAAATGGTAAAATTTGCAAAATTCTTTTAATTTAAAACAATGAATTGTTTACTATAATATACTTGATGTGTTATTTCTAAAAAATTTCGAAATTTTTCTTTATTGTGTAATTCTCATACAGTTTTTAAAAATTCGGGCATAAGCTGAGAGGTTGGTATTTTGGAACTACTTTGAAGTCTGCTGATGATTTGGTATAAGACCAAAAAGTGATAAGAATTCCCTGAAGAACTCAATAGAAACTGAGTTACTTTCGATAATCGACCATTTAAAATTTACTAAACTTAAGACGCCAGTGGCCATATTTAAAATAGATGTCGGATCCAAATAAGAAAGTTTTAAAGTTAACATGGTTTTGATAAATTCAATTTTTTAGGTTAAACCAATTGTTAAAATCTGTTATAACCATTAAAAATGAAATGAAGAATTGAAATTAGTTTTAAGAAGGTTTTATGAAATGCAACCTTATTTTTGCCTGTTTTTGGCTGTTCCAAGTTGAGTACTGACGAATTATATTTTGAAAATATCTGATGATGTTGGGAGAATGCACCGAAGAATTCATCACATCTGCAGATTATATTTTTAAGTTTCGTTTTTCTGCATTTTTACACTTTGTGCAAGTGTTTTCATAATTATAAAATATTCATTTGGAAAATAATATATATAAAAATTTCTATTTCATAGTGTTAATAAAGTTTTTTATATGTTTAAACAAACAAAATCAGCTGCAGTGCAGTTTGTGAATTATGTTTATATCTCTTAGCGGAAAAAACAACAACAAATACAGCTTTTTCTATGAGAGATTTAATTTTATATGATTAAATTTACTAAAGAATGTGAGAATGAAAATCTGAATTTATTCAATCTGAAGTGTGAATGAAAAATCTGAGTTCATTGTTTTAAAGCTAAAACCACGGGTGAAACAATTTTGTAAACAACACGTAAAAATGTTCTACAGAGGAAAATCGTAAATACGATAAGTTCGAAATAAATAGAATCATATAACATATTATTTACTTTAAAAAAGATCCATATTGCTCCCGATAATTTGGTACGCATCTTGAGCAGCGACGTATTATCATGCGAAATTTTTGTCTCTATGCTCTATAACTAGAATCATATTATTGTGCTGTGATTTACATGAAAAAAAATTTATAATATGAAAATAATAAAATAAAATTGTCTATCCTTCTCTTTAGTGTTTTAGTCACGACAAAACCAATCACATGTCACAACTTTGGCACTTGAATTCGGTACTTAAAGAAATGTTCGATGTCATTTTGCTGTCACTGAGATTTGTTTCTCTTATATATGGAATTTAGTGATTGGAACAAATTTCCATGCAAAAGTGTAAATGGAAAATATTTTAGCTGCTGTTGATTTAATGTTTTTTATCGCGTTCTAAAAAAACAAACGATTTTCCCTAATAACATCACTTCAATATCTATTCAAAGTTATCTCCTCCTATAAGTCGCAAATAGCCAATTAACCCTCCATCAAGTACAAGTGATAAGCAAAACTGATCCTTTTGTCATGACTTCCAATAAGCGTTTTCAAAATACGGCTGCGGTGCTTCAGATTTCTAGTATCCCAACACGTTTAAGCATCAAATTTATGCACAAACAAATTTATTTATTTCCCATTTAAATGGCTGAAGAAAAGGCAAACAATTTTTTTTCTATTTAAATTTATTGCTGTAATTCCCCATGGGTTTAAATAATCAAGAATCTCTCCTCGAGAAAAGCACACGACATTGACACAAGCGGACCAAATGCTGATTGAGTTTGAATGTAAAAATGAAAATAAATTAAATAAGAATAACGAAAAAGAAATAAATATACAACAATTGTTACACCAATAAAGCTGACAATGGCCCCAAGATATAAAGTGGCACAAAAAATAGGAAGCCAAAGGAAAGAGAATACAATAGATCAAACGGTCAACTCAATTTGTTTTTTAACTGTTCGGAAGCGAAGCATTTAAAGACAAAATGACAAGAAAAATAAAAACTGTTTAAAGAAAAACAAATGACTCTCTCCATATAAATAAATCACTCTTTACAAAAATGAAAATGTATTCAAAAAACATAGAAACCCACCCACGTATATACACACACAAACATACATGCAGACGTGTGTGTATATTTTTGATATAAAATATTTCATTTCTTCTTCCTACTTTTCAATTCTTCTTTTTTGGCCGAACTGCCAAAAAAGTGTTAAAATTAATTAAAACCAATTGCCATTTGACTCCTTCTGCTCGTTTAATCATCAACAATATTTCATTTTAGTGTGTGTTTTATTTTTCCATATAAAAAGCCATCGTTGTCTGTATCATTGAAAGCTCGAAGAAAACTGTATATGAAAACTTGCAAGAAAAGAAAACTAAAACTTATTTAAGTTCTAGGAGAAAAATGAATATCGTTCATTTGCAACAGTGTGATAAATCAACGACAACGAAATTAATTAAAGTAGAATTCGTTTTGTATGCATGCGGAAATGCAGAGCCAAGTAGTTGGCGCGGTACAGACGCCTCTGGGTAATCTTAAATTGACAAATAGTGGATCTGTAGAACGCAAATTTGCCCAAAATAGTATATGAAGAAAATAACGAAACGACTAGGGACTTAACAAAACGGTGTTACCATAGGTTTGCTACAATTCTCGTAATGTCTTTCGTATTAAAAAAAACTACAAATAGAAAATGTTCTAAAAATCAACTAAAAATCGTACTAAACGGAAATCCATACAAATAGTTTTGATGAAATTGTAGCGGCTTTTGAAAACAGCTGTCGTGCTCTGCTTTGTAAGATCAATGTTTAAAAGTTGTGCTTTGGAATATTTATAATGTCTTTCTGAATTAAACACACTTCTCGTAAAATTGGCATGTCAAAATTGAAGTTGATAATTTGGAGTGTTGCCCTCAATCATTATGTCTCAGGATGCAACTGAAAAATTTATTATTAAATTAATATTCTTTCCTAAAATATTTCATAAAATATTTAAGAAATGCAAAAATTAATTCTCCTTTCTACCAAACTCCTGTTAATTTAAATATTTCTGTTAGCAAATCGTGCATTTTGTTAATATAAAGTCCCGATTATTTTATTTTTTTGCCCAGTCCCTTGAATTTCATATTATCGATTGTCCACTGTAAGTTTAAGTTTACACACCCGTCTAGTATGTCAGCTGAAATATTTTTATTATGTTCCCTTTCATGCACTCGTGAAATATTTTTTGATAAATGACTGAGTGGGTCATATCAAGAAATAAATTAATTTCAGTCTCAATAAAGATGGTTGTTAAATTAGTTAATATTTTGTTTATAAAAGAAACTGGAAAAAAATTTCATAATATTAACAAAAGCATATAAATTTGCTTGTATAAAACTAGATGTCGACGACAATGGCAACAATGGATTAACTTTTACAATAAGAAACTCTTTAGTAGGGAAATAACAGAGAAAAGCGAAAAGTTAAAATACATTAATTGATCTCAAATCACGCTCAAAAACAACTTAATGTTGTCTAATTAAATGGTTTTTATATTATTAAAATAATTATTAGTTGTTGTTGTTGTTCTTTATTTCTCATACAACTACAATTAGAGTCGGAAAAAAGCCATCCAATTGTAGAATAAAAACGTACAAAAATAAAAAAGGAAAAGTGATCAGTGAGATCTTGTTACGACTTTGATATTTATTTTAAAGTTTCTCACTTATTAAAGTGGAAGTTTGAAATAAATATTTTTAGTTATTCTAAGAAATGTTGGGTAAAGGTTCCCTGATGATCTGCATTCGCCGCAGTGAAGTGCGCATTGGAACTGGCTAAAACCCCTCAATTGATCACTTTGAATTTTTTAGAAACATTAAAATTAAATTTAAAGAGTTTAAATGAAAAGCTCTTAAGCTTCATCGTATTAAAAGGAACTTTTCTCAATTATTAATTTGATTTCCAAAAGGAATATAACGCAGGAATAAGGAATTTGGTCACTACAAATTTTGTACTTCAAAATATAAACGAAAAAGTCAAGGCTGCTTTGACAGGATAGACTTGCTGATACAATTTCAAGTATTTTGATTTTCTCTTGAATCTTATATCAACAATTGTATTCTCATATCCAACTTGAAACGATATAACAAGACTTAAATGCAACTGTATTTAAATCTTCAAGAATAGGTAAACTAAGATATGCATTTTGCAATAAATTTTTTTTTTTTTAGAACACAAAAAACTTATTCTTTTTCACTCACCCAATAAAAATATTATGTAGAGATTTTTGAACGTTTATATTTTTATGTGCATGCAAATAGTTGTTTTTAAATACGAATCCATAATTAAGCTGCAATACTTTGCTGTCGAGTTTTAACCAGAATGGAAAAGCTTTTCACAATATTTTAGTGTATCATAATTATCTACATAAAATTACCTATTAAAGCATATAAGATTCACAAAATTAGATGGATGTTAAGATACTTAAAAGTGCCCTACAAAGATATGTGTGTGTTGAATTTAACTAAAATGTTATATTTAACTAAATCAGTATTGTTATTCAAATTCGTTTCTTTTGTTTTGTTTGGTAAAAACTTCAAAAGATAATATTTTTTTAAAAGAAAGTTATTACTGTTTAGCCTCAAGTAAAATTGTTATTAAGACTTTGTCAGCCAAGTTACATAATTCAAATTCGTTAGAATACGCAGTTAATTCAGTATTTTGGATACTCAAAAAACGATTGGGGTAAATGTTTGGCAGAAGGAAATAATTTTTAATGCCATCAATATAATTATCTAATAAAATCCAACAATATTTCGTTCTGGAAACTTGTTTCCTGTCTTGTTTTATGATTGTCTGATTTTCAAATGTTTCTCTTTTAAAAACCGAAGGATGGTCTGCAACAGGATGGGATTTCTGCATAATATTTGATTAAGACAAGGGAGTGGCTCCCAGGCTGTAGCTTTCCCTTATTTTTCGTCTTTGAAACAAAATTGAACTACAAAAAATGTAGCAGTTTTTGTTTCGTATTGAATTTGTTAGTACAATTTTTTGTACTTCAGAAAATTTGCGCTAACAATTTTCATTTTTGATGGCGTATTGCTGTCGTTCATTTACACTTTTCCCTTTTTCTCTCGTCGATTAATGTCGCTGCTGTCATTGCCACAGTCGCTGCAATGGCTCTATGACATGTCTTTTTAATCTTTTCTTTTCTTTTTTTTTCCTTCTGTGACATGAATAATGACACTGCATTTTCTTTTGCATTTTGTTATTTCGTCAAGTCGTCTGTAGATTAGTTTTGGCAATTTTTCATGATACAAAGCAATTTAGGGTGACGCCAAATATTCAAATGCGTTTCACAAACAAAATGTTAATCAAATAAATTGAATTATTTTTGAATAAAAATTACTTGGCTAAAGGATATTTTTATCTTGATATATATTTGTTAGCTTGTTTATTTTTAGGGGGATCACCCTAAAGTTGTTGCATTTTTTCCATTTATTCCATCTATTGACAAGTTTTCGTTTATTTCCATGTACACAAGCAATTTTCTTTGTTGAGATCAAAGTGTAAAGCTTCTTCTCTATGCAGCAGTAGTGAATTGAGCTAAAGAATACTTTGCAATTTGTCATTAATATTCTTTCCTTGACAATGTTAAGCGAAATAAAAACTTTCCATTTCCTGGAATAATATAGTTTTTGAAAAGACAAGTTATAGTTTATTTAATTGTTTGCATAACTATTTTATTCGGGACATGAATGCCCTTCAAGATTTTAAAATTATTTTCATAAAATATTTGAATATTTTTTTGTGATCTTTAGTGTTAGAAATACATTTTCAGCATTGGAATATTTTACGTCTTTGCATGGTCTACTTTAAAACTGATCCATCTGAATTACAAAAAAAAATCTGATTTAAAAACTTTAATTAAATTTATTTTCAAGCCTTTTCATAATCCAATTTTTTTTAAATTCGTTTAGATATATTTTCTATGCCTTATTTTTTGTTGTTTTATTAATTCAATAAAACAAATAATTTCCTCAAAAAATATTCAACAATTTATACATATAATACATTTTCCTATATATTTTTTGGATATCTTCAAACTTTTATCGATTGTATGCCAGCACTATTGCGTGCTTGTATGGATGCAACAGCTGTCTGTATACTAAAAGCTTTTCACGTTCCTTTTTTACAACCACTGAAAGAAAATATCATTAACAGAACTCATTCCCCTTAAAATTATTAATAATAAATGAAATCAATATGACAATAATTTTATCAATGAAAATATATCAATTGCAGTTAACATGAATTGCATTATATATAGGCCACTCAGGAAGAATTGTATTAAATGTAGGCCAGTCAGTCAACTAAATACTTTTTGCAATACAATTAAATATCTGTCGAGGACGGCAACTCCATTTTAAATGATGTTCATTTAACTTTGAAAGCTAATGAATATGAAAAAGCACTTCCACGAATAGAATGGATAGAAATTAATCACTTGACGTGGCAAACAGTGTTTGAGTTTAGCAAGATAAAATGTGTAATAATGTTTCATTAAAACTAAAAATATATTGTTCATGTCTCACTTTCGTTATTGCTGGAGTTGTACGCTTTTGCCGGAGCAACGAAAAAATGTGTTTAAAGAACATTAATAAAATTGTAATTAGATTTTGCTCTGTTTTTCTCTCAATTTTCTTGGTAATTTCATTGCAAACACGTTACATTTTTGCCAGCTCTTCTGATGCTGTTACATCGCTGCTTAAACTTTCTTTGTTTCGTTTTTGTTTTTGTAATCATTTTCCCTAATATTGCCGGTATCCTGTGCTTCTGCTTTATTTCTATTTTCTCGACATGAATTTCACAGATCCTCTTTATTTTTTATATTTTTTTTTGGAATTTTATGTTTCTTGTGTTCTTTGCTGCCAATTAATTAAGTCTGTAATCAGACAATAAGTAACACATTTGTTACGTACCCCAGCAGTGATTGGCGTGGCGTAAGTGGTAAAAGCACGACGACTGTATTAAGAGTGCTTTAATCAAAGAAACAGGAATGGAAATAAGACGGTTGAATACATTTTTTATTTATATTTATTTCCTAAGTTATTAATTTATCAATTATTATTTTCAATATTCACAGTTTGTGGCACTTCTTTAGGGAAATAATTTGAAGGAATTAATTCGCCAACATTTTAAAAGCGTTTGTTTCGGAACTTTGAAAGGAGGGAATAGTTTTGAGAAAACAGATAAAGAAGTATGAGAAGATGAAAAGTTGGGACCATCAGCCGATCACTAATCACTCATGAAATATGGCTTCCATCTAATTGGCATAGCTATTTCAATAGATTAAGCCACTATATAGATTTCAGATAGTACTTAAAATGTTTTGCCAATAAAATCAAAAAAGTCGGTGCACAGATGATGACTAGCGACTGCAGCCATTGCAGTGATTATACACGACTTATGCCGTCATATAAGAAAAAGGAACCACGGAATATTCCTCAGAAGAATCGTGATCCTATAATGTTATTTGAGATGTAGTAGTTAACTAGTGCGGGGAGACGAAAAACTCAAGAAAGAGAGTGAACGATCAGTGACCGGCTGCACTTGAAAAATTAATTGTCAACGCGGCAGGACGTCGACTCACTCAGAGGTGCTCTCTGATTATATTTTATAAAACATTTTCCATTCATCGTTAACTTCATATATCCAATTAAAGGAATTCATTATGTTCAGCTTACAGGAGTAGGGATGTAACGATCAGTCGCTCATTTACTTATATAGTGTCATAACTCAAAAAGCTTGTTTTGCATTAAACGCTTTTAAAGCTTTAAATTTACCAACAACTCAATGGAAATCTAAAAACTGATTTTTCTCAAAGGACTAAAGTATTGGGGTTATTTCAGTAAAGTTTTTACACAAAAACAAAAACCATTAAATCTGTATCATTAACTCTGAAAATGCATTTTTAGTTATGACGTTTTACAAGTAATTGAGCGCTGTGATCAACTGAGAAGTGCTTGTTGTATTTACACCGAGCGTCAATGTTGCAACGTAAATATTTAAATATTTATAAAAGAATTTCAGAACCTGCTTGTAGAGGTAAATTTATGATTCAAAACGAACTGTTTCTTCCTACAATTTCCATTGACACAAGATCGTGTTTTCTTATAACGAAATTTAGCAAACAACTTTCGTATAATTTACAATTTTTGTTTTATGCAAAAACACTTTCCTTTCTTCTTATATTTATTTGATACGCAAAAACACCGAAACTATTTTAAAGAAGCAAAAAGCCTGGCAGAATAATTCATGCTGTAATTTAAACAAAAATAAAACCTTTTTCTAACGCTGGTTGTAGAAAATTAATCTAGGCTAAATAGCAGGAAGTGGCGGCAGAAAAAAAGATATAAATAGATATTCTAAAACAGATATTTAGATATTCTAAAACAGATTTATGCCTCATTATGCTTCTTCCACACTACTTGGCTATTTCATAATGACAAAAATATTTAAAAGTAAAATATTGAATTCTTTCGTTTATAGTATTCGCCAGGAATTGGATGTAAATGAAAATATGAAATGTGAGTTAAGTTTCTTGCTGCGATTATTTGCAGTTAAATGCCGGTAAATTAATTTCGTTTCAATTTGTCAGATAATTTAATATTCAATATGAAACTTTTTTTTAAATCTTCGAAAATGTTGAAGCACCCTTCTGCGAGAATACTTCAATAACAAAAGGCAACAATTAGCACAAGAGAAACGAAAATGGAGGAAAAAGGATACTTAAAGAGAAAAATGCTAAATAAACGATTCACGGTGGTGTAAAATATAGAAAAAGATGAATGGAGTTATTTATTTATTAAATATTACAAATACAAGTAAAAATTATATAGAAACTTCATTAATAGCCTGAGGTAGGAATGCTTCATGCATTATTGTTTCTATGCAGCGTCCCTTCAGTTACGTCTGCCATTAAAATGAGGGACTTGTAGCGACTGTTATGGGAGTCCACTAAACTTTTCAACGACTTAATAAGAAGAGGTGACATAATTTGTAAAAATAAATATTCAAACATATTATACAACCCAATTAAAGTCATTATTTTTAATGGTGCCAAAAGGCCGCTTAAACAGGGTTAACTTCAAACCCAATAAGATGCTGTATTGCGTGCTTACATGTAGCCGGCTTGAGGATTGTGCTGCCCCATCCACATTATAGGTATTGGGGAGACAGAACACATTTCTCATGCTTCAAAAGAAAAGTTCCAGACGACGTAAAACATTCTTCACTACATCTGATCGCCTGTCTTTATATGCCACCGAAATTCTGAAATGAAATACAACTCGCATGTGTAAGCCGGTGCTTTGAAGTCTATTTTGAAGTTACTCAACCGAGCAGAGGAACGAGCAAAGAAGCTCATCGGTGATAGTAGGGTAGCCAACGCCATTGACTCAACTTGCGATGTGTTTCACTGTTCCGCCGACACTTCAACGGAATGTGCGAAACTTGTGGTCCGATATCGATTGCTTTAGCGAGTTGCACGTCCTTCGCGCAGGGCGCATTCTTTTGTAGTTGTTTTGTAAGAAAACGGCATCACACACTATAGAGAGCATTTTATTTGCCAAACGGTTTGTATGTTGAATCAACTTCCTAGAGAAGTCTTTCCTGTCAAGATTGAATTGGGAAAGTCCGAATCGAACATCCACAAAACCGTTCTGGCACAATGAATCTCATATGTAGAGGTCATCCTTGAATACTGGTTTATAAAAAAACAAGTGCTCAGATGGATTGGTGCTAGGATGCGCTACCAGGTCCAAGTTCCCAGTGAGCGACTCTGAACTTAGTCACGAATATGTCATTGATTGATCGCTGAACATTTACTGATAGCTTTTGTCACTTTCTATTGAACTAAAGAGTGCAATACATCAGCAATCTCCTTCCTCGATACTGTAGGTAGTAACAAATTCGGCGGCGAACAACATATTCTCTATATTCTCAGTATTCTTCATCTATCGTCTCAACCCCTTTCCTTATAAATCCAGCATTAGTAGGTTTCATACTCTTAACGCTCTTCCAAGAAAACTGAAGGCACGAATAAATTTCATATAAATACATAATTTTGTTTATTTAATAATCTGCTTTAAATCAGATTCTTTTATTAAGAGTAAAATATTAAAATATTTCTTGTAATCAGAAAACCAGTACAAAGATTTCAAAGGGGATATTTTATTTGCTCAAAAATGTTTTAGTTTCTCATTCCCAAAATGCGAATTGAATTTCGGTTCCGAATAGAACTGAAGTCCTTGAAATTACTAATTATTTAATACAAGTTATGACAGAATAGAAAATAGAAAAAAATCTATAAGCACTTACTCACTAACACAATTACTAAAAAACCGTTGTATATTAGCTGTGGTAATTTATGGCAGACAAAACGTTGCCTTTCTTCCGTTTCACTCCACTGTTTATTTGAATAAAAAAATATTTCTTGCATTCGTGTTTGCGTGCCTGTGCAACTGTGGAGTAAAATTGTGAAGAGCTGTTAAAGAGAATTAAACCGTACATCGCTTGAAGGTAATGGCATTTCTTTTTTTTTTACACAAATTTTGCTAATGCAGAAATGTTTGCAGGATAATTAAGGACATGCTTGGTTGAGCGTTCTATGCAAATCGCAAACGAATGTTGCTGCAGAATGCAAAATAGTGAAAATAATGAAAGAAAGAGATATTAATTAAACTTTGAATTAAAAGTAAAAGCCAAGTCTTTGGAATATGTATATTTCGAACAGAAAATGCAGAGTCGGATTCGTTTCCGGAGTCCTGATTAGTTCATGTGAGGAGTTTGTTGCAGCCATGCTGGTTTTGATAAAATGCTGGCAGGTATTGTTGCACTTATTATTAAAGTTATTACACACTTCTTTTGGTTTTGTAAATTATGTTTAAATTAGAGATAAATAGTATTCACATTTTACAAATAAAATTTGGAGTTTTAAAATTACTTAATAAATAAGACGGAAGTATTTAAGAGCACGATATTAATTATTTTAGGGCTATTAAGACAAGAAATAAAACTTTGTATAAAATATGCTGTAAAGTTTCTGAATAACATAATAATTGAGTGCATGTTGCTGCAGCATTACCACATCATATTGTGGCACCTATAGCACGTTAGATATATAAACAAATTTTGGCACAACATCTAATGAAATAATATATTAAATGACATTTCGAATGACAGAAATTTAGCACTACATAAATAATTAGATTATTAATTTGACAAATAAATAATGTACGATATAAAATAGTTTTGCGGAGACACGGTCACATAGTTTCCACAATATAAAAAGGATTTTCTGATTTTTTATATATTAAAATTCATTAACAACAAATAGAAAATTTATTAAAATCAATTACAATGAAATGTTGCAGACAAAAACACTGCCAATGTTTGATGTTTTATTTTTATTTTTATAATTGTTCTCGCTTTAAACAAGCAATTATATGTTTATAGCTTAACAACAGGACGTTTTTATGCAATTTAATTTATTTATTCATATACGTGTCTGTGAATGTGGGAATATTATATTTACTATTATATATGTGTGTACATGTAGATGTGAACTGAATGCATGTATTTTAGGCAGATGTTGGAATATATATTTTTCTTGAAGCTGAATACATATAAATTGCAGTATTCATGGTGGACAAATATTTCCGTTTTATGTGTATGTAAATATATTAGGGAGCAATATTTTTACAAAATTTATAGCATTCATTTTTTCTACAAAAAGTTTAAAACTAACTACCCTTTAAAAAAAAGTTATGCCGGAAATAATTTTTAGTAATTTCACTATTTCCAAACTACGATGTATTGCAAATTATATTGATGAAATACATATCATTTTTTAGAAAAGGAAAACGCTATTACAAAATCATATGTACTTTATGTTTTTGATTTTACAACTTGAAACATTTATTTCTGATGTGACAAGTGAAAAAAAAAGAATATGAAATTAAGTACATTTTATCAGATATAAATCTTTAGCAGGACATGCTCATTCCTGCATCGCAAATTCTTTCTGAGTTTAATAGATTTTGGATGTTCATGCAATCAAACATGAACACTTTTAAATCGCGCTGAACTGAAATTTTTAAAACTTGGTAACAAGATTATCTTCTAATCAATTTATCAAATAATTTTTATTATATAAGCGATGAGAGATATTTACTTATTTCAAATCAATGGGTAAATATTTTTTAGTGAACGGCTTGCCATTTCAATATATGATGGATCGTAAAATTAGTTGAAAACTCCAATACTTGATGAAGTTCAACAGTGGCCACGGGAAAACTGGAAACAGTGGACAAGAATGTTGAAAATTTGCGTTGATTTCACAACATTCTCAGTAATTTGATTTATCTTACGAATCATTATGACAGCTTGCATGGTTTGTATAACAATAATATGAATTTCGCGACACGCGGTTTTAACTAGCGGGTGCCAATATCACTGAGAGCGTCTTTATTGCGTAACAAAAAATCGTAATTTCACCAATTGCAGACATCAAGTGGCCACCTAGATATGTTGCCGTTAAAGTTGGTTAAGCTGAGACAAAAACCGCGGCTGCGTGAATAATCATCTAACATTGAAGTATTTGAAAATCTCATTCATCAAGTTATCCTCGAGTCTCTGCCCGAAGTGTGCGAAAAAGTGAAATTGCCTCAAACTGCACTAAGTACTTTAAAAACAAATTATTTCATATGAAATCTTGGAAATTCTGAAAGAAAACGTGCAGATATGGTGCAGTTTTTGTGTATTCCTTAAAGATTATCAGATGTTTGCAATTAATAACTTGGAAGCACTCACTTTAGCCCAGGGAGAAACAAGCAACTTTCCGGTTGCATTTTATAAAACCTACCTGAGTTAAAAAAGGCGTTTATTAACAAAACCAGAGAAGAGCTGGTTTTTAACGTTAAAACAGAATTTATTAAAACCATGTCAATGTCAAAACACTTTATGCAAAGTGAATACCAAATCACATATTTAAGATTTTAACTTTCGGTGTAAAACAGCTTATTTCAAGTTTTGTGACTTTCGCCAAGATCAACTTTAGAAGCTCGCTTCTTTTACAATACCAGCGAACTAAGAAGTAAAATGGCTATAATGAATTCTCTACCTTATCACCTTTCTGCATCAATCTTGCCAACACTATACCTTCCTAGTTCTAACGCGCTGTATATTTAGAGGTCATCGCCTGAATATGACCAGCGCTGTATAACAAAAATATATATAAAATAAATAAATTAGAAAAGCAAGTAGGAATAGGAATAGTTTATCGCGTATTGAGGCTCATTAACCGATGATATTGTTATTGTTTTATTTTTTTCCGCAACACAATTCACTGCGCCCTAATAAATAGTTGCCAACATTTTACACTTCTAGTTGATTAACGGCACAATTCAATACAAATCATTTAAAATAATAGGTTGCTCGCAATTTGCATGTACTTTATTTGTTGTGTCCGATAATAAATTGATTAATGGTTTCAATGTTTAAATTGCTTTTACATGAAGACGGAGATACAATGAAAGGATACATTAAATATATTAAATAAATACATAAAAATATGTTGAGGCATGGAAAGTTAATGTCTGAACAAAATCATTAGATATAATTTTTACAACTCTAATCTTTCTGTTTAGTTGTCTATTTCAATTTTATTTTTCAGACCCCATCGAGTCTTAAATATATATAAACTAGAACAATTTTAATATTTTATTTCAGTATCAGCTATCCCTAGAGGGCTGAGTACAAGACTGGTCATGTTACTGTCTCCCAGACGTTAGGAACTGGTTCGACCACTGGAAATTTACATGAAAGACAACATTTACGTTTACAAGTGGAAATTGCAATAGAAAAATGACTGCTTTAATTAGAGGGGCTTTGATTAGAGGTTGCTACGATTCCCACATTGCAAGAGTGGAGTTTATATTCTGAGTGCCGATCCAAGTGATATACAAATACTGAGATACTCCGCTATAGTTTCTATACCTAAACGGAAGTTATTTATCCAGTGAAGGTCTCCTAAATATCCGTCTGACGTACAGTTTCAAGAAAACAACCCATTTAATTAACTTGAGACAACTTAGATGAATATGAGTTGTGAAAAACGTCTAGCAGAATTATTCTATTAAATTATTACGTAGCAACGCTTGCAGAATTTTTGACAAAATAATTTATTATTTATAAATTGCATAAAAATATTTAAAATCTTAAGATTATCATTCTAAATGATTTATTACATTTCATGTGTGAAGCAATTTTTAAAGTTCCGATTGTATTATTTCGTTAGCATTGCCAATGGGTTTGTGCTGTAATCGATATTTTTAAATATTTAAAATAATTCAAATTGATCCCAACTACGTCTCAATTCTTATGGAGTGAAAAAAAAATATCAGTTCCAATAAAAAACATTTGTGTAAAAAATATACCCGGCAAATATTAACCAGCGCAAAGCAACGCATACAAAACAGTCGTAATAAAATCAACAACAAAATCAGGATACTAAAAGCAGGATACTAAAATAAACTCACTACAACTTAATAGGAAAAAAAATAAGCTGCAGTAGCCTAAGGACAAACAAAACTATTCGCTAAACGCTGTTTCCAGCCGAGATTACATATTCCGCAGGAAGAGCACAAAAATAAGGAACAAATAAAAATATGCCAGGACTATTCCAAATGCAAACACGTAGAAAATATTATGCTGGCATACAACAGGATTATGCGTAGTGGCAGCTGTATTTGCTTAAGCACACATTGATTTGAATTTTGTGCCCGTGTTTGCACAGAATTGGGCATATTTTCTGTATTTTTTTAAAGGATGAACTTTAAATTCACAGCTAGAACTAGAAAGCAGGTGGTTCATGTTGTTTTAGTATAACAAAGAAAGATATAACAGACCGTAATAAGAACGGTAGCATGTTGTCTTGGAGGTAGTTTTTAAACTTTTGCAGAAGTTTAATCAACAAGAGGTACTCTTTAACGCAGTAACAAAATTCTACGATTTTGATAAGATTCAGGATGGAAGTTTGTCTATGAGGTGTCACTTTAATGCATTCAACTCTTTTTATATTCCACAGTCGAATAAAATAAGATTTATTTGTTAGAAACTCGAGCAATTTCAACTACTTGTCATGAATGGTTACTGTAGTTTGCTTTAATGCCTTAATAGTTTTCTTTTACGAATCCTTACAAGTCTTTAAGGACCGCCATTTTAGCCGTAAATGCCGCCTAAGGAATGTGTCATTTTCATTATTTATGAATATATAAATTAAATTTACGATACACATATTTTCCTGCTTTTATTCCTCTATTTTTATTCTTCGATATCGAATTTAGGAAAAACATTTCGTGAGCTCATTTCCCTCGAAAAAGAATTTTGCTAAAGAAGAATGCGAGTATTTAACGTTGTTACATCTCGTTTACTTTCTTTTAGGTTTTTTGTAGTCGAAGATATAAAATCTGTTTGTGCCACCAATCAATACACACACACACACACACTTAATTATATATGGATGGGTGTATGTGTGAATATTCGCTTCAGCAAACATTTAAGCTCAAAATGAGGAGCGAAGTGGAGTAGAAACTAATTGGGGTAATTCTGTTTTATATGCTTGGAAAAATATACGATAGACTGTGCTGCTCCCCCACCCCTTTCCAAAAGATACCAGCACATCAGAAACAATAAGAAACGTTATTTACGTCTTTCTCTAATTTAGTTCAGCTCAAATGTATTCATAAATGATTGTATCGTTAAAAGCTCTTGTTTCTGCTTAACATTCGAACATTCTCGTTGATTTTTTAAGAGGATAACTTTCCTGTATTTATCGTTGTAGAAGTTTTCGCTATAACTGGAGTTGTAATAATTAATTTGCTCTCCACAAAACAGTTGTTACAATTATTGTTTTTGTTGTCTGTGATGATAAGCCATTACTGAGATGGGGGTTGGGACTTCAAAAAACTTTTTCCTACGTGCAGGGCAGAGTGGTTGAATAGTCTATTTACAAATATTATTGAAATTATAGAGGGAAGTAAAACAAAGTGTTTACAAATTTGTAATGTGTTTTGTGTTTGTAGCCAGCCCAAATATTTGCTGAAGAAAATGTATCAACGATAAGCATTGAGTTTGTTGCGATAAGGCGTTGGAAAAGGTTTCTAAGGGAACTTATTTACTGTCATATAAAATCATGTAAGATTTTGAAGCTGTAGTCGGACGTACGCTATCGCAAAATGAAGCTGAGAGGTTAGTAAAAATCCAATAAGTTTGTAAATTTGCTTTAATAAATCCTCTGAGACCCTTGTGATTCATGGCTGATGGGATACACTTCCAAATGAGAGTGCATGAAATTAAATAAAAGAGCCACAATTTTTAATGAAAATCATTATTTAATCAAAGGAAACATGTACCATGAGATATCTTTAACTTATGGAACTATCGGGATGTGATTTTTTCCAATGAAACAAGTAAAATACGTGTTTACCAAATAAATATTTTATGAATAAGTATACGAATTTTATTTTATGAAACCAAATAAACAAAACAAAATAAATGAAGAATTAAATAATAATTAATTTTAAGTTTAATTTTTAATTATTTAATTATTGTTTAATTATTTGAAAATTGTTGTTTGAAGCCGTAAAGACATGATAAATATTCCAAGGCTCAAAGGAAAGTCGACTTTAGTTTTATATATTCAACTTACGCAGCAGAACATAACAGCTGTTTTCGAAATCCGCTACACTTTCATTATCAGTGGTCATGTGTAATTTTATTTATTACAACTTTTCAGGTGGTTCAGTTGAATGTTGTAACAGTTTCTATTTGTAGCGATTTCATTATGAAAGAGCGTAAGAAAACTGTTTTCAAAGCGATGGCAACACACTTTTGTTAAATCCGTGTTGCCATTTGACTATTTTTGTTCATTTTAATTTTTTTCTGAATCCGTCTTTCTTAAGGAAAACTTTTTTGGTTTGATTTTCTTAAAGTTCCGATAAAATTATTTTTAAAAATTGTTGGCCGATTCATGAAGACTAATCTTCCAGGGTTAAACCTTGCGCATATATTTTTAAAGGTTAAAATTTTAAATTTGCTGTCGCCTTGTCGTTTTTTTTTATATGTAATGAAATTTCAAAATAGTTTGAAAACCTTAAAATGTAATTAAAATAAAAAAAAATATTTTTAAGTTTTTGAAAAATAAAATACAAAACAATTATGTGTTACATAAAAACTTTTTTTCTCTCTTCAAATTACATATAAATTTGACAAACAAAAATGAGTTATATGACAAACAGTCAATGAAAAGTAACCATCCAGGGTTAAATTGTCACATACAGTAGGGTGTCTATGTTCATATAGAACTCAAGCGTCTGCTTACATTTTCAATATATATTATTCTAATTTCTTGTGGTATTTTTTCCATTTTTATTGTTATTTATTGTCGCAACCTGCCCTGCTGTTGAACTTTATCTGTCACTTGAACCGAGTTGGAGTATGGAAACAGTTTTTGGAAATAATTGGATCTCGCAAGTTCTCGCACGGGATCAAAACTAATAATAAAGTTTTGAACGGCTGCAATAAATTAACAATTCTTATTTACTATGCGGAGTTTATTTCATATAAGTTCGAAAAAAATGTGTTTTTATTAAACCCGAAACTCCCGTAAAATTGAATTTCTCTTAAGGAAACTAAGTGCTTGGAAATCGTTCCATATAAGTTAAGAATTTTATTTTTATTATTAATGTTTTATTATAGTCGTGTTGATTCTTTTTATTTTCTTTTAATTAATAAAGCGATTTTTTAGATAAACATGTGTTTGAGTTTAACAATAATCCATATTCATAAATAAAGTACTCACTTGATGAGAATAATAAGTTAATGCAGCACTATCAAGTTGACTTACCTGAAAATAAAGAGAAGGGAATTTGATTTAGATTAAATTGTAGAATTTTCGTTAGTATATTCAATATAACAGAAAGTTTTAAGAATCATTCTTGCGTTCAATTGGTTATTATATCACTATTTTACAAAATACACTCCTGCTTTTATTTCTAAAAACTCGCAACTACTGTAACAATAATACAGATTTTGCAACAATTAAACCTGAACGAGTATTTCTCCCTTTAAGTGAAAAGTTCTATATATCGAAATAAGTTAGTTACGAAATTAAAAGTCTGCATAAGGTTTCGAATAACCCCTGTCATAGAAAAGACAACTATGAACCCATAGTAATTTTTTTATAATCATATATCACCCTCCTTTGCGCCCTCTTATTAATTACACACCCGCTTTTATAGCATGTTCACATAGCAAATTGATCCACTTGTATCGCTATACCTAAACTGACTGACAGTAAATTCATTGAGGCCCTCAGCAAAACATTTATAACGAACCACGTTGGTTCGCTCTCCAAATTTTGTACAGCGAAACATGTGGGTTGAAGCGTGAACCATGAACTAGAGAGCGAAACTCCATATTTGTTATTCATTTCAACGCATTATTAATGTCCAAAAATCATGAATTTATTAAAGTTGCTGAATTCAACAAAATATATTAAATCATTTTCATAATGCTAAACACACTTGTGTCAACTGCGACTGACGACGTTTACTTAACTCTTATCGCATCTGAGTTATGAAAAAAGTTTCAAGATGCTCTTTCTGTGCTCTTTAAATAATCGTTAGGAACAAAGTTTTTATCTTCATTCATGTATTTGGCTGAAGTCGCATGCTGATTTATAAAAAAAAAATAATAAATTCCAGCAAACAATTTAAACGAAACAAATAAAACTGCTGACAGTGACATACGACAACATATCCAATTAAGGAACTTTTTGTGTGCCAACATACTGAGAATTGTACAATGGAAAAGATTCCGGCACAGTTGAAGTATTTGTTTTTTATTAAAATTAAAATAAAGAAAGAGAATATATAAGACATTTTAACTTTAAGGATTTATTTTGTTCAAGTTTTTCATTGAGGTGTAACAAGGATTCACACAGAACGTGAATTTATGCCTAGTCTGAGTCTAGTGTTAGTCTAGTGTTAGTCTAGTGTTATTAATGTCTTAATGTAATCTTAGTGTAGTGCTAGTCTAGCCTTGACAGTCTTAGGCTAGAAAACTCAAAACAATAAGTTTCACTTAATAAATGTGGAACAGAAAATTCAGGAAATAAAGGGTATGAAGAATAATAATTAATCGGGTACGCAGGAACTTAATAACAGAGTGTTACCATCGTTTTGATACAGTTTCCATATTCTTTTTCATAATAAAATTCGTACAAACAGAAACTACTATCACATTCAGGCCACTTAACAAGTAGAAATAAATATGACCACAGACGATTAAAGTGTGGCGGTTTTAGAAAACAGCAGTTCTGCTGTGTAAGTTGAACTTTTCCTTATACTTAAAAACATTTATCAAGTGTTTCTGGATTAGAAACACTTTTCGGACAATTAACCTAAAAAATATTATTTAATACGAGTGCTCTTGTCTTTTTGGTATTTTGTATTTTTGGTAAAACCCAAATAGACAAACTGAAAGGAGCGGATAGTGTCAAGAGATTGAGACAGATTAGAAGAAAAGGAATTTGTGTTTTTTACTTCATCAGTAAATTTCTTTGCTACAGGAACCGACGCAAAAAGTGCTGTATTCTCCTCTTTTAGAACGTGGCGGTGTTAATCGGTATTTGGTGTTAAAGTCGGTAATGTTCAGCGACCAGTGATGCTATGCCTTCGCCATTCAGACAACCCGACAAGAATTAACAGAAAAGCCTGCGTTAAATGCAGATCAGGAAAAATCGACGCCGTATTCCTGACTCGGGATCGGAGACATTGTAGTCTTGTGTTCACGACTTCAGCCCAACAGCACCCTAAAGATACTCAGACTGCTTTTCAATAAATTTTAATAACGGAAAGTAGTTTACTAAACTTCTATAGTCAGATGATTCTTGAAAAGGTTTTAATTTTAATTTGAAGGAGTTTATTATTCTAAATACGGCCGCTTATTTTAGCAACTGCTTTCTAAAAAAACACCGTCCGCCTAATTTTTCTGAAATTATCTGAATTAAATACTAGATCTCTACGCAATTTCTAAAATCGCGCTTAAACTACTTTTATTTGTATTTTGCTTCAATTTAAATTGTTACACTTTAAGACCGTTTTCCAAAGTGTAAAAATTTTATTGCTTAAATACTTGTTGGCAGAAGAAGTTCTTGTGTCATTAAAAATCCTGCAGTTCAAGCGGGTAACACTAACCCCAGTGCTTGTTGTTGTTGTTGTTTACAGCAAATACAGTCATCATAAACAGCTTTCGTGTATCCGTAGTGAGGATAACATGCAAAAATCCTTTTATATTTACACATGTGTGGGTATCTCGTTGTAGGTGTTGTTGCTATTGTAAAGGAGTAGATTTTTGTAGTATTTGCTATTACATTTTCTTTTTTTTGTTGTTGCTTTGTGCCAATATTTACTTAAATGTAAATTGATGATGATGGTATTTGATGATGACTGCATTGAGTGTGTGCTGGGGATAGAAACAAAAAACAAATCTCTTCGCAAATATTTGCAATTTGAAAAGAGTTCGATTGTTTAAATACCGGCATTATTTCTTTAGTTTTCTGATTTAATATAAATTTTTTGTTATTTAGTTGTTTTAATTATGGTATCATTTAAATATTTATTTGAAAGTGTGAGACTTTTTTGAGAGGTTTTTATAAAAGATTTTGTTAGATGAAATTACTCGTTTTCATAATCAAGACGGTTTATCGGCTTTATATACTCATATTATCATTTTCATTAGTGAAGGCGATATAATTATTTAAAACGATATGGTGATTAATTCATAAGTTAATACTTATTAAACTGGACGTCTTTCATTATGTTTATGAAAAAGTATTTAAAAAGGATTCACATTAAAGCTAATTTGATTACGAATAAAAAGTGAGGCTTTATTAACATGGATAGACTATAAGTTGATTAACCGATTTATTACTACCAGAAATTAATTTTTTAATCAATTCAAAATTAGTTTTTTCAATTAACAGATAAACTGGTTAATTTCGGTCGCTTAACCGTTTAAACAACACTTAACGATTTATATGGGTTTTGACATATTTTTTTATAAGCTTAACTATTTGTTTCATCTCCCATATAAAAACTACAGGGCTATAAACGATTTAGCAAGAAAGGCTAGACCATCGCCTTTGCAGTAAAGGGAATAATTAAGTTGCTGAATAATAATTTGGTAAAATGCTTTAATGATTTAACTAAATACGTAAAGATTAGATTTTATGGCGAACGTGTTGGGCTTTTAACACACTCATTATATTGTTAAGGAGTCCCTGAAGTTCCTGGAAACATTAACACTCAAATTTAACCTAAAGATTTTATGAGTTTAAAGAAAAATTGCATGGTAGCGAATTGCATACTATGAAATGGTTTTAACTTTTTCAATATTAACGATAAAAGAATTTTTAAATTCTTCTAGTTTTTTGACCTCTTTTTGATTAATAATGTTGTCTAATATATATTAAGCTTAAGGTCTCTTTATTTTTATTATATTATAAAATTGTTTTTCAATATTTCGTCACTCCTTTGTGTGACTTCTTCACGAAATTTATTTTTTAATTTGATGTGAAAAAATAATTTTTGTTTATAAAACAACAATATGAAAATTATTTGTCAATTTATTATATAAATAGCGATTTCCTATAGAAGAAATATTGTATGTAATTTTTGGGAAACTAAATTTTTTTTCTTCCAAAGTATCAAGATGGAATCATCATTAGCAATAACCAGATAATAGATTAGGAAATGATTTTACTTTGATAAATTTTGAACTCATTTAGCAAAAATATACTTGAATGAATGAGATGAATAAAATATTAATAATTATGAATTTAGTAATTTAGAATTATTTTCTAGAAAATAATGCAACATTTGTCACACCTTTTAACAGAAAACGGCAAACATTTTGCCATTTCAAAATAAGGAATTTATTAGAAATGAATCCAACACATTTCTAGAAAAAAGTGCGAGATTTTTTACTCTTGAATGGAAAAAGGCAATATTGTGTTAAATTCGAAATACTAAAATAATTGGACATTAATCCAACATTCCTTACAATGTATAATTTTTGTTTTAATATATTTGAAGGAATATAATGTCTGCAACTCACAGGAATATCACACAAACGAGAAGTAAAATTTTACTACCATAAGCAATTCAAGCCGCATTCACCATTCCAAAGCGTTACTAAATATACGTAAACATGTATTTACAAAAATTATTTTACTTCTATTTGTGCTATAAAAATCAAATATGCACCCCAGCCAGTATGTGAAACATGTCTGCGAAAAGGCGAACGTCATAATTTCAAAACGAAGAACGAAAAGTTTTCCGCACCTAACACGCACGTAAAGCAGCTCAGCAGTAAAAAACAAATTTTTACTTTTTAACTGCTGGAATCATCTTTTTTTTTTACAATATTTCAGTGTTATTGCGTACAAAATAAAGTTCTTTTGTACTTTTATTGTATAAAAAAAAGTTATTTTTCAAATAAGTTTTCAAGCACATCTGTTTCTTAAGGCATTTTGAAACTGCTTTATTTTTGTGTAGACGAGAGCAAATAATAAATATTATTTCCTTTAAAAAGCGAACAGCGTACACCGGGCATGTGTTCTTTGAGAAAAGAAATATAATCTTTCATTTATTATTCATTAAGTTTTGTTTTTGCTTTTGTTTCATATTTTGTTGGAAGACAAGATCGATCAGTTTGTTTATATTTGTAAACGTAGAAATGGGATTTGAAACATTCTATACTAACAAATATTTTGAATATTAACGATTACTCAAGCTTCCAGGATTAATTGTTAAGTTAAAAATTATTGCCCAGCGTAAAGTTCAAGTTATAGAATTTCGTACTAACCGGAGGTAATTTAACTTTGAAGTGATTACAAGAACTTTTATATTTAATTTTCCTCAAATTATTCGTTTAAAATTTAAATAATCATCATTTTTAACGATCTCAAAATGGTTTATATGGAGGAGGACTTCCCATAGAAAGTTCTTTTTCTTAGAGTATCCGAATTAACGATCCCAAGTAAATTGTCTATGAATGCAATAGCCCTTAAACATTAACAAACGGTTAAATAATTGATATTCTTAAGTACTGGTCAAAATAATATTTATTATCTCGTTTTGTGTTAGTTTATTGATAATTTTTTTATAATTCATTATATATAACAATTCTACTATGAGCAATTGAAGTGCTTTCTATCCGAAGACATATTTCATTCTCCGTTTTTCAAACACCGCACCTTGGATCGGAATTGTGTTCTGTGACAAATTAAAAATACAAGTTACGTGTTTAATCGATATAATGTAGCAAAATGTTATAGAGGATAAAAATAATAAACATAAATTGTAAATAAAACACAGAAAATTACACTTGCAAAATAACAACAAATAGAACAAACGATGGTACAAGATAATAAAATAGTGTTGGAATAGCATCGAATGAAATTTGCTAAAAATGTCTTAATTTAATAACAATAAATTGAAAATTATTAAAATTATATTACGAACTACTTTAAATTTAATAATTTATCTTTTATTCATATTCAATATTTAGAATATTTTTTATAATCGTCAAACTAGACGATTGATGGCGCATCAAAGTCAGTACGAATATAAAATATTTAAAGAAATTTTTTTTGTACGAAATAGAAGCTTCTTGTAATAATCTTTAAATTTAAGTCACTCTGAGTTAGTACGAAATTCTTTAACTCTGATGATTATTATTTCAAATATTCCATTTTGTGTTCACTTTTTCTACGACCATCAGCTGCTGTGGTTAAAAGCATTTATTGTTTTTATATATTTTAAACTGAATTTCTACTTAATTTAATCGATCAATAAACAACAAATGTCACCTAGAATAGTGTGTACAACACTGTCAAATTATATTAAAAAAACCCGATATTTTGAAACATTTAGGAATAAACAGATCGTTTGGAATGTGCAGAGCCTGAAACAAAATCTATCGGAATTGCAAATACGAAATCAAAACCATTCCAAGCGGAATGTATAACGTGCCTGTATATTTAATATTTTTTAGCGTAACTTCTTTTTTTATCAAAGACAATTCTTAGTATAGAAATTTAATTTTTCAATTAATAAGGAAAATATTTATTTAAGTCTTACTACGGCAGAAAAACAGAAGTTTAGGTATTCGCAAATTAGCTTTCTTTTAGTGGTCCAACATTGCCAGAATGAATTTTGGCAATTCAATTAAAGGTACATTCACACTTATGAAATATTTAATCAAAAAAGAGTGACCACTAATTGCAAGAAACCCCAAATTCTTGCAAGTGTTTATTGAATGAAGTAGTTTCCAACTTCTTAAGTTACGTTGGAAAGTGTTTTAATTAATATACGCAAAACTGAATAAAAAAATATATGATTAGTATTTAGTGGTTGCGCTTTTTTGATTAAATATTTCATTAAGTGAACGTACCTCCATTCTTATCTGCTATGGATAGTCAAAGCGATTTATTTGTTTGATGTTTTTTATTCATAAAAGTATTAAATACTTTTATTAATTATTTTTATCAATAAATTTTAATCAATTAACTGATTAATTACATCACTGAACACAAAAACTAAATTTATTGGATGCTCCATTAGAAATCCATTCGACAGTTTGATGATTAGCTGGCTAATTGGTGCGTATGAATAATATCGTAGTTCCTTAAATTGTTGCTCATACGCACTGTTTACCAAGTACTCAGTTGGTTTTAGTATTTTTTTATTTTTTATTTAATAAATATATAATGCGATGGAACATGTCTTCTTATATTTTTACATGATATTATTTTTCCAAGAAACAATAAAAAATACGATCAATTTGCTAAATGCCCAGAAGAGTTGTTTTTAAATAAATTATTCAACACTTGCAAGATAACACCTTTTAATATTAACCACCCTAAAACAGGTATGAAATAAAAGTTTTCTTTTATGAAATTGTATTATTATAGAAAATTTAAAGTTTAATTGGATTCATTAGGAACATATATTTTGTTTTTATGTATAACATTTACATGTAACCTCTCGGTGAACCCCTCGAATAAAAGAAAAAAGGAAACTAGTGACAACATATATTTTAAATAATTAACTAATTTTAAAATTGCACTTAAAACATATTTTTGTGGGTAAAAATATATTAAATATTTATGCTTGTGCACCTATAAAAATGTGGGCATGTTCAAGTGAGGGGATATAAAACATTTGGGTTCTTTGCGTGCCAAGAGTAAACAACAACTGTTTGTTATACTTTGCCAAACAACGCAAATAATATTAAAGTACTAGTTCGTATATAGAAGAAAATCGCAAAGTGGGAATATGTTTAAATAATTTTCAACAGCAGCCACTGAATCCACAGCAGCTCGTTATACGCTACATAAAAATTTGGTTACAACAGACAATATTTTTTGCCAATTTTAACAACAATTTTATTTCTTTTACAGGGGTTTTGGGAATGAATATTTGATGCATTTCTTTAATTTTAATATATAATGCGAAAAATGTAAGTTGCAGTTACTTATTCCTTTTTTTGGGATTATTTTTTATATAAGAAACTAATACTAAGAAATAAAAGTGTGCATGGAAATGAAACCAAGTTCTGGAAACTACATGGATACCTACAAAGCAAATGTATGGGGATACACAGACATGCATAATTGATTTTTAGTTATTTCCCCTTTTCTATATAATTTCTTTTTATAAGATTATGACAAACATATCCTTTTTGCAAAAGCTTGTGTTTAATAATTGTATAATTTATTTTCCATTTTGTCGCCTGCTCACCTTTGCCAACACGTATCAGGGAAATTGAAATGTCACAAAACTTTTGGAATTTTCACTATGAAACGTGATCATATTATTTTGTTTTAGAAAACAGGAGGAGCACGTGACATTTGAAAGGATTTTATTCTCCAAGTGCTTGTAAAACCAATAGAAACTATTAATGGGAAAAATTATGAAGCAAAGAACGATACAACAGAAGAGCACAAAACATTTTATTTCATGAAATAAAATTTAAACAAATTTATCAAACAAATGCATGTGCTATACGTAAGTGTGTGTGTGTGTATGTATATTATGAGATAGTGCATGTGTATGATATACACTGAAACAAAAAACTAGTACAAATGTTCATAGATCAGTTCCAAGCGGTGTTAAAACAATCGTTAATACGAATTTTCTGAAATAAAGTGTAGACAGATGGATTTAAGTACAGCTCGTTTAAGTGAAAAACACTTCATATTATTTAGGGTCAAATAGTGGAATTTAATTTAAATTTTTATACTTCGTTTACGAATTTTGTACTAATTGTAAAATACTTCAGGATTGGTTTTCTAATTTAAACAGATTTTCTTTTATTTTAAGTATAAATTAATGATAATGATATTCGAAATAAAGTTTTTAAAACACAACCGTTTCATAAGCAAATTAAAAAAACTTAAATTAATAACAGTTTTTTTCGGTGTAGGGATTGCCAAACGATTATAATAAAATATAAACGCACGGCTGAAACTGAATCAGAATCAGACGAGTGCAATTTATCGTTCAAAGCTTCAGTTTTGATACTTTTTTGTTATATCTTTTATGAAAAAATAGTATAAAAATATTGTAAATTATTTGCATTTTTAAAAGATTATGAAATTAGCTATTGAATATAAAATTCAGCTAAAGGTTGATGAATTATATTTTAAAAGACTTGATGGATTATATATTCAATTCAGGAATTAAGGCCAGTGGAAACTTTTGGCTACTTAAACTGCCATTTGTATACCAAAATCAAAAAGGAAATTTATCAGATTATGAAGAAGGAATAACTGAAAATATTGAGGAGCGTAGGATGCAATTAGAAATCGATTAAGTACTTACAGAACGTACTGGAAACGAAAGTTATTTATAACATAAATCGAAAAACATGTGACTTTAGCACAAAAGGAAATGGGATATTGGGTCAAGTAAACTACGAAGCCTATGATCGTGAATTTGATTCAGCACTGCGTCATAAGAATGGTCGTTTGCGCGGTCTGTTTCAATGAAGAAGCACTGCCCGCGGAATATTATTACAGATCACATTTCAGCGTCAGTACTGCAGCGAAAATTCTATGGCAAATTAAAGAATGAAAAAACTACATCGTTCGTCAAATATCCTCTCATTGTATAGTTACGTTAGGTTGAAAGGTTCGCTCGCAAAGTAGCGAAAAAGGCTCATTATGATAGCCAGAGGTCTACACCGTACACACTTATATGAAGCATTGGCTCCTAAGAACCCCAAGAACTTCTAACAATGGTGCATCCCAGAGGTAATTTAGATCCTGGAGAAAATGGTATCCTTGATGTCTAAGAATTTGCTCCTGCAGGATCCTGCAGAATTTTTTTATTCTTCTACTTCGAATATACTTTTACAACAGTGATTGTATGACATGTGCCCAATCGCACATTGATCGTCATTATTTTTACCAAGAGTGCCAGCGATTTCTTATCAAATGCTACGAGCTGTTCTGTGCTAAGATTGCTCAGTGACGGCAACAGAAATTGGGATATCCTACAGATGACAATTGTTGACCGCCGTAGTGAAGTTTTCTCCTGTACCCATTTCCTTCACTGTATAATTCCGGCACAACAGATTGCGTCAAATAAAAAAAATGAAAGGCAAGCAGCTATGCAGTCGAGGCTTGTTATGAATGAAATCCTTCTCTTAAAATCCCACATGATTATTGAGCAATTAGCAGGACTGTTAATGCGGAAATAGGCTTCATTGCCTCATATAATTCCAGGTGGAATATACAGCCACAAAACTTCCATTATTTTTCAGCTGCAGTAAAATCATAAAAACTTAAAGTGCAAACTGCCAAATTATATTTCGTAGAGCCACAAAAGGTGGTAAATGCAACTGCTGCACTTATTTCAGAACGTCCATTAGTTTTGAATTTAATTTTATTATTGTGTGTTGAACTTTGACCAAAACAAATGCATTTTGCTTTGGAATGGGATTTTACGTTTGTGCGCCCGTATTTACTGTTTCCTTTTCTGCTCATTCATGTGTACCTTTTTCATGTTCTGGCTTGTAGCAGCAGAAGCGAAATACTTATAAAATATTTACTTGTTAGATATGAACAACAACAACAATAGCAATAACATACGGCTGTAAGTGTATATAAAATAACAATATGCAAGTGCTAAAAGTTAAATTTACTTTGCAATAACTGAAGTAGTACAGCTTTTTGGTTTAAAATTAAACGTCATGTTAATAAACTTTTTTGAAATGAACTACGGAAAGGCGAAAGAAGGCCTTTTACAGGGCCCTAATTAACATTGAGAGCATAATTTTATATATTATCAGGTCATAAGTCTTGTTTTATCGCTTAAGGGAAATGGGCACTCATACTGCCGACACATACCGCCCACGATTACTTCGAATAAGTTAGAGGTTTATGGTTTCATCATTAATTCATTAATTGCAATTTACATTTCTAAAATTATTTCTTTCAATTTCCTAAATTTATTTCATTAAAAATTTAATTTTAATTTTTTTTAGTTTTTGTTAAAAAAATTTATTTGTTTATGGGCCTGTGAAGAGGAAAATTTGTTGTATCGTTGTACTGTCGTATTTGGAAATGTCAGCCATTTAAACTGTTAGGTCTAGTTTGATGTTAAATACTGAATAAGTTTTCTGCGGTAAGAAATTTTGATTAAAATAATTTGGTATTGGAACTGAAATGCATGAAATATATTTTTATCTTTACGAAGAATTTATGTTTCGCAATACAACAATTTGGAAATATTTACTATTTTAAAATAACATTTGAAATAATAAAATTTTAAAAATTGTTCTTATCAATGTTATTTATTCGATTGAAGAAAAGCTGGCGAAAGGCAGATAAAATTCAAACGTGTTATTAGAACGCAATTTGAGATGATAAGAATCAACAACACAAATACAATATTGTATTATTATACAACAACTCAACTTACACAACTGTAGTGCTACCTAGTGAATTGAACAATTGCGTTCTGTTTTATTAATTTATTTTGTTATGAGCGAAAAGTTCAAATTCTCAAATCTGATAGAATATATAGAAATTAAAACAATTACTTCCTTATGAATGACTCTTTATTACTCTAATTTTATAATTGATTAATTAGTCATTATTACAACTTCATGTTAGTAGCAAGTAGGACTTAATAGGACGTATCGCTGAGTTGAGGTTTAATTAAATTATAAATTGAATTATTATATTTTATTTTTTACTTTAAGAACTCAACGATGGCATAGAAAACCCTTGTTGAAAATTGACAAAAAAAAATAATCCTGCTAATATTTGCCAGTTATATGCTGTTTAAAAATATAATGAAATGGTCCCTTTTTTACTTAAATTTATTTTTAATATCCGCAATTTGTCTTCTCCCTCATTGAAGGGTTTTTAGGGCCCCTTTTTATTTCGATCATTTTATTACAAACACGTATTTGCATGTGTTTATATATTGTAAATGTATGTGGAAGACAATGTGTGAATTGATACCAGTAAAACTTTTAAGATTCTTGTGTTAATAAATCATTTTGTTGTTTTTTTATTTTTGGGTAACTTTTCGAGTCAGGAAGTGCATCGATTTTATTTCCTTTAAGTTCAAGCCATTTTTGACCGTAAAAATACAGCCTTGCAAAAATGTGTTGAACCAACACTTAAGGAAACGTAAGGATATTGGGAAATGAAGCGTATTAAAAGCCAATGAACTTAAGGGAAACTATTTAAGGAACAAGTAAATGGTAATTATAAAACCATAAATAAAGAATGCAGCAAGAAATAATGTGCGCGTAAAGTGTTCAACGTATAATTTTTTATTGCCGACGAGAGATGAACAATGAAAATCTGACACCCAGAAAGGTACTCTGGGCAGGTATTCCACCGAAATCGTAGACAAGTTTAAAGGAAAGTTCGCTGTAGGAAGAGAAAATATTTGTCAAGTTAAATTTTTGTTTGAACTGTTTAAACAACGAAAGAATTTAAACGTAGTGGACATTTAAAAAAATATGTTATTCCCAACATAACATTTATGTGTTTGTGATTATAAAATTCAAAATAGATAAAAGATTGGGGTTATAAGTTAAGATTTTATCGAAATATGAATCAAATAATAAATTATTCACATGCAATTGAATCCTTAAGAAATAGAGAATTAAGTGCAAAGCAGAATGTGTGTTGAGCAAAATATATGAACTCATAAAGTGTGGGCAAATTTGAGGTTAGGAAAAAAGTTGCCTTGAAAATACTCTTTTTGTTTGCCAAGTTTATTTTTACTGATAACGATGTAAAGTAGAAGTAGGGGAATTAATAAAGAAATTAAATGTATTGAAAACAAGCGCCTCTATCACGTCGTCAGTATTCCACAACTTAAAACAATTAGAACCACATTTTTCAAAAGAGTTTCAATTATCTTTAATTACAGCCTCGAACTTTATCTGTCAGAGCCTCAGTTGTTTGTGGTTAGTTCACGCAAGCCTGATCTTTCAAATTGCCTTAAAGAATAAAATCCAGTGACGTTAAGTCCTAAAAACGAGGTGGCCAATTGAAATCGTCAGTTGTGTGGCTTATGGCGAGTCTTGCTAAAACCAAAGGACACTGAAGTCCTTATTAGCCAATTGTGTAAAAAAAAGTCGGTTATCATATTTTCATAGTGCAGAGCAGTGACGGTATTTTTTGGCTCTTCTTCGAAATAATATAGGCCGATGATGTCGCCTGACTACCAAGTGCACCGTAATATTTCCAAGGACTGTTTGTTGATTTTATTATATTTAAATGTATGTTTAAATCTATTTTATTCAAAATCTTTTATACAAAATTTACTCAAAATATATTTTATTTAACATTTAAATTGTGTTACAAGTTCAATTATCTTTAACAACGTACCTCGTACGTTTATTTAACTCTATTATAGTCCCAGTGGTTTATTGGTGGCAGATAGACATTAATTTTAGAAGCGTTATTTGTTTTAATGCTCTTTTGTTTTGTATTTTTGTTATTGTTGTAGTATTCTAAATCTGACCCAGACATTTGTGTGCAATAAAAATCGTGACAGTAATAAATTTCAAACATCTTTGGCTGGGAAATTCGGTTTATGCAAGATTAAATAAAAATATTTACTACAAAATTATACGATTACAAGGGACGAGCAATTTAAAATAAAGTTTTTCTTATGCTGTCATTACTTTTCCTACTGCAAGTTAAGCCGAGTTATTTATTATAGATTTAGGACGCTGCTTAGGGCAACTTTTCAAGAGAAGTCAAAATATTTATGTTATTTAAGCGTATTAAAAGTTTTCTGTGCGGTTTTCCCAAGATTTACACACTGAAATTCGAGTCACAAAACGTTAACGTTAAAAAGTTAAGGGTTTAAATTTGGTGTGAACTGTTGTTGAGAAAATCAAAGACGCTAAAATGGTTCTCTAAAATACTTATAAATTATTTTGCACAAATTTAAGATAAATCAACATGGATATTATATTTGTTTTAAATATTTTCTATTATCCAGCATCAACAGATATATATTAATTCGAATATATCGTCTTATTAATCTGGCTGTCCAGTCATAGTAAAGCAGCGGTTCATTTCTGAAAACTTCATGTTAAAAATTTACCCTAAAATAAGCCTAAATCAGAAATTAATTTTTTAAACTCTTGCTGTTTTAAAGGTATTTCAGAGCGCGGAACCAAAAAACTGTAACAATGCCGAGTAAAAAAAATTTTTATTAATTTTTGAGAAACTATTTTTTCTTTACTTCCAAAGTATCAGCAAGTTTTAATTTACGACTTGAACAACATCATTGATTAAGAAATTATTTCACTCACCCAAAACATTTCTAATTATAAAATTATAGTTGAATTTAAAAAATTTGAGGAAAGATTTTTACAAAAATCCGATTTATTTAGCATCAGAAACGTGACTTATGATTTACTGGAAAGGTAACAAAAAAGATAACTTCTTGCAATAACATCTCATTATAAAAGGCATTAAAATATATCCAGATTTGCACAAGTTTAGCCCCGGTATTTTGAAGGTTTTTTTTCTGGGTTTATTTAATTTCAATTGGGATTTTTAAGTTGACGTTCGCATGTGTGTCTAAGAAAGTTATCGTGATTATTTTAAGAAATAAAGCAAAATAAGCATCAATTTTATATGACAATTTAAAAAGCAGAGCAGCGCTGTTCTTGCTAGTCTTTTCACTTCCATCATCAGTACCCACATGTATTTTTATTTTTTTATATTTAACATTTATAAAAATTTAATTAGACGAACAATCAAACAGGATTTCCAAGAGAGTTTTTAATTTTTAGCATTTATAAAAATTAAATTAGACGAACAATCAAGCAGGATTTCCAAGAGAGTTACACTTATATCAATATTTATTCAGTGACGCCATTTATTGCCTGCAATCACCGCCGATTTACTAACCATGATCCGTTCTGCTAGTGCGATGATTATAAAATATATTCTAAATATTCCAAGACAAGAATTATTATTCTGGCTCAAGTTCAAGACGAATTAAAAATCATTTTCAAATCGTAATAAATTTGAATTTTTTTCAATAACATTTAATATAACAATCTCACTAGCAAAACGGAGCAGAAATTCCAATCTAAGATAAATTTTAAATAAAAAATTAATTGCAAGTTAATAGATTTAAGCTTGAGTCTGAATAATGAGTGTCGGATTACTAAAAAAATTATTTATATACAATTCTTTTTGTTTGGAAATGATTGCTTATCACTGTTCGGCCTAGTGACCGAAGTCGAAAGTTAACGTTCGATCTGTTAAATAAGGATAAATGCAACAATGAAATGATATTTATTCGTTCGAACGATAGTTTGCGACATCAAAGAAATGGCACAAAACTTTCATTGAATTGAGCTTCTTTGTCAACAGTTAATAATTTATTAAACTCAAATTAAAATAGACTATCAAGAAAGCTCTTAACGAAGTTCTGTTAGACAATTTAGAGGCGTGATTGAAAGGCTTAATAAATTAAGAAACTAAATTATGGTTATTTTTCATTTTTTCTTCACTTCTTGAAACAACAAGTCAATACAGAGAGGGAGTTTTTTCGTAATCTTGTTATCATTTTGTTTTATTAGAAAATAGGTATTGATTTTAAAAACTTTTCTTCCTTTTTCTTTTCTTCCACTCTAAATAGATGCATAAAAAATTATTGTATTTGAGTAGAAGGCATGATGGGTTTTTATGTGTTTATCTTCTATTCAAATAAACTGCTTAATGAAACGTTACTAATGCCTGAAAGCAATTATATTAACATATAAATCTAAATGGCAATTTAAAACTTCATAGTGAATTGTATAATAAATTAGAGTGTTTGTTCATAGACAATCAGTAAAGGCAATAAAATATTGCACATCTTAGAAAAGAATGCACAATACAATTGTATCTCCAATAACTTTATTAGTTTTTCTTCAAGTCCTTTTCAATATTTTGTAAAGAAGACTCAGTGAGTTAAAAATGAAACAGTAAAAGAGTCTATTTTGAAGTTACTCTACTGTGTATCAGAGCTAGGGAAGAAGCTCTTCGGTGACAGTAGCGCAGCCAACTCTATTGACTCTGTGATGCTTCGACACAGTTTTGCGTGTGTCTCACTGTTCTAGCTATATTTCAACCAATAGAGCTCAGATGATCAGGGAAATAGAACTCGATAATTTATTGTTTTTACGATCTGATCGCTCTTCACACAGGCCGCATCCTTTCGGGGGATAATCTGAGGCACAAGGTCCTGTATTTTGTGTTCAATAAAATATTGGGCACATTCCAGAGAATTCTTTCTTCTCTCAGATTTTCACATCCCTTAAGAAGTACTTCTTTATAGTTCGATTGCGAATTTTTCTGCTGTAACCTTGAAGGATCGAGTCAATCGCTGTCGCTATTTTTCATCAGCCAGTGCCATGCGTTCATCATTAAAACATGCCGACAACAACTAACACAGTAAAACACTAACACACGTAAGAAAAATTCGATATCATATTCATGATTGAGAGTGAAATTGAATACGAGATCTTCAGCTTCGTAGTCTACGAGTCAACTAATGCAGCTAACAGTAACTTTGAAGAAGAGCACATGATATCATCACAAACACGTTTCAATAGAAATGAGAATAGAAAATATTAAGCGAGAAGACCAGCAGAACTGAAAAGCCAAAAATTTTCTTTGCATTTACGTGCCTTTTTAGCAACATATTTTTAACCACAAATTTAAATTTTCGCAAAATCGTAATAGATTTAGACGTCCTCTACAAAAATATTAAATTTAAATGTATTTTCAAAGTTCGAAGAAACAAATTCTTAGTTTTTCTTAGAAAATCTTATAATATAAATCAACAACACAAGAAAAAACTTTTAAGCGCACATTAAAAAAAAAATGAATTCACATTTCATTAAACACTCAATCAATACGAAAAGAAAAATAGAAACACTTAATCTGCATAAAGTTTGTGGCAGCTATGAAATACAAATAAAAAAAATTTTGTGAGACGCACGCCATGGTAACGATTGTAAAAAATCAAAACAGAAAATATTTTCAAATTTTATAAACTTTTTCTGAAGTTTTCTTGCTCAACTATAAATTTCTTCATGTTGTTGTATGGAAAACTGTTTCCGACACTCTATGACTAAAATAATGTTTTCATGAAGAAGTTTTAGGTTAACCGCCTGTTTTATATATTCATTCTCACAATTTTAATTTATAGCAACAGGGTTTTTATCAACACATTTAATTAGTTGTTTAATATTATTTCTAATGAAAAAAACATTAAGCATTAAATCGGCGCTTTTCCCTTCAAATCCTGCACATTTTTTTTTCATTCAAGAAAAGGTTGTACCGAATACGTGGAAAACTCTAAACAATAACAATATAAACCAATAGCAATACAAAATCAGATTAAAAATATCATTTAGTTTTAGTTATAAACAAAATGCAGGAAAACAAAATTATAGTTTCTTAAAAAATCTTACAAAAAAAAAATATACATATATATAAATTTACAATCCCAATTGTAATTTTTCTCTTGTTAACACATCGTCTTGATATTCCTTTTGTTACATTAACGATTGTTGATAACCTCCCAACCAATTGACCTCCTTTGCTGATCTCAATCAAATTATCTATTGTTATTGTTGATGCTTGCTGCCTCTGCTCTCAGTCAGTCATCCAAATGATACTTTTCAGCTACCATGTATTTATTGGAATAGACACATAAACAGCTTTACTGAAGAGTCTGCATACAAGTAAATATTTAAGAAACTGAATTGGAAACGCAACTACAAAGCAGACCATAAATACTAGGGCAGCTGTAGAAGTATCCAAGTCGCATGTGTCCTAAAATTGGAGCATTATTTTTGTGGTAGAATAGAAACCATTTTAAATTTTATTTTAGACAGCTTTTATGTTTGAAGCTAATTGAATTATATTTATATATAAAAAATTTTTGAGTTTTTTGGACTAGTTTTGTGGTATTTTTGTTTGAAAAATATTTCCCACTTTTAGATGACCAGAGACAAGGAAACGTTGCTGAGAAACTCCACTGGTTTACCATGAACAACACTTCAAATCTCCTTTCCTACCACAATGAAGTGGAAGTTCATAAATATTGATTTTTTTGCCAGCCTTCTATTCGACAACATTGTTTTGGCATGATCAGTTTGGTCTGCAATTTAGCAATTAATCAACTTATAAACGAACAAGTGTTAATTGCATTATCAAAATTTATGCATCGTGCATTGTTTTATCGCAAAATTGTCTTCAGAGACGAAGACTTATTTGAAGTTGCATGGATAAGTGAGTAAGTGAAATTGCCATATTTAAAGTGAAAAGACGCCAGAAGCATAGAAAGAGTTGCCAGCAAGAAATATGCTGTTTGGTATGGATTATGGGTCGGAGCCATAATTTCACACGAAGGCTGGAACGTTAAGAGCTCTACAAATTTATTACACGTTTGGAGCCGGTTAATTGTCCACCTAGATTGTACAATTCAACGCTTTTAGATCAATTTTTGTGGTGTTCTGTTAAGGTGGATGTGCATGGAGACAATCCTGCAACATTTGAAGCACTGGAAGCCAATATTGAAGAATTTAATCGTTTTCACAAAATGTAACATTTTGTGTGACTTCTCTTCATTTTAATAAAAATATTTATTTATGAAATTAATTAGTGCAATAATCCGACCTGCTATTTGCTTTTACTTATTTTATACACCTTTTCTTTATTAAATAACAAAAGTTGTTTTTTGAAAATTTCGAATCTCTTTATTCCACAAAATTTTTTTTAAACTCTGCTTTGGAGTTAAGGACCCTTTCCACCGAAATCGCTCTCCATGGCATTCATTTGTCATGGACAACTCATGCAATTATAACTAACTATATCGTCTCGACAGATAAATAAATTTTTGCAACGGCCTAGCGTGTAAAACTTCCTGAATCCTTTTATAATTCCTTTTTAGCGCACACGTAACAATGAAATCTATTTAATAATACGATAACAATACGACGCAGGCAACTTGTTTCTATACAAACTAACAGAGGAGAGAGAACGCTGATACAAATTAACATTCAAACGTACATGGAAAAGTATGCCAAAAGGGAAGTGAAGGAAGGCAAAGAAAACAAAATGAAATCAAAAGACAATAACCAGTCAAGCAACACTTCTTTTGCGGTAGTACGTGATCAGTGTCAACAAAATACTTAAAAATAAAATAGACTACAACCAATCACACACGGGCATTTCGTGTGCTTAAAAGAATGTATAGAATTGAAAACCAAAATATGATAAAAATTGCTACAACAAACAAGATGAAAAAGGGAAAAATACTTCGTCAAGTAAACACTTGACGAAAGGCCACTGACCTTTAAAGTTTCATCGGTGAGATTTATTTTTCATTTTTTCGAAAGTTGCTAACAATTTTCAGGAGAATATATAATCACATTCATGTTGTTAATTGAAAGAGGTGTTGAAAAATATTGAATAAAGTAGAGACAAGATTATAAGCGCTGGGATTATTATTAAATATTATTTATAGGCACGAACTTGTGTTTTATAGTTAAATTAAACTGTTAAAACCCGAGAGCAAATTACTTCACTCGATATCGACCGAAACTTTTATATAAATTGTATGGAAATATCGATCGATTTCGAAAGAACATTGAGATAAGTTTCTTTCACAAACTGTTGACTTTGATGATACGATGAAAATATTATTGAATAGCAGATCAAGTTTCTCTGTTCTCTTCGTTTAGTTTTCTAAATATTTCAAATGATTCAAATCGATGTTGTTAATGATTCTCAAGTTTTTAGTATTTCAGTTCTTTGTAACCTATTCTCATTCGATTTCTAATTTTTTAAAATTACTTTCGCAAAATTATCTTGAGATAATTTTATTTCGATCTTTGGGACATATTTAAAAAAGTTTCAATGGAAAATTCCAACATCAAATAAAAGTCGCAAATTATATAATAATATTAATTTCATACGTCGTTAATGAAATAGATTTTTAAGGACTCCCTCTAACTCAGCAGAGACTTTTTAATTAGGATCTATAAAACAACTTACAGATCGACTAAAGAAGTACATCATGTAACAACACGTTAATTTCGATATCTGGAGGCTTCAAAATGTTATCGAAAACAGATTCATCTACATACACACACAGACTTCCACAAGTCTTATTAAATCGTTGTATTTGTTTACTTAAAGCAGCCTATTGTTAACAACTCGAACAATTCTTTTCAAAATTTTTTATCTTTCCAATAAATATTAAGAGAAGTTGTTCGAATATTAAGTGCTCGCGTAAAATCAAGCAGCAAGAACAAAGAAAAGAATAGTTTAAGCAAAAAATACAGGTTTTCTATATATTGCCCCTTTACCGTGGTGAGCCCGGAACAATCATGCGAATTGAAATTTTTTTCGACTCAATTTAGCGGTTGTGTAGAATAGTCTGTACACAAGTTTGTTTTATAAACAATTTAACAACCAACATATGAAACAATAACACTAATAAAAAATATTTTTTAAAAATAAAATGGCAGAACAAAAAGCAAATAAAACACCTTTAAATACAGAGGCTTTTCCCATTTTCAGATCTCCATTCTTATAACGATTCTCATAAAGGAAATAATATTTTAAACTATCAAACTGAAACCAAACTATTTCACAAATTGTGAATGAAAGAATCTGTAGCACCATTTAACCTAAAGTCAAACTCACTGCTCGTCGTTACTGATTTTAATAAATTGATATTCAAAAGAACAAATTAAAAATGTTAAAGTTTATATTCAACGGAAACTATCAATTTTATGCTAAAAAGACTTTTTTTCCCCCATTTATTTCTTCCGCTATGTCTTATCCCGTGCCATTACAGTTTTACTTTTCCTTTTGCAACTGCCAATCTGGCTACAAAAACAATTATTAAAGCGAATAGGGAACGAAAGAGAAAAAAAGAATAAAATCGAGCAAAAGTTTTATGCGATTCTTAAGTAAATTATATTTGTCTCTTTAGAAATTTTGAAGAATTTTATTATTTTTTCTTTTATTATCGCAGAGAGTGAATGGAAATAAAGTTTTAGCACATGAAAAATGTTCTTCCAAGGAAATTAGAACACCCAGCGAATTATTTCAGCAAATATGTTCTTGAGAGTTACTTAAAGCCTCTATTTTATGATTGATAAGGAATTGAAGACGAGTGCGTGGGAATTATATAAATAAAAAGCTGCTATTTATCATGAGGCCCTTTTTCTTATGCAACGTTTAATTGTAAATGTTTTTGCCGAAAGTATGTTATGCCTTTGGGAGTATCCGTGCGTACGTTTATAAGTGCTCCAACTAAGAAATTTTTAGTTTTTAACTACAAACAATATTAAAATATTTAAAATGTTAAAACCCACCACTTAACTGTTATTTGAAATGTGAAATTACAAAATTGTGCTGCTGTTTCTGTTCATATGAAAGTGTTTTTTTTATAGAGATATAAAATTATAAGTTGACCATTTTGCCAGCTGTGATTTGTTTCTCAAAATCAATAGAAAAACTTCTGAGCATCGTTTCGTAATTGTGTAAATCTATTTAAAAAATCAAGGTTCTATTGGAAATCAATTAGCGCGCAGTTTAAGGTCATCATAATCGGCTAGACTATTTTCTGTAGCGATATATAAAGTCACTAGTCTACGCCGATAAACCAGAACAAGCCACCGAAAATTGGATCTCCAGATTAGAGTACGTACAATCCCTCCATATGCCAGAAGTCATGTTTGAATTATAACGCCAGCAGATTATCTTTTGCATAAAATAAAATTGAATTTAAAATATTAATTTTGTTTTTTTTATTTCAAAGTTCCACCAGATCTGACAGTTAGTTTGTAATCAGATCTCAGACAAATTTGCAATTCATAGCATGTCTGGTCCAAGAGTGTGGCCAAGTTATTGATAATCTTTTAAGAATATATTGGATAACGAAAATGGGAACGATCTTGTAAAATATGGAACAGTATTTTCCAGTATATTCCTCTTGGAGACGCTTTGATGTTGCTGTTCCAAAAATGGTTCTAGTCAGATGACATAAAAAATTTACCTGCATGATTGCAAGCAGCCTGAATACTTTTGATACACTTAAGTTAAGATAAGAGTATTGTGATATTAAAAAAAAATATATTTGGGGACTCTCTTGGCCAGTCAAAATGTGTCCATAATGTTTTAGAAAGTTATGGCCTGGAGATGATGATTATCCCGTATAACAAATACTATTTCAGTTCAAATGATCAGGAGCAGAGGAGTATTATGAATCTTTTATATTTCTGCCATTAATTTCCTTAAAAGCTATTCCTCAGCTGCTTTAATGTTATAGCGGAAGTGATCCAGAAGAACTTGAGTTTATATAAGCAACAACCGTTAGTGAAGTCATTGAATTCCCTGAGGCACATGTACAAGACCCAATCACACAGAGACTTTCATCGATCCGTTTATAAAGCTTTCCATTTAATAGCGCTTTTCTCGATGCTCTTCAGCCTACTTCCGTCCAAGGATAAAATCCAGGTAGATGGGCTAAATCTATGTTTGTAACAAACACAACCCTCTAAGCGTTTGGCTTGTCTACGGTACACAACCGGCCTGCGAAGGGAACAGCACCCACAACTTTTGCACTGACAGGCTATTCTTGCCTCTTATCTGCCAAAGTACCCCTAAAAAGCTCAACAAAGACTTAAAAAATATAACTACAAATCAATATGCTTCTCAAACTAACTGTTGGGATTACCGCAGCTTGACAATTTTATGGCTAAAATATTTGCCAAGAATCGTTAAACTTACAGAAGAATTTGATTATTTATTAGCTGTGGGTTAAAACCCCTCAAAAATAGTTCCATTTCTGAGTTAATAAAAAGAAAATTGACGAAAAAGTTTAGATAAAAACAAACATACTTTCATGCAACCAAATAATTAATGTATTAAAATAAGAGGCGGCGGAGTTAAAGTTCTTTAAAAAAATATATTAAGACAAACGTTAGTCGGACCATTTCACTTTGCAAAAAAGACCATTGATCGCTAAGTAATTTCTTCTTTAAAACTTAAGTTTTTTCTTCAAAAATACTATTAAAACATTTTTTATGACACTCAAAGTGCCTGGTTCTTTTAACAAACTTCTTGTGTATACAAATTAGCTTTCGAGCCTTTTGCGAGCTCTTAACGAAATCCTTGCACTTTAAATTTTCATCTGAAGCTTTTCAGGCCAAATGTGTTGCAACAAAACTTAAGCTGCCATAAAACCATTGAACCTCAACTACAACACAAAATGCCACAGATTTTTTTTCTTTTCCATCTTTTGTTGTGCATTGAAAATCATTGAGCTTTAAAGCCACCGTTGCATTTGTAATATTCTCCTGAGGAGCTTAAACTGAATAATCGTATAATAAACACCAGATTTCCAGGTTGCTTATTGGCCTAATAACATTTGCTGCAACAGATGCAACAACTCAGTCATTGTCCATAGAAAAGCCACATACAAATTTTATTTCACAACAAATCTGGAGAAAAAAGTTTCTTAGAATTCTAAATTTAATAATTTAAAATTCAATATTTGGTAGAGTTTCGAATAAAATTTTAGGTAATAATTTTAATAGATTTTTTAATTGAATAATAAAAACAGATGATTTCGATTCACGTGCAACTCGAGAGATGGATGAAAGTTAATGGAATAAAATTTATTTCTTAGTAAAATCTACTTTTTAAAATTTTTTATTTAAAATTTTGTATTTAAAATAAATTTAATATAATTTTTCTTAGTATGATGGAGTATTTTATGTATTCAAATGAAGAAAAAAGGCAGGAAAACGGTGGACTCAAAAGTCATCCCTGTGGCTTCCCATTATTTTTATGCTAAACCGAAACGAGATCACTAATTGAGCAGATATATAATTTCGGAAATATTTTTTTTAAATTAACCGATTTTGACCCGGTATACAGGGATCAACGTGTTTTTGAAATATGATTAGCCGGTCAATAAACCCGTTCAATCAGTCTAAAGAACCACTTTGAAAAACGGTTTTTTTTAACTTTTTAAGATATATTGAAATCTACAGAGTCAAGACGGTCCGAATTCAAGAGAAATCTCAGTTCAGAAACATTCCTCGGAACGCCTTTAAAATACGCACGACGTATTTTAAGACTCTGTTCGGCATAAAATTCCCTCACTAACCCCGCTATTGGATTACAAATTCCCTTCAGTGAAAGCGCATTTTAAGTTTTTAACAGCAACGCGCTTAAGCATATTTTTAAACTTTTTATATTAAAACAAATAGTTCTGTTTTCATTGAAAAAAAAACTGTTTATCTCCTGCTTTTTGCCAATTGTGATGGCTAATTTGTATTCAGCAACATAAATTTTGTGGTTATTCAAAGTCACTGCATCGTGATTAAAAGTTATTTTAATTTAGCTTTGCAAAATATATTTCGGTCTTGCTGTTGCAGTGGTTGAAAAATATGTTTTTTTTCTTGTTATATTTTAACCACTCTATTGTGGTCATAAATCATATTGTTAACTCGACCAATTTTAAGCGTGATGAGCTTTTTCTATACACTCATTTGAGACACAGACACGCACATAGACATGACCAACAAAATGCATGCAGACAAAATGTTTATCAAATGCACGTAAAGAGAAAATATTTGTTGCTGATGCCGGTCATAGTTCAACGTAAGAATCTGTTAAATTTTCTGTATGGAGATTCGAGGTCGGTCATAGAACTTTCGGATATCCTGTGAGTGATTAACTATAAAGTCCACTACTTGGGTCTAAGTTAAGTATTAAAAACTTTAAAAGGCATCGATATATCTGAATTAATATCAGTATAATTTTCTAAACCAGACCTTTACTTAGGAGCTGAATATTATCGGTGCAATAAATTTTGCCGGAACTATAACAAGAAAGGAAACGTGAACTGAAAATATGAAAAAGAGAATTTTTTAAAATCATTTAGTTTTATTTTAAAACTGCTTTGTTTTTTACCCATTGAGTAAATCTTCGCTCAGAGTTTTCCATAATTAACATTCACAGTTTCAGCCAGATTTGAAGAGAACATTCAACGCAGTTAAATTTTTATAATGCCTGTTGGAAAAAACCTAACGAAATACTGCCAAAAAGAAGGACCACAGCCAACTCATATGGAGCTGAATCTGATTTGTGATCAGTGTTCTAAAAAACCTAATAAAAATCTTATTTCCTAATAGATTGTCAATGTGTGTGAGGGGAAATATATGCGCGTGTATGTATTTGATTGTTTGTATTTCTGTTTATGGTTTTACGTTTTCCATTATTGTTGTCTCGTACTGCATTAACAAGAAAATGATTTTTAAACGAAATCTGTTGTACAAAAATTACAATTCATAACCAGACAAAACCGCAAATGCATTTTCGGCTGGGTAGACATGATATGACAGCCAGGCAACACAATGCGACAAAAATGCTATATAAAATATTTTTATATGAATAACGTACACTGACATAAATAAATGTTGTTAGAAAAGCTACACTTGAAACACGATTTTTGAAAGAATCGATTTAACATGTTGAAAATAAATTCAAAAAGAATAAAACAATTATGTAGCAAAATAGAAGCAGTTTTATGAAGAAGAAAGCGTCAGGCGATCGATAAGCGAGAAATAGGGTACAAGGCGCCCCTATTTTTACAATAAAATTTGTATTCATTGTTATTTCAACACTTTTTAAAATTTGTTTTTACCTTTTTAGTTACATTTTTTTGGTTTTTAACTAATATCGGGTGTTTTTTATAGAGTGATACAAGTTTAAATCACAATAAAGCATAGTTATATATTTTAGATATTAATTAGAATTTTATGACATTAATGTTTGAATATGATTCCGGAAATGTGTGCACCACGGCTGGCGCGCACAAGGTGCAATCTCGAACACTAATTTTTACAAACAGTAACATTCTAACCATCATCGTTTCTGAAGTCTAATGGGCCAATGACTCCGCCAGCCCATAAGGCGCACCAAACAGTAATTTTCTGTGGATATTCGACAAAAACTTGTGGATTTTCCTCTCTCCAAATGCGACAATTCTGTTTATTTACGTACCCATTCAACCAAAAATGGGCTTCATCGGAACATACAATTTTGAATGGACGAAGTGCACGATAAGTTTGACGAACAGAGCCATTATTTTGATTAACAATTTTCACAACTTGCGCGCGTTGCTTTAAGTAAGTCGATCCATAATGAAATGTCAGAGCAAAGTAAACAAAAGGCAACTACCAGCTGTTTAATGGGTGCTCAAATAAAACAGTGATGCCAACTCAAAGTTGTATCACTCTATAAAAAACACCATATATATATATATATATATATATATATATATATATATATATTGATTTTTTAAACTTTTTAGTTTAAAAAGCTTCGAAAGCAGTTAAAAATACTTGCACTTGATGAGAAAAAAGAACACAAACAATTATGTATGAGTACAATATGGCGTATGACTAACATTTTATTAATTAAGTATACGCTTGGAAACACAATCCAAAAGGAGATTTGGATATATACCAACAAACGCACAAGCGCAGGGTGTAAAAGCTAATTATAGCTCATATATAAATGAAATTTTTACACAAGACTTTGGAACGAGTTAACGTAATTCCTGGATTATTTTACCAAAAAATTAATATTACAAGTTTCTACCATTAAAGGGTTGAAGAGATCCCTAGATATATATATATATACAATTAATCGATATATGCACCCTCTCGCGAGTACTGAAGTTCTAAATTTATTTTAAGACTGGACTCATATCTATTTTAACTTTTTTAATTATAAAAAATTTACTTGATTTTAGGTCTAACCTCTTGTTCTGCAATTTTTAAAATATTCGTTATTTTAAATATTCGTTAAAATATATTTTTACCTTAAGTTTTATTAAATTTAATAAAGTTTCAATAAAATTTTATTATATATTGTGACACTTTTAATAGCGTAATAAAATTAATAATTTTGAATTAGTGAACAATAAAATTTTTATTGTAGTACAAAGTGGGCCATTTAAAACTTTTAATTTGCACTACCGTTTGCTTTGAGTTTGAAGAGCAAAACAACATTAATTTTCATTGTTATTTTCAGGATCTTGTTTGACTTTTGAAATATGGGACGCTAGACGCCAGTAAGTCCTTAAAGCGTTAATGATATCCCGCGATAATACAAAAGTAAACTTTAGAATTTGATATATAATTCAATTAAAAATAGTTTGTATCGCATTATTTACTGCTGTATTATATTAAATTTTGAAAGAAGAATATTTTAAAACACCAGGTAAAGCCAACATCGGCTCTTTTTATTTTTTATTGCAGTTTTTTTAAAACACTTTTTTGGTTTGAAGTTTCTAAATCTCATGTAAATATTTTTGCCCTTTTGTCGGGTCGTTACAAGCAACAGCTTTGTAAATACAGTGGCTTTTGAAAACAGCTATTCTGCTGTGCAGTGTAACTTCAATAGTTACAAGCTGATGCTGACTATTCCCTTATATTTTGGGATATTAATAATTTATTATTTTCTAAACTAAAAGAACTTTTTAGAAAATAATTCTATCAAAATTGAGTTTAATATTTATTGGAAATACACAGATGAATCTACTCTTAGAATTTAATTTACTATTATGAAGCAGTATTTTCCTGAAATTCTTTCTCTCTGTGTCACTAGGAATATAGGATTCAATATTAGCTGCCAGGATGCTTCCAAAACACTTTGGAGAACATTCATAAGCAATTGTTTAGCTTCAACTATAAAAAAAAACGAGAAACAAATAATTGAAAATGCGTACAAGAAGCAGTGGTTTTGAGACATTTCATACAAGGAATAAATTGCAACAACTGCTGCAATTCAAAAGTATTTTTGACTGTCTGTATGCTCGTAGTATTAAACAATTTTAATAATGGAATGGCTTCATGATTTTTTTTGAAAACAAATTGTGTTTAAATTAATTTGGAAATACTATTTTTTAAAAGGGAAGAGCGAAAAAAGCCTTTATAATAAAAAGAAAATTGTACGTACCGCAGTGTTGAATTTTTCAGAGATGTAGAATGGAGTAACTCACCTGGAAGAAATAAAAAAAAAGATTATTTATATATATATTTAATATTGGAATATGTAAATTAAGTTTAACTATGCGCCTGCGATAAAAGTTGTAGTAATTATCTTTAATGTATTGACTGGTATGACTTCACTGGTCGGGAATGGCGCAAAATTTTTTCTAATAAAAACTGATAAAAAGAGAGTTGATTGCAAAAGAAAAATGGTGGCTATCAAAATTCTTTTAATTAATATCGTATCTTAAGAATTGTGCATAATAATCATGATGTGTATTACTCGAGCTTTATAGGCGCCTAATTCATAAGGATGCTTATGAAACTACAGACACCACAAATAACAATTATCCGAACAATTTCAATTAAAAAACTCTTCATGTTAGAGTCGTTGAAAACCTGTCTTGTAAACTTCAGGAGTTATTTTTCATAAAAGTTCCGAGAAAACTGCCAAATGATGAGTTTCATTTTGCTGTCATAAAATAAAACTTTTCTTAAAATTTTATTATTATTTATTTAAATTTTTTCTTTTGTGACTTGGATTAGGACTCAGGGGGTGACCCCAACATATTCAGTGCCAGAACTAAACAAGAGAGGAGATGATATTAAAAGACAGATTAGAAGATAGAAAATTCATTGCAGCCATTTTTACGTTTCATTTCGCAGGTGAATTTTTTGCTCCAGATATCGACGAAGGAGGGTGTTGTATCCTGCTATTTTAGTACATGACGATGTCAATCGATATCGATATCAGCGACCAGTGCCATGCCTTCGTCACTGAAAAAAGCGGCAGCAATTAACACAATTTGGGACTAATGCGGGTCCGAAAAATTCGACACCGTATTCATGACAGAGTCATGTGTTCCCTACTTTATCACAATCATACTTTTATCATAATCAAAAAGCAAATATACTTAAATACAACTTAAGTATATAGAATAAACAATTGAATTCGTACATCATTAATAACTCAATAATTTAACTTAATTAAATCAATTAAAATTAATTGATTCCATATTTAATTAAGAAGTAATATATTAACGCTTCAGTTTTTAAAATTTAGGTTGCTAAAGTTTCTAACAAATCTAAATAATAGTGCACACTTCCTTCCAATCAATAAGCCAACTCTTATTTAGTGTTAGAAAATTATGTCTGGAAAAATTCCACACTAGAGCCAATTCTTCCTGTTTAATTATCCAGGACCAACAAAATTTTTAATTACGTTTATTTTTTCGTTAATATTTTTAACTTGTATCTAACAGTTATTGATATAAGGCTTTCTTAAAAAATTTTAATATTAGAGACTTAATAAAAGAGTAAAAAATTTAATAAAATGGAAAAAATTAGCTTCATTTGCTCTTTTACAGCGAAGCATTTTTAAACTACTCATTTGTTTCCACTGCCATCTGCATCATCTGAAGCAGAAGTTTATTTTAATTTAAATATGGGCAGACATTTTTTATTTATTTTTTTTTTTACCAACTTTTGTAAAGGACATTGGCCATTACTTAAGCACACTTAGGCACGCTTTACTGAGCTTTTTTCCCCCCCCCATCTTGTTGGTTTCATTTGCAATTCCACCACAATATTAACATTTTATCACTGGATGTCATTACAGTCAGCACTTTAACATGTTAAACTTCCCCCTTTTTGAAGATAATTTACAGAAGACAGTGGATGGTCCAGTAAATGGTTATTTAAGTGATAATAAACATTTAACATTAGCAAAAAGTTCACCAGCGAAGAAAAAGAAAATACAACAAATTGTCTATCTTCTCATCTGTCCTCTCAATACTATGTGCTTCTTTTTTGTATCGGAAAGGTAGGGGTCATCCCCTAATTGCTGATTTCAATCAAATAAATAAGATACATATAAAGGCTGGATTTAGGCTGAATTTCGCTTTCATTGCAGCTAATCTATTTGTCTTGCTTCCAATTTTCAGAATTGCCACTGTATTTTCTTTCCTTTGCGAAAATTTTCGTTGCTGGCTTTTCAGTGATACATTCAAAGTGTGAAATGTTCATTTTATAATGAGACCTTTGGGCACCATGATAAGTTAATCTCTTTTATATGTGCACTCTATGTGGACACATTCACACAAACATTTGCTTTATGGGTTTGTGTTGCAGTGAATGAGTGTTGGTTTGATTAAAAAACCTCAAAAAACTTTTATCCCAATAGGAATTTTATTCATTTCTTACATTTGCAGAAGTAATAAAACCCCCATTTGCCACATACAAACATATTCAGAGAATTTAATTTGTTGAAGATACATTTAAAACAGTATCCATTCTTTTATTGAGAATTGCCTGTTAAAAGAAATATTTTGCATGTCCTTGGATATATGTTGATGTTGCCATTTAGACAACAAAACGAAGTTCAAGCGAATGACTTCGAACTCACTGATATGGACTCACCTAAGCATCGCTGCATTATGGAATGTGTTTCGTAGTTTTATGATTAAATAATAATGAAGGAATGTTTTCTAGTGAAACGTGGAATTTTCTTGGTACAAGGAACTCTTCCTTGAAATTACTAGTATTTGTTATTGTTCTATGGAATAATTCTCAATACAGAGAAACTTATTCTATGCCTAAAGTGCTCGTACGTTTAATAGATTTCCTAAGGAGATCTTCATGTTATATAGGAATTTTATTTATTTCTTACATTTGCAGAAGTAATAAAAACCCCATTTGCCAACATAAGAAAATATTCAGAGAATATAATTTCTTGAAGACACATTTAAAACACCATCCATTCTTTTATTGAAAATTGCCTGTTAAAATAAATATTTCACATGTCCTTGGAAATATGTTGATGACTTCGATATCACTCTTATGGGTCGCTGCATTATGGAATTTGTTTCGTTGCTTTATCATTAACAATAATGGAATTTATTCTAGTGAAACGTGGACTCTTCTTAACAAAAGAAGTTCTTCCTTGAAATTACTCCTATTTGTTATTGATCTATGGAATAATTATGCAATATAGAGAAACTTATTCTATGCCTAAAGTGATCGTATGTTTGATAAATTTCCCAATTAAATCTTCATGTTATATTTAACAACATAGAATTCAAAATTAATGTCCAGAAGCATTGTCTTCCATATCCTACTTCTCATAAGGAACTTGTCCATCCCCGGCAAAATGTATCAAAAAAATAAAAATTATAACTCCTGTGTGCTGGATAAGTAATAAGAACAAATCAAAACGAATCATCTTCGGCGTGTCACTGTTAAGAGCAGAACGCAGGAGAAGTTTAGTTTGCATGTGAGGCGTTATATCGTAACAATACAAATAAAGAATTTGTGATATCAAGTTTATTTGCTAATTTACTCTAACCGCGTATTAGTTATAAAACTGGATATATGAATGAGTCAGTCTTTGCGAGGAGCACTTAGCAACATCACCAGAGTCTAGTGCAAGTTGGTCTACGAATCGAACAAACGATGTTGCTTTTAAAATCCGACTGGTTATCGGCTACTGCCAACAGTAAACATTTTGATACAAATAAAAACTGTTTTCATGGAGGTACAGAATTTTGAAGTGAAATAAAAAAAGGAACTTTTCAATTGCCACGAAATTTAATTTACACGAAATATAATATTCTGGCCTTATAACTGAAATATGACTTCTGGTAAATGACCACCAGGGCTGTTCTGGACGTGACGATGTCTGACCAATCTTTTGAGGATGATAATCACTCTAAATAAGCCAGTTTTATTTATGGACGCATCCATCAAACAAAAGTGGGCTTCATCACCAATTACAATTAGCGCGATAAGAATTTCTCACAAAGTCATGATTTTCAAAATAAGTTTGCACGAACAGGAAGAATTCTGTATTTATTTATTGAAAGTGTAGTGCAGAGTAACAAATTGGATATCTTAAGCTTTTCCAATTAATAATTTTTTTTTTTATTTTAATATTAAAAATTAGTATTCGCCACAAATTTTTGAGTATTTTTTGTTGAAATCAATCGAATACTTTTTTAAAAAATAGGACAGCAGTCCACCTTCTTATGACTGTTAGTTGAGCAATTTACATGACAGGATTTTGTCAATATATCGTTTCCCCAGGACAGTGTTACTTGTCCCCCTCCTTTTCTTTGAATCAAATCACGTTTTGTAATTATTTTTTCTCTTTGATTTTTCTTTGGCTTTTATAAAATCCAGTTAAGACGTTAAAAACTACAAAAAAACTTTTTATTTTGATATTGCAAAATATTATTTAACTTTCTTTTTAAGGGTCTCTAACATTTCAACCCTATTGGGGGAAAAAAAATCTCAATCAAAATGGGATAAATAAAATCTCTAAAATAAACTGTTTTATCCCATGAACATTTTCAAGCCAACACATTGCAAGTTCTTGTACTTATTTGAAATACTTTAAGAAAGTAGACTGAGTGGTTGATGGCAACAGCTTCTTTAAAATAAAATTGAACCTAAAATATTCCAGCTGATTCAACATGTTCGGCCGTTTATGACATTTTAACCTAAAACTTGCTTAGTCAAGTCAAAACGAAGTGACCCGTTATATTAACCCTCCATTAGGTTTCAACATAAAAAGAAGACTTTTTTTATAACTTCTGCCATCGCAACCATTTCTTGTCAGTACGGGGTCAAACATTAATTTCAAATAAAATTATGAAAGAAAATGATTTGCGTGCGTTTGTGTCCACTTCATTTAACACGATTTTACACCATTTTATTTCCAGCCTTAAAACTGCATATTCTCTGGCACATTAAAGAGGGTTGTTGCTAATTTGCCACCAGTCGTCCTTTATCAACCCTTGTCCCCTTTCATGACATCACATGTATTAAGTAAATATTTGCCATAAATCAATTCTATCACGGCACGCAACTGCTGTTGGCCTTTTGAAGTTTCATTGGTGTCACGACTAGTGGGACGGCTTAATGGTCTGTAATTTTCAGCTAGTCCGAAGTATAAAATTTCTTTGGGATGATGATGAGTTTTTGGCTTTTTGTTTCTGTCACAATTACCGTCATAGTCCGTGGCGACGTCGTCTTTTGTGGCCTTAACTAAATATGGTAAAATAAATTGTTAATTTCAACCTGTAGGCCGCATCACTAATTTCCTAGTCTCTGTTTGTATATTTAATTTTACATGGCTCAAACCTGAATGTGTTTGTTATGACACTGCGTACACTTGAGTGGTTAGTGGTATGCTTCTGTGGCAGTGATGCTGTTGACCTCTTTACACTCAATTGCATTTAGCAAGCAAAATCTGTTTTCGGGCATTAAGAGTTTACTGTTCGATATTAAATGCTTAAATTTGTAGAGGAAAAAGTTCTGAATATATTTCCACATTTGGAACAATTCTGGTTATAAAATTACACAGCAGATTTTGAAATACACGTCAAATGAAAGTTGAGATGGACCTAAATTTTGACTGGTCTTGAAGAAATGATAGTTGGCGCAACGGATTAGTTGTGTTGCTAAGCCAAACGTTTCGTCTGTTAAATTAGACTTTTTTCAAAACTGCGAATGCAGTTTTTTTAAGAAGTGGTTGCTTCTAAAATAAAAATATTAGAAAAAGGTTTACTATCAATCTCACCAGGACATTTACCGAGGCATATTTGGCAAGGACTGTATATTTAATGTATAACAAAGATATCGTTGATATATATAAAGCATACATTAGCCTCTTGGAAAACTTCGTGAATAAATTGACGTGAGATTAGCGCAGATAAAAGCATGAAGAGCGCAAGGAAAGTCAAAGACTGCATAGGACACTCATAAAGGATGATAATACAAAATCTAAATATTAAATTGAATATTCGCAATCAAAAGCTTTATTTCCTTTTTACTAATTCAGATGTCTTATTATCATATTTCTTATTATCAAAATAAATTTCCTTTCCTTATTATCGATAAAAATATTCTTAACCTGGAGCCAAATTACCGCATTCGTTATGAGCGAAATGTCAATACAATTTCGATATATATTTCGATCGATTTGCCCACTGAAGTTGAGTTTTTTAATATCAACTGTTTTTCTCAGCACTAAATTCAACTTAATAATTATGGTTTTAAGAAAACTAAAAACAGGCTTTTCAATAAAATAGAACAAGAAAGTTAAAAATAAATATTAAAAAAGGATTAAAGAGGAGTGCTATTATGAGAAAAAAGTCGTAGGGCGCTCGATGTACGAATAATACAGCACAGAGAGTCCACTTTTTTCAGAATGCCACTTTTATATCTCTTATATTATTGTTTGAATATAAATTTTAAGTTTTAATTTTAATTTTATCAATAAGCGAGTTTTTAATTTTTTTTAAATTAAAATATTTAACCACTTATTCATAAAAAATATGAGAGGCTTATAAGAGTGTAATAGAGCAAATTTCATATACAATTTTGTTTTATTACGCTGTCATTAGACTATCATAATTTTTATGAATAAGGGAGTAACTTTTTCCTTTTATTTAAAAAGCGTGTAAAAATACATTATGAGACGAAAAAAGAACATGAACTACAATGTATATGACAACGTATGAGTAACATTATTAATAATATTAAGAATGAAGACAGGTTAGAGGATAAAGAATTTCTTTTTCAACTATTTTCACTTTTTTACTTCGCCGGTACAGCTACCGCGGCAGGAGGATGCTGTAATCTGCTCTTTTAGTAAATGACGGTCCTAATCGCTGCCGGTAATATTCGGCTATGCCTTCGCTTTTGAAGCAAGCCTACAACAATTAACAGAATCCTGCACTAATGCAAGTCAGGAAAATGCGACACCATATTCATGACGGAGTACGGAGTCGATATTGGAATTAAAGGCATTTGATTTCAGCCAACGTGCAGCAACGTACAACCTTTTTTTACCATTAATTCGCCATAAAAACTATATTTAAAGAAATCAATAAGTTCGTAACCTCATGGTCATGGATCATTTCTAATGATTTTTAGAAGAGGTTGTGATTGCAAGAAATTTTTTCACCCCTTCACTGAATTCGAAGTCACCATCCTGATTTTCATTTGATTTGATTTTTCTACGTCTTTCTAAATCATTTTTAGTAATTTGTGGGCATTTACGAAAGCGTTTTTGTACGAGATTAGAAAAACCGCCGTTGGAGTAAACGCCAAAGCCTTTCACAATCAGGGTCATAAATTTCTCATTATTTCTCTGGTATAAGAAAAAGTTGTGTACTGCGAATTTATATTTTAAATCGACGGCAGACCATAACCTAACAACACTTATTTATTTATTAGTTTTTTATAATTATCAAGTTATTTTACCTATATCTTTTACTACTGTTTTCAACTCTATTCAATTTTTAAAAATTTAATATGCAATACTTGCGAAGACTATGAATAACCTGTAAGTTCTTCATCAATTTTCTGGATATTAATAATGGCCAGTTCGTAATAAGTTGACAGTAGATAAACGTGATCCCTAAAAAAATATATTTAATGTTAAATCGAATTAAGATTCATTGGCTAATTGTTCAAATATTTTTCACTGGGTTACTGCGTTTTACTTTGCTCAGAGTGTGACTGCCACAGTCATTGATAAATCTAAATTACACTTATTGGCTGGTCACCTACGCAAAATTGATGAAGTGATAAGAGGATATGAGCCAGGATTTATTTCATTTCCCAACGCTGTTATATTCCAAGATGTATAACATCGTACAACTGCAAACTAGTCGAAATTAAATAATTATTTCTTAGAGACAAGTCTTTAGAGACAAGATTGAGAGAGCATAACAGTGATATTTTAAAAAGGAAAGAAACAACAGCATTAGCAAAGGACACTCTAGAAAGTCGTCACACACCTGATTTTAACAATGTTAAAATATTGGACAGAGAAAGCAAAGGAAGAAAAAGATACACAATCGAAAGTCTTCGTATACAACAAAACATCAACATAGCATCAATGCTATGAATCTGAAAGAAGACACAGATAACATCAGCCTAAGCTGCAGAGTAGTTTTAAAAAAATAAGCTTAGCAGTTAAAATTAGAATTATAAGCTGTTATTTATGTTTTTGATATAAATTCTTTTGGAAATTGTAAGTATTTATAATAGTATATTGGTGTGTATATTATCATTATTTAAGTTTTTAATTTGAAATAGACAAACCCTGGAAAAAGTCAACAAAAAATTGACGAAACGTCGGGTAAAATATGTAATAAAAAAGTTTTTTATTGACATAAAGAAAGTTAGACCGAAAGACAGATTGTCAACAACAATTATAAACAGAAACTGGGTCAAATTATAGAACAACTTCATATTTCTTATAACATTATTTGTGAACTTGCAAATTTAAAGAATTCTATATCATATGAGATGAAACTAAAAAAAATCGACGATGGGCCCTTTTGAAAATCTCATGTTGTTTAAGACAATAATTAAACACATTTAAAACGTCATCTTTTCCACCATCAGAGAACAATAAAAACTTGATTGTTTTCCAAAGAACGTTGCGACAACTTTTCCGTGATTAATTTGAAGTAGATAAAATTGGTTATTCAATATGACACCTCTGAAGTTTTATTAGTCTTTCTTTAAGTGTTGGAATTAAGTTTTCATTTTATTTAATTTAATTTTTTCGGAAAAGTTTATGTTTGATCCAACTCTCTTTGCAATGCAAAAGCTGGATACGAGTAATTTTGAAGCAGCATAGAATAGAGCAAAAGAAAGAAAATTAATTTGATCAAAATTAAAGAAATCAGAGTTTATTATTTGTGTCATGTGAAGCAAGTGCAAGTGTGTAGTCTAGAGAAAGCATTCGTTTTACTTTTTTTGTTTTGCAATTCCACTACGAGTCTTTATGAACTTCTACACCAAAATCTTCTTTGTTTCTCAAGTAAAAAGAAAAACGTATTTAAAACATCCTGCTTATGTGCGATAAAGAAATGCATGAGCTTTTCATTTATTTGTTTTCTTTAGTTTTTGTTTAATTCCTTCACTCACGTGACTAAGAGAAACACAATTGCAGCGATTTTATGGGAACAACAACAACAACAACAACAACAACAACAACAATTAAAGCAGCAGTGAAGCTATTATTTGTCAAAGAGTATAGGGAAAAAAAAATTTCAAGTAACAAAATAAAAGCGAGTTTTTGACTCAACAAAAACTGCTTTAATAATTCAACATACAGCAATCAAAACGAGAAATATGACAGGGACATATTGCCTTAAGGATCCACATTACAAGAACTTCCTTGCTGTATTTATATATAGAAATATAATAGAAATAAAACAAATAGAAATTTCACTCAAAACCAAAGCAAAGTTGTAATGAGTTGCTTGCAATAATGCATTTTATTTATTAAAACAAAACTTCGCTTTTGAAAATAAAAACACGAGAACTTAAATAGCACGAAAATAAGAACATCCTGACTGCACGAAGCATTTGAAAATCTGAAGCATGTTTTCTTTTATCTCACTACACTTAAAAATATAATAGCATTAAGGCAAATTAGAGAACATAATTTGAAAAGGAATTCTCCTTTACAACTCGATATTGCACTCTGCTCCTGGAAAAACATCAATTCCTTGGGGTTTAATTACTTAGTTTATGTTTTTTCTTTTTCTTCCTCTGTTGTTTATTTATTTTCCACCTTTTGCTCATGAGGTGCTAAATATTTCACTTGTTTTATTACTGTTGGTGCTACCAATTTCCACGTTTACTTTATTTTATAGTTGTTATTTACACTTGCAAAAGTGCTTACACAAAATTAAGGCAAACAAATGAAATATAAAAAAATAAATATTAACACGAAACAACAACTAACAGAAAAATAACAAGAAAATTTCATAAATATTTAATAAAAATTGCAAATAAAAAAGCTTCAGGTTAAAAAGAGACGGATTAAATGAAATTTAAGTGGAAAATAAGAACAAAAGAATTTTTGTTTTTTGAGGATATTTATTTTTTCACCACCAAACAATGAGCGGCAGAACAGCTTAAATTTTCGTTAGCATAATTCTGGGCAAAATAAATTGCTGCAATTTATTTTTTCTAAAGGCTATTATAACAAGTTAAAGACAAAGTTAAGATGAACTGCAGCTAACGCGAAGGATAAAAATAACGTTTAATTTTTTCCATTATAGCAACTTTCCTAATAAAATAAAGAAATATATTTAGACAGCTTTTAGGCGCGTTATCAGTGTAACTTCATTACACAATTCTAAATAGAAATAAAAATCAAAAAAAAGTTGGGAAAAGAGCATCAGCACTTAATTAAAATTAAAGAGGTTTAACATTGACACTTCTCCAAAATATGTACTAATTTAAAAAATATTAAAACCAAGTTATTTTTTGCTCCTAAAGCTACCCCGCTAAGGCAACTTCAATGATATATTAATCACGATAAATCACTGGCAACATACTCCTGCCTTTAGCTCATCGTCCCCTTTAGATTCTAATAAAGTGGTAACACTGAAAACCTGTCGGCAAATTAGGCCTCTCAATATCGAGAGAAATTTATATAAAAATTTTATAGAAGTTTCGATATCGAATGTGGTCTCTTTTAATCGTCCGATAAAGTCCTTTTAACTCAATGAAGTTTTAATAATGGCCTCAAGTGGAGTTTAGTTTTTTAATCTCAGAATACATATAATTCTTTTTAAAGGATATTTATGCCTACACTGGGTTAGGTTAGGGTGTTAGGGTCACTGTCAATTGTCATTAACAATACACTTGGGTGAGTTAATTAGGTCCCGTCGTGATACCCTTAGCAGAGTAGCGCTTTTGAGCTGTCCTCTACCGCACTAAGCCAACCTGTGGTCATTAGGAAGGCCGATATTCTGACAAGCTCCAACTCGCGTTGTCTATGTCTGGCAGAAAGCTGGAGCGCAGTGTCATTGCTCTTACATTGCTTAAGGCAAGGCACTGCCAGAGAAGATGGAGCACAGTTTCCTTCTCCTCTTTATCATTACAACTTCCACAGAAGTCGTTGTAATCCAGACCAAACCCTTTTGCATGGGTCACAAAATTACCCAAGCCTACACTAGCGTTCAAAGCAAAATTTTTACTCACTAGTACAGTAAAATTTGGATAAGCGCACGTTGTATCATTAAAAAAAAAAGAATAAAACGATTCTTTATATTAAAAAAAAAACTAGTTAAATCCGATTTCCAGTGACTTTTATTCACTTTAGATATAATTTCTTGGGAATAGCGCTAATTTATATGACAATCAAGTATCGCATAACAGCAAAACTACTGCCCATTTTAAATATAATAAATTTAAAGCAGCTGGAAATTAAGTTAGTAACCAACAATGCGAAATAATCGATTAATAACGTGAAATATGCGAGGAGTTGGTGAGCAAAACCGGGCATGTCTTCAGGAAATTATTTTCTTTTTAAAATTAATTTGTGGTCTCTATGAAATGACGACGTATTTTCAAATCCCACAAGTCTTAAAAAACTAACGAAAAGTTGTTGTTCTCTATTCAAGTAATTCGCTAATTTGCGTGTCCTGTTACAGTTAACGAAACCAGTCTGGTTTTGTTTGTCAGCTCCTCAAAGGATAAGATATTATCAGAAAATCAGTGAATGGTTGCTGTTAAAAGAATTGAATATTTTAAGTTATCGGCGAAATACGGCCGCAAATACTGCGAAAAGTTGTTGAAAATTGGTGCTCCAGACTGCGCCTTCTATGCGCCAGACATGGCGGACAGACGACAGAAATCATATTTGAAAATTAGTTTCATAAAGTTTTCTTTCAAAACCCGTTTCATTAATATTAAAGATATATTTCCTTGTTTTATTAGGTTTCAAACTTCTGTCACTCCATAAAAAAGCACCCGTTATTTTTACATTCCTGGCAAATGTCTTGGGACAGATTTTCATGTTTCACCAAAAAATCTGAATAAGAAAGTAATCGTTGAACATTTTGTAGATCTTATTTTTTAAACACAGAAAGCGCCCGTCTACAAGTAAAATGTTTTTTCCACTTCAATTATCAAAATCAGTAGTTCGAAAATGAGTTAGAAATAATGCGTTTTAGAATTACAAATAAATCCAGAGAAGCAAAAATATGTTGAGAACTGATTTAAAGATATATATATATATATATATATATATATATATATATATCAGCCGAAAAATTTTTTTCTGGCTCAGTCTTTATTTCTCTATTTTGTATTTCATTTTATTCCATTTCATTATTTAATCTGCTATGCAACTAATAATTAAATTCTATTATAAATTCCTAATAAATCTGTTCCCTCTCCGTACACAATTGAAAGAATTTACAGTGTTGAAATCCTTCACTAAATTACAAGATTTAATATATTTTGTTGTGTTGCAAGCATTTCCATAAATAAATCATTTAATCATATTTTCCCTTCTGTTCTACTTTCCATTGAAGTAAAACAATATTTTTAGGAGATTTAATTTTAATCCAATTTTTTTTTTAACTTTTTTCTATTGTATTGTAGAGAAATATTTAAAAATACCGCTTTGGTTTGCAACGATTGTATAATTTAATTTTAGAAAATATTTATTAAAATTAATCTTTAGCAGAAGTTGCCTAAAATAAATTGTTTAATTACAGCTTCAACATTAATTTGATAAATTGCTAAGCAGAGTATAACAAATAAGAAGCCATTTATGAGATTGTTTATGAAATATATTTTTGGTTTAAGGATTAGAATAGAGTTTCAATTTGATAAAATATCTGCAAGTTGTTTATAATCGAACGAATCTTATTTGAGGGCAACAGCATTCGATATCGATCTAAATTATATTTAACTTGAATTGAAATTTCGATAGATATCGAATACGGTAATTTGGCCTCTGTACATGAGTTTATGTGTAACAGAAATTTGTTTAATTTTAAAGGCAGATTTGTTCCTGTGCTTCTAGAAGAAACGGCCACATGAACTAACTTACGATCACACTTGTCAAAGTATTTGATCCAGTTACTGGTCGTTATTTGTGTATGAAACTGTTTTAATTTAAATGAATATATTTCTCATTGCTAATGTAGTAGTTACGTCTTTGTTGGCAAATATTTGACAAGTGTGCATTAACATAATGAGGAAAATTTAACACTGCCAACCAATTTATGACGCAAAAGGCTCTGGTCCTTTGGAAGAAATATTAATCAAATCATTTTCCACCTCTTTATCCTTCTGTCAGAGGGAGTCAGAGCACTGCAGGACACTATTGACATGGTACATATTTCTTTATAAATTCTCTTAAGTAAAATGTTTGTAGAGCGAATTTAGGAGAGTGGCACTCATGCTGAAGAATTTCCTATTCAAGTTTGTGCCTCCATTTGAAGTTAATCTATATCAGGCAGTCTAACGGCGAACAGCGGTCTTGGTTTTAGCTTTGGAATTTATTTAAAAATCAAATTAGCATGCCCTACAATATAAGACTAGATGTACTGAAAACTCACCAAGAAATCGCTAAACATAAAATATCTTGAAATAACACAAACCCCGTTCGTAATCTTCAGCATATCCAGCCACCCACTTTCTCAAATAAATTTTTCTTTTTTCAAAAGAAAGAATGCATGTCCTACATGCAGATATAACGAATTCCCTTTTGGGAAGACTTGCAGTTGTTTAGCTTTTGCCTGTTCGTTAAACATGCCATTCATCTGTCCAATTTCGCCTCTTTATTTCAATTCGCTCACAATATCCTTTTGCTTCGCTTTTATTTTAAAGGGTGCATATTTGCTTAAAACATTGCAAACGCCCTCCGGCCTTTGCTGGCAGATTTTATCTTTGTGCTTTTGTGTTCTCCTGGCATGTAACTAATCTTTAGCTGATGTTTTTACTTGAGGTGCATACAAGTCGTCAGCGTCATCGCCATCGCCATCATCATCGTCATGTTTATTATTAATAATGCCGCTGCACTTTCTAGCTCTTGATATCCTTGTACTTATTTCATAACAAATATTAGTTGTAACAATTTTCTGCAGTCTTAAATTTTTTATTTTCCATTTTTCATTTTTGTTGCTTTGCTTTGCTTTGCTCCCGTGTGTAAAGGTTATTGTTGGTAATACACGTTAAAGAATTTGCTTATATTTTAAACAATAGAAAATAACAGGTAAAGCAAGAAGATGAAGAGGAAGAAGAAGAAAAAACTTTGTACCTCTAAATATTAACAAGAAATATAGAAAAAGAGGTCAAACATGAAGGTTATTTGAATATCAGAATGAGAGCAACATTTTTATTCAGATTTTAAGAATTTTCTTAACAAAAAAACCCAGCATTTTTTCTTAAATGTTTGTGTACGTGGAATATTCCAAAGTTTGCTGGATGCTTCAACATTAAAATCACCTTTTATAGATTTTCCACAATGTAACTTTATTTTCTTTTGAGGTCACACCAGCACTCCTTCTTAATGCATGCAATTCAGGCATTAAATATTTTAAAATATGCAAAAATAAACAACGAGTTGGAAAATAACATTCACGTACGAAATTATTCAAAAAGAAATCAACTTAACGTACGATTAAAATAATTATTTATGCATCTACTGAATGCATGATTAATCATGTCGTCTATTGTGGCCCAAAGCTGTTGGTACTCATAACTTTTTCAAATACCCTCATGCCGTTGAATTTAAAAGCTCTATTTTGAATGTTTATTGGCTATTGAAATTATTGATATAGAAATATAGTGCCACTGGAAAATTTTATAGCAGAGAGAATACACTCGGCAAAATTGTTAGTTGATGATTTATCAAATCAGGATCGTAAGATATTAAATCCAGAATAACGTGATACATATTGAATTATTTCTTAAATATGTGAGCACAATTTGCTTTTATTATCAACTGTTTTTATTACTGTTATTATATTATTATATTATTGCCATTCAACCACTAACAGCTCTGCTTCAAAATCAAAAATTTGAATACAAATTCTATTGATATTTCGATCGCTAATTTGATGATTCGGCCCCAGTCTTAACCAGGGACCGTAACAATTATTATATTTACAATAAATTTACAAATAATTAACAAATTACAACTAACTATTATATTTTTGTCAGAAATAATTGTTACTAAACAATACAATTAGAGTTGGAAAAAAACCAACCAGTTGTTGAATGAAACGTAAGAAAGTAAAAAAGGAAAAGTGATGAGCGAGTTCTTGTTATGACTTTGATATTTGTTTTAGGCTTCGCACTTATTAAAGTGGAAGTTTGAAATAAATAGTTTTAGTTATTCTAAGAAATGTTGGGTGAAGGCTCCCTGATGATCTGCATTAGCCCCAGTGAAATGCGCATGGGAACGAACTATCTAAAACCCTTCAATTGATCTCTTTGAATTTCTTAGTAAGATTTTAGGAAAAAAGAAACACGACATAATTAATATTAAAAAGTTAACAACAAACAAGAGAAATAAATAAACATCACAAATCTAGGACAACAGTTCTGACACAGAAAGAAGAAAAATTTGACGAATATTTCTGAAAACAACTTTAAATCAGAAAATAATAATTATTTTGAATAAAACAAGGAAATATTATTATGCTTGAATTATCTCTAAAAAAAAATATCGGACAATTATTTAAGACTAATAAAATGAAAATCAGAATAAGATAAATATTTTCTACAAAGAAATAATGAAAATCGAAGTGGGACAAATATTTCTGACAGGGAAATAAAAATCATAAAATACCAAAAAAAAGAAAAAAAAAATTGTTTTTAAATCACATGGAAGACATTGAGGAAAGCGATAAAAATGATGTGCTTGACAGAACTCAGCGATTTTTCCTTATGATTGCTTTTGCTTTTGAAAAATTCAAATATAATTATTATTTTCAGTACCCGATCGAAACTATCGCTGAAAATTATTTAATTTCTATTAAGCCATTTGCGAAACAGCGTGGTGTTATCCGAGCTAAAGCCATTAATTTCCTCGCATGTACGTCAACAATTGTCACGGTTAAATGTTTGATAAAAGCCAACACTTCGAAAAATACATGTAAACATTTTACAAAACTGAATCACGAGCGCATTTTTGCCGTCACATACATGACAACATACACACGCATATTTTTGTATTTAACGGAAATGATAAACACACACGATAAGTAAACAAGTTGGCACGGAACTTGTGCGAATACGTGGAATAGAAATGCGCATACAGAATTTTATCGAGCAAAAATATTCCAAGAGATTGTGAATGCAGCGAGTTTGCTATCAGTTAACTGATTTCCTTGAAAAAGAAAAGGAAGCGTATTATAAGTTTAATCAAACACTATAAAATGTCTTGCATTTAATAGATAAAATAATATTTGAATACTCGCTGTACTCAAACAGAAATAAATAAAAACTTGTTTTGCTATCAAATCATATTTGATTAAGCAAACAATAATTTTTTTTTTTTAAACTTTAATATATTCTAAGCAACTTGTCTTAAAGAATATAAAAATGGTATTGGAATTTGAGCTGTTTTTTTTTAATCCAGCACTAAACTGTGAGCTAAAAGGGAACTGTTCAGATCAATAGTGAGCAAAGAAAGTGAAAGTGCATTTCTTTTTTTTTTTACTTCGCTTCCAATCAATCAATATCATATTATAAAATTACCGTAGCAATAATAGGTTCCACAATTAGCGAATTAGGCTTTTTGCTCGCCTCTCAAATAAAAATAAATCGTAAATGTTTATGTTTTCAATAACACCTTTTTATAAAATAATATCAACAAAGATGTTGCCAATATTCCGATATCCTCTAGGCATCTTATAAAATAATAGTATAAATTATTTTATTTAAATTAAATTAAATCGTTTAATAAACAAACTACTACTCTAATTTCAGCTTTAGTAGTGTATAGAGTTTGCTGGTGATAAAAATAATTGTTTCAATAAAGTATTTGTGAATGTATTTGCGAAATATTTTTGCAGATTTCTTGAAACATGTTGTTGAAACATTTTTGGAAAATTTGTGTATAAAATTGCAAACCGTAAAAATATTAGCTCAAATAAAATGATTTAAAGCCTACAAAAAAAAAAAAAACAAGAGGAATATAATCCAACGACGACAATGGGCTTTCTTGTGTCTCACCATCGCTTTAAAATTGCCACAGTTCTCACATGATTTTTCGTAAAAAATGTTAATAAATATCCACTAAACCAGTTGATAAAAGTAGCATCTTTCGGAAACATCTGTTCCGCTCAGCTGTATATATTGGAATTATACTAGAAATATAAATTCGAAGTCCATATTAGAATTTATAAAATAGACAAAACGATCGAACTGTTTGAATGAAACACTTTCTCCATTGCTTGAGGACTAACAGCTCTTGCTAAAAAAATAATGATACAAATCTATGGCTTTCAAATCTCTCATTATGCCCTGCAGCTACAAAACTTACGCTTTCGTTGCAAAAAGTTCGCTGGGTTACACTACACACGGTGCATTATATGAATAAGCGTGCAAAAATAGAGACAACTTAGAGCAAATAAAAGAAGACAGAAAAAAAAAATATCAGTTACAATGAGAAATAACAAAGTTTTTCATTAAAACTCTCTACTCCAACCAATTAAAAGTTTATTTCCTTTTCGTGTAATTATTTTTATTATTCATGCTGCTGTTCTTTATTTGTCAAATGTTGTTGTTGTTGTTGTTGCTATTCATTCATGTATGAGTTGATGACGAAACATTGCAAAAGTTTTTGTGCATGAAACTCAAATGGGGAAAAAATTACATGGAAATTATACAAAATAAAAGAATGTGGAAAACATAAACGAAATGCATAGAAAGAAGGATGATTGAATGAGGAAGAAGAAGGACAAACAAATAACACACGACAAACACACACACACACACACACACACACATACATGCAGGCAATCTTTTTGTTTCTGTCTGATACCATATTTTGTTGTCATTCATGCCTACACGTTTGAAAAATACATCTATTAGAAAATAAGTAAAAGGATGTGCTCGAGAGCGATTTTTTTTAAATTTAATTAGAGTGCAAATTTTCCTCAGGTGTTTTGAGACTACCTGCCTGAGAAGTTGTGGCGGCGCCTGAGCAATAGATTTGAAATATTTTGTCTCCGCTAATTTATCAAATTATTACTGTATTTTTTGTGTGTTAAGAGCGGCTGTACACAGAATGCTTTTTAAATAAGTCGTCCCCACAATCTGTTTAGGATGACGCTGAAATATCTCAAGTGTTTTACATGCAAAGACACTTCAAACAATTATCTTTTCCCAAAATCGCTACCGTTGACTGAAATAAATTCAAAGTCCCAGGCGTTGACAGAGTCAAGCTTTTGTTTAAAAATTTATTTATAAGAAAGAATTTCATACAAAATTCTGTCACGACGCTTCATCGTAAACAAGTTTTCGTGTGCTGTCTTTGGGCTTTAAATTTTCAACAATAAAACTTACATGCAATTCTTTTTTTTTTTCTGTACAAGCGAAACGAGTGTTATGTTTTCGTTTGTAAAATGAAAAAATGGCATTTAAATCTATTTTTTAGTTGACAAAAGGACACAAAAAGAGATGGAATAATATATGAAACTTTAACAAGGACATGCATCCTTGTAAATGACAACAAACTCTAGTTGTTAGTAGGTCTGGTTTGTTGTGTCTGCAACAATATAATGAAACAACTTCCTGGATACGTCACTTTAAATCTGTAGAAAAAAGTTGTACATTTTTCTATTTATTTCAAATATAAAATATTTAATACGAATTTAATTCATGGTGGAAAATAAATTTTGTATAGATAAATTTTGTGTTTAGAAGGAAAGATTTTTGAATGCACCACCCGAAATATCGAATGGCTTAATTTCTCGCCGAATTACTATTGAAAGACGACATAATTTCACATGAAACTTTATTTCCGATTTGAATGCAAGAAGAGGAAGAGGGTGCCTCATTTAGCGTTCGTTATTTAATACTTCGAAAACCTAGAATTTTGCTTATAACCAATAATTTTTTTAACACACAAAAGAACTTTATATTGAGAGTTAAGCTTGACAATAGTTTTGCTTAAATTGAAAAAGAGAATTTTGGAATTTCAAAAAAGTATTTTTTTATATATTATTATTTGCTGTATTTTCATAACGAAACTTGTCACGACCATGCTTCTTTAAAAAGTGGTCTAAATTGTCGTAAATAATCGAATTTTGTCACATAATTATTTTGGTATCAACTGTTCCTAAGTGCTTCAAGCGGTTATCGCTCGATTACACACAACATTCCAACACAGACGAATGTATTTTAGGAAAATACCAACGGGCGTTAATGTCAATACAATTCCTGATTAATATGTTAACCGGGTGCCCAAGTGAGCTACTTTGCAAATATTGTTACTAACAGAAAAACGGAAAGCTACAGAAGTACTTGAGCAGAAAAAAATATTTATTTAAAATTAAAAAAAAATATTTTCTTCTCTATTGTAAAATAAAGCAAATTTGCCACTTCTTCTTTAATGCGCTTTATTTCGGAAAACTGCAAAACAACAACAGACTAACTTTTCTACGTTTAATTATTTCGTTAAAAAAATAGTCCTTTTGCTAACAGTTGAATTGTAGAAAGCGGAAGAGAAGATAGAAACCCATAGCAACTTTTACCAACCTGCGAAAAGCTTAAGGGTTTTATTTTTCTACTTCCACATTCTTTTGTTTTACAAAACCCAGAAAAAAGTTAAGTTTTTTTAGTTTGTCATGGCGAAACACAAATTTAATGTGGTTCCTCGGCTTTGAGTCAAATTTTATTCGACTACAAAACTTACAAACGTTAACAAGTGCTACTTTATAATTGAAGTGCATACGTTTTTTTACTCATTCAGTTGACAGTTTGTTGCCTAACGAAAAGGCTGTGCAGCATGAACCCACTCATATGGGGAGAGAAGAAGTAGTTATTAATTTTAAAATTGTTACATTAAAATAGAGGAAATAAAAATGAATCCCTCAAAATTGTTTTGGGACTTTTTTTTAATTATAAATTGATGTTTTTTAGTACCCAGATATTGTTAAGGTCTAAATTAATTAAATATTTTATAAGAGGTACAAAGTGATTTTTTGCGAGTACCAAAATTGGTAAAGGCAATTGAAGACACCTGTTTTATATTTAAAAGAATCAAAATTTTACTCTATTACAGTGAAGGACGACAGCGCTGAGCGAATATTATAAGAAAAAGCAAATATTGAAATAAAACCCTTTTTAATTTACCCGTTTAAATTGCTCCTTAGAAAATAGAAAGCGAACTATCACTTTCACCTGATTTGACACAAAAATAAGTTGTTTCGTTATGCTTGTCTGTTAAATCATTCTATATTTTGAAAACTCTTTCTGTATTAGCGAAAGGAATTGTGTTTCAAGATCCTCGAAAGAAAAAAACAAAAACCTATCAAAGATTATTATCATGTAAAGTCTGCTTTTACTTTCTTTCAAATCACGACAACTCTCCATAATTGTTGACCTCATTTGTTAACCCTTTTTGTGCCAGCAAATTTAATTAACAGCACCCAAATGCTTTCAAAATCTTTGCTACTTGTGCATGTTCATTCTTGTCTGTATTAAAACAATTGTAATTTAGCAATAGACCATTAAATTTGCTCTCATTCTTGTCTTGCTGCACTTTTGCTGCTTTTGTTGTTCTCCTTACCAAAGAATAAATGAATGCATTGTGTCCCTTAAGTGGACACCTTAATGTTGTTGTTCTATTTTAACTCAACTGATTTATTTATTTGCTTGTATGACAGCAGGCAACCTAAAGTAATTTAGAACACAACCTTTTGTTCATTCAGTTGTTGTTGATGTTGTTGTTGTTGCTGTTGTTGTTGTTGTATATTAAATAAAAGGTGAAAATATATCAATAGCTTAGCTTGCCCTATTTTGTTTAGCAAAAGCTAAAGCTGCAGTTCATTAGCACGTTACTTCTTCTTTGAGAACATGGAGTGTTGAAGTAAGTTGACATATTTTCAGTTTAAAAAATATATATCAGATTTCAAAAGCCTCCAATTGATAATAAAATAAAAATGTTATATTTAAATTTATACCAAATTGTTTATTCATATTCCAAAAGTATATAATAAATAAATAATTCAAGCAAAAAGATTATGTCAATTAAATCATATTGCGTTAGATAAAATAGAAAAAGAGTTTCCACAAGTTTCGGATTTATAATAAAAGAAAAATATGTAAAAACTATTCCTATAGAAAATAACTTTCTAAAAACCAAATCCTGGGTCCTTCAAGTATACAAAAGAAGGAAATTATATTTTTATTAGCCTCAATTGTATGTTTCATTGAGTTTAACTTTCCCTTTGAAATGTGATTTTACGCGTATACTTAATATTATTAACAATGTTAGTCATACCTCATACTCTACTTTAAACAAAGTTGTTGCTGAGATTCATGTTCTTATCTTCTCATTAAGTGTAAGTATTTTTACATGCTTTCAAAGCACATTAAACAAAAAATTATATATATAAATAAAATTTGAAAAAATCCTTTAAACATGATTTTTAAAAATCGAAGCAAACACACACACTTACAGACATAAGACGGGCTTGGGCTGTCAGAAATAGTCAGGAAAGCTTCCTATGACTTGAAAACGTGGAGAACTTTGTTTTTTTTAAAATGAGGTTAAATCAATAACCTCTAGATTTTTAAAAGACTTGAATTTTCCTATCGGGAAGTTGAAAGACACCAGCATAAAAGTTTGGCTTAATTAAAAATTTAATAAAAATGCAGAAATTAACACAAAAAGAAAATGATCGAACGGCTTCACAGAAAGTGGGTAGCCGTCGTATCTGCATTATAGAAAAACTCATATGCCATTAATAAAATTTTGATAAATAATATAAAAATTAAACTGATATAAAAAGAAAGAATTAAAAAAACAATTCATTTTTAACCAAATCGAGATAAAGAGGTAAAATTAAATTTTAAAATACGATTAAAAGAATAACAAACCAAAATGCCAAAATTATTGCGAAAATTAAGTGCCCATATACGAAAAATAGGGCAGGAAGCGTCCACTGTTTTTACAATAATACTTGTGTTTTGGTTCGTTACTGTTTTGATCGTATTTCAAAATTAAGTTTCAGCTTTTTCGTTCGATTTTTTTAAAAATCTTGTAGAATTAGTTTTGGGTTTAAACTATATTTTTTAGTTTAACAATCTCAGAAAGCATGTAAAATAATTACACATTTTAAAAAGATGACACACCAACAATTTTGTACGAACACAATATAACGTATAAGTAACATTATTAATAACATTAAGTATACGAGTGGAAGCAAAATATAAAAGAAAAATTGAATACCAAGAAACAAATAAACGCACAAGTGGAACTAATAAAAAGCGTAAAAAAACCTCAGAAATGTTTTAATCTACCAACGACTATTTGAGTGTCCAATTTAAAATCTTAATTTTGTATTCGAAAGATTTAACTACAACGAGAAATTATCGGTTTGCAAACGATTATTTCTTCTTTAAAGAAGAAGCGCAACATTTAGAAGCACCCAACAACATGTCTATTTGCATGGCGGTCTTGGGTTTGCCAACGCATGTTTGCATGCGAATAAACATGCATCAACTACTCTGTTGGACATCGTGTGGTACAGTTCTAGTTTCATTGTTTGGAAAACAATAAATGTCACTCATGTTGTTAAAGATTAGCTTTTTGATAGTCGAACATGACTTGCCTTAATGTACACCCAACCAAACAGCCCAATTTAACACATTCAATGCAGGCGTATGCATGCATGTGCATACTTGCGCATGTTGAAATGTGTAGAGAAATAACAATAATAATAATAATAATAATAATAATATCGTTTGTATTATTTGTCATAAGCACAACCAGAAAATCCTATTTAATGCATTTATCTTGAAATTATGAATAGAATAGTTGTAATATAATAAATTTGTATGGAATTCTATGCCATTCAATCATCATCGTTAGCAGCAGCATCACTCATTATTTGCACTGTTGTTGTGACAACTTGATAACTTTATTATAAATTGCTAAATTAATCAGTTCACTGACACTTTGTTATACAGTGTACGCACATTAAATCGAGTTCTTTGTTACTATATTAAGAAACAAGTTTTCAAATCAGATATGAGTCATGATATAGAAATCAAAGTAATTCGAAAATATTATTATACACTTGATATAATGGGATAAGAATTGAAATATTTGGACAAGAATTAAAATATTCTCAGCTTATGTCAAAAGCAAGCATTTAACAAAGAAAGAAGAAGTTCCCAGCAATTTAGCTATTTTTATATATAAATACGTTAATTATATATTGTGGTACACTTTCAAATGTCGTAGCGTGCACTGGTATTATGAGGAATTTGTTCTTAAAAAGATATTTATTTGTAGAAATGCACAGCCCAACTTCTATAATGTTTCTTTTAGATTTTCGCTACCAAACTTGAAAATTTCAAAGTAAATAGGGGAGTAAATGGTTTTAGGCCGTTTTGCTTATCAGATCTCCACGCTTTGAGGTCCCAGAAAGCTTCCTCGACTAATTCTGAGAGCACGACGCTATCCCTGATTGTCCTGATATCTTTTATTTAGAAAAACTATAAACGGCTTTATTGACCGATTCCAGAAATTAATCAGATCTTTTCACAATCTCCAAGCGTGTCAAAAACTGTCAATCCGTTCGAAAGATATCGTGATCGAAAAAAATTTAAAAAAAAACTAAATTTTTTTAATATATCCGATATTATATATCTGATCAGTTAAAGTGCTCGATTCTTTCATATTCATCGTTTATCACGTGGGCATCTTTTGACTTGAAAATAGTTTTGAATAATAGTTTAATTTTTCTTAACAAAAACTTTAGCCATCGATATATAAAAAATTTCAATATTTCTTTTCTCTTTATTTACACTTTAAAAGACCGCAGAAAACTTTTACTGTCGCTTCATAATAACTTTTGCAGTTGGCTCAACTATAAATAACGCTGACCTAATCCACTATGCCTTGCCTGGCAATTTGAAAAATCCAATACAACTTTTCATAAACAATATTTTACGGCGTTTTCTTTTCTGGAAAACATGTAAAATTTTTCCAGTTCTTTTCAAAAAAAAAAAAAATAAAAAAAATTCTAGTTGGGAGGAGTTTTAAACAGAAATTACTTTTTGTAAGAAATTTTTGATTATTTTCTAATAAATTCCTTAATTTGATATATCTGTTAAAAAGTGTAAAAAATGTTGCACTTTTTACTAGAAAAGAAATCAGCCTTAAATTTAAATTTTATATAAATAAAAGGACATACAAATCGTATAAGTTATCGTATGTTGCGTATACGTAACGTTGCACCGTTTTTTGCTTAAATGTATTATAACACTCACCTTAACAAATTTTTTGATGCTGATCTCCCACCGAAATCCTAGTTATATTGTCGTTTCAGCCTGCAAATAATATAAAAAAAATAATTTCTTTAATTAGAGCACACAGGTTACAATAGTAAATTAACTAAAAAAGATTTTAAAGTAAAAATTGTCACTGTAACATTATCCAACACTAACAAAAAGCCGCATTAAAATACTTTTTATTTGCCAGTTCATACACAAAAATGTTCAAAAACCAAAGAAAAAACAAACAGAAACCGATAATGACCAAAAATTTTGTGGCACCAACGTTTAAATAAATAATTTGAAATTATTTCCCCCGTTCTTTACACATTTAAGTCAAAAGGTCAAAAAGGGAAAATAGAGTACTTTTTGTTACAAAAAAGAAGAGAACTTAAAAAGAAAAAGAAAAAAAACTGAAAGGGAAGTATACAAGTCTTAAATGCTTTACAAATTAAAAACAAATAGATATTAAACTTTCCTAAAACCGTAATAAAAGTTCTTAAAGTTACAAACAAAAAACTGGTGTCTTGAGATTTTGCACTTTAATAACGTGGCAATTCAACCCTGAAATCATAAAATGTATCGGAGTATGCGAGAGTAGAATGTCTTCCCTTAAACACAGCAAGAGCTGTAAAAAATATAACAACTACAACATCCAGTGTTAAAAAGAGAGAACCAATAATTTAAAGATTTATTTAGAATTGACCCGAGAGAAACCAGAGACAAAACAAACAATAAAGGAAAAGTTGGGCTATAAAATTTAAAAAAACTAAAAGAGCACAAAAATCTTGTTTTTGTTTATATTTTTGGTGCGAATAGTTTTAGGGCGAAATAAACAATTCTGTCATTTTCAAATAAACACTGATTCACAAATAGACACTTTAACACAAACGACAAGAATTGTAGAGAAAGAACAACTGCGTGGATACAAATATATTTTATGTTGCTACAGTCTGCCAGTGAAATATTTGCAAAACTGAAAACTTACTCATTTTTTAAACTCTTTCAAAATTATTGCTATTTAGTTTGTTTAAGCTGTTCTTTATATGGGGGGATTTAAGGACAGTTCACACTTCAGCTTTTAGAAAAGAATGATATAAATCAAAAACTAAATTTTATTTTTTAAGGAATAAATAAGACTTAAAATATAACCACTAGGGTTGTTGAGTTTAAAATATAACGTAAACAAGAAACAATTAATGCATCTGAAGTTAATCCAAGTACCAAGAATTGAAGTACTGCTTCTTCTTAATCGTACCATTTTATACGTCAGGTATTGTCAAGAGTATAATAATCGTAAGGTTATGCTGTTTTGTAGAATAATTTACTTTGTTTTTATGTACCTTTCCGTTGTCTTGTAATCTTAAATGATATATTATAATCCAACTATGAATATATAAAATAAAACAGAGGGCATCAACAGACCTCTCTGACAAAAAAAAAATCTAACAAAAGCATTTCTAATTGATAGAAAACTAATGGCGTTGAACTCTGAGTAGTAAGAAACAGACCACAAGGCCTTAGATCCCGAGGTCAACTTCGAACTCAGTCATGAATATGGTGTCGAAGTTTTCTGATCGCCAGGATTGTGTCAATTGTTGTCGCTTTGTCTCAATTATGAAGGCGACGCACTGGTCGCTGAGCTTTACCGACAGTGATTGACCCCATCATGTACTAGAAAGCAGAATACAGCATCCTCCTTCATCTTTATTCTACAGCAAATATAATCACAGGCGAAGAAAAAAAAATTGGTACATCGAAATTCTCATCTGTTTTCTAAACAGTATCCCCCTCCCTTCACAGATCCAGCGTAACGCACTTCATATATAGGGGTCGTCCCTTGAATGCTGGTACTACTTAATAAAAAAAAAAACACATTTCGTTAGCACATGTTTTGGGGCATTGTCGTTTTTTAAACACAATAACCTTAATTATGTGCTGATTCTTTTTTTCCAAAATGTTGCTAAAAAATTCAAAGTAAACAATTGAGGGGTTTTAACTACTTCCCTTGCGCATTTCACTGGAGCTATTGCAGATCATCAGGGATCCTTTACCCAACAAACATTTCTTAGAATAACTAAAGATATTTATTTCAAATTTCCACTTTAATAATTGAGAAATCTAAAACAAATATCAAAGTTATAACAAGAGCTCATCTGTTTGGACGTCTGTGCTTGTCTTATTTTGCATTTATATGCAAAAATACGAACCACATTTTTTTGTGATACACTTTTAGATATTTTATTATCCACCAAAATTTATTAAACTGATATGGATTAAAAGATATTTTTATCTAGTGTATTACAGCACATATTTATTTAGATGTTGTATATTATAAATATTTTAAAAGTTGTTTGAAAACAACTATAAAATGTTTCCATTTCACATTAAAAACACAGAGAGCTCCAGATATCAGCGTAATATTTCTTTTTATTGTACGGTACAAAGCAATTTTTACTGTTCTCAAAAAATTTGTTTTGTCACGCAGAATGGGATTAACAAAAAACCATTTGTGATTTTTCTTAAATTCTAGTAACCCGTTTTTTAAGCATCAATCACATATTCAGATGGGAAAAGATTATTATTGAATTATCGAATTTCAATCACCGGACGATCCTAATAAATGAAAGAGTCTGTACACTTATGAATTCACTACTAATTCCTTTTTGGTTCAACGAATATTATTTTTATTATTACTTTTTTTTTATTTAGCAAAAATTTCCCTCACAAATTGTATTTATAAAAGTACAAAATCTCATCGATGCCACAGTACAATGGGATATTAGAAAAAGTCATAACTCTTGGTCCAATAAACAAACAAATAATACTAAAACTAATGGCCTTAAATTGCAATAATATTTGTCCTCATTTTTATTTTCTATTTGTTTCATGTTTTTTGGCTGCCTTTTTCCTTTTTTCCTCAGGTCAAATAAACATCACGAAGGCGAAGCAAATATTTATTTAATAGATTTTTATTATATTTCAAGAGTATAAAATAACAATAAAAAAAACGTATAAAATAAAACAGGTAGAAAAATGATATATTGAGAGTGGACAAGAAGCAAAAAATATATAAAATTTATCATATAGCTTTAGCTTTTGAAACAAAATCTTTTATATCAACTTTTAAAAAGAGTAAAAAATGTATATAAAGAAGCGACAGTTTATATAAAGACAACAAATAGAAATTAATGAAATAGAAAAGAAAATCCTATTAGCTTTTCTGGATTGTAAAATTAGTTTCGTTTACAATTAAAACGATTTTTTAGTTTTTTTTTCTTCAGACGCATTATAATCAAAATGACTAACACCGCAATCGACGTCATCCAATAAGTGCTTCTTGATGTCAGCGACAATTAATTTCGTGAAGAAACCACACACTATCAAATTATTTACAAACATTTTGTGGAAAAATTAATAGCCCCACAACATCCCAAGAAAACTTATATGACACACGCAGAATCATTAACACAAATAAACATTAAAGAAATGTCCGTCTAAATGACAACGACATTTATGACAATAATAAATAGGAATTAGTTGTGAATATAAAAATTTCGTTAAATAAAATATTCCATAAAAATTACGAATTATTACTAAAGGAAGAAAAGCCCCACATGAATTGTGATATAAGCTGCAGCATAAAAAAAATTTCATAGAAATTTTAAATAAATTACACAGCATAAATTTCATTTTAAATACAATAACAAAGAATTTGGGTAAAAGACGGCTCATGAGTTATGGTGTGTATTCAGTCACAACAACGGAAAGAAAAATTGTTGGAATAGGAATTTTAATTGAATGTGTATCATCATTCTTAAGAGAACAACGAACAAACAAACAAACAAACGTCCAAACTACGTCACAGACTACAATGCACACGATTATGGCCACAAAATTATTTAATAGCAAACAAAAGCAATAACAAGTTACAACAGACATAAAGTAGGGGATAACGATTAACGTTTATTTAAAAATATTACGTGAATGGTCCCCGATTCTTTAAGGTATTTTCTCAAAAATAAGTTGAAGATTATAAGCGGCAATTAAATGTCGCTTTTCATATTAAAATAGGTACGAATAGAAAGTGTTATCATATTCATTTTGGCCACTTAACACTTGGTAACAAATAAAACTCCACAAGCGTACTGACGACGAAGGTGTTGCGGCTGCCGTAAACAGCTGTTCTGCTCTGCTGAGAGTGCTGAATATATAAAATTGATGTTGACTTTCCCTTGTGCTTTGGAATATTTTTCATGTTTTTCTGGATTAAAAACATTTTTTCGAACAAATTTAATATATAATTTCATAAAATGTTTTTTCAGAATTTTTGGCTGTTTTTGCATTCAAACCCCACTCATAAATAATTTGTTTAATCTTCATATGGGCGCCATTCCAATATGTGGCGCCATTAGAGAACTGTTTCTTACAATAAAAGAGAGAAAGAGTTTATGAAACATTTCAATAAATAAATTTTTCTCTTTAGTACTGATGGTGGGAGTATAGCAACTACTGAAAACTGTTAAAAATTAGACTGCTTTTTTTTTGTTCCTTGAAAATCAGCATTATAAATAATTTGCGAATAAGAGAAACAATATATATTTTTAAAATATTTTAACATGAAAATATGTTTATTTATGTTAGTAAAAAGCAACCGCAAAATCGTCCTTATTTTTAGTCCTTCAAAATTCTTTTAACTATTTTGCATTAATAAAATGGTTTGGTAAAAATAACTTATTTTAAGAAATCAATTTAATTTTTTTTATACTATTATAATGAAAATATATCACAAAATAATTTCACTTAAACAAAAAACTAAATCTGCACAATGTAAAAAAATTAATAAATAAATAACTTTAATAAATTGACATCAAGGACTTTTTATACGAATATAAGCACAGAAGCTTAATGCAATATAAAATACTGTTGGTCTTTATGCCACAATATATTAACAACAAGAATAATAACAATAAAAATGGCAACAAACTGAAAAGTAAAAAACCGAAATAACCTTGACAAAATTTGTCAAAAAAAAAGGTCTTTAGGAAAAGTATTGCACAAGGCAACAATGAAATAAGAGCAAAGAATAAGCGAAGCAACAACAACAAAATCTATTTTAGCCACAAATATAATTCTGTTTCTCTTTCCGCAGCTCTTGTTTCATGGATTTTAATAACAACCGAAGCTAAAGAAAAAGCCAACCAACAAACCAACACACCAGGCAGCAGGCAGCAGCATCTATTTGAAACAATAAAAAAAAACTATTTTTATATTTCATGCCTTGATTTGTTTTAAATTATGAATATGACCCAGAAATAGCAAACGAAATTCAAATCAAAAGAAAAACATCAATGACATTTCAATCGTAATTGAGATATTTTGCTAAAAACAAACAACCGAAAAGGATTGTTAACACGTGAGAAATTTTATTCTGATTCAGAAATTGATTGAAAGCAGAAATCATCTTTAATAAGAAACTGAGAAATTCTTTAGCCTTCTTCACAGAGTTATTACTGCCTTTTTGCTTAGAGTTTTGAAGATATTGGCCACAAATAAAAACTGTTATGCTAATAAAAAAAAGGCAAGTTTTGTCAGATTAAAAATTAATAAAAAAAAAATCATTCTAGAGCGTCTGCCAACAGGTAGTTCCAAACTTTGGCAATTAATAACGTCCATCTTGTTAATCCGACAATCAGTCAAATTCACTGTCATTTATTCAGTGTCTTTCTGCAATATCGCCGTGGACGGGTTAAGCATTCAAAAATACTTGCAAATAATAAAAAATTGTTTATCCAAAAGGAGCTGCTGTTGCCCTAATCGCCCTACCAAAAGGACTATCCACATTATGTTGCATAAATTTTAGTCCTCTGGCCACCATAAACGATCGTCTATCAGCATTAAACATCGGTACAGTGTACAGGAGAATCTGAGAACACTGGTCACTGAACTTCGAGCGATATAGACTCTTCTTTATGTCTGAATTGAATGACCTGGACACGATCGATATGTTGTTTCAACAGGACAGTGCAACGTGCCACATTTCATATTCTGCACATGCGATCTGAGGGCATGCTACTATCACGAGGAGATGATTTTAGCTGGTTAATGACATCAAGCGATTAAATCGCGTTAAGCCACAAACATCAGCAGTCCTCAAATCTAAAATGACTCATGCAACTGGTCAACTCCAGCCTGATATATGACACAGAGTCAAGAAAATCCTAATCAAAACCCTTAACGTTTTAATACCCCCTTCCAATTTGTCTAGTGGTTGTGTCTCAAAATGCTTCAATTTTAAATTTTTACAAAATTCATCGAGTGGTCGAAAACTTTGGCTTCAACGTTTTTACTTGCACGACCTTTTCAACAATAAAAGTTGACTTCCAACTGCTTGGAATTTTCGCTAGAGTTTAATAATGCAGCAGTACATGACCTCAACAACAGACATCATCCAAAAACCTACTCAACAAATATGACAACAATTTTCTAAACAGTAATTAAATAAAATTTCCATAATTTCTGCGTCTCAACATTTAAGTTGACGATACAATTTTTTACATTCATGAATTGTGACCCAAAAACATGATCCCATTTTTTTATATTTATTTAGGCAAAAGCAAACTCTTTCTTCCTTCACCAAACTTTTGTTCATTATTAATTTAATTTTTTTATTTTTTGTTTGTTTAATTATTACCATAAACAGACAAAAAAAAAGTTTTGTAAAATTGTGTTGAAAAATTAAATGAGTTGCAGTGGAAATACTTTACGATATAATTAAAAACAATCAACTGCGTTTAACAGATTCGAGCACAAAAAATAAAAAGAGACTGAAGTCAAAAGCAATCAAGCCCAAACGGAAAAAGATATTATAAAAGCATGACCTATAAAAAATTCGAGCAATTAGAAAAAGAAAGCAGCAGTGAAATTAATGAAAATGAATTTTATGAAATAATTCCTCTTATACGATTTTAGAAAGCAGCTAAAAGTAATTGAAATCATTCCATTAATTAACACCCACGCAGACAGTTGCTGAATCAGATAATTGAATGCTTTCAGGGGAGATAAGCAACTGATTTTTTTTTTTTCTAATTTTATTAAAAAATCCAAAAAGGTTAGTAAGCGATAAATGTGGCACACAAAAATATTTAGTAGCAATTGCGCTTTAAAAGGAATTTTTAGTTCTCTTTGAAGTTGCTTCTTTAAACTTTTCAAAAAAGCAAGACAATTGCGTTCTTTCATTGAACTGGTAAGAAAGTGGCTCAAATAACAATGACAAACAATAGCGTTTAGATAAGTAAACCAACGAAATCAGTAACCAGTCAAGAGTTTGTTATCAAATCATGAGAAATGACTCATTTATTTGAAATCTGTGCCAACCATTTTTGGTTAAGATAATTTCAAAAAATATTTGTCTTCTCTTATAAGATAAGCAGCAGTTAAATTTTTAGTCATGAAGCAATCAAAGTTGAGAAACAATTACGTCTTAAATTAAAATGTGGCGTTCTTGGCCAAAAAGATCGAGAGAGTGATCTGCTAAAATATTTGTTTGGAAATTTTTTTCCATCAGTTTTGAAATGATCGCATTCCTCTATAAATTATTTCAATTTCTATTCCAGAGATCAATTTAGATTTCTGAATTATTTGAACAATTTTAATAAATTCCTTAATATTTTTAAGCTTAAGATCTCTTTATTTTAATTCAAATAGTTTGTTTTTCAATATTTTATTGCCTCTTTGTGTTACTTCTTCAGGATATTAAATACTTAATTTCCTAAAAAAGTCACACAAAATAGTGGCGATAAATTAAAAAAATATATATAAATTATTTATATTAAAATAAAAAGACCTGAAACTTAAAAGTATTAAGGAATATAAAAACAGAGCAAAGCTTTTCATTCAAAAAGTTTTAAGGAATTTCGGTTCGTTATTAACCCTGGATGGTTACTGTTGGTCGAAACGACGAAGCTCATTTAATCTTTATCATATAACTCTTTCAGAATTTCAGAAATCAAATTCGCATAGAATTTTAAAAGACAAAAAAATTGTTTATGTGATATTTTATTTTCTTATTATTTTAGGAATAAAATATTTAAATATAAATACATTGTTTTTACATTAAAACAATTGTTGTTGTTCTTTATTTCTCTTACAACTACAATTAGAGTCGGAAAAATACGAATAAAAGCGTAAGAAAATAAAAAAGGAAAAGTGATCAGTGACCAGGGAGTTCTTGTGATGACTTTGATATTTGTTTTAGACTTCTCACTTATTAAAGTGGAAGTTTGAAATAAATATCTTTAGTTATTCTAAGAAATCTTTGTTGGGTTAAGGTTCCCTGATGATCTGCATTAGCCCCAGTGAAATGCGCATGGGAACTCGCTAAAACCTCTCTCTCAACTGATCACTTTGAATTTTTAGTAAGATTTTGGAAGAAAAAACAATCAGCACCTAAATAAATTTAAGGAGTTCTATAAATATTTTTGTTTATTTACAACTTTAGTATTATTTTCAAAGCTCTTGGCATCAAAATTCAGTGTGATGCTCGATGGACAGATTGAAACCCTTCTTTTTCATAAGGAATTGTAAGACATCCTTCAATCCGAACTGATCTCTCTGCTATTTATATCACTCACACCGAATTGAAAATGGAATAAAACTCTCTTGCATGACCTGCTTTTCAAAGTCTATATCAAATATATTTAACCGCCTGCAGGAGATGTCATAGAAACTCAAAGTTGTCAGTAGGCCAACCTACTCTACTGATTCAATTCAAGCTTATGCCAAAGCCAATTATTTTATCGTTCCTATAATGAGATGTACTGCAATGAAATCATACAAACTGGCCCTCTATTTTCCGCGCACAAAATTTCAGCATTTTTTTGGTCACTTATACTCGTAGTTGATCTTCCAAAACATCGATACCGATTTGTTCCCCTTTTTTATATTTCTAAATTTCAATCATCCAAACAATTCACGACTCAATTTAGTAAAGGTATTTTCGAAATGATATATAAAATATTTAATCAATATAATAGCGGGAAATAATTTGTTTGAATTTGTAAATAGTTGACTAAAACCAAAAACAATCGTCATTGTGCAACACAATTAAATGCGCACATTCTAAAATTATATTCAACTACTCATTGCAGTCGTTAATTATAAAATAATGATTAAAATGAAATACTACACGTACGCACACACTTAAAAAATATTTGTACACAATAACGTAACCACTACACACTAATGAAATATATTTTTAGTGAAATTTTTATTCATTAAGTAAAACAGTTTTAAATGCAACTAATAGACTGGAGTTTAACTCAATAAACTGAATTAATAGGTTGAACTAAAAGGTGCCTTCATTAGTGGTTACGCTTTTTCGGGAATATATTTAATAAGCAGGAACGTATCTTAATTACATTCATGTGAAATCAACATTTGAAAAATATATTTTGTAGCACAACTCATTTGAAAAAATTACTCAAAAATAATCGTCAGCAGCAACTGAGATCATTTTAGCAAAATGTATATCCCACTCACTATATATTGAAAAGATTGAATATTTTACTCAAATCAGCTTGTCATTATTAACATTAAGCCATCATCATTATCATGGTCATAAGTAACTAAATTATTAATGGCCTTGCAAAAATATCGAATTCTATTTTTAGTTTATTTCGCCACTTTTTTGCACTAGAAACTTAATTTTTTTTCTTCCTACATAAATTATTACAATTATTTTCAGCTGAAATCCAAAGCAAAACGTCCTTCAAGATACCACACTCATGTGACAATTAAATGCTACTTAATACAAGTGTCACAACAAAACGTTTCGCGTACAATTAAACAATTTATAGCACTTAAAAGTGCAGCTAAAGGTAGACTCGCTTGACTATGAAAAGCAAAAACTTAGAAATTGTTCGAAATAATATTCCAGCCTCATTCGCTGCCCACTAACACTTTCATAAGCTTAAGCAATTTAAATCTATATTCGTGTGCTCTCCCTATTATTTGTGCGATATTTTTTGTATCTCTTATTTTTAGTTGATTTATCAAATTGTTTACGTTTGACATGATCGTTTATAATAATTTTACTTTGTTGGTTTTATAGAAAGTGATACAATATCATGGAAATTAAGAGAATTGGTATACAAAATTGCAAATAAGACAGCGTTTTTAGTTGTTTAAAATTACAGAAATGTTTACATGAAAAGCACACGTGACCTTGAGCGATATTAAGGTCATGATCAATAACGCTGCCGGCGAAATGTAGTTGTTACAAATTACGAAAATATCTAACCAATTTATTCGACTTTGAAATGAAGCCAATAATAGACAGCTGGGCTACCGGGGCATGCAAGTTTATGATGATCCCAAGTAGCAAAAATCAATTGTTCTTTATAAGCGGTTGAATAAAATTTAGTAGACTGCTTCCAGCTTTCTTATGAATATAAATTTTTCTTTTTAAATTATTTTTCAGTAATTTATATTTTACTGTACTCTTTTTGTTCACTTGACCAAATTTGGAAAGGGTTGCCTACCGACAGTTACGTCATTTCCTTTGTGATCTCTACAATATGTATTCACGATCTCAGTTGTTTATATATAGTATATATTTTGGGGAATTGTCTTTTTAAGCTCTTCAATGTTAATTATGTGCTGATTCATTTTTCCTAAAATCTTACTGGAAAAATTCAAACTGATCAGTTGAGAGGTTTTAGCTCGTTCCCATGCGCATTTCACTGCGGCTAATACAGATCATCAGGGATCATTTCTTAGAATAACTGAAGATATTTATTTTAAAACTTCCACTTTAATAAATAAGAAGCTTAAAATAAAATATCAAAGTCATAACAAGAACTCACTGATCACATGTCCTTTTATTTTCTTACGTTTCATTCTACAACTTGTTGGTTTCTTCCGACTCTAATAAAAATAAAGAACAACAACTAATAATTGTCTTAATACAAAAACAACTTATTTAGAGTGTTGACAACATAAGTTGTTTTATTTTGCACAAGCACTTGTATTTTTGTTGTAAAAAATAACTAAAAACCGGTACGAAATCATGAACGCATTTCAAGTAATTGAAAGCAACAAGTCTATGGAATATTCGATACAGCCGAATATAGCAACAGTAATAATTTTTCTTTTTTTTTAATTATTCGCTGTTTTCAAATAAATCATCGAATAGTTTTAATGACAACAAAGTTCTGCTCGCACAATAGTAAAACATAAATAGATTTTGTCAATGTCATATTTGATCAAAGAATTTTAATGATTTTGTTTTTTGGAAAACAACACTTTATTATGGTCATATAAATGAATCGTATATTTTTTTTAGCAGTAAAAACAGAAAATTTTCCACAAAATATACTATTTTTATATTCAGATTCTATCAATATAATATTTATTTACTTCATGTACATTAAAATATTACGGTGGATCAATTATTTTCACTTAAGTTCGTCTAATAAAAACAAAATCAAGTAACAATTTCCAGCAAAAATCCACAAGAAAATACAGGCCTTAAATCAAAATCTGGGAGTACTTCAATTCGAATCGAACTTTGTTCTAAACTGTTGCTTTTAACATAGAATTTCGAAAGCATTTCTTTCGAAACTAATTATATGATAATTCCAAAAATGTTTGTTATATAAAACACACAAAGATTGTTTTCATTAAAATTAGAAATCAACTTTATCTTTTTAAATAAAATTTCCTTTTGAAAATACTCTCAAATAGTTGCTCTCAACAGTTAAGCCACTGCAAAGAAACTAAGTTTTTTGAAGAGAAAATAATATTTTGAATTAAGGCTGCCTCCTTTACTATTTTATAATTTTAATTATAAATTAACCCAATAATAAATAAACCCAATAAAAATAAAATGAGAATTTTTTAAAGCCTCGTTTACACTTCATTCGAAAGTTCAGATTACTAAAGCGTGTTTGTTATAGAGTGTCACAACTTTGAGTTGGCATCACTGCTTTACTTGAGCATCCATTCAACAACTGATAATTGATTTTTGTTTAGTTCGCTTTGAAGTTTCAATATGAATCGGGTTACACCAGAGCAACGTGTGCAAATTGTTGAAATTTTTTATCAAAGTAATATTTTTATTCGTCACACTCATCCATCGAGAATTGTATTTTCCAATGAAGCCCATTTCTGATTGAATGGGTACACAAATTGTCGCATTTGGAGTGAGGAGAAGGCACAAGGAACATTCACAGAAAATTACTGTTTAGTGCGCTTTATGATGGGTTGGCGGGGTCATTGGCTCATATGCCTTCAAAATCGATGACGGTCAGAATGTTGTTGTGAATGTTCGTAACTCAATTACGTGGCATTAATCTTGCTGATGTGTGGCTGCGGCAGGACGAAGCCATATGCCGCCATACAGTGGGCGCTACTACTGATTTACTCACAGAAACTTTTGATGGCAAAATAATTTCACGTAATGGCCCATTTAATTGGCCACCAAGATCGTGCGATTTAGCCCAATGGGATTAGTTTCTTTGGGGTTATGTTGTTTAAGTCGATGAACCACAAACAATTGAACAGCTGGAAATCAACATTCAAAGAGTTATCGGCGAAATGCGGCCGCAAATGTTACGAAAAATTTGTTGAAAAGTGGTGTTCCAGATTGCGCCAGCCATGGCGACCGCATGGCAGAAATCATGCTTAAATAATAATTTCATAAAATTTTGTCTCAAATAAAGCCCGTTTCATTATAAATATTTTTCATCATATATTTTTTATATTTTATAATGATTTAAACTTGTGTCACTCTATAACAAAACTCCCATTGCTTTTAATTTTGTCCCGACGTCATGAGACATTGACTGGCAACTATCAATTAACGCTCAACATAAAAGTTTTAATCGCAAATTAATGTAAAATAACAGTAGAATTTATTGGCAGTTGTTAATAAGTTATAAATAAGAATAAATTGAATACTGAGTGAATTGAAAATAAAATGGTGCAAATTACAATAATAATCATAATATTTTAAATTTTATAGGCATTAAAGAGAATCTTAACAGAAAATATCTACGAGTAGACAAAAAAAATTAAAGATATACATTTTAGGAAACACAGAAGTATTAAAAATATATTTCTTTACAACAACCATTAATAGCAATATCGTGTTTTATATGGTTGAAACACACCACATTTTCTGCCACACACACACACACACACACCCACCTAACATATTGAAGCACAATAAACAAGTAGGAACTAAGAATAGGCATCATTAAAGTAACCAGCCCCTCAAAACTGTAACAAGGAAATTTGTGGCAGGCAAAATTTAGTTACAAGCAGGACAAAAAAAAAGGATTTTACACCACACTATTTTTATTAACAACAGCCCCTGCTAACGCAACACATAACAGCCAGAACAAATTTAAGGTGCTCCAAATCAAACACAGTTGCAACACATTCCAGCAAAAGCAACATCCCCCAGAAAACTAACAAATAGAAATAAAAATAAAGTTCTACCTCAAATACAGAAAAGAAAGGAAACTGGAATGGGGGTATTAAAAAAGCAAACAACACTTTTTCAAATGTCTCGACGCGTTACTTAAGTACCAGTTTGTACGAGCACTAGTGATAAGACCAGGCACAAATAAACACTTGCATTTTTTGTTTTAAGCCCTTGTAGTAGTTACCACTACACCTACGGTGTATGTTCATGTGAATGGTGTGCATGTGTATGTGCTTTTGTTGTCTGCATGTGTTGTATGAGTGGTCTCTGTCATGCCCTGCCTGCAGGCGTTTTCCTGTACTCCAACCACTACAAAATATATATATATATATATATATATATATATATTAGTGAGTATTTTCTCTCTCTCTCGATATATATGTCTCTCTTTCTCTAAAATACATACGAGTACTAGACATGTTTTATTAGCAAAAACGTCAGCCTACTGCAAATAATTGTACTCTATTTTAGTAAACTGTGGCTGAAGCATTTTACCCAAATGTTTTTGCGGTTTTCGTGCAAAATGTTGTCGAGAGGATGGCTAATTGTATAAATATATTTCACATATGGGTGCTTCCATATTATATATACATAAATTCAGACACAAACTCGTTAGAATTTCGCAAAAGTATCTCTTTCGTTCTATTTAGTACACATGCAAACGGAAAAAAATGTTTGTCATATTCAAAACTTTATTCCTCAAAAATCATCGCATACACAAAAATGGTTCTTCTGTAATTTCAAAGGGAATATTTTGAGCTACAAAATATAAAGCGACAACTTTTGTTTTTTGGAAAAATGTATTAACTGCAAAATTTTAAATTAGTGTATATTTTAGGGAATTGTCGTTTTAAACTCTTCAATTTTAATTCAGTGCTATTTCTTTTTTCCCAAAATTTTACTAAAAAATTCAAAGTGACCAATTGAGGGATTTTAGCCAGTTCCAATGCGCACTTCACTGGGGCTAATGCAGATCATCAGGGAACCTTTACCCAACAAACATTTCTTACAATAACTAAAGATATTTATTTCAAACTTCCACTTGAATAAATGAGAAGCTTAAAAAGAAACATCAAAGTCATAACAAGAACTCACTGATCACTTTTCCATTTCTATTTTCTTACGTTTCATTCAATTTTAAGTTTTAAAACATGAATCAATCTAGCAAAATTTTTTAGTAGCGGCAGCTGTTGTTTAAAAATCCTTAAATTTTGAGAGTTTTGTTTTATCCTCTTTAATTTTTTTCAAAACTTCTAACAAAACAATCTCATAGTGCTTTTACAATGACATGGTTTTGGTAAATTCGGGGTTTAACGTTAAAATCAACTGTTATAATTGGGTTTTACCGTACAAAATTATTTTTTCAAACCAATTTATAACTATTTTTTAATTGGTTTTAAATGGGTTTTATGAAATGCAACCTAGTTTTTTAAAATCTGGTATGTGCTAAGATCAGTGCAGCCAAGTTATATATCGATAACATCTGATAATATTTGCAGAATATACAGAAAATCTACCACACCCGGAATTTTTTCTTCCAGAATTTCCATGATTTTATATGAAATAATGGGTTTATAAAACCTCTATTCGCTCTGTATAAGTATTTTAATACCAATAATATCAATTTTCAAAATATAAAACAATTCCTGGTTTACTCTGCAATTTTAATTTTATTGTTTTTTTATACAAACATAAACAGCTGCAGTACAGTTTGTGCATTCAGTATTATTCTATGTCAAAATAGAAAAGAAATTAAATTTATTGATTAAAGTTATTGAAAAATCAATGTGTTCAGACCTGAATTTATTAAGGCGAAATCACATGCTTGTGATTTTAATGCTATATCCATGTTTTAAGTTTCAGTGTGAAACCACTCTATAAGTTCTTATAAGACTGAAAATCCTCTCTTATACAAAAATAATTCTTACGTTTTTTTAGAAGAAATATTTGAGCTTGCAATATATTTAGAAACAGTTTTTAATAAAATAAATTATAACTTCAAAACTTGAAATTTTATCACTTGAATTTATCAAAAAATTTATATATTTTTTTACCTTAATTTTTTAGTGAAATTCTGAAATTTTGTAGGATGCATTTTTTTCTTTTTTCTTTTCAAAGCTTCCAATGAAATACTCGGAGCCCCATGGGACTGAAACCCCTTCTCTTATACAAAAATTATTCTTACGTTATTTTACGGGGAATATGTGGATCTTAAGATACGAAAAACAATTATAATTTTTTTGGAAATATTAAAATATCTGCCAAGTTTTGAAGTTTTTAAGAGGATTCAATGAATTTTCTTTTATATTTCTTCTCTAAATTTTTTTAAATAACAACATTGACTGATCTTACGAGCCTCTGCCTGAATTTTGTTCAAATCGAAAGAGGTCATATCAAACTCTTTGCCGATGTGAAATGGTGATATGGAATAAAACATATGAAAAATATTTAAACAACATCTATGGAGAATAAGAAAACGAAACTATTCGCCATGCCTGTTAAATAACGCCCACTTGTTACATGTCTCTTCCCGAGATGATGGTTGCGTATTACGAATTTTGAATTTCAAACTACTGAAATATATAGAGTCAAATGGTTTACTTAACAACGAGATGATCTAGAGGTGCTACTGATTGCATTTGTCGTCACTAACCTCTTTTCTCGATTTGTCGCGAGAATGGAGTTGTAAGAATTATTGTGGACGGGATTTCATGAAATAAGTGCAGTATCAACTCAGGGGTACAGCAAGTTTCCTTCCTTTTTCCTAATTTATTTCTCATATTTTTAAATACAAAATATGATGCTAAATTTGTATTGAAAATAGGTGGAAAGATAGTTTTGCATCATCGTTTTATTGCAAACTAAGACACAATAATTTGTCGACTTCTCCATCACAGATTAACTGACAAGTATTTGGAACCAAAAATGTGCGGCACGAAGAACGCCTTTTTGTTTAGCTCACGTAAGCAGAAAGAAGAAAATTTGCACGAAATTCCTGTCCATTTAAGGAAAACAAATATTTTTTTTGCTTTTAAGTTGTTGTGTATTCCTGTATGCTCGAAAGCGATCCATCATAAATTTATCTGAATTTAGGTACTCGTACTGAAAAAAGGACATCGAACACGTTAAAGTTTCCATTTGTTATTTCAAGCATGAATTATTACGCACACACCTGCAGTTGTTATGCCTAAACGAGGTCTGCATCAAAAGGATGTACGCAAATTTACTGACGTATTTAGCAGTGAGAAGAGGCAGGAATGAATAACTTAAGTATTTAACTTAACAAATAGTTCTCTTGGATAATTGTAAAGAAAGCGTCTCTTCCATATTTTTTCAATATTGTAAAAACTTTAGCCTGCTGTTACCGAACAAATCCCAAATCTTCAATACCAACCGCTTCTGGAGAACTACACAACACGGAGAAAATTTGTATTTACGCTTGCAGATCGTTTGTGGAATAATTTACAATATTTCAAGAAAGACCAAAAATAAAATAACTCAAAGGACAATAGAACAAATCGAAGTGTACAATCAATGATTTATTATTATTTAATGACTTTCACAATAAAGTCTTAACGATGTTTTATAAACATAAAAACGGCTGCTGCTTCAAGTGTATCAATTACAAGAATCCAACGAATGGTTTTCAAAATGATCAGAATGTAACCAGAATGCAATTGCAAGAAATGCCTCGTTATCCTAAAATATGAATGTGTTGTACTCTGCCTGCATTGAATGCTTAGATGGATTATTAACAACAACAAAAATATTATACGCCAGTCAGTCGATGAAAGTTTGCATTTTTCTTAACGCAACCACTTAAAAATTTTTCCTACTAACAACCAAACAACCGGTCGTTTTTAATAACTCAAGTAGGTGGTCACGTTAATCAATACAAAAAAAAGTTTAAAAACAAAACCTGCAACATCATCATCATCATCTGCATCATGGATGAAAAACTAAAATTGCAACCGAAAAATTAAACAGAGAAAAAAAAAGTATCGAGTAACTTTTCAGATAGACTTATCTTGATTTATACGAAAAGTTGTAAACAAAAAGGGACTTGTTGTTGCAAAATATTTTTTTTTTTTTAATTTTCTTGCTTCATAACGCCTGAAAGTCAATTTAATTTAAATCATCTCATGTGTTCATTTCATGCGTTCTGTACTTTAGATTAATTTAAAGTAACATTTATGGATACAAGATATTAGATTTTAATAAATTGTTGGCAGGAACTCAAAGTGGATAAAGATATTTAATAAAAATGTGAAACAAAAAAAGTTTAAAAATAGAGAACCCACTTTTTAAGAAAATCAAACCAAAGAGCTAAATATAAATTTTAAAATAAACTTAAAACAATAATAAACCCAAATACAAGAATTATTAGGGGGGAAAAAGTTTAGGCTCTTTGCGTTCTTATTTTCTTATATCGAGTGCCCGACGAGTTTTTGATTCATTATTTTTTTCGGTTTATTTTAATATTTATTTTTATCTTCCAACTTAGTTTTTTCCATATTAATATTTATATAGGCTAATTGTTCTTAGTTAAAATCTCAGAAAGACATGATGATAAATATCCCAAGGCACACAGGAAAGTCAACATCAGTTTTAATCAACTTACACAGCAGAGCAGAACAGCTGTTTTCGAAAGTCGCTACACTTTCATCATCAGTGCTCGTGTGTATATTGTGTTTATCACCACTATTTAGGCGGGTTAGTTGAATGTGATAACAGTTCCTATTTACACAAATTTTATTGTGAAAAAGAATCCGAGAACTGTATAAACCTGATGTTAACGCGTTTTTGTTTTAATACACGTGTTACCGTTTGAATATTTTCTTCATGTCCTATTTTTCTGAATTTTTTGTTCCATTATACATTAAGTCAACTTTTTTCAAGCCAAAGCTCAAATTGTATGTGCTATATTAATATTTATATTGATTTTGTTTAGTTTATTTAGTATTGATCTTAGTTAGTTTCTTCTTATATTATAAAGCGTGTCTTTTTAGATTGTCACAATTATTAATTGGTATCACTACTTTATTTGAGAACCCATTTAAATTACGCCATGAATCGACTTGTACCAGAGCAACGCGTGCAAACTTTTGAAATTTTTAATCAAACTAATTGTTCTATTCGTCAAACTCATTCATACGAAATTATTTTTTCCGATGAAGCCTATTTATCGTTTAATGGGTACGTAAATAAGCTGATTTTGTCGAAGATCCAGAGAAAATTACTGTTCGGTGTGCTTTATGGGCTGGCAGAGTCATTGGCCCATATGTCTCCAAAAACGATGATGGTCAGAATGTTCAAAGTTTTTATGTGTCATTAATCTTGCTAATATGTGGTTCCAACAGTAGGAGGCCACATGCCTAAGAGCGGGCCCTACAATTGATTTACTCCAAGAAACTTTTGATGAAAATATAATGGCCCACCAAGATCGTGTGACTTAGCCCCATTTAGTTATTTAGCTTGGCGTTATGTGAAGTCTACGTCGATAAACAAAAAAGAATTAAACACTTGGAAAGCAAATTTGGAAGAGTTATCGGCGCAATACGGCCGCAAAGGCTGCGAAAAATGTTTGAAAATTGGTGTTCCAGATTGCGCCTTCTACCTGCCAGTCAAGGCGGCCGGCCACATGGCAGAAATCGTATTTAAACATTTATTTCATAAAATATTATTTGAAATAAACCCCGTTTCATTGATATTAAAAATTATTGATTTATTTTTCTAAGAAGCTACTGAAAGAGTGATGAAATATTGAAATATAAATATATTATTTAATTTCCAATGAAGACCCTTTATATTCAAAAATATTACAGAATAATAATAATTAAGAAGAGGTCAAAAGCTGGAGGCATTTTTAAATATTTATTTTTTGTTTAATGTGCTTTCAAAGCGTGTAAAAATACTTACACTTAACGTGAAGATAAGAACATAAAGCAAATCAACAACCTTGCACGAGCACAATGTGATGTAACATTGTTTTTCCAGTTTCCTTAAATTGTGTAACCAAATAAAGTCATGCGAACTTGTTAGCTTGTTTAGTGGACATTTTCTGGAAACTTAGAGGCAACAAATATATATATATATATATATATATATATATATATATATATATATTCTTTATTGACACCTTCACTGGCTGTGTCGTCATACACACACAGCTACTGGATATACTGATGGTATTAAGCCCACTTTAAAGGGGTTTTAAGTTTCTCTTGTTACGGCAACAAAAAAAAAATATTATATTCATGACCATTTTAACCATCAAAGAACAGTTTCGTTTCGGAACTCAAAACCAACTACAATGGAAATACTTTCGTAATTGACACAAAATATTTCACCTTCAAATGCAATATTTTTATAAATTTTGTAAAATTTTAATTGCAAATTTGATTAGCTCATGTGTATGAGTATGCAAACTTCACTTTTTTACAATATATTTTCCACAGCAGTTATTAACCATTTTGTTTGACTGCATAATTAGTGCGTTCATTACCTTGCAAAAATTACAATTCAGTCATTAAAAAGTACTTTGACGCGCAGCGGTATTAATTTAATCAAAAAGAATATGTTATTATTAAATTTATAAATATATTTTTATTATTTTCAAATTTAATTGTATTCGTTTCATTGTATTTTTTTTTCTTTTTTTTATTGCCTGTTATAAACATTTTCGCGAAAAATATTCCAGCTGAGCTTTTAAGTAAACAAATTGGCAGTGATGATGATGGGAATTTCAGATTTCATAATTCTACAAAATAATTAATTGTTGTTAACTGCGTATTATGAGTTCTATTGAAGTATAAACATTTTCCACAACATGCGAGGGTTAGCTGGCTATCATGAACAATTAATATATGAATAATAGATAAAAATAACTTGAGTTTTTTAATTTATTTTGAACATTCAGAATGCTGGGCCTGATATATTCGAATCTGCTAACGTCTGAAAATTTACAAGTAGTTTTTATTTCAAGGTTATCGATATTTTATACTACTATAATAAATATTTCCACTCAAATAGAAGAAAATGGAAAAAAGTGAGCAGTGAGTGATTTTGTCAAGTCTTTGATATTTGTTTTTAAGCTTCTCATTTATTAATGTGGAAATTTGAAATAAATATCTTGAATAATTCTAAGAAATGTTGGGTAAAGCTTCCCTGATAATCTGCATTAGCCCCAGTGAAATGCGCATCGGAACTGGTTTAAACCCCTCAATTGATCACTTTGAATTTTTAGTAAGATTTTGGGAAGAAAAAAAGAAGCAGCCCATAATTAAAATCTAAGAGTTTAAGAAGAAAAAGAACTTTTTGAAAGAAGTCAATTAGATTAGGAAGTATCTGAAGCAAATCTAGTTCGTTTGTAATGCTTTTCGCAGAAGGTTGTCGCTGTAAGAAGTTCACCATCTTGTCACGCTTTCACTGAATCCGAAGTCATGTTTCTGATTTGAATTAAATCTGATTTTTGTTCCGATTTAACTTTTCATTAATTCTATGCAGTGCAAAGTCGCTTATTGCTAAATCTCTGAAGGCACGAGAACAAAATACACAATTCCGCGCCTTTCGCCAACATGACCATGAAGAAATAGCGCAAAAATTGTTCAAATAATTGTTCATAATTCACATTTAAAATTTGTTTTACATAAATCTTGCTTTAATGCATTTTATTTCAATTATGTTTGCATAAATCAGTAACATTCTTTATAAATAAAAATCCAATATACTTGCAAAAATTGAAAATAACTTCCAACTTTGTGCAAATAAAACAACTTCTTAATGATTATCTGGAAACAACAACAAAGACTTCCTGAAAGTGGAAAATACATTCTTATTGATACTTTGAAAATAAAAAAAGTAAATAAATTCCAATTTTGTCCACTATAAAATTTTTCTGGTTCAATCATTTTTAAGAATTCATTATATATCATTCTATAAACATCAGAAAGTTGAGCGTTTATATTTTGGACTTTAATTTTTTTTAATTACTATTTTTTTACATGTCGCGTCATATAACGTTAGCGGAATTATTCATCTTTTGGTGATCAAGTAGTATTTAATAGATTTATAAAATATTTTAATTGAACACAATTCTGTTACCCAATTTTAATCTTTTCGGCAAAACCAAAAAAATAGCCTTGACTTTCTTTTTTGAACTCGTTTCAGGAAATGTTTACAATTCAAATTACAAACAACACAAAACGTTATCAACTGAACGCAAAAAAGTCAGCTAAAGCTTTTTGCTGTTGAAAATAAATTAGTTAAAGTTAAAAACTTAAAAGAGATCGTTCTATAAGATATTTGTTAAATACAAATCCATTTACAGAGAGCTTTTCCTGTACTTTTTATATGAGTGTTTTCTCACTTTCCATGTATAAGTTTACGTTGTTGTTGAAGTACATTTTAATTTTAATAGATTCAGCAATTAAGCCGGTGCAAAAAAAACATATTTTTTATTTGTTAATTTCATTTCAGCGATAACCTTTTGTGTACGTCTTGATTATATATTTGAATTTTAATTATATAGCAATCGAACAAAATGCTAATATGAAATAAGTTTCTGAAATTTAGTTTTTGTTATAGATTTAGGAAATAAAAGTTATACGCATTTTGGTGAGACAAGGTTTTTGTTATTATTTTTGTTAAATAATGAACAAACAAAACGTTAACCTTTTGCGAAAATAATTAAACAATTATGATATGAATTTGGCGAATACTTAGAAATTTTTTTAATTTTTAAATATATTTTTCTATTTTTTAGCTTCAGCAATAATTCAAAACAAAAATACTTATCGCAACGAACTTCCAGTTTATAGCACATTCAGGCGGTCATATGCCTGAAGTGATATTCAAAATATAATTCCAAAATTTTATCTTTCTAATGAAATAGATTTCATGTCAATTAAAAAAGAAAATCAAATTTTTTAGTAAGATTTTGAAAAAAAGAAACAGCACATAATTAAAATTGAAGAGTCGAAAATCATCTTTGTTTTATTCCATTTCACAATTCTGTACCTCTATGTAAAGCACCCTTTATTAGACTAGAATTAATTCTCTTTGCTCGATTAAATGGGCTTCAAATATTTTATTAAAATATATTTTATTTTTTTAAATCCTTTTATTTTCAAATAACAATATTAAAACAATTTTCCATTGTTTACACTTTTTACGAGAATATTAAAAGTTCCCCAGTGTTCTGAGTGTCCCAGAATAATTTAATAACGTGACAGCAGATTTTAAAACTACCAGCAGTTTAAAATTCCTATTCACATTTCAGTATACAACGACTTTAATGTTGTTTCTCTGTCACGTATTCAACATTTTTCAAGAGCAGCAAACATAAATCAGTAGGAATGGAAGCAACCACAAGCGATTGTCTAAATTTTGGCTAATAATTGAGTCGTATATTATGTTGAGCTTTAAGGATAAATAACGCTACACAACCATAGAGCAACCCTGACCTCTTCTTTACTGGCATTCAGCTCACTCTGGCTTTAGTTTGTTCTTAAATAAAAACAATATAAAACATATAAATAAATAAACTGGCAGTTGCAAATTGCAGCAAAAATAAACTGCAATTTTCAGGACAAAAATAAGACAAGTTTCGAAATAAAAGCGAATAAATTTAACATGACAAAACCTTTTACACAAACAGTGAAACGAAAATATTATCAGACTACCGAATAACCACATCTCAAGTCACACACACACATTCCACTTCTTTTGAACAGCCAAGAAGAAATTGATGATGCCAAATTAGTTAATTATCTGAATAACAGCAAGATAATTATATAAATTGTATTTATTATTACAATGTGAAAATGCGAACACAAAACCTGCATTCCTCTTGCTCGCATATCACAATATGAGGAGTTGGAAAGAAGAAGGGTTATGCACGTAACATGCCGCACAATGTAGCACCGACAGAATTAATAATGTTGACAATAATTACAAAGTTGTGTTTGTTGTTAAGATGGTTATAATGGTTTCAGTTGTTGTGATAAAGCGTTGCTAATAGCAGAGTGATAATAAGGAAAATATAAAACAGGTTTTCCTAAAAATCTTTAATCTGAAAATAATAAATATTTTACTGTTGCTAAAATCAGAAAAATTAATCCTGCACTGAGATTTTACGTTTTAAATGCAAACTTTTTATTGACTGCAGTCAGCAAAATGTAGTCGAACTCGGTTGGGTGAAAGAGCAGAAGAATTGTTCCGCTTATGCGAGAATTTCAAAGCGACAACTTCGAACAATTAAAACATATTTCGGTTAAAGAATTTTCTATAGAAACAACTGAAACAAGCAGCCGTTATCTGATACTAATTTCAGATTAATGTTACACACTAAAATATATACCAAATACATAAAATTTCATGTTCTTGTCTTCTCATTGTGGGTGAATATTTTTACACGCTTCCGAAGCATATTAATCTAAATAACAAAACATTTAATCAAATTAAAAAACCTGATTTTTTAGTAAATTCAAACTAAAACTTTTAAGATAAATAAATTTTAAAATAACTAAAAAATTTAAAATGAGCCAAAAATAAAAACCATGGACACCTTTGAATTTGATTACGTTAGAAACCTAGATTCTTTAATACAACTCCTTAAGTCCTTCTAATTAGAACCCCTAAGAAATTCCATCTCTTGTATAATGTCTTGATGAAATGTTTGTGTTCTGACTTGGTTAAAAGCTGGACTGTAGCACAAGTAGTGCTCCGGTGTTTCGTCAACGATACCCATTCGTGCCAGGTGATTCCTTAACTTATTTTAAACTTATTTTAAAGTTTATCTTAAATTTTTTAGTCGATTTCCTTTTAATATTATTTTATTGAGTTTTTTTTTTAATTATTTGTATTTATTTTTACTTTCATGTACTTCGAAAGCGTGTAAAAATACTGACACATTTTAAGAAGATAAGAATATAAAAACGCACCAGTACATTGTGACGTATGAATTGTATTATTACTAATATTAAAAAGAAGAGTTACAGTGTTTTAATACTGAATGTTAAAACCTGGTTTAAACTTTAATAAAAAAAAAATAATGCTTTTGCGTTCACACTGCAGATTTAAGAAACTCAAAGTTTAGCAGACACAACAAATCAAAATTCTCATAGAAATAAATGCAGTTGCTGTTATTCTTTTCTTCTCTTTCGATAACACTTAATTCACAAACTGTACTGCCGCTGTTTTTGTTTTTATACAAAAATAAGAAATTTTTCGCTGATTTCAAATTTATATATTCTGTTATATTTTAAAAATGATAATTTTAAAATTATGCAAATACAATAACAAAGTAAATAAATGCTTGGAAATTACATTATTTTGTATATAAAAAACCTGCAAATTCTGTCGATTTTTCAGGGCAGTCTTCAAACAGTATCAAATGTTTCCAACATATAACTTGGCAGCACTGAACTGGCACTGACAGAAACAGACGTTAACAATGTTGCATTTCATAAAACCCACTTACGACCAATTCAAAAGTCGTTTTAAGTTCTTATCAAAATATTTTTTGATAAGAAAAAAATTTATTAAAAACCGCGTCAACGTGGAAGAAATATTAGATCCATGCAAACAAACAAACATAAAAGTGAAGTTAAAAAAGCGTGTATTAAGACCAAAAATACTAAAGACATCTTCAGCTGCTCTTAGTAAATTAATAATGTTTCTTCTTGTATGTGGTACACGAAAACTGATTTCAGATCTTCTAAAGTGAATTTTGAATCATATTTCTGTCATACCGGCTCTCGTTATACGTCACTCTCTGTATTTTCTTTCCCACTAACAACTGCAAATAGTTCAAATCGATCTGTTAAGGACCGGGCGATAATGAAAAAATAAACAAACTTGACCTGATAATTCAGGACATTAAATAATATAAAAGAGTAGATAATTTACGACCAGTTCAATAAACAATAATCTGGATTTAATTAAAAACTATTCTCATCAAAAAGTATTGGGTTCAATACCGGCCAATAAAGTAAAATGCGGTTTCAAAACACACAATGAAAATCAGTCTAGTAGGCAATAAAATTGCAGTGAATAAGTTTTTCAATATAAAAATAAATCATATTTGTTGGCATTATGTCCTGCCAGCCTCCCTGCGTTCATGTGTGTGCAACAAAATGCCGCATTAAATGTGAAGAGTTGCAGTTGCAAGTAGACAGAAAATAAAATATATAAACAGAGAAAGAGTCTGAAAAATATCAACTCACATTTCGTCCTTTACTCTGACTGAAAAGGCAAACATGCTTATAATCCTGCATACAAAATAATAAAGAAAAAACACACAAAATTGAAAGGCTTAACAATTTTTGTGCTCTCTGTATGTTATTAGACGTGTATGTTTGGCTCTCAGTATTTTTAAAGGATGCCAAAAACGGAACAACCATTTTTTGTTTGTGTATTTTATTTTCCTTTATTACCCGACCATACGATGTTTGTATGATGATGCAGATTGAAAAAAAGCTCATTAAATGTAGCAGCCATAAAGTAAACAACAACAACAACAACAACAAATAGTGGTTAAGACGGTTAGGCAGGATTTAAACTTGCCATAAGGACATCTTATTTAGCAGCAAATAATTTACTTAAACATATTTTTCCAAGTTTAAACTTGATAACAACATGAGAGACAATCTCGTGAGGGCCTCTCGACAAACTCTCAGTCTTAACTCTGATTTAGTGAAAATCTTAACTCCTTAGGTGAAATGAAATTTTAAGTGCTGGCATTTTTATGAAAAAAAAATGATAAATAAATTACGGCAGAGAGTTCAACATTCTCGCACTTGATGAACATGTCAAACTAAAGTTCATTGAAATTAAAACTGCGTGTTTAAAAGTGTTGTGAGGAAGCATTTAATTAAAATTCTTTAATAAGAAGACTGTTGAATTTATTTAATATATTCTTGGGAATTGATTTTTATTTTAATTGTTCTCTCATGTCATTAGAACTCATGGGATGTGCAGGGCACTGCTTCGGGACTGGTGCAATTGGTGGCAGAAATGAAATCAGAGTCAGTCGTGCCTGTACATATTCGATTTGTGGCCCATTATATTGTATGCGAACTATTCGCCCAATACAAACGTTTGTCCTGTAAAAGGCACACAAGGATATGCATTTAATGAAACACGTGTTCAGTTCAGAAAACAAGGAGTCTAGGCATGTTTCATTAAATCATATCTACAAGGAGTTTTTTCGCTCTTTCGTATAGAGGATGAATCAATTTTGAAATAGACTTTGAAGTATCAGTCCATAAATGGAATGTAACTTGCCCGAAACTACTTGCGAATGTATCAAATAAAAGATCAGCTTTATGAACCAGTTCATTAAATATTTAGTCAACCATTAAAAGTTTCAGAACTAAAGAAACTATTATCCTCAACACTTTTAATGAACGATCAAATAAGCTGTGAATACCAAAAATATATATGGGTAATTCCACACCAAATTGACCAAGAGTTGAGCTCAACCCCTCTTGACATGGTTAACGGGCCATCTTTCATTTCAATTACTTATTGCAACGGAAGTTATTTAAAAAAATCAGAGCTTGTGTCATATTCAGCATTTTATAAATTCGCCAAATCTGCCAACTTTTTTAAATTAAATTTTTCAATATCATAGGCCAATTGTTCGAAATTAATTAAAATCTCAGAAAGACATGGTGATAAAGGCACACAGGAAAGTCAACATCAGTTTAATTCAACTTACACAGCAGAGCAGAACAGCTGTTTTCGAAAGTCGCAACACTTTCATCTTCAGTGCTCATGTGTATATTGTGTTTATCACCACTGTTTAGGTGGCTCAGTTGAATGTGATAACAGTTCCTATTTACACAAATTTTTTTGTGAAAAAGAATCCGAGAATTGTATCAACCTGATGTTAACACGTTTTTGTTTTAATACCCGTGTTACCGTTTGATTATTTTCTTCATGTCCTATTTTTCTCAATTTTTTGTTCCATTATACATTAAGTGTCAGGATCTTGAAACAACAATTGATATTATAATTAAAAAATGTTTAATGTAAAAAATGTTTCAGTAAAAATTAGATGTAAATTCTTTAACCGAATTCATTTTTATTATTTTAGAACTTTGTAGATATGCCATTTTGTCAAAAAATTAAGATATTTGTTTTATTTTAAAAGGACTTACGAATCATTTTTGAGATATTAACAAAAAAAAACTGAAGCCGACGAATCCTGTCCAGTTATGAAATCTTGAATACAACACATCTTTAGCAAAAAAGTGTTTGAGATATTGAAGAAATAATTGCGAAAATTCCAGAATGTAATGAAATTTTAAATAAGATTTAATTTTAACAAACAGTTGTATTAAATAGAACGAAAGAGAGCCTCTGACCGAAATTTCATTCAAATCAGAAGGGGTTGTGTGTATAATCCTTGTCGACTTGATAGGGAACCACCCATCTTATAAATAGTCCAATATTTTTCTAATTCATTCTTTAAATGGAGAATTACTCCACATCAACATTTTATTAGTCAGTAATAAAGCAAAAGGATAGGACCATATTTATTTTGTCATTCCAGTGCGGAACCACTTATAAGTATTCCTGGTTAATACAGAAGACATTCTTTTTGATATCGAAAAAACATTACTTTCCGTCTTCTAACCTGCAGAAATATTTTGAAATTCATCTTTGAAAATAAATAACCCTGACTTACAAGGAACTTTACATTCAATCATTATAAGAGACACAATTTTCTTTTTCGTTGCAATGACAGCAACAAACAAGCGCTTTTAAAATAAAAAAAAGTCCACATAAACAGAAAACGACAACAATGAAACAGGAAATAATGACAATTGCAATTGTAAAGATACAGGGGAAATTCTTTTAACTGAAGGACATAAAAGTTGAGAGCAAAGTTTTGTGTAAATAGAAATAAAAAGTAAAAAAAATGAAATACTCTAGCAAATGACAACCAGCATGAGAAGGAATAGTGCATGTCAGCAATTAGCAAGTTTGAGCTGCCAACATTGTAGCAATTGTTGCTGGCGTTGTCCTTTAAGGATTTCTATGTATCTGTGAATTATTATTATTTTTTTTTCTATTACTTCTGTATGAATCTTAATAACCTTGATGATGTGGATTTATGTTGATGTGTCTGCTTGATATGTCTAATGGCGTCCTTCGGATATTTTTGGTTTTTTTTTTTTGTTACTTTAATATTCTTCATCTTTATGTTAACAAAAGATATTAATCATTTAGAGATATTAAGACTCACACAAATACAAAATTTTCCTCTATAGTTTGGCCAGAGTTTTAATTGTGAAGTATTTATTTTTCAATTTTACTTTACGATATGCCTGTTAGGAGGTTATGGAAGTTCAAAGGCCTTGAAGTTGTACTCAAAAGTTGTACAGGATATTAAAGGATCCAATTGTATTAATTATTTCTAGCAATTATTTTCAACAACACTGACTCTACGTTATGGGCCTAAAATCGAAAACTAGAACTATGATACGGAAATGACGGACGGACATCGCTTATTCTCAGATAATATATACAGACTGAATGACTACAAAACAGGATACCTGAAACAAATAACGTTTATCACGAATGCTTTCCCAGCAGCTGCACAGTTTTTTCAAATTCTTTGAGAACACACATACTTTTCTTCCGACTAAAATTCTAATTATATAAAAATTATTTGAGTTTTACATTTTTTTTCGTCTATTTTGGAATGAAACACATAATAATGGGTTTATCCCTAAGGAATAGTGGTTACATGTACCTGATTATTAAAATTGAATAATCGATTAGAGATAATCGCTCAAAAAATCGTTCAATTTGTTGTGCCTTTACCACTCGCAGTTCTTGAATATTTCAAAAAGTAATTTCATTTTATTCCACTACAAACAAATTAAAAGAAATAAAATAAAAATCTTTGCGCAAGTGCAGTTGATAGTGTTCGTGTTGTCGGTACACGTACAGTCCTTTCCTTGTTTGGTAAAATAACTGCCACAATTAAATAAGACAACTAAATAAGTACAAATATAATTGCATCAAATTTAGGCATCATTATTACTGTCGAGAGCTCGTTTCAAGGTCTTTTTGTGTGCATTCTTTTGTTAAGCAAATAAAGACAATGCGATGCAGTTAAAGGTTCGGTCTATTTGCAGGCTAACAATATTTACATTTACATACACATTCGCATTCACATGCACATACACAAGTGCAGGACAAGAACAAAGAAAACGAAATAGAATAAAATAAATATTTAAAATTGTTTATAGTTAAAATGTGCTGTAAGTCTGTTCTAGGAATAAAGTTTCTCTTGCCCAAAACTGTTCTAGTCTCATGCAAAATTCAAACATCCGTAATGGCGATGGCAGCCGTTTAAACAAGTCCTTTAAACATTTATGTAGTTGGTTTGTTTGTTGTTTTTGTTTTATTTTTTTGCTAAGAGGAAAGTATTAAATATAATTTCTTTAGCTGTTCCCTTTTGGCCATGTTTCTATTTCATTCTTTTCCTTTGCATTTGTAATCCTGCCTTCGTTATTATGTTTCGCATTAGTCTGCTACACATTAAATTTTAAACGTGTGTATGTCTATAGATGTGTATCAGTGATCAGCAATGAGTAGTGCTTTTGCCATTTGGAGTCATTCAAAAACTTTTAAGTGCAAATAAATATGAGACATCGCAATAGAATGCATCTGATAGATGCATTCTATTGCGAGAGATGTACTCTAGATGTACTTCTACTCGCTAGAGTTGAGCAGAACTATCCTAAACGCTTGTTTGTAGAGTTGAATCGAACTCCATCAAACGCTCAATTTTGCCAAAAATCTCTGATCAAACCAATGTAATTTAAATGGGATTGACCAGAGGTTTTTGGCAAAAATGACCGTTTGATGGAGGTAGACCCAACCCTACTCGTTTATGACAAACGAACCGATGCAATTTAAATGGGTTTGATCAGAAGTTTTTGTCAAAAATGAGCGTTTGAAAGACTTTGGCACAACTCTAGTAGAGTCATCTGTGATTAGAGTTGGGTCGAACGCCGTCAAACGCTCATTTTTGCCAAACATTTGGTATCCCCAGAGCATTCCAGAGCGTCTAACGAAAAGATTTTCCAAGATATGATTTTACTACAGCCGCTTTTTCAGTACTCATTGCCGATCACTGATGTGTACATATAGAATTGCTGGACAGTGATTTGTAAAAAGTAACGCAAAGCAGAGTTTCATATAATACAAAATATTACAAACATTAAAGCATTTCCTAGTGGACCAGATATGTCGAATTTTTTAAGGACCTAATTATCTAAATCCCATCACCAAAGCAGAAGAAGTTATTTGGAAAGAAATTTTAAATTTCACAAAATATCCTTATCGAAAAATTGATAACAATGAGAAGGCATTACTTGGCGTATCCAAATTTTAATTATTAAGAATATGGCACTGAATTTTGTGATCTGCATTAGTGCAGATCAGTTGTCAGCCTGCTGCCTTGAGATACGGTAAAATTTGACCAAACATTTGCCGTAAGATTTACCCCGTTTTGAAAGTATCGAATTCTCATCTCCAAGTTTTGAGGTTCTAGAAAGCTTCCCTGACGCAATTCTGAGAGCCCGCAATTCTGTCTGCATGTTTGCATGTATATATGGAACCCGTTTAATTATTTCTTATTTGAATGAATATTTCTTATTAAGATCATTGAGACGCATGTTTATCTGAGGTGCCATAAAAACTACTCGCTTTTATTGTTTTCGAATGCAAGCAAAATCACTATTCGAATCAGCTGTTTTATGTTTTGCGATCTTTTTTTTTTACTACTTTGAAAACATTTTTGTTTGAAAATTTAATAAATTGTGGTATTCTCGCTAAAATTTTCAAAAAAACTTGTTTTTATATAAAAACTGAGTTTTTATATAAAAATATAACTTTCGAAAAGAAAAGAAGAAACGAGAAATAAATTCTTTAATTCTGCATTTAAGGAATTTTGCAATTGTATGAAAATATATAGTGAATTTATAAAATATATAAAGAAATTGTTGCTAAAACAATTTCAAATTATATTTCTATAAAATAAAAAGCATGAGCAGTGCTGCTGCTACATATTTACTGCTGAAGGATGAGTGCAATGAAAAGTTTGGAAGAAGCCACTTGTAGCAACCCGCTGGAACTGGGTAGAAGTAAAGTATCCATTATTCTAGATGACATAGTGAAGGTTAAGGATGCAACTAGACATGAGCCCTAACGAAAAGTACCAGGCAAGACTTTATTTTTAATATAAATAAAATATTCTGTGACACCTAAAACTGAGTTCGAGCATAACCCCGACAACACTAGATTTCTTTTGTCGGTTTCCAAATCAATTCTGATATGATTGTCATACTGTGACACTCCTGTGTATGATTATGATGTTAAACACATTGACATTTTCTACAATTAAATGATGGAATAAAAAATATTTTTATTATTTTAAATTGGGTATGACTATGGCATGTTCGTTGCCAATAAAGGCATAATTAGCACGATTATTTCAAAAGTTGCGGCCGCCTTTGTGTCTAATTAAAATTGCTAATAGTAAAATTTGGGATTTGTAATTTGCGAATTGTTTGCATAAAACACGAAACAGGAGTGCTAAAAGACAGTTTGGTGTTAACAATCCTAAAAATATTGCGAAAAGAGAAAAAGGTTAATAATAAAATTTGGCGAAATAAAAAGAAATTATATTGCCCTCAAAGTCATTAACATAAAAATTCCATTTAGAAGCAGCTGATTTGTGGCATTCATTAAAACTATTTCGTGTTAACAGATAACTAAAAAGCCTACAATTCAGCAAACTGTAATTAGCTAAAAGAATGTAATCTTTCATGGCATATTTCTGAAACAACTGTTTAATTGCTTTCTTTTTTTTTAAGTATATCCCAAATTATGATCTGCATCCGCAGTCTTAAATTTTGCATAACTTGATCTCATTTCATTAAGAACCATTGAATTACACCGAAAGAAATAATTGTTGTTTTTTAATCTGGTTTTTGTTGTTGACAATAAAAGCTAAAACTATACGAACGAAAAACAAAGAAACTCCTGCTCAGTTGTCATAATTTTTATTGCAAGAAAAAGTTCCACGAGTAACATAACAACAGGATAAAGTGCAATAAAAACAATAACAACTAAATATAACGGGTTTTGATAATCTTTTATTTATACTTTTCTTCAAAAAAAAAAAATTACATAAATAAGAATGAACATTTCGCGAGGAGAAGAAGACGAACATATGAAAGACTGACTAGAGACAAAACAGATATTAAGTGCACACAATTACGTTTGTATGGAATAGCAGCAACAATAACGGTTAAAAGAAAACAAAACAAAAAAAACAAAACGAAAAACAATAGGAAAAGAAAACTAGATAAAGTAGTAATACTGACCTGACCTAGTATCTTGCCGAGGCAATCCAAAATGTTGGTTAAAATATTAAAAAAAACACAACAAGACACGATGATGGCTCCGTTGGAGTCGCTGTTTGGTGCACTGCTCCAAAAATGTCGCTGTGGCACAGAAGCAGACACACACGTACACACACTAACACTCACTCTTGCACCGACACAAATTTTATGATAAACTGGGAAACTTTTTTGGCGTCCTTTTTCCACTTTTTGTGACACAATTATTTCTCTTAATTTTGTTTTCTTAATTTGTTTTCTTTTCTTTTTATATTTACGCGTTTTTAAACGTCGTTTTCTTGTTGTTTGTTGACAACACTGGAATAAGAATTATATCTTAAAAAAGAAGATAAAAAACTTTATTCATTTTTACACTTTTATGGAACAATTAATTAGTTGCTGTTTTAATATCAATTAAGAATAATACAAAATAACAATTCTGATTTTTTTAATGTTAAATGTGCATGACAACACGAGGTTCCCTAAAGAGAGCAGTGGCCAATTGTAGACAAGTCGTGATATTGTCCACATTTATTATGTTAATGTTAACAATGCGATTATACTATTAACTCAATTGGTTAAGGGTTTTTTGAAATTGCGTGCTTAAGAACCACATTTCAATTAAGAAAGAATCAGAGTCGCTGTGCGATCTTGTGGACTCGTCGAACTGCACTTCTCTTGTTCTGTAACAGAATATATTATCGTGCCTTTTTATATCCCGACTTAAATGTCACGGACTTGGATCATATGCTCAAAATTTCAAAGGAGCATTTCATTTTTCCTATAAAATGTTTATCTGTTATAAATTAATTTATATGGAATTAATGCCACCAGCAAAACTTCGGTCTATTAATCAGGTGAGTTTGTAAAGAAATTAAGCAGTTTTGTGGTATCGTTAAGATTGAGGCCCTACACATTAAAGGAATGACACTTTTGCGACACATTATTCTTTTACTCAAACCCGTCTTCTGTCCCGCAATTCCGTTCCCAATTATCCAGCCAGATTGTGCCTGCCGGGACCTAAGCAACTACGACTTTCGAATATTCCGCTATCTTATTGATAGGTGCTGTTTGTATTAGACACATCCACAGTAGAAAGGAATTAAATTTTACACCGCAAGCCTCGACGACCTTATCTCGCCTTTTCAAATTATATATGAACACTTTGGCTGTTTCTTCAGCACAAGCGAGTGCAAAAATAAGATCTCTACGGTAGTTCATATATAAGTGCCTAACTAAACCCATAGTTTGGGCAAACAACTGATAAAAAAATCTCCAAAATCCACTGCCCTAACCAGCCAACACCTATAAAAATAAAATATTAATTGATTCAATTAATGTATCGATTGTACACAATTGATTGTATATAATAACGTCAATTTTGGCGGTATTTATCAGGATTATTGAAAAGATTTCTATAGTGACAAGTAGCATGTAAGACCATCTCGTAAAGAGATGGACCAGCGAATATATTTTTTGCCGTATATAATTAAGACTTAATTAAATTTGCTTTATTTCGTAAACCATCAATAAAATTTTAATTAAATTGACGATAAATGCAAAAATTATTTCATCATTCTACGAAATCTTCTAGTTTTCAGTATGATATTCGAAAGATGTCTTAGAGCATTTAGAAAAATAGCCGGTATCATTTTCTATAGAGTGTTATTTCATTGATCATGATTTGGCAACTTCTTTGGAAAACTGTAGGGATTTTGTAAATCGCCTGTTTTTGCCTTTTTATGCTCCCAAGTTTGCCGTTTAGTAAATTTGCAAATTAACTGATTTTTACATTAAGAAACTATGAAAAGTTGTTGTTTTGAATTTGCTGGTTAAGATATGATGACAATTTTCATGTATGCCCAATTGATTACAAAAAGTAAATTAAAATGTTTAATTCCAACTTGTGAATTAATTTTTAGGTCGGTATTTTAAATAAATAAAACACTTCAATGTGCATATTTCACCCTGAACAAGAATACTTAAAAAAATTGTCCATTAAAATATAGAAAAAAAAATCCAACTCAATAACATTGTCTCATGACGTCACATTCTATGTTAAAAACAAACAATTTAAAAATATCCCCATTCAAATCTCACTCACTCTCTCTCTAATAACACCGCATGAATAGTAAAATAATGAGAAGAGGCAATAAATCAATAAATAAGAAGACAATGAAACAAATCATAACAACAACACAAAGGCTACAGAAAAACAAAGCAAATTACTAACAGTGACTATACATACACATACGCATACATACAGATGTAAATAAGTATGTTGAATATGTAGGAATTATGTGTATTAACGACCCTGCAGGAAATTTAAGTTGTGGTCAAGTCTGAAGCTTGTTAACAACGCATGCGACACTTTTAAGTAGAAGTACACTCCGCAGTTATTAATGTTGAAGTATTGAAAATATAACAACAAATGCAACTACACTGATATTTTATGGTCATTTTAAGGAGATAACAATATTGCAGTGCTATTCATTTAGTTTACTAATGAATTTTTCAATAATTGGAATTTAAAAACAATATTTTATACTTTATGAAGGAAATAGTATACGAGAACTGTATCAATACAAACATGATGTTGACCGCATCATATACTTCTGTTGCCGTACGATTATTCTCTTTATGTCATGTTTTTCTTTTTGTTAAAAATATTTTGGTTTGAATTTCATACTTGAATTTCTTTTTTAGAATTCAAGCCAGCGGCTTCGGCTACATTTTCAATTCAATTGTTTTATTTTGCAGAATGTTTCTTGATGTTTACTGTGAAAAAATGGTTGGTTGATTGGGAGAATAGGAGCATATAAGATTTCTATATACATATTGTATATGTATATATATTTGTATTTTAATTGCGTAGAAAATTTGTTTCTTTACTTAATTAATATGTTTTTTCTCTATAATCATCGTTGTAGATGCGCAAGTGTTTTGAGTTTTTTGTAACACGCGTGAATCTTCATTATAAAATATTAAAATCACGTCACGTGATCCGGAAGTAAAATATCATTTATGACTTAATATTGATTTCTTTTCCAAAAAATAGTGCAAAATTTTTTGCCCTTTTTAATTGAAAACGTTGAAATTCTATAATTTAAATACAAATAATTTATTAAAAATTCATCCCAAATCCCTTACGAATAATAATTTCTGTTTTAAAACTCCTCCAAACTGCCAACTTTTAGAAACGAAGTGAAAAATGTTTTCAAGAACAGAAAACGCCATTAATGTTAGCCGGTATGACTTTTCATAATTGCAACTGTTGTGCGTGAAATTGTGTGATAAAATACATCGCGTTTGCGAGAAGGAGTTATTGTGACTCTTCAACCTTATCAGGAGTGAAAAAATGGAGATATGTAAGTTTCGTGATCGGGAGCACATTATTAATATAATGGCAAGTTTAATAATCGTTAAAGTCATTTTCAGATGATTCTTTTTACAATTGCAAGAAGTGTGTCCACTATGATTGCTTGCGATGAAAAAAATTTCATGACATATGCCTCATATGTCCGGCATTATTATTCCCTTTACAATGTCCTGTTCAATGCGTGTCCCCACTATTCTACCTGAAGTAATTTATGGTTATTTACACCGTTTATTATTTATCGACACCAATACTTCTTTGGGAGAAAATTCTGGCAGAGATTCTTGAGGCATTTAATATTTTACTTACATTATTTTTAAACCGCCTTAAAGCCTAAAAATCTCATTTTTTTTAAATTAATGTGAATTTTTTTTTCAATCGGTATATTAGTCGGCTTCGGAAAATTACTACTTTTCTGTACTTGTTGCGATTTCTTTGTTCATATAATTTGCCCTGCCCTTAAAAGGCTGCTTTTCGAAATTTTATTATCAGATTTGTAAAAAATTCCTACTTTAGGGAGCTAAAAGGAGTTTTCATTTTTACTGTATAGAAATTATTTAGTAACTTTTAGATTCAACCCAATCATTTTTCCGCTAAGCAAAACGATACTGCAAATTAAAACAAGCATAAGAATATGTTTATTGTCACTCAACAGAGTAAACAATGTAAACGTATTGACAACATCATCACCAGATCTGTTTAGTCAAGTGTTGTCTTGTCTACACTTAGCCCGATGCTACCCTCAGGGCACATACAGACACATCCATAGTACGAATACATTTGATTCGTTTAAATGAATGCAAATTGGCTCTAATTTAAAATAATAAGCAACAAAACACAAACTAGTTGTTTCGGAGACTTTTAAAGTTTAATTTGTTGATTCTTAAACTTTGGATTGTTGGTAGTTGTTGTTTAACACGAGCTGCGGCTTTTATTAATCATTTATTTTGCTTTCGCACAGCAAACGAATGATGTGATTTTATAAAAATTCGCAATAATTTCCTGTTCAGTAAACAACAAGTTATATATTTCTTACGTATATAAAAATAACAATTTTCTATTTTTAATTGCTTTTTTGTTAATCCACTATATTTTTTTTAATATATATTTTTATAATAAATCTTAATTAGCCACACGATTTTATATCAGTATTAATATTTTCTAATCGCAAAATGTTGAAGTAAATCTGTTATTTACTTATTTAAACTTTTTGCTCACTTACGTGTTTTATATTTTAATAAACACAGAAATTAGTTTTAATCATTAAATCACATCGACTACGATGTTAAAATTACTAATACCGAAAACCGCACCAATACGCAACCTTCTCTGACTATAACACGTTTCCAACTAAATGGGAGATGTTTCACTTACTGAGTGTCGGCTCCACTTTATTTATTTCATTAGATATATGCAAAGAAACAGGTTTCCATTTTATTTCACATTAAGTTTACAGAGCAATCGAATGTTATGCTCCACGTTTATATAATACTTTTCATATATATTTTTTATATACATTTTTCATGTATTTATTCTCTTGCTCTCTTCCCCATGGCAAGAATTTAAGATTTTCTGTTGTTTGGAGAGTAAATGTGACAGTGCTGTTGTACGAAATTTTAACATTTACACTTCATCTGTGTGAAATCATTTAACAGGAAAGGTAAAACACCTCGACCCCTTAGCAGCAAATATGCTTATATGACAAGTCATTTTAAAGGAGTGTTTACATACAAATACATGAATTTATGTAGGTATATAAAAGTTTTGCGGCCAATTTATAAAAGAAAATTTCTTATTTAAAATTTAAGAAATTTTTTATGAAAAATTTTCCATAAAACACTGCGATTTTATATATCATCAATATGAGGGTTAGGACTTATCATAAAATTATTTGTTATGACCGCAGCATTTCTCGTCAATTGCAAGCGAAGGTATAATTGTACAGAATTCCGGCCACAGGCTCCGATTTTGCCAGGATACTGCATTAAAGTCGAGATAAAGGATGCTCTTTTAAGACCTGATGGATCTGAAATATTTAGGCCGAGACATATTTTATGCGAAACAGTCATACATGGCAGACATATTTATATGGAAATCGCTGCGCAGTGTTTTTGAAACCACAACTCGTCCGAATCATTATCATTCATATTGTTAAACATAATATCAAAGGCTTTATTGGTTTATATATCCCCATTAATAGTAGCACAGACTTAAGGCTAAGTTATGCCTGTAATGAGTACACCATACCAAACGCTTTATATATTTATATATAATGGGTTCTACAAATACGGCTCAGTGTACGGTGTTATCATACTCGTTGGTTTTTGACTTGGTTGAGTGTGAAATTGAACTTAAAATATTCGTCCAAGTGGCCAACGTGTTACTTCAAACTGCAGAGAATTTTATAGAAAATCCAATGGGAATAACAAAGCGAATGTGTTTTAATAGAGAGATTGGCTGAAACTGTGTATCTTTAAATTCATGGACTCCAATTTGTCTAATATTCTCTGTTCTTAAATCTCCGCAAGTTTGACTAATTTGGGCGCTTACATGTACTTGACATATTCTTTTATGATAATTTTCTATGCGAGATTCGTCAAATAAAGAGTTTATAAACGTAATATATATTTTATGAATCATTCCCGGATTATTTCTCTCTTCGTATAATAATCCCAAACTAAAGAAATGAGGGGAGTATATTACAAGAATAAATGCCGACATGTGGCAGCACTAAATCTTTACAGAACATTTTTTCTTCTTTCCAACTTCTCTCCATGTGCTTGTTACTGTTAAATCTCATTGTATTTCTTATCTCTTTTGTGGAGGCTTGTTGTTGTTGTTTATTCAATTGGATGAGCCATTCATAAAGAACAACAATGCAAATGGAATAAACAACAACAACAACGAACAAGAGCATGGGATTTTTGCAGTTTATGTTCAATCGAAATAGGAATTTGTTATTCAAGTGCAACAGGTGCATGCTTTTATACAATTCGTTGTTGTTGGCGTTTAATTTTTCTACTTTTACTTGGAAATACTTCAAACACGAAACGTGAGGTTTTTACTTTTTTGTTATTCACTTGATATACATTAAGAATTGTTTATGTTATATTATTTATGTTTATTCATGTGTGTGTATGTATGTGTGTATGTCTGTAATAAATTCATATGTTTGTGTGTACATATTTGCTAAACAAAATCGTAATTAACGTTTATTTTATGGTATCTGATCTTCTAGATTATTGCATTTGATTAACTTGAATGCTTATGTTTCAGGGTGGAATGCGTTTGTACCGTAACGATTCATAACTGACCTTTTCAGTAGTACTAGTGACTGGCGATAACCTATACAATTTGCTGTGATATTGATATTTAGCCATGAAAGCACGACGTTTGGAGATACAAATGCAGGATACGAAATACGAATTGCCGAGTGACCTAACGAATATATGTATCTAAGGGTGCTTATCAGAAGGGGACTACTTTAAAGAGAATAAAAAATAAAATAACTGAAACAATATATTATTAATTTTAATAAACGTTTTTGGATAACTTCGTCTATGAACACCTACAATTGAAATACCATTTAACTGGTCAAATAAAATTCGAGTAAAACGGGGTGCTTGTTTAGAACGAAATGCTTTCGTGTGACCATTAATTTTTTATTTCGCTTAAAACAATATATGAGTCACATGGCAAAAACAAAAATCGGGTTAATCATCGTTGGTTTCCAGTGGAACGGCCATAACTAAAATGTAACTTTAAGTCAACACCACAACAGCAACTTTGGTGACCATAAGAGAAACTGTCATTACCAACTGTTGGTAATATCTTTATATTTCAAAATATTGCAGTAAATTTTTGTGACAGACTGTATGTATGTCTGATATGTATTGGAATCGTTGAAGACTAAGAGTTAAGGCGTAATAATTGAGATCATCTTTATATACAAAATATTTTTTTTATAATTTTAAAATATTTAAACAAATATAAAGCTAAATAAATAGTTTTTATATTAAAACCATTGTTGTTGTTCTTCATTTCGCTTATAACTACAATTAGAGTCGGAAAACAGACAACAAATTGTAGAACAAAAACGTAAGGAAATAAAAAAGGAAGAGTTTTTAGTGAGGTCTTGTTATGCCTTTGAAAAAAATATATTTAGTTATTTTAAGAATTGTTGGGTAAAGGATACCTGATGATCTGCATTAGCCCCAGTGCAATGCGCTTAGGAACTAGCTAAAACCCCTCAATTGATCACTTTGAATATTTTAGAAACATTTTTGGAAAAAAGGAATCAGCACATAATTAAAATTAAAAAGTTCAAAATAAACGACGTTGCTGTGACATTTCGTTGAGAATAACTTTTGCTACCTACTCTCGTATAACACGTTATATTTATTTTAAATATATTTCCATCCAATCTGCAGAAGGAGAACAAAAGGATATATCAACTAATATTTTCTAATATTTGGCTCATTACACTTTTTTATTCATGCGAAACTCTATTGAAAAGTTAGACAAACAATCAAATGGTAAACACAGACGGACATACGTATTTAGATCACAAAAATGCAAACACATTCCAAAAGTATTCGTACAGTGTGAGCAGTTTTCAAGAGTTTGGCCATTTAAGCAGTTTCTATTACCAGTATCACTTTCGTTTTATTATATTTTATAAAAAATATGCATAAAGTTTTATTGCAACCAACAATTTCTTGCCACTAAACATTTGAATTCTCTTGCAAGTGTGTGTGAATCAGCGTGTATGTGGATTTATGTGCTCGATTTTACTACGTTCGAATGTTGTGATACGAGAGTAATAACATTTCCATTATGGCCAAAAATTCATAATACAAGCCCGACAGTACTTAGTTTTTTGTTTATCTCTTTCATATCTGTAAAGTAATTTAAAAACAGAGTTTCAAAAGAATGGGATCTATTAAATCGGTTATAATGGAAACAACTTATGCAGGAAGGGCCTTCTTTAAACTTTTTGGAGTGACTACCATCATACTGAAGGCCTTGGAGTGGCCACATTCGTTATGGTATCGATCATAGAAATAGGGATAATTACATGTTATGAAAGTTGTATCCCCTCCTTTCATAGTTTCATCATAATGCATTGATTGCTTGAGTACGGTAGCACAGACTGAGTGAGAACTATAATTGGGATTTCGAAACGGAACAGGGATTATTATCTCATTAAGAGACGGATCAGCGATTATTATCCCATTAAGAGTCAATTCATAATGACAGAAATTCAGGAATAACATGAAGACAATTAAAGGAATAATGCAATTCTGATGGCGAAAACAGTTTAAGATTTTGAATAAATTTATCTTTTGCCTCCTCTCTGCAAAGAGATTTATACATGAACGCTATCACTAAATCTTTATGCCGCACCCTGGGGTGTTTTTCTTTTTTTTTTTTTTCTTTTTATGGAGGTGAGGAAAAACGGTTTTTGTTTTAAATTATGGTTATACTAACGCTTCAATCATATTATTATTATTTTTCTAATTCTGACTTTCTGCAATATAATTATTTTGACCGTAAACTATAATTTTTGAACTCCCCAGAACCATAGAAAATACAAAAAGAAGGCAGAAAATTAATTGGAAAGTGAGCAATTGAGCAACGACTCGGTTTTTTTTTATGAGTAGGACCAACACTGAGGGCACTACCCCTACATATGCAGTGCATTCTGCTGGAACTGCGAAAGGAGGGAATAGTGTTAAGAGGACTAATGAAGACAGATTTGGAGGATAAAGAATTTCTTTGTAGCTCTTTTTATTTGGCGTTGAATATTTTTGTTACGGATACAGATGAAGGAGGGTTCCGTATTCTGCTCTTTTAGTACAAGACGGTGTTCACCGTAGTCGGTAATTTTTAGCGACCAGTGCTAGGCCTTCGTTATTGAGACAGGCCGACAACAAGCAACACAATCCTTTGTTGTTGTTTGTTGATTGGACATCATATTGATGGCAGAGTAGGGAATCTAACTCACATTAAAGGCATCGATTTCTTATGTCTTACTACTTCAGCTAACAGTTTGTCTACAGGTGGTCTCGATTACAAGAGGGCGCTGTTACAAATGCATCTAATTAAAAAGGAACGCCTAAGAACTCTGGAAGTTAAAAAAAATTTTAAAGCTGGTATTAGACAATTTACTGGTAGAGGATTCCAATTCTTTGTAGAAATAGGGTTTAAGTTCTATTAAAAAAAAATGTTAATAAAATACAAAATTATCTGCAGCATTTAATTTTACAGCTTAAGCTTATTGAGATATACAATTTTAAATAAAAAGCTAAAACTAAAATGTCAGCTGAAGCAACAAAATAATATTAGCTTTGAAATTTATTGTTTAAATTTATATCTGTTCAATAAAATATACAGTCAATGAGTTTAAAATGGCTAAAAAATATTTCAATTCAGATTAAAGTAATTATTTTTGAAGTTTAAAATTCCCATTGAATATTGGGCAAAAAGCATACTGAAAATTTGAGTTTTTCCCAAAAGTCCCCATAGTGCGGCGTGGGTAAAATATAATATTTTTGTTAACCCTAAATATATAATCTTGTAAAAATATGAAAATGCAATTCTAGCTTAATTATAAATAAATATATGTATACGAGGTCTATTAATGACATGAAGCGCATTTCGAAAAGAAACATTTTATTTATTAGTCAACTTCTATTTTACACTCTTTAAACTAAATTCTATGACAGAGAAATCACGCGAGATATATATTTCAAATTAAAAATTATAAAGAAAGAAGGTAACAAGAATCACTACAAGCTAAAAGTCAAAGAATGAAATGAACAGAAGCAAAAGTTGTTATTGAAAGATATATAATATTCTTGCAACAAATAAATGTCCGACGTGAATTAAAATATAATAACATCCTAGCAAAACGATTTAATGATGATTCTATAAGTCTGGTGTCCTCGCAGCTTTTTAGTCAAACAAATCTCTTGACGAATTAATAACGAGTGATTTTTTTGCTATTATCTTTTTGGCAACACTAGTTTTGGCAGCTCGCGCACGTTTTGTATCTTGTGTCACTGTCAAACATCTTCAGTTTGGTCTATAATTTAATCATGAATCGTCTTAGAAACGAACAACGCTTGCAAATTATTGAATTTTATTACCAAAATGCGTGCTCTGTTAAGAAAGTTCATCGCGCGCTTCTTCCATTTTATGGTCAGTTTAATCGACCTACTGAGGCTTCTATTCGGGCTATTGTAAAAAAATTTCGCACCAAATTTACATTGTTGGACATTAAACCACCAACACGCTTACGTAGAGTGCGAACTGAAGAAAATATCGCAGCCGTATCGGCCAGTGTTGGTGATGACCGTGAATTATCGATTCGGCGCCGTTCGCAGCAATTGGGCCTCTGTTACTCCACTACGTGGAAAATTTTGCGGAAGGATTTGGGTGTGAAGCCTTATAAGATACAGCTGGTGCAAGAATTGAAGCCAAACGACCTACCACAACGCCAAATATTTGGTGAATGGGCTCTTGAAAAGTTAAATGAAGATCCACTTTTTTATCGAAGAATTGTGTTCAGCGACGAGGCTCATTTCTGGTTGAATGGATACGTGAACAAGCAAAACTGCCGTATTTGGAGTGAAGAGCAGCCAGAAGCATTGCAAGAGCTACCAATGCATCCACAAAAAACAACCGTTTGGTACGGATTATGGGCTGGCGGCATCATTGGGCCGTATTTCTTCAAAGATGATGCGAATCACAACGTTACTGTGAATGGTGAGCGCTACCGTGCGATGATAACAAACTTTTTTTTGCCCAAAATGGAAGAGCTTGACTTGCATGACATGTGGTTTCAACAAGACGGTGCCACATGCCACACAGCACGCGAAACAATGGACCAATTGAGAGGCGAGTTCGGTGAACAGTTTATTTCACGCTTGGGACCAGTCAATTGGCCGCCTAGATCGTGCGATTTAACGCCTCTAGACTATTTTTTGTGGGGCTATGTTAAGGCTAATGTCTATAGCGACAAGCCCGCTTCGAACGCACTGGAAGCCAACATTGCCAACATTATTCGTGAGATACCGGCCGAAATGTTGGAAAGAGTATGCCAAAATTGGACTAAGCGGATGGACCATTTGAGGCGCAGCCGCGGCCAACATTTGCATGAAATAATCTTCAAACATTAAATTATATCGACCCAACTATCAATCCAAACAAATATTTCATGCATTTTTCTGAATTTTGTGTGTTTTCTTTTTTTTTAATTTCCGATAGTTCTTATAAAATCACCCATTACTTTTACACCTTCGCACAGCGAAATGGCTCTTCAGTGTTTATTCGAATGCAAGTTTTCTGCATTTCATTTCATAAAAAAAAATTACAAGTGAAACTGGGTTATTTGGACACACATGCAAAAATATTATTATTTTTCACTAACGTCTTTCGCAGTGTTTGCCAATTTTGAATCTATAAATTCTACTCTTGAGCAAATAATAATAAAATTGCGATTTTCAACTGCATTCAAAGATATATTTTCTTATTTCAATAACATTCCACTGATTCAAATATAAAAGATATTAACAAAAAAGAAATAAAAATAAAACAAAAAATACAGCATCAGAAACTGTCAACGTTTTAAGATTTTATTGGATTCTGATGACGTTCGTGGTTGTTGTTGTTGTTGTATCCGTTTTAAATATTTGCTGCAGTTGCAATTGATATTAGCTAAATGCAAATAAAAGTGATGGACATTTAAAACCAAAATGTGTGACAACATTGACGTCACATGCATAAATTAGTTTATTTAGTGAAATGAAGACAAAATTTCTGCAAAAATTGCAGAATTCAGAACTGAATGTTTTGTTTGGCAGAAACGTTGAGAGCTTAAACAGCCAAAAAGTTGTCACTAAACTTAAATAAAAAATGGATTTGGATTGATTAGAAGAATTATTATTAAAGAGACTAAATGATTTTTACTGGAATTCAGAAAATTATTTATTAGTTTCTTTAAAAAGTTTTCATTTATTTGCTGCCAAATTATGCCTTAACATAAAGACGTTGTGAGAAAGTAAATTTTTGTGCTAAAGTAATTTTAAAGTAAAATTTGTTTCAAGTTTTTTAATTAAAAATATTTTTTTTACACCAAAATATTTATCAATAAATTCCTGAAAGTTCTTAATGGAACGTCAGAAATTTATAAATATATTTTTGCTCAAATTAAGTTAGATTTACTATGACTTGAGTTCATTATTTTTGAAAGTGTGTGTGTGTGTGTTTGTGTGTTTATGATTTTAAATTAAATAAAATTTAATATATTTTTAATAAAATGAATGATGAGGAAAGTTTTATTTAAATTATGCTTTGACTAGTGAACTGAAAAACATTTAAAAGTAGTTGAGAAGAGATGAAAATAAAAATTAAGAGTAATTAATTGTCAAAAGTCATCGAGTGACCAGATTATTAATTTCAAAATCAGGCTCCATAAAGTATCATCCTCATACACGTATATTGTAATCTCGGCTGAGTGGAATCTGGGCCAAAACGGAGAAAATGCTTTCTTAGCTTTCCATTAATCCTCCTTGAGCAGAATTCATTGTCGTTTGTGGTGCAATCCAAAGCAGATATGTCAGACGTGTTCCAATAAAGTGGCATGTTGTCTGGTATGACCTATTCCCTCATCACTTTTTTTTAAGAGTGGTCTTTTTCATAACGGAACGTCTATAGACTGGCTGTAATAGATAATCTTTAATGCCTTGAAGGAGGTCCATCCCTTTAGTGCTGTTTATACCAAAATTGCATATGAAATGAACACTCTCGGAATGCTCTTGACTTTGCCACTACAGAGTGTTTTAAAACGAAGAGAATCACTCTCCTACAGAGTCAAAGTATCGCAACTGCAAATAACGACACTTTTGCAAAGAGACTAACATGAGTTAGTCCTTTTTGGCTTTTTCCTCTACACGGTAACTTTACATTTTGAAGGAAACCTCTTGGCCTTAATTTTCCATAGATGTTTTTGAATTTTTAATTTTTAAATTACTTTTCTCTTGCCATCGTGATATTCATATCATTTTTCTTTTGTCATATACACTTGGAAATATATTTCTTTTATGCACTTCTATCAATTTCTTTACTTCAGAGTTTGTTTGCAAACGATTTGAAAAGTTGGAAGCTAACAGTTTCTTGCACTGGCCGCATTTGGCCTTATGGCGACAACTATCCTTCTGACCGGATGTAATCTAAAGAGATACTGTTCTCTAAGTACTTGTATTTACACTCAGCCACAACTTACACACACTAATACATAAGTGATTTACAGACACATACAAAAAAAAAGAATAAAAAAACTAACAACAATTTGGGTTTATGGTAAACAAACAGTTTTCTCAGTTATTCGCAAATCGATGGCTTCAAATAGACTTCAGGGACAGTTGAGCTTAAAGTTATACAACAATTTAGGAGATAAATTATATTCTGCTTAATCAGAAGTCCTTTAATCATGGTTTTTATTAACTCCGAACCAGTAGAGTTGAAAAATTGTTTATATTATAAAGTTATTGGTTTTAACTTTTTTTTTGACACAAATCGAGTTCTTATCAGATCTGCACGTTTTGAGGTCCTGCGAAGCACCCCTAACTAATTCCAAGAACCCATTACTTTGTCTGCTTGTATGTGTGTGTTTATGTTCGCAAATGTGTACTTATAAATTTGGAAAAGCTGAAGTGTGTTCCTGAGTTGAGATTCCCAGTAAATTTAAACCAATTTGAAACGGTAGATTTTGAAATATCTTAAAGACACTTAGAAAAAAGTGGTTTTGGAAGAACACGTTTTCAAGGCCACCACCGACCGATTCCATATCCATGCGTCGATCACTGCAAAAAGTCGGTTAATCCGTTTGTGAGATATCGAGAATAAAACAATTCAAAAGAAGTATTTTTTTTTCAACTCCGAAATTATACACTTGATCAGTTCGTATTCTCGATCCTTTTTTAGTAATAGAAGAGATCACTTGAGAGATACAACAATTGAAGTGCTATAATTTTAGTTTCGTCTGTTGGGGATTAGGCAAGTTTTCACTTTTGGTGCAAAGGATGACTAAAATAGACTTTTAACGAATAAAAAAAAATAATAATAAAGGAAGAAAGGAAGTGCAGAGGATGATAACGAGGGCTGCTGTACATTGACAAGGGAAGAATAACCCACTCGTACAAGTAAATCGACAATCAGCAACACCGACTTTAAATCTCAAGTTTTACTTGTTTATTTATTTGTATCTCAATACACATTTTCTTTTCTATTTTTACTATTCTGCGGCATAACATTTATTCGTTCTAAGATTTATTGGATTTCAGTGCCAATTATATTGTTTAGGACAAACACAAAAAAAGAGCTGCGAAACAACTTGTGCAATAAAATATTTTTATGGGAAAAAACGCAGGACTTGCAGAATAAAGAGTTTTAATTGTTATTAAGTAAAATAAATTTAATTAACTGCTAAAACTAATCACAAATTGTTTATATTCAACTACTTCGCTGAGAAAGTGTTTTTGCTGGGCATCTCTTATCCTTCAAGCTCACAAATTATTTTACGCCCATTTATTTTATAAAATATTGTTGTAGGCAATTATATTTATTTATTGTAGATGAGCCGAACAGTACAGAATCGAGACGCCACAAGAATGTGGAAAGAAAATCGACACTTTTTTTTTGTTATTAGAAATAAAATGCTGTTGATAAGGATACGTTTTGCTGGTGCTCAGGATAAAAAGATTTTTGTGGTTCAACAAATTGGGAGTATATAAAAACCGACGTAAGTAAATTGAAGCTGTTTTGTAGCAAAGGTTGAATGGGCTGTTAAATAAAAAGAAATAATTATTTGCTGGTGGTCACTGCCAACTTTTCCAATTAACAAACTATTTACGCAGCGCAACGAATGTTTCTTAATATTTATAAATACAAATTTTTTTATCTTGTCGATAGGAAAATTTTAAATTTAAGAAATCGAGGTGTTATTGGTTTAACACCGCTTGAACAAATCGAGTTTTAATCGAATCGCAAAGGTTCGAGGACTCAGAAAGCCTCCATGACTAATTCTGAGAGCCCGTCAGTACGTTTGCATGTGTATGGGTGTGTTTGTAAGTATATGACTCCCTTATAACTTTTGAATAACTGAACCGGATTTAAACAAAATTAATATCGTTCTAAACAACATTTCTCAATCTAGAAATCCTGTGAACTTCAGCTGATTCGAGCTAGTGAATTAAAATAAAAATGTATAATTTTTCAAAGTATTTTCTTTAAAAACTTTTTAACTGCTTAACCGATAAATTCCACAAATTAATCAGCTCTTAACATTTAAGAACTACGTCGAACACCAGTGTTTTTTAAAAAACTCTGAAACTATATCTCGTCAGTTAGTGTTCTCGATTTTTTTCATAGTAATCGGTAGATGCCCTGCGAATTTTAACCGATTCGAATCGGTAGACTTAGGATTATTTCAAAAAAACATGAGTTTTTTAAGTGGATTTTTAGAATAAGTTTTGACCGGCTTTACCGATCGATTCCACAAACGAATCAGTTCTTCTAGTCGGTTAGTCCCTTTGTGTCATATTGTAATCGCAAATATTCGAAAAATGTATTTTCTTTCTTTAATAACTCCGAAATTATATATTTTTATATATATATATGGATATCGGCTTTACCGATATCCATAAAGTAATCAGTTCTTGACACGTCGATCACCGCGTCAAGATCGGTTAATCCCTTCGAGACATATTGTAAATGAAAATATTCAAAACAAGTATCTTTAATAACTCCGACATTATATATCAGATCAGTTAGTGTTCTCGATTCTTTTATAGTAACCAAAAACTACATCAATCACCGCTTATCACGTGGGAATTGCTTGATTTGAATATTAAGAAAATTCTGTTTTATAGCTCGGAGAGCTCCAAGGCAGAGAATACGGTTAAAATTAGTGGGCAGTTTGAGGGATGTCCTCTGGAATCGGCTATTTTTTATATTTTTTATAAATTCTGGCACTACTGCAATTCGAGGACTTGATTTCGTTCTGCCATTGAAGGCAGTTTGTATTGATTAAGTGTTTATAAAATGTTTTGACTTCATGCAAGTCGGAGTGGCGGGGGTGAGGGTTGATTTATGAACACACAAAAAATAACATTCTATTGATTGGTCAGTGATCCCTTAAATAGTTCGGTGTGACATACACAAACACAAATTCAGCGGTTTAATTTGAAACTAAATTTTTGAGTTTTTTTTATAAATTTTTTACGTTAAAAGGATTATGGCAAAACATGATCAATATTCATTTTTATTTATTTTAAATCGTCTTTTTAATGCTTAAAAATGGTACTTTTAATTATAAGAGGCGGTTTATATCAATTTGTTTTTTTAATACTTCGATTTACGCCAACTGACTTTGTGAATCGACAAATTGTATCCACATTTAGATGCTTCAGTTTCCATTGCAATGCCCGCCATTTATGTTTTGAATTTATTTATCTTAAATTACGTCACCCGTTGACTTAATACCAACTAATTTTATTCTTTTCACAAATACACGTAGAAAATTATTTGTAAATGTTGTTTATGTGCAAAAACTATGCAGGGGAAATATGAAAGAAATCCAATTGAATGATAGTGTCAAATAGAAAAGCCTTAACTCGTATTATTTACGAAATAGAACTTTTCAATAATTCCGAGACATTTTTCATATGCAAACAGTCGGTCACAAAAATTTACTTCAATACTATAAAATATAACGATTTTACAAGCAGTTAACAATTGCAGTTTGTATTGTGGTCACTGCAGTTTCCCTTGTGTTTTTTCCTTCTCCAGTTAATCTACAATTATGTGAGTTGTGGCCTTTCAACTTGTCACCAACGATATGTGAATGGTATATGGGCATTTCCCCATCGAAATGTTAATTAAAAAAAGAATATTGCTCTTACATTTCATTAAAAAGAATTAAAATTGAAGAATATAAAATATATTTTCAGTAGATCCAGTTTGTGATTTTGAAATAATTAGTCTGCGTGTCGCGTTGTAAAGCATGGAAGTGCCCATACGTTTACATGTATGTGTAACGCTAAAAGCTGTAGCTTTTTTTATTTTGTGATAAAAAGTATCTCCAGTATGTTTGGTGTACTTCTCTAGCTGAAGTACTTTTGTGACAAGTACTACTAGAGGAAGTAAACAGAAACATAAACAGTAACAACCACCTGCCAACTGAAAAATATATTTTCACAATTCACTATTTTCATTTTCACATTTTCAAATAACGGCTGAATAAATTATTTTTCAAAAGACTCGTCGGATGTCAGTCAGTTGAGCATTTTGAAAATAACTTCACAAATACTTCGGCTTGAGCAATTCTCTAAAACAAGAGGGCCTGCTGCCATTTTACGTGTGTGCACTTGAAAGGGGCTCAGGCGTACACGAATTCATTAAATAAAGTTTTGCCTACTTGTGGGCATAAATTTTAGTTTTTTTTTCCAAGGTAAATGTATGGAAGTGCAGTCATGTAATTATTTTATATTTATTTATGTTATAGAAAATGTAGGATTTCTCTTTCAATGAAATTCATTAAAAGAATACGTTTCATGACAGGATTATCGGGCAAACGAAAGCATGAATTATAATTCTTTTAAACGCTTTGTAGACTCGAATTGTCTTTATGTATTAAAATTTAATTTTATGAAAAGCAAATAATTAAAAAAAACACACACACACAAATGAAATAAATAAATCTCTGAGGTAGTGAGTCTTTAAATATGACTACAGTCATACAGTCACACTGAAAGTTGAAACCTGCTTTTAACGTTAAAACCACAAACATGTGATTTTCCGTTCACACTGGGAAAATCCAGGTTTAGCACACACGTGATGTCCCATAAATTTAATCACAATAAATTAAATTTCTCAAACTAATAGTTGCATCTTTTGTTGTTCTTTTACTACACTTAATTCACAAACTGTGAATTAAGTTTTTGTTTGTAAACAACATTAAAATTTTTGTGAAGTTTTTGTTTGTTAACAACATTAAAAATGTTTCTCTGAACTCTGATATGTAAATTCTGTTATATTTGTTAGATTATAATTTAAAAATTATAAAAATACTTTTGCAAAAAGAATAAACTCTTTTAAATCACATTATTTCAGATAAAAATCATGCAAATTCTGTATTTTTCTGCGCATTATTTTGATCATTGACAGATGTTTCCCATGCACAACTTGGCAGCACTCAAATTAGCTTAGACAAAAGCGGGGTTTTATGGTATCAATTTAAAAATTTTTCGTTTTAACAAATTTTCTAGGGCAAAACTAGACAACACTCGGTCGCTTTTGAAGTGGGATAAAATAAGGAAATTTTACATATTTTTTTTTTTTTTTTTAACTCTCCGCTAGGAAAATTTAAAATTTTCATAAATCGAGAAGTTGTTGGTTTTGAAAAAATTAAGTTCTCATCACAATATATTAAATTTCTCAAGAAAATAGTTGCACCTTATTTTGTTCTTTTCTTTTTAAAACACTTATTTCACAAACTGTACATCAGCTGTTTTTGTTTGTGAACAGCAATACGAAGTTTTTCACTGAACTCTAAAATTTAAGTTCTGTTATATTTTTTTAATTATTATTTAAAAATTATGCAAATAATTTTACAAAAAGGATAAGTTATTTGAAATGTCGCTCTTGGTTCCTCACTAATTTTGGAAGAGTGTTACTATATCTGTCAGTATGTTTCTGTGTGTATTTATATATGTATGGGTGCGTAAGTATGTGACTAACTTTTCAATGGCAGTCACGAATCAAACGAACCTGGTAAACATACTGATTATCCCAGTCGGCCCCATCGTAGAAGACATATTGAAGACAGTTCACTCAAATCCTTAACGAAGTTTTTATAAAAATGGTGTCGAATGACGTAGGACGGGATGCGTGATGATATCGCTCACCTTGTCGTTAAGCTTTTCCCAATGCCAAACAATTTTATTGAAAGTAATTGTGCGAAATTATTTTCAGATCTCCACGAAAGATGGTTTTATTTTGTTTTAAAGTTAAAGCCAGAACTAATTTAGTACGAAAACACTATACGACAACAATTCAATGAGATTTTGCAAAGAAAAAAGCTATTTCTCAGGGTTCGCTAAATCATGCCGTGTTTTTCAATATTTTATAGCTGGTAGATATAAATCGGTTAACCGATTAATGGTTAATCAATTAAACACCCTTCTACAATGTTGAGATTTTTATATCTTATCCGCATACCACCTGAATTTCGTTGCTATAAATTAATAAATTAATGTGATAAGATTTTATACAAATTTAAAGTCCCCAGGCTGCATAAGAGACTGGAGTGTAAAATTATTTAAAGTTGATCCTCTTTAAAATATTCACTAAACAGAAGCATGTGATTTTAGTTATGATTTTTCAAATTTATTTGAAAGGTCATTTGCCAAGAATAGTTCTCTACATTAAGAACAGTTTTTGTCTTTGTAAAATGTGTTGTATATAATTTATAATAAGAATATGTTTTGTTGTAGACCTTTTTAAATATATTTGTTTGTTGGTTATTTGCTTTTGAAGTTATAATTTAAAATTCTACGTTGAACGTCTTTTACTTTACAAGACGTTGCGCTTTAATGTCACCAATACTTTTACAGGCGAATTATTGTTTTATCAATTCCACTTTCATCGCTGTTGTCCTGCAGAAAAGTTTCACTGTAAAGCCTCTACAATGAAAATGCCAATTTCGAGATGGCTCATAATCAATTTGCTACAAAAACTATCTTTTTCAATTTATTTTACAACAGATATCTGTTTTGACATGCCCGAGTATCGTTTCATCAATCCGTAAAGTAATAGTTTCTTGAAAACAGTTTCGTTACAACAAACAAACGTCAACTTAATTCCGATAGACGATGAAGGAAAACAAACCAAAAGGATTTTGCATGCTGCTTCTTTTTTTTTATTATGTTTGAGTTTCCTGCTACAGGAATATGTATCTTTTAGATAGAAAACAAATAGTTGTAGTGCCGTTTGTAGATGGCATTAAGCCATTTTATTACCAGGATGAACGGCAGCTGGTTAGTAACTTGACATTTGAAGCGGGTTGGAAAGATTTTTCTCAATATTTTTCTTTACAACTTTCTGCCATTCCAAGCATATTTAGCTGTTTCTACGCTGGTATTTTTATCTAAATTTTATTATTTTGATCTGAATTTTTTTATATCGTCCTGTCCATGTAAGACGTCAAGGCCAGCCGCGCCAATAAATTCTTCCATTAAGGACTTTCAAATATTCAAAGTCGCCGTACGGTTGAACTTATTTTCCTCCTGTTTTATATTTTCCATCTAATCACAACAACAACATCATAGATCTAAATGTACTTTAGTAATCAACATAATCGTCCTACTTAGCAAACTGAGCTAAATATATTTTTCAAATTATATCTAAGCGCGAGTAGTTCGCTCAGTCGATCTTTGGCTTCTATTATATATATTCACTGCAGTCTGACACTAGATTTCTGTTCTTATTTATTTAACTTTCACCGTGTCTATATCTGAACTCTGCAGAAATTAAATTTACTAGATTTATTTAAGCACTTTCTGTGCTTTTTAAAAGCCAAAAACTTTTTCTTTTCTCATATAAAATTTTTATTTTCTCATGTTATACTGCCAATTGAACGCTAAAGATTGTTGCGTGTTCGGACACGCCATAAGTTTTAATGACTTATTGGCTTTCAGATCATGATAGCAAAACTCCTCACATGCAATTTCAACATTAGAATTATTAACAAGTTTAAATGAAAGAAAATAATAATGAAAAATATTAGATATTATAATGAATAGAATTTATATTGATATTAAAAATATATTTCCCTGTCTCACTATGATTAAAATTTGTGCCTCTATTAAAAAAAAACACCCATTACAAATTATATCCTGGAAAATATTGTCAAACTGGTAAGACGTTAGTTCCAGTCATGTTACAATTTAAAACATGATTGCCTTTCGCCGCCTACATCCAACACTGAAGTCATACTCCCGTGCATGAAATGCATGACAACCGTAAAGCACCCACATGGGGGACAACAGCCAAAGTACACGTTTTCTTGTGAAAACACCAGCAGCAACAACAATTGAGCTGAATAATATGCAGAAATAAGTAACGAATGCGGTAGATTTCACGTAAAGACATGGGGAAATGTACAACAATGAACAATTCATGTATTTCATGCATTTACAGTCGCCGTGTGATTAATTTTAATTTGATAAATTGTGCAACTGGAAAAAGGGAAAATTGCACGCCCATTACGAGAACAACAACGATCTAATTTCCAAACGCCCGGGTATTGCGCTTAAACAAATAAAGATGGCATTACACGAGTCTGGCCTGGGATATAATAAAGGGTGATTTTTATAGAGACAGAGACCTTTGAAATGGAATAACACAAGTTTAAAAATTATTTTAGAAATTGACATGAAGGATATGAATTTTGGCATATGAACACCATGACTGGCTCAAACATGGTCTACCGGGGAGGTTTAATTTATGATGACTTTTTTTTTAACATACCGGCCATAAAGCGGGGCGTTTTGTCCCCCAAGTGATTAATCGTTTCGGGCTTATCGGTTTGGACTAACGACTTAATATTAATCCGAAACAAAATAGTGGAGAGACTGGCGAGCCAGGCTTTCATATATATCCGATTTTCATAGTGTTCAAGGGCTTATAATTTATAAATAATTTTAATAGGACTTTTTGGACTTTTTTCTAAAAAAATTTTTCTTTAAAAACCTACAAAAAGTCCTGCTCACAAATAAATTCTTGTACTCAAAACACAAAAAGACATGAATGAATATGTTAAATCTCTACAAAATCATTTTTCTCAATTCGTCTTAAATTTTAATATATGAAAGCGAATTCTTGTTGAATTTTCAAAAATACTCAAGCACCCTTGCAAAAGGATACTTCAACAACAACGAGCAACAATTAGGACAAGAGCAAACTGAAAACAGCAGAACGAAAAGAAGTGCAACGTTGAGAGGAAAACGTTAAATAAACGCTAAAATAAAAAAGTGCTTTTCAGCTCTTAAATATGTTTCAATATGTAACTGGGGTGCGGGTGTATATGTCAGTAAATGTGTGTGTTTTGTGTGTGCAATAGTTAAAGTTAAAGAGGACTATCGTGCACTTGGGTTAAAGGTAACGGAAAAAAGCAACAACACTGTCTGTAGTAGACTTCTCTGTACGCAAAAAGTTCGCCTGATAATTAAAGACACGCTTGATTAACTCTTTTATGGAAAATGCAATTGAATAGTTTGAAAGTGAAACGGTCAAACAACTTCAATGAGTTGGAATTGAGTTAAAAGCAAAAGTTTTTGTTGCAGAAAATTATGAACGAAAAGTGTTCACATTTTAATAGATTTGAAATAATCGCACTTTTCTTTGTACCTTTTGCGGAATAAAAAAGTCTGCACCCTCTGTTTTCCTCATTCAACAACACTGTCTGTAGTAGACTTCTCTGTACGCAAAAAGTTCGCCTGATAATTAAAGACACGCTTGATTAACTCTTTTATGGAAAATGCAATTGAATAGTTTGAAAGTGAAACGGTCAAACAACTTCAATGAGTTGGAATTGAGTTAAAAGCAAAAGTTTTTGTTGCAGAAAATTATGAACGAAAAGTGTTCACATTTTAATAGATTTGAAATAATCGCACTTTTCTTTGTACCTTTTGCGGAATAAAAAAGTCTGCACCCTCTGTTTTCCTCATTCTACTATAAACTAAGATTGGCTTCAAGAAAAACGTCTCTATCTAAAACAGGACTATATAAAATTTGTTATAGAAATAAGAGATTTATTTCATGTACTTTTCTTTACATTTTACAACACTTCATTAACAAATTGTACTGCAGCTAGTTTTAATTGAGTACAAAAACAAGAAATTTTTCACTGAACTCTTAAATAGAAATTCTGTTCTATTTCGCAAATAATTATTTTGAAATTATAAAAATACTTTTGAAAAGTAAGTAAACGCATGGAAATGAAATTATTTCATATAAAAAATCATAAACATTTTATGAATTCTATGCATTTTTTGGAAGGTGACAGAAATGTTCAATATTTAACTTGGCAGCACTCGGCTTAGCACAGAAAACAACAGCAGAAAACACGGCAGCACTTCATATAACCAATTCAAAAACGGTTTTAGTTTCTTTAATTTTAATTATGTGCTGATTCTTTTTTCTTAAAAACTTGCTAAAAAATTCAAAGTGGTCAATTGAGGGGTTTAACTAGTTTAAATGCATATTTCACTGGGGCTAATGCAGATCATCAGGTAGCATTTACCCAACATTTCTTAGAATAACTAAAGATACTTATTTCAAACTTACACTTCAAGAAGTAAGAAGTTTGAAAACAAATATCAGAGACTTAACTTGGTTTTAACAAAATCATTTTATATAGTTAAACCAGGTTTTAATAGTTGCTTTTAACTTAAGAACCAGAATGTATTAAAACCATGTCTACTAAAACACTATTATGTCATATTTGTTGCATATAAATTTTTATATTTCTCAGGAAAATATGCTTTTATTAAGCTCGTTTTCGGTTAAAAGAGTTTTAAATTCATTAATCTTCTTTGAATTTTTTTTCGTATTTAATATAATATGTTACAAGATTTTAATAAAGTTGCGGTTGCATAAATGAATTTAATTTATTATTAGCATTTAAATTTAATTGAATAACTTTAGAAGCCTGAACAGAAGAAATTTCTTGCAAAAAATTATATTCTTTTAACCGAAAAAATGCTTGGATGTCAGTCCGAATTAATATATATATATTTTATAATAATTAAGCGATTCTTTTCACAATTCAAACTCACAAATAAAGAACTCACTTGATTAGAATAACTAGTTAAAGCATCACTATGCAGTGGACTTACCTGAAAATAAAAAGAAAAATAATTTATTTTTAATTAAGTTGCAGAGTTTTCATGAAGTTAAAAAACAGAAAGTTTTAATAATAATTTTTGATTTCAATTAGTTATAATACTATTATATTAAGCTTTATGTCAACAGTTACATACCCGGGTATGTTTTATGTTTTTAGATCGCTAAAAATTTTGCACGTGCTTTAATATGTTCTTGTAGGAATTTGTTGCACATTTGCGCAGCATTAAAACTGCGCAGCTAAAAAGGAAGTGGATATCAGCGCTAGCGGAGAAGCATTTTATTTAAAATGGAATTCAGTCATAAAGTATTTCAATATAATTTTATTTTAAACTTGTTTATTTTATTTAAATTTTTTTATTTTAATTTTCCCCATTTTCAGGAAACTCTACTTTAATAAAGAATCGTTTTTGAAAGCTTTTTATTATATTCAATTGTATGTTTGTTAGTCTTCTTTGCATTGTGCTTCCATGAGAATACTTAATATAATAAATAATGTTACTCATACGGCACATTACTATCGTACAAGATCGTTCTTATCTTCTCAAAATGTGCAAGTATTTTTACACCCTTTCAAGGCATATTAACAAAAATTTAATAAATAATTACAGTTAAAGAAACTAAAAAAAGCTTTTTAAGAAACTCAAACTAAAATTTTTTTAATAAATTTTGAAATGAGCTGAAAACAAAAATTAACCAAAATTATATTTTTGTGGAAATGAAATGTATCCAGCGTCCGACACTTATTTAACATTAATTTTAATTCAATATTGTTTTAAGCTTATTTTAAAATTTATTTTTAACTTTTTACTTCAATTTTCTTAAAAAAGTAAATTCCTATTTTCTTTAAACTATAAAAAAGTTAATTTATAACTCCAGTAAATGGTTACACTTTTGACACAAAAGGTCCTTTTAAAATTTTATAAGTCTGGAGCACATCAATCGCAGACGTGCAGTAAAACACATGATGACTTTAATACTTGAATACTTTAACTGCCTTTTTGTTTAAAAGTAAAGTTATTATTGTTATTGCTTTTCAATAAAAAAAGGGACTTATTGTTCCTATATTTTTATTTAATATTTCTTTTGTATTTCTTTTTTCCTAACGTATATTTTTACTATCAACATATTTCGACGAAACAATTTGTTTCTCTATTAACTGCCATTTTATTCGCTTGCGCTTAAAGTTCTTTTTGCTAAAGACACGATTGTTGTTGCAAGTGTTTGTGATCTAATACGAATTCATATTCATGGGTAATTTGCTGAACAAGAGAAGGCGCAAACACTAATTGGGTTAATACCCTGTTAAAGCTTTTCCAATTTGAGTGGCAACAACAACACAACTGAAATGACAATAAATAAATTTTATTGTGTTTTCCATGTTTTCAGTTCGGCTCATTTGAACTTATTAGTTGTTGCTATTATGGCTGAATATGAAGGCGGTTGTTATTGTTTAATAGCTGGAATGTTAGTGGAATGTTCTTTTTTAAGAGGGGCAATTTGCTGTTGTACAAGTTTGAGCCGTAAAAGAGTCGTCATAATTATTTATTCTCTAAACACTTAACAAAATTGTTTTATCTGGTTCATTCGAAAATGTTCTAGGAATACTTACACACACACACACACACATATATATATATATTGAACACAGATCTTTATTGAAAAAATTTTTTTAAACATAAAGTCTTTGAGAGGCGGCTTTTAGACGAGGCGATTTAAAACTTAACTCCTGAACAACTAAATTTTCTATTTATCGCTGAGGAAGTGGCCTGAAAATCAGTAATGACATGTTCTGTTAGTTTAATAATTTTAAAAATATATTGAACTCTAAATAATGTATTGGTAAATATGGGGTGAGCAAGTAGATTCGTTTCGAAACACACATTCTTGATAAATTCAGTTTTCCGAATAGTGTTTTCAGACACATATGATTTTGTGTTCACACTGCAGATTTGATAAATTCAGGGGCCAAATTACAGCATTCGTTATCGATCAAAATTTCAATACAATTTCTATACAAATTTCGATCGATATCAAGTGCCGTAATTTGCCCCCAGTTTTTAACACACGGGATGGCCAATAAATAGATGCATTTGTTGTTGTTCTTTTCTACTCTTTTTACAACACTTAATTCACAAACTGTACTGCTGCTGTTTTTGTTTGTAAATAAAAATAAGAATTTTTTGTATATTTTTCAAATGATTATTTAAAAATTGGAAAGCACATTATTTCATATTAATATCACAAAAATTCTGCAGCTTTTTCTATGGTTTTTTAAAACAATATCAAATGAAAACATTTGCTGCACAACTTGGCAGCACTCAACTTAGCATGGACAAAAGCAGGGTTGCATTTCACAACACCTAAAAATCTTTTTGTATAGTAAGATCAGGTTTTAATAGTTGCTTTCAACGTTTAAGCCAGAATTTATTAAAGCCATATCAAGATGAAAATTCTAATAAACTAGTGCAAAGTAGGAATATGGAAATTATTAATTGAATATAATTTCAGGTAAAAATTCACGGTATATGTCTGCTTTTTTTCCGAAATTCTGAACCACATTTTGCAACAATGCGTCGCTTAGCTCTTTTTTTCGGGGCGTCAGTTGTTTGTAGATTGTTTTGTAGATTGTTTAAATTACAAGAATGAGTACGCCAATTTAAAATAGCATTCTCCTGGTTAATTGATTATCAAAATATCGTAGTACATACTGGATATAATTTTCAGTAAAAAGTGTGGTTTATCAGAATGCCCAAATTATGTCTATAAGCAATAAAATAATTTACCATTTTGATTCATTTCACTAAATTTAATTTTACAAATATTCCAAGGAACAAAGAAAAGTAAACTTCAGTTTTATATACATAACAAAGCAGAACAGCTGTTTTCGACAGCCACTACACTTTTATCATAAATACTCATGTGTATTCTAGTTAACTAATACTTGTTCGGTGGCATAGTTGAATGGATATTAGTTTCTATTTATAACAATTTAATTATGAAAAAGAATACGAGAATTGTATCAAACAGATGGTAACACACTTTAGTTACGTCCCTGTATTTGACTATTTTTCATCATGTCCTCCCATTTTCCTGAATTTTTTTCCCAAAAATATTCTGGCTTTTAATAGTTTTCTTCCACCCTTCACACTGAAAGCGTTATTTCCATAAGTTAAGATTTTTTTTCTTCTGAAAAGTATCCCCCCTAATACGATATAGGCAAACAATGCACAAATATTAAGTTGTTAATGTATTTAAGGCAAAGTGCATTAAAACCGACGTAATAATATTTTAGAAATATGAACCAAATTAAGCAAGACATTAAAATGCTAATATGCCATTAAATATGCCACATATGCCTTCTGCTCGAAAGATTATGCAAACAGTTATTCGCAGTGCACTTCCATTAAGGCCAAATATGCTCACGCATCTCATGCACTACAACTGACAATAGGAAAGCAACGAGGACAAGCCATTTGCGAACATTCGCTTCATATACTATTCAAGGATATAACAAATGCAAATGTCAGTGTTAGAGTGTTGTTGCGTTTTGTACGTATTAGAAGTGCTGTGATGGAATATACATGCGGGGAGTGTGTTGGTGTATGCCCTCAAGAAACTAAATATTTTATTTTCTTAAAAAAAAACTCCGGCAGTACAAGAATTATGGCTAATTTTATAATCAGAAACTTAAATAAACATCTTTTGTTTTCCCGCTTAACAGCCTTTTCTGAAATGCTAATTTTTTGTGTGACTTTTTTTCTCAGAGGAAGAATTTGTTTTAAGCTTTTTGCAGCAGAACTTTGCTAATTTGCATTCCAGATAATCGGGTGTCGCACTGCATTTAAATTACTTTTAAGAAAAAAAGCAAATTTAGAGCTGTAAATTTAGTGCAACCATGAGGAATAAATTTAATAGAACAAGAATAGTTCGATAGAAGTTATTTACTATTTAAATATAAAAAATTTAAAAAAAATTGTAGCTGGTGTTAACCCAATAAAAAGGCATAAAAGTCCAAACTTACTTCAGTAATTTCAAAGCAAGAAAGTTTGACTTAAAAAACATGGAATGGAAAATCCAAAAAAATAGGACGCATGAAGAAAAATAAGTAAATGATAACACTGGAACGTATCCAAACTGGGCTACCATCGGTTTGATACAGTTCTCATTTAGTTTTCGATAATAAAATTGAAACAAATAGAATCTGTTATCATTTTCAAGTTAGTCCAGGGTTGTGAGAGATTTGATGCTGTTCAAATTTTTTTCATTTCCATGTTAAAACAGCCTGGATACTCACTCCCAAAATCTTTAATTTTTGACGATTTATTTGGTGTAGTTACTGCAAAATTTATTTACTTTCAGGTGAAATATATATTATTTTAACTTAAATAAGTTAAAATTGTTATTAACAGCGAAAGAAAAGAACTGTTATAAAAATAGATTTGAGTTGCAAAAAAAAACGACATTCCCGAGCTCCGTATAAAGTGCCACTTCCCCTCCCGTCTTTTGAACAAAATTATAAGATGTGCAGAAAAAACTACCTGGTGTAAAATTAAACTGAACCTCCTTAACATTGATTGTAAATGAAGACACACTTTTATGAAAGTATAGCGGCTTTCGAAAACAACTGTTGTGCTCCAATGTGAGAGTTGATTACTAAAAACTGATGTTGATTTTGTCTTGTGCTTAGAAATATTTTATCATGACTTGCTGAATTAAAAACCACTTTTCGAACATGTAGTCTATAAAATAAAATTTAATTTAAAATAAATTGTTCCTTTTTGTCTTGGACCAGCACTGAGGGGATGACCTGTACATATGGGATGCATTGTTTCAAATCTAGAGAGGACAGATGGAGGCAGATTAAAAGACATCGAATTTCGTTGTAACTATTTTAGCTTTCTAATTCTCCGGCGAGTTTTTATGTGACAGATACCGGCGAAGGAGGCTGCTGTATCCTTTTGTTGTTAGTAAATGATGGTACTAATCGCTGTCGGTAATGATCAGCGACCAGTGCTATGCCTTCATCGTTGAGATGAGCCAACAAAAATTAACACAATTCTGCACTAAAGCAGATCAGAGAAATTAAACACGATATTAATGACAGAGTGCGGTTGCGGACTCGGGATTTAAGGCATCCTAAACTTGTGTTAACTACTCCACTACTTTCAGGAATTGAGCTAAAGCAAATAAAAATATTATAATTTTATAAATAACTGACTAATAACATCCTACTCTGTGGCATGCTAAAGTTATTTCAATTCCATTTATTGGCCAATAAATATTGGAAGAAGCATTCATACAATTTATTGTTTACAGAGTTATTGAATTGACACAAACTGCGGACAACTTTATTTGGTGGCAAAATATTTGTATTGTTTTAATGCGCATGTATCGCCTCCTGAAATGCAAAGTCCAATAATTGTAATCTTGTAAAATTTAAAACAGCAAACTAATTTACGAATTAGTATAACCGAAGGCGTTTGACTTAATTTTAACTTTTTATTAAGACCAGCAGGCAGGCAGGCTCTAAAAGACAGGAGTGTAGATTTAAGACGTTTCGCATATTTCTGCTTTCCCTAAGCTTTCGAAAATATTCAGGTCTTATGAATATGGGCTTAAAATAAACCCTAAGGAAACAGCCTGGAGCGGTGAATTCTACTGAATGCGAAGACCAATTAATTTTGCTTGTGTGCAAAATAAATCGTTTGTAGCAAAAGAATTTCTTTGTCAACTATTTTTTAAGAGCAGTTGGGCCACTGATTGTGTACACCCCTTCGAGAGTTTTACATCTCACCAGCACTGGATAAATTTGGAACCTCAGATGACAACTGTGAATGGGATAAAAGTTTCTATTTGTATCCATTTTTTTATGAAAGAGAATACGAGAACTGTATCAAACCGGTGGTAACAAACTGTTGTTAATTACCTGTGTTCTGAGTTTTCGGAAGTGCATTTGAACGTTTTTGTCCAATGACACAGCGCCATCGTTGCAAACGAAATTCCGCACAAAATAGTACAATTAAGTTGGTGCAACTGTCGCTGTTAAACTACTCTTGGATTTTTCTTGAAAAATATTTTAGAGTTGAGTCTTGAATTTGTGGTTGAAGACTCCAAGAGTTCCATATTTCTATTGTACGCAAGTAAAATTAATGAAATTAAATTGATTAAATTAAAACTGTATTTCTGAACAGAGTATAAAAGGGTTAGGGCTGTCGGAATAATTGATATAAATTCAATGACTAAAATAATAATTTTGAAAACTTTTTCACTTATATACATTTACGTTTCATCTGACGATACGGAAATATGTACAGTTATATAAAATAGAACTAGTATGAGTCCCAGCATAAAGCACTTTGGCAGCAATTAATTAATAAATTCGACATGCGGCCACAAACTCAATAGTAAAACATTTTAGCCAACACCAAAACTAATACAACTAAATTTATATCGATAAAATAATTATTTGCTTAAATGGCATTATTGAAATATACAATCGCTTACGTGTGCCGTATAAAAAATATTTAAAGTACAGAAGCGGAAACACGGAAATTGAGAAGGGGTAGGTAGTTCCCCTTTCAACTTAATTCGGGAAAAAAATTCTCGAATAAACTCATAATAAAAATGATAAAAAAAGCTCGATTTTAGAACTTCCAAGTAACTGAATATGCGCTTCCCTTGATGTGACATGTTGCCACATCCAACCTCCAGGTATCACAAAAATATTGTGCTACAATTTTTCATCGTTATTGGCCACGGCCTAACATTTGAAACATTTAACGTTTGAAGTATTTGCATGTGTAGTTGAGTGTCTTGTTGCAGGAAAATAGTTTCGTTGTTATTGTATCTACTTCCCCTTCATTCAGTTTGGCGGGTTTGAAGTGTTAAGACTTTTTCATCGAAATTGCACACAATGGCTGAGTTGCTGTGAATGGAACAAGTGTTGTTGGAAAATTTTGCGGAAAACCGTAATAACAAGACAAAATGAAACATAAAAAAAATAAGAGAAAACGAAAAGTTAAACACGATGGAAAATTTTATGTACAACAATAAGCAGCGACTTACAGCTTGAGATGATGCAGCCATGTTGTAAACAATAACGGAAGAATACAAAAGGAAACGGAAACAAAAGCGCTTTATTTTTGCGGATATAAACACTTGGATATTATGCGTTTTAATTTTTTGTTTTAAGTTTATTTTCACAGCAAATCTAAGGCCGAAAGGTTCTTGGTAAAGTACCAGTTGAGATAAACAAGTTAAAGGAAGTGCAACAGTAAAACTACGAGCAGCGAATCTTATCAACTTTTAAATTTTGTATTTCAGAAATGTCACAAAGTTTTTCAGTTTTTAATTTGCATCAACAACTTTGTTGTTCAAATTTAGCTAGACATGGTTTTCAGAGTTCTCAGCATTGACCCAATTTCTTTGTATTAACTTTTGTTTTGTATCTTTTTATTTTGCTAAAGAAAGCGGACAAGTTTGTTAACGGCGAGTGAACACAAAACGTTAATTGTGAATTACATTGAAAGTTGTGAAATTCTTCGTGCGGATTTTGTTAAAATTTGCAATGATTTTTCCTTTAGAACGTTAAATTTCTTTAAAAACAACCGCAACACTGCCGCTGCACAGTGGGATATTATGAAAAAAAGTTAAATAATTGCGCAATTTCTAAAAGGTGTTGCGAATTTCAAGTTTCGAGTTTGGATTTCGTATCGTCAAAGGTGTTGGGTGCACAAGACTGCAAGGCGGGTCAGATTGTTTAGAACCGAAATATGTTAAGCCTTCTCGTTATAGTTTAAGAAATATTCGAAAAATATAATTGATTTATTTTTACTCAAATCGGAGTACTCTTTTCCTAACAGGGGAGTCGAAAATTCTCCCTTTGAAACCGGTGCTGGCACGTAGCACTGCTGCATGTTAAAACCAAAGATCGTGGACTTAATTACTGTTTGAAACAGTGGCTGCTTTCTACAGAAAATCAAAACGTTTTAATTTCGCTCAAGTAAATACACGAGTGCACATGCACCACGACCAAAATCATAAATTTGCCCACGAACAGCTTATCCATCCTTCAAATTATCCACTTTTAGCTCTCTGCGCCTATTTTTTTGTTTGTTTGTTTGCAAACCTGAAAAATTTACTGGATGGTAAGATATTTGGATCGCATGAAGAAGTCATAACCGAAACGGAATAAAATATTGAAAAAAAAAGCGAATTAAAATATTGATGCAAAATCAGTTTGTGTTGGAAATTAAAACGCTTATTTGGGGAACAATAGATTTGTTTTCTTAAACATACAAGGTGAGGTAATAGATCCCCTGTAAATAAGGAATTGAATCCAGGGACTTAAAAGGATGGTCTCTACTAAAGACATAGAAGAATAAGTTTGTATTAATAAAAAAAAAACACAATATCTTGTCGCATACAAACACAGAAGAAAGAAAAATTAGAATCAAATTTTTAAAAATTAATCATCAAAGACTGAATGGGGATTTTGTGTGTTATTCAAAAATTTATTAATTCAAAGGAGGCGTTAAAAGCACTTCTAACTGTTCCATAGTCGCGGCTCGAGTTGTGAACTTTTATTTTAATTGTGAATCTTCCAGTTAATTGTTCTGTAAAGAATTTTTTTAATAAAAAAGTATTGAAATGATTAACTCTAAAGTTAATTCTAACAACTTTACACTAATTTTAACCGTCATTTTAATTATGTACTCTTCGAGCTAAAACACTTTTACTTAAATTTTCAAATCAATCTCTTCCCACTTAAAAAGCGGTGATTGAAGTGGTTTTCGATTTCTTTAAAAGAATCAAGAACTGATCAGATATTTGAGACCGGAGTTTAAAACCAAAATCACATTTTTCGAAATTTTTTCGTTCACGATATAAAATCAACGGATTAACCGATTTGAGCCGATTTACAATGATCGAAGTGGAATCGATCAGTGAAGCTGCTGAAAAGTAATTTAAAGAAAACCTGTTCTTTTTCGAACTATTTTTTTAGTATCAGAAATGCTGTCCAGAACGCTACCAGTTTGGTTTTATTTAGCCATTAAAAAGTGCGTGTCACATATTTACAAACACTGTTTGTCACTTAGACAAACATACACACTTTCATACAGACATAAAGGCCGGCTCTCAGAATTAGTCAGGGAAGCTTCCCAGGGCCTCAAAACGTGGGGATCTGATGAGAACTCCATTTTTTCAAAATATCCCGATTTTCTCTACTCTGAAGCTAAAAAAAATTGATGAGTAATTTTTTTACTTTAAGTATCGTTTTAAGTCAGTGTTTAGTTTAAGTCTCCGGGGGAAATGCACAGTGTTCGTTGTGGAAATAATGCCATTTTGTAAAATACGCTCACTTTGGATCAACATTAGCCTTTTGGTATCGAACCAAACAGTTGTTGTTGTTGTTCTTTATTGCTGTTACAACTACAATTAGAGTCGGGGAAAAAAGCCAACCAATTGTAGAACAAAAACGTAAGAAAATAAAAAAAGGAAAAGTGTTCAGTGATCAGGGAGTTCTTGTGATGACTTCTCACTTATTAGAGCGGAAGTTTGAAATAAATATCTTCTAAGAAATGTTGGGTAAAGGTCCCCTGATGATCTGCATGAGCTCCAGTGAAATGCGCATGGGAACTGGCTAAAACCCCTCAATTGATCACTTTGAATTTTTTAGTTAGACTTTGGGAAAAAGAATCAGCACATAATTAAAATTAAAGAGTTTTAAAAACAATTTTACTTTGTTAAGGTTAAAGAACATTTCAATTTCTTAAAAATGTATTTTGTAAATTTTTAATGGGTGCCAGAAAATATTTTAATTAATATATTCCTGTTGCTTTCAGCAACCAAACTTTTTTAATAAGAAATATTTTAATGCCATCTTGCAACTTCCGTAGAAAATATGCCAACAGTTTAAGTAAAACGTGCAGCTTTGAACCGTATTGATTTTCACCTTTATTTATTTGAATATAAAGTAAAAGGGCAAGACATAAGAGAAATTAAATGAAACGACATCTTAGATAATATTTCCTTGAGATAAAACGAATCTTGAGAAAAGCGGCAGACGATGAAAGTAGAACAAAAGTTTGATTGCTTTTTTGGAAGTAATTTTTCAGCTTTTCTGTTGCCTGTTTTGCATACGTCTCAGTTGGTATTGATAAAACCCGGTCTAATATAATTATCCTTAATCCTCGTCAATATTTCTTTCAGTACAACATTCTTGCAGTCAATCAGGTGCTCGTGGATGGCAGAGAAACCTGCACACCTGATTAACATGCGACAAGAGAAGCAACTTAAATACAAACACCGCTGCGGCACTCACACATGTACACGTAAAACTTCCTGCTACTATTTTGCAGTTCCTTTTATCCCACACACGTAACAATAAAGTCTAGTTAAGCTGTAAATGCACACACACACACTCACATCGTTAACACATCCAACAAAGCCAAGACAATATTAGACACGAGGAAACAAAAAAATCTAAGACAATAACCAGTCAAGCAACACTTCTTTGGCAGAGTACGTGATGAGTGTCAACAAAATGCTTGGAAACAAAAAACTAAACAACCAAAAATACAGAATATATAGTTGCTCAAAAATAAAAGAAAAATATATATAAATTGAAAAGTAAATTGCAACAAAAATTGTTGTAACAAACGAAGATAAATAGAAAACTGTGTGAACGAGTTAAGAGTTGACAGTAGGGGTTAGTGACCTCCAAAGATTTATAACTTTGATTTACTTTTGACTGCGAACTTTATTGCAAATAGTCAAAGAAGTACAAGAATGTAATAAAATAAATAACATAAATAAATAAAATAAAGGAAAAGAAAACATAAACTGATGCGAAATATAATTTTGGAGTTTTTAATCACTTCATCCAAATTTTTCGCAAAAACTGATGAAGTGAATTTAACTCGATTTGCAGTGATCAACGTGGGGTTTAAATGTTGATTAAATTTTGAATGATGCTTTTTTAAGTGTTTTTCAGATATTTTTAAAATTTTATTTGTTTAAGTAGGACCATCACTGATGTGACGGACCCCTACACAAGCAATGCATTGCATTGTAACTAGAAAAGCAGGAGATGGTGTAAAGAGAACAGGGTAAGACAGATTAGAAGAGTTAGAATTTGTTGTAGCTGTTTTTACTTTTCTTATCGCCGATAAATTTTTTAATAGAGATAACCACGAAGGAGGGTGCAGAGAATGCTCAAGTTAACGTCAGTACTTGCCTATTCGGCCTTACCTGACGCTACTCTCAAACACTCGAGTGAGTCCACCACCACCCCTGTCACTATCAGGGGCCACACCAGTGCGGGCTTACACAGGTTACAACTTCACTTACATGATTCCGCCATGAAACCATATTCATACACCATGCTAAGGTGTTCGGGCCTATCTTAAACTCTTGTTACTTCCGAGGAAAGTATGTCGTCAGCACCAAGAGGAAGCAAAGCTCCTGACACTCCCAGCACCAACAACAAACCACACCTTCCATAATGTCTGCTGATCCGCAGCAACCACACAGACATAGAATGAATATGCCAGAATATGACATCTCTACCAGTGACTCTTGGTATTAAACCACAGCCACCACGTGGACTCATTGAAGAGACCTCAACCAACATCTGGCCACAGAATCAAATAGACAAAGGGGAAGAACTAGATACGCCACATGCCATTACCTGGATGAACTTGCGTTAAGCAGAGCTTCGCTTGTGAAGCAGGTGTCTCACACACGCCCAGCCATCCCGTGGAAACCAATACAGGTTTGTAATCTACTAATGATTTGTGATCCTTTGTAATGGCGGGAGGCAGGTATCATTCCACCTCTATTTCTTATCTTTTCCCCAGAAAGCACTGCAACAAGGTGTTATGACTCACCAAGTTGTATATTGTGAGGGCGGAGTTGAACTCGGGACCGAAAGCATCGTAGTCTTGTGTTCTACTGCTTCAGCCAACAGCACCCTGTAGAAGATCAAATCAGTTCAAATTCACAGGAAATCAAAAGTTATAAGCGGGTCACATGCACACGCACACACACATACACACACAATAATATATACATACATACATACATACATAATGACGGGCCCTCAGATTTAGCTTAAGACCTCAAAACGTGTAGATCTGAGAAAAACTGGATTTTTTTAAACGGGATAAAGCCAAAAACTTCCCGATTTTTAAAAATTTCTTCAGCGGGACGTTAAAATTAATCAGCTCTTTGAATTTATAAACCACTTCGGTCACTGCAAACCAGCTCAAAATCCCTAACACCGTTTGAGAGATATTGTAAACGAAAAAAATTTTTTTTTAACTCCGAAATCATATACCTGAACAGTTAAAGATCTCGATTCTTTTATAGTAACCGCAAATTAAATCAGTCACCACTTATCATGTGGGAAGCGGTTGATTTGAATATAAAAATAATAAGAGTTTTAGCTCGAAGAGCTCAAAAGCCTAGAATAGCGCAAAATCCAGGTAACGATAACTTTATATTAGCGGAAAGTTACAAGGATGGCCTTTAAGGTCAACCTTTTCCATATTTTTTTTTTGTATTTATTTACCGCAGAAGCCAGTCGCCGCCGTACTTGCTCAAGGCCTTAATTACTCTGAAGTCTAATAACTGATGCTGGACATCCTTCCTCCACAAGCGTATTAAATGCCAACTCTGATAAACGAACTAAGAAGTAATCAAAAAATATATTTTAAAATTATTACAGAATTATTTTTTGGCTCTTTATTTGTGATTATTTCACAAGAGCTCTGACTGCCTGCCTGGCCATCATTTTTGCTCATTTTGCATACGTGGACGTGGAAGGTATTTAACAATGACTTTGACACAACTGAGCCCTGCGGTGTGGGATACAATAAATTTTATTTTTGTTTTCATTTTCTTTTTTTTTCACCAGCCTCATGTTCATGCATTTGAGTTGCAATTTAAAACTACAAAAAGTTAAGTTCTCCTCAAGCAGCTGAACTGAAATTCTATTAAAAAATAAATGTTACATGAAAAGCAAAAATTCCTTTATGATTTTTTGTTACAACATTTCCTAACACAGCTAACTGCGAGTATGTGTGGGCACTCATGTGATTTAACTGTTAAGTTTTTACAACTGCTGGAATTCGTATTGAATAGACTCTCTATTCTTTCTTTACATTTCTCATGCTTTTTACTTGCTCCACTTTATAAAAGACCCTTCAAACTAAAGCCAATTGTGACTGTGATAAACGAAGTGTATTAAACTACTCTGCCACTTAAAAGTTTAATGTGCTAAAAAATGTGCAGAAAAAAGGAGAAGGGTGCGGTATGTGCAAGTACCGCTTATTGTAGGAAAAAAATGGCACAAAAACTTATTATTAATAATAATATTTATATGAAATACATTAAGAGAGAGACCATAAAGAGAAATTGTCACGACCTGTATTTCTCTTTAAATTTAATTCTATTATTGCCACGACAGATGGCCCACACTTAACGTGTTTATTTGTGAATAACTTGTAGGTCCAGTTCAGATCACATGCTCACTTCATTTGCTCCAGAGTGATAACAACAGTAAGAGACAATACCTACGAAGGAGGGCGCTGTATTGAGCTCTTTTAGAACATGACGGTGTCAATAACTGTTGATAATGATCAGCAACTAGGGCCATGCCTTCGTCATTGAGACAAGCCGGCAACGATTAACACAATCTTGCACTACTGCAGCTCAAAAAATTCGATACCATAATCATGACTGAGTGCGGAGTCGAAGTCTGGACCGAAGGCATCGTAGTCTTGTATTCTACTGCTTCAGTTAAGAGCATCCTGTACCAGATCGAATCAGTAAGTGACAATGGAAATCTTCTTCTAAAATAGCCCACTGCACTCTTCTCTCATTTTCATATACATTGTAAGTTCCATGTGAAATACTCAACTCCATCTGCTCTTTCGGGCATGACAGCAGCATTTATATTTAATTTTCCGTCACAAGTTTCACGAAGATTGGATCCAAAAAGCGAAGAATCAATGCGAGGCTTGGCGGTACACACAACCATATCCGAATGGGTTCCCGTGAATAGGCTGAATTTTGGCACGAAGCGATGAGTCCTTTGAAGTACCGAGTGTACGTGAACAAACCACAAACTATTGAGGCTCTGAGAGATGCATTTGGATGGTAAACTCCGAAATTTGTTGCGAAATGTGATTCAGAATTTTGTGATAAGAGCGTAGATCTACCGACGAGGTAGGGGTGAGGCAACATATTGAGCTAATCGGCGTAGACTAGCGATTTCTTATGTCCCCACAACAAATAGTCTAGCGGCGTTAAATCACCCGATTTTGGAGGCCAAGTCAGGGGTCTGATATATGGAAAAATGCGGCTACCAAACGCTTCCTTCAGCACCTGCCCATCGTGGTGGCTCGATTAATGATCGAAAAAGTTAGCAATCAGTGACTCCATAGCGGTCATCATTAACTGCAACATTCTGACCAGCATCGCTTTCCACCAATTCAAATATTTGGAGGTGTTATTCAGTCGTCAGCCTATTCATGTTAAAACCAAACCAAACATAAATCACTCGGCAGCTGATAAAATGGCCGCCAGTTAAAAAGTGTTCTCAACTTTAAGTTTTTATATATTTACATCAGTTGCAGATCTACAATAGTGGCGAAGTCCTGCCAACAACTCCTATAACAGCCTTGAGAGGGGATTTACCTGAGCCCTCCTCTTTTCGAAAGAGTACACGATGGCTGATCGCGGAGCTTAAAATGTCATAAATAATTATTTAACGCAGCCATTGTAGCTGTTTATTAGGTCAAGTAGATCTCACTCCTACAATTTCTTATGAAAACCAGCCGCTAATTAACTGAAATATTTTCGCATTAATTGCACTCCCCAACAAAAGTCCTGCTCAGTCACATTAATTAAGTTAATTAAAATCACTGTAGTGTGTATGAGTAAAAAAAAATATTTTAATTTTATTCCACTTTTTAAAAGTACTTTATTACTTTTGACGTTGTAGTAGTTGTTGTACCAGAGTTTTTAAAAACCACTTTGTTGTGGTCATAAATCATTGTGTTAACTTGACCAAAATTAAGTGTGATATGCAGTTTCTATCAAGTTGTGGTACAGCATGCAAAAAAAGGAGAATTATATACATTATGAAAGTAAATGTTTGTGTGTTTGAAAGCACTGAACAGTGAAGTCAGTGAATAGATTTTATTATACATTTTTTTTTTCAGAACGAACAGCTGATATGTGGTATAAACTTTCTAAGGAATTTCAAACCAAATAACCATCCTTATCCTTCCTCCCACAATTAATATTCATAGTTCTGGCAAAACGCATTTTTAGTGTAGGGGCTCTTCCCCTGAGCGCTAGTCCAACATAAAAGAGATGGCTTTTGCTAAAGTGGTTATAGCACTTTGGTGATGGCTTTGAAAGGATTATAAATTGGCTGTTAGGTTTTCATTGCTCCAAAGTTGAGCTCATTTTAATCTAATTTCAAACTCCTTTTAAAATAAAATCTACGGTCAGTTCAACGTAGTTAATATTGGCTTAATCATACCGTTTCCCATTATTGCTTAAGTTTATTTTAAAACTCATTTTTAACTTTTTAATTTGACTTCTTAAGAAAGATGCGTTTTAATTTTATTTAAATCTTATCTTAACACATGTGAACGCACCATTCGACCTTAAAAATTATATTTAAAATATATTTTAATTATATTAAAAAAATTATGTATTATATATTCTGTAACTATGTATATGCAAATATCACATCACGGCGATATCATAAATTAGGATACCCAACAGTTAACAACTTCTGGCAGCGTGTAAATCTTCCTTAAGGCCTTGAATACAGCCAGAGGCTGTTAGAAATTGTCAATTGGTGAAGAGAAGTAGTACAATCTCTATTTTTCTTATTGTCTTTAAGTGACATTGACAAATATTTACAGAATAGGAGGCAATAAAATCAAATAGTTTTGATATTATGCGTGGACCAAGTTCGACACGCAAGTATTGATATACTTTTATTCTTTTTCCATTGTAAAGACTTCATTATGAGACGCAGAACACCGGGCTTTTGTTTGCTGCACTAAAAGCTGAGTTGTTGAGGCAAAAACGAAAATATAAATGCATTTTGGTTTAATGCAATTTTTATTATTCAATTAACAAGACAATAAAGATAATATTGTGAACAATTTTATGAACAAATTTCCCAATTCATAACCAGACAAAACCGCAAAAGCACATGCTTTCGACCCAATACAATATGACAGACAGGCTACTGAGCAAATTACTCCGTATGCTACGAAGAAGAGCAAATAAATCAAATACACTGTAAAATATTTTAGGGTCTTATAAAAATGTAATAAAATTTATTGTTGAAAATAATTTTATGCTGATTCGACAAAAATTCCAATTTTATGCAAAAGGATATAAAATTAAACTGCAAGCAATTCTAGCAGCAACCATGTGAGTGAGTGTGTGTGAAAATCAAAATTTTTAATAACATTCCTTCCCTATTATTCTGAAATATATAAAGTTTCACAAAATTTCCCATCCATTATAAACAACTAAAATGAACAGCATGAAATGCCGTTCCTTGGCTTCACGTCAAATAATATATTCCAATTTGTGCGCTACAAACAGCAAAGGTTTTGTGGTTTTTCATGCGAAAAAGGACTTTACAACAACACATAATGTTTGTTTGTTGCACAGGACAATTTTAATATGAATATTTGTGTAATGAAGATGACATGACATGAAATAATAAATGACTTTATTACAAATTTTATTTTATCTATTTTTAAATGTGCGTGCGATTATAAAGAACTTTAATGCTAATTTCTTTTCTCGAAAAAAATGCAACATTTGTTACCCGTTTTAATATAAAATGGCTGCATTCTGCCATTTGCAAATAAGAAATTGATTAGAAATTAACCCAACATACTTCAGCACGTATTATTTTTGCTTAAAAACGTTTCGAAACTGCCACTTTTTAGAAAAGAGGTGGAAATATGTTACACGTTTTTCAGAAAAGGGAACACCATGAGTTTCTTATGATTAACAGCATTTTCTCTACACATTATTTGACTGTATTAATTTTGATTCGCTACCACTTTAAATAGTTCCTTTTCTTTAACTCCTTAAATTTTTTAATATGTAAAACTGAAAATATATTTTAATTTTTAATATCCAAAAATGTAAAAAGCAGATATTCTGCTGCTAATTGCTGATGTAAATTGTTTATGCCATCGCGTTAAGTCAGTTGAAAAATGTCTTGTAATTTTATTTCAAATGAATTAGAATCCCAGAGTGCACAACATTTTAGCAAAACGAAGTAAAAGTCCTTTTCCATTTCCATATGCAAAATATGTATAAAAATAAATGCATGAACATTAAGAAATATTTTCAAGTATATTTTTGCTGTCTTCAGCATTTTATGAAGAACATTTTTGTCAGAAGTCGTTACGATTTCGCCTAAGAGAAGGCAATTGGGCTGGTTGAGTCGTTTTAACCTCAAGCCTTAGATAGAATTTTGCTTAGACAGACTAAAAACGAAAAAATAGTTTAAAAAGCGAACACTTTATGGTTTTTGGAAACATTAAATTTGTCTTGCCTTTCAGAAATGTAACAATTTGGCCGTTTAAATTTAAGCATCATTAAAAATCTCAAACTTTTAGTCTTGAAGTAAAAAATATCTTTAAAAACTTTTGATACTATTTAAAGAATAAACAGTTTAAATCAGTTGCTTGTTTGTAGTGAGTCATTTCCATAAATTATAGTCGAGTTGAGCTAAATTATTATTTATTATTTTTCATAATGACATTAAAACATGTCCTCGATTATTTGTTTTTCTTAGTTTTTTTTTTTTATATAAATTATGCAAACAGTTCTCTAATTTTGTATCATAATTTTCCAAATGCATTTGAGTTCCATTTATTCCCAGCAAAAAAAAAAAAAGATGGTAAACGCTTGACTGTAAATGCCGTCCCAGTAACTTCCCTGTAATTTTAACCAAAAAGTTATTCTATGTTTTGGAGCTCTTCGAGCTAAAACACTATGATTTTAATTTTCAAATCAACCGGCTCTCACGTTACAAGTGGTTTTTAATTACATTAAAAGAATCTAGAATCGGATATATAATTTTGGAGTTTAAAAAAAAACATGATAATGTGCATTAGCCCCAGTGAAATGCGCATAGGAACTAGCCTAAAGCCCCTCGATTGATCACCTTGAATTTTTAAGTAAAATTTTGGGAAAAAAGAATCAGCATATAATTAAAATTAAAGAGTTTTAAAAAGCAACACTTTTTTCGAATGTTTTTCGTTCGCAATATTTCGCTAAAGAACTAACTGACTTTGGCGCGTTTTCCAGTGATCGAGGCCATTCTATAACATTAAAAGCCGATTAATTGTAGGATCGAGGGGTGAAGCAGTTGTTAAGTTAATCAATTAAACCATTTTGAAATATGATTCTTTCTAAGTTTAAAAAAAAAAAAAAAAAATAGTTTCTACAAGAATTTCGGTCCAAGATATTCAAAACACACAACCAAAAAAAGCTGAAAGACCTGCTACTTGGAAAAGGTTTTTTTTAGAAAATGTGTAATTTACGATAGTCTGGACCGTCTGTCAAAGTCAGGTCAAGTGCTGTTACCAAAATACTGTAAGAAAAATGTTCAGCTTAAATGCCCTTTCCTTTCCTTTAAATTTTTAGATTTATTTTAATGTTTTCGTAACCAGAAGGTGTCGGTTAAGCTTTTTAATTGGAGATAAACTATAGAAAAAATATCTTTAAGGACATCAATGGCTTAGTTAAGGATCAATTGATTTAGGGCAATAGTAGTTATTTTAAAAATATCTTATTAAATAAATTGTCTTTTCATGATATTAGGAATATCGTAAAATGTCTTAAGCGCCAGAAACAACCGTGGTATTAAAGAAACTTTATTAAAACGTACTGGGTTATTTTAATACTTTTAGTTCTCCCTGCTATAAAATTTATGTAACAGCCTCTATAAATTATATTTTCCATTTCTATAACTTCATTATATTTCCGATACGTTAATGATTGTATTAAAGCAGTTTATTAAACTGAATAAATTGAAATCGAAAGCGCAAACAGTGAAACATTAGCGAAGAAGGAGACGACATAATTTGATTGCAATTGAAACGATAATACACGTTTTTTTTTTTAAGTTCAGGAAAACGAATAAATTATTATCAAATTACTGAAATGAGAATTTCAATGAAGATGATGGATGACGGATGAGTGTTGCAGTAAACGGCGTTAATTTTGTTTAAACATTTAAAATGTTATTGTTGATTTTGTTAACGCTTTAAAATATTCCAAATTGCCTGGAATTTTTCAAATATGTTTGTTTTATCGAGGGCATGCTATGAAAAATAGGTGCCTTCTTAATTATAATTAATTTTTTTTTATTTTCAAATTTATATTGAAATTAAATTAAGTGGAAACTTACCTTCAAGATGACTCGGCATTCTTTGTTGACGGTTTTGATACGCATTTTATAAGCTTCCCTTGAATGTGTGTTAGTGCTTCCATGCGTATATTTAATATTATTAATAATGTTACTCATACGTCACATTGTAATCGTACAATGTGGCTGGGATGGCTAATGTTCTTATCTTCTATTATTGTAAAAGTATTTTCACACGCTTTGGAAGCACATTAAACTAAAAAATAACAAAAACAAAATTTGTTAGAAAAAATATTAAAAACACACTTTTTAACTTGAAAATAAATGTTAAAATGAGCTTAAAATTATAAAGAAACAAAAACATATTTTGAAAAGAAGCGTGGGTGTTTAATTTGTTTCGCCTTTTTCCAGATTTTAGGCTCCTGGTCTCGGCTAACTTTGATCAGTTAGTTAAGTGCCGCTCACTTCACACACTTTTTAACAGTGTTGCATTTGTAATTTTACACAATATAAAACAAAATTTCATATACATTAAAAAATAAGCGAAATTTCATATAGAAAATTGAGATCGATAATACTGTTCATAAACTTGGTTATTCTGTAGGTCTAAACACCATTAAAGTCTCAAGTAGACATTTGATTGGCATTTTATCCACCACTGGAGTGACCAACTACTAAAACACACAAGGAAGCCAAAAAGAGATCTCTTAAAGTTGTGCTGCGCTTCAATAGATTTCAGTCATGAAATAGTGCTTCTGCAAATCCCATATTAAAGGAAAAGATGTATTTAGTTATGTCACAACGGCTTATCCCCGCTCTGCTGTAATTAATTTAGCAGAGTCCTTCACCAAACACTATAATCAAAGTAATTTAAGAGTTTGGCTCTAACAACCCTTTCCTGAATCAGTGACATTATTCAAACAACAAGCAGACTAAAAATGTTAACAAATCCTTAATAAAATAAAAGTATTCTTTTACCAGAGGCAATATTTTTAAGGTTATGCAAAAAACGACAGATAAAATCATTCAACAGCCTAAAATTAAAAATTGTTTTCATATATTTCAAAGTGAGAATAGTTTTAGGGCGAATGGAATCATTTGTGTCAATGAAAAAATATTTCGATTGTAAAAGTGCAAAAAGTCATCGATGCCAAAGTACAAGAGGTTGCTGCAGAAAGTCATAAATTTTGGTTCAATAAACACACAAATAAAGTAACAAATAATGGATTTTTATATGGCAAAAGTATTCGTCCTCATTTCCCTGTATTTATTTTACAGTTTTTATTGTTATTCTTTTATTGTAGATTTATTTTGGCTTCCATTTCTCCTTCGCTGGTTGTTAAGCAAATTGTAAGGATGATAGATTTTTGAATAATTTGTTTTTGTTTGAAGTCAAGTCACAAAACTACAATAAACAAGGTGGGAGGTGCAAAAGGAGTGTTTTATATAATTATTATAAAATGCTTATAAAATGAATATGAAATACGACAGTTTTAGTTTCTTTTGAAATTTGCTTAATTTGTCTAACAATTTATCAATGTAAATTGGTTTTGAAATTAATGAAATGAAGTTCAAACAATATTCAAAAAAAGAAATAAAAATTATTGTTAATTGTTACTGTTTTCTTAATTCTGGTTTTAACATTAAAAACAACTGTTGAAAACCTTTTTAACCATACAAAATTATATTGTTAATAGCAATTTAAAACTATTTTTGAATTGGTTTTAAGTAGGTTTTATAAAATTCAACATTGATTTGTCTTTCTGTGCTGGTGCTAACTTGAGTGCTGCCAAGTTATGTATTGGAAACATCCGATAGTGGTTGAAGAATGCCCAGATATATCCACAGAATATTCACGATTTTTATATGATATAATACGATTTCCAAGAATTTATTTAAGTCTTTTCATAATATTTAGATAATCATTTGAAAAAATATAACAGAACTTTTATTTTAGAGTTCAATAAAATATTAATTGTTGTATATAAAAACATACAGCTGCAGTACAGTTTGTGAATTAAGTGTTATTAAAAGAGAAAAAAAGAACTATACCAAAAACATCCATTTCTTTAAGAAATTTCATTTTTTGTGTTGAAATCTGAATTTATTAAATCTGCAGTATGAACACAAAATCACATAAAAGCAGGTTTTAAATTTCAGTGTGAAAACTCTATAGCAACGACATGTTTGATGAATCCATCAATCTGCGATCAATATTGATGTTTTTTGTTTTACTTTCTTAGTGCTATTATTCAAGTTACAACTATTTCTAAAGTTCCCACTATAAATAGTTCATAAGTTTTAGATGCAAAACATTTTCTCTTCCCATATTTAATACAAAAAAGCCAACTTTTCTTATTAACTTGTACAACTCTATACCAGCAGCGTTGGTGCGCTAGTTGCATATGCGAACATCAAATAAAGCCAACTAATTTCAAGTCTGACAGGAGCAATTACACAAACACACATAAATTTTCATGGGTAGAAACAACACAAATCAAGACCACACGTACCCTCAAATAATTTAACACTCAAACCACATGCCCTTCAATTTAGGTGCCAAGAAATTATGATGCCAAATCAGTTAATTATCTGAATAACAAGAAAATAATTATATAAGTTATTTTCGTTATAAGCGAACCATATAAAAATTAGAAATATGAAGAAAAACAGGACCAGAGAACTGCATGTGTGCCATGGCAGAACAGCAATTATAACACTTAATAATTATGACAGTGATAATGAAGACTTCTAATTTTTGTTTTTCATATAAAGACGTATAAAGACTTTTTGTTGTTGTAGTTGTTGCCATGTTAATAAGGTCAATGTAAATGTAACATCCGCAAACGAGCTCACATTTTGGAAGTGACACAAAAAACCGGAAGAAATTTACTTTTGCAAATGGTTTTTGCACAGTTTTGTGGCTGTTTATTTATGCAACGCACACACACACACACGCACATACACATATATACACATTCACATATATGAAAAGAGAAATTAAGAGAAAAAGACAAGTGATAGAAATGTAAGTGAGACAATAAGTCAAGCTTCTGAACTGAAGTATTTAAAACAAACAGTTTTTGTATCAACTTCAATTCAGTGCATTTAAATACTTTTTCTCTTAATGTGTTCTGAAGATTTTACTCAGATTGATATCGACTGGATAACAAATCTCTCATTCGTTTATTATTTTCTCAATCTATTTTGTTATTTCAATATAAACATTTAAATTGATGATGGAGAGTCGGCATCAGTTTAGCGTTGCAGCCGTACTCGTATGCAACTTTTCATAAACGTTTTTATAGAATGTTTTTGAAGCGTTATAAAACTTTAAGTTGACAACACTTATTTCAGTGGCAATCTTGATGTCAGCTGTTAAGTGATTTATGTTTAGTTTGTTTGGAAAATTCAGCAAGTATGGACAGGAACCATCGGTTCGTACTTCTTTCAAAACGATTCTGGTCAGATGGTTACAGTCAGTGGTGACCAGTATAGAGCCACTGATTATTGACTTTTTCGGTTCATATATTAAACAATCACGATGTTCTGGAGCTGAACTGTAGTTTCAACAAGGCGGCACAACATTTCTGGCATCTCGTGTCTTAATTGTTTTATTGAAGCAAACGTTTGACTACCGCAAAGATTCACGTTTCGAACCCGAGAATTGACTTCCTAGATCGTGCGATTTAATGCCGCTAGACTATTTTCAGTGGGGATATGTGAACGCAGTATTATTTGCTATAAAGCGGAAATGATTAATCATTGGGAGAAAAGCATTCGCAGCGTTATTGCAAAAAGACATTGAAAATTGGACTTTCACTACGGTCCCATGACAGAAGCCATATTTGAATCATAATGCCCGAAGATTATGTTTCGAATAAAGTAAATTTCAGGTCCATTTAAAAAACCAATTTTTTTTATGTTATTCTATTTAAAAGTTCTATACCTCGATAGGAGTTATTCTTTATAAATAGAAAGTGTTTGCACATGCAACTGAGACACTTAATCAGTAGTTATAAAGAAATACACACGACTACTGGTTGAAAACAGTTCTGCTTTGTGATTTGAATATTAAATTGATGCTGATTCCTCCGATAACTTGGATTATTTATCTTGTCTAATGAACTCTAGTCTATTAATTATAATTCAATTCAATACTTTAAATCTCTAAAGTTTAACTCAGGCTGGCATTTTAAAACCCCCTTTAAACTAGGCTTAGTTGATCTGAAAAAAGTTCTATGCAATTAATAACAGGTTTGTATAAAAAGTTTTGCTCAAAATATTGGATTTGAATGAAATAGTAAGATAAACATCATATTTCGCTGGGAAAATACGAGTTTCAGACTGAGTTTAAAGTTAATCTGCTTCTTAAAAACGTGTCCTAATTACAGCAATAAATTCTTTATCCCTTAAGCTTTTGAAAGAAATATTAACTAATTAATTTATATAGATTTTAAAGCAACTTCAATTCAATGCCATTTAATACTTCTGCTTTTAATATATTCTTAAGGCCTTATTAATTTTTATGTCGACTGTACTACTACAATTATTCCTTTCAAAAAATGAAATTGCACTCCGTTGAAATCAATTATTCTAAGCAGAACAACAGTACTTTTATTTTTTTATTAAATTGTTGCACAATACATTCAAACAAAAAAAAGCTGTTGTCATTATTTTCTCTACAATAAAATCCATCAAGAGTAACAACAGGATAAAATGCAATAACAACAATTTAATATTATGATTTCTATGACTGCGATTATTTGTCCCTTTTCTTTACAAAATAAAGGGAAATAGTGGAACACGAAGAAAATGGTTGGAATATGAAAACAATTCATATAATTGAATTTGCATGTAATAACAACAACAATAGCGGGTGAAAACCAAATGAAAAGTGAACAGAGAGAGCGAAAGAAGAATTATAGAAATACAGTTTTGACCGAATATTAAACCAAACTCTTGTTTAAGGAACAGCATAACAAGTCTGCAGAACATGGCGCTAAACCACTGGTTTTAGACAAGAGCCAAAGATCAAACCCGTTATTATTAGATGGGCGTGATTTGCAAAACAAGCGGTTCAGAATGTGATGCTCGATTTATGAAATCGTTTGTTATATATAAAGTTCACTTAATAATACTGCAGCCTCTGCTGCTCCTATTCCTTCACTATTTTTTTATGGTTGCTACACTAAAAATTTTTTCTTCAAAAATTCTATGAATTTCATTCTGGACGTTTTGAAAATTTTCTATAACATTTCAACAACGAAATACTTTGATGAATTAATAAATAAAAATTCCCTAAAATCAGCTCTATGACAACTGGGTTATATAAATTAAACAGTTTCGTTGGTGCGATGAACTAAATTAATTACAACAACATTTGAATATACTATTATTAATAGAAATGATAAAAAATATAATTTTATCAATGGAATGAAGTAATTTTTTCATTCTACAACGAAGTTATTTCACTAATGAAATACAACATACAATTGATTTAGCGCAAATTTTAGTGCGTAATTTTTGTTGGGATTCTTCTAAATCAATTTATTGGAAACACAATTGTTTTGTTTATTATTAAGTCAAGCATGTCTACACGCTTCATTTCATTTGCGCTTACAAGAAGCGATCAGTAGCCTTTATCCAATTCCAAAGTAACAAAACCTCTCATCTTTTGCACAAACTTTCAAAAACTATTTGAGAATTACTAAAGCAAGAGAATAATAGACTTTGAAATTTTTAGAAAACACCACAGCAAACAACCGAGTATTTGTCATAAATTAATCAAGCCGAAGCGTTAATACAACGAAATAATTTCATTGATACAAAACTATTTTTGGTCGACAAATGTCCAAAATAAATTATGTCGATTTCTTTTCTAGAAAATAATGCAACATTTTTCTCACATTTCAACAGAAAATCGCAATATTTTGCCCTTTTAAAATATAGAATTTATTAGAAAGGCGTCCAATATGAAAAATAATTTCTGTTTTAAAGCTTTTCAAAACTGCCACTCTTTAAAAAATAAGTGGAAAAAATGTTACATGTTTTCTAGAAAAGAAAACGCCATTAGTAAATGTATCTGCATTTATTTCAACGTAACTTTTGTTCTAATATTTGAAATCTTTTTTAAAACAGTTTTAAAAATACCAGTCACTAAATTACCACATTCCCTACCGCACTTAAGTTTTATGCAAGAGCCCAATTACCACATTCGATATCGATAGAAACTTTAATACAATTTAAAAGGAAATTTTCACCGATATCGAATGCCGTATTTTATCCCCAGATATGTAAAGACTTTTTAACAAAAATTCCATATTTTTATTTATACAAAAAATGGCTTCTGAAAGGATGCAAAATATTGTTGTCATAAATCGCAAGATATATTGTCACGAATCTACAAAAGCCAATGAAGCAATCCCAAAGGAAGTCGTTCAAAATATTCGTGACATTTTCAGGGGATTTGAGAAATTCGTTGGATTTATGAAATTAATTTCTTTTAGTGTATTTGCTGGCGTTTAAATTTTCTATGATTCTTCTGATATTCATATCGTTTTTGATTGTGTTGTAAATATATATTGACTTACGTGTACGCACACACGCTTATTTTTTTTTTAATATGCGGTTGCTTGTATTGGTTTAGAGAACTTGAAAGCCACAAAGCTGACTAGTGACCGACCATATTTGGCCTAATGGCGACAACTATCCTTTTGGCCGGATGTAATCTAAACAGTTATTGTAGTCTAAGTAGTTGTACTTATTCTTGTTCTGAAAAGCAACTCAACTGAGAGAGAGAGACCCACACACACGCACGCACACACACACAAACTCACATAGTTTTACTTAAGGCCATGTACAGAATTTTGGCTGCAAGTATAACAGCAATAACATAATATCGAATATTTGCGTTGGGATAACAGATGTGATGCAAGTTTCAGCACATCTTTTATCGTGTAGTAAACTTTTAATTATATTTGATGTAGTGAAAAAGACATCCAGAGGATATCAAAATATTGACAATAAAAACTCTTAAATCTCAAATTTTATAGCCTAATTATTCGCAAAGTCTTTTAGATCAGAAAGCCATGATAAATATTTCAAAGCACAGGAACTATTCAACATTATTTTTATTAATTAAACTAATACAGCACAGCAGAACAGCTGTTTTCGAAAGCCGCTACACTTGCATCATAAGTATTCAAGGGCAATTGTGTTTGTTACCACTTGTCAGTCAGCTTAGCCGAGGCTCAAGTTTTGAATTTGTAGTAGAGAGGGGAGAGGTAAGTGGCATTTGGTACGGAGCTGCTTGTGCTCGGGAAGCTCGTTTTGTTGTGACATTCATAATTATTATTATATGATATTAATTTTCATTCTCCGATTATCTTTAAATATTTTAAGAATTTGAAAAGTACAAAATATTTAATTCTCACATTGAATCGGCAGTAAATACTTTAAATAAAAACTACATCAATTCAACTCTCAAAGATTAAAGAATTTGGGATAAGCATTCTGGCAGCTTCAACAAGGATGTGAAAACCCGCTTCCTCTTAATATCTATAAAATATTTGAGCTATAATTTCCGTTCATTCTGTTTTGACCTAAAAAAGCTTTCACTCTCAGTTCAAAGAACATTTAAAGGACAAGAAAGGACCGACATCAACGGAAAGAGGAGAGTGTCATGTATTGCATTTTCATATCGAATCTATAAACAAATAGAAACAGAGAAGAAGCACAGACATATTCGTATCTCAATTTATTTGTATTCGTATCTAAACATGGTCTTTGGAATACATTTTGCAATGCGACATGATTTTTGAGACAGATATTTATTGAATTTTATTGCCAAATATTGAGCTAAAAAATACAGGACAAGAAAACGTGTTACAACAAAAAAAAATGGGTGGCTGAGGTAGACTTTTGGAGTAAAAAATCCAAATTTGCATGAGAGCAGAAGTTATATAAACAGATGAATTTTGAAATAATATGCATCAACGGTAAATGTTAAGAATTTCGTGTTCTCTCTGGGAGGCTCATTTTGGTCGTATATTATCGACACAATAAATATTTCGTCTGTGGAAAACAAATTCTCGTTAAAAGCATATTTATATTTAAGCCCAAAACGTCTCAGAATATAGACGCCAAACAAAAACACATAAATAATAACACAATCAAGATATTTTTTTTTCTCGTTGCGCCACAAAACTGCTTAAGACTTAATAATCCGGTTGATGTTAAACAGCGATTTGAAGCGGGTAAATTTTGGGTGAACAGAAAGCACTTGCCCAGGGTGCAGTAAATTTGTATCTCTTAATACAATTCGCAACAAAAATATTTGCAAAAGTTTTGTTGAAATAATGTAGCAAATATGAGCACTGATGATGGAAGTGTAGTGGCCTCCGAAGACAGCGCTTCTGCTTTGCTCTTCAGAGAGCATCTATTCCTTTGAGGAATTTTATTTATTGTGGTTAAATTTATAGCAAATAAAACCTTAAATTATTAAATCTGCAGTGTGAACACAAAATCACATGTTTATGGTTTTAACGTTAAAAGCAGGTTTTAAATTTCAGTGTGAAAACTCTCTAACACCCGGCATGTTCGATGACCCCATCTGTCTGCGATCAAGTTTGATGTGTTTATACTTTCTTAATGCCACGTTACAACTATTTCTAAGGTTTTCAATATAAAAAAATCATCACTTTTAGATGCAAAACATTTTCTCTTCCCATATTTAACACAAAAAAAGGCAACTTTTCTTATTAACTTGTACAACTCCATACCAGCGTTGCACATGCGAACGTCAAATAAAGCCAACTTATTCGAAATCTGACAGAAGCAATTACACAAACACAGATAAATTTTAATGGGTAGAAACAACACAAATCAAGACCCACACGTACCCTCAAATAATTTAACACTCAAACCACATGCCCTTCAATTTAGGTGCCAAGAAATTATGATGCCAAATCAGTTAATTATCTGAATAACAAGAAAATAATTATGTAACTTATTTTCGTTATAAGCGAACCATATAAAAATTAGAAATATGAAGAAAAACAGGAAATTGTAGTGGCCTCCGAAAACAGCGCTTCTGCTCTTTCAAGTTGCGTGAATTACTTGAAGTTTAGGTTCTCTTATAATTTGGAATATTTAAATATATATGAATTTCTCAGTTTCCTGAGAAAACAATGTCGTGACAACGGGTCTGGTTTCTACAAATTCATCTTAAAAAGAAATTTTTATTTTGCTATATTAATATTTATATAGGCTGGAATATTTATGTGCCTAGGAATATTTATCATCATGTCTTTCTGAGATTTTAACTAAGTTAGAACAATTAGCCTATATAAATATTAATATAGCAAAATAAAAATGTTCAATAAAAATAAAATCACTTAAAAAGAAATTACTTTTGATTTTAGAGCCACCGTCAAGTACCAAAAGCACTAAAATCAAATCTCTAACCGATCACTAACTTCAATATATTTCGTGTCGATAAATCGAAAAAGCATTAAGGAGTGCCAATACGACAACGCTGGTTATCACCATTTTAGTTCAGGCAGAAAAGTGTTGCCTGTTTATTATGAATTGAAATTTTAGAAGAGTATCAAACGACTTTATAAAAGTTAACTTGTCCCTGTTCAAACGATATTTTAAGTAACTATATTCTGCGTGATAACAGTTCTTTTTTAAATCTACAAATTTAATTTAATTTTTATGAAAATAGTTTCTTGTTTGAAAAGTGATCACTGGCGCAACCAAAAACGGCACCAAAATTAATTTTGAAAAGCACGGAGCATCAACTTCGAAAAGCAGTGAATTGACAATTTAATGACAAAAAATCGAGCGCGGATGACGTTAAATGTTATACCTGCAACTTCCCGGTTATCTTATTTACAAAACTATGGCAACGTTAACTTTTAAGCTATTTTATTCTAAAAGGAATTTTGAAAAACAAACTTACAAACTGCTGCAACTTTGAAATGAACAGCTTCTCAAGTGATTAGTGGTGTAATTTTTCGTGTTCTATAAAAGAGTCAAGATCACTGATTGAGTGATCAAGAACTGATTAGTCAGTGAAATTTTTCGGTAAAGCGTTTAAAAGTTATTCCACAAAAATATTTTTTTAGTAACTCGAAGTTTAAATATTTTTATTTGTAGAAAATCCAAAATTTGTGGGCTCTTTCGAGTGCTACTAGCTTGGCTCGATTCGCACATAATGGCTCCATATCAGAAGTAGTCTGGGAAGATTTTTAGGAACTCAGATCTGATGAGAACTCGATTTTTTTCAAACGATATAATATTTTAATATTAAAATAATATTTTTAATATTATATTTTATTATATTATATTAATATTATTATTAATATTAATTTAATGTTTTAAAATTTTCAATTTTCTTAGCAGAGAGTTAAAAAGCGAAAAAATTAATTTATTGAGTTCAATTCTTAAATTCATTTTGTCTCTCAGTTCACTGTCTTCAGATCGTATTTTATTAAGTCCCTTTTAACTTCAGTGTTTTCAATCTACCACAAAAATATAGAATTTTATTAAATTTCTGCTAAAATAAAAACAAAAATTATAGAAAATCTTTACGTTCAATGAAAGAAAAATATGATTTGGCCTTAAATTGCATGCAAATGACGTGGCGACGAATTATAATAATTTTCCTAACAGTTGAATAGACTATTTTAACGTTCTACATGTCTTATTTTCTTTCACTTTTCCCTTTTTCTTTTTTTTTTTTTTGGTTCTTTTTAACCGTTTAATTTGTTTTTTGGGTGAATTTTCTTTTGCGAATTTTTTTGCACATGCAAATTTCTCAAACTTGTTTTACCAACTTACAATGTGGCTTTCGATTGAAAAGATGACAGAAATGTATTGGATATGCGTTGCGCTTCCATAAGGTAACTCTTCTCAATGGCACGTCTCGTAGGCCAGGCTCTGTTGAATAGGTTTCTTGGGGATAGTAGAAAACGGACAGTAGCAGTTCGGTTATTTGAAATGGAAATTGTGTGAAAATATGTTTAGAACCGCAAACTTCTTCCTAGCAATCTAATTAAATAATTTTCAATATTCTGTAACTGTTTGTCAACGTCATGTTAATGGCAAGACGTTTGTGTACACATTTTCCCCGGGAATTCACTATTTTCACAACCCCTTATTATTTCCTACATCTTCGAGAATCGCCAGAACTATCAGCAGCAGTGAAATGTTGCCCACAACGATAATGAAATTGTCTTGTTTTCAATATTGTCTTGACCTGACGTTGAGAAACTGTTACGGAATAAGAGGGAATAAAGTTTCGCAGTCTGCGAGCTTTACAATAATAAATAATAATAAAGAAAACATGAATAGGAAAAGGAAAACACATTTTGTATTAAATTAAAATCGAATAGGTTTTTAATTCAGAAGAGCACGATAAATATTACAAAGGACAAGGGCTAGCCAGCATTATTTTTACAAACTCCTTAATTTTAATTATATGCTGATACTTTTTCCCCAAAATCTTACTAAAAAATTCAAAGCGATCAATTGAGAGGTTTTAGTTAGTTCCCAAACGTATTTCACCTGGGCTAATGCAGATCATCAGGGAACCTTTACCCAACAGATCTTAGAATAACTCAAGATATTTATTTCAAACTTCCACTTTAATAAATGAGAAGCTCAAAACAAACATAAAAGTCATAACAATAATTGTAGTTATTTTTATATATTAAACTAACGCATCAGAGCAAAATGACTGTTTTCGAAGGCCGCTAAAGTTTTATAATCAGTGATCATGTATAGTTTTGTTTATTACCACTTCGTAAGTAGCTTAGCGGAAGTTCACATGGAAAAGTTTTGCCGGCTCATCTTTGGAGTTTGTGGGAAGGAGAGAAGAGGAGAGTAAAGTGCTGATTGATATGAAGCTGCTGGTACTCGAGACTATCGTGTTGTTGTGACAATCATAATTATTAATTTATGACATCGTTTTTCACTTCCTGCTTCTGAAGAAAAATTTTTTAATTTTGAAAAGAACAAGACTTATTTAAACTCTGTAACTTTAATTAATTAAGTGCTAATTCTTTTTCCCTAAAATGTTACAAAAAAATTCAAAGTGATCAATTGACGCGTTTAGCGCATTTCACTGGGGCTAATGCAGATCATCAGGGAACATTTACCCAGCAAACATTTCTTAGAATAACTAAAAATATTTATTTCAATCTTCCACTTTAACAAATGAGAAGTCTGAAAGAAATATGAAAGATCTGATCATTTTTCCTTTTTTATTTTCTTACGTTTTTATTCTACAACTGGTTGGCTTTTTTCCGACTCTAATTGTAGATGTAAGAGAAATATTTAAATGAAAACGAAAGTAAATTTTTCCCTTTGAACCAGTAAAAAGTCCCTTTTACACAAATTAAACCAAAGGAATTGTCAAAAACTAAAGAATTTTTTATTTAGAATTAAGGCAGCTTCAATTAGGAAATACGAAAAGTTTAAGCAGCATTAACTTACTCGTGCGAACTTGGACTTATTTTAATGTGAATTTCTATTTGTACTAAATTTATTATGAAAAAGAATACGAGAAACTGAGTGCAACACGCTTTTGTGAAGCCGCTGTGCTGCCGTTTCATAACTTTCTTCATGTCCCGTTTTCTGAATTTTATCTTCCCGGTTTCTTTAGGAATGTTTTTTTCTTGTTTACGTTTTTTTAACGTTTATATTTTCAATGTATTTCAATTGCGAAAATTTTTTATTCGAAAATAGCTATTTTACTCTATTGTGTAAGTGGATCTCAATCATTGACAAAAAAAAATAAATAAATAAATAATAACAAAAAATAATAACAATTTTTATATATATTTCCTCCGACCAAAGTATATTTTCAACAAGAGTACAAATAAAATATTAAGAAAGTTAATACCAGACTACATTTTGTTCTACTGGATTCTGATGATGAAGGCCAGACAGTATCGACCAATTCAGGTTATACAGTGGTGCCTTTCAGAGCACCGTGGTTTGTAGAGTTCGGGGAATTCAGGGAATAAATTTATATATTCTGGTCCCAATCTGGTTCACTATCAGCTCAGGGTAAAAAGGCACCTCTTATTAAAACATTCAAGGGCCCGGAATAAGCAAAACATTAATAACCTCCAGCCTGTGCAATCTAAACTAGCCTGGAGGCTTGGTGAAATATAATAGAGAAAATAAGTCAATCCTCTATTCTTACTCTTCACTTATTTTGTTCCATATTAAATTGAGTTGAACTCAAACGTACGCCCCAGTAGTCTGTCAAACTTTTGCAAAAGAAAATTGTTGAAAACGTTATTGTAGCAAAGAAAAACTTTATTTCCAACACAAATTAATTTATCATGATTCTTTAATTGAAAATAGTTGCATGAAAATACTTGCAGGAGTGAATCATTTCATGGTACGTGTGATTTCAGTTTCATTTGAGTTGAGTTACAAAATATTAAATTATTCTTGGCACGAATCAAAGCAAATAAAAATGATTCTTAACAACCGCATCAACGTGGCTATTTTTCTTACAACCCACAAACACGAATTGAAAGTCTTGTGATTATGATCAAGTTAATAAATAGTATTTTTTTTTTTCATATATAAAATAACATCAGAAACTTTATCAGAGTTGGTAGTTTGTTAACAAGAAAAGCGTAAAATGAGGTTCGCTCTCTAGTTCATGATTTGTTCCCCAAGCCTGGTTTGATCAACATGTTTCGTTATACAAAACTTTGAGAGCAACCCACTAGAGTTTATTATGAATCTTTCAACTGTTCATCAACAACACCAGCGGGTACAGCAGCGACATTTCTACGTATGGGCGTTGCTTTTTTAATGTCCAAGAATGAGCGTAAATTTGGTGCAAAATTTAGTCACAAGATTTCGAATAAGTTTCTTAGGAGATCGTCCAAATATTGACAATAATACTCAATAATTATTATCAGCAAGATTTGTTGTCTTGTAAATATTTTCAGGGTTAAGTTATAGAAAAAACCGTACATATTTAAAGGTAAAATTTCAAACGAAAACAGCTGAGCTGCCGAAAACAACTGAGTTACCCAAAACAGTTGAGCTGCCCATAAAATATGAGCTGCCAAAAGAGTGTTGCCCAAAAGAAAATTGCTAAAAAATCACACAGTACATAAATATACATATCAACTCCACCAACATATGCTCATTATATGAGCATGCTCATGCATGAGCAGTATGTGGCCAAGGGCCCCTTTAGACTTCACTTGCACACACACACATAAATAAATCAACTTGACTACGTTTAGCTTGTACGTTCACAAGTATTTAAGGCAGGATTTAATATTATTCCCTCAAAGCACCTTCTAGTTAAAATGGTATTATTTTCCTTTTTAACTAAACGAAATGATATTAAAAAAAAGAAAAGAAATCCTCATATAATTTAACAAAACATTAAATACAAAGGAAACCATGGCAAAGATAACTGCAAGACAGACTCTATAAAAAACATAACAAAATAATATTCATTGTGTCACTTACACATAAGGCATAACATAAAGGTATTTGTGTATGTTTGTATGGATCTATGTATGTGTATGTGCATACACTGTGCTTCAAATAAATAAGAACAGTGCGTTTTGTTCTCAACAATATTTCATGGAGTGTTTTATGTTGCAATATTTAGCAGAGTTTTGACAATTGGGAAATAGAATTCATACAAAAAAAGATAAACAAAATAATTTAGATTTGATTTGAAATTATTTTTGTAAATTTTAACGATGTATGCAAGTGCATTAATTTTGAATCAGCGGAATAGTTGCAGCACAAATAGTTTACAAGCAAGACAACTCTAAGATTAACGTCGGCACCTACCAATATGGCCTATCCGACGGTGGTCTTTACACCGGCTGAAATTAATGTTCACCACCACCCCTGTCGCCCTCAGGGGAAACTGAGTGTCCCTCGAGGACACACAGGTTGCAATCTTAATCTTTTAGTATCGCCATATATGCCAACTTCATACACCTTGCTAAGGTGTTCGGGCCTATCTTAAACCCTTGTTAACATATTGTTAACATCTGCTGATTCGCAGCAGCCCATAGAGACTGCCATCAGCTGGGTCAATGTCCAACATAATACATATGCCGGAACATCAACCCTTTTCTGACATCTCTACCAGCGACTCTTGTTATTAAGCCACAGCCACCACGTGGACTCACGAAGAGACCTCAACCAATATCTGGCCAAAGAATCAACCAAATTCTCATCTGTGGTGCTCAACCAGATCCCGTGGTGCCAGTGTAAGGAAACTGGTTACGCCTTGCAGGTCAAACCAGCATAGGTTTGCCACCTACTATTGATTTTTGATCCATTATATGACGAGACCCAGGTATCCTTCCACCTGATTTTCTTATATTTTCCCCAGAAAGCACTGCAACGAGGCGGAATACTAACCAAGTTGCCTATTGTGCCCCCCGGGGGGTTACAAGCAAGACAATTAGGAAATCAATACCAACGATGATCTAACATTTGATTTTGTAGAGAAATCAATAGAGGTACCAGCCTTTGAAGGCAAACAATAGCCATAGAAAAGATATCCAAGGAATAGTAACAGAATCTAGCAACTTGGCTTTTCCCAAATTTTATGGAAAAAACTTCGAAAAGACTCGAATGTGCGAGATAAAACATTTGATTATTAAATTAAAAACATTTTCCATTAAAAAATTTTATTAAAAATATATCAATAATTATATGTATCTTAAAAAAAATGTTTAAACAAACTCAAAAATTTTAGTCATTCTGAGGCGCCCTATACTTTTCCGCATAAATAAAACACCATTGTGATCTTGTCAACTCACTTGATTGTCTGTATTGAAGATTTTCCCAATTAAAGTTGAAATTCTTCTAAAGTAGAGAATTATTTTTAATAAAAATTATTATTAAACTACTGTGCAACTTTGTTAGACTGTAGTCGTTATTGTTGTACTACAAAGGGTTTATAAAAGGGTTTCAAGCTTAAGTTTAAGTTTGCAGATTTAAAACTAGTCGTATTTTAAAATTTATATTAAAATTTTATTATTCAGAATATTTTTTAGGATCATTAATCTAACAGAATGGATCAAGATTAATTTTGAGGCTACAACGCCGACATTTCTTTAGCTTTTCGCATTTTAAAAGGTGATAGTAGTCAGTAGGAATGTCAATATTTTTAACGAAATAGAATACCAAATACAATTTGAGTTGGAAAACAGCCAACCAGTTGTAGAACAACAACGTCAGAAAATAAGAAAGGAAAAGTGATCAGTGAGTTCTTCTTATGGCTTTGATATTTGTTTTAGACTTCTCACTTACTAAAGTGGAAGTTTGAAATGAATATCTTTAGTTATTCTAAGAAATGTTTGTTGGGTAAAGGTTCTCTGATGATCTGCATTAGCCCCAGTGAAATGCGCACGGGAACTAGCTAAAACCCCCTCAATTGATCTGATTGAAGTTTTTAATAAGATTTAGAAAAAAAGTACCAGCACATAATTAAAATTAAAGAGTTTAAGAAATATAATGTCGTCGGTTTAGAGGGGAAATCTACTAACTCACTTGATATACATTTTACAGGGGAATTAAAATATAAGAATTAAATCCAATAAGTCCAATTTTTCATATTAAAGAGACTTATTTTAAAGCAACTATTTTAGCCAGTCAATAAATCACCTCTTCTTCTTATAGGTGATATGAAAATATCATAAATTTAAAAGGCGGATTTATAGTCTAAGCCGACGATATGGGAACATCTTATATTTTGGTAGTTAACCCACTGATAGCTGGTGGTGCTGGTCACCGACAGCAATTGACGCAGTCATGTACTAAATAAGCAGAATAAGGCATCCTCTTTCGTCGGTACCTGTAGCCAAAAAGTCAACGGCCCAGTAAGAAAGTAAAAATAGCTGCAATGAAACTTTCTATTCTCTAATCAAACAGATGACCTGTTAAACTTTCTAATTTTTGCACAGGAGTCACCTCAGAAAGCGAGTCCAAGATAAGAAAAAATTCCTCATCCCTCATGATTTTTACTAAAAATATATTTTCGAAAACTGAACAAAAAGCGCTGGTGACATGGCGTAGCGGAATTGAAGTGGGAACTGATCTGGTTTGCCAATTTGATAATTATAATAAAAATCTGATGATCTTAATAAAAATGCGAATTTAATACGAAACTTAATATAAAAAGCTTTAATTTGTGAATTTGCTGATATCAACTTGAGCCTGATTAGAGTAGTTTTTAGCTTAATAATTATATAAAAAACGTTTAATAACATCCTCTCCATGAAGTGTCTTGAGAACCCTGTACTTATTCCTGGGAAGCGCAGTGTTTTTATATAAATTTTTATGTTAAATAATAAAAAAACCATCCATATAGTATAATGCGAGTGCTATACATTATTCATGAAGAGAATATTTAAAAGCAGACATACCTGTGCCATGCCAGGAGATATAAATTATTCTTTCTCATATTTTTTTTTTCCTTTTTGTAAGAGATTTAATTAAACTATTATTTAAATACAAAAACGAATAGTTTGTCAAGTGTGAAAAAATTATGTACAACAGTGACTCTTAAGAGTTTTCGAATTTAAAAATTTCTTTTTCAAAAATTTATTAACTTCAGCGAGGGTCAACTTTTGAAACAGTTGTTTAAATATTAAAGACTTCATTAACCAAAATTTTCTGTACAAAAATTTTTACATAAAAACAAGTTGTCATATTTTCCCTTTAAAAATATTGTAGTTTTTAAAATTTTAAGGCGTTGGCAAACCAACAACTTGTCAACTTATTATCAGCTCTTAAGCTCGTCGCTTTACATGCCATCAACGGCTGCAGCTGCTGTTCAACCAACATTAAACATTGTTTATTTGATCTTTATGAATAGCAGCGTATTGACTGCGTACTTAATGCTTGTATTCATTTTATGATTTTATTTCAAAAAAATTTTCCTATCGGTAACGTGCATCACTGAACTTATTGAGAGACTACAAAGCAAATTGCAAAATATATATAAAAATAATGAAATTATATTTTGAAATTGCTTTTCAATGCAAATCTTTTGCAAAAATCAAGTGCATCATTTTATTAACTTTGACAGGAGCAGCAATAAAAGCTACTTTACAACCGCATTATAAATAAACTTAGATCTCCAGGATGATGATGAAGATGATGATCATGATAATAATGATGATGATGCTCATGAAGAATAAATAAAAATGTTCCATTTAATATCCAGGTTTGCTTGCCTTAAACTTCTGCAATAAAAGTTGGAATGTAAAATAAAAATTATGAAACTCATATTTGGCAATAAGCCAATTTTATATTGAAATATTTCCCACATGATTTGCTTGGCTACCAACAACAACGACTATCTGACAAAGCTGCACAGTGGTTTAGTATTAATTCTTATAGGAAATAGTGAATTTACAAGACCATAATTGTTATTTACAGGGAAAGATAAGGGGAGATACCAGGAGACCGAAAGGTTTGTAGTATTAAATTTATTATTTATTTAAATTATTGAATTTTAGTGTTTGAATTGTGAAAATTAAAGATTTAAATCTTTAAAATTTTAAATGTTAAGATTCAAAATTATAAAATATAAAAATAAAAACTTAAATTATTTATACTAAAAATGTAAATTATAAAAGTTAAGTTAAAAATAAAATTTTGATTTCCCATCCCTGGAAAAAAAAATTTCTTAGTTTTTTAATAGACAATTGAGACTTCCCAAATGAAATAGGTTCAATTTACAAACAATCAAAACAAATAATTGTTTTTTGGAGAAATAGTCCCAGCTCTGCAAACGTATTTGCCAATTTCAATACCACTCTATTTAAATTCGTTTCCAATCCATCAGTCTGGGGGCTTGGCAAAACCGATTTAACGTACAAACAGACGGACATCGTTCAATCGTTATCGATATTCATAAGAATTCAGAATCTATATACTTTTCGAGGTCCCATATTAATATCGTAGAAATTACACACGGAATGACAAACCTTTCACTTTTTTGTGAAGGGTATACAAATTTGATATTTGCAATTTTTAGTGCGAAATTATATCTGTTGAAAGGCTTCCAGGCCGGGAAATCAATTGCTAATTATCTCAACTTAAAAGCTGTTACATTTTCTGCTGAGAATAAATTTCTTTCCAATCCACAGTCTTGCATTTTCAATATTAAAGGGAGCGACATTAACATTAAAAGTTGCTGCATACAAATGAAGCAAATGCAATGGGGGAAGCAAATAACCGCGAAAGTGCCTGGATATTTTATATGAAATCAACAACAAACTTCTGGCATAAATAACTTTTAAATATTTTTCTTGATTTAAGGTTAAACTATAAAAAAATAAAAAATTTAATAGGAAAAACCAAAAGCAGTAAAATAAAAAGCGGCAAGTAAAAATTTATTCGAATAATATTTTGCCAGCAGGTGTGTATGTGTGATACGTTGGCATACAAACATTGGCCCACTTATGGAAAAAAATTTTATTTTAGGAAGTTCCTTAAAAGGGAATACTGTTTAGCGAAAATGAAAAGTCCTCTTATGAGAGATTTTCAATAAAAATGATTTAGAACGAGTAACACTTGTTGTAATACTTTTAAAATTATTCTGTAAGAAATCAAACGAATTCGAGCTGACTTCATATTAATTTAACAAACAAAAAAATAAGTATAAAAAAAATAATAATAAAAATAAAAAAACTATAAATGAGAAGCGCTTTTTCATAAAAAAATATTTCATTGTGTTTAATCCGTGACACACAACTTAATCACCTTTTAGAGTAAATCAATCGTATTGGAAACTAAATTATTGGCTTTTCGAAAATGGGTGAATGATCACGGAAATAGAAGGTGCTCAGTTGCAGTAAAATTTAAATAATTACACTTTATTGAAATACAAATTTGAATAAAGTATATACATTTTTGAAATGATTTGGCGTAGATCGTATAATGACTTGGGTATATTATTTTATCATTTGCAGTATATCGATAACACCCCCCAAAATGAAAAGTCATCGATAACATACGAATTTGTTAAAAAAATTTAGAGAAACAAGCCCAGATGATTTATTTTTGGTTATTTAGCATTCCAGTGGACGTAAGCGATCGAAATACTTCTTCTGATTGACTTGAACCAGATTTCTAAAAATATTTTGTTAAAAAAAAATTCCTGTATGTTTATCGAAATATAGGGAAAACTTATAAATTATATATCTAGAGCAAGTGTCATAACTGTAACACTTTTTATGCGATTGTAACCCTTAAGGCGTTAATTTAATCACTGCTAAATAAGCTTTAAATTAAAATTAAGACAGCAGAAATTTACAAGCAGAAATTTGAACCAAAGTTTCAAAATTTGATGCAAGAAATTTTTGATTATATTGAATGGGTCAGAATTGTTTTTCTTTCCTTATTGATCGCTGTTTGAAGTTTGAAATCAGCGAAAATACAACAAAGTTAAAAATTATTACCTGAAAATATACAAATAAAATCGTATTTTATCGATAACTTTCGATTTGGAGAGGGTAATTTAAGCAAAAACTTTTGTTGTGGTTATCATTTGTTTGAAATAATTTATTTCAGGAGTTGTTTTGCAGGAGCTGTTTGAAGTTGTGACATCAGGAAAACGGATAAAAAATTCAAAATTATTTCGTCACATTTTATCGATAAACGTCGATTTTAAGGATGTAATCGAAATTTCAAATACGTCCAAATAGTCCACACAATCAAACTGCGTCAATTTGAAAGTCCTTTTGGAATATCAGACAGTATAACGAATAAAATTTTTAAATATGAACACATTTTGAATAACCCCAAGATCTGTCTGCATATATACTTTTGTAAATTCAATATTTATAATTCAATGGCATAATTATTTAGTTTAAATAATGTAGTGTTTGTGAAAAGAATTTAATATCTTTAAGAGCCTGAATGGAATGTAACAATTATAATCAAAATAGGAAAAATAGGAAAATTATTCATGTCCTGGTAATCACAGTTATTGTCATAAATCTTAAACACAAGACTCTTTAAACGGCACAACACAGCCAGCCTTATTATAGTAGTCGTAGTCGTGAAGAAATCGCTAACAAGTAACAACGCCTGCCGTAAGTTTCAAGGTATTTTTCACCTGCCTCATAGTGTTATTTGCTTTTTTAATAAAAATTAGAAAAATCTCTTTAAAGAACATTTGCGTACATCATTTTATGGCAAGAAAATTAAAAATGTAATAAAATCCTACCTGTCTCGTCGGCGTAGTTGAGAGAATGACTGTCTACGTTGGCATTGCAAATATTTACGTTGAGTAGCAAACTTGTCAACAACTATTTTGGGCAAATATTTACTTAAAACAAAAGCAAGAATTGCATATAAAGAAAACAACGAACAAATTAGTTTGCGTAGAAGATTTAATATCAGACGACAGGAAAAGGAGCACAAAGTAAACGGAATATTTGAATGCACAAAAGCCATTTATTTCTGGTACACATGAGGACCCTTGAAAGCCACCAGACAGACTGATGCAACGTTAAATTAAGGCAATGAAATGATATCATTTAACAAGAGATAAAAATGCATTTAAATTGTACTACTACAGAGTCGCAAGAGAAATTGCTTTAAGGGAAAGGAAACTATTAATGCCTGCACAAACTGCAATCAAAGTCCTCAAAGAGTCGTTTGTTAATGCTGCCGTTTTTATATCTTTTGTTTCCCTCAAAGAGGCAAGTGTTTGTTTAAGCGGAGATATTTTAAATAACAATAAAATAAGGCTGTTTATTTATTTATTTTTCATTTTTATTAACAATTTATTTTGCTCTTACAACCAACAACATTTCAAGTTCGTTACACTCTCAGTTTGCTTTTAATCTTGAAACTTTGAAAGAAATGTTTGTAAAAATTTGTATTCATTTAAGGAAACAGTAGCAGGCAAGCACTCGCAAGTTGTGTTGAGAAAATTAAAGCAAAAGTTGGCGTGAAAGAATGTTGAAAATAGTTTTAGACACCTTTTCGTTGTTTGGATGTGGGCAACTGTTTAAAATATGTGCCGGAATATAAGAAAATTTATGTGGTTTCAGTTTCAGCTAAAGGATCTACAAGAATGTGCAGTAAAATATATAATAACTAAAAAATAGTTTTTGCTGTGAAGTAAAAACAAGTTGAATGCACTCCAAAATAAATTAAAATATAAGAAAATATATCTAAAATTACCAGCAGCTGTCGCATTCTTCAGCAATTGAGTGAATATTTTCTTAATAAGAAGAACGATTTCACCTGATTTTTAGAATATAATTAACTGGTTTATTGTAAATAGATGTTGGTTCAAACGACTGGTTTGGTAAACAATTAGAAATATTCAAAAAACATGAATCTGGTTGGTAGAAATATTTAAACAAGAAAGTTTTATGAAAATGTTAAACAGTTCGCATCGTGTTAAATATATACTTCAGTAGCATATTTTGCGGGGAAAACTTAACTGGCCGAAACAACATGTTGCTGATATAGTTCAAACGATTGTTTTAAATATATTGAAATAATGCAAAACAACTTGTTAAACAGTTTAACACAACGAAATTATGTGAGTTTATCATTCCATAAGACAATATGAAATATTTTGTTCTCATACTTCCCGTTTTGAATTAATTTAATTAAATAGTTGATATTCTGTATTAAAGAAAAAAAAATACAAGAATTTTTTTTAAACACTGCAGCGATAACGAAATGATGTTGGCGTTGGAGAAGGCGATATGAAACGACCCCAATGATAAATATACGACAAGCGTTACCACATTTTATTTATTTCCTAACGACTACGACAACTGCAATAAGACTGGTGGTGTTGTACCGCATAGACAGTCCTGGTGTTTAAGATTTACGACAACAACCGACAGTAACAATTATAATCCAAATATTTTCCAGAATATTTGGATTATAATTGTTACTGTTTTCAATATAAAACTTCCATTCAGGCTCTTAAAGAAACTAGATTTGTTTTACAAACACGACATATTTAAAATGAAATAATTATATCATTGAATTAGAGACATTTAATTTACCAAAATTTATTAGCAAACAGATCTTGGGGTTATTTAGAATGTGTTCATATTATAAAATTTCATTTGTTACACTGTGTGGCGGTCAAAAAGTAATTCCCAACTGACCCATTTTAAATAGCAGACCGACTTGTGTGGATCATTTTCTAATTTTTAGAATTTTGATTTTATCCCCAAAATAGAAGTTATGACTTTGATATTTGTTTTTAAGCTTCTCACTTATTGAAGTGGAAGTTTGAAATAAATTTCTTTAGTTATTCTAAGAAATGTCGGATAAAGGTTGACTAATGATCTGCAATGCGCATGGCAACTAGTTAAAACCCCTCAATTGATCATTTCGAATTTTTTTAGTAAGATTTTGTTGAAAAAAAGAATCAACACATAATTAAATTTAAAGAGTTTTATAAAAGTTATCGTTAAAATACAATTTTCTTTGATTATTTTCAGGAAATAATTTTTTGTCCTCTTTGCTAATTTCAAAACTTTAAACAGTTTTCAATAGAGTACCAAAAAGACTACGAAATGTTATTTAAATTGTTTCAAACAATCGACAAAAAAATATATGTATGAATTTTTATTAAAATTCTTACACTTTTTGCTCCAATTTAGTGCAATAGCGCATTTGAAATCCCAATTTTTTAAATTATATTTAAATTCGCGCTTAATAATAATGCAATTGATATTTTATTGGTAACAGTATTTGCTTTTTATTATTTGTATCTTCTAATATTTCAATAACCAGGCGAAAACTTTTTGAAATAGGATCAATTTATTCATAACTTCTTCAAACGTTAAAAATAACACCGTGATACAAAATTATCGTGTGTTACTTTTCAAATAATCGTACGCAAGTCATAGCGCAACGTGATTTTGTACTTTTTCAACACATTTTTAACAGCGTTGCATTTGTGATTTTATGTCAAATTGCAACACTCTTAGAGAACCATAATTAAATAAAATTTTATATAGAAAATTCAGCTCAATAATGCTTTTTACTGCAACAAGCTGAATTCAAGAGCAAGTCTCAAAATTTTATCGATTAAAATCGATTTAGTTGTTGTTCTGAAAAATTTATCCGGAAAATTTATTGAATCTATGAATAATAAAATAAAGAATCAAAATATATTATTTATTAAAAAAGATCTGAATTTAACATATTTACATTTCAAACAATTTGGCCGAAGATGACGCGGGTCTAGTTTCACCGTTTACCATTTCCCGCTATGAAAACTAATGATGGAAGTGAAGCGGTTATTGAAAACAGCTGTTCTGCTGTGCAGTTTTAGTTGGACAATTAACTTAATCCTAAGTTTTATTTCACCTATTAAATGTTTATCATGTCTCTCTGGTTATATCACGTGAAAATTGTAGCCTAAAACTCTTTATCGGATGTATTGAAAGAAAAAGTTACGATTACTTTAGTCCTTTCGAATACCTACTGATTTTGCACCAACAGTTTTTAATTTTCATGTCTTTGGAACAGTTGAAACACCAAAAATATCCGTGCATCTAAATTTATATATTAAATATATTTATATATTAAATATATTATAATATCAAATTTATTTGTTGGGTGGTTAAGCAATGTCTATATGCATTTCATTGGCGCTCTTTACCAAATCGTCAGTAGACTTCAACCACAGTTTTGCAAAGTTTCAAACTTCTCAACTTATTAAAAGACTTCCAAAAACCATCTGAGAGTTATGTTAAATAAATTAACTATAAAATTTCAAAAAATCACATTATAATAAGTGTAGCAGGCTATGAAACTTATACAAACCAAACCCAACAAACAACTTTTATTCGATGTTTGTTGGGTTTGGTTTGTATAAGTTTCATAGCCTGCTACACTTATTATAATGTGATTTTTTGAAATTGTTTGTGAATTTTATAGTTAATTTATTTAACATAATTCTCAGATGGTTTTTGGAAGTCTTTTAGTAAGTTGAGAAGTTTGAAACTTTGCAAAACTGTGGTTGAAGTCTACTGACGATTTGGTAAGAAGCGCCAATGAAATGCATATAGACATTGCTTAACCACCCAACAAATAAATTTTATATTGTAATAGTACAATGACAATATGTAAAAAAATTAGTTTATTAACTATATTAAATATATTTATGTATTAAATATATTAAATAGGTTAGAGTTAAAAGGGAACCCAATTAAAGTTCCACTTACAAATCTTTTGCCCAATTTCATTTAAAACAAAAATAAATTTAAAAATTTTGTTCTTGTTTTATATGTATTTGTGCGACAGAAGGTTTAGGTGACAACGTCTTAAAGGCAGTTCTTGATGTAAACAAACAATTAGCGCATCTTGTATATGTTGTAGTTCATAAAACAAACAAACGAACAAAAAAGTTTTAAGTTCAGATCTAAGGCAGACCTTGTGCTTCTTTCCTTTTCATTGGTGATAAGAAAAATATCTTTATGCTTAAAGAGCAAATGCATGAAGAATATTTTTCATTTTGATTCCCACTAATTTGCGAATTTCCCTTTTAAATCAATTTTTCTTGTCTTATTTTCATTCTATTGCAGTAGTAGGGAACTGTATGTGCTGCGACCATTAAAAATATTAAATTTCAGCAATTAAATTTGAAATTTTTCAATTTTAATTGCCAAAATTCTCAAATTTCCCAAAATTCTCAAATTTCATTTTGTGTGTGTTCGTGTGTGTATTTTTTCCCACGGTTTAGTAGGGGCGTTCACATTGTTGTTTTTTTTTAAATAAAATGTTGGGGTAGGCGTGGGAATTTGTGTCTGTCCATATGTGACCTTGAGAATACATGTCCGTCGGTATGTGAGCGTGGGAATTTGTGTGTGTCCATATGTGACGTTGAGAATACATGTCCGTCGGTATGTGAGCGTGGGAATTTGTGTCTGTCCATATGTGACCTTGAGAATACATGTCCGTCGGTATGTGAGCGTGGGAATTTGTGTCTGTCCATATGTGACCTTGAGAATACATGTCCGTCGGTATGTGAGCGTGGGAATTTGTGTCTGTCCATATGTGACCTTGAGAATACATGTCCGTCGGTATGTGAGCGTGGGAATTTGTGTCTGTCCATATGTGACCTTGAGAATACATGTCCGTCGGTATGTGAGCGTGGGAATTTCTGTCTGTCCATTTACACTGTGTACGCCTGGTGAATAAAAAAATTTAGAAGCATTTTTAGGAATTACACTATTTAAAAAGTGTAGTAGTTATATATGGATGCCCTTAATGTTTGTGGTTCGTTCCTTCTTGCTGGAGTGAGATTTTTTCTTTTATTTTTTTGCTTATTAAAATTTGGTGTGTTTACTTAAGATTTGTCGTCCAGCAATTTAGTGTTTTTTTTTTACTTTTTTGCTTGCAGTGCTTGAGTCTGGAGGAATAATTTGATTATTCTGATCTTGAAGACGTTGTGAAAGAAAAAAATTACTATTGCATAAATATTGAAACTGATGTTTTGTTTATTTTATACATGACGATCATCGATGGATTTTATTTGGGGATCTGGATGGTGGTGCGATTTCTGTATTTTGTAGAATATGAATATTAATGCTATGTTTAAGTGTGTGTGTGTTTTTTGTGTTCTGAGTGGCGGTTGGAATGTCTGGCTGTCAGACAGTCTGTGTGTGTGACGATTGGTGAGTCTGTATGACAGTCCGCTTTCCTGGTCAGTATAAAATGTGATAAGGTGTACATATTCATGCGTACATAAATATCTACAAATTTATTTCATTTACGCATATACATACAAACAAATAATAAGCGTTTATTCTTTGTGCCCAAATATTCCCTTGACCATTTGAATGAATGAATGAACGATTGTGTATGTTTGTTTGTGTGTTCTCTGAAAAAAATAAATATGTATGTAGGTTTTTCGTTTGAAATAAAAAGACATTTATTTTAATTTTTATAAGCATTTATTTAAAAGTTTGTTAACACTTTCATTTTTAAGTAAAATTGCATTCCTTAAGGCACAAACACCATAGTCGTGATAGCTACAATAGGGATATATGGAATGCTTAGTTTCCATTTGTTTGAAATTAATGCAGCCAATGTCTTCAATGTTATAAACTGTTTGATGAATAATTTTTTCCAGCCAATTTTTCTTCTCTCCCCCCTTAACATATATTCGTGAATTTGTTATATTCGATTTTAAAAACTTGCAAACGCTTTGAAATGAGACTGATCCATCATTCCAGTTAATATGATGATAGTTTTTTGTTAACCAAACTGCTTCTCTCTGTTTTTTGCCTGATAAACATGCGAAATCAAAAGGAGGTTTTATGATGAAATTGAACCATTCCTTGTTGCTGAAAACTACAGCTAGTTCTTTTGCGATGAAGTCATTTGAATTAGTTTTGAAACCTTGCAAGTCTACAAAAACAATATCACCATCCATGTTATTTAATTTATAAGAGCTTCCGGACTTGACCTTTTATTGGTATGTATTCTATTACGCGGTCATGAATAAGAACGCAGTAAGCTGATGTTTTTGCTGGAATATTTGTTGCTGTTTCAAATTCAATTTTTATGTCGATTGGTCCGGTATTGAGCGTTTCGTTTTGGTGACTGACATCAACTACAATAATTGGAGCGTTATTTTTAAACTCTTGACCTGTTAGAAGAGGTTGGGGTTGTTTCATGTAGTAGCTTTGTTGGAATCTTAGATACATATCATATAGAATCGCATAGCGCTCATTTTTGAATTTTATATTAAGATCGTCATATGGGTAAGAGGTTGAGTTCAAATGTACTTTTAAGTTAGTAAGATCACAATGAACAAACTTGTTTTCTTGTTGAAAGGCAATCAAGACAAAACGAGGGCGTTCTTTATTAGCGGCCAGTTTAACATTCCATATGTGATTGGTTCCCGTATTAAGGTGTGGATTCATATGACAATCCCAACTACGGAATGCCATTGGTATAGCAGCACCATTATTAAGTATTTTGATCATATTCAATTTACTATGATCAGATAATTGAACATGTGGAATTCTCCATGATATTAGTGAAATTGTAAGTTTTGCTTTCTCGGTGGAAACATTCGAATGTACAAGATCTTCATCGTTCTTATTACGCAAGAGTATCAATTCATGTTTACCATTTAATAAAACTTTATTGTAGTCTTCAGCGAATCCTAAAAGAAGTTTGAGTGGTACATAGAAATTAAAATTTCCATTTTGAAGATCTATTTTATCAAGTTTATTCCATCCGGCATTTTGCAACACAACGCTTTCCGTAGGTGATAAAGAAACCAAATTTTTTATGGTACTGGTGGCTCCCAAATATCTTGTATGATCAATTTCAATACCATTCAGTTCATAGCGGATTTCATCAAAGAGATATGCAACAAAATTATTTTTGAACTGAAAGTTGGGTGTAGATTTCGATGTTTTTTCGTCTACAACAAGTCCTTCCACATATATATAGCTTTCACTAGGTAACACATATAGATCTTGGTTTTGTATTGAAATTCTTATTTCATCGTTGTTGTTAAAAGACTGAAGGTATGGTATGTATGTGTGATAATCCTTTTTGATAATATTTTCGTCAGATATTGGTTTATCTAAAACGTCTATTATTGAACTCATTTTGTTTTCAATTTAAAGTTCAGTGACTTGAGAAAACTCTTGTTTGCTGCTGTAAGCGATTTTTGACGAACAGATCTTTTCAATTGTTGCTTAGATTGTAACGTTTGAGAATTAGATGTTGATGTAGTATTCTTCGATATACTCGTGTTGTATATTATCATTATTTAGTTGTCCTTAAATGTATTCGTATTGTAGTTTCCCCACCTCTGAAATTAATTAAGTCGCCGTTTTGATCAACCACGCGAAGAGCTAGTGAACTTATCTCTCTGGAGTTTACTGGCAAATAAATAAGATTTTTGGGAATCTCAACTATTTTATATCCAGCCGGTACATTAATCGGAAATTCATGTAGTGTATGAGCTTTAGAATTATTCATATAAGTATTAACCACAATACTGCTTTCAATCCTCAAGAGATTCACCTTAAAGATATTCACTGGAAGATCAGAGTAATGTTCTTTGTTTGGCGTTAATATTCTGCTATTGAATCCTAAAAGTCTACCTATTGTATTTTCTTTATTAAAATATATTGGTTCTTTAGAGCTGCTGACTTTGACTTGCATTGTATTGTTATTAGCTTCAATCAAAATTTTGTTTTCTGGTCTATATCGTTTGTATTGTTCTTCTATATAGTCAACTATATCATTTAATTCATAAGATCCGATCGGTATTTCAATTACAAGTTCACCGATATAAAATATATTGTTGTAGACATCCACATTCGGGATACTGTTGTATGAACGAAAATCAGTTAGAGCACATTCATAGGTTCCGTTTAAATCAATAGGAGGAAAATAATTAGCAGATAGCTCTGATGAATTGGAGCTCAGAGTCAATGTTATTGACATTGTGACTGTTTGATTGTAAATAAATGAGGTTAAACACACAGTATGATTTATAAGAAGCAGTTTCGTATTTATTGTTTATTTACTTATTTTAAACTAAATTAAATATTGATGCCATCGTTGTTGTTTTTGTTGTTGTTTATTTATTGTATTCTTCCATTTACAATATCTCATCTTTGCTTATCCAAGAATTGTGCTCATTACCAAAGCCCAGCCACTTGACAAACACCTTATGTCCTTTAGTTTTGAGAACCTTTTCAACTAGGTATGTATTAGGATATCTGGTTTTTGAAAGTTCTTCTTCATAGAATCCACCTTTAATAGGATTTCCGCAATAGTCTTCTAATATATATGTTGTAGGATATGTATTTTGTACTCTTTTAATTGTAAAGATTTCTGTTGTCCAATTCGGAGTATAACCTTTTTCAAAAATTTTTTTTATTTGCTTATGCGTACATGATCTCCTGCATTAAATTTTGACATTTTATACATCTTTAAATGACTGTATACTGTGTTTAAAAGCTGTTTTTCATTTGTTGAATTTACTTCAATCGGTGACATTTTAATGGTGCGATGAATTTTTCTATTGTATGCATCAAGTAAATCTCTATACATATCAATCCAATTATATGAACCATTTAAGCTAAATTCCTTCCACATCATTCCTTTTAATGTTCTATTGAATCGTTCTACTATTGAGGCTTTCATAGTGCTATATGTTGAGTAGTGATTAATATTGTATTTATTCATCAACTGACTGAAATGTTTATTGAAAAATTCTTTACCATCGTCTGTTTGCAAGTTTTTCGGTATTCGTTCCAATTTGAAAATATTCTCCATTGCCTGAGTTGTTTCGAATGCATTCTTTTTGCTCAAAGGTACTGCCCAAGCAAATTTTGAGAATGTATCAATTACAGTTAGCAAAAATCGATAATTTCTATTGTCTAAGGAATAATTTCCCATTTCAACTAAATCAGCTTGCCAAAGATCATCTATTCCTTTCATCACAACTCTACGACGTGCAAAACGTTTTCGAGCCTGCTTATGCAATTCATTTACAACATTTCTCTTTGAAGACATCTTTTTTTCCAGTCGCTGTTTTAAGTGTGTTGTGATCTACTTGATGCACTTGCACCTATTGATACGAACATGTAATTTTCTATTCTATAAATTTTTTCCCGTAGCTCTTCAATTTCCATCCATTTTCTTATTGATATCCTGCAAATGAGCATTAAGATTTTCTAACTGGAAAGCTACTTCTTGTTGCTGTTTTTTGAGTTCAGTTTGCAGAAACAATTTACTGATAACATCGTTTTCCTTCACAGCATTTGCAACATTTTTGATTCTCTTGTATTGGACATCAATGTTTTTGTTCGTATCCATAAAGAAGCCCAACAACTTAGGCGCATTTTTGGTTGAAATTACTTCACTTCTATCGTTAATATAATGCCCAAATTTATCAACGGACATGTTTTATATAAAAATCTATGTATGTATATAGTTTATACAATTATATTAGCTTCACGTAGTTCTTCAATAATTGAGACAATTTCGTTGTTGTGATTAGTATGGCCTGCAGACTGTGATGCAAGCAGTAGTCTAAGTCGATCTACCAACTCGTTTGGATCATCCCAGTATATATAGTTTGGATTATGAGGGTTAAACTGCATCAAACCCCTTCCTAAATAATTACTTTTTGTTACATCTGATGAGCCTGTATGATTGTCTCCTTTGAAAAGTTTTCCAATAATATGTTTGTACTTATGGGCTATGCTCCCTTTGATTTGACCATCAGACTTATAGCCTCTCCTGTGGGCATTGGTAGCAAGTAATATTTTTTTATAGATTTCAAGCTCGAATTTATCATAGTTTTTTGGTGCTTTATGAAACATTAAAGAAAAAAGTCCTGGCGTGAGCGCCCATATTTGTCCACCAACCTGTATCTTATCTTGATTTAACTCGATGGTGCTATTACCAAATCTCCATTCGTTATTATTATCTTTATGTGGACCATAGTTAGTATCTAGTTCGTTTCTCGATTGCAATAGTGATAAGTCAGAATAACTTTCTTCATTATTCGAATTTTGTGAGTAAAAGTCATCTTCATCATAATTACTGCTACTTTTACTATTAGATTGCTTAAAAATTTTTTCTTCACTTAGTTTCTTGGGCGTACTCGTTTCCAATTTTATTGTTGAATTCTGAGGATGAAAACTTTCATTGTCATCAATTCCAGTTTCCTTATCACTCGGTTCTTTTTTAACTGGTCTACCAACGTATTTAGAGCTATTGATAAATTCTTTTAAAGGTTCTGTGATAGGCTTGAATGTATCTGTTAATTGCTGATGTGTATCTATTTCACCAGTTTTTATACTACGAAGCTTTTTCTTCAAGATATTTCTTGTTGCCACCAAGTCTTTAAGAATTTGTTCATTCATTTTAGCTATCAGGTCAGTTCAATAGGAAGCAGATCAGGTTATCAGGTCAGTTTAACAGCTATCAGGTCAGTTTATCAGGTACCAGATCAGCTTATCAGGTCAGTTTATCAGGTATCAGACCAGCTTATCAGGTCAGTTTAACAGGTATCAGATCAGCTTATCAGGTCAGTTTAATAGCTATCAGGTCAGTTTATCAGGTACCAGATCAGCTTATCAGGTCAGTTTATCAGGTATCAGACCAGCTTATCAGGTCAGTTTAACAGGTATCAGGTCAGTTTATCAGGTATCAGATCTGCTTATCTGATCAGTTACAATAATCACATGTATAAAGTTTGAAGTCAGATTAAATACTGCAGGGTGCATTTGATGAACAGTAAATTATATTATGATGTAGTAATCAAATGACTTTCTATAACGACCATTGTTTAGTTCATTATCTTTACTTATCACCAAAAATCCGTATTTTTCCGTTGTTTTTTTGCATTCTTTGTTGCATTTACAGCCTTAGCTATAGCGGCACCTCCAGTTGCTAGACTACCAAGTGCACCTAGAGCAGTTAGAATCGGTATTATGGGCAAAAAAACCACAAATTTTTGGAACATTTTTAATACGCGGTATTATAACACGAGCTTTTTTCCCCTTAAGAGATTTACTGATAGCTTTACGAGCAATCTTAATTGCTGAATTAATATCTTGTGGTTTTTCCTTCTTCAATATCTTTGTTGCTGATTTAATTGTTTTATGAAACAGATTTTTGTCATTTATACGAATTCGTGGTGATGGTCTTTTCACTGTATTCTTTTTCTTTGGTTCAACACCCATACCAAGTTTAGTTTTTGCTTTCATTGCGTTGGTGACTATATATGAAAATGTTTTTTCTGCAAGATCACTATCTTTTGAAAGAACTCTTTCCCAAGCCGTATTTTCAAGAATTTTGTCAGCTTGATGTCTGCTGTTTAAGTCTTTATTTTTCGAGTAAGCAATATCGTGATTTTTGCAAGCAGCATCCAATAAGTTAATTCCTTTATCTCCTCTATCTAAACGCTTTTGTAATCTTGTGCCAGGTCCACAATACTGGTATCCAGGAAGATGTAATTCAAAAGGTAGAGAATTTATTGCTTTATTTAGTAAACCATCTCCAACGATAGTTTGTTTGTGACTAAAACTTTTGTTATAAAGTACAACCATATTAATTTAATCTACAATAAAAGATATTGTTTGCAAGTTTAGCAAGTAGTTATTAAAATGCGCTTCATAAAACAACATAAAAATATTTTAGTTCGTAATGCTGATATTTGTTCAAATGACAGTAAAAAAATAAGACATAGTTCCTTGTTACCAAATTCTATTCGAGCATTAATAGTTGGTCCTTCAAATTGTGGAAAAACTAACATAATGATTAGTTTGCTGGAAAGTCCTAATGGTCTCAAGTTTGAAAATATTTACTTGTACTCAAAATCTTTATATCAACCTAAATATGAATACCTAAAGAAATTAATTTCACCAATTAAAGGAATCGGATACTACACATTTGCAGAAAACGAGGACGTTGTTCCTCCTAGTGAAGCTAAAAGCAATTCAATTATGATTTTTGATGATGTTGCATGTGAAAAGCAAAACAATATACGTGCATATTTTTGTATGGGTCGTCATAAGAAAGTAGACTCATTTTACTTGTGTCAGACTTACACGCGGATTCCAAAACATTTGATAAGAGATAATGCTAATGTAATTATTATGTTTAAACAAGATGCGACAAATATGAAACATGTATATGATGATCACGTTGCCAGCGACATGAACTTTGAAATGTTTCAACGAATTTGTAGAGAATGTTGGAAGGAAAAATACGGATTTTTGGTGATAAGTAAAGATAATGAACTAAACAATGGTCGTTATAGAAAGTCATTTGATTACTTCATCATAATATAATTTACTGTTCATCAAATGCACCCTGCAGTATTTAATCTGACTTCAAACTTTATACATGTGATTATTGTAACTGATCAGATAAGCAGATCTGATACCTGATAAACTGACCTGATACCTGTTAAACTGACCTGATAAGCTGGTCTGATACCTGTTAAACTGACCTGATAAGCTGGTCTGGTACCTGATAAACTGACCTGATAGCTGTTAAATTGACCTGATAAGCTGATCTGGTACCTGATGAACTGACCTGATAGCTGTTAAACTGACCTGATAACCTGATCTGCTTCCTATTGAACTGACCTGATAGCTAAAATGAATGAACAAATTCTTAAAGACTTGGTGGCAACAAGAAATATCTTGAAGAAAAAGCTTCGTAGTATAAAAACTGGTGAAATAGATACACATCAGCAATTAACAGATACATTCAAGCCTATCACAGAACCTTTAAAAGAATTTATCAATAGCTCTAAATACGTTGGTAGACCAGTTAAAAAAGAACCGAGTGATAAGGAAACTGGAATTGATGACAATGAAAGTTTTCATCCTCAGAATTCAACAATAAAATTGGAAACGAGTACGCCCAAGAAACTAAGTGAAGAAAAAATTTTTAAGCAATCTAATAGTAAAAGTAGCAGTAATTATGATGAAGATGACTTTTACTCACAAAATTCGAATAATGAAGAAAGTTATTCTGACTTATCACTATTGCAATCGAGAAACGAACTAGATACTAACTATGGTCCACATAAAGATAATAATAACGAATGGAGATTTGGTAATAGCACCATCGAGTTAAATCAAGATAAGATACAGGTTGGTGGACAAATATGGGCGCTCACGCCAGGACTTTTTTCTTTAATGTTTCATAAAGCACCAAAAAACTATGATAAATTCGAGCTTGAAATCTATAAAAAAATATTACTTGCTACCAATGCCCACAGGAGAGGCTATAAGTCTGATGGTCAAATCAAAGGGAGCATAGCCCATAAGTACAAACATATTATTGGAAAACTTTTCAAAGGAGACAATCATACAGGCTCATCAGATGTAACAAAAAGTAATTATTTAGGAAGGGGTTTGATGCAGTTTAACCCTCATAATCCAAACTATATATACTGGGATGATCCAAACGAGTTGGTAGATCGACTTAGACTACTGCTTGCATCACAGTCTGCAGGCCATACTAATCACAACAACGAAATTGTCTCAATTATTGAAGAACTACGTGAAGCTAATATAATTGTATAAACTATATACATACATAGATTTTTATATAAAACATGTCCGTTGATAAATTTGGGCATTATATTAACGATAGAAGTGAAGTAATTTCAACCAAAAATGCGCCTAAGTTGTTGGGCTTCTTTATGGATACGAACAAAAACATTGATGTCCAATACAAGAGAATCAAAAATGTTGCAAATGCTGTGAAGGAAAACGATGTTATCAGTAAATTGTTTCTGCAAACTGAACTCAAAAAACAGCAACAAGAAGTAGCTTTCCAGTTAGAAAATCTTAATGCTCATTTGCAGGATATCAATAAGAAAATGGATGGAAATTGAAGAGCTACGGGAAAAAATTTATAGAATAGAAAATTACATGTTCGTATCAATAGGTGCAAGTGCATCAAGTAGATCACAACACACTTAAAACAGCGACTGGAAAAAAAGATGTCTTCAAAGAGAAATGTTGTAAATGAATTGCATAAGCAGGCTCGAAAACGTTTTGCACGTCGTAGAGTTGTGATGAAAGGAATAGATGATCTTTGGCAAGCTGATTTAGTTGAAATGGGAAATTATTCCTTAGACAATAGAAATTATCGATTTTTGCTAACTGTAATTGATACATTCTCAAAATTTGCTTGGGCAGTACCTTTGAGCAAAAAGAATGCATTCGAAACAACTCAGGCAATGGAGAATATTTTCAAATTGGAACGAATACCGAAAAACTTGCAAACAGACGATGGTAAAGAATTTTTCAATAAACATTTCAGTCAGTTGATGAATAAATACAATATTAATCACTACTCAACATATAGCACTATGAAAGCCTCAATAGTAGAACGATTCAATAGAACATTAAAAGGAATGATGTGGAAGGAATTTAGCTTAAATGGTTCATATAATTGGATTGATATGTATAGAGATTTACTTGATGCATACAATAGAAAAATTCATCGCACCATTAAAATGTCACCGATTGAAGTAAATTCAACAAATGAAAAACAGCTTTTAAACACAGTATACAGTCATTTAAAGATGTATAAAATGTCAAAATTTAATGCAGGAGATCATGTACGCATAAGCAAATAAAAAAAATTTTTGAAAAAGGTTATACTCCGAATTGGACAACAGAAATCTTTACAATTAAAAGAGTACAAAATACATATCCTACAACATATATATTAGAAGACTATCGCGGAAATCCTATTAAAGGTGGATTCTATGAAGAAGAACTTTCAAAAACCAGATATCCTAATACATACCTAGTTGAAAAGGTTCTCAAAACTAAAGGACATAAAGTGTTTGTCAAGTGGCTGGGCTTTGGTAATGAGCACAATTCTTGGATAAGCAAAGATGAGATATTGTAAATGGAAGAATACAATAAATAAACAACAACAAAAACAACAACAATGGCATCAATATTTAATTTAGTTTAAAATAAGTAAATAAACAATAAATACGAAACTGCTTCTTATAAATCATACTGTGTGTTTAACCTCATTTATTTACAATCAAACAGTCACAATGTCAATAACATTGACTCTGAGCTCCAATTCATCAGAGCTATCTGCTAATTATTTTCCTCCTATTGATTTAAACGGAACCTATGAATGTGCTCTAACTGATTTTCGTTCATACAACAGTATCCCGAATGTGGATGTCTACAACAATATATTTTATATCGGTGAACTTGTAATTGAAATACCGATCGGATCTTATGAATTAAATGATATGTTTGACTAAGAAGAAGAAGAATACAAACGATATAGACCAGAAAACAAAATTTTGATTGAAGCTAATAACAATACAATGCAAGTCAAAGTCAGCAGCTCTAAGGAACCAATATATTTTAATAAAGAAAATACAATAGGTAGACTTTTAGGATTCAATAGCAGAATATTAACGCCAAACAAAGAACATTACTCTGATCTTCCAGTGAATATCTTTAAGGTGAATCTCTTGAGGATTGAAAGCAGTATTGTGGTTAATACTTATATGAATAATTCTAAAGCTCATACACTACATGAATTTCCGATTAATGTACCGGCTGGATATAAAATAGTTGAGATTCCCAAAAATCTTATTTATTTGCCAGTAAACTCCAGAGAGATAAGTTCACTAGCTCTTCGCGTGGTTGATCAAAACGGCGACTTAATTAATTTCAGAGGTGGGGAAACTACAATACGAATACATTTAAGGACAACTAAATAATGATAATATACAACACGAGTATATCGAAGAATACTACATCAACATCTAATTCTCAAACGTTACAATCTAAGCAACAATTGAAAAGATCTGTTCGTCAAAAATCGCTTACAGCAGCAAACAAGAGTTTTCTCAAGTCACTGAACTTTAAATTGAAAACAAAATGAGTTCAATAATAGACGTTTTAGATAAACCAATATCTGACGAAAATATTATCAAAAAGGATTATCACACATACATACCATACCTTCAGTCTTTTAACAACAACGATGAAATAAGAATTTCAATACAAAACCAAGATCTATATGTGTTACCTAGTGAAAGCTATATATATGTGGAAGGACTTGTTGTAGACGAAAAAACATCGAAATCTACACCCAACTTTCAGTTCAAAAATAATTTTGTTGCATATCTCTTTGATGAAATCCGCTATGAACTGAATGGTATTGAAATTGATCATACAAGATATTTGGGAGCCACCAGTACCATAAAAAATTTGGTTTCTTTATCACCTACGGAAAGCGTTGTGTTGCAAAATGCCGGATGGAATAAACTTGATAAAATAGATCTTCAAAATGGAAATTTTAATTTCTATGTACCACTCAAACTTCTTTTAGGATTCGCTGAAGACTACAATAAAGTTTTATTAAATGGTAAACATGAATTGATACTCTTGCGTAATAAGAACGATGAAGATCTTGTACATTCGAATGTTTCCACCGAGAAAGCAAAACTTACAATTTCACTAATATCATGGAGAATTCCACATGTTCAATTATCTGATCATAGTAAATTGAATATGATCAAAATACTTAATAATGGTGCTGCTATACCAATGGCATTCCGTAGTTGGGATTGTCATATGAATCCACACCTTAATACGGGAACCAATCACATATGGAATGTTAAACTGGCCGCTAATAAAGAACGCCCTCGTTTTGTCTTGATTGCCTTTCAACAAGAAAACAAGTTTGTTCATTGTGATCTTACTAACTTAAAAGTACATTTGAACTCAACCTCTTACCCATATGACGATCTTAATATAAAATTCAAAAATGAGCGCTATGCGATTCTATATGATATGTATCTAAGATTCCAACAAAGCTACTACATGAAACAACCCCAACCTCTTCTAACAGGTCAAGAGTTTAAAAATAACGCTCCAATTATTGTAGTTGATGTCAGTCACCAAAACGAAACGCTCAATACCGGACCAATCGACATAAAAATTGAATTTGAAACAGCAACAAATATTCCAGCAAAAACATCAGCTTACTGCGTTCTTATTCATGACCGCGTAATAGAATACATACCAATAAAAGGTCAAGTCCGGAAGCTCTTATAAATTAAATAACATGGATGGTGATATTGTTTTTGTAGACTTGCAAGGTTTCAAAACTAATTCAAATGACTTCATCGCAAAAGAACTAGCTGTAGTTTTCAGCAACAAGGAATGGTTCAATTTCATCATAAAACCTCCTTTTGATTTCGCATGTTTATCAGGCAAAAAACAGAGAGAAGCAGTTTGGTTAACAAAAAACTATCATCATATTAACTGGAATGATGGATCAGTCTCATTTCAAAGCGTTTGCAAGTTTTTAAAATCGAATATAACAAATTCACGAATATATGTTAAGGGGGGAGAGAAGAAAAATTGGCTGGAAAAAATTATTCATCAAACAGTTTATAACATTGAAGACATTGGCTGCATTAATTTCAAACAAATGGAAACTAAGCATTCCATATATCCCTATTGTAGCTATCACGACTATGGTGTTTGTGCCTTAAGGAATGCAATTTTACTTAAAAATGAAAGTGTTAACAAACTTTTAAATAAATGCTTATAAAAATTAAAATAAATGTCTTTTTATTTCAAACGAAAAACCTACATACATATTTATTTTTTTCAGAGAACACACAAACAAACATACACAATCGTTCATTCATTCATTCAAATGGTCAAGGGAATATTTGGGCACAAAGAATAAACGCTTATTATTTGTTTGTATGTATATGCGTAAATGAAATAAATTTGTAGATATTTATGTACGCATGAATATGTACACCTTATCACATTTTATACTGACCAGGAAAGCGGACTGTCATACAGACTCACCAATCGTCACACACACAGACTGTCTGACAGCCAGACATTCCAACCGCCACTCAGAACACAAAAAACACACACACACTTAAACATAGCATTAATATTCATATTCTACAAAATACAGAAATCGCACCACCATCCAGATCCCCAAATAAAATCCATCGATGATCGTCATGTATAAAATAAACAAAACATCAGTTTCAATATTTATGCAATAGTAATTTTTTTCTTTCACAACGTCTTCAAGATCAGAATAATCAAATTATTCCTCCAGACTCAAGCACTGCAAGCAAAAAAGTAAAAAAAAAACACTAAATTGCTGGACGACAAATCTTAAGTAAACACACCAAATTTTAATAAGCAAAAAAATAAAAGAAAAAATCTCACTCCAGCAAGAAGGAACGAACCACAAACATTAAGGGCATCCATATATAACTACTACACTTTTTAAATAGTGTAATTCCTAAAAATGCTTCTAAATTTTTTTATTCACCAGGCGTACACAGTGTAAATGGACAGACAGAAATTCCCACGCTCACATACCGACGGACATGTATTCTCAAGGTCACATATGGACAGACACAAATTCCCACGCTCACATACCGACGGACATGTATTCTCAAGGTCACATATGGACAGACAGAAATTCCCACGCTCACATACCGACGGACATGTATTCTCAAGGTCACATATGGACATACACAAATTCCCACGCTCACATACCGACGGACATGTATTCTCAAGGTCACATATGGACAGACACAAATTCCCACGCTCACATACCGACGGACATGTATTCTCAACGTCACATATGGACACACACAAATTCCCACGCTCACATACCGACGGACATGTATTCTCAAGGTCACATATGGACAGACACAAATTCCCACGCCTACCCCAACATTTTATTTAAAAAAAAACAACAATGTGAACGCCCCTACTAAACCGTGGGAAAAAATACACACACGAACACACACAAAATGAAATTTGAGAATTTTGGGAAATTTGAGAATTTTGGCAATTAAAATTGAAAAATTTCAAATTTAATTGCTGAAATTTAATATTTTTAATGGTCGCAGCACATACAGTTCCCTACTACTTATTGCACATATTTTCCAATTAAAATTTTCTTTTCCTTTCGCAAAGTTGCTCTAGAAATTTTTAAAAGAAAATATTGTCTGTGCTCGCAAACTAAGAAGATGGAAAAGTGTGTCCTTGAGCAAATATTTGCTTGCCTGCAACAATGAATGCACATTAAAATTTGTGAAAAATAACACTAATTAATAATCCTGCTGCCTTTTCTTAAGAAAAAAAAACAAATTTTTACTGCACTCGTTTGAAAACGTCAAGATAAAATGCAGCAAAAAATTTCCACTTTTCATACAAAAGTCTGTTATAACGGGCACACACACAAATATTTTTTATTACTTTTATTACATTCTCTATGAGAAATTAAAATTGAAAATTAAAGTGGAATATTTATGATGATTTTCTTTTCTAGAAAAAAATGCGACATTTTTTACACTTTTTAGTAGAAAATACCCACATTTTGCAGTTTGAAAATAAAGAACTTATTAGAATTTATTCCACCATTAATTACGAAAAATAATTTCCGGTCTAAAACTCTTACGAACTGCAACTTTTTACAAGAGAACTAAAAATATGTTGCATGTTTTTCAGAAAAGAAACAAAACAACATTTTTCGAATCACGAAAGCAGCATGAGTTCGAATAATACTTCGTTAATAATACCTGGAGGCCATCGGATAACACAATCAGTCAAAAAGATTGTTTTTAATATGAAATCCAACAGCCAATTAATAATAATTCTACTTTAGGACAATTAACATTTAATTAAATAAATTAAAGTACTTTTAACAAGTTAAAAACAACACTTTAAAATATCTATTTCATTAAGTAGGAAAAAATATATATAACGAAGCAACAACATACGGACAAACACGAGCATAAATTGCTGCAACACAATTAGTGTTCATTTCACATAAAACCGCTGGCAAAACAATAGCACGAGTATTTTAATTACACAAATTTTCTGTAACACAAAAACATTTTTAGTGAATAAATTCGATTTATATATTTAACCACCAGGGATTTAAATATGTCATCGAGAGATTGCAATGAAACAATTGCAAACAACAACAAACTTGTAAATAATTATATTCCAAACACCGATTTAAATGGAATAAAATAAATGAAGAATTAAAATTAATTGAACATGTTTTCAAAATGCCAACAGATTTGTTGAGCCCATTAAATTGTCATCGTAATGAGAGGGCTGCGGAATGGGCGTACGAAGTTTCCAAATTTTATCGCTTGAAGATTTATCACTTGTAACTCCTCTTTTTAGGCTCTATTTTTTCAATACTTTCCGCTTGATATTTCAAAGGGAAGACTGTTTTGTATCTCTGCAACTGACAATTATTTATGAATTTATTTTGCTTAATTTCTTTGCAGTGGCTAAATAACAATTGTAGTTAAAGCATCACAACAACTATTTAGCCAATAGAGGACAAAATAGTTGTTTCCCATGACCTGCATAATGTTAAAGTTTCCAGTTTTTTAGCAGGACATTAATTGTGATTAGATTTATTGGACAACTTTTGTTTTAAAAAATGGATTTGTTACATCTGCAGTGTGAACGCAGATGTAACGTTAAAACCAGGTTTAACTCTCAGTGTGAAAGCACTATTATTTGTTAAATTTCATTGAAAATATACCTGAAAAATGAGAAGCACTGTATATCTATAAAATGTATTCTAGATGCGCTTTTAGAATAATTTAAACGTAACAAAAAAATAAGGAAGAAGAAAAAAATCCTTTTCACCTGCACTCGTAATTAAATGAAAGCAAATAAAAAGAAAACGATATTTATACAGTAAATAAAACCCTTTTTATCAAATTTCCATTGAAATTTAACAACCTGCATGTTTAGGAGACAGCAGACAAACACCAGTCAAATTGTATGATGCTGGTGATGCTACGACAACACCAACAACAAAAGGATAAACATAATGAAAAGAGTATAAAAGTAAACAAATCTTTTTAGATTTTTATCTCATTCCATTTTATTTGGAAATGTACTCTACAAAATGGAGACGACAGCGACAACTTTTTATGAAGAAAGAAAAATGAATTTAACAGTGATAAATTTCACACAAAAAGCAAACAACTTTTATGTTGCATATAAACACGAATACATTCTTTCAGCTGTCAATTGAATTATATTTATAAAAAAAAGGTTTAGTTGCCAACACTAAAATTGAAAAGAGTCAGTTTTCAGTATTCAAATTGAAACAGGACATGAGACAAACTAACGTCACATGACACTTTAAGTGAACTCTTAGTTTATAAGCGAGACAAAAACTTATCCTCAAAAATCCTGCAGAGCTAAAATCGTACTTAACGTTATGAAAATTTGTTGGTAGGGGTACGAAAGATTATAGACGCGTTGAATTACACTCAAAATAATTAGGCAGACAGGAGCTTAATTATTTATTTATTAAAGATTAAAGTTGGTGTAATCATATTTCCTTTTGATGGCAAAAAGGATGTGAAAGGATAATTTTGATCAACACCAATAACATCAATTGTTATGAAAGATGAAAAGAAATCGTCAGTTGTATACGTTTTGCGGGCTTCACTTCAGGCGACACTGCAGTTGCTGGATGCTCGCCTTCGCCTGTTTCATCTTCTTCATGAACGGAAGCCAAATTCAGCAGCGGCATGTCATAAAAGCCAATGCGAATCATTTAAATTTAAATTCGTTTCAAAATAGACCGTACGCGGGTGAGATGAAAGCAATAAATTTTCTTTATAATAAATTATGTGCTGCTTCTTTTTCCCCAAAATCTTACTAAAAAATTCAAAGTGTTCAGTTGAGAGGTTTTAGCGAGTTTCCATGCGCATTTCACTGGGGCTAATGCAGACCATCAGGGAACCTTCACCCAACATTTCTCAGAATAACTCAAGATATTTATTTCAAACTTCCACTTTAATAAATGAGAAGTCTGAAACAAATATTGAAGTCATAACAAGAACTCACTGATCACTTTTCCTTTCTTATTTTCTAACGTTTTATTCTGCAACTGGTTGGATTTAAAAAAAAAAAATCAAATTATAGAGCGCAGAGTAGAAAAGTTATAGACCACCGGCGAGCAGAATACTCCTATTAAATTGCATTTGTTTTATTCAGTTGAATTTTGAAAGGACATGGAAAACAATTCAATTTATCACGAGATTTAAATTAACGGGTTTTAAATGATCAGGAATCATTATACTTCTTATCAGTTTGAGCTCAAGATCATTAAGAGCATGTACATAATTTCCATCCGTCAAGAAGTGATAGTTGTTGGTGTTGATCAAAATTATCCTTCCGCATCCTTTTTACCATCAAAAGGGAATATGACTACACCAACTTTAATAAATAAATAACTTAACTTCTATCTGTCTGTAATTTAACTCGTCTAAAAACTTTTTCTTTTTACATTTTCTTTCTTGTAGCGTAGCGAAAAGTCTTTGACAATATAATTATTTAACTGTTTCGAATTGCAAACGAAACACCTGCTAACAATAATAACATTCAACTGAATATATTTTACAAACAAATAAAACACAAGGAGGCAAATTACCAAAGACAATAAAAAGAGTACAGGCAAAAGTTTTGCAACTCTAATCATGAGGCAAATAAGTTTTAAGGATGTTTTAGGAAAAACTATATCAAATGTATACAAGAATATATAAGAAAATATAAAATAATGTAAAAGAGTTATGCTGTTTGTTATTGAGGAAAATTATATTATTTTGTAGCAACTCAAGATTTTGGGAGTTTCTATAATTGTTTGGAAATAATATTTAAATATTTTATTAAGCGATTTTTTTCTATTTTCAAATTTCATTTGTTGTGCAATATAAACGTTAAACAATTGAGCTTACAAAACAACAAATTTCATTTAAAATTTTGTTAAAACAAAAATAAATGCAACGCAGAAATAGAAAGTGGAAACAGGAGAAGAAATTGCCCTCTTAACTCCACTGTAGAATGAATCAAAAACTTATTTATTAAATTGTTTCATTCTTCATATTATCATTTTTATGTTCTTCAATTTGGAATTAAATTTCCATATTCGATAATGAAAAAACATAATTTTCCAATTACCTCGGACGAAGGAAAACAAGCAGCGTATCGTCATCTGAAATGCAAAATAACGAGTCAGCATTTTTCAAAAGTTAAGAGGAGAAGCAAAAGTATGAAATGGCAACTAATTGGAATATTAAACAAAATTTTCAAGTCTAGATTGAAACCGTTTTCCTTTAATTTTCATGCAATTTCGCTTCAATATTCCAAGTAGTTTCCATTTTAAAACGTGTTTTGCTTCTTCTGTAAACTTTTTAAAAATGACGACTTGTTATTTTGTATTTTCGGTAACGATATTAAATGACATTATCGAAACCGTAAAACAAATAATTTTATATGATTTTCCTAACCCTCCTTCAACTGAATATTTTATACAACAACTGCAGTCAAACTTTCTTTAACTGAAAACATTTAATTCACTTTAAGTGTTTATTCAAAAACTGCCAATATCATAATACTTTGTGATTAAAATGTCTGCCCCGGTAGTTTTAAATAAAAATACAAATAGAATTGAACTACAACCACTCAACATAAATTAAAAGGAAAATGCTGCCTTTTAGTGGCAGCCCTCAGTTTGCAAATTTTAAAATAATTCAAAGTGCAACGCCATCTAAAAGAATGGAACACACAAGCAAACGAGACAATATAGAACGCTTTTATTTGTCTACGTATCCAGTCAGTTTAAACTTGCAAATGTCTGCCTACAAATACTCCATTAACTCTTTTCAGTGTCTGCACTTTTTATAATGAAGAAGAGATATTTTATTTATTAAATTTTTATAAATATTTTTTATGTTCGTTTTCAGTTTGTAAGATTAGGCATGAGAACATATTTAAAATTAAAGAATTTTAAGATATTCTATAATACATTTGAGAAAAGTTATAGTTATAAGGCAAACTATATAACGTTCCTAGAGCAAATTTTAAGATTTTAATTTTTTACTTTTCCAGCAGTTTAAAAAAAATCTACAATAAAAACTACCCATAACTACCGATGATGAAAGTGCAACGGCTTCCGAAAACTGCTGTTCTGCTCTGATGTGTATGTTGAATATTTAAAACTGAAGATGACTTTTCCTTGTGCTTCAGAATTCCTATGGTGTTTTTCTGATTTCAATGCACTTTTCAATTAATTAATCTACCAAATTTTATATTTAAAAATCAAATAAACTGAACGACATCAATACTAAATAAGTGGATCTACGTTCTCATATTTTTGATCGGCCTTCAGAAATATATTATTTGAAAACAAAGAAAAAAAAGTAACAACATCAAAGTTGTTCACACAGAAACGTTTTTTTTATTTAGATCCTTGTTTTCTGCTGCCAAAATATAATTGTCTGATTCATATTGTACAGATTTACAGCTTTTTTGTTATATTTTGAAAAATTTTTCGAACTTTAATTCGCCTCTTATTTTTTCTGATATTAGCAAAGCGGGCAAGTCTTTGGAAAATGAAGTTGTCGTCCTTAATTATTCTTAATTATATAATGATGAGGAATTTCTGCAGAGCTCTTGAATGGACACATCCAGCGTTCGCAAAGTATTAAGAGTTTATCAGAACAAAAACGTAAGAAAAAAAGAAAGGACCCTCACCCACTCTCACCGGCTCTCACCCACTCTCAGCTACTCTCACCGGCTCTCAGCTACTCTCACCGGCTCTCACCCACTCTCGCCGGCTCTCACCCACTCTCACCGGCTCTCACCCACTCTCACCGGTTCTCATCCACTCTCACCGGCTCTCACCCACTCTCACCGGCTCTCACCCACTCTCACCGGCTCTCACCGGCTCTCACCCACTCTCACCGGCTCTCACCCACTCTCACCGGCTCTCACCCACTCTCACCGGCTCTCATCCACTCTCACCCACTCTCACCCATACTCACCGGCTCTCACTCACTCTCAGTTACTCTCAGCCACTCTCACCGGCTCTCACCCACTCTCACCGGCTCTCACCGGCTCTCACTCACTCTCAGTCACTCTCACCGGCTCTCAGCCACTCTCACCGGCTCTCACCCACTCTCACCGGCTCTCACCCACTCTCACCGGCTTTCACCCACTCTCAGCTACTCTCACCGGCTCTCAGCCACTCTCACCGGCTCTCACCCACTCTCAGTCACTCTCACCGGCTCTCAGCCACTCTCACCGGCTCTCACCGGCTCTCAGTCACTCTCACCGGCTCTCACCCACTCTCAGTCACTCTCACCGGCTCTCACCCACTCTCACCGGCTCTCACCCACTCTCACCGGCTCTCAACCACTCTCACCGGCTCTCACCCACTCTCACCGGCTCTCAGCTACTCTCACCGGCTCTCAGCAACTCTCACCGGCTCTCAGCCACTCTCACCGGCTCTCAGCCACTCTCACCGGCTCTCAGCCACTCTCACCGGCTCTCAGCCACTCTCACCGGCTCTCAGTCATTCTCACCGGCTCTCACCCACTCTCAGCCACTCTCACCGGCTCTCAGTCACTCTCACCGGGTCTCACCCACTCTCAGCCACTCTCACCGGCTCTCAGTCACTCTCACCGGCTCTCACCCACTCTCACCGGCTCTCACCGGCTCTCACCCACTCTCAGCCACTCTCACCGGCTCTCAGCCACTCTCACCGGCTCTCAGCCACTCTCACCGGCTCTCACCCACTCTCAGTCACTCTCACCGGCTCTCAGCCACTCTCACCGGCTCTCAGTCACTCTCACCGGCTCTCAGCCACTCTCACCGGCTCTCAGCCACTCTCACCGGGTCTCACCCACTCTCAGGCACTCTCACCGGCTCCCACCCACTCTCACCGGCTCTCACCCACTCTCACCGGCTCTCACCGGCTCTCACCCACTCTCAGTCACTCTCACCGGTTCTGAGCCCCTCTCACCGGCTCTCAGCCACTCTCACCGGCTCTCAGCCACTCTCAGGCACTCTCACCGGCTCTCACCCACTCTCACCGGCTCTCACCCACTCTCACCGGCTCTCACCGGCTCTCTCCCACTCTCAGCAATTCTCACCGGCTCTCAGCCACTCTCACCGGCTCTCACCCACTCTCAGTCACTCTCACCGGCTCTCACCCACTCTCACCGGCTCTCACCGGCTCTCTCCCACTCTCAGCTACTCTCACCGGCTCTCAGCCACTCTCATCGGCTCTCACCCACTCTCAGTCACTCTCACCCACTCTCACCGGCTCTCACTCACTCTCAGTCAGTCTCAGCTACTCTCACCGGCTCTCACCGGCTCTCAGACACTCTCACCGGCCCTCACCCACTCTCACCGGCTCTCAGCCACTCTCACCGGCTCTCACCCACTCTCACCGGCTCTCACACACTCTCAGTCACTCTCACCGGCTCTCACCCACTCTCACACACTCTCAGTCACTCTCACCGGCTCTCACCCACTCTCAGTCACTCTCAGCTACTCTCACCGGCTCTCAGCCACTCTCACCGGCTCTCAGCCACTCTCACCGGCTCTTAGCCACTCTCACCGGCTCTCAGTCACTCTCACCGGCTCTCAGCCACTCTCACGGGCTCTCAGTCACTCTCACCGGCTCTCACCCACTCTCAGCCACTCTCACCGGCTCTCAGCCACTCTCACCGGCTCTCAGCCAGTCTCACCGGCTCTCAGCCACTCTCACCGGCTCTCACTCACTCTCACCGGCTCTCACCCACTCTCACCGGCTCTCAGCCACCCTCACCGGCTCTCACCGGCTCTCAGCCAGTCTCACCGGCTCTCAGCCACTCTCACCGGCTCTCACCGGCTCTCAGTCACTCTCACCGGCTCTCACCCACTCTCAGCCACCCTCACCGGCTCTCAGCCACTCTCACCGGCTCTCACCGGCTCTCAGCCACTCTCACCGGCTCTCAGCCACTCTCACCGGCTCTCACCCACTCTCAGTCGCTCTCACCGGTTCTGAGCCACTCTCACCGGCTCTCAGCCACTCTCACCGGCTCTCAGCCACTCTCAGCCACTCTCACCGGCTCTCACCGGCTCTCTCCCACTCTCAGCCACTCTCACCGGCTCTCAGCCACTCTCACCGGCTCTCAGCCACTCTCAGCCACTCTCACCGGCTCTCAGCCACTCTCACCGGCTCTCAGTCATTCTCACCGGCTCTCACCCACTCTCAGCCACTCTCACCGGCTCTCAGTCACTCTCACCGGCTCTCACCCACTCTCACCGGCTCTCACCGGCTCTCACCCACTCTCAGCCACTCTCACCGGCTCTCACCCACTCTCAGCCACTCTCACCGGCTCTCAGCCACTCTCACCGGCTCTCAGCCACTCTCACCGGCTCTCACCCACTCTCAGTCACTCTCACCGGCTCTCAGTCACTCTCACCGGCTCTCAGTCACTCTCACCGGCTCTCAGCCACTCTCACCGGCTCTCAGCCACTCTCACCGGGTCTCACCCACTCTCAGTCACTCTCACCGGTTCTGAGCCACTCTCACCGGCTCTCAGCCACTCTCACCGGCTCTCAGCCACTCTCAGCCACTCTCAGCCACTCTCACCGGCTCTCACCCACTCTCACCGGCTCTCTCCCACTCTCAGCTACTCTCACCGGCTCTCAGCCACTCTCACCGGCTCTCACCCACTCTCAGTCACTCTCACCCACTCTCACCGGCTCTCACCGGCTCTTTCCCACTCTCAGCTACTCTCACCGGCTCTCAGCCACTCTCATCGGCTCTCACCCACTCTCAGTCACTCTCACCCACTCTCACCGGCTCTCACTCACTCTCAGTCACTCTCACCCACTCTCACCGGCTCTCACTCACTCTCAGTCACTCTCAGCTACTCTCAACGGCTCTCAGTCACTCTCAGCTACTCTCACCGGCTCTCAGCCACTCTCACCGGCTCTCAGCCACTCTCACCGGCTCTCAGCCACTCTCACCGGCTCTCACCCACTCTCAGTCACTCTCACCGGCTCTCAGTCACTCTCACCGGCTCTCAGTCACTCTCACCGGCTCTCAGCCACTCTCACCGGCTCTCAGCCACTCTCACCGGGTCTCACCCACTCTCAGTCACTCTCAGTCACTCTCACCGGTTCTGAGCCACTCTCACCGGCTCTCAGCCACTCTCACCGGCTCTCAGCCACTCTCAGCCACTCTCACCGGCTCTCACCCACTCTCACCGGCTCTCACCCACTCTCACCGGCTCTCACCGGCTCTCTCCCACTCTCAGCTACTCTCACCGGCTCTCAGCCACTCTCACCGGCTCTCACCCACTCTCAGTCACTCTCACCGGCTCTCACCCACTCTCACCGGCTCTCACCGGCTCTCTCCCACTCTCAGCTACTCTCACCGGCTCTTAGCCACTCTCATCGGCTCTCACCCACTCTCAGTCACTCTCACCGGCTCTCACTCACTCTCAGTCACTCTCACCCACTCTCACCGGCTCTCACTCACTCTCAGTCACTCTCAGCTACTCTCAACGGCTCTCAGTCACTCTCAGCTACTCTCACCGGCTCTCAGCCACTCTCACCGGCTCTCAGCCACTCTCACCGGCTCTCAGCCACTCTCACCCACTCTCACCGGCTCTCAGCCACTCTCACCCACTCTCACCGGCTCTCAGCCACTCTCACCGGCACTCACCCACTCTCACCGGCTCTCAAACACTCTCAGTCACTCTCACCGGCTCTCACCCACTCTCAGTCACTCTCAGCTACTCTCACCGGCTCTCAGCCACTCTCACCGGCTCTCAGCCACTCTCACCGGCTCTCAGCCACTCTCACCGGCTCTCAGTCACTCTCACCGGCTCTCACCCACTCTCAGCCACTCTCACCGGCTCTCAGCCACTCTCACCGGCTCTCAGCCACTCTCACCGGCTCTCAGCCACTCTCACCGGCTCTCACCCACTCTCAGCTACTCTCACCGGCTCTCAGCCACTCTCACCGGCTCTCAGCCACTCTCACCGGCTCTCACCCACTCTCAGTCACTCTCAGTCACTCTCACCGGTTCTGAGCCACTCTCACCGGCTCTCAGTCACTCTCACCGGCTCTCACCCACTCTCAGCCACTCTCACCGGCTCTCAGCCACTCTCACCGGCTCTCACCGGCTCTCAGCCACTCTCACCGGCTCTCAGCCACTCTCACCGGGTCTCACCCACTCTCAGTCACTCTCACCGGTTCTGAGCCACTCTCACCGGCTCTCAGCCACTCTCACCGGCTCTCAGCCACTCTCACCGGCTCTCACCCACTCTCACCGGCTCTCACCCACTCTCACCGGCTCTCACCGGCTCTCTCCCACTCTCAGCTACTCTCACCGGCTCTCAGCCACTCTCACCGGCTCTCACCCACTCTCAGTCACTCTCACCGGCTCTCACCCACTCTCACCGGCTCTCTCCCACTCTCAGCTACTCTCACCGGCTCTCAGCCACTCTCATCGGCTCTCACCCACTCTCACCCACTCTCACCGGCTCTCACTCACTCTCAGTCACTCTCACCCACTCTCACCGGCTCTCACTCACTCTCAGTCACTCTCAGCTACTCTCAACGGCTCTCAGTCACTCTCAGCTACTCTCACCGGCTCTCAGCCACTCTCACCGGCTCTCAGCCACTCTCACCGGCTCTCAGCCACTCTCACCGGCTCTCACCCACTCTCAGTCACTCTCACCGGCTCTCAGTCACTCTCACCGGCTCTCAGTCACTCTCACCGGCTCTCAGCCACTCTCACCGGCTCTCAGCCACTCTCACCGGGTCTCACCCACTCTCAGTCACTCTCAGTCACTCTCACCGGTTCTGAGCCACTCTCACCGGCTCTCAGCCACTCTCACCGGCTCTCAGCCACTCTCAGCCACTCTCACCGGCTCTCACCCACTCTCACCGGCTCTCACCCACTCTCACCGGCTCTCTCCCACTCTCAGCTACTCTCACCGGCTCTCAGCCACTCTTACCGGCTCTCACCCACTCTCAGTCACTCTCACCGGCTCTCACCCACTCTCACCGGCTCTCACCGGCTCTCTCCCACTCTCAGCTACTCTCACCGGCTCTCAGCCACTCTCATCGGCTCTCACCCACTCTCAGTCACTCTCACCCACTCTCACCGGCTCTCACTCACTCTCAGTCACTCTCACCCACTCTCACCGGCTCTCACTCACTCTCAGTCACTCTCAGCTACTCTCAACGGCTCTCAGTCACTCTCAGCTACTCTCACCGGCTCTCAGTCACTCTCACCGGTTCTGAGCCACTCTCACCGGCTCTCAGCCACTCTCAGCCACTCTCACCGGCTCTCAGCCACTCTCACCGGCTCTCACCCACTCTCACCGGCTCTCACACACTCTCACCGGCTCTCACACACTCTCAGTCACTCTCACCGGCTCTCACCCACTCTCAGTCACTCTCAGCCACTCTCACCGGCTCTCACCCACTCTCACCGGCTCTCACCCACTCTCACCGGCTCTCACCGGCTCTCTCCCACTCTCAGCTACTCTCACCGGCTCTCAGCCACTCTTACCGGCTCTCACCCACTCTCAGTCACTCTCACCGGCTCTCACCCACTCTCACCGGCTCTCACCGGCTCTCTCCCACTCTCAGCTACTCTCACCGGCTCTCAGCCACTCTCATCGGCTCTCACCCACTCTCAGTCACTCTCACCCACTCTCACCGGCTCTCACTCACTCTCAGTCACTCTCACCCACTCTCACCGGCTCTCACTCACTCTCAGTCACTCTCAGCTACTCTCAACGGCTCTCAGTCACTCTCAGCTACTCTCACCGGCTCTCAGCCACTCTCACCGGCTCTCAGCCACTCTCACCGGCTCTCAGCCACTCTCACCGGCTCTCAGCCACTCTCAGCCACTCTCACCGGCTCTCAGCCACTCTCACCGGCTCTCACCCACTCTCACCGGCTCTCACACACTCTCAGTCACTCTCACCGGCTCTCACCCACTCTCAGTCACTCTCAGCTACTCTCACCGGCTCTCAGCCACTCTCACCGGCTCTCAGCCACTCTCACCGGCTCTCAGCCACTCTGACCGGCTCTCAGTCACTCTCACCGGCTCTCAACCACTCTCAGCCACTCTCACCGGCTCTCAGCCACTCTCACCGGCTCTCACCGGCTCTCAGCCATTCTCACCGGCTCTCAGCCACTCTCACCGGCTCTCACCCACTCTCAGCTACTCTCACCGGCTCTCAGCCACTCTCACCGGCTCTCAGCCACTCTCACCGGCTCTCACCCACTCTCACCGGCTCTCAGCCACTCTCACCGGCTTTCAGTCACTCTCACCGGCTCTCAGCCACTCTCACCGGCTCTCACCCACTCTCAGTCACTCTCAGTCACTCTCACCGGTTCTGAGCCACTCTCACCGGCTCTCAGCCACTCTCACCGGCTCTCAGCCACTCTCAGCCACTCTCACCGGCTCTCACCCACTCTCACCGGCTCTCACCCACTCTTACCGGCTCTCTCCCACTCTCAGCTACTCTCACCGGCTCTCAGCCACTCTCGCCGGCTCTCACCCACTCTCAGTCACTCTCACCGGCTCTCAGCCACTCTCACCGGCTCTCAGCCACTCTCACCGGCTCTCAGCCACTCTCACCGGCTCTCAGCCACTCTCACCGGCTCTCAGCCACTCTCACCGGCTCTCAGTCACTCTCACCGGCTCTCACCCACTCTCAGCCACTCTCACCGGCTCTCAGTCACTCTCACCGGCTCTCAGCCACTCTCACCTGCTCTCAGCCACTCTCACCGGCTCTCAGCCACTCTCACCTGCTCTCAGCCACTCTCACCGGCTCTCACCGGCTCTCAGCCACTCTCACCGGCTCTCAGCCACTCTCACCGGCTCTCACCGGTTCTCAGCCACTCTCACCGGCTCTCACCCACTCTCACCGGCTCTCACCGGCACTCAGCCACTCTCACCGGCTCTCAGCCACTCTCACCGGCTCTCAGCCACTCTCACCGGCTCTCAGTCACTCTCACCGGCTCTCACCCACTCTCAGCGGCTCTCACCCACTCTCACCGGCTCTCACCGGCTCGCAGCCACTCTCACCGGCTCTCACCCACTCTCACCGGCTCTCACACACTCTCAGTCACTCTCACCGGCTCGCACCCACTCTCAGTCACTCTCAGCTACTCTCACCGGCTCTCACCGGCTCTCAGCCACTCTCACCGGCTCTCAGCCACTCTCACCGGCTCTCAGCCACTCTCACCGGCTCTCAGCCACTCTCACCGGCTCTCAGCCACTCTCACCGGATCTCACCCACTCTCACCGGCTCTCCCCCACTCTCACCGACTTTGATGTTTGTTTCAGACTTCTCATTTATTAAAGTGGAAGTTTGAAATATATATCTTTAGTTATTCTAAGAAATGTCGGGTAAAGGTTCCCTGATGATATGAAATGCGCATGGCAACTAGTTAAAACCCCTCGATTAATCACTTGGAATTTTTTAGTAAGATTTTGGCAGGGTGGCAAAAAAAATCAGCAAACAATTAAAATTAAAGAGTTTAATAACAATTTGAAGCTGCATTTGACGTTTATCATGGTTTGCATAATTTATTATATAAACACACTTACGTATCCACTTTTAAAAGGGAACAAAAATATATTCAAAAATATTTCAAATGTTAGCAAGTACGGAAGTTACCAAAATTTAATTTAGTTTGAAGGGATTTAATCAGTTAGGGTACGTTTACAATTGTCAAAAAAGCATAACCACTAAATTCTAATCAAACAACTTTTAAGTTCGGAAAATTGGTTATTGATTTCAGGTCCAATAATTTTGGACTCAATTGCACTGCATCTTTATTAAGTAATAGACCATTTAACTTAATAAGCAATTATTTAAATAAAAATAGTTTTTATTTTAAAACAACTGAAAGAAGTTTAAATTGAACAAAGACAACTTTACTAAGAAATTTACATCAGTTATTGGAATTATTCGGCAAATACAAATTAAAGTTACTTGAATTACTCAGGCAAAAATTAATCGAGTGAATACTCTTGATAACTTTTTATAAAACCGTCACAATTTAAATGTAACTATTCTGTAACAAACCATTTAACACTCGTTCTTTACTAAACCCACAATAAAACGTATTTAGTATTTCATTTGCTAACAACGATCCCTGCTAAACAGCTGCTGCAACAACAACAACTGGCATAACATTTTAAAATTATTAAATTACAAGCACAATTAAACATCCATCAATTAGTTTTATTCTTACTTAAATCGGTTGTATATTGAAAGAGCACTTGTATGAGATCTAAACTTAAGCTACAAATAACATTCGGCTTAAACATGCTTAAAACAACAACACAACATACGAGTATACGATTAATTCCAAAGGAATATCAACTTGAAATGAAATGAGAGGAAACCAGTGCAATCGAAAATTTTATAGAACTGCTTAACACGGTGGCTTAAGGGCGGATTTAATGCATTCAAAGAAAAAAGAATACAAGTAAAAAAGTAAAATTTCTAGCTGCAGGAGGAGAAGACAAAGTTGGGAAAAACACACAAGTTGCGATATTATATGCCACCAACACACATAAACAAATAGAAATAATAAGAGAAACTTAATTTCAAAATTTCAGTAAAACTTTTTGCAATATTATTTACACAGAAGCGCAGTAACTTTAATCTATTCGAACTGTTTATTGTACCCACTCAATGGCAATATTTACTGCGGGTTATAGAATTTGTGTTGCAGTGAAACAAATATCATGATAATTCTAATAATAGACACCACAAATGTATTTGTGGTACACTTTTAGATATCTTAACACTTTGCAAAATTATTAAAAGATATATGGTTTGAAAGGAGGTATTTTTAAATAGAAATGCAAAACGAAAAAATTTAAAGATATATTTTTCTTATAAAAGTGGTATCAATTGTTTTGAATTTGCTTTGAAAACAAAAGCAATATTTAACCGGTTAAGCATCAATTCTTCGACCGAGTACATGTTACCTGGATTTAAAATTATTTGTTTTCGACTGGCGCTTAAGCCTGTTAATTTCTGTTAAGTAGCTGATTCGCTGTCAAATAAAATTGTGGGTCTTCTGTAGAGTTTCAAAATAGTTTTATACGCTTTTTATTAAATTCACTTGTATGTTGGTTTGTATTTAACTCCTTTTTGCAGTGTGCTACCACGCTTATACTTAATACTATAATTAATGTTACACATACGTCACATTGTTCTCATGTACAATGTGGTTCATGTTCTTATCTTCTCATGATGTGTAAGTTTTTTTACGCTCTTTCGAAACAAATTAAACTAGAATATAAAGAATAATTTCAGTATAAAAAATATAACGCTTTTTAATATTAATAAATAAGTTAAGAAAAAATAACAAAAACTTCTCTTAAGAAAATCGTACTAAAAAGTTAAAAAAAAAAAAATTTCAAATACTCTTAAAACCACAATAAACGGAAATACAAGTGCGATTGGAAAAAAAAGAGTGGGCCCTTTTTTATATATCGAAACTCCGACGCTTATTTTTAACAATAATATTTACAAAATACTAATAAAATCAATTGAATGCTGAACGATTAAATTACAACTTCGATCAAGTGAGTGGACTTTTCAACAGACATGCACAAACATGCATGACCATTCAAAAGAGTCAATGTGACTACATATTTTATGGGCTGCTACAATCTTCTGCTCTGTGGAAAGAGTGAATGGAAATATGAAGAGCAGTGGCTGCCATTAAAAGGCTAAACTTGTAAATGTTTTCCTTTTAACTTGTGTTGAGTGGTTGTAGTTCAATTCTATTTGTATTCTTATTTAAAAATACCGTGACGGATATTTTAATCATAAAGTATTAAAATTTTTGCAGTTTTGGAATACAAATATTAATAAATATTTAAAGTGAATTAAATGTTTAAGTGTTTTGCTGCAGTTGCTGCATAAAATATTCAGTTAAAGGAGGGTTAGGAAAATGATACAAAATAATTTTTTTTACGATTTCGATAATTTCATTTAATATCGTTACCGGAAATACAAAATAACGTCATTTTTAAAGCGTTTACAGAAGAAGCAAAACACGTTTTAAAATGGAAACTACTTGGAATATTGAAGCGAAATCGGATGAAAATGAACGGAAAACGGTTTCAATCTGGACTTGAAATTTTTTTCAATATTGCAATTAGTTACAGTTTTATAAAGTTTTTTGCTTCTCCTCTTAACTTTTGAAAAATACTCACACGTTATTTTGCATTTCAGATGACGATACGTTGCTTGTTTTCCTTCGTCCGAGGTAATTGGAAAATTATGTTTTTTCATTAGCGAATATAGAAATTTAATTCCAAATTGAAGAACATAAAAATGATAATATGAAGAATGAAACAATTTGATAAATAAATTTGTGATTCATTCTATGGGGGAGTTAAGCAATTTCTTCTCCTGTTTCCGGTTTGTATATCCGCGTTGCATTTATTTTTTTAATAAAATTTGTTTTGCCAGTTTTTCAAGAGCAGCCGTTAGTTTTTCAAGAGCAGCCGTCGCATGCTTTCTGCTGGTGACACAGTGGCTCTTTTAGTGAAAGAATTATTTACCAGCGACTTTAATTGGCATTCTCGTTCATGGGACACAACCATATCAGACTGTTTCCCTTGGAGATATTTGAGCAAAATTGTATATCAATAAGGCCTGAAATTTATGGAAAATGTTTTACGAAGGCCACCACTTGCAACATTAAATTTTTCAAAATTAAATAGAAAATATATTCTTCTTAAAATGAAAATTGAACATTCTTAAGTAAATATTTAAAATCAACTCGAAAACCATCGATCATTTTGGACCACCCTTTACCTGCAAGTATTACTTTGTAGAATGGTTCTATCTCACATACAAACGAGTACGTTGTAGAAGAAGTAACAGCAGGATGCAGTAATTTTTACTGCCAACAAGAGGATGAAAACTACCACAACAAAACAAAATCTGCTTTAGCAATAAAGCCAAGTAAGTTTAAGCTGTTGCATAAAGGAAAAGGCTAAAATTTGCATATACTAGAGTTCCACTTCATCAACTTGTATTTTCTACAATAATTGTGTGAATCGTTACTTGTGCTGGAGTTTAGCAAGAAGTTGAAAACTTAAATTTTTTCCGGACTCTTTACTTTTTAAGGACTACTGATTACTGTTGTTAAAAGGAACTGATTTTACATGTTAAGAAAATGAAAAAACAAAAATAAATATCTCTCAGAAAGTGTTTAAATAAAAGGACTCTTTTAATTTTATTATACATTTTCGTATGCAGTTATTTTAATGCTACACATTTTAGTTTTATGTATTTAAATAATATATAAGGACCAGTATCTTTTATTTTTGTGTTATGTTTCCGATGTTTATTTTGTGTAAATCTATGCCATCATCGGATTAAGAAAGAATTTTATAAGAAGACTACAACTGAACATATTTAAGCTCAAGCAGCTCAAACAAATGTACGCCCAGTGTTCTGCCAACATGCTTAGGGCAATAACCCATTATCCACAATAAAAATTAAGTTAATTAACCCCCTACAACGTCACGTAAAGTAAAGATTTCATCCTGATGATGCCCATTAATTTATAATAATAATAAAATAGAAACAGACGTGTCACTGAAGCAGGAAGTAGCGAACACAGGACTAGGATCAGTTAGATCCCGAGTTCGACTCCGCACCTGCATTGTGTTAATTATTGTCATCTTCTTTGAATCAGGAAGGCATAGCACTGGTCGCTGAGAAGCACAGACAACGATTAACATCGTCGTATATTAAAAAAGAGCAGCACCCTCCTGGTCGCAAAAGCAAATATTTCACCAGCGAAATGAAACAGAAAAATAAATTTCTGTATTTTCTAATCTCTCTTGATCCATCCTCTTAACGCTATGCCCTTCTTTGTAGTTCATATGTAGCGGTTATACCCTGAGTTCTGGTCCAAGGCAAAAAACTTCACGTTTATTTTAAACACAAAAAACTATTGTGACCTGTTTTTTGTGCTCTTCTATGCTTTTGAGCTAAAACACTATTATTTTCATTTTCTAATCAACCGATTCCCTCGTAGGTAGCGCTGAATGAAGTACGAGATCACTAACCAATCAGATATATAATTTGGGAGTTTTCAAAAAAATTCCCTTTTCTGAATTTTTCTTTCCCGATATCTCACGAAAGAAATAAGCATTTTGAAATAATCGACGTGTAAAAAGTTAATTAGTTTATGAAATCAATCGGTGAAACCGTTTAAAAGTTATTCTAAATAATCTGTTTGAAAAATCCTGCAAATCTACCGTTTCGAATCGCTACAAATTCACAGAAAGTTTAAGTTCTGGAACTCTCTTCAGAATACTAACAGTTTCGGTTAATTCGGTTTAACCATTCAAAGGACATACTGACACACAAGCATACACACATTTACACACTTACAAACATAATGACGGAGGACCTGATGTGAACTCCCTTTTCCAAAAAGAACCAAAACAATAACCGGCCGATTTTAGAAAATTTCAAATTTTCCTAGCGAAAAGTTAAAAAAATAACTAATTTTTAAATTAGCTAATTTGAACTCAGGCCTGCAGACTGCGATGTACTCTGTTGCTATTAAAGACCTGTTCTCTTTTATTTTTTTTTTTACTTGTTTTGCCTGTTTGAAGTAGCAAAATTTTCGGCTAAGAAAACATAAACTTTCATGTTAAACAAACACTAAAGTTTTAGCTGTCGCTCAGTCTCGTGTGTAACTGCTGTCTGCAACAGCCACAAGGCAGAAATTGAATATAACAAACAGATTTCTTATTATATTAACTTTGAGTTCAACAACAAGAAGAGAACCATGTGCCATCAGCTAAAGTGAAGATTGTAATTCACGAAACTTTGGCTGAGTGCAACTCGCAAAATTAAAATGATACAACACATCCACGTGCAATAGAACTTTAACGATATTAAAATGAGCTGTTAAGAACACGAGGATATCGGAGAATATCCTTTACAACGATTATCAACCAGACGTAAAAAATTTTTCTTTACAAACTTATTAAATTACAGCTGAGCAGGAAGGAGTTAATTATTTGTTATTTTACTACAGCGATATTTATTAAAATATACCAGAGGATATTTTAAAGTTAAACAAGACTGGATAAGGATAGTTGGAGTATTTCAAATTATTGTTGGGGAAATTTCGTACTAAGTAAAAATTACTTAAAAATTAATCAAATTAATATATTAATACATTTTTTTCTTTTATTCCATTAAAAACATTCACTCAATAGCTAATTTAAAAAAAACACTGGTTAAATGAAAAATTTTTAAAACAATTCCTAAATAAAATATTTCACCAAATTCGAACTGGAGCCTGAATAGCAGTTCTCAGTTTTATAATTTTTGTGAAGTTCAGAAAAAACCGAATAACGTTTTTTAGCACAATATAAATTTGTGATCAGTTACCCAGATGCCCTTCAAACTCTGTCAAGTAATTTTATTTAACCCGTAACGAGTTAGGTCCTTCTTTTTAAACTGATAATTTTTCTTTATTATTATGGAATTAGAAATGCAAAAAGCATCAGATAAATTAAGCGACAAACAGCGTACAAAGTGATTTTAGAGTGTCACAACTTTGAGTTGGCATCACTGCTTTATTTGAACGTCCATTTAACAGCTGATAGTTAATTTTTGTTAAATTTGCTTTGTAATTTCATAATGAATCGACTTACACCAGAGCAACGCATGCAAATTATTGAAGTTTTTAATCAAAATAATTGTTCTATTCGCCCAACTCATTCATTCAAACTTCTATTTTGCGATGAAGCCCCACTTCAGGTTGAATGGGTACGAATTACAGCTTTTGGAGTCAGTAGAATCCGCAAGACTTTGTCGAAACACCATCACACTCACATACAATTTAATTTTTGGTACGCTTTATGGGCCGGGCGGATTCATTGGCCGTATGTCTTCAACAATGATGATGTTCAGAATGGTACTGTCAAAGGTGGAAGGTATAGGAACATGTTTCGAAATTTTTTCTTGCCTCAGTTATGTGGCATTAATCCTGCTGATGTGTGGTTCCAACAGGACGGAGTCACTTGCCACACAGCGGGCGCTACAATTGATTTACTAAAAGAAACTTTTGATGATAAATGGCCACCAAAAGATCTTGTAATTTAATCCCATGGGATTATTTTCTTTGGAGTTATGTCAAGTCACTTGTCTACGTCGATAAACCACAAACAATCGACCACCTGGAAATCAACCCAATTCGCCGAAGAATTATCTGCGAAATGCGGCCGTAAATACCAGTAAAAATTGGTGTCCCAGATTGCGTCTTCTATGCGGCAGCCGTGGCGATCACGTAGCAGAAATCATAAGATTTTCTTTCAAATAGAGCCTGTTTCATTGATATTGAAAATATATATCCTGGTTTTATTATGATTTAAGCTTGTGTCATTATTTTGTAAAAAATCCTTACAAAATATTACAGAAGATCTGTTTAAAAAATATATACTCCAAGAACATCTATTTTTCTGACATTTCTTTAATTTAAATCATATTAAAGTTTAATAATTAAACAAAAGCGATCTACACCAACCATATGATCTTGGTCTTGTGAAAAATGTTGATGAAAAGCTCTCAGTTTTTTCCATACAAAAGTTTATTTCATACAGATTTTATAAAAAGCATTCAAATAAGCTTCGCCATGAATGAAAACACGATGTGTATTAAGTCGTTGTGATATTGAACGCAGCTCCAGTTCTCTAAGAAATTAAATGTTAAAACATGCAGAAGAGCTTTTTGTCATATTTGCGTGAAACTTTGCTCTGATCTCTTTTGTGGACTGTATTCACAATTTTAAGAGAAGAGTCAACGATTTTATAAAATTTTTGATGATTCACTGAGAATTATTTGCAGTGAAAAGCATTCGCTACATAAGAAAGAAAAAAGTACAATTCGAGTATGCGCTTAAATGTTCCAGCCCTGTAGTCGTATTTCAGGTTTTGGTGATTTCCAGTCGCAAACTGTTTAGAACTATTTGCAATAAATTGATCCAACGACATAAAGTTTCAACCCTGAAATCATCTTCTGAATTTCGTTTGATTTTTATTATCCATGAATTAATTTCTAATTTATATAAAATATGTTTGATAACCAACAAAAGTCTTCTTATTTAGTTTACATCTCTGGAGATGCCCTTCTGATTTTTTATATTTTTAGTACTAATAAATTTTCCAATTCTTTTAGTTGGTATTTTTTATAAATCCTTGAGTCGAAATTTAAATTTTATCTTAAATTTAATAACAATTTAAATTTCTATTTATTTGAAAATAAAAAACCTGTTGTTTGGTTACTTTGACATTCCAAAACAAACAAACAAAAATATTTTCCAGCTCTGGAGCTGCTGACTTTTCGGTGTTTATAATTTCCAGCTGCAATAAATTTCTTTCATACGTATCAAATATGTTTAATTTATAAAGAAAAAATATTTTTTTTAATATTTCAGTAGGTTATTTTCAGGAACCCAAAAACTATTCAATTGTCCAACCATGGAATTTAGTATTCGATGTTGTTTTGGTGTTAATACCAATTTATTTTTTTTCTAAAGTAAAAAATATGTTTAACCAGCCAAAAACAAAATTAGCTTCAGCTATTTAATTTTATATAACAAAACATAGTTTGAGTTTTCCAGCTCTGGAAGTGTTTTCCAGTATAAAACCTCAAGAATGATATTTCTAGTTTGTCAGGGGGCTTAGGAAACCTGGTTACACGTACAGATGGACTATTCCTAAGAATCCAGAATATATAGAATTTATGAGATCGCCCAAGAATATTGAGCAAATTAAACACGAACACGGGGTCAAGTCCAGAGTGCTGGTCCCATTAGAAAAAACCAGCCAAAAGTGTTAGGCTATCAAAGTTACGCGGGGAATAGAAAAAGGGCAGCGGCGTTTACTATTTACATGATGAACGGGGAAACACCATAACCAGCCGGTGTCTCAAGAACAGTAGCAAAGAGTGCAACATCAGAAAACAGTTCCTCATACAAAACCCTCAACAGCAGCCTCAGAAATCGTCCTGACAGTACTCACTCTTAATATATACGATCCTTAATGAAATTTTATATTTTTAGGACTATTTCTTACACAAGGTCTTTTATTGGCCTTGGAAAATATAAAATTATTCTTCATTTTTACTTGAAATTCATTGTGACAATCACTCCGATAGAAATGGTTGCACAATAATAAAATAGAAAAAATGCAGATATAAAAAATCATGGCAAAAAACGTATTATTTTCAAAATTGCGATTTCTTTTAAATATTTTGCATGATGTAATAAACGAAGAGTAGTTTATGTATCAGTTTACTTCAACATATTGATAAAGTCAACCACATAAACACACACACGCACACACTCAAACATTCCGAAGAAATGCAATACGCAGACGAAATAATCAACAATAAAATATTCAATGTCAAGCTATCAGTTTCAATTCCGGCGGAAGCTGCTGCATTACGGTTTCATTTAAGGGCTCTGCTTTTCACACATTCGCTGGCTGCCGACAGTTTCATATAAAAACGCTGGAATATCAACAGCAGATACTAGTCGCATAGTTAACTCCCACTAAACAAAATGTATCGTAACCACTTCGTCGCATTTGCATTTTTAATCACCGTTCATTTGACAGTTAAGCAGGCAGCAGCTGTATTTTCTAATGGCCACAGCAAAAGAGAGTTGAGTTTCAATAATTATCCTGCCACTGCAGCGCCAGCTGATCCCAGAGAGTATAACTATTTACAACGAAATGAAGTCAATGATCCCGGCTATACGGCACAACATGACGATAAACCGGTTTTAGATGAAAAACATTTTAATTCCTCAAATTTTCAAAATTCGCCTGAGTCCACAAGTCCCACTGCACAAATGTTTCACTTCATTTACATGCTGCCATCACTGCACAAACGCCAAGTGGCATCTGTAAACCCAAACGACGGTTTCCAACACATTAACGGCAACGCTCAAAATTTAATTTATGCCGGACCTCATCTCTTTCCCCCGCAACTGCCACACCTAAACGAAAACAGTCAGCACTTCAATACACCGATAAGAAACTTTAATGCAGCGCTGCAAAATATCTATTCTAATCAGCAATTTTTAAGGCCGTTTCATCAAAACTTTGCAAGAGACCCGAAAGTTACCACAAAAATGGAGGCACCCTTTATACCCTCACAGTTTCTGGGTTATGGCCAGCAACAAGGCGAGCTTTTGTTACAACAACAGCAGCATTTACTGCCCCACAATCAGCAGCCATTCCAAGATCACCAGCAAAGAATGCAACAACACCAGCAAAACCAACAACAGCAGCAGCAGCAGTTGCATTTACAAAATCTTCAACAGCAGCCTGCTCCCAGGCCAGCGCCAGTGTACGAGCAGCCAGAAAATTCGCCATACCAGCAGTACTCACGTTTCGTATATGCGGCTCCTAATAATATTTTATATCACGGCCTCAGAAACAGGAGATAATTCTTCCATTAATTTATTGATTTGTTATACCCGGTAGTTGTATTCAAAATATATTAACAATAACAATTAAGTGGACAAAATAATCAATAAAATTTCGTATTTATGTTATGCCTCTAAAGAGAGTTCAATTCTCCAGATAATTAAACGATTCTGGGTCCGACTTGATTTTGATTCTTAGTTTTGATTATATGCTGACTCTTTTTTCCCAAAATCTTACTAAAAACTCAAGGTGATTAATGGAGGGGTTTTAGTTAGTTCCCATGCGCATTTCACTGGGGCTAATGCAGATCATCAGGAAGTCTTTAGCCAACATTTCAAACTTCCAATTTAACAAGTGAGAAGCTCAAAACAAATATCAAAGTTTCTTAGTGTTTGAGCCGACCCTGGGGAGGATTTTTAGTTTCCCACTAGGAAATTTGTAAATTCTCAAAAGTTTGAAAATGGAAATGACTTCAGTTAAGGGGCCAAAATAATCAATAAAGTTCCGTATTTATGCCACTAAAGAAAGTTCAATTCTCCAGATACTTAAACGATTTTGAGTCCGACTTGATTTGGTTTCTTTAAGTTTGAGCAGACCCTGCTGAGGATTTTTAGTTTCCCACTAAGAAATTTGTAAGTTCTCAAAAGTTTGAAAATGGAAATGACTTCAGGGATATGGTTGCCACTGCTGGCTTGGACGTAGTGTAATCTAGAGGTCTCGTTTTAAATTCTATGTGACGCGGGATATAGACCATAAGTGGGCGACTGTTTTACTCCAAGTGATCAATTGTTTCACGCTTATCGGCGACTTTAGATACTCCCACAGAAAATAAATCTAGCGGCGTTATATCGTACTCTTTTGGAAGCCAATCTACGGCTCTGGAAAATGTAAAACTATAATGTTACCGTGTTGTTCAAATCTCAGCTCCTGTTCATCGCCGTTGTTTAATTGATAAACGAAAAGGTCAGTAATCAGTGAGTCTATTGCGCTCACCACTGTAGCGATCACGGCTGTAACGTTCCGATCAGCCTTGCTTTTTAAGAAGTACGGAACAATAATTTCTCCAGTCCTTAAAGCACACCAATTAGCCAGGATTTCTAAATGTAACAGAGTCTCATCATACAAGTAAATCACTCCAAATACGACGGTTTGGTATATTGACGGATCTGTTGAAACGGAAGTGAGTTTCAACGCTTAGCAGAATTTGCGTGATACGTACTTTGAATAGAGGTGTGATTTGCAAAATAAGTTTCAACAATTTGGACACGTTGTTCAGGCCAAACGTTGAAATGCCAAACGAACGCCAGTTGCAAAAGTGATGCCAACCTAAAATGTAATACCTTTTTAAAAACTGATCTTTAAGATATTAAAAAATTGTTTTCTTTGGTGTTTCGTTTATTATTTTTTAACGTCTAATACAAATTTTTTGTGCCATCAGCAGTGCACTGACTGGGCAGCAACTGTTGCTTCTCCATCTGTGCAGACGAATTAAAAATATTTGCTGCAAATCTCTTGTAGCAATTTTCCTGGATGGTTTATTCACACTGACATGATTTTAACAAATTTTAGTCTTAACGTTAAAACTTGGATTTGACAATACAAAACGATTTTGTAAAGACCCCAACATAAAACCACTTTTGAATTACTTTTATGAAACGCAAGCTTGTGTTTGCCTGTTTTCATCTGGGCTAAGTTGAGTGCAGCCAAGTTATGCAATGAAAACATCTGATTGTGTTCAAAAAATGCACAAAAGGTGCACGATTTATACTTGAAATAATATGATTTCTAAACATTTACCCACTGTTTCTTAAGTATTTTCATAATTCTAAGATTATTATTTGCAAACTACGACAGAATTTTTAAGATTTCAGTGAAAAGTTACATAAACAGACAAAAACAGCTGCTGCATTAAGTATTATATTTATTTATTAAGTTGCTTAAAACAAATTTCAAAATCATAACAAGAGCTCACTGATCACTTTTCCATTTTTATTTTCTTACATTTTTATTCTACAATTATTAAAACGAAAATATGAAATAAATATCGTGAATTATTCTCAGAAATGTTGGGTACAGGTTCCCTAATGATCTGCATTAGCCCCAGTGAAACGCGCATGGGAACTGGCTAAAACCCCTGAATTGATCACTTTGAATTTTTTAGAAAGATTTTGGGAAAAAAGAATCAGCATATAATTAAAATTAAAGAGTTTTAAATTTATTGTGATTAAATTTATTTGAAAATCTGATATCCGTTAAGACCAGGTTTTAACGTTCAGTGTGAAAACACCTTATTTTGCATCGACTATCGTTTACTCGCACATCATCCAATTTTGGCTCATTTTGACACATTTTATTATACGCACCACGAACTTGAACAGTTTCCATTTAGACTTGTTAATGACTCTTTCTAGCAGATTGACAATGTCAATTAAACTCATTTTGTATATTTAATTTGAGAGAATTTGTTTTGTTATTTATGAAGTAGCAAAAATGAATACTCGCGTAAACAATTTTTGCTTTAATATACGATTTAACCAATTTATATAAGTTTTGCTGCAAAAAGAGAAATATTGAGCAAATCGTTTGATTTCAATGCGGCTTAAAATCACAGTGTGTGCTAAAACAAAACACTTTCAACAGCACGCCCGGCTTCACAATTTTTCTTTGAATGAATTGCAAAATCTTTTCAACGTTTAACTCACTGCAAAATGTGTTTTGGTATAAAAGCGATTGCGTTTTGTTATTTTAAAAACATTAAGCAAGCAGCTTTCGAGCTGCCCACACATGGAGAGTAGACAACCTTAATTTGCAAACGGTTTTAAGGACACAATGAAATTATTTGTGAGTATTTTTTTTCTAATAAAATTATATTAATGTGGAAGATAATAAAATAAATATTCCCTTTCCAGATTTTCTCTTTAATTGCCAGTGTATTTTACCTGGCTCTGGCAAGTGGGGACAGTGTCAAAAAAACTGCGGCCCTCGCTACCGATAAAAGTAGTGATTCCAAGCCAAAACGAGATGCATCGTTGCTAAGCAGCGTTTATCATGGTCCTTCCTACAAATATTTGCCACCACAATATTCTTCATACGGTTCTTATTCGGGCTCATCAGCAGGATTTTCTGGTGGACATGTTTCTGGCTTAGGAACTGGCTACAGACCGATGACCTCTAGTCATGGCCATAGGCATCCAGGATTTCCGTCTACTGGCAATTATCACATCTCAACTGCTCACGGAGTGGGTCATCATGGTCCTGCTACTAGTTATAGCAGTGGCTATCCAGGCATTGGCTATCCTATTCCTATTTCAAATCATTATGCTGGTCACGGATCAACAAAGTATTTCGGATCTGGTGTGAATAGCTTTGCAGGGTCTGGCCGTCCTCATACGTACGTCATTGACCATGGATATGCTTCATCTGGACTAGATCACAATTTACATCCTCAATTGGGTACAAGTCCAGCTTCAGGCAGTGGCTATCACTATTCCAAAGGCACAGAAGGACCGGTGTATTCTCTAGGCTCTTCCGGCTTAGGAACTACTCAGGTTTTAAGCACTTCTATGGGATCTGGTTCAGATGAAGAGCATCATACGGGTCATGTTCATAATGGTGCTGGCGAGCATGTTTATGTCATTTCCAATGCACCAGCAGGTAAGGGAGGCGGGCATAATTCAGGACATGCTGATGGAAACCATGCGGTTTCGAGTGCTGCATATTTACCTCCTGTCAAACAACATCCTTTACCCTCCAACAGCTATGGAGAACCTATTGCCGCCCACGCCCATTCCTACAATACAAAATATCATTCTCAAAATGGTCTAGCACATGGGCCAGCTTATGCTACCGGCCACAAAGGTCTGGGTTACTTTAGCTTTACAGCAAATAAGCCAAACGTGCTGCACACCAGCATAACGGGATCAAGTTTGAAACAGCCTTCCTATTCAAAAGCTCCTTTTACTCCGTCTATTTTCTTAGGCTCCAAATTTGATGACTCTGCCCATAATAATAACAGTCCTTCTGCACAATATTTAGCTACTGCGGGAGTAGAAAGTGATTTAACAGGTTATGATTATCCAGCACCTTCTGGAGCGTCAATAAATTACCAGGATTCCAACTATCAGCAGTCTGTAGATTCTCAAACAGTTGCTGGCCATGAACCAGACTCTTCTTATTTAGCAGCTGAAAATAACCCAGATTCTTTTCATGAAATATCCTCCGATCCCAGTAGCAGCTATTTACCGCCCAGCAACAGCTATGGGACCCCCTACTCTAATTAGGGCAACACCTGTAACACCAACTTTAGCCACTTATTTATTTCACTTAAGATTCAATTAATATAATTAAGTAAATTTCTATAATTTATATCTGCACAAGTTTCTTTTGGAGTAAAAAAAATTGTGTATTTTAATTTAAGAAAACAAAAGTTAGCAAATAAATCGTTTTAAAATTAAAAATTCATCTCACAATTGGCATGATGTCAATCACCATTAAAAGCAACTTTCCCACTTTGGATGGCTCATAAATAAGTAAGAAAAAAAAACATTAATTTACAGTCGTACGTATGCAGATGAGTCAAATAACCATATCAAAGAAACTTAATAGTTTGTTAAGACGATAATAATAATAGCAATTTGCATGAGAGCCGAACGATGTAACAACAATTTTGAAATTAACATGCAAAAAGTTGCACGACAAAAAATAATACCATCCAACTCGTAACGAGATAAGAATACAAATTGTGGCCACAGTAAAAGGGAAACTGCTGCTTTCTATTTCAAGCAGAGTCTTCTTTATTAAGTAACAATAAAGTGTTTATGGTTCGATTTGCGAGCCATAATAATATTTGATTTCATTACAATTATAATTAAAAATTATTTCAAATCAATTTTCGTTTCTATAAATGAAGAAAAGAACGTAGTTTTTTCTATTTCGTTATAATTTGCCATAAGCATATTGAATAATTCAAATTGAATAAATTTTGTTTCTTTACTTGATCGGTGATAGAGAGAACTGATATGGAAATTAGAGATCATTTTAATATAGAGATTTTAAATACAACCACTTGATAGCAGGTCATTACAAATATTAATTGCGATGCGCTGCTCGACTTTAACGTTGTTGCTTTTGTAGATAAATTTAATTTTGCACGCTGCTCTCCAAAAGCTGAATGTATAAGAGAGTAAAGAAACTTTGGATGGGAACTGCACTTCTGGTTTCTATTTCAGAGTCCTAGAAGTTCCATTTGTTAATAGTTGATTTAGAGATGAACTACAATTAATTCAATTACACACAGAAAGTTCGCTTTTAAAAGCGATCAGCGCATAGTTTTGAAAAATAGCTGGGTCTTTTATAATATAGCAAATAGTTTTGAGTCTTATTTTGTACTCTTTTTGCAATTCGAAAATTATTAAGACAAATAAGTTGCGTTTATATTTAATACGTATTACAAAAATAATTATTTTTTATTTTTGTGCTAGTTTCGTACATGAAAAATATTATATCAAGGCTGAATTCAACGGCAGCATTCAATTGTTCAATGAGAATTATATTTGGGGGGTTCACAACTGCAGCCATAAAGTCATATGTTATAAAGTAAAAGCACCAAAATAATATATATCACTGTTGTGAGCAGCCCGTCATGACTTAAAGCATGTCCATAAAGACTTTAAATTCAAACTGAAATCATGTTTCGAACGAGATGCTTTTCTATACAAAATTCTAACAGCGAATCAACTCATTTAAAGATGTTTCGTCGAGGCATGTGAAGCTGGAAGATATTTCAATCTTCTATAACTTTTATCGAAATTCATCGTCAATATACCAGAACCAGCTACCAAAATAAGAAATAAGTAAACGAAATTAAAACAAAAATATATGGAAAACGGTTGGCCCTGAAAGCCATTCCAGTAACTTCCCGCAAAAACTATCTTATTTTAGTTTCTCTGCTGTTCTCCGCTTTTGAAATCTTTGAACTAAATTACTATTATTTTAATATTCAAATCAACCGATTCCTGCGTGCTGTAGTTTTCGGTTAATACAAAAGAATCGAGAGCACTACCTGATCAGATATATAATTTTCAAGTTTAAAAATAACCACCTTTTTCGAATTTTTTCGTCCTCGATAACTGCCGAACGGTTTAGCCGATTTGGACCAGGTTTGTAATGATTGACGTAGTTTTAAATGTCCAGCGCTGATAGGCCTGTAGAATCGAGCTGTGAAGCCGTTTCAAAGGTATTTAAAAAAATCCCTTAAACACGCTTCTTTTCTAAGTATTTTTTGCGATTTCTTGAAATCTACTATTTCCAATCGGTTAAATTTTATAGGAATTCTAAGTCCAGGAACACTTTTCAAAACACTACCAGTTTGGATAGATAAAATGCAGCCGGTGAAAAGTTATAAGCTGGCCACACCCCTATACATATACAAATACACACTCAGAGAGACACACACACACACACATAGTTATAGACTTATGGCCTTATTCATAAAAAAATATTTCATACTTATAAGCTTTTTATAAGACAAGTTTCATACATAAAATTTTTCTTATCAGCAATTTATAAACATAAAATATATTTTGTGAATAAGGTCGACAGTGAATTAGTCAGGGAAGCTTTTCAGGTCCTCAAAGCGTAAAGTTCTGATGAGAATTCGATTTTTTCAAAACGGGTTACCGGTCCTTAAAAATATTAAATTTTTCTTACTCAAAGTTAAAAGCACGGCCAATATTAATTGACTTGCTAGTTTTTTATTCAGAAATATTGTGAGAATAGGGAGGAAATCAGTGCAGGCAAATTCTGGCAGTGGCTACACTTAAAGCCATGAAAATTAAAAGTTTAAACGTGCAGCTAAATATTTCGTAGCTTTTTCATTTTGCGTCCATTTGTCTAATACATTTCAAACAAAATTCTATTGGAGATATTCTATTTTAAATGTTACGAAGTTTAACAAGAGTTCTGCATTTTTTAGTCTTGTTTCGGTCTCTTTTGTGGAAAAAATGTAAAATTTTTTCACTTCTTTTCTAAAAATTGGCAATTTCAGGAAGTTTTAAAACAAAAATTATTTTTCGTAAGAAAAGTAGAAATCACAGAATGACGCCATTCTGTGTTGAAAAGTGTAAAAAATGTTGCAATCTTTTTTAGAAAAGAAATCAACGTTGACAGTCGAATTAGAGTAGTTTATTAAAAAAAGGAAAACTGAATATATGAAAATTTTTTAAAACCTAAAACCTCGTAATTTATTGAATTTTTATGCGATTATGGGGCGGACAAGAAAAGCATGTCTTTGCAACGCTGTAATATTGGCTTAAGCAGTACCCAAGACTTTTGGAAATATTTTTATAAAACTCGTTTTGCGCGAATATCTCCAAAACACCTTTTAAGAAAAATAATTTATTATGATGTTCGGTTCAGCGATGCTAAATTAGCTAAGAAACATATTAATTTAGAAATTTTTTAAAACTCTTAATTTTTATTATGTGCCAGTTATTATTTCCCAAAATTTTACTAAAAATTCAAAGTGATCAATTGAGGGGTTTTAGCGCATTCCACTGGGGCTAGTGCAGATCATCAGGGAACCTTTACCCAAACTTTTCTTAGAATAACTCAAGATATTTATTTCAAACTTCCACTTTACTAATTGAGAAGTCTAAAACAAATATCAAAGCCATAACAAGAACTCACTGATCACTTATTTTTACGTTTTTATTCTACAATTGGTTGGTTTTTTTACGAGTGTTTTTTGTGGCACAGTGTAAACAACGGCATGACAAAACCAATTTCAAATAAAATAAATTTCATGATACAAATTTCATGTATTTACAAAACGGAACATCGAATAAGGCTCAATTTATGTATCATTTACATCTACGAGAAACCGATCGTCTGGATAGTGGAAACGGCAATTCAGTCTACTCTGTAAACTGCTGCAATCTGCACATACACACTTTCCAATTAATCTGATTACAAATGAAGTGGTTTGTGTTCAAAATGCTTGAAATGTTACAAAAATTGTACTGATAAAGTTAACAACAACTATTTATTTTTAGTCACGTGCATTGAACTTGTAGTAGGCAGCAGCGAGGAGAAAATGTTGTTGTTGTTAGAGGAAACATTTTGTTGTAACATTTTTTACAAAATATTTGTGCACCAGTTTAGAGGAAAGTAAAGCGGCTGAAAGACTGCAACAATTGATGGTTTGAGTCTTAAAGAAAAAATAGTACCGACTTGTTACTAACATTGACCTTTAATTGGGCAAAACAATATTATTTGTAAGCGTTGGCTTGTTTTCTGCTCGTCAAGTTTTGCTTTTTGAGCAGCTGGAAACACGATGGTGATACAAAATATTCATGCGTACGCTTGTATGGAATCATTTGTTTTCCTTTTTTTTTTCACTGAAAACTTTTATTTTTCATTGCAATTTTTCGACTTGTTTGTTCAAGTATTTGGTTTCATGTTTCTCTTTCAATGGATAACTGCCGGCGAACTGCAAATATCAGGTTGTATTATTATTAAAACCATGAGCTGTTTATGCGGCTGCTTAAGCGCAGTTACATATAAAAGCGGTTGTCAACTTTAGACGGCAGTTAAACAAATACTGCGATTCAAAGGTGATGTAACAATAAGAAAAAACAGGACTACAACATTAACTGAAGTGTGTTTTAGATTGCAGTCATAAACATAAAATAAAACTGTCGATTTAATTTGTTTTGAATATATTTAATATCGTTTTATACATCGAAATTAAAATAATTGTGTTAAATACACATTTAATTTGCAGTAAGTTGACACAAGTTTAATAGTTCACGCTCCACTCACGTTCTGCGCCTACGATGGTGACGAATATTTAAAGTTCATTACGATAAATGACGGCAACAGTAATAATATAACAATAATAACAACAATAATAATTGCCCTATACTCCAACTCCCTATTAACGTCGTATGTGTTACCTAATAACCTAATAATTGTGAAGTCAATTTCCATGAAAAATGTGTTTTAATGACACAATTGAATTTTAAACGTTCTTGAAAGAGTTAGTAAAATAATTTTCAAAAAAAACTTTCAAATCTGTAATACCTGACCCTTAAAAATATTATTTAGTGATTCTTATATTTATATTTAATTTATTTCAATTTAAATAAGAAATCCTTCTAATAGAAATCGCGTTGACGATGAGATTTTAATTAAACTCCATTTCCTGGTTAAATTGACTGCATACAATTAATACTTTTGATAATAACAATAATAATAATAATAATAGTAATAATAATAATAATAATAATAATAGCAATAATAAATATAATAATTAGAATAATAAATATTATTATCATTAACATAATTATGACAATAACAACAAACTAAATAATTTGATTTATCTGGAAAGCTTCAATCGATTGTCTATCTCTTCTCCTCGATAAAAAAAAGTTCCAGCTCTGGCACAAGATAATATATATATATTTTTTAAAATTATTCTCCTTAAACCACAATATTCTCAAATATTTTTAAGTTTAAAGTCTCTTTATTTTAGGTCAAATAACTTATTTCCTGTACAAAACTTCATCAGGAAAAAATATTTCTTAAAAGAAAGAATTCGCGACCAACTAAAAATGCGTCCAATAACTTGCCGTGTCCAGTTTATTTTACTACTATCAACACTGTCAAATTTGGTTGCTGCTGATCCGGTTTCCAGTCCAGAAATTTCTACCAAAACCGGCGCACCGATCAACAACTTTCCAATACACCAGCAGCAACATCAAAAGCTAAATGAGATCCAACATGCCCAACTGAACGCCTTGAACGCTTATGCTGCAAATTATGAGACGATTGCCGGCAGACAAAATCAAAATCAAAATCAAAATGAGAAATTTAAAGCATCTTACAAATTGCCCGAAATGGAAACTAATTTTATGCCGATTCGCAATGGCAACAGTATTGCGCCAGAATTCGCCGCATCGCTTGGAGCTCAGGCACCGGTATTAATGCAATATATGCCTCAGACAATAAATGAAGGTGGCGTTCAGTATCTGCAATTGATCCCAACCAGACCGTTGATGGTGCCCTTCGGCTCATATTTACCCCCCGGTAATACTGGAGTGCAAACGTTGGCATATCATCAACATTTGACGCCAGGCAATAGCATTGAATACGGCCCTCGTCCCGTTTTAACGCCACTACCCATGAATATGCCACCACCTGCACCCTCGCCTGTTGTGGATGTGCCCTCGTCGCCTGTAACACCATATGGCATTCAGCCCTATGTGGGCACTCTAACGCCCTACAAACAAAATCATCGTATTAATCGGGAGACCAAAGATAAACAGTTGTTGGGCCCTCTAAATTTGAATCTGAATGAATATATTCCGCAAGCCAACAGTCAACAACAGCAGGCCACGTTCAACATTCAAGGAAGGCCTTAAGAAGAGTTGCAGCCATATTTTTTATAATGTTTTTTTTTGTTTGTTAATTAATTGTTGTTTATTTTATATACTCCGTAACCAAAAACTTGTTATTTGCTAATACAAATTGTTATTTTAATTAAATACTTCTCCAACTAAATATAATCGAATAAAGTTGAACGATCTCTAAAACGATTAACAGACGAAATTTTTTTTATTTTTTAGCATTGATTTCAAAAATTTTCCTAAAAGCTTTTCAAGTTTGTGTATGAAATATTTGTGCTCCTACACGGTTTAATAAAATTCCACCAAATAAGAAATAAGAATTACAAGAAAGCAGAAAAATAAAAATCGACCAAATAACATACGAGAATTACAAAGACATAGTAAATAAAATGCTGCAAAAGAAAACAAAATCCAAACAAATAAATTTCTAAAAAACAGCAGAGGAAAATAATTTTGTAAAAAATAACAGAATTGCAAAGAAGAAAATTAAGTTAATAAAAGTCCGCATAAAAACGTATTCATTTTAAACTATTTCTACAGTGTTTTTTTTAATTTCACAATTTTGAGTTGACATCACTGCCTTATTTAAGCGCCCATTTAACAGCTGATAGTTGATTTTTCTTTATTTTGCTTTGAAATTTCATTATGAATCGACTTACACCAGAGCAACGCGTGCAAATAATTATTCTATTCGTCAAACTCATTAATTCAAAACTATATTTTCCGATGAAGCCCATTTCTGGTCAAATGGGCACGTAAATATGCAGCATTGTTGGTTTTGGAGTGAGAAAAATCCACAAGCTTTTGTCGCTACACCATCACACCCACAGAAAATTACTTTTTGGTGCGCTTTATGAGCCGGGCGGAGTCATTGGCCCGTATGACTTCAAAAACGATGATGGTCAGAATGTTACTGTTTGTGATGGACGGCATAGGAACAGGAAACGAAACTTTTTCGTACCCCAATTACGTGGGAATAAACTTGTTGACAAGTGGTTCCAACAGAACGAAGCCACATGCCACCCAGTAGGCGCTACAATTGATTTACTCAAAGAAACTTTTCATAAAAAAATAATTTCAAAAGATCGTGTGATTTAACCCTATTGGGATCATATTTTTTGAGGTTGTGTAAGTCACTTGTCTATGTCGATAAACCACAAGCAATTGAAAGCCTGAATATCATGAAGAGTTATCGGCGAATTGCGGCCGCAAATGTTACGAACATTTTTTGAAAATTGGTGTTCCAGATTGCGCCTTCTACACACCAGCCGTAGCGGCCACATGGCAGGAATCATGTTTAAACATGAATTTCATAAAATGTTCTCTCAAAAAAAGCCTGATTCATTGAAATTGAAAATATATTTCCTTGTTCTTGATGAATATCAAAACCCGGCGCATCGATCCATAACTTTCCATTAAATCAGCAGCATCATCAAAAGCTGAATGCGATCCAACATGCCCAACTGAACGCTTATGCTGGAAATTATGAGGCGCTTGCCGGCAAACAAAATCAAAATGATAAATTTAAAGCATCTTATAAATTGCCCGAAATGGAAACAAATTTTATGCCGAATCGCTGCACAAAACTGCCAATTTACTTTTTAAAATTTAGCAGAACATTTTTGTTGATAAAAAAAGTTTGTGAAAACAGCAAAAACATGGCAAAATACAATCTTCAAAATTTTTTTCACAGTTTTCCAAAGTATTCTTTCTTCCTTCTGTGATGGAATTAAGAAACAATAAAAGACAAAATCAGAAAGTGCGTAAAAAGAAGTGTAAAAATTATTACCCCCTTTTGCACGATTAAAAATATCACCTCATAATTAAATATTTCCTGTATTACTTATAAAAAGTATTGTTGATATCCATAACAATTTGTTTTATAAACCTTTAATAAAACATACACATATTTTTTATGAATATGACCGTAATTCTATAAAGAGTCTTGGTTGACGTAACCAAGACCTCGTGATCTCAATTATTAAGAATATTTTGCAGATTTACTTTAATATTACGAACACATTTTCACACCAGCCGCATACATGACGGAAATAACTTGCCCTTAAATACCACTGCACTGCTTTCTCTCCTACAGATATAAAATAATCCGCAATTACTTTGGAGTTTTTAAAATAATTTTTGCATTTGTTTTAAGCAATTACAAACAATGTGAACGTATTGAGATCACAATATATATTTCGAAGTAATGTTTTGTTTATGTATAAGTAAATTGATTTTTTTCTCTGTAAAAAATAGAAAATAGGACATGATTTTAACCATTTCAAATTTACAGACTTCTCAATTTGTATGACGTTTCCCTTGCGACCTCTGAAGGGTGCAGAATAAGAGCAGTTCTTTTATCTAACACCGTAAGTTCTTGTAAAATGTTTTCAAAATTTTTAATGCAACATTTTATTTACCAGTTAGAATCAAATCACTTGCCTTTTGTGGTACTTGTTTTGGACACTGTCCACCTCTGTGGACTGTAACATGACAACGAGTATATAAACGAAACTTATGCTTTTGGAAGATTAGCAATCGGCCTTTGAACGCAAAACTTTAAAGACGTAAAACTATTCAGCTGAAGAAGTATTTTTAAGTAGAAGTTAAAAAGATTCAATTAATTGGAAGATAATATTTTTTTAATACGCAGTTAAAAGAAAAATCAATTGATGATGGTGAGTTGTGGCTAAAATATGATGTACTTTTCAATTGCTCAACTTTATTTTTATGTTGCATCAAAGTCTTACATGCATTTGAAGAGCAAAAGTGGTTTAACAAATTTTTTTCTATCTGTTATTAGTTCAATCGCAAAAATGCTACCACCAACAAAAGTGAATGTTGTTTGTTTAGTTTTAAATACAATAAGAAAAAAAAACACATGACATTCTTAGATACGCGCAAAACATCAAGACGATGGCTAAAATTGCGTCTACAATTTTCGCATCTCTACTTATTATTTGGTAACAAGAAATATCTGTCAAAGAAAATAATTTATGAGTGTTGTGCAAGAATGATTTTATTATAACGTTGCTAATATTATTTAAAAAATGTTCATTATAATTTTTGAAAAGGTTCTTTTGGTGATTTGAAATTATACAGCACCATCAACTGCTTTCAACTTCCAGTGCAATGCACTGCCGGTTCTATTATTAAAAAAAAGATGCGTATCGCCTGGCGATTACTTTTCAATGTGTAGCACGGGCGATATCTCCGGTCTTACTGTATTAATAATCCACAGCCATACACGACGTTTTAAGTTAAACTTGAGCATAAAAAATTATTTTAAAAAGTATCTCCAATGGAAATCTATATTTTGTACAAGAAGATGTGGCTAAAGCTGAAGATAACTTTTCCTCAGAAGAACTCCTACAAAATTATTTACAAAACTCAGAAACAAAAACTTTATCGCCAATGGAATGGCGAAAATTGATATGAACGATTTGACAGTAGACACATCAGTTTAGTAACTGAAAATTTCACTTATAAAAATCCATCTTTATCTTTTTAATTTCCCGCAAAAAATTAAGACATTTTAAACAATAAAAAAAAGTTTCTGGCTTTACAAACAACGAGTTCCCATCATATTTCAGTGTTCTGAGTTCCCAGAAAACTTCACTAACAACTCCTAAAAGGGTGACACTAAGTCTGTGTATATGTTTATCTGTATGTGTCTGCATGCATGTGTGTGGATAGATGTGTGCTTGCGTGAATGTGTGTGAACTTCTCATAACTTTTGAACCGAATCAAAGTAGTGGCCTTCCCAAGAGTTCCATCAAACTCAAATTTCCTGTGAAGCGGAACTGGTGGGGAGCGTTACATTCAAGAAATTAAAACAAAAAACTAAGAAAATATATATTTTTCAAAAATTTTTGCAAAAACATTTAAACGGCTTAACTGATGGACTCTACAGACCCATCAGCTCCTAACAGTCAAAACCCCCATCGATAGACGCTAAACGAATCAAAATCGCTTGATTAGTTGGTTAAATATCGTGAAGGGCAAAATTCGGAATATGTGATTCAAAAATATTCTCCGATATTTATATATCAAATCGGTTAGTGTTTTCGATTATTTTGAAGGACTCGCCCGCACAGCTTCATCAATCACCGCTTATCACTTGAGAATCGGTTGATTCACTATAAAAGTTATAACAGAGATTGTTGTAGTTTTGGAACGCTATAAAATAATCGAGAGCACTAACTGATCTGACACATAATTTTGGAGTTTTTAAATAAATAATAGCTTTTTTCGAATTTTTTTCGTTGACGGTATCGCACAAACAGATTAACCGATTATGAGCTGGTGTGTGGTGATCGAAGAGGTTTTTAAAACTCAAAAGCAAATTATTTTGTGGAATCGAAAGGTAAAGCCCTTAAAAAAGTTATTCAACAACTACTTCCAAAAAGATTTTTTTAAAGCGCTTTAAATAAACTCTTTGTTTATTTTTAATTGGGAGCGACACTCAGTGAATGACCTCTACTGTGATGTGGTCCAGCCGTTCAAAAGTCATGCTTACACCCATGCACATACCAGACATTCATACACACTCACACACACACACACACACACACACACACATGGTGACCACCTCTCACAACTAGTCAAGGAGGCTTTCTGATGCTTCTAAATGTCCAGATCTGATAAGAACTAGATATTTTTAAATTGGATGACAGTAACAACTTCTTGATTTTTGAAAACTTTCAAATCTAAAAATCGATTCATCCACATGAGAATTTTAACAACTTAATGAGCAGCATCCTTAAGATTATCTACGACAAGTGACAGGAATTATGTTTTTGAAAAATTATTTATGAAGTGGTTAAGATATTAAAATAATAATCTACAGATTTACAAACGATTAAAACTTAATTTTGATTAAAAACTAGTGCGATTTGTAGGCTAAAACAGCAACTCGATTAATTAAATACTCGAATTAAATCCAAATAAGTTATGAAGCAGATTTCTTTTTCGTTTTCAAATTGTTTCTTATTTTAATGGATTTAAACATAAATTAGTTTCTAAAGCTACAGTCACGTTTGAACAAATATTTGCTCAAAAAAAACGTAACCACTAAATATTAATTGGAAGCATTTATTAGTAATAAAATTAAAACAATATTTTTCTTTACTATTTAGTGGTTACGTTTATTTGAGCAAAAACTTGCCAAGTGTGATATTTTTTACTGATATTTCAACAGAAGTGTTTTGACAGTTCTGTATGTATTTTAATAACGTTTCAGTATTTTTAATTAATAAAAATAAGAATTTCTCACATCAATTTTGGCAAATGATAATTTATTTGAAAAAGTAATTTAATTTATCAATTTCAGCTAAAAACGCCAGCCTCACTTTTGACTCTGTTAATATTAATAAGCGTTTATGAATATACATCAGCAAAAGTTTATGCCAATAAAAGTTATTCTGGAACTCTTACAAATTATATTAAAACGAATACAGCAATCATTCAAACCAAGCGAAGTCCGCTTAATTCTTTGACTACCAATAAATGGAAATATCGTAATACAAAAACAGAAGTGGGTTCTACTTACCACACGTCACCACATAATGACAGCGTTAATGCTGCATCAAAATCCCGCCAACAACAGCAGCAAACTGTGCTACTTCGTTACCCCGAACACGTTAATGACTCAGCCAACAGACACGATCCACAACAGCTGTTGAAGAAATTAAAAGTTACAAATAAGAGGTAAGTTTCCAGTGAAAAAGCTTAAAACTAACTTGGCTTAAAACGAATTCGGCCTTAAGTGTGGTTTGTGAATCCACTCTGATAAACTTAAGCAAAAGTTTTTTGTTTTTTTTTTGTTTTGAAAAGATAAAGCTGCTGGGTTTTTTCTAAGCTAAAAGACAGTGATCAATAAAAATGAGCACACAGCAACTTTAATAAAGTTTTTATTGATTATAAAAGTTTAAGTTTTCTAATTCCTTTTTTAAGCAAAATAAATGTCTGAAACATTTTTGAAAGTTATATTTTTCAAACCAATTTTTCTTCACTTAAACAAATATATTTAGATTTATAATTCATTCAAATAAATATGAAACTCAGTTGCCAGTATTGACAAGTTACATAAGGCAGTGTAAAGCACAGATTATTTTATTTAATAGTTTGAAAATTCCAGCTACACACAACACAAAATAGTATTCAATTAATTCTTCGTACTGTTTCTTATTCAATTGCCATTTTCAGCTCTAATGCTCACTTGCAGAAACGCCACTCAGGCGAGTATGTCACACCAACGCCATCAAACTTAGAAATGTATCAAAGCTTGCACCATCATGTAGCAGCCATAATCTATAAAACACCAACAATTGCAATACATGCAACAGGCAACGAACCATCACCAGTGACGACAGAATCCAAAAAATTTCTTACAACAATTAAAAATATGCCGCCTATTACAACAGCGGGCAGAGAAGATAACTTCATATTGAACAGAAAAATTAATTATTATGATGACAATATCGCTAAAGAGACTGCCGATGGAGACATGTCGGCGGCACCAGCAGTAGATTCGAAGCAATTTCTATACGCACCATTGCGTGCCTCTGTGGAAAAAGAACTGTCTTCGAGCAGCAACTGTTTGCCTTATCCGCCCTCATTTATATTCATAACGACCACTGCAGCTACGCCACTCAACTACAAGACGCCTGCCGATAAGAATAATAAAGTGCCGGATTTTTTCACCCATCGCCAGTACAAGTCTTTGTGGGATTCGTACATTCCCAGTTGGCACATAATAAAAATGTTGCAGCATCTCAAAAACAGGCCTGACAAGAATAATTTGCAAACTTTGGCTTTTGTAAAGCAAACCAAAATGAAGATCCAAAAATAGGCAGAATAAAAAGTTTATTTGAAACTCATGTGTGATAGAAATTTATTTGATGATGGTTGAGGTTGAGGTGAAATAATTCACTTTATCAAAAATAGGACACTGAGCTACTCCTCGAAGGCAGCGACTACTCGGTGGGGCCTTTCATTTTCGAAAAAAACGGTTAGAAATTGTCCTTTGCTGCAGAAAAGGAGAGCACATGTATTTTATTTTTTATATATATTATCCTGACTTGACTAAGAGTTACAGATTAAGAGAATATGTTTCAGTTAATTCTTGAAACGTTCGCGTTATTTGTTGCGCGTAACGTTTCTGTTCAAAATAATTAAAAACAAACAAACAAACAAAATACCACATCTCGTAGCTCATGCACAAACAGAAATATATAAAAGCGAAAGGTTGACCGCCAAGATCATCCCCGTAACTGCCCCTTGTAGTGACCTTTTATTTTATTTTATTGTTAATAATATCAATCGATCAGATATATAATTTAGGACTTTTAAAAGATATACTCATTTTTTTTTAAATTTCTTTCACTCACGTTATCGCATGAACGAATTAACCGATTTGACGGTGATTGACAGGGTTTTATAATGTCCAGAGCTGATATTTTGTGGAATGGATCTACTGGTTCGAAAGCGAATCTCTCGAAGATTCTTCAGAACGCTACCAGTTTGTTGTAATTCGGTTCAGCCGTTCAAAAATAAGAAAAGGGTCACACACACATACACTTACAATGCGTTCATGTTCTTATCTTCTTATAATGTGTAAGTATTTTTACACGCTTCTAAAGCACTTTCAACTAAAACTATAATATATATATATATATATATATATATATATATATATATATATTTAAAAACAACGCGCTTTTCAAGAAAATTTAACGCAACAGCTAAAAATTAATTTTAAAACATTCTTAAAGTATTAATAAATTAAATGACCAGTGTTATTGCTAAAAAGCGTGGGTGCTTTATGCCCGAATTTTTTATTGTTTTTTTCCTTCACAATAACAATTGCATTTTGATTCATGATTATTTCAAACTAATTTAAAAGTTATTGTTAACCTTTTACTTTAACATTTTTGGAAAGCGTGATTTTAGGTTTTTTATTTTTTCAGTTAAATTGATTGGTTTGCACTTAAGAGAACAGCTGTTAATGTATTAAAGACATAAAATGAATATTTAATTAGATTTTTTAAATAATTTGATAGAGAGCATTAATTACAAAAACGAATTTCGATTATTCGTTTAATTAATTTATGTACAACAATTTTAATGGACAAGTTTTTCTTGCCACATAATCAGCCACGTCACAGACTAAAATTTCATTCGAATTGAAACGAAAACTGAAACATTTTTTCAGAATCACAAGACAATTTCATTTTTATTATGATGACTGGATTTATCAATTTCTTGTCTTGTTGAGCAAATATATATTTGAAACTATTTTTTATTAACAACTAAATTATTTTTCAATAAATTTATTTAGGAATTATTAAATAATTTTTAAGAGCCTTAAAAAACCTTGAAAGAAAACAAAATTGTCTTAATAATCAAAATAGTTTTTAATACATTTATTTTGGAAGAATATTATGGAATAATTTTTAGAGCCTAATTTACAATTTTGAAAACTCCTTCAAAAGAACTTCTATTGAAGTAAAACAAAATTGTTGCATTTGATTTATGCTGCAGTTCTCTATTTCCTTTTTGTACGAACGCTTCTTTAATAATTTTTGTCGTTTCTTAAGAAATTTATTCTATTCAAGTCAGTTCAGCAAATGCAAATACAAGACAATTTTAATTTGCTGGATGTTATTTTCCTCAAACTCTTCAATGATATTGACAATAAAATATTTAAAGTGCACTTGGAATAGATAGAGGATCATAAGACGATCTTCTGCCTTATTATACTGGAATTTGTTTTGTTAATTGACTAGGGTGTTAACGAAACTTTATAACTTCGCTAAATTATTGTCATAAACAACGTTTTAACCCTCTTTAATTGTCATTATGTGCTGATTCTTTTTACCCAAAATCTTACTAAAAACTTCAAAGTGATCAATTGAGGGGTTTTAACTAGATTCCATGTGCATTTCATTGGGGCTAATGCAGATCATCAGGGAACCTTTACCCAACAAACATTTCTTAGAATAACGAAAGATATTTATTTCAAACTTCTACTTGAATAAATGAGAAGTCTAACACAAATATCAAAGTCATATCAAGATCACTCTCTGATCATTTTTTCTTTTTAAATTTCTTACGTTTTTATTTTACAATTGGTTGGCTTTTTTCCGACTCTAATTGTAGTTGTAAAAGAAATAGAGAACAACTAATAATTGCTTTCATATAAAAAAAATGTATTTAAATTATATTTTTTTTAAAATATATTTTAACGTTTTTTATTGATTAAAATCTGTAGCACTGCAAATAAATTGGCACACAATGACAAAACGTAGTCAAACTTATTCTGAACGGAATCTGTGACTTGCCTGAATGTTTTATCTCAAAGTTGTGAAAACTTCAAAATTTAAAAGTGGTAAATCGTTGCAAGATGTATTCGTTATTTCATACTTAAATTTTCTTATATTAAAATCATGCCACAATTTGAGTAAAACTGTTAGAGCATCAAATTTGTTTATGCAGAGTGCAGTTTTCCAATTGCAGAGTGCAACATGTGGCATAAGGAAATGTGCAACCTTACTCTGGCCTTATGCATGATTCTTGTGAATGACGTTTTGAAAGATTGAAACACAGCGAGGTCGACGTGAGACTTCAAGGTCACTATGAAATCAATGCAGGTATTATTAAAATATTATTTACAATTTGTAAAGGTTAAACATTTGTAGATAAATACATATGCAAGCATGTGTGTGATTGTATGTGTGTATGTTTTTATGCACAAAGATTGGCACGTATCTGTGCGAAATAATTGATGGTTTTTGGGTTACTTTTCTCATTCATCTTCTGCAAAAAAAATTTGTTTAGTGAATTAAATTGGAAAACAAAGAGTTCGTTGATCTATTTTCTTTTCAGCGATGCCTATTTGCATTTGAATAGTTTTAAAAGTATTAAAAGATTTGCACATTCAGATGTTGAAAACTTTATTTTTTTCTTTTGTTATTAATGAACATGAAGTTAAAGATGTTCATCGTGTTGGCAACAGTCATATAAAACAAATACATGCGCATATAGTTTCATATTAGACAAACGAACAATTTGAAATCTCGTATCAGTTGAAATTCTTCAAAAAGTCTGCAGTAATTAAATTTTAAAAAGCTCAGCTTCCTACAGCCACACATACTTTTAATGCTCCACATCGCCATGCACCAAAAATATCTTTGATATTCAGCTCCAAACTAATTAAATTGTATCGCTTTAAAATTATGTAAATTTTTTCTGAAAGTGACTTTTCATTGAATTTTATAACGATTACATTTGATGGCCTGTTTACAAAATCTTTGTCATATAGTTTTTATATTATTGATTTATTTCATCGTCTGGAATTGTATCTTTTGTTATGAAAATGTATGCTTTTGTATCAGTACAAGTTAATGGATGTGAACTTGAACCTTGTGGATCAGCATTAACATAAAAACGAAGCTTTATTTCAAAGAATTTCCAATTTTCGAAACACACTCACACACAAACAACAGAAGATGTGCATATTTTTAAAAAGTGTATTAATGTTTATATGTTGAATAAAATTATGTTTGTTTTTCAACCAGACCATTTGAAAATGCCTCTCTTTTGTCTGTTGTGCTGCCACATTTTGTCAGGGAAAAAAGCACCACTTTAGCTCTGAATTTGGCTCTGAATTTGGCGTTTTTAACGTTTTTCTTTTTCAGGTATTAAAAAGAATGTTTCTTATAGGAACTCTAACGATCTATTTCAAACGCAGCTAAAGTTTGGATGTATTTTAAATTCAGCTGATGTTTTGAATATATTTGAAACTGAGCAAAAGCTTTTTATTAAAGAGTGTCTGCCTGCGATAACAATTTCTAATTTTACTGATGGTATTTTTGCCCAAATGGCAAAAATGCATTTTCATTTGGACGGCTTCGTGAATATACAAAATTGTGAAGTTCGACCCTGATAAAATCCTGGTGCAGTTGATGAGAAATAATTGCAAATTTATAAATTTTTGACTATTATTTTTTGTTTTTTCTCGAAAATTTAATATGATCAGATTTTTTTTGTGAAATATATTTTCTTTTTTTTTGTTTACTTATTCCTCAGCAAATAAAAATTATAAAATAACGATTAAAATGTGATTTTTAAAATAAAATTTTACGGTCCCTGATTTTTATTTCAATTGTTATAGCTGTTACGTTCTCTGGTAATAATTTTCAAATGAAAAATTACATTCTTGACATGTGAAATGCTCGATAATTTTTTAACTTCCTGCTGAAAAATTGGAAATTTTTAAGAATCGGGAAGTTGTTGGTTTTATCCCCTTTAAAATAATCAAGTTCTCATCAGATTTTAACGTTTTGAAGTCCTACAAAACTTCCTTGACTAATTGTGAGAGCCCAACACTATATCTGTTAATATGAATCTGCATGTATTTGTGTGTGCATGTGTGTGACTTTTCAAAAGCTTAACCGAATTAAATCAATTGCTTTTCTCTTCCAAAGGGTTATCCCAAATTTACATTGATTTCTTTTTTAGAAAAATGTGCAACATTTTTCACACTTTTTAACAGAAAAGTGCAACATTTTGTTATTTGGATATAAAGAATTTTTAATAAATTAGTGATTATGAAATATACTTTCATATTTAAGACTCTTGAAAATTGCCAATTTAAGAAAATAAGTGAACAAATTTTGCATATTTTCCAAAAAATAAAACGTCTTTAGATTCCATATGAATTTGAGCCGAGTCAAACAAATAGATTTCAAGAAGTCTCAAAAAAACATATAATTTTTAATAATTTTTTAGAATAACTTTTCAACAACTCAACCGATCGATACCAGAAACCAACTCTCTTTATTAGGAATTCACGTCAATCTCTGCAAACCGGGTCAAAATCGGTTAGTCCGTTCGTGAGATAACATGAACGAAAATATGTGAAAAAAGTGATTTTTTTAAAATTTTAATTAGAATTTTCGATTCTTAAAGTAATCGAGAATTACAACAACCAAAAGTTATAGTAGTTTGACAGTTGAAATTATAGTATTTTACTCGAAGAGCTCAAAAGCATAGAACAGCACAACAGACCACGTTAAAATTAGCGGGAATTTACTGGGACGGCCTCTGCCTCCAACCGTTTTCCATATTTTTTGTGTAAGTTTTTTAATGCAAAATAATGTTTTCTAATATTTTACGTTAATTTTAATTTTTTCTAAATTGTTGGCAGAGATTGCGTGTTCTTTTTAAAGATGTTCTACTAGTTTTCACAACTTTTTCCAAAATATTTTTTTATATCTTTAAACGATACTTTTTTCCTCTTTTCATTTCTTTGGAAATTCAAGACGCCACTCTGTCTCTGAGTTGTGCCCATTTGCAGTGTTAGCGATAAACATCTTGACATGGAGTCAAGTTTTCTTATTGTACAAATAATTTTGTATAAAAAATTGTTTTAAAAATACTTTCAACCTTTTTAAATTAATTTGAAAATGTGTTTTCAATTTTTAAAAATTTTATTTGGCATATAAATAATTTTTTCAACAATTGTTTATAAATATTTTTCTTAAGAATTTCAACTTTTTCAATACTTTTTCCACCAGTTCATAGAGGCGCTTATATTTTCTGTGATATTGATAAAATTTGCTGGATCAACAAGTCCTAAACGTATTTTTAAGCATAACACATAATTTTTTTAACCAAAAGCAACCACAATCCGCAACATTAACATGGAACATTCAATTATTGAAAAGTTGTTAAATAAATATAATGAATTATTGATTTATTGTATCAATTCATTGAATTTTTTTTTATAAAATCTATAGAAATATGTTTAAACGATTTTTAAAAATGTTCGACATTATGATTTGAAAGCACACCACTCAAATCTGTTATTTATAAATTTCTTTCATAATTTTACTCACAAACTATTTTGTCGATTTTCTTCGTCAAACTGTTTGAACCGTTTAAGCCAACGTTATGTGGCAACTTGGCATGTGAGTTGGTTTGTTTAAACACGAGCTTAAAAACTTGGCTTATTGTTTTTCATTTTCATGGTTTGATTTAGATTATGTATGTGATTTTAGTGTTTTACTGCCAGAGAGCTTAAAAATGTTACTCTTTTGTGTTGTTTTGTTTTAAACATGATTTTACACTGGCCTAAGCCAGCGATAGCCAAAGTGGTTTGTAAACGATCTTGTGTGCTGCGAAATCAAATAGAGAGATTTTTAAAATATTTCATCTTCATTGTTTCCTTTCTACAATTATTCAACTTTTTAGAAAGTATTTTTTTTAAATTCAGATAACATTGAAAGAATATATAGTGGCATTTGCATAAATAACATTTGAGACAAAAAGAATATATAAAATTTGATCTTGTTTTAATATTATTTATTCAATTGATCTATACGGTTGATATATTAAACAGGCAGAAAATAAAACAGTTTTATAACAGTTATGACTTTTGTTTTAAGCTTCTCTTTTATTGAAGTGGAAATTTGAAATGAATATCTTTAGTTATTCTAAGAAATTTTGGGTAAAGGTGCCCTGATGATCTGCATTAGCCCCAGTGAAATATGAAAAACCTCTCAATTGATTACTTTTTAGTAAGATTTTGGGAAAAAAGAATCAGCACATAATTAAAATAAAAGAGTAAATATTCATGAAAATTTCCCATATTGCTGAAACTTAGAAGATCATAAAAAAAGATCAGTGAACTGTAAAAAACTTAAAAATAATTTTAATAATTTTAATAAAATTTTATTATAAAATGAAATTTTATTATAAAATGAAATTTTATTATAAAATGAAATTTTATTATAAAATGAAATTTTGTTAAAAATGAAATTTTATTATTAAATGAAATTTTATTATAAAATGAAAATCAAAGTTTGTTGTAATTCAAAAAAGATCTAACAACTAAAAGAATTTTATAACATTAAAAAAAATGAATAAGAAAATATTTCCATAATATACAACGAATATTTCTCTGCGATCATTCGATCGATTTGAAAAGTTTGGCATCCTCTGGCCGCAACTCAAGTTACTTTTAGTTGAGATGGTGATATAAAAGGCGAAGGTAGCAAATGCGGCAGCTACAGTAAAAGAAGTTGATTTTAATGGCAAACGCAAGCGGATAAAATATATAACAAATTCAATCATTTGCATGGCGAATAAAAATTATTTCTTCAAGTGAAAAATAAAAGATTTAATAAAGACTAATTAACTAATTAATTTAAGATCCCAAACAAAAAACAAAAGAAAACTCATTTCATAAAATAAAAATGAAGTTGTTATTCGTCGTGGTAAGATTTTAAATATAAAGGAAAAACTATTTTAAAAAAAATCCACAAACTCCATCGTTTTAAGCAAAATTTACATAACGCTTTCCTCGTTCGCTTTGGCAAATATGATGCATCTGGCATATTTTTGGCTCAAGTAAAAGTTGCATCCTATTTTATCTAATAGTGGTTCCACTTGTTTAACAACATCTTGCCAAATTAATGGAAGACATGGCAAGAAATAGGAAAATATATTTGAAACTCTGTAGACGTTCGTTGTGTGCCGGAAGTTTTCTTATGAAGTTTTCTTTTTTTTAATTTCAACTGGTTTTCCCATGTGTTAAAATTGTCTTATGCATAACAAACAAACAAAAAATCAAAAACAAAAGATCATTTAGCAATTTACATCAATTTCAGAAGATCCATCCTCCAGTTTGAAATTAAATTTAAAATGCTTTATTTCCTTGGAATTGAGTGTTACAACAAAACGAACAAGAAACAATTTAATTAGACTTGCAAAAACTATTGCTTCCCTGAGATAATAAGACGGACTCAAAAATACTTGCGAAAAGATTCACACAGCATCGGTGTGTGCGCGCGTATGTGTGTGCGTGATTTTTTTCCATGACACAACAGAAAAAAACTGACATGCGCAAGACCACACGTGTGGACAAATACAATATATAAACCAAAAAGCATGTGACTTAATGAAAAAAATAATCATCATATTTATACCCCTCAACGAAATGAATTGTTATTTCGAAGATTTTATTTAATTAATTTTAAATTCGGTTGCATCAGATGTGGGCAAGTAACCATTTTCCCCAGCTTTGTTTGTTCTATAGACCGTAATAAATCGTTCTAAGTTTAAGGCTCATTAAATTTAACACAAACTAACGCTTTCAATCCATGTTCTTTTCTTAAAAATGCAACATTTATTACACTTTTTAATTAAAAACTTCAGTTTTGTGCTATTTGAGTATAAAAAATAATTTTAAATTAATCCACCAATCCTTGCACATAAAAATTTTTATTTCAAAACTCCGCCAAAGTGCTACTGTTTAGAAAAGAAGTGAATAAATGTTGCATTTTTCCAGAAAGGAAAACGCCAATAGAACAGACAGACAGTAAAGCCACCGTTTCTTCTTATGAAAATGCTCAAATCTAAAATATTTCAGACTTCAGGCAAAAGATTACGACCGTGGGTCACCAACTTTCCGTACCGAGCTACGATTAAAAAGACTCATACCATGCACAGTGGGCTCTTTTGTTGTGGTGGTGAGAAAACCATTTTTTTTAACAAAGTAAAAGCAATACAATAATACTTTCTTTCAACAACTACGAGTTTTAAAGTATTTTTTGATATTCACGCTTTCGGCTAAATAATCATTTCGTCCGTTTTTCTCAACTTTCCAAATTCATGTCGATATTATAGCCCCAGCATGCGTGTCTTTGAGAAGTGGGGAAAAATAAAAGCGACTCTTAGGTGGTCAGAAATGACTCCTGCAGGGTAGTCTGATAGTTGTGACTGTCCGGCTCTGAAGGAGCGCATACTGTAGCTTCTTGAGGGATGTAGACTGTCTCAGGGATGCACCAATGGCTGAGAAATTCAGGATGCCCCACTGGAATGGCAACAACAGTACTCCATAAGTCTTCTGATTATCACAATTTACTTTTAAGGTCTCCGAATATTCTCTAACAAAACCTGACCCATTTCCTAGAAAAGACTGGCTTAATAACTGACATTCTCACTGACAAGAGTCATTTTAAAAATAGAAAGAAACTTACTGCCTGTTCGCCGATGTCGAAAGCTATCGTTCGTTGCCTGTTCGCCGATGTCGAAAGCTATCGTTCGTTCGAATAAATAGCATTTAAAACAAAAATAATTTTCAAAACTTGTTTTTGTTTTGAATGTTATTTATTCGAACGAACGATAGCTTTCGACATCGGCGAACAGGCAGTTATTATTGAACACTGATGAGATGGCAAATCGGCCACTAAATTAGAACTCATTCATTCCGATCTGCTTCAAGGATTATTATGAAATATGTTCTAAGAAAAATTCTTAAAATAATAAATTTGAATAACGATTATTATCCAAATTTAAATCAAACTCCAGTCGCAAAGCAGCTCTGACTCAGTCAAGTCTTGATACCGATCATCGACGATTTATAGTCGGCATCTGTACAGCGATATCTTGCAAAGTATTTTCAATACAAAATCAACTAAAAGCGTTGTACTACGTGCGCAAGCCAATCAGTTTTACTTCCTTCTTAGTAAAATAAAAATTTCTTCCTGACTTTTATTTAACGATCAGAAAATAACAGTTTTTCTCTTCATTTTGATGAGAAAATAAAATTATTTCTTGATTAGAAAAGACGTTGAAAAATTATTTAAGTAAACACTTTTGAATCGAACTCTATTTTTAGATTTTCTCGAAAGCCCCCAGTCCGAATCGGTTTCGATTCATAGGAAATATGTAGGACAAGCCGTTGAAAAGCTAGAATCCGCGATCACTTACTTCCACGCACCTCAAATCGTCAAGGTCTTATAAGAACCCGATTCTTTGTAATAAGGCAAAACTAACAACTTTTCGATTTTAAAAGATTTTTTGTTTTTCTAACAGGAAGACAAAGAGATTGTAAATTTTATGACCCTGTAAAATAATTGTGTTCCATTAAACTTCTTTTCGCAAGTGAAGACATGCCACATTCGGAACACCCTACGATTTTGGGTAGTCATAGAAGAGCTAAATTCCAAAAATATGCCTAAATTTTAAATAATTTTACAAAATTTTTTATTAAAAATCGGCTACAAAAATTCTATTTGTTCTGTCAATAAAATATTCTTTCAATAAAATATTCTTTTCTTTTTATTTCAAATAAATGATATTTGAAATAAAAATAAATTTTGAAAATTGTTGTTGTTTCAATACAACGATAGCTCTCGACATCGGCAAAGTGCCAGATAAATTAAAATATTTTCACGACAAATATTAAATTACGATTGTTTTTAAATTATTCAATATTTTAATGAACTTATTTAGCACATTCCGTAGCAAGTGTTACATAACAATTAATTATGTTTCAAACGTTTTTTAAAGTTTTTCTATAAACAGATGTGGCAGCAAGGAAATGTCGTCATATAGAATAAATTTAGAGGATTAAAAATATCTATAACTATTGAAAACAATTAATTATTAGACATAAATAATTTGACTGAATTGCGAGAATTTAAAAATTAATTCTTCTTTTCCTATTTTTAGCGACACTTAAACCAAAAGGAAAAGAAAAATGCCTGATTGTGTTGACTGCTGTTATACAATCGAAGACGATTTTATATAGAGAGATGTGATATTTTGCAACAGGTTTTTATTGTTTATAATTATCAGCCGTAACAACGCTGCATGTGCAAAAATGAGCACACACACAAACATGATCGTATTAATAGAAAAACATGGGAATTTTTGTGTGTTCGCTTGCGTGTGTTTGTGAGTGTACATATAAAGTCAACAAGTATTTATACTTGCAAATAAAAGTTGCGCAATATTTTCTTTAAAAAATTCGCCGTTGGAAAAATTGTTAAAAAGTCTCTTGCAATTAAATTTATTAGTTATTCAACACATATTTTTTTTATTTTATAATCACACTAACCAGCATCAAGAGATTTAGATTTGATTATGTAATTAAATGCGAAAGAAATAGATATTTTGACTTGGCTGTTGTTAGATTGATGTCTTATGATAATTTCGTATATAATTTTGTAAATATGCAGACAATAATTAATTCAGGCATAATGAGTGGTTTAATATTCTAATCGAATAATAAATCATGATATGGAATTTGTAAAAGAGCCTCATTTTATTAATCAATCAGTGATTATCATAAGATATTTTTTGATTCATAAAATCAATATTATATTGAGGTTTAGTTTCATTCGAATATCTTAATTCAACAAATAGTTTTATTGCTGAATTAACCCATTTAACATTTTACTGCGGCGTTTTATGATTTTAATATAATTTGATGACTTGATCTGCGTGTGTAAATTGCAAGATATAGTGGAACATGTAACTTGTAGTCGCCGCGAACATGCCGGAAGCCATTATTAACATAATGAGTGATTTTTTTAGGGCTTTACGAGTTGATTAAAAAAAATATTTAGTGAAATTCTTATTTGAGTTGATAGACAGTTCAATGTAAATTAATGTTTAGATATGATTTCATATTGATGTCGGACTCAAATAGGGCACACTCCAAGTCCAAGTTAGCCAATTTCTCGAAAACATATCGGGCGGCATTTCACACATTAATTCCTTAATATTGGCTTCGAGTGTGTCAACCATTATCGGCTTATCCACATAAGTATTTGACTTCCCGTAGCCCCACAAAAAAATTGTGTAGAAGAATTGAGACGCACGACTTTGGGGCCAATTTACCAGACCCAAATGTCGGATCTCAATTGGACTATTGTGTAGCGTGCTGTGTGGCCTAAGAGACCATCTTGTTGAAACCAAGTTCAGGTTTTCGGTTGTTGGCAAAAACAATATGTGTAATAATCGCCCTGCAGCGCTCGATACGCATCGATAATTCACAGACTTCAACAACAATATAAAGAGTACAGCAGCGATATTTTTCTCTCTCCGTGCTGTAGGTAGGAGTGTTATGACACCATGTATTAATATTAAAAAACGCGAACTCAATGCCAAGTTTGGTCTTGAGTTTACGAATAGCCGTCTCAGAAGGTCGCCCAAACTGACCATAAAACGCCAGAGTGTACGATGCACTTTTGCACTTTTTAAGTAGAGTTGTGCCCAACTCCTTCAAACGCCCATTTAAAACAAATTACACGGCTTTGATTAGAGTTGTTTTTTTTTCAAAGAAGCATTTTAAAGAATACGGCAAAAGCCTATTTCTTAGCCAAGCATGAATTTCGATAATTAAATTCGCTATTCGTTTGTTAACTGACTCGTAATTAAATTATAGGCCAAACTGAACATGTTAAACAGGATCGTGTCACACGAAATCAGCTGAGCTGCCAAGAACAGTGTTGCCAAACAGCAAGTTGCTTAAAAAAATCACTCTTAGATGACATACAATTGTTAATAAAATCATAAAAAATATATCATTCTTGTGTTATAATTTTAAGTTCGCATGCAGTTTGAAATAAATACATCCGATATTATGAGAAAATTTCATACGAGAAGTGTATCACTAACAAACTGATGTTGACACAAATTAAAGCCAGTGTTACCGCTTGATTATTTTCGTCAGGATCAACTTTTTCACGAATTGTAATATTAAAAAAGAAAATTAATTTGGATCCTATTAACACTACGGGCTTGTTCCTACGCACATGAGTCCTAACATTAACCCTCAAAAATAATCTAAATGCGCTCAAACGCATGAATAGGCGGCTTATCGGCGGCAATTCGGCCGTTCGTCGAGTGCTGTGTTGTCTAAGACAACTTCTCGTTCGAACCACATGTCCGCCAAATCCATTTCTTCCAATTTTGGCAAAGAAAAAAAAAATTGTAAACATCACAAGGTAGTGAAATATTTTTTATTTCATGGCGTTTTATTTTCTAGAAAACAGGAAACATTTTTCACTTATTTTCTAAAAAAAAGTGGTGGTTTGGAAAAGTTTTGAAACGGAAATTATTTTTCTTGAATTATGTTGAATCCATTTCTAATTAATTCCTTTTTTTTTAAATGGCAAAATGTTGCCATTCTCTGTTAAAAAGTGTAAAAAATGTTGCATTATTTTTTAGAAAAGAAATCGACATCAAATAAACAAATATAGGAAAATTTAAAGGTATAAAAAAATTCTCTTAAAAATATTGGAGGCGAACTCTTTGATAAAAATTCCCATTTTTTTATTTTTTGCAAAAGAGTCATCTCATACTAAACGATCTAGGGAAATACTAGTCTGACTTGGACCGGACTTGTTCAGTCGTATAAAAACTTACGATCAGTGTAATTTGAATGCCTTTAATTTTATATTTTTTACTAAAACCAGAGAATGAAGGAGTTCCAGCCAAACGTAATTGCAAAGGCAGTTGTTTTCATTTTTATTGTTATTTTTAAATTTATTATAACTATAATTTTAATAAACTAAAGAGAAGGAAAGCACAAGCATCTATAAGATATCGGCTTTGTTATAGTTATAATTATTATTTTATTTTTTTTTTATCTGGGGACTATGAATACGAATGCGTGTATTTAAAAAAGTATTTGACAATTCGAATAGAAATAAGAATATTGACACATGACTTTTAAAACGTTACAAATGTCACTTTCGAAGAGTATCTTCGAAGTCGAGGGTCTAGTTGATATGGTTTCTGCCAGTGGTTGGGAACACCAGGCACATTCTTGATAAAAAATTTACTATTCCACATATTTAAATCATATTTTGTTCACTTTGTTTCTAAAGCAAATAGAAATATATTAAAAAGCCATTAAATCTACTTAAAAAAATAATAACAGCATAATCCCATCCATAAGATTTTGTTTGGAAAATACCAGCATAACAAAACAAAAATGTTCTACTTCTCGTCAAACATTTTACTAGATGACGACAAGATGTAGTTCGTTTTTTTTTCCACAAACAGTTTTGAGTCTTTGCAGTGACTCAAACCCGGCGTTACAATGAAAACTGAAAAGTTAACGTTCAATGCAACGCAAAAGCGATTATGTGGCATTAACCGTATGCTGTAACTCATGATTGTCTTATAACGTGGTCATGTCCAAGTTTGTAATTTATTTGAAACTATTTTAACCATGTCCGCTTTTGTGCAAATAGTTTTATTGCTTTGAAATAAATTTTGTATTCATTTAAGGCGAATACTACAACTCGTATAATATTTCCATTAATTTATTTTATTTTTTTTGTAATTTCTTTCTCAGACTTGCTTGTGTGTAGCGTATATAACCGTGGTAGCCGCTGAAGGTTCTAATGCAACAACAGCAAAGACATTAAATTCCAAAGAAGTGGAAAAATTTTCTTACCCCAAAAAAGCCAATTCGAATAAAAAGACCCAAATGAAAATTGCTTTGAAAAAAAATTCCGATATAACCGACAAATTTCGAGAGCTGCCAGCAGATGATTTGGCATTTATAAAAGCGTTGGACAAACAGTTTAAACTGCATGGGGAAAAGGTCAAGATTAAAGTGGAAAATAAAAATGTCAGCATGGCCAAAACTAACAAGAGAACTATAGACGGAGAATTGGGGTAGATTTAAAATATTATTTGAATTTTAAAAGGTGTTTAATGGAAATTAATATTTTCTTCTTTTAGCTACGGATATCAGTACGAGCCTCCAAAGTTCATGTTTTATCCGTATTCCCAACAAGATATCGGCAGCATTGACTCCGGCTACTATTCAGCAAACGATGCCAAGACTGATGTGTCAATAGAACCATCCTATTCCTATGAATTGAAATCCCAGTCTTATGTGACACAAAATGAGCCTCAACTAGACCTGCCCAAATCACAGCCTCAACAACACGCAGAACACTACGCTCAAAAACAGCAGCAATACGAAGAGCCGGTTATAGTACTGCGCATACCCGGTCCTGCCAAATATGCGACACATTTACAAATGCTTTTACAGAAATACCTGGAAATAAGAGCAGCCCAATACTTGCACATTTTGGAAGAAGCCGAGCAGGTAAATCTACATAAACAACAACATCAACTGGAACACTTCGATTACGGTTACGGGGATAATGCTATTGCAGAAAGACCTGCACAACATATCGAACAGCATCAGCAGCAAGTGGCAATACCCGAGCAACATGCGTACACACAACAACAGCAACAACAGTATGACCACCATCAAAGTTCAGGGGATCCTCAAGCAGTGCACTACCCAGAGATAGACGATGTATATCACAGTTATAAGCACCGGCATTTCCTACACCATAAACAGGCCCAAATACCCCTGCAAGATACTCAATCATATTACGCTGCCCAGCAGAGTGTAGAAGAACAACATACCCCGCAACAGAATGATCATCAACAGCAAGATCAGCATCAATACCAACACGAACAGATTCATTACCAGCAACAAGTACAAGAACAGCCTCAATTCTATTACACACACCAACAACAATATGCTCAGCCTGAAAGTCCACCGGCCAACACATACCAGCAAGTATTTTTAGTAGCCATGACGCAGCCAATACAAGTTGACCATGACAGCGCTCAAGGCCAGCAAGAAAAACCAGACCCCATTTACGTTCCAGAGCAACCACAACCACATGAGAACAGTCATCCTCTGGCCCTGCATCTGGCCGAAAATAATCCCAGACCAACTCACACTCAGGTAGTATTTACCCAAAGAAAACAACATTCGCCTCACGACTACCAGATGTATCAGTTACCTTCGATAAAGCCCAATGAAAGACGTGCCTCTGCATCGACACCTGAATATCATCAGGACTTTCAACATCATCAGGCCGATGCGTCAAATTATCAACAAAACTATCATGCAACAGATGCAGCCAGCGCAGGGACCATTAAGCACATGCCATTTAATTATCATGCTCATGCCGTTAAAGCTCGGGCCAGAGGAAGAACATCTCATAATAGACGAGGGGCCACAGTCAAGGCAGCTGTTAAAGGATTACGAAAAGTTCGTGAACATGCGAGCGAAAAGTTGGTTGCGGCGGCCGAAAGCACTGCAGAATTCAAAGCATCTCAAGTTGCAGAGGAATGAGCTTAACAAAAGTTATCACTGCACAAACAACAACAAACAAACAAAAACAACAACATATAACAGATTGTAACGATTGATTCTAACAACAACGAGCATGCGCAAACGCATCATGACTGCTTGCAGCTACATGTCATTTTAAGGAGATCTAAATTCACGCAATTATGTTTATTGTTACAAGAAAAAGGAACGCCGCCGCTTTCATAAAATTTGCTTACCAATTTGCCAAAAATAATACGTTAGAATGTCGTTGTTGTCATCGAAAATAGTTGTATTTTAGTATAGAATTTAAAAAAAGGAGTTGTTGTCAATATCTTTGAAATGGTACTGAATTTATATATCTTCCACTTGACTATATTTTTTATTAGATGCATAAGAATCTATAGTTTTTAAGTTTTCATTGTTATTATTTTTTAACTTCGTTGTTTTTCATGTTTTTTTTCACTTCAATATGTTACACATGAATATTTTTTAAACAACATTTTCCATAATTCACTATTCAGTTGTAGATAATCAGTAAAAAGTTGTGGAATAATTTAATTGATATTAAAAACAAAACAGGCCAACATTTTTATCTTTAAGTGAATTTTCCAAGTTTTTTCACTCCTGTTCGGTTTGCTACGACAACACTAAATTAAAAATGCTGCATCACATTAAGCCGATGAAAAGTGTTTAACATTTCCTTGAACGTGCAATATTTTATTATCTATAGGAAATAAATACGAATAAATTAAAATAAAGAAATAGTAAATAATTCTACTCACAACTACCCAACAAGCAAAAAATGTTTCGATTTGTTAGCGAAAACGCAGCGAATAACAGCAGTGTTGTCAACTTTTAAGTTTTAAAACGCGCTAAGGCGCGAGTTTTAAAAACACTTTTTACTTTTATGAAAAACATATACACGAACCTGACGGTGCTCTTGAGCCCTTAAGCTTCCACAGGTTACAACTTCAAAACCCTTTTTACTTCCGAGGACATGCATGTCGTCAGCACCGCGACGAACCAGAGCTTAAATTCATAAGACCAATTCCTTTAGACAATCCCAGCACCAACAACACACCACCCCTTTCTTAACGTCTAATGATTTGCAACAGCCCATAGAGGGGGAACTAGCAATATGCCAGAACATTAACCCTTACCTGACAGCTTTCCCAACGACTCTTGGGAACAAACCACAGCCACTGAAGAGACCTCATTCAACATCTGGCCGCAAAATCAACTAGTCATGGGGGACAGCCAGGTCCGCCAAACGCCATCACTCGGATGTTTCATACTTTTTGACAGTGAAACAGGTGTTTTACACACGTTCAGGTAAGCAATCCCGTATATAGCAACATAGTCGCTTCACCCTCCGATCCAATATCATCTGTTGGGCTCAACCAGATCCTGCGGTAGCAGCGTAAGCAAATTGGTTGCGCCTCGCAGGTCAAACCAATGCAGGTTTGTCACTCTTCTATTGATTTTTGACCCTTCGTTTGGCTGGATCCAAGTATCCTTCCACCTGCATTTCTTATCTTTTCCCCAGAAAGCACTGCAACAAGGTGTAAGGCCTCACCAAGCTGCAATTTGCGCCCCCGGGGGGAAATTAAAAAGAGCAGACAAATCCAGAGTCATGAAAATTAAAAAGAATTTAATTATCCAAGACACTCAGCACAACACAAAAAAGCAGTTCTCTGAAGCCGCCATCATCAGGGGTTGTGGTTATTATTCACTGTTATCAACACTTGTTACTCCCTTTCCTCACAGGCCACTTTATTATCAATTGAAAGCAGAAAATCAAAACGACGCAATATATTTTGTAAAAAAAACGGCGTTTTCGATGAATTGATTTCATGTGAAAAAAGTTTCTGTTTTTACAAACTGAATTGTTTTTTAATAAAATATTTATTTTGAATTTTGATTTTAAGGCCCTCATCATAACCAAAAAAGCATTAAAGTTAACTCCATATCAAGAATCAACTCCATATATTTTCTCTTCGATAAAAATGAAAAGCACAAAAACGACGGAAAAAAGCACTGAGTTAACAACTCTGGCTAGTAGGCAAGGGATCCAATTTCGAACGGATCGCAGTGACATATAGCGGCCTTTTTTCTTGAGAAGCTTCGTAACGAGTTTCTTTAAAATTTTTCTAAAATTGCTGTCAATAGTTTTTTAACACTGACGTGGTTTTAATAAAATCTGGGTTTAACGTTAAAACCAACTATCAAAACCTAAATTTCACCATAAAAAGTAATTTTGTTAAAACCAACTCGAATTTTGTATTGATTTCAAAAGGTTTTATGAAATGCAACCTTCTTTTGACCTGCTTTTGTTTGTGCTAAACTGAATGTTGCCAAGTTTTATATGTCTCAACGCACTCTTAAGGAATACGTTATGTGAAGCAGAAGTCAAAATTTTGGCTTTGGTGGCTGTTTTTTTACCCCGATGTAACTTTTACCGCAAAATCGATAGCTTCACAATATTTAAAAATATCGATAGCAAAATAAAGCGTTGTCGAAAATATTATTTAAAATACAATTTGAAAATAGCAGGAGGAACTGCACTTGTGATTTAAAAAACAAAATTTCCTATTAAACGTATTTTTTATAGTCGGGCCGAGCTGTTTCAAAAACCTCTGATCGAATCTATTCAAACTGCGTGGGTTCAATCAGAGGTTCTTGTTAAAAAGCAGCGTTTTAAGGACTTCGGCACAACTCTTCTTTTAGTTGAGTTCTATTTATTTGCTCGTAGTTTTTTTAAATTATTTTCTAAATTAATTTTCCCAATACGAAATATATGATATATTTCATCACTTTTAGCGTAAACCGGCCAAGTTCACTTTTTTAAATATGAGATATTTAAGTGGCATCACAAAGAGAGGGAGAGAAGAGGAGTGTCATACGAAAAAAGGGATGCCGATTATAATATCGATGGTGTCGATTATAATATATGAACTATCGATAGATATTGCTAAAATGATTTGTCGATAGTATCCCAGCACTGGGGGATGGTCTGTGTGAAGCCCCTGCGAAAACTAGTTCGTATTGCGAAAATTCAAAAACTTTTGTTAAAAAGAAAATTATTAAAACCACAAAAATGTATAATAAAACAAGGAGAGACATCAGGGAGCAAATTATCGCGTTCGATTTCGATCAAAATTTATATAGAACGTAAACGAAAATTTCGACCGATGTCGCATGTGATAATTTGTGCAGTTGCGCCCAACTCTTTCCAACGCTCCTTTTTTGAGGAAAACCTCTAACCCAAACCTTTTAAATTACATGGATTCGATCAGAGGTTTTTCTTCAAAAACGAACGTTTGAAAGCGTTTGTTACAACTTTAAATTGGGACTTAGAACTTACAAAAAAGATTTTGGACAAAAGCCTTTTTAATAAAAGAGAAACACTTGCATTTGTTCAGGATTATATAGAGAAGGTCTTAGAGATCTCAAAGTGGTTTTCGTAGTTCCACAAGTCATTGAGTGGAAAATGTGTGAATTTCCCGTCTGAACGAGTATGAAATTTCTAACCGTGACTTTATCGCTAGCAGATGTTCTCAGTTCTTATGACTACCGTTTTTTTCTTACCTCTGCCATTTGGTTCACATACAATCAAATCATGTAGGTCAGATGGAAATACAACACATTAACAACTCGCGGTGATGTAATTGTTCATCCAACCTCAAAACTAATACGTAACGTATGAAAATTGCATTTAAACAAAAACGAAAACGAAAAATATATATTTTATGTATCGCAAGTCATTATTAAGTTTTTGCGGTGATTAAAACCATTTCCCAATACTGCCAATGAAAATTCAATGGTTATGGAAAAATTACCATTAACGTGTTTCTTTCTTGCATTTGAAAAAAAGTTATTTCTGAAATTATTTCATGTATAATTTTCTTGCAGCGAAATGTTTGTAATTTTGCACGAAATTTATTTACAAGCAGCCAATCACAAACCATCATGAATTGATATAATTATTAAAAGTTTTCTTGAAACACTAAAATATAAAATGAACTCATGAAATTTAATCATTCCACCTAAATAAAATATAATAGCAGAAATTGTTTAATGACCAGCATGTGTGCAGACCAAATATTTCCTTTTATTAGTTGGAATAAATTATTTGCCTGCTCCCAATCAAAAATGAAAGAAGGAAACTCTTCTTATGGTAATTTTATGTTTCGCTAACAATTTTTAATAATTTCAAGTAAATAAAGAAGAAAACAAAACATCTGATATTTACAAAAATTAAGCCAATTTTTAATAATTATAACACCCAGTCACACTCCCAGCTGCCGTCAATGTCTAGTTAAACTTTCATTTTTCATTAAACGAATATTAAGTGCGTGACTTGAAGTCTGTGTCTCATCGACTCAAAAACTTGGCAACTCCTTCCAATCATTGTTAGACCAGATAAACCCATTTTTATTGCTTATTAATTTAAAGAAAAAAGTTTTTGTTTGTGTTAAACAAAATTGGGCCGAAGGCAATTTATATATTTAATTGAACCTCGTATGCATTAAAACAAGATATTGAAACGGATAAGCAAAACCGTTTATGCAGCTGAAGTAAAAGTTAACAGTGTGACGTTGTTAGGAAAACACTTTTCTTTATAATAGAAAATTATTATTTATTAAAAATATCATTTCAATTGTTCTAGAGAAATTGTAAAAGAAAATTCTTTCTAATTTAAAAATCGTCACTCAGTTTTAAATCTGTAAATTGAAGATTTATTTAAGAATTTGCTGAGCATTCGATTACCTGAAATATTATTTATAATCAAAAGCCCAAAGTTGGACTCAGTAGATCGTAAAACGCCTTCTTTCTTCCTCACAAACTTTATGGGGCGTGACAAAATATTTTACAAAACATACACTAACTAACTCCCTTATTCATAAAAATTATGAGACTCTAATAACAGCGTAACAAAACAAAATTGAATATGAAATTCGCCTTATTACGCTCTTATAAGTCTCTTATAATTTTTATTGCACTTAATTCCCCTATCCATAATAATTTTGAAAGTCTAATAACAGCGTAATAAAACTAAAACTCATATTAAATTTGCTTTATTACACTCTCATAAGCCTCTCACAATTTTTATTACAACTAACCCCCTTATTCATAAAAATTATGGGAAGCTCTTATGAGATTTGCTTTATTACACTTTTATAAGCTTCTCATAATTTTTATTACAACCAACCCCCTTATTCATAAAAATTATGAGAGTCTAATAACAGCGTAATAAAACTAAAACTCATATTAAATTTGCTTTATTACACTCTCATAAGCCTCTCACAATTTTTATTACAACTAAGCCCCTTATTCATAAAAATTATGAGAAGCTCTTATGAAATTTGCTCTATTACACTCTTATAAGCCTCTCATAATTTTTATTACACCTAATCCCCTTATTCATAAAAATTATGAAGCGTAATAAAACAAAATTGCATATCAAAATAGCTTTATTACACTCTTATAAGCCTTTTATAATTTTTATTACAACTTACCCCGTTATTCATAAGAATTATGAGAGTCTATTAATATGAAATTAATATAAGCGTTATAAAACAAAATTTCATATGAAATTTGCTTTATTACACTCTTATAAGCCTCTTATTACAACTAACCCCCTTATTCATAAAAATTATGAGAGTGTAATAACAGCGTAATAAAACAAAATTTCATATGAAGTTGGCTTTATTACACTATTGTAATAATACTACCTTATTCATATAAATTATAGGAGTCTAATAACAGCGTCATAAAACAAAAACTCATGTGAAATTGGCTTTATTACACTCTTATAAGCTTCTCACAATTTTTATGAATAAGAAAATAAATTTCTTAGCTTTTCTAAGCAGCAGGAGAATTACTCAGGGAAAGTCTCTCTCAGAAAAAAAAAATTATTGTTTTCCCTTTTTTCAACAACTACTCGTTTTTTAATTTTAAATTAAAATAAAGAAGGAGGGAATCCGATTTTAAAAAAAACTACAGCCGTCATGTTCATAAAAGAGCTGTCAGTCTGCCGTAAATTTCCCATCCATAATATTCCAGCCGATGTCAGTTAATGTTATAACTTGAAATGAAATTTTCATGCATTTATTTTCAATAATTTTTCCAATTTACTAACACCCACCCAAAGTTAGCAGCCATGGCATTTGTTTAAACGTTTTAGCCGCAGCGATTGTTTATTTATTTCGTAGAAATGGACGTGCATTTTGAATGCCAAATTAGTTTTTATTGTCACATGAAAAGCCAATAATTTTACTTGATTCAATAATAAAAAAAAAACTTTAAATAATTTTATTTCAGTAATACGTCAACAGTGTCGTATATTGGAAATTTTTATATGTCGAAAAGCTTATGTGTGTGTGTGTGTGTGTGTGTGCGAGTGTGTGCTGTTGTATTGGAACGTTGAGATGTTTCCTAAAAATATAATTATGCAATTTGGCATATGGGGAGTCGTTAAGTGCATTAATGAAAACAATTAACTTTTTCTCATCGTGATTAATTGTAACAGCGAACCGCCATTCGAAATAATTAAAGTTGCGTTGTTCACACTTGTCAAATATTTGCTCAAAACAGCGTAACCACAAAATAACAATGAAAATTATTTTGATTCAGGCAAGTGTTTACTGAGTTAAACCGTTCAAATAATGTACGATTGTATCACACTGTTTTGTTGGTTGTAAATGAAATTGTTTTTACTTAATAAACATGAATTTGAATGAAAATATTTTTTATTAGTTTTTAGCGGTTACGTTATTGCGTTCAAATACAGGGTGAATGTACCTTAAGTTTCGGCATTAGTCGTGCTGATTCTTTTTTCTCAAAAGATTTACACATTCAAAGTGATCATTACGGGTATTTTCTACAATTTCTATATCTATTTCATCGGAACTTTTATCCCACATTTTCAAGGTTAATTCAAAATTCTATCTCCAAGGTCCACTCAAATAAAAAAAGATTAAATCAGATAGCAAAATATATCGCTGCCGATATTATTATTTGAAATACAGTGTTGAAAATGTCTCAAATTAAATAGCAGGGGAAACTGCTCTTGTGATTTACAAAAGAAAATTTCGTCTTCAACGTATTTTTTTAGAGTTGGGCCAAACTGTTTCAAAAACCTCTGATCGAATCCATTTAAATTAAGTGGGTTCAATCAGAGGTTCTTGTCAAAAACCAGCGTTTTAAGGACTTCCAACTTCCACTCAAATAAATAAAAGATCAAAGCAGATAGCAAAACTATGACAAGAACTCAATTATTTCAAAAAGCCAGGCTTATAAATAATTATAAAATCAGAAACTAGACAAATAAACAATAAATTTATAAATTTTCACCTCGTTAAGACCAAAACGGATGCGACACTAATTAATGAAGGGAGTTAAATTGGCAGCTGAGCTAATTAAGGCGCGAAACTTTCAAATCAATTTGTTACCGCAAGTTAAAACGAAAATTAAAAGCTGCTTTAATATTTTATTTAGAATTTCTATTTTTTTCCAAATTTTGTGTGCATAAATCTTATGAAATTTAAAGCAGATTAAGCGCTGCAAAACAATAAATGAAACTCAGACTTTCTGTTAATTCAGAATAGAAAGTATTAACACCAGAACTTGAAGTCCTAAAATATTAAGAATGCTGTTTATGTAAATATTTCTTTCTGAATAATTTTACTGGTAATTCAGAAGAGTTGGAGAGCCTTTGATATCTCGATTAGAGTATATTTCTTGGAATTCACTATTATGAAAAAGAGATTTAAGAAAAATTTTCAAAATTCGTCAAAACTAATCCAAAAATGAATGAAGTTGTACACCAAAACATTTAAAAAGCCTGATATAAAATTTTTCCTAAATTAATAAGATTTTTAAATGGGCCTTTTTTATAGAGTGACATTATAAATCAAAGAAATATAGTTTTAATATCAATGAAACGGGACTCATTGGAAAGAAAATTTTATAAAATTCATGTTTAAATATGATTTCTGTCATGTGGGCGCCACGGCTGGAGCACAGAAGGCGCAATCTGGAACACCAATTCTCATCAACTGGGTTTATCGACGTAGACAAGTTACTTAAGATAACCCCAATCACAAGATATTGTTAGCCAATTAATTGGGCCACTACGTGAAATTATTTTTTCATCAAAAATTTCTTTAATTTCCACGTAATTGTGTTACGAAGAAGTTTCGAAACATGTTCCTATACCGTTCACCATAGACTCTAACATTCTGACTATCATCGGTTTTGAAGTCTTATTGGCCGATTACTCCGTCCAGCCCATCATAGAGCGCATCAAACAGTAATTTTCTGTGGATCTTCTACAAAAGTTTGTGCATTCTTCTCACTCCAAAAGCGAGAGTTCTGCTTATTTACGTGCCCATTTGGCCAGAAATAGGCTTTATCGGAAAACAAAATTTTGAATCGAAGAGTTTGACGAATAGAATAATTATTTTGATTTGAAATTTGAAATTTAAAGAATTTGCACTTGTTGCTTTGGTGTAAGTCGATTCAAAATTAAATTTCAAAGTAAAATAAAGAAAAATCAACCATCAGCAGTTAAATGGGTGCACAAATAAAGCAGTGTTGCTAACTCAAATTGTGGCACTATAAAAATAACCCCCTGTATTTTTGTGGAACCAAAATCAAAATTATATATAATTTAGCAATAAATAGGTCATGTTTTGTGATGACTCAATAAAAGAGAAATGATGACTCTTATGTTCTGTACATAAAAAAATTCAAACCCAAGAAATTTGGCTTAAGAAACATGGAACAAAGTTCAGTATATAAGTGATATAAGACATGAAGAAAAATAATCAAACGGCAATACAGGGACTTAAGAAAACTTGATATAGTTCTCGTATTCTTTTTCATAATGAAATTGGTACAAACAAGAACTATTATCACATTCGACTATGGGAACTAACAACTGAAAATAAACAGAAATACACATGATTATTGATGATGAAAGCGTGGCGGCTTTCGAAAACAGCGGTACTGCTCTACCGTGTAAGTTGAATATTTAAAACTGATGTTGAATTATCTCTTTTTTTCCTGAAAAATCGGTCATGTCTTTTTGAATTACAGAGATTTTTCGTACTATGAGACTATAAAAATTAATTCAAAAAAGGGAAAAGTGTTCATTAACTTCTTCTTACCGACTAACAACATGTTTTATATTATTTTGACTAAATCTCCAATAATTTATAATATTTTTAAATCAAGAACAACAACAGGAATCAAATAAATTCAAATACTAATTTTGTATTTTTTTTAATACTTTTTCTCTCCGATATTGAATTTCATATGTAAAAGTTATATTTTTATTATTTTTCTCAACGTTTATAATTTGTGCCAAAATATATTTGAATTTATAACGTCCATTCATGCATAAATTTATTGAATTAAAACAAAAATCAAAATTGAAGTTGATTGAAACTCAACACACCCCTTGTCAGTTTCAATTTTTGATTTGGTTTTAAAACTGATCGAATTTCATCACAGACATGAAGAAAATTTTTTTAAACAGTTAAATAATTTGAAATTCAAATAAAATTTTTATATGAAAGTCTCAAAATGAATTGTCTAAATACGCACTTCAGACAGCGCGTCTATTAAAAAATAATAGAGATATTTATTCATTCGTGTTGCTTTTTTGTGGACGAAAACTTAAAGCTGGAACTTTTAATTACAAAATATTAAAGTTAATTCGAAACTAATTTTCTTTTAAACTCTATTCCCATTAATTTTTTTCTTTTATATTGAAATTTTATTAACAATAGCAAAACTAAAAGTTTTGATAGCCACCCAACAAAGAGCTGGTACATGATTGATTGCCATTATTAACGACATACTTTTTAGCCACAAACTACATACTTTGCAAACTTATTTTAATTGTAGCACCACTCACTAATTATATAATTAAGTAATTTGTTTTCTGTGTCGTCTAGTGAAGCAGCAGGTGACGTTCCAGGAAAAGAGTGTTAATTTAAATACAAACGGAGTCAGTGTTTTATCTCATTAACTTTTTAATTTCGTTGGCATTTTAGCGAAATTTTTTTATAAATGATTGTATTCGCTGGAAAATATTACTCCTAGATTTTATATTTAAGTGTTATGCAAATTATGTAGGAAATTATTAATATGTAAAAGAGGTGGCCGACCGATTAATTCACCAAACACTTTTATCTTCAACTAATAACGAATATACGGCTGTATGTTTTGTTTAAGGCCGCACACAATTTATTAGCGAAGATATATAAATGACACTTTTAAGAATATTAAAAAGCTAAATAAAATGATCATTAAATAAAAATGATAATTGATAAGAATTGGTAAAATGAAACGCCTGGTTCTTGTTTTCATTCTAACTTCTAGGTGGACAAATTTGAGGTTGATTAACTGACTGTCAAATCAAAAAATGTCAAGAATGGACATGTCATCCTTTAACACTATTTTAGTAAAAGGATGGGAAATTTTAACAATGGAAGGCTACACTCATAAACGAAAAATTTCATCATGTGAATTGGACATATGAAAAACTAAACGAAAACAAGGGGTTTTTCAACCAAATCAATTGAAGTGATGAGAACAATTTTCTATAGGCAGGATCATTCCTGTGATTCAAGGTAGTTTTCCACAAGCATTTGAAAATCCGTATTTATGTAAACAAACAAATGATGCTGTGGGAGATGCAATTTGTGGAAATAAGCAAAGTCCTTTTGCGGAATGTGGTTCAAGACATTGTGAAAAGAACGAACGTCTGCCGACGAACTAAAGATAAACATTTGCCCGATATTATATTTCGTTATAAATTCCCATACTTCCACTTTCAATTAATATCAATAAAACTGAATATTCCACAAAAAAACTGAATTTTTAAGCCAAATCACTTCCTAACCTGGAATTCGCCCATCCTTTATACGATATATTTTGACCAGCTCATAGATAAACAACTTTAATATTCTTCGAACCAAAAGCTTATGAATTGTGTCAGGGAAAAATGTCACAACAACAATTACTGGGCCACTGGAATATATTCCATTACTCATAGAATTTTGATATTAATCAAAAAGTATTTATAAATTTAAGTGTTTTCACACTGAAAGTTAAAACCGGGTTTTTTTATGTTAAAGGCATAAACATGTGATTTTGGATTCACACTGCAGATTCTGAAATCTGAGTTTATAGATTTTAACAACTACAATGCATTAAATTTCTGAAAATAATACCTGCAATTGTTGTTGTTATATTCTTCTATTTTTATAACACTTAAATATGTAACTTTACTTGTGTTATATTTTGCCAAAAATAATTTTAAAATTATGAGCAACGTAAATAAATACTTAGAAATCATATAATTTCATATAAAAATCTTGCGAATTCTGTGCATTATTAAACATAATCAGATGTTTCCGATATATAACTTGGCAGCACTCAACTTAGCACAGACAACCCCCAACTTAAAAAATGCATTTTATAAAATGGTTTCGAGTTGTTTTTAACAAAATTTTTTGGGTGGTAAAATCAGGTTTTAACGTTTAAATCAGAATTTATTAAATCCACGTCAGTAGGAAAACACTAAAAGAGTAGATTTTCATCTTGAAACATATTTTTGTAGGTTAATTGTAAACTTTATAAAATTATATTTCTTTTTAATTTCAAATTTGGCCAAACGATAACTTCAAGAAAAGTTACTTAATTCGATTTGACTCCATTTAAAATTAAACGTTTCCCAGATGACATTTACTAAATAAAGAAAAGGTAGGAAATATTTGTACTCCAGGAAAAGACAAATATATATATACAAGTATGTAAATATTGTTAAATAATTTATGGGAAATTATTGTGTTTTAAAACACTTTTAACAAGATACAAATTTAACGAAACATAAAAAAAAATTTCTTTTATACTTTCTGCAGTGTGAAAAGTATTTTCATATTTAATTGATTTTATATCACACATACTTAGCAAAATTGAAACAAATAAAATAGTGAAAATAAACTCAAAAAAATAAACAAAAAAATTTTTATGGTGAATGATTTTCTCGTATAGGAGTTTCTGTAACTGTTGAAATGCAAAAAGCACAATTTTTTCCCGAACAATGCGGCTGAAATATATAAATTAAGCAAACTTTCATTGTGGGTGAATGTGTTTAATATGCGGCGAAAGAAAAAAATAACTGCGAAAAAAAACTTACCGCATTCGAGTTAAAATTTCAGTGTTATGTGAATGAAGTTCATAAGGAATTTATGACTCCATGTATTTATTATCTACAACTGAATATTAAAGGCTTTAAAAATATTTTATAACACAACTGAACTTGTCCATCCAAATTCATTTTTTTTATAAAAAGCAATAGAAAAGTATAAAGAAGTTCTATTAAATCTGATATGAGATCCACATAATCCGCGTTATGTTAAACAAGAAACCGTTTGCACAAACTTGTAACAGGAAGAATGACGTGATTGTAGCGTAATTGCCACAGCAATTTATATGTTTTATACAACACAAATAATTATTAATTTCTAACAAGATTTCTTACGACTAGAGTTACACTCGTCGGAGTCCAGTTTTCACCATTAAAATGTGTTTGACTCTCGAAATCCAGCAAAAGATTAACACCCGGCATTATCAGTTTTCAACGAAAATTCCACGAGTTTCATAAAAGTTATCTTAATCTTATAAAAATATTTCTTTGTACTAGTGATGCCAACATTTCATTAAATTAACTTTCCATTAAATTGAATTTTATAGGTCAATTGTTCAAAAATTGTTTTTAAATTCAGAAAGTCATGATATATATTCCCAAGCACAAGGGAAATTTAACATCAGCTTTATCTATTCAATTTACAAAGCAGAGCAGAACAGCTGTTTTCGAAAGCCACTACACTTTTGTCATCATTTTTATTATCTTGTTAGTTGGCTTATTTGAATGTGATAAAATTTTCTATTTGTACATGTTGGTCCAAAAGAAATCATCGGATGTTGTTTGGCCTTCAGAATATCGGTAGTGGCTCACGCAATGTGAGTAATTGCTTCGTCCTGTGGGAACCACATGTCCTCCAGTTCTAAATTGTTCAATTGTGGCAGAAAAAACTCGCTTAATATGACCATATAGCGTGCGCTGTCCACTGTTGTAGCGCCTTCGAAAAAAAAATGGCCCTATGACTCTTTCAGCGTCAACAGCGCATCAGGCAGTCCATTTGGAGTGGTTGTTAATGATCGAGTTCTTATCAGATCTCCACGCTTTGAAGTTCTACGCACCTTATCTGTTTAACTCTGAGAGCCTGTCCCGGTGTCTGTAAGTATTTGCGTGAGCGTATGCGTAGTATAAGTTTTTAATGACTTGAAAGAACAAAACTGAAGCGTTCTGAAGAGCGTTTTCATTTCGGAATTCGTGTGAATTTAGCCGCTTCGAGCCGGTAAATTTTAAAAGTCAGACTAGATAAACTTTTCATTTGTTTTTTTTTAAGTGACTTTCAAAAGACTTCACGAATCGAGGTCACAAACTAAATACTCCTGACATAAATAACCAAGTCGAATACCGTAAACCGGGTAAAATTCGGTTAATACCTCCGTCATATATCAAGATTCGATTTTTTTGAAAAAATTTCAAATTATATATCTAATACGTTTGTGTTTTCTTCGATTCTTTTATAGTGTTCGACGAAAACTACATTAATCATGGTTGTTTTTCAAATTAAATTAATAGTTTTCTTTTTTAACTCTTTAATTTTAATTATAAGCTGATTCTTTTTTTCCCCAAAATCGTACTAAAAAATTCAAAGTGATTAATTGAGAGGTTTTAGCCAGTTCCCATGCGCATTTCACTAGGGATAATGGAGATAATCAGGGAACCTTTACCCAGCATTTCTTAGAATAACTAAAGATATTTATTTCAAACTTCCACTTTAATAAGTGAGAAGCCTAAAATAAATATCAAAGTCATAACAAGATCACCCACTGATCACTGATCACTTTTCCTTTCTATATTTTATTACGTGTTTATTCTACAATTGGTTGGCTTTTTTCCGACTCTAATCGTAGTTGTAAGAGGAATAAAGAACAACAACAACTAATAATAGTGTTTGCGTTTAAAATTAGCGGGAAGTTTCCAGCAGGACCTTTAAGGTCACCCGTTTTTCATATATTTTTATTTTCATTATCAAAATATATCATTCATTTCATGATGTTGCTCCGGTTTTGATTCAATTGACTAAATAATTTCTATCTTCTGTAGTTTTTTTTTCAGCTTCGAAGTTATAAGAAATATTTAGTTATTGTTATTAACTGGTCTAAACAAGTGTTTCATTGTTAACAGTGACATAGTACATCGTATCAACGTGTGTATGATTGTATGTGTGCCTCAGAAAAACGCATTATTATTTATTAAAGTGTTAGATAAATTGCAGTCGTATTTGCAGCTTCAGCTTATGGAAACTGAAGACAATGAACAGTAAGAAATAACAAGAAATGCTGAATTACCACCAACAGCAGCAGAAGGAGGAGGAGATGTTGGACAATTTAGTAAAGTTCAACGTCATCCTCATGGTCGTCTTTCCGATGCTACATTGTTTCAAAACAATCAAACAGATATCAAGTTTAATTACAAACAACATTTAATTAAAGGCAGCCAGCCGGTCGTCAGTTATCGTTGACAACTGTGGAAAGACAAAATGTGACAGTTGCTCAATAGTCAACTACAAGAGAAAAAAAATCGAATTTAAGAAGAAGATTGTAAATGGTTTCTGAATTTGAAGAAATATGAAATAATATCTGTTTTGTTATAAAAACCTGCCATCAACGACAGAAGAAAAAAAACTGTTTCAGAGCCAAGTTTTGTTGTTTTTTTACTGAAGTATTTTCAATGCACACATTTTTATGCACCAATTTTACTTTTTTTATTTTTTTTATTTACGTTTCTATTATTAAACAAATGCATTATGCGCCGAGGTATTGTATAAAGTGTTCAAAATGCTGACTGCATGTTTACATGCAAGTTTTTTTTTATAATTTAACTTTTTTTTTTCTTTTTTGAACAGGGAAAATGCTGTCTGCTACTGGCGTTGTGCAAAACTACCACTCAAAAAAGAAATTCACATTATAAAAGCTATGGCTTGGACATGTTGCGAAAACAATTGAAGTTTAGATAGCATTGAGAGATGTACGCGCTACAGTTTAAATTTATATACGTAACCTTGCTAATTGTAAGTAGTGCTCGAAAACGGTGCAACAAAACAAGTGCAACATTTTGAAACAGTCGCATCCTGCAGCCAAGCAGGAGCATTAAAAATAATATCACAAACAAAAAAAGAAAGAGGAAAGACAATGAAATAAATAAAAGCAAACTTGTTTCAAATATATACACACGAATAAGTTGAGTTGTGAGAATGTAATTGGATATATAAAAGAAAAATTATTTTCGTAATCCACAGTGGCAGGTTGCATTTTTATATATAATTTTTTTCTTTAATTCTATAAAAGTTAAGGCAGAGTGTTAATGAACTGCAAATGGATATCGATGTGGAAACGAGTAACGTCAGGACGGCAATAAAATTATTGTAACGATAGAGTCTGTAAAAAATCAGCGAATGAATGCAATTAAGAGTTAAATTTACGTGTTAATGAACTGCTGCTATTTATGGCAGCATAATAATATTTGTTTTCAATTGTTGCAGTGTTGGCGTTAAATATTAACGAAGCGTAATAAAAATAAATCAAATCATTTCTAAGTAAAAGCGAAAGCTTTTGATTTCCTAAGATTAAAATTGGATATGCAACAAAACTGAACAACAAGTCAATAACACATCGGCATTAGGGTGGTCCCAACAAGTTGTCAAGCAGTTTATCTAAAAGGAATAAAAAAAACTTATGCCACACTTTGCAACTTAATTTGTTTAAATCATTTATATTTTCTGTAAAAATTTAATGCTGTCGAATAATTTTTTTGGATAAAGTAAAGTTTCCTCTAAATAATTGCAATAGTGATCCTGTCTAATACTTTTAGTCTGGTACTCCTTTCTAATTCTCTAGTTCATTAGAATATTCATGATGTCTGCTAATGATCTTGGATTTTTGACATCATTTTATAAATAATTCTCTGAAAAAGCTAATTCGAAATTAATCATTAAAATGGCCTAAGCAAAACTCCAGAAAATCTATTCATTATTGTGCACGAAAAGCTTGAAAAAATAGTTACAAAAATAATTTCCTAAAAATAACGCTCGTTAATAACTTACAAAGCAACGGCCACACTTGACCAAAATTTGCCCAAAAAATCATAACCACTACGCACCAAAAAAATAAATAAATAAATACTTTGAATCTGTTGCGTGTTTTACACAAAAAACAACGCTATTGATTTCAATAAAGAGTAGCCTAAATCAAAATGGTTTTCAGTAATATTTATTGGTTAAGTTTGCTTGGCCAAATATTTGCCTAATGTGACCGGACCTTAAGAATTTATTTCTAGTGTTATTAAATTAATTTTAGATAAAGAAATTCTTCTAAAAATTGTTTTTACAACAAAAGGACAGGATATATTATAAGGGAAAGTTAACAACAATTTTATATATTCAATTTACATTGCCCAGCAGAACAGCTGTTTTCGAAAGCCGCTACAGTTCCATCATCCAGCACTCATGCGCATTTTTATTTGTAAAAACTTAATTAAGTGGTTTAGTTGAATGTGATAAAAGTTTCTATTTGTTACAATTTTTTTTTATGAAAAAGCACATAATAATTGTATCAACCCGAAAGTAGCACGATTTTGTTAACTCCGTGCCTCTGATGCCGTTTAATTGTTTTCTTCATTCCCTATTTTCTGGCTTCTTTCGTTACATGTTTCTTCAGCTAAATTTTATATCATTAGTGTTATTTATTTTATATATTATGATTTCTCAGATAAGAATTTAGTAAAAAAAATATATTGGTATCGAATTATTTCTTGTTGTATTAAATTTAATTAAGAGTGGTAGACCAGTAGACATGCTGTATTTAGAAAAACGGTATTAAAAGAGTACAAAACTAGATTCTATATCTATTTAACTATTGAAATAAAGCAGCAGAGCAGAATAGCTGTTTACGAAAGCCGCTACTATTTCATAATCTGCATAATAAATGGGTTTTGCTTTTTACCTCTTATAGTGGTAAGAACTAAATATTGGTTTAATTATTGGTTTTATAATACAAAATAATCTTGTTAAAAAGATCTTAAGATCAATTTAGAATTGGCTTTAATATCTGATAAGATATTTCCTCTTAAAAATTTTATAACAAAAAAAGCAAAAAATATCCGACTAGTGACGATTAAACTGCAGCGGCTTTCGAAAGAAGTACTATTCAGCTTTTCTCTAGAAGTGAAACATTAAATTGATTTTGATTTTCTTGATCATATCCTTCTGAATTTAATATTAGGACTTTCGCCTTCATATTCAACCTAATTTATCAAAAAAAAACTTGATCCATCTAAAGCTCTAGATTCTCAAGAAAACTTTAACCAACATTTCTTGAAATAAACAATAAACTTCCTTTTAAATATATATAAAAAGTTTAAATACGTCAAAGTCATATCAATAATTCAATGATCGCTTCCATTTTCTATATTTTTCATTATTATATTTCGACAAACTTTTTTGGAAAGCATCAACAGCAAAGAATTGATTTATTTAAACTACTGGTAACTCAAAAAAAATAATTATATACATATATATATATATATATATATATATATATATATATATATTTCAGACATGTCCGCGCAAAGCACAACGAACGTTTTTTAAAGAGTTAAAATCTATTCCAAAATATTTTAAATAAATCAAAATCCTAAATTCAAATAATTTTTACTTTTCCATAATTATGGGAATCAGCCTACAGTAACTAAATTTCTTCGTTTAGCTTATTTCCAAAGATAATTTTTCTATTTCATGCTGCAAAGAATACAAAACCTCAGGGGAATATTTTTTTTTATTAAGACCAGCACTCAAGAAATGAGTCTTTCACATGCAGTTCATTGTTTAGGAGTTAGAATGCACGTGACAGCGGAAGACAGATCGAAATATAGAGATTTTATTTCGCCGGTAAGTTTGCGCTAAAGTACTTTAGAGAGAAGTTGCTGAAACAAGTCGACAACAACTAAACAAACATGTGCTTAGTTACGTAGTCTAAGCCAGCAGCACCTTTTAACAGGCTTCTGCTTTATACTTAAAGCAAATTTCCTTAAATCAATTTCTATTTAAATACAAAATAAATTTTTACTTTATTTGTTTAAATTGCACTTTCGCAGATGCATGAACGAGCATGTCCAGTTACCTAGCATTTCCAATAGATTGTTTTCGTTCTATGAGAATTTACCATGGATTTTTTCAATAGTTGATATCACATCCGTTATCTATATTGTGTAAAAATTTCATATCAATATCTCGTTTACTCGACTCTTGGGAGTAAAACAATGTTGCTGCTTTTCCATTCAATTGTGTGTAAATTAAAAATTTTAACTCGTTCTCTGGCAAATTTTTTTATATTTCAAATTTTTTTATTTAATTTTTATAATGACGTTCTTTTAGTAAATGAGCGATATATGCAAAATTATTTTATAATAATAATTGATAGTATCGCTACAAATGAAAATATTGTGGAAGTGAAATATTATTCATGAAGAATAAATAAATAATTTAAATTTTTATTCAAATCAAGTGTGGAAAATATTTCAAACATTTTAAAATTCTTCTGCCAGAAGTTTCATAATAACATTATCTATATCAACGATAGCGTATAAAAGTAATTAAACATAAACTATTTAATTAATTCACTCTATAAATTTATTCAAAGTGAGAGGAGTATTTTATTCGCATCACTGCACATGCAATCTCAAACAATTATCTTGTGGTTCATGGATATTTTTTTCGCTCTCAGCCAATTATCTTTTCGCTTAAGGTACGGTCACACTTGGCAAACATTTGCCCAAAAGAGCGTAACCGCAAAATACTAATACAAGATATTTTGGTTCAGTTAAAAAAGGTTAACAGAATCAAATATAAAACAGATTTCAATTAACTGAAAGTGGTTATGCTTTTTTAGTAAAAAGCATTTCTTTATTTGTTGCTAGTTTTCATTTGCTTTTTTTTCTTAGTTTTATGTATCATTTTTATTATTTACACTATGAGATTTTTGTTTAAGTATGCCTAATTTGCTTAAAGCTTTTCTGGCTTGCTTATAGGAGCAAAAAGCTTAACAGAAAAAATATTCATTCATGTGGAGTTTGCAAAGCAGTTTGGATAATTAACCCACTCTATTTATCTCTCGAAGCCTTTACGAGCGAAGAGTGTCTGTTTATCAAAAATTATTTAATTTCCACTCAAGAAAACATAATTTTAGTTCTTTCTTTTAAGCAACAACTGGATTTAAAAAATGATTTGTACGCACTTAGGTTTCAACTAGTAGTTTTATTTATCGAAAAAAACCGCTAAAGTGGCATCACTTATGTCTGAAATTTTTATCACTTTATAATAGTTTATTAAAAAATTTATTGGACTTACCAGAGATCATGAATCTGAATCAAAATTATCATTTAATTTATATATAAATAAAAGCATATTAAAGAATATAATAAAGGCCCTCAGTAATCTAAGATTCAAGTGATGCAACTTTGGCGATTTTTGTGGAAATATAGAATTGCTGTTCATATATGATCAGTTTTAGTTTATACAATTTGTTTTTCAAATTGAATTGTTGCTTTTAAAAAGGAACTAAAACGATATTTCCTTAAGCGGAAATGAAATAATTGTTGTCTAGTAGACGTTAACCAAACCTCAACAGTTGGTTTTAACCATTAAACGAAAAGTTAAAACCTCGTTTCACCATAAAATATGAGTTTGTTTAAGCCAACTCACAACCATTATTAAATTGGTTTTAAGTTGGTTTTAAGAAATACCACTTTGTTAGTGTCTGTGCTGCCAAGTTCTTTTTTGAAATCATCTGATATTATCAAGACCCACTAAACGAATCATACATTCAATTAATTAACTGAGACAATATCTCAAGTACAATAAAATTTATATCTGACAATTTGACAGGCTTCAGTCACACTCAATGCAATTGTTTCCAATATCTAAAATCTTCTATGCACTCCCTAATATTTTTACAGGCAGCATCTTTAAGGTTTAATGAAGCTGTAGCATCTGGACGTAGTAGACGCCGTTTTGGCACCGGTGGCACAAAACTATCCGCATCTGAAGCAACGGATAATTTGTCGGCAGATCAAACAATAACAACCTCAACAAATATCGAAGCCAGCAAATATCGTCGTGGTGGTGCATACTCCACAGACACGGGAGGTAAGTCTAGTAAATTACTTCTGATCTAGATACTTCTCAAACAGTTTAATGCCCTTAAAGATTTCATATACAACACAGATGATATTAATTTAATACAACCGGAAATTAAACCGCTGCATACTAAAATAACAGCCAAATACACAAGCAGCATCACAATTCCTCACGATTCCTCAGAAGACACTGAAACTGCTGAAGAATATGTTGCCAAGGCAATGGGTATGTATGGTTCTCGATTACGTGAACCTATACGCGTACCCTATGAACAAGAATCGACGCAAGCTGAGCCATCTCAAAACTTCAAGTCCCAACAGCAGGAACAAGAACATTTGCAGCAACAAAACCAGCTACAAATGGAACAGCATCATCAAAAACATGATCAAGAGAAAGAGAAACAAGAACAACAACCAAATAATTTCAATTATTATACTTACAGCGAAAAGGACGTGCCAGATCAGCAGTATACAACCGATGAAAAACAGTCACAACAACAACAACAACAGGCTTATCATCAATATTCCAGCCGACCAGCCGCCACTAACGATGCCAAACAGCAGTTGGAAGCGCATTTACACACACAACTGCAAGAACAAATGCAACAGGCCCAACAACTGGTAAAAGACAGAGAGCAGGAGCCTTCACAGCCAGAACGCGCTGAACAATCTGCCGAATCACCTGCTCCTGTCTATGAAAAGGACCCTGTCACTAGATCTTACAATATATACGAGGAACATACCGAAGGCTACGATCCATCACAACAACTTCTCGTAGACCGCAACTATCGTACAAAATTAATCTACAAACCCATTCCACAATACCAGGACAATTCCAATGAAAATGAGGAACGAGTTCGTGTCTCCGCCTCCACCGAAATACCAAAAGCCGAAATTATGAAACAAATCGAAAAATCTGTTATTAAATACATGAAAGAGTTGGAAGCCGAAGGTAAGATTATTGCAGCTCCCCAAAATCAAGAGCCCAAGACGTATTTCAAAGTTATAACTCTGCCGGGAACTGATGAGAAACGCATCGCCTCCACAACAATTAAGCCCACCAAATATATATCCTCCACCAGTGGCAACTATCACGATCCCTACAAACAGTCGCCATCTCATGTCATATCCGCAAATCAAAAGTATCACAAAAACTCGGCCGCCAAACATAATTATCAGGTAGAAAATGAAAACGCATATCAAACAGCCGAGCAGGAAGTAGCCGATATAGCACCAAATGTGGAATTCATCTATAAAATAAAAACAAAAGCGCCCCTGCATACCGCCACAGTCAAAACCATATCGAAGCCATATAATTTACCCATCAAGTCCTATGACCAATTCGATCATTCATCGGCCCTGAAGAACTTGGAGGAATTCGATTTGTCCCATGTGGTTACCACACCCGATCCAGAGGAACAGCAAAATGCTCCCGCCGGCAAACAAAACAAATTGTATTTCAATTCTGAAATCTACCATGACATTAACTCGTTGCCCTTTAAGCAAAAGCAGCGGGCAGAAGCAGAGTACCGCCAGTTGAAAGCAGCCGCAGAAAGTCATGCCGGTTATGCTCCAGTTAACTCGCAGAGTGGCTATTACGCTGAACCTCCAGCTGATCGCGAGGCTTCCGGCTCTAATGTTTCCGAAGATGGTTATCCTTTGATGAACCCCTATCAGCATGTCTTAAAGAAGGAGGCACTGCCCAGTAAATACGACGAGTCCAATGCAAATTATGAACAGCAACAGCCGCGTAATCACAAATACAAAACCCAGGAATACGACAGCTACAATCCAAAGTTCAATAACAATCCAGAGGGATATGGCTACCAGCAGACCTACAAGACGTCCTTGTCAAACCGCCATGCCCCCGGCAAACGAGGTAAACGTGGTGGCTCAGCTCATGCCAACACTGCCAGTAAGAAATCCTCTCATCGCATTTCGTTGAAAGACTTTGAGGCCAATGTTGCTCTACGTCCACCACCCCAAAATTAAGGGGGCCAACAAATTATTTTTATTTCTACTTCTCTTAGAGCAAATGCGAATATACTCATTTAGCCAACATTCTTATTTATTTTCATATTTATAGCGTATATTTAATTATTTGTTATGTTTTCTTTTTAACCGCTTAACTGCCAAATATTTGAAGAGGACAATAAGTGTTTGTTTTGAAAACAAAATTGTACGTGCAATAGTTTTGTAATGATTTTTTTGTTATTTCCAAAATTCCGACGATCACTAACTGCTTGTGATAGCAGGCGATGTATCGGACTGGATGGGAAATATAAATAAATTAATATATTAATAAAACAAAGTTGATTGTAGTTTAATTTAGATTAGGTTACTCTAAGGCCATTGTAGAGACAATGCACTTGGGTCTGTTGATTCGGTCCCGTTGTGATATCCTTAAGCTCAGGTCCAGCCATCCTGTGGTCGCTGATATTCTAACAAGCTTCACACTCATCAGGGTATTTAAGTCCGACAGAAAGTTGGAGAGCAGTTCCACTGCCCTTACGCTGATCAAGGCAGGGCACTGATATAGCAGATGGAGTACAGTCTCCTCCTCCTCTTTATGGTCACAGCTTCTACATAAGTCGTTGTATTACAGACCCATCCTTATTGCATGAGTCCCAAAGCTACAATGTCCACTTAATAATTTGACGCAGTCGTACTTTACTGAAGTTAAGAAGGTCGTGTGTTCTGCGTGGATCACAGCAGGGCCACGTGGCCCTTACCATGCGGCAATTGGTCGCGTTTTCTCACCTTATTTGAGCGAGTTTATATGATTCACAATGAATCAAGAACTTGCAGTGCGATGGGGGAATGCCTGTAAAGTGGCAGATCATTGAGTTGTTCAGTTATGTCCCTTCCCTGGCAATTCAGTTGGCAATGAGACTGTCAGGACAGTCGGAATGTTCCTGTACCCAGAAAAGTGTCACTCTCGAATGTCTCGCTGTCTAATTTATACTCGTAGAAAGTCGGCATTCGGTCACAGCTATAGATGTACTATACACACCGTTAACAGCTGAGATGGCCGCCTTACTGTCGGTATAGATATAGATATCGTTCGATATATTATAATACCTCAGCTATTTGACTGCACCAGAAATGGCAGAAATTTCAGCTTGTAGGATGCTGCAACCATCCCGAAGCCTAAATAAAGTTCTTACGTTGAAGTTCTCCACGTAAAAACCCCCGCCTACACTTGTTCCCCTCTTAGATCCGTCAGTAAAGACTCTAACGGAATCTTTGGGAAATTAAGGTCTAAAAGCATGTTTCCTTTCACCGACAACAGAATGAAAAAGTCAGCCAAAGAAAGGTTTTGATATACAATAGTCAACGTTGTCATGAATCCTGATGTCTTGGTATTTAGTTTAATTTAAATTTCATAACAACGTTTTAAAGTTCGTTCTAGTCAGTTAAATACTTTCCACATCAGCGTAAGAAGCCAAGTTTTGTATAAGTTTTTGCATAAGACACATTAAATTCAGCAAAACATCATTGATTTGCTCACCATTTTCACCGTTCGGTTAAAAGGGCTGCCCCTTCTCGGCAGCCAGAAAATAGTCGGAGAGCATAATAGACCCACTGTGATACTCAGAGGAATACATTCTTTAAAACCTCTGCAAATGAAGAACCATCCAGAACTTCTCACAAAGCCTGGCAGGGTAGCCAGTGGTGCATCCTTGACACAGTCAAGATTCCAAAAGAAACGAGAGTCTAATCCTACGCGCTTTCAGAGCCGGGCGGTCACAGAGACGATGCTGTACTAACAGAAAGTATGATGTGCCTGATAATTGTTTCTAAATTAAAAACAAAAATTAATAAATTTATTACCTCTGGACTTAGCAGCCTTTTAAAAGTCCTTTTTTTTGTGATATAAATCAGTGATATTAAATGAAAATTGATTAAAAGTCGTTTAACCGCATTATGTTTCTCGTGTATTGAAAAATATGAAAAACTATATCAAAATATCAAAACTATATAAATTTAATTTCATAAATAACTTTCTATTTGCACATTCTGAAAAAGTAAAATTTTTTGCTGCTGCAGGTAGGCCACTATTATATATTTAACCACTCATTTTAATACAATCTTAAGCCCATAGATTTTTACCAGTCCCACATCGCATTTTTATTTTTCAATATATTATTTTTATTCATAAATAAATATTTATATGATCTGAAATTATTATTCCCTTATAAAATTGTTTACAAAATTCAGTGGCAAATGAACGCACAAAAGCCCATTATAAATGGAAAATAAAACGATACATTTAAAACAGTAAATAGTAGAGCGGCAATAAAATTAACAAGAAAATCAGGAAACTAAATCGGGATAAACAGGACGATGGGGAAATGCAACGCAAAAATTAAATACACACACAGAAATGGAAGGAAAAAATATGCCAGAAATGAAATTGCACTGCATTCAATGTAAATTGTGTCTTCCGCTGCGAACGAATTCAAATAAACAGGCGATACCAAAATATGGTGGATGCTGCTGCATTTCAGCAACGCGGGGGTGGTGGGGGACTGTTGTTGCTGAAGGGCATGCATGAATATTAAAATGAATTTTTGCGTTTGTTTAAGCTTTTAATGGACCATATTTATTCTTTCTTTCTGTCTTTCTTTTTTTTTCGTAGAAAGCTGCATATATTTTTTCGTTTTTATATTTAAATGTGTGTTTGGCAAACAGATTTAATTAAAAAGTCCTGTGATTCGCATAACATTAACCACAATAAAGATTATGTCTGCGGTTGAATATGAAATAAATTGTATGAGCTCTGAAACAAAATAATACAGAAAGTCTGGCAAATTATTGCCCAAAACTGAAGGCCAAGAAAGAGGTCTTTTCTAAGACGCAGCGCAGGCAACTGGCAGAGAGGAAGAGAAGAAGCAACGGCCAGGATGCTCTAAGAGATCGTCCGAAAACCCCAGCCACCTGCAGTTAGGCAGGAAAGAGGATTCTTTCTCAAGAGCAGTTGAATATTGTTGTAAAAAAGAAGAGGTGCTTCCCGTCTATTAGCAAACCGAGAGAGATGTTTCACCATTTTGTCCTTTTTTTTCTGCAGGACTAACACTCAGGAGATGGCCCCCCTTTTTGTGTCCATGTGCTTTTATTAAATTTATTTAACTTTTGCGAGATATTCTCAGGCATTTATGCATCACAAATATTTATTTATTCTGGTTTCAGTTAATCTATATTCCAGCTTATCTTTTTTTTATTTGTCCCATGCAGTTGTTTGGGGCAGAACAAACGAACGGCTTTGAAATGTGTTCAACACACAAACTGAACATTTTTAAATTCATGTTTGAACGTTTAATTGAAATAGTGCATTCCAATTGAAATTTTTGGCTGGAAGTTATTAAATTTTAATTTTTTTTATATTTTTATTTATAAATAAATATCCTCGATATGAAAATTTGGCAACAAAAAATAGAGAATTTATAAATACTTTCGGTAAAATGTTCGACATATTTCTGTATAGTTTTATATTATCGGCCGGATATTGTATTAATTTAATCCTTTTCCAACCATAAGGAAACTGTCCATTTGCGAATAAAATGAACTAACAAAATGAGAAACATAAACAATTTAGTTTTTTAAATTTTAGCCGGATATATTTTCAAATGGTGGACAAATAATATTGAAGTTTATGAATGAAATGTCATAAATAGAATATCAGCCTTAAGTTTAACAAAAAATTTTTTAAGGTAATTTTGTTTAGTTAATTTTCAAACTTCAACGTTCCTTGTAATTTTTAATAAAAATAATAATAAAACTTTATTCTTCATCAGCACACACAATAAACAAAAAAATAATATCTTTTTATTGCGGTAACGCATTAAGTTCAAGAGGCAAACGCACACACGAACGTGCTGTCAGACTGCATTTAATGCAACAAATTATGTGCCTACTTGAAAGAGTATTTAAATAGTATGACAAATACTTTCAATTGTATTTAAAATTACACACACATACACCACAATGTTTGTTGTTGTTGTTGTTGTTGTTGTTTACAGTAAATGCCAATACAAACAGCCAGTCTAGCAGTTGTGTGGTAAATTGTATCTTTGGCAAAAAGCCTTTAAACTCTCTGATAGTGATTTGATATTTAAAAAACTTTTACGTCTACATTTTTTATGATTCTATTTTATTTGCTACCTTCTTTGTTGTTTTATTGTTAATATTTACTTAATTGCAAATTGATGATGATGGCATTAGATGATTATCACGCACACATACACACACACACACAATCATACATGTGCACACCAGATAAATATTTATTTAATATAAAAATAAACACTTATTCCAGTAAAAGACAAAATAAACGAAAATATTAAGTACTTTTGTGTATATCGTTAGCTGAGATGCAAAAACGCGTAACTAAAAACCATATTAAATCAAGTTTTTCATAAATTTTAAATAAGGAATTTAATATTTTCTAAAACTAGGACAGTCACAAAATAAAAATTAAATAGACGATCCCTTGAAAAAGTAGACAAAAGAATCTACGAAACGTCGAGAAAAACTTTAAATACAAGGATTTTACATTAAAGAAAGATTTTGGTCAATTATCTAAAAGATAAAAAGCTAGCACATAAAACCAAAACAACGCAACTGCGCTTTACTTGCTTGCAAATAGTCATTTTGTAAAAGCAGTTTTTTTAAAGAAATATAAGACTTTGAGTTGGCATTACTGCTGACTATTCTGTCAGCTGTCAATTGACATTCATGTTTGATTTGGTTTGGCATTTCCATATGAATAGACTGACGCCTGAACAACGCTTCCGAATTATGCAAAACTTCTTACGAAAATCATGGTTCTGTTCGAAATACGATTCGCGCGATTTTCGTTTCGCTTTAGAGGTCATGTTTATTTGAAATGAAATGTCAATAAATAAAACATCCGGATGTGCTCTATTCCCTGAGTGAGCAAGTCCAGTCAACGATTCGACCTTCTTTAAAAGCGTTACAGCCAAGACTACCGATGTTCTTGTTCATCAATTGAATAATCATGATGTCCAGGTGCAGTGGTCCATTAAGGCGGCGCAACATGTCACACAGCTTGTGCCTCAATTTATTTATTGAAGAAAAAGTTTGGTTTCACATTTCGTGCCCATAAATTGGCCTCCAAGATCGTACCATGCAATTTCCCTAGATTAACTTCTGTCGGAATATATATTCTATGCCAAAGAGTCTGAACCACTTAGAACACAACTCTCGCGGTTAACGGCCGATATGCGGCCCCAAGATGGAATAAGGAATCAAAAATTACGCAGTCATACGCCAGAAGTCATATTAATATCATAACGCCACAAAAGAACCTTTCGAATAAAGTGACTTTCCTTCCAATTTAAAAAACTCATGATTGTTTTATTTCATTTCAAAGTACTACAACAACATCCTCTGCCAACGTAAAAACTACTTTCAAGGAACTATACAAATTGGTAAAGAAATTTCATTTCGTTTCTGAATAAATAAAAATCTTTTGGTTGCAAAATTACTTATTTGTTGGGGGAGGGGGGAGAGGTTTGAAAGCCAGTCTACATGCGCCAATTTACAAACAAAATGGATGAATTTCTGGGAATAAAATTACGAAGAAATTTTATGCATTAAGAATCTTTTTATTTTATTTCCTTCATGTTTGAATAAGAAAACTGTAGTTGCATTTTGTTAGCGTTTAACGTTTCTTTGTATTCAGGTTGCAAATAAGCGGAGATATTTTTCATGTTGAATATTTCCATACTTTTCCCATTTAAGTTTTAATCTTATAAGAGCATTCCAATATGCTGCAACAAGTTTCGCATTATCTTAAGTGAATCAAAAACAAGAATTCAAAATAATATATAGAGTAAAAATAAATACTCTCGGAGCACATTTTTCTATTAAGAAAAAATAGCTCACGGCAACCACTTTTATATAGAAATAACTGAAAGGTGACTTTAATTAGTTTGAGGGATGAGTTTTAAAAGTGATAAAGCAAAAGTTGTTTTTGAAATTTCTGCAAATTTCTTTTTTTAGTGCGAAGTATAATTATTCCAGTTAGAGATGAAATATTGTTTGATTCTTATGGCTGCTGCAGTTGGCCTCACAGTACCCCCTTTTATCGCGCCAATTTTCGAGCAGTTCTTCCAGTGTATGGGGTCATATCTTGAAAAATGGCACCACGATTATTGGCTTTCAAATGCTCAGTTGTCTCTGGTTTGTCGGCTTAACACTTATCTTCAACGCCGTCCCATAAACAACAATCCATCGGTGTCAAATCTCATCTTCTTGGCGGCCAATTGACATCATCAATTCGTGTAATGAAAACGCCATCAAACGTTCGACGCAATAAAGCGATTGTGGCCTGAGATGTTGCACTGCCCTTAAGAAACAAATCCATTGTCGTTCACTTCAGAAGGAGCGGGTACAAAAAAAATCGGTTATCATGGTACGACAGGGGTACACATTTAAAAAAAATGGGTCAATAATGTCTCTGTTCCACAAGCCGCACCAAACAGTCACCCGTAGTGGGTGCATTGGCTTCCTTAAGAGATGACGTGTTTGTTTTCTGAACCCCCAATATGGCAATTTCGTTTATTAACGTACCCATCGATGAGATGAAAATGAACTCCATTCGAAAAGTTGTGAATTTGTTTAATTGTTTTCAACTTCGTGCAATTTTTGAAATAAATTTGTTTTGGAAATAAATTTCGAATTTCGTTCCGTGGAGATAGTTTATAAATAGAATGACACAAGTGTTGCCAGATTCGAAAAAGCCGCTGCTTCAAATTCAAACAGACAGATGGCCCACCCGATAGAAGTTATGAACTTCAATTTTATTTCTTACTTCATATAGAATTAGACAACTTCAGTTGGTAATTGTTGGCAGGGAAAAGTGATCTGTTAATGCAATTTTTTTTTTTTTTTTGTTCTTATAACATCGAGCAAATTTTACTGTGTAGTGCTTTCCATGTTTTCCCATCTTGCCAGATGAAATCATCACTTTCATACGCAAATAGCGTTTTTATACTGACATGATTTTAATAAATCCTGGTTTAGTGTTGAAGTCCACTGTTAAAGCCCGGTTAAAGAGGGCCACTACGTGTTGAGCATCTAAACTATATTGATTTAAAGTTAAATTCCAATTTTTAGGAAATGCTCTACAGCATTAAATATGAATCAGATCAAATAAAATCAAAATATCGACCGAAATATTTAATATATTCAATTAATCTCAAAATATTAAATTTACAATTTTTGACAAGAAAAAATTATTTTTCAGACTTTTTAACCGTCTTCTCGCACTTTTGAATTTTTTTTTTAGTGGATTTAATGATATATAACTTTGATTTTCGATTGCTTTTCGCTGTGTAAAGTTGAGTGCTGCCAAGTTCTATATTGAAAACATCTGATAACAGGTGAATAAAACAGATATTTTGCTTTTGAAACATTTATTTGCTCTATTTCAGAATTTTCATGCGTATGAAATATTTATTCCTTTAGCGAAATTTATAACAATTTCTATTTTAAACTGCAATTTTATTATTATTATTTTTTATATCAACAGAAACAACTGCAAAAGGCAGACAGGAAAGGAAAAAGGTTTCAATTTGATGTGCTTTTTCAATACGCAAAGAAAAACTTCTTAATTCTATATCAAAACAAAAACAAACACATTTTATTACTTATACTTTTAAGGATTTTTTCATTCTTGATAAATTAATTTTAATTGTTGTACTGAAGAAGACAAACAGAGAATATCGAAACAAAAACTTCCAAAGTTATTACTTTACAAAAATGAAATCTCACTATTATCACATTAATTTTCAAAACGAAAAGGCCAAAAAATAAATTAAAATAAAAAAAAATTAAAAAATGTATGTATAAAAAAACTGCAGTATTTTGCACCTTTTTCTTTTACAATCCGCATGTGGTTTTATGTGAAACAGTCCTTTTATTTCTCCTTTCATAATTTTAAAATATTAATTAACAAAATATAATTTTAATGCTTAAACCAGGTTTTGATTTTCAGTGTGAAAACACCACAAAACACCTGGTCAAACTGACCCATACATCATCATGGAATTAACTTAAGGCTGTACTTCACTTGGTGAGTACACTAGTCCCGATCTAATCTAAAAGGATTCTTTTACAAACGTAAAACTTTCGCTAGAGATATTTTGCATTAGTATTGGTACATTTCCTTGGTACATTTCCTTGTATCTGTTTTAAAAAACATTCATCCATTCAAACTTATTAAAAAACTATAGTTTTCCACATGACGACAACCAAAGAAGAGCCAATAAAAATGCTAATTTCTTGCAATACAAATCTTTAGTGATTTATCGTGAATTTATTGCTTCAAAAATACATTTCAACATAAATCTCTTTTGAAAGGAAAGTCAATTATTTTATCAATTGCAACGTGGAGTGTTCTCTAAAGCAACTTTATTACCACAAACAGACTTCGAGCTACGGATCATCATGGAAATGATGGAATACATGAAAATATTAGTGAAGCAGAGAGATTTGTTGGATTCCAACTACAAGATGAATAAAATAAAAAATATATTTTAGATGCCGCAACCTGTAGTCAACTTTTAAATTCATGTACGAGCAGCATGGCAACAAGCCAATTTATTATTAATACGTTTCCCATATGCTTTTCAACGCCGGCAATATTTCTTGTTTATCTTTATTTATTTCATATATTCCACCGCCTTCTGTTTGAAGAATAAGTTAAAATCAAGTTATACGGGAATAAATTTGAGTAGGAAATATTATTTTTAAAGTGCCTTGAATATTTTATTTGTAGCATATTTTTATTCCTTTTCCGTTTCACTTTTTCTTCCCCATTTCAAGTCAACAGCTTGCCAAAATAAAATTTTATTAAGGGGCGGATGTTTGTGTTTTCTAGATTTCTATTAATATTTTCTTTTTTAATAAATAAAAATGCTATGACTGTTGACGAGCTACTGACGCGGTGCACACACTTTTTGTATTGGATTGGCAGCAGGATACGTTCAAGTAAAAGAAGGATAGAGAAGAGTCTTATTCTAAGTGATCAGTTTCATGTACATTTACAAGGTATTTTACAACTATTTAATTAAATAAAATTAAAATAAATATTTCTAAATACACATACTCAACATTTACTTCAAATTAATATTTCAAAATTATGTATTGAACAAGCTCAGAACCAACAACTTCCCCAACAGTTTGCAATAGTTTTGTTTTCTTTTTTTCTACATTAAAATAAAAATCAATGTAACGCCACAATTCCCCAAGGACTTCAAAAATTTATTATACAGAGTCAATTGCCAGTTCAATGAAAATGTAACAAAACTAACCTTCTATTTCCGGCCAGCACTTGAAAACATAAAAAGAAAACTGAATTCAAAATGTGTTTTCTGTTGTAGTTTGTAGAAAATACACTTAATCTACTGTTCAATTACGAAAAAAGAAAAAAATATACCGTAGAGGTAAATAATTTTCACACGGCAACACGGTATTTTATTTGTAAGATGAGTCTCTTAAACACACTTTTTATTACAATAAAAATAAACAACCCTGTACGTGTAAATGAAGTTTTAAAATGTGTTTTCTAATAAATAAAAACTATAAACACGTTCTTTCCTTTACATGGAAGCAAAGTGGAAAATTTATTTTGAAGTTATAAAATTCAAAAAGAAATTTTCCTTAAACTTGTTTTGAAATGCAGTCAATGTGCGCTAATGCCCACCCTGTTCATTGGAAATTCTGAGCCATTCACAATAGTCGGGTGGCATTTTGGGAACAACTTTTTCATTCGACACATTTAGACGTCCTCCCCCTCGTTAATTTGCAATTACTTTTATTTCTCTCGCAATTTTTTCAACTTGCCTCAAAGAAGATTGAACATTTTTTAATATCGGTTTTAGCCCATTTTGGCAAAAATTCAGTTCTCATCAGATCTCGACGCCTTGAAATTGTAGGAAGCATTCCTGACTAATTTTGTTGAGAGTGTCACAATGCCTGTATGTATGCGAGTGCACATGCGTCTAAATGTATTACCTCCTAATAACTTTTAGAAGGCTGAATCAAATCAAATAGGGAGAGATCTGAAGAGCCCTTCTGAACTTAAATTTCCTGTTAACTTGAACCGAGTATATGCAGTAGATTTCCAGATATACAAAAATAAGTTACTACCAAATCAAATATCGAGCATTTAAAACATAAAAAGTTGTAAAAATTATTTTTTTTATTAGACGTTATATATTCGATCGAACGATATAGCTTGCGAGATCGGCGAACAGGCAGTTAGAAAAGAGATATTTTTCAAAGTGAATGTTTCTGAAAAACTTTTAAACGGCATTACCTATCGGTTTCACTAAACAACTCTTGACATTTACAAATCGATCCGATCACTGTAAACCGATTAAAATTCATAATTGATTTATCATTACTGAGTAATCAACTGAAGCATCAGCTCTGAGTATTTAATTGATTGATCAGTACCGACTAACCAATGGAGGTATCAGTGCTGATTAATCAATTGATAGATCAGTACCAACTAACCAATTGATGCATCAGCACTGAGTAGCCAATTGATGCATCAGGACTGAGTAAACAATTGATACATCAGTGGTGACTAATTAATTACTGCATCAGTACTGACTAAGCAATTGATACATCAGTACTGAGTAGTCAATTGATGCACCAGTACTGAGCAGTCAATTTATGCATCAGTGTTGACTAATCCACTGATGTATCATCACTGTGATATCAAAGGGTGCATCAGTACTGACTGATAATTTGTTGCATCCGTGCTAAGTATTTAATTGATAGATCAATGCTGAGTAATCAATGGATGCATCAGCACTGAGTACTCAACTGACAAGTTATAGGTGACCACTAGACTGATAATAAAATAAAATGAATTCTTTATCTTTATTTTTCTAAATTCTATTGAATTTGTAATAACTGAACTTGACAATTCTGGTAAATATTATTTCTGGAAAACTTTAATTCCCCATTAAAAATATTAAAAAATATTTGAAATTTATACAAAAAGAAAATTTTTATATGAAAAGTTTTGAATGAAAATACATTTCACACTCATTTTATATCTCATCAATATGAGGGTAACACGATAAGCCCTGCCCTAAGCGTTTGTCACAGCAGCATTAACAATGCAATTTTCTTTCCCATGCCGTCCACTAACAAAGGACACGGCACGTAGTGCAACAGCAAAACAAATACACTTCAACTGGAGTTGCAAAAAAAAAAGAAAATATGCTAGTAAATAGCGAACAATGACAACAACAACATCAGCAAGTTATCCAGACTCTTTTCTTTTGTTTGTTTTATATTGTCTGCAAGCACTTAAGCCGTGGAGGGCGTCGATATAAAAAACGACGTCGTGCAATAACGCTGCCTTTGTGGCAGGCCAATATAAAATATTAAAAGCCAAAGGCTAAAAAGCACTTCATTACAGAGCCCTATCGGTTGTCAGGTGTGCGTGTGTGTGTGTGTATGTGTGCGAGGGTTTTATTTAATAGTTAATGTTTTTTCTTCCCTTTTTCTTTTTGCATTATCTCTGCCAAATGTTTTGCTGCAGTCTTGTTTGTCTCTCACGTCTGCTAAATGCACGGACATTTTGTTCAAAGCGAAGAGGTTAAATGCGGTTGGTGGTGAACTAATGAAGAATTATTTGTATCAGGGAATTATTTAAACGTAATAAATTATAGGGGGGGATATTTTGCGTTAACAATAGGGTTGCTACACGCAGAGAAAAGGCATGTTTGTGACAAAGATAATTATGTTCCACGTGTAGTTCACAAATCTCAAAACATATTTGACATCCTCCAACAGGGTGATTTCTTTTGGCCCCATCTCTGTATTTTTGCTGGGCAGGAGATGCATGTTTTTCGTTAGATGCCAAATTTATTTAATTTTGCCTTCCAAATTAAATTTTCTTCCAACACTATTAAAAGCCATTCATTTAATGCCCGCTTTGGTAACTACAGAATTTGTGAAAATCATTTTAGCAAATAAATATTCAGCCTGCAACGAATGTTACCTTTTTGGGGAATAGGCCAGCAATCGACAATTTAAATTTGCTTAGCAAAATTAATGCGTCTGTGAATAGAATTTGCACAAACATTTTAAATTATCTTGAGTGCTTCAAAGATGTGTTCATAAGAGCCCAAAAGTAATCTCCCAGCAAACATTTATTCCAGCGATGGCCTTACTATTTAATGAACACACAAAATAATTGGCAAAAAAGACTTTTAGAATGTCGTTACTCACGTGCTTAAAATGAATTTTCTGAGATAAATTTTTACTTTTGCAAAACAACTTCATAAAATCGTTGGGGCAGTTGTTAGTGAAGTTCATATTGAACGTGTACAGGTACTACTCCCTCTATCCCCTATTCACTCAACCCATTTTCTTAGTTCTGGTTCAACCCATCACACATGTAGGGGTCATCCCCTGAGTATTGCTCCAAGACAAAAAAAAATAAGAAGGAAAATAAGTGACTCTACTCTCTCCTATCAAGAGCTCGTTGATATCAAGTGCATCTCTTTTTTCAAACACGTTCTTTTTGCTGGGACATTTTCATTTTCATTCGATCAAGTCCGTGTGTGCAGTGCATGTGCAGGAGCTGCCATTATTGCAGCTTCAACAATACCTGGACCAATTTATGGCATAACTATTTTCAGAAATATTTAATGGTTGTATGCAGACGAAGTGCAATTGGAATCATTTTAATTCGTTGTTCAAATAACACACAAATTCCTGAGTTAGAACACCTTCGAAAATGTTTTGGAAATTTTTGTAGCCCAACGGTGTGCGGTTAATGGCCGCAATAGCTTTTAGATAATAACAACCAAATCACTTGAAATTTAGGAAGCAACTGAGCTGAGAGGCTGGTTATTAAATGTGTATTATTTTCAATATTTACACTGGCTACACAAAAAATTCTTGTAGTTTCACTTCTTGCTTAAAACAAAAAAATTAATATTAAAACTATTTTTCATTTCTACATGGACGGTGCAAGTAAAATGAAAGCAAAGATTACGAATATATTTCATTGTTTTTAAATTGTCCTTTATAATTTTTCATGAATTCAAACAACATATTTATTCTGATGGCTTGTTTATTATCTATAATTTAATTACAAGGAACACGGACCTTTTAAAGGGAATCAATATGAATTCTGTTATTTTATCTCATTTAATATTTTTAAATGAATGCCACAATATTTCGCAAATATTTGGTACGAAAAACTTATGAGAATGGAAAAAATAAAAATGAATTTTCCATCTTCCAAGCATTTTTCATAGTTTTATAACATTAAACAAGAAATAAATGAAAATTTTCATAAAGGTAATTTTTATAAAAAAAATTTAATTAACTTTCTTTCAATTATATTTCGCTTTAAAATTGTTTTAAAATTTCTATATCCGTATTTTATATATTGAGAAATCCTAATTAAACTTATCGTTCAAATATATTGTTCCTCACAAAAGAAGTTCTTTCGCAGCTACACTTCAACAAACTTTCAAAACTATTAATTCCTGTTGCAATAAATAACTTTTAGCCTTTTCAGTTGAAACCAGTAAACAAAACTTGAAGATATTTCTTGTTACAAAATATTTTGTTTCTCAACTCTAGTTAATGAAAATAAAATTTATTGTTTAATCACTCACCTTTTTTCTAGCCTCCCTCCCAGAAATATCAATTCACATTTGGTTAAACGCTCAATATTCATGCAAACGAAATAAATTTAAAAAAAAAAACCTCTATAAGAGCAAAGTTTTGTAGAAACTAGTAAAAAACAAATGATTTTAACAAGTTACGAGATGAAAATCATTGGCAACTTTGCTGTTGCTTATTGCCTTCAATACAATAGTGCGAGTTAAAATAGAAAAAAAGAAGAAGAAAAATATCAAAGAGGGCTTTTTTGCTACTTGGCTGCATGTTCTTTTCGAGCACATTATTGAAATTGTTGAAAGCAGCAGTACAGGCAGGCAGGCAGGCAGGCAGGCAGGCAGGCAGGCAATAAAAACCCTCTTCAGTTTCTTTATTTATAAAACTTTGGAAAATATGCAATAAATGATGGAAACAGTCTTGTTACAAGAGGGTTAAGTACAACTTGCTGCTCTGCTTCTTTGTGCTCCTTGGAAAATAAGAAAATTAAAAGTGCAGCGAAGATATAAAAAAATATGTAACTATATACAAAAAAGTCTTGATAACCCTAAAAGCAAACGTTGATATTGTGTCAAACGGTATAATTTATTGCAACATTTTTTAGATATTTTTTTATTATAATTTTTAAAAATTTCTCGTATTGAATTTCTCGTGAAGAAGATTTTAATGTTCTGGAGCAGAAGTACTCGTGTTTCGTGAAAATGTAGTTGCGGGTACAGGCAACTTATCAGAAAGTTTGCACTCAACCAGTCAATACGTTGCTCGGCAATATGACAGACATGTAAAACGCAGGTTCATATAAGAAAAGGATTTTTAGATTTTAGGAAAAGGACATCTCTTTAATATGTTCACAGTAAATGTTCAATTAATTCACAGTATACAAATTTAAATTTCATGTTAATTTAAGAAATTCGTCTTTATTTTATTCCATTTCAAAGTTCGATAACTCTATAAAAAGCCTGCTAACAATACAGAACGTCTACTCCGCTACATCCTGAAGTTTCAGTTTATAAAATAAATTAAATGATATTTAATCGAAACAGTTCAGATTTAGTGCTAAAATATATAAAAACCTTTTTCCTATAAAATTTTTTTTATTAATTTCCTCTTGTGCCACTGAATAAGTAAAAGTAACAGCAATCGAATCTTAATGAAGACAATTTCTTTTATCAATTAAGTAGCAGAAAGAAAAAGCTGAATGAAAAGAAATTTAGTTACAGGAGACTCAATAAAACAATTTAGGATTTTGTTTCTTAATTAAAAACCAGCAATAAATATTGACTAACTGAAGAATAAAAGAAGGAGATAGAAAAGATTTGTTACACGATACAAAATATCAGGAAGCGATATTAAAGCGCTTGTAATTAATTTGTGTTGAACAGGTTGGTGAGAAGTACTGAATTTTTTTTTACTAGAACTCGGTAGAAACTTAATTATTAATATTAATTAAATTTTAATTAAGAATTGTGATGAGCTGACTGGATTAATGTGAACACACCCAAAACAACTGCTGCTCTGGAAAGATGATATTTAACACGATAAGAGACGCATTTTTGTAAAAAAAGAGCGGATGTCTGCCAACGTGCCAGGGGTGGACAATTGCCCGGTATCATTCATAATTAATTTCCATATTTCCACTCTACATTCGTATCAATTTAACTGAATTTGTAAAGAAAAAACTTTTTTTTTAAGACAATTTACTTCCTAACCTCAAATTCGCCAACGTATTTTAAAAAATTGTATATAAATAAATCTCCAATTTAAAAATTATAATTTAAAATATAATAGCTAATTCTTTTTCGTAAATATTTTTTAAATCGAATTTAAACAATTAAACAGCAAAACATAACCTGTAAAATAGTAAAATTCTACAATAAATCTAAATAAAAAATAAATAAATTTAAAAACCACTCCGAACTATTTCACTCTTTAATTGCAAAATAAAAATTTATTAAAACTTATCAAATTTCAATGTCATATTTTTCTATAAAAAAAAATATCACAATAACTTCGTACACAATATTTGATGGCCGTAATAAGGGGAAGTTAATTTAATATCCATTTTCCTAATAGAAGGAAAATCACTACACACACGTCAACAACACACACACACAATAAAAATACTCTCCACTATACAAACTGACAGGAAACGGAAATCGATGTGTCATAAAATGCAACCAAATGACTAGCAAAAATAAAATCGATTTGTTAACATGTTGTAAATTTAATTTTATTTTATATACAAGGATACGCTTGTGGCAGGACTCGCAACATAATGAAGCCGAATGAGTTTTGGAATTTTTACCATTCGCAACACATGCTGCCGAGCAATAAATAAGTGGGGATACTTTGCGAAAATCATATTAAAAATTTTGACAGTTTTCCATTAAAATTAAAAGCCTGTCAATAGCTGTTTAGCTGTTGTTAATGCTGTCAAGGGCTCTCAGCACAGTCCTTTGGATCAGTTGCACAATGGCACATATTTGGCAAAGGCAGACAAAAATTTATTATTTTTTCTTTTTTTCCTTTAACTATTTTAAAAGTGAGTATCTCATTTTATATTATATTATATATTTTATATATTTGAGAAAATTTTTAAACAAAAAACAATCTAGAGAATCTCACATGGGCTCCTTGGACCACCCTTTTTATATAGTGGCATACTTCCCATTTGCCCACAATGACCACCAGGCAAAAATTTGTTTGAAAGTAAGTTTTTGCACAATATTTCGCATCTCAAGTGCATTTCAAAGGTATGTTTAGCAGAGTACTTTTTGGAAAAGGTACTTTTTAGAAAAGATAGTTATTGAACAGGTACTTTTTGGAAAAGGTATTTTTTGTAAATATACTTCTAAGACAAGTAAGTTTTTAGAAAATAAACTTTTCAGAAGATATAATTTTTGAACAGGTACTATCTGGAAATGGTACTTTTGAGAAAAGATAGCCTTTGAAAAGGTAATTTTTAGAAAAGTAAATTTTTAGAAAAGAAACTGTGTAGAAGAGATAATTTTTTAATAGGTACTTTTTGGAAATGGTACTTTTGATAAAAGGTAATTTTTAGAAAAGGTACTTTTTAGAAAAGATAAGTTTTGAACAGGTAATTTTTAGAAAATATACTTTTTACAAAACGTACTTTCAAGAAAAGGTAGCTTTTAGAAAACGAAGTTACTTCTTAGAAGATACCACATCTTTTGAAGAAGAAATTTTTTATAAAAGTTACTTCTTAGAATAGGTACTTTTAAAAAAAAAGGTATTCTTTAGAAAAGATACTTTTTGGAAAAGTAACTTTTAAGGAAGACTACCCATTGGAAAAGTTATTTTTTAGAAAGTATAATTTTTGAAAAGTTACTGTTTAGAAAACACACTTTTGAGGAGAGGTAATTTTTAGAAAACGTACTTTGTAGAAGAGGCACTTTATAGAAAAAGTACTTTTTAGAAAAGGTATTCATAAATGTTATTTTTTTAAATAGTACTTTTTAGCAAAAGCGCTTTTTAGAAAACGAATTTTTTTGCCAAAGATACTTCTTAAAAATGGTCCTTTTTTGAAAAGGTACCTTTTAGAAAAGTTACTTTTTAGAAAATATAATTTTTGAAAAGTTACTCTTTAGAAAAAGTACTTTTTAAAAGAGATAATTTTTAGAAAATTTACATCTTAGCAAAGGCACTTTTCAAAAAAACGTACTTTATAGAAAAGTTACTTTATTAAAAAGGTACTTCGCAGATATATACAGTACTTTTTAGAGAAGGTACTTTTTAATGAAGATACTTTTTACAAAACGTACTTTTTAGAAAATATACCTTTTACAAAAACTGCTTTTTAGACAAGTTAATTTTTAAGAAAAGTACTTTTCAGCAAAAATACATTTTAGAAAACGTATTTTTTAAAAAGAGGTGATTTTTACAAAATATATCTTAGAAATATTAATTTTTTAGAAAAAATACTTTTCAGAAAACGTACATTTTAAGAAAGGTGATTTTCAGAATAGGAACTTTTAAGACAACGTACTTTCTAGTTAAGTTACTTTTCAGAAAATTTAATTTTAGAAAAGATTCTATTCGGGAATATTTTTTTTTACTAAAGCCTTTTTTAAAAATGTGCCTATCTAAAATAAGATTGTTTTTTTTCGAAAATTACTTTTTAAAGTTAGTACTTTCTGAAAAGTACTACTATTTAGTAGTTATGAAAGCGGGAACGCAATGCGCGGTTAAGTCAAGGGGCAGTAACATAAATATTTGTTCATATATAAATATTTATCAGTCAGCAAATGACATAAAAGGTCCCACTGTGTGCGTTGGGTTAGACTATTTCAGTAACAACCGTTAACAAAGTATTGGACAATATGAAACTTATTTTAATAGTAACGTATTTTTTATCAAAACCTTGGCTGTAGCAGATGAAATTGCTCAGTCCTGAGATCTTTCCTATTGACATGTTTGCTGTAAAAGATTTGAATCGAAAATCGGCTTAAAACATAAACCTAAAAGTTACACTGATAAATTGGAGTTTTAAGCAACAGGACTTAAAGCAAACCCTTGACAAACATATGCCAGGCGTCCACAACTTCGATGGCGTTTGATTTCCTGATTTAAAATCCAAATTGCGCCTAAATCGTATTGAAGAGTTTGTGTTTGTGTGCAAGTCTTAGCTTAAATTAATTTCCATTAAACTGTTTTATATTTTATCAAGAAACCAAAACACAAGCTACCAATTTTATGGCAAAAAGATTTCATAAACTTAAATTTTATTTGCTGCTTGAACTCGTTTCTTTTATCGGTTCAAGAATATAAAAGTTCTGCTGACAACAACAAGAAAACATATTGCAAACAACCCCCTTCTTGCAGAAAAGTTACTTTCACTTTCTGAAATAGGCTTCCAGCAGTCTGTCGGTTGAGTGTTTTCCATACGGCCTATAAATACACGAGACCTATTGATTTTCATAATATTTTCTTCTCAGCATAATTCTTTTCATTTTTGTTTTTTCCACTTTTCCTAAAACGTAAATCATTTGCTTATTACTTTTCTTTCTTTCTTTTTTTTTTGCATCTCAATTCGGTTTCTAAGCGAAAAGGGAAAAGTCATGACTACACCACCAGCCATCTGCGCTGCGTGCATTTAGTCTGATTTTGCCACACTTCCGCCACGAGGCTTGTGCTCGTTCATCCTGCGACTATGGTTCTGACTTTGTTTGCCTCTAAAATATTAATGAGTTTTACTTTCTTTTTCTTTCTTTTTCTTCCTTTTTTTTCTCAATATATATGTCAAGTACTTCATATGGTTGTTGTAATTTCACATTTAAGTGTCTGATTTTTAATCTGCTTATTTTTGTTTTCATGTTTAGCTTCCTTTGAGAAAAGAGAAAAAATGTACGTACTCGTACATGAAAGTATGTGGCACAAGTTAATGGAATTGCATTATAAATGCACACCCAACGGGGATTTCTTTATGGTTTCTTTTGCATAATCAAATCAATTTGCTGGCATTTTTATTGAAATCAACTTACGACCGCAAGAAGTAAATGAAAACGTGCTGTTCCTGTACACAACACCATCAAAGGATAATCTAAAAGGATTGTGTTTCCCTAATTTTGCTGACATCCGTTAGTAGTTTCAATTGAAAGTGAAAGTGTTAAGAATACAAACTAAACCCTTCAGCGGTCATAAGTTCTCTTGTATTCAGAACAGACAAAATTTAAAGCTTTCACACTCTAAACATTTCACAAGACAAGCATTTCAATTCACTGCATTAAATCAAAATTAAAAGCGAATTATACAGAATAAATTCATATATAACATTTTCCTTAACTTCTCAACACACCCTCGCATATAAATACTGCAAACATTTCTTTATTCTCGAATTGTTGTACACAAACACGGGTGATTGGTGCACATTGAATTCAGGGATTCATTCAACGGTGAATGCAGATGCGAAATTCAAAGGACTTCTAAATAAATATTTCGATATTTCGAATACGGGTAATAATCGGTTTATAAAAGCCATGGACTCATCAACTAAAATTGTCATTTTGTTTTTCATTTATAATTACAACCCCTCGATTCCACTTTTTCTCTTGCATAATATTTGTGCAGTATAAAACACTTCAGTTCGTATTGGCTACAACAGCAAAATCAAAAACCAAATTAAAACTGCCCATAAGCCTTTTAAAGATGCCATATAAACTGAATATGAAATAAAATCACTAACGGCGTGATTACAAAAACAAATAAATTTGTTTAACAAAGATTTTGTTTGAAAACACAAAATGTTCGAAGGATTTTATGTGAACGTTTTAATATCAGAGTGAGAAACTATTAGAAAAAAACTTGTTTTTTTCGTTTTTATTTGTATGAAATCACGAAAAAGGAAAATAAAATACGTTATTCGTTTTGTGTTTTAACTTTTTCACAAAAGCCGGTCATTTCAATTTAAAAATAAATTTCTACAGATTTCCTTTTATTCCTTTTCCTGTTTGAGAATTTTTTATTTCCGTTATTTTGTTTATCTTTTTTTCCGCTGTCTTTTCCTTTTGCCAGGCTTGTGTTCGACAAATTGATTGATCGATGTTGGTCAGAACGAAAATTTTAGTACGCAAAAAAATAAAACAAAAATGAAAGTGTGTAGCGCTAGTAGGAGGGCTGTTAAGTTGTTGTTGCATTAAAACAACACGAAGTTTCAGAAGGCATGTTTTTGGTTTGGGTCCAATTATACTTCGATAATAAAAAACGCATTAATTTTTTTGGAGTACCTCCTACAAATTGTTACACTTTTCAATTTATAATAATTTACCGCCAAATCGTTTGAATGTTCACAAAAATTTACAAGTTTTACAAAAATTTATTTTATTTTAAATAGTATTGAAAATACTTTGCAAATAAAATTTTTAAATAGCCGACAAGTGACTGCGACCATATTTTGGCGATGTTTTTAATTCTTACTTTTTTCAGTTTTTTTGACTGACTGTACACAACTTACACCTTCACATCGGAAAGGAACATTCCTCAGAAGAACAATTCCTCAGTTATACAGTTTTCTGAGGCGTAAAAATTAACTGGTGAGAGTGAAACCCAAAACTCTCAAAGGAGATAGAGAGAGAGAGAGAGAGAGAGAGAGAGAGAGAGTAAACGATCAGTTGTCTGGCTGCTTTTTAAAAAGAATTGTCATCGAGGCCTGATGTCGTCTGACTGCTTTGGGACTGGTAAATTAATATAATTTTCTATTAAAGATACTGAGTTTTTTTCATATAAACATTTTTAATTTAACGGATTTTCATTTAAAAGGAGTTTCATTTATATAAAGAACAACAGAACATTTCACAAGATAAGGATTTCAATTCACAGCATTAAATCAAAATTAAAATCGAATTATCCGAATAAATTCATATACAAAATTTTCCTTAACTTCTCAACACACCCTCGCATATAAATACTGCAAACATTTCTTTATTCTCGAATTGTTGTACACAAAAACGGGTGATTGGTGCACATTGAATTCAGGGATTCATTCAACAGTGAATGCAGATGCGAAATTCAAAGGACTTCTAAATAAATATTTCGATGTTCACAAAGAAAACGAATGAATTTGATAATTCCCACGTAGTAGTAGGAACCGATAAGGATGCGGACAATAATCGGGATCGAAAAAACAAAAATTACGAATACAGATCCTGTTTATGTGGCAACGGTTTAAGGACTTATTTTGTACTAACAAATATACGAGGCATGTTTAGATTTGACAAATACAACAGATATTTAAAAAATGTATATACAAAATAACAGACGGATTAACAACACTTTTAAAATAAAATATTTAATAATTAATATTCATAAACTAATTTTTTTAAAGTGGTGAGAAATTTCAAGAAATTCATTGTAAATAGTGAGACTTTTCATTCAAGTATCTCAAAATATGAGGGAAGATAATTTAAATGCCACATCTGTTCAGCCTCGTATAGTAGTAGAAAATACTTGATAAAAAATTTCCATCAAATATAAAATCGTAAAAAAAGAAATTGAATGATTAACTGCCTTAAAAAAATAAATAACATGACAAAACGAAATACAATTTCCAACAACACCGATGAGCTCTTCACATTCTTCTTTTTTTTTTTTGTTTCGTTATTCATTTTCCCGCCAAGCGAATTTCTCGGTATGAATACATAAATCACAATGGCATAAGCGCATGAATACGAAAAGCAGGCCAGACCAGAACAGACCAGAACAGACCAGACCAGGCCAGACCAGACCAAACCAGACCACTGGTGATGTTGGTCATGTAACGAATGTCAGTTGTTTGCTGTGTAAATTACCATCAGTCGTAAATTTAAATATAAGGATTTTTTAAAAGCCTTTTCTCGTTTTATTTACTTTTTTCTTTTCTTTCTTTGCTCGCAGACAGGCGGACATTTATAAAGTTAAGAATGACTTTAAATTAACATGAATAATTTTAATCGAAAATAATTTCAACTATTTTGAGGGCAAATATTTATTTATACAAAAAAATTTGTTCTTTAAAATGACGGATTTAAGAAGAGAGTAATTTAAAAAATTATATATTTTTAATGCCATTTTGAAGAATTAGCAAATTATTAATTTTTTTATTAAACACCATTTAAAATATGACAAACTCTATTAGAGCAAAAGGGTGTTTCAGGAAGAATGCGTATTTTAAATTTGTGTCAATTTGTTTCTTTTTTTTTTTTTTGTAGATGATAAAACACCAGTTCAATTGTGTTGCCATTTAATTTTCGAATTAATTTGCGGTAACAAATTCATTTGTAAATTTCGCGCCTTAATTAGAAGATTCTTTCTACTACAAATCAGCTCAGCTGCCAATTTAACTCCCTTCATTAATTAGTGTCGCAGCCATTTTGGACTTAAACAGGCAACAAAAAAACTTACAAATTTATTATATGAAGGGCGTGAGTAACATGCAAGTTCTATTGTCTGCGAAATGAATAATTAATTGCACACTGATAAAACTGATAACTATTAATTATCTTGTTTCATTGCTGAATTTCATTGTTAAATTAAAATTATTTATTATGTTCTACGTAAAAAATATGTTAAAACAAAAACTAGTTTTATTAAAGCAGAAACTAACAGCAAAAGCAATAAAATATTTAAGAAAACTTGTTATGCATGTCCGTTTAGAGCGCTAATTTTTTATTTCTTCATTAAAATTTCCCATTCTTTCTAAAAGTGCACAGAAAGAATTAAAGATTTTTGTACAAAATTTGCTTACATTTTTCGATACTCGAGTGTTTGCAAAAGACGGAGTTTAATGAACTTCGTTTTTAAGTTTAAAACTTTGTCGACAACGTGCCAGAAGTAGACTTTTCTCTAATTTTATTAACAACAATAAAAAAAATTGTTCTAGAAATTTTGTATTGAAACGAAGTCAAAAAGGGATCAAACGACATAAAAAGCAAATAAGTAAAAGGAATGAAAAAATAAAATTCTTAGAAGAAAACAAAACGGGAATTGAGACAAGGACAGACTGTCTTAAGCGAAGGAAATCCTTTCACTTCACACATTTGCAAATTATTTATATGTGTGTGTGTGTATGTGTATGTGTTTGTAAAGAAAATCTCCGTATTGAAAGTAGCACAACGTCATATTGAGTCCATGACAATAAGTCGTTCACACCAACAGCCGTCATAAGTGGAAGCCAATAATTTATGATTCTATTTTCTTACAAAATTCAGTTTTACTCGTGAGTGGCAAAAAGTGAAAAGTAATTTTTATATTTTTGATGTTACAAAAAATAATGTTTCAGGGAATAAGATTTTATGCCACTCTTTATTTCACTGGAAACATATAATAAAATATATTAACAACAACAAACACACAGGAGTTCAAATAAAAAAAGTGTAGCGGCACAAGTTTGGTTGGTGTAGTTCATGTTCTTGTCTCTAAAAATGTGCGAGTATTTTTACACGCTTTTGAAGCACATTCAACTAAAAACTGAGAAATAATTTTATTTTAATAAGCTAAAAACCACCCTTTTAAAGGAAATTGATTATAAAATTTAAAAATTCATTTTAAAATAAAACAAAAACAATAACGAAGCAAAATACTGGGTGTTTTTTTATAGAGTGACACAAGTTTGAATCATAATAGAAGAAAGAAATATATATCAAGGAAATATATATCAAGGAAATATATATGACAATGAAACGGGGTTTATTTGAAAGAAAATTTTATGAAATTCGTGCTTAAATATAATTTGTGCCATGTGGCCATCACGACTGGTGCGTAGAAGGCGCTATCTGGAACACCAATTTTCAGAAACTTGCGGCAGCAGTTGCGAATGTTGGTTTCTAGATTTCTAATTATTTGTGATTTATCGACGTAGACAAGTGACTCAATATAAGCCCAAAGAAAATTATTCAATGGGGCTAAATCACACGATCTTGTTGGCCAATTAATTGACCCATCACGTAAAATAATTTATGCATCAAAAGATTCTTTGAGTGAATCAATTGCAGCGCCCATTGTATGGCATGTAGCTCCATCCTGTTGGAATTACACATCAACCAAGATTAATGCCACGTAATTGAATTGCGAATCATGTTCCTATACCGTTCACCATTGACTGTAACATTCTGACCATCATCGTGTTTGAAGGCATATGGGCCATTGACTCCGCCAGCCCATAAAGCGCACTAAATAATAATTTTCTGTGGATGTAATCGTGTTTCGAGAAAAACTTAGGGATTTTCCCCACTCCAAATGCGATTATTCTGCTTATTTACGCGTACCCATTCGACCAGAAATGAGCTTTGAATTAATGAGTTCGACGAATAGAACAATAATTTTGAATAAAAATTTAAAGAATTTGCAGGCGTTGCTCTGATGGAAGTCGATTCATAATGAAATTTCAAAGCAAAATAAAGAAAAATCAACTATCAGCTGTTAATTGGGCGCTCAAATAAAGCAGTGATACCAACTCAAAGTTGTGCTACTCTAAAAAAAAAACGCGCTGCGCATGTATTATTATAAATAAAAAAACTTCGAGCGCTTGATATACGAAAAATAGGGCACAAAGCCAACAATAATTCTTGGATTTTGTGAAATATGGAACCAATTAAGAACTTAAAATAAAATTTTAAAATTGAAACATCTCATTTCAAAATATTATTTTTAACTTTTAAAATTGCTTTTCTTAAAAAGCGGGGGTTTTTTTGTTATTATTATTTATTTCATACCTCAATTAAAATTGTATTTCCGAGTTACATTCTTCCCAGAACAAGCAGAAGTACTACAAGAACAAAGAAATTAGTTGGAAAAGGGACAACGCAAAGCAGCCAAGTTTTGCTTGTTTCAAATCTCTAATTCAACCAATTTAAAGACTTTTTTATTTGTTTTTAATGCTGTCGTTTTCCACCTTCACATCCTTCTTTATTTGTTTACAAGTTGCTGAAAAAATATGGCACAAGTTTTGCTCATATTTTTTTAATGACTTTAAAATGTGGGAACACATAAAAAAATGACGTACCGAGTACTTAAAACTGTCAGCTAACCGCGACGTGTATGAAAATTTTAATCCAGCGATGTTCGTTATTCTATTTTCTGTATTTGCAACTAATTTAAAATGCAGATATATTAGAAAACTTTTTATGACACAATGCAGAAGTGAAGCTGAAAGACAAGCGGCAAAATATGTTAACATGAAATAAATAACACCAGGACTATTTTGCCACCCGTTTAGCGTATATATATATATATATATATATATATATATTTCTTTTATGCCACGATTTGTAAAATGTTTGTTTAAAATTTCGTGTACATCCTTTCGCTTTGCTTACAGTTTTCATAAGCACGCTTTTTATTTGCGAATTATGTTTCTACTTTAAGTAGTTTTTTTATTTAAAAAAAATTTCAGTGTAACGTATTTTTACCAGCATTAAAACTGCTGCTTATAAATATTTATAAATACAAAATGATATCAAAGTTCTGTCAACAGATTTATTGTAATTCGCTACTTGCAACGGAATGACTCAACTTCCGGGAAATAAAGAGCATATAAAGTCTTTTAATAAAAAGTTTTTATTTTTAAATTTGAATAAAACAAAATGTGGGCGGGATATAATCGAAATTTTGTATACTGATGCCATTATGTGTGGAATATAACATCGTTGGATGGAACCCACTCGGAATGTCCAATTTTCCATTTCTCTGACACATAAATCAGTTTGATTTGACCGATGCCATGCTTTCTATTGACTCTGAGGAAGGCTGTGATTTGTGGCTTATTCACGTACACTTGCAACTTAAGACAAGCACACAAGAAAAAGCCTAGCATGGTGAAAACGCAAGATCTTGGTGACCACAACATATCACCTTCAGATCCTCAAATTTTGAAACGAAATAATTTCTTAACCATTGAAAAAACAGTCTCCGTTGGCAGCCATAATATTTCCATTTTCTTTTTGAAAAAACTATGGACCGATGAAGACGCCAGTCCTAAGTCTAACAGTAACTTTTTCCGAATGCACTAGAATTCTGGAATTTTCTTTAAAACTATTTTTCTAATAGTACATATTTTTCGAAATTGTCGTTTCTTAAACTCTTTAGTTTTAATTATGATTCTTTTTTTCCAAAATCTTACTAATAAATGCAAAGTGATCGATTGAGGGGTTTTAGCGAGTTCGCATGCGCATTTCACTGGGGCCGATGCAGATCATTAGGGAACTTTTACCCAACATTTCTTAGAATATCTAGAGACATTTATGGCAAACTTCCACTTTAATAAGTGAGGAGCTTAAAAACATATATCGAAGTCATAACAAGAACTCACTGATCACTTTTCCTTTTTTATTTTCTTACGTTTTTGTTCTACAATTGATTGGCTTTTTTCCAACTCCAATTGTAGTTGTTTATTATTAGCTATTTGTTATAGAGGTTAAGTTTATTTGGTCAAATATTTGATATGAATGATTTGATGTGAATGTAGCGATAGATTACAGAGTAGGCGTCTAGGGTTAACCATTTTCTATTAACCGGTTCATAATAATTTGGCAAGCCTTTTACTAAACCATTGCTGGGCGTGTGTGAAACATCTGCTTCGCTGGCAAAGCTCTGTTTAACGCACGTTCACAATTGATGGCGCATGGCGGGACCTCGTTCTTCCCCTTTATCTAACTGATTCTGTGGCCAGATGTTGTTGAGGTCTGTTCAATGAGTCCACGTGGTGGCTGTGGTTTAATACCAAGAGTCACTGGCAAAAATGTCAGATAAGGGTTGATGTTCTGGCATATTCATATTATACTGGGACTTCGACCCAGCTGATAGCAGTCTCTATGGGCTGCTGCGAATCAGCAGACATTATAGAAGGGGTGGTGTGTTGTTGGTGCTGATAGTGTCAGCAGGGATAAGTCTTACGACTTTGAACTTTGGTTCCTCTTGGTGCTGACGACATGCTTTCCTCGGAAGTAACAAGGGTTTAAGATAGGCCCGAACGCCTTAGCAACGTGTATGAATATGGTTTTATGGCGAAACTATATGAGTGAAGAGGCAACCTATGTTAGCCCTAGGGGGACTAACACAGGTGTGGCCCCTGAGGGTGACGGGGTTGGTGGTCGACACCTAATTTCACTCGAGTGCTGGGGAGCACCGTCAGGTAAGGCCGTCAGCTGTTACACTATAGTTTCGGGGTCGGCTGCAACTAAAACAAACACCCTATATAAAGCTAAATTTTACAGCTCTTTAGTTTAAACCATTGAAGTTCCTCAGAAGTATAATATAAGAAATTAAAAGTATGGAAATGCATTTTAGTGGGAAGTCGTAAGAGCCAAACAACTACCGATTTTTTATTCCCCACTTTAAGAATGCAAAAATTTTGCAACAAAAAGCCACTATAAAGTATTTCAAATAATTTGTATACGTTAAAATATTTTCTTTATAATCTCATTTACTTTCCCATTTACGAATTCGCTGTTGCAATTTTCCATCTTTTTGTTTTTCAGCATGAAGAAAATCTGTTTTCATCCCAACGCAGAAGCAAAATTTTAAAATATTTTTTTCCAATTTTTTTTTAGTTTCGTTTGAATAACAGAATTTGGAAAAATTTTAACAATTTCAGTTTTTTATTACAACTTTTCCATTTATTATTTTTTTAATTCTTTTCGTTTCACAAAAATATTTTCCTTTGGTTGCCACGCATTAAACGAGCACGCAGCCTTCTTAAGGTACAAAACGAAAAGCACAAAGAGAAATGAAAAAATCTTCAAACATGTCAACCCAACTTTCTAAATGTTTAGTAGCAACGAGAATATATTTTTTTTAGTGACAAGCCATTGTTGAAAACGGATTTTGTGAAGCACACTTTAGCTCAGAGTTTTATTTGCTTTTATTTTTAATTCACTTTCGTTTGGTTATTTATATGAAATATAAACGAGCATTTCTTTACATTTGAAAAGTGGTTGACAAATTTTAATTTTCCTTCGTTTTGTTTTCGAATTATTTCTGAATATAATATGAAATTAATTAAGCTTTCAAAAGATGTACGTGTGTGTGTGTGTGTGTGTGGTTTGCCGTCTTGGAATTTTATTTACCTTAAGATTGTCAAAGTCAACTAACTGGAGTTAGACAAACAGTATCTGCCGCAACACTGTGGCATCGAAAACTGTAAAACTTTGCTAAGCTGGTTTACGCTGTTGTGCATGTCTTTTTGGCCGTTTAAATCCAAATGCAACATGGCCAACTTGACCAACAACTTTTATTAGAAAATATATTTATTTGATTGGAATTATTTTGCATGGAACTATTTATTGCCATATTTAGTCTTTTTAACTCAGAAAGACATGATAAATATTCAACATCTGTATAATATATTTAACTTAGACAGTAGAGCAGAATAGCTGTTTTCAAAAGCCGCTACAATTCCATCACCCGAACTCAGTGTGAAACATAAGCAAGCGCAAACTTTCTTATATCATAAGGAAGTTCAAACCAAAAAGTTTATCTTAAACATGAAACAACAATTCAGAAAATAGAACATGAGGAAAATAATCAAACGGCAACACAGGCAGGGACTTAACACAAGTGTGTTGCCATCGGTTTGATACAATTCTCGTATGCATTTTCATAATAAAATTGTTACAAATAGAAACTTTTGTCGCTTTCAATTAGGCTATTCAAAAAGTGACAATAAACAATAATACTCATGAGGACTGATGATGAAAGTGTAGCGGCTTTCGAAAACAGCTGTGCTGCTGTTTTATGTGAGTTGAATATTTAAAACTGATATTGAGTTTCCCTTTTGCTTTGGAATACTTTTTTTCTAGTGAATCATTCAAGCTTATTAACTTTGGATGAATGAGAAAACTGGTGTTACCTCTTATTGGCGTTAAGGGGACTAAAGTATTGATTTTCATTAGCTTCTTGATGGACTTGTACAAGTCTTTGGTTTTATTTATTACGGTCACTTCATGGCCAACTTGTACTATGCTGCTCGTCCATGGACTTTTATTTTTGCAAGCACTGCCTTTCACTTGTCGTCGCTGAACGCTTGAATGCATCATTCATATTTTGCCTGCAGACAGCGATCTCCGGGCAATGTCCAGCCCATAATTAAGTGCATGTAAATGGCAAATTTCATATTAAATGTTATTAAGAAATAGAGTAGGATCCTTGAAGTTTTTCTATTCACACAGTGTTTCATAATTCGCAATACTTTAATGTGCTGCAACTCGAATTGAATAACCTTTAGTTTATGCCGCAAACACTGAAGCAAATAATGAAGTTAGCGACCACTTAAAGGACACTGTAATTATTGCTTCTTTTTATATGCATAAATAGAATAAATTGTAGAAATTTTCAAAAGAGTCTTACAATTATAATTATTTGTAATATAAAACCCTCAAGCACTTGCAAATGTTATATGAAATAATAATTAAAAACAAAATTTTAAAATGAATTAAAATTATAAATTGAAATAAATAAATAGTTAATTGCTAATATTAACTTAATTAGCAGTTAATTGACAAGATCGACTATTCATAACTCTCAAATTTTTAGACTAACATTTTACTGAGACCCTGTTTTTAACGAATTAAAAAATCTTTCCCTGTGTATCACTTATTTACAGTTTTGTTAAGCTGGTTTTTTCAACCAAAAGTTCCATCAAAAATGAAACAAATAAAAATTTAGATAATAAGCAAGAATATAATTTAATTAATTAAAATAAACATTTGCCATTTAATTAGTTTTAAGGACCTCTTCTAAATACGTTTTATGAAATTGGGCTTCAAAACCACTTCTCATATACTTAAGAGAACCAAATTAACCCCATAAACTAAAACAGCGCGAAGTGAAATAAAAAAAGCGAAAAAACAAACAATTAGAAAACGATGGATGGCCAACTGAAAAGGAAGACCACACACACCATGAATTTAAGGGCAAACTGACAATTGTTTTAAAATAAAATAAAACAAACCAGCAAGTGGAAGAAATATTTAAAAAAAATACATCTGAGCTCCGTCATAAAACTAAAGTAACTCTTAAATTTAAACGCTTAAAGTGAAACTGTGCTAACTAAACAATTTAAAAAATATGAAAGACTAGACCAAAAATTTTAAGGCAAAAGGCCAATCCTGCTAAAAAAAAAGTAAAACAAGTGAAAAAATATTTTAAAAAAATTTAAATTCAATATAAAAATATTATTCATTATATCTCACTCGATTCAGCAAGAAGGTATTAACTCGAAATTTTTAAATTTTCAGTAGAGGAATGAAAGTTTCAAATTAAAGAATTACAATTTTTATAAAAAATCTTCTGTATTTAATCAAATTAAAAGCAGTTTATTCAAATGAAGGCAGTTCCTCAAATCTGTGAATTCAAATATGTTCCACTAGTTTAATAGTGGTGCCGTCTTTTGGGGCAAATATTTGCCAAAAGCTCGATTATGTATGTGGGCGCAATTGATTTTGATCAATTAAATACTTTTTGAAAATAAAATCGCAATCAGTATTCTTCTAAATGTATCGCATGTATTTTGTATGAAATCTCAAAAATTTTCTATTTCTGGATGACTATTCTTCCTCAACGGGACCAACTCAGCGGAAAATTAAGACAATGGGAGTTGAGAGAAATTTCCAAAAATTCATTTTGAGCTCATAACAAATTTCAAATCTGGGCAGCCAAAGTATTTCAACATAAATTTAATCGAAATTCCGAATTACCATTTAGCATGACCGAGAAAAAGTCTTAAGACTCTTAGCCATTTAGTTTCACAATGATTGTTTTTTCTTTTTAATTTCACTAGTTGGGTTTAATGAATTTAGCAAAAAAAAACAGCGAATTATACCAGGTTTTTGGTTTGAAATTTCTTTCATTTATTGTATTCTTTAAGCGAATATTAATACAAACAGATTGGCAAAGAAGAAAAGAAACGAACATATTCAGAACAATTGTCCGATGTCTTAACTAAATTATTTCTACAAATAAAACTATAACAACATCAACTAAATGTCATTATAACTGATAGAAAATATAACTTTATGTTTAACACTAAAAAGTTGATACATACACGATTTCAATTCAGAAAGATTTGCACTTCTTTCATGTGTTTTTCTGAATTGAAATAAAAAATCAAATCTGCTATAAACCATTTTGTTATGACTATAAGTAAAATCAGTTTCTGAGTTTCGAAATAATAATCAAAAATTACCTGGTCTTAAACGAGACGGCCATTTTCTCCTTCTTTGTTGATTTAATTAATTCTTTGTTTGATTCGAAGCACAATATTTTCACCGGCGCGCACTTTAATGCTCCTAAACGAATTATAGATTCTTTCCCCGACAACGAAAGAAATTATTTTACTTTCACCGACACGCACTATTTTTACTTTTAATATTTTAATACATAAACGATAAATATCGAATAAATTTTATATTTTCAAATTGACAATTTTTTTTCTTACTGAAGATATTTCCCCGTCTACAAAAGAAATTATTTTACTTTCACCAACACGCTCTATATTTTTACAAACGAACTTTTTATTTATTTCAAGCTCGACCCTTTTTCGCATTTAATTTCTTTGCTTGATTTCGAGGCACAATATTTTCACCGACACGCACAATTTATTTTTCTTTTCATTTTCTTAAGCGAATTTTTTTCAAGTAGACTAGATTTTTTCTCCGAAAACTAATTTTACAATATTTTCATAAAAAACGAGACGAACTTTTTATATATTATCAACACCATTTTTTATATTTTTTGATTAATTTATGATGGAATTATAGACTCGATTTTTCCCCGCCAACAAACATAATTATTTTACTTTCACCGAGACACTCTATTTTTTCTATTTTCATACATAAACGATAAATATCGATTGGTTTTTATAATTTTTCATAAAAATTTTTTTTATTGAAGATTTTTGCTGAAACCATTTTTTTCATATATTTTTAATTAATTGATCATGGATTTGTAGACTCGATTTATTTCGAACTAATTTATTTCCACCGACACGCACGAAATCTATATTTTCTATTCACAACTTTTTTTATTCGAGTTATTTGTTGAGACAGCTTTTTTATTAACTTGTGATTGGATCATGAAGTCCCGATTTTTTTAACCGACTACAAACGAAACCATTTATTTAATTTTTTATCTTGTACCACTACTTTTAGTTTTAGTTACTTGACAGTTATTACACGAGTTTGGAGATTAATTTCTGCAGACAAGTTAAACAAATTTTAAATGTTCGCCACAATTTGCAAAAATGTTCGAAATGACCGGTTAGAGTGAAACAAACATGCTTAGTCATGCATGTGCCTTAATTGAGTCAATTAAAGTACAAATTAAGTTATCAACTTTGATGTTCACATATTAAAGTTATAAATTGGCAATTGGAAATTTTTTTATTATTTAGTTACTGAAAACGATCTGCGCTATTGCACTGCCATCATTCTGCCTTAGCCTTCCCTTTTTTGAGGGTGTCCTTTTTGTGGGTGTTTTTAGTGCGAGTAGTTTTTAAGTCACAACAACGCTTTCACAAATATTTATATTATAAATATATTATTATTTATATTATTATATTTATATTTAGTTTAGGATTATAATTCAATTGATTACTTTTTTTAAAAGATTTATTTGGCCTTGCTATTCAGTATTTTTTAATTTTACTGGCGCATTGAGATAAATGTCAGGAATTCCTGCAAGAAAATAAAATAATATTTAATTAGTCACACTTTATAAATATACGAACATCTTTATATTTATATATTTTAATTTAAAACAGCCTTTTATTAACAAAATGATGTGAAAAAATAATTATGCCATCGAATATTTATGAAAACAAATAATAGCCTCTTCCACGATGTCCTTCCTGCCGCGCAATTATATTTATAATAAAAACAAATTCTACTTTCCCTGGCACAGCCAGTACATCTTATAGCTAAAATAATATGACAAAAAGCGAAAGATTTCCTAAGAATTGTGAGAAAATTTTAAATGAAAAATTTACTTTCTTTAATTTTGAATTCATTGTAATTATATTAGAAACAAAAATGTATTTAGTGTTGATTTCTTTTCTAGAAAAGAGGGCAACCTTTTTTACACTTTTTAACAAAAAATGGCAACATGCTGCCATTTGAAAATAAAGAATTTATTAGAAATAAATTCAACATCCCTTACGAAAAATAATTAAAATTTAAAAATCATTCAAACATCAAGAGATGTGAAAAAATGTTACAAATTTTCCAGAAAAGAAAACGTCATAAATTTTATTGAACATTAAAATAAATATGGTCTCCTGCTTTTTATCTGTTTTTGTGACATAATAACGTGTTCTATATGACTCGAAAATTGAAACCCATTATGAACGTTCCTCTAATTGCTTTTTGTCTCTGTGATCACAATCAGTTTTGTTTTATTTGCTTTGACTACTTTAGCTACTATGATTTCTTCAAGTCATAGCAAAGCTGTAGTATCCCTTCCCAGCAATCCTGCTTTGACTTGTTGCACTGCCTACATTTACATAAAATGGTCAGAGAAAATATATTGACAAAAGAATACGTTTGGATGAGGAAAACTGTGAACGGATTTTTTAATAAAAACTATTAAATAATTTTAGTTTGAAACCAAATAAATAAACTATAACTGCAGTTTAAATTCATTGCATTAGCATTTTATATCAAATCGCAGTTTGATTTTACACACAAGAATTTCATAAAAATTATTCTGTCCTTATTTTTAATTATGAATAGAATATGTGCAAATTAGTCTCTATTGTCTGACCTCAATAATTATATTATGAAAATTATATATATGAAATTCCATTCAATTCATTGTGTACAATTGAGCTTTTATGGCTGCAATAAAATGTGCTCAGAATATAATTATCTGGTTCATAATAACAGAAATGGCAAAAGTAGAATAGCAAGAATAGAAGAGGTAATTAAAAGCACAGAAGTGGATTTTTTTTTATCAGCATAGAAATTGGAAAAACCACTTCTTCAAATATGAAGTCCTTTCAGTTGATATGAAATATATTTATTCCACATTAACTTTTAAAACTTCCCTTAATACAAGTGTAAAAATTAATGATATTAAAAATCGGATTTTAACATCACAAAACCATAAGCATTCACGTACAGGATGTCCAATAAATTTTGTCACAATAAATTTAAGGTCTGTTGTACTTTTCTCCACATTTGTTAGCACTTTACTCACAAACTGTACAGCAGCTGTTTTTATATTTTATTTTATAATGAGAAATTTCACATTAATTAAATAAAAATTAATTTATGTTGTGCAAACGAATATTTCAAAATAATAAAAATACTTATACGAAGTGAATAAATACTTGAAAATTTATTTTTTTTTACATAAAATTCGTTCAAATTCTGAAATAAATAACAAAAAATTTTGTAGATTTTTCTATGCATTCTTGTACTGTTTGCACACTGGAATAGTTTTAACAAATTCAGGGTTTGACGTTAATAGTCTTTTCACACTGACAAGGATTTTATAAAATCTTTTTTGTTTTTACCTGGTTTTACCATACAAAATAATTTTATTAAAACCAGCTCAAAACCATTTTTGAGTTGATTTTAAGCAGCTTTTTGTGAAATGCAACCTTGTTTTTGCCTATTTTTATCTGTGCTAAGTTGAATGCTTCCAAGTTGTATTTTGGAAACATCTGATATTGTTTGATTGTTTTCGTACTGAAGTCTAAAACATTATTTTAACATTTTGGCGTTCATATTATAGATTTAATAAATTCATATTTTAACCCACAAGTTTTCCGCTAAATAGAGCCACAATAAATTAATGCTGATTTCTTTTCTAGAAAAGAGTGCAACATTCTTTACAATTTTTAATTGAAGATGAGCAACATCTGTTATTTGAAAATAAAGATTTTTTGAGTTTAATTCAGAAAAAAGAGAAACAAAATTTACATGTTTTTCTGAAAAGAAAACGTTAAAAGTCTCGTAGAAACTGGTGTATTTGTTGTTGTATTTTCCTTTACATTTTATAACACTTTATGAACAAACTGTACTGCAGCTGTTTTTATTTTTGTAAAAATAAGAAATAAAAATACGTCGCCGTTTTGATTAGGAAATTTTTTATATTTTACAAATAAACATTGGAAAAGTATAAAAATACGTCAATGACGTATTAATTCAGATAAAATCATGTAAATTCTGAAAGAAACATGCAGAGGTGGTGAGTTTTTCTGTGCATTCTTCACACATTATCAGCTGTTTCCCAAATATATAACTTGGCAGCACTCAACTTAACCCAGATAAGAACAAAATTAATTTCATAAAACCTACTTTTATTTTTCAATAACTGTTTAACTAATTTTTTATGGTAAAACTAGGTTTTATATATAAAATCAACATTTAGTAAAACCATGTCAGTGTGAAAAATTTATAAAAACAAAGTAAAAGAATTCATATTTAAAATATAAAATAATATCTCAAAAATAATAAAGTAAATCGGATTTTATATGCAAATAACACTTGATGTGTAAAACCCAGCAAATTTCTTTAACCAGTTACAAATTCTTGTTTAGACTGGAGTTGAGTAACATGAAAACTCTTTAAATACTTCAAAACAGCTGCAAACAAGTACATGAAACACTTCATTCATCTGAAGATATAAAAGGACCATTCATTTGTTTGTTGAAATTCATAATTGAAAAAGAACAAATTTTATAGATAAAAAAATTCTATTCAACTTAAAGTATTATAATATAAATATTTTTTTTAATTTGTAACAAAATACTTATTCAAATAGTTTCTGATAAACGTTCGAAAGTTTGTGTGATTTTTTATTGCCGCGTTCAGTTAGGCAATTTCGTTAGAAAAAATAAATTTTATTTCCCGTCTTACGTCACCTGATTATGTGATTTAATAATAAGATAAGTTAATAAGATAATTTCTATAATTAAACGTTTCATAAACCATAACTTGTATAATAGCGAATTAACTAACAAACCAAATACCTCTCAAAGTGGCTATCGCGACCAAATCAACTCAAAGTGTTAAATAATATATTTCGTGTAAAAAAGCACACAACACCCACATTTCTGAACTTATATATTTCGAATAAGAACAATTTACACAACAAGAAAACATATTAAAGCCGGCTTTAGCCGACAGTCATCATTTAACCAACCAGCCCCCGAAAAGATGCAACAAAAGCATTCTTGGCACTCACACATGAATGTTGTAGGAAAATCTATCCGTAACAATAGCAACAACCAGCATCAAACAACAACAAAAAAGAGTGCAACAAATCAAACACATGACTGCAGCAACAAAATGTCGGTTAACACAATTTACAAGAAGAGCCCAGCAGCAAAAAGCAAAAATAAACTATCGGAAAAAGCGTACAAGAAAAGAAACTAAAAGCAGCTGTAAGAAAAAAAATAAATTGTAGATGTCTGGAAGGATTATTTGAGGGAAAAAATGAATACTAGAGATAAGGACATACGCGTATGTTTGCTTTTTACTTCTTAGTTTGCTCTTAGACTACGTGGCTACGAGGGTTGGCTGGCCTGCAGTTGCATGTCTATAAGCAGTGCTCGTCAACCATGTGCTGGATAGTTTAAGTAATCACACACTGCCACTAAGGCCTTCCACTCACTACCTCGTAAAAGTCGGTCTAGTAAAGAATAGCCAGCATATAACAATACAAAAAATTACCAATTAAGCACTTCAGAAGACAGGCATACGAGGCTGATCTGAAATATATATTTTTGATTTCGAATTTGTCAAATAAGTATTCTGACGCTGAACTCTCTAATTTGGGTTCAGTTTTATTATATTTCATTAACATGTTTATGATTTTCTTACATATTTGAGAAATTGTAGAACCGCCTTCGTAAATGTTTGCGTGTAAGTAAATGTGTTCACGTACGTGTGTGCGCTCATATTCAAATGAATAAATAAAATTTTAAATGCACAACATTCGTCGTCATCATTTACAGACAAGAACTGTAACAGAGAAATAAAAAGGAAATAGAGTTGGACAAAGTGGAATAAATGATACCCTACAAAAGTTGTATGTATTGTTTTTATAAATTCATTTCTATACGGAATATATTTTAGGCTAATTTAAATACTAGAAATACTTAATTCTCTTCAACAATTTGGAAACAAGCTGCTATTGAAATATTCAAAATGTCTTGTCATACTTTATTGTACTGAAATGACAGCACAGTTTGACATTCTCAGCTGGTATTGATGGTTCTAAAGCAGCTCAACAAACAGCTGATTTCAAAATCTTCATTAAAAAGTTGTACAAAAAAATTTATAACAACATGCATGCAATTTTGAATCAACACGATTTCAATGTCAAATTTGCTATTAAACAACTTAAAATTAATGTGACAGTTTTAAAAGTGTCATACACGACATATTTTGTTACATCTGGCTTGACAAATATCCCACTGCAAAGCACATCCATGTCGAGTATAGATTTTGAAACATTTCCTTTGTAAAAATCACTTCACAAATTTTTAATTATATTTTCTTTTGACACAACCTCTGGCATCAGCTGATTTTAGCACTCATTAAAAATTTATTTGGTGGCAACTTTTTTTATACAAAATAAATTTCATTCAAACAATATTTCTTTCTTATATAAATTCATTCTGTTTTTGAGTACCAACTAATTTTTTACTTCATCAGAAATTTTCTCACAAACTTTGTAAATCGTTTGAGTGGTCTTACCAATGCCATCCAGTAGTTGTGTAGGGTACTCGGATGCCATACGAAGGAGTTATTTTGATTTATAAGAGATGTTGCAAACGAAATGGACTGCATAACAAGCAGTATATCAGTTGTTGTTGTAGTTTATCATTTCGTTACTTTATTATTTGCAGTTTTACAGCTGCATTCTTTTATAAACTCAATTTATTTTTGAGGCTCATTTTATTTCTTAAATTTTCTGTGTGATTTCATTTAAAATTGCAGTCCAGTAAAATGAAAACTCTTATTGGCTTTTTTTCAAAATATTTTGCAAATTGTTTAGTTAACAATCAAATAAATAAATATTTTAATTTATATTTAAGATATTTTTCTGTGGTCAATACTAAAGAAAAAAGATCACGTGTAAAATTAGTTGGATAGAAACTCATCAAAACTAGAATTTTAGTTTAAATTAAAATTGATTTCGAACTTCTGCAATATTTCATTCAACTGAAGCGGGTCTTAGACTCACTACAAAGGCCTGGTCGAAATTTGTCTTGAGCGCGCAAGTTATTTGGTAAAATGATACACTTTTAGTTGTATGATTATAAATAAGAGTACTTTGTTTAGATAAATACGGAAAATGTTTAACCCTAGAGGTCATAACCTATAACTTCCATCCCATTTTAACCTCAAGACTGACATAAAGAGGTGTGTTCTATGCTTTTGCCCTCTTTGTGCAAAACATTATTTTATTAATTAAATCATTCCCACTATAAAATAGTTGAGATATATAAACATCAGAGGCTTTTAAAAGACCTTTTTTCGAATTTTTTCATTCACGATATTACAAACAATTTTGAGCCGTTCGACGTGGTTTTTTTCTGGAATCGATTTGTAAAATCGTTACAAATTTATTACAAAAAAAAACAGATATATATTTTTTTTAAAGTTTTTTTTTAATTTCTCAAAATCACCTGTTTAAATCAGTTCAAAATCTGAGGATTTCTAATTGCAGTCGTTTAGACTGTCATCAGTTTTGTTCGATTCGGTCAAATCGTTTCAAAGTTTCAAGCGGGTCACATACTTACACACACTCAAATGATTCCCACACACACAAACATACATATAGATACAGTCACAGGATTTAAAATTTAGCCAGGGCAGCTTAATAGAACCTCGTAGCGTCGAAATCTGATGAGAAGTCTATTTCAAAATGAAGTAAAACCAATAACTTCCCGATTGTTGAAAACTTTAAATTTTCCTGGCGCGAGATTAAAACAATTAAGAAAATTTAGCACGATATAAAGAATTAAAGCATAGTAAGAGATCGGAAATACAAAATATCCAACATTTTAAAATGGTCTTTCCTCTTAAATACAAAATATCCAAACATCTTTTCTCAACTACTCTAAAAGCAATAAATCCAAAAAATATATGGAAAATATTATAAAATCGTCATAAGAAATTTATATCAAAAGAAACATTCGCAACATATAATTTTTTTCAAGCTAAAAATTATATTGAAACCAGCGAAAGCAAGCGAGCAGCAGAGACATAAAATAGAACCACGGAATCGTTCACCCGTTTGTTTTAGACAAAAGCCCATGATCAAATCTATTTGAAATTACATTGATTTGGTCATGGGTCAGGAGTTAGGGCTCAATTTCAATAGATGGCACTATTTTGTTAAATGAACAGTTTCCATTTAAATTTATTATATAAGAGTAAAAAAAGATCCGAAGAACGAATATAATTTAACAATGTTTTTGTTTTCATTTAAGTTTATCTAGACAACAATTAAAAACTACTTTTTACTACGCGGTTTTTTTATTTATTTATCTGAAATAGTTTTTGGCGTTAATCGTATTTTATTAACAAAAACACTAGTACTAACAAAACACTAGTAGGTTACGCACACGAATCAGAGATCTGCAATGAGTCGTGCGTATGAGTCATTATAATAAAATCTATCTGGTGTATTTTTATTCACAATAACGTTGATTTGAAGATCCGGCTTTCAATTCGTATGAATCTCACATCATCATCATGTTTCATCCATAAGTCCCCTTTCACACACATGGGGTTTAACGCGTCAAGTCTGGAGTTTTTGGGAGAAAGTGGAGAGCCTATACAAACCTGATCGTACTATCAAATCTTATACTTGAAGTTGACTGCAGAATGTCAAGAAAAACTGATCAAGAAAACCTGAAGTGTGTAAAAGGAGACTAAATTATTTATAAATACAAGGAAAACACTTGTGATGTTTACAAATGATTCAACTCATCCAAGTGGCGTACAAAAGCATACGAGTCATGCTGAAGGAAAATTGAGTACAGAAGAGCCACACATACGAGAATTATAAAGGGTTATTTTTATGCAGTAACACGAGTTTAAATCGTAATAAAACAAAATCATATATTTTTTAATACAAAATGAAATTGGCTTTATTTAGAAGAAAATTTTATGAAATGAATATTTATGATTTCTGCCAGGTAGCCGCCGCGGTTGGCGCGTTGAAGGCGCAATCTGAAACAACAATTTTCAACAACTTTTCGTAAAATTTGCTTCCGTATTTCGTCGATATCCAATGTTGATTTCCAGTTGTTTAATTGCTTGTAAATTTCTGTGGATGTTCGACAAAAGCTTGTACGTTCTCTTCACTCCAAATGCGAAATGAGTCTACTTATTTCGTAATCGGAAAATAAAATTTTGATAAAAATGTCCACAATTTTGACGCGTTGCTCTGTAGTGTATCGATTCATTACGAAATTCAAAACTAAACAAAAAACAACTATCAGCTGTTAAATTTGCGCTCAAATAAGGCAGTGATGCCAACTCAAAGTTGTGACACTACACAAAAACACGCTTCATTGCCCATTATCATGAATACATTAAAATGTTGAGTGCGCATGAGCCTCTAGAGCATTCGAATAAGCATGAATGGGTACAGGTAAAATCAATCCTAAATTATGATTCAATTTCAATCGCTTTTCCAGTACTCACTGCTGATCTCTGATCCCAATTATCTAAATTATCAGGAAATATACACGAAATTTTAAAAAAGTTCTGTGTATTATAAGGTTCTCAAAGATAAAGAAATTCCTTTAACGTTCAGTTATTAATTTCGTTTAAAATATTTATAAAAGCTCCACGAAAAGCAAAACTATATTAATTAAATTACTTTAAAGTCTTTTTTATCACTCTTTTGACGTATAATCTTTTCGTATAATCAGGCATTATAATATTTTTAAAGCGGCAAAAAGACGTTTATTGATCAAATAAAATTGCGGTTATAAGTGCTAACAAAGCGTATGACGCAGTTGCCTTTAATCCTACAATGGAGATAATAACATAAACTTAAAAAAAGAATGATTTTATAATTTATTGCGTAAACTTAAATCTTCCTACGAAATAACTAATGGGAAGAATCTGAAATATTAGCTGTTCATAGCATTTTCAGTAATTTTTTATAGTTTTTTTTTTTTTTGAGTTGAATTTGAAATTAAGAGAAATCTAAAAGGTTCTTGGACGAGAGACAACAACAATTAATGGGCAAGACAAAGCGGTTAGCTGATATATATCGTCTGAAGTCATTTATTTACTCGAAACCTTCATGGATATGAACATGACACGGACATAAGAAACATGTAGTCAGGTATTAAACAATTCCTATTTTAAACTGTTATTATTTTTCTTATAGTGCATTTCAACGATAAATTCGTCATGATTGCCTCCGTCCTTCCAGAGAGTAAAATTTTCAGAATCGAGTATATTTAAACCGACTGATGCAAATGATATGACCGGTTTGGACTCAACAGGTAGGTTAGGGTCAACTCTAGTTACTCGCCATTCCATACTGTTGAGGGTACTATTAATTGAAGTATTTAAACACAAGACTCTGTTGCCGTGGAGCACCCAGCACCCTCCTACGTCGGTACCTGTAGCAAAAATATTCTCCGCCGATGTAAAAAAGTTAAAGTTGCAACAACAAAATTCTCTATCTTCTATTCTGTCTTCATCAGTACTCTTAACACCATCCTCTCCTTTCCCAGTTCCAGCGAAATCCATTGAAAATGTAGGTGTGGGCTGAATGCTGATCATACTCATAATAAACTGGCATATAAATTTTATTTTTTATACAAACAAAAACAGCTGCAGTACAGTTTGTGCACTATGTGTTAGCAAATATAAAAGAGAACACTACAACAAATATAACAATTACTATGGCAATTTTAATTTAATTTTAAAACATTCTTTTTGTAAAACAAGCCTGTTATAAACCTTATATACCCTCCAGTCAAGATCTAGAGTCGTGCTTTAATGTCGTCTTATTATTAACAATTTCAACATACAAAAGAGTTTTAATTAACAAAAATTGGTTTAGGTTGTTACTTATAGATCTCTTTTTTACTGGGAAAATTTACTTTGCAAAGTTTTAATGCAGCTGGTAGAAAGACAGAGAAGGAAATACTTCATCTCCCTGTTTTTTTACCAGCTCAAGTTCCTGAAGTAAACTTTTCCAGTGAAAAAAGGGTTTATAAGTAACCATTTAAAATAAATTTTTGTTGAATAAATTTCCTTTTTACTTCAGGAATTATTAAATTAGAATTATTTTATTTAATATTTTCTATACAACAACCTATAACTTTTGTGATATTTCGGAAAATCTACTGACGTCAATCGCTTATTCGACTTTCCTATTTGATTGAGGCATTAGTTCAGGCACTATGAAAAACAATATACTAAATCAATAAATATTTAAAATAAATTCCATACTTCTTTTGAACAAAACAAATTTTAGTTAATGTCGTCACGCACTGAATTTTTTTTTGTATCATAAATTATTAGATTAAGTTGAATGTGATAACATTTTTTATATATAAGAACAGTAAACTGATGTTAATACACTTTGAAAGCCTGTGTTGCCGTTTGATGGTGTTTCATCACGACCCAATTTTGCGCATTTTTTATTCTATTTTTCCCAAATCAAACCTATTTTAATTGATCTTAATTCTTAAGCATGAGTAGACCTCAACCACAGTTTCGGAAAGTTTCAATTCTCTAATCCTACAGAAAGTCTTTTATCACCCATTTGAGAATTTCAAAACTAAAATTGTTATTATAATTACGATAAAAAAGCGCACATCGCCCCATATAGACATTTGAGTATACAATAATTGTTACATTTTTGAAAAAGGTCACAGTCAATAAAAATCTAAACTTGTGATCCGGAAATGTTTTAAATTTTTCTAATGCTTTTTACAATGGCTTGTCATTGGACTTTCCAAAGTGGTTTTCTTAGAATAACTTTTAAACGACTTCATAAATAGATTCGGATCAAATCGGTAAATCCGTTCGTGTGATATCGCGAACGAAAAATTTCAAGAAAAAATAAATTTTTTAACCCCAAAATTATATATCTGAACAGTTACTATTCTCGATTCGAAGACTACATCAATCACGGTTTAGCACGTGAAAAACAGTATTTAAGCCTAAAGAACTCAAAAGTATAGAATAGCACAAAAGCCAGGTAACGATAGCTTTGCGGTTTCTCATTTTTTCAAAATTAATTCACAGTACATATCGCCATATTCATCCTTAATGAAACGTTTAGCCAGTCCCTTGTATACACCCTTCCCAAGTTATGGGTATTTCAATATTCATGCTCGGTAACTCTAAGATAAACCCGAGATAAGTTTTAGTCAAACAGTGCAAGTGATTTTTATTGGTCCTCAAAACTCTATATAAACCAATATTTTTAGTTAAACTTCGCCATTCATCCAAAAAAATTTCAACAAAAAAGTTTAAAAACGAAGTAAAATAAAACTCACCAAATATGAAAATATATATTGCAGTTCTTGCTTTAGTATGCTGCGTAAGTAAATATTTTGATATAAGAAAATGCTTAATTTAATATTGTTCCGACACAGGTTTTGGCAGAAGACTGGGCTCCTAAAACTAGAGATGAACTGAAAGAGATTCACCTTGAGTGCATGCAAAAGTACCAACCGTCTTCAACCGATGACGAAAGCAAGGAAGATTATTTGCTTTGTAAAGTACTGAAAATGGGCATTTACGACACTACTCATGGCTACAATATCAATCGTTTAATTCAACAATTCAATTATGGAAACGATGAAGAAGAAGCTAAAAAAGCTGCTAACGATTGCGTCTCCAAATACGAAACTGGCAAGGCTAACATTGAGGTAATTCGTTGTTTCTTATTAAGTCAAACCCCTAGCACCTTACGTGAGTAACGCCTTACGTGAGTAACGCCTTACGTGAGTAACGCCTTAGAGCCCACCAATGAGGAAACAACAAGCTGAATTATTAATCATATTAGTGTAATATAAATATTTGCATATAAGCAAATATTTATTGTCAAACCTTTTGCAAGAAATAAATAAAATTTTTCAAAAGAATATGGTACGTTTTATAACAATTTTTTACATGTCACGGTTACAGCATTAGAACAGCAATACCATTAAAGAACTATAAGGCATTTGTCTGTGTGCGCCGATAAAATATTAGATATGAAATAGAAAAAAAAACAATAGTTTAACAGTGATTTCTTGGTATGGTTTTCGATAGTAACTGCCCTTAAAAGTGTGTCGCCAAATATCATCAAATATTGACTATTTTTCAAATTTAAAACGAAAAAGCAAACTAAAGGAGATGTGCTACGTATACAAGCATCAGGGTAATCCTCTTGCCATGAGCGCATCTACTTTTACTTTAAACAATATTAACATTTGGAGCAAAACAAATTTATAAAATTTAGTATTTGTTTCAAATATAATTCTGCGAAAGAAAGAACTCTTTCGAAATTGTGAAATAGGCAGTAAAACATTCAGTTTACCGATTATTTTCTAAGTTTTATTTATTCCTCAAAAAATGTGCGTTATTTCTTTAGTTTTGTTTGTTCTTCAGCAAATTAGTTCTTTCTTGGCTTTTATTGTTCAATTGGAAAAGTAAACTATTCCTTGATTTTTGTATGGTTCAAAAGCTTTAATTGAATAAATTATAAATACTTCCCTACAAGAACAGTGCCGGTCATATGACTAGCACTGCTGACCAAATTTCGGTCAGCAGGTAGAACAAAGTTTCTATCATTTTATTAAGGCCAAAATGAAAAAACTGACTGAAACTTTTGTGCTTCCCTTTTTTTTGCATCCCTTTTTTTTGCATCCCTTTCTAACTTGCGGTATATTATCGCCTGTAAAACATATATTCAAACTACTTACTCTAATGTTTTTGTTCTATATAAATTTTTCGCTACTGACTGGTATGGTTTCACTGGTGACCGGTCACCCTTGCTTACAATCCTGGCCTAACCAAATTCGATGATATAAAACGCATTTAAAATCATTTCAATTAATTTATAGCAAATTTATTATTTCGATATATGCACATACAAGTATGCTTGTTTTATATTTTAACATACAGAAAACTTACTGATATCAGTCCATCGAATAAAATAATTAAATAAGCCCGTGGTAGACAACAAACCCAAAGAACAATCCACCAAAAACGCTAGGGTCGTCGCGATTACTATGGATGGAGTATACCCGTATGGAGATATTCAGGTCACGATCACCAAGAGTATACATTGTCAATAGCTTAATACATCTAAAGATGGAAATAAATTTAGATATATATATATATATATATATATATATATATATATACATATATATATATATATATATATATATTGCTTTTTCTTTAAAACTAAACTTACTTGTGCAATGCATTTTGGCTTGGCACATCATTGTGAAATAAAGCATCGCCAAACAAAATATAATCAACATCTCCCGTACAGCTAATTCTAACATTCTCTAGAAAGCGAGTAAACTTTCATGAGCTGCAATATAAGAATAAAGTATAACCGCAAGGAATTTTTCAAAAGAACATGGACATAATACGAAAGAGAGATTTACCTCTTACAGTATCCTTTTCTTCGTATCCCAAATGATCATCAGTGGACATCATGATACGCAAGGATGTCATTAGTATTCAAAATTCACTTTATTTAATTTTATATTAGATTGTGTATTTTATTTTATTTTTTATTTAATTTTAGACGCTTTTTTGTGCAAAAGGTTGACAAATTTATTGTCCTACTCTTGCACACTGGAGTTGTGTCACTGAGCTATGAGCTAGTTCATTTGAACGATTCAGTGAGCTGAGCGAAATAAGCGCTCAATACAATAGATGATTTCAGCTCAGTACTGAGCGCTTTTTGTTTCAGAGCGCTTTTGTTTCAGAGCTGAGCGTTTTTAATAATTTCTATTGCCATATTTGTAATGATGTCACATTTCTTAATATGCTGCCGGACGAATACAAATATGTTATTGTATATGTGGCGGTATCATGTCTAAAGAATATATATATATATATATATATATATATACATATATATATATATATATATATATATATATATATATACATATATATATATATATATATATATATATATATATATACATATATATATATATATGTATATATATATATATATATATATATATACATATATGTATATATATATATATATATATATATATATATATATATGTATATATATATATATATATATATATATATACATATATATATATATATATATATATATATATATATATATACATATATATATATATATATATATATATATATATGTATATATATGTATATATATATATAAATATATATATATATATATATATATATATATATACATATATATATATATATATATGTATATATATATATATATATATATATATATGTATATATATATATATATATATATATATATATACATATATATATATATATATATATATATTTATATTTACTTTGGGTATTCTGGGTATGCATACTGTGTACTGTGTGGCTTACTTGTTTCATTATCACTGAGCTACTGAGCTATTCAATGAACTTGCTCAGTAAACTGAGCTGAGCTAAAATGAGCGCTCAGCTCACTGAGCTAAAAAGCACAACTCCACTGCACACAGTGTTCTAGCCTGTAAAAACAAGCGTTTCCCTCATACTTATTTTCTTAATTCCATATATATATATATATATATATATATATATATATATATATGTGTGTGTGTATATATGATGCTCCCCAAAATCCCTAAATATATAAAACAACAATTAGAGCAAAATTTAACTGAGTTTTGTTAATTGATTTAATATATAAATATTTTTGCAACTTCATTGAACTTGTACATAGACAAACATACTGAAAAAGTACATATTTGATCAACTAAAAACAAATCGTAAAAATTTTGTATGAAAAGTCCCAAAATGGTAACGCTGTTAGGCTAAAATATTTTTAATTGCGTTAGTGAAAATGTTTTTGTGTGCATTAGTTTCAGTCATTCATTTCTTGTAGAGTTATTTATATTAGGTATGTTCATTTACTTTACTAGTAAATGTTAGTAACGAGAAAGTAACAAGAAATTTTCCACAATTACTCTCAAAAATGTGAAAAAGCGAATGAGCCCTTTACTAGTAACAATTTGCAAGTTAAAGTAGTGTTGTAATGTATAGGTATATATGAGTAATCAATAAATTGTTTGGACAAATTATATATATGTATGTATATATATTATTATAGAAATAATGATTATGGTTATTTATATTCAGCATTATTGGGGCCAACTTATTGCGTTACTATTATAATAATTATATAATATTAAGTATTTTTAATGTCATTTAATGAAAAACTATTTATGTAAACACTAATAAGAAACTATATTAACGCGCAAGTATATGTGAGTTGAACTGATCTGAAGTTCATAGTAACGTTTTGTTTGTTAGTTGCATACAATGAACTAAGTTTCATTTCATATGTACACCAACAACTTTTGCGAATTTACCTAATTTCATGTAAGTTTACAAGAGCCAAATTTTGAGTTCGATTGCTTTTTCTTAAGAGAATATATGTCTTTCTAACCATAAATAAGCAATTTTGATTTTCATTGTCATAAAAAGCTTTATCCAAAATAAAAAAATTATGTTGCTGTCAGCATTAGATATATAATCAGATATATATTTGCAAATAGATATCTGAACTAATTGAATTATTTGCCTGCTTAGTGTAAACTACCGAGTAGCTTACTCATAATATTTACAACACTAAAAATAACACCTGGTCTGTTACATCCCTTGCCACTGATGTACCAGATAGTTTAATTAAATTAGACATCTTATTTTGCTTCTGTAGTTCCTAAGTTACACAAAAATAAATTTGTTATCATTTTAATACTTTTTGTGGTTTTAAAAGTTTGCATTTACTTACAATTTCTTAAATTTTCCAAAATATTTTTATTTTCAACTTGATTTAGAAATATTGTTTTAAAAACAAAAAAGCAAAATAGCTCTTTTAATAATTATTACAAGTAAAAATTTTACTTGTAAAAACTTGCAATAATTTTTCTTTCGCCGCTCTCTCGTTGCAAATTTTTTGAGTTAATGAACACTTTCCAGTAACAATTGTTACAAATTTGTACAAATTTTTAGTAAATGAACACAGCTATTATTAGTTTTTAAATTATTTCTAAACGAAAACATCAAAAATAACAATTAGGAATTAGATTTTTCACTAAAACATACGCATGTATATAAAAAGTAAGCACAATAACTCCTATTTTTCAACCAAAGATAGAAATTTGTAATAGAAAAATAAAATTCAAAAAATGGCTTAAAATATAAATACTAAAATTTTAGTAAATATTGTTGTTGAAAATATCCCTGAAAAAGCTACACATTGTTGGTAGCGAAATATTGGATAAAAATATAGAATTTAGAAAATTGTTTATATAAAAAAGTACTGTGGATCTTTTGCCCAGAAAGTCCTTAAATATTTGTGCCAAAAAGTTTCTTTTTAAAACATATTTGAAATTAGTTTGAAAAAATCTTTTGCTTGACGAATATTCGTACAATTTATAAGATTTCATTTTGTATCCTTTCATTTATGATCGACCAGTGAGGTCATACGCAATTACGTTTGTATCTAAAGCTGATTCCAAGGAGATTTGAATGACTCCAAATGCTCGCATCGTACGTCTCAAAAATATTCATTCATCCTTATAACGAATGCCAACTATGACTCGGTCTTAAAATAGGTTTCAAATTTGCAATTTCATTATTTTTTAAACTATGTTTAAAAGTATCGTTTGACATCATCACTATACATTTTTAACGTTAATTTCATTTCTTTCCTTTTCAATAATGTTATTGAAATCAAAATGTTATGATTTTGATGTGCTCTTCAAATGAGAGTTCCCATGAAGAACACAAACCAAAACTAAAACTTCGAAGAAAAGTTATGCGACAAGGATCGGACATTTATTGTATGGCAGATAGTGTAGATAGTAAACAAAAAAAATAAGCTGATTATAAACTGTAAGCAGTTTTATGGCAAGAAGGTCAACTCCTGTTTTATTTTTCTTTTGGCACGGGGCTCCTACTAATTAAGTGTAGGAAGTGCTTCGGGGTTTTCCCAACCAATAGTTTCTCCTATTCTGGAAGAGACACCCAATGATCTGTCCGCTTCCCGGTATCATTGGATGTGTGGATGTCACACATAATAAAAAGTTAGCCTTTACTAAAGAATATGTAAATAATAACTTGCATAGCTACGCCTCTAACTAACTTTTTACTGTTTTAATTTTCACTTAGTACCCCTACAAACCTTAACGTACGTAAATCTATACAAGTTTTATAATTTATACTCTGTTTTAGCAGCTATCGCTGGCTCTAATTTATAGTTCAATAGACTTACAATTTATTACGACTTACTTTCGTCCAGTTGAAATCGTTTGACTTAAGTTGGCTTCCTTTCAAGCTATTGCTTCACTAACACAAATTGTTTACTGGTAATTATAACTTTCTTTCATTTCAATTATTTAAACACCGAACCATGACATTTAAAAATATTTATCGTGTCGTTACCAAATATTAGTCGAGAAAACCGGAGCCAATTTAAGACAATTCCGCCGTTTTGTAGCATTGGTAATTGCCAAAGCTTTATGAGCTGTTATTAAAAGTTGGCAGTATTGTCAACGGCAATGCCAACATTGAAGTTTAATTCACATCTGCTGCCGTTACCATTCGAAATAAGGGCAATTAGCTTCACGGCAGTTTTTCTTTTTCAGTTATTTCACACAATCCTCCCCGTCCGAAAAATTTAGTAAAATAACATCAAAAAGAGTTAATATATTGTTCTAATTTTCCAGCCTTTGATATTTCATATTTTAAGTAATAATATTGAACTTTAGGCATATTTTTGTAATAACCTTAAAAACCATTTATTTCTGTTCTTTAGTTATTTTGTAAAAATAAGCCTCAAGCTCAATATTAACTAACCACAAAAGCAGTAAATTATTATTCCCTACTATCCAATAAATTCTTCAGAATACTAAGAATGACGTCTACAATAGTTACAAGACAAATTGAAAATAGCACTTATAGTTCATTCCTTAAAATGCAATTTTATTTTGATCTCGAATTTCATTCAACTGATTTCTAAGCGTCAACGTGACGCGATCCTGGTTTGTCAGCTAAGAAATCGGCAAATTGCTGGTAAGGGGTTGCACCCAAAGGCATTTCCTTCCACAAATCTGGTGTCAAATAAGCATAAGTCTTGGCGATGGCAGCATAAGTAGCTTTTGCGAAGTTGCCCAAAGTACCAGTACACCCGCGTGCAGATGTATAACAGTCTTGGATACCAGCCATAGTCAACAACTTTTTAGGTACAGGAGCAGACACAATTCCTGTACCACGGGGAGCAGGAATCAAACGCACGGATACGGAGCCACACTTACCAGTAACTTTGCAAGGTACAGTGTGGGGTTTACCAATTTTGTTGCCCCAGTAACCACGTCGCACAGGAACAACAGATAATTTTGCCAAGATTATAGCCCCACGAATAGCAGTGGCAACTTCCTTGCTGCACTTAACACCCAAACCGATATGACCATTGTTGTCACCGATGGCAACGAATGCCTTAAATCGCGTACGTTGACCAGCGCGGGTTTGTTTCTGCACAGGCATAATCTGTAATACTTCATCACGCAAAGCGGATCCCAAGAAGAAATCAATTATTTCAAACTCTTTGATGGGCAAAGAATACAAGTAAATTTCCTCCAACGAGTTGATTTTGCTATCGCGAACTAAACGGCCTAGTTTGGAAACTGGAGCTTGGAATCTTCTTTTCCACCACGTCCTCGACCACCGCGCCCACGTCCCCTACCACGGCCGCGTCCTCCACGACCACCACGAGAACCAAATCCTCCACGGAAACCACCACGGGCTGGAGCTGCGTCCGCCATTCTGCAAATACATGATAATTAGGTGCATACACAAAATACATGTGCGCCTCAAGCGCCATACAAAAATTATTTGTTTTCAATCAGACACCTTTAACCATCTTCAGGTCAACACCATGCTATCGCAAATTGACCTTCTGGTGGAAACCGCAAAAGGAAAATTTAATAGCTTCATCATTTAAATACAAAAATCGATAATCTTTATGGCAAGAAATTCGCCATTTTGAACACGCCACGTGTATATTTAATACATTGTTTCAGAGACCACAAAAACATTTATTAAATAAAACGTTCGAGGTTCACAGTTTATAAAACTACATCTTCGTCTTCTTTAACAAATAATTTTATATTTATTTCACAATCTTTATGTACTCACTTGTGGTATACTTTTCAAGTTAAATCGTTGAAGGTAAAAACACGAACGACACAAGACAACTCAAAATAACTCCACGCAAAGCGGCTGACAGCTGTCAAGTCAAAGCCGATTATAGCATTTGTCAGCCGCCGATTAATTACCACCGGTGTCATACAGTGTTTGCCACAGGTTGTGGTGTTTGCTTTTATACTGATGTTAATGCCATGGATACCGCATCTTTCGGCGCTTGGAACAACGATCCCTCTCCCTTAAAGAATTTGCGCTTGCACACTGCACAAACACGCATTGTTTTATAAGTTCAGAAAATATACTTAAATAAAAACTATTGCTTTTAATAATAATAAGCAAATCAATTATATATTATATATAAATAACTCTTGTTTTCTCAGCAATTTTCACAAAATTAATTTTTGTTTTGCAGAATTTGACAAGCGAGTTCAAGGCGAATTGTATCAGCTGTTCGCCTTTTTGCATATTAAGGTCACCTAGTATATATGCGCTTGGCTGTAGCAGATGAAATTGCTCAGTCCTGAGATCTTTCCTATTGACATGTTTGCTGTAAAAGATTTGAATCGAAAATCGGCTTAAAACATATACCTAAAATTTACACTGATAAATTGGAGTTTTAAGCAACAGGACTTAAAGCAAACCCTTGACAAACATATGCCAGGCGCCCACAACTTTGATGGCGTTTGATTTCCTGATTTAAAATCCAAATTGAGCCTAAATCGTATTGAAGAGTTTGTGTTTGTGTGCATATCTTACTTTAAAAAAATTTCCATTAAACTGTTTTATATTTTATCAAGAAACCAAAACACAAGTTACCAATTTTATGGCAAAAAGATTTCATAAAGTTAAATTTTATTTGCTGCTTGAACTCGTTTCTTTCAGCGGCTCAAGAAATAAAATTTCTGCTGACAACAACAACATTTTTAATTTAACGGATTTTCATTTAAAAGGAGTTTCTTTTAAGTGAAGAGAAGTGCGATTCTTTTCCAATTAAATAGCCTGCTCTTATCCGAATCCTACTGCAGGTTTAATTTAGTGCAGGTGTTCATTAACCAGCAACTGCCAAAAAGTATGCAACAGTTTTTCAATAGCGGATACGTAATTTTATTTATACGAAATGAGTGGGATACATGAGAAAATGAGAATTCTAAAACAACATACAGTTTAATGAAATTGATTGTTCTGCGAGTATCATATCGCTGGTGTCAAGTAAAAAAGCCATGACGTGAAATAATTCCACTTAACAGCCAGCGATATCCTTGAACTGGCAGTCAGATAAGAAGAAACTGCTTTTCTAAATAAATATTTACACAAATTCGTTATAGGCCTAGAATATAACGCATTGATGTGAGCATAAATGCCAAAAACACTTAATAATTGGGGAACCAAAACAAAAGTTATCAACAAGATTTCATAAACTTAAATTTTATTTGCTGCTTGAACTCGTTTCTTTTAGCAGCTCAAGAAATCAAATTTCTGCTGACAACAACAAGAAAAAATATTGCAAACAACCCCCTTCTTGCAGAAAATTTACTTTCACTTTCTGAAACAGGCTTCCAGCAGTCTGTCGGTTGAGTGTTTTCCATACGGCCTACAAATACACGAGACCTATTGATTTTCATAATATTTTCTTCTCTGCATAATTCTTTTCTATTTTTGTTTTTTCTATTAAGTGTAACAACATTTTATGATAGAAAATACAGAGGCAATCGGAGTACAAACGTGTTTGCTTACATTAAAGCTACAGAATATAATTGATGGTGTCGCTAGAACATGATATTGTCGATCGGTGCTGTTAATGATCACTGCTCGGCACAACGAAAGAACAACAGAACATTTCACAAGATAAGGATTTCAATTCACAGCATTAAATCAAAATTAAAATCGAATTAAACCGAATAAATTCATATGTAAGATTTTCCTTAACTTCTCAACACACCCTCGCATATAAATACTGCAAACATTTCTTTATTCTCGAATTGTTGTACACAAAAACGGGTGATTGGTGCACATTGAATTCAGGGATTCATTCAACAGTGAATGCAGATGCGAAATTCAAAGGACTTCTAAATAAATATTTCGACGTACACAAAGAAAACGAATAAATTTGATAATTCCAACCAATTGATTTTGATCAATTAAATACTTTTTTAAAATAAAATCACAATCAGTATTCTTCTAAATGTATCGCATGTATTTTGTATGAAATCTCAAACATTTTCTTTTTCTGGAAGACTATTCATACTCAACGGGACCAACTCAGCGGAAAATTAAGACAATGGGAGTTGAGAGAAATTTCCAAAAATTCATTTTGAACTCATAACAAATTTCAAATCTGGCCAGCCAAAGTATTTCAACATAAATTTAATCGAAATTCCGAATTACCATTTAGCATGACCGAGAAAAAGTCTTAAGACTCTTAGCCATTTAGTTTCACAATGATTGTTTGTTCTTTTTAATTTCACTAGAGTTGGCTTTAATGAATTTAGCAAAAAAAAAAAAAACAGCGAATTATACCAGGTTTTTGGTTTGAAATTTCATTCATTTATTGTATTCTTTAAGCGAATATTGATAGAAATATATTGGCAAAGAAGAAAAGAAACGAACAGATAATTTCAAAACTTGAGTCATATTCAGAACAATTGTCCGATTTCTTAACTCTTAACATCAACTAAATGTCATTATAACTGATAGAAAATATAACTTTATGTTTAACACTAAAAAGTAGATACATACACGATTTCAATTCAGAAAGATTTGCACTTCTTTCATGTGTTTTTCTGAATTGAAATAAAAAATCAAATCTGCTATAAACCATTTTGTTATGACTATAAGTAAAATCAGTTTCTGAGTTTCGAAATAATAATCAAAAATTACCTGGTCTTAAACGAGACGGCCATTTTCTCCTTCTTTGTTGATTTAATAAATTCTTTGTTTGATTCGAAGCACAATATTTTCACCGGCGCGCACTTTAATGCTTCTAAACGAATTATAGATTCTTTCCCCGACAACGAAAGAAATTATTTTACTTTCACCGACACGCACTATTTTTACTTTTAATATTTTCATACATAAACGATAAATATCGAATAAATTTTATATTTTCAAACTGACAACTTTTTTTTCTTACTGAAGATATTTCCCCGACTACAAAAGAAATTATTTTACTTTCACCAACACGCTCTATATTTTTACAAACGAACTTTTTATTTATTTCAAGCTCGACCCTTTTTCGCATTTAATTTCTTTGCTTGATTTCGAGGCACAATATTTTCACCGACACGCACAATTTATTTTTTTTTTTAATTTTCTTAAGCGAATTTTTTTTCAAGTAGACTAGATTTTTTCTCCGAAAACTAATTTTACAATATTTTCATAAAAAAACGAGACGAACTTTTTATATTCTCTTATCAACACCATTTTTTATATTTTTTTATTAATTTATGATGGAATTATAGACTCGATTTTTTCCCCGACAGCAAACATAATTATTTTACTTTCACCGACAAGCGCCATATTTTTATTTATTTAATTTAGAAGCATAATATTTTCACTGATACCGCACTATTTTTTATTATTTTCTTAAGCAAATAAATAATAAAATTATTTTACTTTCACCGAGACACACTATTTTTTCTATTTTCATACATAAACGATAAATATCGGTTGCTTTTTATAATTTTTCATAAAAATTTTTTTTATTGAAGATGTTTGCTGACAACTTTTTTTTCATATATTTTTAATTAATTGATCATGGATTTGTAGACTCGATTTATTTCGAACTAATTTATACCGACACGCACGAAATCTATATTTTCTATTCACAACTTTTTTTATTCGAGTTATTTGTTGAGACAGTTTTCTTTTAAATTAACTTGTGATTGGATCATGAAGTCCCGATTTTTTTAACCGACTACAAACGAAACCATTTATTTAATTTTTTATCTTGTACCACTACTTTTAGTTTTAGTTACTTGATAGTTATTACACGAGTTTGGATATTAATTTCTGCAGACAAGTTAACCAAATTTTAAATGTTCGCCACAATTTGCAAAAATGTTCGAAATGACCGGTTAGAGTGAAACAAACATGCTTAGTCATGCATGCGCCTTAATTGAGTCAATTAAAGTACAAATTAAGTTATCAACTTTGGTGTTCACATATTAAAGTTATAAATTGGCAATTGGAAATTTTTTTATTATTTAGTTACTGAAAACGATGTGCGCTATTGCACTACCATCCTTCTGCCTTAGCCTTCTCTTTTTTGAGGGTGTCCTTTTTATGGGTGTTTTTAGTGCGAGTAGTTTTTAAGTCACAACAACGCTTTCACAAATATTTATATTATAAATATATTATTATTTATATTATTATATTTATATTTAGTTTAGGGTTATAATTCAATAGATTACTTTTTTTAAATTTATTTGGCCTTGGTATTCAGTATTTTTTAATTTTACTGGCGCATTGAGATAAATGTCAGGAATTCCTGAAAGAAAATAAAATAATATTTAATTAGTCACACTTTATAAATATACGAACATCTTTATATTTATATATTTTAATTTAAAACAGTTTTTTATTAACAAAATGATGTGAAAAAATAATTATGCCATCGAATATTTATGAAAACAAATAATAGCCTCTTCCACGATGTCCTTCCTGCCGCGCAATTATATTTATAATAAAAACAAATTCTACTTTCCCTGGCACAGCCAGTACATCTTATAGCTAAAATAATATGACAAAAAGCAAAAGATTTCCTAAGAATTGTGAGAAAATTTTAAATGAAAAATTTACTTTCTTTAATTTTGAATTCATTGTAATTATATTAGAAACAAAAATGTATTTAGTGTTGATTTCTTTTCTAGAAAAGAGGGCAACCTTTTTTACACTTTTTAACAAAAAATGGCAACATGCTGCCATTTGAAAATAAAGATTTTATTAGAAATAAATTCAACATCCCTTAAGAAAAATAATTAAAATTTAAAAATCATTCAAACATCAAGAGATGTGAAAAAATGTTACACATTTTCCAGAAAAGAAAACGCCATAAATTTTATTGAACATTAAAATAAATATGGTCTCCTGCTTTTTATATGTTTTTGTGACACAATAACGTGTTCTATATGACTCGAAAATTGAAACCCATTATGAACGTTCCTCTAATTGCTTTTTGTCTCTGTGATCACAATCAGTTTTGTTTTATTTGCTTTCACTACTTTAGCTACTATGATTTCTTCAAGTCATAGCAAAGCTGTAGTATCCCTTCCCAGCAATCCTGCTTTGACTTGTTGCACTGCCTACATTTACATAAAATGGTCAGAGAAAATATTGACAAAAGAATACGTTTGGATGAGGAAAACTGTGAATGGATTTTTTAATAAAAACTATTAAATAATTTTAGTTTGAAACCAAATAAATAAACTATAACTGCAGTTTAAATTCATTGCATTAGCATTTTATATCAAATCGCAGTTTGATTTTACACACAAGAATTTCATAAAAATTATTCTGTCCTTATTTTTAATTATGAATAGAATATGTGCAAATTAGTCTCTATTGTCTGACCTCAATAATTATATTATGAAAATTATATATATGAAATTCCATTCAATTCATTGTGTACAATTGAGCTTTTATGGCTGCAATAAAATGTGCTCAGAATATAATTATCTGGTTCATAATAACAGAAATGGCAAAAGTAGAATAGCAAGAATAGAAGAGGTAATTAAAAGCACAGAAGTGGATTCTTTTTATCAGCATAGAAATTGGAAAAACCACTTCTTCAAATATGAAGTCCTTTCAGTTGATATGAAATATATTTATTCCACATTAACTTTTAAAACTTCCCTTAATACAAGTGTAAAAATTAATGATATTAAAAATCGGATTTTAACATCACAAAACCATAAGCATTCACGTACAGGATGTCCAATAAATTTTGTCACAATAAATTTAAGGTCTGTTGTACTTTTCTCCACATTTGTTAGCACTTTACTCACAAACTGTACAGCAGCTGTTTTTTTTAATTTTATTTTATAATGAGGAATTTCACATTAATTAAATAAAAATTAATTTATGTTGTGCAAACGAATATTTCAAAATAATAAAAATACTTATACGAAGTGAATAAATACTTGAAAATTTATTTTTTTTTTACATAAAATTCGTTCAAATTCTGAAATAAATAAAAAAAAATTTTGTAGATTTTTCTATGCATTCTTGTACTGTTTGCACACTGGAATAGTTTTAACAAATTCAGGGTTTGACGTTAATAGTCTTTTCACACTGACAAGGATTTTATAAATTCCTTTTTGTTTTTACCTGGTTTTACCATACAAAATAATTTTATTAAAACCAGCTCAAACCATTTTTGAGTTGATTTTAAGCAGGTTTTTGTGAAATGCAACCTTGTTTTTGCCTATTTTTATCTGTGCTAAGTTGAATGCTGCCAAGTTATATTTTGGAAACAGCTGATATTGTTTGACTGTTTTCGTACTGAAGTCTAAAACATTATTTTAACATTTTGGCGTTCATATTACAGATTTAATAAATTCATATTTTAACCCACAAGTTTTCCGCTAAATAGAGCCACAATAAATTAATGCTGATTTCTTTTCTAGGAAAGAGTGCAACATTATTTACAATTTTGAATTGAAGATGAGCAACATCTGTTATTTGAAAATAAAGATTTTTTGAGTTTAATTCAGCATTAATTATGAAAAATAAGAAAAAAGAGAAAAAAATTTACACGTTTTTCTGAAAAGAAAACGTTGAAAGTCTCATAGAAACTGGTGTATTTGTTGTTGTATTTTCCTTTACATTTTATAACACTTTATGAACAAACTGTACTGCAGCTGTTTTTATTTGTGTAAAAATAAGAAATAAGAATACGTCGCCGTTTTGATTAGGAAATTTTTTATATTTTACAAATAAATATTGGAAAAGTATAAAAATACGTCAATGACGTATTAATTCAGATAAAATCATGTAAATTCTGAAAGAAACATGCAGAGGTGGTGAGTTTTTCTGTGCATTCTTCACACATTATCAGCTGCTTCCCAAATATATAACTTGGCATTAAAATTAATTTCATAAAACCTACTTTTATTTTTCAATAACTGTTTAACTAATTTTTTATGGTAAAACTAGGTTTTATATTTAAAATCAACATTTAGTAAAACCATGTCAGTGTGAAAAAGTCATAAAAACAAAGTAAAACAACTCATATTTAAAATATAAAATAATATCTCAAACATAATAAAGTAAATGGGATTTTATATTCAAATACCACTTGATGTGTAAAACCCAGCAAATTTCTTTAACCAGTTACAAATTCTTGTTTAGACTGGAGTTGAGTAACATGAAAACTCTTTAAATACTTCAAAACAGCTGTACTTCAAAACAAGTACATGAAACACTTCATTCATCTGAAGATATAAAAGGACCATTCATTTGTTTGTTGAAATTCATAATTGAAAAAGAACAAATTTTATAGATAAAAAAATTTTTTTTTAATTTGTAACAAAATACTTATTCAAATAGTTTCTGATAAACGTTCGAAAGTTTGTGTGATTTCTTATTGCCGCGTTCAGTTAGGCAATTTCGTTAGAAAAAATAAATTTTATTTCCCGTCTTACGTCACCTGATTATATGATTTAATAATAAGATAAGTTAATAAGATAATTTCTATAATTAAACGTTTCATAAACCATAACTTGTATAATAGCGAATTAACTAACAAACCAAATACCTCTCAAAGTGGGTATCGCGACCAAATCAACTCAAAGTGTTAAATTATATATTTTGTGTAAAAAAGCACACAACACCCACATTTCTGAACTTATACTTATATTTCGAATAAGAATAATTTACACAACAAGAAAACATATTAAAGCCGGCTTTAGCCGACAGTCATCATTTAACCAACCAGCCCCCGAAAAGATGCAACAAAAGCATTCTTGGCACTCACACATGAATGTTGTAGGAAAATCTATCCGTAACAATAGCAACAACCAGCATCACACAACAACAAAAAAGAGTGCAACAAATCAAACACATGACTGCAGCAACAAAATGTCGGTTAACACAATTTACAAGAAGCGCCCAGCAGCAAAAAGCAAAAATAAACTATCGGAAAAAGCGTACAAGAAAAGAAACTAAAAGCAGCTGTAAGAAAAAAAATAAATTGTAGATGTCTGGAAGGATTATTTGAGGGAAAAAATTAATACTAGAGATAAGGACATACGCGTATGTTTGCTTTTTACTTCTTAGTTTGCTCTTAGACTACGTGGCTACGAGGGTTGGCTGGCCTGCAGTTGCATGTCTATGAGCAGTGCTCGTCAACCATGTGCTGGATAGTTTAAGTAATCACACACTGCCACTAAGGCCTTCCACTCACTACCTCGTAAAAGTCGGTCTAGTAAAAAATAGCCAGCATATAACAATACAAAAAATTACCAATTAAGCACTTCAGAAGACAGGCATACGAGGCTGATCTGAAATATATATTTTTGATTTCGAATTTGTCAAATAAGTATTCTGACGCTGAACTCTCTAATTTGGGCTCAGTTTTATTATATTTTATTAACATGTTTATGATTTTCTTACATATTTGAGAAATTGTAGTACCGCCTTCGTAAATGTTTGCGTGTAAGTAAATGTGTTCACGTACGTGTGTGCGCTCATATTCAAATGAATAAATAAAATTTTAAATGCACAACATTCGTCGTCATCATTTACAGACAAGAACTGTAACAGAGAAATAAAAAGGAAATAGAGTTGGACAAAGTGGAATAAATGATACCCTACAAAAGTTGTATGTATTGTTTTTATAAATTCATTTCTATACGGAATATATTTTAGGCTAATTTAAATACTAGAAATACTTAATTCTCTTCAATAATTTGGAAACGTGCTGCTATGGAAATATTCAAAATGTCTTGTCATACTTTATTGTACTGAAATGACAGCACAGTTTGACATTCTCAGCTGGTATTGATGGTTCTAAAGCAGCTCAACAAACAGCTGATTTCAAAATCTTCATTAAAAAGTTGTACAAAAAAATTGATAACAACATGCATGCAATTTTGAATCAACACGATTTCAATGTCAAATTTGCTATTAAACAACTTAAAATTAATGTGACAGTTTTAACAGTGTCATACACGACATATTTTGTTACATCTGACTCGACAAATGTCGAGTATAGCTTTTAAAACATTTCCTTTGTAAAAATCACTTCACAAATTTTTAATTATATTTTCTTTTGACACAACCTCTGGCATCAGCTGATTTTAGCACTCATTAAAAATTTATTTGGTGGCAACTTTTTTTATACAAAATAAATTTCATTCAAACAATATTTCTTTCTTATATAAATTAATTCTGTTTTTGAGTACCAACTAATTTTTTACTTCATCAGAAATTTTCTCACAAACTTTGTAAATCGTTTAAGTGGTCTTACCAATGCCATCCAGTAGTTGTGTAGGGTACTCGGATGCCATACGAAGGAGTTATTTTGATTTATAAGAGATGTTGCAAACGAAATGGACTGCATAACAAGCAGTATATCAGTTGTTGTTGTAGTTTATCATTTCGTTACTTTATTATTTGCAGTTTTACAGCTGCATTCTTTTATAAACTCAATTTATTTTTGAGGCTCATTTTATTTCTTAAATTTTCTGTGTGATTTCATTTAAAATTGCAGTCCAGTAAAATGAAAACTCTTATTGGCTTTTTTTCAAAATATTTTGCAAATTGTTTTTATTTAGAAGAAAATTTTATGAAATGAATATTTATGATTTCTGTCATGTGGCCGCCGCGGTTGGCGCGTTGAAGGCGCAATCTGAAACACCAATTTTCAACAACTTTTCGTAAAATTTGCTTCCGTATCTCGCCGATATCGAATGTTGATTTCCAGTTGTTTAATTGCTTGTAAATTTCTGTGGATGTTCGACAAAAGCTTGTGCATTCTCTTCACTCCAAATGTGACAACAAAAAACAACTATCAGCTGTTAAATGGGCGCTCAAATAAGGCAGTGATGCCAACTCAAAGTTGTGACACTACACAAAAACACGCTTTATTGCTCATTATCATGAATACATTAAAATGTTGAGTGCGCATGAGCCTCTAGAGCATTCGAATAAGCATGAATGGGTACAAGTGAAATCAATCCTAAATTATGATTCAATTTCAATCGCTTTTTCAGTACTCACTGCTGATCTCTGGTCCCAATTATCTAAATTATCACGAAATACACACGAAATTTTAAAAAAGTTCTGTGTATTATAAGTTTTTCAAAGACAAAGAAATTCCTTTAACGTTCAGTTATTAATTTCGTTTAAAATATTTATAAAAGCTCCACGAAAAGCAAAACTATGTTAATTAAATTACTTTAAAGTCTTTTTTATCACTCTTTTGACGTATAATCTTTTCGTATAATCACGCATTATAATATTTTTAAAGCGGCAAAAAGACGTTTATTGATCAAATAAAATTGCGGTTATAAGTGCTAACAAAGCGTATGACGCAGTTGCCTTTAATCCTACAATGGAGATAATAACATAAACTTAAAAAAAGAATGATTTTATAATTTATTGCGTAAACTTAAATCTTCCTACGAAATAACTAATGGGAAGAATCTGAAATATTAGCTGTTCATAACATTTTCAGTAATCTTTTATTGTTTTTTGAGTTGAATTTGAAATTAAGAGAAATCTTAAAAGGTTCTTGGACGAGAGACAACAACAATTAATGGGCAAGACAAAGCGGTTAGCTGATATATATCGTCTGAAGTCATTTATTTACTCGAAATCTTCATGGATATGAACATGACACGGACATAAGAAACATGTAGTCAGGCCTGCGCATAATCCAAAAATGGGCACTGCCGATATTATCGTGTCTTTAGCATGATTTAGACCACTTCTAGCCGAAACTAAACTCATGCGATATCGATCGATATCGCATGCGGTAATTTGGACCCAGCTCTACTGTTGGCTGTTTTTCTACCAGCTTAAGTTTCTGAAGTAAACTTTTCCAGTGAAAAAAGGGTTTATAAGTAACCATTTAAAATAAATTTTTGTTGAATAAATTTCATTTTTACTTCAGGAATTGTTAAATTAGAATTGTTTTATTTAATATTTTCTATACAACAACCTAAAACTTTTGTGATATTTCGGAAAATCTACCGACGGGAATCGCTTATTCGAGTTTCCTATTTGATTGAGGCATTATTTCAGGCACTATGAAAAACAATATACTAAATCAATAAATATTTCAAATAAATTCGATACTTCTTTTCAACAAAACAAATTTTAGTTAATGTCGCCATTACGTTTTCATCCTCAACACACGCACTGAATTTGTTTGTATCATAAATTATTAGATTAAGTTGAAGTTGATAAAATTTTTTTTTTTAAATATAATTATGAGCGAATTGTATATAAGAACAGTAAACTGATGTTAATACACTTTGAAAGCCTGTGTTGCCGTTTGATGGTGTTTCATCACGACCCAATTTTGCGCATTTTTTATTCCATTTTTGCCAAATCAAACTTATTTTAATTGGTCTTAATTCTTAAGCATGAGTAGACCTTAACCACAGTTTCGGAAAGTTTCAATTCTCTAATCCTACAGAAAGTCTTTTATCACCCATTTGAGAATTTCAAAACTAAAATTGTTATTATAAATACGATAAAAAAGCGCACATCGCCCCATATAGACATTTGAGTGCACAATAGTTGTTACATTTTTGTAAAAGGTCACAGCGAAAATTTACCTTCCAAAAAAGTCAATAAGAATCTAAACTTGTGATCCGGAAATATTTTCAAATTTTTCTAATGCTTTTTACAATGTCTTGTAATTGGACTTTCCAAAGTGGTTTTCTTAGAACAACTTTTAAACGACTTCATAAATAGATTCCGATCAAAACGGTAAATCTGTTCATGTGATACCGCGAACGAAAATTTTCAAGAAAAAAAAAATAATTTTTTAACCCCAAAATTATATATCTGAACAGTTACTTTTTAGCACGTGAAAAACAGTATTTAAGCCTAAAGAACTCAAAAAGTATAGAATAGCACAAAAGCCAGGTAACGATAGCTTTGCGGTTTCTCATTTTTTCAAAATTAATTCACAGTACATATCGCCATATTCATCCTTAATGAAACGTTTACCCAGTCCCTTGTATACACCCTTCCCAAGTTATGGGTATTTCAATATTCATGCTCGGTAACTCTAAGATAAACCCGAGATAAGTTTTAGTCAAACAGTGCAAGTGATTTTTATTGGTCCTCAAAACTCTATATAAACCAATATTTTTAGTATATTCGCCATTCAACCAAAAAAATTTCAGCAGAAAAGTTTAAAAACGAAGTAAAATAAAACTCACCAAATATGAAAATATACATTGCAGTTCTTGCTTTAGTATGCTGCGTAAGTAAATATTTTGATATAAGAAAATGCTTAATTTAATATTGTTCCGACACAGGTTTTGGCAGAAGACTGGGCTCCTAAAACTAGAGATGAACTGAAAGAGATTCACCTTGAGTGCATGCAAAAGTACCAACCGTCTTCAACCGATGACGAAAGCAAGGAAGATTATTTGCTTTGTAAAGTACTGAAAATGGGCATTTACGACACCACTCATGGCTACAATATCAATCGTTTAGTTCAACAATTCAATTATGGAAACGATGAAGAAGAAGCTAAAAAAACTGCTGAAGATTGCGTCTCCAGATACGAAACTGACAAGGCTAACATTGAGGTAATTCGTTGTTTCTTATTAAGTCAAACCCCTTGGCGTGAGTAACGCCTTAGAGCCCACCAATGAGGAAACAACAAGCTGAATTATTAATTGAATTAAGCTGAATTATTAATCATATTAGTGTAATTGTTTACACAAATATAAACACATATTTATTGTCAAACCTTTTGCAAGAAATAAATAAAATTTTTCTAAAGAATATGGTACGTTTTATAACAATTTTTTACATGTCACACGGTTACAGCATTAGAATAGCAATACCATTAAAGAACTATAAGGCATTTGTCTGCGTGCGCCGATAAAATATTAGATATGAAATAGAAAAAAAAACAATAGTTTAACAGTGATTTCTTGGTATGGTTTTCGATAGTAACTGCCCTTAAAAGTGTGTCGCCAAATATCATCAAATATTGACTATTTTTCAAATTTAAAACGAAAAAGTAAACTAAAGGAGATGTGCTACGTATACAAGCATCAGGGTAATCCTCTTGCCATGAGCGCATCTACTTTTACTTTAAACAATATTAACATTTGGAGCAAAACAAATTTATAAAATTTAGTATTTGTTTCAAATATAATTCTGCGAAAGAAAGAACTCTTTCGAAATTGTGAAATAAGCAGTAAAACATTCAGTTTACCGATTATTTTCTAAGTTTTATTTATTCCTCAAAAAATGTGCGTTATTTCTTTATTTATTTATTTATTTATAAGCTATCTTAAGGCTAGTTAGGATAACTTATATGGAAAAGCAATGGCTGCTATGGCCTTCAGCTGGTCAGGTTAAGGAATAGTTAAATGCTTCTATTACTAACGTTGTTTTGGTTAAAAGGATATGCAAGAAATACAAGAAATTGCCTAAAAGAATTCAATTATTATAATTTTTTTTTTTTTTTTTTTTTTAAGTTAATATAGGGGTATTTAAGGTATTAAATGTCCTTGAAAATATTATTTGCTTTTAGAAACGAGATAAGAGTAAAGATATGTTGGATAGATGGATTGGATAGGTAATGGATGGGATATGCTCGAAAAAAGTGATTGCGACTGTCTGTGAATCTAGTACAATGGATTAAGATTTGTTTGAGAGATATTATGCTACTTTCGCAATATGGGCATGTGTTATTTATACTGGGATCAATCAAGCACCTGTTAGTCACAGAGGTATGACCAAGCCTAAGTCTTAGAAATCTACGACATTCGGTTATGTTAACAAAGTTGCTAATATTAGTTTTAAAGTAAGTGTCTATATTAATTTTGTTCTGGTTGATATCCTTGTACCAGTTAGAGGTTTTAGACCATAGATTAAATTGGAAAACAATAGATTTAATAATATGTTTAACAATGTCCTTAAAGTTGAGATTGTCAGAAACAAAAGTGGGAGATCGAATGGCACTTTTTGCTGCAGCATCCGCAAACTCGTTTCCGGGAATAAGACAATGCCCTGGAATCCACAGTATAGCAATTTTAGGGTAGTAATTTATAAGAACGTTCCTGATGTAGGAAACAGAAATTGTTATTATGTAGATTGTTTATAGCGTGGAGAGATGAAAGTTAGTCAGTGCAGATTAGGTATTTACCAGCTTTTTTGACAGCATATTTAATAGCTTCATAAATAGCAATGATTTCTGCTGAGAAGATAGAGGAATATTCCGGAAGAAGGGAAACTTTTATTACAGAATTTTCCGTTGTGACGCTGAATGCTATGTTGTTGTCATGTTTAGATCCATCTGTATATATGAGGGAATAGTTATTATAGGAACTTTTAGTTTGGAGAAATAGCTTCCTGTATATGTCAGCTGCAGTGTTATCTTTAGTATATAGACTTAAGGAAAAATCCAGTCTGCTTTTATCAAACTGCCATGGAGGTCTAGTAGGAGTTGATAAATTTTGTCTTGGTTTGTATGGGAGATTCTTTTCCTGAGTTTATCTGATGATTCTGTTTACGACTGAGGAGGGCTTGGTGCTTGTATGTCGGCGAGAGTATGTTACACAAATTTTGAAAATGGGGGAGTTATAACTATCGACAATATTACGTAGAAGTTTGAGAGAAACTATATCCCTATAAACTTCAAGGCTTTGAGTATTTGCTTCAAATAACAGATTATAAATCGGTGTAGTTCTAAATGCTCCGAAAGCGATTCTAAGCGATGAGTTGACTATTCTTTGTATTTTTTGAAACCGTGTTTTTGGGGCCCATCCATATAAGTATAGGCCGTAATTGATTTTAGCTAAGATTAGGGCTTTAATGGCGGATATTATTGAATGTATGCTACAGTTATATTTTTTTGTTCTTCAGCAAATTAGTTCTTTCTTGGCTTTTATTGTTCAATTGGAAAAGTAAACTATTCCTTGATTTTTGTATGGTTCAAAAGCTTTAATTGAATAAATTATAAATACTTGTTTATATTATTAGTTTTGAAATTATTTCTAAACGAAAGCATCAAAAAGAACAATTAGGAATTAGATTTTTCACTAAAACATACGTATGTATATAAAAAGTAAGCAAAAACTCTTATTTTTTAATCAAAGATAGAAATTTCTAATAGAAAAATAAAATTCAAAAAATGTCTTAAAATATAAATACTAAAATTTTAGTAAACATTGTTGTTGAAAATATCCCTGAAAAAGCTACACATTGTTGGTAGCGAAATATTGGATAAAAATATAGAATTTATAAAATTGTTTATATAAAAAAGTACTGTGGATCTTTTGCCCAGAAAGTCCTTAAATATTTGTGCCAAAAAGTTTTTTTTTAAACATATTTGAAATTAGTTTGAAAAAATCTTTTGCTTGACGAATATTCCTACATTTCATTTATGATCGACCAGTGAGGTCATACGCAATTACGTTTGTCTCTAAAGCTGATTCCAAGGAGATTTGAATGACTCCACATGCCTGCATCGTACGTCTCAAAAATATTCATTCATCCTTATAACGAATGCCAACTATGACTCGGTCTTAAAATAGGTTTCAAATTTGCAATTTCATTATTTTTTAAACTATGTTTAAAAGTATCGTTTGACATCATCACTATACATTTTTAACGTTAATTTCATTTCTTTCCTTTTCAATAATGTTATTGAAATCAAAATTTTATGATTTTGATGTGCTCTTCAAATGAGAGTTCCCATGAAGGACACAAACCAAAACTAAAACTTCGAAGAAAAGTTATGGGACAAGGATCGGACATTTATTGTAGGGCAGATAGTGTAGATAGTAAACAAAAAAAATAAGCTGATTATAAACTGTAAGCAGTTTTATGGCAAGAAGGTCAACTCCTGTTTTTTTTTCTTTTGGCACGGGGCTCCTACTACTTAAGTGTAGGAAGTGCTTCGGGTTTTTCCCAACCAATAGTTTCTCCTATTCTGGAAGAGACACCCAATGATCTGTCCGCTTCCCGGTATCATTGGATGTGTGGATGCCACACATAATAAAAAGTTAGCCTTTACTAAAGAATATGTAAATAATAACTTGCATAGCTACGCCTCTAACTAACTTTTTACTGTTTTAATTTTCACTTAGTACCCCTACAAACCTTAACGTACGTAAATCTATACAAGTTTTATAATTTATACTCTGTTTTAGCAGCTATCGCTGGCTCTAATTTATAGTTCAATAGACTTACAATTTATTACGACTTACTTTCGTCCAGTTGAAATCGTTTGACTAAAGTTGGCTTCCTTTCAAGCTATTGCTTCACTAACATAAATTGTTTACTGGTAATTATAACTTTCTTTCATTTCAATTATTTAAACACCGAACCATGACATTTAAAAATATTTATCGAGTCGTTACCAAATATTAGTCGAGAAAACCGGAGCCAACTTAAGACAATTCCGCCGTTTTGTAGCATTGGTAATTGCCAAAGCTTTATGAGCTGTTATTAAAAGTTGGCAGTATTGTCAACGGCAATGCCAACATTGAAGTTTAATTCACATCTGCTGCCGTTACCATTCGAAATAAGGGCAATTAGCTTCACGGCAGTTTTTCTTTTTCAGTTATTTCACACAATCCTCCCCGTCCGAAAAATTTAGTAAAATAACATCAAAAAGAGTTAATATATTGTTCTAATTTTCCAGCCTTTGATATTTCATATTTTAAGTAATAATATTGAACTTTAGGCATATTTTTGTAATAACCTTAAAAACCATTTATTTCTGTTCTTTAGTTATTTTGTAAAAATAAGCCTCAAGCTCAATATTAACTAACCACAAAAGCAGTAAATTATTATTCCCTACTATCCAATAAATTCTTCAGAATACTCAGAATGACGTCTACAATAGTTACAAGACAAATTGAAAATAGCACTTATAGTTCATTCCTTAAAATGCAATTTTATTTTGATCTCGAATTTCATTCAACTGATTTCTAAGCGTCAACGTGACGCGATCCTGGTTTGTCAGCTAAGAAATCGGCAAATTGCTGGTAAGGGGTTGCACCCAAAGGCATTTCCTTCCACAAATCTGGTGTCAAATAAGCATAAGTCTTGGCGATGGCAGCATAAGTAGCTTTTGCGAAGTTGCCCAAAGTACCAGTACACCCGCGTGCAGATGTATAACAGTCTTGGATACCAGCCATAGTCAACAACTTTTTAGGTACAGGAGCAGACACAATTCCTGTACCACGGGGAGCAGGAATCAAACGCACGGATACGGAGCCACACTTACCAGTAACTTTGCAAGGTACAGTGTGGGGTTTACCAATTTTGTTGCCCCAGTAACCACGTCGCACAGGAACAACAGATAATTTGGCCAAGATTATAGCCCCACGAATAGCAGTGGCAACTTCCTTGCTGCACTTAACACCCAAACCGATATGACCATTGTTGTCACCGATGGCAACGAATGCCTTAAATCGAGTACGTTGACCAGCTCGGGTTTGTTTCTGCACAGGCATAATCTTTAATACTTCATCACGCAAAGCGGATCCCAAGAAGAAATCAATTATTTCAAACTCTTTGATGGGCAAAGAATACAAGTAAATTTCCTCCAACGAGTTGATTTTGCCATCGCGAACTAAACGGCCTAGTTTGGTAACTGGAACCCATTCCTTGGAATCTTCTTTGCCACCACGTCCTCGACCGCGCCCACGACCCCTACCACGGCCGCGTCCTCCACGACCACCACGAGAACCAAATCCTCCACGGAAACCACCACGGGCTGGAGCTGCGTCCGCCATTCTGCAAATACATGATAATTAGATGCATACACAAAAGACATGTGCGCCTCAAGCACCATACAAAAATTATTTGCTTTCAATCAGACACCTTTAACCATCTTCAGGTCAACACCATGCTATCGCAAATTGACCTTCTGGTGGAAACCGCAAAAGGAAAATTTAATAGCTTCATCATTTAAATACAAAAATCGATAATCTTTCTGGCAAGAAATTCGCCATTTTGAACACGCCACGTGTATATTTAATAAATTGTTTCAGAGACCACAAAAACATTTATTAAATAAAACGGTCGAGGTTCACAGTTTATAAAACTACATCTTCGTCTTCTTTAACAAATAATTTTATATTTATTTCAGAATTTTGATATACTTACTTGTAGTATACTTTTCAAGTTAAATCGTTTAAGGTAAAAAAACGAATGACACAAGTCAACTCAAAATAACTCCACGCAAAGCGGCTGACAGCCGTCAAGTCAAAGCCGATCATAGCATTTGTCAGCCGCCGATTGATAGCCACCGGTATCATAGACATGGTGAAATACTATATAAGATAGTAGTACTTCGCATGCATTTACATCACATTACCAAGGGAATATGTTGTTTGTGTTATGGCACGGTACAACACAATGCAGTGCTGCACAGATGCAAACCTACTTAGAACGAACACAAACACAAAAAGAATTTTTCTACATGAATACTGCTTTAATTTTTTTGTTGCCATAATATATATGTTCACTGTGTATTTACTAGAACAAAGACTCCATTTTTTTTTCTTGTAGAAGCTGACTCCCGTTATCCTGCTACAACACTTTTCGATCATATATAACTTGATATATATGTGTTGCAACTAAGGTCTCATCTTGATTATTTCAATTTCATCTAAGTCTGGTAGTATTGTTCTAAAGTTCCCTTGATATTATCTAAATACATTGTAATTTGATTTCCTCGTCAATATCATCTTCATCGCAGGTGCTCTATATTACATAATTTTTCGGTTCCACGCTCTATTATTCCAACTTTTTGAGCATACTTTTTGGTACGCAAAATGATATAAGAAGAAGTACATTTACAGTTCTATAATTTGAAGTTTGGTTGCTCAAAACTCCACGAATATCGTATATTTTTATAATACATTCAAACAATATTATGATAATGTATTCAACTCCCCTGAGAAAAGCACAATTTACAGATAATTAAGTGATAACTAGCAATGACATATAATGTAATCAAAGAAAACATGAAAATTAGTTACTAACAGGATGGTTAATTAATAATAATATTAATATATTTGTTTTGAAATTATTAAACTTATATCGTGTTCACTAGTTTCTATGTCATACCACTACTGAATTTGGCTTCCGGGGTTGAAGGATATGAAACAGTTTTAATATTTTATCTATTCCTTGTTCAAGCTTCCTTAATATTTAGGCAGATTTGTCAAAACGAGAAATCGCTAGCATAAATAGGGAAATATGTTATGTATTAACCATACTTAGTACATTGTTAATGTGGTTATATGACGGTTTGTTCATCAGTCAGAAAGTTAAACATACGCCGACACTAATCAGAGGTTTTGTAGAAATAGCCTTTTTCTTTTTTATGCCGAGCATTGCCAACTGTTTGAACAGCCATAGTTGCATAGCCGCCTGGTATAATCTCACTAGGTAACAGCAATAATACAAAGCTATCGCACTTATAACAACCGTCGTTTAATGTGGTATGTTTGTCCAGGCTGTCAAATCAGCAGCGAAGAAACACTACACAAGTAACAAGCACGTAGTCTTCTAATTTTTGTACCAGTTTTTATTTGTTCACAAATCTGCCATTTTTCGTGTTAATATATTCCGATAAACTGTGAGAATGTGTCTGATGTATGAGCAACATATGACAGCTCACACCACAATACAATCATTAAACAGGTGACGCATTCAGACTACTTTGTATGGCATTATACCATGTATTCGCTCTGAAACATTTTAATACCAATAAACTTGTTAATCCCCTATTAAAGAATAAAGTAGGCTGTGTTTGAAATATAGCATTCATATTCGGTGGTAGCAATACAGATTTAAGAACAGGTATCATTTTGTTATTATGTTTTTAATAAGTTAATAAATTAGTTTTGAAAGTAGTAAAACTCATTAATAATTGCCGGCAAAAATGACTGTTGGTGACGCATTGCACTATGTGACATTAGGGAACCCCGTAAGCAAAACAATAATTGGTACGTCTAGTTCTTTAATATCAAAAGGATATAGGGTAAGTCATAACAACTAAGAGTAAAATTTAAAATCTTATGTACGTATATGCATTTGCAACAGGCTCTAGCTGGAGGCGCACCAAACATGGCAAAAAATTTACCCCCTCTGTGGAAGTTGGCTGAACAAAATTATATATTTATTCGCTTAGCAGGTTTAAGTGGGGCTGCAGCTGTGGTCATCGGTGCAGTTGGTAGCCACCATATACGTTTGCATGATAAGCCAGAACTTCGGAATGTATTTGACACCGCTAATCGTTTTCATTTTTTCCATGCTATTGCTCTAATTGGCATGCCGTTAGCTAAATATCCCTTGGTGGTAAGTAGGTTACTTTTCTATTGAGTGTAACTTTCTATTAGGTTTTTACTTATTTTCAGTCTGGTTCGCTGATGGTTTTGGGTACAGCTCTGTTCAGCGGTACCCTATACTATCGCGCATTTACCGGTAATATACCTCCATTTAAACATATGGCTCCTATGGGCGGGACTTGCCTAATACTAGCATGGCTAAGTTTGTTAGTATAATACCTACGTATGTTCTATTACTTCTGATTATTCTAAATTTATTGAAGATTACTGCTATGGGATTGATTTTCAAGGATTCAAATTATGGAAATCTCGCTAACAAAGCCCAGCGAACTTTTACTTTTATTTTGGAATCAGCTTTTTTGAATATTCAATACTCAAAGAAAACTAGTTATCAAATTTGTTTCTATTCTAATAAATTTGAATTATATATAACTTGCTCACGTGACAATAAAGATAACATGAAATAATTTGCCTCGTTTCCGACGGAATTATTTTACAAACTATATCAACATATCTAACTGATGTCATATGTTTGCCTTTGAATAAACGCCGTAATTTCTGTGGAGTAGTTTTTACTGTAAAAAACCCCATATAAAATAGATTTCTTATAAATTAATATAATCAAATCGTATTTATTTATCGTTTGTGCAAGAACGAATTTGTGTATCCAGACATTCCTGTCATTTGAAACACCAAACACTTTAAGCTGCGAAAAGTTAGTATGGTCTAATATTTCATTACAATAAACAAGTTAAAAAGATACATTGAAATGCAAAACGTCAATTACGTTTAGATCAGAAACTAATTCAAAGTTAAGAGCACTTTTAGAATGATGGCAATTAAAAGAGAAAACTCATTATGGCTTGTTGCTCCTTAAGCGCATTTAGATTTATGTATGCACGTATATATCTGCTGCATATATATTTCTTATGATATGCGTTTATCTATTAATTTTTTCTTATATGAAAGCTAGTAAAAAGTGGTCTTAGTTTCAATAACGCTGACTAAATTACAATCGAAAACGATAACTCACATTTGTACAAAATACGAATTCTCACCATTAGAAATTAACATCTCGGACAAAACTTGACTTGAACTGGTTCATTTACATGTTTTACACTAAAAGTTATGATTAAATCAATGCAATGAAAATGTGTTTGATCAAAATGTATCACTTTCAAGTATATGTTTTTAAATTTTGGTTAGACATTGTGTCAAAATTTGCTTGCACTTATATCCATTGCGGTGGTAGTGCTAGGGAGACACACATGTATTCCCGAAAGCTTAGACATATTTCACACAACTTGCTTATTGTTTTAATTACTTTGAAATAATCATATACTGCTAAAATGTTCTATCATATTTTTAATATAATATTATAATAATAATATAATATAATATATATAATATCTTATATGTACACATCTAAGCAATTGCGTTTTATTGGACGCAGAGCAAAATCACTAAAAACGATTCTTTATACAAACACATGTCTCGGTTCAGACTACGAAGGTATTCATTCCGATATTTTTACTAATTTTTCTAATTTCTCACCCCTGTCTGCATACCGATCTATCATAATTTTTTAAATGTTTTATTCAAGGTAATTGCGGGCACAAATTTATTCTATGAAGATCATGAAATAAATTTTAAAAATATCGTTAAATAAACCGGCAGGTAACTTAATCAATGTTCATAACCACGAATATAAAAGAAAACAGAATTTTAGAGTAGATGAGAGAGTGTCCACCGCAGTATTCTTTTCTCCCCTCTGACCAATCAGCCAATAGATTTTCAGAAAGAAAACTGGTTGAGCAAACCAATAGCAACTGCTGCAGTACAGGTACCTCATATTGCTACACCAAGTGCACTCATTTTTGGAAATATCTGCGGCAGAACTCTTGTATATAACTCATATAGTATATGTAACCACTTTTCTTAAAGCCGTATCATATTAAATAGAGTATAACACTTTTAACTGCCAGAATAAAGAATTTTGAAATTAATATCTCCTCTGTGTTAAAACCTATTTTAAGCAGTGGACGCATTCTACAAATGTTTTCTGCTGGGATGTTGGGTCTAAGCAAATAAGTACTCTTCGAATAGATAGCGCTATAAAACTTATTTATCCAACTCATAAACCGAAGTGTTAAAGTATTCTTAATGCCACTCTGCGGTCGGTTACTGCGACAATTACATAGGTATGTTACTGTAGTGACACTAAACACAATATTTACCGATAGATGCAGTTTATGATTCTTATTAGAGAGGGATTGCGCAAGAGGCATCAAAATGTAATGTACTCCTGGATTTATTACTCCAGGCTGGGAGATGTTCTGAATTTTCAACTTCCTGTCAGCCTAATTTGCTTGCACTTTTTATAATTTTTACGATATTAAAATGATTACAAAATGAAATGTCTGTGACAAATATTTGCAATTGCCTAAGCGGCCTGGCCCAATGACGAACGCATATCAGTGAACATTTCCGAAAGCGATTAACACCGTCATGCCTTTATAGCAGAACACACACTTTCGATATCTCAAAGCGTACCAAAAGGTGGAAAAAACCCTGAATTTTTCAATATTTCTTTTTTATTTCAAATTTTTATTGACTCAATTATTGATATCAATATACAATCAAACGGTCTTTCATAGTTCAGAGTTCGCAGGAAAATAAATAAAATTTAACAACAAAAAAAAACTATTTATATTTTAATTTCTTTTTATAATTTCATAAATTCAACAGCGATTAATAGAGAGTATTTAAAATTACTTGTAGTTCGGTTAAGTTCACTAACCGAGTAACCGATTTTGACCCGGTTTACGGTGGTGGGGTTTTACATGTCAAGAGTTGATTAATTTGTGAAATCGATCTGTCTAGTCGTTTAAGACTTATATCTTGAAATTTGCCGTTTCGGATCGGTTCAAATTAGCAGGAATTTTAAGTTCAGAAACACTCTTCAGAACGCTAGACAAAAAAGCGTTTCAAAATAGTACTTTTTAGAAGATTTATTATATTTAATTGCCCCCAAGAAAAATTTAAATTTCTAAGAAATAGGAATGTCATTGATTTGACCCCGTTTTGAAAAAAAATTGATTTCTCATCAGATCTCCATGTTTCGAGGGTCTCCATGAATCAGGTCCCTGACTGATTCTGAGGGCACGTTACTACGTCCAGATATGTGTAGGTATATGTGTAAGGATATGCAGGGGTGTGTGTGTGTCTGTGAGTACGTAACCTACTTATAACTTCTGAACGGCTGCACGTAATCCAGCCAAACTGGTGACGTTCTAAAGAGCATTTCTAAACTTCGATCAGGTGGATTTCGAAAAATTTCAAAACAAATTAGTAAAAAATATTTTGTTTATATAGTTTTTGAACGGCTTCACCGATCCATTCCATAATCTGTTCGTGAGATTTTGTCAACGGTAATATTCGAAAAAGAGTATTTTTTTTGAAATTCCGTAATTATATATCTGGTCAGTTGGTGTCCTCGATTCTTTTACACCAATCGAAAACTACATAAATCACGCATTATCACGTGGGAATCGGTGGACTTGAATATTAAAATAGTACAGTTTTAGCTCCAAGTTATTGACATGGCTTTTAGAATCAACCGCTTTCCATAAGTCTGTTTTTTTTTTGTCTTGGTCCAGCACTCGGCTGGGGATGGATCTCTACATGTGCGGTGCATTGTGCTGGAACTGAGAAAGGAAGGGATAGTGTTAAAGGCACAGCTGAAGACAGATTAAAAGTTAGAGAATTTGTTGTGGTCATTTTTACTTCGCTGTTGCATTTCTTGCTGCAGGTACCGACGAAGGAGGCTGCTGTATTCTGCTTTCAAGTACATGACGGTTTTGAAAAGCTGTTGGTGATGTTCAGCGTCCGGTGCCATGCCTCCGTAATTGGGACCGTGCATTTACGCAGATCTCCCGTACTCATGACTGAGTTCGGAGTTGAACTCGAAGGCAAATGCGTGGAAGTATCGTGTTAACTGTTATAAATTGAAATTGAGTCGTTCATTGATTCCAATTCATTTCACGCAATTACACCAGGTTACAAATATTTAGTGGAATAATATCGAGTATAAGGGTTTTATTAGCAGTTTATAATTACAGTTTCTATTATGATTAATAAAGTTTCTGTTGTCCTCTTACCTTCTCCTGTGAGTTGTGGCCTTTTTAATCGAGACCAGCGATATCATCTTGGCCAATTGATGAAGGGCTAATAGTTTCACATGCAGATAGAGGAGAGCAGTTGGACCTGAAAATGACAATAGAAATATGTGCTTGAATTCTTTTTAAGCGGTCGGTTAATATTAAAACACAACAAATAATAATTTGTTGTGAGTTATAAAATATCAAAACATTGTCGATCATAAACGTTTTAAGTATTTTATGTCGTTTCGAGGAATTCAGTTGCATTTATGTATACGAAATCTTTATTACAGAAACTTTATCAACTTTTTGTATTATTTTCGAGCACAACTAAAAATAACTACAGATAAAATTTATGTTAATAATTCATTGTGGTGCCAAGATGTGGATGCTCAAAAGTTTATCTAAAATATTGACGCCAAAACGAAAACTATACAAAAAATTTTATCAAAACTTTCAATGACATTTAAATCATTTGGAAATGTACAAACAGATTGTGATAACTTTTATAAATCAACTAGTTAAGTCTTATAGTACTCTTTACAATATAAAACGAATAATATTATCATTTTAACTTGAATTTTGTTTGCTTACGGATTGTCGTAGTGTTGTAGGTGTCATTTTAGAACAAAACTTTTCTATAAAATTCAACGTTAAAATGTGCCACAGCGCCCATCTTGTCTTTGTATTTTATATGCTGAAATAATTTATTCTCTTAAATATAAAATAAATGAAGCTAAACAGCAGAGCAAAATCCGAATTATAATTAAACAACACGAAAATAAAACAGAATTATAAACATCAACAAAACGAAATGATTAAATGGCTTTAAGAAATGGCATGGAAATTTACCTGCAATTCATTTAGATCAAAACTCAAGTTGTCTGTCTATTGTGGGATCATGTCATGTGATGTATTTCAATTTTATATTCTATAAGTTTTTCATAATTTCATTAATAAAACCTCTATTTTCGATAATTTAATGTCATAATAAAAACAAAATTTCCAGGCACAATTTCTGTCCTACTCAGTCATGGTGGAATAATAAAGTGGCCTGGTTGCGGCAACAAATACGAGTTTACAACAACCAAAGAAATTTTGTTCACTTCAAAAATTATAGCACACAAAACACATTGAAATGCTGCACACATGCACAATTGCAAGCAAGGCTAATGGCACGTTCACACTTGTCAAATATTTGCCCAAGAGAGCGTGACCACTAAATGCTAATGAAAAAGCATTTTATCCCGAAGAGGACTTATTGAGTTAAACTGTTTCCAATAATAAAAGGATTCCATGACCCGGCCTATCACTGATATAGGAAACTGTTTCAATTAAGAAGTGCGCATCTGAAGCAAAAGCTTTCCTCGGCATCGAATCAATCACCCTTATCATGTTTGGCGTGTTCGCCTTCGAAATTCAACAATTTGTAATACATTGAAGACAAAAAGTAAAAGTTTTCTTTAATCTATTACAGCATGTCGAAGTTAAAGGCGAAAGACGCCAAACACGATAAGTGGTTACGCTGTTTTGGGCAAATATTTGACAATTCTGAATGCACCTTAACATATTCAAATACAACGAGAACTTGATATCAATGGCGTAGCATTGCCACCGTATGTATAATTTCACTACGATTATATAACCGTGACGCAAAAGTATTTGTTGGCCTTGACGCCAAGAAATTTCACCACTGGCTTAAAAATAAACTACTTTAATCGCCTGGAATTTATAATTTCATGAACATTTTTCTAAGCTTTTCCAAATCACATGACTTGCCAAAAAAGTCTGTCACACAGTGACATTTTTAAGCGGTTTTTTTTTTCAACAGGCACGTGCTATTTAGCAATGATGACCTTTAAGCATATTAAAGCTTTCTTGGCATTTAATTGAATAAAAACAGTTGAATAGGCGTGGCACTACTCATGCCCACTTTTACATATTTCATTGTGCGTGAGTCAGTATACGTGTGTGTGTAAGAATGTGATCCGCTTATGAACCGAATCATACCATTTTAAGGAGCATTTTAAAGAACGTACCTGAACTTAGATTTCCTGTGAACTTGAACCGATTCGAAACGGTAGATTTTAAAATCTCTTAAAAATATAAAAAAACCTTTTACAAAGTGTTTACTTTTTAGATTAACTTTCCAACGACTTCACCGATCGATTCTACAAAATATTCAGGTGGCAAATTATAGCACTCGATATCGAACGAAATTACGAAATATTTCAATAGAGTTTATATGGAAATATTTTAAAATTTCGAATCGTATCGAATGCCGTAATTTGCCCCCAGCTCTTGATATTTAGAAAGCACGTTGATCACCGCTACATCGGTTAATCCATTCGTGAGATATCGTGATATATTCGAAAAAAGTGATATTTTTTTACAATTTCCGAAATTATATATCTGATCAGTTAGTGTTCTCGATCTTCGTATTATTATCGAAAACTATTTTAATTACTGCTTATCACGTGTGAATCGGTTGATTCGAAAACTAAAATAATAGTGTTTTAGGTCGAAGATCTCAGCAGCATAAAATAGCACAAAAACCCGGCCAAGATAGTTCGGTGGTTAAATTAGTGGGAAGTACAGGATGGCCTCTATTTTTAGGTTTATAACCGTTCACTTAGGCCGTGTTTTTGAGGCGTCAATTAAGTCTTATAAAATTCGTAATTTGAATTACTTTCATTCATCAATTGAAATTTGTCTAAATGTTCGATGCTTTACCAAATCATCAGCAGACTTCAAGCACTGTTTTGAGAAGTCTTCAACAAATAATTCTTATTCGTTATGAAAGAAGGTATAGAAAAATTATTTGTTGGGTTTGGTTTGTATTAGTCTCACACTTATTACGATGTGATTTTTAAAACTCATTCATAATTCTCAAATGGTTTATGAAATTCTTTGCATAAGATGAGAGGTTTGAAACTTTTCAAAACTTCGGTTAAAAAGACATATTATCGATTTATATGATCCATGGTGCAATTGCTTAATGGTAGTCTCGAAGCACCATTTAGTTTTTCTTAAATTGTGGGAAAAAGTGCCAAATAAGGCCGATTTGTTGACAAACAAGGGAGCTTTAATAAAATACAAGAGGACGTAATATTTCTTCTTTGCTTGTTCGTGTGCCCGTTGTTATTTATTTGTTGTATTCTTGCGGCCTTTAATTCCTTTGAAATAGTCGGGTTAATGTCAGATTCTTTCTTAAGTTCATAAAAGATTTTCCATCGAATAATTTAATATTTAACATGCCCTCAAGGGCTGGCGCATAAACCATCCAAACAATTATAGCATTACACGAGTCGAACTATTTACAACTCGACTGGACAACTACTTGTAATTTATTATTCTTTTTTTTATTTTGAATTTTTATTATTTACAGATGCTAAAGGAATATCATGGTCTATTGAAATCGGTGTTTCGCATTGAATTTAATAAAAAGAAAAATATTATAATACAGTTTTGAAAGTAGATTTTTTAAACTAAAATCTTTTTTATTTTCTTATTTATTTATTTAAGGGGGAGCGCCTTCTCTAGCCATGATTATATCGCATCATATTGTTGTTAATCGTAAAGAGCAACAGTGAAAACAAAAATATTAAAGTCTCGAGACTTGGAGCGGCAAGCAAATCAAATGGAAATGAGAAAAGCCGAGTTGTCCCCCAAATTCCTAATGAATGAAACGCAGACGTTAAAGGTAAATAACATTTAGTTTTCTTATCTCTCAGCCATACTGGCGTGTTAGTTATTGTGTTAATACGTTGATGAAGTGGGCAGAAACGTGGGAGGCTGTCAAATTCACCAGTTAAAAAGCTTAAGCATGTATGCGTCTTAAGATGTTGTAGATTAAAGTTGTACTCACACAGAGATATTCTATTTCCCACTTTTGCTGTGTAGAGAATAGAGTTCTCTTGCTGATGATAAGTTTTATTTTAATACGCAGGTACAGATTCGTATATGGATTATCAAGTTGATGGATAATATACATATATAATTGTTTCGTTTTGGTGGCCTGTTTCAGATTGTTAGTTCTCTTCTGGTAACTTAAAAATATTTTTCTCAGATTTTGTACTTTTTAAAATTTTATGTTATTGTTGGTTGTTCTTGTTTTCACTGATTGTGTTTTAAATTAGTTTTTGTAAAAACTGTACAAATCTTTTGCTTTAGCAGACAGACAGACAGTAAGTATTTACAGATGTTTATTTTAATATTTTGAGGTTATATTTAGAAATTTTTACTCTATTTTGTTAGTCATAATGCGTACACATATTTGAGTTTCTAAACAAAAGTTAATGTCTTTGCCTAATATTCATAATCATAAACAAAGTAAAATTTTAAAGGCTTATTCACAAAAAAATATTTTAAGCTTATAAGCTTCTTATAACACAAATTTCATATAATATATTTGTTTTATAAGCAGCTTATAAAAAAATATATATTTTTTTTTGCGAATAAGGTCTAGAGAATTTAAGATGAGAATTTCCAATCAGGTGGCTTATTATTGTTATTCGAACTTTATAGATGAAATTTCCATGTAAACTACTGCCCAGCGAAAACAGCTACGTAAATAAAAACGACGTCGTAAATAATTTTGTAATAGTGCTTTCACACTAAAACCCTGGGTTTAGTTTTAAACCCATATATATAAACACAGTTTGTCCAATAAATTTCATCACAACATGTTAAATCTCTCATAGAAAATAGTGTATTTGACACAAACTGTACTACAGCTGTTTGCACAAATAAATTAAATAATTCAATTTGCAATTTCATATAGGAATTGTTTTATATTTTGCAAATTAATATTTTAAAAGTATGGAAACACTTATGCAGAGTGAATGAATCCATCAAACATATCAGACGTTTCCAATATATAACATGGCAGCACTCAACTTGGCACAGACAGAAAAAGGCGAAAGAAAAGTTGTATTTAAAAAAATCTACTTAACCCTGGATGGTTACTTTTCATATTTGTACATTAGGATTACTTTTCGTTGTATAGACGAACTGCTTTTGAAAGTAATTCTAGCGGAACAGGATATATAGTTTTGCGCTACCGTGTGCAATTTCCTCAATATTAATTATGCATGTCATGAGGTCTTTATGAATATGAAAGCCCGTCTGTTTGTATATATAACACGGTTTAAATAGCCGCCAGACAAGTTAAGGACTTCATTCATTCGACTGTTGTATTGAAAATTGTTCCAAATAGATTGGCTTTGAAAACCAGCGGGCCCGAGCTGGACAACCTAATTTGGTACATAAAATTTATTAGCTAAAATTAATTTTAGTTTTTAAAACCTATTTGATATCTGAGGAATAATTAAAAGGTTACTAAACATGATGTAAAAATAAGAATTCTATCCCAGGGTAGGGCAATTGACTCTTTTTTTTTGTATATGAAAATAACCAACGGAAAGAGGTTTTCTCTTTTTCTTTGTTAATTAAACATATTTGATATTTTTGATTGAAATTTATTGTTACTAAAAATCAGAAGAGCCCTAAAAATTGCTCCAGGGCTGGAATTTTTTTTTGGTATCAAAGTAATTCGAAAACTATTTTGTATCTTAAAAATAATTTTATTAATTAAAAGTCAAAAGATATTAAATAGAAATTAGAAAAATTTGGTTCCAGAGCTGGAAAATTTAAAATTACTATTAAAAAATTACTGCTTGTTTCTAGTTTATACATCAGGAAGAATTTAATTGTTATAAGAAACTAAAAAAAAAACTTTTAAAAAGGGATTGCGGGAGGGGAAAATTTAAACTTTTTTGTTGCATAAAAGTAACAGACGAACTTGGATGAAGGGTGTATAAAATTCGTCACAGCCGACTACAGCACTTTAACTTGTTATAGTTGGTTTCAATAGTAATTTAAAAATAAACAAGTGCTATTTCTGTTTAAATAAAGCATTTAATAGATAAAATTTTACTTTATATGGCAAATGTTTTTCAATTTGTACTTCTGGTTTTGCGGGTGAAACAAACACATCCTTTACGTTGCCTGTTTTTTGCTTGATAATTTATAATGATAACAATGCGAGACGGAATTATTGGTCAGATGAATTCTTTTTTTTTCGTACGATGGCACGAACTCTAAAAATATAACAAACATTTTATTGCAACAATATTTCTGCCCATTATTATCATCAATTTCATTTATTTATTTATTAATAATTTAAGAATGAAACCTTTAGCGCCAGATATGATTCATAAGCTCTCACGAAGTTAAGGAAAAAACACCCGATATCTTGTATCGTGTCTGTCTCTATTATTTGCCGCCATAATCTTATGAATTACAGCATTTTAATCGCAAAAGTTATTGGATACATTCAGAAGGAAACAGCTACTTAAAATAACGTAATAAATTGTGCCATAAAACTAACTGCGATTATAATCTCAAATAGTGTCCAATCTTAAGGTCTCTTTCTTTTATAAAAGTATATTATTTATTTTGCAATATTTTCCCACTTCTTTGTGTGGCTTCTTCGCAAGAAATTTTTATATATGAAATAAACAGAACTTAAGTTTAAGAAATATTGCAGGCTGTTATAATTAAAAAAGATGTGAAAGAGCTAGAAGAAGAAAACTAACTCTAATGAAAGCCAAGTTAATATACGATCTAGATGTCCTGATAATTAATATAACGTATTTTAGCTTTTATTTATGATCATGAGATTTAAATAGAACGATTCTTTTTTTTATATTATTGGGAAGGAATACCCCTTTCTTTATAATCGAAAGCCGATAAATTTCAGAGGACGATCTAGATGTCCTGATAATTAATATAACGTATTTTAGCTTTTATTTATGATCATGAGATTTAAATAGAACGATTCTTTTTTTTATATTATTGGGAAGGAATACCCCTTTCTTTATAATCGAAAGCCGATAAATTTCAGAGGACGATCTAGATGTCCTGATAATTAATATAACGTATTTTAGCTTTTATTTATGATCATGAGATTTAAATAGAACGATTCTTTTTTTTATATTATTGGGAAGGAATACCCCCCCAAAGTAGCGATCACCCCTATTGTGAGTAGCGAAAGTAGTTTTTGTTGCCATAAAATTTGTATACCTCTCGAAGTGAATCTCCTGTGAAAAATTACGTGCTCTAACAAACTTAAAACACAAACTCTACTACAACTGTTTGTACAAATAAATTTATATAGGAATTGTTTTATATTTTGCAAATTAATTTTTTAAAAGTATGGAAATACTTAAGCAGAGCGAATGAATGCGGCAAATAGATGAATGAATCTATTAAACATATCAGATGTTTCCAACATATAACTTGGCAGCACTCAACTTGGCACAGACAGAGAAAGGCGAAAGCAAAGATGTACTTCACAAAATCTACTTAACCCTGGGAGGTTGCTCTTCATATTTGTACATTAATTTTACTCTTCGTAAAATCGACGACCACCTTTTTCTCAGTGAATATAAAAATAGAAAAAAAGGGTTAAAATCAATTGAAAATAAATTATTGTTAAATAATATTTTTAAGAAAAGTTAGAATATCAATCCCACAAATAAATAGTGCTTTCTTAAGCGCTTTTTATTAGCTTCACTTGTATGTTTGTCTGTCTAACTCTCTTTTTCTATTGTGCTTCGACGCGTATACTCAACATTATTAATAATGTTACTCATACGTCTTATATAAAATCATGTTGGTGCCGTTCATGTTCTTATCTTCTCATTATGTGCAAGTATTTTTACAAACTTCCGAAGCATATAAAACTTATATATAACAAAACATTGAACCTAAAAGTTAAAATAAATTCAAAACAATAATTAACCAAAATAATTATTAAACTTTTATTTCCGTGCTGTTTCTTTTTGCCAAAAGTTATTTATTAAAATTCAAAGTGATCAATTGAGGGGTTTTAGCCAGTTCCCATGCGCAGATCATCAGGGAACCTTTACCCAACATTTCTTAGAATAACATAAGAAATTTATTTCAAACTTCCACATTAATAAATGGGAACAAAAATCAAAGTCATAACAAGAACTCACTGATCACTTTTCGTTTTTTATTTTCTAACGTTCTTATTTCATTCTACAATTGGTTGGCTTTTTTCCGTTGTTGGGTAAAGGTTCCCTGATAATCTGCATTAGCCCCAGTGAAATGCGCATGGGAACTAACTAAAACCCCTCAATTGATCACTTTGAATTTTAAAAAATAACCTTTGGGAAAAAAGAATCAGCACGAAAATAAAAGTTTAAGAGCTAAAACGACAATTACCTAAAACATGTAACAAAATACTTATTATTACGGTAGAAGAAAAGGGTGGAAGCTTTGCGACCTATTATTCTTGTGTCGACAAAAAGTGCTCTTGCACTGCTTCATTTTTTGTTATCAAAATAGTTTGACTTTATAAATATAATCTTAAGCCTTATAAACGGATCCGGCCCTTAGATATAATTTTTGAAGTGAAGAGCTTCTTGTGCTGTTCTATTCCCCGGCATAAATAAAGTGAATAGGCTGAAGGAAGAAGTGTAAACTCTTGGAAGAAATAACCATTTATGATCAGGGAATATTATTCAAGGGGACTTGAGTCTTATTACAAACTTAGGGAAGGAGGAGAAATTCGTTGAAAAAAATTAGTTGCGACAGGGTGAATATTTCTGTCATGTATTTTAATTTTAAGTAGGCGCATATTCTTAATAAGTCTTGCGAGAAGTTTGTTAAAAGAAAAGGGGAAAATTCGTGTTCTTGTAGTGGTTCAATTGTTGGTACTGCGATGTTCTTTCGTTTTGAGTAGGCCCCATTTAAATCCAAAACCAATATAATTTATTAGTCGTAAGTACAAGAATTATTATCTGAATAATAATAGAAATATATCCTACTATTTGAAGTGGTATTTTTCTTTCTCCTCAAAAAAAAAGTGAACACAAATTACGATTCTATTAAGCAAAATGTCACTAGTGACATGTGACATAATGTAACAATGAACACATCCAGCAACTCTAATGGTGTTTTCTTTTCTAGAGAATATGTAACATTTTTTCATTTCTTTTCTAAAAAGTGACAGTTTAAGGGCGTATTAAAATAGAATTAGTTTTTCGTAGGGATATTCCCTGATTGATTGATTTCTAATTAAATATTTATTTTCAAATGACCTTATATTGTCATTTTCTGTTAAAAAGTGTAGGAAATGTTGCCTTCTTTTTTAGAAAAGAAAACAACATAAGATTGCTTCAAAAAATTAATGCACTTTTCGACCACCATCGTATTTCATTTTCATTTAAAAATATTAACTGCGCCTACTTTGAGAGGTAAAATCAAGACAATATTTTATTTTTTTATAATCGAAAGCCGATAAATTTCAGAGGACTCGAGCTGAACGATTTTGTAACCCCATAGCTTTGTCTCGCCAACGTACACGCCAATCGATTCACCCATGGACCACTTAGGGAAGATTACATAACTCGGAAAAATTTTAATATACGCATCAAGTTCTTCAAGCAAAAGAGTCAAATCAAATTTTAAAATATGTAAATACACGAAAAGCTAAAACAATTCCAAAGTAACAATTTTAATAAATAAGAACAGTTCTATAAAGGGAATCAGGGGGTTCCAGCTCATTATGGCAGAACGGCAGGGATGTGAATTTAAGTGTAGACGCTCTATTTGAATGGTTATTAGAAAATTCGTGAATATAAACACACACACACACACACATGATACGGCTCTGTTGTATGTGTGTGTGTACATATTTGAACGCATTCACATCTAAATCTAACTGTCGTATTTTTATTACCTTAAGATGTCTGTTTATATACTATTCACTCTTTCCGCCAAGAGAACGCTTTGGCTCTTCGATAACTGTGTGTGTGTGTTTGTGTGTGCGTGATTTTAGTGTTATTGGCGAATAGGAAAAGGCAGCAAATAAAGTTGTTTTCAACAACAAATGGACTATAAAGCTGAATTATTTGCTGCTCTGGAGATCAGTAAGTTTATATTTGAAGAACTAACAGAGTGTGGCTTCGAGAACACACATTGAGAAGACAAATAATTTTAGATATAATTTCGAGAAAAAGCATCTTTAAAAAGTTGTGAACAAATTAACTTCAGCGACACTTTAAGTTATTATCAAATACTATTTCGTAATTCATGGTTTTGCTTTTAATAATTTTAATATAAAAAATAAACATTTTATATAAAAAAACAACAACTATAAACGTTGTAAAATACTTATCAAAATATATTTTTGTAAGAAAAAATATTTTTTTTGTGTATAAAATGTGTGAATTTAAAGACAAACCAGCTGGTAAGTAAATAGTGAAAATATTACTAATATTGAAATTGTCAACAAGCATACAAACATTCATACATACTTATACATGTGCATGCGTGTTTGTGTGTGTGTGTGTGCCCAGCAAAGTCTTCAATTGAAGGCATAGACAGTCAAACAAATACAAGGTCTAACGTTTCATCGTTTTTCCTTAAGAACTGCAACTGATTGATCAGATGTTGAAATTAGTTTTTTATTTTCTGATATTTTCCTTATGAACGCTGTGTTCTCTGCCAATAAAATTGATTTCAATAGTTGAATCACCATCATGATCTTCATTAACTAAAAACTGTTTCCATTGTTTTGCAAGTTACATGGACCGAGTCTGATAATAAACATTAAACAAATTAACAACTTCGTTGTACATCACAAAACACGCACAGTGGGCCAGTTTGCTAGTTAAAGTTGCTGACAGGTTTATAGTAGTATATACAAGCGTGTTATCACACCTAAAATTATAACCAGCTTTTAACATTAAATTCATCTAATTAAAGCAATTAAAACCATGTCAGTGTGAAAACTCTAACAAATAGATTATTGAATTAAAAAGAGTACTCGTGCGTTAAGCAAAAAAAAAAAAAAACCGTCTTCTATGACCAAAAAATAATTAAAATTATAGATAAAACTCGTTAGAACAACTGTTTTCACGTATTAACTTGTCAATATTTAACTATGAGTTATTTATTTAAGATAATTAAATATTTCAAAATTAAATACCAAAAAACAAAAAAAAAAAAACAGAAGAAGAATTGAATTTTATAAATAAAAAAAAAAAAAAAACGAAACACGTGTGCTCATATACACGAGCGTAATATGGATGTTAAGCCAGCATTGAGCTTAAATTAGACGTGACTTATCCATAACAACATAACGGTAACTCCATAAGCTAAAAGCAAAATGTGCATGGTTTCCATGGTCATATATAATTGAATACAGTGAGTCTACAAGATCGGTAGGAGCTGCATTACCATTATGGTGTTACGGTTATGTCACGTCCAGTTTGGGCTCCATTTACACATACACTGCCGCAAGACTGCTGTGAGTCAGTGAACATCAAGCCACGTTGGCATTTTTTTCTTTAAGTGCAGCCAGACTTCTGATCATTTATTCTTTTTCAAGTGTTTTGTGTCTCACTCGCACTAGTTAAATTCTACTTCTCAGATATCTGTATATGAATGCGGTGCTTCTTAGAAACTTTCCATGGTTAACTACGCTAGCACTTCTTATGTTAAGGCATATGTTGTGTACAGTCGGTCACCAAAATAATGGACAAAAATCGGGGCAACAACATCGCCGTTATGGTCATTGTCTCTAGTTGGCAAATAGGCACCGATACTGTGCATAGTCATGCTTTAGACAGGGCGATTTGTGTTGCAGCAAGTCTGAGACTATAAGTGAGAAAGAGAGAGAGAGAGAGAGAGAAAGAGGAAAGAAGAGGTGTACAGACTTGCTTGTAAAGGAACAAATTTTTCCATTCTCAACATGGTGTCTTTTGGGGAAATAAATTTAACACGGACTGTGTGAGTGCAAACGAACAAGCAATTTTAAATGGGAATTGCTTCAAGTAACTTCAATAGAATATATTTACAAATGCAAGTGCAAGTTTGAAAAACTCCATATGCTCACACTTATTCACTAACGCAGTCACATTTGTCGTACTTGCAGCTCTAAGAAAGTTTACTTTGCAAGATTTAAGTACAAAAGATAGAAAGATATATAGATAGAGTGAGAGAGAGAGAGAGAGAGAGAGAGAGAGAGAGAGAGAGAGGAACATTTTAGTTACTAGTTTTCTTCTGGAAGAATGATCACAAAGTTACTACTCGTTTATGAGCGGCGAAAAATTTTAGCTTTCCAAAACCCCTGAAACCCAAAAAATTTTATAAATTAAATTCTACAGGTCTTATTTATAATATATATTTCATGCTTACAAGTCGCTTATATGTAAAACCAATTTTCTGAGCTAAATCTGTCTTGAAAGCAGCTTTTAGGCTTAACACATTTTTATAAGCTGCTTAAAATGTCGTACAGAAAATTTGTCTTATAAATAGTTTATAAGCATAAAATATTTTTTTTATGAATAAATCCAAGAGTTTCGAACATAATACTTCAGTTTTTAATAAAAATAAATTCAAATATATTTTGCTTTTAAGCACAACGTTATCAGATTATCAGTCTAAACAAGCCTCAAACCCGAACACCGAAGTTATCGGAATCCACAAGATTGTCGTTATAAGTGCTGGTGGTTATTGCCTACGGTTATCATGTTTATTAGATCTCTTTTTTTGAAGACTTGGCCTCGAAGGTAATTGAAATGATTTTGGTATAAGAAACTTCTTAGATGGCTTAATCCAATACATATTCAATTGGGGCCGACAATCTCAGGTTCGATTCTACACTCAGTCATGAATATGATGGTTCCAATACAAATTTATATCGTTGGTCGCTGAACATGATCGATACTAGACTGCAGAGCAGTGCAGAGTAAAAGAAATGCAACAAATTCTACATCTTTTCATGTTTCTGCATCAGTCCTGTCCGCATTTTCATAGTTCCGGCCAATGCATGGCCGGAACTATGAGCCGGAATAGGCTTCATGGCCCGACTACGGGTCTAAATAGAGATAAATTAATGATGATTCTTCATTTTATTTATTTTTTTCTTTAATAAAATATTTCTTTTTTTGAATTTTGCGTTTAGTGCCACGAAAGAAAAGCCCTAAATTTGATTTCAAAATCACCGTTCCTCAATTTTAAAAGTTTTTCGCATCCATGAATTGAAAACGTACTAAATCGGTACGACTAACAACGAGTTGAAAACGTTGTTGTTTTAAATAGAAAAAACAACGTTTGCCTATCAACTGAATATTATAGAAACTAAATTAGAAAAGTGAATAGAAATTAAATAATATATGCAAACCAACTAATTTTCGTGTTTAAGCGTGTTTAAATAAAAAACAATTTCATATTAAAAAAATGTTTTTTGTTTAGTTGTGTTTTTGGTGGTTTGAATATTAAAAGTATATAAAATTAAATATTTACAAACAATGTTAGCTGCTAAGGCTTAAAACAGACAATAAGCCCGTAGGCTCTTGAACGTATTGTTGCCAACCAGGCATGTTTTACAAAAATTTCAAACGGGTCTTATTTTCCAATGAAAAAACTTGTTGGGGTATTCACACTGTAGTCATAAAGTCAAAAGTCATAATATAATAGCACGAAATATATGACTAGTGTGAACAACACGTCATAACTTAGTGTGATATTCTGATTTCTATGTATAAACTACAACAGCTGCTGCCTTGATATAAGCTGAATACAATTACTTTTTGCGGCGTCATATGGAAAAACGTTCAGTGGCTGCCAGCTACGTAAGTTAACCAAGAAAAATTTTTCACTTGTATATACTCATATAGTTTTTCCGACTTAGTTCCCTTTTAATTTCTTTTATGTTATAAAAATGTGATTTAATGTTTAGACATATATACAAATAATGTTTTAGCCATTTTTTATCCCGAACCATATAAAAGTAACGGCGGCGAACATATACAATCGCCGTGTCGCTTAAAGATTTTCAGTCGTTCGACTCAGATCTCTGGAGCTATTTTATGACAACACAAAAACATACCTGCAAGAGTGCTATTATTTTATGACTTTCTTATATGCAACACAACAACAAATTTCTTAAACCAGTTTAATATTTTATGATTCTATGACAGTATGACAAAATAGCACGAAGTGTGAATCCCCCAATTATTTGTATAATTCTCTTTTGTATGCAGCACAATAACAACTTTCTTAAACTGGCCTAATATATTGTGACTTTATGACAATATGACTACATAGAACATAGTATGAATACCCCAATTATGAGTTTATGACTAAATAGCAAACAGCAAAAAGAAAATAAACAGCTTGTGGTTTCATGTATATATTCTTAAATAATTTTGATCATTTTTTGTTTAACAACATAAAATTAGGCGACTACAGTGAAGAGTACCGGGGGGAATATTTCACAAGCTTATAATAATATATCATGAATTTCGATAGAGTTTCGTTTAATGTTATATGAAGAGATATTTAGAATAGATCCTACTGTCGCTTCAGAAGCTATTCGTGGCAGTTTCGAGAACGCTATTAATATATATATATATATATATATATATATATATAAAATGCAATTTTTGAAGAGTTTTAAATTAAATGGAAAACAATGTATGGCTTTTATCCCCAACTTACAGCTTAAGTATGCAAAAATAAAATATATATATATATATATATATATATATATATATATAAATATATATATACAAATCTGTATTATCTTTTTGTTATATATAAAATATAAAAAAACGCAAACACAATTTTAAGGCAAATTAACCCCCTAATTCACAAACGATTGTTAAAGTTAATGAATGCTTTAAGAGATCTTTAGCCATGCAAAATCCATACTTTAAAACCTAAATATCTACTTTAAAAGAGTATATGCGAGTGTATTTTATAGAGAGACACAAAATTAAATCATAAACAAGGAAATATATTTTTTACATCAATGAAAAGGATTATATTTAAAAGAAAATTTTTAAAAATTATTATTTAAATATGATTTTTATCATGTGGCCGCCACAACTGGCGCGCGTTAGTCTGGTGTTAGACGATTCATGGTGATTTAACAAAACTAGCTAACCGATATCTCTACTTCTCATAGTTTCTTTGGTTGAACAATAAAATGAAACACTTAATTAACGTTAACTGATGACACAATTTATACGGCAGAACATACTCGTTTGCAAGCGAATTTAAAATATTTATAAAAATTCAAAACAGAAATAGAAAAATGAGAATTATTTATTTAAGGGATCCAAATTCATCATAAATAAAACAAACTTAAATTAACTCGTTGTTGTACATGCATTTTGCCTGAAGTGATATTTTATATTCCACCGATCCTACTTTACAAACCGAAATATCTTCATACAACAAGTCGTATTTTTATGTTAAGCAGTGTACTTATTTAATAGCTAAAATATTGTCCATTTATGTATCAATTATTTATATACAGTAGCAGTGCATATACAAATTCATTTAAAAAGAAACTTGGTTGACTTATTCAGTTTATTTAAGAAATTAAGAATCAAATATTATCACAAATAAATTCAAAGCACAACAGACAATTGATTTGCAGTATTCCAAGTTGAAGCTACTGGAATTAAGTGTTTTTGTTTTAGTTAGAGAAGTTTAAAAAATTTTAATTTGTAAATATTTACAAATAATTTTGTTTTGATAAAACAACAAGATACTTTTTTTCAAATCTGTTCTTGTTTAAATAACATTTAAAACAAATTATTGTAAAATAATGTTACACATAAGAAAGAGTCATTAAAGAGTTTATTAAGAAGTTATTATCAATATTTAGTGTTCTAAAATAGACTGATTTACGTTGGGATTTTATTAAATGAAGTCCATTTTTATTAAAACGTTTTTTTACCGAATAAATTTTAATGGGACACCTGCATAAACTGTTCTTCGAATTGTTTTCGAAATCAGAGTTATAAATTCATTAGTAATTAATTTTTTTGTTATATAAGCAATTGCAATTCCATGACTTTGGATTAACCCATGGAGTTGCGGTATTTATAGTGCATCTATAGTTTTGAATAATGGGTGAGAAAAGATTTTTTTACACATTTCAAGACGCATGTGAAATTAATAAAATTACTCTGAAGATTCAGAGTTGAGGAGGCATTATTTTTTATTAGCAGAAGTTTTTATTACCGAAACTTATCGAGTTAAAGTCACTGTTGCATCTTTCAATCTTCAATAGTACCAAAACCAACCGTGATACGTACCATAGATGACCAGTAGTGCCCTTAACTCGTTCGCTGAGGTGTATTTGAAGGCTAAAAAGTTCAATCTCAGAACAACTAGAGTTAGGGACTTTCTACGTGATACCAACGATACCTACATTAAACATGGAACTTTCGTAATATGTAATTGTACCAAACTTTTTTTGTGGTACACTTTAAGATATTTTATCATTCATCAATATTAGCCAAATGTACAAAATTTGAAAGGTATTTTTTCGTAGATACACAGAATAAATTTGGTTTTCTAAATTCGGACCACATAAACAAGATTAAATTTGTTGGAAAGTTACAATAACAATTCTCCTTATATATTTCGCCTTGGACTTGAAGATGTCCGTTTGATTTTTTTATTTATACAAATATGCCATATAATGAATAAAAGGATATATAAAGGTGTAAGAGGAAGGGATTGTGTTGAGAGGTCAGATGAAGACAGATGAGCTAAAGAATTTGTTGTAGCAACTTCCTACTGCGCTGATGAGTTTTTGCTACAGTAACGACGAAGTAGGCTGCGGTATTCTGTTACAAGATAGTGTCAATCAATGTCGGTTATGTTCAGCAATTAGTGATATGATTTCGTCATTGAAAATATCGGACAACACATCAGAAAAACTTGATGCACATTCAGAACGGAGTGCCGAATCAAGCCTGAAATTTAAATTCAGCCAAGAGCCCTTTTCAGCCATAAATGTCAAGTGATCGAATTTCCACTAACCAGCGATTCTATGCCACTAATAGTTTAATAATGTTAATAAATTATATCTTCGATTTGATTAAAAGTGTTTTACATAGAATTAATACTTTGTTCAATTAAAAGGCTGAGAAAAACGGCGCCTATATAAAAAATTATGGTACTAATTTTGGGCTGGATTTTGCAGTGGCATTCTTAAAATCAATTTTCCTATTAAAAGTCCATATTAATTATCCAACAATTCCAGAAAGATTAGATGCAGACATAATTTAAAGAAAATTACACATTTTTTATATTAAAATTTAATATATTTATAAAATATTCTATCTTTGGATTTAATGCCACAATTCAAGTCCATAATCCAGGAAAAATATACAAATAAAATATGAAATTAAATCATATCGTATAAAGATGAACACATTTTGGAAGAGTTAATTTGTTTTCATTAAACAATTGCAAAATTTTCCACAAAAATATTTCTCTGTCTCCCTGTCTGCTTGTCTGTTTTAATCTTTAATTATTTTTTATTTAAAAAAAGAAAAGAAAACAAGAAACGTTTCTTGCATTTTTTTATGAATACATACTTTAATTAAACGTTGACATACATGCAAACATATTTATTGTTGTTATGCGCTTTTTATATAATAAAAAATAATACAATTTCATACCACAAACTGGACAATATATTGATGATGCTTTCAATTATTATTTAAATTAATCAAGAAATAATTAAGAAAAAGACTGCAAAAGTTGACTGCAAAGGAATTAATAATTGTACACAAAGTAATTTATTTGTCGTATGTATCGTATATTTATAAAATTGTTGTTAATAGTATGTCATAGAATTATTTATTCTTGAATTTCTTTTGCGAGGTTTGCAGTAGCATAACGAAGAAATGCTCAGTCCACTACAAAAGATCACTCTTTCCTTCTCTTTCTTACTGTGACCCACTGTGAGCAAGTTCATAAGTGTGTGTGTGTGTGTGTGTGTATGCGTGCATGGGGAAGTGTGCAAGTATTGAAAAAGTGATACTAATAGAAATATTTGATCTTGCGTTTAAGCCACAAGTTTCACTATTTCAGCCTTTAACAAATAGTTTGTCTAATACATTGGATAAATATAATAAAATCTCATGTATTTGTGGCCGAGCTACACTTCATTGATCAAACTATAAAACAGCTGTTTTTGTTTGTGGGAAAGAGTAAAATATTATGGCAGCGCACTTAAAAGCTGAAATAATTTTTAGTCAGTAATTTAATATTTTAAAATTATAAAAAGTTAAGGAGTGCTAAGAAATAAAATGGCTTCATATAAAAATCAAGATGAAAATGCTGGAATTTTTTTTTTTGGGTATATTATTTTATCATAATCAGCTGTTATAAATCTTTAACTTGGCAGCACTGTATTTAGCGAAACAAAAATACGGTTGCTTTTCATAAGATCTACATAAAATCATGGCTTTAACTATTAGGCCGTTGCAATACTGCCAGAATAAAAAAAATATCAGACATTTTCCATTTTGTCAAAGACGCTCAAACTCTCACGAGTTATAATGATCAAAATACAACCCTGTTTAGAATTACATTGACCTGTTTAGTTGGTCCTACATAAAACCAACAATAATAACATAGAAATCGTACATTCCGACTACCAACACGTTGTTCGCTCTGCGTCTCTACGCAACATCAGCCTGACACTGAAAAATAAATATTAAAGCCAAAATGTAAACAAACAGTGAGATTTGTAAACTTGATAATTATTAAAGAAAAGTAATAATACAAATAAAAATAATACGGCTGATATGATCAGTTAACTTGTATTTCGGCTTTAGAAATATTTATTTATCATAGAAAATCTATTTTTCTCATTTAACTGCTGATACAAATTTTTACTTAAGCTTTTTTCGCTGCTTAACAAATTCATTTAAAGCTTTTATTTTAATGTACATCTGAGCCCTAAAGATAATGCTATTAAATCTTCTGCCATCAGAGTTACCGTTGTTATATTACAAAAAAAAAAGTTACAAAAAGAACTGGAGTTTTTTTTGTAGGTAACACTGCAAAGATCTTGAATAAATTTATGAAATGTAATTATTTTCTCGGGCAAATCGTTTGCCGAATAAACTCGTAGATATAGAACATTAAAAAAAGAATATATAAATAAGTTTTTGCGCGGCTTTTATTTTTATAACCGCCTCATATTTCCACACTTATAGAGAAATGAGAGTCGCACTGATTCTAGTACCTGCAAAAATTTGCTTGAACAGTTTTGCCGCCGTCAAGAAATATGTTCAGCTCATTCAACCGTCAGCGTTTTTTAACTGCCCGTTATGAAAGTTTTAAAGTTTAAAAAATCTGGAAATTATTATTTTCAATCCGGGAATTATTAAAAATTATTTCGATCGAGTTCCCATCAGATCTCCGAGTTTTGAGTCACTAAGAAACTTCCGTGACTAATTATGAGATCCCGTCTGTGTGCGTAGCTGCGTATGAGTGTAAGTAACCCGTTTATAACTTTTGAACGTCCGAATTTGAATAAATTGGTACCGGTCGGAAGAGCGTTCCTGAACTTAGATTTTCTATGAATTGCAACCGATTCGAAGAGGTAGATTTCAAGATATTTCAAATTAACTTACAAAAACAAAACGTGGTTGCTTAGAATCGGCTTCACCGATCGGTCCCATAAACTAGTCAGCTCTTGAAAAAACCACGTCGATCACTGAAAGTTGGGATATAATCGCTTATTCCGTCCATAAGATATCGTGAGGAAAAAATATTGGAAAAAAGTGATTTTTCAAAACTCCCAATTTATATATATGATCATTTAGTGTTCTCGATTATTTTATGATAATCGAAAGATATATCAATCGCCTCTTATTGCATGGAAACCGGTTGACTGATATATTAAAATAATAGAGTTTGAGCTTGAAGAGTTTAAAAGCACAGAATATCACAATAACCAGGTAGCGATAGTGTTTGCGGTTAAAAATAGCGGGATGACCTTTGCGGTCCACCGTTTTCTACACATTTTTTTTGTTTGCGCTCTTATACTTATTTTTGAAATTTCGTTCGGCGACAAAAAAAGAATTTGTACAAGATTTTTCTAGTGACTCAGGCTCCGATTATGTAAAACACAGTGTGTTAAAGGAATCTATAGAAGAGCAAAAATTATTTTTTTTCTAAAAAAAATTTAAAACGTGTTTTTGTGTTATGCAAAAATCGTTCACTGTTGCCTTTCGAAATATTTAATATATTTAACAACAAAGAGAGTAAAAATATTTGAAATTTAATTTTTACGTTCATATAAATCTCGCTAACGCAAAGTGATTTACAAAATTAGAGCTATAATTTCTATTTTCTTTGCTAACAATTAATTAAAAATGAGCTGTTTGCTTATCAGCTGATTGAGTTTTTAAATAGCAACAGTCATATACTGCCGTGCTATTATTTTAAGACACATGACTTTATGATAACGTGTGAGGCCGCCATTTACGTCTTTATTAAGACATCTTCTCTCTAACATGTAAATGAAATGTAATGAAATGATAAAAACTTTGAGCATTTTTAGCTCTACATCGTTTTTTATTGATATAAAATTTTTACAAAAATTTTAACTACATCAGCCCCACTGTTCTTTGCAGAGCAAAACACATTTCTATTGAAAATCGCTTATCAGTTTGATGCACACCTTGTTCGCATGTCGTTATTTATATTGTATTTCCGTTTTCGCAAAGCGTTATCTGTGTCACCAGCCCAAGTTGCGACTCATTCATTCATCGGACATCAATCATGTGTTTCTAAGAGGGCTGAAGTTGCTAAAATCGTAAATAAGTAGTAAATTTGCAAATATTTACACAAAAAATTAACTCTCTGCTGATACAACAGCGTATTTTATTAATATGAACTTTTTTTACGTGTGTTTTTGTAGTGGAAAAACCAAAATTTACAGTGGCTACTATAGAAGGCGGAAATATTGTTGCAGGGCAACCGGAACTGAGCAAAGGCACGGAGTATTTTGAAAAAGCTTTAGAGCTGACAAGTGAGTTTTATTTTAAATTAAATTGTAAAGTTGTAAGCCAACATTTTCTCTTTAAAGCTTTTGGTAAATTTAATTATGTGCTGGTATTAATTTCGGGACTTGTGCTGGCCAACGTTTTGCTAGAAACGCTGGGCATCAGCTTTGTACTGCCGGTATCACAATGTGATATTAAGCTCACCATACAGCAACGTGGCATTATGAGCGCTATCGGCTTTGCTGGTATTATTGTGAGTTCACATTTATGGGGTTTTTTGGCTGATACCCAGGGTAGAAGGAAAATTATTAGACCAACTTTATTAGCTGGTTTCGCCATAACCCTACTCTCCAGCTTTGCCATTGACTTTTGGTCTTTGGTTATATTGAGATTCTTAAATGGTTTCTGGTGAGTTTCAATTATTTTCTTTGTATATCCCTATTAAAAATTCTTCATAATCCTGTGTGTTTTTAAATTACAGCATTTCGGGTGGCTCTGCCACGGTGTATGCTTACTTGAGTGAATTTCATACCCAAAAGAATCGCTCACGTGCTATTATGGGCGCTGCTTTTATATTTGGCCTGGGTGCCATGCTAATGCCGGCCATCGCTTGGCTGTTTATTAATCAAGAATGGCGTTTTGTGATACCATTCCTGGGCATTACTTATAAGCCCTGGAGGCTTTTTATGGTTATTTGTGGCATACCCGGTTTCATTTGCGGTCTCAGTTTGTTCAAAATTCCCGAAAGTCCCAAGTATTTATTGAGTCAAGGTCAGAAGGAAAAGTGTTTGCAAATTTTGAAAGATATTTACCACACAAATACGGGCCAGCCTAAGGAATTGTTTCCGGTAAGTGAGTGGAAAAAACTAATTTCTATTACAACGATTCACATTAAATTATGGAATCTGTTCCATATGAAATATATTAACAGAAAAAGATTTAAATTATTTCTTTTATAGTTTGTGAATACTGAATTTTGTGTTTTAAAGTTTTTTGAAAAATTTTACTTTAAAAATAGTTTTCCACGCATGACGATACAGTCAATTCAATTATGCAATTCAGTCATATAGACGTTCTTAATACACAGCAAATAAATTTACTGCGATAACATCTGAAACAATTACATTAACCCTGGATGGCTACTGTCCGTCCAATCTATGAAGCTCATTTACTCTTTATGATATAACTTTTTTACTATTCTTAAATACGTATCGAGTTTTAAGAGCGAACAAACAGTTTCTATTTAATATTTTACTTTTTGAAAAAAATACTTGATTAAATATATCTTGTTGTTAATTTTTAACTTCAAAAATTGCTCCGCTAGAACTATTTTTAAAAGTGGTTCATCGTTTCAACGAATAGTAACCTTAATGTACAAAAATAAATAGTAACCATTCAGGGTTAAGGAAGTATTATAAAATTATTTTATTCGTTAAACAAAATGTGTAGAGGGAAAACTGTTGTTCTCTTTCCACCGGCCAATAAAAACAGAGACCTTGCAACGTATGCTTTTGTTTGTATTCATGTGAGTCTTTGCAGGTAGGAATTGTACTGAACAGATTTTTTTACTATTTTTTAATACTTTAAAAAACTTTCTGTCAAGAGCTTAAAACAAAAAATTGCATTATGCATATCTCCACAAAAAGATCTGTTGGAAATTATATATTTCATCAATATCGGTGGACGATAAAATACTTAAAAGTGTACCACACAAAATATGTGGTGTCTCCGCTTTTGCTCAGTGGCATTATGTTGTCTTCTCAGATGAAAAGAAATTGAGTCTTGGGGCGTGTGGTAGTGTGAAGAGCTATATCCCAATATGACACCTGCAAGCTGAGGATCTTAATATCTAAAATTAATGGAGCGAATTACAAGGGAGTTTTAAAAACTACTTTCCTCGAATCTAAGTGACCCAATTATTAAAAGTATTTCACAGGTTATTCTTAAAATAACGAAAGACTTCCTATTAAACTTTTTTTAAACCAAATAAGAAGTTTTAAAAATATCAAAGTCACAACAAAAACTTATGAATCAGTTTTCCTTTTTATTATTTTTTAATTTTTGTTTAACATTGACTGGCTCTTTTCAATGTTGAAAAACTGTAAGAAAAGAAAACGAAAAAAAGTAATCGATGAGTTCTTCAAACTTCCAATATATTTAAACTGGAGATTGATTATTATCTTCAGTTATGATTTAGTTGGCTAAATCACTGGTTCCAGTGAAATGCTCATCAATTGATCACTTCGAATTGATTGAAACTGCTCTGTGCTTACTTAATATTAGGACTTTAGGGTTAACAGTTTTCTTTATAATTTTTTTTTTCATAAAATTATACATATTCAAATAAAAGTCTTTTTTAAATTAATAAATGCATTTTCTAAAAATAAACAAAAGATCCATGCGAAGTCTTATCAACATCTGCCACGCCCACATATAATATTAAACAAAATGTGCTCAAAATAGTCAAGCATTTTATTCGTTATCTGTAGTCTTTTTTAAACTAAATCAGCTACACTTGTTCCATCTGCAACTCAGAAAGTGTCAATTGGATTTGTTTTAATCAATTTGAATTCACTAAGCGACTGTTGTAATTTGAATCATTTCATTGTAATTAAGAATGCGCTAATTATAATTAAGAATATAATAAGTCATTTATATGAAATTATTTTAATTTAAATATTTGGAGGCAACAAATTTATGTACTGACGATCGCTCAAATGACTTTTTATTATTAATTATTTATTGAAATATATATAGCGAAATAAGTAGTATGTGTATACATACACATATCGCTGGCTTAACATAAAATGGCTTTAAGTCCAATTTTTTTAAATTGAGATTTTAATGCTGCAGTAAAAGTAAATAGTAAATAAAATAATTAAACAATTATATTTAACTGGTTTTTTTGTTGTTTTTTGCAGTCTTGGGCAAAGCGTTAAGTTCAATTTAAGTCGCTATATAATATGCTGTGCTATGGAACTCAAAAATTTTTAGTTTTTACGATTAAAAAACTTTCAGAGTTTTTTATTTCCCCTATTAAATTTTGATATGCGGACTTAGAGCCGTTGCATGTTAAGCCAGCGTTATGTTATTTGGTCCCTCTTTCAGTTTCTTTGTGATAATAATAACAGACAATAAGACCCTTGTTTTTCCTGAATTAATATTGACCAATCTGAATTGTAATTGCCGCTTTCTGGATTAATATATATATATATATATATATATATATATATATATGTACTGAAAATGGCACTTTCCGGATTGCACGTGGAAATGGTGTAGTTCTACATGATTTTTATGAGATTGACGTCTTATGCTATTTATATACGGATCAGATGATGCAAAAACTGAAAAAAATATATAAAATTTTTGTGGAAATTAACTCAAACTTGTGTTCACTAATTTATTGAGAATTTAATTTATTATTTGCACAACATGTTATGGATATTATTTTTTCGCTTAGGTTTGCCGTGTCACCGAGGACTTGGAATACAATATGAGACCCCTGGCTGTGGCCAGCGACGAGAACAGAAATTGTATTGTCATACTATTGCGTTCGATGTGGTCTCAAACTCAGCCGTTGTTCAGTCGTGAATATATCCGCAACACATTTCTTATATGTTTCATTCAATTCATTATTTTCGTTACCTCAAATGGCATGTACATGTGGTTCCCCTACATGTTAAACAGTTTGGCTGAATTCATGTCCGAACATCCCGATAATAGGACTCATATATGCGACGTCGTGTATGCTAAGCAGCACCAGACGCTGTCATTAGATTTGGCTGGAAATGATGCAATGGAACAGTTGGATCATGAATGCACTGAGAAATTGGAAATAAGCACATACAAACATTCGTTGGTATTGGAAGTCTTGTATGCCGTGGGATTTGCTTTGATCGGCATCGTTATCAATAAAATAAGCAAAAAGATCATATTGTGTGAGTGTTAGAGATTAAAAAGAAATATATATTCATGTACGATTGATTGTCTTCTTTGTTGTAGTTGTTTGCTTGGTCATTTGTGGTCTTTGCGGAGGAGCTGTTATTTATGTGGATGTACCCATGCTGGCGATATATTTGTACGTCATGCTTTTGCTGTGTGGACTGGTCGTTAATGTCTTGAGTGCCGCTACGGTGGATCTCTACCCCACCCATCTCAGGTTTGTACTCTTCAATTAAAATATATTTAATTTAAATTAATTCCGTTATAGGAAAGTGCAACACAGAATATTAAAACTTGTTGTCTTATAGAATTTCTTCAAGTACTTGTCGAAACTAATAAGATTTTGGTCTTGGCTGCTGTTGCCCTGTTATAGTCTCACTCTTATTTTGTTAACGGGGAATTACCAGCATTCCACTTGAATGATTATGCCCAGTGGCATAATGAAAAACTTTTTTCTGACGGTTGTCTTAATGAATTCAGAATAGTTTGGCAGCTACAGGTTGAAAATGGGGAAAAATATATCATATATTTCAAAAAGTGGCCCATTCTGAGACTTTAAATTCAGTCGAAAAAATCAAGTTTTAATTATATTTTCTTTTAAATACTATTCTCTCCTTTTTATAAAGGGTGTTTTCTTAAAAAATACATAAATCTTTAAGCTGACAACACTTCTTTAACTGGCAGCCATTCTGTCAGCTGTCAAGTGATTTAGGTCTAGTTTAGCATATAATTCTCATTTGTGGGCCGGTGCTTCGTTATATTTTGAATCTATTGGAACATGGAGAAAAGAGGGGAAAGAAGCTCATATCGAAGACAGTAGAGTAACCAATTCTATTGAATCAATTGAGTATCATCGCAAATGCGTTTCACTGTTTTATCGTTACTACAACGGGGGATGTACTCGGGAAGCTTATTTCCGTAATTTATTTCTTCATACTCCCAGCGCATTTTGCAGCAAGAACGCTTGCACTTGCAGTCAATATTCCAGCCAGACAATTCCTTTTTTGGCTGAAAAGTCAGTTTGTGAAAAAAATGCCTGCAGAGATCTTCCCCGCTACTTTCAGTTTGAGAAGGTTTAAATCGAATGTCATCTTCCCAAAATCTATTTTCCTAGATCCAGTGCAGTGTATTGCATATATTGTCGCCTGAGCGCTGGCTCTACTTATAAAAAAAGATGAATAGACTGACACTTGAACAACGCTGCCAAGTTGTGGAAATTTAATTTGAAAATCATGCTTCTGTTGGAAATAAGTATCGCGGGAATTTAGGAGACGACTTAAAAAAAAAAAACTCCCTTTTTTGAAGTAATTCAGGTGTAAGACAACTGACTATTTAGAGTGCCTCATAGGCTAATAGAATCATTGGCGCGCATTTCTTTAAAAACGATGCTTGTCACAACGTTATAGTCAATGGTGACCGTCATAGAGTCCCTGATTACTAACTTTTTCGTTAATCAATTGATTAACCAAAACGTGCAACTTTATATATAATATTATAATTTAACGTTTCGGACCCGTGATTTGGCCTCCAAGAATTTGCGATTTCATGCCACTGGACTATTTTCTGGTGAAACATGTGAATTTGCTTGTCTACGCCGATACTCCCGTAACGATTGACCACTTGGAGCCGAGTTATTGCCGATAAAAAACCACAATATGTTGAAAAAATTCGTCGAAAGTTATACCCCTAGATTAGACTGCTTCGGAGCCAGCCCGTGGCATTCGTATGACACGAATCTTATTAAAATTATAATGCCAGAAGATTAGATTTCGCCCAGGGTAAATTTAAAGACAATTTATAAAATTCATTATCGTTTTATTAGATTTAAAGTTCTATTCCTCCATAAAAAACACCCTTTAGATCCAGCTCAATGTATTGCAAGACTGGGCTTGTCCACAAAAATATATCCTCAAAGCCCCGTAGGGTTTTGTTAGTTTTGATAAGTACTGCGAGATGTTTCACATTAGAATCGAGTGCTTACTCGATGACTTCATACATGTTGCACCGTGTAATAATAATCATTTAAATCAACCCAACATTTTTTTCCAGAGCCATGGCTGTTTGCATTTCACTAATGATGGGCCGCTTGGGTAGTGTGGTGGGTGCTAATATTGTCGGTGCTCTCATAACGAATCACTGTGAATCGGCCTTTTTGTTGGCAGGATCGTCCTTAATTTTTGCTGGCTTTTTGGGCTTTTTCATAGCGAAAAATCCAAACGTTAATACCCACACCACCCGGCGAAGCAGTCTTCTTTCGATGACGGGGAATTGAGTAAATGTTCAACAGCAAATGAAAAAAAAAAACTTAAATATTTTTCCAATTTTTCTTTTAGTTAATACAAAATGTAGTTTTTAATTTAATTTAGTTTTAATTTTGAAGTCTGATTTTATATAAACAATTACCTGATCACATCCTGTAATCAATAAGTCTGCAATATTTGAATCATAAGTATGTCTGTTCCAAAGTCGTATTGTAAATGAAATAAAGACTAAGAAAAAATTATTTAGAAAATAATTTTTTATAATTGAGTGATGTAGGGGGTTATTTCCATTTAACACTTGCTTTTCACATATAAATTTGGAAGCCATATAAAACTTAAAAGCCATCCCCTGCAATCTCCCGCTAATTTTGATTGAAAAGTAATCAGGAGCTCTTCGACCTTAAACAGTAGCACTTCAATATTTAAGTGAACCAATTCATTTCATTATCATTTTAAGTTCCCATGAAGCTAAAACACAATCGAAATGCATAACAAAGTTTAAAATACTTCATTCAAATACAACCCAATAAAATAGTGTTTTCCCCCAATAAATACTCTCGGGATGTTGTGAAAATTTTTATCCCCATTCACAGAAATAAATCCCCAAAACTGGGAACGCTAACGTCTGCACACATACACAAACCCACATGTAAGTATTTTGCGTATTTAGTTAAGCATTTTTATTACTACTCGTAGATGTGAAAAATAATAGCTGATTTTTATATCAAAACACTATTAAAAGTGTATGTGTGACTGTGTATTCGTATAGACACGTAAATGCAAGTGTGTTCGTAATACAAACTTCCATCATTTGATACACGTTGTTGTTGACCAGATTAGTTGTAGAAAGATGTGCAGGCTGGTGGCGTTTTCTTACAGAGAAAAATTCGTCTCAATATAAAATTCGTTTTAAGTTCGGGGAAAATAATATTTAAAATAAATAAATTGTTCGAAGAGTTACTTGTAATGTGTGAAAACAAGTGCATCTTGTGAAGAATACAAAAATTTTAATTTGTCTTAAATTTTATAGAAAAGCTTATATTTCGCATTTGAAATGGCTCAACTGAATGATCACGTTTCCAAAGTGGACAGTAAGTAGATGAATTATAAAATTTGCGAGTATTCATATTCGGTATTCTCCATAATCGGCAAGTTTTGCCTTACGGTTTTTACAACTGCAACATAATAGGAAATCAAAAAACAAATAAACAAATAAAATTTATTGTTAATTAATGATAATAACAAAAGTAAAAGACACATTTAAGAGCTGTTCACTGATAACTATTACGAACATACAAATATTTTAATACCCAGTTGGCCGTGTCATCAAGATATCCGACGTGATGGGTACAAGGCAGTAGAAGACATATTGACGACAGTTCAAACAAATCGTTGACGTGACTACACATTTCCTTTACCTCGATGCTTATGTAGGCGACATAATCGTCTCTATTATGTCGTCAACGAATATTAAAGGAAACAATTTTAAATAATTTCATTATTCTTCAAATATTTTAAATGAACAAATTAAAGACTTATGCTGATTTCTTTTATAGAAAACAAATGCAAAATGGCAACATTCTGTCGAGTTTATTGCAAATTGACTCAACATCACTTACGAAAAATTAATTCTGTCTTAAAACTCCTTCGAAAAAATTTTAAATATTTTCCAGAAAAAAAAACCATAGTTTGTAGGCACCTTCAGTGTTTTTAGAAAATATAAGCGAACGAGAATAGATTGATTTGGCCAGTTGGGTAATAATGGAATATAAATCCATTAAGACATATTCTTTGGCAACTGTGTTTCCTTCGCCTAGTGGCGATATTAAAATAATGGAAAGATGCTGAATGGAACAAACAAAGATAACAACAACAACAACAACACCTTTTTAAGATGTTGAAAGATTACAACAATTTTTATGGGAAGTAACAACAACTTCATGGCAAACTGATAAAAGATAAAAGATGTGAGTGATCAAGTGTAAAACTGTTAGTGCTGCTGTCTGTCGCTCAATTATTTTCATGTTTAACGCTTAATTGATTTCATAACTCAGAAGCGTGCATTAAATCATTTGTAATACTCAAGCATTTTTATAGTTAAAGATAAAGTGTTTTTTAATGAAAATATTAATTAAGTAACTGCAACTCAAAGAGGTTTGATCGTACATGTTGCTACAAAACGTTTCTAGTCCAGAATAAACGAGTTGGACCCAAATTTAATCGATGTATACAATAAAAGTTGTTGGTTAATCTAACCAATTGTGGTTGTAAATATATTGTTAGTGGAAATAGTTATTGGATCTTTTGTGATTACAATATCTCTGTTGGTTAAACTAACCATGTAACAGTAGTAACTAAACTATTTTTATAAACTGCTTCTGAGATTCTTATGAACAAACTAATCTTCTTGGTTAAAATAACAATTAAATATGGTAACTTAACTGCTAATGTGAAATGCTATTTATAAAAATAACCACAAAAAATGGTTCCACAAGCAGTATCCAAACCATAATCATTGGTTGAAATAACTAATAGAATTGGTTAAGAAACCTTTATTTAAAACTGATCCTTCATCTTAACTAACTTATTTGAAATTTCTTCCAATATATGAGAGAAAATAATATAGACTATTTCTCTAGGTGTATATAACACTAGACTACATTAGCATGACATGTTGAGTTCGACTCTACACTCAGTCATGAATATGGCACGGAATACTTTTGACCTGCTCTAATGCATGGTTGTGTGAATTGTGTTCGGTTTGCTTCAGTATAAAAAAAATATCTGTTATAAAAATATGTGAATTTACAATTATAATTGTAAATAAACTACATTTAACAGTTTTATGTGCAGCCTAAGAGCAAAAACTGTTCTGGTACCATGTTTTTTTTTAAATAAACTTTTATTGTGCAATTACACGTCAGTTGTTGTTACTATTTTTGTTAGTTGGTGCAGTTTTAGCCAACAAAATTGGTTCAAACCAATTATTATGGGAAACATCTGGAGTGTATATGCATCTGAAAGGTCGGATTTCAGATTTTATACCGTAGAGTACTAACCAATTCGTTATGACAAGTTTGATGTCAAAAATAAATGGAAACGTTTGGTGAAGCCAATTTGATTTGGTGGGTCATTACAACTAGAACATGGAAGTATATGAAACGCAAAATTAATTAATTGTGTGCCACTTTACTTTTGAGTTTTTAATTGTACCAAAAAAAGAACTTACAATTGTAACAACTTTTGCAACCCTCGTACAGACACAAATATGCACTAACAACTCATCTTAACACAGATTAAAGTTAATAAACTTTATATTAAATCTCACCAAAATAACAATAACAATGAAAATGATAAGAAAATTACTACAGATATCGTATGCCTTTTTGTTTATAAAAAAGTTTATTTTTATTTACAAATATTTAATATAATTTATTTGAAATGTCTCAGTTAATTTACTATGCATTTGGTTACTGTTTTTACTGACTTTTTACAATCTTCACACGTGGACAATATATATATATATATTTTTTTTGTTGCTAAGCGGTTAAAGATTATACCGCAAACTCAACTAATAGTGCGCTTACACTTAAGTGGGGGATTCATACGGTAGTCATAAAACAATAGCACGAAATAGTTTTCAAGAGATTTTCTTTTCAGAACGATACTGGCGTTTTAGTTTGCCTATTAAATGTTATGAAGGTAATTTTTAGTTTCAGCCATGGGCGATATGAAACTATTCAGATGGTTTTTTTATAGGGTTGAATGGATTTTGAATATCTCGATATACATAATTGGGGGATCCACACTGTAGTCATAAAGTCAAAAGTCATAACACAATAGCACGAAATATATGACTAGTGTGAACAACACGTCATAACTTAGTGTGGTATTCTAATTTCTATGTAAAAACTACAACAGCTGCTGCCTTGATATAAGTTGAATACAATTACTTTTTGCGGCGTCATATGGAAAAACGTTCAGTGGCTGCCAGCTACGTAAGTTAACCGAGAAATATATTTCACTTGTATATACTCATATAGTTTTTCCGATTTAGTTCTCTTTTTATTTCTTTTATGTTATAAAAATGTGATTTAATGTACAGACATATAATACAAATAATGTTTAGCAATTTTTTGTCGTGAATCATATAAAAGTAACGACGGCGAACATATACAATCACCGTCTCGCTTAAAGATTTTCAGCCGTTCGACTCAGATCTCTGGAGCTATTTGATGACAACACAAAAACATACCTGTAGGAGTGCTATTATTTTATGACTTATTTATATGCAGCACAACAATAACTTTTTTAAGCTAGTATAAAATTTTATTACTTTATGACAATATGACTAAATACTACGAAGTGTGAATACCCTAAATGTATGCTGGTCATAACTTTAAATCCAACCGTTAAAACCCGGTTTTGTCAGATAATATGATATAGTTGAAACCATTTTTGAATTTAGCTTTAAGTAGGTTATATGAAAAGAAACCTTGTCCTTGCCTATTTTCATCTGTGCTAAGTTGAGTGCTGCCAAGTTATGTATGAGAAACATCTGGTGGGTGAATTAAGGCACTCGATATTGATGTAATTTTATATTAATTTGTATAGAAATTTCCATCGATATCGAATGCGGTAATTAGGCCTCCGAAAATTGTTGAAAAATAGATAGAAAAATCCAGCGGGTTTTTTCTTAAAGAATTCTCATGATTTGTATGTAAAAGTTATGAAATTTCCAAGCATTAATTCTCTTTGCATAAGATATTTCATAGTTTCAAAACACTAATTTGCAAAATATAAAAGTGAAAACGTTTTTTATACAAAGAAAAACTGGCGTGGTACAGTTTGTAAATTAAGTGTGTTAAAAAGTGAAAAAAAGTACAACAACATATGCATCTATATAATATATTGTAATTAAACTTATTAACGTGTGTGAAAACCTGAATTTACTATGTGAGCAGTGTGAATACAAACTCGCTTTTTTATGGTTTTCCGGTTAAACCCAGGTTTTAACTTGCACTGAGAATTTGTATTCCCAAATATGAGTACTACCAAGAATGATAAAATATTTATTTTAAGATTGTTGAGTACTACCATCCCTTGTAAAATAATATTATCATTCACACTGTCGTATTTTTAGTAAACCCGAACAAAAAGTCCCCCGAGCAACTTTCCACAACTGATGGAAACTTAAAAGATGACAAAGAGATGATTACGTTTTCGGAGGCACTAGAGAAAACAAGTAAGAAATTTATGTGAACGAGACGACTTTCAAAAAATTCGCTTGACACCAGCTTAAACATTTCATTTGATTATATATTTTCATTTTCAGAATTCGGTTTCTTCAACTATTTCGTCATAATGACATCCGGTGTTATATTGGCGAGTGTGTTGTTGGAAACTTCAGCGGTGGCGTACTACATGCCAGTAGCGCATTGTGATCTTGAATTGAATAATTATCGAAAGGGTCTGCTGAGTGCAAGCGGTTACTTGGGAATAACAATCAGTTCGCATTTATGGGGATTTCTGGCCGATACACGGGGTCGCCGAATTGTTATGATGCCGACATTATTGTTGGCCTTTGCTGTGACTCTGCTGTCAAGTTTCTCTACTAACTTCTGGACCATGCTGGTGTTGCGATTTATCAACGGCATATTGTAAGTGTATCGATATATTAACATCTTAAATATTTTGGCCATAATGCCTTCTAAGACTTGATATTAATTTCCTCTACATGTCAGAGCGGTATAGCTCTACTATAGAAAGTGAAAGAGTATGTTTTCGATTGCCGCAAAAGAGTTGAGAACACTAGATGATCAGATTTATATATTAAAGATATTGTACACTTTGGAAAGAAATTTATTCGGAGGTAGAAAAAAATATGAAGGGCAGCTCCAGAGCTGAACAATTAAAATTTTCTTGGAATATTAAAGCAACAAAAAAAATACATTGTTGTTAATATATATCTTATATATAAGAAACAAATTTCAATTGCTATTGATATTCAAACAAAATCAAATTATTCGTTTCCAGGGCTAGGCAACCTTTTTTTTGTTTCATAAAGTAACCAACTAAAACAAGGTTTTCTTTTTCTTTATAAACTGAAGATATTTGCTATATTAGAAAGAAATTCAGTCACATTAGAAAGCAGCAAAGTTAAAAATACAGCACCAGAAATGGAAAATTCTAATTTATATTAATATATATATATATAATATATATATATATATATATATATATATATATATATATATATATATATGTATATATATATATATATATATATATATATATATATATATATTATGGTAGAGTAACTAAATAAAACTGGTTTCTTTTGCACTTAAAACATAATTTAAGTTTAAGTATGTAATATATAATATAAGCTGGTATTATATATCAAACAAAGACGAAAATTCTTTTCCAGGGTTGGACAATTGATATTTATGATGGCACATAAAAATAACCAGTTACAAGTTTTCATTTTCCTTTATAAAGTGAACATATTTGATATATTAGAAAGAATTTTATTCGTATTAGAAAGTAGTAAAGCCAAAAATACAGCACCAGAGATGGGAATTTTTTATAAATTTCGGAATATTTCAATAGTTTCTTTTGCACTAAAATTTAATTTAAATATAAATAAAAAGCTAAAATTGGTGTTAAAAATTAAACAAACACAAAAATTCGATTCCAGGGTTGGAAAATTGCTATTAGTGGTGATATATAGAGATAGTCAACTTAAACATATTGTTTTTTTCTTTATAATTTAAAAATATTGAATTTAAAAAATGTTTCTTTGGTACTAGAGGTCAGACTAACTAAAAACACAGCTTCAGAGCTGGAACGCTTATTTCTTCTTGCACAAAGTATTTAGATAAAAGTAATTTTTTGAGGCACTAACAAGTAATTTAGTTACTTGGAATTAATTCACTGGTATTAAGGACAAAATAGCAAGACTTCAGGGTTGGAAAATTTAAACTTTTTTGTTGAATTGGTATATTGGAAAGAGTCCTATAGATTGCTATCAGAAAAATACAAAATACGGTTCCAGAGTTGGAAAATTTGCAATATGAAATCTCAAACTAATTTTTGCTATGAAAAGTTAAAGCTGATTTTTTTTCTAACTAAAACTATTTTATACTTCTGGAGAAATTGAATTGGTATTAAAAATCTAACAAAATTATATATTCAAGTTCAGGGATGGACAATTGATATATTTTGGTACTAAAAACATGTTTTCTTTTTCTTTATAAATTAGACTTATTTGGATTAAAGAAAATATATATTATTGACTACAAATTTGAAAAAGCTAAAAAGACAGCTGCAGAGCTGGGAAATTTATTTATTTTTGAAGAACATCAAAACAACTAAATAAAACAATTGAAACAAATTTATAAGAAATTTAAATTTATTTTAAAATGCAAACAAAATTTGTTATATAAAATGAAGCATCACAAATTTTTTTAAATTAAAATTATTTGATACTTCAGGAAGAATTAAATTGTTAATAAAAACCAAAACAGTTAAACAGGGTGAGACAATTTGAATTTGAATTTTCGATTGAAGGCTACAGAGAAAAGCAAAACATATTATAAAACAGATAAAAATGCACAGAAGAAGTCAAGCGAGGGTTTTAAGGCAAAAATCTAAAAAAAATTTACATAATTTTATTAACAGATAATTAATTATAATAATAAAAAATTAATAAAAAATTTATTTTATTTAGCAGATATTTAGCCAATTTGGTAAATTTAACATGTTATGGTGTAATCGAATCAAATATTTTCCTCGACTGGAGCAGATTTTATTTGATTGTAGTGAAAACAGTTTGTTTCAATTTAGTGTTTCAGGTGCATCCGCCACGGTTTACGCCTACTTGGGAGAGTTCCATACCGATCGCACTCGCTCTACAGCGATAATGGTTTCTTCATTTATATACGGCTGCGGCGCCTTGTTAATGCCCGTTCTGGGCTTAATGGTGATAAATCAAGACTGGCGTTTGCCTTTGCCTTTCTTGGGCATCACATACAAGCCCTGGCGTTTGTTTGCAGTGATTTGTGGTTTTCCTGGCTTCTTAGCAGGTCTTTCCTTGTACTTTCTTCCGGAGAGTCCCAAATTTTTGCTGTCTATCCAGCAGGAAACTAAAGCAATTGAAGTCTTGCAAAAGATGTACAAAATGAATGGTGGCAGAGACAATTTGCAGGTATCGTGCAACATTTGAAGTGTATGAATTAAATTGTGTTATAAAAATTCCTGTACAATCAGATTGCCCACCTTCTACCTGAAGAAGACAACAACGAGGTTTCGTGTATAAAAAATGATGAGATGAATTTTTTCCTCAAATTCTTGCTGACGATGTGGTATCAGACGGTGCCACTGTTTCGCCGCAAATATTTGCGTAGCACGTTGATTGTGTGCATCACCCAGTTCTGGTTGTATGTCATAACAAATGGTTTGTTCATGTGGTATCCATATATAATTAATGCCATGGCAGAGTTCATGAGACAGCAGCCAGGAGTCAATGTGGACTTGTGTCAAATCGTTTATGTCAAACACGCCAATCAAACAGACGGAGTAGGTGAAATGCACTGTTGTTATTGCGCATCTATTTGATTTGTGTGATTTTCTTGTGTAGATCGCGGATTGTCCAGATAAATTGGAACACTCAACGTACATGTATTCGCTGTTTATGGAGACTTGTTACATTTGCGCGTTTGCTTTATTAGGGGTGATCATACATCGTCTGAGCAAAACTTTAATATTGTGTGAGTAGCAGAGATTATTTCTCTTTTTTGAAAAGATATTTATTTTTCAATTAAAAATTTCCAGTTACTTGCATCCTACTCTTCAGTTCGTGCGGTTTAATATCCGTTTGGATTCCATATACTCCCATTGCCGCCATATTTTATTGTGCGCTGTTTGTGATCGGCGTGTGCATTAACGTTTTGGGAGCGGCTACTGTTGACTTGTATCCCACACAGTTGAGGTTTGTATTAAACAAAAGCCAACATGTTAACATTTGGATTATGCTTTCGCATGTATATTTTTGCAGAGGCATGGCCATTTGTGTTTCCCTGATGATGGGCCGGGTGGGCAGTATTGTTGCCACAAATGTTGTTGGTGCATTTTTGTCCACTTACTGTGCGGTGACATTTTATGTGGCTTGTTTTTCTACCATGTCGTGTGCCTTTCTTATACTGTTCCTACCTCGACCGGTTGCAAAAATGCAACATTAAAATTCTATATTCCAGATGACTTGGAAACTTTATCAAATTAATGAAAGTGAATCTATGCCAACTGCTAATATTTTATTTAATTTTTATTTTATTGAAAAATATGTACTTATTTTCAAAATATTTTCTAAACTGAAACAAAAAAGTCTAACTTAATAAGATGCGCCACGCGCTACCTTTAGATACATTGATCTTTATTCCTTTGGATTTCATTAAGCAACTCAATTTTTCCAATTATATTCTGAGTTTAATGAAAGTTATTTCTTGACTTTTATTTTTCGATAGGAAAACAAAAATTATTTATTGACTTTAATATTCGATCGTAAAATAAAAAATATTCTTGTCTTTTATTTTTCGATCCGGAAATAAAAGTTATTTCTTGTGTCTTGACTTTAAATCTGCGATGGGAAAATAAAAGTTATTTATTGAAATTTAATTTTGCCCAAATTAGTATTAACCGAAAATTAATTAATCAAAATATTCTGAGAAAAAGCTCTTATTTCGCATATATTAAATTAATCAAATAAAATACATTTTTACAAATTTTCATTTCAAAAGTCTTATGTGACAAATTAAATTCATTAAATATATTTTTAGCATATTTTCAGTTCAAAAATTATTTGTTTTATAAGTAAAAAATATATGCAAAACGGTTAACCCTGAAGGTCGTCTCTATAACTCTCCCCTAATTTTATCGTAACCTGATTTCTTCGAGCTAAAACCCTGTTATTCCAATTTTCAAATCTAACGATTTCCCCGTTATTAACGGTCATCGATTAGGTTTTCCGTTACTATAAAAGAATCGAGATCACTAAATGATTAGATATATAATTGCGGAGTTTTTCAAAATTAATAACTTTTTTCGAATATTTTCGCTAACGATATCTTACGAAAAGCTTAGCCGATTTTGACCTGGTTGACGGTGATGAACATTTTTTATTTGTGGTACCAATCAAAGAATCCGTTCAAAAGTTATAAAAAAAAATAAAAAATTTATAAATTTTTTTTTGAGATCTACAGGAAAGCTTGGGAACGCTTTTTTATAACGCTACCAGTTTGATTCAGCCGTTCAAAATTTATAAGCGGGTTATGGACTTACACATACACACAGATTTACACACACGCACATACAGTGACGAGCTCTCAAATTAGTTAGGAATGCTTCTTAGGAATTCCAAACTACCAGATCTGATGGGAACTCGATTTTTTTTTAAAGGCTAAAATCAATAACTTCCCGATCGAGGAAAATTTTAAATCTTGCTAATGGAACTTAAAAATTATATAACATAAATATAAAGAAATATATCTTAATTTCTGAGGTGCCAATAAATATCAAGAAATAACTGTTATTTTGTGGCCAACAAACACAACTCAGAAGATAACAATTAAAATCTGATTTTGAAAGTAGAACTCTTAACAGCTACGGGCCCAGGATATAATCTTTCGGAGACGTTGGGGCTTGTCTGCAAGCACAGTTTAGAATTCAGACATGAAAAAAACGAAGGATATAATTTACGCTCATCCTTGAAAGTTTAAAGAAAATTAAAATCATGATGTCCACTAGCACGCATTTCTGCACGATTAACTACAAATAAATTTTTAATTTAAGTTTCATAACAATTTACTGAAATATTAATAATCGCCTCAGGCACGTGCGTGATGTTGCTGTTGATACAACATCGTTTTTGTATTTCAGAAATTTGAATCTTCCTAAGAAATCCTCTTACGTTTTGAATTGTGGACAATTCTATTACAGAAGCAGGTACTCTTACCAACATTTTTCATCAGATGAAAAGTTATTTTTTAAAATAACGTGTTCTTTTGATGGAATATGTGTGGAAAAGCTTTCCTTAATGGAATAACAGCATAAAGTTTTCTGAAATCGATAAAAGAAAGCTTTTATTCCGAAAACAACCGATGGTTGTCGTTACTAAATGCTAATTTCGAAAGTTGTTAACAGGCTTTTGAAACTGCAAATAATATTTGGAAAACAGTTGTGCAGCCACAAGCTGATTTTTTATTGCCCACAATAATGAAAGCTGATATAAGTAGTCAGTTGGATAGGAATTATTTCAAAAACGTTAGATAAATTGTGCTTTTGTGTTGCAGTAATTTCATAGTGAAAAAACCAAGAGAGCACGCTTTTTAAGAAAATTGATTTAAAATGTTAGAATTAATAAATATTAATATAATATTTAAAAGAAGTTTAAAACAATAACAAACCGGAATCTCTCACCGGCTCTCACCCACTCTCACCGGCTCTCAGTCGCTCTCACCGGCTCTCAGTCACTCTCAGCCACTCTCACCGCCTCTCAGCCACTCTCACCGCCTCTCACCCACTCTCACCGGCTCTCACTCGCTCTCAGTCACTCTCACAGGCTCTCACCCACTCTCACCGGCTCTCCCCCACTCTCACCCACTCTCAGCCACTCTCACCGGCTCTCACTCACTCTCACTCACTCTCACCGGCTCTCACCCACTCTCAGTCACTCTCAGACACTCTCACCGGCTCTCACCGGCTCTCACCCACTCTCACCGGCTCTCACCCACTCTCACCGGCTCTCAGTCACTCTCAGCCACTCTCACCGGCTCTCACCCACTCTCACCGGTTCTCACCCACTCTCACCGGCTCTCACCGGCTCTCACCCACTCTCACCCACTCTCAGCGGCTCTCAGTCACTCTCACCGGCTCTCAGCCACTCTCACCGGCTCTCACCCACTCTCACCGGCTCTCACCGGCTCTCACCCACTCTCAGCGGCTCTCACCGGCTCTCAGTCACTCTCACCGGCTCTCAGCCACTCTCACCGGCTCTCACCCACTCTCACCGGCTCTCACCCACTTTCAGTCACTCTCAGCCACTCTCACCGGCTCTCACTCACTCTCAGTCACTCTCAGCCACTCTCACCGGCTCTCACCGGCTCTCACCGGCTCTCACCCACTCTCACCGGCTCTCACTCACTCTCAGCGGCTCTCAGCCACTCTCACCGGCTCTCACCCACTCTCACCGGCTCTCACCCACTCTCACCGGCTCTCACCCACTCTCAGCCACTCTCACCGGCTCTCACTCACTCTCACCCACTCTCAGCGGCTCTCACCGGCTCTCAGTCACTCTTACCGGCTCTCAGCCACTCTCACCGGCTCTCACCCATTCTCAGTCACTCTCAGCCACTCTCACCGGCTCTCACTCACTCTCAGTCACTCTCAGCCACTCTCACCGGCTCTCACCGGCTCTCACCCACTCTCACCGGCTCTCACTCACTCTCAGCGGCTCTCAGCCACTCTCACCGGCTCTCACCCACTCTCAGCCACTCTCACCGGCTCTCACTCACTCTCAGCCACTCTCACCGGCTCTCACCGACTCTCACCGGCTCTCACTCACTCTCAGCGGCTCTCAGTCACTCTCACCGGCTCTCACCCACTCTCACCGGCTCTCACCCACTCTCAGCCACTCTCACCGGCTCTCACTCACTCTCAGTCACTCTCAGCCACTCTCACCGGCTCTCACCGACTCTCACCGGCTCTCACCGGCTCTCAGTCACTCTCACCGGCTCTCAGCCACTCTCACCGGCTCTCACCCACTCTCACCGGCTCTCACACACTCTCAGCGGCTCTCACCCACTCTCACCGGCTCTCACCCATTCTCAGTCACTCTCAGCCACTCTCACCGGCTCTCACTCACTCTCAGTCACTCTCAGCCACTCTCACCGGCTCTCACCGGCTCTCACCGGCTCTCACCGGCTCTCACCGGCTCTCATCCACTCTCGCCCACTCTCAGCCACTCTCAGCCACTCTCACCGGCTCTCACTCACTCTCAGCCACTCTCACCCGCTCTCACCGACTCTCACCGGCTCTCACTCACTCTCAGCGGCTCTCAGTCACTCTCACCGGCTCTCACCCACTCTCACCGGCTCTCACCCACTTTCAGCCACTCTCACCGGCTCTCACTCACTCTCAGTCACTCTCAGCCACTCTCACCGGCTCTCACCCACTTTCAGCCACTCTCACCGGCTCTCAGTCACTCTCACCGGCTCTCAGCCACTCTCACCGGCTCTCAGTCACTCTCACCGGCTCTCAGCCACTCTCACCGGCTCTCACCCACTCTCACCGGCTCTCACACACTCTCAGCGGCTCTCACCGCCTCTCACCCACTCTCACCGGCTCTCCCTCGCTCTCAGTCACTCTCACAGGCTCTCACCCACTCTCACCGGCTCTCACCCACTCTCACCCACTCTCACCCACTCTCAGCGGCTCTCACCGGCTCTCAGTCACTCTCACCGACTCTCACCGTATCTCACCGGCTCTCAGTCACTCTCACCGGCTCTCAGTCACTCTCACCGGCTCTCACCCACTCTCACCGGCTCTCACACACTCTCAGCGGCTCTCACCGCCTCTCACCCACTCTCACCGGCTCTCACTCGCTCTCAGTCACTCTCACAGGCTCTCACCGGCTCTCACCCACTCTCAGCGGCTCTCACCGGCTCTCAGTCACTCTCACCGGCTCTCAGCCACTCTCACCGGCTCTCACCCACTCTCACCGGCTCTCACCCACTCTCAGCGGCTTTCACCGGCTCTCACTCACTCTCAGTCACTCTCAGCCACTCTCACCGGCTCTCACCGGCTCTCACCCACTCTCACCGGCTCTCACTCACTCTCAGCGGCTCTCAGCCACTCTCACCGGCTCTCACCCACTCTCACCCACTCTCAGCCACTCTCACAGGCTCTCACCGGCTCTCACCCACTCTCACCGGCTCTCACCCACTCTCACCCACTCTCAGCGGCTCTCACCGGCTCTCAGTCACTCTCACCGGCTCTCAGTCACTCTCACCGACTCTCACCGGCTCTCAGTCACTCTCACCGGCTCTCAGTCACTCTCACCGGCTCTCACCCACTCTCACCGGCTCTCACACACTCTCAGCGGCTCTCACCGCCTCTCACCCACTCTCACCGGCTCTCACTCGCTCTCAGTCACTCTCACCGACTATCACCGGCTCTCACTCACTCTCAGTCACTCTCAGCCACTCTCACCGGCTCTCACCGGCTCTCACCCACTCTCACCGGCTCTCACTCACTCTCAGCGGCTCTCAGCCACTCTCACCGGCTCTCAGTCACTCTCACCGGCTCTCAGTCACTCTCACCGACTCTCACCGTATCTCACCGGCTCTCAGTCACTCTCACCGGCTCTCAGTCACTCTCACCGGCTCTCACCCACTCTCACCGGCTCTCACACACTCTAAGCGGCTCTCACCGCCTCTCACCCACTCTCACCGGCTCTCACTCACTCTCAGTCACTCTCAGCCACTCTAACCGGCTCTCATCGACTCTCACCGGCTCTCAGCCACTCTCACCGGCTCTCACCGACTCTCACCGGCTCTCACCGGCTCTCACCGGCTCTCAGTCACTCTCACCGGCTCTCAGCCACTCTCACCGGCTCTCACCCACTCTCACCGGCTCTCACACACTCTCAGCGGCTCTCACCGCCTCTCACCCACTCTCACCCACTCTCACCGGCTCTCACTCGCTCTCAGTCACTCTCACAGGCTCTCACCGGCTCTCACCCACTCTCACCGGCTCTCCCCCACTCTCAGCCACTCTCAGCCACTCTCACCGGCTCTCACTCACTCTCAGTCACTCTCACCGGCTCTCACCCACTCTCAGTCACTCTCAGACACTCTCACCGGCTCTCACCCACTCTCACCGGCTCTCACCGGCTCTCACCCACTCTCACCGGCTCTCAGCCACTCTTACCGGCTCTCACCCACTCTCACCGGCTCTCACCGTCTATCACCCACTCTCAGCGGCTCTTACCGGCTCTCAGTCACTCTCACCGGCTCTCAGCCACTCTCACCGGCTCTCACCCACTCTCACCGGCTCTCACCCACTCTCAGTCACTCTCAGCCACTCTCACCGGCTCTCACTCACTCTCAGTCACTCTCAGCCACTCTCACCGGCTCTCACCGGCTCTCACCGGCTCTCACCGGCTCTCACCCACTCTCACCGGCTCTCACTCACTCTCAGCGGCTCTCAGCCACTCTCACCGGCTCTCACCCACTCTCACCGGCTCTCACCCACTCTCAGCCACTCTCACCGGCTCTCACTCACTCTCAGTCACTCTCAGCCACTCTCACCGGCTCTCACCGACTCTCACCGGCTCTCACCGGCTCTCAGTCACTCTCACCGGCTCTCAGCCACTCTCACCGGCTCTCACCCACTCTCACCGGCTCTCACCGGCTCTCACACACTCTCAGCGGCTCTCACCGCCTCTCACCCACTCTCACCGGCTCTCACTCGCTCTCAGTCACTCTCACAGGCTCTCACCGGCTCTCACCCACTCTCACCGGCTCTCACACACTCTCAGCGGCTCTCACCGCCTCTCACCCACTCTCACCGGCTCTCACTCGCTCTCAGTCACTCTCACAGGCTCTCACCGGCTCTCACCCACTCTCACCGGCTCTCCCCCACTCTCACCCACTCTCAGCCACTCTCACCGGCTCTCACTCACTCTCAGTCACTCTCACCGGCTCTCACCCACTCTCAGTCACTGTCAGACACTCTCACCGGCTCTCACCCACTCTCACCGGCTCTCACCCACTCTCACTGGCTCTCACCCACTCTCACCGGCTCTCACCGGCTCTCACCAGCTCTCACCCACTCTCAGCGGCTCTCACCGGCTCTCACCGGCTCTCAGCCACTCTCACCGTCTCTCACCCACTCTCACCGGCTCTCACCGGCTCTCACACACTCTCAGCGGCTTTCACCGGCTCTCAGTTACTCTCACCGGCTCTCAGTCACTCTCAGTCACTCTCAGCCACTCTCACCGGCTCTCACCGACTCTCACCGGCTCTCACCGGCTCCCACTCATTCTCAGTCACTCTCAGCCACTCTCACCGGCTCTCAGTCACTCTCAGCCACCCTCACCGGCTCTCACCGGTTCTCACCCACTCTCACCGGCTCTCCCCCACTCTCGCCCACTCTCAGCCACTCTCACCGGCTCTTACTCACTCTCAGTCACTCTCACCGGCTCTCACCCACTCTCAGTCACTCTCAGCCACTCTCACCGGCTCTCACTCACTCTCAGTCACTCTCAGCCACTCTCACCGGCTCTCACCGGCTCTCACCCACTCTCACCGGCTCTCAGTTACTCTCACCGACTCTCAGTCACTCTCAGTCACTCTCACCGGCAAATCGTATTTTCAAAACAAGCAAAAATTGTTCACAAAGCGGCCAGGTTTTTCATTAAGATAATACTTATATTTTGGTTCATTATAGTTTATAGTTTATTTGAAATTTTATATAAAACTTTATTATAGGCATTTTAGTTCAATTTTCCTAATACAGTCAAAGCTCGGTATAACGAACGATATAATGACAGACCGATTCGTTATTGTGAAAGATTCGTTTTATAGCGAAGTTTTTTTTGTATACATATGTACGTAGTTTTATTAATTTTAGTTAATTTTTCATAGAATCCTTTATTTGAAAAACGAATTTATGGATGTTTGTTTTTGTGAGACTTGCAAACTTCTCTGAACAGCTTCCTCTTGTATTTCTCTTAATACTAATGACTTCGAAAAAGCAATATTATTTTCTTGACTCCATTGGATGCACTTGTCCAAACATCTAATTACTTCTGCATGTTTAATTTTAATTTCATTGTTGGGAATCGCGTTTAAAATTTCTTCATTCTCTTCATCCTCTTCATCGTCTTCTCCCAACATTAAATTATCACTTTGATTCCAAACATTTAAGTCTTCGATATTGAAAGAGGTCTGCAAATGAAAAAGATTTTAAACCAAAAAATTATCGAGAAGTAAATTTTTTACATTTGGGAAAACTGTGCTCAGTAGTCTAACACCACGTCTAATAGAAACAATTTCGTCTTCTTCCAATAGTCTGGACAAAGGAATATCATCTTCCTCATCAAACTCTAGATCCCTGTCAATTAAAATCTTATTCCAGCATTTTGACAACGTATCTTGCTTTACATTGTTCCAAGCGAGACCAATCATACACGATGCATCATAAAGAGTTAGATTTTTTAAAAAATTAACGACGTCTTCTGATTCAGATGTTACAATTTTAGAAAGTAGACTGTTTCTATAGTGCAATTTCACTAGTCGGTTTGCATTTTGGTCCATTGGCTGGATAAGAGGTGTAACATTAGGTGGCATAAACACTGCCCATATTTTTCCACCTTCTGTAAGCTTGACAAGATCTTCTGCAGGTTGGTGACTTGGAGCATTGTCGAGAATCAGCAAAGCTTTCAACGGCAAATTGTTAGATTTCAAAAACGATTCAACCTAAAAAAAGAATTAGAAATGAGTTGTATCAACTTATTTTTACCAAATGTTATGAACATTTTCTTACTTCGGGAACAAACATTTCAAAAAACCAAATTTTAAAAATTCCAGTATTCATCCAAGCATTTTTTGAATGCATATATCTAACAGGTAAAAATTTATTTCGAAACGATCGTGGTTTTTTTGCTTTCCCAATGAGAAGAGGAGCCACTTTTTTTGTAGCCGATGCATTTGCGCAGAAAAGAGCAGTTATTCTCTCTTTCGATATTTTCCTCCCAGGAGCAGTTGCTTCCCCAGCATGAACAAATGTTTTGTCAGGAAGCATTTTCCAACACAAACCTTTTTCGTCCGCATTAAATATTGAATCATGTGTTAAGCCCTCTTCCAATATAATTTTTTGCAGCTTTCTTTTAAATGGCTCTACTAAATCACCTCGTGATGATAGCTTTTCACCAGACTCCTTTAAAAGTCGTATTCCATACCGTTTCTTAAATCTGTATAACCATCCATCACTGGCATTAAATCCTTCGGAACTAAACTTGCCGTGTAGTTCTAAGGCTTTTGCTTTTAATCCTATGCCATTTACCGGAAGAAATTTTTTTCGTTGTTTAAGGAACCATTCATACAGTTTCTGCTCCATATCTGGATATTCTCCTTTTCGAATAGATCGGCGGTTTTTCGATCCATTGTTGGTGTTTTCCAAATTTGAAACAATTTTTCTTTCCATTTTCTTTAATGTGCATATGGAAGATTTTGATATCCCATATTTACTAGAAATAACCGACAAGGGTTTACCACTTTTGCACTCTTCTAATATTTTAATTTTTTCACTTAAAGAAATTATTTTTCTATTGCCCATATTTCTTTGCACTACTAAGCTCAACTAAAATTGTATCAAAAACAAACTTCAATTCATACGCGTAAAAAAATTAGCCAGAAAGATGACAAGAAAATAACGGTAATATAATAATCTTGTTTTTTTTTTTCTTTGTTTTCTCTTTTCTTTGTTTTAAATGCATAAACGATGATTTGTTTTATTTCTCTTTGTTTTTAATACATATGTACATAAGATTTTTGTTTGTTCATATATATCCAAGCATTCGTTATACTGAGCGTCAAAAATTAAAAAATTCGTTATATAAGGTAGTTAATGTTGAAAAATTGTCCATTCGTTATATCGCGAATTCGTTAAAGTGAGTATTTGTTATACCGAGCTTTGACTGTATATGTGTTTTAAATTTTTTAAAAATATTTTTATTCTTTTTTTTAAGTGCATCAAAAGCGTTTAAAAATACTTGCACATTATGAGAAGATAAGAACGTAAGCCGCACGAATAATCTTGTGCGATTACAATGTGACGTATGAGTAATATTATTCATAATATTAAGCGTGCGAGCACAAAACAAAAGGGGAATGACACATATATAGAGAAAAAACAAATCGGAGAGAAGCAATAAAAAGCTTATCAAAATGGTTTCTAATTTTAATTAAATTCAAAATAATTTTACTAGAAGGAGGAGGAAATAATTATTAAGTTTAGACGCTGCCGGACATTTCCAGCCTTAAAATTGCTTTCGTTGTCAGTAATTCAATGACTGGGCCAGAGACTTTTGGGATTAAAAAGCTTAGCGAATGACAAAAGCTACGAAGCAATTTTCAAAATATCTAAGACTGAAACCTTTTGGTAAGAAATGCGTTGGGACGGGTAATTCTGTATAAAGTTGCTTCATTGCGAAAATATACTTGACCACAGAGTAGAACTTCCGCTGAACGCTTTTTTTTACACTGAAAGCAGACAATTTTGAACGCATGCTAAATTTGTCAAGATTATTGTTGGATTCTAAGTGATGTCCTCTTTGAAAAAAAAAACAGTTGAACGATATCAAAAATAGACCAATTTTTTAGAAAGAACATCAAGGCCAGGGTGGCCGATTTAATCCAAGTTTTCTAAAAATGGGCAAAAGCAAATTTCTTGAGCTTTCTTTGGACCATAGATTTTGTGTGCAACTTTTACTGGGCCAATAAAAAAGGCATTCCAAAAAAGTCAATAAGATCATAAACTTACGATCCGGAAGTAGTGCAAATCTGAATCTTTTCTCATGTCTTTTCCAACGACTTGTCACGGCAAGAAGTTCCCATTTTTATGTCACTTTTCCGTGAGTCCAAAGTTATGTTTCAGGTGTAAATTAATTTTCCTTTTTGAATGTCGCTTCTAAGAACTTTTCAAATTGAGTAGGAAAAGTCGCTTAAGGTAAACAATGTAAAGGCTCGGGGAAGCCTTAGTCTATGGCCCATAGACATTTCCCTGCTATTGGCCAACGTAAATTTTACATTTTATATAAACTGAGGACTTCTGCATAAAGGAAAATAAATTTATTTATGCGAAAAATAGTTTCAAGGGCAGTGAAATAAAGAAATGTCGGTGAAAGCTGAAGTATCGCCGATATATCAGTATCGATATCGGTTGCATCCCTATATAAAACAATAAAAAATATAAATCAGAATTATTTCCAGAATTAACTCAATTAAATAGTGTTTTTACAGAAAATCGTAAGATCTTTAAAAGAAATTTTAGGTAAACATTTTGTTTCTTTGCGAAACCGGATATGGCCAATTGATATTACCAATTGGCTATATCCGGTAGAATAAAAACGTAAGAAATTAAAAAAGGAAAGGTGATTAGTGAGCTGTTGTTATTACTTTGATATCTGTTTTAGACTTCTCATTTATTAAATTGGAAACGTGAAATAAATATCTTTAGTTATTCTAAGAAATGTTGGATGATCTGCATTAGCCCCACTGAAATGCTTATGGGAACTGGCTAAAACCCCTCAATTGATGACTTATTATTTTTAAGTAAGATTTTGGGAAAAAAAAGAATCAGCACATAATTATAATTAAACAATTTAAAAAAACGGCCATTCCCAAAAATATGTACTAATTTAAAAAAAAAAGATATAAAAATTGTTCTAAATTCGACGATTTTTTTTAAACAATATGTGACATTTTATATTCCGTAAGTCTTGGCAAAAGCTAAAAACTAATTTCGGCATTCATTCGGTTATGAACGATTTAAGAGATTTTGTGTTTAAATTTGTTTTTCTATATTTTGATGGTCGAATATATTCCAAGTTTTGATAACTAATTTATAAAAAAAACGAATTCAATACTCTCACTATATGTAGTAGAATGTCACTAAAACTTCGGCAGACCCTGGCCCTTTTCCTCGTGTTCATTTACATCCCCACTGTGCTAAGTTACGATTTTAATGAAATCAAAGAAACCGTCCGGCTCTTCTATTTAAATTTTTAATTTTTCTATCTCTCAGCACTATTTTTTGTTTCTTTTGGCCACGCTGCAAAACAATTTGGTACTCGTAATTTGTGCTTCATTTTACATGCAGCCATTATTTCAACAAATTATATTTTGCATGTATGTGTGTGTGTGTGTGTGTGCATCTAAAATTAAGGGATATGAAAAACAAAACTAAAATATTTCTCCTATTTTATATTATAGAGTTTTAGCAATAAATTGAAATCATGCCAGTAATTTACATTTTAGGACAATATGAAATTAAATTTGTTTAATTAAGGCATTTGTTTAATTGTCAATTTTCAATGCATTTAAATTCTTATTTCCAAATGCCATGAATCGTATGTGTTGCTTTTTCAAATAAAAGTACGTGAATCGAATTTTTCGTCTATTAGAAAAAGCTTAAAATGCAAAATCTGTTACATAACGATGATTGTACAGAATGATGGAAGTTAACACATTCAAATTATGTGTGCATATTTAACACTAGAAGCACTGCCGTTGCATTTTAGTCCTGCAAGTGAATTTGTTACTCCATGACATCTTTGGTTTTTTATAAAGCCTAAAGAAACTTTTCTACTGATATTAATTTCGTGTATTTATTAAATTAAGTATGTAAAAAATTTTATAATACGCTGTTTTAATAATTAAAAATTGTACAATTAAAAAAATATATGCCACTGGGTCATTTCTGGCCCATTAGTGTTCCAAACAATGAAAAAATTAATTAGAAATACCAAAGGATATACCAAAAATCAAAGAAAGATTTTAATTTCTATAATAATTTTGTTTTCATGTAAATTAATAAAAATATTTGATCCATTAAAAAAAAAGTTTGTCTCAATTTATTTGAGAAAAAGTCTTAAACTTTTGTAAAAAAGGTAGACAAATGCAGTGCAAATCAAATTTATTGTTAATTGATGTATTTAAATAAGTAAGTTTGAAGCTTAATAATGCTCTTCCCATTATAATAAAACCTCCTGTTTCATATTGAAGAATTATAAATTCAATAAAATTTATTTTCTCGTATAAGAAATGAGTGAGTGCATTTCGAAATTTTATTATTTAATTTTATTATTTATTTATATTTTTAGTCATAAAATAAACACACTTTGCCATTAGCATGCGTCTGCATTTATATTTAATATCCAGATTCTTTTCTGAATTTAGATACTCAATTGCCATCGGCTTAAATTGACAAAAATTTAGATGATCTCATGGGAAGAATAAACTCGTGTGTGTGTGTGTGTTTGTAATTGGGCAAAATGCAGTTGCGTACGAAAATCTGTTTTAATAATATTATAAACAATTTTGGAAACTAAATACTGAATTATATTTGCAACAAAAAACTAATTCTATTTGCATTAATATCAGTTTTACGAGGTACAGTTGGAAAAGTTGTTGTTAACACGTAAATCATTAGTGGGGGAAGTCCCGGCACTTGCAGGCTCGAAGGCGATAATGAAGACACCACAAATGACTTAGCCAATAAGGATGTTCGATATTTTCATAGCACGCTTTCGTAAGCTGTTCTCATTGATTTCAGTGGAGAAGATTGATGGCTCAATATACATCATCTTTAGAAGTTCTTTTATGAGTATAACCAGCACTTAGAGGACGACCCCTATAGGCATTGCGCTTTAACTGGTAAAATAGCTTTTAGAAGCGGGGGAGGAAGGTATTAGTGTCCGCGGATATTCCATTTAAATTTTCTCAAATTGAAAGAGGCGCAGAATAACTCTGCAGGTAGTTTTTCCGACATACGAACTGTTGGGAAAACACAAATTCTCTCTGCAATCCGTGGTACGATTCGTCGGAATATTGACCACAAATGCACGCGCTCTTGCGGAAATACGCGTTGAACATAAAAAGGAATGGGTTCCCTGATTTCATTATAGTACAACGCCATTTCTAGTAACGATGAAACAATGAAACGCACTCTACATTGCGACGATGCTCGAGAGAGTCAATAGAGTTGGTTATCCTACAGTATCCGAAGAACTTCTTCGCCCACTACTGCACACGATCTAGTAACTTCAAAATGGATTTTATAACACTGGCCCATACATGAAATTAGTATTCCATTTTCGTTCGGATGTGAGTGGCGCATTTGCATTTGCATTTGCTCAAAAAAGCGTAACCCCTCAAGAGTGAAGATAATTATTTCGATTTTGATTTGTGTTTCCCAAGTAAAACTGATTCATAAATAGCTGATAGTGAGTGGTGTAGAGTCTAATATGATTGGAAATAGTTTAAATCAATAAAACCTTATCTGAATTAAAATATTTTCTATTAGTATTTAGTGGTTACGCTTCTTTGAGCAAATATTTTCCTTAATGTGACCGTACCTCTACGTCATCTTAGGAAACCGTGGCAATTGACTGCTTCATTTGTGACTTGACACATCTGTCATCGCATTGATCTCGAACATAAAGAGCTCCTGATTCTTTAATATTCACACCATCCATTGAAACAGGTGAAGCAGCATGGTTTTACGTACTTCAACATGCAACACTGGATCTTAGGAGTCTTGAAATCGACCCTCGTTGCTTGACCCCATTCAGACATTTTTATGAGGCCAATTATTAATATCTCATACACATTGTAACTCCGTGTGTCGATATCAGACATTGACGGGCGGCAGTTAAATGAACATGAATATTAGATGCTGCTTTATTCCCAGTTAAAGCGCAATGTCTATAGGGGTCGTCCTCTAAGTGCTGGTTGTACTCATAAAAGAACTTCTAAAGATGATGTATATTGAGCCATCAATCTTCTCCACTGAAATAACTGAGAAGAGCTTACGAAAGCGTGTTACGGAAATATCGAAGATCCTTATTGGCTAAGTCATATGCAAATGCCGGGACTTCCCCCACTAATGGTTTACGTGTTCACAGAAACTTTTCAACTGTACCTCGTAAAATTGATATTAATGGAAATAAAATTTGTTTTTTGTTGCAAATATAATTCAGTATTTAGTCTCCAAAATTGTTTATAATATTATTAAAACAGATTTTCGTACGCAACTGCAGTTTGCCCAATCACACACACACACACACGAGTTTATTCTTCCCATGAGATCATCTAAATTTTTGTCAATTTAAGCCGATGGCAATTGAGTATCTGAATCCAGAAAAGAATCTGAATATTAAATATAAATGCAGACGCATGCTAGTGCGCTTATTTTATGACTAAAAATATAAATAAATAATAAAATTAAATAATAAAATTTCGAAATGCACTTAATGCATTCTTCAATATGAAACAGGAGGTTTTTTATGGTGGAAAGAGCCTTTTTAAGCTCCAAACTTATTTATTTAAATACATCCATTAACAATAAATTTGATTTGCCGCATGGGTTAGTGCTCGTACCCCAACAATTTCACTTAAAGCTTTTCTACTTTCGATCTGAATGCGGCAGTATTTTGATGAGTAGTCGTTCAATTTTCGCGGTTTGTTTTCACATTTTCTGCCAGATTATTCAGTCATAGAACTTTTTCACTTGTCTTAAAATATCAACACACTTGAATAGAAGAGCACTCACTGGCTGTTGGAAAATGTTATCCAAAAATTTGCTTCAATATCTGATTTACGTATTCACTCACACACGCACACACATGGTGCTTGGAATTGTCCTCACCAGCAGATAAATTTTATTTTTTTTCTATATATAAAAAAGTGAATGGAAACAAAACAAAACAAAAACTAGAGAAAAAGTTAAATAACTCTGCAACTGGAACTTAATTAAACTTTACTGATAAATAGTTGGAATTCTTTAATTCGTTTTAAACTAAAACACAATCAAAAGTATACTTTATGTGCACACAGACAGATGCATGTATTTAGATATTCTTATTGGAATCGCTTTTATTGCATATAACTAGAAGCAGGCTAATCGAAAAGTCATTTAAATTTAGCATTGAAAGGTTTCCGCCGAAATGGTGCATCAATTCACAAATTTGTGAGATAAACTGCGGAAATTATAATACAAACGGCATAAACGAAAATACGATGCAACATACCAGGGCTTACCCTTTTAAAGATAATAAAATCCACGTGTCAGAATTATAACCAATTTGATTTATCAAAGTAAGAATCATAACCCTGATTCCCAGTTACTGGAAAGAGCATGCGAATGTATTTAGGAGTGTATTAGTGACCATATAGCGAGATAACAATATTATCTCATTTTATTTCCGCATTTTGAAAAGGATTTCAAATTCTAAAAGCTGCTCATCTTCTTACAAATAAGCGCACAGTGGCTTAAAAAGTTATCAGTAATAATCTTATAGACATATTAAATGAAAATTTATTTCAGATCATTCCCTTTTTCCAAAAAAATTCGTATTTTCACATATTCATTTAATATCTCCATTGATTTGAAAATATTTGCACAACACCTTTTAAGTTTGCACTTGAAATGTCTATACGTTTTGGGTTTTTGCGACTGCAAAAACAACTTCATAAAATCCAACTAACTGAGCCACAAACAAACCAACAATTATTTCAAAAACATAGAAATTCTGAGACCTTCGAACAAACCACACATCCAAGTATTCCCATTTTAATTCATAACAAAATATACAGTTTGAATACTTTAATATTTAAATACTTCAGCATTTGTTTTTTCTTGCACTCTCAAGCATTTCACACACACACACATACACACTCATGCACACGTACATGTTTATAAGAATTATCTGTGTGCGTGTGTTTGTTCTTTCATAATATTTGAAATTTTATCAAAAACTATATTCTGGCTATTTTATTTGTTATTTGGCTTTTTGTGACAATTCTTTTCACAAGTATGCATGTGTCACAATGTGTGCGTGAGTGTGTGCGTGTGTATGTGTGTGTATGTGTATGTCTCGCATCTGTGTATGAAGACAACATGAACTACTAAATAAATTGTTTTTATTCTTTATTGAGAGCTTCAATTGCTACTTGGCGAAACACTGTTTGTTGCTACAGATTCTAGATGATGGCGCCAAAAGTTACCTGCTTCTACAGTGGTACAAAATTCTGGAAAAAGTGCTTACGATTCAGCTTAAAAGGATTTTACACGGACATGGTTTTTATAAATTCTAATTTTAACGATAAAATCAACTTTTAAAACCTGGTTTTGCCATACAAAATTATTTTGTTGATGTCAATTTTGAATTGTTTTTAAGCAGATTTAATGACATGCAACCTTGTGTATTTGAGTGCTGCCAAGTTATGTGTTCGCAACATCCGATTATAATTGAAGAATACCCAAAAAAAAAATCCACCTCATCTGCATTTTTCTTTTTAAATTTGCATGATCCTTACAAGACTTTATGATTTTCAAAATATTCATTTCTCAAAATATTCTTTCTGATTCTGAATTAAATATAATATAACAAAATGTCTATTTTATTGTGAACGAATTTTGTGTTTTCGTTTACAAATAATAAACAATGCAGTACAGTTTGTGTATTAAGTGTTATAAAAAGAGAGAAAAAGAGATTAAAATAAATAATTTTTTTTTTGAAGAATTTAATTAAATTTATTGGACAACGTTTGTACTAAAACCAGAATTTATTTAACCTGCAGTGTGAAAGTAAAATCACATGTTTAAGAGAGACAAAGTGTAGCGGCCTTCGAAAACAGGGATGTTATACCCTGCCATTAATTCTTATATTAATTCTTAAGTTATTTATCATATTTTTCAAACTAAAATTATTTAAGTGTGAAAGCGTGTAAATATATTTACACAACATGAAACACACCAACAATTTTCTACGTGTACAATATGACGTGTGAGTAATATTATTAATAATATTAAGTAAACGCGTGGTAGCACAATACAAAAGGAGTGTTAAGTAGCTTCGAATATGCAAGTGGAGTAAATGAAAAGAGTATAAGAACACGCCTCGCCGCTCATGACGATTGACGCAAAACACCTGTTACATCTTACAATTGGGTGAATACTTTTGTGCCACCCTGTATATTCTGTTGTATGTCGCCAGGTGCACCGTAACAAGTTTTCATTTGAAAAGTTATTTAAACTAAATTTCTATTTTAATGCACAATTTCTTAAGATTTTCATAGTCTAGAAAATAATTAAACTGTCTGTTCCAGAATTTCTAACAAATATGCAACCGTATTTGAAAAAAAAAATGTCCTCTGTAATAATTTTATGCTAAAATAAAATTCTTCTTATCGTTAATTTACTTTCTCTCGTATTTCGTTCACTTTTTTACTTCATTTCAGTAGTAGAGATTTACAATTTTTTTTTTTTAAATTTAAATAGACAGTTTATAAAATGTATTTTAAGGACAAAATTGGCTAATTAGTCACAAACTGATATTTTAGTAAAAGAAACATACAAAATATATGAAATATTTTTTCATATGGAATAGATAAAAGATAATTTTTATTTAAATTGTATCTCTAATCAATACAAACATTTTCAACTGCTACAGGCTAGACTTGTCATGAATGCGTTTTATCTGAGGATATAAAATTTAATTTATATTATTCACCTATAAAAAGTCATTGATGTGAGTAAAAATAAGTACAAACAATAAACTAAAATCTTTTATATGTTAATTATCATTTGCGTGGGAATCTGATAGATATCGCCACATACTTGCAAACACAAGCACAAACATCGTTGGAGCATAGAAATGTAATTGAAATGAATTTGAAAAGGTTTGCTTTAGTTCACTTATTAGCCTCACCAACAAAAAGGGTTCCCCTAATCAGCACGAACAACTAGTGCAACATCAGTTACTTACCCATTTTCAGAGTACAAAAGTCAGTTGGTAGAACTAAAATAAAAAAATTAAAAAAAAAAAAATTATGTGCACAAGAGAGAATTCAGCAAATACATTTTCAATTGTGTCGCCCAGATGTGAATAGGGGAAAAAGCAAACAGCTAACAGGACTCTGTCTTGTTAATACAAAGAAAAAAAAAATTAAATAACACTGGCACACATGTAAAATACAATTGAATGGTTAAGGGTTTTCAGTTCAAGGGATGTGAGACCTGGTTTTATGAATGATTTTCTTAAAACCAACTTAAAATCACGTTTGAATTGATTTTAAGAAGGTTTTATGAAATGCAGCTTTATTTTTTGCTTGTTTATGTGGGTGCTAAGTTGAGTGCTGCCAAGTTATACATTAAAAACATCTGATAATGACAGAAGACTACACAGAAAAGTCGCTCATATATTTTTTTTTAAATCACATTCATTTCGTTTGTTCAGTTTCTTACTTTTACAATGGCCAATTAGTTTTATGTTAATAACTCTCCAGGCAATTGACTCGGAAGGTCATACATGGGGTTTTAATTTATAACAATTGATTTTCATATTTTTATGAAAAAAATATAATAAAATTGCTGGAAAGAGTTTCAAATAAAACTCCATAAAATAGTTTGATTTTATGACAGCAAAATAAAATCTTTTCTTGACTGTTTCATTCAGCCTTTTATTTTCAAGTTAACTGTTTTAAATGGATGTTTGATTTTTACTACAAATATTTTTATTTATATTTTTTTTTTTGTATTTTAAACGTTATTTACTCGATCGATTGGTAGTTAAAGTCACAATTAATGTGTTATAAATAGGTTGTTTTTATATCAACGTTACTGTCCCCGATTTTAAATTTCTTATTTTTTTATGTTATTATTGAAACAGAACTTCAAGGATAAACTCTACTATATCCTACAGCATACACCACGCCTTAAAAACGTGAGAAATTACAAAAATATTCACAATAAAAGTAACTTGATTAATTACAATGATTTAGATAATTGAATAACAATTAATTTGTTTATAAATGGAAGCTTTTTGTAACCAAAACATTAAAGTAAACGAAGTTGATGCGGAGAGATATTTTTATAAACTAATAAGCTGATATATAAAAAAAAATACAGAGAATAAAATAGAGGTTGGGGTTAGACATTTCGCGCAACACTTTTGTTGGGGGCAATAAATTGACTGTCAAGTATCTCTTTAAAAAGTGGCAAAGTTCAACAGAGAACGCTGAGGAGATGGCGCTGTAGCCTCCAAATAACTACTGATTCCCATTCTGTTAGTTGGATGGTCATAAAAGTACGATCGAGACATTATGGCATCCACTTTTAATAAATTTATGGAATTTATAACAAATTCTTAATATAAAATATAATTTGTGAAGTTGTGTAGTCAAACTTGAATTTTTGTAAATCATATTCTTAACTTTTTGCTGTATTTTACAAAAAATAAAAATTGAAATTCGAAATCCGTATTATAAAAGGGTTGAGTTAACTGTTGTGGACATTTTTGAACGAAAAATGCGTAACACTGGTCACCGAACAGTGGCGATCACAAGCATGTGAAAAAGCACCACCTTTCGTCGGTATTACAGCAAATTCAACGATGAAATAGATTAACCCTGGATGGTTACTCTTAATTTTTACACATTAAGACGAAGAATTTTGAAAAATAATTCTAGTGGAACAATTTTTAAAGTTTTATTTAATTAATAACAACACAAAAACTTTTTTCAGTTTTTTTTGAATTTGAGCAAAATAAAAAAGTTGCAAGATAAAGATAAATAAGCTTCCTCAAACATCCAGGGTTAATAAAACTATGTTTGCCACAAATTCCAATACTATCCACAGTTGAAACGTAGTTTTTGGAAAATGCTGAATACACTCCTCCAGGCGAGTTAAGGGTTAAACTGAAAAACTTTTAAGCTTCTGAATTATTGTCATTTAAAATTTATAATAACGCGCTTTTGAACTACTCATAATATTTTATTAAAACGACAGCTAGTTAAAGCTTGTGAGTTCTCAAATGCATATTCGTTTTGTATCATGAAATCTGACTGTGGGACATACACACGACATGAAATATCGTACTGGACACCCTATTACGGTGGCACTTCTACATGGTTGCGAACAATTCGCAATTGCATATGAATATCATGGGCCATGATACATTCGCTAGTCGTCTGAAAAATAGTTTGAGAATTACAAAAAAAAAAATTTAAAACAAATAAAAAATAAAATAAGGGAAACAGTTGACCCGCAGTATTACGCGTAAAGCTTTCATGACTCGGTTTGTTGTGCTGCTCCAAGTCCAATAAGTATTTTCTTTTAAATTTTTGAATTCCTACAACTTTTATATAAACCAACCGAGTCTCACGTGACAAGCAGCGATTGATGCAGTTTTTCTATGTTTTTAAAATCTATTTTCTTGATTTTTTTCATTTACGATATCTCAGACCCCTTTTGCATTGAGAAAGTCTATTTATTAAAAAGTCATCAGTTCGAGGGTGAAAAAGTCGTTTAAAATTTATTTAAAGAAAAAAGCAAATAAAAAATGTTCCTTAAGTATTTCAGAGTTCTGGAAATCTGCCGGACTGAATCAGTTCGTCTTCAAAAATTTTAAGTTTTATAGAAGTCTTTGATATGCTACCGGTCTGTTTCGATTCTATCAAGCGGTTCTAAACAAATAACCGGTGCACACAAACACAGCTACACACACAGGCATATAATTACATACAGACATGGTGAAACCCACTCAGGAGTAATCAGAATATCTTCTTAGAAACTCAGATCACCGAGATCTGATGGGAATATGATTTTTGTGAAACAATTTCATATCGATAACTTTCCGATTTTGGAAAACTTTCGATGTTCCGAGCGGAGAGTCAAAATAGCAGCAACATTTTCATTAAATTGTTATTGAAGGAAATTCGTACTTTCCTCTGGAGTCAAAGTTGAAGTTGTTATCGATATCGATATATCGACAGATTGTGTTTGCTTGGATTTATCGTTATTGACGTTAATTTTTGAGTTTTTATTCCTTATAAAAACATTAACAGATTAAACCCGTACATTTTGCTGTTGGTTAAGTACTTTTATACGCCTGAATATCATTCGCAATTATAAAAACTATTTGATGGAGCACAAACCTCCCAAGACTGATTAAGAATTACAAAAGAAATAGCGTGTCAAAATTGTTAAAAAACAGAAAAACTTTTTCGTTTTTTTGTAAATATAAATAAAAATTATATTCCTGGTCTATATAATTTTATTTGGCATTCGAATGAGAGGAAAACTTTTTCAAAAAGTATTATGTTTATTAGTTTTAAAGTCTGGAACTTTTTAGTGATTATGATACGATACGCTACACTCAGCATTAAAATTTTCATTCCAAATGCAACTTGCAAGATTTGGATGTGCGAATGTGACATGATTCAAATGAAGAGCAATTCATTGAATTGAATTTATTAAAATATCTTAGTTTTACAAGCCGTCTGCTTTACATACGAATACTTGAAACTTTTCAAACGGCCATCGTATCTGTAATACCTGCATGACATTTTGAGCTCCACAATACTGTTAAACTTTGAAAATTGTGAAAATGTTTGTTTATTCATCTCTTTTTACTTTTCCACAACAACACTCGCTAATGCCCAACTTTGCTCATGTTAAAAAGTTAAAAACCTTCGAGTGATGATTTCGAAAAGTTAGAAAAGTCATAATAAAACTTAATGTTGTAGAATTATAAAGTACAGTTTAGCTTTAATTATGTAAATTGAAAATAACGAAACTTTCGATTTGCCCAAAGCCAATTTAAAAGACCGCCTCATGGCTGCGATTTACCACACTGCAAACCGAATCAAGCCGAAAAGTACCAGCAGTTGCAGTCGTTGCCATTAATGATTCTGTTTAAACAGCATTTAATTTTGTGTCACAGTGTTTCATGTTTTCTCTTTACTAATTTTGATTCACAAATTCGTGCAAGAAACTTTCAAAAATAATACCAGCAAAAAGTAAGAACTGGAAACCAGAGACCGTAAGACAGACGAACCATAAGTTTGTGTTGTTGGATTTTAATTAAAATTGCAATAAAAACTATTGGAAATTTTATGTTGTAAATGGTTATTCATGTTAAATTTAATAATCATTATTATTTCATTTTGTTCGCTTTGAAACGCTCCCCAAGGAAAAGGAGAATTAAGGAGAATGTGGTGTAACGAAGAGTTTCCAAATCAATTAATTATTTCTAATAGTTTTACGTCAATACGAGTATCAGCAAGCAATCATGCACTTAATTTGATAGTGGAAAAGAAAATGAATACAAATTCTGTGAAATTATAATTCTTCATAATTAATACGGATTTTTTGGTTTTGCGGAATTCCGTAAATTGGGAAACAAATAGAAATCAGTGCGAACATTTAAACAAATAATTGCTGGTGCTTAAATCTACGTAAATCATATTCTTAATACTTGAATTTTCACTAAAAACTTTTTGCTGTATTTTACAATATATAAAAATTGGAGTTGAAAATCCGTGTTATAACACGGTTGAGTCAACTGTTGTAGTTATTTTTGAAAGAAAAATGCGTAGCACTGGCCACCGAACAGTGGCGATCACAAGCATGTGAAGAAGCACCACCCTTCGTCGGTATTACAGCAAATTCGAAGGTGAAATAGATTAACCCTAGATGGTTACTCTTCATTTTTGTACATTAAGATGAACAAAATAACTCTAGCGGAACAACTTTAAAGTTTTATTAAAAAATATTAATAAAATAACATAAAAAATTTAGCGTTCAAATTTTCATTCTAAATTCAATGACTTCCAAGATTTGCTTATAATAACAATATAAAGAACAAACCATTAAATTCAATTTATTAAAATATCTTAATTTTATTTTTTTTCACTTTTAAAATTCGATATGAATTTGAGCAAAATCAAACAAATTGTAAGATAAAGAGTAAATGAGCTTCCTCAACCATCCAGGGTTAATAACAAAATATTTGCCACAAATCCCAATGCTATCCACAGTTGAAACGTAGTTTTTGGAAAATGCTGAATACATTCTTCAAGGCGAGTAAAGGGTTAACATGGGAAACTTTTTAACTACGAAAATTCAAAATTATCAAGAAATCGGGAAGTTATTGGTTTTACCACGTTTTGAAAAGATCGAGTTCTGGCCACAGGAAAATTCCCAGACCAATTCTGAGCAATCGTGAATATGTCTGTATTTACATGCGTGTGTATGTGTGTATAAAAATGTAACCCGCTTATAAAAAAACACGTTGAAAATGGTTTTTATAGATCTTGAAATTTACTACTTCCAATCGGTTCAAATTCACAGGAAATCTATGTTCAAGACAGCTCGTCAGAATGCTAACAATTAATTTCTTTAAATAAATTAGATTCAGCCGTTCAAGGGTTATAAACGGGTCACATATTTACAAACGCATTCACACTCACACTCACAAACATATTGACGGGCTCCGAAAATCAGTCAAGGAAGTTTTCTAGGACCTCAAAAAGTGCAGATCTGATGAGAACTCGAGATATAACTTCCCGATTTATGAAAACTTTCACTTTTTCTAGCGGGAAGTTAAAAAAAAGGATGATTTCAGTACAAAATCGTAGACGTGAAAAGGATTGCAAAAAAAGATTTTTTTATAGCATTCAAATTGCCAAAACTTCTCTTGATTAAAGGAAGTTAGTCCTCGAAAAAAACGAGCAAAAATACAACAAATCAACAACAACTAAAACAAAAAAATATGGCATGTTCTACCGCAATTAAAATAACAGATGCCTCTTCGATACTACCTCGTATAATTGTACCGTGTACGTGTCTTAAATATTTAAATATAATTCCCTTCGTACACCTCTGCTTTAGAGGACAATCAAGTATAAAAATATTTAATTTAAAAACGGCGTTTAAGTTTAGATTCAATAAACTTCTGTTTGTAAAATATATTCCCCGGAAAAGAAAAATAATTCTCTATTCGTGTGCCCACTTTTGCATTGTCTCTTTTACAGGCAAATATTTGCTCAAACTGTAGAGGTCGTATATGCAACAGCATAAAAGCAATTCTGCCACAACAATCGCCAACTTTTAATTGTTGCTTTTACAGCCTGTTGCAATGTCATGCAAATTGAAAGCAAACATTCACCTGAAATTGTCAAAAGAATATTTAAATTTTTTGTGTACATTTCACTGGAATCTGTTAGACAAAGTAAAAAAAAAATAAAAATATAAAAAAATTTAAGAAATTGTGGTCTCAAAGATTTTTCTTTTTATTTAAAAAATTATCAGAAACTTTAATGAAACTTTTGATAATATTTGTTATATTTGAGGGAGCTGCTAGCTGAAGTTGGGAACTCAGGACTACGATGTGTTAAGATCTCAGTTCGATTCGAGAATAGAAAAATTCGACTCCATATTCATGACGGAGTGCGTAGTGGCACTTGGGATCTTATGACATCGTATTCTGGAATTCACTACTTTAGCCAACAGCAAAAAGAACTATTTCGGTTATTGTAATATTGTAAATCTTCTCGTACTAATAATACATCATATATAATCATGTGGGGTATTCACACCTGTGTGCTATTTAGTCATATTGTCATAAACTTATAATATAGTAGGCCAGTTTAAAAAAGTTGCTGTTGTGCAGCATAAAAAAAGTCATAAAATAATAGCACTCTTGCAGGTATGTTTTTGTTGTGTCATAAAATAGCTCCAGAGATCTGAGTCGAACGACTGAAAATCTTTAAGCGACACGGCGATTGTATATGTTCGCCGCCGTTACTTTTATATGGTTCGGGATAAAAAATGGCTAAAACATTATTTGTATTATATGTCTGTACATTAAATCACATTTTTATAACATAAAAGAAATTAAAAGAGAACTAAATCGGAAAAACTATATGAGTATATACAAGTGAAACATTTTTCTTGGTTAACTTACGTAGACGGCAGCCACTGAACGTTTTTCCATATGACGCCGCAAAAAGTAATTGTATCCAGGTTATATCAAGGCAGCAGCTGTTGTAGTTTATACATAGAAATCAGAATATCACACTAAGTTATGACGTGTTGTTCACACCAGTCATATATTTCGTGCTGTTGTGTTATGACTTTTGACTTTATGACTACAGTGTGAATCCCCCAATTATGTATATCGAGATATTCAAAATCAATTCAACCATATAAAAAACCATCTGAATGATTTCATATCGGCCATGACTGAAACTAAAACCCATAAAAATATTTAGAAAACTTATGCTAAAAATAAAATTACCTTCATAACTCTTAATAGGCAAACTAAAACGCCCGTCTCCTTCTGCCAAGAAAATCTCTTGAAAACTATTTCGAAAACTTAATATTAGCTCGAAGCAACAAAGACGACTCGACTCGTCTTAATGAAGGAACTTTTCCCATAAATTTTTCGAAATGAAACTAAAACACATGGATTTTATATTTTTGATTTAGAATGAAATAAGTTTTTGATGATTTTAATTTTTTTTTATTTTATGCGACTCATTCCACAAGGAGTTTTATTTGATATTCATAAATTTGTATGTAAATTAGTTGTGTATGTTGATGTTAAGTAAATGCGTTTGTGTGAGGTCATGTACGAGAGTATATCTAAACTTACGACTCTGTTAATCTAATAATAATAAAAAAAAAGTTTTCTTGTTTTATATTTTATTTAATTTTATTACTTTGGAAAATATGACACCGAAATCTTTTTTAAAATTAAATTATTTCATATACGAGTTTTGTATACAGTTTGTATGGCTGTGTCGGTATTGTTGTTTGTGTAAGTAAGATTTCAAGTTTCTTTTTTTTCTTATTATTTTTATTTTCATTTTAATTTTTATTAATACTCTTCCTTGTTGTGTAAGAGTAAAGGAAAAACGTAGAATGAAACAAAGGAAATTGAAAATAAAAGTAGAAAAATATTTACAATAAATATGTTTTTAACATGGAAACATACAATTACATTCAAGTATTAGACTTTTTTATACTAAAAACGAAACTTACAACAACTTTTGTCATAATTTAACAACAAAACAAAAAATATTGAGGACATGATGTTCATGTTGTACATGCATATCATACGATTATTTCTACAAAAAAAAAGGAAAGAAAGTGAAAATATTTGATTTCATTTATTTAATTTTTCTTGTTTTTTTTTGTTTGTTTAAGTTTTCAGCCAACCAGCCACCAGCTTTTCTCTTAGCCAATATTCCATAGAGCCATTTCAGTGTTACGCACAAAAAAAGGAAAACTTGTAAACTTTTGCGAAAATTATTTGAGGTCAGGCAAAGTAGCAGCAGTAAATAAACAACTTTTATTGCAAACTTGCAAACACTAATGGAATTGTTTCCAATTAATAAGAGAGCAAACAATGAGCAGTTAAACAAGACCTGAATAAATTCAATATTGATGAAAATAAAATAAAATTAAAAATAAATAAAAATTTGTCTTGACTCTGTTGAAAAGAATTTGTTTCAAGCCTTCTGTGCCAAAAAATGCAGAAGTTGCGAGGTTTATTTGGAGAAGCAGCATTCCAGTGACAAGAGGCTGCTATAATTGTACGCTCTAGTAAAATACATCCGTGCTGTTAGAAGGCACATTTGGCATTCTAACTTTGAACTAAACTTATTGTTGAACAGAGATTGTTAGAGTTAAATTTATATATTTCAGAATTGTTGTTCAACACTACAATTTAAAATCTTAAGTGTTTTAGTTCTGATGTCAAAATGTGTAAAGTAACGTCATATTTAGCGAACGTCGTATGCAGGGAATACAACACCAGTCGGTATGACTCAAAGGTGTGCTGCAGTGATATTTTTGTGTCCTCAGTCTAGGAATTATAAATTCAGTGCGATTCTAACTCTAAAATTACTACAATAATATTTCCAGGTCAATCTTTTTAAGTCGTCCTTGCTGTCCTTGATGTCCGGCTCTCTTCAAACATGTTAATTCAGTCATATCAGTACCGTATTTTTACTAGAAAATCTAACAAAAATTTCTAAATTTTTTCATTTAAACTTAAAATCATTTACTATAATCCGCTAGCATTTATACTATGACTCTTACATCATGAGTTTTTTCTGCAGAGTAATTTTTTTTTACTGTTCATGGCAAGCAAAAAAAAAGAATAAAACAAAACACCAAAAACCAACACGATTTACAAGAAAAAACTAAAAAAATATCAGGTGATTGTTCCTCTCACCTCTCGCCAAGAAGAAAACAATCATCATGTTAATCGAGGGGATGATTTTTAAACACTTGAATGAATGTAAAGAAAATAAAAACGCGAAAACATCGAAGAAACCAAAAATCATGATATTTTTGCTTCCCTCTTTCTTCCGTACAACGCTCGCCTAAATAAAGAAGAAACGATATATACTCTTGCCTTTAAATCATCGTGTGAATGAAATATATGATATTTAAAATATATGTCTATTTTTTTTTATTAAAAGAAACAATTTTCAATGAAAGAAAACTAAATAAAAAATATTAGCAAGAACGGGCATGAATGTAAGGAAGAGAGCATGATGAAAAGAGAGCAAATTATATTTTTTCCCTCCTCTCTTTCTTGCCTCCTATAATATAATAGATAAAAAAGTAACGATGTCAGCTCATGCCTTCAAATCATTGTGTGAATCGATTGTATGATTTTCAAAGAATATGTCTTTTTTGTTGGCAGACTCGACTTTTTTGCATGTGATTGGTGGATGTTCATTGAAAGTAGGAGGACAATATAACAGAATAGCAGGAACGAACATGAATGCAAGGAAAATAAGTCCAAATATATCAAGGAAAGCGAAGGTTATGATATATCTTCCTCGCCTCTTTTTTCTCTACAACACATGCCTACCCAAAAATAAAAAGTCATGATAGTTGCTCATGCTTTTAAATCATCGTGTGAAATTACTGTATATAATAAAGTCATCTGAGTGTATAAAACGTTATTAAGACAGAAATTTCTACAGCCCCAAAGAAGTATTTGTATTACTATGGACTATCCTCACGGAAAGTCGACGCATTCTATATTTGCAACCCAAATGAAGACTGCGGACACTGATGTAGTCCAATTTCTTGGACAAATCTTTCTATTCATGTTCCTTCGAATGAATAACAAGTTCATTTTTGCTTTTATTATTCGCTCTTATCTTATAATTTGTAACTATAAACTAAAATATATTAAGAAATAATTGAAAAATATATACCCAGGGAAATATTTATTGGCTCATATTTTATGACGGTCCAAAATTGATATATTTCGAACAATATTTTTATTGAAGGCAGCTTTTTAGCAAACATTTAACCAATAAAGAGAGTGTTTGTTCGAAAACAAAAGGATTTTAGATCTGTATGATTAAAAAAAAAACCATGTCTAATATAAAGTGTTATAAAAGATATTTTGAAACTTTCAGATTTGTACTATCCAATTTTAATTATGTACTGTTTCTTACCAAAATTTGACTTAAAAATTCTAAGTGATCAATTGAGCGGTCTTAGCTGCTTCCTAAGAGCATTTCACTGGGGCTAATGCAGATCATCAGGGAACTTTTACCCAAAATTTCTAAGAATAACTAAAGATTTTTACTTCAAACTTCCACTTTAATAAGTGAGAAGTCTAAAACAAATATCAAAGTCATAACAAGATCTCAATTTGGATTTATAAATTTTTCGTAAAAGTGAAAAAGATTAGATACGAATAAGTTAAATTTTTTATACAAACAAGAACAATTCGAAATATAATATTTGTCATGCCAACATATGAGGCGATGGTATTAACCTATTATTAGTGCAGTTGACTACGGAAAGTTTCTCCGAAAAATCGTAACTCTATGCAAAACACAAAACTCTCAAAAGAGATTAGACGTTCAGTCGCCAACGATGTTTATCCTTGAGTAATTCAGAGCTGCTTTGCTCCTTGTTTTTGTGCATATCCCATCAGCGTCTACTTATAGTCCAAATAAGCAGATGATATGTCACACAGAATGGATGCTTTCCCCTCCATTCCCTTGCCTAAAAGGGGCAACTGTGTGCAGGCTGATCCCATAAAAAGCCTGTTTTATAAACTTCCAAAACACTGAATATTAATTTGCAGACAAAAATCACGACTTCATCGAGAGTAAAAAAACTTATATGGAAAATGTTTAACCACTGCTCTTTGTCTTGTCACAACTGTTTGAATATTTTGCATGTGCATGTCCGACAGGACAGTGGAAACATTCCGCATTTATTCTATTTGGTTGTTACAGCAACTTTTTTCTGAAGCAAAATAATATTATGACTTGTGACAGCAGCTTCTTTTAATTTAAAAATTTGTTCGCTGTTGTTTCTTCTGAGCTGTTTTTGTAATTATGAAATTTTGTTTAATCAACAACACTTGAAGAAAAAGCCAACTTCAGAAAAAGGAAAATAAAAAGCACGAAAAGAGCATGAAAAAATCTAAAGTTGTAAAATCTATTTGCGTGTTGTTGACATGCAAAATGTACGTAGAATTCCAACTTCCTGGCAACGAGGAAGTCTTTAAGTATTTAATTAAAAAAAGGAGGTTTTGTTCACTTTCTAATATTTAGAGGGCTTCAATATGTGCAGCCTCCATTGAAATATTTTTTCTGAGCAGATTTTAAGCAGCCAACTGGTGATGCACAGTGGGGTTTTTTCGAAAAACAATTGGATATAAAATCCCTCAATTGATCTTTTTGAATTTTTTAGTAAAATTTTGGGAAAACAGAAACAGAACATAATTAAAATTGAAGAGTTTCAATTGGATATAAATTTTTATTTCTGACTCTAATTGTAGGTACTGCATGTTTCTTATTAATAAATTAATTATTTTCATTGGATCTTTATATAATAGAGACGAGTTTTTCTATTGTCGCTTGAATAGCAGTCTTCAGGCGATATTTTCTTGTAGTTATTTAAATTCAAATTAAATCATCCTAAACCTCTTCAAGGAAAACCGAATTTTTATATAAGAAAAATTCTTGCCAATTAGTTATGATTCGTTTGCCATTATTAGCAAAACAGCGGACCAATTCAGGAAAAAATATTAATACGTTAACCGCTTTAGTTGATATTCTCGTGGAAGTCATACAGTTTTTTTTTAAATAAAATAATAATAAAATAAAAATTATGGACTTACATATTTGATAAGCTTGAGATAATGGAATTCACGGCTTTGTAACTCAGCCGACTTTGAAAATATATATATAGAAATTCTTGAAATCCAATCAAAATTCAGCAGCAGTTATCTTAACTACTGCACTTAATTCAAATTACAATCCGACTTTTTAGGACAACCTCATGATGAACCATTTCAGATTCTAGTGAATCCGCCCCCTGTTAAGACTTGAAATTGTGTTGCAATCCGATTATATGTTTGGAAACAGCAGAATTATTGAAATTTTTTGTTTCCAAAGTTTCACTGTGTGGCGTTAATTGGCTGTTGACTGTTTTGTAATAAATGAAAAAAGTCCGTTTTTACACTTTTCACTTAATTCATAACATTCTTTGTTATTATACTTTTGGAATTTTTTTGTTTTCTTTTTTTTTTTGCTTTTCTTTTTGTTTCAATTTTGAATTATTCTTTTTATTATTCTTTGTTGCACTGCTGGTTGCTGCCTTCTCAAACAACTTAATTACTGCAATTACCAAGTGGTCTCACCACCCACCCAAGGATTTTGACTATTTTATGGGATTATTTAGGGCTCGTTCATAAGAAGGTAGGCAGCTGTTACGTAAATCCAATATAACTGTATCAATTCCCTTATGCTTACGTTGAATACAACAACAGTTGCAGCAGAGTTGTGTTGCACAGCTGCCGGTAATTCACCTGAAATACAACATTAAAAAAACGTGAATATAAGAAGCCAAACGTTTTTCGAGTACATGAAACGCTTAAATACGGTGCATTCAAAGTAGAAAATGTTAAGGAATTTTAATGAAATTTTTTTTTGTGAAACAGTGAAACATTTTATTAACAGCTTAATTAATTAAAATTGTTTTATTCGGTGGAGATTAACCCTTAAGGCTTGAGATGAGGAAAATTTTATAGAAATATGAAAACTACAAATAAAATCAGTTATTTTATAATCAATTCGGGAACTTGCTTAAGTTTAATTTATAAATAAAATAAAATATATATTTTTGATTTTTCTAAAAATAAGACAAGTCTTTTCCTCTATTTTTTAAAACGCTTCAATCAAAATGTAGTCTTTTTTAAAAACTCAGCAAAAGTTATAAATTTTTCATTAAATCAGTTAAAAATAATATTTTCTTTTAGTTTAATTATGCACTTAAATTTTTGAATTAAAATTTAATTTCAATTCTGGAAAATCATAAAAATTGCAGGCCTCTTGAAAGCAATTTCGGCAAATTTTCAGGTGAACAACTTCCACCCGTTTAAAACGAGTTTATTCCATTCAAATAATTTTTCTTATTTATTTAAATTTCTGCATCAGGCTGTTCAGAAAATTCTGTTAGACGACAGCAATCTCTAGAGAAACTTCCAGCAACTTCATGATCGCTAATTGATCTGCTTTGTGATCACAACACTGAACGTATTCGGAGTTAGAATTTACGCTAAAATCTTCACAGTTTTCATTATTTATCCATTCACTTGTAATTCTATCGAAATTCTTATCACATGCTCGTACAGAAGTCAACGGAAAAAATATAAAGAACTCGGTTGAGCCAAAAGCCCATCCCTGTAACCTCTCCTTAATTTTAACCACAAAACTATCGTGCCACTTATGCTTTTGAGCTCTTCCAGCTAAAAAACTAATTTCAATATCAACCGAATTTTACGTAATAACCAGCGGTGGATATCGCTTTCGATTATCATTAAAGATTCGAGAACAGTAACTGATCAGATATATAATTTTGGAATTAAGGAATAGAATATTTTTTGTTCAGGAAAAAATCTGGAACGGATTCACCGATTCTGACCCGGGTTTTTCCAGTGACCGATTAATTGCTGAATCGTTTGAAAGTTATTCTAAAAAAAAACACTTGCTGTTTTTTTACATATTTTGTAATCTACCGGTTCGAATCGGTTCAAATGAACAGGAATGCTCTTCAGAACGCTTCAGATTCGGTTCAGTCTCTCAAAAGTTATAAGAGCGTCACATACTTACAATACTCTCAAAAAGAAGCACACATACATACAGGCATAGTGAAGGGCTCTCAGAATTGGTCAGAGAAGCTTCTTAGAATCACAAAACGTGTAGATCTGGTGGAAGCTCGATTTCTTCAAAACATGATGAAGCCAATAAAATCCTGATTTTTGAAAATTTTAAATTTTCCCACCATGAAATATAGAATAACTTAAAGTCACAGCGAAGCTCATATTTTTTGAGGTGCTCCAACAGACCAACGTCACGACTTAAAGGTTAAAAATGCCCACATGCCTCACATCGCTAATTCTTATACCAAAAAAAAAAAAAAATTTCAATAGACTTCAGCCAAAACCTTTGAAGGCATTCATTTACTTTGAAATAAATTTGGTTAAATATCTACATTAATTAATTAAATTATTGGCATAATTGAAAACATTTGCATGATTGAAAGGAAAGTTCTCTTGAATACAACTTCTATAAAATTGTTATAGTAACATTAAGTTAATAACGTGTTGCGGCTAATGTGAGACCGAAAGTTAACAATACGATTCGTGCATGATTTAATACCAGCCGTTGGCAATTTGAAAAATGATTTTAACTCTTTGTGTGATGTCAATTGCAAGTGGATTTTAGAAAATTCCTTAACTTCAAATGGCTCAGATATAAACAAACTATTTTTATCGCATTTAGTACGACCATTTTTACAAAATAAATTCTGTTTTATAGCACAAAAGTCGTTCGTTTTATAACTCAATTTAAAGTAGAATAATATATAATATTCAGTTAATTAAATAAATTTGAATACTACCAAGAATACTGACAGAGTGTTGCTGCTTGTGGGCACAATTCCCACCTCATCGTTTGGCCTTTTCCAATGCAACGAGCGAAGTAATTTTAAACTGCTGCTCACAGTTTCCTTTTGCATACAAAATTAATTGCAAATGTGTATGTAATCACAGCAACAGAACAAAATATAAATTAATAATACAAACACGCACACACACCCATACACACACACACACACAAACACACATGTACAACTCACCTGTCAACACTTGCACCTGCACAATTGCCATAAACATTCGTCCAATCGCACAAGAATAATTACCGCTGTCAGTTAGTTTTGCATCGGTGATTGTAACTCGACTCGTAAACCATTTATCGTTTGAACTGCAAAACAACAACAAACAGAAAATACACAAAATTTTATATAAATTACTTTTGCTTTAGTTGCAGAGATGAAAATTGAATATTTTTATGCCACGTTACAAGCAGAGTTGTTGGATATGACGATTTCAATTCATGCTGGCGATTTATTTCAACCATTTTCTCGAACAAACATTTGACGATTTTTCTTTAATATTTCTTTTATTTAGACGGTTTTTTGGTTTAACAAAATTTATGTTCAAATGACCAACTGATTGTATTTTCAACAAAATCATTTTATAAAAGAAATCATATTAAAAATATTGACATTTGATTTTGTGTTCACGCTGCACTGCCTGTGCTAAGTAAAGTGCTGCCAAGTTATTTGAATAAGACACAGAAACATCTGCTGCATCTGCTTATTTTCTTTCAAAATTATCCCTATTTTATAAAATACATTAAAATTCTTTAAATTTTTATTGGCTCTGTGAAAATATTTCCATTCATTTAAAATATTAATTTGCAAAATATAAAACAATTCCTATTTTAAGCTGCGGTATAAATTTTTTAATTTTTGTATACAAAAACAACCAGCTGCAGTACAGTTTGTGCATTAAGAACTGTGATATAAAGAAAAAAATGTTTCTACGAGAGGTGTAATTTATTGTGATTAAATTAATTGGAAAATATGAATTTGTTAAATCTCTAGTGTGGACGCATATTTTTGTAATAAAATATAACGCGTGTTTTTCTTAGAGTGCCACAACTTTCAGTTGGCATCATTGCTTTATTTAGCACCCTTTTTAACAGCTTTTTGTTTAATTTGCTTTGCGATTTTATAATGAAGCGATTTACACCAGAGCGGCGCTTGCAAATTGTTGAAATTTTTAATTATCCTAGTTTTTTTACTTCTTTTTTTATTCATAAAATGGACTAATATTTTTAAGCTTAAGGTCTTTATTTTGATATTTATTAAATTATAAATAGCTTTTCGATATTTCGTCACTCTTTTGTGTGACTTCTTCAGGAAATTTATTTTGTATTATTAATTATTCTATTCGTCAAGCTCATCCATTCAAAATTTTGTTTTCCAATGAAGCCCATTTCTGGTTGAATGGTTGCGTAAATAAGCAGAATTGTTGCTTTTGGAGTTAGAAGAATCCACAAGCTTTTGTCGATACACAATAACATCCGCAGAAAATTACTGTTTGTGCGATTCCTGGGCTGGTAGAGTAATTGGCCGATGTGTCTTCAAAAACGATGATAGTCAGAATGTTACTGTCAATGGTGTAGGGTATAGGACACGATTCGAAATTTATTCGTACTTCAAATACGTGGCAGTAACCCTGCTGATATGGAGCTCCAACAGCACGGAGTCACATGTCACACAGTGGGCGCTACAATTGATTTACTCACAGAAACTTTTGATGAAACAATAATTTCACGTAATGGCCCAATTAATGGGCCACCAAGAGCGTATAATTTAAACCCATTTGGATAATTTTCTTTGAGGTTATGTAAAGCTACTTGTCTGCGTCGAAAAATCGAAAAGTTATCGTGAGAAATACGGCCTTATATGCTGCGAAAGGTTGTTGCCAATTGGCTTTCCAGTTTGCGCCTTCTTCGCGACTACAGAAATCATGTTCAAACATGAATTTCATAAAGTTTTCTTTCAAATAAAGCCCGCTTCATTGATATTAAACTTATACATCTTTGATTTATTATGATTATAATTCTCGTATGAGGCTTTTTTGACGTTTTTAACGATTAAAAAAAAAAATTTTCCAACAACACTGGCTCGAAAGTAATATTTGTTTTTTGTGTGCTCATGTGCTTGTGTGAGTGTTATTCAATTGAATTAAAATATATACATTGTGGATTTGAATGTACATGTGCTTATGTGTGCATGTGTGCTCGTGTGTGTTTGCAAATGGGTCAGTGTGATCTCCTCAGCTGTATGTCATTATGTCAAAAACAATTATTTGTAGCCCAACTGCATATTCGGCAAATGTAATAACTTTGTTGGCTTAGCCGGAGTAATGGAAAATGCTACGAAGCTTTAATGGACTCTTCAACATTTAAGCCCTAAAATATTATGCGAAAGGATTTGTATTTTATATGCAGTATTATTTATAACTCATGTACGAGTATGTTTGTACGTCGTACGAGTACATAACAAATAAGCGAGCGTATCATTCGTTATATAATAATTTTATACAAAATTCTATAATAGAAATGCATTTAGCAATAAATTTATTATACTAATTTCCTGCCCAAAAGCTCATTGTCGTACATGTCTGTAGTTCTTTTGGGAGCAAATTTATTAGATCAATTGAAAATGAAAATGGAATAACTTCAATTAATTTTCATAAAACATGTAAAATTTAAGACTCTTAAGGATATTTTATTCGAGTAGTAGAAACGAGCGAGTGGAAGAAGTAAAACTTTGAATTGTAGTTAAAAACATTTAAAGCAAAAAAGTGTGACTTAATGGCATTTTCACACGACGAAGTGGAGCGATTGCTGCGCTCTCGTAATTGGAATTATGAATCACAGGATCATACTTGCTCTTGACGTCATGAAATACTTCTGTTTGCTTTCAATGAAATCAGTAATTCTATTAATACATCCTTCTGCACATAAAAATAAATCCAATATATTATCTTTTAACCCTGGATGGTTACTGTTCGTCAGCTCATTTTCTCTTACCATATAACTCTTGAATTTTTCCTAAAATTCGTATAGAATCGTAAAAGATTATTTTGGTTTGTTCTTTTTTTAAATAAAATATTTGACCAAAAATATTTTTCAACTTTCAAAATTTATCCGCTAGAGTTATTATCAAAAGTTGTTCGTCGATTCAGCGAAGAGTAACTTGAATGTACAAAAATGAAGAGTAACCTTTCAGGGTTAATATACATTTTGTTAGTAAATTTTATTTGATTTTAATATAAATTAAAACTCTTTTAATTTCTCCAATATATTAAAAGAAAAATTTTAATATTATTTTATTATATAAAAAAGTCCTCAAGCCGAAAAGGACATCACAAATAAAACAAATTTATTCAAAAAAGTCTACAACAAAACATATTCATAAATTAAAACAATTTTAACTTTCCGACAGTGAAATTAATAATTTAAAATAATCGGCATATTCTTGGTTTTGCTCAGTTTTGAAAAAAATCAAGTTCTCATCAGATCTCGACGTTTTGAGGTCCAGGGAAGCTTCAGCGATCTGCGATCCGCTCATAACTTTTTAATACCTGAACCGAACCGAGTCGAACCAAATTGATAACTTTCTGAAGAGTGTTCCTGAACTAAGATTTTATGTGAATCGATTCGAGTCGATAGATTTCGAAATAAAATAAGAAAAAAAAAATCTTTTTTTAGAATAACACTTAAACGGATTCATCGAACAACTCCATATTCGCATTTAAGAGCCAAGCCCATCAGCATAAACGGGCTCAAAATCTGTTAATCCGTTCGTGAAAGAAAAAAATTGGAACAACAGATTTCTTTTTTTAAACTCCGAAATTATATATCTGAGCAGTTAATGTTCCCGTGTCTTTTTTTGTAAATTTATTAGAGAGCATAGAAATTTCTTCCTGCTTCGTATGGAACTTCAAAATGAAATACTTTAACCCTGGAAGTTACTCTTGGTTAAATCGACAATTAATTTTTAAAAATAGATCTAACGAGACAACTTTTAAGGCTAAAAATAGACAAAAATATATTTAGTAAATTATTTTATTAAAAAAAGACATTTTTTCTCTCAGAAAATTCGATAGCAGTTCGCCGGTCTGAGGAACAGTAACTATCCAGGGTTAAAATAGAGTACTTCACTCTTAAAACTTTCTGTGGCTAATCACGTTGCTTGAAACTTGAATGAGAGAACGAAGAACGAATTTATATATCCGCGTGAACCACCGGTTTGTTACAATTCTCGTATTATTTTTTCATAATAAAACTGTTACAAATAAAAAATACAGTTCCAGAGCTGGAACATTTAAACTTATTTTTTTGGTAAATAAAATTAAACATATAAAACCAATTCTTAATTGATACTTTAGGTAAAGTTCAATTGATATTAGAAATTAAACAAACCCAAAAATACGAATCCAGGGTTGGACAATTTAACAATATTTTGGCAACTAAAAATAAACGACACAAGTCGGTGAAGGAACAGCCGAATATGACAATTTTACTTGTTTTAAAATTTATTTTGTTACAGAATCAATTAATCACATTCGATTTTTTTCCATCACACAAAATTCATACAACTCTTAGAACAACGTTCCGCTCCTGATCTTTTTTCCTGCCCAGTATATTCCGCCACGATTAATATTTCTTATCAATATTTCAGAATAGATATGAAGAAAAATGGAATAAAAATTCTTGAGCAATAAAATCGTTTCCATTAAATTTCAAACTCTTTCAAAAGGCCTATGAACTTTTATTTACTTTTTTAGCGGTCTTCATATATTTGAAATATGTTTTGCGTTGAATTGATCCTCCAGGCATGTCCTGCTTTCCGTGTGTTTTAATGCATTATTGCCTTCTTCACGGATCACTGAGCAATCGATTATCTCCTATAAATTGAAACTCGTCCTATTCGCTTTAAAGTATTCTAATGAAAATTATGGTTCTATTTAAAATTAATATGGTGAGACGAACGGAGTTAACGTCCACAATAATAATAATAATAAAGTGGAGTGTGCAAGCAAATAAATTATAGAACATTTTGTAATAAAACCAAAACAAGAAACATGGACACATATTTTATTTTTTATTTTTAATTATTTATGTGTTGCAAAAACAAACATGATTTTGTCAATGTGTGTGTGTGTGTGTGTGTGTGTGTGGCAAAATTGTGTATAAACATTCTGCATGTAAATTAATTATTTAGAGACTCAGGCCGATGGCTAAGCCATTAATCAAAAAGGATGTGTTCAGAGCATGACAAAAAATATTTGTTCGGCATATGCAAACAACACTTCACACAAACTTTATGTGTATAATTTTTTATTTATTTATTTATATACACGCACGTGAAAGGTGGACACTGCAACGGGAACTGTTCATGCGTAGAAAGCAAAATGTTGCGCAAATTTTTCTAAAATTTATGTGCTCTATTTCCCACTCTTCCCCAGCGCTGTAAAATAAAAACCACTATATTTTTAACGAAAAGAATGTTTAATTGTCCAACCCTGAAACCGAATAATCTATTTTGCTTGACTTTGAGTAAGATTTTATTTTTTTTATTTATAAAGACAAATTTTAAATTATTCTTTAAGTTGGTTACCTGGTACATACCAACAAAAATTTTCAATAAATGAATAAACTTGCCAGCTCTGCAACTGTCTTTTTTTCTTTTTAATTTCTATTCCCCAAAAATGTGTTAGAAAAATTCAACTATTTTTCATGTATCAAGAGTAAGAAAAATATTCTTTAAGTTGGTTACTTTTATTTACAAACAAAATTTTTCATTATCCAACCCTGGAACCGAATGTTCTATTACGTATGCTTTTGAACATAATAATAATAATTTTTATTAAACAAATAATTTTTTTTGTTAGATGTTTTTATATACCAACAACTAGTTTCAGCTTCCCAGCTTTGGAACAATAATTTGGACAATTTTAAAATTTTTCTTACGCAGTTCTTAATACTTTCTGATTAGGTAACATGATATATTTGAAGATTGATTTTTTTCTTATCAAAAAGTCTTCTCTTGTTATCAAAAAATTTTCGCTGATTCGCTATTTTAATTGTGCGAATATGGCGTTTTGGATCCTTTTTTTTTAAAATAACTTTTAATGTTTTAGATTTGATCAATAAAATAGAAAAACCCGTTACATGTTTTCATCATCCAGACCCGTCAACTGTGTAATTGTTAACACGTAAAAAAACCTACAGTTTTTCATTGTAAACCGTAACTCTTTTACAGCTGCCACCTCAACGATTAGTTCTTTTGATATGTAACAAATAATGGTGATCCAAATCTCATGTTTATAAATGACATGCAAATGATTCTTTCCAACTGTTTCATTTCACTAAAACTCGCTTTGCCATGAACGAATATTGTAGTGATTTGCTCAAGTGGCATTTGAATTTGTTACGACCAAAATCAATCAACAATGATGAACACAATTTTGCATCAATTATTTCTATGCAAATTCAATGAGCAACAAATTTAATGTCTTTACAAGATTTTAAACTATTACCAGCAAAAAGAGCCGGAATCATTTCTAAATCGGACGACAAACTATAATCAGTTGCATTGTGTGCAATAATGCTATTATTTTTGAATTGCTGTTAGTACGACTTCCAACTGCAGTCGCACAAAATACATGCACACATTCAATTGACGGTGACCATAAAATATGGTTTCCTTTAGTTCAATACGAAAGATGAATAGAAATCCTGTTTTTGCATGAACCGCACGAAAACCGATGCAACATATATCATTGGCCTGAGAATTGTATGGGATATATAAACTCAGATAAATTTACTTTTAGCAGCAGTCCAAGAATTATTTAATAAGTGATATCGACAAACGATTTAATCAAAACTAAAATAATGGCGTTTTCTTTTATAGAAAACATGTAACATTTTTTCACTTATTTTAAAAAAGTGGCGGTTTAGAAAAGTTTTAAGAAAAGAAATTGTTTTTCGTGAACGATGTGGGATTCATTTGTAATAAATTCCTTATTTTGAAATGGTAAAATGTTACCATTTTCTGTTAAAAAGTGTGAAAAATGTTGCCTTATTTTCTAGAAAAGAAAACGACATAAATTTAGCAGAAATTTTTTAATCAATAGAATATTTTGATTAAACAATCGCAAAACTATTTTCAGTTTTATAAATTTTTACAGAGTCCGAGACAGATATAAGCAGATGACACAACCCGTAGCAGGACTAACCGCCAGCTGGCCACAAGATTATGATACTTCATACAAAAAGAGCATCAATCTTGAACATACACCGAGAAAAATATGATTTAGAAAATGGTTAGTCGGCTTCACATTACGGCCAGTGAGATGAGCATATGAAAGAGCTAAAAGTTCCTAGCTTCCCGCTAGGAAAATTAAAAGTTTATAAAAATCGGCAAGTTATTGGTTTTGCCCCGTTTTGAAAAAACCAAGTTCCCAACAGGGAGCTTCCCTCAGTTGCAATGTCTGTATGTGTGTGTATGTGTTTGCTCATGTGTGTGTGCAAGTATGTGAGCCGCTTATAAGTCTTAAACGGCAGAGCCGAATCAAACCATAGAGCATTCTTGAGCTTGAATATCCTGCGAATTTGAACCGAGTAGAATCGGTAGGTTTCAGGATATTTCTGAAAATAGCAAAAGTGAAATTTTTTTAAAACCGTTTAACTGCTCCCCTGATATATCACAAGCTAATCACCTCTTGAAATTTCAAAACCATATTTATCACCGCGAGCCGGGTCCAAATCGGTTAATCCGCTCTTAAGATATCGTGAATTAAAAAATTCCAAGACTATAATTTCTTTAAAAAAAAACTACGGAATTATATATCTGATCAGTTAGTCTTTGATAAGAATTAAGAAAAGGGTTCCTAACTTTCCTAAGTGTTTGAACAGATTCGAAGCGGTACATTTTAGGATGTCTGTAAAAAATGTATGAAAAATATAATTTTTCAAAGTGATTTTTTTTAGAATAATTTTTAGAGGCCTCATCGATCGATCAGCTCATTTACCTCGATCACCACAAACCGAGTTAAAATATTCGAAAACTATGATTTAAAAAAAAATACTGCGGAATTATATAATTGATCAGTTAATGTTCTGAATTCCTTAATAAAAATCTAAAAGAACTCAGATTTACTGTGTGCTCAAGCCGGTTCGAATCGGTAGATTTTAGAATGTCTTTAAAAAATGTTTAAAACAATTTTTTAAAGTGATTTTTTTAGAATCAAGATCCAATCCACAAAATAATCAGCTTTTAGTATTTTATCTCGACCACCACAAACGGGGTAAAAATCGGTTAATTTGTTCTTAAGATATGGTGAACTAAAAAAATCGAGAACTATTATTTCTTAAAAAAAAATTTCGGAATTATATATCTGATCAGTTAGTGTTCTCGATTTTTTGATAAGAATAAAAAAAGGGTTCCTAAACTTACAATTCCTGCGTGTTTGTACCGAATCGAATCGGTAGATTTTCAAAAACTTATGAGCCTTTAAAATCTTATGAAAAAGAGGATTTTTAAAGTGCATTTTTTAGAATAATTTTTAGCGGCCTCATCGATCGATCAGCTCTCAGTATTTTACCTCGATCACCACAAACCTTTTCAAAATCGGTTAATCATTTCGTGAGATACTATGAACGAAAATATTCGAAAACTGTAATTTTTAAAAAAACTCCGGAATTATATATTTGATCAGATAGTGTTCTGGATTCTTTTATAAAAATATAAGAAAGCGTTCTTTAGCTCAGACTTACTGTGAGTTTAAACCGATTCGAACCGGTAGATTTTAGGATGCCTTCAAAAAAGTTAAAAAAAAAGAAATTTAAAACAAATTTATTTAGAATAAAATTTCAGCGGCTTCACCATTCGACTCTTAGAGTTTTAAATCAAAAGATTTTTTTCATGCTTAGTGGCTACGCTTTTTTGGGAAAATATTTGCCAAGTGTGGCCAAATCGTTAATCAAAATATTTTTCTTAAGTATTTCCTACAAATGCCAGTCAAATGGGACCGTATCTGAATTGCTCGGATAAGTTTGTCAGAAATTAAAAAGGCTGACATTCACTTTGAAGCTCATCGTTTGAATATTTTATAATATTAAAATGAATTATTGCAGGACTTTCATTTACACTATCAATGACGCTCGTATAGGGATTATAATTAGAACGCCTTAAGGGATATTCAAATTTAAAATGATACTAAATTGGATTTTTTCTGTCAAAGAATTAATTTTTGTATGAAATTTTAAATTTTTAATTTTTAATTTGCTGGCAGAGAAAAATATTCTTTTAGCCTGCGAAGGCAATACGCCACACGGCTATCGATTCGTTCGTTTTATTCATTAAACTCAATCGTTGTTGTCATAAGAGTTGATCTCTTTAGAAACTGGTTAACGAACACAACGATTTCTCAGGTGACCACATTTCAGGTGTCAACGTGTGTCACCTCAATTATAATTTCATTGAGTGACTGCCGGAAAACTTGGAAAATGGACGGAACTCAAGGAAAGTATTTTACAAATTTCTTCTCACATACCTCAAGCGCTTTAAGGCTGTCGCAGGAAGTGCTTCATCATCTTTTGACCAAAATACTAAATTACTGAATTGCTGTTCAACAGCAATTCCCTGCTTGTCATCGGATGTTGCAGATTGGTTTTTCTTTTGTAATAAATCGTTGCTAAAATTAGTGGAGGAAGTTGTTGTAGAGAGTGCGGAGATTCCACTTGTGATTGGACCAGCACCAACATATTTGCTGGCAGTCATTTTCGTTTGATTCTTGTTGTTATTGTTGCTGTAGCCTGGATTTAAAGCGTTGCTACTTTCAGCGCCACCGTTTTTGCTGTTGGTGGTACGAAAACTATTCTTATTGTTGTTGCTCGTCGTTGTGGTAGAGGAGCTGCTGCTACTGCTGCTGCTGCTGCCGCCAACGGTGGTGTTGTTGTCATTGTTTATTTCTAAGGGCTTAAGGGTTTTTAAAATATTTTGTTTTTCTTTGTATAAAAAGCTACGGGAAACTTGACACTGCAAGTCAATGGTGCTGCCAGTTTTATAATAACGATCTCCAACATCTCGTTCTTGGTCATCAATTAAACGCAAAGGAGGTTCTGCAACGAAACGAAGTAATAAAAGGAGCTCATGAAATAAATTAACAGCACGATAATGAAATAACTGCAAAGAGATGCTCACGCTTAAGTTGCTATTTATGTTTTAGAGGTCATTCTATTTGTTTGCTTTTTAGGATGCGATAAAAGCGACTGCTGAAAACCTATAAATCGTTTAATTAAAAATACATTCTTTATTGCAGTCGCTTTTGTGCTAAAGTTATTCTGCAGTAAGTGAACGAAGTAAATTTAATACAGAATTTATTGGTTCATTTGGATCAGCCGGCTGTTCAACTAAGAAAAAAAAATTAAATAAAATAAGGGGTGTATAAACAATTTTGTTGAAATATTTATTTGATTGTTTTTAGTCATCTGAACTGGAGTGGAATTCACTTAAAACATTTTATTAGGAAAAATTAATTTCAGCTCAGCTACAGTCAGTCTGTTAATATAAATGGGGAATTCCGTATCAAATCAGCAAAGCGTTACACTTGAAATTCGGTCTGGGGCTCAATTTCATTCTATTGAAAATTTGTACCAACATAAAAACAAACAAAAAAGAATTTTCCCAAATTCTGTCATATTTTTAAATTTATAACTTTTCCGAATGTAGCGAATTCGTTTAATTTTATCTCAATATCTTAGAAACCATCTCATACAGACAAATAATTCTGATGTAATTTTAAAAGTAAATATTTTGCCACTAAAAACTATCAAACAAATATGATTGGTTTTTTGGTAAAAAGTAATATCTTTCAAGGTCTTAAAATATAAAAGAAATCGTCTATTTTTTAATACCAGTACTAACTATTAAATAATTAAAGTCCCTAATATATTGAACGTTATGTGTTATAACTCCCCACTAGGGAAATTGAAAATTTTGAAAATCGGTTAACCTCTGTTGGATATATCGAGTTGCACCAGATCTCCACGATTTGAAGTCCTAGAAAGCTGCCTTTATAACACTTAAAGCCCTTCACTATATATGTATGTGTGTATATGTTTGTATGTGTGTATATGTGTGCATGCTTGTATGTGTGTGTATGTTTGTGTGTGTGTTTGTGTGTGTGTTTGTGTGTGAGAGCTTATGAGCCGCTTATAACTTTTAAAAGGGATGAACCAAATCACTCTCAATTCGTAGCGTTCTGAAGGGCTCTTTTAAAATGATAAATTTTTTGATTCGAACCGGCATATTCAAGAATATCTCTAAAAAAGGCGTCATCTCGGTCGATTCTATAAAATAATCAGCCCTTGACATTTAATCACATCGATCACCATAAACCGGCTCGAAATCGGTTAATCCGTTCATGATATATCGTGAATGAAAAAAATTAGCAAGAAAGGTATTATTTGAAAAACTCCGAAATTTTATAACTCATAAGTTAATGTTTTCGATTTTTTTAATAGTAATCGGAAACAACATCAGTAAGTTCTTATCAAGTGGGAATCGGTTGATTTGAAAATTATAATTTTTGCTCGAAATGCTAGAACGCCAGGTTGCGATCAAATTAATGGAGAGCTACAGGCATGTCCTTAAGGGTTCACTGTATTCCATGTTTTTCACTTTATTAAAAGTTCTGAAAATGTATATCATATCATTGATATCTTAGGATCTTTGAGCACCAACTTCCGCTATTATTAAAAATTCGGCAAAAAATCAATGAGTTGCTTGAATAAAACCATTTCTAAAATTTGTAATTTGGGGAGATATTACAGTTTACCAAAAAACTAATATTGTCTTGTAGCCTCAAATATGTCCTCTAAAATGACATGAGAATAAATTTTGTAAATTATATGATTTCAGGTCTCATCCGCGATTATATAATTTTATTAACAGTTTAGAAAGAAAAAAATGTATATATAAAAAATAAAGAAAAAGATGTTTCAGGACCTTTAAGCAACAGTTAGCGCTATTATTAAAAGTATTCAGCTAAAACAAATTTTGTAATCCTGGATGAGTTCAATTTTTAAGATTTCAAAACTTGGTAGATAGTACATTTTTCCAAAAAATTAAAAAATTTTCTTTTAGATTTCGCAGCCTTATAAGATGTTATTAGAATAAGTTCTCCGTATGAGATGGTTTTTTAAATATTGAAAAAATAATCACAAAAACTCACAAATTCGTAAATATTATGAGATTTCACAAAAAAAACAAAAAAAATGTATTAATTATAAAATATGAATAAATAAATAAATAAATAAGTAACAAAAAGAAAAAGAGTCTCAGACAAAATATGTTCCAAATGGAAAGGAGTCCTGTCCAATTCTTCGTTGGGTTGACATGGAAATACCCAAATATCTTGGCCACTGTGCGGTATCCATTGAATTGTTTTTAATATCTTTTGATTTTCATCAATAAACCCTTCTGCCAATTTCAAGTTGTTGTTGGTTTTATTATAAATACGTTTTAATCAGATTGAAATCTGGTGTTTAACTTTTTCCCTCAAAAGCTACAGCAGTTCTTCTTTTGAATAGAACCAGGGATATTCACATAAAACTCTTATCTGCCAGCACTTTGAGTTCGTTTTATTTGTTGTTGTTTCATAATCTTACGGAACTTTTAAGTTGAAGTTTGTAAAAATTTTACCGTTTTCTACTTTTCTAAATATATATCTTTTCATAACACAAGCACTTGTGTATGAAATACGTAAATTTAATTGCCTTCAAATGTTTTTATCTTCATTTTATTACACGCTGTTTGTTATCTTTCACTCTGTCTCTCCCTCTCTCTCTCTCCCTTCTTTCCTTCTCCCTTTAACAATTGTTCCACAACAAATTGTTTATTTTACTAACCTAATTTTGAATTATTTTCCTGCTATTGTTTTGTTTTATTTTTATTGTTGTTGTATTGACTTACCAATTACTGTTAAATTTGTTGTAAAAACCCGTGGTGGATGCGTCGATACTTGGCACATATAAATGCCAGAATCATCCCATTGAGTGGGATTTATCAGGAGACGCCAGTTGTTGGGATATTGAAATTTAACGCGTATTCTGGGGTCACTGCTGTAGGTGACGTTGCCCACAGTCAAGAGTGATACTTTTTCCGATGTCCGCCTCACCCACATGACCTGAAATGAGAAGTACAAAATGAAAATAAATGCAGAACGTGGAGACGTCAGATATTCATTCACATAAAAGAATGCAAAAATATTGAAAAAAAAAAACAATATGTAAAAGGTGTACTGGCATTGTGTTTGTGTGTGTGTTTAAGGGAAGCCAAATGGGTAGTTCAGGAGCCCCGTAGTTGTTCGCGGAATTCTTAAAATAAAACTTTCGGAAATTCAATTTCCTTCTTACGCGTTTACTCTGCAATTGGCTGGCTTTTTCCCGACTTGTAAGAGAAGTAGTTCGCTGCGTATAATTAATTTTATAGGGTCACAATATGACTCATACGTCCCCAACAAAATTCCCAAATCTAGAGGGTCAACACGTCTAGAAATAATTGACCATATTTTTGTTTTAATCGAATAACCGATCGCTCAAAAACTGTTGCAATTAACTGCTCTGAAGCACTTGACATATTCACAGTGATTCTAGTCTGGGGTGACAAATATTTTTGCTGGGGTAAAAGCTTTTAACAGAAGGTTGCGACGATATGAATGACTCTCGCGCGGAGCGTATAGCCAACCAATGAAAATGTTAAAAATGTGAAGAAAATTGTTATGCAGAATCTTTGAATTATTATGAAAAAATAGCTGGAAGAGTCGGTACTTCCGTTGGTTCCTGAAATAAAATTTCTTAACTTCTTTTACGAGTGCTCTTCAGATCTCCACGTTTTGAGGAACCTTCCCTGACTAATTCTGTGAACCTATCATTATCTCTGTATGTATGTATATGTGTGTGCGTGTGTTTTTGTGTGTGTGTAAGTATGTGTACCGCTTATAACTTTTGAACTGCTTGACCAGATTGAGGGCATTTCAAAGGGTTGAAATGAACTGAGATTTTCTGCGAATTTGAACCGCTTCGAACCGGTGGATTTCAAGAAATTAAAAAAAAAACTTTAGAATAAATAAAAAATTTTTTAAAAAAGTGCTTCTTTAAAAACTTTTAAACGGCCTTACAGACCAATTCCTGGCAAGACTAAAAGAAGCTCTCAATATTAACAAACCACTGTGGACACTCGAATCGGGCTCAAAATCGGTTAATCCGTTTGTGAGATATCGTGAACGGAAGAAAGTCGGAAAAGATGATATTTTTTTTTAACTTCGAAGTTATTTATCTAATCAGTTAATGTTCTCGATCGAAAAACTACATCAACTCAAAAGTTATAACATTTTCAAAATTAAATTGGCAACAAAAATTAAACAGAATCGAATACTCGATTCCGGAGAGCTAAAATTTCTTGACCCAAAAGGCTACACAACTTTTTTTTTTTAATTAATATATTTGATATATTTGAAAGAATTTGATTAGTACGAAAATTACTGAAATGTATTAATTTTTTTAGAAAATGTTACTTATATTCTAGAATGAAATTTAAATTACGCCAGCTCTGCAGTTACAATTACTGCGAAGTTGTAGGGATGTTGTTTTGGTTCAAGCATTTTACATAATTTTTTTTTTTTAATTTGGGTGAGGGCCGCCTAAGAGTTATTAAATCTTAACAAAATGAATCCGTAGCATGAGAATAACGTTTTGCTTGTTGCTAAAACCCATATGCACCACCTTTGGCCCCCTGCGACTTGTTGCTGTTGCCTGGCCTGAAGAGTCTCATGGAATGAGGACCATACAGAATTGCTGAGAGTCTTGAAGGATATACGGAAAGTCCGTATCAGTATTATTTCGAGAACTAAAAGAAGAAAATCTAGCACAAGTCGATTATGATAGAGCAGGACTACTGTGAAGTTAGAATTAAATGGAGAATCAATATTTTTTTTAAATAAATTCAAATTGATCTATTGTTTTCGCTAAGATTTATTTGTATAGAATAAATAATTTAAATACTAGAAAATGAATGTAAGATTGTTTGCTCCAAGATTTGTTTGTCTATTTTATTGTTTTTTTTTCAAATAATTTTTTCTTTAAACAAAAACAATAAAACTTTCTTAACGAGCTGCTGCAGTCTTGTGCAACACATATTTGCGAATGCAAATATTTGAAAACTTTCAGTTAAGTTTTGTTGATTCAACCTCGAGCGTTGAAACTCCAGTAGAGTTGCAACTGTTCCATATATTCGCATCTTCATTGGATGCTGCCTTGGGCACTATTTCAATTGTTTGTGCTTTTTCTATTTAGAGATGCATTTAAAAAGGAATTTGACTTTAAGTTAAGTAGAAAATGATACCCATGTGTGTGTGTGTGTGTGTTATATGGAAAATAATGAGTTTTTAAATGCTACAGCAGAGCAGCTTTCGATCGATTGTTAAACCATTCAATAGCGTGCATGAGACTGCCGTGTAGTGACAACGGCCGCAATTAGCGAGACTTGCATAGAAGTCGTTTTAATACTCTTAAAAACATATTTACAATATGGCTGTGTATCCATATATGTGTGTGTGTGTGTGTGCACTATTTTTACAACGCCATAACCATGACAACGATAATAAACTTTTTATACGATAAAAATAACTTGTTCAAATGCCATCTCGTAATTCCATACATTTTCAGTAGTTTATGGAGCTTTTAAATGTTATTGTCTGGCATTAGTTGGCGGGATTACATTTAAGTGTTACGACATATTTTAGGGGTTGCAGCCATTTAATATCGGTCGGCCAGAACGAGCTGTGGAGCCACATAACAAATTGATATTTATTGTAGTTTATCGGGCTGTTTTGATGCCGATACTTCCTACACATTAAATGCACTATAAAATATCACCTACAAAATAACGTTCAAGAAAGTCACCAAAATGGATGATGGCATAATAAAAATAAATATGAGATTTAAAGTTGGTGTAATCATATTTCCTTTTGATGGTAAAAAGGATGTGAAAGGATAATCAAGTCAACCTTTCTTTAACTGAAAACATTTAATTCACTTTAAGTGTTTATTCAAAAACTGCCAATATCATACTTTGTGATTAAAATGTCTGCCCCGGTAGTTTTAAATAAAAATACAAATAGAATTGAACTACAACCACTCAACATAAATTAAAAGGAAAATGCTGCCTTTCAGTGGCAGCCCCTCAGTTTGCAAATTTTAAAATAATTCAAAGTGCAACGCCATCTAAAAGAATGGAACACACAAGCAAACGAGACAATATAGAACGCTTTCATTTGTCTACGTATCCAGTCAGTTTAAACTTGCAAATGTCTGCCTACAAATACTCCATTAACTCTTTTCAGTGTCTGAACATTTTATAATGAAGAAGAGATATTTTATTTATTAAATTTTTATGAATATTTTTTATGTTCGTTTTCGATTAATTAATCTACCAAATTTTATATTTAAAAATCAAATAAACTGAACGACATCAATACTAAACAAGTGGATCTACGTTCTCATATTTTTGATCGGCCTTCAGAAATATATTATTTGAAAACAAAGAAAAAAAAAGTAACAACATCAAAGTTGTTCACACAAAAACATTTTTTTGATTTAGATCCTTGTTTTCTGCTGCCAAAATATAATTGTCTGATTCATATTGAACAGATTTACAGCTTTTTTGTTATATTTTGAAAAAATTTTCCAACTTTAATTCTCCTCTTATTTTTTCTGATATTAGTAAAGCAGGCAAGTCTTTGGAAAATGAAGTTGTCGTCCTTAATTATTCTTAATTATTCCATAGAACTTAACATAATGATGAGGAATTTCTGCAGAGCTCTTGAATGGACACATCCAGCGTTCGCAAAGTATTAAGAGTTTATCAGAACAAAAACGTAAGAAACTAAGAAAGGACCCTCACCCACTCTCACCGGCTCTCACCCACTCTCAGTCACTCTCATCTACTCTCACCGCCTCTCAGCCACTCTCACCGCCTCTCACCCACTCTCACCGGCTCTCAGTCACTCTCACCGGCTCTCACCCGCTCTCACCGGCTCTCCCCGACTCTCACCCACTCTCACTGGCTCTCACTCACTCTCAGTCACTCTCACCGGCTCTCACCCACTCTCAGTCACTCTCAGACACTCTCACCGGCTCTCACCCACTTTCACCGGCTCTCAACCACTCTCACCGCCTCTCAGTCACTCTCAGTCACTCTCACCGGCTCTCAGGCACTCTCACCGGCTCTCACAGGCTCTCACCGGCTCTCACCGGCTCTCACCCACTCTCACCGGCTCTCACCCACTCTCACCGGCTCTCACCCACTCTCACCGGCTCTCACTCACTCTCACCGGCTCTCACCGGCTCTCACTGGCTCTCACCGGCTCTCACTGGCTCTCACCGGCTCTCACCCACTCTCACCGGCTCTCACCGGCTCTCACCGGCTCTCACCCACTCTCAGTCACTCTCAGACACTCTCACCGGCTCTCACCCACTCTCACCGGCTCTCACCCACTCTCACCGGCTCTCACCGGCTCTCACCGGCTCTCACCGGCTCTCACCGGCTCTCACAGGCTCTCACCGGCTCTCACAGGCTCTCACCGGCTCTCACCGGCTCTCACCCACTCTCACCGGCTCTCACCCACTCTCACCGGCTCTCACCCACTCTCACCGGCTCTCACCGGCTCTCACCGGCTCTCAGCCACTCTCACCGGCTCTCACCGGTTCTCAGCCACTCTCACCGGCTCTCACCGGCTCTCAGTCACTCTCACCGGCTCTCACCCACTCTCACCCACTCTCACCCACTCTCACCCACTCTCACCCACTCTCACCCACTCTCACCGGCTCTCACCGGCTCTCACCGGCTCTCACCGGCTCTCACCGGCTCTCACCCACTCTCACCCACTCTCACCGGCTCTCACTGGCTCTCACCCACTCTCACCGGCTCTCACCGGCTCTCAGCCACTCTCACCGGCTCTCACCGGTTCTCAGCCACTCTCACCGGCTCTCAGTCACTCTCACCGGCTCTCACCGGCTCTCACCCACTCTCACCGGCTCTCACCGGCTCTCAGTCACTCTCAGCCACTCTCACCGGCTCTCACCGGCTCTCACCGGCTCTCAGTCACTCTCAGCCACTCTCACCGGCTCTCACCGGCTCTCAGTCACTCTCAGCCACTCTCACCGGCACTCACCGGCACTCACTGGCTCTCACCGGCTCTCACCGGCTCTCACCGGCTCTCACCGGCTCTCACCCACTCTCACCGGCTCTCACCCACTCTCACCGGCTCTCACTGGCTCTCACCGGCTCTTACCGGCTCTCACCAGCTCTCACCGGCTCTCACCGGCTCTCAGCCACTCTCACTGGCTCTCACCGGCTCTCACCCACTCTCAGTCACTCTCAGACACTCTCACCGGCTCTCACCCACTCTCACCGGCTCTCACCCACTCTCACCGGCTCTCACAGGCTCTCACCGGCTCTCACAGGCTCTCACCGGCTCTCAGCCACTCTCACTGGCTCTCACCGGCTCTCACCGGCTCTCACCCACTCTCACCGGCTCTCACCGGCTCTCACTGGCACTCACCGGCTCTCACTGGCTCTCACCGGCTCTCACTGGCTCTCACCGGCTCTCACCGGCTCTCACCGGCTCTCACCGGCTCTCGCTGGCTCTCACCGGCTCTCACTGGCTCTCACCAGCTCTCACCCACTCTCACCGGCTCTCACCGGCTCTCACCGGCTCTCACCGGCTCTCACCGGCTCTCACCGGCTCTCACCGGCTCTCACCGGCTTTCACCCACTCTCACCGGCTCTCACCCACTCTCACCGGCTCTCACCCACTCTCACCGGCTCTCACCCACTCTCACCGGCTCTCACCGGCTCTCACTGGCTCTCACCGGCTCTCACTGGCTCTCACCGGCTCTCACCCACTCTCACCGGCTCTCACCGGCTCTCAGTCACTCTCACCGCCTCTCACCCGCTCTCACCGGCTCTCCCCCACTCTCACCCACTCTCACCGGCTCTCACTCACTCTCAGTCACTCTCACCGGCTCTCACCCGCTCTCACCGGCTCTCCCCCACTCTCACCCACTCTCACCGGCTCTCACTCACTCTCAGTCACTCTCACCGGCTCTCACCCACTCTCAGTCACTCTCAGTCACTCTCACCGGCTCTCACCCACTCTCGCCGGCTCTCAGTCACTCTCAGCCACTCTCACCGGCTCTCACCGGCTCTCACCGGCTCTCACCGGCTCTCAGTCACTCTCAGCCACTCTCACCGGCTCTCACCGGCTCTCAGTCACTCTCAGCCACTCTCACCGGCTCTCACTGGCTCTCACCGGCTCTCACCGGCTCTCACCCACTCTCACCGGCTCTCACCGGCTCTCACCCACTCTCACCGGCTCTCACCCACTCTCACCGGCTCTCACCCACTCTCACCGGCTCTCACTGGCTCTCACCGGCTCTCACTGGCTCTCACCGGCTCTCAGCCACTCTCACCGGCTCTCACCGGTTCTCAGCCACTCTCACCGGCTCTCAGTCACTCTCACCGGCTCTCACCGGCTCTCACCCACTCTCACCGGCTCTCACCGGCTCTCACCGGCTCTCAGTCACTCTCAGCCACTCTCACCGGCTCTCACCGGCTCTCACCGTCTCTCAGTCACTCTCAGCCACTCTCACCGGCTCTCACCGGCTCTCAGTCACTCTCAGCCACTCTCACCGGCACTCACTGGCTCTCACCGGCTCTCACCGGCTCTCACCCACTCTCACCGGCTCTCACCCACTCTCACCGGCTCTCACTGGCTCTCACCGGCTCTTACCGGCTCTCACTGGCTCTCACCGGCTCTCAGCCACTCTCCCCGGCTCTCACCGGCTCTCAGTCACTCTCACCGGCTCTCACCGGCTCTCACCCACTCTCACCGGCTCTCACCGGCTCTCAGTCACTCTCACCCACTCTCACCGGCTCTCACCGGCTCTCAGCCACTCTCACCGGCTCTCACCGGCTCTCACCCACTCTCACCGGCTCTCACTGGCTCTCACCGGCTCTCACCCACTCTCACCGGCTCTCACCGGCTCTCAGCCACTCTCACCGGCTCTCACCGGCTCTCAGTCACTCTCACCGGCTCTCACCGGCTCTCACCCACTCTCACCGGCTCTCAGTCACTCTCAGCCACTCTCACCGGCTCTCACCGGCTCTCACCGGCTCTCAGTCACTTTCAGCCACTCTCACCGGCTCTCACCGGCTCTCAGTCACTCTCAGCCACTCTCACCGGCTCTCAGTCACTCTCAGCCACTCTCACCGGCTCTCACTGGCTCTCACCGGCTCTCACCGGCTCTCACCCACTCTCACCGGCTCTCACCCACTTTCACCGGCTCTCACCCACTCTCACCGGCTCTCACCGGCTCTCACCGGCTCTCAGCCACTCTCACCGGCTCTCACCGGCTCTCAGTCACTCTCACCGGCTCTCACCCACTCTCACCGGCTCTCACCGGCTCTCAGTCACTCTCAGCCACTCTCACCGGCTCTCACCGGCTCTCACCGGCTCTCAGTCACTCTCATCCACTCTCACCGGCTCTCACCGGCTCTCAGTCACTCTCAGCCACTCTCACCGGCTCTCACTGGCTCTCACCGGCTCTCACCCACTCTCACCGGCTCTCACCGGCTCTCACCCACTCTCACCGGCTCTCACTGGCTCTCACCGGCTCTCACCCACTCTCACCGGCTCTCACTGGCTCTCACCCACTCTCACCGGCTCTCACCGGCTCTCAGCCACTCTCACCGGCTCTCACCGGCTCTCAGCCACTCTCACCGGCTTTCAGTCACTCTCACCGGCTCTCACCGGCTCTCACCCTTTCTCACCGGCTCTCACCGGCTCTCAGTCACTCTCAGCCACTCTCACCGGCTCTCACCGGCTCTCAGTCACTCTCAGCCACTCTCACCGGCTCTCACTGGCTCTCACCGGCTCTCACCCACTCTCACCGGCTCTCACCCACTCTCACCGGCTCTCACTGGCTCTCACCGGCTCTCACCGGCTCTCACCGGCTCTCAGCCACTCTCACCGGCTCTCAGCCACTCTCACCGGCTCTCACCGGCTCTCAGCCACTCTCACCGGCTCTCAGCCACTCTCACCGGCTCTCACCCACTCTCACCGGCTCTCAGCCACTCTCTCCGGCTCTCACCGGCTTTCACTCACTCTCACTGGCTCTCACCGGCTCTCACCGGCTCTCAGCCACTCTCTCCGGCTCTCAGCCACTCTCGCCGCCTCTCACCCACTCTCACCGGCTCTCAGCCACTCTCACCGGCTCTCACCGGCTCTCAGCCACTCTCACCGGCTCTCACCGGCTCTCACCCACTCTCACTGGCTCTCACCGGCTCTCACCGGCTCTCAGCCACTCTCAGCCACTCTCACCGGCTCTCACCGGCTCTCAGCCACTCTCACCGGCTCTCACCCACTCTCACCGGCTCTCACCCACTCTCACCGGCTCTAACCCACTCTCTCTTGGGTGTTTTTTTTATAGAGTGATACAACTTTGAGTTGGCATCAGTGCTTTATTTGAGCACCCATTTAACAGCTGATAGTTGTTTTTTGTTTAGTTTGCCGTGACATTTTATTACGGATCGACTTTACCAGAGCCGCGCGTGCAGATTGTTGAAATTTTTAATCAAAATAATTGTTCGATTCTTCAAACTCATCCATTCAAAATTTCATTTTCCGATTAACCCCATTTCTGGTCGAATGATTACGTAAATAAACAGATTCGTCTCATTTGGAGTGGGAAGAATCCACAAGCTTTTGTCGAAACATGATTATTATCAACAGAAAATTACTGTTTGGTGCGCTTTATGGGGTGTCAGAGTCATTGGCCCACATGTCTTCAAATACGATGATGATCAGAATGTGACTGTCAATGGTGTAGGGTATAGGAACACGATTCGCAGTTTTTTCGTACCTCAATTACGTGGCATTAATTTTGCTGATATGGGGCATCAACAGGACGGAGGCGCAGGCCCCACAGCGGGCGCTACAATTGATTTACTCAAAGAAACTTTTGATGAAAAAATAAATTCACGTAGTGGGCCAATTAATTGGCTACCAAGATCGTGTGATTTAACCGCATTTGCAACATTTTCTTTGAGGTTATGTTAAGTCACTTATGTACGTCGATAAACCACAAACACCTGGAAATCAACAATCGAATAGTGATCGTGAGAAATACGGCCGCAAATGCTGCGAAAAGTTTGGGAAAATCTTTTTTCCAGATTACGGCTTGTACGCGCCAGCCGTGGCGGCCACATGCCCGAAATCATATTTAAACATTAATGTCCTAAAATGTTCTATCCAATAAAGACAGTTTCATTGATATCAAAAATATATTTCTAAGTTTTATTATGATCTAAACTTGTATCACTCTAAAAAAAAAACACCCGATATATGTTTATGTGTGTGTGTGTGTGCTATTTACACGTACATAAATGTGAATATGTAGTCTCTTATTAAAGTTTATGTTGTGGGAGTGTTGGTTGTTAGGAAATAGCTTTTGGCCATTATGAAATGCACATGAAAAGGTTTGTGTTTCTTTTTTCAAGCGTTTACAAACTACAAGAACAACAACAAAAAATCAGATATTTTTAGTGGAAGAATAGCTCATTGCCAATGCTAAAGAGAAACAAGAAGGAAAGTGAAGAGGATGTGGAAAAAAACGAAACAAACACACACATACATTCAACTATTGCACACCTAATAAGACAATTTATTTAGAGAGATGAGCCAGTTATTTCAAAGAATGTTTTCTCGAAGTGGATATATTGAAGAGAAGAGTGAATAGGCGTGTGAACTATGCCGGAGAAAGCACTCACGCCACCAAAATAAATAAAAATTGGAAGAAATAAAATAGATCGATTATTCAATTGAAATTGGAAAATCGACACACTTTTGCGTATTTAACATTTTCCAATGAATAGTTTGTTAATAACTGGTGATATAACACCTTTAAGCTTTAGGCCAAATAATTAATAGTCAATTCAGGCCATGTTTTTGAGATGATGTTTAAGTCTAAATTCAGTTCAAAGTAGTTTGGAGCTCCGATTTCTCGAGCAACAAGTTAATTTTTATATTTCCGCTAGGAAAATTGAAAATCTCAATAAAGCGATATACTCTGGGTCGTATCCCTTTTTGATCAGATATCAAAGTTTCGAGGTCCTAAAATGCTTTTATGATTATTTTTGAGAGCCCTTCACCATGTCTGTTATGCGTGTAAATGTGTGATTCTCTTATAACAGCTGATCAGCTTAAACGAATCGAACGGAATTGGTAACTTGTCAAAGAGGTTCTCCTGGACTTCGATTTCATGTGCATGACAGCCGACTCGAGTCAATAGATTTAAGGAAATCTCGAAAAAAAACACACATTTTAAAAGGCCTTCTCGAAAATTAAATTAAATAAGTTATTCCTCTGTAGCAGGCAGACGCAAGCTGTCGAATAACACGTAAATCAGAATATTTTCGTAACTTTTTATATAAATTTGATTATAAAAATATATTTAAAACGAGTTTCTAGTACATATTTTTTGGAACTGTTGGTTTTTAAACCTCTTTAATTTTAATTATATGCTGATTCTTTTTTCCCAAAATTTTACTAAAAAATTCAAAGTGATCAATTGAGGAGTTTTAGCTGGTTTCTAGTCGTATTTCACTGGGGCTAATGCAGAGAATCAGGGAACCTTTACTCAACATTTCTTGGCATAACTAAAGACATTTATTTCATACTTCCACTTGAATAAATGAGAAGCTTTGAAACAAACATCAAAGTCAAAATTAGAACTCACTGATAATTTTTCCTTTTTTTATTTTCTTACGTTTTTATTAATTTAATTTTCAAATCAACCGATCGCCAAGTGATAAGCAGTAATTGATAGTTTAAGTTTTCGGTTACTTTAAATGAATCGAGAACACTAACGATCAGATATATAATTTCGAATTTTTAAACATATTTCACTTTTTTCAATTTCACGATATCTCATGAAAGAATTAACTGACGACCACTTTTCCTTTTTTATTTTCTTAAGTTTGTATTTTTGTTATTATTTATTAAATGTTTCTGTTGACCAGTGTTATGTGATGCGATAATCAGTAACAGATATCTCTAAAAGAACAGCAACAAATAGATCGATAGAAAAATATTTAGAAATGAAAAACAAAACTGTGGCTTGTGCTGAGCCGGCAAAATGTTTCAATTGTGTTTAAGTAAATAAAAAAAAATATTAGTTTTAAAAAATATGGGGAACAAAAGAATCTAAAAACAGGGCACGAAGAAAAGTAGTAAATCGGCAACACGGGGTCTGAACAAGAGCCGGTGTTATCACCGGTTTGTTGCAGTTTTCGTACGCTTTTTCATAATAAAATTGGCATATCCAACTGGGGCACTTAGCACGAGGTAAAATATAAAAATACATGCGAGTACTGATGATGCAAGTGTAGTGGCTTTCGAAAACAGCTGGTTTGCTCTGAACTGTAGGGTGAATATTCAATACTCTTGTTGACTTTTATTCATGCTATTTATTATGACTTTCTGAATTAAAAACGATTTTCAAACAATTTATCTATCAAAACTGAATTTAATGATTCACTCTTTTTTCATATAATTTTTTTTAGGATTTCAGCTGTTCGTTATAAGAAGAATAAAGCCCACAATAAGATGTTTATTGTAATACTTGTACCAAGACATTCACACAATTTCAATATGAATTAAATGCTACCAAACACTGATTTAAAAATGAGATGTAATTTAGTTGAGATATTCTAAAGCCACTGGAAATATGTAGCATCTGCATGTTCATCATCAGTCTTTATTAAACCGTAAGTATTTGGACGTTGTTAGATGCCTCTACCAAGAAATAACTGATGGCCCCAACACACACACACACACACACGCACACAGAATCAAAGTAAACCGAAAAGAAAAATATATAACAAAAATTTTAAGTACACACTTACATTAAGTTCATGTACATTCAGGCATGTTGCAAGATGACAGAAAATAAAAACACCAGCACTCGTGTACACATTTTCCTTTCCTCTCATATTATCATCGGCAACAACGGCAAGAACAAGAAAATAGCTGGAAGCCCAGAAGATAAAAATGTCTCTACTAAAGCAGGTCAGCCATGAGTGAGTGCCATGAGGACAACTGCTTGAACAGTGAGTCAACTAGGAATTAGTTTTGCAAAGCATTTTTATATTTTATTTAAACTTTTTTTTTTTTTTTTTTTTTTTAAATTCTGCATCATCTTATGGGCTCCCAGCCAGCAAAAGCAAGCAAATCTGTAGGATAATTTTGTGTATTTTCTTGCATAAATTTCAAATGCAAATTCCTAATGAAACTGAAGTTAAATGAGGTAAAATTAATAAAACCTCTGCCATGATTTGCTTCGTATGCGCAGTATTAAGTGAGTTGATATGTTGAGGAGATTTAATAACAAATTTGCTTAAAGACAAATAAAAAGTCTTAAGGGGATCTTTTATATTTCAGTAAATTTTTACATGTAAAAGAAAATTATTTTAACCCGCTCCCATTAATTTTGCTTTTTTATTTTTTGGAAAAGCTGATTGTTATCAAAAATGTTTGTGTACTCCAACAACCTGCTCTGGTGTAAAAGATATTAAGTCTACAGACGTTTAAATTAACAACTCGTTGTATATAAAAATTACGCAGTGATTATGCAACGCCCCTCTGGGGGTTTTAAGACTTGGAACAGGACATGCATTTTTATCATGGATTTGTTGGTTTTCTCTTGATACATTTCGCATCATTAAACTTTGTTATTCGATATTAAAATACTTGACACAGATTTAAAAAAGAAATACGTAAAAGTATGTCTGGCGTTACATATATTTTGAAGTACCCCGATTTTGTTCTGCTTAGGTTATAAAATATAGGGTGTTTTTTATAGAGTTATACAATTTTGAGTTGGCATCACCGCTTTTTTTGGCCACCCATTTAACAGCTGATCGTTGCTTTTTGTTTAGTTTGCTTTGACATTTTATTATGGACCGACTTACATCAGAATAACGCGTGCAAATTGTGAAAATTTTTAATCAAAATAATGGTTCTGTTCGTCAAACTTATCGTGCACTTCGTCCATTCAAAATTTTATTTTCCGATGAAGCCCATTTTTGTCTGAATGGGTACGTAAATAAACAGAATTGTCGCATTTGGAGTGAGGAGAATAAAAAAGAATTAATTTAAATAAATAAAATAAAGAACATAAAACAAATTTAATAGCAGCTGAGAAAGTAGGAATCGTGTCAACTTTCTCCGTAGTTGCGTTAACGTCTCTTGAAATTAATTTTTCAAAATACTTTTAATCTTGATTCGTGACAGATTATATTTTAATGTGGGATATGAGTGCATCGTGCATTGACTATTCATATCCCTCTATTCATGCTTCATGTAATGTGGAAAGAAAAAATATATTAAAAGATATTTAGAAATAAATAGTCTGCGATTAATTGAATGGATGCTGGTTATTATACTTCTATAAGACGTAAACGATTTATTGCAAAATACTACCAGAATTATTCTTATGAACATTTTTAACCCTACAGCCGTCTCTTTATTGAAAGACCATAAAGCCAGCAAAAGTGTCAAATGTGTGCACGTTGTTAATAAAGAAGAACTAAACGCATAAATCTCATGTGGAGCTGTTGTCGGCGACACACTGGCTGCAATGACACACATCGCAAAACACTCTGTCACTTGCAATTATGAGTAGAATTGTTTTTTCATATTTTTGCTTTCGTGTTTCCTTTTATTTAATATTCTCTTTCACATTTCCACCAGCCACGCTGCTGTTGCAATTTAAATGGGAGTGGCCTTGTCATTTTTAATAGCAGAGACATTCCCAAGATTTCTTTTCATTAAATATCATCTTCTTAAAGTTAAGCTAAGCTTTTAGCCAAATTGAAGTTTTCTGTGGCTGATTTAATAATAATTTTAAAGTGCCACCCAACAAACACATTCAAGAGATTCTAGTTCTGGTTAAAAATAATACTATCACAAGGTCAGTTCGAAAGTAGAAAATATATATCTCTGCAAAAATCTTTGAATTTAAGGATATGGATTTTTAATTGTTTTTTAAACGAGGTTGGAGAGATAAGAAATGTTAAAAGTTATTAAGAGGCCTGTAGGAATTTTTTGATTAGGTTTTGAAATTAATACAGAACATACTAAATATATGATTTTTATTTAATGGCGTTTTTTTTCTAGAAAACGTGTAACATTTTTTAACTTATTTTATAAAAAAATGGCGGTTTGGAACAGTTTTAAAACAGAAATTATTTTTCGTGAGGGATTTTAGACTCATTTCTAATAAATTCCTGATCCTGAAATGGCAAAATGTTGCCATTTTCTAGTAAAAAGTGTAAAAAATGTTGCATTATTTTCTAGAAAAGAACTCGACATAAAAATCATCTTCTATAACAACAATTTTACAGCCGATAGTGGTGTACGTGATATTTTTATTTAATAAGAACAAAAAAATTTTGCAGTTTCGTTCCTCTCAATTAAAAATTCTTAACACGACATAGAAATTAGCGAGCTGACGATGATATTTCTCCTGTAATGGAGAATGCATGATGACTAAATTTTTGTTTCAACGACATGAAGTTCCAACAAGATGACGCAACTTGTCATACAACACGATTAACTGCAGAATCATTTTAGTCACAACTTTGTTTCTAGAGCTTCTGGTAACAGGCCCCCTAGAACATGTAATTTGACGACCCTGGATTACATCTATATTCAGCCAGTTATTTATGCTGATACCGCCACTAAAGGGCCAGATTAGTGGGTGAAACTTATCCGACTGATCAAGTGATTAAGTGGATTGATTAAGTGGACCATGTAACTCGTAATAGCGGCTAACATACGACGGATGTCGTGTTTAATTATATTATTTACCAAATTGTAATACAAGATTTGAACGCTAAAAATTATAATTTTTTTTTTATTCTGCTCTAAACAGATAAACGGCAGCAGGCTACACTACTACAAATGCAGTTGGCTGCAATCAACGTTGTGAAATCAGCTGTTCAAATACTTTGAAACCGATATTAGTAAAACCATAATGATAAATAGCTGCACATTCTAAAAAGCGTTTCTCAACTTAGAATTCACGTTAATTTGTACCGTTTCAAACCGATTGATTCTGAGAGGTCTCAAAAAAAAGAGGATTTTTCATAATGATTTTAGAATTACTTTTAAACGGCTCCACCGCTCGATTTCAAAAACTAATCAGCTCTTGACCATGTCGATAATCGTTAAAGAGTTAATACGTTCGTGAGATATCGTCAAGGAAAAAATTCGCAGAAATTTATAATTTTTTCACTCCGAAATTCAAGATGGGCCTTCCAGGAGGGTAATTCCCGATCGGAAGATGTTCTCTTTTTTGCAAACGGCGAACTAAACAGATGCAGAATACAAGTGAACAAGCCATGGAGCGACACTCTCCCCAAGAACACGGAATAATCGAAGTGGATGATTTTTCGATCAAATTCTTAATGAGGGATGAGGCTTATTGTCACCTTAGCGAGTACGTGGACAAGTAAAACTATTGCTTCTGGGGCACCGAAAATTCACGAGGAGCCATTACACTCGCTCAAAGTGACCGCGTGGTGCGCTGTTCACGCTGGAGCAGTCATCGGGCCATTTCTTTTCGAGCACGCGGCAACAGTGGACGATGAGCGCTATAGGGTCTATGTTGACCGAGTTTTTTCTGCCGCAAATGAACGAATTAGAACAGGAAGACATCTGGTTCCAATAGGACGGAGCAACAGCCGATATTCTGAAGGTCAAACAACATCGGATGACTTGTTTTGGCCCATCTTGTTTATCGATATTTTTATGGTCATCGAAAACTGCATCAATCACCACTTATGACGTGGAAATCGGTTGATTTGAAAATTAAATTTATAGTGTTTCAGATCGAAGAGCTCCAAAGCATAGAATGGCATAAAAGTCAGGTTACAAGCGGGAAGTTAGAGGGATGTGTGTGTATATATAATATTTCAATTGATATATATGATTTCAGAAAACTTTATTTTCATTATCATTTTTCATTTGAAAGCATGTCATATGTTTGCTGGGTAGTGGATTTCACAGACGACTTCTGTTCGCTTTTACTTAGAAAAGCAAAAGGGTGTGATACTTTCAGAACGCATTAATGGAATTGAAAAAAAGAGGAGAACAAAGAATTGTCTGCATTTAGGAAGGAGTTAAATACGTATTTTTCACAATTTTAACTTGTCTTTCTTATTTTTCTTTTTTTTGTCTTCTCCTGTTACTTATGAGTTGTAACACAACGACGTTTTTCTTTCACACGTTAAATTTGCCATTTGAATGTCTTACGTTTTGCCATTTCGTTTCTTGGCGCATTATTTTCGAGTCAATTGTTTTCGCCAGAATTGATACGTTTTCGTGTTAATGTTGTTGCCGTTACACAGAAGCGAGTAAAATCATGTACGAGCAACGGAAAAAATCATACAGAATAGAATAGAACTTTGCATGCATCCATTAAATAAATAATGGGTTGAACAACATACCGTTTTGTCTTTCAGCATGCCAACGCGACAGTTGAGTACTGCTTCCGTATAGAGATGGGCTGTTGTTATACTATTATCGCCTGAGGTTGTTGAATTGAGTGGCTCTTCAAAAAATGGCCCCCAATGGCGTTCGTGATGATGTTTGTTACGAAATATGCGAGGCCTTTCAGCTTCCGTTGTCGATTGAGAAGCTGATGATGACGAAAAGGCTGATATTGATGATGATGATGCTGAAGATGATGATGATGACGACGAATACGTTACAGATGACAAGGAGCCGAGTCTAAAATTTACATTTCCATTGTTGGCAGCTACACTAGCACTTGCTTCACCCACTGGTGCGTCCACTCCTCCACTGAGAGCAGCATCTGGAAATGTGACAAGAAAATAAAATGGCATTACAAACTTAATTCATCTCTTGCGAAGCGTTGCATAACAAAACAGAAAACAGAAAGGGAAACATAAAAAATAAGCACAACTTGGGAAGAAAACAAAAAAAAAACATGTTTTTTGTTATAAAAATCTAACATTTTCTAGCGACATGCAGTGAATTATGTTTTCTTTCTTTTTTTGTTGTTGTTGTTGTTGTGCTCAGGTGAATATATTGTTGTCATTACGTTTGTAATTTCTAAATTATGATTGTGAAATCCACGTGTGTGTGTATACACACACACAAACACACATTTTCATTTGCATGTTAAAATAAGTTGTTTTCACAACGTTCTCGGTTCAGTAACCGGAAAGAATTAAAAAAAAAATATTTGTGTAAAATGGAAAATGCGTAGAGAGCAACATTCGACGGTGGATGTGTTTCCAATATTTGAAGAAAACGATGAAGTAAAATATAAATTATTTTAATCATGGGGAAAAATATATGGAGGATGGTTTAATTTATTTAGTGAAATCAATGAAAAGATTAGAGACATTTTATTTGCTTTTTACTGCTGCTTTAACCTAGAGCCTGAAGAATAATTATAAGAAGAATTTAGGTAAAAAAACAAGGTCGAATAAAATACAAAAATAATTGTTTGCAAAACAAATAAAAAAATTAAACACCTGCAGAAAATAAAACTTACAGAAGACTTCATGATGTCGACAAAGAAAACAGTTCCTACAACTTCATTTAAAGCAACAAAAATTTATACAACTTAGTTTTAGTTTGATATATAATTTTACGAAAGAAAAAACCCTTTCGAGATCGCGAAATAGTCAATTAATTATCTATTTAAATAGGATTTATTCTTAAAGTCCTGGTTCAATATTGACATAAAAAATTAAAAAATTAAAAACCAGTGACAGTAACGTTGATATGAAAACAATCTATTTATAACACATTTATTGTGACTTTAACAATCGCTCGATCGAGTAAATAACTTTTAAGATAAAAACAACTTTTGGTAGTAAAAATCAAACATCCATTTAAAACAGTTGACTTGAAAATAAAATGATGCAACAGTTAAGAAAAGATTTTATTTTGCTGTCATAAAATCGAACTATTTCATGGAGTTTTATTTGAAATTCTTTTCAGCAATTTTATTATATATTTTTCATCAGAAGATAAAACTTAATTTTACTTAATTGGCCATTGTAAAAATAAGAAAATATAGAAACGAAAAAAATGTGATTTTAGACGAAAAATTATGAGGGACTTTTCTGTGCAGCCTTCAATCATAATCAGGGGGCAAATTACAGCACTCGTTATCGAACGAGATTACGAAATATTTCAATAGAGTTTATATGGAAATATTTTAAAATTTCGAATCCTATCAAATGCCGTAATTTGCCCCCAGATGTTTTTAATGCATAACTTGGCAGCACTCAATTTAGCACCGACATAAACAGGCAAAAACAAAGTTGCATTTCATAAAACCTAATTAAAACCAATTCAAAAGTGATTTTAAGTTGGTTTTAATAAGATCATTTGTAAAACCAGGTCTTAACGTTAATAATTCGAATAATTCGAAATGTGTGCACAAATATTTTTAACGAATACGATACCGTTTTTAATAAAATTCTTTACTTTTTGTTAAAATATATATATTGTTTTTTCTTTTCTTCAATTGTTTTCTTGTTGTTAATTAAGATAATTAAACTAACATTTGGTTTTTTTTTAATTTTCTTTTTTTCAAAGTTATTCGAATGAAATATTTTATGCTCTTATCGTACCAAAAATCGCAGAAAAAGTTTGAAATCAGTTGGCTATGAAATGTTAATATAATGAAACATTTATTGTTGTACTAAAATCAATTTTATTAATTTGGAAACGTGTTCTTTTAATTCAGAATGACCTGATAACTATTCCAAAGTACAAGGGAAAGCAAAAACCAGTTTTAAATATTCAACTAACAAAGCAGAGCATAACTGTTGTTTTCGAAGGCCGCTACACTTTCGTCATCAGTACGCATGTTTAGGTTTCCAGTTTGATATATTTTTCAATTTTTTCTGAATAAACAAAATATTTTTTCGAACAATTAGCCTATTGAAATTCCAAATTTTATTTGAACGATTATAAAAACCGAATAACTGACAACACTATTATTAATGAGAGTTAGAAACGAATATATAAGACTTGGTAATTGACTAAATAAAAATAATTTGCACAAATTTCAAGTTAACTGCACCACACGTAGCAACGATTGGGAAGACTCAAATATCAAAAGAAAATTGGTAACAAGAGCTGCACGTTCCCTGTCAACAAAATGGAACTTTGACAGTTGAAAACAGCCATTTTATTGAAGCTACAATTGCCAAATTACCTGGCATCCTGTTTTGTTCAAACACCAACTGGGTACGAGAATAAACAAAATTTTCAAATCGGGATCGGTACCAAAAGATATGAGAGTAGCCAAGGTATCCCGAAGAAGTCACTTTTTGGTATACATTCTGGGTTGGCAACATCAACGGACAATATTTCTTTCAGAAAGTTTCAGAACAACACTACAAGTCGATGCTTTCCAACTTTATTAGTCCTGAGTTAAATAATCTAAACGGTATTATATTCCTTCATACAAAATGAAATCAAGAGACCTTTTAAAGGGCCAAAAAATTTCGGTGACATCTGGCACACTTTTTTGTTATATAAAATTCACGATAGGAAGTGCTTAATTCACAATAAATGCAGAGGCGATGCTTATCAACTCTATTAGGCCTGAATTGGATAATTACAAGTTATTATATTCACACAAAATGAAATCAGTAGGACTTTTAAAGGAGCAACAAATTTCGATATCTTGAAAGTTCCTTAAAATTTAAAATTCACGATAGGAAGTGCTTAATTCACAATAAATTTGGAGATTTTAACCATGGGCTAAATCTTTTTATTAGTTTAATGATGTTTTATTAGGACCTGCTCTCAGTGGTTGCCCCCTTCAAATGCCGTGCGCTTTCCTTGAACTAAGAGTGGTCAAATTTGAGGTTAGGATTTACATGGGCTTGACAGCACACTTTGTGTTTGAAAAATTCTGTTTTATTGATAAGCATGTAAAGGAGTAATATGGAAAATAATATTTGGATATGATGTTGGGCAAATGTTCACCTCTATAGCAAATCGGCTGACATCCGCACTTTCCACAAAAATTGAACCATCATTTTGCAACGGAGTTTCACTTATTCACTTGTAAAATTTCAGCCTTCAAAGCGTCAGTTGGTTATGGTTTGATCACATAAAATCGGTCTTCCTAATCGAACCATAGAACGGCGTTAAATCATAAGATCGAGGAGGCCAATTGAAAACAGGACTTATCACTCAACATGATTTTGTAAAAAGATGCGGTCAGTTTCGTTCAGTCTTTCAAGCAGCCAATTCACATGACAGTGAATTTTCACAACTAAAATTACAAAAATCTTCCACCTTTTTACTAAATAATTACCAAAGAACGACAGCTGAGTTCTTAATATTTAATCATTTAGTAGCCAGTTTACTTTCTAACCTCAAATTTTCCCACCTCGTAGAAGACAGGAAATGGTGTTGAGAAGACAGCTGAGAAGATGGAATTTGTTGTGACTATTTTCACTTCCGGGTGAATTTTCACTGTATTACTGCTGCCCTGCTGTGTTGTGTGCGATGACTGCTGGTTGTTTGCGTGTGGGGTTTCATAACAGCTGCTGGTGGTAAGCATATACATGACTGGCCAGATTGTTGGCAGCGCTGGCATGCTGGCTTTTGCTCCGGCTAGAGCTCGCCGTCTTGGGGTGTGGTTCTTGCCAACCAATCTGCCTCCGTCTCCTTACCACCTAACACCACACTAGCAGGAACAATAATAAAAAAAAGAATCATGCCAGCCAATTGGTGTTAAACATAAGCAAATTTCTACATGATAATTTAAAATAAGGAGCCCGAAAGAGACAAAAAAAAACGGCAACTACTAAAGAACACTATTGTCTAATCGTCGACCCAACTGACCCGCTGCTTCGTCCACTCATCACCTCAATTGTTGGCCGTTCTTATGCCAACATCGGCTGCCCACCCCATAAGAAACATCCTCATATATATATATCTACACATGTATATATACATATGTATCTACATATATGAGGGAAATTCTTCCATGGTGACTCATTTGCCGCAAACCCGTTTGAGTCACCCCTACTACGCACTCTCACCTACCTATCACCGTCCTATGACATCACCTTCTAAACCCTTTAAAACTTCATATTAAAAATTACTATAGTTTTCATATATTAAAATTAGAGTACATTTTTTATTATATTATCTTAAATCTAACAATGTTTTTTTTCTTATCTTCAACTACTAAAATTTTTAATGTATTTAGTTAAACTTTTATCATCAAACAAAAACTATAAAAATTTACACAATCAATTCCAAAAATTATAATATTTTCTTTTCCTGTTCAACAATTTCTTTTCTAATTACTTTCTTTTATTTTCTTTTTCCAGGCAGTACCCTACCATAAAACCTAACCAGACTATCTAGGTCGAGCTCTTCCTAACCAAGCCGGATTGCTTTTATTGGATGGTTACCCGTTAAAAATCTACCTATTTAAAAATGAAACTTAAAAATTGCATATAAATATATATATGAGAAAAAAATCAAATACAATAAAAAAGGAAATATAACTAATGACAAATGTAACAAAAATAATGAAATAACTAAAAATAATAAAAATAAATAAAGTAATCTAACTGAACATGTCTGTCGAGTCAGTAGTGTTTCTTTTGTCCGGGTACCTGACAATATATAATTTTGGTGTTAGACAATCTTCTGGTACAATAGCGGATGCTGGAGAAGACCCTCCTTCCTTTCCCAGGGTTTGGTACGGTTTTCCCTCTTCTCAACTAATATATGCAGCGGATATATGGTGGTTTCTTTGTGAAGTAGGTATATCAGGTTCACACTGGTTCCTTTTCTTTATATGTATTCTATGTCTGGTTTCTATATTTTGTGGTTTGCACAGTTTTGGTCTGTTTTTCTTTTTCCGGTGTTTATTGGTATTAATTGTTTTTCTTCTTTAAATGTATTACAGGTCTCTAATGTTTTTCTCTCTGAGTATTGAGTTCAAATTGTTTTGTTATGTATTTTTTTCTGTTTGCACCTTTTTTAAATTCTTCTGTCTGTTCGATTTCAAAAATTTTATGTTTTTTACTAATTTAGGGCTTATCTTAAAAATTTCTGTTAATCCACATTATCAAACTTTTTTTTTTTTTTTTTTTTTATTAACTCTTCCTCAAATATTTTTGTTTCTCGGCACCGTTTTCTCGCCTTTTTTTCCTTCTTTTCTTTTTTTTTCTTTTCTTTTCCAAAAACCAAAACCTTCCTTTTATATCCCGGGCCAAACAAAAACTCTCCCGTTCAAAACGGATTCCTAAAATTCCTCACATTCCCTAATCCATTTTTTCCCGCCAAAACAAACAGCTGCCATTTTTCCTCATCTTCCAGTAGTGTCCCCGTATTATCAGCTGATCACCAACAACTGGTGTTAAACAGCTGATGTTAAGAGGTTGCCACTTACTGCACTGCCTTACCATGTTTCATGTAAAACAGGGTGCACACAACAACTGCTATACTGGAAGGAAGAAGGACGCTGTAGTCTACTCTAAATTTCATAATGGTCTCAATCGCTGTTCGCCGCCATGGAGACAAGCTGACCACAATTAACACGACCGTGCACTTATGCAGATCAGAAAAATTCAATATTTCTGACTAAGTGCGCAGCGGAACTCGCTCGAAGTGCACTTCGTAGTCTTGTGTAAACTACTTGAGCCAACAGTCTGCCCTGACGACACACTGAAAGTTTTGAGCATTTTTCGTCGGAGAAACTTAAAACTTCTCCACAGCACTTGAGGTTTCTGCTCTCCCTCAAAACTTTAATTGCATTCAATTCAATTTGCATGCTTAACAACTGGATACAAAAACATTGTTGCAGTCAAGCTTGCGTGCGTTCAAAACTTTTAATTTCCAAAGTATTAAATATCAGATTGAGAAAAAATAAATAAAAGAAAATATGTTCAAGTGCTGGTGATATTGCGTTCACTCACCTGAATTTGCCCAATGATTTTTTGAGAACGAGAAATCAAGCGGAAAGTCTTGTCGCTCGTGTTGGTTATTGTTATAAAAACTGCTGCTTTGGCTTCTACTCCAATTGCTATTATTGGCTCTTATGTTGTTTTTGCTTTTCTTGGCATTTTTTAATAGAGTCAGTGAACCACCTCTACTCGTCCCACTGCTGGTGGTGGATGTATCGGCACTCATGCTGGCTGGTAGTTTACCAACAGACTTGTTAACTAAACTTTTGCCACTTACATCACTATAACCATCCCTGCTACTACGACTGGTGCTTCTGGTTCGAAAAGTAGAACGCAAAAAACTTGTTGTTTGGGTTGGAATTATACTGTTGATGTTGCTCATAATTCTAGACGTCTTAGTGTTGTGAACACCAGACATTGTTGTTATTGTTGTTAATGTGGTTGAAGTGGCGTGTGTTGTGGACGTTGCTAAAGAAGGCGATGAAAGTTTCTCTTGCTTGGCAATAATAGGTCCCGCCAAAGATGTTGATGATGATGATGATGATGATGATGATGATGATGATAAATACGATGATGGCCAGGACGATGTGGACGACGGCAGTGAGGAAAATGTTGTGTGTATTGAATCGAAAGCATTGAATTGTAAACTTTCAACTAATGCGGCTGTAGATCCTACTACTGCCTGCGTCTGTGGTAAGTCCTCTGCCACAACTGTTAAGGATTTTGTTATTGTATCTGTTCAGGGGAAAAAGAGAAGAAGAGAAATATAAAATATTGAATGAAATATGTGAAAGATTGGAAATTCAATTAGTTAAATCATAAATTTTGTATATCAAAACAGCCGATTAATAAAAGATATTTAAGTTTTTCTACACTTTAGAGAATAGTGGCATATCAACAATAAATTTAAAAAGAAAAAAGAAAGCAACATGAATTTCCTTAAGATCTATTTTTTTAAAGCGCTACTTTACATATAAAAATTTATATAATAAATTTTTACATTAATTTTATTTTTATAGGCTAATTGTTCGAGTGGTATTTTTAATTCAGAAAGCCGTGATAAATTCTGGAAAGCACAAGGGAAAGTCAACATCAGTTTTATGAATTCAATTTACACAGCAGAGCAGAACAGCTGTTTTCGAAGGCCGCTGCAGTATCATCATCAGTAGTCATGAGCATTTTTATTTATTAACACTTGTTAGGTGGCCAAGTTGAACGCGATAACAGTTTTTATTAGTAACAATTTTATAACGAAAAAGAATACAAGAATTGTATCAAACCGCTTGCAGCACATTTTTATTAAATCCCTGTGTTGCCGTTTGATAATTTTTATAATTTTTTTGAATTTTTTGTTTAATGTTTCTTGAGTTAAGCTTTATGAAATATTTTTCCCCTTTTATCGAGTTGAAAAGTGGCGCCATGGAACGTCGAATTTGTCTGAGACCAGTTTTAGGCAAAATGGGGTTTCTTCTAGAGAGTTATAAAGCTTCAAGTAGACAACACTTTTTTGAGCTAATGGCCAATTCGTCAGCTGTGAAGTTATTTGTGTTCAGGTTGATTTGACGTTTCCTAATTGTGCGAATTTATTTTGAAAATCTTGGGTCTGATACGTAACGCGTGATTAACATTCAGAAAAACCACTTGATTGCTGTGTCCTATGGGCTAGTGGAGTCACTAGTCCAACCTTCTTCAGATGCGTTCTAGTCAATGGAGACCACTACTGGCTGTTTCGTTAATTAATTGTTCAATTAAACTGTGTTGGAGCTGAACTGTGGTTTTGTGGTTCCAACAAGGCGATGCCACATGTCATACAGCTCGTGCGGTTTGGGAACCGCATATTTTCATAAATTTTCGGCCATGCTAATTGGCCTTTAAGATCCTTTTTATCTCCTCTAGAATATTATCTGTGGGAATAAATGAAGTCACTAGTCTGCTCTTATAAGCCCGAAACGATTGACTACTTGGAGGACAATTATTGCCGAGTTGTTGCCTAAATACAATAGGTTAGAAAAAGCAATCGAAAATCTGACCTCCAGATTAGACTACGTCCAAGCCAGCCATGACGTTCATATGCCAGACGACAACATATTTAAATTATAAACCCAGAGGTTTTTTTTTCTTGAATAGAGCAGATATCAAGCCAATTTAAAAATTTATCTCAGGTTTATTCTATATAAAAAATGCCCACCTCCATAAAAAGCACCCTTTATTATGACATTACGGCAGTTCTTTAGCAGAGGACTTTTGATTTTTTAGCATTAAACGTTGTTATCGTTCCCGAGTTGAAACTCTGTACACCTGCATCTTTTATCTGTCGATGGTCATTAATTTTAAAATTTTTGTGGTTTCAGCTGTTGAAAGCGTCCTTCTCGTCCTTGTGTGCCCACTAAATTGATATTTATTTGTTGTGTACAAGCGTAAGCGTATTATGGCACTTATTTATTCCTACTAAATATTAAAACAACAAAAATATATTGTATGTTCTGGTTCATGGCAGTTTTCCTCTTTTGGCCACAGTCGTTGCGATTCTTTTTTTTTTGTTTTTTTAAATTAATTGCCATCATCATAAATGTTTCAATACAATTACTTTTCTGAGGCAGTACGACAGCATTTTATCTTGGAGTAAAAGGACTCGGCGTTGTAGTGCATGATATTCCCAATGCACGGACAAGCAACTGACGTAGACACACATGCACATGTATTAGTGTGCGGTTAGCAGGATATACATACCCAGCAGTTCGGATGACTCTGGTTTCGATCTAAGAATTTTTGTTAAATTTAGTTCGAAGCAAAACAAACTGAAACTATTCCCTTATACAGGAAGAGTATCCCTGGTCTTTTGCGGGACTGGAGTCCAGCATCTGCAGCGTTATATGATAGTCTTGATATGCAGCTACCAGGAGCGGCTTTCCAAGAAGGAGAAAATCGCTTTCCAGGAAGGAGAAAATCGATGGTCCCTCTTTTCCGAAATGTAAAAAAATTACGTGGCTGCAGTAAGCAAAGTTCAATAATCTGTTTTATAAAAAATTGTAGAAAACTATTTAATAATTTTCGTTTAAGCCCCAAAGAAAAATAATAGAAAGTGATTTTCAGGGATCGACTTTTTTTACTTCCAAAGTATCAATTCTTAATTAAATTGTCTGGGAAAAGATCCCGATATTTGATTAGGAAGTTATTTTGGAGATTATTTGTACTTTTTGCAAGTAGTACAATTATATTTATCACAAATATTTTAATTTAAGAAAATTATTGAACTAAAATCATTAATGACAGATTTTTATAAAACCAATTTTAATTTTTAACAGATTTTAATAAAAAAATTACGAACAATTATTTGTGTAAATGGGTGCTATTTGGGGGAAGTCTTGCATTTAATTTTACATATAAAAATTACGTTGGCAAAGTGTACACGGACATTTCTATTGCTTCCCCAGACTTTCAGAAGATACGCAGTAGGCTTAATGTCCGAGAATGTTTCTTCCAATAATATTTTAATTTAAAAAACAATAATTGCATTTCCCCTAACTCGGCGTAGAGGATTTGTTGCACTGCTGGCTTTGTCGGCCAATACGAACGATACAAAAATGTCAAATGACCAAATAATAGCTGAGAAGTGCCCAAGAATTAAGCAGGACTCTGTTTGATTGGAAAATATCAAAACTACAGGGTAAATTAAGGCTGGCATGAGTAGATTGAACGTTTTAATTTCGGCCTGCCATGAGTCTGAGAGTTAAATTGGCCTTTGCGATTTAATCATAAATCAAACGATTCAATAAATAAAATTTGTAAGTGAGAGACTTGAGTTATTAATTTTTTCAACAGAAATTACTCGCACATAAATAAACAAACCATATAGATATTTATGGCACTTCATATGTGTTTGTGTGTGTAACGCAAATAGTCCCAAAACAATTATTAAAAAAATCATGCAAGAAAAAGCCACAAACAAAAAAAGAAGAAGAGGTTGAGTAATTTATATGCCGACATGTGAGAAAAATATTAAAAGTATTAACAGCTTTTGGCAGAACTGAATTCCCTAAATGATTGATTTAGTTCTATGAAATATAAAAATCTGGAGGAAACAGTGTTACGACAGGGGAAAATTCTTCCTACCAAAATTTTTGTTTCTAAAAGTGGACTTTTTAAACTGACAAACGCCGAGTGTAAATAATAGAAATCAGAAAACTCTCTTTATTGGTTTGGTCCTGTTTTCGAAAAAATCGCACTTTCATCGGATACACACGTCTTGAGGTCGCAGGAAGCTCCCTGACTAATTCTAAGAGCCCATGACTGTCTTTTGACGTGTGTGTGTGTTGTGTGTGTATGTAGCCCGCTTATATCTTTTTAAAGTCTGAGCCGAATTAATACAAACTGGTAGTTCTGATCTTTTATTTTCTATGAATTCGAGCCGATTCGAACCGGTAAATTTTAGGATATTAAAAAAAAATTTTTGAATAAACAGCGTTTTCAAGAATACCTTTTTTCGAATTTTCTTAAAATAATTTTTCAACTGCTTCACTTATCAATTCCACACATTAGTCAGTTCTTGATATTCAAAAACCACGTCGATCATCGTAGATCTGGTCAGAATCGGTTAGTCATTTCGTGAGATATCGTAAACGAAAAACATTATAAAAAAATGATTTTTTTTTTTAATTTCTAAGATTATAAATCGATTCTCGATTTTTTATAGTATCTGAAAATGACATCAATATTTGCTTGCCCCGTGGGAATCGGTTGATTTGAAAATTAAAATAAAAGCTCGAGAGCTTAAAATCATACGGTAGCACAAGAACCAGTGCCTCGTTTCTGTAACTGAAGTGAGAATTTCTCGCACCGAAAAACTAAATAATTATGGTTGTCATGGTCTTTATTGTAGGGTTATCCATAGAAGAATATGTTGATTATTATAAAAGACCAACAAAATTTTGAATGCATTAAGAAATATATTCTGACTCATTCTGTGTTCCACAGAGCGACGATAATTTTTCCGATGCGAGAAGTTCTCACCTCAGTTACAGAAACGAGGCACAGGTTGAGTCTAACATTGGCACTACCTCTAGGGTTAATAGTTTTTCGATGTTATTTTTATGTTTGGCAGCTCAAAAGTTTTGTTTTTTGTCATCTGTTTGAAATAATTTTTACATCGTTTTGAAGCCTTTTTTGTCGTCCTTAACGTCATGGGGACGAATTGCGGCATTCGAAATCGATCGCAACTTTCATTTAAAACGTATGGAAGTTTCGATCGATATGGAGTGTGGTTATTAAGCCCACGATTTTGAAATCATAAAGTAAGAAAATTGAAATTGCAATGAAATTGCAATAGTTTTAACTTCTTTTACCCACTTTTACGAATACTTTTTTCAAGAAAACTATTCCATTTTTTTAAAGAATTTTCCCCAAAATTGCAGTGAATACTAATTTTTAACTGTGAGTAATTTGCGTCAATTTTTTTAACTGTATTAAAAATATGATATTTATCCAACGCGCCAACTATTTAAATCGAAAAGAACTATTCCAAATAATCATACTTTGAAAGAAAACGGACAGTTTTATTGAATATAAATTTCTTGTTTCATTCAAATCCAAATTAAGAAATTTTGACTCGTCATAATAATTTCCACAAGTTTATAACATCGTGATAGAATATATTGTAGGAAAAAAATTCACCGACAACGTAATAAAAATAAAAGTAAAAAACAGCTACAAAAAACTTTTCTATCTTCTAATCTGTCCTCCTAACACTATCGCCTCCTTTCCAGTTCCAGCACAATGCACTGCATAGGTAGGGGTTGTCCTATGAGTGCTGGTCCTACTCAAAAAAAAAAAATAAATAAAAAAAAATTTAATGAGTGCCTGTGAAAACAGTGTTATTACTTACAAAAGGAAATTTAATACCCTGATGAGCAAAGAAGTTATTACTTTTTCACATCCTGACAACCTGCTGCTAATTATGGAATAAAACAGCCTCAAAAGTTGCCTCTGCTTCAACAGTTCTAAAGGTAATTAATGCGTAACGACAGCCACTGATGTTGAAAGACCAGCAACACAATTATTCATTCCAAAACGAAGCCAAGTGCCGCTCTAACATTTTTGGATGTAAAAAAGCCCATAAAAAACAACAATTATAATACCATCGTTGTAATCATGTATATTCTCATATTTGATACATAAAAACATGAAAATTTCTAGAGTTATTCAAAATCAATTGGATTGTTTTTCCCTTCGCACTTCCGTCTACGAACTCATCAATGTAAATGATTACTGATACGTGAATTCCTGTGTCGTGTTCTTAATTGAATTATTGCTGTTGTTGCGATGCGAACATCATGTACGAAATACACGATATTAATTTAAAAAAAAAAAGGTTATCATATTCCAAATAAAGAAATGCACTACCAAATTAAGGCAACATATTCAAAACAGTTTTTATTTTTGCCTCCTATAGCCAGTGAATTTTTAATAAAATATTTTTCAGTTTGTTTATTTCTAAAAGAAAAAAGAAACAAGTTGACGCCACTATTGCAGATGCAACATTCCGTTGCATTCGCTGTTCGAGAGCAGCAAATATTTGCATTCTGCACTAAAAATATTCTCCCTACTATAAAAAATATTTAAAAAAAATTTATTATGATTTATACCGAGTGTGTGAAATAAATCTATTTTGAATTGTTTTTGCTAGATTTAGCCCCAATCCCCGCTGATTTATACGAATGTGCCAATTCCACTAAAAAGTTTAATATAGAAAAAAAATAGTTCTGCATGCACACATTTCATAAACGGAGATAATAAAAATACAATATTATAAAAAAAACTCCTCCATGATCAATTTCAATTTTTTAAAAGAATTTGCTAAAAAAAATCAGCTCAACTAAAATTATATTAATATTTATTTGTTGCCTTAATAAATTAAATTTTGACAGGCGAATTATTCGAAAGTTATTTTTGGTTCAGACAAACATGATAAATATTCCAGAGCACAAAGGAAATGTTTAATTTCATATAGTCAATTTATACAGCAGAGAAGAACAGCTGTTTTTAAAAACCACTGCACTTGCTTCGAATCAGTACTCATATATGTATCTGTTTTCTGCGTATGAATTAGGAAAACTGCTTCTATTTGCACACATTTTAATTATGAATAAATAAATCTATTGAAAAAAAAATTTTTAAAACACATTTTTTTCCAAAAATCATAAAAAAGTTAAAAATAATTGTTAAAATACTTTTAAAAAAATTATTAACCTATTATTGTAGTAAAAAAGGCATCACGCGTTTGATTTACGAAAAAGATTTACGTTTTCTAAAAAAAACGTGCTTTTAAAATTACTTCTTATTAATTTTTTAATTTAATCTTCGTGGAAAGCGTGTAAAAATACTTGCACATTAAGAGAAGATAAGAACACGAGTACAATGTGACGTATGAGCAATATTATTAATAATATTAAGTATTTTAATATTAAGTTATTTTTGCTCAGACAAACATGATAAATATTCCAGAACACAAAGGAAATGCAACATCAAATTCATATAATCTATTTATACAGCAGAGCAGTACAGCTGTTTTCGAAGGCCGCTGAACTTGCTTCAAATCAGTACTCATTTATATATTTGTTTTTTACCTGGTGTTAGGTTAATTGCTTTCATTGGCGCCAATTTTATTAATAACAAAGAATTAATATATTTAGACAAAAATAAATATAAAAAGCAGCTTTTTAAGAAAATCGAACAAAAAAATTAAAAATAATTGTTAAAATATTCTTAAAAGAATAATGAACCTAAACAAAATTATTGTTGCCAAAAAAAAAGGCGTCAGGCGTTTGATTTACGTAAAGTTGGGCACACGCTTCATTTTCACAATAATATTTGTATTTGGATAAATTTTTGTTTGAAGCGCATTTTACTATTTATTTTTAACTTTTTAGTTAAATTTTCTAAAAAAAAACGTGATTTTAAAATTTTTAAAATTACTTTTTATTAATTTTTTAATTTAATCTTCGTGGTAAGCGTGTAAAAATACTTGCACATTAAGAGAAGATAAGAACACGAGTCCAATGTGACGTAAGCGTGATATTAATAATAATATTAAGTATACGCGTGGGAGCACAATACAAAAGGATTGTCAAATACCCACCAACATACAAGTGAAGTTAAAAAATATTAATAAAAAGGAATACGAGAACTGTATTAAGCCGATGGCAGGACACTTCTCTCAACTCTCAGTCTTCTCGAGTGATAATTTTTCTTCAAATCTCATTTTCTAAATTTTTCGTTTCATGTTTCTAAATGAAACTTGTTTTTTTTTTAATTTTCTTGAGGTCGTTTGAATATTTTTGTGCTTTTTTCGGGGTAGCACTATTCAAATATTTATCTTTTAATTGTAAATATTTTGCAAAGAGTTATTTATTTCTATATTAAATTCAATTTGGATAGGGTAATTTTTTTAAAAAGACTTTTTATTCAGAAGAATGTAATAGATATTCCAAAGAAAAGTCTACATCAGTTTTAAATATTCAACTGACGTAGAAAAGCATAACAGCTGTTTTCGAAAGCCGCCATCTTTTAGCTTATCACTGCTTGTTTGCTACAGTTCTCGTATTCTTTTCCATAATAAAATATGCACAAATAGAAAGTGTTATCAGGTTCAACTACGTCGCCTAGCTCGAGGTAAAAAACCAAAATTCACTCGAGTACTTATGAAGAAAGTGTAGGGGGTTTCAAAAACAATTGTTTTGCCCTGCTATGTAAGTTGAATGTTTAAAACTGATATTGACTTTCCCTTGTGCTTTGGAACATTTTTATTATGTTCTTTTAAATCAATAACACTTTTCGGGCAATTGGCCTAGCAAAATTGGACTTAACATTCTACTATATTCTGTAAGTATTTGACGACAATCGCTCATATATGACAATAGCTCATAATATGAATGACGACGTCGACGTCACTTGTTGTCACTTGTCATTTAATTGTCGACATTATTTAATTATTATTAACAGCATTTTGGAATTCTCCAAGGCATATAATATTAATAGATCATGTTACCAGAAGTTCATTTCCAAGTCAATTTGAAGATTTTTTGCTGTCGTGTTGATGTGACGTCGACGTCGTCTTTCATAATACGGGCCAATATCGGAAATAGGACATTTGCCTAGTGGACAAAAATTATATATTTCTGAGAGCTTCCAACTAGTCCCCTGTCCTTGGAATAGCAACAGGCTGTTAAATATTGTCAGTTGCTGAAGAAGAAAAGTACGTCATGTCATGACGTCAACAAATAATTAGAGAATAAAGGTTTTTATTATGTTCACTTTCTTACAATTAAGGTGAATAAGGAATTATATTAAAAGTATATTTAAAAATTTAGAAGCCACTTGGAAATTAAACGTAAAAAGTCTAAAAATAGATCATCTGTTATTTAGTAGGATATAATATTTCATAAAAAAAATTATAATAATCAAGAAGAGAATTTTCTTTTCATTTGCACTTAATTAAGGCGATAATTAACCTGTACGATATATCATCAGTTATGAAATAAAACCATTATTTGAATTTTTAGCAAGACTTTGGGAAAAAAGAAACAGCACATAATTAAAATTGAAGAGTTCAAAACGACAATTCTCCAAAATAACGTTTGCCGCTGTACCAAAAAAAAAAAAATATATATAAAATTTTCATTTCCTCTACCGACGATATATTTCATCTCACGATATAAATCCATCTGATGTGGACATCGTGTTAAGGATGGAAACGTGAGGGTTTTTAAACAGAAAATTTTAAACTTTTTTAAAAAACTTTCATCATGCTTGATTTCCATTGCAAAACTCGTCATGCTTCTTTAAGCTGAACACTAATTTAGTTGCTGGTTAATGGACAAAAATTTTAAAATATTTAATTTTTTTCTTGTTTTAAATTTAATAGAAACTTAAGTGCTTTTAACTTGGCCATAAATCATTTATCAATAGAAACAGATTTGTGCTTTAATTTGAGAAATCATTGCAATTATTCTTCCTAAAATATTAAATGAAGAGACAAATGATTTAATAGCAAATTTCATTGCTCGTTTTTGATAACAAGCATTTTTAAAATGTGAATGTGTTCTTTAACAAATTTTGTTTGTTTTCTTATTTGATTTTTCCCATATCATTCCAGCAGTTTTTATTCATTTAATGGCCAAAGAATGCCATCCAGGTAGCAGAGAGCTTTTGGTAATCAAATTGGTTTCATGTCAATATTTAATACCTACAAAATTTATTTTCTTTCAATTCCTAGAAATGCGAATGGAGTTTTCTTTTACTAAATAAAACTTTAATTTTTTGTTCTCTTTTCATGACAACATTTATGAAAGAAATGCCAAGTAGCAATAACAACAACATGCTTCGTTATATATTTTACAATTCAAAATAGAATTGAATTATTTTCAGATATTCACAGACTTCCAAGTCAATGCAACGCTGTTGTTGTTACACAAATTCAAAGGAGTCAAACGTGTTTATGTCTCCATTAAGAGAGTCATCTGCTATCAATTGCAGACAATTTATTAAGCCTGGCAGACTGAGTAAAAGGAAATCTATGGAATATTTGAAATAAAAACACTTTCATAAATTCAAAATGTGTCATATTTCAGAAAAACGTTCATGACTTTTACGACTCTGTGGGGATATAATAAAACAGGAAGTTAAAAATTGAGGTCGTTAGAAAGAAGTTAGAAGAAACAAGGATTAATCAATATTATTTTTATTTTCCAGCAAAACAGATCTTTCCTCGGAGGTGGCCACTCAATTCTGAGTATTCAATTTCAGAATTATTTTTAAGAAGCTGTATCAGGTTTTTTGTAAGTCGCCTTTCACACGCATCCGGTTTTCTTGAGCAGTTTCTCTTTAATTTTCTTTTAAACCTGCATTTATGTTCATACACAAACATTTTGTTTCATCAAGTTTCACTGTCACTGCTTTCAACTTTAATATACTTTTTTATATATTCTGCAGCCAACTTCAAGTGTGAAGTTTACTTAAACTTGATGGTACGTTAGGTTCGTTCCGCTTTCAATTCTCTACTCCCTTTTCTACTATAAACTAAAGACGTGATGAGTCAAACTTGATGTGTGTGAAAGGGGACTAATTGCTTGAATATTTGCTCAGCATTTTTCAAACTGTATTTACACAGAGAGAAATCGGAGGTCTAAAGTATTTAAAATATCTTTTCAAAATATTTTTATAAAGTTTTAGAACTTTGAAATGATTTAAAACAATTGAATTGTTTAAATTAACATGAAATTCGCTTTATTCGTAGGAGAATCGTCCGGCGTTATAATTTAAATATTATTTTCGGTATATGAGCGCACGGTTGGCTCTGATGTAGTCTGATCTCGCGGTACTATTTTCGATGGCTTTTTCCAGCACATGTGGCCGCACCAACCCGGAAATATTTCGCTAAAAATTTTTCAAAAATGGTGCGAAATGCATTAAGTTGACAACTCTGTTCAACTGTATGCTGCTACACCGTGACATCCAGAAAAAACAGACTATTTGGTCTGCTGTATGGGTTGGTTTAATGATGGGTTCGTACTTCTTTAAAACCGATAATGGTCAGAACGTTGCAGTAATTGGAGGATGTTATAGAGTCGCCTCTTTCGTTCATAAATTCAAAATCCATGATGTTCAGGACCTATCGTTTACACAAGATGGCGCAGCAATAATACGGCGAATGTTGCCCTCCAAATGGTTAATCATTTCGGTCTTATCGGCATAGACTAGCGACTTCACAAAATTTCCATATCAAAAAGTCCTCATCCGATATTGAATGGTAACTTGCGGGTCCGAAACGTAAAACTATGCAAAGCCTTCTCATCAATAAATCTTATTGAAGCTAAAGCTCGTGCACATCATGGGTGAAGGAAAAGGTCGGTGATCATGAATCGATTGCGGTCACTATTGACAGTAGCGATCTGACCAGCATCGTTTTTAGAGAACTACGGATCAATGATTTCACCAGTACATACAAACAGCTCATGTGCAACATTCAGTTTCAACGCTCAACAAAATTTACGCGATACGAATCGAAGTACGATTTCGAAAACTAATTTGCACAATTCGGAGCCGTTGCTCAGGCGTCAGCCTATTCAAACTATTAATAAATCACTTGACAGCTGACAACTGAAAAAGTGCTGTCAACTTAGAGTTTCATGCTTCTATAAAAAAACTCTCTTAGATGGCACATTCATGTTATGACTGAGAGCACGATAATGTAACAAATCAACAACAACAGGCCGTTGCACTGTTATAAACTGTCAATCAGCACATGGAGAAACACAAGAGAAATTGCACGTGCTCTTGCATTTTCTCTACGCGCCACTATTTGTAAACAAATCAGATGTTTTTCAATAGTTTGTGTGCATGTTTGTAGAACTTAAAGAATATTTGACTAGTTGTCTTGGCGCTGCGGGATTACCTGGTGCCATGACAGGAGTGTGGTATCCAACTCGGTATCTCCGGCTGGGTAGTCCACGCTTTACTCACTTCTGTAATTCTATAACTTCATACTTCAATAACAACTCCGGGTATCATTTCTGCGGCCAGTTTCATACGGGGACATGTTTGATGTTAAAATTTTTTTCAATTCCTTTTGAATCTGTCGGAATTATCCCAGAGAGGAGAAGTCTGCTGCAACAACCTTCTCATTTTCTTTTACTTTCAAATTCAATTAATTTTATTTTTTTGTGAGAAAAGAATTTATATTTCTTAATTAAAAGGAAGAAGGTCTGCTACAAGAAAGTCTGTTTCTTTTCAAATTATTAAAAAACTCTCTTCACGGCGTAGCAGCGAAAGCAAATAAATGACAAATAATAATATTTACGCCAAGACGACCTTCCCGAGTACAAACACCTCCCCACCAAATACCACTCCCCTCTCTCCCACAAACTAAAAAGATGAGCAGCAAAATCTACTTCATACGAAAGCGGAGTTACTAAATGACAACAACACTTTTCCAAATAAGACAATTTGGCGGATACAAAAATTTCGATGCCAATAAAAAGTTCTTGGCTTTTGATAACAATTAATCAGCTGGCAAGTTGCTTATGGGCTAACACTCATACTCACATAGTAAATGATTTTGCATAAAAATGATCCAAGCGAAGGCCCACAGTTTTTGTACAACGAATAATATATTCCGATATGACGTGCCACTCTTCATCCTTTACAGCTGTTGATAATATTCTTGTATTTAAACCAGACGGGGAGTTGCAAATGCTTCATTTTATCCAGCTCTACGCTCCCCACAATTAAGAGGTTATCCTTTAAGTGCAATTTCCTTTTGATAGCTTGTCTTTCTTAATCTATTTGCATTTCAGTTGACGCTCTCAGCTTTTTGATTCTTCCTGCTGGATCTCAACATGACATCCATCCACTTTCTATTAATTAATTTTGTCCACTTTGATTTTTGTTTTATTTTTTGGTTTCTTGCAAAATACTTTTGGTGCGCGTGTCATTTCATTTGCTGGCAGAAAAACTGTTTGCCCAACTCATACCGTCTGGGCATTGTTGGCTTTTATGTTGTTCCTCTAGTGATTTCCTTTCCTCTCAGCTCAATTTTCTTTACCTGACTTCCAAGCTGTTCAACAATTTCTGCTGCTTGATTTTCTTCATCTATATTTCTGGCGTATTTGCAAACAAACTTGTTGTTTCAAATAAGAATTTATATGAGTTTCTTTGGCTGAGGTTGTTATTTGCTTTAAATTTATCCTGGTTAAAATGCTTCACTCGCAGCAGTCATGAACTCATCTCGTGGCAGAGTGTATAGGAATTTGTTTGCTTGTGTGTTTGTGTGTGTGTGTGGGTGCACAAGGATACGGTTGCTGTTTAGTATTTGAAGTGGTATTGCCAGTGGATGCTCTTGTAGGTTCAGTTCAATTGAAATTGCATTTATAAACTTGAAACAAAAATTCTTCGCATAATTCAATGTTATTGCTGTTGCACGCTGCTCCTCCTCTATTTCTGCTCTTCGGCTTTTCTTGCTGTTTGTCTGAAATGGAGCAAAAGAAAATAAAATAAAAAAATATGTACAAGAGAGAAATGTATATAAATAAAAAGGTTTTAGAAATGAAAGAAATAGACCTGAAAACTCTTCAATAAATAGATTTGCTCTCTCCCCTCCCCCAACCCAACCTGGCCCCAACCCTTCATGGCATGGCTTTTGTGCAGCATCTGATTTTACAATAGAGATTGTGGAGTTGAGGCAACAACTGTGGCAGGATGAAATAGTGTTACACCCGTAGTGAACATTTTTTCCTTGATGTGTTTATATTTTTTTATATCAATTCTTTTTTTTTGTTTGTTTTATTTACACCGGAGTCTTGATAATTTATTTCTTATTTATTCTTTAAAGTGCATGTTTGTGTGTGTGTGTGTAAGGTGTTTACACATTTTAGTCCTTTTTACGCTCTGCTTCATATAGTAACTGTGAACACACATGCAAGGACGGCAGGATAATCCAGTCTTGCAACAAGAAGCGGTCAATACAATTATTAAATACGAGCCGTAGAGGCATATCGAGGCTAGTCGCAGCTTTCACAGGACACAAGACCACCTGCAGACATGCTGGCAGGATTAGAACTGTGATAAAAAGGAATCAACTCCTTTACAGAGTTCCGTCGCAGTTGCCCTGATAAAAGCCAGAAAGACATGATGTCCCACTTTATCTGCAAATAACCAACTTAACATCTGACGAAGTCCCAATTTTTGGACAACAAAGAACTGCCCGACCGTACACTGCCGTACAGAGCGTACACCCAATTTTTTCCGTGTTGGACTAGCACTCAGGGTTTAACCACGAAGAAGATATGAGGGGATAGATGAAGACAGATTAGAAGTTGGAGAATTTGAGGAACTTTTCCCGTGAAGGAAGACACTTTATTCCGCTCTTGGGATGCATGATGGTATTAATCACTGTCGGTGATGTTTAGCGATCAGTTCAGAAGGGCCCTCCCAAGCCCTTCAAAATTTTAAATCTTACGAATCATTTTATTTATTTCTATTTATTTATTTAAAAATGATTTTCTATGACAAACAATCTCTTATAAATTACAAAAAATTATTTTTATGACACAATAAGAAAATTTTTCAAAAATTTGTGTCGTTTTTTTTCTAGAAAACATGCAACATTTTTTTATATACATACACATTTAAAAAAAAGGTGGTTTGGAAAAGTTTTAAAATAGAAACTAATGACGATTTCTTTTCTAGAAAATAATGCAACGTTTGTCACACTTTTTAAGAGAAAATGGCAAAATTTTGGTATATCAAAATAAGGAATTTATTAGAAATGAATCCAACATCACACACGAAAAATTATTTTTGTTTTAAAAATTTTCCGAACCACCAATTTTTAAAAAATAAGTGAAAAAGTGTTACATGTTTGCTAGAAAAGAAAACGCCAAAGTACCGTGGGGGATGTTGAGCCGGATTCTAATAAATTCCTTTTTTTCAAATGACAGAATGTTACCATTTTCTGTTAAAAAGTGTGAAAAATGTTGCATTATTTTTTAGAAAAGAAATCGACATTATTATTTCAAGATATGATATTAAGAAAAAAAATATAATTTAATTAAAGAACACTTTTTTGCTGAATTTTTTTTTTAATAACAGCACCAATTGAAGAATATATTTTTTAAGGTGTTCATTTTTCCGGATTCTTTAATCAAAAGTTTTTAAATTAAATGTTATTTCTGAAAGGGAAAACTTTTAGCCCTAAAAAAACTCCGTATCAAAATTTTAAATTTAAGCTTTTCCAAATAATTTTCTGTTATTTGAAAATGGTTTACTTTGGAAATAACTGGCAAAAAGCAAAGAACTAAAAAAATTTTATCTCTTCTGACAAAGTTTTTAAAAAACCAATCTTTTTTTGGCAAGAGGGCACCCCTTATAAAATCTTCTCATAAATTGAAAAATAAGTTTTTCTACTTTTGAAAATGTTTTGTTTTGGAAACTTGTGGCAAAAGAGTGTTAAAAAAATTTTACATTTTTAAATACAATTTTAATAAGTATTTATTTATTTTTTTTTTTGGTAGAGGTTCCCCTCTCAAAGTTTTAAATTTTGACTTTTTTTCCTGTTTTAAAAAAAAAATTTTTTATTTTAAAACTGCTCAACCTGTTAAATGAATCAACCGATTCCCACGTGAAAAAAGGCGACTGATGTAGTTTTTGGACCTTCTAAAAGAATCGAGAACACTGTCCTATCAGATATATAATTTCGTATATTTTATATAACTTTTTTCGATATATTTTAAGTTTTCGACATGACGATTGACGTGGTTTTTAATACCAAGGACTTAGAAATTTGTAAAATCGTGCGGAAAGGATGTTAAAAACTTATTTGAATTGTTTGAATATTTTATTTGAAAGTGTGTGTGTTGAATAATTTATTGAAAAACAGTTTTTTTTATTAATTTTTTTTGGACATTTTTCGCAATATTCGTGTCCGATTAGATTCTCATTCATAGAATTCCTAAGTTTGGTAGAACTTTTAAAAACGTAGCAGTTGGCTTTGATTCGGGTTATATATTATATATTTACACAGACGCTCATACACACATACAACTAAAAACACATATATCTATACCCTGCTTACATTTTCTATTGCGGAAGTGACTCAGAAGTGACGCTAAGAAGTTGAAACTCGTCTGCGATACCATTTTTTCATCGTAGAAGCGTCTTCTGTATTGAGAAGTTGTATCCCACGGAAGTAACTTCAAGAAGTCTCTTCTGTGTTACTTCAAGAAGTCTCATCAGCGTTACTTCAAGAAGTCACTTCTGCGATACACATTGTACTAATTAAGGACGGTGGGTATGTCTAGTCGTTTTTCCCTATATTTTATATGCACTGCCGAGGTCCTTTGATATCACAGACCATCCAGGAACACTTGGGCTTTTCGAAATCCAGTAAAAGTTATGTCTGGAAAAGCTGTGTAGGCCTCTCCCTTGGCCTAAGCTTAAAATAGGGTCTGGACTATGCCCAAGTTTCCTCACAGCAACCCCGAGGATAAAATATACAGTTTGTACCGATTTCACGCTGTCAAAGGAAGCAGTTACATTTAAAATAAGAAAAGTTTTTTTACTTTTATTTTTGCTCGAAGTGTAACTGAACGAGAATAAGAAGTCTTTCGACATTTTCAAATATTTTTATAAATTTTATTTCCAAAAATTTATAAATTTCTTATAATTACAAGTGCATTTTTTGCAGAGAGGGCGGTGCATATAGGCGTTAGAAATACAAGAGATCCTTTTTTTCTGGAGTTATTCCACGTACAACAATTCAATAGATTTTCAAATTTATAGAAGAAAATTATATGGATTTTGCCATTATTCTTCTTAATTACGGGAAATGGTAACAAAAATATTTCCTAATATCTGAAACACAACAACAATAACTCAAATTTCATATTCCAACCACTAAGAGAAATCACAATGACTGCTGCATACATTTCAGAACCCATCACAGCCAAGAAATTTAAGCAATAAAATAAATACAAAAATATAATGCCAGTGACCCAGATAAACTTGTATCCCATTTGCAGGCTCCGAAGAAGCACCGCACCGCACCGCATCACATTTACATTTCTGCAATTGTTGGCTTCACATCATGTAAATATTCATGGCCTTTTAAGGATGCGTGCGTGTCTGTGTGTGTGTGTTAGATAAAAATATACGAATAAAGTTGAGACGTGAAGTTTTAACTAAAACGATATGCAGCAAAGAAAACAAAATCCAATCCTTAGAAACCAGCAGCACACTTACACATAAATTATCTGTACGGCTTCTGGATTTCGTCTTACCCAAATATTTCATAACAAAAAACCCAACATTTTGTTACTCACAAATAAGAAGAAAAAAAGTCACACTTTTGACAAAAGATTTTGCAGCATTTAAGTGTTTTTGTGTTAAATTGTCACCTTCATTCCGGGCTCGAGTATGTGTCGCATTATCTGTGCTAAAAGGATTTTCTTTAAAATATATTTCTATTTTACGTTACCAAATTTAATACACCAGCCAGCCTCATCTTCATTTATTAGGCGGCTTTACTTAATGCGGATGTGGAAGTAGAAAAAAAAATGGAAACAAATTTTGTATCCATGAAATACATTAAAAATAAATGCCAGATACATAAATACTCTTGCGCTACCGTTAATTTTATTGAATTTCTAAAAAAAAACAGACCGTAATAATTCTAAATTGAGGGCAAGAATGTGACATTTTTAAAATTATTTGTTGTAAAAATAATTTGTTCCCAAATCCCCTGGGGATTATTTGGAAAAAGATATTTAAATTTAAAAGCCAATAAATTCGTATATTATTTCCTTGACTCTTTTGACTTAAATAAAAGTTATTGCAACAGCTCAATAGGGCCTCAAAAAGGCTGGTGTGATGTCTACTTGAAACTGGTACGTCAGCATTTTGAGAGGCGACGATTTGGAGGAACAACATCTGGAGTTCTTTTTCATTTTCGTTCGCACAATCGAATTTGTTGTTATTATTTTTAAAATAAAATCAAATGAATTTCAGCAAAATAAGTGTCAACAGAGAGTGTCGCCGAGTAGAAAACATAAAAACGATGCTCTCTACCCCGCCCATGTTGTGTGCTACGAAAACTGAATGTTTCGCTTTCAAATAAGTTCATATTTAATCGTCTAAGCCAGAGAATAATTTTGGATTTGAATTAATTAAGTATTTTTAATTATTTTTTTAATGAAGACAAAGTTGGCCAAGTATCAGAATATTGAACGGGGTCTCATGCCTACGTTCCACTTCTCAGATGGTTGAGTTGAATGCGACAACAGTTTCTCTTTGTTACGACTTCAACATGAAAGAGAATACGAGAAGTTTATCAAAGTGATGTTGGCACAGCTTTGTACCAACTTCAATATGAAATAGAATAAGGTGGTTTAATTGAATGCTACAGCAGTTCCTCCTTATACCAACTTCAATGTGAAAGGGAATACGAGAAGTATATCAAAGCGATGTTGGCACAGCCAATGGGGTCTCATGTGTACGATTTGGTTAGTGCCATTTCTCAGATCGTTTAGTTGAGTGGAACAACAGTTTCTCTTTGTATCAACTTCAATAAGAAAGAGAATACGAGAAGTTTATCAAAGCGATGTTGGCACAGCCAATGGGGTCTCATGTGTACGATTTGGTTAGTGCCATTTCTCAGATCGTTTAGTTGAGTGGAACAACAGTTTCTCTTTGTATCAACTTCAATATGAAAGAGAATACGAGAAGTGTATCAAAGCGATGTTGGCACAGCTTTGTACCAACGTCAATGTGAAATAGAATACGAGAACTGTACTTTTTGTTTAGTACCACTTCTCAGATGGTTTAGTTGAATGCGACAACAGTTTCTCTTTGTACCGACCGACTTCAATATGAAAGAGAATACGAGAAGTGTATCAAAGTGATGTTGCTACACTTTAGTGAAATTCCTGTCTTGCCATGTGATTATTTTTCTGCATGTCCTATTTCTCGGAATTTTTTTTCCCTCGCATAAAAGAACTTGCAATCCCTGTTTCGGTTAACGAATACTCCCTGATTGTTTATCATGATTCAGATAAGTTGCCATAAAGGATAACAACTATTTAAATACATATTTTCCCCTCTCGCAGATATTAAGTTTTGTGCTGCATAAATTGTATTTGTATATGTGTTTTGAACGAGAATTTGTGTGTGTGTGTGTGTGACTGCGTGCTTAAAACAATGGCGCCCTTATAAAACATTAAACTTTTTTTCCTGCTTCTCTTGTTATTTATGTTTATATTTTTGTTTTCAATTTTATTATTCTCGACGAGTCCTTATGGCCGTTCCTTTGAATGTCATGCATGACAAACATTCATAAAAGTTGTCTTATTCTTACCACTTATTTGTATACACATGAGTTGTGTACGAGTATGTGTGTGTGTGTGTGTGTGTGTATGTGTGTGTGCGTGTGGCCATGTGCTTTTGCCACATTTTAACCAACGACATCACAACTTAACACGTCCGTAAATACCTTCTCGTATGTGAAGAAGTCTTAAAAATATCTTGCATTTTATTCTTGTATGAAATTCATAACGATAATGAAATATGTGAATTGCTTTTTCTGCTATTTTTGTCTACTCCGTGGACTAGTTTTCGGCAAGACGGTCTCTTGAAGGGTAACCCACAACAGGCAATAAATAATAAATTAAATGTGAGAATTGCGAAAACGGGTCAATTTGGCTCTTCAAGTAACTACTTTGCAACGTTTTGCGCCATTAAATGTTTCAACATCTTCTTATTCAATGCAAATAATAGTCATAATAATAAAAATCAAGAATTTACAATTTATTTGCGAGTATTTGCAAAATTATTTGTAGTCGGTGATAAAAAAATATTGAAGAACTTAATTGTAGGTGATTACCGACTTGAGATTGTGTCAAAACTTTTAAAGGTATTGCCGACCAGTGTGTCATGGCTGTAAGAATTGCGTGGTGTACAGGACCTTGAAGACGATAATAATAATATGGCTAAATAGCCACCCAGTAACTTCTCGCTTCTTTGAACCTCAAACTTATCGTAGCCCGGTGTTTGTGCCTCTTCGAGCTCAAACACTATTTTATTTTCATTTTCAAATCAACCGATTCCCACGTGATTGATATAGTTGTCGACTAGCGGATCCGATATATAAAATTGAAATTTTACAACAACAAAAGAAACTTAGTTTCTTCGAATTCATTCATTCGCAAAAGGATTAACCGATTGCGTCCCGGCTTGCATTGATCCAATTTATTTTTTTTATTTATTTAGAAAAAAAAATATTGAAATATTAAAAAAAAAATCTCTACATCTTTTTGGGAATTGTCGTTTCAACACTTTAATTTTTATTTTTGTGCAGATTCTTTTTTTCCCAAAATTTGTACTAAAATTCAAAGTGATCAATTGAGGGGTTTTAGCTGAAATAAAAACGTAAGAAAATAAAAAAGGAATAGTGATCAGTGATCAGTCAGTCTTGTTCTTATGACCTTGATATTTGTTGTACACTTCTCATTTATTTAAAAGGAAGTTTGAAATAAATATCTTTAGTTATTCTAAGAAATTTTGGGTAAAGGTTCCCTGCAGATCTGCATTAGCCCCAGTGAAATGTGCTTAGGAACTGGCAAAAGCCCCTCAATTGATCAGTTTAAATTTTTTTAAGCAAAATTTTGGGAAAAAAGAATCAGCACGAAAGTAAAAATTAAAGAGAAAAAAGAACTTTTTTCAGATATCGTAAAGTCTACCGGTTGGAATCGGTTCCAATTCACGATCTTTTGAACGTTTTCAGTTTGGTTCAACTGTTCAAAAGTTATATTTACACAAACACACACACACACACACTTATATATATATATAGTAGAGGGTTCTCAGCATTAGTCAGAAAAGCTTTCCAGGACCTCAAAACGTGCAAATTTAATAAGAAATCAATGTTTTCAAAACAGTTGAAAACCAAGAAAATTATGAAAATTTCCAATTTTTTAATGAACAATTGAAAAAAAAAATTTAAGTGATTAATAATGCATCTTAATTTTCCGTTTGTTTATATCCTCTTTCCAATGGAGGGTGTAAAAAGGGTTTGAAACAGAGCGCAATACCATCCCTTCAGTTTTGTAAATTCATTTGAAAAAACTGGAAGACCGAATATGATCCTGCTGCTCACATACTTGGAAACATTCTCACACATCCTTAACATCATTTCCCTCATATTAAAGCAAATTAGTTTTTATTGAAACGTGGCCACGTAAATGACAACTCATGTAAATTATTATCTACGTGCGCCACTACTCTGGGGAAAGTTGAGATGTAATTAAACTTGAAGAAGAAGAAGATTTTTTTCTAAAACATTTTTTATTTCTTTTGGGCATCATGTCATAAAATAAACTTTGAAAAGTTTTCCGGCTGCATTAAAAGTAGTGCAACGTTATTGCAAAAATATTTTAAGCACCTTTTCTGTAAGTTGACATTAGGGCGGTCACTATTTAGGGATTTGAGGATATAATATGATACTTTTTTATGTAGACTTAGAGTCAGAAAACTTTTGCATACAGAAACAAGGAACAACGTAGAAATCAAGAAATCTTCTACTGTAAAGACAAGGGCAATTTTAAATTAGTACATCTTTTGGGAATTATCGTTTTTTACAATTATAGTTGTACCAAAAACAGAGATCACTTTGTTGAATTAACTTTGCCCGGGAGGGCTGCCATAAGCAGAAATTATTTTTAATCGGAGTATAACAAGAGGCAGAGCTGGTCGCTTAATATTACCGGCAGCGTTAGAAACAATCGCGTGCATAATAAATATTCCAAGGACCAAAGAAAATTCAACGTCAACGTTAACTATTCAACTTACACAGCAAAGCAAAACAGCTGTTTTCGAAAGCCGCCACAGCTTCATCATCAGCACGGATATGAATTTCTTGTTTGTTATTAATTGTTACCTTGAATGTGATAAAACACTTTAGTTGTACCAATTTTAGTATGAAATAGAATACGAGAATTGTTTCATAACGATGGTAACACATTTTTATTAAGCTTCTGTGTTGCCACTTGATTATTCTCTGCACTTGAGCCCTGGGGAAGAAAGTGTGGCGGCCTACGAAAGTACCAATTCTGCTCTGCTGCATGAGTTGAATAATTAAAACTTCTTCTGACTTTCTCTTGTGCTTTGGAATATTTTATCGTGTCTTTCTTAATTTAAAACACTTGCCTTCTTGAATATATAAAAAAAATTATTAAAAATTTTCAATATGTGAAAAAAAATATCAAAAGTGTTCTGTTGACGACACTTTCGCTTAAAAAATAAGAGGGATTATGCGCTTTGACTCTATGCTCTGGTCCTTAATAACTCGTACTTTTTTAGAGAGTCCCAGCTTTTCAGTTGACATCACTGCTTTATTTGAGCATTCTTTTAACAGCTGATTGTTGCTTTTTGTTCAATTTGCTTTGAAATTTCTTTATGACCCGACTTACACCAGAGAGACGAGTGCAAATTGTGGAAATTTTTAATCAAAATGATTTTTTTATTTGTCAAACTCATCATGCACTTCTTCCATTCAAAACTATATTTTCCGAATAAGCCCATTTCTGGTTGCGTGGGTGCGTAATTAAGCAGAATTGTCGCTTTTAGAATCCACGAGCTTTTGTCGAAACAATATTAAGCCCACAAAAAATTACTGTTTGGGGGGCTTTATGGGCGGTAGAGTCATTGGCCGATATCCTCAAAAACGATGATGGTCAGAATGTTGCTGTAAATGTTGTAGGGTATAGAAACACGATTCGAAATTTATTCGTACTTCAATGACGTGACATTAATCCTGCTGATATTGGACACCAACAAGACGGAGTCACTTGTCACACAGCGGGCGCTAAAATTGATTTACTCAAAGAAACTTTTGAAGAAAAAATAATTTCACGTAATTGGCCATCAAGATCGTGTGATTTAACCCCATTTGGATCATTTTCTATGAGGTTGTGTAAAGTTACTTGTCTACATCGATAAACCACAAACAATTGAACACCTGGAAATCAACCAGTTATCGGTGAACCACGGCCGCAAATGCTGCGAAAAGTTGTTGAAAATTGGTGTTCCAGATTGCGCCTTGTACGCGCCAGCCGTGGCGGTCGCATGGCAGATATCATATTTAAAAATGAACTTCGTAAAATTTTCTTTTAAACAACGCCCGTTTTATTGATATTAATATCATATTTCCTTGTTTTATTATGAATAAGAAATTGGGCCATTATTTTAAAAAAACACCCATTATATTATTCCTCTTAGTTTAGTAATAAAAAGCATTGAAAATATGGTTTTTTGTGAGAAAAATATTAAATCAAAATAACAGTGGCGACAAATGCCTTCGATATCGATATTTTAGCGAATCTTAAGGATCGCTGATTTATCGGTATCGTTGTGGGTTATAACTCTTTTATACATCCGAAGTCTCGAGCCAAGTTCAAAAAATATATGAAAAACTAAAGAACTGAAGGCAAATGTTTTATATAAACAGCCTTATGAAACAGTATTCATTTGATTTTATGTACAACCCTAATATTGAAACATAACATGCACTTCGTAAAAATATTTGGAATATGGCCAAGTTCTTTTTCTATAATATTTCCTACAGAAGCAATTTTTATTATGACACTTTTCCCCAAAAAAAGTACAATAAAAATTGAAACGAAAAATAGCCTAAAATAAACTGAACAAAGAAATATTTTAAAGATTATTATCCAACAGTTGCAAGTGAAAGCTCCTTTTATGTGTTACAAATTGTTTGAATATGACCCAATTTAAGAATACGGTTGATGTGATAATAATAGAAAATTTTTAACTTCTACAACTCACAGACAGACACACTGTTGGGAGAAGAGCAACCAACGACTTGTGTAGCAGAATAGCCGTTGGCAGTTTGAGGGGGAGTACTCGCACTTTCCATGCGATAGAGATTCTCACCTCTTGCATGCGCTTTTCTAGATACTGTTGTAATCAAGTCTGTGCATAATTATGACCTTTGGATTTCAGGGATATTTATTTTTAGTTTCTTTTCAATCTTTAAACGTTCTAGAGCGACATTTTAATTGTTTAAGTTGCACAGTGGAGCAAAATATGTTAGAGAGGTATTTTTTTCTATTCGGAAATAAAATATAATATTTTAGTTGTTAGATTTATATATTTGGGCAAAATATATACTGAAATTATCTAGAATAAAAGGGATGAATTAAAATAATACAAGGGGCTTGAATTCGTTACATATTTTGTTACAATATTTTTTATTTATTTTTAAATATTTTGCACTTGAAAAATTCATAATCGAATAAAGTACCCAAATCCTTGAGAACCTTATTTTTCAAATCAGCCCCATAATTTTGAACTTCCCTGTAGGAAAATTTGGTATATAAAAAAAAATTGGGAAGATGTTAGTTTTTCTTCATTTTGAAAAAAACTTAGTTCTCATCAGATTTCCACAGAAGCTTCCCTGACTAATTTCGAGATCCTGTCACAGTGTCTATAAATATACATATGTGTGTATATATGTGTGAGTGTGGGTGTATTTGTATGTATGTGTATGTTTTAAGCAGCTAAAACGAATTCAACCAAACTGATAGCGTTCTAAAGAACGTTATTTAGATTAAATTTCCTGCGGACTTGAACCGATTCGAACTGGCAATTTACAATTTATTAAAAAAAAAAAAAAAAAAAAGATATCTTAGAAAGAAAGCCAAGTATTTTAGTTATAATTAATTTCAAACTGGGTCAAAATCGGTTAATGCGTTTGTAAGATGTCGGGAAGGAAATAAATTAAAAGAAGTGAAACGTAAGAAAATAAAAAAAGGAGAAGTGATCAGTGAGTTCTTGGTATGACTTTGATATTTTTGTTAGACTTCTCATTTATTTGAGTGCAAGTATGAAATAAATATCTGTTGGGTAAAAGTTCCCCGATGATCTGCCTTAGCCCCAGTGAAATGCGCATGGGAACTAGCTAAAGCCCCTCAATTGATCACTTTGAATTTTTTACTAAGATTTTGGGAAAAGAGAAACAGCACATAATTAAAATTGAAGAGTTTAAAGACGACAATTTCCCAAAATATGCACTAAAAAAAGTGATTATTTTAAAAACACCGAAATTATATATCTGATCTCAGTAAATTTGTAGTCAACGAAAACTATATCAATCAGGTGGGCATCGGTTGATTTGAAAATTAAAATAAAAGTGTGGCAGCTCGAAGAGCTCAAAAGGATAGAAAAGCACAAAAATCTGGTCACGAAAAATTTGCAGTTGAAATGGGGGTGAAATTATAGAGATGGCTTTCAGGGTTAACCGATTCCCATATTCTTTTTGTTTTAATGCTAATCAAGTATAGTTTAACAATCTGCGGTTCTGAAAATTGTAGTTATTTGTTCGAAACTTTTCTTCGAAAATGAAAACTGCACGTAATAATTATGCAAATGAAATATTTCATTGTTACAGCTTCTCACACACGAAACGAGCAGTTTTTGTGTTCATTATAAACGAAAAAACAAAAAAAAACAAAAAAATTTTTAACAAAAAAACCACAACAAGTAGCGAAATTTTAATGTTGAACTGAACATATTTTTGCAGCACGTAATTATACGTGTCTCTATCCAAACAGCAGCGCATACTCGTGCATATTTTATGCGTTGAAGTTGTCAGAATATATTCGCATGTTTTTATCGCACAAATATTTCATTCAAATTGCATTAAAGTTTCTTGTTTGTGAATAAAATAACATGTAAAATTATTTGAAATTTTTATGTTCATATTCAATTTATAAGTATTTTATAGCGACTATAAAAAGTAGTTTTTTTTTTATAAAATGAGAAACAGGGTTTCAGTAGTTTATTTTTTTTATAAAAACTGTACATTTTCAAAAGCAAATTGTAACATAAAAATACTTGATGAGCTTTTTGCTTCATTAATAATAAAGAGTTGCGCAAAATATTTTGAAAATATTCTATTCTATTGCATCTACTTCATTGTCAATATGAATAACAAAACAATAACAACAACAAAATATATCAATCTCACTCAAAACATCATTCGAATTATTTTTTCTACAGTTTTCTTAGTGTTTGCATTTGCAAAGCATATAGAATAGCGAAACGAAATTCAAAATTACGTTACAATCAACGGCGTTTTTACAGCGCTTTTGGAGCCAAAACAAGTTGCCATGGCTGGTATGTCTGCTACAATCAAAACATTCAATTATGTTTTGAATGTTCTATTGCAAATTTGATGTTCTATCTCATTTTTATTCCGATTCACTTCCATTTACTCACGCATTGTTCTAGTGAAGTTTTATAATACTCTTCAACATAAGAGAAAACAAATATTTTTGTTGTTATTTGTTTTGGAATGAGAGTGCAATAAATGTAGCGTGTATTTGATTTTACTAAAACCAATTATTCTCGTGCCTGCGCAGGGCTTTAGTTGATAAGTGCGGCACTGTTTTCTACTGCCGCTGAAATTATTTAACTGATTAACATTTTACTTGTGGTTCAATGACCATAAAAATAATGCGAATAATACAAGCGTTAGCCTTTTTAATATTCAGTAATGAAAAACCGCACGAATATATATTTTTTTTCAATTTTATTGTCTAATTGCATCATTTAACTTAATAGCAACCGACTGCAGTTAATGACAAAATTTAATTATATTGTTTAATTGTTGTTATTGACGATTAAAAAAAAAGTAGTTCGAACATAAAATATGTAAATTAATGGTTTTCATTGTCTGGTTGTTTGTATGGAGGTATAAAAATAAAGCAGTTCTTTTATGTTGGTTTGTAAAAATGTTCGTTGTGGAAAGTCAAATTATAGGAACGACCAGGTTGAAGTAGGTGATATATTTTCATGATAGGAGAAATTTCAAATTGTCTAGTTTTTTATTAAATTAAATTCTTTTTAATTCAGAAGGATATGATAAATATTCGCAAGCACAAGGGAAAGTCAACATCAGTTCTATATATTCAAATTATATAGCAAAGCAGAAAAGCTGTTTTCGAAAGCCATCACACTTTCATCAGTGTTGCTGTGTATTCTTATTTGTATGCGAATTACTCACACAGCCACTCACACTGCCACAGCATTTAAGCGTGTGACAGCAACGTATTCATGTGCGCAAATAAAATCTTCGGCAGAATTTTATATATTAAAATATGAAGAGATTAATATTTCATTTGCGCAAATAATTCATAATTTAATATATACGAATATTAAATCATATTAAATGTTCCATGTTGGTTTACACGTTTTGCTACAATTTAATGCTGCTGCTGTTGCTTCTTTATGAAGTAGTTTTTAGTTTTAAACTGCAATTATGCAGCATGCGGCTCAATTGTCCACACTGTAACTACACAGTGCAACACATAAAGCTTTTAATATATATATATGAAATAAAAACTTATCAACTCTAAGCATGTTGTATGAAGCAGAGGTATTGGACCATGCTATTGGCTAGTGCTGGGATAATATCAATAGCATAGATAATTTTCAACTATAGAAATTAGTTATGAATGATATGAAATTGGTTTTCATTGATTTTTTCTTTTTCATAAAAATATATAGAAAATATTCCTTTCCTTGTGCGATGTTTTCTACTTTTGCTGTTATTATTTTAATTATTAACAGTTTATGGAAGCGATCGGTAAAGTCGTTTAAAAGCTCTCTAGTTTTTAAGCCTTGTCAAAGTTATCAGCGGGTCCAGATTAAAAAAAGTCTCGTCGGCCACTGTTGGGACGGGAACGAAAAAAATATTTGAAAATGTTTATTTTTCTAAAGAAAATCCGAAATTATTTATATGAGCAGTTAAAGTTCTCAGTTTTATTTTATATAAATTCAAAAACTCCTCAATCTCTGCTACTCACGTGAGTTTCACTTCAATTGTGAATTTATAGGAGTTTATTAAATCAATTTATTTATAATTGCACTCAAAGACCTCCAAATCTTAGAGCAGCACAAAAAACCACGTTTTGATATCTCTGCGGATAAAATTAGCGGGAAGTTGCACAGGGATGGCCTTTAGCGTCAAAAATTTTCCTTATTTTTTAGACTAACTTTTAAAGGGCTCCATCGATTTTTAACACTTAAAAACTACGTCGATCATCGTAAAATCGCTTAGTCCGTTCGTGAGACATCGAGAACGAAATAGATTCGAAGCGAGTGTTGATATTATTTTTAAACCTCCCAAGTTATATATCTGATCAGTTCTCGATGCATTGATATCTAAAATTTAATACTATGTTTTATTATGATTCAAACTTGTATCACTCTATATAAAAAACACCCTATACACATTCAATTAAAATTAATAGGGTAACATTCAGGGACTTTCCTTTGTTCTTTGGAATATATAAATTTTAATTGATCTTAAAAAATATACAGCAAAAGAAGGCAGCCTCTTTTGCAAATAAATTTGCAATAAACATTTTTGTAGGTTTATGTCTACTTAAGAATGTCCATGAGACAATTGAAAAACTGTTCTGGTCATAAAAAATATTTCCTTTATATAAAATTTTTTGTTTTTTTTGCCGGTTCTCAGGGGATTGGTCCTGCAGATATCAGTAGCAGACATTATGGCCTAATTTCACTGTTTCAAAATGGGGTTTTTATTATCAATTATATGTTCATAAAATTTAATATGACTTTCAAAAGTATTTTTAATATTTGTATGGATATGGAAAATATTTTAAACAATTCCCTTTGCACTGATTTAAATTTTTATATTTTATAATGGCAGGAGGCCATAAAAAAACTCCACAAAGTACATGACAAAAGTGCCATCATTCCATTGATAATAAATATAAATTAAATATTTTACATATTTATATTTAGAAAAATATTATTTCTTATATGATTTCTATTACATATGTAATATGTCCTGAGTTTCACAAAATGATGTTCGCTAAAAAGAAATTTATTCCATGTAGGAAAGTGTAATTTATGTACTTAATGTGAGACAAGTATTGTGTTGTCCTTCCCTTCAAATTAATTACGTTTATTTAACTTGTATTATTGTAATTCATAAATATTGAAAAGTAGAGTGTCGGCCTGTTATGATTTGTTGTCAAAAGGAAAAAGCAAATAATTTGAATTTATATTGTGACATGTTTTATTTAGTACTCTTATGTCAGCATTTAAATATGAAATCAGGAGTTATTTACCATAAATAATTAATGCTGCTCATTTGACTCGTATACGGTTCATTAAATATTTATTATATAAAATATTAATAAGCATTTTATTATTAAAATAGAGAGAATATAAATAAGCTTGGCGTGCTTAATTGAACTTTTGGTAAACTTATTTATTAAGAAGAAAGAGGGGGAAAAACAACTCTAAAAAACAAGACAATTGATTTTCAACAATAACATTTGGATTCAAATATGACCAGGACAACGTTTACAAACATCCCTGTAAGCGAAGCAAGTCCTCATGTTTAACAGAAAAAAATATTAATAAAAAACTATAATAATAATAATAATAATAATAATAATAATAATAATAATAATAATAATAATAATAATAATATAAATACAAATGTAAAATACAAAATGTGACCAGGGGAAAATATACAACCAGCCAAAATTTCCTAACTCCGGACCTGGAAGGTATAACACCACTTAGAAGAGACGAACACTATAAGTACCTGGGAATCAAACAACATATCACAATAGACCACAGGAAACAAAAAGAGGACATCAAGAAGGAGTTCATTAAAAGGATTAATGTGATATGCAAAAGCAAATTAAATGATCGAAACGTTGTAAAAGCAATAAACACTTTCGCCATACCTCTTCTTACATATACATTTGGTATCATATCCTGGTCAAATACAGCTTTGAATAACCTCGATATGAAAGTCCGTACTACCTTAACGAAGTTTAAATATCACCACCCAAAAGCATCGCTAGAACGGATAAACATTCCTGGAAAATTTGGAGGAAGAGGAATACTAAATATAAAGACACTACACGATAAACAGTTAATAAAATTAATAGAATATTTTAAAACAAAAGCTTCAGTATCTACTCTCTACAGAAGACTCGTGAATGCCGATGACAACCTAACTCCATTAAATCTTAAAAACAATGACAACAAAACTCAAATAACAATATATAACCTCATTCAAGACTGGAAATCAATACCGCTGCACGGAAAGTACCCAAACTTGATCAATCAGGCTTATGTAGATGTAGTAAATACTAACAATTGGCTTAAGTATAGTAACGTCTTTGCTGAAACCGAAGGATTTATTATAGCCATTCAGGATGGAGTAATGCAAACAAAGAACTTCAGGAAGTACATAATTCGAGACAGTACAGTAACAGACGATAGTTGCCGAAGGTGCGGTAATACGCCTGAAACCATACAGCACCTACTTAACAGCTGTCCAACCCTACTTCCAAATCATTACAAGCAAAGACATGACAATATCGGAAAGATAATATACATAAATATTATAAATAGACTAAATATTAATGAGCCAACAACACAGTACTACAAATATCAACCTAAGCCAATAATTGAAAATAACCAATATATTATCTACTGGGATAGATCAATACTAACCAACAACCCACCAGACACAAATATACCCAATACACCAGATATGATAGTAACAAATAAACAAAGAAAAATTGCCCAGATCATTGACTTCGCCATACCAAATGATACTAATATCGAAGACACCATAGCCATCAAAAAATCTAAATATATACTGCTTGCCCAATACATTTAGAATATACACAGTCCAGTCAAGGTAGAAATTCTACCAATAGTTATAAGCTCTATGGGAACAATACCCAAAGAAACCACGTGTGCAATCGAAAAATTAGACCTTAATGTAAAAATATTAACCGAAATGCAAAAGGCAATTCTAATAAAAGAAACAACGATCGTGAGGGAAACTTTAGGATAACGGATATAAAAGATGAATTATATCCCCACAGAGCGTAACCTTTGGTCTTAGACCCGGTACGTCAATTCCAGCATAAGCTGAGAATGTAAAATTCTATAATAATAATAATAATAATAATAATAATAATAATAATAATAATAATAATAATAATAATAAGGATAGAGTTATAGCAACAAGGAACTACCGAAAGTTTATATTGCGGGAAAACTTACCGGATGACTTATGTCGCCGATGCCAGAGCAATTCGGAGACTATTGATCATATCATTGGTGGATGCATGAGTCTAGCATCTCATGATTATACCGCAAGACATAACCAGGTAGCAAAAATCATTCACCAAGCCCTGGCACCAAGAAAGGCTTCCGTACTACAATTACGAACCACCACCTGTACTTGAGAACAACAGATGTAAGCTGTATTGGGATAGGCCAATGATTACAGATCGGACGATACGAGCTAACAGACCGGATATCGTCCTATTTGATAAGATTGGGAGGAGAATAACGATCCTTCACATAGCTGTTCCACTTAACAACAACCTTCAGTCGACCCATGGTACAAAAATTGAGAAATACACTGATCTGGCGAACGAACTCAGGACAATGTACCATGTGGAAGGAGTGGAGATTTCGCCAATAGTAATATCTGCCACGGGACTGATACCGAAACAGCTTATTGTCCAGTTGAAAAAGCATGGTCTTAATGACGCACTAGAGACTATGCAGAGATCTGTGATATTGAATACTTGCAACATAGTGCGACGTTTCCTGCAGCAACGAACAGATGCGAATGGGCTAGAACTTGGTGTACGCCCCAACAGAGCCTAATCCCTTGGCAAATCCCGGGATAGGTAATTTCCAACTTCATAGAAGTTGAGAGATATGAACACAATTCAATAATAATAATAATAATAATAATAATAATAATAATAATAATAATAATAATAATAATAAGAAATATATAAAAAAATTTGTTACACTATTTACTCGCAATTACATAGTTAGAAATCATTTTTAGTCGTGGAATATCAATTTGCAGTTGAGTAAAACAATTAATAAATTGAGCAATTAACAATTAATTGCTACATATATATTGACCCCATTCCCCAATACGTCCGTATAAAGTATTTTAAGCCACCAAAAGTACTTTAGCACAATAACAAAATTAATTCATAAGGAAATGAAAATTAATAGCAAAAAAGTAAACAAAATTTTTATTTAACTGCTAATAAATTGAGTAAAATTTTAACTCAAAATATTTTTTTTATAATCCGTATTTAATATTTTGAAGGTTTTTATGGAAAAGAAACATATATTTTGGTTTTTTCTTATTATATAAACATAATTTCTTTATTAATACTTTTATTTCATTTATAAAAACCGGCGGTAAATAAACATTTTGAAAGGAAAAATGAAATTGAGTTCCAATATCAACTCCCCAACGAAAATGTTTACTAAAACTCATTTAATATATTTAAAATTGGCTTTGTTTTTAGCCAAGTCTGCACTTAATGGCATCAGCAGACTTCAGCCTCATATCATAAATGTACAAGCCTCTTAAGAACCAATTGGGACGTACTAAAGACTAAATAACTAAAAACACAATAAATAAATACAAAATCAGTTAAAAAATTTGCACTAATTTTTATGAGTTAAAACGAAATCGAAGTGATCGTATCAGGGGCGATGTTAGCTCCTGATATGTCCTTTAGAAAATACTTTTACCCAAATATTTTAAGAAGAACTAAATAAAAATTTTAAGAACTGATTGAGAAGTTTCAAAAATATTGAAACTAAAATCATAGCGAAAGTAATCACTCGATATTTATATTCTTGTCTAATGAACTAAAAATACCAGTATTATTGTGTTTTTTTTATTATGTTACAATTTTGAGTTGGCATCCCGGCTTAATTTGAGCACCCTTTTTAACAGCTGAAAGTTGCTTTTTGTTTAACTTGCTTTGAAAAACTCATTATGAATAGTCTTAAACAAGAGCAACGCGTTTAAATTGTTGAAATGTTTATTCAAAATAATTGTTCTATTCGTCAAATTCATTCATTTAAAATATTATTTTCCAATAAAGCCCATTTCCGGTTGAATGGGTACGTAAATAAGCAGAGTCGTCGCATTAGGAGTGAAGACGAAACACGATTATATCCACAGAAGATTACTGTTTGGTGCGCTATTAGGGCTGGCGGAATCATTGGCCCAAATGCCTTCAAAAGCGGTGATAGCCAGAATGTTACCGTCAATGGTGTAGGGTGTAGGACATGATAGGAAGTTTATTCGCACCTCAACTGCCTGGCATTAATCCTACTGATATGGAGCACCAAGAGGACTGAGACACATGCCCCACAGCGGGCACTAAAACTGACTTACTCAAGAAACTGTTAAGGAAAAAATTATTTCATTTAATGGCTCAATTAATGAATCCACAAGATCGTGTGATTCAACCTCTTTTGGACCATTACCATTTGAGGTTATGTTGAGTCACTTGTCTACGTCGATACACCACAAACAATTCAACGCCTGGAAACCAACAAGTTATCGGTGAAAAGCGGCCGCAAATGCTGCGAAACGTTGTTGAAAATTTTTGTTGCAGATGGCGCCTTCTACGCACCATCCGTGGCGGCTACATCGTTCAAATCATATTAAAACATGAGTTTTATAAAATTTTCTTTGAAATAAAGCCTGTTTGATTGATATTAAAAATATATTTCCTCGTTTTGTTGTGAATTAAACTTGTGTCACTGTAAAAAACTTCATGAATATCATTTGAACTCCTCAAAATTGTTTCATCTCCTTTTAAATCAACGAACTGTATTCCAAATCCATTTCATTTTATTGGTTTTGAAAAAAAACTTTTCCTTTTTCGTATAAACTTGCATCAGAACTACAATCAGTTGGGAAACTATTTCAGGAAGCATACAAAATAATTATATTGATTATCGAAATTCCATTACTTATTTTTGGAATAGGGGAGTTTCCAAGTCCACAAGTATAGTCAGAAGACTATTTTATTTATTTTTGAAGTTTTTAGTGAGATTTTGGGAAAAATAATCAGCACATAATTAAAATTAAAGAGTTTAAAAAAGGACAATTCCCCAAAAAATTACAAGTTTATGTTGCAACCACAGAGTTGATGAATCTCCATATAAAATCTGTGATTTCAAATTAATATATCTTTTTGTTTTGTTCTTTTTTGTGAGATATTTGAACGTAAATCATTGATAAATTTTCTTTTTTTCAAATTGTCACAACACATTTTTAAAATTTATTTATTCTATTCATTCGCTCCCCATAACAAAAAAGAATAACATTTCAGTTTATATCCAACATGTAGCACGTGTTCGTTTGTAATTTGCAATAAAAAATGCATAGAAAATAAATAGAAAAATTTAATTTAAATAATGCAATAAATCATAAAAAGATACAACAACAACAACGAAAAAGTTTAGCAAATATGAACACGAACAAAATATTTTTATGTACTCGTTCACACACACACACACTGACACTCATCTGATAAGTCTTATCCTACATTTTGTGTTGGTGTTATTTGTTTCTGGGAAATTCTTTGATATAATTTTGGAATGTTATAACATGGAAAATTTTTTTGTTATACCATTAAAGCATTCATAGCAAAGCTGTGGTTTAAGCCACTCACAGGGTGTGTCCTGCTCCTGCAAACTGCTGTACTGTAACTAAAAGGATATAAAATTGAGTAGATGGATATTGAAAAGTTTATTGGGCCACATTTTTCCAAAGATTTATTTATTTATTTATTTGCTTAAGCCTCATGAATACAAATAGTTCCCAGTACTTAGTTTTAAATAACATGTTCGATTAGTATGCATTTTTGCATAAATTTATTAATGAAAAATATGATTTATTTAATCTTCTTTGCAAAAAAAAATAAATAGTTTAAATAAATCTAACAAAATTCGATTTATAAATTTAATTTGGAAGTTGTAAAAATGAAATAATGAAATAACATTTTGTTGTATAGAACAGCAGGAGGAGGAATTTCATCTTAAGGAAAGAGTTTTAAAATTAAGAAGAAACGATTTTATTTTAAAACGCAGCCTTTATGAAATAGAACCAGCAGCCTATCCTAGAGAGTCAAAAGAATTATTTCTTTCGTGCAATTACCTTAGAAACAAAAACAACTCATGAAACTTTGTTTCTTTTTTTTAAATAAAATTTATATTATTAAAAAATATTTAAAAGAATTGAAGAATACTTTCGACAGTTTGTTTTGTATTATTTTCAAAATCATCACGTTTATTTTTATTATTTTCAAGCAAAATGTTATTGTTATTATTTTAAAGAGTCTTCAACGAGATAAAATGTTACACATTCTGAAATTATTAAGGCATTAAACACAATAACGACAGCAGACTACAGACTACAACTTGTCAATTATAGAATACATGTGCGTATGTGCGAATGATTATTTTTACTACTACGGGAAACACGGCTACGGGTTGTTGTCCCTGCTGTTTTTGTGACTGTAGGCAAATTGAACTAATTTCTATTTTAATAAGCGACAATGGGTAGATGCAATGTTGCCAGCATAATGCAAATAAAATCCAATTATTCTAGACTTGAAAATGTATTGTTTTATTATACAAAAAGAAACAGGAAACTATATATCCAAGCTAATGAAAGGAATTCTCCTCATGTATTGTGGACTTTAAATATATTTCATTGGAATAACACTATTTAAGAGTATTAAATATATGAACGCGGCTACACTGCCGTTTGAAGAGAATTCTACTACAAACAACAACACATGGTTATTGATTTCGTGGTGTCGTCTTAAAAATAATTAAGTAGCTGACTGCGAGGCGACTATTGTAGCCAACGGCTTTTGTGTTCGGTGTTCGTGTAGCCTGCTGTCTTTATTGTGTTTAAAGCTTCACGTATATTTCTGAATTTAAAATGAAATATAGTCCCCTTTTACACACATCAGGTTTTCTTGATCAGTTTTTATTCAATTTTCTTTTGAACCTGCATTTACGTTCATACACGAACATTTTGTTTCATCAAGTTTCATTATCTCTGCTTTCAACTTTATATGCTTTTTGATATTCTACAGCCAACTTCATGTGTGAAGTTCAACTAAACTTGATGGTACAGTCAGGTTTGTACCTCTTTCCATTCTCTTCTCCCCTTTCTCCTATAAACTCAAGACTTGATGAAATAAACTTAATGTGTGTGAAAGGGGACATATTTTTAGATTATCAATGAAGCACTTTTATATTAAAAATTACCACATTAAGCATTAAACACAATAACGACAGCAGACTACAACTTGTCAATTATAGAATAAATGTGCGTATATAAGAGTATTATTTTTACTACTGCAGACAACACTTTTACGGGTTGTTGTCCATGCTGTTTTTGTGGTTGTAGCCAAATCAAGCATTAAACACAATAACGACAGCAGGCAACACGAACACCGACTACCAAAGCCGTTGGCTACTATAGTCGCCTCGTAGTCAGCTACTTAATTATTTTTAAAACGACAATACCAAATCAATAACCATGAGTTGTTGTTTGTAGTGGAATTCTCTTCATACGCCAGTGTAGCCGCTTTCAAATATTTAATACTCTATGAAATATATCTAAAGTCCACAGAATATGACAAGAAATCATATCGTTAGCTTAGAAATATAGTTTGTTGTTGCTTTTTGTATAACAAAACAATATATTTTCAAGTCGAAAATAGTTGAATTTATGTATATTATACTGGCAACACTGCATCTGCTCATTGTCGCTCACCAAAATAGAAATCAGTTTAATTTGACTACAACCACAAAAAGAGCAGGGACAACAACCTGTAGCCGTGTTGTCTGTAGTAGTAAATATAATCATTCTCATATACGCACTTGTATTCTATTTTTGAGAAGTTGTAGCCTGTAGTCTGCTGTCGTTGTTGTGTTTAATGACTAAGTTATAAGGGGCTGTTCACACTAAATATATATTTTCCCAGCTATTATTTTATGACTTATGACTTTAAGACCACAGTGTGAATACCCCAATTATTTCATATAAATAATTGAAATAAGTATCATTATTTTACAGCAAAAGCACTTAAATTTGAATTCCTTTACAATATGAACAACGAATACAACGAGTATTTTAAAGATTTTCCTTCTTTAAACAAATTTTGGTTGTAAAAACATTTTGCAATAGAAAAAAATATCTGTGAAAATTAATGCCAACTGCATATCTGCAGTAAAATCGTATTAACTGCCGTGTCTTTAAATGTATCGGGTTTGTCACACACTTGGCTACAGTTCCCATTGCAATCAATCACACGTCACCAGCAACTCGGATTGGCAAAACAATTTGTAGTTAATCTTTCCTATTCACACACATTTTGGCTTTCGTTTTGAATGTCTGTCGAACAGTTAAGAAGGACAAAGTTCAGTTTGTTCTTGACACAATGACAGCATTTCATCAATTCTAAATGCACGCAAATGCCAAAACAATATCCCAAGAACGATATATTAAAGTAAAACGGATATGTTTTGAGTGGCACTTGCAAGAATCGGAGAAACGAAATAGTGGGTTTGAAAAGAAAATTGGGAATAAATGAGAGGAAAAAATAAAAAAAATTGTGAAACTAAAATTGAGGTAAAAAATTGTTACTTTTGTTGGCTTTTAAAAATTCGGCAAAAAAAATTTCGGTAACGATTAACTGATTCACTTACTTTTTTGTCGATTGTGTTGTTTTAATATGAATATATCGAAAAATGAATTTAAAAAAAACAAATACTTTTTATTAATTCTGAAACTTGCAAATCAAATCCAAAAGTCGTGTGTGATAAAATATCTATTCATCTTTATTTTAGACAACTGTGGCCAAGTAAACGAGCCGTGCTTTGAATGAACAACTCAACCCAGTGGTTGACTTCAAATTGGCTCACCAGTGCCTCGTTTCTTTAACTGAAGTGAGGCACAGGAGACAACAAAAAATTATTGTTGTCCCATTATCGTTTAGTAGAGAACACAACAAAAACAGCTGACTTCAAGCGATATCGAAAGTCGTTAAACATCGATAAATTTTCTTTAAAAATATCTCATCTACACGACTGTCGTAATAAGAGTTATTGAATCGTACTACTGAAGCGATTAATATGTAGACTACACAGCCGAAGATCCTGTGCCTCGCTTTTGTAACTAAACTGAGAACTTCTCGCATCGAAAAAATTGTCGTCACTCTGTGAAACAAAAACTGTATTATTCTATGGATAACCCTACAATAAAAAGCATGACAACCAGAACTATTTAGTTTTTCGATGTGAGAACTTCGCACATCAGTTACAGAAAAGAGGCACGGGATTCCGTTTTCAGTCGCTTATGTGGGATCGGACTCTCCGATCTCTGTTGCCGGTAGAGATTGACACCATCTTGAGGCTTGTATCTTTCAGTTGCTTCTGAAATGCGGTTATTTCGTACAGTATTCCGTTATAATTAACAGCTAATCGCCCGTATTATGAATGACGATGTCGACGTCACATCAACACGACAAAAAATTTCCACTTGTCTAGTCTTTGTCGACAGATATAAATATTTATTTTTTTTTTTAATTTTAATTATTAATTTAATAATAACTAATTTTTGTCCACAAATTAAATGACAAGTGACAACTTTTTGCCGTCGTGTTGATGTGACGTCGGCGTCGTCATTCATAATATGAGTGATTATTTTTCTTGCTACGATACCTTAAAAAATCCGAAACTTATTTTTCTTAGCCCCGACTTGAAAAAAATTAAGTTTTCATTAGATCAGGAGATTTTGAGGCCACTGGAAACTTCCCTGACTACTTCTGAGAGTCCGTGGGCATGTCTTTATTTATGTCTGTGTTTTGTTTTTGTGTGTATGAAGGTGTGTGTGTATAAAAGTGTGTGTTTTTGTGTGTAAATATGTGAGCCGCTTATAACTTTGGTACAGCATGACCGATTTGAACCACATTGATGGCGTTCTAAAGGGCTTTAATGGACTTAGATATCCCAAGAATTGAAATCGATTTGTACTGGTGGATTTGAGGAAAAACTTGGAACCAAAACGTTTTTAAAAAGAGATTTCTTTTAAATAACTTTTAAACGGCTGCACCGATCGATTCCAAAAACTAATCAGTTCTAAAGACCACGTCGGCCCGTCAAATCGGATCAAGATCAATTAATTCGTTCGTGAATGAAATAAGTTTCTAGAAAGTGATTGTTTTTTTAAACTCCAAAGTTATTTTTCCAATTCGTTCGTATTCTCGATCCTCTTGTAGGCCTCGAAAAACTACATCAATCCACACAATCACCTGAAAATCGGCTTATTAATTCATTTTGAGAATTAAGTTGGTAATAAAAATTAAACAAAATCGAAAATTCGACACCGTAGAGTTAAATTTGTAAGTCGAAAAGGCTAAACAACTGAAATTATTATTATTTTTTTCTTATAAAGAAATATTTGATATATTCGAAGGAATTTAATTAGTACTAAATATATGGAACAGCCAAAAAGGATCTACAGATCCTTAAAATCGTAGAGCAGCACGTTTTGATAAATTTTATTTAAATAATTGATTTATTTAAATCTAAGTTCTTGATACAATTACAAAAAAGTTAAAAAAATAATAAAGTTTCCAGTAAAATGAATTTCTAAAGTTGTTTTATTTATTACTTTTCAAAAAGCCATAAAAAATTCGAAAAGTGCTTTTCTTAAATAACATTGAAAAGTCTATTTACACACACACACACACACCCGCACACACACATGCTTAACATGCAGATGTTTGCATTTCTTTTCCAAATACGTCCCTTTTGCAAATTAATGACGAAAATATAATATAGAAAAGCTAAACAAAGTTTTTCCTTTTACTGAATAACACAAACCTTTTCATGGAAGAGCTACACGATTATAATGTCAGCCTTAACTTTCTTATTTGCAAAGAGCACAACCACACAGTACGTATGTGTGTGTAAAATTACCGACATCATCATAAAACTGGCCATTCACACGCCGCTCAGGATAACATGAATCCAGTCGGTGAATAAACAGAAAACTAAAAACCATAAAAATCCAGCAGAGTTTGCGGCAACCCGTGTAATCCTTTCGTCCTTTCAAATCGCTCTAGTGTGTTAATTTTTTTTTCTTTTATTAATTTATTTGCTTGTTACCTTTTTGGTAACTTATGGAATTTAGCTGAAATTCTTTTCAAACAAAATGAATTTCATGCAAGAAAAAGGAAAAACACGAGAGCGACTCAATTTTTAAGAACTCAATTATCAGCATGATTGCGTTATCAGTTTTGCAATTATTTGCGCTTTATTGTGTTACATTTCCATACACATACACACACACACACACACTCTCACATACATACATATATAGACGGGTGTTAGGTTGAGAAATATCGATATTCACTACGGGGAAACTCAAACTGTGTTGCCATTTCTGCCCAGCAAATTCTGGGAAGTCATCACATGATGACTTGTTCAACAAGCGGATGACGTCAGCAAATTAATGAAATTTCCTTTAAAATAAATTCTTTTTGCAAAATTCATTTACCATAGAATTGTGTTTAGTGATAAGGTTCACTCCTGGTAAAATTGCTTCGTCAGAAAGCAAAATGGCCATATTTGGAGGGAAGACAACATTCGAGTCTACAACGAATCACGATTAAATCCCTTAAAGTCGACAATATTTTTATATTCTTCAGTAAAAACTAAAAAGATTTGCCATTTCATTTTTAATTTTCACGATGGGACCTCAAAAAGTATAAATATTCCGGATCCTTACGAATACCCAAGTCGAACAAGCGGTGTTCGTCTGTTTGTATGTCACATGACATTTTCAAAGCTCCGAGAAAACCCACAAACTTGAGTCTTCAAATTATGTATTAGAAGTGGTCCTAAACAGATTTGGATTATATATCAGAAAAATTAAATATATAACTGCAGAGCTGGACAAGTTAAACCAATTTTTAGTTAAAATAAATATTAACCAACCACAGCTAATTTTTGGTTATTCGCTAATTAAAGGAACTTCATACTACTGGATAACTGAAACTGGTTTTAAGAATCAAATAAAACTGGCGTCCAGGGTTGGACAATTGAAAATTTTTTTGGAAAAAAAAAATAACCAACATAAAAAATGTTTTCTTTTTGACTATAAATTTTTTAAATGGACCTGAAATCGAAAGAGCCAAAAACACAGCTCCAGAGCTGGAAAATTATTATATTCTTTTGCAACGTTAAAGCGACTGTTTTTAATAAACATGTTTTATAATTTAGAAAGATATTTAAAGTGGTATATAAATTCAAACAATATAAAAAAATCGATTCCAGGGTTGGAGACTTCAACAATTTTTTTGTACTCCAAAGTAACCAACATAAAGAAATTGTTTCTCCTTTCTTCGAAATTTGTGAGCTTTTTAAAGAAGCTGATTGAAATTGGTAGACTTAAAAATATAACTGCGGAGCTGGAAAATTATTTTTATGACTTTTTTTCGGAAAATTAATGCGACTAAATTAAAATGTTATTTTTTATAACATTTATATTTATAACATTTATAATTTTATTATATTTTAGATAGATTTAAATTCAAACAATATATAAAATTCCAACCCAGAGCTGGCAAGTTCAAAATTTTTTCTATACATAACAGTAAACAACATGAAAAAATTTTTGCTTTTTTCCTCTAAGTTTTAAGTTTTGAAAGAAACTCATTGAAACTAGACACTGGAAGGGCAAAAGAGTGCAATTCCAGAGCTGGAATATATATTTTTTGAAATATTAAAGTAACTACATAAAACTATTCTTTCCTATAAACAATTTCAATTATTATTGAGGTTAGAACAATATATAAAAATCCAGGGTTGGACAGCTAAAACTTTTTTATAGAAAACTAACATCAATTAAAGCAAATTGTTTCTTTTTTTTTTTGTAAATTAAAAATATTTCAGTCTTTTGAAGGAAATTTATTTATAAAAGACACAAAAAGATCCAAAGAGACAGCTACAGAGCTGGAAAATCAATTTTTTTTGTTAAAATAATTATATAACAATAAATTATTTTAGTACATATTTTGGTTTTATCGTTTTTTGAACTCTTTAACTTTAATTATGTGCTGATTGATAGATAAGACTCCTCAATTGATCACTTTGAATTTCTTAGTAAGATTTTGAAAAAAAAAAGAATCAGCACATAAATAAAATTAAGGAGTTTAATAAATTTTTTTATTTAAATAAACAATTTTATATGTTAGAAAAGAATTCATTGATATTAAAAATACAATGGTATCAAGAAGATGATTCCAGGGTTAAGAAATCGAAACTTTATTTCAGTGAATTGAAAGAGTCCTATTAAAATTTAGTAAAATCCAGCAGAAATGGAAAGTCTGAACTTTTTTTTTTTTGTGGATACAAATTTTTTTTCTTTTCTTAACCCTAGAGTACGCTTTAGGTGTTTCAAATCCACCTAAAACCATCTTTTTTGGGTGGAACAACTAAAAAAATTTTTTAGTACATAAAATTAGCAGGCGTACGCCGGTAAAAGGTGCATAAGATTCGGCAGCGCAGAATATAGAACTTTTGCTTAGTTTTGAACTTCTCGCTCAGAAAATTTTTCTAGATCCGGGATATTATCCGACAATTATAGGTCTTTGTGCAATAAAAATTTACATAATTTTTGTCGACCTCAATGTTCACGTGTCCGCAACATTTCCACAAGAGTTACGACTCCCTGATTTCCTTGTTTAATTTTCTATTACGGCCACCGAAACCGTTCTGTTGAAAACTCAATTAATTTAATGATATTAATTTTTTAAAAATATATGTCCATAAGTTTTGGTAAATATATGGCAAATTTTAATATCATTTGCGGTTTTGTTTGCAAGAGTTCTTTTTGAATTATAAATTTTTCATAAAAAATTTATATTTTATATTTTTTTTTTAGCATTGTTTATTTTACCACTTTTTTAAATAAATAGTTGCAGGTTTTTTATGTTATTTGCGGTTCTCTTTGTACTGTTTTTTTTTACTTTAAAAATCTATAAAAACTTAGTGGAGCGCTGTGAAAAAGTTGAAGTTTATAAATTAAATTGTGTTATTTAAAGTTCTTTTTTTATAATTTGTGTTGGCTTATGAGTGTAGCCGCTACTGCCAGGTCATTAGCGTACCTTGAGCCACGATATTTGAATGCCTGCCATACTTGTATGCGTATGCAGACATAAACTCTCAAAGATGATGCAAGAATATCGACATTTTAAACAGCACAAATTTCAAAAAATTACCCAGGGGCCCTCCAGTTGCTTTGTATTTGATTGAGCGATTTTTCCTACCATTTCGCCAAGTTTTATGTGACATTCGAGGAGGTCAAAGGACTTTTTTACAACCGACAGAAGTGCAACATACTGTGACATACCCGCAGCACTGCGCGATACTGTTTTCGCTTTGCCTATATGCCCAGTTTTTTCTTATTTTATGAAAATTGTGCCCCATTTCATTTAACATTATAATTAATAACTATTAATATTATTAATTATTAATTATTACTGAAGAAGTCACACAAAGGAGTGACGAAATATCGAAAAACAATTTTTAATTTGAAAAATAAAGAGACCTTAAGCTTAAAAATGTTAGTACATATTATTAATTATTAATTATTATTAATAATTAATAATTAAGTTAATATATAATATATATTATATATTAACTTCGCTTACAAGAGAATTTCTTGCACTCCATTATTTTTAGGCCTGTTAAAGGGACCACACATCCGTAGTTGGTATTCAAAAGCTGCACAAAAGTTTTAAGCTCTGCGGTATCTACTTTCAACCAGGATAACTTCATTCAAAGAACTTCAAACGTATATAAAATACCAGACTAAAATATATCAAGCGGTTTTTCTACAGTATTTTTTGCAAAGAAAATTTGATATCAACATAAAACCCAACAATGAAGTCAAGAGTCAGTAAATCATACCAAAAACATCGAAAACACTAAAACATGTTCCCAATAATTTTTGTGTTGTTTCGTACTTTTCCAACTGACACCACAACATTCAAACATATTTTGAATGTTCTATTATAATTCAGATGTTCTACACATCTCGTTTTAATTACTCCAACAATGTTTTAGTGAAGTTTTGTTCACTTCTTTATCATTTTGGTTGTAAAACTAAGAAAATGTCTATTAAATTTCGCTGAGAAGGATTTTAATTAATTTTTCTTGTGTTTCTGAAGGGCCTCAGTTGATACAGAAGTGGCTTCATGACAAGGATTCGAATAGAATCTAGACGATTTCTCTGATCTGAATATCCATATATCGGACGGGCCCCAAGTTCTGTAACATTTTCGTTGGCCGTCTATTCCATCTGCCTTCTTGAGGTATCTAATCCGATAAGTAGTCCGCAAGTTCATTTAGTTTTTGGTTAATTAAAGTCTTATACCTGGTTTCTTTAAGGCAACTAGACAGAACTCATTACAGGGCAGAAATATAAAGAGGCCAGCCTACTCTCATCACACGGTGAAAACATCAAGGGATTTCCATATTAATACATATTTTTTGAAAGTGTCGTTTTTTAAAACTATAATTTTAACTTCGTGCTAATTGTTGTTTCCCAAAACGTTACTAAAAATTTCAAAGTGATTAATTGAGGAGTTCTAGCTCGTTCCTAAGCTCATTTCACTGGGGCTAAGGCAGATCATCAGGGAACCTTTATCCAACATTTCTTAGAATAACTAAAGATATTTATTTCAAACTTCCACTTTAATAAGTGAGAAGTTTAAAAACAAACATCAAAGTCATAACAAGAACTCACTGATCACTTTTAATTTTTTATTTTCCCACGTTTTTAATAGATTTCGTTGCTACAGTAGAAGAAAAAGTATATGAAATTTTGGACAGAAATGCTGCGCATTATTTTCTTTGCATCTTTTTGTCCAAAAGGGTTCTGCTTGCATCCCTACCATCCGGATTTCGGACTAAAATGGTTTTATTAAATAGTCGGAACGGGTCGAGATTCCCCAAAGAATCTTTGGAGCCAACACCGCAGATCGGCTCGCTTCATTTGGAGTTCCTTCTACTCCCGTTTAGAAGAAATTAAAAGTTTACAGGAGTTTCAAGAGTAGGAAGGGTGATGCTGGCTGAAGAAGTGAGCAATAGACTACAACAACTTTTTGCTATAGAAAACCGACGCAGGAGGGTGTGCTGTACTCGGCTCTTTTAGTAAAAGACGGCGTTAATCGCAGTTGATAATGTTCAGGGACCAGTGCCATGCCTTTGTCATTGTTATAAAAATTAACCACAGTCCTGCTTTATATTCATGACTGAGCGCGACGTCCAGCTCGGCATCGTAGTCTTGTGTTCGCTGCTTCAGTCTACAGAACCCACAACATGAAAAGACGTACGCCTGATCTGCGTTTTCAAACTATGCAAATTTATTTTGATAACAGCAGTTCTGTTCGAATTACGTATCGCGCGAATTGGGTTTCGCCTTGAGGCTGACTTTTGTTTGAATGGAAGTGACAATAAATAAAACCGCCGCATTTGGAGTGCTTCAAGAGGTTCTATTGCATCTAGAAAACCGGACTGTTTGGAGTGATTTATGGGGTGGCGGAATAAACTGATCCGTACTTCTTTAAGAACGATGCTATTCAGAGCGTTAAGGCCAATGGTGCCCGTTGTAGAACCCTAAATACTGACTTTTTCGTTCATCAATTGAACAATCATCCGTGATGTGTAGGAGTTGTTGTTTCTACTAGACGGTCCAACATGTTACACATCTCGTGCCATAATTGATTTCTTGAAAGAAACATTTGGTAACCGCATGGTTTTACATGTCCGACCCGTGACTTGGTTTCCAAGATCATGTGATTTGACGACTATTTTATATAGGGATATGTGACGTCACTAGTCTACCCGTTGAGCTCTAATTAATTTATCACTTGGAGTACAACATACACCGCATGTTTGCCGATAAACGGCCAAGTTTTTGAAAAAAAAAATCATTGAAAGTTGTACCCGCAGACTAGGCTACGTCCCAGCCCGCCGTAGTGTTCACATGCCAGAAATCATTTACAAACTATAATGCCAAGAGATTATATATCGAATCAAGTACACTTTAGGCCAAATTCCATTTTAAAGTTTTAAACCTCCATAAGAAACACCCTTTATAATATTACTGAAGCAGTCAACTTTTAATTAATACATTTTAGCTGCTTTTAAGTCAACAAAAACAAAACAAAAAGTGATTCTAGGAAGCAGGTTTCCAGAAAACTTTATTCGCTTTTAAATATTCAATTAAAGAATTTCATTCAGTAGGTAAATAAAAAAGGGCAATAAAATAAATTAGATTTGTTTTTGTTTTCATTTCAAAGTTTCGAATGAAAATGTTTATTTAAAAATAAAATAAAAAACAGTTTTGTACCGCACCACTTTGTGGGTTATTGTCAAGCGATTACCCCGGATTATCTTCCACTTTTCAATGACGAATGGCAGCCAATTTGACGATTCTATGGACTGCAGTTTAGGGTTGCTTGTTTGGTTAAATTTGGTAGAAGTGCGGCTAACAAAATTTTAATACGCCAGTTGTAAGCAAAACTAACAGGGAACTTAAAAGAGCAGCATTTTTTTTTGTCTATGAGAAGAACAAACATCTTTTTGTTTAGTATTTGAAAATATTTTAAACTTTAAATAAAACTCAAGGATGTGATTCTTGAACAATTTTTTTTTCTTATCTAGACTTTTTATTAACTCCTGCCTTTTATGCAGCAACACGCACGCACAAGTAAGAAATGGAGATGTAAGTAATTTCAGTGATAAGAAATAATTTCCAAGTCAAATTCTACTTTAATTTTCTACAAACAACTTTTCTTAGTTGTTTCATATTTTCTGCTTAAGAGCAGAGGAGGAGAGGAGGAGGAGGAGAGTGGGTTCTGTCCCAGTAACAATAAGCAAATATTTTATTCAAGTTCTTTATGTTTCATAATACGTACGTGTTCTTTATCATTATATTAAATGAGATTCTTTTCTTTTCATCGGGTCTTAACTCTTGACACACTTAGCAGCTCTGCTTCATCCAACTGCTTCTTATTTCACTTTATTCAACTAAATTATATTTCGTTTTCCTTTTGGTCCGACTTGTGGACTTTTTTTATTTAAATCACTAAAGCTCTGCTTATCACTTGTGACACAGACAACAGCAAGAACAACAACAACACTTCTTGGATCTTTTGTTTAATATTTTATTTCTATAAATTGTAAATAATTCCTCAGTTGCTTTGGACTGCACCCTAAACCGAGTGGTTTTTACTTATTATGCTTTGGATCATAATACGTTTTATGCGAACATGTTTTTTAAATTGAATAAGCAAATTACTCTGTGTTGTAGGGAAGCTGGTGTAATTTTATTCCTTTAATTCGAATGACCATTTTATATTAAAATATTTAAGTTTTTGCATTATCCTTTTAAATATTTGCTGGTCCGTTTAATAATTCCACTGCTTTAATATCCTTTAGCAACAACGAATTCAAGCAATTTTATGAATTAAAATTCAGGCTCGCTAATGCACTTAATACACAAACACATACACACACACGTACACGTGTAGGGATATGAAGAAATTCGTTTTGCATATCCTTGAATGTTAGAGAATATGTACGGCACAAAATTAATTAATTTAATTTAATTTTAGTTGTTTATATTTTAAATTAATTTATTATTAAATCCATACGACCAGCAATCGCCTGGCCAGTTAAAATAACATTCAATTAAATTATTTATTCTCCCACGTTTTTTGTCCGCAATAGATGTACGTGTATCCTTGATTTCTTAAATGAACTGACTGCTAAATTGTACCGATGAACTGTGAAAGGAAAAAACTGAAAGTGGAACTAACGAAACCCCTAGTCAAAAATCTCAACATCCAGCATCCACTTACAGCAGCATCAACTGTTACAGAAATTCACCACACATTTCTGTGCGCACTTGCTCGTTTTCCAAGCAGGATAACAGGAGAATAACAGAGCAACAGCTGTTGTGTTAGAGCAACAACATCTGAAAGAGGAAGGCTGGGTAGAGGAAATGTTAAATATTTAACAGCGGCGTGCAAGTCATAACAAGTGGTGTCATTAAAATTTGCTAAACTAATTTTAAATCGTTGAGCGATTGATTGCCTTTTTATGTCCTTTAATGTCTGCCCCGTTCTCTGTCAGATGAACACTTTTTGCCAACAATCAGTTGCACGTATCCCTGGCACATAATTTTCATTTGAACAGTTCAACCAATTTGCATTTGCATAAACGAGACGCACAAAAACTTAAATTTTATATTTTATTTAAATCGAATTTGAGCTATAAAAAATGTGACGAAGCAAACGGCTAATCAATTGCAGAAGATATTTGAAAATCCTTTGCCCACATCTCTGCAACTCCATTTCATGTAAATAAAATCTCTTGCCAGAGTCATATTTTAAAACTTCTTTTAGGAATTATCTAGGAGAATCTGTAAATTTAAAATATTTTTGAAAACAATTTTAAGCTGCACTTTAAGATATTTAACTCTTCTTTTCTTGTGTTGTGCTTCCAGGGTTAACGTTTATCGCTTTTAAATTCGACAATTTGTTATTAATTAAGGAAAAGTGCATCTTTGTCCTTTAATCAATTTCAAATTGTCGAATTTGAAAAAGAAAAACTCCAGCCGTAGTCAGGCTGACTATAAATAATTGTATTCATGCGTTACATTGCACTCGCTCAGGGTTGTTGGTGTGGTTCATGTTCTCATCTCCTCGTAATGGGTAACTATTTTTACACGCTTTCTGAACACATTAAACTCAAAAAATAGAAAATAAATTGGGTTCAAGAAACTAAAACAACTTGTTCTTAAAAAAATTCAATTAAAATCTTAAATTAAAATTTTAAAATAAAACGATAATGAACCACAATAAAAGAATGATTATGAAAAAAAGGCGTGAGCGCTCGACGCCCTTTTTATAGTAATACTTGTATTTTGGTTCATTGTTGTCTTAAACTTATTTTACAAAATTTTTTCTGTAATGTTTTGGTTGGATATTCTACAAAAGCGATTTTTTTAGTATTTTTAAAAATATTTTTAAGGCTTCGTAGAGCTGTAATAGAGTCCCTGGCCTTGAAATTATAAATATTTTGAATAACTACAGCTTTTGTCGCCTACCTTCCACAAGAGCGTTGCAAACGGAGCGTAGATCAGCTGGCACCATTTCAATTAATAGGGCGTGTTTAAAGATTAACTGCTACAACATACACGTACAGGTTTATTATTATAAATAAAATCATGTAACTCTTACACTTTAAGATGGATATGAGATGCCAAATATACGACGTCGTATGCGCTAGACAAAAGTGAAATATAAGAATTGAAACAATAATAAAACTGAATACTTAAGACGAAGAAGAAAAGAGCGAACAATGGGAACTTAAGCAAATACTTGTTTTGAATATGTACGACTTCTCATTTTAACAGTGGGATGAAAAATTATACATCCCGATGGAATATTATATCAACAATAAATCGGGTTTTGTGTGTCTCATTTTAAAAGTACATTTTCTGTCTTCAATATTTTCTACAACTGCCAAAAAAAAAGTCCGCAGTAAAAAGGGAAGAGTTAACTTCAGCCTACAGCACAGAAGGCAGTTGGTTACACTCACGTTATCAGTTATTATATCTTGTCACGTTTATCACCAGGTGAGTTTGGGTGAGTCGATGGAATATGACAGCAAAATTTTCAAGCAACTGATTTCTCTTCTCCTCATGCAAGCTTTATATTATCACTCGTACTTTCTTATATCCGATCAAACAAGGAATAGAAATTCTTTGCAATTCAAACAGCATTTCGTTAACAGTGAGCGACCGTTGCGCTGCACTCTGGGTTGTACATTAAACTAATTTTTATATTCTGTTTAATCACTTCACTTGGCTGGTTGTTTCTTTGGATTTGTCTAACACTCCTCTTGTGTTGTGCTTCCCTACGTATAATTAATATTATTAATTATGTTGCACATACGTCTCATTGTAGTCGTACCAGGTTGTTGGTGTGGTTCCTGTTCTTATCTGCTCACAATGTGCAAGTATTTTTATACGCTTCCTAAGCACATTAAATTAAAACATTGAAATATAAAGTTTTTTTTTTCTTAAATTTAAGATTTTATTAACATTTTAATATTTCCTTAGTCTTCTTGGCAGTCTTCGTCAGCAAATTCAATAAGTTTTAAAAAATCGATATATTAAAAATATTTTAATTTTAAAGGAAGACAGTTAAAAACAATTTGAAAATACTCAAAAAAAATATAGTTTTCGAGAAAATCAATCCAATAAACTAAAAATAAATTGTAACATGAAATTAAAGCGACAATGAACCAAAATAAAAGTATTATTGTAAAAAAGAAGTGGGCGATTTGAGTCCTACTTTTCCGTATAACGAGCGCTCGACGATTTTTCTCCACAGTATTCTCAATTATAATAAAATATTATTATATGTTTTCCTTCCGCTCAAAACTGGGAAACAAACTAAATTCCGCACATTCAAAATATGTTACGTGCATGCATGTGCATGTCCCTCATCGCATGACTTAAAAGTTTCGCACTTTAAATTTTGGACATCAATGGCTTCAATTCGTTTTTAATGAGGCCACGCTATATATTTCATTTATAAACATACACACCTACACGCATGCATACATGCATATATAAACATACTCACACTCACACACACACACATGGCAAAAGTTTTGATGTTGAATATATTTCCTCTAACAGAAAGAGTTGCAGCCATCAGCCAGCAACATATTTTATTTATTTATTCATCATAAAAACTCACACACACACGCACATACACATTCTCATATACACACACTTTTATAGTTATTGTTTTACATTTTGAAAATAAAACATAAAACTAAAATAAACTTTTTGTGTAAACATTTGCTATCAGCTTTAAACGATATATTTTCATAAAATCTGCCAACTTTTTCAAGTTCTTTGACTGAAACATTTATTTTGTATCCTCAACGGCATCGTTAAGAGCTGGAAAAGTTGAGGTACATGCGATCTAGCCAAAACTTGAATTGGCCAAGTCAATCAAAATAGATGTTGTTTGAAGTAGTTTGTGCGTTGATTGTGAAGCAGGAGCTCATGTGTGCTATCGTTTACTCAGTCAAAACGTATACTTGTAGTAGAGATTTCTTGATTGTGTTAGTTTTTAATGTCCTATTTAAATAACGAAGGTGGAGCGTTGTTACAGAACACTGCTGACAACCACTTACAGCAAAAGCGGAAGTATATTTCGGTCTCCGGTTCTTCTATTACGAAAACGTGGAGAGTTATCCCTCTGTCTCTCTCTCTGTCTGTTGTTTCCCCCGAATGCGATCCGCTCATGCAGCACCGAACAAAAACGGCCGTTCGAGCTCTGCTTTCATTGAATCAGAAAAGATTTTTCTGTACAACGGTCGGGTAAGAGCGATGTTTTATGACATCCTTCCAATTTCTATGTCATATATCAGCAATGAGTGCTGTTTGTGGTAAAGAAAGTCTGTCGGAATAAAACCTATCTGTTCTTCTTAAACTTCCCCGGATTTTATTAAAATTTCATTATTTCTTTATTGTACTTAACAAAGTTTTTTTTTGGAAAAAATTCAATGAAGCACTTTCATACCCGCACTTAGTGAGAGAGGATGAGTTAATTTTTTTCCTTGGACCAGCAGTCAAGTCCATATGACCGCTAGATATGCAGTGCATTGAGTCCGAACTAAAGAGGAGAGGATGGCGTTAATAAGTTTTGCATCGTAATCGACTTCATGGAACAAATATTTCGTACCAAAAATCATATGGAACAGACAACAACACAATTTATCAAAATAAAATTATATAAAAATAAATGATAAAATTAAATTAAATTTCAAGCCAATCGATTCTTATATAATAATCGGTGACTGATGCAGTTTTGTGGTGAAGATAAAAGAATCGAGAACAGTAACTCCAGGATTAAAAATAAATAATTTTTTCGAACGGACTCACCGAATTTTGCCGGCTGCCGGTGATCGACGTGGTTTTTAAATGTTAGGAGTTGAATCTTGTGCAATCGATTGGTGAAGCTGTTTAAAGAATTTTTCTTAAACTTTTTTTTCAATATCTTGAGATTTACCAGTTGGAATCTATTAAAAATTACAGAAAATCTGAGTTCAAAGACGCCATCAGTTTGTTTTGACTCGATCAAGCCGTTCCAATACATTGACCACTATGTCCTACTACTGGACCACTGTGCAATGGTGTAAATCGATCATATAATTACACACAAAAAAGAGAAAAACACACACACACACATATATACATACACACATGCGTACCCACACGCATATGCTTACCTACACACAATCATACATCCATAGTGTCAGGCTGTTAGAATAAGTAAGGGAAGCTTCTTGGGATTTTAAGACATGGTGACCTAATGGGAATTGGTTACTTTTTTTAAACGAAGTGAAACCAATTTTTTAATGTCTGATTTTTCTTAGTCTTTCTGACGCGAAATTACAAAAAGAATTATAGCAAAATTTATGGAATTTTTAATCGATTTAATATATTCCTTATTAGAAAAAAGAAAACATCTTTTTTGTTGAGTTTAAGAACATGTTAAAATATGTGAATGCATGTGTATGCTTGATATGTCAGAGAACAAGACAAACAATAAAATATGACAACTTTGACATCGTGGCTTTGCTTCAGGGGTTGCTACCTGCCTCAAACTTTTTATTTTCTGGTATCAGAATCATCTTATAAAATATACTTTATACCTTATAAACCAGTCATTTGACCCACGGTGCAAGATCTTTATGAATAAGCCAACTTCCATTTTCTTCCGATTTATATTCCAGTCTCTTGGCCGAGTTTAGATGGAATTAATATTAAGATGATTTTCTGCCTTAACAGAGAAGTTCCGCATCTCCTTCTGTTCATTGTTCTTTAGCCGAAGAACTGTGGATGCTTTAGCCTCTGGAGCTGTTACACAGACAAAACTCTAATCAAATGTTTTTTCATAATAAAATTTATCCAGTTAAAAATAGACTGTTCACCTTGAAATTTTGATAAGGATTAGAGAACACTCAGTCAGTATTCACAGTTTGAAAAGTCTCTTGTAAATTTAATGCAGACGATGCACTTTTTACTCAATTGATAGCAGTTGACAATCATACTTCTTACTTTAACTCACAATTAAAGTGCACTTTAAAATTTAAAATCAGTGGCACAGACTTGTATTGAATAAGAAAAGTATTTTAAAAATTTCTTCTATTATTTTGGAATATATAATTTCACTTCTTTCAAATGCGAAGATATATAGTGTTTTTTATAGAGTGATACAACTTTGAGTTGACATCACTGCTTTATTTGACCACCCATTTAACAATTGCTAGTTGTTGTTTGTTAAGCTTGCCTTGACATTTTATTAAAGATCGACTTAGACCAGAGCAACGCGTGCAAATGTTGGAAATTTTTAATCAAAATAATGGTTCTGTTCGTCAAACTTATCGTGCAGTTCGTCCATTCAAAATTTTATTTTCCAGTGAAGCCCATTTTTGGTTGAATGGGTGCGCAAATAAACAGAATTGTCGCATTTGGAGTGAGGAGAATCCACAAGTTTTTGTTGAAACACGATTATATCCACAGAAAATTACTGTTTGGTGCGCTTTACGGGCTGGCGGAGTCATTGGTCGATGTGTCTTCAAAAACGATGATGGTGAGAATGTTACTGTTTGTGAAAATTGGTGTTCCAGATTGCGCCTTGTACGCGCCAGCCGTGGCGGCCACATGGCCGAAATCATATTTAAACATTAATGTCACAAAATTTTCTATCTAAAAAAGACCGTTTCATTGATATCAAAAATATATTACTATGTTTTATTATGATTTAAACCTGTATCAGTCTATAAAAAACACCCTATAAATGACCAGTGGATTGTGTTCACACATCATCTGCAATCAGAGCTGCTGATGCACACATATTTCGTTCCAGTTGGAGGAAAAATTATGGCACAAAACTCTAATAAAATATTTATGTACCGATTGGGAAGCCACCCGTTTTGTACGTACACCAACACTTTTTCAAAATTTAAAACAAAAATCTATTTGAGTTAATAATTTACAACAAACGCTCGAGGAATTTTGTCGCTAATTGTTCCCAGGTTTCCTACCCTCTGCCATTCTTTTATTAATCTAGTTTTTTAATTAAATTTTTTACCTCAAATAAAAGAATTGCAAAATAAAAAATATATAATAAAAACAAAACAATTAAAACTTTTGAATAGCAATTAGAGCGCACCTTCTTGTTCGGTCAAACAGTTTTGTTACTCATTTCAAAAATAGCCGGGTCCTTAAAGCCATTAATAAAACGGAAATATTTAAGAATCTGTACTCGTATTTGCACCTGAACATTGTCAACCACTTCAGCATGGCGGCAGCAATTTTAGTTCTATTGTCCTCAACGCAAAAGTTGAAACAAAACAGACTTTTCCCTAATTCAACTACAAATTTTTCCCAACAATTTGCTCATATTTTCTGAATAAAATGCTAAATTAAATATTAACCCAAATCAGGAAAAGTTCGTCAAGTTCTTTTCAACATTTTTTTGCTCTGTTTTTGTTTTTTTGTTTTTGTTTTATTTTGCAATAGCGAAAATAATTTAATAATAATCGCAATAATGATTATTAGCAGGAAGGATAAAGTTTTCTCGTTAAATTGTGCTTTATTTCTGTTTGCTTTTTTCCTTTTTTTTTTTTTTTGTTAATAACAAGTTTACAAAAACATTATTATTCTTTATGTTTCTCGTCATTCATTTATTCAATGCATTTCATGAAAATGTATATGAAGTGGAAATTAAAGCATCCCATCGCCGTTTAATGTTGGATATCATGACGAATTCTTGAAAGAACAAAACAAAAAATCGGCTTTTAATTGTTGAGGGGGAATTAATTTGTTTATGTGTGTGTGAGTGTGTCTGTGTGTGCACTGCATATGTGTTTGTATATATAGTTTTCAAATTAATATCTCTTATATTTTCTTGTGAAATTCGCGTTTTTACTACAAGAAATAAAAAAACGTTATAAAACGAATGTGTGTGTGTGTGAGTCATTTTCTTTTATATCATCAGCAGCTCTTTTTCCCCTGCCTTTAAAGCCTGCAATCAGTTTCAGCTGATATATTTGCATGCTACTTTCATGTACGGCATCATTTTCTTTATCAAATATGAGTCACTGTTGAGGGAAAATAAAACAAAGAAAAAATATATAAAAAGTTTTATATTTTTTTTTGCCTGCGAGTCTTGTTATTCTTGAGCGTGCAACTGTTGACAGTCAACGATGGAGGATTTGCTGCATGTCGTCTGTAGGGATTTTTTGCTTTACTGACTTAATTATAACTTGATTTCTTCCATATAATACAGTGGCAGTCAAAGGTCTTCACACGTGATTTTTCTCAATTTTTTATATATGAAAATATTTTTCCACAAGTCTTCTAAAAGAGAAGATTCTAAAAGAGAATTTATAAATTGGATTCGACGGGTGGAATAAAGATCAAATTGATTTATGCCAAAATAAATGGGTTAACTGAGATGGTTAGTTCCTTGTTAACTCGAATAATAGCCAGGCAGGACACCTTTCAGTTTATATGAATTTCGGCCACAACTCTTCGAGTTACAACTGCTATAACTTTTGAATGAATCAAATGATTCCCCAGTGACAGGCGGTGATTGATACAGTTTTCGAGCCGAGATAACTAATAATTCGTGGTTGATTTTTAATATCACGAACAGATCGACGTGGTTTTGTATTATCAAGATCTGGTTATTTTATATGAAACTCGAAAATACTATTTCAAAATATGTCAAAGGTTTTTTTGAGATTTCTTGAAAACTATTCTTCCGAAACGGTTTGAGTTCACAAGAGCACCAAGTCTGGTTTGAATCGAAATGCCGTTTAAATTCATTCGGTCAAACCATTCAAAAGGTATACGCAAGCCACGCGCTTACAGACATATACACACACAAGCGCATACATATAGACCCTTTCAGAAGTAGACACGAAAACTTCTTAGAAACTCACAACGTGGAGATCTCATTTTCACATAACGACGTAAAACCGATAATTTCTTATAATTATTTTTTAGTTTAAAGTACTTCGAAAGCGTGTAAAAATACTTGCACATTGTGAGCAGATAAGAACAGGAACCACACCAACAATCTGGTACGACTACAATGAGACGTATGTGTAACATAATTAATAATATTAATTATACGTAGGGAAGCACAACACAAGAGGAGTGTTAGAAACATCAAAAGAAACAACCAGACAAGTGAAGTGAACAAACAGAATATAAAAATTAGTTCAATGTACAAGCCAGAGCGCAGCGCAACGGCCGTTCACTGTTAACGAAATGCTGTTTGAATTGCAAAAAATTTCTATTCGTTGTTTGATCGGATATAAAAGAGTACGAGTGACAATATAAATCCAACCTGAGGGGAAGAGAAATCAGTTGCATGAAAATTTGCTGTCATATTCCATCGACTCACCCAAACTCACCTGGTGATAAACGTGACAAGATATAATAACTGATAACGTGAGTGTAACCAACTGCCTTCTGTGCTGTAGGCTGATGTTAACTCTTCCCTTTTTACTGCGAACGTTGATGGTGTTTAATTATGCAAATAACTCTCAACGAATAGTATTTGAATAAAATTACTTTGGGAGTTGTAGAAAATATTGAAGACAGAAAATATACTTTTAAGATGAGACATACAAAATCCGATTTATTGTTGATATAATTTTCCACCTGGATGTATAATTTTTCATCCCACTGTTAAAATGAGAAGTCGTACATATTCAAAACAAGTATTTGCTTAAGTTCCCATTGTTCGCTCTTTTCTTCTTCGTCTTAAGTATTCAGTTTTATTATTGTTTCAGTTCTTATATTTCACTTTTGTCTAGCGCATACGACGTCGTATATTTGGCATCTCATATCCATCTTAAAGTGTAAGAGTCACATGATTTTATTTATAATAATAAACCTGTACGTGTATGTTGTAGCAGTTAATCTTTAAACACGCCCTATTCATTGAAATGGTTGTAGCTGATCTACGCTTCGTTTGAAACGCTCTTGTGGAAGATAGACGACGGAAAGTGTAGTTATTCAAAATACTTAGAAGTGAAAGGCCAGGGAGTCTATTACAGCGCTACGAAGCCTTAAAAATATTTTTTAAAATACTAAAAAAATCGCTTTTGTAGAAAATCCAACCAAAAAATTACAGAAAAAAATTTTGTAAAATAAGTTTAAGACAACAGTGAACCAAAATACAAATATTATTGTATAAAAGGGCGTCGAGCGCTCGATTTACAAAAAATGGGGGCACAACGTGCTCACGCCTTTTTTTCATAATCATTCTTTTATTGTGGTTCATTATCGTTTTATTTTAAAATTTTAATTTAAGATTTTAATTGAATTTTTTTAAGAACAAGTTGTTTTAGTTTCTTGAACCCAATTTATTTTCTATTTTTTGAGTTTAATGTGTTCAGAAAGCGTGTAAAAATAGTTACCCATTACGAGGAGATGAGAACATGAACCACACCAACAACCCTGAGCGAGTACAATGTAACGCATTTATTTATAGTCAGCCTGACTACGGCTGGAGTTTTTCTTTTGCAAATTCGACAATTTGAAATAGATTTAGGAAGAAAGATGAATTTTTATTTAATTTATTACAAATTGTCGAATTTGAAGGCGTTGAACGTTAACCGTAATCAGGATATATATTAAGTACACGCGTCGAAGCAGAATACAATGAAGAGATTGCACACTGAAAAGGTTTTAATGAATTCTGGTTTAACGTTAAATTCAACTGCTATAAAATGATTTTATTAAAAGCAACTTAAAAGCAGTTTTCGATTGGTTTTAAGTAGATTTTATGAAATGCAACCGTGCTTTTTCCTGCGCTAAGTTAGGTGCTGCCAAGTTATATGTTGAAATCCACTGCATGTTGCTTTTTTCCTTCCGAATTGGCAAGTTTTTTAAATGATTATATTCGTACTGTATAATGATTTTCACTATTTTCCAATATTTGCTAGATCTAACAGAGTTTCTCTTGTAGAGCGCAATTTCAAATTTGCTTTAATTTTATACCAACAACAACAGCTGCAGGACAGTTTGTGCATTAAGTGTTGCCAAAATTAAAGAAAAGTACAACAACAAATGCGTCGATTTCTAGCAGAGATTTAAATCTATTTGCTTATCGGCACTCAAATTTGTTAAATCTGCAGCAAAATCAATTGCTTATGTTTTGTATGTTCAAACCAAAATTTAACTTTCGGTGGGAAAGTCTAATAAATAGAAAAAACATAAAAATGAACTTAATAAAAAGCGTATAATGGAATTTCGAAAGTCTTTTACAACATATTTAAAAATAAATCATTTTCTTACAACTTTTTTTCTATGAACGCGTGTCTCTGATGGCCTGGTTTATATAAAAGCAAAATAAATATTATAAAAAGCAAAAGGAAATTTTCGTGGGAAACGCGCAGACCAGACAGCTGCCAAATAAACAAATAAATTGTAAATAAAACCAAATATTAGAATTTTACATCTTGAACACTTCAAAATTGCGACTTTTTTTGTAGAGAATCTGGATGTCGGTTTGTGTTAAAAAATTTCCATGCTTGTGTGTGTGTGTGTGTGTGTGTGTTGGACTTCGCAGAGTTCTTAACTTAAATATCAAACGGAGAAACAGAGAACAACCATCAGAATACAAAAGAAACATGGATGAAAATCGTATTAATTCTTAACTGCATAAGAGTTATGATATTTTCATGAAGTTGTTTTATTCTTAAAAAAAAAGTAACAAGAAAAATTAAACAGAATACGAAAGGAAAAAGGGGAAAAATATTATTTCCCTATTCTCCACTTTCTTATCTCTTAATTTTAATGAAAGTTTTCGTTCGTATTTTTATGCTGCTCTTCAGCAGTCACAAAGTCATTGACGTACACATCCTGACACGTACGTAATCGGGTATCAACGTTTATCTGGAAAATGTCTTTTTTTCATCACGAGTAGTAATTTGAATAATTTGAAAATAAGTGACGATATTTGGCGAAAATAAATCGTGAATTTTACTGACTTGGAATGTGAATGTGAATACTCGTTTACATGATGTCTGATATCTCCAGCTTCGCTAGAAAATATCGTGACTGTGGATAATGTTAAGAAAAATATGCGAGTGTAGAATTTGAAAATGGAATTATATGGAAATTGTTATGAAATTTAATTTATTCGAAAATATATTTTCTGTCATTATAATTTCCATATGACTTGTGGAATGGGAGCGTCAGACCTGGCTAGCGCGACTTTTAACCTGGAGGACTAATTTACGATGATTTTTTGCAACATCTTTTGGAAGCATATTGGCAATAACGCAGCGAAAATTGTCTTCTAAGTGGTTAATCAATTCGAGCTTATCAGCGTAGATTAGCCACTTTACCGAAATTAGTCAAGCGGCGTTAAATCGCAACATCTTGAAAGCCTATTGTGCGGTTACCAAACGTTCCCTTCAATAAATCAATTTTTTCACGAGTTGTGTGACATGTTGCGCCGTCTCATCAAAGCAACAGTTCCTACACGTCATAATCGTTCAATTTATGAACGAAAAAGTTAGTGATCATGACTCCTGTAGCGATCACCACGGACCGTAGCGTTCTAACCACCATCATCTTTAGAGAATTGTGGGCCACCGATTCCACCAACTTATAAATCGCATCAAACAGTCAATTGTTCTGGATGTAACTCTGGAATATTTCCAAATGCAGCAGCTTACAGATGTTTCCATTTAAAACGAAGAAGACTTCATTGCTAAAAGAAATTCGCGCGAAACGCATTTCGAACAGAGAGAATGCTCGAGTTTACATCAGTACCTGCCTTTCGGCCTTACCTGACGGTGCACCCAAGCACTCGAGTGAAATTAGGTGTCCACCACCAACCCTGTTACTCTCAGGGGTCACAATCAGCCCATAGGCAGCCCACTAGGGTTTACACAGGTTGCGACTTCACTCATATGGTAGCGCCATTAAACCATATTGATACACTTTGCTAAGGTGTTCGGGCCTATCTGGAACCCTTGTTACTTCCGAGGAAAGCATGTCATCAGCACCGAGAGGAACCAAAGTTAAAAGTCGTAAGACTTAAACCTCCTGACACTCACCAACACCTACAACACACCATCCCTTCCATAATGTCTGCTAATTCGCAGCAGCCCATAGAGACTGCTATCAGCTGGGTTGAAGTCCCAGCATAGTATGAATATGCCAGAACATCAACCCTTATGACATCTCTACCAGTGACTCTTGGTATTAAACCACAGGCACCGCGTGAACTCATTGAAGAGACCTCAACCAACATCTAACCACAGAATCAATAAGACATAGGGGAAGAGCGAGGTCCACCTCACGCCATCACCTGGGTGAACGTGCATTAAATAGAGCTTCGCAGTGAAGCATATGTTTCACACACTAAAAGTTTACGTGTATGGCAACATCGTTGCTTCACCCCCAATTAAACCTTGTCTGTGGGCCTTAACCAGATCCTGTGGCACCAGTGCAAGAAAACTGGTTACGCCTCGCAGGTCAAACCAATGTAGGTTTACAACCTACTATTGTTTTTTGATCGTTTGTAATGGCGGCACCCAGGTATCCTTCCACCTGTATTTCTTATCTTTTCCCCAGAAAGCACTGCCCCAAGACGCTACGACTGACCAAGTTTCCTATTGCGCCCTTCGGGGGGACGTATTTCGAAAAAAACCATGATTTTCAATATAAACTTGTATAATTCGGAAGCGCTGCTCAGCTAAACTAAATCACTGGACAGTTGCCGAAATGGCCGCCAGTTAAAAAAGTGTTGCCAACTTAAAGTCTTTTAGCTCTTTAAAAAAGTCTGGTGAAATCTACTTTATTATTTCGATCATTGAAATTTGTTGAAAGAGACAAGAAGTATCAATTTTCTTTTACTCAAAATTTAATATTCAAATTGTTAAATGAGTGAATTTTCTTAAATTTATTTAAAAAGAAAAAAGATTCCCAAAATATTTTCCCATGCAGATGTTTCACGGCTCTTCTTCTTATGCTAATACTTGTTTCCTAGTTATCCAAATAAAAAACGTTAAAGAAAATCGTTTTCCAAAACATGTTAACTCTTTGACGAGCGCAGGCTGGTGAGCGTGCAAAAGCATGAGTTATTGGCGCTTCAAACTAGTAGCACTTAGAGTTCTTATAGTAGGGGAATCGGCTAACGAGTGGGACTAACGCACCTCACATGTGCTGGTATATCGTTTGCAAAATAGTTTCGTGAAAAACTTTCTCTCCGTCCTCATTTTGTAACGAAATTAAGAAATTATTATGCGCCAAAATTTTGCTGACAACAATAACTTTAACCATAAACATCATCCTCTTAACAAAATGTGAATGGTCCTCAAGGGAGTAAAACTGTAGCGGCAGCGGAAGAGCAGAGGAAAGCAAAACTTTTTATTTACTCGGTATTAAATATTTCTATTTGTTTTGTACTTCTCAAAAATTCTTTGCCACTTAAGATGCTTTTGTAAGATATTTGTTGTTGTTACTTTTCTCATTTTTGTGTGAATCAAACTGTAAACGAGTGCGAGTGCTTGAGAAAGTAGGCATTCCAGCCCTGATGCCAGCACATGTTGCCCGCTGTTGGTGAGTTTTGATGTTCGCAACAACGTCGATGACTATTTACGCAATCAGCTTACAAAATTATGATGTTACCAACAAAACTGTTCGCACATTTTCTACGGCAGATGTGTGAGTATATTTTCACTCATAATAATTGTTAGAAAGTACATGCAGTAACTTCGTTTCATAAAGTTTGTAAACAAACAAAAACATTATTTTTCACCGCCATCGTCGACATCTCCAAACTGGAATGAGTACAAGCAAAAATAGACAACAACAAAAAGGAGAAAAAAGTTATCAAACTGTTTTATATGAACACGTTCATGCATGTTCGAGTACAAACAGTGTTCGAAGTTGAATTCATAATGTCTTTCAACGTGCAAAAGTTTCCATTGTTTTTTCAAAATAAGCACTGAAACAGTGGTTTTATTTACTTAAAATGTTTAGTTTCAAATACGGTTACTAGCGGTGTTATTCACGAACCAGGATTAAATTTAAGTATTATGGCAAAATCGTCCTTAAGGCATTTATTAACTTTAACAATTGTTTGAGAATATTGAAATATTCATGCCAACATTAATGAACTCTTCCTTTATTCATACGGACTTAATCGGCGAAAGCATTATGTTCATTTCTAGAAAATAATGCTATATTTTTTACACTATTTCAACATTCAGTTATTAAAAATAAATAAATTTTTAGAAATTTGTGTTACATCGCAATCGCAAAATAAATTCTGTATTAAAACTCCTCCAAACTGACGTCAGTTCTTTTGTTCATTCAAAACCACTGTGCTCAAATATGCACACTCAACGTTAACATGTTATATTTCTATTTATGTATGTGTTGTTACAATACTTTGACATAACAGTCAGTTGCATATATTTATTGTGAGCGAAATTTTTCATACAACGGGCGGGAATGAATTTATTTCCCATGAGAAATAACTTTGCCCACGATTAGTAACTTTGGATGCGTCAGAAGAACTTCTAAAGCATATTAAATCACTTAAATAATTGGCCGTCTGCCTTTAAGTGAATAATAAAAAGTGCTCGAAATCGGTGATTGCACACATTCAAATAGTTTGCGCAAACAGCTGATACGCTATTGTTTATATATTTGCGCTTTATAAGTTGCCTTTCCTTATTTTCAAACTTGTCAACACAAGTCAATATATATGACAACTCCTACGGCTATTAAAAATATCTGCCTTTTGTTCTGAGAAGGATCATCTTAAAAACTTTTCCTGCAAGCATGTCTTGATAGCGCTCTCCATTCACCGCAAAGGGAGCTTCTTGCCCATATTCAGAGATATAAAAAGAAGGAATGCCGCCAATTAATAATCCCCACGGAACAGAACATTTTATTGAATGCAATTAATAGCGATTAATTCACAACTTGGGAGTTTCCTAAAGGAATTTTCTAACAGAATTTTCTTACAGAAACTAAATAAAATTTTTTTTCCTAAAATACTCTGCACGCAAATTAATTTTTTCCAAAATAAATTTTTACAATTCGGAAGCACTGACTAGAAATGGCAACACAATTTAACATTATCCGTCGTCGAGTGAAAGTTATCGATATCGATTAATCCTCTTACCACTAAAAGAACAGCCGATATAACTTATTAAAGTGATCAGTACGGCGCTTGATCAGTACTTTGCTTAGACTTTTATTTTTCTGTTGGCGATAACAACAACGACTCGGAAAAAAATATATAAGCGGCTGGTTTCTATAATAAAGTAAAATAGGAACTTCTAGGGAAATTCATGAGATCGTTAACTTTTAATCCGCATGTGCAGCAAATCTGGATCATTTCCGATGATTTTTACATGGAGTGTGCAAAAAGTGCTATTTGTTCTAGTGAGAGCCATGATGAAGTAAATTTGAATTTCAATAGCCCATATTATGAATGACGACATCGACGTCACATCAACACGACAGCGAAAAATTGTCACTTGTCATATAATTGTCGACAATAATCAATTATTATTGACAGCGTTTTAATATTCTCTAAAGCGTATAATATTAATAAAACATGTTACCAGAAGTCAATTCCGCTCGACAAAGACTAGACAAGTGAAAATTTTTTGCTGTTGTGTTGAAGTGACGTCCATGTCGTCATTCATAATATGGGCTATTGAAATTCAAATTTACTTGATCATAAATTTCACTCGAACAAATAGCACTTTTTGCACACTGTTGAGTTGTGTTCAGTTTTTAAGGCGACAAGATCCAACGTTGTCATTAAAATAATCTAGAGTGTGAAAAATTACTCTCTAATTATAAAAAGCACACCAACGATATTTAAGGATTAAAATGATGAAGAGAACAAAACTTCTTTGAAATATTATTGAAGTAAATGAAGTTGAATCAGAATAAAAATGAAGTAGAACATCAAAACTGCAATAGAACATTCAGAACATAATTGAATGTTTTGATTGTAGCAGACATGCCAGCGATGACAACTTCTTTTGGCTTCAAAAGTGCACTAAAAAGCATCGTTAATTGTATCATAATATTAAAGTAAAACTGTTGGAAAATTGTGAAACAACAACAAAAGTTACTACAAATATGTTTTAGTGTACTCGGTGATTTTACTGCGATTTGCCATTTCTTTAATTCACTGTCGTGTTCTACTTTGATATTCTGTCTGTTTAGCAAATAAAAGCACTAATGAAACAATTTATATTTAAACGCATTAACCAGTCTGAGACAATCTCTAAAGCGAATAAATAAATTAATTTCTGAATAGATTTCAATATTAAGATATTCTTAACTTGTCGTAAAATGTCTCTAAGATTATCTGGGTAAGAAAAATCAATTATGACTACACAAAATTGTGTGTTCGAATTGTACTGCTAATCAATGCAAATGACTTTAATAAATCTTTCACATAAATTGCGAAGGGAGTGTCACAGCACAGCAAAAGATTTGGCCGATTTGATTGACTTAAAAAGCCTTTTGGTTTTAGCATTTCCTATTAATTAAAACAATTACTGAATTCACTAGCAAGCTTTTGTGATAGTTTTCTGCTTTTCTATGCTAAAAATAAAAATCCTTCTCAAAAAACATTTCATATTGTCACACTGAACTTTATCCTGGCAAATAATATATTCAACGAAATAATTGAAAGGAAAGCCTTCATTTGTCTTGTGCGGATTTTCTACTACTTATTTTCGGCAATCAACACAAAGATGAGCACTAACAAAATGGGAAGTTAAGTAGCCTTAACCGAATACATTTAATTTGGCACTGCACAGTGGGGTAGAATGCAAAATAAATGGCAACACATAACGTTTTTGTTTATCAAATGCTTAGTAATTCGAAGTTTTCGTGTTTATTGAGAAGATTTAAATTTGATTTTTTTAAAATAAGAAAATAAAAACACGAATGGTGTAATAAACGCAGGGACTTAAAAAAAAGTGTTGCCTTTGGTTTCATACAATTCTCGTAAGCTTTTTCATAACAAAATTGGTACCAGATAGAAACTGTTATCACATTCAACTAGTGGTAGGAAATAGATATACACACGAGTACTGATACTGAAAATGTAGTGGCCTTCGAAAACAGCTGCTCTGCTTCGATGTGTAAAACTCATGTGGATTTTCCCTTGTACTTTGAAATATTTAGAATGTCTTTTTAAATATTTTTCAAACAATTTTCCGATCAACATTAAATTCAATTCTATTGTATTGGGAAATTGTGACAACCCAAATCGTTACAAGTCACTTTGATGCCCACAGAAGTCATAATTCTGTTTAACAATCAGGCAGTTTCAAGACAAGTTGTAATAATTGCCCCAAGACTTCACTACATCTAAAGAAACTGCTATTCCACCGATTCACACGCATTTCATTCGACCCATTGTCCATCAAAATGCTTTCAAGCATCGAATGAAAAACATTTAATCTTCAGTTCATTCTCCTCTTGTAGCTTCTCCCTTAAATAATGTAAATTTCTTGTCCTCAATAACGGGGGAGCTGAAGAGTTTGCCGGCTTTTAATCTGCATGATTATTGCTTTTGCTCATTTTTCCAAATAATTCTATTATCAACCCATTTCTGACAAGAACCATCAGCATTCGTAATGACAGTTAGTGCGCACAATTAACTTTTACAACATTTTTACTTTGAAGTCCTGTCATTTAGTGAAATGCAAGGAGGCAAATATAAGCAAAGACTTAAATAAAGAAATATCCTTATGGAAAACTAAAAGAAATGAATCAGAAGGGCGAAAGAGAAAACAAAACAAACAGTGTCAGGAATATAAAGTGAAATGCTCATATTATTTGACACTTGAGGATACTCCAACATGTGTGTGTGTGAGTGTGTGTGTATTTTCTGTTGTGAATAAGACAATGCAATAGGAACATCAAGATAAGAAAGCAGATTTCTTTACATCTGCATATCTCTATCACGCTGGACTTTCAGTATTTAAAATAACAATCGAAAATTAAACTCAAGAGGATAACCTTCAGCCTGTACAAATGATTTACGTCAGGATGAATACTCCAAGAAAAAATCAAAATCAATTTAATTGTTCAATTTACTAAGCAGAACAGCTGTTTTCGGAATATATGGAGGCTTTAATACTTCCACTGAGTTTTGAACGCAAATTTATCGCAACTTGATTTTTGAGCTGTTCTCTGATTTGGAACTCTTGGAGCTAAAGAAACTTATTGTTTTTCAATTTTCAAATCAACCGATTCCCACGTAATATTGTGCTTGACAATTGATGTAGTTTTCGGTTGCTATAAAAAAATCGTGAACAATAATTTATCAGATTTCGGAGTTTAAAAAAAAATTAATTAATTAATAAATAATTTAAAAAAAATCCATTTTTTGGAATTTTTCGTTCACGAACGGATTAACCCATTTGACCCGGTTTGCGTTGAACGACGTGGTTTTAAATGTCAAGGGTAAATTATTTTGGGGAGCAGTGGAGTAGTTAAAAGGTTATTTCAAAACACCACTTTCAAGAATATCTTTCTTAGAAGTTTTTTTTTTGATATCTTGAAATCTATCGGCTGAAATCTATCGGCTCAGGAATTCCTTCCTAAGAACGTTTTTCAGAACGCTGCCATTCGGTTTGATTAGATTGTGCAGAAAATTTATAAGCGGGTTACATAGTTGCACACAGATACAAACACACTCATACATACACCCAGACAAAGCGAGACAGGCTGTCGGAATTAGTCAGGGAAGCTTCGTAGGACCTCTAAACATGGAGATCTGATGAGAACTTGATTTTATCAAAACGGGGTAAAAGTAGTCACTTTCCTCTTTTTGAAAACTTTAGCGGGAAATTAAATAAATCCGTGTACAAGATGAACAGCGGCCAACTTCACTCAATAACACTATGCGACAAATGAAAACCTTACGGAAAGTGCAAGGTCGTGACTATATGGCTTCGATTCTACTATCAAATTGTAGTAAAACCCTATACTCAGTTTGGCCAATTTGGTGACCGTTTTCTTATTATGGGCCTCTAAGGTTTCCCAATATTGGCATGATGCCCAAAAAAAGGGTGTCATCAGTTTTTGCCGAATAGTTAATCAGCACTTAAAAACATCGCTTAACTCTGTTCGGCAAAAATGTAGCCAAGAGTAGGTTGAATATTTCTTGCTCTAAAATTTTTTGACAGAAGTGTATTTTATCTCAGAGATTTTTTAAACAAGTTAGAGAACAAAAAATCTTTTTTTCAGTTTTTTGATCATAACTTTTAGGAAGTCCTGATTTTTCATACACTATATTTGGAAAAATTGTAGCCACGATAAAGCTGAACAACTTTTGTGAACATTTCAATATAATCTGAACGTGTCTAGGTACCAAAAACAGGTCATAAAAACTGCCTTGTGCCTACAAATTTAAATATTTAACTCAAATTTTATAACTTTATAATAAAACTAAATTTTTTGGTGAATAATTTAATAAAGTATTTGTTTTGGTATTTATTTGTTATACATGTATTAATTTGAAACTTTGTTTCAAGCTGTCTTTGTGTTTTTGAAAACTGAAAATGGGTGGTCATTGTTGCGGTCACGATCTTGCACTTTTTCCACTGTTGCATGGTGTAATTTATAAACAATTTCATATCTCGTTACTCTACTGCTGGTCCCCTAATATTTTACAACATTTTCGCAATACATTTTTTAAGAGAACTCATGTTTGCCACGTAACTGCCGTCAGCGTGCTCGGCTAACGTGCCCCTGATTCGGTGCTTAAAATATATAACTAAAGGAAAGTTCGTATGAAAATGAATACGTTGTTCTTTGCAATAGTTTGCATTTTTATATTGAAAATAAACACACGCATTCGCTTTTTAAAATTAATGGATTCAAAAATCGAGGTTGGCTTAAATATTGCAAACGATGATGTGCTGAAGCATTTTTTAAGGTTTTTTTTTCTTTTTTTGTTTCCATGTAAAACATCAAGTAAATAAATATAGGGACTGTTGAACACGATTATAGTGGCATAAATAAATAAATGGGCAATAAAATATTTTAAAATTTTAAAGAGTTGTTGTTGTTATATTATATATTTACCTTTGAACACCGCCAATGCGAATTTGTAACAGGGGTCTTCGAGAGGTTGGGCGACTAGAATTCGTGTGCCCTGAAAAAAATTATATAAAAATATATTTTTTTAAGTTTCTAACTAAATTTTTTAATAAAATTAAAGATATTTAATAAACAGTTTCATCTCAAATAGTCAATCAATTATTGAGACAAGGAGCACAATTATTTTACGTGCCTTCTTTTTCACTTCTTTTGTTGGGAACTATAAAATTATTAAAATCAAAATAGATAGAAAAATAAATTAAAAATAGGATTTTGCGAAAAAAGAATCAGCACATAATTAAAATTAAAGAGGTTTAAAAATAAATAAATTGTCTGCCTGGCCCACGATGGCCCATATCACGATGTCTTTAAATATAAATATACTGGCAGGCGTGCGATGTCACGCGATATCATTCTGTGGAGAAAAAAAATTTTAAGAAAAACAAAATTCAAAAGAAAATTTTTATTTAAAATGTGTTTTTGTCGACACAATGATATCGAGTGTCGTCGTACGTCTGGTAGCATGTTTTTTATTTACAGACAGTAGAACCTTGAAAAACTTAACCGGGATGTTCCAAAAGCTGTGAGCTTTTTCAAGGTTTTTTTTTAAATTTGAAACAAAAATTTTTGATATAAATATTTCATTACTTAATTTTTTTTAATTTTAAAATTACTATTTTGAAAGAGCCTTAATTGAATGCCCATGGTTTTGGGTAAATATCTTCATCAGGTATTTTAAAATTTCCCCTTTCAACCGCAAGTCTCATCTAATTTGTGATGATTTCAAGGGTAAAAAAGAAGTTCAAAGAATATCGTAGTGCGGCAAAGTATTATAAAACTGATCGTAGCCAGTGGGAGTATTCCTAAAGTTCCTGAATCCCCACTTTTTTCTTCTGGACAGGCATGGGGATGATTCCCAACAAGTGCAGATGAGCCAAAACTTTGCGTTAGATTCCTAGTCTACGGTCCTACCTGATGACTCCCTTAACACCGGGTGAATAGAATGCGATTACTAACGCCTCCATACTTAGCAGGCTGTTACGTATGAGTAGCAATTCAAGACCATGCATTTGGACATGCCCTTCCCCTTAACTGCGAGCAGGGCCTACCCAAAATCCCCACTAATCCTTGGGTCACGGCACTTGGCCGCAGTGGAGCTTCACACCGAATTCAAACACTCTCCGCGATTTAAGCCCAAACTACAGCCGCCACGAAGCTGCCCTAAGGGCCGCGAGTCTACCAGGCTGGAGTCGAAGCAGGAGTTTCTGAAACCTGTGGTACCACAATTAAGTCTCCGGTCAGACCTCTTAACGGAAGCTACTTCCAGTTGAGCCCCAAATAATTTGGAACTAGTCGCCCATTATTCCCAACAAGTGCAGGGCGTGGTGCAGGAACTAAAAAGCGGAGAGCAGTTAAAGACAGATCAGAAGATAAAGACTTTTGTTGCAGCTATTTTTACTTCGCCGCTGAATTGTTGCTACAGGTACCAACAAAGGGAGGAGCTGTATTCTGTTCTTTTTGTTCATGATGGTGTACATCACTGTCGGTTGTCTTCTACAACCAGCCATACAACAATTAACAAAGTTTTGTATTAGTGCAGATCAAAAAAGTTCAAAATCATATCCATGACGCAGTGTGGAGTCGAACTCTGGATTTAAGGCATCGTAGTATTATCTTCACTACTTCAGGCAAAAGCTCTCTGAATCATTTAACAGTGAAAAGCAAGTCGTTTTAAAATAATTATACGCTACGAGCTTTTATTTTATTTTATATATTTCGTACGAAAGAAAAAACGTCGCCTCATTTAATTTCCCCCACTGTAAACTAAAAACAAACATATAGAACAATTTCAAAAGGAATCTTTTACATGCTGCATGTGTCGAAAATATTTGAAAACGCACGGTTCGCTTCATCTCAATTTTCCAGTGCTTCCGATCTCAAACCGGGCAAATATTTGGCAAATCTGAAGAACATTAACGGTGACTTAAAGTGAACTCCCATGACAGCCGCAGTTTGTTGCTGTTGATAAGTTCTTTTAAATATTGTAATTAAACAATTTTTTTTTTTTATTATTAAACACTAACATTTTTAAAATATGCATCACTTTGAATTGTGCTCGTACAGCTGCAGCTAAATTTTTAAAACTGCAAATCAATTAAAAAAATTTCATCGCAACAATTTTATTAAAATAACCGAATAAATGTATGGATGGAGCAGCACAAAACTACGTATTTACATGTGTTTGTATGCATGTGTGTGTGTGTGTGTGTTAGTGTGTTTGAATAAATACATGCACACAAACACGACTGTTTCCGTTTGTTGTCCATATTTGAATTTGTATTTTATTGTAAATATTTGCTTTTCCCTCGAGGTGTTTGCACAGTTGATTGTCATACGAAAATTCTCTATTTATTTACGTTCAAATTTAAATTGTAGTTAAAATATTTGGAAATTGTTTTGACGGCTAAAATTGTGTTACGTGTTTTGTTTTTGGTTGTGTATCGAATTAGGATGTCCCACTTTCGTCATATTCAATTACTTGGACATTTCAGACATGAAAACAAAGTTTCTATAAAAAAGTTTTATATGAAAAGGGAATTTCATATATTTGATTTGTTGGAAAATATGTTTGTATTTATGTGTGTGCGTGTGTGTGTGTGTGTGTATATATTTGGCTTAACTCAAATTCGGTGGCGACTAGGGGAATTAAATTTCGATTCTATTTTTAATTTAATGCAAAACTAATGAAAATAGATGTTGAATTTTTAAAACCGAATTTTGATGTAAACTTAAAATGCCCTAAAATTAACATTTTATTTGTTTTAATCATTTTATTTGTTTTAGTTATACAGCAACTTCTGCTGGAAGTAGAGAAGTGCGGTGTTAAATACTGGGTAATTGAGAAGAAGGAATTGTCCTCGAAAGTTTCAATTAGTGAGAGTCAATGCAGCGTATTTTGTGAGTCACTGTATCCAGTCTTGGGGTAAAATAAAAATTTATTTGTAGATAAGCCGCCATGTCACATCAGTCCCTATGGAATTGATTTGATTCCCCTTTTCCATTTCATAAGAATTAACTTGGGGTACTTGAGATTGCGATTGTTTTTATTCATGAGAAATATAATATCGAAATGTTTTTTATATTATTAAGCATTAATAAACAGTTTATATTCCTGCTGACTAGTCGCCCCTCATGAAATGGAAACAGTGAACAAAGAATGTCCATGAGAAGGAGTAGAGGGTTAGAATTCAGTGCTGATCTGCTGTGGTGTATTTTGGAAATTCTTGAAAGATCGGAGAGTACTAACGAAGTTGCAGCCTTTTGTAAGAAAATTTTTAAAAAGTAGATTTTTTTGCAAAGAAATGAAATATTTATTTTTAATTTTTTTTATGAATTAAAAACAAAACAAGCTTCTCTTCTTTTGAAAATGATTTATTTTGGAAAATACTGGCCAAATGGAGGATGTGGTAACAAAAATTTAGCTTTTCCTAAGAAAATTTTGAAATAGTAGATTTTTTTTTTTGCAAAATTTTCAAATTTAACTTTTGCTTTCTAAATTATTAAGGCTCGTCAGCAGCAAAATTATTTAGCAAGAAAAAAAAAAAAAGGCCAGCATGATATGACAGAGTATGATCGCATTGTGATACTCTGACAATCTCAAAGGCACGAAGAATATTTTAGTGTTAACCCTGGAAGGCAACTGTTTGATGCTCATTTACACTTTATCATATAACTCTTTTATATTTCCGCAAATTCGTATCAAATTTTAGGAGAGGAAAAAAGTTTTATGTTAAATTTTTTTCTTATATTTTGTGTGTTTTTTTATCTTTATAAACTGCTTAATTTGAAAATATTTTTGTTTATTTTTAACCTTAAAAATAATACCCTAGAACTATTTTTAAAAATTGTTTGCAGAATCAACGCAGATACAAAAATGAAGAGTAACCATCCAGGGTTAATCATATTCAAATATTTAGCGAAAATAGTATTAATTACAGACTTATAATCTATAATCGACTGAATAACGAAGCGTTTGTATAAAAAAGGTGTAACGCAATGCAGCATAAATCAATTCCATTAAATTTGTTGTCTTCAAAAATATATCAGTTTTAATAATTTCGCATTTTAATAATTTTCTTTTAAAATAAATTTATTGAAATTAATTTATCTATAAAAAGTAATTACAAATATTTAGCTGCAGTTTAAGACAAGGAATGTACAAATTCCGTAAATGACTTTAAAAATAATTTCATATTGAAACTAACAGCGTTCTCTTTTCTAGAAAACATGTAACATTTTTTCACTTTTTTTCTAAAACGTGGCGGTTTGGAAAATGTTTAAAACAGAAATTATTTTTCGTCAGGGATGTCGGTTTCATTTCTAATAGATTCTTCATTTTTAAATGGCAAAATGTTGCCATTTTCTGTTAAAAAGTGTAAAAAATGTTGCATTATTTTTTAGAAAAGAAATCGACATAAATTTTGGTGTTCGCTTTTTCGAATAGTTAAACTACGGAATGACATCCGTTGCCGAAACGAATTGTACTCTGTGACATGGCTGATTAGAAGCATTTTATCTGATATATAAAAGAGTTAAAAATTAACTGCTGAAGGAAATTGCAGAGGATCCATATTTTGTGCCAGAAAGGCAGGACACCAGCTCAAACTGTTCGACAAAGATTTGACGTTTGCGCATACCATTTAAGTTATCTTGAAGAATATTTGCCGGTTTGTATGGATGTTTCAGTCATGTTTGTGCGAATATCAAATAGTTTTGCTTGTCAAACTGTCTGCGCCATTTGGGGTTAATATTTGTCATTTTATTTGCCAGAACACTTGCAGAGTGAAAACGTAGAAGGAGTACCAATTGCGCAACATTTAAAAAAGAGATCTTTTTTCCATTTAAAAAATTGATGTTAAAATATTTACCAGCTTTTTTAAATTATAAATGTGCTGGCAAGTTTTTCCTAAAATCTTATTTTATATATTTATTTTATTCACTGAGGCTAATGCCGATCATCAGGGAACCTTTATTCAACATTTCTTAGAATAACTAAAGATATTATTTCAAACTTGAATAAGTGAGAAGTCTAAACAAATATCAAAGTCATAACAAGAACTCACTGATCACTTGTCTGTTTTTATTTTCTTACATCTTCATTTCATTCTACAAATGGCTGGCTTTTTTCCGACTCTAGTTGTTGTTGTAAGAGAAATAAAGAATCACTTTGAGTTTTTTAGTAACGTTTTAGGGAAATAGAATCAGCACGAAATTGAAATTAAAGAGTCTTAAAACGACAGATTCCAAAAATGTATTAATTGAAAAAATTATTTAGTTTTGGAAGAATGTATTATTTCCAAAATAAAATATCCTGCAATTTTGAAAGATTTTCTTATTTTCATGTCATATTTTTTATCAAGAGATTTATCGTTTATATTTTTGAACGAAAACTATAGAAAAAAAACTATCATTTCTTAAATATGAAAAAATACATCCTTGAAAATTTAACAGATCTATAAAAAGTTTTTTTATTGAAGAGAATAATACAGAAATAGAAATAATTTTTATTAAATAAAAATACTTTTTAAAAAGTCCCCAAATATTCCAACTAAAACGACACAAGACATTTTTAATAAGATATAATTTTGGCAGCGATTTTTTATTTTAAACACAAGAAAAAAAATCCTTTAACTGGAGTTTAACGTTTTCTAACTGTTTGTCGATTCGACATGGAACCACCCATAATTATTTATTTAAATATTAATATAAAATAACTCGAAAAAACTAAAATGCAGTAGGAACTCTTTTTCTTTCTATAAAACCGATGAAGTGCTTGAATTTACAACAAATTTTCAGTGGAACTTTTCCATAAGGATTTTCTCAAAAAATTCTTCCTGTTGGCTTAAATTTACTTCTGTCTAAGCGAATAGAATCTTAACCCTTAAAATTGTGCTGCAATTTTCTTACACTTTTTGTTTGCTTTTCGTTATAAATTGTGTGTGTGTAATTTATGTCACACTTATTATTAACCAACTGGCTGATTGTCTTATTCGACAGCAATCAATCCTTATAACAATATATCTCTACATAACAAAAATTCAATATTTTGTTATAATTAATTGTAATAAGAAAAGAGTTAAAAGCTTCTTAGTTTATTAAAACACCAACCTTTAAGACATTTTCATTTCTCATGTTGACAACTTGAACATGTCCGCAATGCTGCGATCAACTGCTTTTAATACTTGTATTCAAACTTGTAATTTTAAAGCCACTTTTAATTCTTTAAAACTAAATAAAGTTTTATTTTTATATATCTCCTGCAGCTACTGCACACTTAACTCCTGGTGAACAACAGGTTACAAGTTTTCATTTTCTCATTTCATCGTCAACGACGAGGAAACAGTTGAGAAGGAAACAAACAGCAGGTGGTTGTTATGAAAGTTTGTGACGTAAATGGAAAGTTTTCATTTTGCTGCAATTTTTTTTTTTTTGTGAAATGAAATTTTTTCAGGAAATGTTTGTTTAAGATTTGAGCTGCGAATTCACAAGCGACATTGTTTCCTTTAAAATAAACTTGCGAATTGTTGAAATGGAATGAAAAGAAAATAACTTTCGAGTTGCTTAATTATTGTTTTCGGGAAACATGGGAAAAGGGGTAGAAATTAAGAAAAAAAAGAGGGATAAGAAATGTACAGCGTGATTTTTTTTTCAGCACTAAAACTTTTAGTATCAAGAAATGCGGCTGAATATGTCAAACGTTGGGCAGCATATCAGGAAAATGTTTTTAATTGTGGATATTTTCTATGAAGATAATAATTCTTTACGGCATCGTTTGTTATTTCTTGCGATATGAGTGAGGCGAGTGGCGATCGCTGCCGTGAATTCTCAGCTCTACCCAACCCTGTCACAATTGGCTTATGATGACATCACATGGCGCTACAATCCATGCTGCCAGTCAAGCCTGATGTCTATTGGCCGCCTCGTTCTGCTGATTTAAAACCGCTAGACTATTTTCTCTGGAGCCACATGAAGGACCGGGCTTACATGTACAAACCACAAGCAACTCACACTCTTATATCGGGTGTTTTTTATAGAGTGATACAAGTTTAAATGATAATAAAACATAGTAATATATTTTTAATATCAAAAAAATGGTCTTCATTGGATAGAAAATTTTATGACATTAATGTTTAAATATGATTTCGGATTTCCAGGTGTTCAATTGTTTGTCGTTTACCGACGTACACAAGTGACTCAACATAACCCCAAAGAAAATAATCCAATGGGCTTAAATCACACGATCTTGGGGGCCAATTAATTGGTCCATTTCGTAAAATTATTTTTTCATCAAAAGTTTCTTTGAGTAAATCAATTGTAGCGCCCGCTGTGTGGCATGTGGCTCCGTCCTGTCGGAACAACACATCAGCAAGATTAATGCCAGCTAATTGAGGTACGAAAAAACTTCGAATCATGTTCCTGTACCGGTTACCATTGACAGTAACATTCTGACCATCATCGTTTTTGAAGACATATGGGCCAATGAAGCGCACCAAATAGTAATTTTTTGTGGATGTTATTGTGTTTCGACAAAAGCTTGTGGATTCTCCTCCACTTCAAATGCGAAAATTCTGTTTATTTACGTACCCATTCAACCAAAAATGGGCTTCTTTGGAAAATAAAATGTTGAATGGAAATTCAAAGTCAATATCAATTTGTGCTTCAGCTCATTGGCCGAATTGGCGGCATATACGAAGGTCGTTTGGCTTCAATTACTGGACAAGTAGAATCTAAAAAGCTTTTAAGCCAAGATCTTTGCGTAAAATCTTCTATAAATTGGAAGGACACAACCTCAGTTGCTGAGAACGGTGACAAATTGATCGATTAGGATCATCTTCAATACTTTCCTGTACAGCGGCCATAGATTCTCTAGTGCGCACTGTTCGGCGTCTCACGGGATACACATTATAAGTAACAGTAAATGTGGTCCGAAAAGAATCTATTGTTCAGCTCTGAAGGACGATTATGTACGCCATAAAATGGACGAAGTGCACGATAAGTTTGACGAACAGAACCATTATTTTGATTAAAAATTTCCACAATTCGCACGCGTTGCCCTGGTATGAGTCAATCCATAATAATATGTCAAAGCAAATTAAACAAGAATCAACTGTCAGCTGTTAAATGGGTGGTCAAATAAAGCAGTGATGCCAACTCAAAGTTGTATCACTCTACAGAAAACAACCGATATATGAAACTCTGCGCGACTTTAACGAGATAAGAAAAGCTTTTTTGCAAATTGTGCTTCAAAGTTTAGTGAAAAGAAGGGGCTTATAAAGTTGTACTAAAAATGGATATTTCCCCAAGACTATATTTCGTCATTATTTCCCATATTTCTACTTCTTATTGGCATCAATGAATCTGAATTTGTCGAGAATAAAGAGTGGTTTTAACCCTATTTACTTCCTAAACTCAAATTTGCCCACTCTATAGATAATCCTAAAGCACTATGCGAACTTATTTCTGATTTAAGTACAGGATTTTGGACACATACAAATTGTATTAAATTGTTTGTAATTGAAGATTCATTTTCAAAGTAACACGTACTCAACAATATGAAACGTATCCACATTGACTTTGTTGTTCCTGAATTATATGGGCATTACAAACAACAATATTTTCCGTTAAATCCTTTTTGACTGGCTGCTAAATGAATTGAAACTACAATTATATCGATGGTTAGCAAGCTTTGACCCACTTCCTTGCGCATTCCTGCACACATGGCTGCTATCAATTTAACTTATCCCATTCCGATGCTCGGCCATTTTATATGTTGCCAACGTATGCAATAAAAGCCAACAATTAATTTTGCGCTACAACAGTTTTCCAGCGACCGACAGACCGACCGACCGATTTGCTGTTTCATTTCCATCTTATGCAAAATAATGCGCAACATAATACACGTGTATGTACGGATGTAAGGATAGATTTCTATATACTACCAACAACGTGTATTCAAAAGTATCTAATAGATTCTGCAACAGCAATAATTGTACACTTGCATTATTGTAAAAGTTATAATAAAAAAAAAAGAAAGAGAAACAAAGAAAATTAAAAGTTAGAAATGAAAGCAAAGAATTGCAACACATTGAAAGCGTTTACAACCCATGGCAATTTCCTTTTATTCAATACGAAAAAAAGCAAACAAAAATTATAATTAAAATTCAAAATAACAATGAAAAAAAGGAACAAAAACAAACAACACAAAAGAGGCTTAACTCGTAAGTAAAAAACAAGATGAAAATATTTAAAAGCACTTTAAAACCAACAACACAAACAAAAACATTTACAATTTATATCTATTTACTTGTTTTATATGGAAAATGGGACACACTCTTTACGCAAGTGTGTGCGTGTGTGTGTGAGTGTGCGGCGGGCGTAATAGTTCCTTTCATCGCATACAATAGAACGAACGCGTTTCGTTTGATTTAAACAGATCTATTTTAAATGTTTCCAATTATTTTAAATTTCTTTTTATTTCTAAATATAAAAATGAGGACATATTTCGTTTAATTGCTGTTGTCTCCGAGTAGACAAGAAAGAAATGTGTCAGAAAAATTTTTATGTAGTGAATTTTAAATGTTTGCTTCAAACAATTGAAGTGGGCATGTCCAAAATCCTAAATATACGGACACACTTGATAAATATTTATCCAAAAAAGGCTTAACCACATAAAGCAAATGAAATATATTTGGATTTAGAATCTTGTAGCAAACAAAAATGAGTACTGACATTAAAAGTGCAGCGGTTTTCGAAAACTGCTATTCTGCTCTGTAGTGTAAGTTGAATATTTAAAACCTGTATTTACTTTTCCTTGTACTTTATTATATTTATCAATAAGAAATAATTCTCCAGCCTATTTTTATTCAACTTAAATTAAATTACTTCAATTTTAATTATGTGCTGTTTCTTTTTCCCCAAAATTTTACAAAAAAATTCCAAGAGATCAATTGAGGGGTTTTAGCCAGTTCCCATACGCATTTCACTGGGGCTAATGCAGATCATCAGGGAACCTTTACTCAACATTTTTTAGAATAACTAAAGATGTTTATTTCAAACTTCCATTTGAATAAATGAGAAGCTTAAAAACAAAACATCAAAGTCACAACAAGAACTCACTGATCAATTTTCCTTTTTTATTTTCTTACGTATTGATTTTTTGCTGACTCTAATTTTACTTGAAAGGGAAATAAAGAACAACAACAACTAATAAAAATTCGCCAAAATATATACACTAATTTAAATTTAAATAGTTTTTATAATGCGTCCCAGCAAAAAAAAATGGGAGGTCCTTTTTGGAGAAATATTTTTTTCTCTATTTGCAAAGTTTTGAAATATCCCGTACTTGCGACTTATTGGAAACAATATCCAGATATTTGAGTAGGAAGTTATTTTGTAAGCAAAAAGTTGGAAATTTTTTGCTGCTTTTGCAAACAATTTTTATTTATAAAAAAAAAAATATATTTTAAAAGTAATTTATGAAAATTTTTCAATTGATTAAATAAGTTAATAATAAATATTTGTATTAACAGGGGTCATTTGGAAGGAGCCTATAGTCGATTTACTATTTCAAATTACGTTGGAAAATAACACAGGGGATATATATTGCGACCTTCAAAACATTAGCAACAGGCGACTTCTCCTAAACAGTTGGAAAAATCCCAGATTTGCAATACTTCCGGACCATAAGTTTAGGACTTGACTTCTTTGAAATGTTTATTTTTACTGGGATTATATTCGAATTTTACTTCAGATTTTCTTTTTTTTTTAATAGAAACATCGTATTTTTTAGAGTGTCGCAAGTTTGATTTGGCATCACTGCTTTATTTGAGCACCCATTTAACAGCTGATGGTGGCTTTTTGTTCAATTTGCTTTGAAATTTCATTGTGAGTCGACTTACACCAGAGCATCGAGTGCAAATTGTTGGAATTTTTAATCGAAATAATTGTTCCAATCGCCAAAATCATCCATTCAAAATTATTATTCCGAAGAAGGCCATTACTCGTCGATTAGAGGCGTATATAAGTAGTGCAGTCGCATTTGAATTGAGGAGAATTCACAAGCGTTTGTCGAAACACAATAACATCCACAGAGAATTACTGATTGGTGCGCTTTATGGGGTGTCGGAGCCATTGGCCCAGATGTCTTCAAATACGATGATGATCAGAATGTGACTGCCAATGGTGTAGGGTACAGGAACACGATTCGAAATTTTTTCGTACTTTAACTACGTGGCATTAATCCTGCTAGTATGTGGCTCCAACAGGACAGAGTCATATGCCCCACAGCGGCCGCTACAATTGATTTACTCAAAGAAACTTTTGATGAAAAATAGATTTCATGTAGTGGCCCAATTAATTGGCCACCTATATCGTGTGATTTAACCCTATTCGGATCATTTCCCTTGAGATTCTGGTAACACCTGGAAATCAACATTCAAAGAGTCATCGGCCAAATACGGCCGCAAATGCTGCGAAAAGTTGTTAAAAATTGGTGTTCCAGAAAGCGCTTTCTACGCGCCAGCCGTGATGGCCACATGGCGGAAATCATATTGAAACATGAATTTCATAAAATTTTCTTTGAAATAACGCCCGTTTCATTGACATTAAAAATATATTTCCTTTTTTTTGCTTACTTGAATGACTCTAAAAAACGCCCATTATGAGTAAAAAAAATACTCGAATTTAATACAAGTTAAAAATTAATTTAAGTTGGCGGACTTTGTCTTGAGCCTAAAACCTTGGGAAGTGAAAGAACTGAACAAGGAAGGCTTATGATGGTCTAGAGGCCGTTGAAATCAGTTTTTATGCGTTCTAAGATTATAGAAAATATATTAAATAGGCCACGAAATATTAATAATATTGCAATTTCATACAAATTAATATTTAGAAACTATTTTTAAATTTCCGGATTTGACTTTGAGCCTAAATAACCGTGATAAACTTGACTCTCATATGACCCATTTTATCGATGTTCAAAGTCAATTAGAACAGTAGAGACCAGAAGCAACACTAAAGTATTAATGAATGATCAAGGATTAAGAACAGTAGGCTGCAATTGGAAATATAACTGATGGAAAATATGGAAAACGTTTTACTGTTTCTCTACAACAAAATTAAATTTTATTTTACTTTTACCAACGTCAACTACTTTAACTCGTAAACACTTTTGCAGTCGTCATTTCTCCACTGCTGTAACACGAATTTGTGTCTGCATGTTAAGAAAAACTTCATTAAACATGCAAATTTAAACATCTTTTTTTTCTTTAACTTTCAAAACAAGGAAGAGCTTTTAAAATTATTGCTCTTATCTGCGTCTGTTGTTGGTTCAGTTGAAATGCTAGAAACAAGTTCTTGTGACTGGAACTGCAAACACAATTCAATTCAATTCAATTCAATTTAATTGTTGAGATTAAAACGTTGAGGCTTACGAGCAGGAAATAACTAGTAAATTTATTTAATATAATGGAATTCTAATGCATTTGTAGCAGGCATTTGTATCATGTTGTTGGTATAATTATTTGGCTTCCATTTACATATTTAGAATCGATATTAAGTATTTAATTAATACCTGCAACTCGGTGGAATAACAATTATTGTTGTTGTTGTTGTTGTTATTATTATTATTATTGTTATTATTATTATTATTAATTATTATTATTATTATTTCACTTATTGAAGTCAACTAATTTATGAAAACTGTGAATCCGATCTACATTGAAAATAATCTTTCGTTACCTTTTAATCAAATGCCTGATAAGAGGAGTGACTTCAACTCTATCGGTTTGGTAAATGAAAAAGCATGACTGAATATCCGCATTTGATAATAAACTTAAGGCACGGTCACAATTGTCAAACATTTTCTCAATATTTTGCAAGCATAAACAAAATTAATATCGCAGCTTTTAAAAATTATTTGAAGCTCGTCAACTTGGATATGTGAGGACTTGAGCAAGAGATCCTGATCCTAAAAAAGGATAAATGATCAGTGAGTTCTTGTTATGACTTTAATATTTGTGTTAGACTTCTCACTTATTCAAGTGGAAGTTTGAAATAAATATCTTTAGTTATTCTAAGAAATGAGGGGTAAAGGTTCCCTGATGGTCTGCATTAGCCCCAGTGAAATACGCATGGGAACTAGCTAAAACCCCTAAATTGATCAGTTTCAATTTTTTAGTAAAATTTTGGGAAAAAAAAGAAACAGCACATAATTAATATTGAAGAGTTTAAAACGACAATTCCCCAAAATATACACTGATGCTGCATCCTCTTTATTTTTATTTTAAGCAGAAATAAATCAAAACGAAGAATTCAAATTTTGGTATTTCTCCTACAACAAATCCCCTCTTTTATGAATATCTTTTGCAAAGAAAACTATAAAAATATTTTACAAAAATATAAAAAACAATTTTTAATGTTCCAATTGAGATTTTATACCTGCAGATTGATTCGTTTTACAAAATTCTTTTCAAAACCCACAGAGAAGCCTTTTCACTGTAGTCCTACAAGTTATTGCCTCCAGCTCAAATTGCTGCTGCACTTTTGTGATTTTGAATAAAATTGCACTTTTTCATTCCTGTTATTTTTATAAATTTTTTTTTGCTTTATAAATATTATTGGCTCTATTTTTTGCAGTGTTGTTTTGTTTTCCTGTTTCCGCAATTTGAGGTCGGATGTGAATCAAGTTTATCATGTCATGCTGCTGCCATAAAATCGACAACAAACTCTGTCAACGAAAACCAAACATTAACTGTGAACGGCAAAAATCGTTGAACGATTTTGTGTACGGGATTCGATTGAAATTGTATAACAAAAGCAAATATAATAAAATAAAATGGGTGCATGCGAGTGCATGTTTGGCGCGCTTTTTTTTTCTCTGAAATAAGTTTCACTTTTTTTGTCAATACAAAAGCACTTGCAATGATAAAATTATGTCAAATAGTGCTTGAATTTTGGCAGATAACCTATTTTCGTAGCAAATTACTTCATCTGATTTTCATGTTCAGCTTGATACAGCCAAAATTCGGAAGTAAATGTGATTATAAACTTGTTTTACAAAAAAAAAATTTAAATTATATGAAATAAGAGATTTGTTAAAATTCTTTTTAAATTAAACAAGTTAAAGTGCTATATGCGGCTGTGCCAAATCTTATGTACCCCTCACCAACGTACGTCTGGCGTTACATGAATTTTTAAGAACCCATTTTATGAAATAGTTTTAATTAGCAAAAAAGAAAACCCACGTCAGTTGCCTTTTATAAGTGAAAAGAAAACCAATTTCCACCCCTGAAAAATTTATAACAATTTTTTTATCAGTGCAAATCTTCATCATGCATAAAGCGTATTTATTTAAGAAAAACTTAAAATTTTTATACATTTCAGTTGTTACAGGTACTACAAAATACTGAAAGAGCAAAAAAAAAAACCACAAATTTCCCATCCCTGGAAGCGAATACTCAATTTTTTATGGTTTTTTTTGCTAACGCAACTCTTAATAAAGCATAAAATAGTTTTATTTAATTTCTACTATAAAATATTGCACTTGCCCAACCCTGGATTAAAAATGTTTAATATTTTTTTTTTAATTTTTGATACAAAATTTGTTCTTCCTAAATTATAAAATAGTTTCAATTATAAAATATAAAAAGAAAAACAACGTCAGTTGTCTTTTAGGTTACGATTATGCATAAAAAAAATTTCAATTCTCCATCCCTGGAAGCGTATATTTTATTTGGTTGGTTTTTTTACCAACGCAACTCTTAATAAAGCATAAAATAGTTGTATATAATTTTTAACCATTTTAACCATAAAAAGTTGCACTTGTCCAGCTCTGGATTCGAAATATTTATTTTATTTTTAATTTTTGATACAGAGTTTGTCCTTCCTAAATTATAAAATAGTTTCAGTTACCAAACAAACAAAAAATAACGTCAGTTGCCTTTTCGATTAATTTATGTATAAAAAGAATTAATTTTCCATCCCCGGAAGCGAAAATTCAATTTTGTTTGTTTTTTTTTATTAACGCAATTCTTAATAAGGCAATAAATAGTTTTATTTAGTTTGTAACCATTTTGGTTACTTTTACGTACCATAAAATAATGCACTTGTCCAACCCTGGATTAAAAATTTCTATTTTTAATTTTGGATACCAAATTTGTTCTTCCCAAATTATAAAATAGTTTTAGTTGTCAAAAAAAAAAAATACGTCAGTTACCTTTTTGGTTACGTTTACGTTTTAATTTTCCATCCCTGGAAGGAAAATTTTAATAAAAATTTCTTTTTTATCAATGCAAATCTCCAGATGTATAAAGCGGTTTTATTTAAGAAAATCTCAAAATTTTTTAAGATTTTAGTTGTTACATGTAGTACAAAATACTGAAAGTGGTAAAAAAAACTTTTGATTTTCCATCTCTGGAAAAAAAAATTTTATTTTTCCGTTTTTAATAACAATTAAGGCTTATCGAAGCATAAAGTAAAAAAAATAATTGCTGCTTGGTATTGATTTTGCGTCGAGAAAGTTTTTGAAGTCTACAAATTAATTGATACTTCAGAAATAAAGAAGAAGAAGAGGTAGTTCCCCAAAAATGGCTTCCATTTTTTTTGCACTGCATTATTAATCAATTCCTACATTCTCCAGAAGTTCGCTATTGTTATCCAATTTAAAAATTTCTTGTGTGCCTTTAGCTTTTTGGGTCCTTTATTCCTTAGGATACAAAATAAAAAGGACACTTAAACTACTTCACAATGGAAATGATTCATTGATGCAATTAAGGACTTCATGGAAATCGATAAATATTCCAAAATGATACACAACAACTCAAACGCATTTCCTTTGACAGAAATTTAACTAAAACCATTTGATGACTCTTAAAAAGGTAACCGTCTTTTGTTCAAATAATCGCCTTAAATAATATTTCAATACTTCAGTATCGGAATGCGTATTTTGTGGTAATTTAACAACAAAATAAAATTAATTTCCTTGTGTTGGATACATTTATTAGCCCTCAGAATAATAAGTCAATAGATGATTTTTGTATGGCAACAAAATCGCAGATTTCATATGACATTAATTTTAATTCTTTGTGAAATATTTTTAATGTGAATCGTTATGGAAACCGTTTAATCCTATAAAAATTAATCACAAGGACATGCAAGTTTTTAAATATATTTTATTGGTTTTGTCGTGATTTCGGGCTAAAAGTAAAAGGGAAGATAAAAGGAGTGGGGAGAAGACAAAAACAAGTTTTAATGTATAATTTGTTTTTGATTTATTTGATTGTTATTTATTCGATCAAATGACGGCTTGCAACCCGGCCAACAGGCCGTTATTATACCCTTCCACGGTTGCCACTCTAAATTTTTCTTCGGGGCCAAAATCCATTAAAAAAAAAGAACCAAAATAAAACAAGAGAACCAATTTTTTTCAATTTTATTTGCATACCAGCATAATACAATACTTTTTACACTGAAGTCAAATTTTCAATTTCTGACTTGTAAACAAAAGTAACAATCGATCAGTGTTGCCAATATAGCTTTTTGATTTACTACTGTGGGTAGGTAATAATCGATTACTATCAAGTGCTGTAAACGAATCAAATAGTAAATTTCGTAAATACATTTTTACAGGCATGATAAAACTTTCTAAATTTGTTTATATTATAATCGTTAACTTTTCATAAAAGAAAAAAAGTGAACCAGCGAACCAAACGTAAAAAAAACAAAAATTTTTGGTAATTGTACCACAGTGGCAACTGTGTACCCTTCACAAAAAAGTGAATAGGTTTGGTTTGTCAATCCGTGTGTAATTTCTTCGATATTAATTTGGGACCCCATAAATTATATAAATTTTGGATGACGATTGAGCGATGTTTGTATGCGAAATCGGTCTTGGACTAATGGATTGGTAATGAACTTAATAAAAATTGGTATTCAAATTCAGAAATACGGTTCCATAGCTGGGAAGCTATGGACGCAAAGCGAACATCAAAAACCATTATTTTTTTGTTTGTTTATAAATTTCATGCTTTCTGAAGCCCAATTGTCTATTAAAAACTAAAAAATAAAAAAAAATATCCAGGGATGGGAAACTAAAAGTTTTTCTTTGGCACTTTCAGTATTTTGTAGTACTTGTAATAACTAAAAGGTTGAAAAATTTTAAATTATTCTTAAATAAAACCGCTTTATACATCATGAAGATTTGCATTAATAAAAAATTTTTTTTTATTAAAGTTTTCCTTTCAGGGATGGATAATTAAAAATTTTTTATACATAAACGTAACCACAAAGGCTACTGACGTTGTTTTTTTTGCTAACTAAATCTATTTTAAATCTTAGGAAGAACAAAATTGGTACTTAAAAATATATGTAACGCCAGACGTACGTTGGTGAAGGGTATATAAGATTCGGCACAACCCAATATAGAACTTTTACATGTTTTTAAATAAAATTTCCTCATAAAATTTTTATAAATAAAAACTGATCCTGCCATACGCATTCTATTCTTCGTTGTCGTTTCATATGGATCGAAATTTGTAACGGTGTCAGCTGTTAGTGAGCGCTCATACGAACACACACGTACAAGTTCTCATGCAAAAAAAGATTTTCCATGATAAAATGAGAAATCGTAGGGTATAATTAATAGAGGGGTAATTCCTTATCAAATCGACAAGGAGAAAGACATGAGCCCTTTTGATTTGAATGAGATTCAATCAGAGGCTTTCTTTCGTTCTATTTAAAAGTTTTACCACAAGAAACTAAATTTGAAAAAAAAATATTTTAAAGATCTGCCATATTCAAAATTTTATAATTCCACAGAATGTGCCGAATTCGTTCAATTGATTTTTTTCAAAGCTCAGAAATTGTGGCAGTACACAAAAATGGTTGCTACTTGATTTTAAGGAAAATATTTTGGGTCTACAAAAAAGAAATATTATCTTTTTAATTCGAGACCTCAAAGTTTTGAAATTGAAAAATATATTAAGCCAAAGAATTTAAATTTTCTTGCTGAATTTTATTCCTTAACAGACATGTCTCTTTAAGTGTATTTATAAATTTCTTAATTTCCCGTTGGAAACATTGTAAATTTTCAAAAACCGGAAAGTTATTGATTTACCCTGCTTTGTCGCAATCGAGTTCTCATCAGATGTCAACGTTTTAAGTACCTTGAAAGGTTTAGCTACTGATATCGATATGTCTGTATGTATTTGTGAAATATGTATGTGTGTAGGTAGGTAGCCCCTCTATAACTATTGAACCCCTCAACCGAATCCAACTAAAGTGATGTTATTCAAAAGAGTGTTCCTAAACTTAGACCTCCAGTATCCTGATTCGAACCGTTAGATATCAGGGAATCTACACAAATAATTTAAAAAGACGAATATTTTTTTCAAAGTTTTTGTTTGCAATAATTTTTCAACAGCCTTATCGAGCCCAATCGATTTCACAAATTTGCTCTTCTCTCTAGATATCTAAAAACCGTGAAAATCGGTTCAAAATCGGTTAAACCTTTCGAAAGGCATCGTTAATGAAAAATTTCAAAAAAAAATTACTTATTTTAAAAAATTCGGATAACAAATATCTGGTCTCATTTCTTCTTTAGTAACACTTATCATGTGGGTATAATTGGATTTATTCGAGAGTTATTGCAGTTTGAAAATCAAAATCATAAATCACAGTATTTTAACTCGGAGAGCTTAAAAGCATAGAATAGCACAACAAGCCTGATAACGATAGTTTTAGGGCGTTTTCTTTTCTGAAAAAAAATTCAACATCTTTTAATTTCTTCTTCAGAACGTGACAATTTGCAGGAGTTCTCAAACAGAAATCATTTTTCGCAAGAAATGTTGAATTAATATCTAGAAAATTTGGAGCTTTTACAGGCAGAATTTTGACATATTCTATTAAAAAGTGTGAAAAATGTTGCATTATTTTTTAGAAAAGAAATCAGCATTAAGGACGGCCTACAGGATCAACCCTTTTCCATGTATTTTTCTTTGAAAAGCTTCAACAAAATAATCTACGGCCTCCCATGAGATTGACAACCATCTCATATACAAAAACGATTCGGCTGATATTTTTGTAAAAAAAAACAATATTTTTATTTCAACTATTAAAAACACATTTTCAATTAAAATTCTTGAGTTGATACTACAGAACTTCGTATTGGCTGCAGGTAATTAATTTTCCACTTAAGTCAACAGTTTTCGGAATTAAATTTCGTTTGCACTTTTTTCCCCACTTTTTATATTAATTCCCATCCTCTTAACAGTTGGAAAGAACTAATTAATTATGGCCTCTTTGAACAGCAAAATTACGCCAATTAGACTCTGCTGGAGAAATTGTAACATCGTTAAAAAAAATGAAAATAAAAATAAAAATAAAAATAAACTATAAACAGACATCATTGTTGAGTGAAAATATATACGCAGGCAATTCATTTTAATAAAATATCCATTTAAGACTTATCAACAAAAATGTAGTTGCGCAGGACGTGGCGGAGGGGAAGTTACAAAATGTCATACTTGTGCAAATAGTACAAGAATCAGGAAAACTGTTTTATTAAAAACGTCATAAATCGTCACGTAGATGGGGAATAATCTTCTTATAGCAACGAAAATCAATTTGATGTGCAACAGCAGACACACACACACACACGCATTCTCATATTTCGATATGCATGTATACGTATTCATTTCAATGTATTTCATATACAAGATTTAATATATATTATTTTCACTGCATGTGCGATTAAATGAAACTACGTGTGAGCCAGCGTATGACAACTTTTACTCAACAAGTTTTGCATTGACATGCTCGAAATTAAAACTCTTAATAAAAAATGTGAATCAGCGTTTTATTAAACGAAAGATTTAATATGTGAACGGATCGTAACGGGGTTCAAATACAATATCGATAGTAACTATTTGGATTAACAATTTTTAATAAAAGTATTTTTTTAATATGAAACATTTTATTTGGTTGTAAATTTAACAAAATTCTTTAGCCTCATGATCGCCCAATCAGTAGAATGTGAAAAGCATTTTGTTTCGAATGAAAACACTTCACAAGATTTCCGAAAGAAATATTCGTATGCAGTATTTTCTTTTTCGCTTGAAAGATATCCAACAAAAAGTTAATGAAATTGTATTTAATAACCTTATTCTTGCAAAAAAAGGTTTTGATTCATGATGGTTTAACCCCCGATGGTGTCATATAAATTTTATCGAACAGATACAAAGAAATTTCATGCTGTTCAGCTCACATCTGATACTACACATTTATGACTGTTTATTATGGCATCGATGATGATGATGGATTCCCTAAAATGAAGTACCAACGAAGTCATCGAGGAGGGTATTTTTTTGGGTTTTCAAAATTTATGTTCTTCAAAAAGCAAACCACTGCCCGAAGAACACAAAATGAATTCTAAATCATTTGAATAGTCGGCAGAACATCTTCAAAAATATATTAATTCTTGTTAAAATTTTAAATAGTTTTACAATTAATTTAATTGTATCTACTATTTGTAGGAAAAGTGTTTTTAAATTCAGAATGACATGATAAATATTCCACAGCACCAGGGAAATTCAACATCAGTTTTTTTATATTCAACTAACACAGTATAGCGGCACAGCTGTTTTCGAAAGCCGCTACACTTTCATCATCGCTACTCATGAGTATTTCTATTTTTGCCACTTGTCAGTAGGATTAATTGAATGTGATAACAGTTTCTACTTGTTCCAAATTTACTACCGCCGGGTGGCACAATAGGCAACTTGGTCAGTCGTAGCGTCTTGTGGCAGTGATTTCTGGGGAAAAGATAAGAAATACAGGTGGAAGGATACCTGGGTTCCGCCATTACGAAAGATAAAAAATCAATAGTAGGTGGCTGGGCGTGTGTGAAACATCTGCTTCTCTGGCGAAGCTCTGTTTAACTCACGTTCATCTAATTGATGGCGTGTGGCGGACCTCGTTCTTCCCCTATGTCTTATTGATTCTATGGCCAGATATTGGTTGAGGTCTCTTCAATGAGTCCACGTAGTGGCTGTGGTTTAATACCAAGAGTCGCTGGTAGGGATGTCAGATAAGGGTTGATGTTCTGGCATATTCATACTATGCGGAGACTTCGACCCAGCTGATAGCAGTCTCTATGGGCTGCTGCGAATCAGCAGACTTTATGGAAGGGGTGGTGTGCTGTTGGTGCTGGCAGTGTCAGGAGGGATAAGTCCTACGACTTTTAACTTTGGTTCCTCTCGGTGCTGATGACATGCTTTCCTCGGAAGTAACAAGGGTTCAAGATAGGCCCGAACATCTTAGCAAAGTGTATCAATATGGTTTAATGGCGCAACCATATGAGTGTAGTTGCAACCTGTGTAAACCCTAGGGGCTGCCTATGGGCTGACTGTGACCTCTGAGAGTCACAGGGGTGGTGGTGGACACCTAATCTCACTCGAGTGCTTGGGAGCACTGTCAGGTAAGGCCGAAAGGCAGGTACTGACGTAAACTTGAGCATTCTCTATTCCAAATTTACTATGAGAAAGGTACGAGAACTGTATCAACACGATGGTAACACGCTTTTATTAAGTCCAAGTGTTGCCGTTTGGTTATATATTTTTAGTCCTTAATTTTTTTTAAATTTATTTTGCCATTAATATCTCGCATTAAGGATTAATTCTAGAGTCTAAGTCTGTTGTTCCTGAGAATACATGACTGAAATCGTGCTGAACGTATATTTTTCTATTCATGGAAAAGCTTTTAACAGCCACCTGCTGCTGGCTTTCTCTTCTCATGTATTTCCTATTTAATGAAAAACGACAACAGTAACGATTTAAAAAAGTGTCAAAACAGGCACTTATGCAAACTAAGAAAAAAAAGCGTCAAGTATAATAAAATCTCCTGGCAGAAATATTGTATTTGGCAATTTCAAAAAATTAACTGATATAATTTTATTTGCGCAAATATATTTCAGCATCAAATTAATAATAATTTTTTCATAATAACTTCCATCTTCTTTCAATTTGTTTTTCCATTCCAAAATATTTTAAAAATTGCAACAGTTTAATTGTTTCTGATGCAGATAAAGAATCTTTGACTTTAAATACTTCCTGTCCTATCGAATAAAAAGGGTGTTCAATCACTTAAAGCAGCTGCCCGAAAGAACGTAACCACTAAACTTTAAAGGCAAATACATCGTTTAAGATTTGTACCTCTTATTGGAACTATTTCATACGTCACGAATAGTCAGTGGGGTAGCATAAAATATCATAAGAAACTATTTATCTTAATAAACACTTGCCAGCATTGAAATAATTTTAGTTAGAATTTAGTGGTTACGCTTTTTTGATCAACTGTTTAACGAAATGTGACCGTAACTTATGAACCGTTTTACGTGACGGATTTTATTTTATAGATGTGACTGATTTACATGACAGTCTTTTATTCAAAATAATAAATATCTTGTGAATGATATAAGCAAACAACAACAAACTGCCCCAAGGATTTCTTACAGCTTTTATAAAAATTTTAGTAAAAGGCTACTGGACAATCATAAAAATTAAACATTCTGCCCGATCTCACAATCAACTTGTTGCACGACAAAACTCAAAACAAAATTTGATTCCATTTTGTGTTCTAAATGTATTGTTGGTTGGACAGGACGATGTCCTGCATCATCATGGCACAGGCTGTTAATTTCTTAGTAGTTTTTTTTTATTCCATGAATAATGAAATTTATAGAAAATATTTGATGTCACATTTTGTTCAATTTCCTTAAAACGCCATCGTTCCTTTCACTCATTAGAAAGCCATAACTCACATGCAACTTTTTCCTCAATATCCTTCAAATCCTATACAATCAGTCCAATTAATCAATTAGAGATATCAATAAAATCACTATTAAGCCCATGTGTGTTTATAAACTTAAAAAAAAGGAGCACAAATAAATCACTCCACCTTAAAAATGATTCATCAGTTATTGATTTCGATACAAAAAGAAGAACATATTTAATATCCCTGAGTAATAAAATTATGAATTGTTATTTATTACGTTTGTCGAGTAACAAATTGGATACTCATCAGCGTTGGATAAAATAAATCATAATCGTATTATTTCGAAAGAAAATGATGGGTGAAATTTAAGGGATGGTGTGGGTATTCATTAAGTGATTACTTATTTTAATATAATAAAAGTTGTTGTTGTTGTTGTTTTTTGGTAGTGAAGCTCATAAATAAGAGGACCAGAAATGAGGCTTTTGGCATTAAAAATATTGTATCCATTATGACCACACGTTGGCAATGATTTGACGAATTTAAGCAACATTTCATCAACGTAAGAGCCATAATTGCTCATCTTTTTTTTTAAGGCAGATTTCAGTTCGGCATTCAATTTAATTATGAGGAAAGTTTTTGAAGGAAATGAATCTGTAAAAAAGTATATGAAACACAGAAAGTTCTTATAAATAACCAACAACAAATGAAAATTTTATAGTAGGATTTTGGGAAAGAGGCATCAGCACATAATTAAAATTAAAGAATTGCCAAAAATATATTAGGTACTTGTTTAGAAACAAATAATATTTTTAACTGTCCGCTGGGAAAATTTAAAATTTTTAAAAATCTAGAAGTTATTGGTTCGACATCATTTTGAAAAAATCGTCTTCTTATCAGATCTCTACTTCTTTAGTTCCAAGGAAGCTTCCCCGAATAACTATGAAAGCCCATCACTATGCCTGTATATATGCGTGCATGTGTGTTTGTGTGTGTGACTCTCTTATAAATTTTTCATGGCTGCACCGAATGAAACCAAACTGGTAGCGCTCCAATGACTATTCTTGAGATGTCGCATGATTTTGAACGGTTTCGATAGACTTCAAAAGATTTCGAAAAATTTAGAGAAAAATAATACTTTTAAGGTTCAACTTTTTAACAGCTCCACCGATCGATTTCACAAATTAAGCTGCTCTTGACATTCAAGATCGGGTTCAAAATAGGTTACATCGTTCTTAAAAGATTATGAAACAAATATATTCCAAAAAAGTGATATTTTTGAAAAACTCCGAAATTATATATCTGATCAGACAGAGCTCTCAATTCTTTTATAGTGGACAAAAACAACATCAATCACCGTTTATAACGGGGGAATCTGTTGATATGAGATTTAAACTAAAAGAGTGTCAGCTCAAAAGCATAGAATTGCAAAAAAAAAACAGTGCCTCGTCTCTGTAACTGAAGTGAGAATTTCTCGCATCGAAAAACTAAATAATTCTGGTTGTCGTGCTTTTTATTAAAGGGTTATCCATAGAACAATATATTTATTATTATAAAAAACCAACAAATTATAAATGCTTAAAATATATATTTTGACCCATCCTGCATTTCACAGAGTGACGACAACTTTTTCGATGCGGGAAGTTCTCACTGCAGTTACAGGAACGAGGCACATGTTACGAGAAATATGTGGATAAAATTTGAAAGAAGTTACAGGGTTTTCCATCATTTTTTTATTCCGTTTTTCCTATTTTCTTATTCCAGATTTAAGAAAATAGAATGACGTACGAGTATTTAAAGTCCAAAATTACTTGCATTTTTCTAATTGATATGCGTAAAATTTTAACCTCCTTATTCATAGAAATAAATTATGAGAGGCTTATAGAAGTGTAATAGAGCAAATTTGATACAAGATTTAGTTTTATTACTCTGTTATAAGAGTTTCATAATTTTTATGAATAGGGGGGTTAGCTGTAATAAAAATTGTGAGAGTCTTCTACGAGTGTAATAGAGCAAATTTCATATGAAATTTTGTTTTGTTACGCTGTTATAAGACTTTCCTAATTTTTATGAATGAGGGGGTTAATAGTTTTCTTTATTTGAAAATTTCTAACACTAGAAAATGCTGGCGTAGGAACGTTAATACTTTGTTTTATTAGTAGGACCAGCACTCAGGGACCGAACCCCTATATATGCAGAGCCTTGCTCTGGAAGTGGAAAAAGAGGGGAAAGTGTTCAGAGGACAGATGAAGACGGATTAGAGAATAACAAATTTCGTTGTAGCTGTTTTTACTTTTTTACTGCGCCGTTGGATTACTTACTACAGGTACCGATGAACGGAGGTGCTGTGTTCTGCTCTTTTAGTACATGGCGGTGTTAACCGCTGTCGGTATTATTAAGCGGCCATGCCTTTGTCATTGAGACAACCCGACAACAATTAACTCAATCCTGCGTTAAATGCAGATCAGAAAAATTCGACACGATATTCAAGACTGAGTGCGGAGTCGAACTCGGCATCAAAAGACATCGTAGTCTTGTGTTGACTACTTGAGACACCAGCATCCTCTTTTTAGACAAAAATTTAGTCTTTCGACTAACCTATTTTTTATTCCTTTAAAAAAAATTGGTTTTCTCAAGGCCATCAAAATACTTATATGTCTCAAAGGTCTTATAATTGAGAAATGTGTTAGATTAGAAAGTATTTCATAAGACTGTTGCTTAATACAAGAAGGACTGCTGTCCCATTTTTGTTTTGCAATTTTTATCAGGGTTCAAGAAACCTTTTTGCTTAATTTATTGTGTGTATTTTTAACAATGTATGGAATTCTATAAGACGCAGATATAAGAAATTTAATATAGACTGGAACTGCTGCTGGATCAGTTTTGCCACATTAGCATTTCCAAACATTGGAAAAAACTAGAGATCCCAAAGGACCTACCGTTAAGGGCAGAAAAGTGTCAAGTCATTTTGCTTAAGTAATAAATCAGAACAGAAGTGCGGCTACAGCAAAAATCTTTCGGCAAGAAATAAATTACTGGAGAGTAGCGGCGCGAGATATCGGTATTAAACGGGTCCCCAAGTATTCCATAATTCACTTGGGTTACAATTGCAAGTACTTTAAAGATTTTTTTTACAAGTATTTAATAATAGTTTGATAAAAATTAATAAGGATTTGTGCCGTTTTCTGTAAAAAAAAATGAGATGCGGGGTGTCAATTTTGTTACAGTGGAACTGTCGGCGTTTCTAGTGTTAATTACCTACAAATAAATTTCATTTATTAGGCCATAAAAATAAATTTAATATTAAAGCTGCACGTTATTCGTTTGATTATGTTTTTTTTTATTTCTTACATATTTCCCAGCACAATGACGCTTTTAATTATTTAATGTGTTGGCAAATTACATTTTTCACCTTCACGAATTTCAGAGCTGCGATTGTAATTTATACTAAATTGTATGTTATTATTCTGATATTAAAAAAATTGTATATAAAATAAAAGAACACTGTGTGATTATCCTTGACACACACACACATTCACACAATAATTTACATCCTCATGTACTCGTATTTGCAGAGAGTACAAATTTGTGTAACGCGACTGGATTGTATTTATTGTAGCAAATATTCAGTTAAAATGGGCAAATCATAAATCACACGTGGATGTGGGGATACGTTTTTCAGCGTTTTAGAAAAAGATTTTCTTTTTAAATGACAGTAAATTTTAATATAAAATGCAAATGGAGTTGTCATAGCAGCCAGCGTATGACGAGGTGTCCTTAGCGAAATACATGTGTATGTGTGAAGTGCACACACACACTTCCATACAATTTTGTAAAAGAGATGATATTCAAAAGGCACTTTATGATATATGAGAGCTTTACATCGTTTATAAAAAAATAATACAATATATAAAAAATGTGTGAACAATTTATCATTAACATCTGAGCGACATCAGTTTGATGATATTTTATCAGAAAAAATGGCGATGAAAAGCATTAGTTTTTTGGAAAAGTTCTTTTGTACCAAATCAAATTTAAGAAATGAAAAATAGTTCCCGCTGTACAAATCACTGATCAGAAATACTTGCGTAATCCATATCCTGAAATTTCGGTTGCTTACGAAACCATTAACATGGAAATGGGCACGGGAAAAAACGATAATAAGTACGCTGCCGTCAAGTTTCAAAATAAAACTCAACCAAAGAAGAGCGATCAATTCTTTTGTGTATATTTTTTTTCAATATCAAAGCCCACAAGTTATCTTCTGAAATTAAAATAAAATCTATAAATTGATTTAAAAATCAAAAAATTTCTAGTATTTTCGGAAGAACAAATAAAAATCAAGAAATAATTTTTATATTGTGCGAAGTAAATAAAACTCGTCCTATAACTTTTATATTGCACCCGATCAATAGAATTCATAAAAGAAAATAAGAAAGAAAAAATGATCACTGAGTTCTTGTTATGACTTTGATATTTGTGTTAGACTTCTCATTTATTAAAGTGGAAGTTTAAAATAAATATCTTTAAGTTATTCTAAGAAATGTTTGTTGTGTAAAGGTTCCCCGATGATCTGCATTAGCCCCAGTGAAATGCGCATGGGAACTGGCTAAAACCCCTCAATTGATCACTTTGAAGTTTTTAATAAGATTTTCATAAAAAAGGATCAGCACATAATTAAAATTAAAGAGTTTTAGAAGCGACAATTCCCCAAAACATGTACTATTTTGAAAATTAAAACTTTTCGTTTTATAAGCTTCACTTTTATTTTTGTTTATAACTCTTCTATTGTATTGAACTCAGACACGTATACTTAATACAATTAATAATGTTACTCATACGCCACATATCACTTGTGCAAGTTCATTGCTGGGGTTCCTGTTCTTATCTTCCCACAATGTGCAAGTATTTTTACACGCTTTCGATGAACATTAAAAATATAAATTTAAAAAAAATTTAAAAATAAAATGAACCCGGTCTTAAGAATATTGAACCAAAAAGATCAAACAAATTGCGCTCAATAATAACGAGGAGAAATACAAAAATAATTGTGAATAAAAAAATTGTTTTTCTAAATCGAGCGCCGGACGCTTTTTTCACAATAAAAGTTGTATTTTGAAATGTTATTGTATTAATTTTATATACTTTTTAGTTCGCTATTCTTAAAAAGCGCGTTGTCCATTTATTTACTTCGGCCTCTGCACAAGTAATAGATCTAGAAAAAACATCTAGAAATGGGCAGGCAGAGGTGCTACTTTTTAATCGCATATTTATTTTTATTTACACACAAAAGCAAAACTATTTGCCAGTCTAAAACGTTGTTAATTCTTGTAAACATTTAACATCAAAAAACTATAATTCCTTAATTTATTCACACAAAGAAATCCATAAGAAAATATCCCATTAAAAGGATTTACAAATAAGAGAAAATTTTCCCATTTTATGGAAAATGTAAATATCCCACCTTTTTTGAAAATGTTTTTTAATTAATTACACAACTTTTAAAAAGCTTCTTTTTCAATTTTCCTGTGCACGCTGTTGATAAAAACATAAATAGTCGTGTTGGCATGAAGAAAACCACGAAAAACTTTTAATTACATTCGAAACGTTTAACTTTTTACTTGCAGACGCACGCAAAAGCGTAGAAAGTGTGAATGTGTTGGAATTTGTGTAAAATATTAAACGAGTTAATTCCCTACACATGTAAAGCGCAAAGTGCTTATGGAAAACTTTTTAATAAAATAATCCCAGACTAACGAGAGAGAGAACCTGTTCAAGTGTGTGTACGTGTTAACAATAGAAAATAGTATTTTCGAAAGTTACGCTTCTGTATGCCGCACTATCATTAATCTTTGTTGTTTTGTTGTTGTTGTTCTTGTTGTTGTTGTTGTCGTTTTTGTTTGAATTACAATATGAATTGGAAATTGTGTTCAATTTATCACTAGGGTGAGGGGGACGACTGCGTTTAAATAATTTAGGCTTAAGTTTGCAATAAGCGTAAGTCGGGGGTTTACATGAGTTTTTAAGCCACTTGGGTCTAAGACCAGTGATGCCAACATCTTTGGTTAAACGCTCTCAGTTTGGGAGTCTCTACTCCTATAAAATTAAATATTTTTAACTTCTTAGTTTCTGAGTCTTTTGAATTGCCTTCATTCCTCGTCGTAAATCCATTTTATATGCATCAAATAATAAATTATAATGTCAGCTATTAATTTACCACCGTATTTATAAATAATACAGCAGACTTAGGCGATCTCTAAATAATTAAAATTTTACGTGAAAAAAATAATGGGCGTTTTTTTATGGTAACAAAAGTTTAAATCCTCATAAAATAAGAAAATGTATTTTTATTATCAAGGGAACCGGAGTTATTTGTAAGAAAATTTTATGAAATTCCTGTTTAAATATGATTTCGGCCATGTGGCCTACACGACTGGCGTGCAAGAAGCGCCCTCTGGCACATCCAATTTCAACAACTTTTCGCACCATTTGCGGCCGTGTTTCGTCTTCGAATATGGATTTCCAGGTGTTCAATTGCTGGTAGTGTATCGAAGTCGAAAAATGACGTCACATAACCTCAAAAAAAAATTATCCGAATAGGGTTAAATCACACGATCTTTGGCCAATTACATGGGTCATGACATGATATTATTTTTCCATCAAAAGTTTCTTTGACCAGATCAATTGTAGCGCCCGCTGTGGGGCAGCATATGACACCGTCCTGTTGGAGCCCCATCTCAGCAGGGTTACTGCCACGTAATTGAAGTACGTAAAAAATTTCGAATCGTGTTCCTATACACTACACCATTGACAGTAACATTCTGACCGTCATCGTTTCTGAAAGCATGCGGGCCAGTGACTCCGCTAGCCCATAAAACGCACGAAAAGGTAATTTTTTGTGGATGTACTCGTGTTTCGGCAAAAGCTTATGAATTCTCTTCACTCCAAATGCGACAAGCCTGCTTATTTACGTAACCATTCGACCAGAAATGGGCTTCATCGGAAAATGGAATTTTGAATGGAAGAGTTTGACGAATAAAAAAATTATTTTGATTAAAAACATCAACAATATCCACGCGTTGCTCTGGTGCAAGTCGCTTCAGAATGAAAATTGCAACTGTCAGCTGTTCAAGAGGCTGCTCAAATAAAACAGTGATGCCAACTCAAAGTTGTGACACTCTTTATTTATCGATACTTTTATACAAAAAGTCGTCACAATATATAAATTTTCAGCTTTAGAATGAGGCAGTTGTTTCAGTAACTAAAATTTTGTTCGCACTACTTTTAACTACCGAAGTTTTTGCAAATTAATTAATTAATTTTTTTCGCATTTACATGTCTGCTGGGCTATTTTCGCAATAATTAGATTAGCCAAGAGATAATATTGTACTACATAATAAATAATTTATGGTGTAACGACATCCATGTAACAACACAATTGAAAGCAGCTAAAGATTCTGTAACAACATTTAATGTCAGGCTGTCAGAAGGACAACAGAAAAAAAAAACCGACACGTTGTTACACATACACTCACATGGACATACTGAATTTATTAGAAAAAATTGTGTGTGGAAGTTGGGCTAAATGATTGTAGGGGTGGTGGTGTGGGGATTTTTTAAATACTTGTATCGTATCGATGTTCGAAGTGGTCCATTTAGCACAAAGACTTCTTATGTTTGTATGTGTTTTTAGTGTTGCCAAGGATGTGTGTGCTTGTGTGTTCACAATAAAAACATGCGATATATCAAAGCGTGTTTGCACATGAATTTATGGATGGCAAAGAAAGACGGACTGTGGTTTTGAAAGCAATAAAATTTTAATGCAACACTATTCTTTAGCCTGCAACAGTAAAGGATTCGTTACTCTGCTCTAGAAAAAGCGAAACAAATTCTTCTGAAAATTTCATTTATCAACAGAAAAAAAGCTTTTATTTTTTTTGTTTGAAGAGAAGTGTTGAGTTTGTCAAAGTGTTGCGGGAATCTAGTGACAAAATCAAATAAATCGTTGCAGAATTTTTGTTAGAAATAAGAAGAAGAAAAAAAATGAATGCACTTGCGAACAAATGACACAAGCCACGATGGTATCATATAAATCTTATCGAACGGATACAAAGAAATTTCTTGCTGTTCAGCTCACATCTGATACTCCACATTTATGACTATTTATTATGGCATCGATGATGATGATGGATTTCCTAATATGAAGTGCCAACGAAGTCATCGAGGAGGGTATTTTTTTGGGTTTTCAAAATTTATGTTCTTCAAAAAGCAACCCACTGCCCGAAGAACTCAAAATTAATTCGGCAGAACATCTTTAAAAATATATTAATTCTCATTAAAATTTTAAATAGTTTGACATTAAATTGAATTTTATTTACTATATATTCGGAAAGTGTTTTAAATTCAGAAAGACATGAAAAATATTCCAGAGCAGCAGGCAAAGTCTAAATCAGTTTTTATATATTCAACTAACACAGCATAGCAGCCCAGCTGTTTTCAAAAGCCGCTACACTTTCATCATCAGTACTCATGGGTATTTTTATTTTTGCCACTTTTCAGCAGGATTAATTGAATGTGAGAACAGTTTCTATTTGTACCAAATTTATTATTAAAAAGGACACGAGATTTATATCGAAACGATGGTGACACGCTTTTGTTAAGTCAAAGTGCTGCCTTTGGATTATGTTCCCTCACGTGCTATTTTTCTGAATTATTTTGTCTGAAGTCAAAGTTTTATGGTTTCAATTTTCTTAAGTACAATTGAAAGTTGTACTTTAATTTTTTCGTTCACAATATCTCATGAGCGGGTAAAACAATTTTCTCGGTAAAGCAGTTGCAAAATTATTTAAAAAAAAATGTTTTGCAAAAATGGTTTTCTTTTAAGTCATATTGAAATTTCTGGAAATCTAAGGGTTGGAATTGGTTCAAAGTCCCAGGAAAGCTTAAGTTTCTGAATGATTTTCAAAAGGCTAAAAGACATACATACAGACATATTGAAGGCAGCTTCCCGTGACCTCCAAACTTGAAGGTCTGACAAGAGCCCGGTCTTTTTCAAAACAGGACAAAACCAATAACTTCCCGATTTGTTTTTTAATTTTCAATTTTCCTAGCGGGAGGTTAAGAAAACTTTGTGACACAAAAATACTTTTGAGTAGCAAAAACTACTTTTCGACTGCGTTTTTGAATTTTTCCAGAAGTTAGTCACACTTTCTTTCTGCTCTGCATGAAAACCTTTGTAATATCGGCGTTTCTACACGTTACTTTCACTCATGCAGGCAGCTGGGATTTGTTTGCATTTCCACTTATTTAAAAAATCAAAATAAATACTTCAAAATAACGATTTCAAATGATATATTTTTTATTCTCAATCAATTCATTTGTTTGTGGAAAAATATTTAAATAATTTTTGAAAAAAAAAAAATTGGAATACAACTCCTCGATGCGATTTTTACTTTTAACTTACAGGAAAAGGGAAATATCGGGTGTTTTTTTTATAGAGTCATACTACTTTGAGTTGGCATCACTGCCTTATTTGACCACCCATTTAACACCTGATATTTCGAGAGAAAATATATTTACAATAGAGAAGATTTATTCTCTAACGACGCGATGTTTATTATCGCTCGCTTTGCATGAACTGCTTCTTCAAACGATTTTCTACTCGGGGTATCAATAAGAAAGAATTTAGAGATCCAGAAAATGTTGAATTATGAAATAAAGTTTGGGAAGGACAGGGAATTTATCATCGATTTATGATTACGGCAGGTGGCTGGGAGAGGATATTAAGAAAAAAAAATTCTACCTCACTTGGGACATATTCCATGACCCCTTTTTGTTAAATATTAAAGAAACGGTTTGTCAAAATAAAAGTGGTTACACTTGATTCATCAAATATTTGATAGATGTGAACGTGGCTCAAAATACATTCTATGCAGGCACAAGTTTACCTAACTAAACGCTTCTGAATAAGTGGAAAGTTATAGAAAACCACATATAAAACGAAATAAAATAAATATTTTTTCCTCAAAATCGTTACAATCTAAAATGCATGCACGTGCAAGTTTTAATTAATCTCCAGCACGCTTTTCCGGGAAGTTTTCCGTTGCCGTTTTATTTTGATTTGGTTTTATTGTACGTCAAGTTAATGTGTTGTTTCATTTCACATGCAGCGGCAGTTGACATTTAAAAATACTTTCTCCTACTTGCGAATGACTACAATAAATTTGTAAAAATTCTTGTTTTAAATTCAGCATTAAAGCCGCATACCACACAAGCACACACACACACACATACAGATTCAGGTATTCTACATTTATAAACTTAAAACGAAAAATAAACGAATAAATGAGAAAATTTACACGTTAAAACCGCCACACAAACACCCAAGTGTTTGCTGTTTTGTCGACAATGTCAACAACAATTGTCTGTTGTTGCAGCACTACCAACAGCTATTTTAAACAATTTAATGTACAGCCGCCACACAACGATGTTGTTTCCGTGCGCTGTTTCAAGTTTGTTTCTTGTGTATATTTTTAATGGCGGCAACTGCGGTAACAAATGCTACAGTTTTTAGGGAAAATAATATTTAAAAAAAAACACATGCATACACACACAATTAAGGCATTCAGGGTGATATCTAACGTCGTTCTTTTTTTAATGAACGTTTACTTTTGGACTGAATAGTAGTAGAAACTGCCTTCTCCTCAGTGATGTTCAGTAAATCAACTACTATTTTCTAACTGGCAACAATTAATAATTTGTTCACTTTGCACTCATGTGACATCTAGAAATTTCGGGTCACAACTGCGGCCTCTGTATTTCAACAAGAAAGAAAAAATTAGAAAACGATTGACCCTAAAGGCCATCGCTACAACTATCGTAACAAAATACTAAAATACTATTTCTTAATTTTCAAACTGATAACTTTTAATAAATCAACCGATTCCTCTGCAATGATGTTTTGAGTCATATAAAAGAAAAGAATATACAAACTGATCAGATGTCACTTATTTCCTGTTCACTTTTACACAATTAAGTTGATTCAATAATCGAATGACAACTAAACTAACAAATTGTTTATAACTAAGAGGACTCTAGTTAAAGTCAAGGATTTATTATTATTTCATCTTATTATATTATTATTTCATCTTCAAATTAATAATAAATATAATTTTAATAAAATTTATGCGCTGCTCAGACAAACAACTTAGTCGACTTTATCGCAATTAACAACATTATTGAGCTCAATTAACCCTATACAATTTTAGTTTACTAATTATTCAATTAACACTGTAAAAATAACAGCGCACAATTTACTAAAAACCTTTAGTAAAAAAACAAAAAGAAAACACAAAAGTAAAATGGCTAACCAAGTTGAGGTATGTGTGTGAAGATAAATTTAAATTTAACTAGCCGAGACACGAACCAAAATTTGTACCAAACCTGTTCTGCAGTTAGCAGAGCTCTGTTAACTACTTAACAGTTCGAGCAAATTTTGACTAAAATCACTTATAGACCAAAATCCAGGAATTGGAACAGCCAGTGTGCAGAATACATGACCAAAATGATGGCCCAGAGAGTCCTTTATATAGCAGAAAAGGTCTGATGTCTGAAATAATTTTGGAATTCGAGTAATACCAGTTTTAAGATTTTGTTTCTTTAGAGGATCAGGGGCCACTGTGGCGAAATGGGAAATACTACCAATATGCTACTATATACAAATCATGGTCCAGACAGCCCTTTATATTTATTAAATTAAATTTATCTTCACACACATAGTTGAGATTAAGTTTATTTATATTATATTTATGTCTAATTTAAAAATTTACAATATATATAGAATAAAAATTCTTGGATTTGAACAGGATCCTTACGATTATAAAAAATTCGTACAATAATTGCATTAATTATTTTGTTTATGTGAACTGGCAAACAATTAGTGATTATTGACTTAATTCAAAATTTACGTTTGAGCGTTTTCTTTTCTGGCGTTTTCTTTTCTGGAAAACATGTAAAATTTGTTCAATTCTTTTTTAAAAAGTGGCAGTTTGGAAGAGCTTTAAGACAGAAATTACTTTTTGAAAGAGATGTTGGATTAATTTCTAATGAATTCCTTAATTTGATACATCGAGATGTTTCCATTTTCTGCTGAAAAGTGTAAAAAATTTTGCCTTTTACTTACTTAAAATCGGTAAGTCGGCGTTTGGCAAATTTTTTAGTGATGAAATGGGCCATTTCGACTTGCCTGCTCCAGAGCACATCGCGATAAAAATGGTAGCGCTTTGGGGGATGTATAACAACATCTGCTTGTATGGTTGTAATACTTTTAAGAGGATAAAAAAATTGATGTCTATGGACTTATTAGTTTATTTACTAACATATCAAAATATTTCAAAACCGCTCATTGATAAGCTGACAAGGATATTAAACCAGAAGTACGTATTAAAGCTAATAAATTATATTTGCTTACACACAAATACACAGACCTGAAGCTTTTACTGAAGATCAGTTAAATATTCATAAAGTTCTCATTTACAATTTTGCCATAAAATGATTAATACTGACTAGTTATTAACAAACAAAAATAAAAAAATCACTTGACTACTGATGATGGAAGTATAGTGTCATCCGAAAATATCTCTGCTATATAAAATGGAAAATTAGATTTCTTTTATTTCTTGATTTCTTTAACATGCTTTTTCATATAGAAAAATATCACGAAATTGGGGGAAAATAGTTCAGAAAAAGCACCTCGAATAAAATTAAAATTATTATAATCTGATTATTGTCTTGTTCCAGCGAACTATTATGAAATTTCGAAAGGTTTTGAATTGTTGTAGATTAAAATTGTTAAAAATTCAAAAAGATTTCCTTCCATTATGAAAAGTACAAAAGAACGCTGCAAATGGCGCTTCGAAAAAAACCTACTTTTATTTAAATTAAACAGCAACTGAAGTGCCAAATGAAGTAAATCCTTCTACTCTATTATATATATTCATAAAGTTTTTGTTAAAGTTTAGTTATTAAGAGATTAGCCGCCAATTTTTGCAGATGATATAAAAAACGTTGTACTGGATTTTATATTCAGAACAATGAAAAACAATTAAATTTTTAGTGTTCTTTCAATATGAATTCCTCAGTGCCAAATTTTTTTATTATTCACAAATAAATTGTTTATACAAAACTTAATTCATTTACAAAATTTATCTATATATTTCTGCAACATTTCATGAAATATCTTTCCCACTTGTTAGTGTCAAAGTGGCTGAGTTGAAACATTTTATATTTCAGTCATACTCGTTTGCATGTATTTGTTTTAAGTAAAACAGTTGCGTCTTACCAAGGAAATTCCTCCCAAACTAATTACAAATCGGACGAATTCAAATAGGGAGAAAAGAGTTTTGGACTGGAAAATGATTTGCATATTTTGCAAAACTATCAGTGGCACTTTATTTTATTTTCAATTTAGAACAAATTGTGGTCTTGTAGCTTTTAGTTTCAGCTCCAAAACAGATTCTTTCTTATTGCAAAAAGGCAACAAAAAAATAAACAAAGTTCTTGGTCAAGTAATTCTATAAAGAATTTCGAGAAAACAAATACAAGCACAATTTCCCAAAACTAATCAATGAAGTTTAACACAAACAAGGCAAACGAAGTTTGGATGAGTCTGTGTTGGTGTCTGTGTCTGGGTCTGATAGAAAATCTTGCTACGCACGAGTGTATGAAAAATATTTATCAATTATGCTGAGAGTGCAAGAATGTTCTGCTGCTACTGCACTTAAAATCAAATGGAATTATTAATTGGCAACAGCAGGGCAGTCGCTCTCAACTTTTAAAAGCTTTTCAACATTTTTGTTGTTCGTGCAGCAGTTTATTTTTCTACTGGAGCCGCTGGAATCAGACTTTTTGTATAGATTTTTATACCTCTCACAAAAAAGTGAAAGGTTTGCCATTCCGTGTGTTATATCTTCGATGTTAATATGAAACCCCGTAGAGTATATATATTCTGGATTCTTATGAACAGCGATGACGATTGAACGATGTCCGTCTCTCTGTCTGTCTGTCCGTCTGTCTGTACGTGAAATCGGTTTTCCCAATCCCCCAGAAGAGCTAGACTTCGTTCTCGGACTGATGAAACGGAAATGAACTTAAACAGAGTGTTATTGAAAAAATCACAAAAATCCGCTTTATGGTACCAGAGCTGGGAGGCTTACACTTATTTCTTGAATTAAGATTAATAACAAAAGCCAATTATTTTTTTATTTGTTTGTAAATTGTTCCCATTTCATGCTTCGTTAAGCCTCAATTGTCTATTTAAAATTTAAAAAATATAAATCTTTTTTCCAGGGATGGGAAATTAAAAGGTTTTGTCTCACATTCAGTATTTTGTAGTACCTGTAATAACTTAAATGGTTAAACATTTTGAATTAAAAAAAAGTTTAATTTAAATTTTCCTTCCAGGGCTGAGAAATCGAATTTTTTTATGTGTAAAAGTTCAAACAGGCAACTGACGTTGTTTTTTTTATAACTAAAACTATTTTATAACTTAGGAAGAACAAATTTGGTATCAAAATTTAAAATAAGCTAAATTTTGAATCCAGGGTTGGACAAGTACAATATTTTATGGTACCAAAATGGTTACAAGTTAAATAAAACTATATCTTGCGCTATTAAGAGCTGCGTTGGTAAAAAAAAAACCAAAAAATTTCATTTTGCCTTCCAGGGATGGAAAATTTGTTATGCATAATCGGAACCAAAAAGACAACTGACGTTGTTTTTTTTTTCTTTTTTTTCATAACTGAAACTATTTTATAATTAAGAAAGAACAAATTTGGTATCAAATATTTAAAAAAACTAAATTTTTAATCCAGGATTGGACAAGTGCAATATTTTATGGTACATGATTTTTAACCAAAACGATTAAAAATTAAAGAAAACTATTTCATGCCTTATTAAGAGTTGCGTTAGTAAAAAAAATAAAATAAAAATTAATTTTTCGCTTACAGGGATGGGAAATTGAATTTTTTTTGGCACATTTAGTATTTTTTAGTACCTGCAACAACTAAAATGTTTAAAAATTTTAAGTTTTTCTTGAATAAAAGCGCTCTTTACATTATAAAGATTTGATTTTGAAAAAATTTTAAAAATTAAAACTTTGTTTTCAGGGATGGGAAATTCATTTTTTTGTTTTTCCAATTGCAAATCGTTTAGGCTGCATTATTTAAGATGGTTTCATATATTTTATATGGGACAAATTTTGACAGCAAAACAACGCTTATCTTCGCAATCAACGTTGTTTTTATTTGAGGTATAAAATTTGAAGCTGGCAACACATTTTCTCAATTAAATGTCATTTTCGTTTGGTTTGTTCTTTTGACATGAATAGACAGACTAAATTAAACAAATTTATTTTGAAAAATTATAATTCTGTTTGCAATAAGTATCGCGCGAATTTAGTGTAGCATTGGAGCTCATGTGCGGTTAAATGGTTGCGTCAAGAAACCAAACTCTAGTATTTGAAGTACTGATAATCCTTAAGTGCATGTAGAGACACTGTTGCTTCCAGGAAAAGTGACTCAGCCCATGACGGGCTGTACTCTTTTAAACGATGTTGGTCAGAACTTTCCAGCCAAGTGTAACCTCTGTAGAGTCAGTCACTGACTTTACAGCGCAGCATTTGATGTGCAAATGCTGCGGTTCCAACAAAGACGGCACAACATATCACGCAGCTCTTGTCACAACTGATCCGTTGAAGGAAACGTTTAATAACCGCACAGTTTTACAATTTTGGATCCCGTAAATTGGTCTCCATGACTGTGCGAATTAGGCTATTTTCTGAAGGATATATGAAGTCACTAGTCTATGCTATGGAGCCGAATTGATTAATTACTTGGAGGACAACATTCGTCGGTTTGTTGCTTATGTACTGCCACCATACGTTGGTTGGACCTCCAGACTATATTCTGCTCGAGCCAACCTTAGTACCCATACGCTAGAAGTCTTTTTTAGACTATAACGAGATTATCCTTGAAAAAAGAACATTTGATGTCAATTTAAATAATCATCCCTGTCTTGTTCCTTTTCGAAGTTCTATACCCGCATAAAAAATACCTTTTATATCAACAATAAGGTGTTTATAACTGGGAAATTAGATTTTGTATAAAGAGGAATCCGTTTTTATCTAAAAATATAAATATCTGTGCTGATCCTCCTGCTTTTTTTATGCTTTTACATGTTGACAAGTCGCTTGACTCGTTGACAATCATCAATCAAAAATTGTTCTCCTACACAAAACCTTTAAGTCATCTAAAAATTATTCTTTCTCAAACAATTTGTTAATGAAATTAAACAGACTAATTGAACAATAAGTGCTCTGCAGTCTACAGCCACATAAAATATTAAGTTGCGGATTATAATTCCTCAAATTTCTTATATCACAAACACTCTACAAAATGTTGTATTTAGGCAAATTGCCAAAGATTAATGATGGTCTTCCATTACAATTCCATTAATTATATTCCTTCTTTACATGAGTTTATTGCAAATAATCTTGAGTTCATAATACAAACGAAAACTCTGGGAAATATTAACTAAAATTTTATATCGCATTTCATTACACGCATTTTATAGGGATCATAAATTGCCAACAATAAACTTGCAAACGCAACTTTATGTACGAGTGCTTTATGGCATTTGATATTTACAGTTCTCTCTATTTTCTGTGTATAGAATTAAATATATTGAAACTAACGATGAAATGGTGTAGTAAGGAATATAAAATACAATAAAAAGAAAGGAAAGGAAAGGAGAAGAAAGGAAGAATGAAACTCTGCAGTAGCGCCAAGTACGCAGAAATTATTCATTCCGTATGATTAAACACTCTGCGATATTTCAATTGCAATTCAATGAGCAACAACTTTATATTGTATTTCATATATACATACACATACACACACACACTCTCACTTACACACACTCACATATACACATATACCTGTATGTATAAAAAATGTTATTAATTGTTATATGGACAGTTCAATTGTTCAGTGTCCCCAAATTATTTAGATGGCTGTTAATAAAATAGCAACTATTTTTATAAGAAAGAGCACATAAATAAAACTCAAAAATGGATTGAATTATATATTTTCTATCGCCAATAACATTTGCGAAAGTTGTTGATATTTTTCAATTATATTTTCAACCAGTGCCTCGTTTCTGCAACTGAAGTGAGAACTTCTCGCATCGAAAAAATTGTCGTCAATCTATGAAACACGGTCTGAGTCAGAATATATTTCTTAATGCATTAAAAATTTTTTGCTTTTTTATAATAATCAACATATTATTCTATGGATAACCCTACAATAAAGAGCATGATAACAATAATTCTTTAGTTTTTCGATGTGAGAACTTCTCACAGCAGTTACAGAAACGAGACACAGGAATTCTCTTGCTATTTTAGCTTTCTAACAGACAAAAAACTGCTTCTTAATTTATTTATTAATTTTAACTTTGTGGTCAAAATTCAAGTTTAAGTTTAACCAACGACAACGCCATGCAGCTAAATTTTCATTTTTATTGAAGAATACCAGGTGGTCCCCGGCCAAACCTGAAATTTTTGTTGGTGGATTATATTTTAAGCTCTCCTTTAAAATTGTGGAAGTGTCCAATTTATCAAATTTAATTTTTTTGCACACATAATTAAAATTGAAGAGCTTAAAGTGATAATTCCCCAAAATATACACTAATTTAAACAGGCAAGTGCTTGTGCAAAACAAAACATGTATTGTTAACACTGTAAATAAATTGTCTTTATATTAAAACAACTATTAGTTGTTGTTGTTCCTTATTTCTCCTACAACTACAATTAGAGTCGGCTAAAAGCCAACCAATTGTAGATTAAAAACGTAAGAAAACAAAAAAGGAAAAGTGACCAGCAAGTTCTTGTTATGGCTTTGATATTTGTGTTAGACTTCTCATTTATTAAAGTGCAAGTTTGAAATAATATCTTTAGTTATTCTAAGAAATGTTGGGTAAAGGTTCCCCGATGATCTGCATTAGCCCCAGTGAAATGTGCGTGGGAAGCAGCTGAAACCCCTCAACTGATCACTTTGAATTTTTTAATAAGATTTTGGGAAAAAAGAATCATCGCATAATTAAAATTAAAGAGCTTAAAAAACGACAATTCCCCAAAATATATAATAGAAAAGTTTTAATTTAATTTTATTTAATGCAATTCAAGCCGTAACAGGCGCATGAAGCACAAGTCTTTTAGTTTGATTTTTTAGTTAAAATTTGGAAATTAGTCGTTGTATACGGTCTCTGATCCAGATGAAACTTTGTTATATACCTGACAAATTATGTCAGCATGACGTTAGACATGCTGGTATGTACTGAAGACATCCTTGACTTTTGAAAATCATTAAGATCCACAGTGTTGGCGCGTGCCTCTGCGATTGGCAGGTCCACTTAGAGATCAACTTAATTATAAGTAAATTGAAAATTTTTTTAGCGAATTAATATGAAAACAAACTGATGCGAACGAAGATTTTGCTACACAATTTTCTCTCTTCTTTCCCACTTTAAGATTTTTTTATTTTTATTTGCTGGAAATTATTTCAATATGCGAATTACAATCACTTGTCATAATCTCCAATGCAAAATAGTGTGATTCCATACTGCAGAAATAATACTAAAATTTATATGAATAGGAACACACACTCACACACCCGCACATGCACACATACACGAGATAATTACACTAAAACATTCGTTGTGCCGTAAACCGAACTGCATAATGTTATTAGTGAAAGTGTGACTACAGAATTATAAAAAAAAATTAATATTGTAAAAAATCCGATTATAAAGTGTTTGTTAGGCGTGTATAAACTAACGTGAGACATACAAAAACATCGACTTCAATGTAATTTGCAGCCAAAGAATTAATTTATTCACGACATTTACAAGCAAAAACAAAAATATTTGCAGGATTATGAAGGCTTTATGTTACACAACATAAACAACATTTGCCAGAGCAAAAAGTTAAACAACTTCTTTTGAAGTCAGAGCAGGCATTACAGAATTAAGAAGAGAAGAAAAAACAACAGGAAATAATAATAAAATTTTCTATGAGAAAAGCTTTTTGATGTAGAAAACAAATTAGTTATTTATTACAGCCATAATTCGGGTGTTATTCAGAACATTTATGGAACTCGTGTGTATCACATTTATAAATAAAATTTAAAGCAAAAAGTGTTTTACAGTTGGTTTATTGAACGGTTAGTAACAAGTTTTGTTGCAAATACAAGGAATAGTTTAGGACACGGTTACAGAGTTTCATGCACTCTGTAGCCTATTTAATAAAGGAGTTTGTACGAAGTTTATCTTATTTTTATTTGTGTGTTACGCTGCTACAAATAATGTGCAAGACTTAATTTCAAATACATGGACAACCAGCAACAGAATGATGCGGAAATCATGTCCTAGAACTCCCAATTGGAAAGTATTGTTCTAATAGCAGCGTTAGAGAAATAAAAGGCTCTGCCAATTTGTTTTTTTCAAAACGTATTTATTATTGAAAAATAAAGTCCTTATCAAAAAAGAAATATTTTATGCTTATAAGCTGCTTATAAGACTATTTGCTTAAAGAAAATATGTCTTATAAACAGCTTATAAGCACAAAATATATTTTGTGAATAAGACTTTCAGTATTTATTGATGAGTTTTCAGAGGAAAAAATTCAGTCATAAGGAAACACCGGAAGCGCCTGATTTTAATCGTCTTCCACTATCTTTTCAGAAAACCATTTGATTTTTAGAACTTGAATTTACATCCTCATCTTTCAGAAACAATTTTTATGTTACGACCTTAAATTATTTGGTTTTTGTCACGAATAATTGTTATTTTATCATTAACTTTTCTTTTATTTTAATTATTTTTTCAAAAATAATTGTTATCTGATGTTTATAATTTTGTCAGATATATTTTTTATATTTTTTTTTGGCCACCAGTTTGGCTTGATTTGGTCAAAGTCTTCCAAAACTAAAGCGGGGTCACATAGTTACTTGCTTGCACCCACACACAAACACGAACAAACACACCCACACATGCTTATAGTGGCAGGCTCTCAGAAATTGCCAGGGAATCATAAAAACGTCAAGATTCGATAAGAACTACATATTTTTTTAATAGTTTATGAACAATATTTTTGAGACTTTTTTTATTTTAAATTTTCTCAGTGGGAAGATAAAAAAAAACACAAAATATGACGAATTGTATGTGACATAGAAGATTTAATGATAATTAAAACTGCAAAAATAAAGTTTTATAAAGTGGACAGTTCCACAATTTTAAAGGAGACCTTGAAAAATATTCCAGCAACAAAAATTTCAGGTCTGGTCGGGGACCAACAGTTGCTTTTGTCTTGTATTCTTAATAAAGATGAAAATTTAGCTGCATGGCGTTGCCGTTGGTTAAATTCAAACTTGAATTTTGGCCACAAATTTTATTTAGTTTTTTTTAATTAAAGTGAAAAATAATTATTATTATAAATTAGTATTCTTTTTTATTCTTTTTTCCCCAATTGCGCATTTCACTAGGGCTAAGGCAGATCATCGGGGAGCCTTTACCCAACATTTCTTAGAAGAACTGAAGATATTTATTTCAAACTTCCACTTTAATAAATGAGAAGTCTAACACAAATATCAAAGTCATAACAAGAACTTGCTGATCACTTTTCCTTTTTTGTTTTCTTACGTTTTTATTTCATTCTTCAATTATTTGGCTTCTTTCCGACTCCAATTGTAGTTGTAAGCGCCAGTGAAATGCTAAGACCCCTCAACTGATCACTTTGAATTTTAATAAAATAGAGAGTTAAAACGACAATTTCCAAAAACATGTACTGATATAATTTTTATTTTCTGATCGCAAAATAAAAGTCAAAGTTTATTTTCCGAGGACTACATCTGAATCAAACTATAACTCTTGTTTTCTGAGGAACAAATTCAATTCAGAATACAATTTAAAACTTTTAAAGGGAAATATAAAACTCACGAAATAATAATTAGATTGTGGTTTTTGAAATCAAACCTGGTCCCTGATCTGAATTTGTATAACTTATTTTGACAAAGAATTTGTACAAGAAACAAAAATAAAATTTTTAATGTATTCTAAATTTTTAATTATATATTTCAACTAATAAATTAGACTTTAATCATAAAAACAGAGAGCGAATTGCTGCACTGGATATCGTGGGGAGTTTTTGTATAAGAAAAATTTTGAAACTTCAGTTGACATCGAATACGTTAATTTGGCCCCTGATTTCAGAAGACCCTGCCCACCAAAAGCTGGCTGTTTATGTTTAAATTTCATACTATATTTATCGAACTCTTCTTTTAAAATATCATATAATATATATAATATCTTTTTGATATGGAAAGCGGGCAAAATATAATTGCAGGTGCGCCAGTTTCAGCGCTTTAATTTATCCACAATTACTGATACGCTCTCTTCCGTTCGGTATGTGCGTCGTTGTGTTGCATACGACAGTCACTTTTTTCCTTTTGCGTTTTGAGTCAAATGAACACTCATTATTAACACGGTTAATCATAATTGTGTCCGCATTTGCACAATGTCGTCTGTTGTTTGGGGTATTTCAAAAATGCTTTCATTATTAATGCTGTTCATTATTGGCTACTTTTTTTCCAACAGACAAGGCCGGAATGTGTTTGTACGTTCGTCATAAACTCATACGCCAATCAATAATGGCACGTGGTATATGACCACCTGCTAAAATTTAGTGCTTTATTTTCAAATATTTTATTTGCTATCAAACAAGAAAGAATCTGCTAAAATACCATTTTTATCTAAAATAATAATTCGTATTAAATTGTTAACATTTTCTTTTCTAGGAAAAATGCAAAATTGTTTACACTTTTTATTAGAAAATTTTCAGATTATGTCATTTCGAAATAATAAATTTATTAAAAATTAATCCAACATCCCCGATGAAAAACTATTTTTGTTTTAAGCCCCCTTCAAACTGTCACTTTTAAGAGAAAAAGTGAAAAAATATTACATTTTTACAATTCTAGAAAACAAAAAACAAATTCTATAAATGGAAACTGCTGTCACATTTAATTGAGCCAATACCGCTGAGTACTTTTGAGATACTGTAGCGGCTTTCGAAAACAGCGCTGTTCGACGCTGCCATAAGAGTTGAAAACTAAATCCATGTTGACTTCTTCATTAATCCATAGACTATTTATCATGTCTTGCTAAACACAAGCCTATTAATTACAATTCATTTTAATACCCTGCCATTTAGTTATTCTGAACAATATTCCAAGTCCTGCTGCCATACTTTTTGACGCGCACTTTCTGCGTGTATGTCTCCTGAGAATCCGTGCAATAAAATGACACAAACTATTTCTAACGCTTGAATAATTTCAAATTGCTTTGAGATGTAATATTTGGCTCAATATATAATTAGGAAATACGAGTATCTCGTGAGCAAAGCAGGTAAGTTAATGTAACGAAACCACAAAAGAGCCTCTAATCTGAGATGAAAAAAAAAACCAACCACAAGCAGTTCAGCATGAAATTGCTAAAGGAGTTGTGTACTCTGGCAAGAAGTCGGCTGCAGAGATTAAATTATGTCTACACGACACAATTAGAAAGTGGTTATAACGGAATGTTTATGTTTGTTTGCGGGGTGTGTGTGTGTGTGTGTGTGTGTTTTGCTTTTATTTAATAGCAGGAGGTGTAGTAAATTAATTAATTGCAGGGATTATACGCTTCAATGGATTCCCAAGTTTGACTAGATGTTGGAAACACTTGCGTTCCATGTGCACACCGGATATGGTAGAGCCGATAAATACTAAAACTCTTTTGTGAGCCAAAACTATTGTGATTTGATTAAAGCGCCTTGTATGCCAACAAACAATTCTTTGTTTCCATAGAATTGGCTCGAATAAATTCTAATATTTTTATAAGCTTTTCATTAGCTTCACTTGTATGGGTGTTTTTTATAGAGTGATACAAGTTTCAATCAGAATAAAACATAGTAATATATTCTTGATAGTCTTTATTGGATAGAAAATTTTATGACATTAATGTTTAAGTATGATTTCGGTCAAGTGGCCGTCAGGGCTAGTGCGTACAAGGCGCAATCTGGAACACCAATTTTCAAAAACAGTAACATTCTGACCATCATCGTTTTTGAAGTCTTACGGGCAAATGACTCCGCCAGCCCATAAAGTGCACCAAACAGTAGTTTTCTCTGGACATCATGATGTTTCGACAAAAGCTTATGGATTCTTCTCACTTCTATGTGACACTTCCGCTTATTGAATTGCCTATTTAACCAAAAATGGGCTTGATCGGAAAATAAAATTTTGAATAAGTTTGACGAACAAAACCATTATTTTTATTAAAAATTTCCACAACTCGAACGCGTTGCTGGGATAAAAATTTATCAATAATAAAATGTCAAAGCAAATTAAACAAAAGGCAATTTTTAAATGTTAAATCGATGGTCAAATAAAGCAGTGCTGCCAACTCAAAGTTGTATCACTCTATAAAAAACACCCTACATGTTTGTGATTATCAATCTTTCATTTCGTATTGTGGTTCCATGCGTATAATTAATCTTTATAATTATTGTTACTCATGCGTCACATTGTACTGGTACAAGTTTGTTCATGTTCTTATTTTCTCACAAAGTGTAAATATTTTTACACGATTTTGAAGAACATTTATTTAAAAAAAATATTCATTAACATTATTCTAGTTTTTTGACCTCTTCTTTTATTAATAAAATGGACTAATATTTTTAAGCTTAAGGTTTTTATTTTAATATTTATAATATAATAAATATGAAAATAAAGACCTTAAGCTTAAAAACATAAGTCTATTTTATTAATATTCATTATCATTAAATTGTATCTATTACAACTATTATAACTATGCTTATTTAACCCTTAATTTTTGTGCATGAAGATTACTCTTCGCTTTAAAAATTGTTTTTATAAATTGTATTTAGAAACTGTTCGTCGATTTAATGAAGTACGAATATTAATTTTTTTTAAATATAAAATTTTTATATTGTGTAAAAAGAACGACATTTCGAATGCATGAAAATCCCAGCCCTAATTATTATTTATTAAAAAAATACTAACATGTCTGTCGAAAAAGCAACAAAAATTTCAGAATTTTCGGAATATCGAATACAAATAGAAACTCATCACTATTAACCACACACACGTTTTATAAAACACAAGAACAGGCAAAGGAAAACGCACAACAAAGAAAGACAATGAATAGAAAATTCATTTAACATTTTCAAATAAAACGGAAGAAAATGTCTCCCCACATATTTTCTATTTCTAATTTTTACTGAATTTTTGTCGAAGTTGCTATTTCCAATGAAGTATTTTTAATAAACTAAACGTTCGTACATCAATTAGGAACTAAATTAAGTGCATAATTTGTATGTTGTAGCAAAAGTAGTGGAATAAAATTATTCAATAGACTGGACCACATCTTTTGTGTTTGAATCGAAATACTATTTAATTTTAGCAAAAAGTTTGTTAACGTGGCTTTCAGTAAGAATGATTTTTGCATAGTTTTTTGTTTGTTTCCATTTTCTTTGATTCATTGTCTGGCATTTCTTAAGTGAATATGAACAGAAAAATATTGTTAAAGAAGAAAATTAATTTGCAAGCAACTTCAAAGCTAAAGTCGTCTATACCGTGCAAATGACGCACTTCTTGGCTGCGGGACACAAAACGGAACAACAATGAAATGGAAAGTAAAAGAATTTCCACTACGAACAACTGAAAACGATGGACAACTTTTGCTTTGTGTTTAACAATACGACGCATCTACTACTTTTATGTCTTTCATTTTGTGGTCATAAAAATGAAAGAAATCAACTTTTTTGTTTCGATAGAAAAAGAAAAAATTACCTTGAAAAGAGACGGCCATTTCCAGATGCGTTGCAGAATCAATAACTTCTTCATTTCATTTATTAATTTGGAAGCACAATATTTTTTATTTACGCGCACTATTTTTTTACACCGACGAAAACTATCGACGCCATTTTTAATTATGAATGAGTTTATTTCATTTTCACCGCCACGCACTTTTTTATTTAATTATTTTCTTAAACAAACGATAGAACTCAAGGGCTCTTTTTATTTTCTGATTATAAAATTTTATATTTATTAACGCTACATTTTTATATTAATTTAGGAGCACATTTTAGACTCGATTTATTTTAGACGACACGCACAATTTGTTTTTTTATAATTTCACATTTTTTTATTATTGCAGATATTTTTGACATAATTTTTTATTAATTTCTGATTCTATTATGAAAAACCCGATATTTTCCCCGCAACGAACGAAACTATTTATTATTATTATTATTATTATTATTATTATTATTATTATTATTATTATTATTTTATTTATTGATATATTTACATATTTATTCACATATCTTTTTTTATATTTTTATAAATTTTAATTTATTAGATCATTATTATTATATCCTCCACACCTGACCTATTTCTGCAGACAAATAAAATAAAAGAAACGAAATCTATGATTTTCCTATTAAAAATTAATTTCTAAATTTTGACTATAATAAATGAAAATCTCCGAGAGTACTGAACAATAAAATATTTAAGTAAATCAATCATTAAAACCATGCTAAGGCCTACATGTACCATAATTGAGTCAATTAAATTATAAATTGAGTAATTAACTTGAAAATACTCCATTATAATTCCGATTGTAAATATTTTAAATATCAAGTTGCTGCAAGGCGGCCGCTATTCCAGTGCAAACTCTTCCTTTTTGGGTGTTTTCTTTTTTTTGCTCTGTGAGAAATATCGTTATTGATGAATTCCAACTGTTTTCACTTTTCAGCACGATTCGTTTAGCATCAAAGCAACGCTTCCATATTATGAAAATTAAAGTTTTATAAACAAACAAAATCCAATTCCGAAGCTCATAGAGCATTTTCGCGCTCTATGTCTAGTGAAGCTAAAGTTTTATTTAATTTTTATGATATTTTAGTTTCTTATTTTTATCTTCAACTAACTCGCATGGAATGACCCCTATATTTGCCGTGCATTGTGCCAGAAATAGAAAGGAGTTAATAGTGCGAACAGGATAGATGAAGATGGATTAGAAGATGGGCAGTTCTTTTGTAGATATTTTTACCGGAGAAGTGTTTCCTGCAGGTGCCGTCCTGTGCTGAAAGAGCTTTTAATAGCAGTCGGTATGGTTCAGCCGCCTGAATAAGTCCGATATATGTTCACCATGATAATGAAGAAAGATTCCGCCTGGATCAATGAAAGCAATCTATAGTTTCTCTGGCAAAGCAATTACCAATAGGCCACGTCCTTTAATTAATAATTTTATTTTTTATAAAACCACTGAAAATGATCGCGGGTGGGGTAAAAAATCAGCTAAGAATTAAAAGCATAGAAAACTATTTATAAAATATTTCTTTATGATATTTAAGTGGAGGATATAATTCAATTAATTAACTTTTTTATAACACATTTTCTTCAAAATTTATTAAAACTTGGTGTTGTTATTAATTTATTTTTAAATTGCGCTGATGCTTTGAGATGAACGCGACGCGTACCTGCAATAAGAAAAAAATTTTAAATTAAATATAGTGCAAAAATGAACATCTCTTTTTAACATGATTTAAACTTAAATACTATTATTATTGTTTTAACTTCCTGCTGGGAAAATTGTAAATTTTCAAATAAAACCTGAGTTCTCAGCAGTTCTCCAGGTTTTCAGGTCCCAGGAGGCTCCCCAAAACTATTAATTTATATTCGATTTAACATTCAATCAGATGCACTTTATACCGTTTAATAAACTTGTTGTTCATAAGGATTAAAGGACGTTGAAATAACAACAACATAGAAATCAAATAGAAATGCTTGAAAGCAACAACAGCAGATACTTAAAGTGCACAAAATAACAACCATAATTGACTTTTCTTTTGGCTGCCAGCTGCCGAAAAAAATTAAATGAAATTGCACTTATTAATTCCTGGCACGATTCAAAAAAAAAAAAAAAAAAAAAAACTAACACGAGAAACTATGAATATAAAAACTATACAATAACAATTTTCAATAGAAAACTTTCTATTGAAAATTGCTAGTGGCAAAAGATTGATAAATTTGGAAGGAGGTCATCTTGGCTGCGATATGGTTTGTATTGCTAATTATTAGCAAAACTTGGATTTTTGTCACGTAGAGATATATTTTTATAAGGATTGATTGCTGTCAAATAAGACAATCAGTCAGTTGGTTAATAATAAGTGTGACATAAATTACACACACAATTTATAAAAAAAAAAGCAAACAAAAAGTGTAAGAAAATTGCAGCAAAATCTTAAGGGTTACGATTCTATTCGCTTAAACAGAAGTAAATTTTAGACAACAGGAAGAATTTACTGAGAAAACCCTTATGGAAAAGTTGCACTGAAAGTTGGTGGTAAATATTTCAAGCACTTTTACGTTTTATAGACAGAAAAAAAGTTCGTACCGATTTTAAGTTTTTTCGAGTTACTTTGAGAACGAGTTGTACTTAAATATTCGGCCAGATGTTAAAGAACTACAGAGGCCAAATTAGCGCATTCGCTATGGATCGAAGTTTCAATACAATTTACATACAAATTTCTATCGATATCGAATGCCGTAAGATATTGACTCCAGATCGCCGTAAAGATATTGACTCCACATGAATGCAGAAACTGCTTTCTACAAAAAATTGTTTATCCTTTTTATTCTTAAAAGCTACAAAATTTATATCCATTTGAAAATTTTTAAAGCGAGAAATTCCTTTTCAGCTTTCGTTTTTCAATTTCTGCTTTCATTTGAAATTCCTATTTCTTTATTTTATATTTTTTTTACTCTCTAATACTTCTTAATGTTTGACGGTTTGCAATTATTGCCAAAGCAGCATCTGTTAGTAATTTCCTAGGCTGTCGATGCCATGAAAATATTGTGTTGCTGTTTATGGATTACGAACTGCTTGACAAGAGAAGAAAAAAATTTACTTCGTTCGCCGGAAAACTATTCTAGCGATAAATGAATTGTGGCTTTGCGATATACACAATACATATGGAGAAGTGTTTGTGTGTGTGTATGTGTTAATGTGTTCATGTATTTATATGTCGGCTCCACTGTTATGCAAGAAAGGACGAAAGAAGGCAAAAAGTATAATTATGTCAAAATGCAGATAGAAAATCGCATCGCAGTTGAAAGTGGGTCAAACAGAAAACGAGTTGGATTGTTCATCACCAGTGAGAGCCGCGGTGTCAATTCATTCCCACTGCCAGTCAGCGAAGGTTGCAGATCTATGAAACGAACAAAATAGCGGGTGCATAATTAATTGATTTTTGAAAGAGCTAATTTCATGAACAAATTTCCTGAGATATAGAAAATAAAAAATCTTTTGACATTAACAACAAAATAGGAGAGATGAGATTGACAGACAGCGTCTTCGCTGTTAGTACTGAGGATCAGTACTCTTAATAAAATTAACTCGAATTTCACACAATTTAAAAAAAAATTATTGTAAAATCACGAGTAGTACTTGAACTTGAATAATAATTCTTGTCTTGGTATTTAATCCTTGAATTTATCCATTTTATCTAACCAACATTACCCTTTCCATAATAATTTAATATGGAGAGGGAAATTTACCTTATTTTCTAAACAGACCTCGTATAAGTTTAATCCATGCCAACCAAGAGTTTCGCTTATTCCTACTTCCTTTCATTTTATTATCGAAAATCAATAAGAGAAGTTTGCCTGCAAAATTATTTCTTATCCTTCGCCAAAGAATATTGTGAACTTTTGACTCTGCCTTCCATTAAGACGACTTCTTTTTAGACGAAGTCTTTACAGTCGACGTCTTTACAGTCACCGTCTTTATAGTCGACGTCTTTACAGTCGACGTCTTTACAGTTGACGTCTTTAGATCAACGTATTTACAGTTGACGTCGTTACACTCGAAGTCTTTACGATCAACATCTTTACAGTCGACGTCTTTACAGTCGACGTCTTTATAGTCGACATTTTTACATTCGACGACTTTGTTGTCGACGTCTTTATAGTCGACGTTTACAGTCGATGTCTTTACAGTCGACGTCTTTATAGTCGACATCTTTTCAGTCGATATCTTTACAGTCGACGTGTTTACAGTCGATTTCAGAAAAAAGCCATTATGGAAGAAATTCAATGCGCTGCGCCCGAACTGGAGAGAAGAGGATGGTCTTAAGAGAACAGATAAACACTGAACAGAAAATTAAAAATTTCTTGTAACTATTTTTACGTATTGCTCCGCCGGTGAATTTCTTGCTACAGGTACCGACGAAGCATGGTATGCTGCTCTTTAAGTACGAGACGGTGTTAATCGCTGTTGGTAATATTAAAAGACCAGTGCATTGCCTGCGTCATTGAGACAATGCTGCACTAGTGCAGAGCAGAAAAATTCGACACCGCCGAATCGAACTCGACATCTAAGGCAGGGTGATCTTGTGTTCCCTATTTCAGCCAACAATTTAACAAGCAACGCTAATTTAAGGCCAAATTAACTTGTTGTCATGCAGTTCTTTTGAATTGAATGCTCCATTTCTTTTTCATACACATACACTCACCCACACACACACACACATACACCATTTCCTTTGAAATTGAAATATAAAAATGAAAAACAAATTTGGCACCGAGGACCAAAGCAATCGTTTTGCTTGTTGTTCAGCTTTTGAGTCTGTTTGAGAGCAAATATTTTCCTTATTTGTTAGTTGTTTATGTAGGAAAGTGCTTTCGTCTTAATAAAAACAAAACATGCTTCAAATTGCTTATAACAAGTACCGTGTTGTCAGCAGCAACAACAGCAACAAAAACAACAACAACAACAACAAGTTTTTCTTTAAACACTTAAGAGAATTTCAAACAAAAGCCCACATTCATACATTTACGTACTGATAAGTTTTCTTATGGCTCTCTGCTTGTCGGAGAGTGACAAACAATTTTTTTATTTTGTTGTTGCATTTCTTTTTTGTTGCTTTTTTTCCCTTTTTCATTGAAAACAAGACATTTCCTGTGAATGCTGCTGTCTGAACGTTATGCAGGAAACTAAATATTTTGTAGGAAAACTGCATGAAATGTGTCAAGTGCTTCAATTTTGTTTTTGCTATAAAAAAAATGACAAGCGGATAAATTGCATATTGTCCTGGAGGGAGCTCTCATAAAGATTGTATTATTTGATGTTTGATATAAAAATTATAAGTTTTTCAACACAGCATTTATTATGCTCAAGTTTTTCTTTTAAATATTCAGGATATTTAAGAAATTTAGATTTTAATTTACAATATGAAATTTATTTGTTGGGTGATTAAGCAGTATGCATTTCATTGGCGCTTTTTACCAAATCGTCAGTAGACGATTGAAAAGTTTCCAACTTCTCAACTTATTAAAAGTCTTTTATAAGCCATCTGAGAATTATGTTAATAAATTAACTATAAAAGCTTACAAATTATTTCAAAAAATCACATTATAATAAGTGTAGTAGGCTATAAAACTTATGGTTTGTATAACCAAAACCCAACAAACAACTTTTATTCGATATGACTCTATTTTATAGTACAATGACAGTATGTCAAATAGTTAATTTATTAATTTTAATTTACTTCAATTCATTCGGCAGATTTTTTAAGGGCTAGGCCCGCAAGAGTTGACCACTTGGTGGACAACATTCGCCGCGTTAATGCTTATATGCGTGCATTTAAATAGGAAAAGGACCTGCAGATTCCCGGTCATGTGCCAGAAGTCATGTATAAACTATGATGGCAAAATATAATTTGCCAATTCAAAACAAAACTCATACCTTTTTTATGACATTTCAAGGTTTTATTCCTCTAAAAAACACCCTTTTTCATGTATTTCTGGTAGCCATATTGAGTCAAACGATTTTTCTCTGTCTAAATCTAGAATATCGGTACTGATCTTCGTGCTGTTTTTTTTTGCTTTCACTTGTTGGAAGCTCGTTGGACTGTTTTTCTCAAACGATTTGATAATTTCAAAACCGTAAAACTTTATAAATAAACGGGTTTCCACTTTGCTGGTTTAGTAATTCTAAGGCCGCGAGAATTTCAATCAAATAAGTTTGTTAATTTTTTCTTTTCTTTTCTTTTTCAATTTTTCTCCACTAAAGTACCTTAAGCCATTTTAGTTAAACAACAATTAATTATTTCAACTGGTTTGTTCAATTATTCGTAACAGATTTGGTTAACCCGAAACCGACAATAACAAGCCAAATGTTTGTGAGCTGCTTTGTTAGTCCGTTTAGAGATTTCTTCGAAGAATTCCAGTTCATTAAGCGTCTTGAGTCTTTTAATAACTCCCAATATGGATGACTGAACATTTAGGCCACCACTTATTCAGCGCAAATACACACAAGCATACCGAGTACCTGCAGACATTGTTGCAAGCAAAATAACCGTGAGAAGGACACACATAAAACTTCCCATTTACTTTTATAACAACGCAAGTCTTTATTTTCATTTAATTAATTTCAGTTACTTAATTTTCAAAGCAACCACTTGACAACTCATTACAACTGTAGCCTTCATGTTTGTTTGGGTTTGCTTTTGTTTTAAATTAAGAAAAAAAATTTAATTAAATAACAAAAAACAGTAAAAATGTGCACATTATGGAAGAAGAAGCACGGATAAGTACGGACTATTGTTAAGCAAATACTCGCACTAAAACAATACTTTTTACGTGTTAAAAAAGGAACACAAGAACGATACCAGAACTCGCAGTGCAAACACGAAAATCGTGGTTTATTTAATGATTTTTTTTTTCTTCTTGTTGCTGCGTTTAATAAGATTGCGAAATGAATAATAATCCACAAAAGTTATATTTAGTACAGTCAGGATATTTTTTAGTTGTTTAAAATATATTTCATTTAAACAATTTCAAATTGACGTGCCTTCCGTTTTATTTTTTACAATATGAAAATCAGCAATCAAATCAACTCTTCCACATTCCAAACGAAATTAGATTTTTTTTACATAATTTCGTTGAAGCCAAAAACCATTCACAAGTCACTCGTTATTCAAATCTTATGAACTTAAAAGGTGATTAAATATCTGCCTTTATGAAACTCCTCAATGTGTTGCCATTCGCTACTGCAAACCCATACATGTAAACAAACAAACCGACACACACTCACATCGTATGATAACTTAAATGGGCAAAACAATAAATAGATTCAGATGTTTATGGGTTTTCATATGGTAGAAGGAAAGGGGTTTGCTGGTGTTTACGATTATTGGAATAGCCTTTTTATCATCATCGTCATCATCGTCATCATCCTCATATTAAAAGGGACTTTATGATTTATATTACATGACCTGACATGATGTTAATATTTGGGAAATATTTGCCACTACGTAAATAAGTGGGTGTGCGCCTCAAGCCGAGCAGATGCGTACAAACTGCTTCTGTCTACAATCAACATGAACGTAAACGAGTCTTGTGTAAATTTCCTGTGACTGACTGACTGACTGGTACCATTTGCAACTCATCGACGACTGTTTGTAAATTCGAAAAGAAATGAAAGTTTTACCTTCCAGCCACATCAAGCCTTTGCCCAAAATATGTTTGAGTTTCTTTTTTTTCCAGTTCAGGCCAAGAACGGAAACGGTTATTCAATATGTTTTATGAAATAAATTTAAGGGTTCCATCAAAGAACTCTCATCTAATCTATTGTGTATTTAAATTTAAAAAATTTGATTTATTCACCTAGATGCTGTCAATAATTATTGAATTATGGCCGCAGGATTAGATGTGCATATACAATGAGGGTGGGGTTACACGGTTTGCCTTATTATGACTGACAACACTAAACACGGTTCTACAAAATAGTTTTCATTCTTTTGTTCTTAAATTGATATCATGATTTTTCAGTTAATTGTGCATCAAAATGAAAAGATAATGCCTTTTTTCATGTATGATAGTAATAAATATAACACTCATTTTTGAATTTCATTTATAAATTGAAATTAACTTCAATAGATTTCTGGAATCAGAAATTCTGGTATCAGAATTTTTCAGAATTCTTTGCAGTCTACCGATAATTTATATCAACAGCCAATGAAATAAAGGCATTTAGACATAATTGGCAACAGATAAAGCAATTTTGAAATTGAGACAATATTTATACTGTCACATCACGTCAATATAAGATCAAAAATATGACCTTAAGACAACAATTAACTACTACTGACATCCTGTGAATTCTCTAGAAGGCTTGGAATACGTCAAGAGATCCTTAGAAATCCCGAAATGCAGAATTGTTTAATTTTCGATATTGTCTTGAAGTGACGTTGGCAGATGGTTACAGAATAGGGAGTACTGTATTTAAATTAATTGCATATTCTGTATTTCTTTTAGATCCTGAAGTTCTATAAACCGTCAAAAGTATTCCGGTTTAGCTGGCAAAGAGCAGGAGACTGAAGGCAATTGAAAATGTTCGAAAACCAGCCTCAATAAGAGCCAAGATGACAACTCAATGACCATGTCAATGATCTCTTCCATGCGCTGTTAAATGTAAATGCATATTAAAGAATTTTTCAATTTAAATTTAAATTTTTTGGAAAAACGAAAAACTTCACCGCATGTAAATATAATCCTGATGCAATTTGTTACGCTATAAAGTTCGCAGCAGTCAACACAACAACTTTTAACTTCACGATTGTAAAATTTAAAATTAAAAAATTGGGAAGTTGTAGGTTTTACCCCGTTTGGCTCAAATTTAATTGTCATCAGATCGCGAAAGAGGATCCTTAAATACATACTTTTTTTAACTTTCTGCCGGAAAAAATTTCTAAGTCGGGAAGTTTTTATTTTGAACTTTTTAGTTCGATATTCTTTAAAGCATGCATTTAGGTTTTTTGTTTATTTTAGAGTTTTCAAACTGACATGGTTTTAATAGACGCTGGTTTTAGCATTAAAACCAACTTTTAGGACCCGATTTAATCTTTCACATTGATATTTTTTAATATCTACTTAAAATCGATTTTGATATCGTTTTCAAAAAAGTTTTGTGAAACGCAGCCTTGTTTTTCTTGCTTTTATCTCTGCTAAGTTGAGTGCTGCCAAGTTCTTTATTGGAACAGTCTGATCTGCATCTTTTCTTTTAGAATTTGTAGGATTTTATATGAGATGATGTGTTTTTGCAGAGTTTATTCGCTCAGCCTAAATATTTACATACTTTTAACCCTAGATGATTACTATTCGTCGAAGCAACGAAGCACATTTACTTGTTATCATATAATTCAAATTGGTATTGAGTTATCAGAGAGAAAAATATATATGTTATTTTATTTTTATAGTTTATTTAATTAAAAACTTAAATATAAATATTTTTGTTTATTTTCAACTTCAAAAATTATTACGGTGGAACTATTTTTAGAAACTGTTCGTCGATTCGACAAATAGTAACTTTCATGTAAACATCCAGGGTTAAAATATTAAATTAATATTTACAAAACAATTTATATTATGGACTGCAATAGAAGTTCTTTAACTTTTTGTTTATTTTTAACTTCAAAAATTGTTCCGCTGCAACTATTTTTAAGAAATGTTCGTCGATTAAACGAAGAGTAACCTTAATGTAACCATCCAGGGTTAAAATACTTGTTTTTAATATATAAAACATATTATATTTTAGACTGCATTAAAACTTTTCTAATTTTTTATTTCTATTGAACTTCAAAAATTGTTGCGCTAGAAGTATTTTTTTAAAATTGTTCGTCGATTAAACGAAGAGTAACTTTAATGTAACCATCCAGGGTTAAAGTATTGTTTTACAATATATAAAAGAATTCATATTTTCCACTGCAATAAAACTTTTTTATCTTTATATACAAACAAAACAAAAGTTGAAGTACAGTTTGTGCATTAAGTATTATAAAATATAGAAGAAAATGTAACAACAAATATACCAACTTCTATGAGAGATATAATTTATTGTGATTAAATTTATTGGACAATCTGTTTGTTAAAACCTGAATGAATTAAATCTGTAGCGTGAACGCAAAATTCTATGAAAATGGTTTTAATGCTAAAACCAGCTTTAAGCTTTCAGTACGATAACGCTTTTTATTTTGTGGTTTGATGTGATGCATAAGCGTGTAAAATAATTCGCAATAACATTTGAAAAAAAACATAATTATTAGACTTGCGACTTTCGAAAACAGCTGTTCTGCTCTGCTGTGTAAGTTGAATAAAACTGCTTTCGATTTTCCTGTGTGCCTTGGAATATTTATCATCATGTCTTTCCGGGACTTTAATTAATTTCGAACAATTAGCCAATGAATCTTAATTCGATTTAACTTAATAATTATTAGAGTTATAAGGCAACTCAATTAAAATTTTAAACCACAGAATTTTGAAAATGTCGTTAAAGCCTAATTAAGACTCAAAATGTCACAATTAAATCCTTTCAAATCAAAGTAAAATTTATGTGTTGACCCGTGTAATTGATGCACAATCACGTTTTTATTTCTAGTATTAAAGTAATTAAAAAAATCCTTCAACAAATAATCCTCCCCAGCATTTGTCGAAAGGCAAACCTATTCAACAGTCAGTGTATTCAAAATAGCTGCTATTGGCACAAAATTTGTCCTCGCTGCGTCACTCAATGATATGAAAATCTTCTATATATTCCCAAGATTCTTGCAAATAAATGAAAGAAGCAGAGGCTCGTCTTACAATTAAATACAGAGTCACGAAATTTTGTCAACACTCTTGTTCTAGTTTCGGATGTGTCCACTTTTTACTAGTCATGTTACAGGAACATTTTGCACCTTTTCCAATTGCACCAGTTGTAGAGAAAATATATTTAAGAGAATGTTTAAAACACTTTCTATTCGCCAAAATTATACACACAGCCACACACTTTGTATTTATATTAATAAAACACTGTATTATTGTATGTTTATTTGTGTTACATGCAAAAAATAATTCTGTAAAAAGGGCATTTCGATCGAATACTGCGATATATCGTACGTGCCAAAAAGAGTACAACACCGCAACTGACCGCCCCCTTCAGGCCCTAATAAAAAAGACTTAATATTGTCGGCAGAATGATTAAATGGAAGTGAAAATGAAAATGAAAACGAAATGTGTATGCGCTCATGTCTGATTAACGTTAAATTTACTTTTACTTTTTATTATACAAAAAAAAAGGTAAAAAATGTGTTCGCATTGTTGTGCCAACATAAACAGCAGCAGGAGCTTAACAACATCCAATCGGTGTAACAATTGAATCTGGATATTTTGATGCAAAAATAAAAGGGCAGGCAAAGTTTTTATGATGGCATAAAAATATTATGAGCTTTACTTTTGCATCGATACGTTATTTGCATGTGCTATGTATAGGGTGCTTTTTATAGAGGTAGAAATCGGCATAAAAATATTTATGTTGCTATTTCTTCAAGTGTCAAATGATTAATGTTTTCTTTTTAATTCTTGGACTAGCACTCAAGGCATGGAGGCGGAAGTGCTTAAGAGGACAGTTAAAAAAATGAGAAGATCAAAAACTGTGTTGTAATTACTTTTACTTTTTTGTCTCTGAAGAGATTTCCGTGGTTAACAGCGATACCCCACTACTCATGCGAAGACTTAAATCATGTACAGTCAGTCACAAAAATTTATAAACATACGGGTTATCACCTTAACCGATATAGTTTCAGGTCACCTCGTCGACATCTGCCCACCAATATTTTGCAAAGTTTAATTGAAATAAAATAAGAAATAAATGCTTTTATTATTTTATTGTAGTACTTTTGAAATGCTGAGAGAACATTTCTGTTACACACTGTTTCGTAAGCGAAATGCAATAAACCTCAACATATTAATGCAGGCATTCGGAAAGTTATTAACATTTTACAGATTTTTCCTTATATACAAACTTGTATGTTATATATTTAGCAACGTTTGTTTGTATGTAATCAAATTTATTTCATTAATTACATTTTTTTTTTTGTTTTCAGATTGAATTCGCATTAATAAAGCTTTGATGGCGAAATTCTGTGGGGCGGAGAGAGTGGCACACGAAAGTGAAATGTGGTGTTATAAAAGTTTGTCTGAACTCAAAGTTAATTTCGTTTTGTAAATTAAATTTTCATTAAAAGCAAAATAATAAAAAATATTTATTTAATTTTGTTTTCAGCAATTTAATAGCTTCCAAATGATTAATCGGGTAGATTAATAAGTCCAAATACAGTGTTTACATATACAGTTTTAATTGGGTCAATATTTAATTTATTGACTTAATTATATTTTCTCTCTCTCTCTCTCTCTCTCTCTCGAAGAGAGGAAATGATCAGTGGTCTGGCTGCTCTTCAAAAATAATTGCCACCGCGTTTTGATGTTGACTGACTCAGAGCTCCATTGCTCTTGAGGACTGATCCTCAAGTTATGTAAAATTGTTTGAATATTGAATAATTAATTTAATTATCGTATCGTAAACTAGCAAATCGTTTGAGAATACAAGTTGAAATACAAGAATATATTTTATTTCGTTTTATTTATTTTCAAATTAGTAAAAAATATTATGTTCAGAATTACACCTAATTGGAATCTATCGCAATTATTATAATTATTGAGCTCAATTAACGTTATACAATTTTAATTAACTAATTGCTCAATTAACACTCAATTTTCTATTAAATGGAGAAGTTTACTGAGCAAATTTTGCCAAAACCTATCTCCTAAAATGTAGAAAAAGAAAAACACAAAAATTTCGAACCAACTTGAAGGCAAGTTGATTAATACATAATTTCAATATTAAAAAAAAAAAGTTTAATAAAGATATTTCTTATTTGAACTTTAGGCCTCAAATATAATAAAAGCCCTATTTCAAGCTTCTACTTGCAACGAACCATCAACATATATTTGCTGCAACAAATGAAAAGTGGTAATTACCTTTTACTTGCCACAATGTACACGTCCTTTAATGAGTCAATGCGCTACTAGATTTTTATTCGTGCAAGTCATTACAAATTTATACAGAAAGTGCGTGACTGCAGTTGTGAATTAAGTCGGTTAAATAAAAATTATTGCCTCAAACATTTCTGGGCAAACACGAGAACAATTGCCAGTCATCATACAATTGCTTGCATTTTTACACGTTCCAAAGGGTGAATGTTGCTTCAGATACGTAATTGTGTTAACTTTCGCCATAAAAAGGTTAATTATGATTTAAAAAAAGAAAAAAAGTATATGGTAATTAAAAATAATGTGAAGTGTATTTTACAAAGTAAAAGTTAAAAATTTATTCTGGCAAAATCTTTGTTTAAACAATTGCTGGTTATGACAAACAGAACAAGTAAAAGTGCTGTATTCGGCTATGCCGATTCTTATATACCCTTCACCAACGTACGTCCGGCGTTATATATATTTTCAAGTAACAATTTTGTTCTTTCTAAGTTATAAAATAGTTTTTGTTAGCCAAAAAAAAAACAACTTCAATTGCCTTTTTGGTTGCTTTTATTAATGAAAAAGAAAATCAATTTCCCATCCCTGGAATCGAAATTTTAATTTTTTTAATTCTTCATGATGTACAAAGCGGTTTTATTTAAGAAAAGCTTAAAATTTTTAAACATTTTAGTTTTTAAATTTACTACGATATATTGAATGTGCCAAAAAGGAAAACTTTGAATTTCCCATCCCTGGAATTTTTTTTTTTTTTTTTTGTTTTTAACAGACAATTGAGGCTTCCCAAAGCATGAACTAGTTTTAATTTAAAAAAAACAAAAAAATTATTTGGTTTTTGGAATTAATTTCGGGTCGAGAAATAGGTGGAAGCTTCCCAGCTCCGGAACCGTATATCGGTTTTTTTCTGAATTTCAATAACTTTTTCTGTGGTGTTTCGACAAGAGCTTGTGGATTCTCCTCACTCCAAATGCGACAATTCTGTCTATTTACGTACCCATTCAGCCAAAAATGGGCTTCATCGGAAAATACAATTTTGAACGGACCAAGTGCACGATAAGTTTGACGCACAGAACCATTATTTTGATTACAAATTTCCACAATTTGTACGTGTTGCTCTAGTGTAAGTCGATTCATAATAAAATGTCAAAGCATTTTAAACAAAAAACAACTATCAGCTGTTAAATGGGTGGTCAAATAAAGCAGTGATGCCAACTCAAAGTTATGTCACTCTATAAAAACCACCCTATATAATATTGTTATCCTAATTGTGTGGAAAATCTTTTTAATTCAGAAAGACATGGTAAATATTCCAAAGCACAGGGGAAAGGACGCAGAATTCTAAATATTCAACTAAAGCAAAGCAGAACAGCTGTTTTCATTTCCAATCCTTTAGTCCAACAAATTCTCTAGCTCTTCAGGGGCTTAGGAAAACCGATTTCACGGACAACGCTCAATCGTCATCGCTGTTCATGAGAATCCAGAATATATATACCTTGTGGGGTCCCATTTAATATCGAAGAAATTACACACGGAATGACAAACCTTTCACTTTTTTGTGAAGGGTATAACAGGGGCGAGTTTTAGGCAGGCATTTAAATATTTATAGATTTTTTTTATTGGGACCAGCACTTGCTGGGATGACCGGAACATGTCCCAAAAAGGAAAGGACAACATTAAGAGAACAGATTAGGAGAGAAAAAGAGAATTTTGCTGCAGTTATTTTCGCTTTTTTACTCTGCCAGTGAATATTTTTGCGACAGGTACCGATGAAAAAGGCTGCTTCTGCATTCTGCTAATTGAGACAGGTCGTGAACAGAAATGCGCATGAGTACTGATGATAAAAGAAAGTGTAGCGGCTTTTAAAAACAACTGTTCTGCCTTACTGTTTGAATATTTAAAACTGCTGTTGCCTTTTCCCGTGTGCTTTGGAATATTTATCATGTATTTTTGAATTAGAAAGATTTTCCCAACAATTAGCCCAACACAGTTATATTTAAAACTATCGAATTTGCATGTTGAGACAGCTTTACATCCACAAAAACTGGTTGTTTGTGCTGGTGGAATCATGGGTCCGTATTTCTTTAAAAACAATGATACTCTGATAGTTACAGTCAATGGTGATCGCTATAGCGTCAGGAGTATAGACTTTTCCGGTCATCAATTGAACAGCCATGACATTTAGGAAATGTGGTTTCAACAAGAAGGCGCAACAAGTCACACAGGTCGTGCCACAATTGACTTGTTTAAGGAAACTTTTGGCAACCGCATAGTTTTACGTCTTCGATTCATGTAGTGACCTCCAAGATCCTGCGACTTAATACCGCTAGACTATTTCCTTTACGGATATACGAAGTCACTAGTCCACACCGATAATCCCGAAACGACTGGCCGTAATGCTGCCGATATGTGGGCTTATTAAGTTGACAAAAAGTCATGGAAAATTGGACCTCCAGATTAGAATACGTCCGAGTTAGTAGAGGCGATCATATGCCAGACATCATATTTAAATTATGATACCACAAGATTATCTTTGGAATGTATCAAACTTCATGTCAATTTAAAAATCATATATTTTTATCCCATTTCAAACAAATACTCTATTTGTTTGAAATTAAATTTGTTTGCTTAAATTTATTCTCCGCGACCAGATTAAATTTCACGTGCTCTGGTTGTATCACAATTCTGCAGAAATACGCACAAATCTATGACAACGTTGACTATTTTATAGAAAAATCCTTTCTCTTGTTGGACTATTTCTTTCGGTCCCTTAAGGATGCTTCAAGGTGCAGCGAAGGAAACGTGTCATTGAGCAAATGCTCTACCGCAGCCATCGAGCCAATTAAATGTGTCCAGTTGCCCATCAGTACTTAAAATATTCAAGCGACTTGAAAAATGTTTTTAAATTAAGAAAATTATATTTCTTTTTTCATTGTCAGTTGTTGTCTGTCGGTATTAAAATAACGTTTCAAATAAGCCAACAAAACTGAAGACATCATGTGTGTGTTAAATAGAAGGGCCACGTTCATGTAATCCAGCATTAAACAAATGAAAACTTCATGAACCATCCTAAACCATTTCATATGTTGTGCACTCGTGCAACTAAACGCGCACAGTCTTTAAACAAAAAATGTTTAACAAACTAAAATTTATATATAAAAAAAAAATTTGTTAACATAAAACCCACTCTGCTGCTGCCTTTTGGATTTAGTCTTGCTGTTGCTACAGAACAGATTCGTAACAAACCGCAAAAGAAAAAATTTATTACAACATCTATTCAGATTTCATTTGGTCGTTCCGAGAACGCATTACGGCAAAATTAGTTAAACACGCGGGCAAATGATATGACACGAAAGTGTATTTGAAGTGTATGAGGGAAGGATGTTGAAGGATGTTGTGGTTGTAGGACATCCACCATGTCCCAGATTCGGTTGAAAGTTACAACACACCAGAATAATTTCTGTATAATTATTTAACATTCCTGTTCATGGGAAATGACAACAGCAGAGAATTAAATTGTCATAAGTTTTAGCCGAACATAATAGTTGAGAGGGACTTCAGGAGGTCTCTGGGCCATGAACAATTCCATTAGATTGACTGCTGAAGTTTGTAATCCAACGAAAGTAGTAACAGACTTTTGCCTCTTTCCAATCAATAACTTCTTGTATGGCAAGATTTTATATCTTTTATTAAATTTATAATATGAAATTTATTTGATGGGTGGTTAAGCAATGTCTATATACATTTCAAACTTCTCAACTTATCAAGAGACTTCTGTAAACCATTTGAGAATTTAATTGAAAACCCACGAATGAAATGCATATAGACATTGCTTAAGCACCCAACAAATAAATTTCATATTATAATAGTGAAATGATAGAATGTCAAATAAATAATCTATTAACAATTTTATTAAATTTATTTGGAGTTATTTTTGATTGTCTCTCTTTTAGTTTTTGCTAATTAATTTTGTTTGATAGCCAAACGCCCTTATTCAAAATATATACTCTTGTGCTTATAACCTACTTATAGGACGAAATTCCTATACGAAACCTAGTCTTATGATCAGTTTATAAACACAAAATTCATTGGCCTTGACTTTTGAATACAATTAATTCGAACTATTGTTTCTCGTTTTTATTCGAATGAACCAAATTTTTAAGTTTAGAATAAAAAATAAAATTCGAATATTTCTGGACGTATATTCGAATAAATGTTTTGAGCCATTTGCATTACATATAATTTGAAAAAAAAATTATATATACACTTTTAAGAATATTGAGCAAAAAAGTTGAATATAAAGCGTCCGGAGCTCGATATACGTGCCCTCTAACTATTCATTATTGTATCAAATTTATTATTAATTATTTTTAATTAGTTCAATTTTCTTAAAAGATCTGCTTTTTAATTTTTTTAGCTTTAATTATATGTTATTTGTTATTTTAATGTGTTTCGAAAACGTGTAAAAAAACTTACACACTATGACAAGATAAGAACACGAACCACACCAACAACGTCGTACGAAATGAATGTGGCTTTTGAGAGATATTGTTAATAATATCAATTATATGTATCAAAGCACAATTACATACAAGTGAAGCTAATAAAGAAGGTATAAATTTCTGAATGTAAAATAAAATTTTAGATTTACGATGCGTTCCGGTATCTTCCCCATCCATATTAAATGGATGGTATAACCGCTGGGCAATCAGAAACTCTTGGTATTCATGATATGAAAAAATAGTGTGATATTCCATGGACTGATCACATTTTTCATGTCTCAAAGAAGCATTCAAAGTGCCTCGGTTTTTTAAGGTGGTACAAGATAAATTTCACTCCATTTAATCTCCTCGTTATATATAAAACCTACATCCGATATCTCTCATGTATATGCCGATCAAAGTCTATTTGAAAGTCACCTCACCACGTATTGGGGCAAGAAAAGAAGCTCATCGGCAACAGTAGGGCAGCCAATACCCTTTTGACTTACAAGAGCATCGACGGAACGTGGGATGTGTTTCCCTATTTTATCGAGAACATCATCAAACCGATGGAAACACACTTCTGTTAAGTCCCAGTGTTGCCGATTGATTATTTTTCTTTCTGTCCTATTTTTTTCTTTCATGTTTGGCAAATGGCAAATTTTTGATGAAGGTGTAGCGGCTTTCGAAAACAGCTGTTCTGCTCTGCAATACAATTTGAAAATATAAGAATGATGTTGAGTATAAAATAATTAACCTATAAAATTATATACAATATATTTTATATATAATATAATCAGACGTCAGTCTACTGAAGTGCCAAATAAAACTAAACATGAACGACTTGACAGCTGAGAAAATGGGCTCATAAAAATAGGGTTTTGAGAGGAGTAAATAGTAAATTCGTTATGGCTATTTTTTTCCTTCCTTCCCGGCGAATTTTCGTTACTTCAGTTCTGACGAGGGAGGGTAGTGTAATGCCCTCTTTAGCGCCATGACTTCGTTATTAAAATGAGTCAAGAATAATCAACACAATCATGAACTAAAAATCATGAAAAAGTTGATTCAGGAATAAATATAAAAATGATATAAAAATTAGGACTTTTTGAATGATTTAAGTAGAGGACGGAATCGATTTATTTGTTTCTTATATATTTGAGGGTGTGCACAAGGGTTAATGTTACCAACTACAGCTACAGTTCCTTTACAAAAGTCTTTATAAATTATGACTTTACAAACTATGACCTTCTAGATTATTTACCAATTTGTTATCAAGTCGTAAAGTTGTAAAAAGTTGGACCAAATTAAAGGTGCTAACATTATTGGAAAAGCCTTGTAAATCTTAATTGTCAATATGAACATTTTATTTTTCTAATTTTTTATTTTATTTAGAACTATTGATTTACCTGCTGATTTGTTTTGTGAGTACTAAAACTGAATAAATTTTTTTTTTATATTCATTTGGAATCTCGTGGATCCGCCACTATATCTTGAGTGTCATGTTTGACTGTCATATTTATGACGGAATAAATTTTCTCAATGAAATTTATGTGGCATCTCTTCCACATCTTCTTAACATACACGAATACAAACGCCTTCTTTTCGAAACACTGAATACAACCGCGTTGGCTAGAACAAATTCACAAAGTAACAATAGATAAGAATGTATGCGAATGAAAAGAATTAAATACAATTAAATAAAACACACAATGCGTACAACAAAGGACTTCACATGTTTTTCAAACAAAATAGAGAAAGAAGTTAAGCAAACAATACGAAATGAAAATGAAAAGTAAAAGAAGAGAAACAGCATTCTGAACAATAGAATTAAAAATGAAGAAGAAAATGGCGTGAAATCCCATCATGGCATATGAAACAGCGGTAAGTAAAATTAGTTATTGTTGTTACACATTTTTCAACATTTTGTTAAATGGAATACTGAGGAAAAATTTATTTATTGTCGCTTTTTATGAGAGATGTTAAACATCATTTTCGCAGTGTTGTTGAATACCTCAAAAAGGTAAAATAACAAAGTTCTAGGTAAAATAAAACTCCACGTTCGTGTATTCAGACAAGTTGCGCACTTCTAACTGACACAATATGAAATATATGTCGACAATAATTCATCACTAACTTTAACCTCTTTCTTTATCTTCAATATTAAACTCAGATCCAACCTTCATAAATTTTTCTTATCAAATTTTTTGAAGGCATCCCACTGTGCGGCAGCATAATATAACCAACCATTGAAATAGCACCCACGATGTCTTCATGATTCAAGTTTTGAAGCGCTATTTAATTGTCTAGCACTTTATTCTATGTTTAGCAGAGTTACTTTAAACGAAACAGTCCCCAAATATTTTAATGCTTATAAATAATACTTAAAACTATTTTTAAATTGGTTTAATGAAATGTAACCTTGTTTTTGCCTGCGCTAAGTTGAGTGCTGCCAAGTTATTTATTGAAAACATCTGATGTGTGAAGAATTCACAGAAAATTCCACCACATCTGCATTTTTTTTTTCTTTCAGAATTTTCATGATTTTATATGAAATAATAGGTTTGTTCGCTTTGTATAAGTAATTTGATACTTATATATAAAATATTGATTTGCCCGATAGAAAACAATTCCTATTTAAAACTGCAATTTAAAATTTTCCATGTTTTTTTTTTTATTCAAACAAAAATAGCTGCAGTACAGTTTGTGCATTAAGTGTTATTAAATGTAGAGGAAAATACTACACCAATTTCTATAAGAGATTTAATTTATTGTTATTGAATTTATTAGACAATTTGTGTGCTGAAACCTGAATTTATGAAATCTGCAGTGTGAACGCAAAATCTCATTTTAAATGGTTTCGAAATTAAAACCCGGTTTTAACATTCCGTATGAAAACAGTACGTTCGTCAGTGAAGAGTTTATAAGAATCGGCACGGCGGCATATATAACATTTCCTTGTTTTTCGTTATTTTTCTCTAATTTATTAAACTACGAGGACAATTCTTCAATTAAAAGATTCGTTTCTCTTAAATCGTGAGTTTTCTATTTTATTATTTGCAAAATGGTAGTAAAAATTCTACGTAGTTTGTGATATCGAAATGAAAATTTCACTTCTAGTTTGTTTCAAGAGAAATTCACGTGGTCTATAATTCAATGTCATTATAAAATAAAATGAAATTAAAACGACCCGAAATCATATAGAAGATGATGCTGTTGCAGAGGTCAAATCACTTGATTTTACCAGAAAAGTTATAACCGAATAAATACCGGAAGAACTTAAATATCGATTTTTTGGAAAAATAAATAAATAAAAGAAGTAGGAAATGAAGTTGCAGAACCGATTCTCACTTCATAAGCGGTGATTGATACAATTTTCGGTCACGATATATCAGAACGAATTCACCGATTTTAATCCACCGCTGATCGAAGTGGTTCTTAAGCCTTAAAACTTGATTAGTTTGTGGTATCGAACGAAGAGGCCATCGATTCTATGATTCTTATAATTCCAAATAGAATTAAGAAAATAAGCTGAGAAATTTTTTTAACTTCTTTTTTTTTCCAAGTTTGTTTTCATATATTTTCATATCTACCGGTTGGAATCGGCTCGGATTTGATTCGGCTTAGCCTTGTAAAAGTTATAGACGGGTCACAACATACTTACGCCAGTCAGGGGGCCTTCCGATGACCTCGAAACGCAGAGAAAGCGGAGTAAAACCATTGATTTTCCAATATTTTTAAATTTTTAAAAAGTAAAGGGTGCTTTTTATAGAGTGATACAAGTTTAAATCATGATAAAACATAGTAATATATTTTTGATATCAATAAAATGGTCTTTATTGCATAGAAAATTTTATGACATTAATGTTTAAGTATGATTTCGGCCATGTGGGCGACACAGCTGGCGCGTACAAATCGCAATCTGGAACACTAATATTCACAAACTGTAACATTCTGACGACCATCGTTTTTGAAGACACGTGGGGCAATGACTCCACTAGCCCATAAAGCGCAACAAAAAGTAACTTTCTGTGGATGTAATAGTTTTAGACAAATGCTTATGGGTTCTCCTAACTCCAAATGCGACAATTCTGTTTATTTACGTACCCATTCAACCAGAAATGGGCTTCATCGGAAAATAAAATTTTGGAGGGATGAGTTGGACGAATAGAACCATCATTTTGATAAATATTTTCCACAATTTGCAAGCGTTGCTCTAGGGTAATTCAAACCGTAATCACATGTCAAAGCAAACTAAACAAAAAGCAACTATCAGCTGTTAAATGGGTGGTTAAATAAAGCAGTGATGCCAACTCAAAGTTGTATCACTCCATAAAAAACATCCTATATTATGGACATTAAACGCAAATATCATACAAATAAAAGTTCTAAAAATACATTTTGACTCAAAATAACAATTAAATTATTATGAAAAAAAGTGTTTTTATTAGTCTAGAGTACAGTGGAATTTCAAATGCAGATTTAAAAAGTTTTCCACTTATATTTTTCACATGAGAATTTGCCGTTAGAGTTTCTTCAGAGCAAATATTTTAAGGAATTAATTGATAAAAAATATTAATTTTTATCATTTAAATCACTTTGAGAAAAACTTTGCCTGAAGAAGTTACATGATATGTAATGAAATATTTTAACAAAAAAATTTTTTCATTAAAAAAACTGACCCCAGGATTTTAATAAATAATACAAAACATTGCAAAAAATACAACGTTTGTTTTATGATTTAATTTTATTTATATCTTTTCATTTCAACAACGACCATCGATCAACAAAAATAAACCGAAATACCGCGAACAAAAGAATAAATTTTTAAATAAAATCATCAAACGAGTAGTCATTTTTTCTGTTTTATTTGTATCGCGACCGCATTTTACCAGAAACTATGATACTTTTGCTTGTCATTTTACTTTCAATTGTTTTGTTTTCTATTTGTTGATGGGGGCACGGCTTTAGCATGACATGACACACTAGATTCACTCGCATCCGACCTCGAATAGCGGAAGCAGAACAACAAAACAACACTGCAACTAAAGGAAATGAAGCGAATATATAATACAAATGCAACAACAACATGGTGGGATTATTGCATCAAGAACAAAACGTTGCAGCAATAAATTTATCAGATAAAATTAAAAGATTTTTTTTATCGAAATATATTGAAGAAGATTTAACCGACTTAGAATTTTAAAAGTTTTATTCGATGTTGCATTTATTAAGAAGAAATAATTTACGGGTTTGCGATGCTTAAGAAATGCAAGTTATACAACTTTCCAGCTTATATTGTTCTACCTCTACTTTTTATACCCTTCAGCAAATATTCTTAAGGGTATTGCAGGTTTGTTGTTGCGTGTGTGACTTCCGTAGTTTTAAAATGAGACCCCTCTTGAACAGCATAGTTGCTTAAGCGATTTCCGACTGTCCGTCCGTGTGTGAGTGAAGTCTAATTTCCGATGCCCCAGGAGCGACTTGGTCTGATTTATTGAAAATGATCTTAAATTAATTCAGATTGAAAAATAAGCGAAATTTAACATGCTCTTCCAGAACTGGAAAACTTAACTGACTTTTGACAGATAAAAGGAATTAATTCAAGCAAATATTTTGCTCGTTAATTAACTCTATTTTCTACTTCGAGAAAAATAAAATTGATATAAAAAATAAAACAAAATTTAACACTCCATTCTAGGGTTGGATAACTGAGCCTTTTTTTGGCTTACATGTAAATAAACCCAAGTAAAACAGTTTTTATTATTGTCTTTATAAATTGAAGAAATTTTAAATTTTTGACCAGAAATTAGAAGAGCCAAAAATCTGCTACAGACGTGGATATTTAAGTTTCCTTTTTAGGATATTTAAAATAAACTAAAAATAATAATGTTTTTATCTACAAAATATATATCTTATTCGAAAGAATTTAATTTGTTATTGAAAATAAAAAAATCTAAAATTCCGTACCAGGGCTGGACAATTGATATTTTTGTTTGTATATGAAAAAAACTAAAAAAAGGAAATGTTTCGGTTTCCTTTACAAATTAAATATATATGACTAATTTTTATGAAATTTTTTGAAACTAGAAACCGGAAAACCTCAAAATTGCGTCCTGGAGAGAATTGAATATATTGCAGGGGTGGGTTTACGGTACGTATTATTTGCAAACATTTTTTCTTGCAGCTTCATTCCTTTTCAAAATATATTTCTTGTCACTGCCTCAATCAAACTGTAACAAATCCCTACGACTTGCCAGTTATCCACTTTAGAAATAATTGAATTGCTTTATAAAACAATTATTATTGCGCAAGTCTCAAACGATGGTGTTGCTTCTTAAGAATCGTTATATTGAACATGTTTAATCGTGCAGAACGATCATTCCCAAGCAACTGACTGTTATTATTACGCTAACTTTATTGTTTTTGTTATTCTTTATTGTTATTTAGTACGCGTACCATTTTATCTTAACAATTTTATTGCTTCTGCTAGAATAAATTTACGCGGAAAGCAGCAGAAAGAAACTCGTGGTTTGGATAAGTTTCTAATGCGTTTCATTTGCATCAACTGTGAGAAATTCAAGAAAATATTCTACGAACTGTTTGTATTTAGTATTTAACTAAATCCTTGAATCTATTTATTTTCCTTTTTCCCAGAAAATACATCGTTTAGACATTAACTTAAATAGTTTAAAAGGAAAAATACTTGTGGCGCTGTGCTCAAAACGACAGTTTAAAAAGGTTTCATTAAAACTAATCATAATGCGGCAATAACGCGGTGATAAAAAATGAAAAGGAAACAAAGTATAATTTTAAAGTGACCTTGCGAAGATCGTAAACAAACTTGTGTTGATCAATTCGATTACACCCGTAAAATCTAAAGTTATCGCTAAAATACGACTTTCTTTAAATTTCACGAATTGTTTTTTAATTTTCTAACGTTTTCCCTGATTTTAAAATTATATTCGGTCTTATAAAGAGAATAAGCCAGGCTTCAAAATTATTTCAATAAACTAACGAAAATTCAAATTATAACGAAAAATTTAACCAAAAATTTTTTTGCTCAAATTTTCATAATTTGGGCTCAATTTCTTCTATTAAGTCAATTGAACTAACTTTCTAATTAGAATCGTATAAAAACGATCAGTGATTATATCTTTTAACTCTATACTTGATGATTTTTCAAATTAATTTTTATTCGCAAAAATGTTTTTAATAAAAATCCGATTAAATCAAATCAAAAGAATTTCGATTCCATATATAAACCCCAAAACCAAATAACTAAAAATGCATCATCTGGCATAGTCACTTCCCTTCTTTAATAAAATCGTATGTTATCGATAGCTTACGATTGCGGCAGAGTAACCGAAATTTTTAATACCATAAAACTGATCTCATAAGTCACTCTACGACTCATGGAAGATCGTTTTTAATACATATATATATATATATATATATATATATATATATATATACATACATATGTATATATATATATATATATATATATATATATATATATACATACATATATATATATATATATATATATATATATATATATATATATTTTCTGCCATCATATTATTTTTAAGCTTTTAAAAAGTTATAAATTAATAGTCACTGTTCAAAAAAGCTCGTGAACTTTATAAAGATGTCGTGAAGTTCATCAAGAATAGAATTATAACTTAATTTATATATCCAATTGTTACCAATAAATCTTTGATTTAATCACTATTAAATAAATTAGTTAATAATATTAAATTAATAATATTAAAAAATTAATAGTGTATCGAATAAATTATTTAAATAAATAGAGCAAAAATTTAATAAATTTGTCCAAAAAATGTCTATTGATTTGACACGTCAGAATATTTAATTTCAGGCAAAGAAAATTGAAAATATTCAAGAACCGGAATTTTATTGGTTTTACCCCGTCTTATAAAAGTCGAGTTCTCATCAGATTTCTACATTTTGAGGTTGTAGGAAGCTTCCCTGATTAACTAAGAACCCGTCACTATTCCGGTGTGTCAGTGTGTGTGTGTGTGTGTGTGTGTGTGTGTGTGTGTGTGTGTGTGTGTGTGTGAGTGCGTGTAATTATGTGAACCACTTATAGCTTTTAATAAGCTGAGCCGCCTAAAACCAAACTGGTAGAGTTCTGAAGAGCGTTCCGGATCATAAGCTTTCTGAGAATTTGAACCGATTCGAACTGGTGGATTACTTTTTCATAGTGTTTTTTTTTTTTACTTCCCTTTACTAAATTGATATTCATGTCGATCACCATAAACTGGGTCAAAATCGGTTCATCCGTTAGTGATATATCGTGAAGAAAAATAAGTTATTATTTTAATATAATGGAGAACTTTATCAATCACCGCTTATGAAGTGGGAATTGGTTAATTTGAATTTCAAAATAATAGCGTTTTAGCTGAAAAGCGTAGAAGAGCACAAAAACCAGTGCCTCGTTTCCGTAACTGATGTGAGGAGTTCTCACATCGAAAAACTAAATAATTAAGGTTGTCATACTTTTTGTTGTAGGGTTATCCATACAATAATATATTTATTATTATAAAAAACCAACAAAATTTTAAATGCATTAAGAAATATATTCCGACTTATCCTGTGTTTCATAGAGTGACGAAAATTTTTTTCGTTACGAGAACTTCTCACTTCAGTTACAGAAACGAGGCACAGGTATGGCGGTTAAAATTAGCAGGAAGTTACAGGAATGGGCCTTATGATCAATCGTTTTCCATATATTTTTAGTTTAAATTAATGAATGAACTCATGCTTGAAGGAAAAAATATTATATCTAATATAGAGACCAAAATACAAGAATCAGTTGGTACTATTATTAAAAAATTTCAACCAAAACGAAAAATTTTTTGATTAAGCAAATTTTTTATATATATAACTTTTTCCAAAAAATAATTATTATTGTTGCATACTGTTCCAAATATTCACTTTCAAATGGCATCAGAAATATTTTTGTGTATGAAATTGTTTTTGAGATATTGAAAATATGAACTAAACAAATTCCGTAAGTCCGTCGATATTAAAATATATCAAATAATATTTAATTTTGACAAAAAATATATAATTTTTTTATTTCTCTGCTGTCATAAATAAAATAGTATCTAAAGAGAACAAGAGATAACTCGTGTCTAACTCTTTGTCGATTTGATATGAAACTACCCACATAAATATTAAATCAATTATTCTCGGTGCGCTTCTAGAGGCTCAAATTAAACTTTTTAGATTTTATTAACTGACATTTATTGCATCTATTTTGTATTTCGTTAAATACCATGGTAACACTGGTTATGCCAGCATCAGCATTAACGCAATTCCCAACATGGCAAAACGGAATATTTCACTTCAATTCTTCCCTCGTTTGTTTACCAACTCGTTGAGGTTGCGGAAAAACCCCAATGACTTTGAAATTGTCATGCAAATTTCTTAAAACAGTATGACAATTAATATTTTAGCAAAAATGCTCATGATTACGATGATGATAACGATGATGTAGGAAACAAAATGTCATTAACATAAAAATAATTCATATTATTTTAAGAAAAACATTTATGAATGAAATTTGTGTTTTCAGTAAAAAATTTATTTTCAATTTAAAGAAATTAAATATGATGAGCAGTGGATATCATTTCGGTGCTTTTGAAATTCAAAATTTTTAACAGAGTAAATACTTGAAGTTTTTAAGACATTTTTAAGAGCTGACTTATTTGCCATTTCAATCGAACTGATTAAAAATATATATAAATTCAATAGAATCCATGTACTGTGACACAGGATTTCTTGTAATCAACTTTATTTCTTGTTAATATTAATAATAATTTAAATCATATTAACAAATAATCACTGCAAAAACATTCTCCAAAACCTTTAGGGAACTAAATAAACAACATATAAAATAGATTTTATAAAAAAAAATGTGAGTGAATCGGTATTCCGTGCGACCAGTTAACAACAAATATTTGTATAAATTAAACAATAATAATAGAATTTAATAAAATTCCTCTGCAAATGATTAAGTCAAAAGGTAAAATGTAAATTATTTTATAAACGGCAAGACAAACAAACCAGAATTCCACCGGCTATTGAGGTCTCAAACAAACAAATATTTGCGTAATTATATGATTAATTGATATGTTTGTTAATAAAAACGATTTGCAATTGTTTAAATTAATAAAAGGCATTAAATTGAAATTATTGCATTGAAATATTTGCATTGAAAAAAAAACTAATTGAATAAATTAAGATCGTAGAAACAGAAATGAAAAACTATTTCTGCAACATCATTAATTTGCTGCTTCAAATTACAGCAGGAGCTAATAATTTGTTGGGATAACAGATAATTTATTAAGATATTTTATTGTTTATTTATGGATAACCTTCGATCAACGGTAAGTTTTTGAACAAAATAATTATTTCTTAAGCATAAAAATTTAAGTTGACAAGACATTTCTTAAGTCTTGGATCTACTGACTGAAAAATAAAAAGCGAATAAATAAAAGAAAACTTATTTGTAAGCACGTTTAAATTGGGAAGTTTAAATAGGACCTCTACCATCTCCCGCAACGTCAAAACCAATTTCTTGGCTGTAGCTGAATACATCGCATGTGTAGGGATCATGCCCTAAGTGCTGTTTCAAGAAAAAAAGGTAGAATTAATGATCTAGAGATCGGCACAGAGATAACAAGTGTCTGGTTAGTGTCTTTGCATGACACTCCTAACAGACTTTGTAGCCGCCTGTCTGATGTCATCGGACACCGAAAGCTCAGAGTAGGACACACGCCTCCTACAATCCCTCAAAATAATCGATTCATATAAAATGAGTGCGATAGATACAAAATTCAATCCAAAATGATCAGTAAGAAAACCGAAGATCAGCCGCACTTTGCAGCAACCAAATTCAAGGATATTCTTGAACAAAAATAGATCCATCCATGAAATAATGAAATCATTCCTGGCCTGCTTTGCTGCCAGAGTCTCATTCTCTCTTATCTGGGAGCTAAACCCACATCTACAAAAGAGATGTGGACCCTTAATGTAGTAGCTGTGCGCTCTCTCTGGCCAATTCTTCCGATGCCCCGTTGCCCAGGTGTGCTCTGAGAGCGGGTATTGAAATTAAGGAAATCATATTTCTTTCATTTCATTTATATCTTTCGATTTCCAACAGGGACTTAAAATTTTCTGATAGTTGATAATGGTTATCTTTTCCAAGCTGAATCGGTCAAATTAATGTATATTACTAAACCACCATGGACGGATATATTGTTCGACAATGTCCACAAATAAAAATTTACCTTTTGAATGGGTGTTTTCTTAGGCCTGCAGAGAGCACTATTCGAAATTTGTTAGATATTTTTTAGTCCACAAGTTCAATAAGCGATCTCCCAACACCCAGCCGACGAAATGTAATATCTGTCGGAAACATGGATACTTTCCATGAGGGTATGCAGGAGAATCCGGGACAGTCGACTTATCATCGCTTATAGGAACTGGGCCTGTCGCAGACCACAACGTCATTATGCCGCATAAAATTCAACTGTTCCGGGAACTAAAAATCAACGACAACGGGGAATATTCGCTGCAGGGGATCTGAAGCAGTTGGCAACTGACTTTGACTTTTGTCGAAAAATTATCGTCAGCAGTTTGGCGCATTTCTGGATAAATGGATACATGAAGAAAGAAAATTTTCGAGTTTGGGCCGATACCAATCCACATAAGATCCAAGATCGTCCTAAACGTCCCAAAAAACTCACTGTGTGTTGTGGTTTTCAGGCCTGCAACGTAATCGGGCCTTATTTGGTTGAGAACTCTGTTGGATGGACCATCACTGTCAAGTCCCAGCGCTATAGCTCGATGATTACCAACTACTTTTGGTCTTAATTAAATGATCTGAACTCCACGAGGATGGCCTTCCATATTGGATATTATGCACGAGGAATTTGAGGGCAGTGTCATTTCACGTAGGGCTGCTATGAACTTATATGATTTCATTCCATAAGACACAGCGGTTCCCACAGCAAACAAAATCTATGCGATCGGTCAATTTCATCCAAAGATGTGAGAAATGTAAAGGCAGTGGTTTCAGCGGAGAAATGGGCAGCCGAAAATTGTATGTTTTAATGATTATAGGGGTGGCAGTATTTGTTATTCAGAGATGCAGGTGCATTATTTGAATCGATTTTCGGTGGTACAATTATTAAATAGAAACTGAGAAATTTTTGCAACAGTCGTCTGTAATTGAGGATAACGAAGCGGCTTCTCCAATGACGGCTTCCCCAATGACGGCTTCTCCAATGGCGGTTTCTCCAATGGTGGATTTTCCTATGGTTTGAAACTTTCCTATTATCATCCTTCGAATTATTATTTTTCCTGTGTAATTGAGAAGCGAGTAGTTCAGTGTGGAGGTTGCGAGTTTGATTTCCAACTCGGACTGTGATCTTTTCTACTACAACAAGTGTATAATTCTCGTTGCATGAAATTAAAAATGTAAATAAATAAAAATTAGTGTAAAAAAGTCCAGATACACTTTTTTGCACAACAGTGTCATGGCGCTGCTGGGAACATGTACGTGCATGACATATCCACCTAAATGTCTATATAAAAGAGCAACTAACTGTTGAATGTGACCTACAGCCCAAAACAAAATCTAAAATTTTATGAAATAATGGCATTCAATTTATTATGTAAATTTAAAAATATGTGAAGAATCTCAAATAACCAGGACTAGGAAAAATTATTATAACCCAAAATATCTTGAAGTATTTCGTTGTTAATCTTATTTGTTATCCCACAAAAAGGTCGTCGACCTTGTCCAAAAAAAGATGGAAAACTGAACTGGAATATTAATAAACTGATTGAACAAAATTACAAATACACCAGCAATAAAAACATGCCACTCTAATCGCATGTGAATGCGAGATCTTCAATTTATTCACCCCTTTAACAAACAATTTACAAAAAACTTTAGAGATTTTCATAACAAAACATTTTCTTATGGAATAAAAATTTAGTGCTAAAAGTTCAACTGCGATTTTCAAATCCGCCAAATTAAGTGTGGCAGTGGTGTAAAACATGGAAAAAATCAGAGTAAAAAATGTTTTTAAATGGAAAAAGTTTTCCCACAAAAAATATTTGTACTGAAGTTGCTGTTAATGCTATTAAATATAATGGAGCTCATGGACAAGAATAATATTTAAAAAAAAAAATATTATTTTATATACGAATAAATTTAAAAAAGAATGGCTTTAAGGGCAGAGCACATGTTGCGCATACAAAACAGATGGTTGGATGACAACTACCAACCAACCACTCGCTGTAAACTTTAAGCGGAAATGAGAGCCAGCCAACGTTCAGGCATTAAAAACATTTAAATGGAAATGTGAAAAGTATGATTAGAATGTCAAATCTTAACGCAAATTTGTAGGCGGTGAAAACGTTTTCAAAGCCCCTGCATACGAGAGGACTTACAAATTGAAATGAATGACAACAGATTGTTAACAAAAAGGAAGTACTAACGAATCAACACAAAAGTATTTTTCGGTTGCTGTATATTTTTCTGTCGATACGGATTAATAAAAACCTTAGGTGCCATTTAATATTTTCAAATTAATAATGAACGCGCTTAATATTTGTGACATGAATTCCTACAGCGATATTGACAAAACAAAATGGTCTCATCTAAAATTAGTTTGTGTGACGCGTTTTCCAAACGAGTCCTTATCTAAAACACACAAGACACGTTGATTGCACTGCGTGCTGTTCTTCTTCAGTGAAATTAATTTTGAGGCAACACTAAAACGAGTCATAGTATTGTGTTAGCTCTCGTATATGGGAGATTCCATATCAAATCGACATTGATTTGGACAAGAGCCCTTTCGATTTGGAGGAAATTCGGTCAGCGGTTCTCATTTGTTCTACTTAGAATTTGTAGCAGCGAAAATATTTTAAAGAAGTTTTTTGCCAGAATTATTTATTCAAAATTATTTATAATTTCGCCGAGTTCGTTGAACTTTTTCAGTTTGTGTTCTTAATATCTCAAAAGCCGTATGGCACACGAAAATGATTCCCATATAATTCAAAAGGGAACGTTAAAAAAAAACAGTATTTAAGTGTTTGAAAATTTTTTAAAAATTTCTTAAATTTATATAATTTAATATGGAAAAGAATTGATCTGAAAAGTCATGCTTGTAAATTCCCGCTAAAAGCAAAACTATCACAACCTGGTTCTTGTGCTATTTTCTGCTTTAGAGCTCCTCGAGTTAAAACGTTATAATTTTAAGTTTCAAATCAACCGAATCCCACATCATAAGCGGCAAATGATGAAACTCTCGATTAGCATAAAAGAACCGAAAGAACATAAACTGATCAGGTAAATAAATGATTTGAAAGTTCTTCAAAATAAAATCAGTTCTTTGCACGATGTCTCACGAACAGTTTAAACGATTTTAGCCCATATTAAGGGATCCAGGCGTTTCAAAGCCGCTGGGATATACTTAAGCGATTTGGTCTATTTTATTTAGACCTAAAGATCACTCCTGCAACTTCCCACTAATTTTAAGCGCAAAATTATCGTAACCTCGTTTCTGTAACTGATGTGCGAAGTTCTCACATCGAAAAACTAAATAATTATGGTTGTCGTGCTTTTTATTAAAGGGTTATCCATACAATAATATATTTATTATTATAAAAGACCAACAAAATTTTAAATGCATTAAGAAATATATTCCGACTCATCCTGTGTTTCACAGAGTGACGACAATTTGTTCGATCCGTTCTCAATTCGGTTACAGAAACGAGGCACTGGTTATTGTGCTATTCTATGCTTTTGAGCTCTTCGAGCTGAAACATTTTTATTTTAATTTTCATATCAACCGATTACCCCGTCATAAGCGGTGGCTGATATAGTTTTCATTTACTTTAAAAGAATCGAAAGCTCTGACTGATCTGATATATATCACCTTTTCTGAGTATATTTTCTTCACGATATCTCCAGAAAGGATTAACTGATTTGGAACCCGCTTCTTGATGGTCGATGTGGTTGTTAAACGTCAAGAGCCGATTATTTTGTAAAATCGTTCGGTGAAGCTGTTTAGAAGTTCTTCCAAAAAAACGCTTAAAAGATGTTTTTTCCATGTTTTCTTTTTATATTTTGACTTCTACCGATTCGAAAAGGGTAAATTTCACAGGAAATCTAGACCCACGAACGCTCATCAACTCTCTTTCAGTTTGACTTGATTCCGAACAGCCGTTTAATCATAGTGGGCGGGTCACATACTATCTCACAAACACACACATACACACACGCAAGGACAGACATAGTTACGGGCTGTCAGATATGGTCAGGGAAGCTTCTTAAAACTAACAAACCTGATTTTTTTAACGCGGCTAAAACCGACAATTTTCCGATTTTTTCAAATTTTCGATTTTAAAAATCTCCAATCTTTTACGCTGTTATATTTTTTGTTGCTGTACTTGTAATCGTTTTATTTTCTTATCACTGGAAAAGAAAAAAATATATAAAACAATTTGTCATGGATCGATCGGTGGCATCCATTTGCTACAGAAATTTGCGTTTTGATCCTATACAATTTTGGATAGTTCTTATTAACTTTAACCGGAAATCGAACCCTGGCACAAATATAAGCCGCTTCAAAAATAATGTCTCATGAATTTATTTTTTCTTGAATTATCTGTAGCACTTCTGGACTTGACCACAAATGCGTTAAGGAGCTTCAACTATAAGAAATGAATCAAGTAGTTTTTGCTAAAAACTATTTCTGAAAGTTGCTCGCAATTTTTCTCACTCCACACGATTCAATGAATGAATCGATAAGAGGTGAGAGCAGGGGTACCTGAATGACCTGCTATAATGCCGTCACATATGCCGTTTACACTTGGAAGGCAAAATGTTTTGCTTATTGTTCTCTGCGTAAAAGTGTAATAAAAAAATTCCTATAAATTAGAGAAACCTGCAGTTGTTGTGCTTATAAAAGTTTTCTTTTAAAAAGTAGATTCCAAATTGTTTTTTTAGTTTGTTTTGTTAAAAGATTCTCATGCTTTAATGCGAAAAATTGTTGCTGCAAATAGAAAAATTTCAAGGCAATAAAATATTTAATTAAATGTTTTATTTATGTGACAAGAAAATAAACGATGTAAACTTCTGTTTTTGCTTAAGCACGGGATGAGATATTGGAAATAAACAGGAAAAAGAGAACGAAATAGAGAGAGATAGAGAGAGGGAGAGAGTTTTTGAAGAAATTCGATTTGACTATTTAATTAATTGTGATCTCCAGTTTGAATGGTTAATAACCGTTTACAAAATATTACACAGTGCTACAAAATGAAAGAAAAAAATTTTATATACTTTTGATATAACCCCCAGCGTAGGTTGTAGAGCGACTTGTGTAGATTATTCAATCGATGAGTTTATTTGTCTATTTTCACATGATGATTTTTAAGTTTTTGTCCTTTTTCCTTTTAAACAGTTTTACATAGAGGACAAATAACAAACTGGCGGTCAAGTACAATCATGCGATAAAAGAAGAACTTCGCAGCAATCTGATCCTATTTGTTTGCCTGTGCGCAGGCGTTCTAACGAGAACTGATGATGGGAATGGAGGAGCTTGCGAGAATTTTGTTGTTATGTTGCGTTGTGTATCTAGGATTAAATTTCTGTCTCGATTACGTTGTTTGAATTCGAAAGTGACAAATATTTTTCAAATAAAATTTATGTTTTGTTCCTGTCCCATATCCGCTATAACTCTATTATTTGTTTTTCCATATCTCCAAATTTATGTTTTTAATCATAAAAGCTTCAAGTCTCTATTTTCTATTCATATAATTTTTTTTTTTATAAGATAATATTAAGCGATTTTTTGGCTCTAAAGCTTTTTGATATTTGAAAGTTGACAACGCTGAATTAAAGTGAGTAAAGATCTCGGTGCTTGTGGCGCAACGTTGGCGCTTTCATTAAGACTACTCATTTCTGAGCTAAGCGCTCTGCGCTGTGATTTAGGTTAGACTGTTAAGGCTTTATATTAAATAATTCTCATTTGTTCCTTGACAACGTAACTCATATGCCTTGCAACGATTTCTTACGCGTTGTAAACAACTATTTTTAATATACTCCCACTCTTTCAGTGTCAACATATTTTCAGTTTTCATATTTCAAAATGAGAAATTATGGTTTTATTTGCTATTCAACTTGATTGCGAATGCTTGTATTAAATGGGTGTTTTTTTAGTGTCTCGCAACTTTGAGTTGGCATCACTGCTTTTGTTTGATTAGATATTTAACAGCCGATAGTTGCTTCTTGTTTAGTTTGCTTTGAAATTTCATTAGGAACCGACTTACAACGCGAGGAAATTGTTGAAATTGTTCATCATAATAATAGTTCTGTTCGTCAAACACAACTATTCAAAATTTTAATTTCCGATGAAGCCCATTTCTGGTTGAATTTATACGTAAGTAATAGAGTTGATGAATTTGAAGGAGAATCCACATGCTTTTATCGAAACACTATTAAATCCACAAAATTACTTTTTGTTGCGTTTTCTGACCTGGCGGAGTAATTGGTCCATATGCCTTCAAAAACGATGATGGTCAGAATGTTACTGTCAATTGTGAACGGTATAGGAACATGATTCGAAATTTTTTCGTGCCTCAATTACGTGGCATTAATCTTGCTGATGTCTGGTTCGACAGAACGGAGTCACATGCCCCTCAGCGGGTGCTACAATTGGTTTAATCAAAGAAACCTTTGATGACAAAATTATTTCACGTTATGGCCCTATTAATTGGCCACCAAGATCATATGATTTAGCCCCACCGGAATATTTTCTTTGCGATAACTTGTTTACGTCGATAAACCACAAACAATTCAACACCTGGAAATCAACGAGTTATCGGTCAAATACGGCCTTCGAAAAGTTGTTGAAAATGTATGCTCCAGATTGCTCCCTCTACACGCCGGCCATAGCGGCCACATGGCATCAATCATGCTTAAACATGAATTTCATAAAATTTTCTTTCAAGTAACTCTCATTTCATTGATATTAAAATTATATTTCCTTAATTTATTATAACTTAAACTTGTGACACTCTATAAAAAAACACCCATTTTATTACAAGCATTCATCTAATAAAATAAAGTTTATATAACATAATTTATATATATATATTCTATCGATTGATATACAATCGTGTATATATTTTTATACCGTTTTACTGCCAACAGCTCTCCTGTGCCACGTTAGAGATAAATCTTCGGCATGCAGCACCACACAAAATTAAGCCACTATACAAATAAATATAACAACAACAAAAAAAAATCTTTAACCAAAAACGCCAAACGAATATTTATTTAATTTTCCTTATTTACGAAAACATACTTGAATAATAATATTCCGGTCGAAGAGCACTTCATTTATACATGAATTCATACACCTGCATCCACACACTTGCGGAACGGCCTACCCCCATGTTAATAACAATAACCAAATCAGCTTTTATGTTTCTTTTCTCATGCACAATAATAAATATTTCCATGTCGATATTACAACGTTGTGAAAAAAGCAACGAGAAGACATAAATTTCAAAGCAGGTAAATGTGGAATAAAAGCAGCAGCATATAATTTTATTTTAATGCTGCATTGGATTGGCCATTTACCCAGAAATTACAGGAGCATAATAATACAAAATAAGTGAACTACTATCGAGTAATTTATGGTCTATTATTAACAATAGGCATTAAGAGAAAGAAAGAGAGAGAGAGAGAAAGAGCGAATGAGTGAGAAAGGGAGAGAGGGAAACCTAATATGTGCTTTGAAAAAGTGCTTTCTGTTTATTAGAGAGCATTGAAAACCTAAGAATCGGTACTGAAAATAGAAATTAAAATATATGATTCCTGGGGTACCCTGTTTAATACAAAAAATGGTTTGAAAATAAAAGAATTTCATAATATTTAATGTAATTTATTTCGGATACTTTGCAATTTATTAAACTTCATTTAACTCACAATAAACAAATTATACGTTTAATAAATTAACTGGGACAAATACGTTACAATTAAATATTTTAGGAACGCAATAGTACCTCAAATATTGTATACCTCAAGACCCGAGTTGGGCCCCGGACACAGTCATGAAAATGGTATCGAATTTTTCTGAGTGCAGGATTGAGGTCATTGTTGTCGGCTTGTCTCAATCACGAAGGCATGGCACTGGTCTCTGAATAATACCGACAGCGATTGATACCGTCGTGTACGAACAGAATATAGCGCCCTCTTTCGCCGGTACCTGCAGCAAGAATATCCACCGGCGAAGTAAAAAAGTAAAAATAGCTACAAGAAAAACTCTATCTTCTATTTAGTCTTCATCTATCCCTTTAACAATATTCAATCCTATCCCTGTTCACGCGCAATGCTCTGCATATGTATGTAGGGTTTCGTTCTCTTAATGATGGTCTTAGTCATAAAAAAATTTAATTATTTATTTCGCTTTGCCTTATTTAATACCAAGGAAAAGGAAGAAAACTAAATTAAAATATCTATGGAAAATTCTTTGTTGCGTTTTCTAGAACATCATATTATATTATGTTTATTCTTGTGTAATTCTCATTTGGTTTATATAAATTTGTGCACGTAAATTATTGATTCCCTTTCAAATCAGCGTTGTCGATTTTAAAATTTCAAATAATAATAATAGATAAAACATAATAATAAATAGAAAATAATTTCCTGGTTAGCGAAATATCGAATATTAAATATTAATATAAAATAACCTCAAAACTCAAACAAATCTATTAATTATTAAAAGACAAAAGGTAAAAAAATTAGACACAAGAATAATTTCAAAAGGAATAAGCCAAGAAAAAAAGCGCGTAATTTCGATTTAAAAACAAATAAATAAATAAGTAGTTCTGAATGAAAAATATTATCAAAACTTTTATACACAATGAACAAACCTATTATATCATATAAACTCAGGTAAATTCTGAGAGACAAGATACAGATGTTGCGGACTTTTCCGTCTATTCGTATATTAGATGTTTCCTGTTAATAACTTGGCAGCACTCAACTTAGCACAGACGAAATGATGGTTGCGTTTCATATAACCTATTTAAGACCGATTCATAAATAATTTTGAGTTGGTTTTAACGAAATCATTTTGTTTATGGTTAAACCAACAGTTAACAGTTGGTTGAAACATTAACCCCCTTATTCATAAAAACTATGAGAAGCTTATAAGAGTTTAATAGAGCAAATTTCACTTGAAATTTCATTTTATTACGCTGTTATTAGACTCTCATAATATTCATGAGAGTCTAATAAGCTCGCTTCATTCCCTCGTGTGAATATAATGCATATTTTCATTTTTATCTAATATTTTGCCAAATTGGAGTTATGACTCTATTGCAGCAAACCCTGAATATATGCAGATATTGAACCTCCTCTGATACGACAAAAAGTGAGAGTTCAATTTTCCTTCCTAATTTTGTTTATTCATGTGAAAAATTGAAGAATTTTTCCAGTGTCTTATTCATAATATAATTTACTCGAAAATAGTTTTCCAAACAAAATGAAGTGCTTTTAATATTCTATTTTAAATATTTTAGCAAAGTTGCACAATTGAAATTGCTTTTAAGTAAATATTTGAAAACATAATCCAATTATTGTTTTCAGTAAAAAGAAATTATTTTATTTATTTAAGTGTGAAATTATATAATCAACATCAGGCACATTCCTTCAGATAATTTTCTATTATGTTTGGCCAAATAAAACATTTGGTAGGAAATCCATGTATAAACGAGTACAAAACAATTTCTGCTAATCACTTGAAGATGTGGAGATGCAACAAAATATTTTCTAATAAATTTTGTTTATGGCAGAATGTGTTGACTTTATTTTATTCAATTGTTTAACTGAATGTTTGCATTCTTCGTTACTTAAATAACAAATAGTTTGAGAAGTTGAAATTTGCTTTAAGAAAAGTTGCATGGATATTTCAAACTTAAAGTGTAATATTTTTGATAGTGAAGTTATTGGTTTTTTTTCGTTAAAAAAAGTCGAGTTCTCATTATATCTCAACAGTTAAGACACCGCATCATAAAGAGGTCTGCCGCAACTGGACGACTTAAATATGAATTCCACCGTTTATAAATTTAACGAAAGAAAAAGTCGTTCCCTTAATGACCCACTTTTATAATGTTGCGGTTTGCGGCTTATATGGTTTATCTCTGTTAATTTATTACATTTAATTCCTCGGTCTGTCTGTCTCTCTATGGCATCTATAATTTATTTTACATCCTCAATTGCGGTCAACACACAACTTAACTGAAGCAACTATGAAACACTTTATACTTTTGCCAACTATTAATCCTCGCAAATGGTTTGTTTTATAAATAGTTTATTGTGCAACATCTGTTTTTACCCTCGCCAAACGCTGAGTACTCGTATTACAAACTTTTAGCAAATTCCAAGTGACTTTTGTTCCCAACATAATTAAAAATACATTTTTGTTAATTAATGAACTGCGGGTTAGTTTGCAATAAAAAGATGTTGGATGTTTGTGGGAGGTATTTAAAGGGTTCTCGTACTTAATATGGGAAATATAACGAATTTTGGGATCCGTGAGCTTAAGGTGGAAAAGGACATTTTACTCCCTACTTAATCGAAAGCAGATTTCTTTGAAGTCAGAAGTATCTCAGAAATTTCGCATTTTAAACTCTTTAATTTTAATACCGCGGAAAACTACAGGTCCTTAAGGGCTTCCCTTTAACCTCTCGCTAATTTTGGCCTTACAACTATCGTGTCCTGTTGCTCGTTTCTTTAACTGAAGTGAGAACTTCTCGTCAGAATATATTTCTTAATGCATTAAAATGTTGTTGGTTCTTTATAATAATAAATATATTGTTCTATGGATAATCCTACAATAAAAAGCATGACAAGCATAATTATTTAGTTTTTCGATTTGAGAGTTTCTCACATCAGTTACAGAGACGAGGCACTGGTTCTTTGAGCCCTTCGATCTAAAACACTATTATTTTAACTCTCAAATCAACCGATTACCACGTGATTGATGTAGTTTTCGGTGGCTATAAACAATAGAGAACATCAACTGACCAGATATATAATCTCGGAACTAAAAAATATCAGTTTTTACTAACGGTTTAACCGATTTTGGCTTAGTTTGCGGACGTGTCAAGAGAAGTGATTAGTTCGAGGAATCGATCCATGAAGGCATTTAAAAGTTCTGAAAAAAACCCACTTTACAAAATGCTCTTTTAAATTATTTTTAGAAATATCTCGAAATCTACCAGTTCGAATCGGTTCAGGAACGCTCTTCAGGACGCTACCAATTGAATTCGGTTCAGCCTGTCACAAGCTTTCACAACCACACACTCACACACACATACAGACATAGTGACGGACTCTCAGAATTAGTCGGGGAAGATTTCTAGACCCTCAAAACGTGTAGATCTGATAAGAATGCGATTTTTCAAAAAGGTATAAAATCAATAACTTCCCAATTTTCCTACATTTAACGTTTTTCTATTTTTGTTTTATAAGAGTCTTATTTATTTCCTTATTTATTAATATTTTTTTTTTAAATATCAGTAAATATACACAACCTCTTTATACAATACTTCATTCTAGATAGCGACAATTCCATCTTCAATTACAGTTACGAATCGTTTCACAGAAACATTTCAAAGTTTTAGCACAGGGGTTTGTGATTCATAAACTTGTCTGGTTTTAGAAATGGAATTAATCGAACTTCTTCAAGCCCATATCGTTGGCGTATTCTCTAAAGCTTTATATACATAACAAGCCATATTTGCTTATCAAACCTTGACGGTTAGAGCAGGCACGGCAATATCGGGGGCCCTGGCCGTATATACGTGGATGCAAGTACCAAAGATTAGCAAAACCCACGTTGGCTACTTAGATTCTTAAAAGCATTTTGAAAATAATCAACTTGACGAATATTTTTATTATTAATTTTTATAAAATTCATGTTAGTTACGGATCGTATCGTATTAATTTAATATCTTCAACAGTTTATGTCAACTGAAGCCAAACTAAATTACCATCTTCATACAGGATTCATACAAAAATTAAAAGAGAAAACTTATAATAACAATAAAACAAATAATTATTCTTTTTGTTTCCATTCTAAACAAGGTTAACAATCGGATACATCTACAAACTCTTATTATATTGTTGCAATTAACAACTTAATCTCTAGTTAAATAATAAACGAAAGCAAGAAAATACTGTTAAAGCAACAGTTGAAATATTTGCTTCTAATTATAACATGGTTGTTGTATCACATTTCTGTGCTTTTTAACAACAAAATATTGTGTTTATGTTATGGGTTCTGCATTATTGTTTTTGGCAATTATCTTCAGCAGTAGAGAAACGCCAACTCAGACACATTCATGTATAAGTAAAATTGAGTATGTGTTTGTGCATGTCTGTCATAAAAACCACTCATGCACATTATTTTTAAGCCTCCCGAGCCAATTTAGCCCTTCATAATTGTAAGTACATGTTACTTTCATTTATTTTTTTTTTCCAGCGTTCCATTTTGACGGTCTGATAAACAAGAAAAGGAGAGAACCAGTTACAGAAGCGTTCGTCCTTTTATTCCAGCGCCAGCACAGACACGATATTTACTGTTGGGGTAACGTAATGAAAACATTCTGAAAAATATTAGCGCAGCTGTTAAGAAAATCTTGTAGTCACATAATTCATGGTTCTATTGTTTCTTATTTCGCTGTAAATTAATTTATTGTAGTTCCTTTGCCGCCTACTTCGTTCACATAATATTTCACACACGTGTGCTGGCAAATTCCATTTTGCATATAAATTTAATTGCGGCATTTGTACTTCCTTTTGAATGATAAAAAGTTAAACTCTCTTCCAGTTTCATTATTTTTGCGTAATTAAGTAATTTAAATAATAGGCCAAAGGTTTTCATGAACAACATTTTTTATGTTTCTTAAGACAACATTTACCTTGAATCTCGAACAATTTTCCTAATTGGCAGACATTTTTTAAACATATTTTCCCCGAATACTTAACTATTTCGGGTTGAGCAGTGCACTTATCAACTTTCTAAAGAAATTTATATCGAACTTTAAGTTATTTATATAACTAAAAGTATATTTCGATTCAAGAAAATATATTAAAAACGAATGCTGTTTTCTTTTCTAAAAAAAATGCAACATTTCTTACACTTTTTTATAGAAAATGACAGCATTATGTGATTTGAAAATAGCGAATTTAAAAACTATTTCTAACTAGGAACTCCTCTAAACTGTTGCTTTCCGGAGAAAAAAGTGAGAAAATGTTACACGTTTTCCAGAAAAAAAAATCTCTTGAGTTTAAAATGGAAAAGGGGGAATTCAAAGCAGTCACTTCTTAGACAGTCAAAATTTTAGACAGTCAAAATCTTAGTCAAAATCTTAGAGAGCGCATTATTAAACTTTCACAGAATAATAAAGACGACCAAGACTAATTTTTGGTAAAAAAAAATATATTTAAAAATAAATTGCAGTTTGAAAAACTTTTCATGTCAATTTCTAATTTCCGGGTTTGCACAAAAAAAAAAATTCTAATTATTTTTTAATTTAATATCTTCAAAAAAAATCAGACGATCTCCTATATTTCTGCGTGATATTTTTTTCTACTTCATAGTCAATAATGATATGTGATAGAAAAAATAATAACTTAAAAATTACCTGCATTAAGTCGTACAGTGTCTTGTGTAGATCTTTTTTTTCATATTTAGAATTTCGCTTACAGTCTCAAAATCGCAAGTTATCGATTATATACGATTTCTTTGCCAATTGTAATGAAATAACATTTCAAATTTGTAAACTCTCTTTTACTTTCAAAACTTTATTCAGCTTCACATAGAGCACAAACAAGGCTTCAAAATGATGTATAAACTATTTCAAATAAATGACATGAATAAAATTGTGAACTGTACAAAAATAAAAATATCACGCAGAAATATGGAAGATCGTCTGATTTTTTTTAAAGATATTAAATTAAAAATAATTATAATTTTTTTTGTGCAAACCCGGAAATAAGAAATTGACATGAAAAGTTTTTCAAACTTCAATTTATTTTTAAATATATTTTTTTTACCAAAAATTAGTCTTGGTCGTCTTTATTATTCTGTGAAAGTTTAATAATGCGCTCTCTAAGATTTTGACTAAGATTTTGACTGTCTAAGATTTTGACTGTCTAAGAAGTGACTGCTTTGAATTCCCCCTTTTCCATTTTAAACTCAAGACATTTTTTTTTCTGGAAAACGTGTAACATTTTTTCACTTCTTCTCCCGAAAGCAACAGCTTAGAGGAGTTCCTGGTTAGAAATAGCTTTTTGTAAAATATATTGGATTAATTTCTAATAAATTCGCTATTTTCAAATCACATAATGCTGTCATTTTCTATAAAAAAGTGTAAGAAATGTTGCATTTTCTTAGAAAAGAAAACAGCATTCGTTTTTAATATATTTTCTACAATCGAAATATACTTTTAGTTATATAAATAACTTAAAGTTCGATATAAATTTCTTTAGAAAGTTGATAAGTGCACTGCGCAACCCGAAATAGTTAAATATTCGGGGAAAATATGTTTCAAAAATGTACGCCAGTTAGGAAAATTGTTTAAGATTCAAAGTAAATATTGTCTTAAGAAACATAAAAAATTTTGTTCATGAAATCCTTTGGCCTATTATTTAAATTACTTAATTACGCAAAGATAATGAAACTGGAAGAGAGTTTAACTTTTTTATCAACCAATTGTGGAATAAAATTATAAGAAAATTAAAAAGGAAAAGGGATCAGTGAGTTCTTGTTATGACTTTGATCTTTGTTTTAAGCTTCTCACTTATTCAAGTGTAAGTTTGAAATAAACATTTTTAATTATTCTAAGAAATGTTGGGTACAGTTTCCCTGATGATCTGCATTAGCCCCAGTGAAATGCGCATAGGAACTGCTTAAGACACCTCAATAGATCAGTTTGAATTTTTACTAAGATTTTGAAAAAAAAGAATCCGCACAACGTAAAATTAAATAAGTTAAGAAAAATTAAAAAAAAAAAAATATATATATATATATATATATATATATATATATATAATCCCAATTATATTAACCCCATTTATATTAACCCCAATTTATTATGTCAACTTATTTTAAATCCTATTTCTTTCTTAATATTATTTAAAATCACCTTCAGTAGTGATTAAATTGCTTCCCAACGGGTTAATATAAGACAAAAAACGACAGAGATTTATCTTTTCTTTCATGTTTTTTCCCCCATTATTTTAAAATTTTTTCATAGTAATCGAAAAAAAGTATTTCCCAACTTAATCTTCCTGGAAATTCGCACCGATTCGAACCGGTATATTGCAAGATATTTTAAAATCTCTTTGAAAAAAATAAATATTTTTCAAAGTAATTTCCTTCGAATAACTTTTCAGCAACTTCATTGATCTATACCACAAATTTATTAGCTCTTGACATTTGAAAACCACGTCGATAATCGTAGACTGCGTTAAAATTGGTTAACTCGAAGGTTCAAAAGTTATAATACTTACGCACACAGACAGACAAACACACATATATACAGAATCAGTCAGGGAAGCTCCCTAGGGCCTCAAAGCATGGAGATCTGATGAGAGCTGAACTTTTTCAAAACGGAGTAAAACCAATAACTTCCCGATTTTTTTTTAATTTTACATTTTCCTAGCGGGAAGTTAAAAATACACGCATGTACTGCAATTATCGTTACGGCAAATATCAATGAACTTCGCCAGAAATATGTTTTGCCGTGTACGCTTCACGAATATGAAGTGCCCCTCCCATTAATTAATATTGTGGTATTTGCTGCCTATTTCAATATTTCGCAACAATTCTTCTCTTATCAAATATAATTGAAGCAAGGGAAAAACTCTTTGTGTATTGAAAACAGGCAGTTAGAGTACAGTTTGATACGGTAGATACGATGGTATTGTCTGTACGTCACCCACAGCCGGATGCAGCTTTACCAGTGGGAGTGGCACTTTGAAGAATTTTATATAAAACAAACCAGTGCAATTTTAAATTAAACAAATAATTTAACAGAGTGGGGGCAGGGTATGGAACTACCCCTTTCTCTCTCCCCCCACTGCATTCGTTCCTAACTTTAGCTATTCTACCAGCTTTGACTTGTTACAACACCACATAATTTAGGCGTGGCACTTTATTGATCGAACAATGACTAGTGTGAGAGTAGATATTCTCACACTGTATATTTTCTGAATTTGGATGAAAGATTATGAAAATTATGAATTTTCGTTAATATGTTGTTCGATTATTACAATCGATTTTGCAGTAGTTTAAATTTTTTACCATTCAAGGATATTTAAAATTTATGTATGAAAAATCAAGGACATACAAAAATTGAAACATTTTGTTGCTGCTCTTTTTCAATGTTCTTTTGATAAAATATTAGCTACGTTACGTAACAGATGGTGTTCACTTGTCGACAAACAACTACAATTCAATAAGTTTTCAGCTGTTTTTCTGTATCTGTTTGATTGTATGTAAATGCTTTTGCTTTAATATTTTAATATTTGAAAAAGAAAATATTTATAATATCTAATAAAATCTGACGCATCAACAAAAGCGTCTGTTAAGAACATCATATTTCCCACCAGTCATCGCAAATAATAGACATGAAAATGGCTGCGAACATCAAAATTTATTATGCTCGACTATTTTCAACACTAAAAGAGGTTCATCAAAACCATGTGCTTGATTAATAGATAGAAGACTGTCTGTCTGTCTGTCTGGCTTTTATGTAGGTAATTTTGTGTTAAAAGGGATGGAAGCAAATAACAGTAAAACAATTTTGTTAATATAAATTTAGTGGCAACTTGTTTAAGGAAAACATGTTGATTATATTTTGTTGTATCAGAAGAGTTGATAGAAGGAAACTTAAGCAGCAGTTGTAGCTGCTGATGGAATGTATTTTATGAAAATGATATACTGTTTTTAATATAAAAAAAAAAACACTCGTTAATAAGCAAAATGATGGGATTGAATGAAACTTATATCCAAGTGAATTTGTTTGTGTAGAAGACCGTGAATATTCCCAACGTCGGCGCCGATGTGTGTACGCCTGTGACTTGGATTATCCTGAATATATTAAATAAAACTCAAATGGGCTTATTGTGCTTTAATCAAAAGCTGTAAATATTATTAATTGAAGATAAAGTAATAAAGTCGCACCATTAAGTGACCAGCTTAAGTGACTCAACTTATAAGATTAATTATTAAAATAATAGTTATTATTCAGGCTTAAGTTTTAAGCAGCGAACTTTAAGATTATTTTTAATTTGTATTCAATTCGAATTTACCTTATTAAGAGTGGAATATTTTGAGTTTTAATTATAATTATTCATACAAGCAGAACGGATGCTACATAATTTCAAGATTACTACGGCATCCCTTCGGCGTTCTCTGTTCAATATTTCTAGAGAAACTAGAACCTTTGCAGCGCAGTGTAAGTCGGAATAAAAATACCGTTTAAAAGTTATAAGTGGCTTACATACTCAGAAACACATCCATACACACACACAGAGTAACGGGCTCTCAGAATTAGTCAAACAATCATCCAGGGACCTCAAAACGTGGAAATCTGATGAGAGCACGATTTTTTTAAAAAGGAGTGAATCCAATAACTTCGATATATTGAATTTTAAATTCACAAATTTTTTTGTTTTTGTTGTTGTTGAATTTTGCAACAACTACTGATACTGCAACGAACTTTTTACGCAGTTAATCATTAAATTTTTTCGTCGTTATACGTTTTCGCTCTAATATCGTGTTCCTATTTTTCACATTTGCTGTCATCATTATGAAGCTGTAATTGCATGGACCATAATTTTCATCTAAAGCCGAGCTCAACTCCAAACATGAACGTTAGTTGCAACGCTGATTAACAATGAAATATGTTTAACTCAAAATTTTACAGATATTTCGAATTTCCTTTGTCTTTATAATGCGAAGTGCAATTATTTGGGCAATTAAAATCACTTGGAGTTTAAATTAGTTTGATTTGTGACAAGAAAATTTTACAGGCTACTTTTCTGTTGCAAAATGCATGTTGCGTACAAAAACACTTAATTACGTTTTGATTGTTTTTGACACACACGTAAATAGATTTATTTGTGCAGGTGTATTTTACGGTTGTGATATCTTGAGATACAAAGTTTACGGTTCGTTGCAAATAGTTTATGGATGACTTGATATTAGTTATCTAAAATCAAAGTTTATCCATATTTTCTTAGATTAAATAAGTTGAATATTAAGTTGAAGTAAAACTATTGCAGATGAACTTACTGCAAGCATGCACAGACATGCACTCAACTGGCAATGAATGTAGCAACTTTTACATGCATGTAGCTGACATTACCAATTCTCGTTTAGTCTGCTACACTATTTCCGTAAGTATACAATGTGAGACATTTCTTGCCGGATATTTATATATAATCTTCTTTTTTCTCTGAAGTTTTTACTTATTGAAAATTAATAGACGGACCGACACTTTTTGTTTATTTGATTTTTCTTTTCTGTGTATATTGAGAAAAGAAGGAAAGAGAATTGAAAAAATGGCTGTTACAAAGAGGCCGCCCGCTAAAAATGTTTTTCATATTTTAGGACTTTCGATGCAATCAACGAAATAAGTTCATCAATTGCTTAACTCTGTCTAAATTCGACAGAGTTGAGACTGCATCCGAAGACAAGAACATGATCCAATAAATCGCGGTAATTTATCGTTTGTAATATATCAGAACTTAGAATGTATTTTGTTTCTCATTAATTAATCCGACTGTAGATTTAGTCAAAGCAATTGAAAATTTGTTTTAAATCATTATTAACTTTATCAAGTCAACAACTTTAGTCCAGCAAAAATAAAAGCATTGAAGTGCAAATAAAATGAAATTCATGTATTTTACAGTAAAACTCGTCTATAGAGAACTCGGTTATAACGAATTCTCTGCTGCAGCAAACTAATTCCAAGAACACACTGTTGTTGTTGCTATTTTCACTTTTAGAAAAATCGTTAAAAGAACTAAATTATAATGAATGCAACGAGGATCTGCAAACTTAATTTTATGCACTTTGGCACTTTTATATCGAAGTTATGAAATTGTTTGTTAATTCCATTTCAAACAGTTCCTTTTTTCTGTGGCTGCTTTACGTTTTCGCTTTTTGTTGTATAAATAATCAGTCATGCCACAGAGTACAATTCCGTTCCGAAATGAATATCATTCCGTATTTTGACTCTTCAGAAAATGAAAGCAGAATAATTTTTTTTTTCGAAATGAAATTGTTTTTAGTATCATAAACGGAGTTATTAATTTTTTCCCTTAAAGGGAAAAATAAATATTTGCAACTGCCTTTTATTGATAATTAAATTAGAAACCAATTCTAAAAAAATTTTAAGAGGTCAGTTTTGCTATTATTTAGAATTAAAAAAAAAAGAAAAAAAACCTTGAAAGAAATACAATTTTCGGAATTGATTTCTTCTGTAGTGCACGAATGCTTATTTATTCACGAGATAATAACTCATAAATTTGCAATTAATGAGATTTTCATCAAACTATTGAAAAACATTTTAAAAAATAAAGCATTTACAGCGAACTTGGGATTGACAGCGGATCATAATACGATCCTCCGCCATATTATGCCGGGTTTGGTTTTGCTAATTAATTATAGTTCGTTCATCGCCAAATTATTTATATAAAAAAGTTTACAATTTTTTTATTGATAAAAACTATCGGAATCTGTAGCCCCAACAATAAATTCTTACAAATGGAGTCACACACTTTCCTAATGGAACATGTGACTTGGCTGAATATTATGTGTTAATTTAACATGAATTGTTTAGAGTCGGAAAAACGCCAGCCAATTGTAGAATAAATTAAAAACGTAAGAAAACAAAAAAAGAAGAAGTGATCAGTGTAGTGATCTTGTTATGACTTTAATATGTATTTGTTTTAAGCTACTCACTTATTCAAGTGGAAGTTTGAAATATATATCTGTAGTTATTTTAAGAAATGTTGGGTAAAGGTTCCCTGATGATCTACATTCCATTGATCACTTTGAATGTTTCAATAAGATTTTGGGAAAAAAGGATCAGCAAAAAATGTATATAAAATTAATTGTTTTAATGTAATCAAGTTGTATAATAACCTACTTTTGCTGGTCTCAAGGAGCTCGTTATAGCCGAGTTTCACTGTATACAGTTTGATAAATACTCGTATTTTATTTCCTATTAAATGCACAATCATTTAATTATTTGGAAACACAACAACCTTCAAAGATGCTTAACATTAACAATTTCAAATGAAAAATTTCCCTTTTGCAGTAAATTCAATATTAAACTCGTGACAAAACACTGCGTTGCGTATTCAGTATCTTTCAAAACATTTAATTTTGTTCACCCAAAGAAAGGTGTTTGAAGCATTTATTTGAATGGATTATGAAAATAGTTACAATTCTACTACAAGTTTCCTTTACACATAAACCAAAGCCCACAACTGCCACACAAACCATTCATTAAATCATAATCTTCAGCCGCCACTCTGAATGCTTTTGCATAAATATTTTTCCTTAATTAATATTTGTGACAGTGTTTTTCTATTTCTACAAAAAGTAGATGTCAATTTATTTATATCCCTGTTGCTTTGATCTTAAGGTCACTTCCTAACCATGAACTCGTAAATGAATTGCTTGTAAAATTGCAAAACAAGTTGCACAAAACTATTCAGTCATTATTTTCTTGAATTTTAGAATGAAATATTTTGGTTTTAATTAAATTGTTGTCAATATAAAAGCAAACAAAAAAAAAATACCTAGTGAACCATAAAATGGAGCAAAGATTTTCGGCATGAATAGGAATATAATGCAAATTTAATATGATGGAAAAGAAATGCAGAAAATGAGTGAATGTGCAATACAATTTTCAATTTAATTAAATACTTGCAATTTTCCGCACAGACAAATAAATAGAAGATGGTAGTGAATATTAAGTAAAGACTCTTACACGTTGAGTGCAAAAAAGCATTCGTTTGAAGAATGTCGATTCAATCAGCAAACCACAACTAAGTTTTAATTATTTAATTTTTTTTTTTTCTCTGTCAGAAATATAAGAAAACGGAATTGATTTAAACAATAAGTTGTTTTATATGACTTCGAGAACATGCGTACGTTGCAAAATGAAACTAAAATCGAGAAAAAATTTTCAGAATTATTATTTGTCAAAGAGATTTTAAAGGCATGTCTTTCCGTTATTTTGGCAAAGGCCTAGCGAAATGCAGGGTGTCTGATAGCAGATTTATATTTTCAATCTTATATAGAAACTGCAATAATTGGTACCAAGTTTTATTAAAAGCTTTTAACGTTAGAATGGAAATGCGGACTTTATTTTTTAAAGAGTATGGCAACCAGATGTCCTCCTTCGGGTTCAACATACTGCAGGCTTGTGTGTTCTGTGCCACACGCTGCAGTAAACTTGGTTCTATTGAGGTGATTTCTAGAGGAATATTCTCCTTTAAAGCCACAAGAGATTAGGAATTGTGATTATAAACTCTCTCTTTTATAATTTTGAAAGCTGATTAGTTTCTGGAATCATACGGTAAGGCCGATTAGAAGTTATTTTAAAAACCCCACTCAAATATGTATTTTATTCTCGAAACGTCTTTAAATTCACCGACTCGAATCGGTTCACATTCACAGGAAATCTAAGTTAAGTAAACAAATAAACCTGCCATTTTTTTAATTTTAAATTATCGTAGCGGGAAGTTAAAAATGTTAGCCATCAAAAAATTTATTAACACATAATCATATGTTATTCACCAAAATACATAATGAAAAAAAAAAACTACAAAGTATTTCATCACAAAATATTGTCCCAGCTTTCAACAAGATCTCCTCTTTCATTCCTACATACATAAACTAAACATATACACTTTTAGTTGCAGCTTTGCTTCAATTTCTACTTTTCACAGAGTAGTCAGATACCGAAACAGAGCTCACACACATTTTTAAATTGAATGGTAACAAAACAGCAGGTCCATACATATCGAAAGAGAACGTACAAAATAATTCCGCCTTAAGAGAAGGAAATAGCACTTGCCAACAGAAGAAACACTGACGTGAAGTTTTCCAAATACACACGCACTCTCAGTTGGAGAGTTTGCGTTTGGCAAGAGACAAATTTGGAATTTTCATTAAACTCTCTACTTAACCCTGGTATACTTACACACGACACTTTTAGATATAAATATTTTATAAAAGTAGAGTTAATAAAATCGTTACTCTTCACTTCACAGCTTGATGTGTCGTTCAACTTTATTTATTATGTGGCAGATGTTTGCTGCAGCTTGGAATATGATACGATTTTAGTAAACGGACAACTACAATTAAGAGTTGAAAAAGAGCCAGACAAAGCAGAATATATGTGAAAATAAAAGGGATGGATATACGATTTTACCAAGTCAACAATCAGAAGCCTAATGGTAAGAAATTTTATAAATACGTTTCTCAGCAAACACGAAAACAGAAAGAAAGCATGTTAGGTGACTTAAGTGCCCTAAAGATATATAAATTCAAAGGCCATAATGAAAGATTTTATAATATAAAATTAATATATATGTATATATATATATATATATATATATATATATATACATATATATATATATATATATATATATATATTATATATATATATATATATATATATATATATATATGTATATATATATATATATATATATATATATATATATGTATATATATATATATATATATATATACATATATATATATACATAACTATTATTTTATTGCAGCTATGATTTGGAGAAATAACTCTACAGCATTATAATTCACTGTTAAATTGCTTTAATATTCTTGGGTTAATCAAAATGATCTAAGAGAAGGAAACTGCGTTTGGCAAAAGAAAAACCATAAAGAGAGATTTGCAAAGACAAATCTATTACTATTTGGAGAGTTTACATTTCGCAAGAGAAGAAGAGAGTGTTGCTTTTCCATCCCTTAAGGAGTGTTGTTGCATAAATCATGTGAAAAGCTAATAGAAATAAGTCTCAAATACTTATGCATACACATGCCTACTTAAAAGCTAATGGATGTATGCGTGCATCCATCCACCTACATTGTTAGTAATATTACTTAATACTTTTGCACATCAATAAGTGCGCATGTATGGATGTGTATATAGTTGGGACACTGTGCTCGAATATAAAAAAATGACGTGCATGTGTTTAGCCTTGAAATTAGGAAAAACAGAACATAAACTGAACTGCCGACAGCACCGTATACAAGTTAATATGTATGTATGTACGTACATACTTATGAATTTACATACAAAGCATCTGAAAAACTTAATGCGTACGTGACAAAAGTAATCTGTTTGATGGCTGTGTAACTATGCACTTAAGTATGTAGATATGGATGTTTGTATGGATGTATTTATGTAGATATATAAATATGTATATTTAATAAAATAGATACATATGTATAATTACTTGTATATAACTACATATTATGTATATACATACATACATATTGATGTATATAATAATTCTATGGTATTGAACTATGTAATTATTTTGTAAAACAGCAACAATATTATGGCATTTAAATTATGTACATACATATGTACATACATACATATGTATGTATATAAAAGTAGTTAAAAGCATATTTTATTCAGAGGTGTCCTACTTATGTATGCTTAGTAAAAGTGTTGCATTTACTACACATCATTCAATAACTATAATTATTGGTAAATATATAATAATTATTATATTGTATTATTACTCACATTTTTTTAAACTTTGTAAAACATATTTATTACTAATTTATATATGTACATACATACATACTTCTGTATGTATGTATACCAAATTTTCGATACATATTTTACCGCACAAACGACCTAACAACGCGCACTAACCGTTCACTTAAACGTACTGAACTGAGATTATGTAAATGCACCTACCGAAAGTAGAAATAATAAGGAAAAATAATGAGATGAGTTTTTTACTGAAAAAAACCAAAATATATAAAAAAAGAGTTCTTCTTAGAGAACAGTGGGACGGATTGTTTAAAAAGTTGAAAAACGGCTTACACATAGATATGCGCATTACATTTGATCGTAATATATTTAGTAACGCTGTTAAAAAGAATATACATATTTTGCGTGCTTTTGATGGGAAGAACAGCTACCCATTTCAATTCTTTTTTATTACCTTCTAAAACTGTTTGTTTAATCACACTCAGACAGCCTGTTTTAATTTTTTTTTTTGCACAGGCTAGTACGAAGCCATACTGAGAATGATATAGCAAAGGAGAATTGAAATAATTATTTTGGTACAAAGAAATCTGTACTCCTCTTTCTCATAAACTCAGACTTACTTCAAGAAAAACTGTATATGACATGATGAAAACTATCAGAAAACATAAGTATGAGAAATAACCATATAGATTAATATAAATAAAGCTTCCATATTATATGTGTTGATTTGAATTGACTTTTTGTGACAAACCACCGATATATTGTAGGCATGTGGAAAGTGCAGGGTATAAAAATTAGCTGTTTTACAAATATTTTTATTGCAAACGTGCTGGTCCTTCAAAAAGGGGCTGTTAAAGTTATTGGAAAATGTAGCACAACATATAGAAAACTTAGTAACCTTTTGCTTCATATATAAAGTATGAATATACGAGGACTCTGTGATAATTCCGTGATTTATTTATTATTTTTCACAGTCAAAAACGGTTTATTAATATACCACAGCAAAATTTTAAACAAACTGTATCATTTTATTTTCATTTAACAGCCAATAAAATCAGACAACCTCGGTAATGACATCTTAATGCCACACACAAGGCTACCCGTCCTATCTTCAGTATGCCAAAATCCGAAATCTGCTGTATATTCATCCTACTCTCCAGATTAACCCCCTGCGATTATTTTATTGTCCCAAACACAAAGATATAGCTGGGGGTAGGAAATTTGGGTCGAATTAAAATGACACAACCAAAACAAATACCTCTTCTAGGGCCTTGAGAAAATATATATTGCATGAAAAAGTGGGAGTTCTGTTGTTGAGCGGAAAAATAATTATTTGCCAAAAATAATGTGTTCATACATATACTAACGAAATTATAAAACAGCCTTCGCTTGATAAAGAATAAGTACAATGCGGACAGCTGAATACCATTAACTGAATATCTGTATAACTACACATTTGGAAGAGCATCTAGTCTTTATAATATTTCATATTGAACAAAACTTGTCAGCATGCAACTCCGTTATGTGATATACCATGGAGAAGAATATATACGCGGATGGCTGAAGGTCTTTATACTAATGAAGGATTTTGTATATTTTATTGCACATAAATCGTGCAACCTATTTCATACATACTACTTTTACATTTTTTTGATGATCTAATGACAGAGTAAAGTGTCACCAGATTTACCCTCTTAAATTTACGATATTCTGTAAAAAAAAATTGGTATAAAATACATATATTAATTTATCTTGTACCTTCTCTATGACAATAATATAAGCATGATATATCACTTGAATGAAGTTTAAAAGTCCGTTTTATTGCTGGTCCTACACATACCAAATAAAACTTTTAGAATCGATGAGGTACACCTATTGTATGTATATACATATGTATGCGTTCCCGTTGTACAATAGTTATTACTCACAATAGGCACCAACATTTTTTATCAATATTTACCACTGTGCATAATTATTGCAAGACTGCATGCTAAATTCTGTTTCTGACCAATCAAATATTTTTCACTCCCATTTAAGAAAACGTTTTTGTTGCAAATCATATTTATAAAATATAAAGATAGAATACAAACTTTAAATATTAGATACATGCGCACACACAAATCCACGTTCATCCGAGTGATGTGTGAATGCTTGTATTATAGCTGTCGAATATTCGACTAATTTTAAGAATGTGCATACAAACATACATACATATGTATATGAATGTATCTGAATATGTATTCGCCAATCAACCTAACATTTTATAAGAATATGGTAAGAAAGAAAACATCTTATAATGGTTACTAAATTAAACAATTTGTTTTTGTTAAAAAAAACATTTTTTTTTAATATGAAGACGAAATAATATTAAATGATCACAATATTAATCGGTTACAAAAGATTAACATGTTAAATGCATACATACATACAATATATTATTTCAGATACTCGTATTCGCGATTAACAAAACTTGAAAATTGGCACATCACTGGCACATTCTTGTGTTAATAAACAGTTATGTGTGAAGGGCGGCAGGGCGACAATCCCAGCAAGCATTTGGAAAACTGTTTGACGAGCGTGATTCATTAATAAAATATTAATTTAAAAAAATTGGTTAGGATATGTTTCTTGTAAGTTAATATCTTGATGCAATTAGTAATTTTTCGAAAACATAAAGCAAAAGTTCTATGTGACATCGCCTTCAATATATATTCATACCAATATACATATATATTTGAATATACCTATAATTTGATATGATATTCAATTTAAATATAAATAACATAAACGTTATGATTCGGCCTAGCTGCACAAGGGGCTCTAGAGATTTTTTAAGTAAAATATATAGTTTTAAGAAAAAATAACCCTTGACTTATATAATTGTCCCATTGCTTGGCAGATATATAAATGTTCGTGTGCACATTTGAAAAATATTTTGGGAATTGAGTGCTAATTTATAACAGATAAAATCAAGTGCACAAAAACAAGCAAGACGCTGCAAGCTCACATTTGATGCATACATAAACATACATAAAAATGATAGTTATACAGATGACACCCTGCAAAGCTTTTACTGCCAACTACCATCATCAGGGCAAAGCTAAGACTTTGTACGGCAGTAGGCTGTAAAATCTTTTTATGGCGATTCTTTGCAAATTTTTCACTCATTCGTACACACATGCATATGCAGAGCGGTGTTCTTTTCTTCTTCTCCTACACACATAGGAATAGTACGTGTCACATGAAGTCTGAAATAATCAGCGTTACCGTAAAACATTTTCAAAGAGAGAGGAATAAGAAAGGGATTTGCAGATTATAAGGGATACAAGGAGGAAATTGGGAAAAGTATATGAAAAAATAAACTATAATTAGGGACTTAAGAAGCTTAGAGGTCTAGTATGATTGCGCAAATAAGTGGTTGCCAGTTTTCTGGTAAATTGGCAGAGAAAAGTTCTATAGACCCGGACATTAAGACAACTTGTTTTCATGTGTTATTAATAAAACAAAAGCAATATAAAATGCATTATAATAAATAAATAATATAGTATTTCTCAATGTATATTTTCCACATAAGTTCCACAAGTCATATTTACAAAATGTTCACCAGTATTTAATTAGGCCTTTTACATATACATACACACATATATGGATATTAAATATGTTATCCGATATAGTAACCAACAAAAGTTTCCTTAAATAACCATGGCAATATTGTTGCATTCGATATCAATCGAAATTTCAATACAATTTACATACATACATACATAGATAATAATTTCGATAATATCCATTTCAAGAAGTAGCCTTCTGGTGTCTGGCTTCACCTTCAGGGTTTTAAGGTTCAATGTTAATTAATTAAGTTGCCTTGTTGAAACATGGAAATTAATTTGTTTCAATCAGAGACAAAACTAATACAAAATAATACAAATTGGTAAAAAATAGGATTTATGAAATAGGCAAACCCGTCGCATAAGAGGCATATGCAACTGGAGAAGCACAACGGCAACGCTGAATGTACCAGCGCTCCATACACCTAAAGGCCAGAGGTGTAAAACGGGATCTTACAAATAGTACTGAAACATGAGAACATATTTATAAATGATATTAAAAAGAGTTTTTTGATGGAATTATGAGAAATACATGCAATATTCCTAAGGAAAAGCAGATTAATTTTAGTGAAAACGCACTATAGAACATTCTGAAATTGCTTTTGCGCCTTCATTTGCAGTTTGAATGCTAATGCCACACAACGATATATAATGATATGATAAAATTTGCGTCCTTATGTAGTAAAATATATTTTCATACAAAAACACATACATATTCGATGAAATTTTTTAAGGTCCAGGTTCACACGAGGAAGATTTTGCTGCTGATATTTTAGGTTTGATGGTGTGTGAGAAGAGGGAGAGGTATAAGGTAGGATAATGCTTTTACTCGGGAACTTCGTTTTATTATGCCATTCGTAAATATTATTATTTATTACATGTGAAGAAAAACGTTTAATATATATATATATATATATATATATAACCCGAAACAGACTTCATTTTAGCAAATTCCATTTTAAGTAAAAGCAATATAAAATAATATAATATATACCATATCACTATATTAAATAAATTGTCATAAATGTAAACGAAAACGAAATTTTCTTGAATCTAATATCTCTGTGTGCACAATAAGGCAGCTTGCAATGTGAATTGAAAAGAGTTTGAGCAGAGAAAACTTCTTCGTGTGAACCAGGACAATCCCACATTAACTTGACATAAGGTATTATATATTCTGCCACATGTGTATATGTATCTCTGTTAATTTATCACAAATAAATTGAAGTTGGTATATAAGTATGTATAGATGTGAAGGCAGAAAGCCTTAGCTATTGTGTTCGAGCATTGAATATTTTCGTTAGAATATCTTTAGAATACACAACTGAATCTAAATTCCCATTAAAATATGTACAAATGTAAATTACATATAAACATAAAGATATATATTAGTGAGGTGCATATAGCCGAATATAGATATTTTTATTCCAATACTATTTATTATCAAACATATAAGCGATCTAAAACAATAGTGTTAAGTTATACCCACTTTCGTTTAATATAATGAAATAGGAAGCAGCTCTTAACTACTATTTCATCTGTGCTCTTCTAATTGTGCTCAAAAGTTGACAATTCCACCAACTTTTACATCCCTGCTATTGAGTAACAAACAATTCTCCAAATAACGGTATTCGTAAGGCCATCTTTTTTAATTTCTCTTTAGGCCATTGCATATTCCGTTTATTAGTTCAGTTGAATTGAGTGAACGGTTCGTGCGCGTTGTCTTTAAGTTAGTGCGGTAAAAAATAGGTAAACTAATAAATTAATAAATACATACATACATATGTATGTATACCAGGTTAGGTAAGTCTATATTATATAAATAAAATGTGAAATTTAAAGAAAATTTATTACAATATATTGAACAAGTGGACAAATCGATTATGGCTAACAAACTTGTTGCTTTTAAATAACTTAATATAACAAATTTACACGCACACATACAAACATACATATGTATGAACATAGATATTAGACGTAGGTATATACATATGTACATACATATGCATTTTCCACCATTTAGTATACATAGTATGTAATGGGTGATTTTTCAAGATTTATATCATACACGAAAACAGCTTAGCTGCCAAAAAGCAAGTTGCTAAAATATTACCCTTTTACACTTGCAAAAGCAGCGCTGCGTCCAAATAACTGCTACAAATAGCCCTGATATGTACATATTTCTTAAAAACGAAGTTATAATAAACGCTGCTTTCATCTCAGTTTTTTTCTTCACCAAAAACATATTTATTTCATATAGTTTTTGGTTCTTTTTTATGCATGTATGGATGTGTGCACATTGTTTCGTAGCGGGAAGGAAGGCCTTTCAGAAGGCCTCTGTAGTCCTTGATTTAGATATGTCAATTACGCCGGATAGCTGCATTCTATACTTATGTATATGTATATATTTTATACACGCTGCCATTGCGGGATAGGCTTTCCAATTTCGCTCCTCACAAAGATATTATGAAAGACGTTCAAGGTACCCATATTGCAATGGCTTGAAACGAAACGAAATTCCGTATTTGGAATGTATGTATTATGTTTTATACTCATGAGCATAGCCTTCTAATAAGACATTCCTCGGTAGCAAAAAAAAAAGAATGTCAATTAAATCAAAACTATGTCTAGACAGGCCCTTAATAAGGCCTGGTATGTCTTCCCGGTACTCTTTCTGCTTAGGAATGCACATAAATGTGCACATATCCATATTCGTATGTGTGTGTAAACATTTTTGCATATTACATACATACATATTTGTGTTCTATTTTTAGCATCTTGTAGGTATTCAAGAAATTTTTTTTTATTCTGAATTTGTAGTTACATTTTTATTATCTTGTTTCTTATACGAGTATTACCGTAGACTCTCCGGCGTAGACGTACCAAGTTCAGCTTTTGTATATTGGGAGCACTCATTTCACCGTTATATTTCTCTTATACATATTTGCATTAAGGAAATATAAGAAAAGAGTTTTTAGGAAATATTTTTATATAATATTTTTCCAATACACAAGCTTAAGAGCTTATTCCTCCTTGATTTTATGTTGAGCTTTTTAATGTGTTGTTTCTCTTAGTTAAATTGTTTTTTGAAAAAAAAAAAATGAAATAAAAAGATAACGATACCGATACATCATTAAAACTGAAGTATGTCCGATATATTGATATCAATTATATCCCTAATTGAAACATTATTTATTAAGAATAATATCCAATATTCAGTATTAATAGTTAACAATCTTCTTATTTAGTATTTTAAAGGTGACCGAACGCAGAAGATAATATATTCTGCAGGTAGCAACTTCTAAATATTCGGAGATGACAAAATGAATTTTGCGAGAAATGCAATTTAAGGCTAAATAATACGCGTATGCCCTAAAATATGCAAATTAAATTAGGGAAGTAACAATATGAACACCCTTTTGCCTATACAATGCTGATGGATACCGATACTTAAAGAGAAATATTGGGGATACCGATATGCATGTAGAATGAATTCAAGTTAAAAATAAAAAAAGCATTAATGGAGTAAATTTTCTATCGCAAAAATCAAAGTGTAAGTTATTGTTAATTATAAATATAATATTGATGTTACAAAAATAATATATTCACATTTGAAATTTTGATTTTATAGGCTAATTCTTCGAAAATTGCTTTTAACTCAGAAAGGCATGATACCTATTCCAACGTACAACGGAAAGTCCATCAGTAAAATTATTCATCTTGCATAGCAAAATAGCTTTTTTTGAAAGCCGCTACACTTTCATAGTAAGTACCCATGCGTATTTTAATATATGACCACGTATTAGATGGCCTAGTTGAATGTGATATACATATATATATATATATATATATATATATATATATAAATGTAATTTGATTTATTTGACATTATGGTTTGGCTGTAACTTCACTTGAAAATTAAGTTATTTTTGCATATATAAGAACTATAATAGAACACTTAAATATTGGTAAAACTAAAATATCGCCGAGATATAGACATCGGTATCGGTTGAAACCCTAATTTATATGTATATATGTATTTATATATACATATATATATATATATATATATATATATATATATATATATATATTTATATACATATATATATATATATATATATATATATATATACATATATATATATGTATATATATATATATATATATATATATACATATATATATATATATATATATATATATATACATATGTAAATATATATATATATATATATATATATATATATATATATATATATTCGTGTGTATGTACATACCTTCTATTTTGCTTTTTATAGAATGAATTTGACATAAAAGAAGTTTATTATTATACTGTTCATAAGTTTGGGAGTTTAAAGCATGTTTTATAAAAAAATATATTTATATTTTATATTAATTTGCCATCCTTTTTTCCTTCTTGTCTGCACAGGTTACCTTCCAACGTCGTGTGAAGAATGTGATAATGATGTATCAAATGAAGATCGTATACACATACAAACATGATATATTGTAAAATAAATTGATCGTGTTCGTTCGTTATCAAATGAAATTGCTTTCGGTCGTTATCGGGAAAAATTCGTTGCGTTGTAATATAATTATTAATAAAAATATAAAAAGCTTGCGGTATGTGTGATTCGTTTATTAAAATAATAATAAAAGTAGTGCGCGTCGGTGAAAATAATATATATTCGTTGGTTGTCGTTAAAAAATCGGTTGTATAATTTGATAATAAATTAATAACAAAAATGGTCTCGACGTGTATCTCCTTCGAAATCAAAATGTTAAATGTTAAATCTACAAAGAAGGAGAAAATGGCCGTCCGCTTTCATCGTTTTAAATCGAGGTAATATTTTCTATTAATTTCGAAATATAAAAAGCAATATCATTTAACGATATTATTTCTATAATTATTTAATTTTTAACGAAATATATTTGAAGCATATCCAAAAAATACATTAAAGAAGGGAAACTCATTTTTTATACGTAGATTTAAGCAAAAGATTTCCGTCAACTAAAGTAGTTAATTTTACTTGATAATTTTTTTAAACTACTTTTTAAATTGTAAATAGAATTTCGTAGCCAAAAAGTGCGATATTTGCACTGCATACGATTTAAGTTTCGAAGTTTTTTGCTACTTGTTTTTCTTCTTTGCCAATGTTTTTCTATGCGTGTTCACTCAAAGAATACAAGACAATAAATGAAAGAGAATTCAAACAAATACAATGCGTAGCTCAAAATAAGCTGCAGTGAAATTTAAAAGACATTGATATTCGGGAGGTTTAAGTTTTAGTCATATAGTTATGAAATTATAGGACGTAAATATATGAAATCTTGTCAGCTCATAAAAAAATGTATACAAAATCGTCTAAAAATCTAATTTTTATACAAAACTGTGCAAGATTATCGAAATATATTTTATTTAAAAATACTTTGCAAAATATCGGTGCACAAACAATGAATTGTACGACTATATCGATGCTATTATTAACCTGTTTTTTATCTGTTCCTGTAACTGCCTTCACATAAGAAGTAGCAACGTAGTAAACCACGAAAAAATGTTCAGAAGAACCATATTCCTAAGCAGTGATCTGAAAAGTAGTTAAGCAAAACTCTCTAAAGAGAGTAAATGATCCGGTTGCTTTTAAAAAATAATTGCCAAAGAGGCTTGATGTTGTCTGAATCGAGGCTGTTGTGTAACTGTGAAATATTCTCGAAATTAATTTGCATGTGTAAACGAAAACAGCTGTTGACGTTGATAGATTTCAAAAATGTATCTTAAAGATACAAAAAGTTCTTTAGTATCATATACAACTAAGAGTTTTGGCCCTTTCAATCAGATCTCTAGAGCTGACAGAGCTAAAACATGCCTTAAAAATTCTGAAACAAATTTTAACTTCTCTTAATAATATGACTTTATGACAATAGGATTAAATAGCACAGTTTGTGAATACCAGCTGTAATTATAAAAGTCTTTCTTGGTCATTTTAATTTCAATTTAAAATAATTTTACTACTCCCATTTGAAATCTGTTATCAGCTCAATTATTTTTTTTATTTTATATTTTAATTTTCCTTTCTTAAATTTTTTTAAATTTTTTTTTAAATTTTCTAGTTAAATAATTTATGCCCAATAAAGCGTTCTTTTTTTTATAAAAGACTTTGAAATATAAAAACTTATATAATAAAAAAGGAAAATAAACAATTCCTTAAAAGTTCCAGGATATTTAGAGAAAACTTAAGAAATAAAATAAATAAATAATAAATACGTTTTTTGATTGAATCTATTTTTAAAAATTCTAAACTTTTTTATTATACATTTTTTAAACACTTTAAAATGTCATAAAAACCATTTTTTTGCAAGTGATGTTTTTTGAGATGTTGAAAATATAAATTGAACGAAAATATTTAAAAAATTTGTCCCTACCTTTAAGCCCCAAATAGAAGACTAGACATCCCCAGACCGAAATTCATTCAAATCGAAGGGGGCGCATCTAACTCTCTGTCGATGTGGCACCACTTTTTCTCTAACATAAAATGCTGCACTTTTAAAAACTTCGCTCAGTGCATAATTAAATGAATTCTCTCGTTATATACATTTCATTTCTACTCCATATAACAATGCCAGAGATGAAATTAATTTACTTACCAGGGTCAAAAACCAATTTGTAGAACTTCAAGAGATTTCAAAGCAAAAAAGTTAACTAAATAAATAAAAGATTTTTTTTCCATTATTAATGAGTTTATTTTAGGGCCGCATATAAAAAAACGTTATTATTTGTTTTCAAGCAGTTGCCAGGCAGTTCAAATTTCTTTTTTTTTTTTTTTGATGCTGCTAGACTTTTCTTCCATAGAGAATTATTTCATTGGAAATGAAAAGAGCCATACAATTTCTAAAGGGACAGAAGAATTCATTGCGGTCGTAAAAAAAAAGTAGAATAAATTTTAATTCTGCCTGCACTAATTTTGCAGTTCTGTTTTATTAGAAAAGAGAACGCTTTTCAGCCACGTTGATGTGGTTTGTTTTGGATTTTGTGTCTGCATACTGTTTCTTCTGATTTTTTGTTGGACACATAATGAGCCTCCTGCTCTATTCATTTGGCTTATTTAACTATAGCTCGTGTTATTCATGTTAATTTTTTATCTCCTCTTGGCATTATTTTTTCTATTGTTGCTGCAGTTTAGTAGTTAACAATATGTAGAAAATACGTCTAAAGTGTGAAATGACACAAACATGAAGGTTACAATTGTTGTCAAGTGCTTTGTTTGAAAAATAAGGCACAGAACTAAATTAATGGACAATGAAAACAAGTGCTTTCAAACGAAGCAAATGCAGCGTGAAAGTAGAGCCTTCACAGCGCATTATAAGTCTGAATGGGGACACCGATTTGGCGCTATGGGATTTTTATTTATAAATTTATTTAATTTTAATTTTTTAGGCTAAAGTTGCTAATACGAACCAATCTTAAGCTCAGGTTTCACTAAATATTTCAGCATTTTAATTAACTTAAGAATAAAATTTAAATTTAATTGTCTGGGGTCCCCGTTTCTCAAAACTACACGTTACAAATCCACAAGAGCTGGACTTGGATGGCATGTTCTTTCAACAAGACGGTAGATGAACAGTAGTGATCTATTCTGCTAGTTTGAAGATTATAAATAATATTATTTAATATTGCACTCTTCATAAAAACAAATTTTTAAAAATTTGCTAAATGGCAGATTTCAACTTAAGTCTGACCAATAATTTTCAACTCAAAAATTTAGGTTGTAAAAATTTTAAATAATAATTGGCATCATTGTCCTGCTGATCATGAAGTGTATTATGATATTTTATAATATTTTGTAATATAGAAAATATTGATTTTCCCTTAACCCTGGCTGGTTACTCCTCATTCTTGTGCATGAAGATTAAAATTTTTCAAAATAATTCTATGGTAAAAATAAACAAAAATATTTTTAGTTAAAAATAATAAAATGTAACATTAAAAAAAAAATTTTATATATTGAAACTTTACACTTGGCCAAAAAATTCAAACAACATAAAAACTTTTTTTCTCCCTTAAAATTCGATACGAATTTGGGAAAAAAAAGAGATGACCATTCGACGAACAGTAACCATGCAGGGTTAAAAGAATACTACAGTGTTTGGGTCTTATTCGCCACCAAACTTCAGATATAAATTTAAGGGAAAAAGCCAGAATATCTCTGCAAAAGAAAAAGTCTTACAGAAAAGAACGGCAATTAAAGAATTTCTATGGTTTTGCAAATTCCTTTTATATTTTTCTTCTCAGTAAAGAGTGAAGATAAAAAAAATAAGTAGATTCGAAAGATACATTTTGGCATATTGTTTCCTTTGTTTTGTTAAGCGAATCAATTTTAATAGAATATATATTTTTTTATAAGTTTTAATCCTAATTTCAGTTTTGAATTTCTGTCTTCAGCACATGAGTTCGGGCTGATGTGGCAGTCATTTCCATTATTGCTGACTTTTGGTTAAAGCAAAAGCGCCAACACAACCAGGCATTTCCATCCACGTAGAAATTTGCACTTAAGCGAGTACAAAAAAAAAAAGAAAAACAAATATAAACCGCAATAAAAGTCTGAACGCATAAATGGATACATGCATGTGTGTATGTATGTTTGTATGTATATGAGCCAGTGTGTGTAATAAAGTCAGTTCTTTAAGCCAGTGTTTGGTTAGAAGTGAGAAGCGGATGTAGAAAAACAAAATTTGCATAAAAGCAATACGGATTTGCTGACGACGTTTCTTTACACAACAACTCTGTTGCTCATTTTACCAACAAACACATGCACGTATTTTTCTCTTAAGTGCAAAAATGTATGAATATTTTTGAAATATTTGATTTTATAGACATGTATAGTGGGAATATTAGGGCGGTCCCAAGAGTATTGTACAAGAAAAGCTCATAAGGGTTTGAGCATCACAAAAGTGTTTCTATTTTAATAGCCATGTCGGCTGGGGCATTAACTAAATTCAAGCTACACAACTGCCGCTAATTATTGGTGCCTTTAACTCCAACTTTATCCAATCTACTGAAGTTAGAAAAGAGATATTAGATGAAAATAATTCCCGCTCTGTAGAATACGACTTAATTATATGTATAATTGGAACAGATTTAGTTCTTCTGTTTATAAATCTTAGCTTTTACTTTAATCCATTTGTAGCTCGATTAATTATCCGACCTTTTGGCGCAGTCAAATAATAATCGATCTATTTTGAAGCAGCTGTTCGTATCATTTTTCACATGAGTACTGATGATTAAACTGTAGCGGCTTTCATAAACAGCCGTTTATACAATTTTTTTTCCATCACATTTAAATCAAATCCCATACCGAACGGAATCTGTAATATGACTGATAGTTTAAAAATATTAAAAAAAAAACATTTGGAAAAAAAGAAATTTTAAAATGAATCGGAAAAAATAATAACCTCAAATACAAGTATAATTTTGAAAAAAGTGGGTGTTTTTTTAACGAGCGCTTCAAAACAGTGTAAAAATACTTACACATAATGAAAAGATAAGAACATAAATTTCACCAGTAATCTTTAACGAGCACAATGGGACGAATGAGCAACATTATTAATACTATCAAATATTTTCAAGTTAACAATAATTTAATTTATTTATGTTATACTGGCAACACTGCATCTACTCATTTGTCGGGCACCAAAATAGAAATCAGTTTAATTTAACTACAACCACAAAATTAGCATGGACAACAACCAGTATATGTGTTGCCTGCAGTAGTAAAAACAATCATTCTTATATACGCACATGGATTCTATATTTGTTGTAGTCTGTAGTCTGCTGTCGTTATTGTGTTTAATGGCTAATGCGCCTTGAAAATAATAATTTTGAAAATTTATTAAATATAAACATGGCAATACTGGCTGTAAACAGCGTTGTTGGGTAATTAAAGATCTACACCAAAAACTACAGTAGTTACTGAGCACGTAAACTCAAGTAACGTAAACACCCTTTAAATCAGTTCAGGCCAATGCAGTTGATCTGTTAAGATGTTGTTACCATCAGTTCTCTGAATTTAATTTCAATTCTCAGAATTTAATAGACGATAATTTGTTACTAATTTCAATCAATTTTACCAATTGAACTATGGGCTAAACTGTGTGTTTGTGTATGCGTGCCCATACATGTTTTTGATAACGTTTTCTAATATTGCAAAAGCATGTTTATGCAAGATTATGCAAGTGAAAGGAAAAAAATCATTCATTCGTTATCTTGTTTTTCAATGGCAGAGGCTACCATTTACTTGTTTCTTATACTGACACAAAAGCAGATGCATAAATTTATTTTCATGTGGCTGCATTAGGGAGGCTGTTAATTTTATGGGTCCTTCAAATAACTTTATGGGTCCTTGAAATTTTGAAAATTTCTTTACTTGAAAATCGTTTGTCTTTAGCTTGTATTTCCAAATTTTTGCAATTGATTTGAATTATTATTCCAACCAACAATTATGAACATGTATTCATGCATCGCTTTTTTTGCGCGCATATCAGTGATTTATACAGACGAAACGTTCAATGTTTTGGTATCAGAATTCTGTTCAACTGATTGTATAATAAAAATAATATTTACTACCTCTCAATGTCGTATTGTTAAACTAACAACAACAACAACAACAATATAAGCTTGTACATACGACATTCGTGCCTCTATTTGCACACACGTGATTGATACCACTTTGGCTTGAAGCGCAAATTTATAAACGTGTAGTGAGCAAATAAGCTTTACGTGGCTGCCGAGGAAGTTGTTGACAAAAGCTCATTTTAGAATTAAAGCAACAGTTTTACTCGAGCAATTCGGCAGTTAATATGTTTGCATTCGATTGGCAAATTTTACCTGCCCCAATAGGGCAGAGATAAAGTGGGCAGACGCTCAATAATTATATCCAGCGGTCACTTCTTTTTTATACGCATTTTATTGCATGTTTGTTTGTATCGAACTCTGCTTATGTATTGTTCTTGCACTCGTGTACTTAATACGTATACTCATACGTCACATTGTACCGGTGCAAGGTTGAGACTCATGTTCTTATCTTCTCATAACGGGTAGGAATTTTTACACGCTTTCGAAGCACGTTAAACAAATATATAAATTGAATTTTAAAATCCGAAAAAAGAGAAAATTGAGCAAAACAGTTTAAAAAACTTTTACAAAGTGTTATTGCGAAAAAAAACGAGGGAGCCTTGTGCCATAGTTTTCATATATCGATGGACCGGCAGACACTTTTTCCCATAATTTTTATATATTGATTCATTATTGTTTGATAGTATTTTCACACTGAAAGTCCGAGCCTGGTTTTAGTATTAAAATCATAAACATGTGATTTGGCGTTCACACTGGAGATGTAATAAATCCTGATTTTAATACCGAGATTGTATCGGGTGTTTTTTATAGAGTGTTACAACTTTGAGTTGGCATTACGGCTATATTTGACCACCCATTTAATACCTGATAGTTGCTTTTTGTTTAGTTTGCTTTGACATTCACTGGAGCAGCGCGTGCAAATTGTGGAAATTTTTGATCAAAACAATTGTTCGATTTGAAAAACTCATCTATTCAAACTTTTACTTTCCGATAAAGCCCATTTCTGGTTGAATGGGCACTTAAATGAGCGGAAGGGTCGCAAAGAAGTGAGAAGAATCCATAAGCTTTTGTCGAAACACTGTGATATCTACAGAAAATTACTGTTTGGTGCGCTTTATGGGCTGGCGGAGTCATTGGCCCATATGTCTTCAAAAACGATGATGGTCAGAATGTCACTTTGAATGGTGTAGGGTATAGGACATGATTCGAAGGTTTTTCGTGCCTCAATTAGCTGGTATTAATATTGCTGATATGTGATTCCAAGAGGACGGAGCCACATGCCCCACAGCGGGCTCTACAATTGATTTACTTATAGAAGTTTTTGATGAAAAAATAATATCACGTAGTGGACCAATTAATTGTCCACCAAGATCGTGTGATTTAACCCCATTTGTATTGTTTTCTTTGGGATTATATAAAGTCACTTGTGTACGTCGGTAAACCACACTTGGAAATCAAGATTCGAAGAATTGTCAGAGAGATACGGCCGCAAATGCTGCGAAAAATTTGTGAAAATTGGTGTTCCGGATTGCGCCTTGTACACGGCAGTCGTGGTAGCCACATGACCGAAATTATATTTAAGCATTAATGTCCTAAAATTTTCTATCCAATAAAGACCGTTTCATTGATATCAAAAATATATTACTCTGTTTTTTTATGATTTAAACTTGTATCACTCTATAAAAAACACACGATACAACGAATTTGCTTACAATAAATTATATCTCTGATAGAACTACAAGCTTTTGTTGTTGAGATTTTCTTTTATATTTAAAACACTTAATTCACAAACTGTACCGCAGCTGTTTTTGTTTGTTTAAAAATATAGAAAATTAATAAATGCTTGGAAATCAACTTATATAATATAAAATTATGTAAATTCAGTGGATTTTTCTGTGCATTCCTCAGTCATTATCAGCTGTTTCCAAACAACAACTTGGCAGCACTCAACTTAGCACAGGCGAAAGCAACGTTGCACTTTAAAAAACCTATTGAAACAAGTTAATAATGGGTTAAAATTGGTTTTAACAAAGCCATTTTGTATGGTAAAACCAGGTTTTAACAGTTGGTTTTGACGTTAAAACCAGAACTTATTAAAATCATTTCAGTGTGAAAACACTTTTGAGACTATTTTAGAACTTTTATTTAAACTTTTTAAATAGATATTATTAAAAGACGTGTATGTTTTAGTTTCTTGATTATAAATATTATAATTATATTTTTGGAATCCTTAACAACAAGACTTAAGCCTTAAGTCAGTAGCAGCATTCCCATAGTTATTTTATTATTCATGAATGCGTATTAAGTGAATTATTATTTTCTTTATTGTTGATTTAAAACTAAAGCAGGAATTAAATTATAAAGACATAAAAACATTAACCAGCAGCCGATGGCCATAAAAAGAGAAAGGAGAAAATGAAATATTTGAAATATCAATCAGCGGATTTGTGGGAACTTCTTAGAGATAAATTAAAAAACTATTATATGAAACTGTCATATTCAATTTCGTTAATAACAATGATTAAATAACTGACATTTTCCTTGTGATTGGTATCATCGTCAAAAGTGGAAACAGATTGATAAAGAACAAAATTTTTAACTGGATCATTATTAAAAACCTTGAAAAAATATAATTGAATTCAAAAACAGTTTTTTTTTTTTTAATTTTTACATAAAGTAATTTGAAAAAAAAAAGATTCGCAGAGCCTGAATAGTTATTTTGAACTAGAGCCTTTATTACAACTCCATTTCAGTTAATAATTAACAATTTCATCAGACGGGTAAACGGTTTTTTATTAATACAATTTTACTTTGTTCTAAAGTGAGCGATAAGTTACAGGGTTGTTGAACTTACTAACAACTTTAATACCAGGTTTACAGCCTTAAGTTGCCATAAACATTCGAAATTTTATTTATATATATTTGTCTAGGACCAGCACTCAAAGGAAGAGTCCTACATATGCGCGGTGTTGTACCGGAACGAGAAAGGAGCGGATAAAGTGTGAAGAGGGCAGATAAAGAAAGACTAGAAAATTGAGAATTTTTGTTGTAGCTCCTTTTTTAGCTTTACTTCACTGGTGATTTTTTCTGCTACATGTAACGATGAAGAAGGTGCCGAATTCTGCTATTTTTGTACACGATACTGTTAATTGCTGTCGTTGATGTTCAGCGACCAGTGCTATGCCTTCGTTCCTGAAAACGAACACAATTCTTCCTTAATGCATCCCAGATATATTAGACACCATATATATGATATAGGGGTGGAGCTCGGTATCTAAGGCTTCGTAGTCTTCTGTCACTACTTCAGCCAACAACCTGAATATATTTCAGTCACATTCAAATCTTATGATGCATAAGAAAATTCAAAATTTTATCGCTGGTCACTCTTAAAATATTCCAAAATTATTCATGATCCTTAAATCCTGTTAACGTTTGACTTTCCTTTATTTAAGACAGAATACAACCACAATAATAGTGAAAGCTTCTAAAAATGTTGATATTGAAAAAAAAAAATTCAAGAGGTCCGTGACAAGACAACAAATAAATTTTTAGATACGAGTATTTGAAGAAAATTTCAATTATTTTAAGGAGTCAGCAGTTCATTTTTAAGGCCACTCAATCAGGACATGTTTTTTTTTTGCATATGACTTGTCAAATTTTCGAAATTGATTTTGGCCTGCGACTTGTCAGCTTTTAAAAATAGTTCTTTCACAAACGGTTTATTATATTCATGGACAAACGTCTGTATATGGTTTTATCCTACAGGGCGATGTTGTATCAATTGGCTGGAATGCAAGCGTTCTATGACTGCTGAAAATGAGAGTGAAATAAAATTTTACCGAGTCATGACTAGTGAAAGGAAAACATATTTAAAGACTCGAACGAAAGTGCTGACGAAATGCTTTCAATAACAGTCATTTTATTCATTTTTTCTTTTTTTTTTTATTATAGGGAACCCTAATGTAAATAACTTTTTACGCATGTAGACATGCATGCACGTTCTTGCACTATGTGTTGGCGTATGTGCAAGTAAACATATGAAAACCAAACATCATTTTGTTGAAACTGAAATCGTGCACATCCTCCATTTGTCATTGAACTATCTGCATGTGTATTTGTGAAAGCTGCTTTTGTTGATTCTATTCCTCAAGAATCGTTTCATCCTCAAAAATTTCCCATATTTTAGTTGGCTCTTCCACAGGCCATTATCGTCATAAATTAAAAGACATAAAAGCAATCTAAATGCGTACCAATACAAGCGAAGCATCTCTTACATAAACCAAAGAATTTCTCTTTCTTCTACCATTTGCGTGCGTAAAATTGCAAACGTTATTGATGGGAACCTCTGCTTAATTATTACATGTGCAAAGAAAAACCAGAATTGCAAAAGTTCATGGCAACAAAATAGTAGCAGTGCAACAAAACTGTTTACGCTGTTCACAATTTAGGTAAGACTTCTCTTTTGCCTCCTCTCTTCCGAGAATTGCGAAATCTTTTAAAGCTGCCTTTTCAACGCATTCAGACTGTTTTTCTAATAGAAGATACTTTTGGTTTTGCACACAACACAAACAGCTTAAAATCAGAGTGGGCAATTCCTAAACTTGGAGAAGTACTAAGACTATGAAAAAAGGAAGAGTAATTTTAGAAAGAAGGCATCGAGCTTAAGATCTTGACTTATTAAAAAATATATAATAGAGTGATTGGAGATATGAGAAAGAAGTAACGAAGACATTTTGTGAAAATATATGTCGCCTTTGAATCTGAAGCAACATTTTCGGAAGTCGCTGTATTCCCAACAGCGGTGTGTTTGCGATTTATAAAAGAAATGGGGAGTGATTAAAGACTTGTTACGTTCTCTGTTCTAGAAAATATGCAAAATTTTCTTTTCAATTTTATTCTAAAACTTTCAACTTAAAATGGTAAAACAAAATTTTATTTCCTTTAAGAATGGTGAATTCATTTTTTTTATATAATATATTTTCAAGTAGCATAAAATTGCCATTTTTTCTTAAAAAGTGTAAAATAGGTTGCATTATTTTTTAGAAAAGAAATCAACATTAAATGGATAAAGAAATTAACACAAGACTACGAAGACTTAGATGCCGAGTTCTACTCCGACCTCGGTTATGAATATGTCCACGGTTGTGTTAATGCTGTCCCTTGTCTTAAGGACGAGTAACACCGAGGTGAATTCTCTACAGGTGTCCTTATTTTAAAAAATATCGATCAGCTTTGATATAAAAAAATTAGTTTCTTGTCAACATCTTCTGCCTTTTTGTTATTTGTCTATGTATCGCCATTTTTTTAATTTTTTTCTGGTCAAGTACATTTGACAGATAGAAATATGTTATAGAAACTAAATACATGTATTTTCTGCAGGGTTGTATTTGAACTCAAAATAAGTTCACCTAGTAGTGAATTCGCCTTAAGCATAATGCAGCACCCAGCGAAGTTAAAAGAAAAAATATAAATAGAAAATTCCCTATCTTCTAATTAGTCTTCATCGATTCTATTAGGACTATCCCCTGCCTTCTAGTTCTGTCGCAATACATCTGAAAAAGTCCTTTCCTGAGCGCTAGTCTAGAACAGAAAATAAAATATAGGAAATGGTTAACCCTAAAGTCCGTCCATGTAACTTCCTTGTAATATTAACCTCAAAGTTTTCGTAACTTGGTTTTTGTGTAATTCTATGATTTTGAGATCTTCGAGTTAAAAAACTATTATTTGATATTTTGAAATTAACCGTTTCCGACGTGATGAGCGTTGATTTATATAGTTTTCGATTACTTTAAGAGAATCGAGACCACTAACTGATCATGGTATGCAAGATCGATCAATGAAGCTGTTTAAAAGCTGGTTTAAAAAACAGTTTGAAAAACCATTTTCTTCTAAGGCATTTTTAGGAGATTTTGAAATCAATATTTTTGAATTGAAATCAACAGAAACATTTTTTCGAACTTTACCACTTTTATTTGATTCGGTTCAGCGGGTTCAAGGTTATAAGCGCGTCATATATTTAAGCACATACCTAAGCACACACACACACGTACACTTACATATATATATATATATATATATATATATATATACCGACATAGTGAGAAACTCTTAAAATTAAGGATCGCTTAAGATTTGGAGCGCTTCCTAGAGACTCAAATCGTTGAGATCTGATGAGAACACTATGTTTGCAAAAAGGAGTAAAACCAATAACTTCCCGATTTTTGAGAATTTTCCACGAGGGAATAATTTAATTATCGTAATTGATTTGAGTTAATTTATATACGAGTAAAGAAAAGTTCCCTGATGATCTGCATTAGCCCCAGTGAAATGCGCATGGAAACTGGCTAAAACACCTCAACTGATCAATTTGAATTTTTTAATAAGATTTTGGGAAAAAAGAACTAGCACATAATTAAAATTAAAAAGAAAAGTTATATTTATTGGTTAAGTGATTAATAACAAATTAAATGATTATAAGCCGGTTAACCCAAAACCTCGAATAGTTAGATGAACTATTAAGCGATTAACTAAATACACTCTCATAAAGCGAGTCACTAGAAAAAGTATCTTTGAAACAAAATACGATCTGTTGCCCAAAATATGTGAATCAGTTTGTTTCGGTAGTTATTTGTTTTCTTCGCAGTCCATTTTCCGACAAGAATGTAAAAAATAATTCCGCTCTACTGGAAGTATATAAAAATTGATTAGCACAGTTAATTCCATGGACGGCATATGTTGTACGCCATTCACATAACGAAAACATTCCAGTTGCTTCGAATGTTGTGAAACTGTTTTGTGCGGATTATTCTTGTTACTCGTTCTGCTATTTGCGAATAATAAAAATAAATTGAGTGATTTTTTTCGGCCGTTGGGCAAATGGTTTTTTACTTTATTTATTGTTATTTTTCGTTGTAAATTAGAAACATAATTTGTATCTCGTATAACTTGTATCTACACATTTTTTCAATTAGAATTTTGTTCATAATAAAACTATTTTTACTTTTTGTATACAAAAGTTGAACATGATTTTACTAATTTTTTCAGATTTTTGAATTATAATTTTTATTATAAAATATTGCAATTTCTTAGTTTTTATATATTTTTCAGTTGCTAAGGTTATGGAAATGAAAGTATTTCTATATGAGTTGTTATTAGATACACGTTAAATAAGTATATTTTTATTTTTAGCAAAATAGTTTCGTAGCAAAATTTCATCGGTACGCTTGCAGTTTTACTTCCTTATATATAAAAATTATGAGAGTCTAATATTAACGTAATACAAAAATTTCATACGAAATTTGCTCTATTACACTTTTATAAGCCTCTCATAATTTTTATGAATAAAGGGGTTAGAATATATTTTCTTAATTGTTATTTTGATATTTCCCAAAAATTCCTTATATATCTTGTAAATACAAGAACGTAAGTTAACTTGCGGCTAGTCGAAGGTCAGTCGTTAGAGACTTACAAATTTCCTACTTCAAAATGTATTCCCTATTGAAAGGTATTCTCATTACAATCAGTCAGTATTTAATTATTTCGAACAGAAACATGATCTTCAACCTAAATTTGCACAATTTGAAAGCGTTGATCATGCACGATGAAATGCCATACGAAATTAAACTTGACAGCTGACATAAAAGTGTTGCCTCGTGTAAGAAAACCCTTTAAAAAACTATGGTTTGAAAATATCAAACAGATTGAAATATATATTGCTTAAATGATTTTAAAATACCTTTCGAACAATTAACCCTTTAAAACCTTATTAAATTTACCCAAAAATAGTTAGCTCCGAATTACTTATACATAATATTTCAAGCTAAAGCTTGTGGTAACTTAAAAGTTTGGCTTAAAGAAATGCAGAAAAATAAGAAGAAAATTAATCAAACGGCAGCACAGTGACTTAATAAAAGTGTGTTGCCAGCGGTTTGACACAATTCTCGTACGCTTTTTCATGATGAAATCGGTACAAATAGAAACTGTTGTCAAATTCATTTTAGCCATCTAACAAGTGGTAAAAAATAAAAATACTCATGAGTACTGATGATGAAAGTGTGGTGGCTTTCAAAAACTGCTATTCTGCTTAGCTGATGTTGACTTTCCCTTGTGCTTTAGAATATTTATCATGTCTTCCTGAATTGAATTTAATTTAATATGTGAAATATTTAATATAATAAATAGTTGGATACAAGTTACTTTCACCAAAAAAACAATAGAGTTTTCTATTGAGATGAGATCAATTTGTATTTTTTTTTGCAAAAAATTTATGTAGAAGATGGCTCGAAGGTGCTTAATTTTATTATAACTTTATATATCAAATATAATTATAAAATTCAATTTAACACAGTGTATTAGTGGTAAATGTTTTTAATTTAATCATGTAGCAATTTTTTGTATCCCTCTTGTTAATATCTTGGCGCATATTGATTCTTAACTGCTGGATGGTTCCAGGCTTATTAATATAGACTTTTACTTTTAAATAACAGAGAATAGTGTGAAAAACAAAAAGTCACATGATTACTGATAATGAAACAGTGGCGGCTTTCGAAACCAGCTGTTCTGCTCTGCGGTGAAAGTCGAATATATAAAAAACTGATGCTAATTTTCGCCTGTGCTTTGGAATATTTATAAGGTCCTTTTGAATTAAGAATTCTTTTCGAACAATTAGCCCTACAAAATTTTAAATAGTTCAACACAGAATCCCTAAAAATAAAACTAACGAATAAATATCCTAATTTCTTTAATTGTTATTTTCGTGCTGATTCGTTTTTCCCAAAATGTTACTTAAAAATTCAAAGTGATCAATTGAGGGGTTTTAGCTTGTGCTTGCGCGCATTTCACTGGGGCTAATGCAGGTCATCAGGGAACCTTTACCCAACATTTCTAAGAATAACTAAAGATATTTACTTCAAACTCCCACTTGAATAAGTGAGAAGTCTAAAACAAACATCAAAGTCATAACAAGAACTCACTGATCACCTTGCCTTTTTAATTTTCTTACGTTCTTATTTCTACAATTAGTTGGCTTTTTTCCGACCCTAATTGTAGTTGTAAAAAAAATAAAGACCAACCACAACTAATAACTGTTTTAATGTAAAAACAATTTATTTAGCGGGCACTCGCTAATTAAATTAGTGCATGTTTTTGATCACTTTGAATTTTAATATAATTTTTGGGGAAAAAGGAATCAGCACGAAAATAAAAATTAAAGAGTTAAAACGACAATTCCCAAAAACTTGTCCTGATTTCCTATTTGTCTTTCTTTTTTTTTTAAAGGAGGGTGATTATCAAACTAATGGAGAAAAATAGTATATTTGTCAAAAGCTCAGGATGTTGTAATTCTCAATTAGTTAAAAGGTATTGCTATTTTGGAATTATATTGAAGTCTGCTGCTGATTTCTTGCCTGAATGAATTGCAGGCAGATATTCGTGCTTAACTAAGAGAAAACAAGTCAATAAATAAGAAATAAATAAAAGTACTCACGAGTATTGATGATGATGAAAGTGTAGCGGCTTTCGAAAGCCGCTGTTCAGCTGATGTTGACTTTTCCTTGTGCTTTAGAATATTGATCATGTCATCCTGAATTGAAAATAGTTCTCGAACATTTTGTCAAAATTAAATATCATAATAAATAACATTTGAAAAGTTTATCGGAAACATAAAAATTGTTTAATGATCCATCCCATTGTACTTAATTTAACTTCTGGTTAACTGGTTTGTTAACTTTTGGTTATTGGAAATTTGTTGACACATTTTTTTTAGACAGTCAAATGTCGATGGTATTGCCTAAAGCTATTGACTATCAAACTAATTTTAACATGCAACTTAAGTTATATGTAATTTTTGAGGGACAAAGTAGTCATTGGCAACGTTAATAGTTAAATAAAAATATAAAAATATATTTGAAAAATAAAATTGACAAAATAATAATTTTTACTCTTTGAAGAATAAATGCAGTTTTCATTTAATATTTTTACGTGATGGCAATAATCGCAATAAATAATTTTCAGAAGCTGACAAGGAATAACCAAACCCGGAACTAAAGCAAATCAAAACAATTAAAATGCATGACTACGCTGAGTCCGAAACCGAACTCACGGTCTCAGGCTGTATTACCAATGTAATAACTACCTTAGCCAACATCGTTCACACATTGAAATTGAAAATTATTAGCCGCTATTGCAATTGTGTGTTAAGCCAACCGCCACTGAAAATATTATAATCATAATTTAATCTCAGTTACAACTCAAAGTGCTTCTTAGCCTTGATTGCAATTATAGCCAAGTTAAACTCTGTAAAAGGCATTCCTGTGCCAAGAGATAATTCCTCAGATTTATGTGAAAATGTTTGCTTATAATTTCAAACTAAAACAGCATATTTGGTGCGGTAATACAAAGTTTAGCTTTACATTTGCAAATTTAATGCCGTATTTAACGAATTTACAATTGCAAGTATAACAAAAGCAGTTTATAGTCGCAACGGTGTACATGGCTTAAGTACATAGTAAAGCTCTGCTTAAGTACAAGCGAAATGGCAGAAAAGCATTTTCAGCAAAAGCAAATAGAGTGTGAAAAATTATTCTCTCTCTCTCTCTCTCTCTCTCTCTCTTTAAAAAGTAAATAGTAACAAACACATTTATTCTGTTTTACGGTGAAAATGTTGATGATGAAAACAAAACTTCACTCAAACAAAGTTGAAGTAAATGAACTAGAACATCAATAATTAAATAGAACATTCAAAACATGTCTGAATGTCTTGAAAAGTTTTAGTGCACTCGCTGCTTCTGCTATGCTGTGCCGTTTTTTCACTTCATTGTCGGCTTTTTTGTTGTTGTTCTATTTGTTTTGCAACCACAATCCCCAATAAAACTAAAGAGAAAAATACTTTAAATGATAATTGATTTGTTTTAGTGGGAATCATATATTTTCTTTTGATATTTATTTCTATTATTTTTATCGTCAATAAAATTCATTTGCTTTTGAGACATTTTGCGCAGCTCTTTAGTAGATGCTCGTATGCATGTAATTATGAAGGCGGCTGTTTGGTTTTCTGTGGATGAGACTGTAGCATGATTGCAATTTATTGTGGAAATATTCTCATGACTTCACATACGATTCTGAGCAAACAACATTGAAGTAAATGAGCATGAACGATTCATTTTTAAGCACTTCTAACCACTTGAAATGTAGTACCAGGTAGCACACATGCTTGGGGACACGTAAAATTTCTAAAGAAAAAAAATATTGTATTCGTTTCTGTATATAACAGACGCTCATCGATCGATAAACGGAAAAGCAGACATTTTTCCATCAGCGTTGTGTCGTGGCCTACACAATGAAACTTTTGTTTCAGCATTTTTTATTTTGTTTGGAAGTAATCAAGTGGAAAGCGTAGCGGCTTTCGAAAACAGTTGTTCTGGCCTGCTGTGTAAGCTGGACAAATAAATTCATATTATCTCTTCCTTGTTCGTTGGAATAGTTGTCATATTTTTATGAATCGAAATACCCTACGAATATTTCTCGATTTTGTTAAATTATATAATTATAATTAATTTTATGAAATAAAGATGTTTCCCAATCTTTATTTCATATAATTAATTATAATTTTGGTTAACCCCAAAAACGATTTCTGTAGCTTCCCACTGATTTGAACCGAGAAACTATAGTAACCTGTGCCTCGTTTCTGTAACTGATGTGAGAAGTTCTCACATCGAAAAACTAAATAATTATGGTTGTCATGCTGGTTATCCATAGAAGAATATATTTATTATTATAAGAAACCTAAAAAAATTTAAATGCACCCTGTGTAACGACAATCTTTTCGATGCGAGAAGTTGTCACTTCAGTTACAGAAACGAGGCACTGTTTTATTGCAGTTCTATGCTCTTGAGTTCTTCGAGCTAAAACACCTTTATTTTAATTTGAAATCAACCGGTTCCCATGTGCTAAGCGCTGCTTGATGTAGATAGTTTTCGATTACCATAAAAGAACCGAGAACGCCAACTGATCAGGTATATAATTTCGGAGCTAAAAAATCATTTACTTTGAAGTTTCCTGTTCACAATGTCTCATGAACGTATTAACAGATTTTGACCCGGTTTACGATGATGGGCTGATTAATTTGTGCATCGATGGAGCCATTCAAAAGTTATTTAATAGAAAATATGTTGAACAATTCTTTTGATGTCTAGAAATTTATCGGTTCGATTCGGTTCTTTCAAATTTATAAGAGGATCTGACACCTACACATAGAAACACACACACACTCCTCATACAGACATAGTGACGAGCTCTCAGGGAAGCTTTCTTGGACGTTAAAACGGACTGATTGTATAAAAAATGGATTTTATTCAAAACGGGGTAAAATTAATAATTTTTCATTTTTCAAAATTTTCCAAACTGGAGGTTAAAAAATTAACCTTAATTTGCAATGACATCTTTTTGTTACAGAATGAAAAAATTCATTAAATTGAAAATGATAACAAATTTATTTTCAGTGTGTTTTGTTTTTAATGTTTTAAATTAGGAGCACTTTTTATTAACTTTCGCAAACGTAAACAGAATTATGAGCTTCTCTTTTTAAAAATTTTTTCATGATTTCGCCTTTAAATGGAACAATTTCTTTTCGTTTTTGTATATTTTTAAGAATGTTATTACTTATTTTAAACAAGTTTCAATTGTGAAATATGTTATTACTTTCCACCAAAGTGGAGAAAAATATATTTCGAGAATTGTAGCCAAGACCTCAATCTTTATTTCAGTGCATGTCATGTTTTTCTATCTGAAAAAATTTCAAAGATATTTAAAGATAAAAATGGTATTTTTTAAAAATTATTTTATCATGGGTTTAAAATAGATAAAATCGTACAATAATTTTTCGTATATATAATACTTTTTAAGTAAAAAGTATTTCTATTTTAGGAAAAAAAGTAACGAAGATGAAAAATATAATTTCATCATCATCCTAAAGAACTAAATGCCAATTTTGATTAGAACAACCACAAACGGGCAGCTCTGCTTGTAAGCCGAGCCTTTTCCATTAAAAGTCGGAATATATAACTAAAAAGCCACATCTTTAGGGACTTGTATTCATTAGATTTATCGAATTCTCTCTTCTTCTGCAAAATATAATATCAATAGAAAATGTTAAGTTATATTCTAGTTTAGCTTTAGCAATTGCTTTACTTTTGAAATAGTATTAACTCTAAATTAGTAGCTGCATATTTTCAGAATTATTTACAATTTGTTTTCGTTTCTATGCACCATTTAATTATTATTTATTAAGCATTCGGTTGAAAGCTCTTCTCCTTCATGGCCAGAAACCGCCAGTTTCTTATAACTTCGCAGCATTAAAGCGTTATGGTTTTCCTCAAATATCTTTTTGGTATATATTTACATTTACACAATGTCTCTGTAGATATAACAGATAAATTGTCTTGTCTTGCCAGCCACTTACCGGCTTGTGTTTAGTTTCAAGAAACTTTATTGTTATTGCAAATTATTCAATGCACTCAATTCATGTGAACTTTGCTTTCAAAGATCTCCACTTAAAATATAATTTATTTGCTTGAGTTGCATTCATTAAAAACTCACGCTCTATTTATGCCGAAGGTTGTAGTACATCATTCATGTTAACTCCAAAATGAATCTCTTCTCATTTCACTTAAAACTTTACGCAATACAAAACAACGCAGCCATAACGCTGTGAAATACAATAAATATATAATTATAAGAGTGCGTGTAAAGTTTAGCACAACCACTACAAGGTTGCGTTAAAAGCTCTACTAAATGAAAACTAGTTGCAGCGTATGGGGCTGATGAAGAGATGAAGTTCAAAAGTATGAAATGTTTTAGTTTTATGTGAATTGCATGTGCAGCTTTAAAAGCCATTTAAAGTTCCTTTTATAAAGTTTATAAAATAATACTTTTCGACTTAAGATGATATGCAATGAACGGGTTATAAATTTAGTAGTCTCCGCTGGGCTCTGTTGGCTTCAACTTCCAACTCCGTTAACTCTTTGGCAGATGACAGCAGCTTATCCTATTCAAATTTATTTAACAAGAGACTGAAACGAGGAGGCAGAATATGAAGATTAAGGTTAAGCGAATAGGGTTAATTTTAACCAATATAAGACCTTGTATTGCATACACTCGCCTACTTTTTATAGACACCAATTAACTACTTCTGAGAGAATGTGACGGCTCTCTAAGACGTCGTATAAAGCAACAAGCTATTAGAAACTGTTAAATACAAAACCAATGTTCTATTCTTAATATTGCCTTATCGTGACTAGTGGGAAATAGTTACAGAATAAGGGAAAATATTCTATGTTAATGGAAGTTGTATTACAGCTTAAAATATATTTTAAGACAAACCCTTTTAAACTTCCCGCTGGGAAAAAGGAAAATTTTAAAATATTTGGAAGTTATTGTTTTTACCCGGTTATACAAAAATCGATCTCTCATCAAATTTTGACGTCTTGAGTCTTTAGGAGGTGTTGCTGACTAACATTGTGTGTAAGTATGTGACCCACCTGCAACTTTTAAACGGCTGAAACGAATCAAACCCAACTGGCAGCGTTCTAAAGACTAGTCCTGTGAAAACCCCCAAAAAACTTAGAACAAATATTTTTTTATATGTTTGTAGAATAACTTCGGGGACTTTACCGATCGATTCCACAAAACTAATCTGGGTTTAAAAAATTACAAAAAACAAGTTGATCACCTCAAATCGGTGCAAAATACGATTTATCCCTTCAAGAGATATTGTGAACGAAAAAACTCGAAATAAGTGATTTATTTTGAAAAACTCCCAAATTATCAATCTTATCTGATCGGCTTTTATTTTCGATTCTTCTGTAGTGAACGAAGACAACATCAATCAACGCTTATCTCGTGGGAAATGTTTGATTTGAGAATCAAAACAATAGAATTTTACATCGAAGATTTCAAAAGCATAGAATAGCATCAATACCAGGTTGCGATAGTTTTTCAGTTATTATCGGCAAGTTTCACGAATCCTCGTTTTATTTAACCATTTTCCTTTTGTTTAGGTTTCAATATTCGAACGCTTACGGGCCATGTGAACAAGGTAACGTTTTATAAAGACGCAAGTATTTTGCAAGAAACAGTTCCTTTAGGAAACTTTAAGAATCTTCTCAAGTGTTATTTTATATGTATAAATCTATACTGTTATTGTTCTTGTTGTTGTTTTTGCTGTTGGTAGCCATCTACGAGCAGTTCAACTTGAATGAATACGAGTAGTTCGGTTTAAGGGCACCGCATGAAATCAGTTTACAACTGAGAAGGGTGTTTGAGTTTATTGGTTTCATTCATACAACAGTAAATTTTCATTGTTTTCAAAGCTGTTTGTTGTTGGTGTTGTTGTAAAATTTCTGCCACTTTCCACACATAAATTTCATACAAGAGAACATAAAAACTAATTGTTTATCCACAAAAATTTGTTCACAGTTCGGTTAGAGAAATTGCGAAATGCTGTTTTTGGATCTTGTTCTCTAGTTTATTTTGTTTGAACACACGCACATACACAGGATAGAACACCGTATTAGCCAAAAGTATAATACACTTTCACACATGATTTTCACACTATTTTTCTCCACATATTTAAAAGAAAAGTGGAAAAAAGGAGTGAAAAAAGTGTACGAAAAGAAATTTGCTACGGGCACATTTTTAAATAAACTTTTCAGAACATCACGTTCATAGAATTTGAAAAAATCTGCAGTAAAGATATTTCTTTAAAATTAAAAAAAAAAATTAAAAAAAAACGCTTTTTAAGAATATCGAATTGAGAAAACACAAACAAATTAAAAGCAACCTAAAACAATCATTAATCAAAATACTCTATTTTTCGTCTATCGACTGCCCGACACTTTTGCCAGAAAAAAAGACTTGTATAGGGTGTTTTTCATAGAGTAATACAATTTTGAGTTGGCATCACTGCTTTACTTGACCACCCATTTAACAGCTGATAGTTGTTTTTTGTTTAGTTTGCTTTGACATTTCATTATCGATCAACTTACACCAGAGCAACGCATGCAAATTGTGGACATTTTCTGAAAATAAAATTTTGAATAGACGAAGTGCACGATAAGTTTGACGAACAGAACCATTATTTTGATTAAAAGTTTCCACAATTTGCACGCGTTGCTCTGATTTAAGTCGATTCATAATTAAATTTCAAAACAAACTAAACAGAAAGCAACTATCAGCTGTTCAATGGGTGGTCAAATAAAGTGGTGATGCCAATTCAAAGTTGCATCACTCTATAGAAAACACCCTATATAAAGCAAAAATAAACTAGATCTTAGTAACCAACCCCGAGACAATCTCTTTGAGATTTTAGACTTTCGATAGTGAAAAAATAAGTCTTAATAATCTTTTAAATTTTTATATGAAATATGTTTGATGAAATTTCCAAGTTTAAAATTATATAACGGACTCTAAGTTCGAATTTGTGATCTGCAAATCACCTTTTGGATTTGTTCAAATTCTCTTTTTTTCAAATGTAGAATAATTTGAATATATTTTTATAACCCCCTTATTAGCAGAACGGATCAGTACTGATTTCATTTCAGCAACGTCGTTAAGTTTTTGTACTTTTGAAATTGGCATCAGTCAGTGAATATCAGCTAACCCGTTTAAAAAAAAACGAGTGTGTGTATGTGTGTGTTTGGAAGTATGCGACCCGCTTATAACTTTGGGACGGCGAAGAGTATTTCTGAGTTTAGTTTTCCTGTGAATTAGAGAATATTGGAAGCAGAAGATTTCAAGATATCGCAAAAAAGCTTAGAAAAAAAGCAGTTATCAAAATGCTTTCTTTCAGAATAAACTTCAAATGGCTTCATCGATCGATTTTACCAAATAATCAGTTCAGGACATTTGAAGACCTGGCCGATTACCGTAAGCCAGTTCAAAATCGGTTTATCTCTTTACAGGATATCGTGAACAAACAAAAATTAGAAAAAAGTGATTTATTTTGAAAAGCTTCGAAATTATATAACTGATCAGTTAGTGATCTCGATTCTTTTATAGTAATCGAAAACTATATCAATCACTGCTTATCACATCAGAACTGTTTGATTTGAAAATTAAAAGAACAGAATTAAAGCTCAAAGATCTTTAAATCACAGAATTTAAAAAAACTAGGTTACGAGGGCTTTGTGTCTAAAATTATCAGAATGTTGGGATGGCCTTTAAGGTCAACCATTTTCCTTATATATATTTTTTCGAAGTGTCTAAAGCCGAAAACTCATGATGGCCACTGCTTGACATAAATGCTGCCATTTAAAATGCATTTGCAAAACAGCAATTCTTCTTCTACATAATTTTGTTTCTGTTTATTTTTAATTTTAATTGAAATTTTATTTTCAAAAATACGTTTAATTGCTTGTAATAAAAGCTGTTATTATTTTGGAATTTGTAATTATCCTGAAAAAAATCCATTATAAATATTTAAAATTGTTTTACAAAATGTTTTTTATTTTTAATTACGAAATTTTTTTATTAAAATTGTTTTTTTTTAAATATATTTGCAAGCGACGTTTGTATGTATATGCAAATTTATGTACTTGCCGCACAGTGGAGCGGAACTGAAATGTTTTGGAAGTATGTAATAAATAGTGTGCTTTGAAAATGATTTTTATTACGTTTTTTTCATAACGCAGACAAGTTACAGGTTGACTATTTTAAATTATGTGAAAATGGTTTTTTTTGCATGAAACTTTAGCGAATTTAGTTTAACAATCGTGTACCGATCTGTATTGAGTCTTTTTATTTTTGCATAAGAATATAAGTGGGCCCAATTAAGGTCTTCATGTCATCTTAAACTGAGAAGATATGCGTAACTATAAATCCAATAAATAATTTTATTGCAACGCGTCTCTCGATAAAAAATGATTTTTCAATTAATAGCGATTTCACAGTGAAAGTCAAAACTTGGTTTAAGCATTAAAACCATAATTTTGCGTTCACACTGCCGATTTATCAAATTCAGGTTTTAAGACACGCGTTTTTTAACAAACTTTATCACAACAAATTAAATTTCTCATAGAAATTGATGTATTTGATTAATTTTATTTATGTGTTGGTTCTTTTTTCCTAAAATCTTATTTAAAAATTCAAACTGATCAATTGAGGGGTTTTAGCCAGTTCCCATGCGCATTTCACTGGGGCTAATGCAGATCATCAGGGAACCTTTACCCAACATTTCTTACAATAACTAAAGATATTTATTTCAAACTTCCACTTGAATAAGTGAGAAGTCTAACACAAATATCAAAGTCATAAGAAGAACTTACTGATCACTTTTCCTTCTTAACTTTCTTACGTTTTTATTTCATTCTACAATTGGTTGGCTTCTTTTCGACTCTAATTGTAATTGTAAGCCCCAGTGAAATGCGCGCAGAAATTAGCTAAAGCCCCTCAATTGATCACTTTGAATTTTAATATAACTTTTGGGAAAAAAGAATCAGCACGAAAATAAAAATTAAAGAGTTAAAACGACAATTCCCAAAAACATATATCAAAGTCACAACAAGAACTCACTGGTCACTTTTCCTTTTTATTTTATTATTTATGATGCTTCGACATTTTGCAACACATAATGCACAAACTGTACTGCAACTAGTTTTTTTTTTGTATTTAAAAATAGAAATGTTTGATTGTACTTTGAAACCGGAATTGTTTTATAACTTTGCAAATTAATATTTTAACAGTATGGAGATACTTATAAAGAGCGAATAAATGCTTTAAAATAAAATTATTTTTAATAAAATCATGCGAATTCTGAAAGCAAAAATACACATGTGTTGGACTATTTCGCACATTCTTCACACACTGTCAGATGTTTTCTATAGATGACCTGGCAGCACTCAACTTAGCACAGACTAAAAGAGACAAGAGCATATTTCATAAAACCTACTTAAAATCAATTCAATAATGTTTTCAAATTTGCTTTAGCAAAATGATTTTGTATATAAAACCAGAATTTATTAAAACCGAGTCAGTTTAAATAAATTGAAATATATCTTGACACTGCCCCACTGTGTGATATGGCCCATAATTAAACGAAATTACACCGCCATTCATATGATATTCATGCATATTTAAAAATTTAGTTATTTAAAATAAATTACCCTAATAATTACAAATAATTGCTGCGTGTATGCAGAAACTAACTAACTAATTACTGGTGAAATAAGGAAATTAAAAACTAATATTATGTTAATGAAAATAATGACAAATTTTCTAAAACTTATTTGCTTACGAGAGTATTAGAAACAAACATATTTAATTATGAAAACAATGAAAATTATAGCGACAATTTTTATTTATTTCTAAGTTTTTTATTGTCACTAAAGACTGTGTCATAAATTAAAAAATAAATAAAAAATATATAGAAAACGGTTGACCTTAAGGCCTTCCCTGCAACTCCCCGCTAATTTTATTCGCAAGGCTGCTCTACGGCTTTGAGGTCTTCTGGCTCAAAAGTCTAACGCGAATTTAATTAATTAATTCGTTTTCAAGCTGCTATAAATTGGGAATTATTCAAGGGATTCTCACGAGAATAGCAGAGATTGATGAGTTTTTCCAGTCCTCTACAAGGACCGAGAACACCAATTGATTGGATATATAACTTTGGAGTTATTAAAAAATCACTTTTTTCGAATTTTTTAGTAAGATTTTGGGGAAAAAAATCAGCACATAGTTAAAATTAAAGAGTTTTTCGCATCTTTTTCGTGGATGTTACTCATGACCGGATTAATCGATTTTAACCCGCGCTTGCGGTGGTCGATGGGGTCAATTAATCTTGAGAGAGTTTTTTTTTTTAAAAGAAACACCTTAAAAATTTTTTTTCTTATGTTTTTTTTTAGTTTCTTGAAATCTGCCCGTTGCAATCGGCTTAAATTTACAAGAAATCCAAGTTCAGTAGAACTGCATCGAGACATGGTGACGGGTTCTCAGAATTAGTCGGGGAAACTTATTCAAAATGTCGATATCTGATGACAACTCGATTTTTTTACAAAACGGGACAAAACCAACAACTTCCCAATTTTTGAAAATTTTAAATTTTCAAAACGGGAAGTGAAAAAATATAAAAGTGAAACTTTTCAATTAAGTTTCTTGTTATATAAACACCACCGCATGCGTGTGTGCCGTTTCTTAAAAAATAATTCTTTACTTGTTACAACAACAACATAATATGTCATATAAGTTAAATAAATATTTCAAATTCAAATCAGATAATAACAATTTGATATATTTGTAATTTTATAGGGTAATTGTTTGAAAAGTATTTTTTTAATCAGTAAAAAATTATAAATATCCCAAAACGCATCAACATCAGTTTTATACATTCAACTTAGAGAGCAAAGCATAATAGCTGTTTTCGAAAGCCTCTACACTTTCGTCATCCGTACTCATAAGTATTTTTATTTATTTCCAATTGTTAGATGGCTAAAATGAATGTGACAACAATTTCTATTTGTACCAATTTTATTGCGAAAAAGCGTAGGAAATCTATATCAAACCGGTGACGGTGTTGCCGTTTGATTATTTTTCTTCATATAGTATTTTTCAAAAATTTTATTTTTATATATTTTTTATTTGAATTTAACTTTGTATTATTGGTTGCTTTCTGGGGATATTTTTTCCGTTCAGAACAAAAATATTTAATAGATTAGAACGAATTAATTAAAGTATATTTGATATTTTATTCAAGTTGATTTACTGAGAGAAAGTGTCAAACAAATTTCAATTAAATATCCTTATTTAAGTATTTTTGTAAAAGAAATAATTAATTATATACGAAAATGTTCTAAATAAACAATTATATTTAATAATAATGACATGCAGCCGTTCGTTGTATTAGTTGTGTTTTTTGGTTCCAAAAAAAAAAAAACTTTTCGACGCTGACACCAACGCACAAAGAAACTACAGCGAAAAGCAGAAGTTTCTTCGTTTCATTGTGCCTTTTGAAATATATTTTGCATGCCGCTTTATGTCGTTCGCTGCTGATGATAAAACTACAATGATAAAATGATAAATAAGGACGAGGTTTCACAAGGAAAACTGTAACAATAAACAACATGGATAAGGAAAACTTTGTTTATATACAACATAAATCCTGACACACTCACAACTTTACATGCTTTAAGTCCTGAGAAGAAGTCTTATGCGTTAACGCTCCTAGAGAAGAGTATGTTTTGTTGGGAGTGTACATGAATAGTATTTTATATTTATTAACTTTTAAACACGTTGGAAATTAATAATAGCAGTTGTGTCTTCTACTCTATCATTTGCAAAATCAAAAATCCTGTAATTCCGTTTATTAATCATGCCGCCATGAAGTTCAAAACTTGAATATATTTTTATAAAAGATATATTAAATTAAATAGACTGCTACAATTTTAATCATCACTGTCCCTGCTAAAAAATCCCATGTTGACCTTATTTTACTTTGAAAAGTGCGCTGAAGGTCTGTGCATAAACTAAAATTTCTTGGCAGCATACAAACACTCACATAAAATAAAAAGTTGTTTCTTTGTCCAGGTATGATTAAGAGATTTAAGAAATAATAAAACATATTCTTTTTATAGTTGCGTTCACGTTCATTTTAGAAATGACCAGCAGGACAAGGACGTCTACAATAACGATGCTCTTAAAATGAATAAAAAAATGTTTATTGTGCTTTTATTTGGTAACGAGACCGGTTCCCAAAATTATTATGCCAAATTTTAGGGTTATTAAGTTTATAATAGCTTCCGATTCTAGCAGATGATTATTTTCTAATTGTGTGGGTCAAAAACATTGTAACAGAAGAGCAATTATATAAAAAAATTTAATATCAAGACAATTGTTTAACAGGGGCTTAACTTTTCTTACGTGAGTTTAGAAAATTCAGATTTATTTTATCCTCAAATAGCTTTCTCAGCCGGTGAGAGCCGGTGAGAGTGGGTGAGAGCCGGTGAGAGTGGGTGAGAGCCGGTGAGAGTGGCTGAGAGTGACTGAGAATGAGTGAGAGCCGGTGAGAGTGGGTGAGAGCCGGTGAGAGTGGCTGAGAGCCGGGGAGAGTGGCTGAGAGTGACTGAGAGTGAGTGAGAGCCGGTGAGAGTGGGTGAGAGCCGGGGAGAGTGGCTGAGAGTGACTGAGAGTGGGTGAGAGCCGGTGAGAGTGGGTGAGAGCTGGTGAAAGTGGCTGAGAGCCGGGGAGAGTGGCTGAGAGTGACTGAGAGTGAGTGAGAGCCGGTGAGAGTGGGTGAGAGCCGGTGAGAGTGAGTGAGAGCCGGTGAGAGTGGGTGAGAGCCGGTGAGAGGGGGTGAGAGCCGGTGAGAGTGAGTGAGAACCGCTGAGAGTGTGTGAGAGCCGGCTGGCTGGCTGGCTGGCTGGCTGGTGAGAGCTGGTGAGAACTGGTGAGAGCTGGTGAGAGCTGGTGAGAGCTGGTGAGAGCTGGTGAGAGCTGGTGAGAGCCGGTGAGAGCCGGTGAGAGCTGGTGAGAGCTGGTGAGAGCTGGTGAGAGCTGGTGAGAGCTGGTGAGAGCTGGTGAGAGCTGGTGAGAGCTGGTGAGAGCTGGTGAGAGCTGGTGAGAGCTGGTGAGAGCTGGTGAGAGCTGGTGAGAGCTGGTGAGAGCTGGTGAGAGCTGGTGAGAGCTGGTGAGAGCTGGTGAGAGCTGGTGAGAGCTGGTGAGAGCTGGTGAGAGCTGGTGAGAGCTGGTGAGAGCTGGTGAGAGCTGGTGAGAGCTGGTGAGAGCTGGTGAGAGCTGGTGAGAGCTGGTGAGAGCTGGTGAGAGCTGGTGAGAGCTGGTGAGAGCTGGTGAGAGCTGGTGAGAGCTGGTGAGAGCTGGTGAGAGCTGGTGAGAGCTGGTGAGAGCTGGTGAGAGCTGGTGAGAGCTGGTGAGAGCTGGTGAGAGCTGGTGAGAGCTGGTGAGAGCTGGTGAGAGCTGGTGAGAGCTGGTGAGAGCTGGTGAGAGCTGGTGAGAGCTGGTGAGAGCTGGTGAGAGCTGGTGAGTGCTGGTGACAGCTGGTGAGAGCTGGTGAGAGCTGGTGAGAGCTGGTGAGAGCTGGTGAGAGCTGGTGAGAGCTGGTGAGAGCTGGTGAGAGCTGGTGAGAGCTGGTGAGAGCTGGTGAGAGCTGGTGAGAGCTGGTGAGAGCTGGTGAGAGCTGGTGAGAGCTGGTGAGAGCTGGTGAGAGCTGGTGAGAGCTGGTGAGAGCTGGTGAGAGCTGGTGAGAGCTGGTGAGAGCTGGTGAGAGCTGGTGAGAGCTGGTGAGAGCTGGTGAGAGCTGGTGAGAGCTGGTGAGAGCTGGTGAGAGCCGGTGAGAGCTGGTGAGAGCTGGTGAGAGCTGGTGAGAGCTGGTGAGAGCCGGTGAGAGCTGGTGAGAGCTGGTGAGAGCTGGTGAGAGCCGGTGAGAGCTGGTGAGAGCAGGTGAGAGTAGCTGAGAGCCGGAGAGAGTGGGTGAGAGCCGGTGAGACCCGGTGAGAGCCGGTGAGAGTGGCTGAGAGCCGGTGAGAGTGGCTGAGAGCCGGTGAGAGTGGCTGAGAGCCGGTGAGAGCCGGTGAGAGTAGCTGAGAGCCGGTGAGAGCAGCTGAGAGCCGGTGAGAGCGGTTGAGGGCGGCTGAGAGCCGGTGAGAGCAGCTGAGAGCCGGTGAGAGTAGCTGAGAGCCGGTGAGAGTGGCTGAGAGCCGGTGAGAGTGGCTGAGAGCCGGTGAGAGTGGCTGAGAGCCGGTGAGAGCAACTGAGAGCCGGTGAGAGTGGCTGAGAGCCGGTGAGAGCCGGTGAGAGCAACTGAGAGCCGGTGAGAGCAGCTGAGAGCCGGTGAGAGTAGCTGAGAGCCGGTGAGAGCGGCTGAAGGCGGCTGAGAGCCGGTGAGAGCAGCTGAGAGCCGGTGAGAGTAGCTGAGAGCCGGTGAGAGTGGCTGAGAGCCGGTGAGAGTGGCTGAGAGCCGGTGAGAGTGGCTGAGAGCCGGTGAGAGCAACTGAGAGCCGGTGAGAGTGGCTGAGAGCCGGTGAGAGTGGCTGAGAGCCGGTGAGAGTGGCTGAGAGCCGGTGAGAGTGGCTGAGAGCCAGTGAGAGCAACTGAGAGCCGGTGAGAGTGGCTGAGAGCCGGTGAGAGCCGGTGAGAGCAACTGAGAGCCGGTGAGAGCAGCTGAGAGCCGGTGAGAGTAGCTGAGAGCCGGTGAGAGTGGCTGAGAGCCGGTGAGAGTGGCTGAGAGCCGGTGAGAGCAACTGAGAGCCGGTGAGAGTGGCTGAGAGCCGGTGAGAGCAACTGAGAGCCGGTGAGAGTGGCTGAGAGCCGGTGAGAGTGGCTGAGAGCCGGTGAGAGCCGGTGAGAGTGGGTGAGAGCAGCTGAGAGCCGGTGAGAGCCGGTGAGAGCAGCTGAGAGCCGGTGAGAGCCGGTGAGAGTGGCTGAGAGCCGGTGAGAGTGGCTGAGAGCCGGTGAGAGCCGGTGAGAGCTGGTGAGAGCTGGTGAGAGCCGGTGAGAGCTGGTGAGAGCTGGTGAGAGCTGGTGAGAGCCGGTGAGAGCCGGTGAGAGCCGGTGAGAGCAGCTGAGAGCCGGTGAGAGCGGCTGAAGGCGGCTGAGAGCCGGTGAGAGCAGCTGAGAGCCGGTGAGAGTAGCTGAGAGCCGGTGAGAGTGGCTGAGAGCCGGTGAGAGTGGCTGAGAGCCGGTGAGAGTGGCTGAGAGCCGGTGAGAGCAACTGAGAGCCGGTGAGAGTGGCTGAGAGCCGGTGAGAGTGGCTGAGAGCCGGTGAGAGTGGCTGAGAGCCGGTGAGAGCCGGTGAGAGTGGGTGAGAGCAGCTGAGAGCCGGTGAGAGCCGGTGAGAGTGGCTGAGAGCCGGTGAGAGCAGGTGAGAGCAGCTGAGAGCTGGTGAGAGTGGCTGAGAGCCGGTGAGAGTGGCTGAGAGCCGGTGAGAGCCGGTGAGAGTGGGTGAGAGCAGCTGAGAGCCGGTGAGAGCAGCTGAGAGCCGGTGAGAGCCGGTGAGAGTGGCTGAGAGCCGGTGAGAGTGGCTGAGAGCCGGTGAGAGCCGGTGAGAGTGGGTGAGAGCAGCTGAGAGCCGGTGAGAGCAGCTGAGAGCCGGTGAGAGCCGGTGAGAGTGGCTGAGAGCCGGTGAGAGTGGCTGAGAGCCGGTGAGAGTGGCTGAGAGCCGGTGAGAGCCGGTGAGAGCAGCTGAGAGCCGGTGAGAGCGGCTGAGAGCCGGTGAGAGCCGGTGAGAGAAGCTGAAAGCCGGTGAGAGTAGCTGAGAGCCGGTGAGAGTGGCTGAGAGCCGGTGAGAGTAGCTGAGAGCCGGTGAGAGTGGCTGAGAGTCGGTGAGAGCAGCTGAGAGTGGCTGAGAGTAGCTGAGAGCCGGTGAGAGTGGCTGAGAGCCGGTGAGAGTGGCTGAGAGCCGGTGAGAGCGGGTGAGAGCAGCTGAGAGCGGGTGAGAGTAGCTGAGAGCCGGTGAGAGTGGCTGAGAGCCGGTGAGAGCCGGTGAGAGTAGCTGAGAGCCGGTGAGAGTGGCTGAGAGTCGGTGAGAGCAGCTGAGAGTGGCTGAGAGTAGCTGAGAGCCGGTGAGAGTGGCTGTGAGCCGGTGAGAGTGGCTGAGAGCCGGTGAGAGCGGCTGAGAGCCGGTGAGAGTGGCTGAGAGCCGGTGAGAGTGGGTGAGAGCAGCTGAGAGCTGGTGAGAGCTGGTGAGAGGTGGTGAGAGGTGGTGAGAGGTGGTGAGAGGTGGTGAGATGTGGTGAGAGCTGGTGAGAGCTGGTGAGAGCTGGTGAGAGCTGGTGAGAGCTGGTGAGAGCTGGTGAGAGCTGGTGAGAGCTGGTGAGAGCTGGTGAGAGCTGGTGAGAGCTGGTGAGAGCTGGTGAGAGCTGGTGAGAGCTGGTGAGAGCTGGTGAGAGCTGGTGAGAGCTGGTGAGAGGTGGTGAGAGCTGGTGAGAGCTGGTGAGAGCTGGTGAGAGCCAATATACTGGAAAAATACTGGCAAAAACAAGACTTCAAACAAAAATTTAGCGATTTCTAAAAAAAATTTTTAAAAATCGATTTTTTTTCATAAGGGGTACCCCTTATGAAATTCTCAATTTTCGCTTTTGTCACATAAAATTAAAATTAAGCTTCCATACTTCAAAAACCGATTTGTTTTGAAAAATACTGGCAAAAATAAGACTTCAAACAAAAATTCAGCGATTTCTAAAAAAATTTTTTAAAAATCGATTTTTTTCATAAGGGGTACCCCTTATGAAATTCTCAATTTTCGCTTTTGTCACATAAAATTAAAATTAAGCTTCCATACTTCAAAAACCGATTTGTTTTGAAAAATACTGGGAAAAATAAGACTTCAAACAAAAATTCAGCGATTTAAAAAAAAAATTTTTTAAAATCGATTTTTTTTTCATAAGGGGTACCCTTATGAAATTCTCAATTTTCGCTTTTGTCACATAAAATTAAAATTAAGCTTCCATACTTCAAAAACCGATTTGTTTTGAAAAATACTGGGGAAAATAAGACTTCAAACTAAAATTCAGCGATTTCTAAAAAAAATTTTTTTAAATCGATTTTTTTTCATAAGGGGTACCCCTTATGAAATTCTTAATTTTCGCTTTTGTCACATAAAATTAAAATTAAGCTTCCATACTTCCAAAACCGATTTGTTTTGAAAAATACTGGCAAAAACAAGACTTCAAACAAAAATTCAGCGATTTCTAAAAAAAAATTTTAAAAATCGATTTTTTTCATAAGGGGTACCCCTTATGAAATTCTCAATTTTCGCTTTTGTCACATAAAATTAAAATTAAGCTTCCATACTTCAAAAACCGATTTGTTTTGAAAAATACTGGGAAAAATAAGACTTCAAACAAAAATTCAGCGATTTCTAAAAAAAAATTTTTAAAATCGATTTTTTTTCATAAGGGGTACCCCTTATGAAATTCTCAATTTTCGCTTTTGTCAAATAAAATTAAAATTAAGCTTCCATACTTCAAAAACCGATTTGTTTTGAAAAATACTGGCAAAAACAAGACTTCAAACAAAAATTCAGCGATTTCTAAAAAAAATTTTAAAAATCGATTTTTTTTCATAAGGGGTACCCCTTATGAAATTCTCAATTTTCGCTTTTGTCACATAAAATTAAAATTAAGCTTCCATACTTCAAAAACCGATTTGTTTTGAAAAATACTGGGAAAAATAAGACTTCAAACAAAAATTCAGCGATTTCTAAAAAAAATTTTTTAAAATCGATTTTTTTTCATAAGGGGTACCCCTTATGAAATTCTCAATTTTCGCTTTTGTCACATAAAATTAAAATTAAGCTTCCATACTTCAAAAACCGATTTGTTTTCAAAAATACTGGCAAAAACAAGACTTCAAACAAAAATTCAGCGATTTCTAAAAAAAATTTTAAAAATCGATTTTTTTTCATAAGGGGTACCCCTTATGAAATTCTCAATTTTCGCTTTTGTCACATAAAATTAAAATTAAGCTTCCATACTTCAAAAACCGATTTGTTTTGAAAAATACTGGGAAAAATAAGACTTCAAACAAAAATTCAGCGATTTCTAAAAAAAATTTTTTAAAATCGATTTTTTTTCATAAGGGGTACCCCTTATGAAATTCTCAATTTTCGCTTTTGTCACATAAAATTAAAATTAAGCTTCCATACTTCAAAAACCGATTTGTTTTGAAAAATACTGGCAAAAATAAGACTTCAAACAAAAATTCAGCGATTTCTAAAAAAAATTTTTTAAAAATCGATTTTATTTCATAAGGGGTACCCCTTATGAAATTCTCAATTTTCGCTTTTGTCACATAAAATTAAAGTTAAGCTTCCATACTTCAAAAACCGATTTGTTTTGAAAAATACTGGCAAAAATAAGACTTCAAACAAAAATTCAGCGATTTCTAAAAAAATTTTTTAAAAATCGATTTTTTTCATAAGGGGTACCCCTTATTAAATTCTCAATTTTCGCTTTTGTCACATAAAATTAAAATTAAGCTTCCATACTTCAAAAACCGATTTGTTTTGAAAAATACTGGCAAAAATAAGACTTCAAACAAAAATTCAGCGATTTCTAAATAAATTTTTTAAAAATCGATTTTTTTCATAAGGGGTACCCCTTATGAAATTCTCAATTTTCGCTTTTGTCACATAAAATTAAAATTAAGCTTCCATACTTCAAAAACCGATTTGTTTTGAAAAATACTGGCAAAAATAAGACTTCAAACAAAAATTCAGCGATTTCTAAAAAAAAATTTTTAAAATCGATTTTTTTTCATAAGGGGTACCCCTTATGAAATTATCAATTTTCGCTTTTGTCAAATAAAATTAAAATTAAGCTTCCATACTTCAAAAACCGATTTGTTTTGAAAAATACTGGCAAAAACAAGACTTCAAACAAAAATTCAGTGATTTCTAAAAAAAATTTTAAAAATCGATTTTTTTTCATAAGGGGTACCCCTTATGAAATTCTCAATTTTCGCTTTTGTCACATAAAATTAAAATTAAGCTTCCATACTTCAAAAACCGATTTGTTTTGAAAAATACTGGGAAAAATAAGACTTCAAACAAAAATTCAGCGATTTCTAAAAAAAATTTTTTAAAATCGATTTTTTTTCATAAGGGGTACCCCTTATGAAATTCTCAATTTTCGCTTTTGTCACATAAAATTAAAATTAAGCTTCCATACTTCAAAAACCGATTTGTTTTCAAAAATACTGGCAAAAATAAGACTTCAAACAAAAATTCAGCGATTTCTAAAAAAAATTTTTTAAAATCGATTTTTTTTCATAAGGGGTACCCCTTATGAAATTCTCAATTTTCGCTTTTGTCACATAAAATTAAAATTAAGCTTCCATACTTCAAAAACCGATTTGTTTTCAAAAATACTGGCAAAAACAAGACTTCAAACAAAAATTCAGCGATTTCTAAAAAAAATTTTAAAAATCGATTTTTTTTCATAAGGGGTACCCCTTATGAAATTCTCAATTTTCGCTTTTGTCACATAAAATTAAAATTAAGCTTCCATACTTCAAAAACCGATTTGTTTTGAAAAATACTGGGAAAAATAAGACTTCAAACAAAAATTCAGCGATTTCTAAAAAAAATTTTTTAAAATCGATTTTTTTTCATAAGGGGTACCCCTTATGAAATTCTCAATTTTCGCTTTTGTCACATAAAATTAAAATTAAGCTTCCATACTTCAAAAACCGATTTGTTTTGAAAAATACTGGCAAAAATAAGACTTCAAACAAAAATTCAGCGATTTCTAAAAAAAAATTTTTAAAATCGATTTTTTTTCATAAGGGGTACCCCTTATGAAATTCTCAATTTTCGCTTTTGTCACATAAAATTAAAATTAAGCTTCCATACTTCAAAAACCGATTTGTTTTCAAAAATACTGGCAAAAACAAGACTTCAAACAAAAATTCAGCGATTTCTAAAAAAAATTTTAAAAATCGATTTTTTTTCATAAGGGGTACCCCTTATGAAATTCTCAATTTTCGCTTTTGTCACATAAAATTAAAATTAAGCTTCCATACTTCAAAAACCGATTTGTTTTGAAAAATACTGGGAAAAATAAGACTTCAAACAAAAATTCAGCGATTTCTAAAAAAAATTTTTTAAAATCGATTTTTTTTCATAAGGGGTACCCCTTATGAAATTCTCAATTTTCGCTTTTGTCACATAAAATTAAAATTAAGCTTCCATACTTCAAAAACCGATTTTTTTTGAAAAATACTGGCAAAAATAAGACTTCAAACAAAAATTCAGCGATTTCTAAAAAAAATTTTTTAAAAATCGATTTTATTTAATAAGGGGTACCCCTTATGAAATTCTCAATTTTCGCTTTTGTCACATAAAATTAAAGTTAAGCTTCCATACTTCAAAAACCGATTTGTTTTGAAAAATACTGGCAAAAATAAGACTTCAAACAAAAATTCAGCGATTTCTAAAAAAATTTTTTAAAAATCGATTTTTTTCATAAGGGGTACCCCTTATTAAATTCTCAATTTTCGCTTTTGTCACATAAAATTAAAATTAAGCTTCCATACTTCAAAAACCGATTTGTTTTGAAAAATACTGGCAAAAATAAGACTTCAAACAAAAATTCAGCGATTTCTAAATAAATTTTTTAAAAATCGATTTTTTTCATAAGGGGTACGTACCCCTTATGAAATTCTCAATTTTCGCTTTTGTCAAATAAAATTAAAATTAAGCTTCCATACTTCAAAAACCGATTTGTTTTGAAAAATACTGGCAAAAACAAGACTTCAAACAAAAATTCAGCGATTTCTAAAAAAAATTTTAAAAATCGATTTTTTTTCATAAGGGGTACCCCTTATGAAATTCTCAATTTTCGCTTTTGTCACATAAAATTAAAATTAAGCTTCCATACTTCAAAAACCGATTTGTTTTGAAAAATACTGGGAAAAATAAGACTTCAAACAAAAATTCAGCGATTTCTAAAAAAAATTTTTTAAAATCGATTTTTTTTCATAAGGGGTACCCCTTATGAAATTCTCAATTTTCGCTTTTGTCACATAAAATTAAAATTAAGCTTCCATACTTCAAAAACCGATTTGTTTTCAAAAATACTGGCAAAAATAAGACTTCAAACAAAAATTCAGCGATTTCTAAAAAAAATTTTTTAAAATCGATTTTTTTTCATAAGGGGTACCCCTTATGAAATTCTCAATTTTCGCTTTTGTCACATAAAATTAAAATTAAGCTTCCATACTTCAAAAACCGATTTGTTTTCAAAAATACTGGCAAAAACAAGACTTCAAACAAAAATTCAGCGATTTCTAAAAAAAATTTTAAAAATCAATTTTTTTTCATAAGGGGTACCCCTTATGAAATTCTCAATTTTCGCTTTTGTCACATAAAATTAAAATTAAGCTTCCATACTTCAAAAACCGATTTGTTTTGAAAAATACTGGGAAAAATAAGACTTCAAACAAAAATTCAGCGATTTCTAAAAAAAATTTTTTAAAATCGATTTTTTTTCATAAGGGGTACCCCTTATGAAATTCTCAATTTTCGCTTTTGTCACATAAAATTAAAATTAAGCTTCCATACTTCAAAAACCGATTTTTTTTGAAAAATACTGGCAAAAATAAGACTTCAAACAAAAATTCAGCGATTTCTAAAAAAAATTTTTTAAAAATCGATTTTATTTCATAAGGGGTACCCCTTATGAAATTCTCAATTTTCGCTTTTGTCACATAAAATTAAAGTTAAGCTTCCATACTTCAAAAACCGATTTGTTTTCAAAAATACTGGCAAAAATAAGACTTCAAACAAAAATTCAGCGATTTCTAAATAAATTTTTTAAAAATCGATTTTTTTCATAAGGGGTACGTACCCCTTATGAAATTCTCAATTTTCGCTTTTGTCAAATAAAATTAAAATTAAGCTTCCATACTTCAAAAACCGATTTGTTTTGAAAAATACTGGCAAAAACAAGACTTCAAACAAAAATTCAGCGATTTCTAAAAAAAATTTTAAAAATCGATTTTTTTTCATAAGGGGTACCCCTTATGAAATTCTCAATTTTCGCTTTTGTCACATAAAATTAAAATTAAGCTTCCATACTTCAAAAACCGATTTGTTTTGAAAAATACTGGGAAAAATAAGACTTCAAACAAAAATTCAGCGATTTCTAAAAAAAATTTTTTAAAATCGATTTTTTTTCATAAGGGGTACCCCTTATGAAATTCTCAATTTTCGCTTTTGTCACATAAAATTAAAATTAAGCTTCCATACTTCAAAAACCGATTTGTTTTCAAAAATACTGGCAAAAATAAGACTTCAAACAAAAATTCAGCGATTTCTAAAAAAAATTTTTTAAAATCGATTTTTTTTCATAAGGGGTACCCCTTATGAAATTCTCAATTTTCGCTTTTGTCACATAAAATTAAAATTAAGCTTCCATACTTCAAAAACCGATTTGTTTTCAAAAATACTGGCAAAAACAAGACTTCAAACAAAAATTCAGCGATTTCTAAAAAAAATTTTAAAAATCAATTTTTTTTCATAAGGGGTACCCCTTATGAAATTCTCAATTTTCGCTTTTGTCACATAAAATTAAAATTAAGCTTCCATACTTCAAAAACCGATTTGTTTTGAAAAATACTGGGAAAAATAAGACTTCAAACAAAAATTCAGCGATTTCTAAAAAAAATTTTTTAAAATCGATTTTTTTTCATAAGGGGTACCCCTTATGAAATTCTCAATTTTCGCTTTTGTCACATAAAATTAAAATTAAGCTTCCATACTTCAAAAACCGATTTTTTTTGAAAAATACTGGCAAAAATAAGACTTCAAACAAAAATTCAGCGATTTCTAAAAAAAATTTTTTAAAAATCGATTTTATTTCATAAGGGGTACCCCTTATGAAATTCTCAATTTTCGCTTTTGTCACATAAAATTAAAGTTAAGCTTCCATACTTCAAAAACCGATTTGTTTTCAAAAATACTGGCAAAAACAAGACTTCAAACAAAAATTCAGCGATTTCTAAAAAAAATTTTAAAAATCGATTTTTTTTCATAAGGGGTACCCCTTATGAAATTCTCAATTTTCGCTTTTGTCACATAAAATTAAAATTAAGCTTCCATACTTCAAAAACCGATTTGTTTTGAAAAATACTGGGAAAAATAAGACTTCAAACAAAAATTCAGCGATTTCTAAAAAAAATTTTTTAAAATCGATTTTTTTTCATAAGGGGTACCCCTTATGAAATTCTCAATTTTCGCTTTTGTCACATAAAATTAAAATTAAGCTTCCATACTTCAAAAACCGATTTGTTTTGAAAAATACTGGCAAAAATAAGACTTCAAACAAAAATTCAGCGATTTCTAAAAAAAATTTTTTAAAAATCGATTTTATTTCATAAGGGGTACCCCTTATGAAATTCTCAATTTTCGCTTTTGTCACATAAAATTAAAGTTAAGCTTCCATACTTCAAAAACCGATTTGTTTTGAAAAATACTGGCAAAAATAAGACTTCAAACAAAAATTCAGCGATTTCTAAAAAAATTTTTTAAAAATCGATTTTTTTCATAAGGGGTACCCCTTATTAAATTCTCAATTTTCGCTTTTGTCACATAAAATTAAAATTAAGCTTCCATACTTCAAAAACCGATTTGTTTTGAAAAATACTGGCAAAAATAAGACTTCAAACAAAAATTCAGCGATTTCTAAATAAATTTTTTAAAAATCGATTTTTTTCATAAGGGGTACCCCTTATGAAATTCTCAATTTTCGCTTTTGTCACATAAAATTAAAATTAAGCTTCCATACTTCAAAAACCGATTTGTTTTGAAAAATACTGGCAAAAATAAGACTTCAAACAAAAATTCAGCGATTTCTAAAAAAATTTTTTAAAAATCGATTTTTTTTTCATAAGGGGTACCCCTTATAAAATTCTCAATTTTCGCTTTTGTCACATAAAATTAAAATTAAGCTTCCATACTTCAAAAACCGAATTGTTTTGAAAAATACTGGCAAAAATAAGACTTCAAACAAAAATTCAGCGATTTCTAAAAAAATTTTTTAAAAATCGATTTTTTTTCATAAGGGGTACCCCTGGCTGAGAGCTGGTGAGAGCTGGTGAGAGCCGGTGAGAGCAGCTGAGAGCCGGTGAGAGCGGCTGAGGGCGGCTGAGAGCCGGTGAGAGCAGCTGAGAGCCGGTGAGAGTAGCTGAGAGCCGGTGAGAGTGGCTGAGAGCCGGTGAGAGTAGCTGAGAGCCGGAGAGAGTGGGTGAGAGCCGGTGAGAGCCGGTGAGAATGGCTGAGAGCCGGTGAGAGTGGCTGAGAGCCGGTGAGAGTGGCTGAGAGCCGGTGAGAGCCGGTGAGAGTAGCTGAGAGCCGGTGAGAGCAGCTGAGAGCCGGTGAGAGCCGGTGAGAGTGGCTGAGAGCCGGTGAGAGTGGCTGAGAGCCGGTGAGAGCAGCTGAGAGCCGGTGAGAGTGGCTGAGAGCCGGTGAGAGTGGCTGAGAGCCGGTGAGAGCCGGTGAGAGTGGGTGAGAGCAGCTGAGAGCCGGTGAGAGCAGCTGAGAGCCGGTGAGAGCCGGTGAGAGTGGCTGAGAGCCGGTGAGAGTGGCTGAGAGCCGGTGAGAGTGGCTGAGAGCCGGTGAGAGCCGGTGAGAGCAGCTGAGACCCGGTGAGAGCGGCTGAGAGCCGGTGAGAGTAGCTGAAAGCCGGTGAGAGTAGCTGAGAGCCGGTGAGAGTGGCTGAGAGCCGGTGAGAGCCGGTGAGAGTAGCTGAGAGCCGGTGAGAGTGGCTGAGAGTCGGTGAGAGCAGCTGAGAGTGGCTGAGAGTAGCTGAGAGCCGGTGAGAGTGGCTGAGAGCCGGTGAGAGTGGCTGAGAGCCGGTGAGAGTGGCTGAGAGCCGGTGAGAGTGGCTGAGAGCCGGTGAGAGCGGGTGAGAGCAGCTGAGAGCGGGTGAGAGTAGCTGAGAGCCGGTGAGAGTGGCTGAGAGCCGGTGAGAGCCGGTGAGAGTAGCTGAGAGCCGGTGAGAGTGGCTGAGAGTCGGTGAGAGCAGCTGAGAGTGGCTGAGAGTAGCTGAGAGCCGGTGAGAGTGGCTGAGAGCCGGTGAGAGTGGCTGAGAGCCGGTGAGAGCGGCTGAGAGCCGGTGAGAGTGGCTGAGAGCCGGTGAGAGTGGGTGAGAGCAGCTGAGAGCTGGTGAGAGCTGGTGAGAAGTGGTGAGAGGTGGTGAGAGGTGGTGAGAGGTGGTGAGAGGTGGTGAGAGCTGGTGAGAGCTGGTGAGAGCTGGTGAGAGCTGGTGAGAGCTGGTGAGAGCTGGTGAGAGCTGGTGAGAGCTGGTGAGAGCTGCTGAGAGCTGGTGAGAGCTGGTGAGAGCTGGTGAGAGCTGGTGAGAGCTGGTGAGAGCTGGTGAGAGCTGGTGAGAGCTGGTGAGAGCTGGTGAGAGCTGGTGAGAGCTGATGAGAGCTGGTGAGAGCTGGTGAGAGCTGGTGAGAGCTGGTGAGAGCTGGTGAGAGCTGGTGAGAGCTGGTGAGAGCTGGTGAGAGCTGGTGAGAGCTGGTGAGAGCTGGTGAGAGCTGGTGAGAGCCATACTTCAAAAACCGATTTGTTTTGAAAAATACTGGAAAAAACAAGACTTCAAACAAAAATTCAGCGATTTCTAAAAAAAATTTTTAAAAATCGATTTTTTTTCATAAGGGGTACCCCTTATGAAATTCTCAATTTTCGCTTTTGTCACATAAAATTAAAATTAAGCTTCCATACTTCAAAAACCGATTTGTTTTGAAAAATACTGGCAAAAATAAGACTTCAAACAAAAATTCAGCGATTTCTAAAAAAAATTTTTTAAAATCGATTTTTTTTCATAAGGGGTACCCCTTATGAAATTCTCAATTTTCGCTTTTGTCACATAAAATTAAAATTAAGCTTCCATACTTCAAAAACCGATTTTTTTTGAAAAATACTGGCAAAAATAAGACTTCAAACAAAAATTCAGCGATTTCTAAAAAAAATTTTTTAAAAATCGATTTTATTTAATAAGGGGTACCCCTTATGAAATTCTCAATTTTCGCTTTTGTCACATAAAATTAAAATTAAGCTTCCATACTTCAAAAACCGATTTGTTTTCAAAAATACTGGCAAAAACAAGACTTCAAACAAAAATTCAGCGATTTCTAAAAAAAATTTTAAAAATCGATTTTTTTTCATAAGGGGTACCCCTTATGAAATTCTCAATTTTCGCTTTTGTCACATAAAATTAAAATTAAGCTTCCATACTTCAAAAACCGATTTGTTTTGAAAAATACTGGGAAAAATAAGACTTCAAACAAAAATTCAGCGATTTCTAAAAAAAATTTTTTAAAATCGATTTTTTTTCATAAGGGGTACCCCTTATGAAATTCTCAATTTTCGCTTTTGTCACATAAAATTAAAATTAAGCTTCCATACTTCAAAAACCGATTTGTTTTGAAAAATACTGGCAAAAATAAGACTTCAAACAAAAATTCAGCGATTTCTAAAAAAAATTTTTTAAAAATCGATTTTATTTCATAAGGGGTACCCCTTATGAAATTCTCAATTTTCGCTTTTGTCACATAAAATTAAAGTTAAGCTTCCATACTTCAAAAACCGATTTGTTTTGAAAAATACTGGCAAAAATAAGACTTCAAACAAAAATTCAGCGATTTCTAAAAAAATTTTTTAAAAATCGATTTTTTTCATAAGGGGTACCCCTTATTAAATTCTCAATTTTCGCTTTTGTCACATAAAATTAAAATTAAGCTTCCATACTTCAAAAACCGATTTGTTTTGAAAAATACTGGCAAAAATAAGACTTCAAACAAAAATTCAGCGATTTCTAAATAAATTTTTTAAAAATCGATTTTTTTCATAAGGGGTACCCCTTATGAAATTCTCAATTTTCGCTTTTGTCACATAAAATTAAAATTAAGCTTCCATACTTCAAAAACCGATTTGTTTTGAAAAATACTGGCAAAAATAAGACTTCAAACAAAAATTCAGCGATTTCTAAAAAAATTTTTTAAAAATCGATTTTTTTTTCATAAGGGGTACCCCTTATAAAATTCTCAATTTTCGCTTTTGTCACATAAAATTAAAATTAAGCTTCCATACTTCAAAAACCGAATTGTTTTGAAAAATACTGGCAAAAATAAGACTTCAAACAAAAATTCAGCGATTTCTAAAAAAATTTTTTAAAAATCGATTTTTTTTCATAAGGGGTACCCCTGGCTGAGAGCTGGTGAGAGCTGGTGAGAGCCGGTGAGAGCAGCTGAGAGCCGGTGAGAGCGGCTGAGGGCGGCTGAGAGCCGGTGAGAGCAGCTGAGAGCCGGTGAGAGTAGCTGAGAGCCGGTGAGAGTGGCTGAGAGCCGGTGAGAGTAGCTGAGAGCCGGAGAGAGTGGGTGAGAGCCGGTGAGAGCCGGTGAGAATGGCTGAGAGCCGGTGAGAGTGGCTGAGAGCCGGTGAGAGTGGCTGAGAGCCGGTGAGAGCCGGTGAGAGTAGCTGAGAGCCGGTGAGAGCAGCTGAGAGCCGGTGAGAGCCGGTGAGAGTGGCTGAGAGCCGGTGAGAGTGGCTGAGAGCCGGTGAGAGCAGCTGAGAGCCGGTGAGAGTGGCTGAGAGCCGGTGAGAGTGGCTGAGAGCCGGTGAGAGCCGGTGAGAGTGGGTGAGAGCAGCTGAGAGCCGGTGAGAGCAGCTGAGAGCCGGTGAGAGCCGGTGAGAGTGGCTGAGAGCCGGTGAGAGTGGCTGAGAGCCGGTGAGAGTGGCTGAGAGCCGGTGAGAGCCGGTGAGAGCAGCTGAGACCCGGTGAGAGCGGCTGAGAGCCGGTGAGAGTAGCTGAAAGCCGGTGAGAGTAGCTGAGAGCCGGTGAGAGTGGCTGAGAGCCGGTGAGAGCCGGTGAGAGTAGCTGAGAGCCGGTGAGAGTGGCTGAGAGTCGGTGAGAGCAGCTGAGAGTGGCTGAGAGTAGCTGAGAGCCGGTGAGAGTGGCTGAGAGCCGGTGAGAGTGGCTGAGAGCCGGTGAGAGTGGCTGAGAGCCGGTGAGAGTGGCTGAGAGCCGGTGAGAGCGGGTGAGAGCAGCTGAGAGCGGGTGAGAGTAGCTGAGAGCCGGTGAGAGTGGCTGAGAGCCGGTGAGAGCCGGTGAGAGTAGCTGAGAGCCGGTGAGAGTGGCTGAGAGTCGGTGAGAGCAGCTGAGAGTGGCTGAGAGTAGCTGAGAGCCGGTGAGAGTGGCTGAGAGCCGGTGAGAGTGGCTGAGAGCCGGTGAGAGCGGCTGAGAGCCGGTGAGAGTGGCTGAGAGCCGGTGAGAGTGGGTGAGAGCAGCTGAGAGCTGGTGAGAGCTGGTGAGAAGTGGTGAGAGGTGGTGAGAGGTGGTGAGAGGTGGTGAGAGGTGGTGAGAGGTGGTGAGAGGTGGTGAGAGCTGGTGAGAGCTGGTGAGAGCTGGTGAGAGCTGGTGAGAGCTGGTGAGAGCTGGTGAGAGCTGGTGAGAGCTGCTGAGAGCTGGTGAGAGCTGGTGAGAGCTGGTGAGAGCTGGTGAGAGCTGGTGAGAGCTGGTGAGAGCTGGTGAGAGCTGATGAGAGCTGGTGAGAGCTGGTGAGAGCTGGTGAGAAGTGGTGAGAGGTGGTGAGAGGTGGTGAGAGGTGGTGAGAGGTGGTGAGAGGTGGTGAGAGCTGGTGAGAGCTGGTGAGAGCTGGTGAGAGCTGGTGAGAGCTGGTGAGAGCTGGTGAGAGCTGGTGAGAGCTGGTGAGAGCTGGTGAGAGCTGGTGAGAGCTGCTGAGAGCTGGTGAGAGCTGGTGAGAGCTGGTGAGAGCTGGTGAGAGCTGGTGAGAGCTGGTGAGAGCTGGTGAGAGCTGGTGAGAGCTGGTGAGGGCGGCTGAGAGCCGGTGAGAGCAGCTGAGAGCCGGTGAGAGTAGCTGAGAGCCGGTGAGAGTGGCTGAGAGCCGGTGAGAGTAGCTGAGAGCCGGAGAGAGTGGGTGAGAGCCGGTGAGAGCCGGTGAGAATGGCTGAGAGCCGGTGAGAGTGGCTGAGAGCCGGTGAGAGTGGCTGAGAGCCGGTGAGAGCCGGTGAGAGTAGCTGAGAGCCGGTGAGAGCAGCTGAGAGCCGGTGAGAGCCGGTGAGAGTGGCTGAGAGCCGGTGAGAGTGGCTGAGAGCCGGTGAGAGCAGCTGAGAGCCGGTGAGAGTGGCTGAGAGCCGGTGAGAGTGGCTGAGAGCCGGTGAGAGCCGGTGAGAGTGGGTGAGAGCAGCTGAGAGCCGGTGAGAGCAGCTGAGAGCCGGTGAGAGCCGGTGAGAGTGGCTGAGAGCCGGTGAGAGTGGCTGAGAGCCGGTGAGAGTGGCTGAGAGCCGGTGAGAGCCGGTGAGAGCAGCTGAGACCCGGTGAGAGCGGCTGAGAGCCGGTGAGAGTAGCTGAAAGCCGGTGAGAGTAGCTGAGAGCCGGTGAGAGTGGCTGAGAGCCGGTGAGAGCCGGTGAGAGTAGCTGAGAGCCGGTGAGAGTGGCTGAGAGTCGGTGAGAGCAGCTGAGAGTGGCTGAGAGTAGCTGAGAGCCGGTGAGAGTGGCTGAGAGCCGGTGAGAGTGGCTGAGAGCCGGTGAGAGTGGCTGAGAGCCGGTGAGAGTGGCTGAGAGCCGGTGAGAGCGGGTGAGAGCAGCTGAGAGCGGGTGAGAGTAGCTGAGAGCCGGTGAGAGTGGCTGAGAGCCGGTGAGAGCCGGTGAGAGTAGCTGAGAGCCGGTGAGAGTGGCTGAGAGTCGGTGAGAGCAGCTGAGAGTGGCTGAGAGTAGCTGAGAGCCGGTGAGAGTGGCTGAGAGCCGGTGAGAGTGGCTGAGAGCCGGTGAGAGCGGCTGAGAGCCGGTGAGAGTGGCTGAGAGCCGGTGAGAGTGGGTGAGAGCAGCTGAGAGCTGGTGAGAGCTGGTGAGAAGTGGTGAGAGGTGGTGAGAGGTGGTGAGAGGTGGTGAGAGGTGGTGAGAGGTGGTGAGAGGTGGTGAGAGCTGGTGAGAGCTGGTGAGAGCTGGTGAGAGCTGGTGAGAGCTGGTGAGAGCTGGTGAGAGCTGGTGAGAGCTGGTGAGAGCCATACTTCAAAAACCGATTTGTTTTGAAAAATACTGGAAAAAACAAGACTTCAAACAAAAATTCAGCGATTTCTAAAAAAAATTTTTAAAAATCGATTTTTTTTCATAAGGGGTACCCCTTATGAAATTCTCAATTTTCGCTTTTGTCACATAAAATTAAAATTAAGCTTCCATACTTCAAAAACCGATTTGTTTTGAAAAATACTGGCAAAAATAAGACTTCAAACAAAAATTCAGCGATTTCTAAAAAAAATTTTTTAAAATCGATTTTTTTTCATAAGGGGTACCCCTTATGAAATTCTCAATTTTCGCTTTTGTCACATAAAATTAAAATTAAGCTTCCATACTTCAAAAACCGATTTTTTTTGAAAAATACTGGCAAAAATAAGACTTCAAACAAAAATTCAGCGATTTCTAAAAAAAATTTTTTAAAAATCGATTTTATTTAATAAGGGGTACCCCTTATGAAATTCTCAATTTTCGCTTTTGTCACATAAAATTAAAATTAAGCTTCCATACTTCAAAAACCGATTTGTTTTCAAAAATACTGGCAAAAACAAGACTTCAAACAAAAATTCAGCGATTTCTAAAAAAAATTTTAAAAATCGATTTTTTTTCATAAGGGGTACCCCTTATGAAATTCTCAATTTTCGCTTTTGTCACATAAAATTAAAATTAAGCTTCCATACTTCAAAAACCGATTTGTTTTGAAAAATACTGGGAAAAATAAGACTTCAAACAAAAATTCAGCGATTTCTAAAAAAAATTTTTTAAAATCGATTTTTTTTCATAAGGGGTACCCCTTATGAAATTCTCAATTTTCGCTTTTGTCACATAAAATTAAAATTAAGCTTCCATACTTCAAAAACCGATTTGTTTTGAAAAATACTGGCAAAAATAAGACTTCAAACAAAAATTCAGCGATTTCTAAAAAAAATTTTTTAAAAATCGATTTTATTTCATAAGGGGTACCCCTTATGAAATTCTCAATTTTCGCTTTTGTCACATAAAATTAAAGTTAAGCTTCCATACTTCAAAAACCGATTTGTTTTGAAAAATACTGGCAAAAATAAGACTTCAAACAAAAATTCAGCGATTTCTAAAAAATTTTTTAAAAATCGATTTTTTTCATAAGGGGTACCCCTTATTAAATTCTCAATTTTCGCTTTTGTCACATAAAATTAAAATTAAGCTTCCATACTTCAAAAACCGATTTGTTTTGAAAAATACTGGCAAAAATAAGACTTCAAACAAAAATTCAGCGATTTCTAAATAAATTTTTTAAAAATCGATTTTTTTCATAAGGGGTACCCCTTATGAAATTCTCAATTTTCGCTTTTGTCACATAAAATTAAAATTAAGCTTCCATACTTCAAAAACCGATTTGTTTTGAAAAATACTGGCAAAAATAAGACTTCAAACAAAAATTCAGCGATTTCTAAAAAAATTTTTTAAAAATCGATTTTTTTTTCATAAGGGGTACCCCTTATAAAATTCTCAATTTTCGCTTTTGTCACATAAAATTAAAATTAAGCTTCCATACTTCAAAAACCGAATTGTTTTGAAAAATACTGGCAAAAATAAGACTTCAAACAAAAATTCAGCGATTTCTAAAAAAATTTTTTAAAAATCGATTTTTTTTCATAAGGGGTACCCCTGGCTGAGAGCTGGTGAGAGCTGGTGAGAGCCGGTGAGAGCAGCTGAGAGCCGGTGAGAGCGGCTGAGGGCGGCTGAGAGCCGGTGAGAGCAGCTGAGAGCCGGTGAGAGTAGCTGAGAGCCGGTGAGAGTGGCTGAGAGCCGGTGAGAGTAGCTGAGAGCCGGAGAGAGTGGGTGAGAGCCGGTGAGAGCCGGTGAGAATGGCTGAGAGCCGGTGAGAGTGGCTGAGAGCCGGTGAGAGTGGCTGAGAGCCGGTGAGAGCCGGTGAGAGTAGCTGAGAGCCGGTGAGAGCAGCTGAGAGCCGGTGAGAGCCGGTGAGAGTGGCTGAGAGCCGGTGAGAGTGGCTGAGAGCCGGTGAGAGCAGCTGAGAGCCGGTGAGAGTGGCTGAGAGCCGGTGAGAGTGGCTGAGAGCCGGTGAGAGCCGGTGAGAGTGGGTGAGAGCAGCTGAGAGCCGGTGAGAGCAGCTGAGAGCCGGTGAGAGCCGGTGAGAGTGGCTGAGAGCCGGTGAGAGTGGCTGAGAGCCGGTGAGAGTGGCTGAGAGCCGGTGAGAGCCGGTGAGAGCAGCTGAGACCCGGTGAGAGCGGCTGAGAGCCGGTGAGAGTAGCTGAAAGCCGGTGAGAGTAGCTGAGAGCCGGTGAGAGTGGCTGAGAGCCGGTGAGAGCCGGTGAGAGTAGCTGAGAGCCGGTGAGAGTGGCTGAGAGTCGGTGAGAGCAGCTGAGAGTGGCTGAGAGTAGCTGAGAGCCGGTGAGAGTGGCTGAGAGCCGGTGAGAGTGGCTGAGAGCCGGTGAGAGTGGCTGAGAGCCGGTGAGAGTGGCTGAGAGCCGGTGAGAGCGGGTGAGAGCAGCTGAGAGCGGGTGAGAGTAGCTGAGAGCCGGTGAGAGTGGCTGAGAGCCGGTGAGAGCCGGTGAGAGTAGCTGAGAGCCGGTGAGAGTGGCTGAGAGTCGGTGAGAGCAGCTGAGAGTGGCTGAGAGTAGCTGAGAGCCGGTGAGAGTGGCTGAGAGCCGGTGAGAGTGGCTGAGAGCCGGTGAGAGCGGCTGAGAGCCGGTGAGAGTGGCTGAGAGCCGGTGAGAGTGGGTGAGAGCAGCTGAGAGCTGGTGAGAGCTGGTGAGAAGTGGTGAGAGGTGGTGAGAGGTGGTGAGAGGTGGTGAGAGGTGGTGAGAGGTGGTGAGAGGTGGTGAGAGCTGGTGAGAGCTGGTGAGAGCTGGTGAGAGCTGGTGAGAGCTGGTGAGAGCTGGTGAGAGCTGGTGAGAGCTGCTGAGAGCTGGTGAGAGCTGGTGAGAGCTGGTGAGAGCTGGTGAGAGCTGGTGAGAGCTGGTGAGAGCTGGTGAGAGCTGGTGAGAGCTGATGAGAGCTGGTGAGAGCTGGTGAGAGCTGGTGAGAGCTGGTGAGAGCTGGTGAGAGCTGGTGAGAGCTGGTGAGAGCTGGTGAGAGCTGGTGAGAGCTGGTGAGAGCTGGTGAGAGCTGGTGAGAGCTGGTGAGAGCTGGTGAGAGCCATACTTCAAAAACCGATTTGTTTTGAAAAATACTGGAAAAAACAAGACTTCAAACAAAAATTCAGCGATTTCTAAAAAAAATTTTTAAAAATCGATTTTTTTTCATAAGGGGTACCCCTTATGAAATTCTCAATTTTCGCTTTTGTCACATAAAATTAAAATTAAGCTTCCATACTTCAAAAACCGATTTGTTTTGAAAAATACTGGCAAAAATAAGACTTCAAACAAAAATTCAGCGATTTCTAAAAAAAATTTTTTAAAAATCGATTTTATTTAATAAGGGGTACCCCTTATGAAATTCTCAATTTTCGCTTTTGTCACATAAAATTAAAATTAAGCTTCCATACTTCAAAAACCGATTTGTTTTCAAAAATACTGGCAAAAACAAGACTTCAAACAAAAATTCAGCGATTTCTAAAAAAAATTTTAAAAATCGATTTTTTTTCATAAGGGGTACCCCTTATGAAATTCTCAATTTTCGCTTTTGTCACATAAAATTAAAATTAAGCATCCATACTTCAAAAACCGATTTGTTTTGAAAAATACTGGGAAAAATAAGACTTCAAACAAAAATTCAGCGATTTCTAAAAAAAATTTTTTAAAATCGATTTTTTTTCATAAGGGGTACGTACCCCTTATGAAATTCTCAATTTTCGCTTTTGTCACACAAAATTAAAATTAAGCTTCCATACTTCAAAAACCGATTTGTTTTGAAAAATACTGGCAAAAATAAGACTTCAAACAAAAATTCAGCGATTTCTAAAAAAAATTTTTTAAAAATCGATTTTATTTCATAAGGGGTACCCCTTATGAAATTCTCAATTTTCGCTTTTGTCACATAAAATTAAAGTTAAGCTTCCATACTTCAAAAACCGATTTGTTTTGAAAAATACTGGCAAAAATAAGACTTCAAACAAAAATTCAGCGATTTCTAAAAAAATTTTTTAAAAATCGATTTTTTTCATAAGGGGTACCCCTTATTAAATTCTCAATTTTCGCTTTTGTCACATAAAATTAAAATTAAGCTTCCATACTTCAAAAACCGATTTGTTTTGAAAAATACTGGCAAAAATAAGACTTCAAACAAAAATTCAGCGATTTCTAAATAAATTTTTTAAAAATCGATTTTTTTCATAAGGGGTACCCCTTATGAAATTCTCAATTTTCGCTTTTGTCACATAAAATTAAAATTAAGCTTCCATACTTCAAAAACCGATTTGTTTTGAAAAATACTGGCAAAAATAAGACTTCAAACAAAAATTCAGCGATTTCAAAAAAAATTTTTTAAAAATCGATTTTTTTTTCATAAGGGGTACCCCTTATAAAATTCTCAATTTTCGCTTTTGTCACATAAAATTAAAATTAAGCTTCCATACTTCAAAAACCGAATTGTTTTGAAAAATACTGGCAAAAATAAGACTTCAAACAAAAATTCAGCGATTTCTAAAAAAATTTTTTAAAAATCGATTTTTTTTCATAAGGGGTACCCCTGGCTGAGAGCTGGTGAGAGCTGGTGAGAGCCGGTGAGAGCAGCTGAGAGCCGGTGAGAGCGGCTGAGGGCGGCTGAGAGCCGGTGAGAGCAGCTGAGAGCCGGTGAGAGTAGCTGAGAGCCGGTGAGAGTGGCTGAGAGCCGGTGAGAGTAGCTGAGAGCCGGAGAGAGTGGGTGAGAGCCGGTGAGAGCCGGTGAGAATGGCTGAGAGCCGGTGAGAGTGGCTGAGAGCCGGTGAGAGTGGCTGAGAGCCGGTGAGAGCCGGTGAGAGTAGCTGAGAGCCGGTGAGAGCAGCTGAGAGCCGGTGAGAGCCGGTGAGAGTGGCTGAGAGCCGGTGAGAGTGGCTGAGAGCCGGTGAGAGCAGCTGAGAGCCGGTGAGAGTGGCTGAGAGCCGGTGAGAGTGGCTGAGAGCCGGTGAGAGCCGGTGAGAGTGGGTGAGAGCAGCTGAGAGCCGGTGAGAGCAGCTGAGAGCCGGTGAGAGCCGGTGAGAGTGGCTGAGAGCCGGTGAGAGTGGCTGAGAGCCGGTGAGAGTGGCTGAGAGCCGGTGAGAGCCGGTGAGAGCAGCTGAGACCCGGTGAGAGCGGCTGAGAGCCGGTGAGAGTAGCTGAAAGCCGGTGAGAGTAGCTGAGAGCCGGTGAGAGTGGCTGAGAGCCGGTGAGAGCCGGTGAGAGTAGCTGAGAGCCGGTGAGAGTGGCTGAGAGTCGGTGAGAGCAGCTGAGAGTGGCTGAGAGTAGCTGAGAGCCGGTGAGAGTGGCTGAGAGCCGGTGAGAGTGGCTGAGAGCCGGTGAGAGTGGCTGAGAGCCGGTGAGAGTGGCTGAGAGCCGGTGAGAGCGGGTGAGAGCAGCTGAGAGCGGGTGAGAGTAGCTGAGAGCCGGTGAGAGTGGCTGAGAGCCGGTGAGAGCCGGTGAGAGTAGCTGAGAGCCGGTGAGAGTGGCTGAGAGTCGGTGAGAGCAGCTGAGAGTGGCTGAGAGTAGCTGAGAGCCGGTGAGAGTGGCTGAGAGCCGGTGAGAGTGGCTGAGAGCCGGTGAGAGCGGCTGAGAGCCGGTGAGAGTGGCTGAGAGCCGGTGAGAGTGGGTGAGAGCAGCTGAGAGCTGGTGAGAGCTGGTGAGAAGTGGTGAGAGGTGGTGAGAGGTGGTGAGAGGTGGTGAGAGGTGGTGAGAGCTGGTGAGAGCTGGTGAGAGCTGGTGAGAGCTGGTGAGAGCTGGTGAGAGCTGGTGAGAGCTGGTGAGAGCTGCTGAGAGCTGGTGAGAGCTGGTGAGAGCTGGTGAGAGCTGGTGAGAGCTGGTGAGAGCTGGTGAGAGCTGGTGAGAGCTGGTGAGAGCTGGTGAGAGCTGATGAGAGCTGGTGAGAGCTGGTGAGAGCTGGTGAGAGCTGGTGAGAGCTGGTGAGAGCTGGTGAGAGCTGGTGAGAGCTGGTGAGAGCTGGTGAGAGCTGGTGAGAGCTGGTGAGAGCCATACTTCAAAAACCGATTTGTTTTGAAAAATACTGGAAAAAACAAGACTTCAAACAAAAATTCAGCGATTTCTAAAAAAAATTTTTAAAAATCGATTTTTTTTCATAAGGGGTACCCCTTATGAAATTCTCAATTTTCGCTTTTGTCACATAAAATTAAAATTAAGCTTCCATACTTCAAAAACCGATTTGTTTTGAAAAATACTGGCAAAAATAAGACTTCAAACAAAAATTCAGCGATTTCTAAAAAAAATTTTTTAAAATCGATTTTTTTTCATAAGGGGTACCCCTTATGAAATTCTCAATTTTCGCTTTTGTCACATAAAATTAAAATTAAGCTTCCATACTTCAAAAACCGATTTTTTTTGAAAAATACTGGCAAAAATAAGACTTCAAACAAAAATTCAGCGATTTCTAAAAAAAATTTTTTAAAAATCGATTTTATTTAATAAGGGGTACCCCTTATGAAATTCTCAATTTTCGCTTTTGTCACATAAAATTAAAATTAAGCTTCCATACTTCAAAAACCGATTTGTTTTCAAAAATACTGGCAAAAACAAGACTTCAAACAAAAATTCAGCGATTTCTAAAAAAAATTTTAAAAATCGATTTTTTTTCATAAGGGGTACCCCTTATGAAATTCTCAATTTTCGCTTTTGTCACATAAAATTAAAATTAAGCTTCCATACTTCAAAAACCGATTTGTTTTGAAAAATACTGGGAAAAATAAGACTTCAAACAAAAATTCAGCGATTTCTAAAAAAAATTTTTTAAAATCGATTTTTTTTCATAAGGGGTACCCCTTATGAAATTCTCAATTTTCGCTTTTGTCACATAAAATTAAAATTAAGCTTCCATACTTCAAAAACCGATTTGTTTTGAAAAATACTGGCAAAAATAAGACTTCAAACAAAAATTCAGCGATTTCTAAAAAAAATTTTTTAAAAATCGATTTTATTTCATAAGGGGTACCCCTTATGAAATTCTCAATTTTCGCTTTTGTCACATAAAATTAAAGTTAAGCTTCCATACTTCAAAAACCGATTTGTTTTGAAAAATACTGGCAAAAATAAGACTTCAAACAAAAATTCAGCGATTTCTAAAAAAATTTTTTAAAAATCGATTTTTTTCATAAGGGGTACCCCTTATTAAATTCTCAATTTTCGCTTTTGTCACATAAAATTAAAATTAAGCTTCCATACTTCAAAAACCGATTTGTTTTGAAAAATACTGGCAAAAATAAGACTTCAAACAAAAATTCAGCGATTTCTAAATAAATTTTTTAAAAATCGATTTTTTTCATAAGGGGTACCCCTTATGAAATTCTCAATTTTCGCTTTTGTCACATAAAATTAAAATTAAGCTTCCATACTTCAAAAACCGATTTGTTTTGAAAAATACTGGCAAAAATAAGACTTCAAACAAAAATTCAGCGATTTCAAAAAAAATTTTTTAAAAATCGATTTTTTTTTCATAAGGGGTACCCCTTATAAAATTCTCAATTTTCGCTTTTGTCACATAAAATTAAAATTAAGCTTCCATACTTCAAAAACCGAATTGTTTTGAAAAATACTGGCAAAAATAAGACTTCAAACAAAAATTCAGCGATTTCTAAAAAAATTTTTTAAAAATCGATTTTTTTTCATAAGGGGTACCCCTGGCTGAGAGCTGGTGAGAGCTGGTGAGAGCCGGTGAGAGCAGCTGAGAGCCGGTGAGAGCGGCTGAGGGCGGCTGAGAGCCGGTGAGAGCAGCTGAGAGCCGGTGAGAGTAGCTGAGAGCCGGTGAGAGTGGCTGAGAGCCGGTGAGAGTAGCTGAGAGCCGGAGAGAGTGGGTGAGAGCCGGTGAGAGCCGGTGAGAATGGCTGAGAGCCGGTGAGAGTGGCTGAGAGCCGGTGAGAGTGGCTGAGAGCCGGTGAGAGCCGGTGAGAGTAGCTGAGAGCCGGTGAGAGCAGCTGAGAGCCGGTGAGAGCCGGTGAGAGTGGCTGAGAGCCGGTGAGAGTGGCTGAGAGCCGGTGAGAGCAGCTGAGAGCCGGTGAGAGTGGCTGAGAGCCGGTGAGAGTGGCTGAGAGCCGGTGAGAGCCGGTGAGAGTGGGTGAGAGCAGCTGAGAGCCGGTGAGAGCAGCTGAGAGCCGGTGAGAGCCGGTGAGAGTGGCTGAGAGCCGGTGAGAGTGGCTGAGAGCCGGTGAGAGTGGCTGAGAGCCGGTGAGAGCCGGTGAGAGCAGCTGAGACCCGGTGAGAGCGGCTGAGAGCCGGTGAGAGTAGCTGAAAGCCGGTGAGAGTAGCTGAGAGCCGGTGAGAGTGGCTGAGAGCCGGTGAGAGCCGGTGAGAGTAGCTGAGAGCCGGTGAGAGTGGCTGAGAGTCGGTGAGAGCAGCTGAGAGTGGCTGAGAGTAGCTGAGAGCCGGTGAGAGTGGCTGAGAGCCGGTGAGAGTGGCTGAGAGCCGGTGAGAGTGGCTGAGAGCCGGTGAGAGTGGCTGAGAGCCGGTGAGAGCGGGTGAGAGCAGCTGAGAGCGGGTGAGAGTAGCTGAGAGCCGGTGAGAGTGGCTGAGAGCCGGTGAGAGCCGGTGAGAGTAGCTGAGAGCCGGTGAGAGTGGCTGAGAGCAGCTGAGAGTGGCTGAGAGTAGCTGAGAGCCGGTGAGAGTGGCTGAGAGCCGGTGAGAGTGGCTGAGAGCCGGTGAGAGCGGCTGAGAGCCGGTGAGAGTGGCTGAGAGCCGGTGAGAGTGGGTGAGAGCAGCTGAGAGCTGGTGAGAGCTGGTGAGAAGTGGTGAGAGGTGGTGAGAGGTGGTGAGAGGTGGTGAGAGCTGGTGAGAGCTGGTGAGAGCTGGTGAGAGCTGGTGAGAGCTGGTGAGAGCTGGTGAGAGCTGGTGAGAGCTGGTGAGAGCTGGTGAGAGCTGGTGAGAGCTGGTGAGAGCTGGTGAGAGCTGGTGAGAGCTGGTGAGAGCTGGTGAGAGCTGGTGAGAGCTGGTGAGAGCTGGTGAGAGCTGGTGAGAGCTGGTGAGAGCTGGTGAGAGCTGGTGAGAGCTGGTGAGAGCTGGTGAGAGCTGGTGAGAGCTGGTGAGAGCTGGTGAGAGCTGGTGAGAGCTGGTGAGAGCCATACTTCAAAAACCGATTTGTTTTGAAAAATACTGGAAAAAACAAGACTTCAAACAAAAATTCAGCGATTTCTAAAAAAAATTTTTAAAAATCGATTTTTTTTCATAAGGGGTACCCCTTATGAAATTCTCAATTTTCGCTTTTGTCACATAAAATTAAAATTAAGCTTCCATACTTCAAAAACCGATTTGTTTTGAAAAATACTGGCAAAAATAAGACTTCAAACAAAAATTCAGCGATTTCTAAAAAAAATTTTTTAAAATCGATTTTTTTTCATAAGGGGTACCCCTTATGAAATTCTCAATTTTCGCTTTTGTCACATAAAATTAAAATTAAGCTTCCATACTTCAAAAACCGATTTTTTTTGAAAAATACTGGCAAAAATAAGACTTCAAACAAAAATTCAGCGATTTCTAAAAAAAATTTTTTAAAAATCGATTTTATTTAATAAGGGGTACCCCTTATGAAATTCTCAATTTTCGCTTTTGTCACATAAAATTAAAATTAAGCTTCCATACTTCAAAAACCGATTTGTTTTCAAAAATACTGGCAAAAACAAGACTTCAAACAAAAATTCAGCGATTTCTAAAAAAAATTTTAAAAATCGATTTTTTTTCATAAGGGGTACCCCTTATGAAATTCTCAATTTTCGCTTTTGTCACATAAAATTAAAATTAAGCTTCCATACTTCAAAAACCGATTTGTTTTGAAAAATACTGGCAAAAATAAGACTTCAAACAAAAATTCAGCGATTTCTAAAAAAAATTTTTTAAAAATCGATTTTATTTCATAAGGGGTACCCCTTATTAAATTCTCAATTTTCGCTTTTGTCACATAAAATTAAAATTAAGCTTCCATACTTCAAAAACCGATTTGTTTTGAAAAATACTGGCAAAAATAAGACTTCAAACAAAAATTCAGCGATTTCTAAATAAATTTTTTAAAAATCGATTTTTTTCATAAGGGGTACCCCTTATGAAATTCTCAATTTTCGCTTTTGTCACATAAAATTAAAATTAAGCTTCCATACTTCAAAAACCGATTTGTTTTGAAAAATACTGGCAAAAATAAGACTTCAAACAAAAATTCAGCGATTTCAAAAAAAATTTTTTAAAAATCGATTTTTTTTTCATAAGGGGTACCCCTTATAAAATTCTCAATTTTCGCTTTTGTCACATAAAATTAAAATTAAGCTTCCATACTTCAAAAACCGAATTGTTTTGAAAAATACTGGCAAAAATAAGACTTCAAACAAAAATTCAGCGATTTCTAAAAAAATTTTTTAAAAATCGATTTTTTTTCATAAGGGGTACCCCTGGCTGAGAGCTGGTGAGAGCTGGTGAGAGCCGGTGAGAGCAGCTGAGAGCCGGTGAGAGCGGCTGAGGGCGGCTGAGAGCCGGTGAGAGCAGCTGAGAGCCGGTGAGAGTAGCTGAGAGCCGGTGAGAGTGGCTGAGAGCCGGTGAGAGTAGCTGAGAGCCGGAGAGAGTGGGTGAGAGCCGGTGAGAGCCGGTGAGAATGGCTGAGAGCCGGTGAGAGTGGCTGAGAGCCGGTGAGAGTGGCTGAGAGCCGGTGAGAGCCGGTGAGAGTAGCTGAGAGCCGGTGAGAGCAGCTGAGAGCCGGTGAGAGCCGGTGAGAGTGGCTGAGAGCCGGTGAGAGTGGCTGAGAGCCGGTGAGAGCAGCTGAGAGCCGGTGAGAGTGGCTGAGAGCCGGTGAGAGTGGCTGAGAGCCGGTGAGAGCCGGTGAGAGTGGGTGAGAGCAGCTGAGAGCCGGTGAGAGCAGCTGAGAGCCGGTGAGAGCCGGTGAGAGTGGCTGAGAGCCGGTGAGAGTGGCTGAGAGCCGGTGAGAGTGGCTGAGAGCCGGTGAGAGCCGGTGAGAGCAGCTGAGACCCGGTGAGAGCGGCTGAGAGCCGGTGAGAGTAGCTGAAAGCCGGTGAGAGTAGCTGAGAGCCGGTGAGAGTGGCTGAGAGCCGGTGAGAGCCGGTGAGAGTAGCTGAGAGCCGGTGAGAGTGGCTGAGAGTCGGTGAGAGCAGCTGAGAGTGGCTGAGAGTAGCTGAGAGCCGGTGAGAGTGGCTGAGAGCCGGTGAGAGTGGCTGAGAGCCGGTGAGAGTGGCTGAGAGCCGGTGAGAGTGGCTGAGAGCCGGTGAGAGCGGGTGAGAGCAGCTGAGAGCGGGTGAGAGTAGCTGAGAGCCGGTGAGAGTGGCTGAGAGCCGGTGAGAGCCGGTGAGAGTAGCTGAGAGCCGGTGAGAGTGGCTGAGAGCAGCTGAGAGTGGCTGAGAGTAGCTGAGAGCCGGTGAGAGTGGCTGAGAGCCGGTGAGAGTGGCTGAGAGCCGGTGAGAGCGGCTGAGAGCCGGTGAGAGTGGCTGAGAGCCGGTGAGAGTGGGTGAGAGCAGCTGAGAGCTGGTGAGAGCTGGTGAGAAGTGGTGAGAGGTGGTGAGAGGTGGTGAGAGGTGGTGAGAGGTGGTGAGAGCTGGTGAGAGCTGGTGAGAGCTGGTGAGAGCTGGTGAGAGCTGGTGAGAGCTGGTGAGAGCTGGTGAGAGCTGGTGAGAGCTGCTGAGAGCTGGTGAGAGCTGGTGAGAGCTGGTGAGAGCTGGTGAGAGCTGGTGAGAGCTGGTGAGAGCTGGTGAGAGCTGGTGAGAGCTGATGAGAGCTGGTGAGAGCTGGTGAGAGCTGGTGAGAGCTGGTGAGAGCTGGTGAGAGCTGGTGAGAGCTGGTGAGAGCTGGTGAGAGCTGGTGAGAGCTGGTGAGAGCTGGTGAGAGCCATACTTCAAAAACCGATTTGTTTTGAAAAATACTGGAAAAAACAAGACTTCAAACAAAAATTCAGCGATTTCTAAAAAAAATTTTTAAAAATCGATTTTTTTTCATAAGGGGTACCCCTTATGAAATTCTCAATTTTCGCTTTTGTCACATAAAATTAAAATTAAGCTTCCATACTTCAAAAACCGATTTGTTTTGAAAAATACTGGCAAAAATAAGACTTCAAACAAAAATTCAGCGATTTCTAAAAAAAATTTTTTAAAATCGATTTTTTTTCATAAGGGGTACCCCTTATGAAATTCTCAATTTTCGCTTTTGTCACATAAAATTAAAATTAAGCTTCCATACTTCAAAAACCGATTTTTTTTGAAAAATACTGGCAAAAATAAGACTTCAAACAAAAATTCAGCGATTTCTAAAAAAAATTTTTTAAAAATCGATTTTATTTAATAAGGGGTACCCCTTATGAAATTCTCAATTTTCGCTTTTGTCACATAAAATTAAAATTAAGCTTCCATACTTCAAAAACCGATTTGTTTTCAAAAATACTGGCAAAAACAAGACTTCAAACAAAAATTCAGCGATTTCTAAAAAAAATTTTAAAAATCGATTTTTTTTCATAAGGGGTACCCCTTATGAAATTCTCAATTTTCGCTTTTGTCACATAAAATTAAAATTAAGCTTCCATACTTCAAAAACCGATTTGTTTTGAAAAATACTGGGAAAAATAAGACTTCAAACAAAAATTCAGCGATTTCTAAAAAAAATTTTTTAAAATCGATTTTTTTTCATAAGGGGTACCCCTTATGAAATTCTCAATTTTCGCTTTTGTCACATAAAATTAAAATTAAGCTTCCATACTTCAAAAACCGATTTGTTTTGAAAAATACTGGCAAAAATAAGACTTCAAACAAAAATTCAGCGATTTCTAAAAAAAATTTTTTAAAAATCGATTTTATTTCATAAGGGGTACCCCTTATGAAATTCTCAATTTTCGCTTTTGTCACATAAAATTAAAGTTAAGCTTCCATACTTCAAAAACCGATTTGTTTTGAAAAATACTGGCAAAAATAAGACTTCAAACAAAAATTCAGCGATTTCTAAAAAAATTTTTTAAAAATCGATTTTTTTCATAAGGGGTACCCCTTATTAAATTCTCAATTTTCGCTTTTGTCACATAAAATTAAAATTAAGCTTCCATACTTCAAAAACCGATTTGTTTTGAAAAATACTGGCAAAAATAAGACTTCAAACAAAAATTCAGCGATTTCTAAATAAATTTTTTAAAAATCGATTTTTTTCATAAGGGGTACCCCTTATGAAATTCTCAATTTTCGCTTTTGTCACATAAAATTAAAATTAAGCTTCCATACTTCAAAAACCGATTTGTTTTGAAAAATACTGGCAAAAATAAGACTTCAAACAAAAATTCAGCGATTTCTAAAAAAATTTTTTAAAAATCGATTTTTTTCTCATAAGGGGTACCCCTTATAAAATTCTCAATTTTCGCTTTTGTCACATAAAATTAAAATTAAGCTTCCATACTTCAAAAACCGAATTGTTTTGAAAAATACTGGCAAAAATAAGACTTCAAACAAAAATTCAGCGATTTCTAAAAAAATTTTTTAAAAATCGATTTTTTTTCATAAGGGGTACCCCTGGCTGAGAGCTGGTGAGAGCTGGTGAGAGCCGGTGAGAGCAGCTGAGAGCCGGTGAGAGCGGCTGAGGGCGGCTGAGAGCCGGTGAGAGCAGCTGAGAGCCGGTGAGAGTAGCTGAGAGCCGGTGAGAGTGGCTGAGAGCCGGTGAGAGTAGCTGAGAGCCGGAGAGAGTGGGTGAGAGCCGGTGAGAGCCGGTGAGAATGGCTGAGAGCCGGTGAGAGTGGCTGAGAGCCGGTGAGAGTGGCTGAGAGCCGGTGAGAGCCGGTGAGAGTAGCTGAGAGCCGGTGAGAGCAGCTGAGAGCCGGTGAGAGCCGGTGAGAGTGGCTGAGAGCCGGTGAGAGTGGCTGAGAGCCGGTGAGAGCAGCTGAGAGCCGGTGAGAGTGGCTGAGAGCCGGTGAGAGTGGCTGAGAGCCGGTGAGAGCCGGTGAGAGTGGGTGAGAGCAGCTGAGAGCCGGTGAGAGCAGCTGAGAGCCGGTGAGAGCCGGTGAGAGTGGCTGAGAGCCGGTGAGAGTGGCTGAGAGCCGGTGAGAGTGGCTGAGAGCCGGTGAGAGCCGGTGAGAGCAGCTGAGACCCGGTGAGAGCGGCTGAGAGCCGGTGAGAGTAGCTGAAAGCCGGTGAGAGTAGCTGAGAGCCGGTGAGAGTGGCTGAGAGCCGGTGAGAGCCGGTGAGAGTAGCTGAGAGCCGGTGAGAGTGGCTGAGAGTCGGTGAGAGCAGCTGAGAGTGGCTGAGAGTAGCTGAGAGCCGGTGAGAGTGACTGAGAGCCGGTGAGAGTGGCTGAGAGCCGGTGAGAGTGGCTGAGAGCCGGTGAGAGTGGCTGAGAGCCGGTGAGAGCGGGTGAGAGCAGCTGAGAGCGGGTGAGAGTAGCTGAGAGCCGGTGAGAGTGGCTGAGAGCCGGTGAGAGCCGGTGAGAGTAGCTGAGAGCCGGTGAGAGTGGCTGAGAGTCGGTGAGAGCAGCTGAGAGTGGCTGAGAGTAGCTGAGAGCCGGTGAGAGTGGCTGAGAGCCGGTGAGAGTGGCTGAGAGCCGGTGAGAGCGGCTGAGAGCCGGTGAGAGTGGCTGAGAGCCGGTGAGAGTGGGTGAGAGCAGCTGAGAGCTGGTGAGAGCTGGTGAGAAGTGGTGAGAGGTGGTGAGAGGTGGTGAGAGGTGGTGAGAGGTGGTGAGAGGTGGTGAGAGCTGGTGAGAGCTGGTGAGAGCTGGTGAGAGCTGGTGAGAGCTGGTGAGAGCTGGTGAGAGCTGGTGAGAGCTGCTGAGAGCTGGTGAGAGCTGGTGAGAGCTGGTGAGAGCTGGTGAGAGCTGGTGAGAGCTGGTGAGAGCTGGTGAGAGCTGATGAGAGCTGGTGAGAGCTGGTGAGAGCTGGTGAGAGCTGGTGAGAGCTGGTGAGAGCTGGTGAGAGCTGGTGAGAGCTGGTGAGAGCTGGTGAGAGCTGGTGAGAGCTGGTGAGAGCTGGTGAGAGCCATACTTCAAAAACCGATTTGTTTTGAAAAATACTGGAAAAAACAAGACTTCAAACAAAAATTCAGCGATTTCTAAAAAAAATTTTTAAAAATCGATTTTTTTTCATAAGGGGTACCCCTTATGAAATTCTCAATTTTCGCTTTTGTCACATAAAATTAAAATTAAGCTTCCATACTTCAAAAACCGATTTGTTTTGAAAAATACTGGCAAAAATAAGACTTCAAACAAAAATTCAGCGATTTCTAAAAAAAATTTTTTAAAATCGATTTTTTTTCATAAGGGGTACCCCTTATGAAATTCTCAATTTTCGCTTTTGTCACATAAAATTAAAATTAAGCTTCCATACTTCAAAAACCGATTTTTTTTGAAAAATACTGGCAAAAATAAGACTTCAAACAAAAATTCAGCGATTTCTAAAAAAAATTTTTTAAAAATCGATTTTATTTAATAAGGGGTACCCCTTATGAAATTCTCAATTTTCGCTTTTGTCACATAAAATTAAAATTAAGCTTCCATACTTCAAAAACCGATTTGTTTTCAAAAATACTGGCAAAAACAAGACTTCAAACAAAAATTCAGCGATTTCTAAAAAAAATTTTAAAAATCGATTTTTTTTCATAAGGGGTACCCCTTATGAAATTCTCAATTTTCGCTTTTGTCACATAAAATTAAAATTAAGCTTCCATACTTAAAAAACCGATTTGTTTTGAAAAATACTGGGAAAAATAAGACTTCAAACAAAAATTCAGCGATTTCTAAAAAAAATTTTTTAAAATCGATTTTTTTTCATAAGGGGTACCCCTTATGAAATTCTCAATTTTCGCTTTTGTCACATAAAATTAAAATTAAGCTTCCATACTTCAAAAACCGATTTGTTTTGAAAAATACTGGCAAAAATAAGACTTCAAACAAAAATTCAGCGATTTCAAAAAAAAATTTTTTAAAAATCGATTTTATTTCATAAGGGGTACCCCTTATGAAATTCTCAATTTTCGCTTTTGTCACATAAAATTAAAGTTAAGCTTCCATACTTCAAAAACCGATTTGTTTTGAAAAATACTGGCAAAAATAAGACTTCAAACAAAAATTCAGCGATTTCTAAAAAAATTTTTTAAAAATCGATTTTTTTCATAAGGGGTACCCCTTATTAAATTCTCAATTTTCGCTTTTGTCACATAAAATTAAAATTAAGCTTCCATACTTCAAAAACCGATTTGTTTTGAAAAATACTGGCAAAAATAAGACTTCAAACAAAAATTCAGCGATTTCTAAATAAATTTTTTAAAAATCGATTTTTTTCATAAGGGGTACCCCTTATGAAATTCTCAATTTTCGCTTTTGTCACATAAAATTAAAATTAAGCTTCCATACTTCAAAAACCGATTTGTTTTGAAAAATACTGGCAAAAATAAGACTTCAAACAAAAATTCAGCGATTTCTAAAAAAATTTTTTAAAAATCGATTTTTTTCTCATAAGGGGTACCCCTTATAAAATTCTCAATTTTCGCTTTTGTCACATAAAATTAAAATTAAGCTTCCATACTTCAAAAACCGAATTGTTTTGAAAAATACTGGCAAAAATAAGACTTCAAACAAAAATTCAGCGATTTCTAAAAAAATTTTTTAAAAATCGATTTTTTTTCATAAGGGGTACCCCTGGCTGAGAGCTGGTGAGAGCTGGTGAGAGCCGGTGAGAGCAGCTGAGAGCCGGTGAGAGCGGCTGAGGGCGGCTGAGAGCCGGTGAGAGCAGCTGAGAGCCGGTGAGAGTAGCTGAGAGCCGGTGAGAGTGGCTGAGAGCCGGTGAGAGTAGCTGAGAGCCGGAGAGAGTGGGTGAGAGCCGGTGAGAGCCGGTGAGAATGGCTGAGAGCCGGTGAGAGTGGCTGAGAGCCGGTGAGAGTGGCTGAGAGCCGGTGAGAGCCGGTGAGAGTAGCTGAGAGCCGGTGAGAGCAGCTGAGAGCCGGTGAGAGCCGGTGAGAGTGGCTGAGAGCCGGTGAGAGTGGCTGAGAGCCGGTGAGAGCAGCTGAGAGCCGGTGAGAGTGGCTGAGAGCCGGTGAGAGTGGCTGAGAGCCGGTGAGAGCCGGTGAGAGTGGGTGAGAGCAGCTGAGAGCCGGTGAGAGCAGCTGAGAGCCGGTGAGAGCCGGTGAGAGTGGCTGAGAGCCGGTGAGAGTGGCTGAGAGCCGGTGAGAGTGGCTGAGAGCCGGTGAGAGCCGGTGAGAGCAGCTGAGACCCGGTGAGAGCGGCTGAGAGCCGGTGAGAGTAGCTGAAAGCCGGTGAGAGTAGCTGAGAGCCGGTGAGAGTGGCTGAGAGCCGGTGAGAGCCGGTGAGAGTAGCTGAGAGCCGGTGAGAGTGGCTGAGAGTCGGTGAGAGCAGCTGAGAGTGGCTGAGAGTAGCTGAGAGCCGGTGAGAGTGGCTGAGAGCCGGTGAGAGTGGCTGAGAGCCGGTGAGAGTGGCTGAGAGCCGGTGAGAGTGGCTGAGAGCCGGTGAGAGCGGGTGAGAGCAGCTGAGAGCGGGTGAGAGTAGCTGAGAGCCGGTGAGAGTGGCTGAGAGCCGGTGAGAGCCGGTGAGAGTAGCTGAGAGCCGGTGAGAGTGGCTGAGAGTCGGTGAGAGCAGCTGAGAGTGGCTGAGAGTAGCTGAGAGCCGGTGAGAGTGGCTGAGAGCCGGTGAGAGTGGCTGAGAGCCGGTGAGAGCGGCTGAGAGCCGGTGAGAGTGGCTGAGAGCCGGTGAGAGTGGGTGAGAGCAGCTGAGAGCTGGTGAGAGCTGGTGAGAAGTGGTGAGAGGTGGTGAGAGGTGGTGAGAGGTGGTGAGAGGTGGTGAGAGGTGGTGAGAGCTGGTGAGAGCTGGTGAGAGCTGGTGAGAGCTGGTGAGAGCTGGTGAGAGCTGGTGAGAGCTGGTGAGAGCTGCTGAGAGCTGGTGAGAGCTGGTGAGAGCTGGTGAGAGCTGGTGAGAGCTGGTGAGAGCTGGTGAGAGCTGGTGAGAGCTGGTGAGAGCTGATGAGAGCTGGTGAGAGCTGGTGAGAGCTGGTGAGAGCTGGTGAGAGCTGGTGAGAGCTGGTGAGAGCTGGTGAGAGCTGGTGAGAGCTGGTGAGAGCTGGTGAGAGCCATACTTCAAAAACCGATTTGTTTTGAAAAATACTGGAAAAAACAAGACTTCAAACAAAAATTCAGCGATTTCTAAAAAAAATTTTTAAAAATCGATTTTTTTTCATAAGGGGTACCCCTTATGAAATTCTCAATTTTCGCTTTTGTCACATAAAATTAAAATTAAGCTTCCATACTTCAAAAACCGATTTGTTTTGAAAAATACTGGCAAAAATAAGACTTCAAACAAAAATTCAGCGATTTCTAAAAAAAATTTTTTAAAATCGATTTTTTTTCATAAGGGGTACCCCTTATGAAATTCTCAATTTTCGCTTTTGTCACATAAAATTAAAATTAAGCTTCCATACTTCAAAAACCGATTTTTTTTGAAAAATACTGGCAAAAATAAGACTTCAAACAAAAATTCAGCGATTTCTAAAAAAAATTTTTTAAAAATCGATTTTATTTAATAAGGGGTACCCCTTATGAAATTCTCAATTTTCGCTTTTGTCACATAAAATTAAAATTAAGCTTCCATACTTCAAAAACCGATTTGTTTTCAAAAATACTGGCAAAAACAAGACTTCAAACAAAAATTCAGCGATTTCTAAAAAAAATTTTAAAAATCGATTTTTTTTCATAAGGGGTACCCCTTATGAAATTCTCAATTTTCGCTTTTGTCACATAAAATTAAAATTAAGCTTCCATACTTCAAAAACCGATTTGTTTTGAAAAATACTGGGAAAAATAAGACTTCAAACAAAAATTCAGCGATTTCTAAAAAAAATTTTTTAAAATCGATTTTTTTTCATAAGGGGTACCCCTTATGAAATTCTCAATTTTCGCTTTTGTCACATAAAATTAAAATTAAGCTTCCATACTTCAAAAACCGATTTGTTTTGAAAAATACTGGCAAAAATAAGACTTCAAACAAAAATTCAGCGATTTCTAAAAAAAATTTTTTAAAAATCGATTTTATTTCATAAGGGGTACCCCTTATGAAATTCTCAATTTTCGCTTTTGTCACATAAAATTAAAGTTAAGCTTCCATACTTCAAAAACCGATTTGTTTTGAAAAATACTGGCAAAAATAAGACTTCAAACAAAAATTCAGCGATTTCTAAAAAAATTTTTTAAAAATCGATTTTTTTCATAAGGGGTACCCCTTATTAAATTCTCAATTTTCGCTTTTGTCACATAAAATTAAAATTAAGCTTCCATACTTCAAAAACCGATTTGTTTTGAAAAATACTGGCAAAAATAAGACTTCAAACAAAAATTCAGCGATTTCTAAATAAATTTTTTAAAAATCGATTTTTTTCATAAGGGGTACCCCTTATGAAATTCTCAATTTTCGCTTTTGTCACATAAAATTAAAATTAAGCTTCCATACTTCAAAAACCGATTTGTTTTGAAAAATACTGGCAAAAATAAGACTTCAAACAAAAATTCAGCGATTTCTAAAAAAATTTTTTAAAAATCGATTTTTTTTCATAAGGGGTACCCCTGGCTGAGAGCTGGTGAGAGCTGGTGAGAGCCGGTGAGAGCAGCTGAGAGCCGGTGAGAGCGGCTGAGGGCGGCTGAGAGCCGGTGAGAGCAGCTGAGAGCCGGTGAGAGTAGCTGAGAGCCGGTGAGAGTGGCTGAGAGCCGGTGAGAGTAGCTGAGAGCCGGAGAGAGTGGGTGAGAGCCGGTGAGAGCCGGTGAGAATGGCTGAGAGCCGGTGAGAGTGGCTGAGAGCCGGTGAGAGTGGCTGAGAGCCGGTGAGAGCCGGTGAGAGTAGCTGAGAGCCGGTGAGAGCAGCTGAGAGCCGGTGAGAGCCGGTGAGAGTGGCTGAGAGCCGGTGAGAGTGGCTGAGAGCCGGTGAGAGCAGCTGAGAGCCGGTGAGAGTGGCTGAGAGCCGGTGAGAGTGGCTGAGAGCCGGTGAGAGCCGGTGAGAGTGGGTGAGAGCAGCTGAGAGCCGGTGAGAGCAGCTGAGAGCCGGTGAGAGCCGGTGAGAGTGGCTGAGAGCCGGTGAGAGTGGCTGAGAGCCGGTGAGAGCAGCTGAGACCCGGTGAGAGCGGCTGAGAGCCGGTGAGAGTAGCTGAAAGCCGGTGAGAGTAGCTGAGAGCCGGTGAGAGTGGCTGAGAGCCGGTGAGAGCCGGTGAGAGTAGCTGAGAGCCGGTGAGAGTGGCTGAGAGTCGGTGAGAGCAGCTGAGAGTGGCTGAGAGTAGCTGAGAGCCGGTGAGAGTGGCTGAGAGCCGGTGAGAGTGGCTGAGAGCCGGTGAGAGTGGCTGAGAGCCGGTGAGAGTGGCTGAGAGCCGGTGAGAGCGGGTGAGAGCAGCTGAGAGCGGGTGAGAGTAGCTGAGAGCCGGTGAGAGTGGCTGAGAGCCGGTGAGAGCCGGTGAGAGTAGCTGAGAGCCGGTGAGAGTGGCTGAGAGTCGGTGAGAGCAGCTGAGAGTGGCTGAGAGTAGCTGAGAGCCGGTGAGAGTGGCTGAGAGCCGGTGAGAGTGGCTGAGAGCCGGTGAGAGCGGCTGAGAGCCGGTGAGAGTGGCTGAGAGCCGGTGAGAGTGGGTGAGAGCAGCTGAGAGCTGGTGAGAGCTGGTGAGAAGTGGTGAGAGGTGGTGAGAGGTGGTGAGAGGTGGTGAGAGGTGGTGAGAGGTGGTGAGAGCTGGTGAGAGCTGGTGAGAGCTGGTGAGAGCTGGTGAGAGCTGGTGAGAGCTGGTGAGAGCTGGTGAGAGCTGGTGAGAGCTGCTGAGAGCTGGTGAGAGCTGGTGAGAGCTGGTGAGAGCTGGTGAGAGCTGGTGAGAGCTGGTGAGAGCTGGTGAGAGCTGGTGAGAGCTGGTGAGAGCTGGTGAGAGCTGGTGAGAGCTGGTGAGAGCTGGTGAGAGCTGGTGAGAGCTGGTGAGAGCTGGTGAGAGCTGGTGAGAGCTGGTGAGAGCTGGTGAGAGCCATACTTCAAAAACCGATTTGTTTTGAAAAATACTGGAAAAAACAAGACTTCAAACAAAAATTCAGCGATTTCTAAAAAAAATTTTTAAAAATCGATTTTTTTTCATAAGGGGTACCCCTTATGAAATTCTCAATTTTCGCTTTTGTCACATAAAATTAAAATTAAGCTTCCATACTTCAAAAACCGATTTGTTTTCAAAAATACTGGCAAAAACAAGACTTCAAACAAAAATTCAGCGATTTCTAAAAAAAATTTTAAAAATCGATTTTTTTTCATAAGGGGTACCCCTTATGAAATTCTCAATTTTCGCTTTTGTCACATAAAATTAAAATTAAGCTTCCATACTTCAAAAACCGATTTGTTTTGAAAAATACTGGGAAAAAGAAGACTTCAAACAAAAATTCAGCGATTTCTAAAAAAAATTTTTTAAAATCGATTTTTTTTCATAAGGGGTACCCCTTATGAAATTCTCAATTTTGGCTTTTGTCACATAAAATTAAAATTAAGCTTCCATACTTCAAAAACCGATTTGTTTTGAAAAATACTGGCAAAAATAAGACTTCAAACAAAAATTCAGCGATTTCTAAAAAAAATTTTTTAAAAATCGATTTTATTTCATAAGGGGTACCCCTTATGAAATTCTCAATTTTCGCTTTTGTCACATAAAATTAAAGTTAAGCTTCCATACTTCAAAAACCGATTTGTTTTGAAAAATACTGGCAAAAATAAGACTTCAAACAAAAATTCAGCGATTTCTAAAAAAATTTTTTAAAAATCGATTTTTTTCATAAGGGGTACCCCTTATTAAATTCTCAATTTTCGCTTTTGTCACATAAAATTAAAATTAAGCTTCCATACTTCAAAAACCGATTTGTTTTGAAAAATACTGGCAAAAATAAGACTTCAAACAAAAATTCAGCGATTTCTAAATAAATTTTTTAAAAATCGATTTTTTTCATAAGGGGTGCCCCTTATGAAATTCTCAATTTTCGCTTTTGTCACATAAAATTAAAATTAAGCTTCCATACTTCAAAAACCGATTTGTTTTGAAAAATACTGGCAAAAATAAGACTTCAAACAAAAATTCAGCGATTTCTAAAAAAATTTTTTAAAAATCGATTTTTTTTTCATAAGGGGTACCCCTTATAAAATTCTCAATTTTCGCTTTTGTCACATAAAATTAAAATTAAGCTTCCATACTTCAAAAACCGAATTGTTTTGAAAAATACTGGCAAAAATAAGACTTCAAACAAAAATTCAGCGATTTCTAAAAAAATTTTTTAAAAATCGATTTTTTTTCATAAGGGGTACCCCTGGCTGAGAGCTGGTGAGAGCTGGTGAGAGCCGGTGAGAGCAGCTGAGAGCCGGTGAGAGCGGCTGAGGGCGGCTGAGAGCCGGTGAGAGCAGCTGAGAGCCGGTGAGAGTAGCTGAGAGCCGGTGAGAGTGGCTGAGAGCCGGTGAGAGTAGCTGAGAGCCGGAGAGAGTGGGTGAGAGCCGGTGAGAGCCGGTGAGAATGGCTGAGAGCCGGTGAGAGTGGCTGAGAGCCGGTGAGAGTGGCTGAGAGCCGGTGAGAGCCGGTGAGAGTAGCTGAGAGCCGGTGAGAGCAGCTGAGAGCCGGTGAGAGCCGGTGAGAGTGGCTGAGAGCCGGTGAGAGTGGCTGAGAGCCGGTGAGAGCAGCTGAGAGCCGGTGAGAGTGGCTGAGAGCCGGTGAGAGTGGCTGAGAGCCGGTGAGAGCCGGTGAGAGTGGGTGAGAGCAGCTGAGAGCCGGTGAGAGCAGCTGAGAGCCGGTGAGAGCCGGTGAGAGTGGCTGAGAGCCGGTGAGAGTGGCTGAGAGCCGGTGAGAGTGGCTGAGAGCCGGTGAGAGCCGGTGAGAGCAGCTGAGACCCGGTGAGAGCGGCTGAGAGCCGGTGAGAGTAGCTGAAAGCCGGTGAGAGTAGCTGAGAGCCGGTGAGAGTGGCTGAGAGCCGGTGAGAGCCGGTGAGAGTAGCTGAGAGCCGGTGAGAGTGGCTGAGAGTCGGTGAGAGCAGCTGAGAGTGGCTGAGAGTAGCTGAGAGCCGGTGAGAGTGGCTGAGAGCCGGTGAGAGTGGCTGAGAGCCGGTGAGAGTGGCTGAGAGCCGGTGAGAGTGGCTGAGAGCCGGTGAGAGCGGGTGAGAGCAGCTGAGAGCGGGTGAGAGTAGCTGAGAGCCGGTGAGAGTGGCTGAGAGCCGGTGAGAGCCGGTGAGAGTAGCTGAGAGCCGGTGAGAGTGGCTGAGAGTCGGTGAGAGCAGCTGAGAGTGGCTGAGAGTAGCTGAGAGCCGGTGAGAGTGGCTGAGAGCCGGTGAGAGTGGCTGAGAGCCGGTGAGAGCGGCTGAGAGCCGGTGAGAGTGGCTGAGAGCCGGTGAGAGTGGGTGAGAGCAGCTGAGAGCTGGTGAGAGCTGGTGAGAAGTGGTGAGAGGTGGTGAGAGGTGGTGAGAGGTGGTGAGAGGTGGTGAGAGGTGGTGAGAGCTGGTGAGAGCTGGTGAGAGCTGGTGAGAGCTGGTGAGAGCTGGTGAGAGCTGGTGAGAGCTGGTGAGAGCTGCTGAGAGCTGGTGAGAGCTGGTGAGAGCTGGTGAGAGCTGGTGAGAGCTGGTGAGAGCTGGTGAGAGCTGGTGAGAGCTGATGAGAGCTGGTGAGAGCTGGTGAGAGCTGGTGAGAGCTGGTGAGAGCTGGTGAGAGCTGGTGAGAGCTGGTGAGAGCTGGTGAGAGCTGGTGAGAGCTGGTGAGAGCTGGTGAGAGCTGGTGAGAGCTGGTGAAAGCCATACTTCAAAAACCGATTTGTTTTGAAAAATACTGGAAAAAACAAGACTTCAAACAAAAATTCAGCGATTTCTAAAAAAAATTTTTAAAAATCGATTTTTTTTCATAAGGGGTACCCCTTATGAAATTCTCAATTTTCGCTTTTGTCACATAAAATTAAAATTAAGCTTCCATACTTCAAAAACCGATTTGTTTTGAAAAATACTGGCAAAAATAAGACTTCAAACAAAAATTCAGCGATTTCTAAAAAAAATTTTTTAAAATCGATTTTTTTTCATAAGGGGTACCCCTTATGAAATTCTCAATTTTCGCTTTTGTCACATAAAATTAAAATTAAGCTTCCATACTTCAAAAACCGATTTTTTTTGAAAAATACTGGCAAAAATAAGACTTCAAACAAAAATTCAGCGATTTCTAAAAAAAATTTTTTAAAAATCGATTTTATTTAATAAGGGGTACCCCTTATGAAATTCTCAATTTTCGCTTTTGTCACATAAAATTAAAATTAAGCTTCCATACTTCAAAAACCGATTTGTTTTCAAAAATACTGGCAAAAACAAGACTTCAAACAAAAATTCAGCGATTTCTAAAAAAAATTTTAAAAATCGATTTTTTTTCATAAGGGGTACCCCTTATGAAATTCTCAATTTTCGCTTTTGTCACATAAAATTAAAATTAAGCTTCCATACTTCAAAAACCGATTTGTTTTGAAAAATACTGGGAAAAATAAGACTTCAAACAAAAATTCAGCGATTTCTAAAAAAAATTTTTTAAAATCGATTTTTTTTCATAAGGGGTACCCCTTATGAAATTCTCAATTTTCGCTTTTGTCACATAAAATTAAAATTAAGCTTCCATACTTCAAAAACCGATTTGTTTTGAAAAATACTGGCAAAAATAAGACTTCAAACAAAAATTCAGCGATTTCTAAAAAAAATTTTTTAAAAATCGATTTTATTTCATAAGGGGTACCCCTTATGAAATTCTCAATTTTCGCTTTTGTCACATAAAATTAAAGTTAAGCTTCCATACTTCAAAAACCGATTTGTTTTGAAAAATACTGGCAAAAATAAGACTTCAAACAAAAATTCAGCGATTTCTAAAAAAATTTTTTAAAAATCGATTTTTTTCATAAGGGGTACCCCTTATTAAATTCTCAATTTTCGCTTTTGTCACATAAAATTAAAATTAAGCTTCCATACTTCAAAAACCGATTTGTTTTGAAAAATACTGGCAAAAATAAGACTTCAAACAAAAATTCAGCGATTTCTAAATAAATTTTTTAAAAATCGATTTTTTTCATAAGGGGTACCCCTTATGAAATTCTCAATTTTCGCTTTTGTCACATAAAATTAAAATTAAGCTTCCATACTTCAAAAACCGATTTGTTTTGAAAAATACTGGCAAAAATAAGACTTCAAACAAAAATTCAGCGATTTCTAAAAAAATTTTTTAAAAATCGATTTTTTTTTCATAAGGGGTACCCCTTATAAAATTCTCAATTTTCGCTTTTGTCACATAAAATTAAAATTAAGCTTCCATACTTCAAAAACCGAATTGTTTTGAAAAATACTGGCAAAAATAAGACTTCAAACAAAAATTCAGCGATTTCTAAAAAAATTTTTTAAAAATCGATTTTTTTTCATAAGGGGTACCCCTGGCTGAGAGCTGGTGAGAGCTGGTGAGAGCCGGTGAGAGCAGCTGAGAGCCGGTGAGAGCGGCTGAGGGCGGCTGAGAGCCGGTGAGAGCAGCTGAGAGCCGGTGAGAGTAGCTGAGAGCCGGTGAGAGTGGCTGAGAGCCGGTGAGAGTAGCTGAGAGCCGGAGAGAGTGGGTGAGAGCCGGTGAGAGCCGGTGAGAATGGCTGAGAGCCGGTGAGAGTGGCTGAGAGCCGGTGAGAGTGGCTGAGAGCCGGTGAGAGCCGGTGAGAGTAGCTGAGAGCCGGTGAGAGCAGCTGAGAGCCGGTGAGAGCCGGTGAGAGTGGCTGAGAGCCGGTGAGAGTGGCTGAGAGCCGGTGAGAGCAGCTGAGAGCCGGTGAGAGTGGCTGAGAGCCGGTGAGAGTGGCTGAGAGCCGGTGAGAGCCGGTGAGAGTGGGTGAGAGCAGCTGAGAGCCGGTGAGAGCAGCTGAGAGCCGGTGAGAGCCGGTGAGAGTGGCTGAGAGCCGGTGAGAGTGGCTGAGAGCCGGTGAGAGTGGCTGAGAGCCGGTGAGAGCCGGTGAGAGCAGCTGAGACCCGGTGAGAGCGGCTGAGAGCCGGTGAGAGTAGCTGAAAGCCGGTGAGAGTAGCTGAGAGCCGGTGAGAGTGGCTGAGAGCCGGTGAGAGCCGGTGAGAGTAGCTGAGAGCCGGTGAGAGTGGCTGAGAGTCGGTGAGAGCAGCTGAGAGTGGCTGAGAGTAGCTGAGAGCCGGTGAGAGTGGCTGAGAGCCGGTGAGAGTGGCTGAGAGCCGGTGAGAGTGGCTGAGAGCCGGTGAGAGTGGCTGAGAGCCGGTGAGAGCGGGTGAGAGCAGCTGAGAGCGGGTGAGAGTAGCTGAGAGCCGGTGAGAGTGGCTGAGAGCCGGTGAGAGCCGGTGAGAGTAGCTGAGAGCCGGTGAGAGTGGCTGACAGTCGGTGAGAGCAGCTGAGAGTGGCTGAGAGTAGCTGAGAGCCGGTGAGAGTGGCTGAGAGCCGGTGAGAGTGGCTGAGAGCCGGTGAGAGCCGGTGAGAGTGGCTGAGAGCCGGTGAGAGTGGGTGAGAGCAGCTGAGAGCTGGTGAGAGCTGGTGAGAAGTGGTGAGAGGTGGTGAGAGGTGGTGAGAGGTGGTGAGAGGTGGTGAGAGGTGGTGAGAGCTGGTGAGAGCTGGTGAGAGCTGGTGAGAGCTGGTGAGAGCTGGTGAGAGCTGGTGAGAGCTGGTGAGAGCTGCTGAGAGCTGGTGAGAGCTGGTGAGAGCTGGTGAGAGCTGGTGAGAGCTGGTGAGAGCTGGTGAGAGCTGGTGAGAGCCAATATACTGAAAAAATACTGGCAAAAACAAGACTTCAAACAAAAATTTAGCGATTTCTAAAAAAAATTTTTAAAAATCGATTTTTTTTCATAAGGGGTACCCCTTATGAAATTCTCAATTTTCGCTTTTGTCACATAAAATTAAAATTAAGCTTCCATACTTCAAAAACCGATTTGTTTTGAAAAATACTGGCAAAAATAAGACTTCAAACAAAAATTCAGCGATTTCTAAAAAAATTTTTTAAAATCGATTTTTTTTCATAAGGGGTACCCCTTATGAAATTCTCAATTTTCGCTTTTGTCACATAAAATCAAAGTTAAGCTTCCATACTTCAAAAACCGATTTGTTTTGAAAAATACTGGCAAAAATAAGACTTCAAACAAAAATTCAGCGATTTCTAAAAAAAATTTTTTAAAAATCGATTTTATTTCATAAGGGGTACCCCTTATGAAATTCTCAATTTTCGCTTTTGTCACATAAAATTAAAGTTAAGCTTCCATACTTCAAAAACCGATTTGTTTTGAAAAATACTGGCAAAAATAAGACTTCAAACAAAAATTCAGCGATTTCTAAAAAAATTTTTTAAAAATCGATTTTTTTCATAAGGGGTACCCCTTATTAAATTCTCAATTTTCGCTTTTGTCACATAAAATTAAAATTAAGCTTCCATACTTCAAAAACCGATTTGTTTTGAAAAATACTGGCAAAAATAAGACTTCAAACAAAAATTCAGCGATTTCTAAATAAATTTTTTAAAAATCGATTTTTTTCATAAGGGGTACCCCTTATGAAATTCTCAATTTTCGCTTTTGTCACATAAAATTAAAATTAAGCTTCCATACTTCAAAAACCGATTTGTTTTGAAAAATACTGGCAAAAATAAGACTTCAAACAAAAATTCAGCGATTTCTAAAAAAATTTTTTAAAAATCGATTTTTTTTTCATAAGGGGTACCCCTTATAAAATTCTCAATTTTCGCTTTTGTCACATAAAATTAAAATTAAGCTTCCATACTTCAAAAACCGAATTGTTTTGAAAAATACTGGCAAAAATAAGACTTCAAACAAAAATTCAGCGATTTCTAAAAAAATTTTTTAAAAATCGATTTTTTTTCATAAGGGGTACCCCTGGCTGAGAGCTGGTGAGAGCTGGTGAGAGCCGGTGAGAGCAGCTGAGAGCCAGTGAGAGCGGCTGAGGGCGGCTGAGAGCCGGTGAGAGCAGCTGAGAGCCGGTGAGAGTAGCTGAGAGCCGGTGAGAGTGGCTGAGAGCCGGTGAGAGTAGCTGAGAGCCGGAGAGAGTGGGTGAGAGCCGGTGAGAGCCGGTGAGAATGGCTGAGAGCCGGTGAGAGTGGCTGAGAGCCGGTGAGAGTGGCTGAGAGCCGGTGAGAGCCGGTGAGAGTAGCTGAGAGCCGGTGAGAGCAGCTGAGAGCCGGTGAGAGCCGGTGAGAGTGGCTGAGAGCCGGTGAGAGTGGCTGAGAGCCGGTGAGAGCAGCTGAGAGCCGGTGAGAGTGGCTGAGAGCCGGTGAGAGTGGCTGAGAGCCGGTGAGAGCCGGTGAGAGTGGGTGAGAGCAGCTGAGAGCCGGTGAGAGCAGCTGAGAGCCGGTGAGAGCCGGTGAGAGTGGCTGAGAGCCGGTGAGAGTGGCTGAGAGCCGGTGAGAGTGGCTGAGAGCCGGTGAGAGCCGGTGAGAGCAGCTGAGACCCGGTGAGAGCGGCTGAGAGCCGGTGAGAGTAGCTGAAAGCCGGTGAGAGTAGCTGAGAGCCGGTGAGAGTGGCTGAGAGCCGGTGAGAGCCGGTGAGAGTAGCTGAGAGCCGGTGAGAGTGGCTGAGAGTCGGTGAGAGCAGCTGAGAGTGGCTGAGAGTAGCTGAGAGCCGGTGAGAGTGGCTGAGAGCCGGTGAGAGTGGCTGAGAGCCGGTGAGAGTGGCTGAGAGCCGGTGAGAGTGGCTGAGAGCCGGTGAGAGCGGGTGAGAGCAGCTGAGAGCGGGTGAGAGTAGCTGAGAGCCGGTGAGAGTGGCTGAGAGCCGGTGAGAGCCGGTGAGAGTAGCTGAGAGCCGGTGAGAGTGGCTGAGAGTCGGTGAGAGCAGCTGAGAGTGGCTGAGAGTAGCTGAGAGCCGGTGAGAGTGGCTGAGAGCCGGTGAGAGTGGCTGAGAGCCGGTGAGAGCGGCTGAGAGCCGGTGAGAGTGGCTGAGAGCCGGTGAGAGTGGGTGAGAGCAGCTGAGAGCTGGTGAGAGCTGGTGAGAAGTGGTGAGAGGTGGTGAGAGGTGGTGAGAGGTGGTGAGAGGTGGTGAGAGGTGGTGAGAGCTGGTGAGAGCTGGTGAGAGCTGGTGAGAGCTGGTGAGAGCTGGTGAGAGCTGGTGAGAGCTGGTGAGAGCTGGTGAGAGCTGGTGAGAGCTGGTGAGAGCTGGTGAGAGCTGGTGAGAGCTGGTGAGAGCTGGTGAGAGGTGGTGAGAGCTGGTGAGAGCTGGTGAGAGCTGGTGAGAGCTGGTGAGAGCCAATATACTGAAAAAATACTGGCAAAAACAAGACTTCAAACAAAAATTTAGCGATTTCTAAAAAAAATTTTTAAAAATCGATTTTTTTTCATAAGGGGTACCCCTTATGAAATTCTCAATTTTCGCTTTTGTCACATAAAATTAAAATTAAGCTTCCATACTTCAAAAACCGATTTGTTTTGAAAAATACTGGCAAAAATAAGACTTCAAACAAAAATTCAGCGATTTCTAAAAAAATTTTTTAAAATCGATTTTTTTTCATAAGGGGTACCCCTTATGAAATTCTCAATTTTCGCTTTTGTCACATAAAATCAAAGTTAAGCTTCCATACTTCAAAAACCGATTTGTTTTGAAAAATACTGGCAAAAACAAGACTTCAAACAAAAATTCAGCGATTTCTAAAAAAAATTTTAAAAATCGATTTTTTTTCATAAGGGGTACCCCTTATGAAATTCTCAATTTTCGCTTTTGTCACATAAAATTAAAATTAAGCTTCCATACTTCAAAAACCGATTTGTTTTCAAAAATACTGGCAAAAATAAGACTTCAAACAAAAATTCAGCGATTTCTAAAAAAAATTTTTAAAAATCGATTTTTTTTCATAAGGGGTACCCCTTATGAAATTCTCAATTTTCGCTTTTGTCACATAAAATTAAAATTAAGCTTCCATACTTCAAAAACCGATTTGTTTTGAAAAATACTGGCAAAAATAAGACTTCAAACAAAAATTCAGCGATTTCTAAAAAAATTTTTTAAAATCGATTTTTTTTCATAAGGGGTACCCCTTATGGAATTCTCAATTTTCGCTTTTGTCACATAAAATCAAAGTTAAGCTTCCATACTTCAAAAACCGATTTGTTTTGAAAAATACTGGCAAAAACAAGACTTCAAACAAAAATTCAGCGATTTCTAAAAAAAATTTTAAAAATCGATTTTTTTTCATAAGGGGTACCCCTTATGAAATTCTCAATTTTCGCTTTTGTCACATAAAATTAAAATTAAGCTTCCATACTTCAAAAACCGATTTGTTTTCAAAAATACTGGCAAAAATAAGACTTCAAACAAAAATTCAGCGATTTCTAAAAAAAATTTTTTAAAATCGATTTTTTTTCATAAGGGGTACCCCTTATGAAATTCTCAATTTTCGCTTTTGTCACATAAAATTAAAATTAAGCTTCCATACTTCAAAAACCGATTTGTTTTCCAAAATACTGGCAAAAACAAGACTTCAAACAAAAATTCAGCGATTTCTAAAAAAAATTTTAAAAATCGATTTTTTTTCATAAGGGGTACCCCTTATGAAATTCTCAATTTTCGCTTTTGTCACATAAAATTAAAATTAAGCTTCCATACTTCAAAAACCGATTTGTTTTGAAAAATACTGGGAAAAATAAGACTTCAAACAAAAATTCAGCGATTTCTAAAAAAAATTTTTTAAAATCGATTTTTTTTCATAAGGGGTACCCCTTATGAAATTCTCAATTTTCGCTTTTGTCACATAAAATTAAAATTAAGCTTCCATACTTCAAAAACCGATTTGTTTTGAAAAATACTGGCAAAAATAAGACTTCAAACAAAAATTCAGCGATTTCTAAAAAAAATTTTTTAAAAATCGATTTTTTTTCATAAGGGGTACCCCTTATGAAATTCTCAATTTTCGCTTTTGTCACATAAAATTAAAGTTAAGCTTCCATACTTCAAAAACCGATTTGTTTTGAAAAATACTGGCAAAAATAAGACTTCAAACAAAAATTCAGCGATTTCTAAAAAAATTTTTTAAAAATCGATTTTTTTTCATAAGGGGTACCCCTTATTAAATTCTCAATTTTCGCTTTTGTCACATAAAATTAAAATTAAGCTTCCATACTTCAAAAACCGATTTGTTTTGAAAAATACTGGCAAAAATAAGACTTCAAACAAAAATTCAGCGATTTCTAAATAAATTTTTTTAAAATCGATTTTTTTCATAAGGGGTACCCCTTATGAAATTCTCAATTTTCGCTTTTGTCACATAAAATTAAAATTAAGCTTCCATACTTCAAAAACCGATTTGTTTTGAAAAAAACTGGCAAAAATAAGACTTCAAACAAAAATTCAGCGATTTCTAAGAAAATTTTTTAAAAATCGATTTTTTTTCATAAGGGGTACCCCTTATGAAAATCTCAATTTTCGCTTTTGTCACATAAAATTAAAATTAAGCTTCCATACTTCAAAAACCGATTTGTTTTGAAAAATACTGGGAAAAATAAGACTTCAAACAAAAATTCAGCGATTTCAAAAAAAAATTTTTAAAAATCGATTTTTTTTTCATAAGGGGTACCCCTTATAAAATTCTCAATTTTCGCTTTTGTCACATAAAATTAAAATTAAGCTTCCATACTTCAAAAACCGAATTGTTTTGAAAAATACTGGCAAAAATAAGACTTCAAACAAAAATTCAGCGATTTCTAAAAAAATTTTTTAAAAATCGATTTTTTTTCATAAGGGGTACCCCTGGCTGAGAGCTGGTGAGAGCTGGTGAGAGCTGGTGAGAGCTGGTGAGGGCTGGTGAGAGCTGGTGAGAGCTGGTGAGAGCCGGTGAGAGTGGCTGAGAGCCGGTGAGAGTGGGTGAGAGCCGGTGAGAGTGGCTGAGAGCCGGTAAGAGCCGGTGAGAGTGGCTGAGAGCCGGTGAGAGCCGGTGAGAGTGGCTGAGAGCCGGTGAGAGTGGCTGAGAGCTGGTGAGAGCCGGTGAGAGCCGGTGAGAGTGGCTGAGAGCTGGTGAGAGCCGGTGAGAGCAGCTGAGAGCCGGTGAGAGCAGCTGAGAGCCGGTGAGAGCGGCTGAGAGCCGGTGAGAGTGGCTGAGAGCCGGTGAGAGCCGGTGAGAGCAGCTGAGAGCCGGTGAGAGCGGCTGAGGGCGGCTGAGAGCCGGTGAGAGCAGCTGAGAGCCGGTGAGAGTAGCTGAGAGCCGGTGAGAGTGGCTGAGAGCCGGTGAGAGTAGCTGAGAGCCGGAGAGAGTGGGTGAGAGCCGCTGATAGCAGCTGAGAGCCGGTGAGAGTAGCTGAGAGCCGGTGAGAGTGGCTGAGAGCCGGTGAGAGTAGCTGAGAGCCGGAGAGAGTGGGTGAGAGCCGGTGAGAGCCGGTGAGAATGGCTGAGAGCCGGTGAGAGTGGCTGAGAGCCGGTGAGAGTGGCTGAGAGCCGGTGAGAGTGGCTGAGAGCCGGTGAGAGTAGCTGAGATCCGGTGAGAGTCGGTGAGAATGGCTGAGAGCCGGTGAGAGTGGCTGAGAGCCGGTGAGAGTGGCTGAGAGCCGGTGAGAGCAGGTGAGAGCAGCTGAGAGCTGGTGAGAGTGGCTGAGAGCCGGTGAGAGTGGCTGAGAGCCGGTGAGAGTGGGTGAGAGCAGCTGAGAGCCGGTGAGAGCAGCTGAGAGCCGGTGAGAGCCGGTGAGAGTGGCTGAGAGCCGGTGAGAGTGGCTGAGAGCCGGTGAGAGCCGGTGAGAGCAGCTGAGAGCCGGTGAGAGTGGCTGAGAGCCGGTGAGAGTGGCTGAGAGCCGGTGAGAGCCGGTGAGAGTGGGTGAGAGCAGCTGAGAGCCGGTGAGAGCAGCTGAGAGCCGGTGAGAGCCGGTGAGAGTGGCTGAGAGCCGGTGAGAGTGGCTGAGAGCCGGTGAGAGCCGGTGAGAGCAGCTGAGAGCCGGTGAGAGCGGCTGAGAGCCGGTGAGAGCCGGTGAGAGTAGCTGAAAGCCGGTGAGAGTAGCTGAGAGCCGGTGAGAGTGGCTGAGAGCCGGTGAGAGCTGGTGAGAGCTGGTGAGAGCCAATATACTGGAGAAATACTGGCAAAAACAAGACTTCAAACAAAAATTTAGCGATTTCTAAAAAAAATTTTTAAAAATCGATTTTTTTTCATAAGGGGTACCCCTTATGAAATTCTCAATTTTCGCTTTTGTCACATAAAATTAAAATTAAGCTTCCATACTTCAAAAACTGATTTGTTTTGAAAAATACTGGCAAAAATAAGACTTCAAACAAAAATTCAGCGATTTCTAAAAAAATTTTTTAAAATCGATTTTTTTTCATAAGGGGTACCCCTTATGAAATTCTCAATTTTCGCTTTTGTCACATAAAATCAAAGTTAAGCTTCCATACTTCAAAAACCGATTTGTTTTGAAAAATACTGGCAAAAACAAGACTTCAAACAAAAATTCAGCGATTTCTAAAAAAAATTTTAAAAATCGATTTTTTTTCATAGGGGTACCCCTTATGAAATTCTCAATTTTCGCTTTTGTCACATAAAATTAAAATTAAGCTTCCATACTTCAAAAACCGATTTGTTTTCAAAAATACTGGCAAAAATAAGACTTCAAACAAAAATTCAGCGATTTCTAAAAAAAATTTTTTAAAATCGATTTTTTTTCATAAGGGGTACCCCTTATGAAATTCTCAATTTTCGCTTTTGTCACATAAAATTAAAATTAAGCTTCCATACTTCAAAAACCGATTTGTTTTCAAAAATACTGGCAAAAATAAGACTTCAAACAAAAATTCAGCGATTTCTAAAAAAAATTTTTTAAAAATCGATTTTTTTTCATAAGGGGTACCCCTTATGAAATTCTCAATTTTCGCTTTTGTCACATAAAATTAAAATTAAGCTTCCATACTTCAAAAACCGATTTGTTTTGAAAAATACTGGCAAAAATAAGACTTCAAACAAAAATTCAGCGATTTCTAAAAAAAAATTTTTTAAAAATCGATTTTTTTTCATAAGGGGTACCCCTTATGAAATTCTCAATTTTCGCTTTTGTCACATAAAATTAAAGTTAAGCTTCCATACTTCAAAAACCGATTTGTTTTGAAAAATACTGGCAAAAATAAGACTTCAAACAAAAATTCAGCGATTTCTAAGAAAATTTTTTAAAAATCGATTTTTTTTCATAAGGGGTACCCCTTATTAAATTCTCAATTTTCGCTTTTGTCACATAAAATTAAAATTAAGCTTCCATACTTCAAAAACCGATTTGTTTTGAAAAATACTGGCAAAAATAAGACTTCAAACAAAAATTCAGCGATTTCTAAATAAATTTTTTAAAAATCGATTTTTTTCATAAGGGGTACCCCTTATGAAATTCTCAATTTTCGCTTTTGTCACATAAAATTAAAATTAAGCTTCCATACTTCAAAAACCGATTTGTTTTGAAAAATACTGGCAAAAATAAGACTTCAAACAAAAATTCAGCGATTTCTAAGAAAATTTTTTAAAAATCGATTTTTTTTCATAAGGGGTACCCCTTATGAAATTCTCAATTTTCGCTTTTGTCACATAAAATTAAAATTAAGCTTCCATACTTCAAAAACCGATTTGTTTTGAAAAATACTGGGAAAAATAAGACTTCAAACAAAAATTCAGCGATTTCAAAAAAAAATTTTTAAAAATCGATTTTTTTTTCATAAGGGGTACCCCTTATAAAATTCTCAATTTTCGCTTTTGTCACATAAAATTAAAATTAAGCTTCCATACTTCAAAAACCGAATTGTTTTGAAAAATACTGGCAAAAATAAGACTTCAAACAAAAATTCAGCGATTTCTAAAAAAATTTTTTAAAAATCGATTTTTTTTCATAAGGGGTACCCCTGGCTGAGAGCTGGTGAGAGCTGGTGAGAGCTGGTGAGAGCTGGTGAGAGCTGGTGAGGGCTGGTGAGGGCTGGTGAGAGCTGGTGAGAGCTGGTGAGAGCCGGTGAGAGTGGCTGAGAGCCGGTGAGAGTGGGTGAGAGCCGGTGAGAGTGGCTGAGAGCCGGTAAGAGCCGGTGAGAGTGGCTGAGAGCCGGTGAGAGCCGGTGAGAGCCGGTGAGAGCCGGTGAGAGTGGCTGAGAGCTGGTGAGAGCCGGTGAGAGCCGGTGAGAGTGGCTGAGAGCTGGTGAGAGCCGGTGAGAGCCGGTGAGAGCAGCTGAGAGCCGGTGAGAGCAGCTGAGAGCCGGTGAGAGCGGCTGAGAGCCGGTGAGAGTGGCTGAGAGCCGGTGAGAGCCGGTGAGAGCAGCTGAGAGCCGGTGAGAGCGGCTGAGGGCGGCTGAGAGCCGGTGAGAGCAGCTGAGAGCCGGTGAGAGTAGCTGAGAGCCGGTGAGAGTGGCTGAGAGCCGGTGAGAGTATCTGAGAGCCGGAGAGAGTGGGTGAGAGCCGGTGATAGCAGCTGAGAGCCGGTGAGAGTAGCTGAGAGCCGGTGAGAGTGGCTGAGAGCCGGTGAGAGTAGCTGAGAGCCGGAGAGAGTGGGTGAGAGCCGGTGAGAGCCGGTGAGAATGGCTGAGAGCCGGTGAGAGTGGCTGAGAGCCGGTGAGAGTGGCTGAGAGCCGGTGAGAGTGGCTGAGAGCCGGTGAGAGTAGCTGAGAGCCGGTGAGAGTCGGTGAGAATGGCTGAGAGCCGGTGAGAGTGGCTGAGAGCCGGTGAGAGTGGCTGAGAGCCGGTGAGAGCAGGTGAGAGCAGCTGAGAGCTGGTGAGAGTGGCTGAGAGCCGGTGAGAGTGGCTGAGAGCCGGTGAGAGTGGGTGAGAGCAGCTGAGAGCCGGTGAGAGCAGCTGAGAGCCGGTGAGAGCCGGTGAGAGTGGCTGAGAGTGGCTGAGAGCCGGTGAGAGCCGGTGAGAGCAGCTGAGAGCCGGTGAGAGTGGCTGAGAGCCGGTGAGAGTGGCTGAGAGCCGGTGAGAGCCGGTGAGAGTGGGTGAGAGCAGCTGAGAGCCGGTGAGAGCAGCTGAGAGCCGGTGAGAGCCGGTGAGAGTGGCTGAGAGCCGGTGAGAGTGGCTGAGAGCCGGTGAGAGCCGGTGAGAGCCGGTGAGAGCAGCTGAGAGCCGGTGAGAGCGGCTGAGAGCCGGTGAGAGCCGGTGAGAGTAGCTGAAAGCCGGTGAGAGTAGCTGAGAGCCGGTGAGAGTGGCTGAGAGCCGGTGAGAGTGGCTGAGAGCCGGTGAGAGTGGCTGAGAGCCGGTGAGAGCCGGTGAGAGTAGCTGAGAGCCGGTGAGAGCCGGTGAGAATGGCTGAGAGCCGGTGAGAGTGGCTGAGAGCCGGTGAGAGTGGCTGAGAGCCGGTGAGAGCAGGTGAGAGCAGCTGAGAGCTGGTGAGAGTGGCTGAGAGCCGGTGAGAGTGGCTGAGAGCCGGTGAGAGCCGGTGAGAGTGGGTGAGAGCAGCTGAGAGCCGGTGAGAGCAGCTGAGAGCCGGTGAGAACCGGTGAGAGTGGCTGAGAGCCGGTGAGAGTGGCTGAGAGCCGGTGAGAGTGGCTGAGAGCCGGTGAGAGCCGGTGAGAGCAGCTGAGAGCCGGTGAGAGCTGGTGAGAGCTGGTGAGAGCTGGTGAGAGCTGGTGAGAGCTGGTGAGAGCTGGTGAGAGCCGGTGAGAGCAACTGAGAGCCGGTGAGAGTGGCTGAGAGCCGGTGAGAGTGGCTGAGAGCCGGTGAGAGCCGGTGAGAGTGGGTGAGAGCAGCTGAGAGCCGGTGAGAGCCGGTGAGAGCAGCTGAGAGCCGGTGAGAGCCGGTGAGAGTGGCTGAGAGCCGGTGAGAGTGGCTGAGAGCCGGTGAGAGCCGGTGAGAGTGGCTGAGAGCCGGTGAGAGTGGCTGAGAGCCGGTGAGAGCAGGTGAGAGCAGCTGAGAGCTGGTGAGAGTGGCTGAGAGCCGGTGAGAGTGGCTGAGAGCCGGTGAGAGTGGGTGAGAGCAGCTGAGAGCCGGTGAGAGCAGCTGAGAGCCGGTGAGAGCCGGTGAGAGTGGCTGAGAGCCGGTGAGAGTGGCTGAGAGCCGGTGAGAGTGGCTGAGAGCCGGTGAGAGCCGGTGAGAGCAGCTGAGAGCCGGTGAGAGTGGCTGAGAGCCGGTGAGAGTGGCTGAGAGCCGGTGAGAGTGGGTGAGAGCAGCTGAGAGCCGGTGAGAGCAGCTGAGAGCCGGTGAGAGTGGCTGAGAGCCGGTGAGAGTGGCTGAGAGCCGGTGAGAGCCGGTGAGAGCAGCTGAGAGCCGGTGAGAGCGGCTGAGAGCCGGTGAGAGCCGGTGAGAGTAGCTGAAAGCCGGTGAGAGTAGCTGAGAGCCGGTGAGAGTGGCTGAGAGCCGGTGAGAGCTGGTGAGAGCTGGTGAGAGCCAATATACTGGAGAAATACTGGCAAAAACAAGACTTCAAACAAAAATTTAGCGATTTCTAAAAAAAATTTTTAAAAATCGATTTTTTTTCATAAGGGGTACCCCTTATGAAATTCTCAATTTTCGCTTTTGTCACATAAAATTAAAATTAAGCTTCCATACTTCAAAAACCGATTTGTTTTGAAAAATACTGGCAAAAATAAGACTTCAAACAAAAATTCAGCGATTTCTAAAAAAATTTTTTAAAATCGATTTTTTTTCATAAGGGGTACCCCTTATGAAATTCTCAATTTTCGCTTTTGTCACATAAAATCAAAGTTAAGCTTCCATACTTCAAAAACCGATTTGTTTTGAAAAATACTGGCAAAAACAAGACTTCAAACAAAAATTCAGCGATTTCTAAAAAAAATTTTTTAAAAATCGATTTTTTTTCATAAGGGGTACCCCTTATGAAATTCTCAATTTTCGCTTTTGTCACATAAAATTAAAGTTAAGCTTCCATACTTCAAAAACCGATTTGTTTTGAAAAATACTGGCAAAAATAAGACTTCAAACAAAAATTCAGCGATTTCTAAGAAAATTTTTTAAAAATCGATTTTTTTTCATAAGGGGTACCCCTTATTAAATTCTCAATTTTCGCTTTTGTCACATAAAATTAAAATTAAGCTTCCATACTTCAAAAACCGATTTGTTTTGAAAAATACTGGCAAAAATAAGACTTCAAACAAAAATTCAGCGATTTCTAAATAAATTTTTTAAAAATCGATTTTTTTCATAAGGGGTACCCCTTATGAAATTCTCAATTTTCGCTTTTGTCACATAAAATTAAAATTAAGCTTCCATACTTCAAAAACCGATTTGTTTTGAAAAATACTGGCAAAAATAAGACTTCAAACAAAAATTCAGCGATTTCTAAGAAAATTTTTTAAAAATCGATTTTTTTTCATAAGGGGTACCCCTTATGAAATTCTCAATTTTCGCTTTTGTCACATAAAATTAAAATTAAGCTTCCATACTTCAAAAACCGATTTGTTTTGAAAAATACTGGGAAATATAAGACTTCAAAAAAAAATTCAGCGATTTCAAAAAAAAATTTTTAAAAATCGATTTTTTTTTCATAAGGGGTACCCCTTATAAAATTCTCAATTTTCGCTTTTGTCACATAAAATTAAAATTAAGCTTCCATACTTCAAAAACCGAATTGTTTTGAAAAATACTGGCAAAAATAAGACTTCAAACAAAAATTCAGCGATTTCTAAAAAAATTTTTTAAAAATCGATTTTTTTTCATAAGGGGTACCCCTGGCTGAGAGCTGGTGAGAGCTGGTGAGAGCTGGTGAGAGCTGGTGAGAGCTGGTGAGAGCTGGTGAGGGCTGGTGAGAGCTGGTGAGAGCTGGTGAGAGCCGGTGAGAGTGGCTGAGAGCCGGTGAGAGTGGGTGAGAGCCGGTGAGAGTGGCTGAGAGCCGGTAAGAGCCGGTGAGAGTGGCTGAGAGCCGGTGAGAGTGGCTGAGAGCCGGTGAGAGTGGCTGAGAGCTGGTGAGAGCCGGTGAGAGCCGGTGAGAGCCGGTGAGAGCCGGTGAGAGTGGCTGAGAGCTGGTGAGAGCCGGTGAGAGCAGCTGAGAGCCGGTGAGAGCAGCTGAGAGCCGGTGAGAGCGGCTGAGAGCCGGTGAGAGTGGCTGAGAGCCGGTGAGAGCCGGTGAGAGCAGCTGAGAGCCGGTGAGAGCGGCTGAGGGCGGCTGAGAGCCGGTGAGAGCAGCTGAGAGCCGGTGAGAGTAGCTGAGAGCCGGTGAGAGTGGCTGAGAGCCGGTGAGAGTAGCTGAGAGCCGGAGAGAGTGGGTGAGAGCCGGTGATAGCAGCTGAGAGCCGGTGAGAGTAGCTGAGAGCCGGTGAGAGTGTCTGAGAGCCGGTGAGAGTAGCTGAGAGCCGGAGAGAGTGGGTGAGAGCCGGTGAGAGCCGGTGAGAATGGCTGAGAGCCGGTGAGAGTGGCTGAGAGCCGGTGAGAGTGGCTGAGAGCCGGTGAGAGTGGCTGAGAGCCGGTGAGAGTAGCTGAGAGCCGGTGAGAGTCGGTGAGAATGGCTGAGAGCCGGTGAGAGTGGCTGAGAGCCGGTGAGAGTGGCTGAGAGCCGGTGAGAGCCGTGAGAGTGGCTGAGAGCCGGTGAGAGTGGCTGAGAGCCGGTGAGAGTGGCTGAGAGCCGGTGAGAGTAGCTGAGAGCCGGTGAGAGTCGGTGAGAATGGCTGAGAGCCGGTGAGAGTGGCTGAGAGCCGGTGAGAGCGGCTGAGAGCCGGTGAGAGCCGGTGAGAGCAGCTGAGAGCCGGTGAGAGCGGCTGAGAGCCGGTGAGAGCCGGTGAGAGTAGCTGAAAGCCGGTGAGAGTAGCTGAGAGCCGGTGAGAGTGGCTGAGAGCCGGTGAGAGCCGGTGAGAGTAGCTGAGAGCCGGTGAGAGTGGCTGAGAGTCGGTGAGAGCAGCTGAGAGTGGCTGAGAGTAGCTGAGAGCCGGTGAGAGTGGCTGAGAGCCGGTGAGAGTGGCTGAGAGCCGGTGAGAGCGGCTGAGAGCCGGTGAGAGTGGCTGAGAGCCGGTGAGAGTGGGTGAGAGCAGCTGAGAGCTGGTGAGAGCTGGTGAGAGGTGGTGAGAGGTGGTGAGAGGTGGTGAGAGGTGGTGAGAGGTGGTGAGAGCTGGTGAGAGCTGGTGAGAGCTGGTCAGAGCTGGTGAGAGCTGGTGAGAGCTGGTGAGAGCTGGTGAGAGCTGGTGAGAGGTGGTGAGAGCTGGTGAGAGCTGGTGAGAGCTGGTGAGAGCCAATATACTGGAAAAATACTGGCAAAAACAAGACTTCAAACAAAAATTTAGCGATTTCTAAAAAAAATTTTTAAAAATCGATTTTTTTTCATAAGGGGTACCCTTTATGAAATTCTCAATTTTCGCTTTTGTCACATAAAATTAAAATTAAGCTTCCATACTTCAAAAACCGATTTGTTTTGAAAAATACTGGCAAAAACAAGACTTCAAACAAAAATTCAGCGATTTCAAAAAAAAATTTTTAAAAATCGATTTTTTTTCATAAGGGGTACCCCTTATGAAATTCTCAATTTTCGCTTTTGTCACATAAAATTAAAATTAAGCTTCCATACTTCAAAAACCGATTTGTTTTGAAAAATACTGGGAAAAATAAGACTTCAAACAAAAATTCAGCGATTTCTAAAAAAAATTTTTTAAAATCGATTTTTTTTCATAAGATTTCATAAGACCCTTATGAAATTCTTAATTTTCGCTTTTGTCACACAAAATTAAAATTAAGCTTCCATACTTCAAAAACCGATTTGTTTTGAAAAATACTGGCAAAAATAAGACTTCAAACAAAAATTCAGCGATTTCTAAAAAAAAATTTTAAAAATCGATTTTTTTTTCATAAGGGGTACCCCTTATGAAATTCTCAATTTTCGCTTTTGTCACATAAAATTAAAATTAAGCTTCCATACTTCAAAAACCGATTTGTTTTGAAAAATACTGGGAAAAATAAGACTTCAAACAAAAAATCAGCGATATCTAAAAAAAAATTTTTTAAATCGATTTTTTTTCATAAGGGGTACCCCTTATGAAATTCTCAATTTTCGCTTTTGTCACATAAAATTAAAATTAAGCTTCCATACTTCAAAAACCGATTTGTTTTGAAAAATACTGGGAAAAATAAGACTTCAAACAAAAATTCAGCGATTTCTAAAAAAAATTTTTTAAAATCGATTTTTTTTCATAAGGGGTACCCCTTATGAAATTCTTAATTTTCGCTTTTGTCACATAAAATTAAAATTAAGCTTCCATACTTCAAAAACCGATTTGTTTTGAAAAATACTGGCAAAAACAAGACTTCAAACAAAAATTCAGCGATTTCTAAAAAAAAATTTTAAAAATCGATTTTTTTCATAAGGGGTACCCCTTATGAAATTCTCAATTTTCGCTTTTGTCACATAAAATTAAAATTAAGCTTCCATACTTCAAAAACCGATTTGTTTTGAAAAATACTGGGAAAAATAAGACTTCAAACAAAAATTCAGCGATTTCTAAAAAAAAATTTTTAAAATCGATTTTTTTTCATAAGGGGTACCCCTTATGAAATTCTCAATTTTCGCTTTTGTCAAATAAAATTAAAATTAAGCTTCCATACTTCAAAAACCGATTTGTTTTGAAAAATACTGGCAAAAACAAGACTTCAAACAAAAATTCAGCGATTTCTAAAAAAAATTTTAAAAACCGATTTTTTTTCATAAGGGGTACCCCTTATGAAATTCTCAATTTTCGCTTTTGTCACATAAAATTAAAATTAAGCTTCCATACTTCAAAAACCTATTTGTTTTGAAAAATACTGGGAAAAATAAGACTTCAAACAAAAATTCAGCGATTTCTAAAAAAATTTTTTTAAAATCGATTTTTTTTCATAAGGGGTACCCCTTATGAAATTCTCAATTTTCGCTTTTGTCACATAAAATTAAAATTAAGCTTCCATACTTCAAAAACCGATTTGTTTTGAAAAATACTGGCAAAAATAAGACTTCAAACAAAAATTCAGCGATTTCTAAAAAAATTTTTTAAAAATCGATTTTTTTCATAAGGGGTACCCCTTATGAAATTCTCAATTTTCGCTTTTGTCACATAAAATTAAAGTTAAGCTTCCATACTTCAAAAACCGATTTGTTTTGAAAAATACTGGCAAAAACAAGACTTCAAAAAAAAATTCAGCGATTTCTAAAAAAAATTTTAAAAATCGATTTTTTTTCATAAGGGGTACCCCTTATGAAATTCTCAATTTTCGCTTTTGTCACATAAAATTAAAGTTAAGCTTCCATACTTCAAAAACCGATTTGTTTTGAAAAATACTGGCAAAAATAAGACTTCAAACAAAAATTCAGCGATTTCTAAAAAAATTTTTTAAAAATCGATTTTTTTTCATAAGGGGTACCCCTTATTAAATTCTCAATTTTCGCTTTTGTCACATAAAATTAAAATTAAGCTTCCATACTTCAAAAACCGATTTGTTTTGAAAAATACTGGCAAAAATAAGACTTCAAACAAAAATTCAGCGATTTCTAAATAAATTTTTTAAAAATCGATTTTTTTCATAAGGGGTACCCCTTATGAAATTCTCAATTTTCGCTTTTGTCACATAAAATTAAAATTAAGCTTCCATACTTCAAAAACCGATTTGTTTTGAAAAATACTGGCAAAAATAAGACTTCAAACAAAAATTCAGCGATTTCTAAATAAATTTTTTAAAAATCGATTTTTTTCATAAGGGGTACCCCTTATGAAATTCTCAATTTTCGCTTTTGTCACATAAAATTAAAATTAAGCTTCCATACTTCAAAAACCGATTTGTTTTGAAAAATACTGGCAAAAATAAGACTTCAAACAAAAATTCAGCGATTTCTAAAAAAATTTTTTAAAAATCGATTTTTTTTCATAAGGGGTACCCCTTATGAAATTCTCAATTTTCGCTTTTGTCACATAAAATTAAAATTAAGCTTCCATACTTCAAAAACCGATTTGTTTTGAAAAATACTGGGAAAAATAAGACTTCAAACAAAAATTCAGCGATTTCAAAAAAAAATTTTTAAAAATCGATTTTTTTTCATAAGGGGTACCCCTTATAAAATTCTCAATTTTCGCTTTTGTCACATAAAATTAAAATTAAGCTTCCATACTTCAAAAACCGATTTGTTTTGAAAAATACTGGCAAAAATAAGACTTCAAACAAAAATTCAGCGATTTCTAAAAAAAATTTTTAAAAATCGATTTTTTTTCATAAGGGGTACCCCTGGCTGAGAGCTGGTGAGAGCTGGTGAGAGCTGGTGAGAGTAGCTGAGAGCCGGTGAGAGTGGCTGAGAGTCGGTGAGAGCAGCTGAGAGCTGGTGAGAGCTGGTGAGAGCTGGTGAGAGCTGGTGAGAGCCGGTGAGAGTGGCTGAGAGCCGGTGAGAGTGGGTGAGAGCCGGTGAGAGCCGGTGAGAATGGCTGAGAGCCGGTGAGAGTGGCTGAGAGCCGGTGAGAGCCGGTGAGAGTGGCTGAGAGCCGGTGAGAGCCGGTGAGAGTGGCTGAGAGCCGGTGAGAGCCGGTGAGAGTGGCTGAGAGCCGGTGAGAGCCGGTGAGAGTGGCTGAGAGCTGGTGAGAGCCGGTGAGAGCAGCTGAGAGCCGGTGAGAGCAGCTGAGAGCCGGTGAGAGCGGCTGAGAGCCGGTGAGAGTGGCTGAGAGCCGGTGAGAGCCGGTGAGAGCAGCTGAGAGCCGGTGAGAGCGGCTGAGGGCGGCTGAGAGCCGGTGAGAGCAGCTGAGAGCCGGTGAGAGTAGCTGAGAGCCGGTGAGAGTGGCTGAGAGCCGGTGAGAGTAGCTGAGAGCCGGAGAGAGTGGGTGAGAGCCGGTGAGAGCAGGTGAGAGCCGGTGAGAGTAGCTGAGAGCCGGTGAGAGTGGCTGAGAGCCGGTGAGAGTAGCTGAGAGCCTAAGAGAGTGGGAGAGAGTGGGTGAGAGCCGGTGAGAGCCGGTGAGAATGGCTGAGAGCCGGTGAGAGTGGCTGAGAGCCGGTGAGAGTGGCTGAGAGCCGGTGAGAGCCGGTGAGAGTAGCTGAGAGCCGGTGAGAGCCGGTGAGAATGGCTGAGAGCCGGTGAGAGTGGCTGAGAGCCGGTGAGAGTGGCTGAGAGCCGGTGAGAGCAGGTGAGAGCAGCTGAGAGCTGGTGAGAGTGGCTGAGAGCCGGTGAGAGTGGCTGAGAGCCGGTGAGAGCCGGTGAGAGTGGGTGAGAGCAGCTGAGAGCCGGTGAGAGCAGCTGAGAGCCGGTGAGAGCCGGTGAGATTGGCTGAGAGCCGGTGAGAGTGGCTGAGAGCCGGTGAGAGTGGCTGAGAGCAGCTGAGAGCCGGTGAGAGTGGCTGAGAGCCGGTGAGAGTGGCTGAGAGCAGCTGAGAGCCGGTGAGAGCGGCTGAGAGCCGGTGAGAGTAGCTGAAAGCCGGTGAGAGTAGCTGAGAGCCGGTGAGAGTGGCTGAGAGCCGGTGAGAGCCGGTGAGAGCCGGTGAGAGTAGCTGAGAGCCGGTGAGAGTGGCTGAGAGTCGGTGAGAGCAGCTGAGAGTGGCTGAGAGTAGCTGAGAGCCGGTGAGAGTGGCTGAGAGCCGGTGAGAGTGGCTGAGAGCCGGTGAGAGTGGCTGAGAGCCGGTGAGAGTGGCTGAGAGCCGGTGAGAGCGGGTGAGAGCAGCTGAGAGCGGGTGAGAGTAGCTGAGAGCCGGTGAGAGTGGCTGAGAGCCGGTGAGAGCCGGTGAGAGTAGCTGAGAGCCGGTGAGAGTGGCTGAGAGCCGGTGAGAGTAGCTGAGAGCCGGAGAGAGTGGGTGAGAGCCGGTGAGAGCCGGTGAGAATGCCTGAGAGCCGGTGAGAGCGGGTGAGAGCAGCTGAGAGCGGGTGAGAGTAGCTGAGAGCCGGTGAGAGTGGCTGAGAGCCGGTGAGAGCCGGTGAGAGTAGCTGAGAGCCGGTGAGAGTGGCTGAGAGCCGGTGAGAGTAGCTGAGAGCCGGAGAGAGTGGGTGAGAGCCGGTGAGAGCCGGTGAGAATGCCTGAGAGCCGGTGAGAGTGGCTGAGAGCCGGTGAGAGTGGCTGAGAGCCGGTGAGAGTGGCTGAGAGCCGGTGAGAGCCGGTGAGAGCCGGTGAGAGTGGCTGAGAGCCGGTGAGAGTGGCTGAGAGCCGGTGAGAGTGGCTGAGAGCCGGTGAGAGTGGCTGAGAGCCGGTGAGAGCCGGTGAGAGTAGCTGAGAGCCGGTGAGAGCCGGTGAGAATGGCTGAGAACCGGTGAGAGTGGCTGAGAGCCGGTGAGAGTGGCTGAGAGCCGGTGAGAGCAGGTGAGAGCAGCTGAGAGCTGGTGAGAGTGGCTGAGAGCCGGTGAGAGTGGCTGAGAGCCGGTGAGAGCCGGTGAGAGTGGGTGAGAGCAGCTGAGAGCCGGTGAGAGCAGCTGAGAGGCGGTGAGAGCCGGTGAGAGTGGCTGAGAGCCGGTGAGAGTGGCTGAGAGCCGGTGAGAGTGGCTGAGAGCCGGTGAGAGCCGGTGAGAGCAGCTGAGAGCCGGTGAGAGTGGCTGAGAGCCGGTGAGAGTGGCTGAGAACCGGTGAGAGTGGGTGAGAGCAGCTGAGAGCCGGTGAGAGCAGCTGAGAGCGGCTGAGAGCCGGTGAGAGCCGGTGAGAGTAGCTGAAAGCCGGTGAGAGTAGCTGAGAGCCGGTGAGAGTGGCTGAGAGCCGGTGAGAGCCGGTGAGAGTAGCTGAGAGCCGGTGAGAGTGGCTGAGAGTCGGTGAGAGCAGCTGAGAGTGGCTGAGAGTAGCTGAGAGCCGGTGAGAGTGGCTGAGAGCCGGTGAGAGTGGCTGAGAGCCGGTGAGAGTGGCTGAGAGCCGGTGAGAGCGGGTGAGAGCAGCTGAGAGCGGGTGAGAGTAGCTGAGAGCCGGTGAGAGTGGCTGAGAGCCGGTGAGAGCCGGTGAGAGTAGCTGAGAGCCGGTGAGAGTGGCTGAGAGCCGGTGAGAGCAGCTGAGAGTGGCTGAGAGTAGCTGAGAGCCGGTGAGAGTGGCTGAGAGCCGGTGAGAGTGGCTGAGAGCCGGTGAGAGCGGCTGAGAGCCGGTGAGAGTGGCTGAGAGCCGGTGAGAGTGGGTGAGAGCAGCTGAGAGCTGGTGAGAGCTGGTGAGAGGTGGTGAGAGGTGGTGAGAGGTGGTGAGAGGTGGTGAGAGGTGGTGAGAGCTGGTGAGAGCTGGTGAGAGCTGGTGAGAGCTGGTGAGAGTGGCTGAGAGCCGGTGAGAGCCGGTGAGAGCAGCTGAGAGCCGGTGAGAGCGGCTGAGGGCGGCTGAGAGCCGGTGAGAGCAGCTGAGAGCCGGTGAGAGTAGCTGAGAGCCGGTGAGAGTGGCTGAGAGCCGGTGAGAGTAGCTGAGAGCCGGAGAGAGTGGGTGAGAGCCGGTGAGAGCCGGTGAGAATGGCTGAGAGCCGGTGAGAGTGGCTGAGAGCCGGTGAGAGTGGCTGAGAGCCGGTGAGAGTGGCTGAGAGCCGGTGAGAGTGGCTGAGAGCCGGTGAGAGTGGCTGAGAGCCGCTGAGAGCAGCTGAGAGCCGGTGAGAGTGGCTGAGAGCCGGTGAGAGTGGCTGAGAGCCGGTGAGAGCCGGTGAGAGTGGGTGAGAGCAGCTGAGAGCCGGTGAGAGCAGCTGAGAGCCGGTGAGAGCCGGTGAGAGTGGCTGAGAGCCGGTGAGAGTGGCTGAGAGCCGGTGAGAGCAGCTGAGAGCCGGTGAGAGCCGGTGAGAGTAGCTGAAAGCCGGTGAGAGTAGCTGAGAGCCGGTGAGAGTGGCTGAGAGCCGGTGAGAGCCGGTGAGAGTAGCTGAGAGCCGGTGAGAGTGGCTGAGAGTCGGTGAGAGCAGCTGAGAGTGGCTGAGAGTAGCTGAGAGCCGGTGAGAGTGGCTGAGAGCCGGTGAGAGTGGCTGAGAGCCGGTGAGAGTGGCTGAGAGCCGGTGAGAGTAGCTGAGAGCCGGTGAGAATGGCTGAGAGCCGGTGAGAGTGGCTGAGAGCCGGTGAGAGTGGCTGAGAGCCGGTGAGAGCAGGTGAGAGCTGGTGAGAGTGGCTGAGAGCCGGTGAGAGTGGCTGAGAGCCGGTGAGAGCCGGTGAGAGTGGGTGAGAGCAGCTGAGAGCCGGTGAGAGCAGCTGAGAGCCGGTGAGAGCCGGTGAGAGTGGCTGAGAGCCGGTGAGAGTGGCTGAGAGCCGGTGAGAGTGGCTGAGAGCCGGTGAGAGTGGCTGAGAGCCGGTGAGAGCCGGTGAGAGCCGGTGAGAGTGGCTGAGAGCCGGTGAGAGTGGCTGAGAGCCGGTGAGAGTGGCTGAGAGCCGGTGAGAGTGGCTGAGAGCCGGTGAGAGCCGGTGAGAGTAGCTGAGAGCCGGTGAGAGCCGGTGAGAATGGCTGAGAACCGGTGAGAGTGGCTGAGAGCCGGTGAGAGTGGCTGAGAGCCGGTGAGAGCAGGTGAGAGCAGCTGAGAGCTGGTGAGAGTGGCTGAGAGCCGGTGAGAGTGGCTGAGAGCCGGTGAGAGCCGGTGAGAGTGGGTGAGAGCAGCTGAGAGCCGGTGAGAGCAGCTGAGAGGCGGTGAGAGCCGGTGAGAGTGGCTGAGAGCCGGTGAGAGTGGCTGAGAGCCGGTGAGAGTGGCTGAGAGCCGGTGAGAGCCGGTGAGAGCAGCTGAGAGCCGGTGAGAGTGGCTGAGAGCCGGTGAGAGTGGCTGAGAACCGGTGAGAGTGGGTGAGAGCAGCTGAGAGCCGGTGAGAGCAGCTGAGAGCGGCTGAGAGCCGGTGAGAGCCGGTGAGAGTAGCTGAAAGCCGGTGAGAGTAGCTGAGAGCCGGTGAGAGTGGCTGAGAGCCGGTGAGAGCCGGTGAGAGTAGCTGAGAGCCGGTGAGAGTGGCTGAGAGTCGGTGAGAGCAGCTGAGAGTGGCTGAGAGTAGCTGAGAGCCGGTGAGAGTGGCTGAGAGCCGGTGAGAGTGGCTGAGAGCCGGTGAGAGTGGCTGAGAGCCGGTGAGAGCGGGTGAGAGCAGCTGAGAGCGGGTGAGAGTAGCTGAGAGCCGGTGAGAGTGGCTGAGAGCCGGTGAGAGCCGGTGAGAGTAGCTGAGAGCCGGTGAGAGTGGCTGAGAGCCGGTGAGAGCAGCTGAGAGTGGCTGAGAGTAGCTGAGAGCCGGTGAGAGTGGCTGAGAGCCGGTGAGAGTGGCTGAGAGCCGGTGAGAGCGGCTGAGAGCCGGTGAGAGTGGCTGAGAGCCGGTGAGAGTGGGTGAGAGCAGCTGAGAGCTGGTGAGAGCTGGTGAGAGGTGGTGAGAGGTGGTGAGAGGTGGTGAGAGGTGGTGAGAGGTGGTGAGAGCTGGTGAGAGCTGGTGAGAGCTGGTGAGAGTGGCTGAGAGCCGGTGAGAGCCGGTGAGAGCAGCTGAGAGCCGGTGAGAGCGGCTGAGGGCGGCTGAGAGCCGGTGAGAGCAGCTGAGAGCCGGTGAGAGTAGCTGAGAGCCGGTGAGAGTGGCTGAGAGCCGGTGAGAGTAGCTGAGAGCCGGAGAGAGTGGGTGAGAGCCGGTGAGAGCCGGTGAGAATGGCTGAGAGCCGGTGAGAGTGGCTGAGAGCCGGTGAGAGTGGCTGAGAGCCGGTGAGAGTGGCTGAGAGCCGGTGAGAGTGGCTGAGAGCCGGTGAGAGTGGCTGAGAGCCGCTGAGAGCAGCTGAGAGCCGGTGAGAGTGGCTGAGAGCCGGTGAGAGTGGCTGAGAGCCGGTGAGAGCCGGTGAGAGTGGGTGAGAGCAGCTGAGAGCCGGTGAGAGCAGCTGAGAGCCGGTGAGAGCCGGTGAGAGTGGCTGAGAGCCGGTGAGAGTGGCTGAGAGCCGGTGAGAGCAGCTGAGAGCCGGTGAGAGCCGGTGAGAGTAGCTGAAAGCCGGTGAGAGTAGCTGAGAGCCGGTGAGAGTGGCTGAGAGCCGGTGAGAGCCGGTGAGAGTAGCTGAGAGCCGGTGAGAGTGGCTGAGAGTCGGTGAGAGCAGCTGAGAGTGGCTGAGAGTAGCTGAGAGCCGGTGAGAGTGGCTGAGAGCCGGTGAGAGTGGCTGAGAGCCGGTGAGAGTGGCTGAGAGCCGGTGAGAGTAGCTGAGAGCCGGTGAGAGCCGGTGAGAATGGCTGAGAGCCGGTGAGAGTGGCTGAGAGCCGGTGAGAGTGGCTGAGAGCCGGTGAGAGCAGGTGAGAGCAGCTGAGAGCTGGTGAGAGTGGCTGAGAGCCGGTGAGAGTGGCTGAGAGCCGGTGAGAGCCGGTGAGAGTGGGTGAGAGCAGCTGAGAGCCGGTGAGAGCAGCTGAGAGCCGGTGAGAGCCGGTGAGAGTGGCTGAGAGCCGGTGAGAGTGGCTGAGAGCCGGTGAGAGTGGCTGAGAGCCGGTGAGAGTGGCTGAGAGCCGGTGAGAGCCGGTGAGAGCGGCTGAGAGCCGGTGAGAGCCGGTGAGAGTAGCTGAAAGCCGGTGAGAGTAGCTGAGAGCCGGTGAGAGTGGCTGAGAGCCGGTGAGAGCCGGTGAGAGTAGCTGAGAGCCGGTGAGAGTGGCTGAGAGTCGGTGAGAGCAGCTGAGAGTGGCTGAGAGTAGCTGAGAGCCGGTGAGAGTGGCTGAGAGCCGGTGAGAGTGGCTGAGAGCCGGTGAGAGTGGCTGAGAGCCGGTGAGAGTGGCTGAGAGCCGGTGAGAGCGGGTGAGAGCAGCTGAGAGCGGGTGAGAGTAGCTGAGAGCCGGTGAGAGTGGCTGAGAGCCGGTGAGAGCCGGTGAGAGTAGCTGAGAGCCGGTGAGAGTGGCTGAGAGTCGGTGAGAGCAGCTGAGAGTGGCTGAGAGTAGCTGAGAGCCGGTGAGAGTGGCTGAGAGCCGGTGAGAGTGGCTGAGAGCCGGTGAGAGCGGCTGAGAGCCGGTGAGAGTGGCTGAGAGCCGGTGAGAGTGGGTGAGAGCAGCTGAGAGCTGGAGAGAGCTGGTGAGAGGTGGTGAGAGGTGGTGAGAGGTGGTGAGAGGTGGTGAGAGGTGGTGAGAGCTGGTGAGAGCTGGTGAGAGCTGGTGAGAGCTGGTGAGAGCTGGTGAGAGCTGGTGAGAGCTGGTGAGAGCTGGTGAGAGCTGGTGAGAGCTGGTGAGAGCTGGTGAGAGCTGGTGAGAGCTGGTGAGAGGTGGTGAGAGCTGGTGAGAGCTGGTGAGAGCCAATATACTGGAAAAATACTGGCAAAAACAAGACTTCAAACAAAAATTTAGCGATTTCTAAAAAATATTTTTAAAAATCGATTTTTTTTCATAAGGGGTACCCCTTATGAAATTCTCAATTTTCGCTTTTGTCACATAAAATTAAAATTAAGCTTCCATACTTCAAAAACCGATTTGTTTTGAAAAATACTGGCAAAAATAAGACTTCAAACAGAAATTCAGCGATTTCTAAAAAAATTTCTTAAAAATCGATTTTTTTCATAAGGGGTACGTACCCCTTATGAAATTCTCAATTTTCGCTTTTGTCACATAAAATTAAAATTAAGCTTCCATACTTCAAAAACCGATTTGTTTTGAAAAATACTGGCAAAAATAAGACTTCAAACAAAAATTCAGCGATTTCTAAAAAAATTTTTTAAAAATCGATTTTTTTTCATAAGGGGTACCCCTTATGAAATTCCCAATTTTCGCTTTTGTCACATAAAATTAAAATTAAGCTTCCATACTTCAAAAACCGATTTGTTTTGAAAAATACTGGCAAAAACAAGACTTCAAACAAAAATTCAGCGATTTCTAAAAAAAAATTTTTTAAAATCGATTTTTTTTCATAAGGGGTACCCCTTATGAAATTCTTAATTTTCGCTTTTGTCACATAAAATTAAAATTAAGCTTCCATACTTCAAAAACCGATTTGTTTTGAAAAATACTGGCAAAAACAAGACTTCAAACAAAAATTCAGCGATTTCTAAAAAAAAATTTTTAAAATCGATTTTTTTTCATAAGGGGTACCCCTTATGAAATTCTCAATTTTCGCTTTTGTCAAATAAAATTAAAATTAAGCTTCCATACTTCAAAAACCGATTTGTTTTGAAAAATACTGGCAAAAACAAGACTTCAAACAAAAATTCAGCGATTTCTAAAAAAAATTTTAAAAATCGATTTTTTTTCATAAGGGGTACCCCTTATGAAATTCTCAATTTTCGCTTTTGTCACATAAAATTAAAATTAAGCTTCCATACTTCAAAAACCGATTTGTTTTGAAAAATACTGGGAAAAATAAGACTTCAAACAAAAATTCAGCGATTTCTAAAAAAAATTTTTTAAAATCGATTTTTTTTCATAAGGGGTACCCCTTATGAAATTCTCAATTTTCGCTTTTGTCACATAAAACTAAAATTAAGCTTCCATACTTCAAAAACCGATTTGTTTTGAAAAATACTGGCAAAAATAAGACTTCAAACAAAAATTCAGGGATTTCTAAAAAAATTTTTTAAAAATCGATTTTTTTTCATAAGGGGTACCCCTTATGAAATTCCCAATTTTCGCTTTTGTCACATAAAATTAAAATTAAGCTTCCATACTTCAAAAACCGATTTGTTTTGAAAAATACTGGCAAAAATAAGACTTCAAACAAAAATTCAGCGATTTCTAAAAAAAATTTTTAAAAATCGATTTTTTTTCATAAGGGGTACCCCTGGCTGAGAGCTGGTGAGAGCTGGTGAGAGCTGGTGAGAGCTGGTGAGAGCTGGTGAGGGCTGGTGAGAGCTGGTGAGAGCTGGTGAGAGCTGGTGAGAGCTGGTGAGAGCTGGTGAGAGTAGCTGAGAGCCGGTGAGAGTGGCTGAGAGTCGGTGAGAGCAGCTGAGAGCTGGTGAGAGCTGGTGAGAGCTGGTGAGAGCTGGTGAGAGCCGGTGAGAGTGGCTGAGAGCCGGTGAGAGTGGGTGAGAGCCGGTGAGAGCCGGTGAGAATGGCTGAGAGCCGGTGAGAGTGGCTGAGAGCCGGTGAGAGCCGGTGAGAGTGGCTGAGAGCCGGTGAGAGCCGGTGAGAGTGGCTGAGAGCCGGTGAGAGCCGGTGAGAGTGGCTGAGAGCTGGTGAGAGCCGGTGAGAGCAGCTGAGAGCCGGTGAGAGCAGCTGAGAGCCGGTGAGAGCGGCTGAGAGCCGGTGAGAGTGGCTGAGAGCCGGTGAGAGCAGCTGAGAGCCGGTGAGAGCGGCTGAGGGCGGCTGAGAGCCGGTGAGAGCAGCTGAGAGCCGGTGAGAGTAGCTGAGAGCCGGTGAGAGTGGCTGAGAGCCGGTGAGAGTAGCTGAGAGCCGGAGAGAGTAGCTGAGAGCCGGTGAGAGTGGCTGAGAGCCGGTGAGAGTAGCTGAGAGCCGGAGAGAGTGGGTGAGAGCCGGTGAGAATGGCTGAGAGCCGGTGAGAGTGGCTGAGAGCCGGTGAGAGTGGCTGAGAGCCGGTGAGAGTGGCTGAGAGCCGGTGAGAGCCGGTGAGAGTAGCTGAGAGCCGGTGAGAGTAGCTGAGAGCCGGTGAGAGTGGCTGAGAGCCGGTGAGAGTGGCTGAGAGCCGGTGAGAGCCGGTGAGAGCGGCTGAGAGCCGGTGAGAGCCGGTGAGAGTAGCTGAAAGCCGGTGAGAGTATCTGAGAGCCGGTGAGAGTGGCTGAGAGCCGGTGAGAGCCGGTGAGAGTAGCTGAGAGCCGGTGAGAGTGGCTGAGAGTCGGTGAGAGCAGCTGAGAGTGGCTGAGAGTAGCTGAGAGCCGGTGAGAGTGGCTGAGAGCCGGTGAGAGTGGCTGAGAGCCGGTGAGAGTGGCTGAGAGCCGGTGAGAGTGGCTGAGAGCCGGTGAGAGCGGGTGAGAGCAGCTGAGAGCGGGTGAGAGTAGCTGAGAGCCGGTGAGAGTGGCTGAGAGCCGGTGAGAGCCGGTGAGAGTAGCTGAGAGCCGGTGAGAGTGGCTGAGAGTCGGTGAGAGCAGCTGAGAGTGGCTGAGAGTAGCTGAGAGCCGGTGAGAGTGGCTGAGAGCCGGTGAGAGTGGCTGAGAGCCGGTGAGAGCGGCTGAGAGCCGGTGAGAGTGGCTGAGAGCCGGTGAGAGTGGGTGAGAGCAGCTGAGAGCTGGAGAGAGCTGGTGAGAGGTGGTGAGAGGTGGTGAGAGGTGGTGAGAGGTGGTGAGAGGTGGTGAGAGCTGGTGAGAGCTGGTGAGAGCTGGTGAGAGCTGGTGAGAGCTGGTGAGAGCTGGTGAGAGCTGGTGAGAGCTGGTGAGAGCTGGTGAGAGCTGGTGAGAGCTGGTGAGAGCTGGTGAGAGCTGGTGAGAGGTGGTGAGAGCTGGTGAGAGCTGGTGAGAGCCAATATACTGGAAAAATACTGGCAAAAACAAGACTTCAAACAAAAATTTAGCGATTTCTAAAAAATATTTTTAAAAATCGATTTTTTTTCATAAGGGGTACCCCTTATGAAATTCTCAATTTTCGCTTTTGTCACATAAAATTAAAATTAAGCTTCCATACTTCAAAAACCGATTTGTTTTGAAAAATACTGGCAAAAATAAGACTTCAAACAAAAATTCAGCGATTTCTAAAAAAATTTCTTAAAAATCGATTTTTTTCATAAGGGGTACGTACCCCTTATGAAATTCTCAATTTTCGCTTTTGTCACATAAAATTAAAATTAAGCTTCCATACTTCAAAAACCGATTTGTTTTGAAAAATACTGGCAAAAATAAGACTTCAAACAAAAATTCAGCGATTTCTAAAAAAATTTTTTAAAAATCGATTTTTTTTCATAAGGGGTACCCCTTATGAAATTCCCAATTTTCGCTTTTGTCACATAAAATTAAAATTAAGCTTCCATACTTCAAAAACCGATTTGTTTTGAAAAATACTGGCAAAAACAAGACTTCAAACAAAAATTCAGCGATTTCTAAAAAAAAATTTTTAAAAATCGATGTTTTTTCATAAGGGGTACCCCTTATGAAATTCTCAATTTTCGTTTTTGTCACATAAAATTAAAATTAAGCTTCCATACTTCAAAAACCGATTTGTTTTGAAAAATACTGGGAAAAATAAGACTTCAAACAAAAATTCAGCGATTTCTAAAAAAAATTTTTTAAAATCGATTTTTTTTCATAAGGGGTACCCCTTATGAAATTCTTAATTTTCGCTTTTGTCACATAAAATTAAAATTAAGCTTCCATACTTCAAAAACCGATTTGTTTTGAAAAATACTGGCAAAAACAAGACTTCAAACAAAAATTCAGCGATTTCTAAAAAAAATGTTTAAAAATCGATTTTTTTTCATAAGGGGTACGTACCCCTTATGAAATTCTCAATTCTCAATTTTGTCACATAAAATTAAAATTAAGCTTCCATACTTCAAAAACCGATTTGTTTTGAAAAATACTGGGAAAAATAAGACTTCAAACAAAAATTCAGCGATTTCTAAAAAAAAATTTTAAAAATCGATTTTTTTCATAAGGGGTACGTACCCCTTATGAAATTCTCAATTTTCGCTTTTGTCACATAAAATTAAAATTAAGCTTCCATACTTCAAAAACCGATTTGTTTTGAAAAATACTGGCAAAAATAAGACTTCAAACAAAAATTCAGCGATTTCTAAAAAAATTTTTTAAAAATCGATTTTTTTTCATAAGGGGTACCCCTTATGAAATTCCCAATTTTCGCTTTTGTCACATAAAATTAAAATTAAGCTTCCATACTTCAAAAACCGATTTGTTTTGAAAAATACTGGCAAAAACAAGACTTCAAACAAAAATTCAGCGATTTCTAAAAAAAAATTTTTTAAAATCGATTTTTTTTCATAAGGGGTACCCCTTATGAAATTCTTAATTTTCGCTTTTGTCACATAAAATTAAAATTAAGCTTCCATACTTCAAAAACCGATTTGTTTTGAAAAATACTGGCAAAAACAAGACTTCAAACAAAAATTCAGCGATTTCTAAAAAAAAATTTTTAAAATCGATTTTTTTTCATAAGGGGTACCCCTTATGAAATTCTCAATTTTCGCTTTTGTCAAATAAAATTAAAATTAAGCTTCCATACTTCAAAAACCGATTTGTTTTGAAAAATACTGGCAAAAACAAGACTTCAAACAAAAATTCAGCGATTTCTAAAAAAAATTTTAAAAATCGATTTTTTTTCATAAGGGGTACCCCTTATGAAATTCTCAATTTTCGCTTTTGTCACATAAAATTAAAATTAAGCTTCCATACTTCAAAAACCGATTTGTTTTGAAAAATACTGGGAAAAATAAGACTTCAAACAAAAATTCAGCGATTTCTAAAAAAAATTTTTTAAAATCGATTTTTTTTCATAAGGGGTACCCCTTATGAAATTCTCAATTTTCGCTTTTGTCACATAAAACTAAAATTAAGCTTCCATACTTCAAAAACCGATTTGTTTTGAAAAATACTGGCAAAAATAAGACTTCAAACAAAAATTCAGGGATTTCTAAAAAAATTTTTTAAAAATCGATTTTTTTTCATAAGGGGTACCCCTTATGAAATTCCCAATTTTCGCTTTTGTCACATAAAATTAAAATTAAGCTTCCATACTTCAAAAACCGATTTGTTTTGAAAAATACTGGCAAAAATAAGACTTCAAACAAAAATTCAGCGATTTCTAAAAAAAATTTTTAAAAATCGATTTTTTTTCATAAGGGGTACCCCTGGCTGAGAGCTGGTGAGAGCTGGTGAGAGCTGGTGAGAGCTGGTGAGAGCTGGTGAGGGCTGGTGAGAGCTGGTGAGAGCTGGTGAGAGCTGGTGAGAGCTGGTGAGAGCTGGTGAGAGTAGCTGAGAGCCGGTGAGAGTGGCTGAGAGTCGGTGAGAGCAGCTGAGAGCTGGTGAGAGCTGGTGAGAGCTGGTGAGAGCTGGTGAGAGCCGGTGAGAGTGGCTGAGAGCCGGTGAGAGTGGGTGAGAGCCGGTGAGAGCCGGTGAGAATGGCTGAGAGCCGGTGAGAGTGGCTGAGAGCCGGTGAGAGCCGGTGAGAGTGGCTGAGAGCCGGTGAGAGCCGGTGAGAGTGGCTGAGAGCCGGTGAGAGCCGGTGAGAGTGGCTGAGAGCTGGTGAGAGCCGGTGAGAGCAGCTGAGAGCCGGTGAGAGCAGCTGAGAGCCGGTGAGAGCGGCTGAGAGCCGGTGAGAGTGGCTGAGAGCCGGTGAGAGCAGCTGAGAGCCGGTGAGAGCGGCTGAGGGCGGCTGAGAGCCGGTGAGAGCAGCTGAGAGCCGGTGAGAGTAGCTGAGAGCCGGTGAGAGTGGCTGAGAGCCGGTGAGAGTAGCTGAGAGCCGGAGAGAGTAGCTGAGAGCCGGTGAGAGTGGCTGAGAGCCGGTGAGAGTAGCTGAGAGCCGGAGAGAGTGGGTGAGAGCCGGTGAGAATGGCTGAGAGCCGGTGAGAGTGGCTGAGAGCCGGTGAGAGTGGCTGAGAGCCGGTGAGAGTGGCTGAGAGCCGGTGAGAGCCGGTGAGAGTAGCTGAGAGCCGGTGAGAGTAGCTGAGAGCCGGTGAGAGTGGCTGAGAGCCGGTGAGAGTGGCTGAGAGCCGGTGAGAGCCGGTGAGAGCGGCTGAGAGCCGGTGAGAGCCGGTGAGAGTAGCTGAAAGCCGGTGAGAGTATCTGAGAGCCGGTGAGAGTGGCTGAGAGCCGGTGAGAGCCGGTGAGAGTAGCTGAGAGCCGGTGAGAGTGGCTGAGAGTCGGTGAGAGCAGCTGAGAGTGGCTGAGAGTAGCTGAGAGCCGGTGAGAGTGGCTGAGAGCCGGTGAGAGTGGCTGAGAGCCGGTGAGAGTGGCTGAGAGCCGGTGAGAGTGGCTGAGAGCCGGTGAGAGCGGGTGAGAGCAGCTGAGAGCGGGTGAGAGTAGCTGAGAGCCGGTGAGAGTGGCTGAGAGCCGGTGAGAGCCGGTGAGAGTAGCTGAGAGCCGGTGAGAGTGGCTGAGAGTCGGTGAGAGCAGCTGAGAGTGGCTGAGAGTAGCTGAGAGCCGGTGAGAGTGGCTGAGAGCCGGTGAGAGTGGCTGAGAGCCGGTGAGAGCGGCTGAGAGCCGGTGAGAGTGGCTGAGAGCCGGTGAGAGTGGGTGAGAGCAGCTGAGAGCTGGAGAGAGCTGGTGAGAGGTGGTGAGAGGTGGTGAGAGGTGGTGAGAGGTGGTGAGAGGTGGTGAGAGCTGGTGAGAGCTGGTGAGAGCTGGTGAGAGCTGGTGAGAGCTGGTGAGAGCTGGTGAGAGCTGGTGAGAGCTGGTGAGAGCTGGTGAGAGCTGGTGAGAGCTGGTGAGAGCTGGTGAGAGCTGGTGAGAGGTGGTGAGAGCTGGTGAGAGCTGGTGAGAGCCAATATACTGGAAAAATACTGGCAAAAACAAGACTTCAAACAAAAATTTAGCGATTTCTAAAAAATATTTTTAAAAATCGATTTTTTTTCATAAGGGGTACCCCTTATGAAATTCTCAATTTTCGCTTTTGTCACATAAAATTAAAATTAAGCTTCCATACTTCAAAAACCGATTTGTTTTGAAAAATACTGGCAAAAATAAGACTTCAAACAAAAATTCAGCGATTTCTAAAAAAATTTCTTAAAAATCGATTTTTTTCATAAGGGGTACGTACCCCTTATGAAATTCTCAATTTTCGCTTTTGTCACATAAAATTAAAATTAAGCTTCCATACTTCAAAAACCGATTTGTTTTGAAAAATACTGGCAAAAATAAGACTTCAAACAAAAATTCAGCGATTTCTAAAAAAATTTTTTAAAAATCGATTTTTTTTCATAAGGGGTACCCCTTATGAAATTCCCAATTTTCGCTTTTGTCACATAAAATTAAAATTAAGCTTCCATACTTCAAAAACCGATTTGTTTTGAAAAATACTGGCAAAAACAAGACTTCAAACAAAAATTCAGCGATTTCTAAAAAAAAATTTTTAAAAATCGATGTTTTTTCATAAGGGGTACCCCTTATGAAATTCTCAATTTTCGTTTTTGTCACATAAAATTAAAATTAAGCTTCCATACTTCAAAAACCGATTTGTTTTGAAAAATACTGGGAAAAATAAGACTTCAAACAAAAATTCAGCGATTTCTAAAAAAAATTTTTTAAAATCGATTTTTTTTCATAAGGGGTACCCCTTATGAAATTCTTAATTTTCGCTTTTGTCACATAAAATTAAAATTAAGCTTCCATACTTCAAAAACCGATTTGTTTTGAAAAATACTGGCAAAAACAAGACTTCAAACAAAAATTCAGCGATTTCTAAAAAAAATGTTTAAAAATCGATTTTTTTTCATAAGGGGTACGTACCCCTTATGAAATTCTCAATTCTCAATTTTGTCACATAAAATTAAAATTAAGCTTCCATACTTCAAAAACCGATTTGTTTTGAAAAATACTGGGAAAAATAAGACTTCAAACAAAAATTCAGCGATTTCTAAAAAAAAATTTTAAAAATCGATTTTTTTTCATAAGGGGTACCCCTTATGAAATTCTCAATTTTCGCTTTTGTCACATAAAATTAAAATTAAGCTTCCATACTTCAAAAACCGATTTGTTTTGAAAAATACTGGGAAAAATAAGACTTCAAACAAAAATTCAGCGATTTCTAAAAAAAAATTTTTAAAATCGATTTTTTTTCATAAGGGGTACCCCTTATGAAATTCTCAATTTTCGCTTTTGTCAAATAAAATTAAAATTAAGCTTCCATACTTCAAAAACCGATTTGTTTTGAAAAATACTGGCAAAAACAAGACTTCAAACAAAAATTCAGCGATTTCTAAAAAAAATTTTAAAAATCGATTTTTTTTCATAAGGGGTACCCCTTATGAAATTCTCAATTTTCGCTTTTGTCACATAAAATTAAAATTAAGCTTCCATACTTCAAAAACCGATTTGTTTTGAAAAATACTGGGAAAAATAAGACTTCAAACAAAAATTCAGCGATTTCTAAAAAAAATTTTTTAAAATCGATTTTTTTTCATAAGGGGTACCCCTTATGAAATTCTCAATTTTCGCTTTTGTCACATAAAATTAAAATTAAGCTTCCATACTTCAAAAACCGATTTGTTTTGAAAAATACTGGCAAAAATAAGACTTCAAAAAAAAATTCAGCGATTTCTAAAAAAATTTTTTAAAAATCGATTTTTTTTCATAAGGGGTACCCCTTATGAAATTCCCAATTTTCGCTTTTGTCACATAAAATTAAAATTAAGCTTCCATACTTCAAAAACCGATTTGTTTTGAAAAATACTGGCAAAAATAAGACTTCAAACAAAAATTCAGCGATTTCTAAAAAAAATTTTTAAAAATCGATTTTTTTTCATAAGGGGTACCCCTGGCTGAGAGCTGATGAGAGCTGGTGAGAGCTGGTGAGAGCTGGTGAGAGCCGGTGAGAGTGGCTGAGAGCCGGTGAGAGTGGGTGAGAGCCGGTGAGAGCCGGTGAGAATGGCTGAGAGCCGGTGAGAGTGGCTGAGAGCCGGTGAGAGCCGGTGAGAGTGGCTGAGAGCCGGTGAGAGCCGGTGAGAGTGGCTGAGAGCCGGTGAGAGCCGGTGAGAGTGGCTGAGAGCCGGTGAGAGCCGGTGAGAGTGGCTGAGAGCTGGTGAGAGCCGGTGAGAGCAGCTGAGAGCCGGTGAGAGCAGCTGAGAGCCGGTGAGAGCGGCTGAGAGCCGGTGAGAGTGGCTGAGAGCCGGTGAGAGCAGCTGAGAGCCGGTGAGAGCGGCTAAGGGCGGCTGAGAGCCGGTGAGAGCAGCTGAGAGCCGGTGAGAGTAGCTGAGAGCCGGTGAGAGTGGCTGAGAGCCGGTGAGAGTAGCTGAGAGCCGGAGAGAGTGGGTGAGAGCCGGTGAGAGCAGCTGAGAGCCGGTGAGAGTAGCTGAGAGCCGGTGAGAGTGGCTGAGAGCCGGTGAGAGTAGCTGAGAGCCGGAGAGAGTGGGTGAGAGCCGGTGAGAGCCGGTGAGAATGGCTGAGAGCCGGTGAGAGTGGCTGAGAGCCGGTGAGAGTGGCTGAGAGCCGGTGAGAATGGCTGAGAGCCGGTGAGAGCCGGTGAGAGTAGCTGAGAGCCGGTGAGAGCCGGTGAGAATGGCTGAGAGCCGGTGAGAGTGGCTGAGAGCCGGTGAGAGTGGCTGAGAGCCGGTGAGAGCAGCTGAGAGCTGGTGAGAGCTGGTGAGGGCTGGTGAGAGCTGGTGAGAGCTGGTGAGAGCTGGTGAGAGCTGGTGAGAGCTGGTGAGAGTAGCTGAGAGCCGGTGAGAGTGGCTGAGAGTCGGTGAGAGCAGCTGAGAGCTGGTGAGAGCTGGTGAGAGCTGGTGAGAGCTGGTGAGAGCTGGTGAGAGCCGGTGAGAGTGGCTGAGAGCCGGTGAGAGTGGGTGAGAGCCGGTGAAAGCCGGTGAGAATGGCTGAGAGCCGGTGAGAGTGGCTGAGAGCCGGTGAGAGCCGGTGAGAGTGGCTGAGAGCCGGTGAGAGCCGGTGAGAGTGGCTGAGAGCCGGTGAGAGCCGGTGAGAGTGGCTGAGAGCTGGTGAGAGCCGGTGAGAGCAGCTGAGAGCCGGTGAGAGCAGCTGAGAGCCGGTGAGAGCGGCTGAGAGCCGGTGAGAGTGGCTGAGAGCCGGTGAGAGCAGCTGAGAGCCGGTGAGAGCGGCTGAGGGCGGCTGAGAGCCGGTGAGAGCAGCTGAGAGCCGGTGAGAGTAGCTGAGAGCCGGTGAGAGTGGCTGAGAGCCGGTGAGAGTAGCTGAGAGCCGGAGAGAGTAGCTGAGAGCCGGTGAGAGTGGCTGAGAGCCGGTGAGAGTAGCTGAGAGCCGGAGAGAGTGGGTGAGAGCCGGTGAGAGCCGGTGAGAATGGCTGAGAGCCGGTGAGAGTGGCTGAGAGCCGGTGAGAGTGGCTGAGAGCCGGTGAGAGTGGCTGAGAGCCGGTGAGAGCCGGTGAGAGTAGCTGAGAGCCGGTGAGAGTAGCTGAGAGCCGGTGAGAGTGGCTGAGAGCCGGTGAGAGTGGCTGAGAGCCGGTGAGAGCCGGTGAGAGCGGCTGAGAGCCGGTGAGAGCCGGTGAGAGTAGCTGAAAGCCGGTGAGAGTATCTGAGAGCCGGTGAGAGTGGCTGAGAGCCGGTGAGAGCCGGTGAGAGTAGCTGAGAGCCGGTGAGAGTGGCTGAGAGTCGGTGAGAGCAGCTGAGAGTGGCTGAGAGTAGCTGAGAGCCGGTGAGAGTGGCTGAGAGCCGGTGAGAGTGGCTGAGAGCCGGTGAGAGTGGCTGAGAGCCGGTGAGAGTGGCTGAGAGCCGGTGAGAGCGGGTGAGAGCAGCTGAGAGCGGGTGAGAGTAGCTGAGAGCCGGTGAGAGTGGCTGAGAGCCGGTGAGAGCCGGTGAGAGTAGCTGAGAGCCGGTGAGAGTGGCTGAGAGTCGGTGAGAGCAGCTGAGAGTGGCTGAGAGTAGCTGAGAGCCGGTGAGAGTGGCTGAGAGCCGGTGAGAGTGGCTGAGAGCCGGTGAGAGCGGCTGAGAGCCGGTGAGAGTGGCTGAGAGCCGGTGAGAGTGGGTGAGAGCAGCTGAGAGCTGGAGAGAGCTGGTGAGAGGTGGTGAGAGGTGGTGAGAGGTGGTGAGAGGTGGTGAGAGGTGGTGAGAGCTGGTGAGAGCTGGTGAGAGCTGGTGAGAGCTGGTGAGAGCTGGTGAGAGCTGGTGAGAGCTGGTGAGAGCTGGTGAGAGCTGGTGAGAGCTGGTGAGAGCTGGTGAGAGCTGGTGAGAGCTGGTGAGAGCTGGTGAGAGGTGGTGAGAGCTGGTGAGAGCTGGTGAGAGCCAATATACTGGAAAAATACTGGCAAAAACAAGACTTCAAACAAAAATTTAGCGATTTCTAAAAAATATTTTTAAAAATCGATTTTTTTTCATAAGGGGTACCCCTTATGAAATTCTCAATTTTCGCTTTTGTCACATAAAATTAAAATTAAGCTTCCATACTTCAAAAACCGATTTGTTTTGAAAAATACTGGCAAAAATAAGACTTCAAACAAAAATTCAGCGATTTCTAAAAAAATTTCTTAAAAATCGATTTTTTTCATAAGGGGTACGTACCCCTTATGAAATTCTCAATTTTCGCTTTTGTCACATAAAATTAAAATTAAGCTTCCATACTTCAAAAACCGATTTGTTTTGAAAAATACTGGCAAAAACAAGACTTCAAACAAAAATTCAGCGATTTCTAAAAAAAATGTTTAAAAATCGATTTTTTTTCATAAGGGGTACGTACCCCTTATGAAATTCTCAATTCTCAATTTTGTCACATAAAATTAAAATTAAGCTTCCATACTTCAAAAACCGATTTGTTTTGAAAAATACTGGGAAAAATAAGACTTCAAACAAAAATTCAGCGATTTCTAAAAAAAAATTTTAAAAATCGATTTTTTTTCATAAGGGGTACCCCTTATGAAATTCTCAATTTTCGCTTTTGTCACATAAAATTAAAATTAAGCTTCCATACTTCAAAAACCGATTTGTTTTGAAAAATACTGGGAAAAATAAGACTTCAAACAAAAATTCAGCGATTTCTAAAAAAAAATTTTTAAAATCGATTTTTTTTCATAAGGGGTACCCCTTATGAAATTCTCAATTTTCGCTTTTGTCAAATAAAATTAAAATTAAGCTTCCATACTTCAAAAACCGATTTGTTTTGAAAAATACTGGCAAAAACAAGACTTCAAACAAAAATTCAGCGATTTCTAAAAAAAATTTTAAAAATCGATTTTTTTTCATAAGGGGTACCCCTTATGAAATTCTCAATTTTCGCTTTTGTCACATAAAATTAAAATTAAGCTTCCATACTTCAAAAACCGATTTGTTTTGAAAAATACTGGGAAAAATAAGACTTCAAACAAAAATTCAGCGATTTCTAAAAAAAATTTTTTAAAATCGATTTTTTTTCATAAGGGGTACCCCTTATGAAATTCTCAATTTTCGCTTTTGTCACATAAAATTAAAATTAAGCTTCCATACTTCAAAAACCGATTTGTTTTGAAAAATACTGGCAAAAATAAGACTTCAAACAAAAATTCAGCGATTTCTAAAAAAATTTTTTAAAAATCGATTTTTTTTCATAAGGGGTACCCCTTATGAAATTCCCAATTTTCGCTTTTGTCACATAAAATTAAAATTAAGCTTCCATACTTCAAAAACCGATTTGTTTTGAAAAATACTGGCAAAAATAAGACTTCAAACAAAAATTCAGCGATTTCTAAAAAAAATTTTTAAAAATCGATTTTTTTTCATAAGGGGTACCCCTGGCTGAGAGCTGATGAGAGCTGGTGAGAGCTGGTGAGAGCTGGTGAGAGCCGGTGAGAGTGGCTGAGAGCCGGTGAGAGTGGGTGAGAGCCGGTGAGAGCCGGTGAGAATGGCTGAGAGCCGGTGAGAGTGGCTGAGAGCCGGTGAGAGCCGGTGAGAGTGGCTGAGAGCCGGTGAGAGCCGGTGAGAGTGGCTGAGAGCCGGTGAGAGCCGGTGAGAGTGGCTGAGAGCCGGTGAGAGCCGGTGAGAGTGGCTGAGAGCTGGTGAGAGCCGGTGAGAGCAGCTGAGAGCCGGTGAGAGCAGCTGAGAGCCGGTGAGAGCGGCTGAGAGCCGGTGAGAGTGGCTGAGAGCCGGTGAGAGCAGCTGAGAGCCGGTGAGAGCGGCTAAGGGCGGCTGAGAGCCGGTGAGAGCAGCTGAGAGCCGGTGAGAGTAGCTGAGAGCCGGTGAGAGTGGCTGAGAGCCGGTGAGAGTAGCTGAGAGCCGGAGAGAGTGGGTGAGAGCCGGTGAGAGCAGCTGAGAGCCGGTGAGAGTAGCTGAGAGCCGGTGAGAGTGGCTGAGAGCCGGTGAGAGTAGCTGAGAGCCGGAGAGAGTGGGTGAGAGCCGGTGAGAGCCGGTGAGAATGGCTGAGAGCCGGTGAGAGTGGCTGAGAGCCGGTGAGAGTGGCTGAGAGCCGGTGAGAATGGCTGAGAGCCGGTGAGAGCCGGTGAGAGTAGCTGAGAGCCGGTGAGAGCCGGTGAGAATGGCTGAGAGCCGGTGAGAGTGGCTGAGAGCCGGTGAGAGTGGCTGAGAGCCGGTGAGAGCAGGTGAGAGCAGCTGAGAGCTGGTGAGAGTGGCTGAGAGCCGGTGAGAGTGGCTGAGAGCCGGTGAGAGCCGGTGAGAGTGGGTGAGAGCAGCTGAGAGCCGGTGAGAGCAGCTGAGAGCCGGTGAGAGTGGCTGAGAGCCGGTGAGAGTGGCTGAGAGCCGGTGAGAGTGGCTGAGAGCCGCTGAGAGCAGCTGAGAGCCGGTGAGAGTGGCTGAGAGCCGGTGAGAGTGGCTGAGAGCCGGTGAGAGCCGGTGAGAGTGGGTGAGAGCAGCTGAGAGCCGGTGAGAGCAGCTGAGAGCCGGTGAGAGCCGGTGAGAGTGGCTGAGAGCCGGTGAGAGTGGCTGAGAGCCGGTGAGAGTGGCTGAGAGCCGGTGAGAGTGGCTGAGAGCCGGTGAGAGTGGCTGAGAGCCGGTGAGAGCCGGTGAGAGTAGCTGAGAGCCGGTGAGAGCCGGTGAGAATGGCTGAGAGCCGGTGAGAGTGGCTGAGAGCCGGTGAGAGTGGCTGAGAGCCGGTGAGAGCAGGTGAGAGCAGCTGAGAGCTGGTGAGAGTGGCTGAGAGCCGGTGAGAGTGGCTGAGAGCCGGTGAGAGCCGGTGAGAGTGGGTGAGAGCAGCTGAGAGCCGGTGAGAGCAGCTGAGAGCCGGTTAGAGCCGGTGAGAGTGGCTGAGAGCCGGTGAGAGTGGCTGAGAGCCGGTGAGAGTGTCTGAGAGCCGCTGAGAGCAGCTGAGAGCCGGTGAGAGTGGCTGAGAGCCGGTGAGAGTGGCTGAGAGCCTGTGAGAGCCGGTGAGAGTGGGTGAGAGCAGCTGAGAGCCGGTGAGAGCAGCTGAGAGCCGGTGAGAGCCGGTGAGAGTGGCTGAGAGCCGGTGAGAGTGGCTGAGAGCCGGTGAGAGCAGCTGAGAGCCGGTGAGAGCGGCTGAGAGCCGGTGAGAGCCGGTGAGAGTAGCTGAAAGCCGGTGAGAGTAGCTGAGAGCCGGTGAGAGTGGCTGAGAGCCGGTGAGAGTGGCTGAGAGTCGGTGAGAGCAGCTGAGAGTGGCTGAGAGTAGCTGAGAGCCGGTGAGAGTGGCTGAGAGCCGGTGAGAGTGGCTGAGAGCCGGTGAGAGCAGGTGAGAGCAGCTGAGAGCTGGTGAGAGTGGCTGAGAGCCGGTGAGAGTGGCTGAGAGCCGGTGAGAGCCGGTGAGAGTGGGTGAGAGCAGCTGAGAGCCGGTGAGAGCAGCTGAGAGGCGGTGAGAGCCGGTGAGAGTGGCTGAGAGCCGGTGAGAGTGGCTGAGAGCCGGTGAGAGTGGCTGAGAGCCGGTGAGAGCCGGTGAGAGCAGCTGAGAGCCGGTGAGAGTGGCTGAGAGCCGGTGAGAGTGGCTGAGAGCCGGTGAGAGTGGGTGAGAGCAGCTGAGAGCCGGTGAGAGCAGCTGAGAGCCGGTGAGAGCCGGTGAGAGTGGCTGAGAGCCGGTGAGAGTGGCTGAGAGCCGGTGAGAGTGGCTGAGAGCCGGTGAGAGCCGGTGAGAGCCGGTGAGAGTAGCTGAAAGCCGGTGAGAGTAGCTGAGAGCCGGTGAGAGTGGCTGAGAGCCGGTGAGAGTGGCTGAGAGCCGGTGAGAGTGGCTGAGAGCCGGTGAGAGCCGGTGAGAGCCGGTGAGAGCGGCTGAGAGCCGGTGAGAGCCGGTGAGAGTAGCTGAAAGCCGGTGAGAGTAGCTGAGAGCCGGTGAGAGTGGCTGAGAGCCGGTGAGAGCCGGTGAGAGTAGCTGAGAGCCGGTGAGAGTGGCTGAGAGTCGGTGAGAGCAGCTGAGAGTGGCTGAGAGTAGCTGAGAGCCGGTGAGAGTGGCTGAGAGCCGGTGAGAGTGGCTGAGAGCCGGTGAGAGTGGCTGAGAGCCGGCGAGAGCGGGTGAGAGCAGCTGAGAGCGGGTGAGAGTAGCTGAGAGCCGGTGAGAGTGGCTGAGAGCCGGTGAGAGCCGGTGAGAGTAGCTGAGAGCCGGTGAGAGTGGCTGAGAGTCGGTGAGAGCAGCTGAGAGTGGCTGAGAGTAGCTGAGAGCCGGTGAGAGTGGCTGAGAGCCGGTGAGAGTGGCTGAGAGCCGGTGAGAGCGGCTGAGAGCCGGTGAGAGTGGCTGAGAGCCGGTGAGAGTGGGTGAGAGCAGCTGAGAGCTGGTGAGAGCTGGTGAGAGGTGGTGAGAGGTGGTGAGAGGTGGTGAGAGGTGGTGAGAGGTGGTGAGAGCTGGTGAGAGCTGGTGAGAGCTGGTGAGAGCTGGTGAGAGCTGGTGAGAGCTGGTGAGAGCTGGTGAGAGCTGGTGAGAGCTGGTGAGAGCTGGTGAGAGCTGGTGAGAGGTGGTGAGAGCTGGTGAGAGCTGGTGAGAGCTGGTGAGAGCCAATATACTGGAAAAATACTGGCAAAAACAAGACTTCAAACAAAAATTTAGCGATTTCTAAAAAATATTTTTAAAAATCGATTTTTTTTCATAAGGGGTACCCCTTATGAAATTCTCAATTTTCGCTTTTGTCACATAAAATTAAAATTAAGCTTCCATACTTCAAAAACCGATTTGTTTTGAAAAATACTGGCAAAAATAAGACTTCAAACAAAAATTAAGCGATTTCTAAAAAAATTTTTTAAAAATCGATTTTTTTCATAAGGGGTACCCCTTATGAAATTCTCAATTTTTGCTTTTGTCACATAAAATTAAAATTAAGCTTCCATACTTCAAAAACCGATTTGTTTTGAAAAATACTGGCAAAAACAAGACTTCAAACAAAAATTCAGCGATTTCTAAAAAAAATTTTTAAAAATCGATTTTTTTTCATAAGGGGTACCCCTTATGAAATTCTCAATTTTCGCTTTTGTCACATAAAATTAAAATTAAGCTTCCATACTTCAAAAACCGATTTGTTTTGAAAAATACTGGGAAAAATAAGACTTCAAACAAAAATTCAGCGATTTCTAAAAAAAATTTTTTTAAATCGATTTTTTTTCATAAGGGGTACCCCTTATGAAATTCTTAATTTTCGCTTTTGTCACATAAAATTAAAATTAAGCTTCCATACTTCAAAAACCGATTTGTTTTGAAAAATACTGGCAAAAACAAGACTTCAAACAAAAATTCAGCGATTTCTAAAAAAAATGTTTAAAAATCGATTTTTTTTCATAAGGGGTACGTACCCCTTATGAAATTCTCAATTCTCAATTTTGTCACATAAAATTAAAATTAAGCTTCCATACTTCAAAAACCGATTTGTTTTGAAAAATACTGGGAAAAATAAGACTTCAAACAAAAATTCAGCGATTTCTAAAAAAAAATTTTAAAAATCGATTTTTTTTCATAAGGGGTACCCCTTATGAAATTCTCAATTTTCGCTTTTGTCACATAAAATTAAAATTAAGCTTCCATACTTCAAAAACCGATTTGTTTTGAAAAATACTGGGAAAAATAAGACTTCAAACAAAAATTCAGCGATTTCTAAAAAAAAATTTTTAAAATCGATTTTTTTTCATAAGGGGTACCCCTTATGAAATTCTCAATTTTCGCTTTTGTCAAATAAAATTAAAATTAAGCTTCCATACTTCAAAAACCGATTTGTTTTGAAAAATACTGGCAAAAACAAGACTTCAAACAAAAATTCAGCGATTTCTAAAAAAAATTTTAAAAATCGATTTTTTTCATAAGGGGTACCCCTTATGAAATTCTCAATTTTCGCTTTTGTCACATAAAATTAAAATTAAGCTTCCATACTTCAAAAACCGATTTGTTTTGAAAAATACTGGGAAAAATAAGACTTCAAACAAAAATTCAGCGATTTCTAAAAAAAATTTTTTAAAATCGATTTTTTTTCATAAGGGGTACCCCTTATGAAATTCTCAATTTTCGCTTTTGTCACATAAAATTAAAATTAAGCTTCCATACTTCAAAAACCGATTTGTTTTGAAAAATACTGGCAAAAATAAGACTTCAAACAAAAATTCAGCGATTTCTAAAAAAATTTTTTAAAAATCGATTTTTTTTCATAAGGGGTACCCCTTATGAAATTCCCAATTTTCGCTTTTGTCACATAAAATTAAAATTAAGCTTCCATACTTCAAAAACCGATTTGTTTTGAAAAATACTGGCAAAAATAAGACTTCAAACAAAAATTCAGCGATTTCTAAAAAAATTTTTAAAAATCGATTTTTTTTCATAAGGGGTACCCCTGGCTGAGAGCTGATGAGAGCTGGTGAGAGCTGGTGAGAGCTGGTGAGAGCCGGTGAGAGTGGCTGAGAGCCGGTGAGAGCCGGTGAGAGTGGCTGAGAGCCGGTGAGAGCCGGTGAGAGTGGCTGAGAGCTGGTGAGAGCCGGTGAGAGCAGCTGAGAGCCGGTGAGAGCCGGTGAGAGTGGCTGAGAGCTGGTGAGAGCCGGTGAGAGCAGCTGAGAGCCGGTGAGAGCAGCTGAGAGCCGGTGAGAGCGGCTGAGAGCCGGTGAGAGTGGCTGAGAGCCGGTGAGAGCCGGTGAGAGTGGCTGAGAGCCGGTGAGAGCCGGTGAGAATGGCTGAGAGCCGGTGAGAGTGGCTGAGAGCCGGTGAGAGCCGGTGAGAGTGGCTGAGAGCCGGTGAGAGCCGGTGAGAGTGGCTGAGAGCCGGTGAGAGCCGGTGAGAGTGGCTGAGAGCCGGTGAGAGCCGGTGAGAGTGGCTGAGAGCTGGTGAGAGCCGGTGAGAGCAGCTGAGAGCCGGTGAGAGCAGCTGAGAGCCGGTGAGAGCGGCTGAGAGCCGGTGAGAGTGGCTGAGAGCCGGTGAGAGCAGCTGAGAGCCGGTGAGAGCGGCTAAGGGCGGCTGAGAGCCGGTGAGAGCAGCTGAGAGCCGGTGAGAGTAGCTGAGAGCCGGTGAGAGTGGCTGAGAGCCGGTGAGAGTAGCTGAGAGCCGGAGAGAGTGGGTGAGAGCCGGTGAGAGCAGCTGAGAGCCGGTGAGAGTAGCTGAGAGCCGGTGAGAGTGGCTGAGAGCCGGTGAGAGTAGCTGAGAGCCGGAGAGAGTGGGTGAGAGCCGGTGAGAGCCGGTGAGAATGGCTGAGAGCCGGTGAGAGTGGCTGAGAGCCGGTGAGAGTGGCTGAGAGCCGGTGAGAATGGCTGAGAGCCGGTGAGAGCCGGTGAGAGTAGCTGAGAGCCGGTGAGAGCCGGTGAGAATGGCTGAGAGCCGGTGAGAGTGGCTGAGAGCCGGTGAGAGTGGCTGAGAGCCGGTGAGAGCAGGTGAGAGCAGCTGAGAGCTGGTGAGAGTGGCTGAGAGCCGGTGAGAGTGGCTGAGAGCCGGTGAGAGCCGGTGAGAGTGGGTGAGAGCAGCTGAGAGCCGGTGAGAGCAGCTGAGAGCCGGTGAGAGTGGCTGAGAGCCGGTGAGAGTGGCTGAGAGCCGGTGAGAGTGGCTGAGAGCCGCTGAGAGCAGCTGAGAGCCGGTGAGAGTGGCTGAGAGCCGGTGAGAGTGGCTGAGAGCCGGTGAGAGCCGGTGAGAGTGGGTGAGAGCAGCTGAGAGCCGGTGAGAGCAGCTGAGAGCCGGTGAGAGCCGGTGAGAGTGGCTGAGAGCCGGTGAGAGTGGCTGAGAGCCGGTGAGAGTGGCTGAGAGCCGGTGAGAGTGGCTGAGAGCCGGTGAGAGCCGGTGAGAGTAGCTGAGAGCCGGTGAGAGCCGGTGAGAATGGCTGAGAGCCGGTGAGAGTGGCTGAGAGCCGGTGAGAGTGGCTGAGAGCCGGTGAGAGCAGGTGAGAGCAGCTGAGAGCTGGTGAGAGTGGCTGAGAGCCGGTGAGAGTGGCTGAGAGCCGGTGAGAGCCGGTGAGAGTGGGTGAGAGCAGCTGAGAGCCGGTGAGAGCAGCTGAGAGCCGGTTAGAGCCGGTGAGAGTGGCTGAGAGCCGGTGAGAGTGGCTGAGAGCCGGTGAGAGTGTCTGAGAGCCGCTGAGAGCAGCTGAGAGCCGGTGAGAGTGGCTGAGAGCCGGTGAGAGTGGCTGAGAGCCGGTGAGAGCCGGTGAGAGTGGGTGAGAGCAGCTGAGAGCCGGTGAGAGCAGCTGAGAGCCGGTGAGAGCCGGTGAGAGTGGCTGAGAGCCGGTGAGAGTGGCTGAGAGCCGGTGAGAGCAGCTGAGAGCCGGTGAGAGCGGCTGAGAGCCGGTGAGAGCCGGTGAGAGTAGCTGAAAGCCGGTGAGAGTAGCTGAGAGCCGGTGAGAGTGGCTGAGAGCCGGTGAGAGTGGCTGAGAGTCGGTGAGAGCAGCTGAGAGTGGCTGAGAGTAGCTGAGAGCCGGTGAGAGTGGCTGAGAGCCGGTGAGAGTGGCTGAGAGCCGGTGAGAGCAGGTGAGAGCAGCTGAGAGCTGGTGAGAGTGGCTGAGAGCCGGTGAGAGTGGCTGAGAGCCGGTGAGAGCCGGTGAGAGTGGGTGAGAGCAGCTGAGAGCCGGTGAGAGCAGCTGAGAGGCGGTGAGAGCCGGTGAGAGTGGCTGAGAGCCGGTGAGAGTGGCTGAGAGCCGGTGAGAGTGGCTGAGAGCCGGTGAGAGCCGGTGAGAGCAGCTGAGAGCCGGTGAGAGTGGCTGAGAGCCGGTGAGAGTGGCTGAGAGCCGGTGAGAGTGGGTGAGAGCAGCTGAGAGCCGGTGAGAGCAGCTGAGAGCCGGTGAGAGCCGGTGAGAGTGGCTGAGAGCCGGTGAGAGTGGCTGAGAGCCGGTGAGAGTGGCTGAGAGCCGGTGAGAGCCGGTGAGAGCGGCTGAGAGCCGGTGAGAGCCGGTGAGAGTAGCTGAAAGCCGGTGAGAGTAGCTGAGAGCCGGTGAGAGTGGCTGAGAGCCGGTGAGAGTGGCTGAGAGCCGGTGAGAGTGGCTGAGAGCCGGTGAGAGCCGGTGAGAGCCGGTGAGAGCGGCTGAGAGCCGGTGAGAGCCGGTGAGAGTAGCTGAAAGCCGGTGAGAGTAGCTGAGAGCCGGTGAGAGTGGCTGAGAGCCGGTGAGAGCCGGTGAGAGTAGCTGAGAGCCGGTGAGAGTGGCTGAGAGTCGGTGAGAGCAGCTGAGAGTGGCTGAGAGTAGCTGAGAGCCGGTGAGAGTGGCTGAGAGCCGGTGAGAGTGGCTGAGAGCCGGTGAGAGTGGCTGAGAGCCGGTGAGAGCGGGTGAGAGCAGCTGAGAGCGGGTGAGAGTAGCTGAGAGCCGGTGAGAGTGGCTGAGAGCCGGTGAGAGCCGGTGAGAGTAGCTGAGAGCCGGTGAGAGTGGCTGAGAGTCGGTGAGAGCAGCTGAGAGTGGCTGAGAGTAGCTGAGAGCCGGTGAGAGTGGCTGAGAGCCGGTGAGAGTGGCTGAGAGCCGGTGAGAGCGGCTGAGAGCCGGTGAGAGTGGCTGAGAGCCGGTGAGAGTGGGTGAGAGCAGCTGAGAGCTGGTGAGAGCTGGTGAGAGGTGGTGAGAGGTGGTGAGAGGTGGTGAGAGGTGGTGAGAGGTGGTGAGAGCTGGTGAGAGCTGGTGAGAGCTGGTGAGAGCTGGTGAGAGCTGGTGAGAGCTGGTGAGAGCTGGTGAGAGCTGGTGAGAGCTGGTGAGAGCTGGTGAGAGCTGGTGAGAGCTGGTGAGAGGTGGTGAGAGCTGGTGAGAGCTGGTGAGAGCTGGTGAGAGCCAATATACTGGAAAAATACTGGCAAAAACAAGACTTCAAACAAAAATTTAGCGATTTCTAAAAAATATTTTTAAAAATCGATTTTTTTTCATAAGGGGTACCCCTTATGAAATTCTCAATTTTCGCTTTTGTCACATAAAATTAAAATTAAGCTTCCATACTTCAAAAACCGATTTGTTTTGAAAAATACTGGCAAAAATAAGACTTCAAACAAAAATTAAGCGATTTCTAAAAAAATTTTTTAAAAATCGATTTTTTTCATAAGGGGTACCCCTTATGAAATTCTCAATTTTTGCTTTTGTCACATAAAATTAAAATTAAGCTTCCATACTTCAAAAACCGATTTGTTTTGAAAAATACTGGCAAAAACAAGACTTCAAACAAAAATTCAGCGATTTCTAAAAAAAATTTTTAAAAATCGATTTTTTTTCATAAGGGGTACCCCTTATGAAATTCTCAATTTTCGCTTTTGTCACATAAAATTAAAATTAAGCTTCCATACTTCAAAAACCGATTTGTTTTGAAAAATACTGGGAAAAATAAGACTTCAAACAAAAATTCAGCGATTTCTAAAAAAAATTTTTTTAAATCGATTTTTTTTCATAAGGGGTACCCCTTATGAAATTCTTAATTTTCGCTTTTGTCACATAAAATTAAAATTAAGCTTCCATACTTCAAAAACCGATTTGTTTTGAAAAATACTGGCAAAAACAAGACTTCAAACAAAAATTCAGCGATTTCTAAAAAAAATGTTTAAAAATCGATTTTTTTTCATAAGGGGTACGTACCCCTTATGAAATTCTCAATTTTCGATTTTGTCACATAAAATTAAAATTAAGCTTCCATACTTCAAAAACCGATTTGTTTTGAAAAATACTGGGAAAAATAAGACTTCAAACAAAAATTCAGCGATTTCTAAAAAAAAATTTTAAAAATCGATTTTTTTTCATAAGGGGTACCCCTTATGAAATTCTCAATTTTCGCTTTTGTCACATAAAATTAAAATTAAGCTTCCATACTTCAAAAACCGATTTGTTTTGAAAAATACTGGGAAAAATAAGACTTCAAACAAAAATTCAGCGATTTCTAAAAAAAAATTTTTAAAATCGATTTTTTTTCATAAGGGGTACCCCTTATGAAATTCTCAATTTTCGCTTTTGTCACATAAAATTAAAATTAAGCTTCCATACTTCAAAAACCGATTTGTTTTGAAAAATACTGGCAAAAATAAGACTTCAAACAAAAATTCAGCGATTTCTAAAAAAATTTTTTAAAAATCGATTTTTTTTCATAAGGGGTACCCCTTATGAAATTCTCAATTTTCGCTTTTGTCACATAAAATTAAAGTTAAGCTTCCATACTTCAAAAACCGATTTGTTTTGAAAAATACTGGCAAAAACAAGACTTCAAACAAAAATTCAGCGATTTCTAAAAAAAATTTTAAAAATCGATTTTTTTTCATAAGGGGTACCCCTTATGAAATTCTCAATTTTCGCTTTTGTCACATAAAATTAAAATTAAGCTTCCATACTTCAAAAACCGATTTGTTTTCCAAAAAATACTGGCAAAAATAAGACTTCAAACAAAAATTCAGCGATTTCTAAAAAAAATTTTTTTAAATCGATTTTTTTTCATAAGGGGTACCCCTTATGAAATTCTCAATTTTCGCTTTTGTCACATAAAATTAAAATTAAGCTTCCATACTTCAAAACCCGATTTGTTTTCAAAAATACTGGCAAAAACAAGACTTCAAACAAAAATTCAGCGATTTCTAAAAAAAATTTTAAAAATCGATTTTTTTTCATAAGGGGTACCCCTTATGAAATTCTCAATTTTCGCTTTTGTCACATAAAATTAAAATTAAGCTTCCATACTTCAAAAACCGATTTGTTTTGAAAAATACTGGGAAAAATAAGACTTCAAACAAAAATTCAGCGATTTCTAAAAAAAATTTTTTAAAATCGATTTTTTTTCATAAGGGGTACCCCTTATGAAATTCTCAATTTTCGCTTTTGTCACATAAAATTAAAATTAAGCTTCCATACTTCAAAAACCGATTTGTTTTGAAAAATACTGGCAAAAATAAGACTTCAAACAAAAATTCAGCGATTTCTAAAAAAATTTTTTAAAAATCGATTTTTTTTCATAAGGGGTACCCCTTATGAAATTCCCAATTTTCGCTTTTGTCACATAAAATTAAAATTAAGCTTCCATACTTCAAAAACCGATTTGTTTTGAAAAATACTGGCAAAAACAAGACTTCAAACAAAAATTCAGCGATTTCTAAAAAAAATTTTTAAAAATCGATTTTTTTTCATAAGGGGTACCCCTTATGAAATTCTCAATTTTCGCTTTTGTCACATAAAATTAAAATTAAGCTTCCATACTTCAAAAACCGATTTGTTTTGAAAAATACTGGCAAAAATAAGACTTCAAACAAAAATTCAGCGATTTCTAAAAAAATTTTTTAAAAATCGATTTTTTTTCATAAGGGGTACCCCTTATGAAATTCCCAATTTTCGCTTTTGTCACATAAAATTAAAATTAAGCTTCCATACTTCAAAAACCGATTTGTTTTGAAAAATACTGGCAAAAACAAGACTTCAAACAAAAATTCAGCGATTTCTAAAAAAAATTTTTAAAAATCGATTTTTTTTCATAAGGGGTACCCCTTATGAAATTCTCAATTTTCGCTTTTGTCACATAAAATTAAAATTAAGCTTCCATACTTCAAAAACCGATTTGTTTTGAAAAATACTGGCAAAAACAAGACTTCAAACAAAAATTCAGCGATTTCTAAAAAAAATGTTTAAAAATCGATTTTTTTTCATAAGGGGTACCCCTTATGAAATTCTCAATTTTCGCTTTTGTCACATAAAATTAAAATTAAGCTTCCATACTTCAAAAACCGATTTGTTTTGAAAAATACTGGGAAAAATAAGACTTCAAACAAAAATTCAGCGATTTCTAAAAAAAATTTTAAAAATCGATTTTTTTTCATAAGGGGTACCCCTTATGAAATTCTCAATTTTCGCTTTTGTCACATAAAATTAAAATTAAGCTTCCATACTTCAAAAACCGATTTGTTTTGAAAAATACTGGGAAAAATAAGACTTCAAACAAAAATTCAGCGATTTCTAAAAAAAAATTTTTAAAATCGATTTTTTTTCATAAGGGGTACCCCTTATGAAATTCTCAATTTTCGCTTTTGTCAAATAAAATTAAAATTAAGCTTCCATACTTCAAAAACCGATTTGTTTTGAAAAATACTGGCAAAAACAAGACTTCAAACAAAAATTCAGCGATTTCTAAAAAAAATTTTTTAAAATCGATTTTTTTTCATGAGGGGTACCCCTTATGAAATTCTCAATTTTCGCTTTTGTCACATAAAATTAAAATTAAGCTTCCATACTTCAAAAACCGATTTGTTTTCAAAAATACTGGCAAAAACAAGACTTCAAACAAAAATTCAGCGATTTCTAAAAAAAATTTTAAAAATCGATTTTTTTTCATAAGGGGTACCCCTTATGAAATTCTCAATTTTCGCTTTTGTCACATAAAATTAAAATTAAGCTTCCATACTTCAAAAACCGATTTGTTTTGAAAAATACTGGGAAAAATAAGACTTCAAACAAAAATTCAGCGATTTCTAAAAAAAATTTTTTAAAATCGATTTTTTTTCATAATTGGTACCCCTTATGAAATTCTCAATTTTCGCTTTTGTCACATAAAATTAAAATTAAGCTTCCATACTTCAAAAACCGATTTGTTTTGAAAAATACTGGCAAAAATAAGACTTCAAACAAAAATTCAGCGATTTCTAAAAAAATTTTTTAAAAATCGATTTTTTTCATAAGGGGTACCCCTTATGAAATTCTCAATTTTCGCTTTTGTCACATAAAATTAAAATTAAGCTTCCATACTTCAAAAACCGATTTGTTTTGAAAAATACTGGCAAAAATAAGACTTCAAACAAAAATTCAGCGATTTCTAAAAAAATTTTTTAAAAATCGATTTTTTTCATAAGGGGTAACCCTTATGAAATTCCCAATTTTCGCTTTTGTCACATAAAATTAAAATTAAGCTTCCATACTTCAAAAACCGATTTGTTTTGAAAAATACTGGCAAAAACAAGACTTCAAACAAAAATTCAGCGATTTCTAAAAAAAATTTTTAAAAATCGATTTTTTTTCATAAGGGGTACCCCTTATGAAATTCTCAATTTTCGCTTTTGTCACATAAAATTAAAATTAAGCTTCCATACTTCAAAAACCGATTTGTTTTGAAAAATACTGGCAAAAACAAGACTTCAAACAAAAATTCAGCGATTTCTAAAAAAAATGTTTAAAAATCGATTTTTTTTCATAAGGGGTACGTACCCCTTATGAAATTCTCAATTTTCGATTTTGTCACATAAAATTAAAATTAAGCTTCCATACTTCAAAAACCGATTTGTTTTGAAAAATACTGGGAAAAATAAGACTTCAAACAAAAATTCAGCGATTTCTAAAAAAAAATTTTAAAAATCGATTTTTTTTCATAAGGGGTACCCCTTATGAAATTCTCAATTTTCGCTTTTGTCACATAAAATTAAAATTAAGCTTCCATACTTCAAAAACCGATTTGTTTTGAAAAATACTGGGAAAAATAAGACTTCAAACAAAAATTCAGCGATTTCTAAAAAAAAATTTTTAAAATCGATTTTTTTTCATAAGGGGTACCCCATATGAAATTCTCAATTTTCGCTTTTGTCAAATAAAATTAAAATTAAGCTTCCATACTTCAAAAACCGATTTGTTTTGAAAAATACTGGCAAAAACAAGACTTCAAACAAAAATTCAGCGATTTCTAAAAAAAATTTTAAAAATCGATTTTTTTTCATAAGGGGTACCCCTTATAAAATTCTCAATTTTCGCTTTTGTCACATAAAATTAAAATTAAGCTTCCATACTTCAAAAACCGATTTGTTTTGAAAAATACTGGGAAAAATAAGACTTCAAACAAAAATTCAGCGATTTCTAAAAAAAATTTTTTAAAATCGATTTTTTTTCATAAGGGGTACCCCTTATGAAATTCTCAATTTTCGCTTTTGTCACATAAAATTAAAATTAAGCTTCCATACTTCAAAAACCGATTTGTTTTGAAAAATACTGGCAAAAATAAGACTTCAAACAAAAATTCAGCGATTTCTAAAAAAATTTTTTAAAAATCGATTTTTTTTCATAAGGGGTACCCCTTATGAAATTCTCAATTTTCGCTTTTGTCACATAAAATTAAAGTTAAGCTTCCATACTTCAAAAACCGATTTGTTTTGAAAAATACTGGCAAAAACAAGACTTCAAACAAAAATTCAGCGATTTCTAAAAAAAATTTTAAAAATCGATTTTTTTTCATAAGGGGTACCCCTTATGAAATTCTCAATTTTCGCTTTTGTCACATAAAATTAAAATTAAGCTTCCATACTTCAAAAACCGATTTGTTTTCCAAAAAATACTGGCAAAAATAAGACTTCAAACAAAAATTCAGCGATTTCTAAAAAAAATTTTTTTAAATCGATTTTTTTTCATAAGGGGTACCCCTTATGAAATTCTCAATTTTCGCTTTTGTCACATAAAATTAAAATTAAGCTTCCATACTTCAAAACCCGATTTGTTTTCAAAAATACTGGCAAAAACAAGACTTCAAACAAAAATTCAGCGATTTCTAAAAAAAATTTTAAAAATCGATTTTTTTTCATAAGGGGTACCCCTTATGAAATTCTCAATTTTCGCTTTTGTCACATAAAATTAAAATTAAGCTTCCATACTTCAAAAACCGATTTGTTTTGAAAAATACTGGGAAAAATAAGACTTCAAACAAAAATTCAGCGATTTCTAAAAAAAATTTTTTAAAATCGATTTTTTTTCATAAGGGGTACCCCTTATGAAATTCTCAATTTTCGCTTTTGTCACATAAAATTAAAATTAAGCTTCCATACTTCAAAAACCGATTTGTTTTGAAAAATACTGGCAAAAATAAGACTTCAAACAAAAATTCAGCGATTTCTAAAAAAATTTTTTAAAAATCGATTTTTTTCATAAGGGGTACCCCTTATGAAATTCTCAATTTTCGCTTTTGTCACATAAAATTAAAATTAAGCTTCCATACTTCAAAAACCGATTTGTTTTGAAAAATACTGGCAAAAACAAGACTTCAAACAAAAATTCAGCGATTTCTAAAAAAAATTTTTAAAAATCGATTTTTTTTCATAAGGGGTACCCCTTATGAAATTCTCAATTTTCGCTTTTGTCACATAAAATTAAAATTAAGCTTCCATACTTCAAAAACCGATTTGTTTTGAAAAATACTGGCAAAAACAAGACTTCAAACAAAAATTCAGCGATTTCTAAAAAAAATGTTTAAAAATCGATTTTTTTTCATAAGGGGTACGTACCCCTTATGAAATTCTCAATTTTCGATTTTGTCACATAAAATTAAAATTAAGCTTCCATACTTCAAAAACCGATTTGTTTTGAAAAATACTGGGAAAAATAAGACTTCAAACAAAAATTCAGCGATTTCTAAAAAAAAATTTTAAAAATCGATTTTTTTTCATAAGGGGTACCCCTTATGAAATTCTCAATTTTCGCTTTTGTCACATAAAATTAAAATTAAGCTTCCATACTTCAAAAACCGATTTGTTTTGAAAAATACTGGGAAAAATAAGACTTCAAACAAAAATTCAGCGATTTCTAAAAAAAAATTTTTAAAATCGATTTTTTTTCATAAGGGGTACCCCATATGAAATTCTCAATTTTCGCTTTTGTCAAATAAAATTAAAATTAAGCTTCCATACTTCAAAAACCGATTTGTTTTGAAAAATACTGGCAAAAACAAGACTTCAAACAAAAATTCAGCGATTTCTAAAAAAAATTTTAAAAATCGATTTTTTTTCATAAGGGGTACCCCTTATAAAATTCTCAATTTTCGCTTTTGTCACATAAAATTAAAATTAAGCTTCCATACTTCAAAAACCGATTTGTTTTGAAAAATACTGGGAAAAATAAGACTTCAAACAAAAATTCAGCGATTTCTAAAAAAAATTTTTTAAAATCGATTTTTTTTCATAATTGGTACCCCTTATGAAATTCTCAATTTTCGCTTTTGTCACATAAAATTAAAATTAAGCTTCCATACTTCAAAAACCGATTTGTTTTGAAAAATACTGGCAAAAATAAGACTTCAAACAAAAATTCAGCGATTTCTAAAAAAATTTTTTAAAAATCGATTTTTTTCATAAGGGGTACCCCTTATGAAATTCTCAATTTTCGCTTTTGTCACATAAAATTAAAATTAAGCTTCCATACTTCAAAAACCGATTTGTTTTGAAAAATACTGGCAAAAATAAGACTTCAAACAAAAATTCAGCGATTTCTAAAAAAATTTTTTAAAAATCGATTTTTTTCATAAGGGGTAACCCTTATGAAATTCCCAATTTTCGCTTTTGTCACATAAAATTAAAATTAAGCTTCCATACTTCAAAAACCGATTTGTTTTGAAAAATACTGGCAAAAACAAGACTTCAAACAAAAATTCAGCGATTTCTAAAAAAAATTTTTAAAAATCGATTTTTTTTCATAAGGGGTACCCCTTATGAAATTCTCAATTTTCGCTTTTGTCACATAAAATTAAAATTAAGCTTCCATACTTCAAAAACCGATTTGTTTTGAAAAATACTGGCAAAAACAAGACTTCAAACAAAAATTCAGCGATTTCTAAAAAAAATGTTTAAAAATCGATTTTTTTTCATAAGGGGTACGTACCCCTTATGAAATTCTCAATTTTCGATTTTGTCACATAAAATTAAAATTAAGCTTCCATACTTCAAAAACCGATTTGTTTTGAAAAATACTGGGAAAAATAAGACTTCAAACAAAAATTCAGCGATTTCTAAAAAAAAATTTTAAAAATCGATTTTTTTTCATAAGGGGTACCCCTTATGAAATTCTCAATTTTCGCTTTTGTCACATAAAATTAAAATTAAGCTTCCATACTTCAAAAACCGATTTGTTTTGAAAAATACTGGGAAAAATAAGACTTCAAACAAAAATTCAGCGATTTCTAAAAAAAAATTTTTAAAATCGATTTTTTTTCATAAGGGGTACCCCATATGAAATTCTCAATTTTCGCTTTTGTCAAATAAAATTAAAATTAAGCTTCCATACTTCAAAAACCGATTTGTTTTGAAAAATACTGGCAAAAACAAGACTTCAAACAAAAATTCAGCGATTTCTAAAAAAAATTTTAAAAATCGATTTTTTTTCATAAGGGGTACCCCTTATAAAATTCTCAATTTTCGCTTTTGTCACATAAAATTAAAATTAAGCTTCCATACTTCAAAAACCGATTTGTTTTGAAAAATACTGGGAAAAATAAGACTTCAAACAAAAATTCAGCGATTTCTAAAAAAAATTTTTTAAAATCGATTTTTTTTCATAAGGGGTACCCCTTATGAAATTCTCAATTTTCGCTTTTGTCACATAAAATTAAAATTAAGCTTCCATACTTCAAAAACCGATTTGTTTTGAAAAATACTGGCAAAAATAAGACTTCAAACAAAAATTCAGCGATTTCTAAAAAAATTTTTTAAAAATCGATTTTTTTTCATAAGGGGTACCCCTTATGAAATTCTCAATTTTCGCTTTTGTCACATAAAATTAAAGTTAAGCTTCCATACTTCAAAAACCGATTTGTTTTGAAAAATACTGGCAAAAACAAGACTTCAAACAAAAATTCAGCGATTTCTAAAAAAAATTTTAAAAATCGATTTTTTTTCATAAGGGGTACCCCTTATGAAATTCTCAATTTTCGCTTTTGTCACATAAAATTAAAATTAAGCTTCCATACTTCAAAAACCGATTTGTTTTCCAAAAAATACTGGCAAAAATAAGACTTCAAACAAAAATTCAGCGATTTCTAAAAAAAATTTTTTAAAATCGATTTTTTTTCATAAGGGGTACCCCTTATGAAATTCTCAATTTTCGCTTTTGTCACATAAAATTAAAATTAAGCTTCCATACTTCAAAAACCGATTTGTTTTGAAAAATACTGGGAAAAATAAGACGTCAAACAAAAATTCAGCGATTTCTAAAAAAAATTTTTTAAAATCGATTTTTTTTCATAAGGGGTACCCCTTATGAAATTCTCAATTTTCGCTTTTGTCACATAAAATTAAAATTAAGCTTCCATACTTCAAAAACCGATTTGTTTTGAAAAATACTGGCAAAAATAAAACTTCAAACAAAAATTCAGCGATTTCTAAAAAAAATTTTTTAAAAATCGATTTTTTTTCATAAGGGGTACCCCTTATGAAATTCTCAATTTTCGCTTTTGTCACATAAAATTAAAGTTAAGCTTCCATACTTCAAAAACCGATTTGTTTGGAAAAATACTGGCAAAAATAAGACTTCAAACAAAAATTCAGCGATTTCTAAAAAAATTTTTTAAAAATCGATTTTTTTTCATAAGGGGTACCCCTTATTAAATTCTCAATTTTCGCTTTTGTCACATAAAATTAAAATATAGCTTCCATACTTCAAAAACCGATTTGTTTTGAAAAATACTGGCAAAAATAAGACTTCAAACAAAAATTCAGCGATTTCTAAATAAATTTTTTAAAAATCGATTTTTTTTCATAAGGGGTACCCCTTATTAAATTCTCAATTTTCGCTTTTGTCACATAAAATTAAAATATAGCTTCCATACTTCAAAAACCGATTTGTTTTGAAAAATACTGGCAAAAATAAAACTTCAAACAAAAATTCAGCGATTTCTAAATAAATTTTTTAAAAATCGATTTTTTTTCATAAGGGGTACCCCTTATGAAATTCTCAATTTTCGCTTTTGTCACATAAAATTAAAGTTAAGCTTCCATACTTCAAAAACCGATTTGTTTGGAAAAATACTGGCAAAAATAAGACTTCAAACAAAAATTCAGCGATTTCTAAAAAAATTTTTAAAAATCGATTTTTTTTCATAAGGGGTACCCCTCATGAAATTCTCAATTTTCGATTTTGTCACATAAAATTAAAATTAAGCTTCCATACTTCAAAAACCGATTTGTTTTCAAAAATACTGGCAAAAATAAGACTTCAAACAAAAATTCAGCGATTTCTAAAAAAAATTTTTTAAAATCGATTTTTTTTCATAAGGGGTACCCCTTATGAAATTCTCAATTTTCGCTTTTGTCACATAAAATTAAAATTAAGCTTCCATACTTCAAAAACCGATTTGTTTTCAAAAATACTGGCAAAAACAAGACTTCAAACAAAAATTCAGCGATTTCTAAAAAAAATTTTTTAAAATCGATTTTTTTTCATAAGGGGTACCTTTTATGAAATTCTCAATTTTCGCTTTTGTCACATAAAATTAAAGTTAAGCTTCCATACTTCAAAAACCGATTTGTTTTGAAAAATACTGGCAAAAATAAGACTTCAAACAAAAATTCAGCGATTTCTAAAAAAATTTTTTAAAAATCGATTTTTTTTTCATAAGGGGTACCCCTTATTAAATTCTCAATTTTCGCTTTTGTCACATAAAATTAAAATTAAGCTTCCATACTTCAAAAACCGATTTGTTTTGAAAAATACTGGCAAAAATAAGACTTCAAACAAAAATTCAGCGATTTCTAAATAAATTTTTTAAAAATCGATTTTTTTCATAAGGGGTACCCCTTATGAAATTCTCAATTTTCGCTTTTGTCACATAAAATTAAAATTAAGCTTCCATACTTCAAAAACCGATTTGTTTTGAAAAATCCTGGCAAAAATAAGACTTCAAACAAAAATTCAGCGATTTCTAAAAAAATTTTTTAAAAATCGATTTTTTTCATAAGGGGTACCCCTTATGAAATTCTCAATTTTCGCTTTTGTCACATAAAATTAAAATTAAGCTTCCATACTTCAAAAACCGATTTGTTTTGAAAAATACTGGGAAAAATAAGACTTCAAACAAAAATTCAGCGATTTCAAAAAAAAATTTAAAAAAATCGATTTTTTTTCATAAGGGGTACCCCTTATAAAATTCTCAATTTTCGCTTTTGTCACATAAAATTAAAATTAAGCTTCCATACTTCAAAAACCGATTTGTTTTGAAAAATACTGGCAAAAATAAGACTTCAAACAAAAATTCAGCGATTTCTAAAAAAATTTTTTAAAAATCGATTTTTTTTCATAAGGGGTACCCCTGGCTGAGAGCTGGTGAGAGCTGGTGAGAGCTGGTGAGGGCTGGTGAGAGCTGGTGAGAGCTGGTGAGAGCTGGTGAGAGCTGGTGAGAGCTGGTGAGAGCTGGTGAGAGCTGGTGAGAGCTGGTGAGAGTAGCTGAGAGCCGGTGAGAGTGGCTGAGAGTCGGTGAGAGCAGCTGAGAGCTGGTGAGAGCTGGTGAGAGCTGGTGAGAGCTGGTGAGAGCTGGTGAGAGCTGGTGAGAGCTGGTGAGAGCTGGTGAGAGCTGGTGAGAGTTGGTGAGAGCCGGTGAGAGTGGCTGCGAGCCGGTGAGAGTGGGTGAGAGCCGGTGAGAGCCGGTGAGAATGGCTGAGAGCCGGTGAGAGTGGCTGAGAGCCGGTGAGAGCCGGTGAGAGTGGCTGAGAGCCGGTGAGAGCCGGTGAGAGTGGCTGAGAGCCGGTGAGAGCCGGTGAGAGTGGCTGAGAGCTGGTGAGAGCCGGTGAGAGCAGCTGAGAGCCGGTGAGAGCAGCTAAGAGCCGGTGAGAGCGGCTGAGAGCCGTTGAGAGTGGCTGAGAGCCGGTGAGAGCCGGTGAGAGCAGCTGAGAGCCGGTGAGAGCGGCTGAGGGCGGCTGAGAGCCGGTGAGAGCAGCTGAGAGCCGGTGAGAGTAGCTGAGAGCCGGTGAGAGTGGCTGAGAGCCGGTGAGAGTAGCTGAGAGCCGGAGAGAGTGGGTGAGAGCCGGTGAGAGCAGCTGAGAGCCAGTGAGAGTAGCTGAGAGCCGGTGAGAGTGGCTGAGAGCCGGTGAGAGTAGCTGAGAGCCGGAGAGAGTGCGTGAGAGCCGGTGAGAGCCGGTGAGAATGGCTGAGAGCCGGTGAGAGTGGCTGAGAGCCGGTGAGAGTGGCTGAGAGCCGGTGAGAGCCGGTGAGAGTAGCTGAGAGCCGGTGAGAGCCGGTGAGAATGGCTGAGAGCCGGTGAGAGTGGCTGAGAGCCGGGGAGAGTGGCTGAGAGCCGGTGAGAGCAGCTGAGAGCTGGTGAGAGTGGCTGAGAGCCGGTGAGAGTGGGTGAGAGCAGCTGAGAGCCGGTGAGAGGAGCTGAGAGCCGGTGAGAGCCGGTGAGAGTGGCTGAGAGCCGGTGAGAGTGGCTGAGAGCCGGTGAGAGTGGCTGAGAGCCGGTGAGAGCAGCTGAGAGCCGGTGAGAGTGGCTGAGAGCCGGTGAGAGTGGCTGAGAGCCGGTGAGAGCCGGTGAGAGCAGCTGAGAGCCGGTGAGAATGGCTGAGAGCCGGTGAGAGTGGCTGAGAGCCGGTGAGAGCCGGTGAGAGTGGGTGAGAGCAGCTGAGAGCCGGTGAGAGCAGCTGAGAGCCGGTGAGAGCCGGTGAGAGTGGCTGAGAGCCGGTGAGAGTGGCTGAGAGCCGGTGAGAGCCGGTGAGAGTAGCTGAGAGCCGGTGAGAGCCGGTGAGAATGGCTGAGAGCCGGTGAGAGTGGCTGAGAGCCGGTGAGAGTGGCTGAGAGCCGGTGAGAGCAGGTGAGAGCAGCTGAGAGCTGGTGAGAGTGGCTGAGAGCCGGTGAGAGTGGGTGAGAGCAGCTGAGAGCCGGTGAGAGCAGCTGAGAGCCGGTGAGAGCCGGTGAGAGTGGCTGAGAGCCGGTGAGAGTGGCTGAGAGCCGGTGAGAGTGGCTGAGAGCCGGTGAGAGCCGGTGAGAGCAGCTGAGAGCCGGTGAGAGTGGCTGAGAGCCGGTGAGAGTGGCTGAGAGCCGGTGAGAGCCGGTGAGAGCAGCTGAGAGCCGATGAGAGTGGCTGAGAGCCGGTGAGAGTGGCTGAGAGCCGGTGAGAGCCGGTGAGAGTGGGTGAGAGCAGCTGAGAGCCGGTGAGAGCCGGTGAGAGCCGGTGAGAGCCGGTGAGAGTGGCTGAGAGCCGGTGAGAGCCGGTGAGAGCAGCTGAGAGCCGGTGAGAGCGGCTGAGAGCCGGTGAGAGCCGGTGAGAGTAGCTGAAAGCCGGTGAGAGTAGCTGAGAGCCGGTGAGAGTGGCTGAGAGCCGGTGAGAGCCGGTGAGAGTGGCTGAGAGCCGGTGAGAGTGGCTGAGAGCCGGTGAGAGTGGCTGAGAGCTGGTGAGAGCCGGTGAGAGCAGCTGAGAGCCGGTGAAAGCAGCTGAGAGCCGGTGAGAGCGGCTGAGAGCCGGTGAGAGTGGCTGAGAGCCGGTGAGAGCAGCTGAGAGCCGGTGAGAGCGGCTGAGGGCGGCTGAGAGCCGGTGAGAGCAGCTGAGAGCCGGTGAGAGTAGCTGAGAGCCGGTGAGAGTGGCTGAGAGCCGGTGAGAGTAGCTGAGAGCCGGTGAGAGTGGCTGAGAGCCGGTGAGAGTAGCTGAGAGCCGGAGAGAGTGGGTGAGAGCCGGTGAGAGCCGGTGAGAATGGCTGAGAGCCGGTGAGAGTGGCTGAGAGCCGGTGAGTGTGGCTGAGAGCCGGTGAGAGTGGCTGAGAGCCGGTGAGAGCCGGTGAGAGTAGCTGAGAGCCGGTGAGAGCCGGTGAGAGTGGCTGAGAGCCGGTGAGAGTGGCTGAGAGCCGGTGAGAGCCGGTGAGAGTGGCTGAGAGCTGGTGAGAGCCGGTGAGAGCAGCTGAGAGCCGATGAGAGCAGCTGAGAGCCGGTGAGAGCAGCTGAGAGCCGGTGAGAGCGGCTGAGGGCGGCTGAGAGCAGCTGAGAGCCGGTGAGAGTGGCTGAGAGCCGGTGAGAGTGGCTGAGAGCCGGTGAGAGCCGGTGAGAGTGGCTGAGAGCCGGTGAGAGTGGCTGAGAGCCGGTGAGAGTGGGTGAGAGCCGGTGAGAGCCGGTGAGAATGGCTGAGAGCCGGTGAGAGTGGCTGAGAGCCGGTGAGAGTGGCTGAGAGCCGGTGAGAGTGGCTGAGAGCCGGTGAGAGCCGGTGAGAGTGGCTGAGAGCCGGTGAGAGCAACTGAGAGCCGGTGAGAGTGACTGAGAGCCGGTGAGAGTGGCTGAGAGCCGGTGAGAGCCGGTGAGAGTGGGTGAGAGCAGCTGAGAGCCGGTGAGAGTGGCTGAGAGCCGGTGAGAGTGGCTGAGAGCCGGTGAGACCCGGTGAGAGTGGCTGAGAGCCGGTGAGAGTGGCTGAGAGCTGGTGAGAGCTGGTGAGAGCCGGTGAGAGCAGCTGAGAGCCGGTGAGAGCGGCTGAGAGCCGGTGAGAGTGGCTGAGAGCCGGTGAGAGTGGCTGAGAGCCGGTGAGAGCAGCTGAGAGCCGGTGAGAGCGGCTGAGGGCGGCTGAGAGCCGGTGAGAGTGGCTGAGAGCCGGTGAGAGCCGGTGAGAGTGGCTGAGAGCCGGTGAGAGTGGCTGAGAGCTGGTGAGAGCCGGTGAGAGCAGCTGAGAGCCGGTGAGAGCGGCTGAGAGCCGGTGAGAGTGGCTGAGAGCCGGTGAGAGTGGCTGAGAGCCGGTGAGAGCCGGTGAGAGCAGCTGAGAGCCGGTGAGAGCGGCTGAGGGCGGCTGAGAGCCGGTGAGAGCAGCTGAGAGCCGGTGAGAGTAGCTGAGAGCCGATGAGAGTGGCTGAGAGCCGGTGAGAGTAGCTGAGAGCCGGAGAGAGTGGGTGAGAGCCGGTGAGAGCCGGTGAGAATGGCTGAGAGCCGGTTAGAGTGGCTGAGAGCCGGTGAGAGTGGCTGAAAGCCGGTGAGAGTGGCTGAGAGCCGGTGAGAGTGGCTGAGAGCCGGTGAGAGTGGCTGAGAGCCGGTGAGAGTGGCTGAGAGCCGGTGAGAGCCGGTGAGAGCAGCTGAGAGCCGGTGAGAGTGGCTGAGAGCCGGTGAGAGTGGCTGAGAGCCGGTGAGAGCCGGTGAGAGTGGGTGAGAGCCGGAGAGAGTGGGTGAGAGCCGGTGAGAATGGCTGAGAGCCGGTGAGAGTGGCTGAGAGCCGGTGAGAGTGGCTGAAAGCCGGTGAGAGTGGCTGAGAGCCGGTGAGAGCCGGTGAGAGTAGCTGAGAGCCGGTGAGAGCCGGTGAGAATGGCTGAGAGCCGGTGAGAGTGGCTGAGAGCCGGTGAGAGTGGCTGAGAGCCGGTGAGAGCAGGTGAGAGCAGCTGAGAGCTGGTGAGAGTGGCTGAGAGCCGGTGAGAGTGGCTGAGAGCCGGTGAGAGCCGGTGAGAGTGGGTGAGAGCAGCTGAGAGCCGGTGAGAGCCGGTGAGAGCCGGTGAGAGTGGCTGAGAGCCGGTGAGAGTGGCTGAGAGCCGGTGAGAGCCGGTGAGAGTGGGTGAGAGCAGCTGAGAGCCGGTGAGAGCAGCTGAGAGCCGGTGAGAGTGGCTGAGAGCCGGTGAGAGTGGCTGAGAGCCGGTGAGAGTGGCTGAGAGCCGGTGAGAGTGGCTGAGAGCCGGTGAGAGTGGCTGAGAGCCGGTGAGAGTGGGTGAGAGCAGCTGAGAGCTGGTGAGAGCTGGTGAGAGGTGGTGAGAGGTGGTGAGAGGTGGTGAGAGGTGGTGAGAGGTGGTGAGAGCTGGTGAGAGCTGGTGAGAGCTGGTGAGAGCTGGTGAGAGCTGGTGAGAGCTGGTGAGAGCTGGTGAGAGCTGGTGAGAGGTGGTGAGAGCTGGTGAGAGCTGGTGAGAGCTGGTGAGAGCTGGTGAGAGCCGGTGAGAGTGGCTGAGAGCCGGTGAGAGCCGGTGAGAGTAGCTGAGAGCCGGTGAGAGCCGGTGAGAGTGGCTGAGAGCCGGTGAGAGTGGCTGAGAGCCGGTGAGAGCCGGTGAGAGTGGCTGAGAGCTGGTGAGAGCCGGTGAGAGCAGCTGAGAGCCGATGAGAGCAGCTGAGAGCCGGTGAGAGCAGCTGAGAGCCGGTGAGAGCGGCTGAGGGCGGCTGAGAGCAGCTGAGAGCCGGTGAGAGTGGCTGAGAGCCGGTGAGAGTGGCTGAGAGCCGGTGAGAGCCGGTGAGAGTGGCTGAGAGCCGGTGAGAGTGGCTGAGAGCCGGTGAGAGCCGGTGAGAGTGGGTGAGAGCCGGTGAGAGCCGGTGAGAGTGGCTGAGAGCCGGTGAGAGCCGGTGAGAGTGGCTGAGAGCCGGTGAGAGCAACTGAGAGCCGGTGAGAGTGACTGAGAGCCGGTGAGAGTGGCTGAGAGCCGGTGAGAGCCGGTGAGAGTGGGTGAGAGCAGCTGAGAGCCGGTGAGAGTGGCTGAGAGCCGGTGAGAGTGGCTGAGAGCCGGTGAGAGCCGGTGAGAGTGGCTGAGAGCCGGTGAGAGTGGCTGAGAGCTGGTGAGAGCCGGTGAGAGCAGCTGAGAGCCGGTGAGAGCGGCTGAGAGCCGGTGAGAGTGGCTGAGAGCCGGTGAGAGTGGCTGAGAGCCGGTGAGAGCCGGTGAGAGCAGCTGAGAGCCGGTGAGAGCGGCTGAGGGCGGCTGAGAGCCGGTGAGAGTGGCTGAGAGCCGGTGAGAGCCGGTGAGAATGGCTGAGAGCCGGTGAGAGTGGCTGAGAGCTGGTGAGAGCCGGTGAGAGCAGCTGAGAGCCGGTGAGAGCGGCTGAGAGCCGGTGAGAGTGGCTGAGAGCCGGTGAGAGTGGCTGAGAGCCGGTGAGAGCCGGTGAGAGCAGCTGAGAGCCGGTGAGAGCGGCTGAGGGCGGCTGAGAGCCGGTGAGAGCAGCTGAGAGCCGGTGAGAGTAGCTGAGAGCCGATGAGAGTGGCTGAGAGCCGGTGAGAGTAGCTGAGAGCCGGAGAGAGTGGGTGAGAGCCGGTGAGAGCCGGTGAGAATGGCTGAGAGCCGGTTAGAGTGGCTGAGAGCCGGTGAGAGTGGCTGAAAGCCGGTGAGAGTGGCTGAGAGCCGGTGAGAGCCGGTGAGAGTAGCTGAGAGCCGGTGAGAGCCGGTGAGAATGGCTGAGAGCCGGTGAGAGTGGCTGAGAGCCGGTGAGAGTGGCTGAGAGCCGGTGAGAGCAGGTGAGAGCAGCTGAGAGCTGGTGAGAGTGGCTGAGAGCCGGTGAGAGTGGCTGAGAGCCGGTGAGAGCCGGTGAGAGTGGGTGAGAGCAGCTGAGAGCCGGTGAGAGCAGCTGAGAGCCGGTGAGAGCCGGTGAGAGTGGCTGAGAGCCGGTGAGAGTGGCTGAGAGCCGGTGAGAGTGGCTGAGAGCCGGTGAGAGCCGGTGAGAGCAGCTGAGAGCCGGTGAGAGTGGCTGAGAGCCGGTGAGAGTGGCTGAGAGCCGGTGAGAGCCGGTGAGAGTGGGTGAGAGCCGGAGAGAGTGGGTGAGAGCCGGTGAGAATGGCTGAGAGCCGGTGAGAGTGGCTGAGAGCCGGTGAGAGTGGCTGAAAGCCGGTGAGAGTGGCTGAGAGCCGGTGAGAGCCGGTGAGAGTAGCTGAGAGCCGGTGAGAGCCGGTGAGAATGGCTGAGAGCCGGTGAGAGTGGCTGAGAGCCGGTGAGAGTGGCTGAGAGCCGGTGAGAGCAGGTGAGAGCAGCTGAGAGCTGGTGAGAGTGGCTGAGAGCCGGTGAGAGTGGCTGAGAGCCGGTGAGAGCCGGTGAGAGTGGGTGAGAGCAGCTGAGAGCCGGTGAGAGCCGGTGAGAGCCGGTGAGAGTGGCTGAGAGCCGGTGAGAGTGGCTGAGAGCCGGTGAGAGCCGGTGAGAGTGGGTGAGAGCAGCTGAGAGCCGGTGAGAGCAGCTGAGAGCCGGTGAGAGTGGCTGAGAGCCGGTGAGAGTGGCTGAGAGCCGGTGAGAGTGGCTGAGAGCCGGTGAGAGTGGCTGAGAGCCGGTGAGAGTGGGTGAGAGCAGCTGAGAGCTGGTGAGAGCTGGTGAGAGGTGGTGAGAGGTGGTGAGAGGTGGTGAGAGGTGGTGAGAGGTGGTGAGAGCTGGTGAGAGCTGGTGAGAGCTGGTGAGAGCTGGTGAGAGCTGGTGAGAGCTGGTGAGAGCTGGTGAGAGGTGGTGAGAGCTGGTGAGAGCTGGTGAGAGCTGGTGAGAGCCAATATACTGGAAAAATACTGGCAAAAACAAGACTTCAAACAAAAATTCAGCGATTTCTAAAAAAAATTTTTAAAAATCGATTTTTTTTCATAAGGGGTACCCCTTATGAAATTCTCAATTTTCGCTTTTGTCACATAAAATTAAAATTAAGCTTCCATACTTCAAAAACCGATTTGTTTTGAAAAATACTGGGAAAAATAAGACTTCAAACAAAAATTCAGCGATTTCTAAAAAAAATTTTTTAAAATCGATTTTTTTTCATAAGGGGTATCCCTTATGAAATTCTTAATTTTCGCTGTTGTCGCATAAAATTAAAATTAAGCTTCCATACTTCAAAAACCGATTTGTTTTGAAAAATACTGGGAAAAATAAGACTTCAAACAAAAATTCAGCTATTTATAAAAAAATTTTTTTAAAATCGATTTTTTTCATAAGGGGTACCCCTTATGAAATTCTCAATTTTCGCTTTTGTCACATAAAATTAAAATTAAGCTTCCATACTTCAAAAACCGATTTGTTTTGAAAAATACTGGCAAAAACAAGACTTCAAACAAAAATTCAGCGATTTCTAAAAAAAATTTTTAAAAATCGATTTTTTTTCATAAGGGGTACCCCTTATGAAATTCTCAATTTTCGCTTTTGTCAAATAAAATTAAAATTAAGCTTCCATACTTCAAAAACCGATTTGTTTTGAAAAATACTGGCAAAAACAAGACTTCAAACAAAAATTCAGCGATTTCTAAAAAAAATTTTAAAAATCGATTTTTTTTCATAAGGGGTACCCCTTATGAAATTCTCAATTTTCGCTTTTGTCACATAAAATTAAAATTAAGCTTCCATACTTCAAAAACCGATTTGTTTTGAAAAATACTGGGAAAAATAAGACTTCAAACAAAAATTCAGCGATTTCTAAAAAAAATTTTTTAAAATCCATTTTTTTTCATAAGGGGTACCCCTTATGAAATTCTCAATTTTCGCTTTTGTCACATAAAATTAAAGTTAAGCTTCCATACTTCAAAAACCGATTTGTTTTAAAAAATACTGGCAAAAACAAGACTTCAAACAAAAATTCAGCGATTTCTAAAAAAAATTTTAAAAATCGATTTTTTTTCATAAGGGGTACCCCTTATGAAATTCTCAATTTTCGCTTTTGTCACATAAAATTAAAATTAAGCTTCCATACTTCAAAAACCGATTTGTTTTGAAAAATACTGGGAAAAATAAGACTTCAAACAAAAATTCAGCGATTTCTAAAAAAAATTTTTTAAAATCGATTTTTTTTCATAAGGGGTACCCCTTATGAAATTCTCAATTTTCGCTTTTGTCACATAAAATTAAAATTAAGCTTCCATACTTCAAAAACCGATTTGTTTTGAAAAATAGTGGCAAAAATAAGACTTCAAACAAAAATTAAGCGATTTCTAAAAAAAATTTTTTAAAAATCGATTTTTTTTCATAAGGGGTACCCCTTATGAAATTCTCAATTTTCGCTTTTGTCACATAAAATTAAAGTTAAGCTTCCATACTTCAAAAACCGATTTGTTTTGAAAAATACTGGCAAAAATAAGACTTCAAACAAAAATTCAGCGATTTCTAAAACAATTTTTTAAAAATCGATTTTTTTCATAAGGGGTACCCCTTATTAAATTCTCAATTTTCGCTTTTGTCACATAAAATTAAAATTAAGCTTCCATACTTCAAAAACCGATTTGTTTTGAAAAATACTGGCAAAAATAAGACTTCAAACAAAAATTCAGCGATTTCTAAATAAATTTTTTAAAAATCTATTTTTTTCATAAGGGGTACCCCTTATGAAATTCTCAATTTTCGCTTTTGTCACATAAAATTAAAATTAAGCTTCCATACTTCAAAAACCGATTTGTTTTGAAAAATATTGGCAAAAATAAGACTTCAAACAAAAATTCAGCGATTTCTAAAAAAATTTTTTAAAAATCGATTTTTTTTCATAAGCGGTACCCGGTGAGCCGGTGAGAGCGGCTGAGAGCCGGTGAGAGTGGCTGAGAGCCGGTGAGAGCAGCTGAGAGCCGGTGAGAGCGGCTGAGGGCGGCTGAGAGCCGGTGAGAGCAGCTGAGAGCCGGTGAGAGTAGCTGAGAGCCGGTGAGAGTGGCTGAGAGCCGGTGAGAGTAGCTGAGAGCCGGTGAGAGTGGCTGAGAGCCGGTGAGAGTAGCTGAGAGCCGGAGAGAGTGGGTGAGAGCCGGTGAGAGCCGGTGAGAATGGCTGAGAGCCGGTGAGAGTGGCTGAGAGCCGGTGAGAGTGGCTGAGAACTGGTGAGAGTGGCTGAGAGCCGGTGAGAGTAGCTGAGAGCCGGTGAGAGCCGGTGAGAGCCGGTGAGAGTGGCTGAGAGCCGGTGAGAGTGGCTGAGAGCCGGTGAAAGCCGGTGAGAGTGGCTGAGAGCTGGTGAGAGCCGGTGAGAGCAGCTGAGAGCCGGTGAGAGCAGCTGAGAGCCGGTGAGAGCGGCTGAGGGCGGCTGAGAGCAGCTGAGAGCCGGTGAGAGTGGCTGAGAGCCGGTGAGAGTGGCTGAGAGCCGGTGAGAGTGGCTGAGAGCCGGTGAGAGCCGGTGAGAGCCGGTGAGAGCCGGTGAGAATGGCTGAGAGCCGGTGAGAGTGGCTGAGAGCCGGTGAGAGTGGCTGAGAGCCGGTGAGAGTGGCTGAGAGCCGGTGAGAGCCGGTGAGAGTGGCTGAGAGCCGGTGAGAGTGGCTGAGAGCCGGTGAGAGCCGGTGAGAGCCGGTGAGAGTGGCTGAGAGCCGGTGATAGTGGCTGAGAGCCGGTGAGAGCCGGTGAGAGTGGCTGAGAGCCGGTGAGAGTGGCTGAGAGCCGGTGAGAGCCGGTGAGAGTGGCTGAGAGCCGGTGATAGTGGCTGAGAGCCGGTGAGAGCCGGTGAGAGTGGCTGAGAGCCGGTGAGAGCAACTGAGAGCCGGTGAGAGTGGCTGAGAGCCGGTGAGAGTGGCTGAGAGCCGGTGAGAGCCGGTGAGAGTGGGTGAGAGCAGCTGAGAGCCGGTGAGAGCCGGTGAGAGCAGCTGAGAGCCGGTGAGAGTGGCTGAGAGCCGGTGAGAGTGGCTGAGAGCCGGTGAGAGCCGGTGAGAGTGGCTGAGAGCCGGTGAGAGTGGCTGAGAGCTGGTGAGAGCCGGTGAGAGCAGCTGAGAGCCGGTGAGAGCGGCTGAGAGCCGGTGAGAGTGGCTGAGAGCCGGTGAGAGTGGCTGAGAGCCGGTGAGAGCCGGTGAGAGCAGCTGAGAGCCGGTGAGAGCGGCTGAGGGCGGCTGAGAGCCGGTGAGAGCAGCTGAGAGCCGGTGAGAGTAGCTGAGAGCCGGTGAGAGTGGCTGAGAGCCGGTGAGAGTAGCTGAGAGCCGGAGAGAGTGGGTGAGAGCCGGTGAGAGCTGGTGAGAATGGCTGAGAGCCGGTGAGAGTGGCTGAGAGCCGGTGAGAGTGGCTGAAAGCCGGTGAGAGTGGCTGAGAGCCGGTGAGAGTAGCTGAGAGCCGGTGAGAGCCGGTGAGAATGGCTGAGAGCCGGTGAGAGTAGCTGAGAGCCGGTGAGAGTGGCTGAGAGCCGGTGAGAGCCGGTGAGAGCAGCTGAGAGCCGGTGAGAGCGGCTGAGGGCGGCTGAGAGCCGGTGAGAGCCGGTGAGAGTGGCTGAGAGCCGGTGAGAGTGGCTGAGAGCTGGTGAGAGCCGGTGAGAGCAGCTGAGAGCCGGTGAGAGCGGCTGAGAGCCGGTGAGAGTGGCTGAGAGCCGGTGAGAGTGGCTGAGAGCCGGTGAGAGCAGCTGAGAGCCGGTGAGAGCGGCTGAGGGCGGCTGAGAGCCGGTGAGAGCAGCTGAGAGCCGGTGAGAGTAGCTGAGAGCCGGTGAGAGTGGCTGAGAGCCGGTGAGAGTAGCTGAGAGCCGGAGAGAGTGGGTGAGAGCCGGTGAGAGCCGGCGAGAATGGCTGAGAGCTGGTGAGAGTGGCTGAGAGCCGGTGAGAGTGGCTGAGAGCCGGTGAGAGTGGGTGAGAGCAGCTGAGAGCCGGTGAGAGCAGCTGAGAGCCGGTGAGAGCCGGTGAGAGTGGCTGAGAGCCGGTGAGAGTGGCTGAGAGCCGGTGAGAGTGGCTGAGAGCCGGTGAGAGCAGCTGAGAGCCGGTGAGAGTGGCTGAGAGCCGGTGAGAGTGGCTGAGAGCCGGTGAGAGCCGGTGAGAGTGGGTGAGAGCCGGAGAGAGTGGGTGAGAGCCGGTGAGAGCCGGTGAGAATGGCTGAGAGCCGGTGAGTGTGGCTGAGAGCCGGTGAGAGTGGCTGAAAGCCGGTGAGAGTGGCTGAGAGCCGGTGAGAGCCGGTGAGAGTAGCTGAGAGCCGGTGAGAGCCGGTGAGAATGGCTGAGAGCCGGTGAGAGTGGCTGAGAGCCGGTGAGAGTGGCTGAGAGCCGGTGAGAGCAGGTGAGAGCAGCTGAGAGCTGGTGAGAGTGGCTGAGAGCCGGTGAGAGTGGCTGAGAGCCGGTGAGAGCCGGTGAGAGTGGGTGAGAGCAGCTGAGAGCCGGTGAGAGCAGCTGAGAGCCGGTGAGAGCCGGTGAGAGTGGCTGAGAGCCGGTGAGAGTGGCTGAGAGCCGGTGAGAGCCGGTGAGAGTGGGTGAGAGCAGCTGAGAGCCGGTGAGAGCAGCTGAGAGCCGGTGAGAGCCGGTGAGAGTGGCTGAGAGCCGGTGAGAGTGGCTGAGAGCCGGTGAGAGTGGCTGAGAGCCGGTGAGAGTGGCTGAGAGCCGGTGAGAGTGGGTGAGAGCAGCTGAGAGCTGGTGAGAGCTGGTGAGAGGTGGTGAGAGGTGGTGAGAGGTGGTGAGAGCTGGTGAGATCTGGTGAGAGCTGGTGAGAGCTGGTGAGAGCTGGTGAGAGCTGGTGAGAGCTGGTGAGAGCTGGTGAGAGCTGGTGAGAGCTGGTGAGAGGTGGTGAGAGCTGGTGAGAGCTGGTGAGAGCTGGTGAGAGCCAATATACTGGAAAAATACTGGCAAAAACAAGACTTCAAACAAAAATTTAGCGATTTCTAAAAAAAATTTTTAAAAATCGATTTTTTTTCATAAGGGGTACCCCTTATGAAATTCTCAATTTTCGCTTTTGTCACATAAAATTAAAATTAAGCTTCCATACTTCAAAAACCGATTTGTTTTGAAAAATACTGGCAAAAATAAGACTTCAAACAAAAATTCAGCGATTTCTAAAAAAATTTTTTAAAAATCGATTTTTTTCATAAGGGGTACGTACCCCTTATGAAATTCTCAATTTTCGCTTTTGTCACATAAAATTAAAATTAAGCTTCGATACTTCAAAAACCGATTTGTTTTGAAAAATACTGGCAAAAACAAGACTTCAAACAAAAATTCAGCGATTTCTAAAAAAAATTTTTAAAAATCGATTTTTTTTCATAAGGGGTACCCCTTATGAAATTCTCAATTTTCGCTTTTGTCACATAAAATTAAAATTAAGCTTCCATACTTCAAAAACCGATTTGTTTTGAAAAATACTGGGAAAAATAAGACTTCAAACAAAAATTCAGCGATTTCTAAAAAAAATTTTTTTAAATCGATTTTTTTTCATAAGGGGTACCCCTTATGAAATTCTTAATTTTCGCTTTTGTCGCATAAAATTAAAATTAAGCTTCCATACTTCAAAAACCGATTTGTTTTGAAAAATACTGGGAAAAATAAGACTTCAAACAAAAATTCAGCGATTTCTAAAAAAAAATTTTTAAAATCGATTTTTTTTCATAAGGGGTACCCCTTATGAAATTCTCAATTTTCGCTTTTGTCAAATAAAATTAAAATTAAGCTTCCATACTTCAAAAACCGATTTGTTTTGAAAAATACTGGCAAAAACAAGACTTCAAACAAAAATTCAGCGATTTCTAAAAAAAATTTTAAAAATCGATTTTTTTTCATAAGGGGTACCCCTTATGAAATTCTCAATTTTCGCTTTTGTCACATAAAATTAAAATTAAGCTTCCATACTTCAAAAACCGATTTGTTTTCAAAAATACTGGCAAAAATAAGACTTCAAACAAAAATTCAGCGATTTCTAAAAAAAAATTTTTTAAAATCGATTTTTTTTCATAAGGGGTACCCCTTATGAAATTCTCAATTTTCGCTTTTGTCACATAAAATTAAAATTAAGCTTCCATACTTCAAAAACCGATTTGTTTTCAAAAATACTGGCAAAAACAAGACTTCAAACAAAAATTCAGCGATTTCTAAAAAAAATTTTAAAAATCGATTTTTTTTCATAAGGGGTACCCCTTATGAAATTCTCAATTTTCGCTTTTGTCACATAAAATTAAAATTAAGCTTCCATACTTCAAAAACCGATTTGTTTTGAAAAATACTGGGAAAAATAAGACTTCAAACAAAAATTCAGCGATTTCTAAAAAAAATTTCTTAAAATCGATTTTTTTTCATAAGGGGTACCCCTTATGAAATTCTCAATTTTCGCTTTTGTCACATAAAATTAAAATTAAGCTTCCATACTTCAAAAACCGATTTGTTTTGAAAAATACTGGCAAAAATAAGACTTCAAACAAAAATTCAGCGATTTCTAAAAAAAATTTTTTAAAAATCGATTTTTTTTCATAAGGGGTACCCCTTATGAAGTTCTCAATTTTCGCTTTTGTCACATAAAATTAAAGTTAAGCTTCCATACTTCAAAACCCGATTTGTTTTGAAAAATACTGGCAAAAATAAGACTTCAAACAAAAATTCAGCGATTTCTAAAAAAAATTTTTAAAAATCGATTTTTTTCATAAGGGATACCCCTTATTAAATTCTCAATTTTCGCTTTTGTCACATAAAATTAAAATTAAGCTTCCATACTTCAAAAAGCGATTTGTTTTGAAAAATACTGGCAAAAATAAGACTTCAAACAAAAATTCAGCGATTTCTAAATAAATTTTTTAAAAATCGATTTTTTTCATAAGGGGTACCCCTTATGAAATTCTCAATTTTCGCTTTTGTCACATAAAATTAAAATTAAGCTTCCATACTTCAAAAACCGATTTGTTTTGAAAAATACTGGCAAAAATAAGACTTCAAACAAAAATTCAGCGATTTCTAAAAAAATTTTTTAAAAATCGATTTTTTTTCATAAGGGGTACCCCTTATGAAATTCTCAATTTTCGCTTTTGTCACATAAAATTAAAATTAAGCTTCCATACTTCAAAAACCGATTTGTTTTGAAAAATACTGGCAAATATAAGACTTCAAACAAAAATTCAGCGATTTCTAAAAAAATTAGGGGTACCCCTGGCTGAGAGCTGGTGAGAGCTGGTGAGAGCTGGTGAGGGCTGGTGAGAGCTGGTGAGAGCTGGTGAGAGCTGGTGAGAGCCGGTGAGAGCCGGTGAGAGTGGGTGAGAGCCGGTGAGAGTGGCTGAGAGCCGGTGAGAGCCGGTGAGAGTGGCTGAGAGCCGGTGAGAGCCGGTGAGAGTGGCTGAGAGCCGGTGAGAGTGGCTGAGAGCTGGTGAGAGCCGGTGAGAGCCGGTGAGAGTGGCTGAGAGCTGGTGAGAGCCGGTGAGAGCAGCTGAGAGCCGGTGAGAGCAGCTGAGAGCCGGTGAGAGCGGCTGAGAGCCGGTGAGAGTGGCTGAGAGCCGGTGAGAGCCGGTGAGAGCAGCTGAGAGCCGGTGAGAGCGGCTGAGGGCGGCTGAGAGCCGGTGAGAGCAGCTGAGAGCCGGTGAGAGTAGCTGTGAGCCGGTGAGAGTGGCTGAGAGCCGGTGAGAGTAGCTGAGAGCCGGAGAGAGTGGGTGAGAGCCGGTGATAGCAGCTGAGAGCCGGTGAGAGTAGCTGAGAGCCGGTGAGAGTGGCTGAGAGCCGGTGAGAGTAGCTGAGAGCCGGAGAGAGTGGGTGAGAGCCGGTGAGAGCCGGTGAGAATGGCTGAGAGCCGGTGAGAGTGGCTGAGAGCCGGTGAGAGTGGCTGAGAGCCGGTGAGAGTGGCTGAGAGCCGGTGAGAGTAGCTGAGAGCCGGTGAGAGCCGGTGAGAATGGCTGAGAGCCGGTGAGAGTGGCTGAGAGCCGGTGAGAGTGGCTGAGAGCCGGTGAGAGCAGGTGAGAGCAGCTGAGAGCTGGTGAGAGTGGCTGAGAGCCGGTGAGAGTGGCTGAGAGCCGGTGAGAGTGGGTGAGAGCAGCTGAGAGCCGGTGAGAGCAGCTGAGAGCCGGTGAGAGCCGGTGAGAGTGGCTGAGAGCCGGTGAGAGTGGCTGAGAGCCGGTGAGAGTGGCTGAGAGCCGGTGAGAGCCGGTGAGAGCAGCTGAGAGCCGGTGAGAGTGGCTGAGAGCCGGTGAGAGTGGCTGAGAGCCGGTGAGAGCCGGTGAGAGTGGGTGAGAGCAGCTGAGAGCCGGTGAGAGCAGCTGAGAGCCGGTGTGAGCCGGTGAGAGTGGCTGAGAGCCGGTGAGAGTGGCTGAGAGCCGGTGAGAGTGGCTGAGAGCCGGTGAGAGCCGGTGAGAGCAGCTGAGAGCCGGTGAGAGCGGCTGAGAGCCGGTGAGAGCCGGTGAGAGTAGCTGAAAGCCGGTGAGAGTAGCTGAGAGCCGGTGAGAGTGGCTGAGAGCCGGTGAGAGCCGGTGAGAGTAGCTGAGAGCCGGTGAGAGTGGCTGAGAGTCGGTGAGAGCAGCTGAGAGTGGCTGAGAGTAGCTGAGAGCCGGTGAGAGTGGCTGAGAGCCGGTGAGAGTGGCTGAGAGCCGGTGAGAGTGGCTGAGAGCCGGTGAGAGTGGCTGAGAGCCGGTGAGAGCGGGTGAGAGCAGCTGAGAGCGGGTGAGAGTGGCTGAGAGCCGGTGAGAGTAGCTGAGAGCCGGTGAGAGTGGCTGAGAGTCGGTGAGAGCAGCTGAGAGTGGCTGAGAGTAGCTGAGAGCCGGTGAGAGTGGCTGAGAGCCGGTGAGAGTGGCTGAGAGCCGGTGAGAGCGGCTGAGAGCCGGTGAGAGTGGCTGAGAGCCGGTGAGAGTGGGTGAGAGCAGCTGAGAGCTGGTGAGAGGTGGTGAGAGGTGGTGAGAGGTGGTGAGAGGTGGTGAGAGCTGGTGAGAGCTGGTGAGAGCTGGTGAGAGCTGGTGAGAGCTGGTGAGAGCTGGTGAGAGCTGGTGAGAGCTGGTGAGAGGTGGTGAGAGCTGGTGAGAGCTGGTGAGAGCTGGTGAGAGCTGGTGAGAGCCAATATACTGGAAAAATACTGGCAAAAACAAGACTTCAAACAAAAATTTTGCGATTTCTAAAAAAAATTTTTAAAAATCGATTTTTTTTCATAAGGTACCCCTTATGAAATTCTCAATTTTCGCTTTTGTCACATAAAATTAAAATTAAGCTTCCATACTTCAAAAACCGATTTGTTTTGAAAAATACTGGCAAAAATAAGACTTCAAACAAAAATTCAGCGATTTCTAAAAAAATTTTTTAAAAATCGATTTTTTTCATAAGGGGTACCCCTTATGAAATTCTCAATTTTCGCTTTTGTCACATAAAATTAAAATTAAGCTTCCATACTTCAAAAACCGATTTGTTTTGAAAAATACTGGCAAAAATAAGACTTCAAACAAAAATTCAGCGGTTTCTAAAAAAATTTTTTAAAAATCGATTTTTTTTCATAAGGGGTACCCCTTATGAAATTCCCAATTTTCGCTTTTGTCACATAAAATTAAAATTAAGCTTCCATACTTCAAAAACCGATTTGTTTTGAAAAATACTGGCAAAAACAAGACTTCAAACAAAAATTCAGCGCTTTCTAAAAAAAATTTTTTAAAATCGATTTTTTTTCATAAGGGGTACCCCTTATGAAATTCTCAATTTTCGCTTTTGTCACATAAAATTAAAATTAAGCTTCCATACTTCAAAAACCGATTTGTTTTGAAAAATACTGGGAAAAATAAGACTTCAAACAAAAATTCAGCGATTTCTAAAAAAAATTTTTTTAAATCGATTTTTTTTCATAAGGGGTACCCCTTATGAAATTCTTAATTTTCGCTTTTGTCACATAAAATTAAAATTAAGCTTCCATACTTCAAAAACCGAGAGCTGGTGAGAGCTGGTGAGAGCTGGTGAGAGCTGGTGAGAGCTGGTGAGAGCTGGTGAGAGCTGGTGAGAGCTGGTGAGAGCTGGTGAGAGCTGGTGAGAGCTGGTGAGAGCTGGTGAGAGGTGGTGAGAGGTGGTGAGAGGTGGTGAGAGGTGGTGAGAGGTGGTGAGAGGTGGTGAGAGGTGGTGAGAGGTGGTGAGAGCTGGTGAGAGCTGGTGAGAGCTGGTGAGAGCTGGTGAGAGCTGGTGAGAGCTGGTGAGAGCTGGTGAGAGCTGGTGAGAGCTGGTGAGAGGTGGTGAGAGCTGGTGAGAATGGCTGAGAGCCGGTGAGAGTGGCTGAGAGCCGGTGAGAGCCGGTGAGAGTGGCTGAGAGCTGGTGAGAGCCGGTGAGAGCAGCTGAGAGCCGGTGAGAGCAGCTGAGAGCCGGTGAGAGCAGCTGAGAGCCGGTGAGAGCGGCTGAGAACCGTTGAGAGTGGCTGAGAGCCGGTGAGAGCCGGTGAGAGCAGCTGAGAGCCGGTGAGAGCGGCTGAGGGCGGCTGAGAGCCGGTGAGAGCAGCTGAGAGCCGTTGAGAGTGGCTGAGATCCGGTGAGAGTGGGTGAGAGCAGCTGAGAGCCGGTGAGAGCCGGTGAGAGCAGCTGAGAGCCGGTGAGAGCTGGTGAGAGCTGGTGAGAGCTGGTGAGAGCTGGTGAGAGCTGGTGAGAGCTGGTGAGAGCTGGTGAGAGCTGGTGAGAGCCGGTGAGAGCAACTGAGAGCCGGTGAGAGTGGCTGAGAGCCGATGAGAGTGGCTGAGAGCCGGTGAGAGCCGGTGAGAGCAGCTGAGAGCCGGTGAGAGCTGGTGAGAGCTGGTGAGAGCTGGTGAGAGCTGGTGAGAGCTGGTGAGAGCTGGTGAGAGCTGGTGAGAGCTGGTGAGAGCCGGTGAGAGCAACTGAGAGCCGGTGAGAGTGGCTGAGAGCCGATGAGAGTGGCTGAGAGCCGGTGAGAGCCGGTGAGAGTGGGTGAGAGTAGCTGAGAGCCAGTGAGAGCCGGTGAGAGCAGCTGAGAGCCGGTGAGAGCCGGTGAGAGTGGCTGAGAGCCGGTGAGAGTGGCTGAGAGCCGGTGAGAGCCGGTGAGAGTGGCTGAGAGCCGGTGAGAGTGGCTGAGAGCCGGTGAGAGTGGCTGAGAGCTGGTGAGAGCCGGTGAGAGCAGCTGAGAGCTGGTGAGAGCGGCTGAGAGCCGGTGAGAGTGGCTGAGAGCCGGTGAGAGCCGGTGAGAATGGCTGAGAGCCGGTGAGAGTTGCTGAGAGCCGGTGAGATTGGCTGAGAGCCGGTGAGAGTGGCTGAGAGCCGGTGAGAGCCGGTGAGAGTGGCTGAGAGCCGGTGAGAGTGGCTGAGAGCCGGTGAGAGCCGGTGAGAGTGGCTGAGAGCCGGTGAGAGTGGCTGAGAGCCGGTGAGAGCCGGTGAGAGTGGCTGAGAGCCGGTGAGAGCAACTGAGAGCCGGTGAGAGTGGCTGAGAGCCGGTGAGAGTGGCTGAGAGCCGGTGAGAGCCGGTGAGAGTGGGTGAGAGCAGCTGAGAGCCGGTGATAGCCGGTGAGAGCAGCTGAGAGCCGGTGAGAGCCGGTGAGAGTGGCTGAGAGCCGGTGAGAGTGGCTGAGAGCCGGTGAGAGCCGGTGAGAGTGGCTGAGAGCCGGTGAGAGTGGCTGAGAGCCGGTGAGAGCCGGTGAGAGTGGCTGAGAGCCGGTGAGAGTGGCTGAGAGCCGGTGAGGGCGGCTGAGAGCCGGTGAGAGCAGCTGAGAGCCGGTGAGAGTAGCTGAGAGCCGGTGAGAGCCGGTGAGAGCTGGTGAGAGCTGGTGAGAGCTGGTGAGAGCTGGTGAGAGCTGGTGAGAGCTGGTGAGAGCTGGTGAGAGGTGGTGAGAGGTGGTGAGAGCTGGTGAGAGGTGGTGAGAGGTGGTGAGAATGGCTGAGAGCCGGTGAGAGTGGCTGAGAGCCGGTGAGAGCCGGTGAGAGTGGCTGAGAGCCGGTGAGAGCCGGTGAGAGTGGCTGAGAGCCGGTGAGAGCCGGTGAGAGTGGCTGAGAGCCGGTGAGAGCCGGTGAGAGTGGCTGAGAGCTGGTGAGAGCCGGTGAGAGCAGCTGAGAGCCGGTGAGAGCAGCTGAGAGCCGGTGAGAGCGGCTGAGAGCCGTTGAGAGTGGCTGAGAGCCGGTGAGAGCCGGTGAGAGCCGGTGAGAGCAGCTGAGAGCCGGTGAGAGCGGCTGAGGGCGGCTGAGAGCCGGTGAGAGCAGCTGAGAGCCGGTGAGAGTGGCTGAGAGCCGGTGAGAGCCGGTGAGAGTGGGTGAGAGCAGCTGAGAGCCGGTGAGAGCAGCTGAGAGCCGGTGAGAGCCGATGAGAGTGGCTGAGAGCCGGTGAGAGCCGGTGAGAGCCGGTGAGAGCAGCTGAGAGCCGGTGAGAGCCGGTGAGAGTGGCTGAGAGCCGGTGAGAGTGGCTGAGAGCCGGTGAGAGCCGGTGAGAGTGGCTGAGAGCCGGTGAGAGTGGCTGAGAGCCGGTGAGAGTGGCTGAGAGCTGGTGAGAGCCGGTGAGAGCAGCTGAGAGCCGGTGAGAGCGGCTGAGAGCCGGTGAGAGTGGCTGAGAGCCGGTGAGAGCCGGTGAGAGTAGCTGAGAGCCGGTGAGAATGGCTGAGAGCCGGTGAGAGTGGCTGAGAGCCGGTGAGAGCCGGTGAGAGCAGCTGAGAGTGGCTGAGAGCAGCTGAGAGCCGGTGAGAGCAGCTGAGAGCCGGTGAGAGCCGGTGAGAGTGGCTGAGAGCCGGTGAGAGTGGCTGAGAGCCGGTGAGAGTGGCTGAGAGCCGGTGAGAGCCGGTGAGAGTAGCTGAGAGCCGGTGAGAGCCGGTGAGAATGGCTGAGAGCCGGTGAGAGTGGCTGAGAGCCGGTGAGAGTGGCTGAGAGCCGGTGAGAGCAGGTGAGAGCAGCTGAGAGCTGGTGAGAGTGGCTGAGAGCCGGTGAGAGTGGCTGAGAGCCGGTGAGAGCCGGTGAGAGTGGCTGAGAGCCGGTGAGAGCCGGTGAGAGTGGGTGAGAGCAGCTGAGAGCCGGTGAGAGCCGGTGAGAGCAGCTGAGAGCCGGTGAGAGCCGGTGAGAGTGGCTGAGAGCCGGTGAGAGTGGCTGAGAGCCGGTGAGAGCCGGTGAGAGTGGCTGAGAGCCGGTGAGAGTGGCTGAGAGCTGGTGAGAGCCGGTGAGAGTAGCTGAGAGCCGGAGAGAGTGGGTTAGAGCCGGTGAGAGCCGGTGAGAATGGCTGAGAGCCGGTGAGAGTGGCTGAGAGCCGGTGAGAGTGGCTGAGAGCCGGTGAGAGTGGCTGAGAGCCGGTGAGAGCCGGTGAGAGTGGCTGAGAGCCGGTGAGAGTGGCTGAGAGCCGGTGAGAGCCGGTGAGAGTGGCTAAGAGCCGGTGAGAGTGGCTGAGAGCCGGTGAGAGTGGCTGAGAGCCGGTGAGAGTGGCTGAGAGCCGGTGAGAGCCGGTGAGAGTAGCTGAGAGCCGGTGAGAGCCGGTGAGAATGGCTGAGAGCCGGTGAGAGTGGCTGAGAGCCGGTGAGAGTGGCTGAGAGCCGGTGAGAGTGGCTGAGAGCCGGTGAGAGCCGGTGAGAGTGGCTGAGAGCCGGTGAGAGTGGCTGAGAGCCGGTGAGAGCCGGTGAGAGTGGCTAAGAGCCGGTGAGAGTGGCTGAGAGCCGGTGAGAGTGGCTGAGAGCCGGTGAGAGTGGCTGAGAGCCGGTGAGAGCCGGTGAGAGTAGCTGAGAGCCGGTGAGAGCCGGTGAGAATGGCTGAGAGCCGGTGAGAGTGGCTGAGAGCCGGTGAGAGTGGCTGAGAGCCGGTGAGAGCAGGTGAGAGCAGCTGAGAGCTGCTGACAGTGGCTGAGAGCCGGTGAGAGCAGCTGAGAGCCGGTGAGAGCCGGTGAGAGCCGGTGAGAGTGGCTGAGAGCCGGTGAGAGTGGCTGAGAGCCGGTGAGAGTGGCTGAGAGCCGGTGAGAGTAGCTGAGAGCCGGTGAGAGCCGGTGAGAATGGCTGAGAGCCGGTGAGAGTGGCTGAGAGCCGGTGAGAGCAGGTGAGAGCAGCTGAGAGCTGGTGAGAGTGGCTGAGAGCCGGTGAGAGTGGCTGAGAGCCGGTGAGAGCCGGTGAGAGTGGCTGAGAGCCGGTGAGAGCCGGTGAGAGTGGGTGAGAGCAGCTGAGAGCCGGTGAGAGCCGGTGAGAGCAGCTGAGAGCCGGTGAGAGTGGCTGAGAGCCGGTGAGAGTGGCTGAGAGCCGGTGAGAGCCGGTGAGAGTGGCTGAGAGCCGGTGAGAGTGGCTGAGAGCCGGTGAGAGTGGCTGAGAGCTGGTGAGAGCCGGTGAGAGTAGCTGAGAGCCGGAGAGAGTGGGTTAGAGCCGGTGAGAGCCGGTGAGAATGGCTGAGAGCCGGTGAGAGTGGCTGAGAGCCGGTGAGAGTGGCTGAGAGCCGGTGAGAGTGGCTGAGAGCCGGTGAGAGCCGGTGAGAGTGGCTGAGAGCCGGTGAGAGTGGCTGAGAGCCGGTGAGAGTGGCTGAGAGCCGGTGAGAGTAGCTGAGAGCCGGTGAGAGCCGGTGAGAATGGCTGAGAGCCGGTGAGAGTGGCTGAGAGCCGGTGAGAGTGGCTGAGAGCCGGTGAGAGTGGCTGAGAGCCGGTGAGAGCAGGTGAGAGCAGCTGAGAGCTGGTGAGAGTGGCTGAGAGCCGGTGAGAGTGGCTGAGAGCCGGTGAGAGCCGGTGAGAGTGGGTGAGAGCAGCTGAGAGCCGGTGAGAGCAGCTGAGAGCCGGTGAGAGCCGGTGAGAGTGGCTGAGAGCCGGTGAGAGTGGCTGAGAGCCGGTGAGAGCCAGTGAGAGTGGGTGAGAGCAGCTGAGAGCCGGTGAGAGCAGCTGAGAGCCGGTGAGAGCCGGTGAGAGTGGCTGAGAGCCGGTGAGAGTGGCTGAGAGCCGGTGAGAGTGGTTGAGAGCCGGTGAGAGTGGCTGAGAGCCGGTGAGAGTGGGTGAGAGCAGCTGAGAGCTGGTGAGAGCTGGTGAGAGGTGGTGAGAGGTGGTGAGAGGTTGTGAGAGGTGGTGAGAGGTGGTGAGAGCTGGTGAGAGCTGGTGAGAGCTGGTGAGAGCTGGTGAGAGCTGGTGAGAGCTGGTGAGAGCTGGTGAGAGCTGGTGAGAGCTGGTGAGAGCTGGTGAGAGCTGGTGGGAGCTGGTGAGAGCTGGTGAGAGCTGGTGAGAGCTGGTGAGAGCTGGTGAGAGGTGGTGAGAGCTGGTGAGAGCTGGTGAGAGCCAATATACTGGAAAAATACTGGCAAAAACAAGACTTCAAACAAAAATTTAGCGATTTCTAAAAAAAATTTTTAAAAATCGATTTTTTTTCATAAGGGGTACCCCTTATGAAATTCTCAATTTTCGCTTTTGTCACATAAAATTAAAATTAAGCTTCCATACTTCAAAAACCGATTTGTTTTGAAAAATACTGGCAAAAATAAGACATCAAACAAAAATTCAGCGATTTCTAAAAAAAATTTTTAAAAATCGATTTTTTTCATAAGGGGTACCCCTTATGAAATTCTCAATTTTCGCTTTTGTCACATAAAATTAAAATTAAGCTTCCATACTTCAAAAACCGATTTGTTTTGAAAAATACTGGCAAAAACAAGACTTCAAACAAAAATTCAGCGATTTCTAAAAAAAATTTTTAAAAATCGATTTTTTTTCATAAGGGGTACCCCTTATGAAATTCTCAATTTTCGCTTTTGTCACATAAAATTAAAATTAAGCTTCCATACTTCAAAAACCGATTTGTTTTGAAAAATACTGGGAAAAATAAGACTTCAAACAAAAATTCAGCGATTTCTAAAAAAAATTTTTTAAAATCGATTTTTTTTCATAAGGGGTACCCCTTATGAAATTCTTAATTTTCGCTGTTGTCACATAAAATTAAAATTAAGCTTCCATACTTCAAAAACCGATTTGTTTTGAAAAATACTGGCAAAAACAAGACTTCAAACAAAAATTCAGCGATTTCTAAAAAAAAATTTTAAAAATCGATTTTTTTTCATAAGGGGTACCCCTTATGAAATTCTCAATTTTCGCTTTTGTCACATAAAATTAAAATTAAGCTTCCATACTTCAAAAACCGATTTGTTTTGAAAAATACTGGGAAAAATAAGACTTCAAACAAAAATTCAGCGATTTCTAAAAAAAATTTTTTAAAATCGATTTTTTTTCATAAGGGGTACCCCTTATGAAATTCTTAATTTTCGCTGTTGTCACATAAAATTAAAATTAAGCTTCCATACTTCAAAAACCGATTTGTTTTGAAAAATACTGGCAAAAATAAGACTTCAAACAAAAATTCAGCGATTTCTAAAAAAAATTTTTTAAAATCGATTTTTTTTCATAAGGGGTACCCCTTATGAAATTCTCAATTTTCGCTTTTGTCAAATAAAATTAAAATTAAGCTTCCATACTTCAAAAACCGATTTGTTTTGAAAAATACTGGCAAAAACAAGACTTCAAACAAAAATTCAGCGATTTCTAAAAAAAATTTTAAAAATCGATTTTTTTTTCATAAGGGGTACCCCTTATGAAATTCTCAATTTTCGCTTTTGTCACATAAAATTAAAATTAAGCTTCCATACTTCAAAAACCGATTTGTTTTGAAAAATACTGGCAAAAATAAGACTTCAAACAAAAATTCAGCGATTTCTAAATAAATTTTTTAAAAATCGATTTTTTTCATAAGGGGTACCCCTTATGAAATTCTCAATTTTCGCTTTTGTCACATAAAATTAAAATTAAGCTTCCATACTTCAAAAACCGATTTGTTTTGAAAAATACTGGCAAAAATAAGACTTCAAACAAAAATTCAGCGATTTCTAAAAAAATTTTTTAAAAATCGATTTTTTTTCATAAGGGGTACCCCTTATGAAATTCTCAATTTTCGCTTTTGTCACATAAAATTAAAATTAAGCTTCCATACTTCAAAAACCGATTTGTTTTGAAAAATACTGGGAAAAATAAGACTTCAAACAAAAATTCAGCGATTTCAAAAAAAAATTTTTAAAAATCGATTTTTTTTTTCATAAGGGGTACCCCTTATAAAATTCTCAATTTTCGCTTTTGTCACATAAAATTAAAATTAAGCTTCCATACTTCAAAAACCGAATTGTTTTGAAAAATACTGGCAAAAATAAGACTTCAAACAAAAATTCAGCGATTTCTAAAAAAATTTTTTAAAAATCGATTTTTTTTCATAAGGGGTACCCCTGGCTGAGAGCTGGTGAGAGCTGGTGAGAGCTGGTGAGAGCTGGTGAGAGCTGGTGAGAGCTGGTGAGGGCTGGTGAGAGCTGGTGAGAGCTGGTGAGAGCCGGTGAGAGTGGCTGAGAGCCGGTGAGAGTGGGTGAGAGCCGGTGAGAGTGGCTGAGAGCCGGTGAGAGTAGCTGAGAGCCGGTGAGAGTGGCTGAGAGCCGGTGAGAGTAGCTGAGAGCCGGAGAGAGTGGGTGAGAGCGGCTGAGAGCCGGTGAGAGCAGCTGAGAGCCGGTGAGAGTAGCTGAGAGCCGGTGAGAGTGGCTGAGAGCCGGTGAGAGTAGCTGAAAGCCGGAGAGAGTGGGTGAGAGCCGGTGATAGCAGCTGAGAGCCGGTGAGAGTAGCTGAGAGCCGGTGAGAGTGGCTGAGAGCCGGTGAGAGTAGCTGAGAGCCGGAGAGAGTGGGTGAGAGCCGGTGAGAGCCGGTGAGAATGGCTGAGAGCCGGTGAGAGTGGCTGAGAGCCGGTGAGAGTGGCTGAGAGCCGGTGAGAGCCGGTGAGAATGGCTGAGAGCCGGTGAGAGTGGCTGAGAGCCGGTGAGAGTGGCTGAGAGCCGGTGAGAGCAGCTGAGAGCTGGTGAGAGTGGCTGAGAGCCGGTGAGAGTGGCTGAGAGCCGGTGAGAGTGGGTGAGAGCAGCTGAGAGCCGGTGAGAGCAGCTGAGAGCCGGTGAGAGCCGGTGAGAGTGGCTCAGAGCCGGTGAGAGTGGCTGAGAGCCGGTGAGAGTGGCTGAGAGCCGGTGAGAGCAGCTGAGAGCCGGTGAGAGTGGCTGAGAGCCGGTGAGAGTGGCTGAGAGCCGGTGAGAGCCGGTGAGAGTGGGTGAGAGCAGCTGAGAGCCGGTGAGAGCAGCTGAGAGCCGGTGAGAGCCGGTGAGAGTGGCTGAGAGCCGGTGAGAGTGGCTGAGAGCCGGTGAGAGCCGGTGAGAGCAGCTGAGAGCCGGTGAGAGCGGCTGAGAGCCGGTGAGAGCGGCTGAGAGCCGGTGAGAGTAGCTGAAAGCCGGTGAGAGTAGCTGAGAGCCGGTGAGAGTGGCTGAGAGTCGGTGAGAGCAGCTGAGAGTGGCTGAGAGCAGCTGAGAGCCGGTGAGAGCAGCTGAGAGCCGGTGAGAGCCGGTGAGAGCCGGTGAGAGTGGCTGAGAGCCGGTGAGAGTGGCTGAGAGCCGGTGAGAGTGGCTGAGAGCCGGTGAGAGCGGGTGAGAGCAGCTGAGAGCGGGTGAGAGTAGCTGAGAGCCGGTGAGAGTGGCTGAGAGCCGGTGAGAGCCGGTGAGAGTAGCTGAGAGCCGGTGAGAGTGGCTGAGAGTCGGTGAGAGCTGGTGAGAGCTGGTGAGAGCTGGTGAGAGCTGGTGAGAGCCGGTGAGAGTGGCTGAGAGCCGGTGAGAGTGGGTGAGAGCCGGTGAGAGTGGCTGAGAGCCGGTGAGAGCCGGTGAGAGTGGCTGAGAGCCGGTGAGAGCCGGTGAGAGTGGCTGAGAGCCGGCGAGAGCCGGTGAGAGTGGCTGAGAGCTGGTGAGAGCCGGTGAGAGCAGCTGAGAGCCGGTGAGAGCAGCTGAGAGCCGGTGAGAGCGGCTGAGAGCCGGTGAGAGTGGCTGAGAGCCGGTGAGAGCCGGTGAGAGCAGCTGAGAGCCGGTGAGAGCGGCTGAGGGCGGCTGAGAGCCGGTGAGAGCAGCTGAGAGCCGGTGAGAGTAGCTGAGAGCCGGTGAGAGTGGCTGAGAGCCGGTGAGAGTAGCTGAGAGCCGGAGAGAGTGGGTGAGAGCCGGTGAGAGCAGCTGAGAGCCGGTGAGAGTAGCTGAGAGCCGGTGAGAGTGGCTGAGAGCCGGTGAGAGTAGCTGAGAGCCGGAGAGAGTGGGTGAGAGCCGGTGAGAGTAGCTGAGAGCCGGAGAGAGTAGGTGAGAGCCGGTGAGAGCAGCTGAGAGCCGGTGAGAGTAGCTGAGAGCCGGAGAGAGTGGGTGAGACCCGGTGAGAATGGCTGAGAGCCGGTGAGAGTGGCTGAGAGCCGGTGAGAGCCGGTGAGAGTAGCTGAGAGCCGGTGAGAGCCGGTGAGAATGGCTGAGAGCCGGTGAGAGTGGCTGAGAGCCGGTGAGAGGGGCTGAGAGCCGGTGAGAGCAGGTGAGAGCAGCTGAGAGCTGGTGAGAGTGGCTGAGAGCCGGTGAGAGTGGCTGAGAGCCGGTCAGAGCCGGTGAGAGTGGGTGAGAGCAGCTGAGAGCCGGTGAGAACAGCTGAGAGCCGGTGAGAGTGGCTGAGAGCCGGTGAGAGTGGCTGAGAGCCGGTGAGTGTGGCTGAGAGCCGGTGAGAGCCGGTGAGAGCAGCTGAGAGCCGGTGAGAGTGGCTGAGAGCCGGTGAGAGTGGCTGAGAGCCGGTGAGAGCCGGTGAGAGTGGGTGAGAGCCGGAGAGAGTGGGTGAGAGCCGGTGAGAGCCGGTGAGAATGGCTGAGAGCCGGTGAGAGTGGCTGAGAGCCGGTGAGAGTGGCTGAAAGCCGGTGAGAGTTGCTGAGAGCCGGTGAGAGCCGGTGAGAGTAGCTGAGAGCCGGTGAGAGCCGGTGAGAATGGCTGAGAGCCGGTGAGAGTGGCTGAGAGCCGGTGAGAGTGGCTGAGAGCCGGTGAGAGCAGCTGAGAGCTGGTGAGAGTGGCTGAGAGCCGGTGAGAGTGGCTGAGAGCCGGTGAGAGCCGGTGAGAGTGGGTGAGAGCAGCTGAGAGCCGGTGAGAGCAGCTGAGAGCCGGTGAGAGCCGGTGAGAGTGGCTGAGAGCCGGTGAGAGTGGCTGAGAGCCGGTGAGAGCCGGTGAGAGTGGGTGAGAGCAGCTGAGAGCCGGTGAGAGCCGGTGAGAGTGGCTGAGAGCCGGTGAGAGTGGCTGAGAGCCGGTGAGAGTGGCTGAGAGCCGGTGAGAGTGGCTGAGAGCCGGTGAGAGTGGCTGAGAGCCGGTGAGAGCCGGTGAGAGTGGGTGAGAGCAGCTGAGAGCTGGTGAGAGCTGGTGAGAGGTGGTGAGAGGTGGTGAGAGGTGGTGAGAGGTGGTGAGAGCTGGTGAGAGCTGGTGAGAGCTGGTGAGAGCTGGTGAGAGCTGGTGAGAGCTGGTGAGAGCTGGTGAGAGCTGGTGAGAGCTGGTGAGAGCTGGTGAGAGCTGGTGAGAGCTGGTGAGAGCTGGTGAGAGGTGGTGAGAGCTGGTGAGAGCTGGTGAGAGCCAATATACTGGAAAAATACTGGCAAAAACAAGACTTCAAACAAAAATTTAGCGATTTCTAAAAAAAATTTTAAAAATCGATTTTTTTTCATAAGGGAGTACCCCTTATGAAATTCTCAATTTTCGCTTTTGTCACATAAAATTAAAATTAAGCTTCCATACTTCAAAAACCGATTTGTTTTGAAAAATACTGGCAAAAATAAGACTTCAAACAAAAATTCAGCGATTTCTAAAAAAAAATTTTAAAAATCGATTTTTTTCATAAGGGGTACCCCTTATGAAATTCTCAATTTTCGCTTTTGTCACATAAAATTAAAATTAAGCTTCCATACTTCAAAAACCGATTTGTTTTGAAAAATACTGGCAAAAACAAGACTTCAAACAAAAATTCAGCGATTTCTAAAAAAAATTTTTAAAAATCGATTTTTTTTCATAAGGGGTACCCCTTATGAAATTCTCAATTTTCGCTTTTGTCACATAAAATTAAAATTAAGCTTCCATACTTCAAAAACCGATTTGTTTTGAAAAATACTGGGAAAAATAAGACTTCAAACAAAAATTCAGCGATTTCTAAAAAAAATTTTTTTAAATCGATTTTTTTTCATAAGGGGTACCCCTTATGAAATTCTTAATTTTCGCTGTTGTCACATAAAATTAAAATTAAGCTTCCATACTTCAAAAACCGATTTGTTTTGAAAAATACTGGCAAAAACAAGACTTCAAACAAAAATTCAGCGATTTCTAAAAAAAAATTTTAAAAATCGATTTTTTTTCATAAGGGGTACCCCTTATGAAATTCTCAATTTTCGCTTTTGTCACATAAAATTAAAATTAAGCTTCCATACTTCAAAAACCGATTTGTTTTGAAAAATACTGGCAAAAATAAGACTTCAAACAAAAATTCAGCGATTTCTAAAAAAATTTTTTAAAAATCGATTTTTTTTCATAAGGGGTACCCCTTATGAAATTCTCAATTTTCGCTTTTGTCACATAAAATTAAAATTAAGCTTCCATACTTCAAAAACCGATTTGTTTTGAAAAATACTGGGAAAAATAAGACTTCAAACAAAAATTCAGCGATTTAAAAAAAAAATTTTTTAAAATCGATTTATTTTTCATAAGGGGTACCCCTTATAAAATTCTCAATTTTCGCTTTTGTCACATAAAATTAAAATTAAGCTTCCATACTTCAAAAACCGAATTGTTTTGAAAAATACTGGCAAAAATAATACTTCAAACAAAAATTCAGCGATTTCTAAAAAAATTTTTTAAAAATCGATTTTTTTTCATAAGGGGTACCCCTGGCTGAGAGCTGGTGAGAGCTGGTGAGAGCTGGTGAGAGCTGGTGAGGGCTGGTGAGAGCTGGTGAGAGCTGGTGAGAGCCGGTGAGAGTGGCTGAGAGCCGGTGAGAGTGGGTGAGAGCCGGTGAGAGTGGCTGAGAGCCGGTGAGAGCCGGTGAGAGTGGCTGAGAGCCGGTGAGAGCCGGTGAGAGTGGCTGAGAGCCGGTGAGAGTGGCTGAGAGCTGGTGAGAGCCGGTGAGAGCCGGTGAGAGCCGGTGAGAGTGGCTGAGAGCTGGTGAGAGCCGGTGAGAGCAGCTGAGAGCCGGTGAGAGCAGCTGAGAGCCGGTGAGAGCGGCTGAGAGCCGGTGAGAGTGGCTGAGAGCCGGTGAGAGCCGGTGAGAGCAGCTGAGAGCCGGTGAGAGCGGCTGAGGGCGGCTGAGAGCCGGTGAGAGCAGCTGAGAGCCGGTGAGAGTAGCTGAGAGCCGGTGAGAGTGGCTGATAGCCGGTGAGAGTAGCTGAGAGCCGGAGAGAGTGGGTGAGAGCCGGTGATAGCAGCTGAGAGCCGGTGAGAGTAGCTGAGAGCCGGTGAGAGTGGCTGAGAGCCGGTGAGAGTAGCTGAGAGCCGGAGAGAGTGGGTGAGAGCCGGTGAGAGCCGGTGAGAATGGCTGAGTACCGGTGAGAGTGGCTGAGAGCCGGTGAGAGTGGCTGAGAGCCGGTGAGAGTGGCTGAGAGCCGGTGAGAGCCGGTGAGAGCAGCTGAGAGCCGGTGAGAGTGGCTGAGAGCCGGTGAGAGCCGGTGAGAGTGGGTGAGAGCAGCTGAGAGCCAGTGAGAGCAGCTGAGAGCCGGTGAGAGCCGGTGAGAGTGGCTGAGAGCCGGTGAGAGTGGCTGAGAGCCGGTGAGAGTGGCTGAGAGCCGGTGAGAGCCGGTGAGAGCAGCTGAGAGCCGGTGAGAGCTGGTGAGAGCTGGTGGGAGCTGGTGAGAGCTGGTGAGAGCTGGTGAGAGCTGGTGAGAGCCGGTGAGAGCAACTGAGAGCCGGTGAGAGTGGCTGAGAGCCGGTGAGAGTGGCTGAGAGCCGGTGAGAGCCGGTGAGAGCCGGTGAGAGTGGGTGAGAGCAGCTGAGAGCCGGTAAGAGCCGGTGAGAGCAGCTGAGAGCCGGTGAGAGCCGGTGAGAGTGGCTGAGAGCCGGTGAGAGTGGCTGAGAGCCGGTGAGAGCCGGTGAGAGTGGCTGAGAGCCGGTGAGAGTGGCTGAGAGCCGGTGAGAGTGGCTGAGAGCTGGTGAGAGCCGGTGAGAGCAGCTGAGAGCCGGTGAGAGCGGCTGAGAGCCGGTGAGAGTGGCTGAGAGCCGGTGAGAGTGGCTGAGAGCCGGTGAGAGCCGGTGAGAGCAGCTGAGAGCCGGTGAGAGCGGCTGAGGGCGGCTGAGAGCCGGTGAGAGCAGCTGAGAGCCGGTGAGAGCCGGTGAGAGTGGCTGAGAGCCGGTGAGAGTGGCTGAGAGCCGGTGAGAGCCGGTGAGAGTGGCTGAGAGCCGGTGAGAGTGGCTGAGAGCCGGTGAGAGCCGGTGAGAGTGGGTGAGAGCAGCTGAGAGCCGGTGAGAGCAGCTGAGAGCCGGTGAGAGTGGCTGAGAGCCGGTGAGAGTGGCTGAGAGCCGGTGAGAGTGGCTGAGAGCCGGTGAGAGCCGGTGAGAGTGGGTGAGAGCAGCTGAGAGCCGGTGAGAGCAGCTGAGAGCCGGTGAGAGCCGGTGAGAGTGGCTGAGAGCCGGTGAGAGTGGCTGAGAGCCGGTGAGAGTGGCTGAGAGCCGGTGAGAGTGGCTGAGAGCCGGTGAGAGTGGGTGAGAGCAGCTGAGAGCAGCTGAGAGCTGGTGAGAGCTGGTGAGAGGTGGTGAGAGGTGGTGAGAGGTGGTGAGAGCTGGTGAGAGCTGGTGAGAGCTGGTGAGAGCTGGTGAGAGCTGGTGAGAGCTGGTGAGAGCTGGTGAGAGCTGGTGAGAGCTGGTGAGAGCTGGTGAGAGCTGGTGAGAGCTGGTGAGAGCCGGTGAGAGCTGGTAAGAGCTGGTGAGAGCTGGTGAGAGCTGGTGAGAGCCAATATACTGGAAAAATACTGGCAAAAACAAGACTTCAAACAAAAATTTAGCGATTTCTAAAAAAAATTTTTAAAAATCGATTTTTTTTCATAAGGGGTACCCCTTATGAAATTCTCAATTTTCGCTTTTGTCACATAAAACTAAAATTAAGCTTCCATACTTCAAAAACCGATTTGTTTTGAAAAATACTGGCAAAAATAAGACTTCAAACAAAAATTCAGCGATTTCTAAAAAAAATTTTTAAAAATCGATTTTTTTCATAAGGGGTACCCCTTATGAAATTCTCAATTTTCGCTTTTGTCACATAAAATTAAAATTAAGCTTCCATACTTCAAAAACCGATTTGTTTTGAAAAATACTGGCAAAAACAAGACTTCAAACAAAAATTCAGCGATTTCTAAAAAAAATTTTTAAAAATCGATTTTTTTTCATAAGGGGTACCCCTTATGAAATTCTCAATTTTCGCTTTTGTCACATAAAATTAAAATTAAGCTTCCATACTTCAAAAACCGATTTGTTTTGAAAAGTACTGGGAAAAATAAGACTTCAAACAAAAATTCAGCGATTTCTAAAAAAAATTTTTTAAAATCGATTTTTTTTCATAAGGGGTACCCCTTATGAAATTCTTAATTTTCGCTGTTGTCACATAAAATTAAAATTAAGCTTCCATACTTCAAAAACCGATTTGTTTTGAAAAATACTGGCAAAAACAAGACTTCAAACAAAAATTCAGCGATTTCTAAAAAAAAATTTTAAAAATCGATTTTTTTTCATAAGGGGTACCCCTTATGAAATTCTCAATTTTCGCTTTTGTCACATAAAATTAAAATTAAGCTTCCATACTTCAAAAACCGATTTGTTTTGAAAAATACTGGCAAAAATAAGACTTCAAACAAAAATTCAGCGATTTCTAAAAAAATTTTTTAAAAATCGATTTTTTTTCATAAGGGGTACCCCTTATGAAATTCTCAATTTTCGCTTTTGTCACATAAAATTAAAATTAAGCTTCCATACTTCAAAAACCGATTTGTTTTGAAAAATACTGGGAAAAATAAGACTTCAAACAAAAATTCAGCGATTTAAAAAAAAAATTTTTTAAAATCGATTTATTTTTCATAAGGGGTACCCCTTATAAAATTCTCAATTTTCGCTTTTGTCACATAAAATTAAAATTAAGCTTCCATACTTCAAAAACCGAATTGTTTTGAAAAATACTGGCAAAAATAATACTTCAAACAAAAATTCAGCGATTTCTAAAAAAATTTTTTAAAAATCGATTTTTTTTCATAAGGGGTACCCCTGGCTGAGAGCTGGTGAGAGCTGGTGAGAGCTGGTGAGAGCTGGTGAGGGCTGGTGAGAGCTGGTGAGAGCTGGTGAGAGCCGGTGAGAGTGGCTGAGAGCCGGTGAGAGTGGGTGAGAGCCGGTGAGAGTGGCTGAGAGCCGGTGAGAGCCGGTGAGAGTGGCTGAGAGCCGGTGAGAGCCGGTGAGAGTGGCTGAGAGCCGGTGAGAGTGGCTGAGAGCTGGTGAGAGCCGGTGAGAGCCGGTGAGAGCCGGTGAGAGTGGCTGAGAGCTGGTGAGAGCCGGTGAGAGCAGCTGAGAGCCGGTGAGAGCAGCTGAGAGCCGGTGAGAGCGGCTGAGAGCCGGTGAGAGTGGCTGAGAGCCGGTGAGAGCCGGTGAGAGCAGCTGAGAGCCGGTGAGAGCGGCTGAGGGCGGCTGAGAGCCGGTGAGAGCAGCTGAGAGCCGGTGAGAGTAGCTGAGAGCCGGTGAGAGTGGCTGATAGCCGGTGAGAGTAGCTGAGAGCCGGAGAGAGTGGGTGAGAGCCGGTGATAGCAGCTGAGAGCCGGTGAGAGTAGCTGAGAGCCGGTGAGAGTGGCTGAGAGCCGGTGAGAGTAGCTGAGAGCCGGAGAGAGTGGGTGAGAGCCGGTGAGAGCCGGTGAGAATGGCTGAGTACCGGTGAGAGTGGCTGAGAGCCGGTGAGAGTGGCTGAGAGCCGGTGAGAGTGGCTGAGAGCCGGTGAGAGCCGGTGAGAGCAGCTGAGAGCCGGTGAGAGTGGCTGAGAGCCGGTGAGAGCCGGTGAGAGTGGGTGAGAGCAGCTGAGAGCCAGTGAGAGCAGCTGAGAGCCGGTGAGAGCCGGTGAGAGTGGCTGAGAGCCGGTGAGAGTGGCTGAGAGCCGGTGAGAGTGGCTGAGAGCCGGTGAGAGCCGGTGAGAGCAGCTGAGAGCCGGTGAGAGCTGGTGAGAGCTGGTGGGAGCTGGTGAGAGCTGGTGAGAGCTGGTGAGAGCTGGTGAGAGCCGGTGAGAGCAACTGAGAGCCGGTGAGAGTGGCTGAGAGCCGGTGAGAGTGGCTGAGAGCCGGTGAGAGCCGGTGAGAGCCGGTGAGAGTGGGTGAGAGCAGCTGAGAGCCGGTAAGAGCCGGTGAGAGCAGCTGAGAGCCGGTGAGAGCCGGTGAGAGTGGCTGAGAGCCGGTGAGAGTGGCTGAGAGCCGGTGAGAGCCGGTGAGAGTGGCTGAGAGCCGGTGAGAGTGGCTGAGAGCCGGTGAGAGTGGCTGAGAGCTGGTGAGAGCCGGTGAGAGCAGCTGAGAGCCGGTGAGAGCGGCTGAGAGCCGGTGAGAGTGGCTGAGAGCCGGTGAGAGTGGCTGAGAGCCGGTGAGAGCCGGTGAGAGCAGCTGAGAGCCGGTGAGAGCGGCTGAGGGCGGCTGAGAGCCGGTGAGAGCAGCTGAGAGCCGGTGAGAGCCGGTGAGAGTGGCTGAGAGCCGGTGAGAGTGGCTGAGAGCCGGTGAGAGCCGGTGAGAGTGGCTGAGAGCCGGTGAGAGTGGCTGAGAGCCGGTGAGAGCCGGTGAGAGTGGGTGAGAGCAGCTGAGAGCCGGTGAGAGCAGCTGAGAGCCGGTGAGAGTGGCTGAGAGCCGGTGAGAGTGGCTGAGAGCCGGTGAGAGTGGCTGAGAGCCGGTGAGAGCCGGTGAGAGTGGGTGAGAGCAGCTGAGAGCCGGTGAGAGCAGCTGAGAGCCGGTGAGAGCCGGTGAGAGTGGCTGAGAGCCGGTGAGAGTGGCTGAGAGCCGGTGAGAGTGGCTGAGAGCCGGTGAGAGTGGCTGAGAGCCGGTGAGAGTGGGTGAGAGCAGCTGAGAGCAGCTGAGAGCTGGTGAGAGCTGGTGAGAGGTGGTGAGAGGTGGTGAGAGGTGGTGAGAGCTGGTGAGAGCTGGTGAGAGCTGGTGAGAGCTGGTGAGAGCTGGTGAGAGCTGGTGAGAGCTGGTGAGAGCTGGTGAGAGCTGGTGAGAGCTGGTGAGAGCTGGTGAGAGCTGGTGAGAGCCGGTGAGAGCTGGTAAGAGCTGGTGAGAGCTGGTGAGAGCTGGTGAGAGCCAATATACTGGAAAAATACTGGCAAAAACAAGACTTCAAACAAAAATTTAGCGATTTCTAAAAAAAATTTTTAAAAATCGATTTTTTTTCATAAGGGGTACCCCTTATGAAATTCTCAATTTTCGCTTTTGTCACATAAAACTAAAATTAAGCTTCCATACTTCAAAAACCGATTTGTTTTGAAAAATACTGGCAAAAATAAGACTTCAAACAAAAATTCAGCGATTTCTAAAAAAAATTTTTAAAAATCGATTTTTTTCATAAGGGGTACCCCTTATGAAATTCTCAATTTTCGCTTTTGTCACATAAAATTAAAATTAAGCTTCCATACTTCAAAAACCGATTTGTTTTGAAAAATACTGGCAAAAACAAGACTTCAAACAAAAATTCAGCGATTTCTAAAAAAAATTTTTAAAAATCGATTTTTTTTCATAAGGGGTACCCCTTATGAAATTCTCAATTTTCGCTTTTGTCACATAAAATTAAAATTAAGCTTCCATACTTCAAAAACCGATTTGTTTTGAAAAGTACTGGGAAAAATAAGACTTCAAACAAAAATTCAGCGATTTCTAAAAAAAATTTTTTAAAATCGATTTTTTTTCATAAGGGGTACCCCTTATGAAATTCTTAATTTTCGCTGTTGTCACATAAAATTAAAATTAAGCTTCCATACTTCAAAAACCGATTTGTTTTGAAAAATACTGGCAAAAACAAGACTTCAAACAAAAATTCAGCGATTTCTAAAAAAAAATTTTAAAAATCGATTTTTTTTCATAAGGGGTACCCCTTATGAAATTCTCAATTTTCGCTTTTGTCACATAAAATTAAAATTAAGCTTCCATACTTCAAAAACCGAATTGTTTTTAAAAATACTGGGAAAAATAAGACTTCAAACAAAAATTCAGCGATTTCTAAAAAAAATTTTTAAAATCGATTTTTTTTCATAAGGGGTACCCCTTATGAAATTCTCAATTTTCGCTTTTGTCAAATAAAATTAAAATTAAGCTTCCATACTTCAAAAACCGATTTGTTTTGAAAAATACTGGCAAAAACAAGACTTCAAACAAAAATTCAGCGATTTCTAAAAAAAATTTTAAAAATCGATTTTTTTTCATAAGGGGTACCCCTTATGAAATTCTCAATTTTCGCTTTTGTCACATAAAATTAAAATTAAGCTTCCATACTTCAAAACCCGATTTGTTTTGAAAAATACTGGCAAAAATAAGACTTCAAACAAAAATTCAGCGATTTCTAAAAAAATTTTTTAAAAATCGATTTTTTTTCATAAGGGGTACCCCTTATGAAATTCTCAATTTTCGCTTTTGTCACATAAAATTAAAATTAAGCTTCCATACTTCAAAAACCGATTTGTTTTGAAAAATACTGGGAAAAATAAGACTTCAAACAAAAATTCAGCGATTTAAAAAAAAAATTTTTTAAAATCGATTTTTTTTTCATAAGGGGTACCCCTTATAAAATTCTTAATTTTCGCTTTTGTCACATAAAATTAAAATTAAGCTTCCATACTTCAAAAACCGAATTGTTTTGAAAAATACTGGCAAAAATAATACTTCAAACAAAAATTCAGCGATTTCTAAAAAAATTTTTTAAAAATCGATTTTTTTTCATAAGGGGTACCCCTGGCTGAGAGCTGGTGAGAGCTGGTGAGAGCTGGTGAGAGCTGGTGAGAGCTGGTGAGGGCTGGTGAGAGCTGGTGAGAGCTGGTGAGAGCCGGTGAGAGTGGCTGAGAGCCGGTGAGAGTGGGTGAGAGCCGGTGAGAGTGGCTGAGAGCCGGTGAGAGCCGGTGAGAGTGGCTGAGAGCCGGTGAGAGTGGCTGAGAGCTGGTGAGAGCCGGTGAGAGCCGGTGAGAGTGGCTGAGAGCTGGTGAGAGCCGGTGAGAGCAGCTGAGAGCCGGTGAGAGCAGCTGAGAGCCGGTGAGAGCGGCTGAGAGCCGGTGAGAGTGGCTGAGAGCCGGTGAGAGCAGCTGAGAGCCGGTGAGAGCGGCTGAGGGCGGCTGAGAGCGGCTGAGAGCCGCTGAGAGTGGCTGAGAGCCGGTGAGAGCCGGTGAGAGCAGCTGAGAGCCGGTGAGAGCGGCTGAGGGCGGCTGAGAGCCGGTGAGAGCAGCTGAGAGCCGGTGAGAGTAGCTGAGAGCCGGTGAGAGTGGCTGAGAGCCGGTGAGAGTAGCTGAGAGCCGGAGAGAGTGGGTGAGAGCCGGTGAGAGCAGCTGAGAGCCGGTGAGAGTAGCTGAGAGCCGGTGAGAGTGGCTGAGAGCCGGTGAGAGTAGCTGAGAGCCGGAGAGAGTGGGTGAGAGCCGGTGAGAGTAGCTGAGAGCCGGAGAGAGTAGGTGAGAGCCGGTGAGAGCAGCTGAGAGCCGGTGAGAGTAGCTGAGAGCCGGAGAGAGTGGGTGAGACCCGGTGAGAATGGCTGAGAGCCGGTGAGAGTGGCTGAGAGCCGGTGAGAGTGGCTGAGAGCCGGTGAGAGCCGGTGAGAGTAGCTGAGAGCCGGTGAGAGCCGGTGAGAATGGCTGAGAGCCGGTGAGAGTGGCTGAGAGCCGGTGAGAGTGGCTGAGAGCCGGTGAGAGCAGGTGAGAGCAGCTGAGAGCTGGTGAGAGTGGCTGAGAGCCGGTGAGAGTGGCTGAGAGCCGGTGAGAGCCGGTGAGAGTGGGTGAGAGCATCTGAGAGCCGGTGAGAGCAGCTGAGAGCCGGTGAGAGCCGGTGAGAGTGGCTGAGAGCCGGTGAGAGTGGCTGAGAGCCGGTGAGAGTGGCTGAGAGCCGGTGAGAGCCGGTGAGAGCAGCTGAGAGCAGCTGAGAGTAGCTGAGAGCCGGTGAGAGTGGCTGAGAGCCGGTGAGAGTGGCTGAGAGCCGGTGGGAGCGGCTGAGAGCCGGTGAGAGTGGCTGAGAGCCGGTGAGAGTGGGTGAGAGCAGCTGAGAGCTGGTGAGAGCTGGTGAGAGGTGGTGAGAGGTGGTGAGAGGTGGTGAGAGGTGGTGAGAGGTGGTGAGAGCTGGTGAGAGCTGGTGAGAGCTGGTGAGAGCTGGTGAGAGCTGGTGAGAGCTGGTGAGAGCTGGTGAGAGCTGGTGAGAGCTGGTGAGAGGTGGTGAGAGCTGGTGAGAGCTGGTGAGAGCTGGTGAGAGGTGGTGAGAGCTGGTGAGAGCTGGTGAGAGCTGGTGAGAGCCAATATACTGGCAAAAACAAGACTTCAAACAAAAATTTAGCGATTTCTAAAAAAAATTTTTCAAAATCGATTTTTTTTCATAAGGGGTACCCCTTATGAAATTCTCAATTTTCGCTTTTGTCACATAAAATTAAAATTAAGCTTCCATACTTCAAAAACCGATTTGTTTTGAAAAATACTGGCAAAAATAAGACTTATACGAGAATTGTACATCTGGAAAGAAGACTATTTATGCTTTCCCCTCAACCCACATTTTAATTGGGTTCGTTAATTGCACACAGCCGCCATTTATTGCTTCAATAAGAAATCTATTATTTCGAAAAATTGTGTTATGAAATAGCATACGAGAATTGTATATCTGGAAAGGGACTCTTTCATTCGAGGATACGTTTCCCCGATCCTATAGTTAAATTAGATTTCTTAATTACACACCTTCTTCATTTATTGTTTCAATGGAAAAGTTATTTATAAAAATTTTATTATAAAACAGAATACGAGAATTGTACATCTGTAAAGAGGATTATGTGATTCGAGCATGCGTTTCCACGATGCCAAAGTTAAATTATTAATTATAAACCATCCTCATTTATTGCTTCAATAGGGGCAATTATTATTTATAAAAATTTTTTTATAAAATTGAATACGAGAATTGTATATCTGAAAAGTTGACTATTTATGCTTTTCTCTCATCCCAAAGTTTAATTGGATTCGCTAATTACAAACTGTCTTAATTTTTTTTGCTGGCTGGCTGGCTGGCTGGCTGGCTGGCTGGTGAGAGCTGGTGAGAGCTGGTGAGAGCTGGTAAGAGCTGGTGAGAGCTGGTGAGAGCTGGTGAGAGCTGGTGAGAGCTGGTGAGAACTGGTGAGAGCTGGTGAGAGCTGGTGAGAGCTGGTGAGAGCTGGTGAGAGCTGGTGCGAGCTGGTGAGAGCTGGTGAGAGCTGGTGAGAGCTGGTGGGAGCTGGTGAGAGCTGGTGAGAGCTGGTGAGAGCTGGTGAGAGCTGGTGAGAGCTGGTGAGAGCTGGTGAGAGCTGGTGAGAGCTGGTGAGAGCTGGTGAGAGCTGGTGAGAGCTGGTGAGAGCTGGTGAGAGCTGGTGAGAGCTGGTGAGAGCTGGTGAGAGCTGGTGAGAGCTGGTGCGAGCTGGTGCGAGCTGGTGAGAGCTGGTGAGAGCTGGTGAGAGCTGGTGAGAGCCGGTGAGAGTGGCTGAGAGCCGGAGAGAGTGGCTGAGAGCCGGTGAGAGCCGGTGAGAGCAGCTGAGAGCCGGTGAGAGCGGCTGAGGGCGGCTGAGAGCCGGTGAGAGCAGCTGAGAGCCGGTGAGAGTAGCTGAGAGCCGGTGAGAGTGGCTGAGAGCCGGTGAGAGTAGCTGAGAGCCGGAGAGAGTGGGTGAGAGCCGGTGAGAGCCGGTGAGAATGGCTGAGAGCCGGTGAGAGTGGCTGAGAGCCGGTGAGAGTGGCTGAGAGCCGGTGAGAGTGGCTGAGAGCCGGTCAGAGCCGGTGAGAGTGGCTGAGAGCCGGTGAGATTGGCTGAGAGCCGGTGAGAGCCGGTGAGAGTGGCTGAGAGCCGGTGAGAGTGGCTGAGAGCCGGTGAGAGCCGGTGAGAGTGGCTGAGAGCCGGTGAGAGCAACTGAGAGCCGGTGAGAGTGGCTGAGAGCCGGTGAGAGTGGCTGAGAGCCGGTGAGAGCCGGTGAGAGTGGGTGAGAGCAGCTAAAAGCCGGTGAGAGCAGCTGAGAGCCGGTGAGAGCCGGTGAGAGTGGCTGAGAGCCGGTGAGAGCCGGTGAGAGTGGCTGAGAGCCGGTGAGAGTGGCTGAGAGCCGGTGAGAGTGGCTGAGAGCTGGTGAGAGTCGGTGAGAGCAGCTGAGAGCCGGTGAGAGCGGCTGAGAGCCGGTGAGAGTGGCTGAGAGCCGGTGAGAGTGGCTGAGAGCCGGTGAGAGCCGGTGAGAGCAGCTGAGAGCCGATGAGAGCGGCTGAGGGCGGCTGAGAGCCGGTGAGAGCAGCTGAGAGCCGGTGAGAGTAGCTGAGAGCCGGTGAGAGTGGCTGAGAGCCGGTGAGAGTAGCTGAGAGCCGGAGAGAGTGGGTGAGAGCCGGTGAGAGCCGGTGAGAATGGCTGAGAGCCGGTGAGAGTGGCTGAGAGCCGGTGAGAGTGGCTGAGAGCCGGTGAGAGTGGCTGAGAGCCGGTGAGAGTAGCTGAGAGCCGGTGAGAGCCGGTGAGAATGGCTGAGAGCCGGTGAGAGTGGCTGAGAGCCGGTGAGAGTGGCTGAGAGCCGGTGAGAGCAGGTGAGAGCAGCTGAGAGCTGGTGAGAGTGGCTGAGAGCCGGTGAGAGTGGCTGAGAGCCGGTGAGAGTGGCTGAGAGCCGGTGAGAGCCGGTGAGAGTGGGTGAGAGCAGCTGAGAGCCGCTGAGAGCAGCTGAGAGCCGGTGAAAGCCGGTGAGAGTGGCTGAGAGCCGGTGAGAGTGGCTGAGAGCCGGTGAGAGTGGCTGAGAGCCGGTGAGAGCCGGTGAGAGCAGCTGAGAGCCGGTGAGAGCGGCTGAGAGCCGGTGAGAGCCGGTAAAAGTAGCTGAAAGCCGGTGAGAGTAGCTGAGAGCCGGTGAGAGTGGCTGAGAGCCGGTGAGAGCCGGTGAGAGTAGCTGAGAGCCGGTGAGAGTGGCTGAGAGTCGGTGAGAGCAGCTGAGAATGGCTGAGAGTAGCTGAGAGCCGGTGAGAGTGGCTGAGAGCCGGTGAGAGTGGCTGAGAGCCGGTGAGAGTGGCTGAGAGCCGGTGAGAGTGGCTGAGAGCCGGTGAGAGCGGGTGAGAGCAGCTGAGAGCGGGTGAGAGTAGCTGAGAGCCGGTGAGAGTGGCTGAGAGCCGGTGAGAGCCGGTGAGAGTAGCTGAGAGCCGGTGAGAGTGGCTGAGAGTCGGTGAGAGCAGCTGAGAGTGGCTGAGAGTAGCTGAGAGCCGGTGAGAGTGGCTGAGAGCCGGTGAGAGTGGCTGAGAGCCGGTGAGAGCGGCTGAGAGCCGGTGAGAGTGGCTGAGAGCCGGTGAGAGTGGGTGAGAGCAGCTGAGAGCTGGTGAGAGCTGGTGAGAGGTGGTGAGAGGTGGTGAGAGGTGGTGAGAGGTGGTGAGAGGTGGTGAGAGGTGGTGAGAGCTGGTGAGAGCTGGTGAGAGCTGGTGAGAGCTGGTGAGAGCTGGTGAGAGCTGGTGAGAGCTGGTGAGAGCTGGTGAGAGCTGGTGAGAGCTGGTGAGAGCTGGTGAGAGCTGGTGAGAGCTGGTGAGAGCTGGTGAGAGGTGGTGAGAGCTGGTGAGAGCTGGTGAGAGCTGGTGAGAGCTGGTGAGAGCTGGTGAGAGCGGGTGGGAGTGGGTGAGAGTGGCGGAGAGCGGGTTAGAGTGGCGGAGAGCGGATGAGAGTGGCTGAGAGCGGTTGAGAGCGGGTGAGAGCGGGTGAGAGTGTCTGAGAGTGACTGAGAGCTGGTGAGAGTCACTGAGAGTGGCGGAGAGCGGGTGAGAGTGGCTGAGAGCTGGTGAGAGTGGGTGAGAGTGGCTGAGAGTGATAATAGATTTTAATTATAAAAATTTAATTATGAAATAGCATACGAGAATTATATCTCTGGAAATTGATTTCTTTGAATCGAGAATGTTTTTCCCTCATGGCACAGTTTCATTGGGCTCATTAATTACAAACAGTCTTCATTTATTGTTTCAATGGGAAAGTTATTTATAAAAATTTTATTATAAAACAGAATACGAGAATTGTACATCTGGAAAGAGGATTATGTGATTCGAGCATGCGTTTCCACGATGCCAAAGTTAAATTATTAATTATAAACCGTCCTCATTCATTGCTTCAATAGGGGCAATTATTATTTATAAAAATTTTTTTATGAAATTGAATACGAGAATTGTATATCTGAAAAGTTGACTATTTATGCTTTTCTCTCATCCCAAAGTTTAATTGGATTCGCTAATTACAAACTGTCTTAATTTTTTTGGCTGGCTGGCTGGCTGGCTGGTGAGAGCTGGTGAGAGCTGGTGAGAGCTGGTGAGAGCTGGTGAGAGCTGGTGAGAGCTGGTGAGAGCTGGTGAGAGCTGGTGAGAGCTGGCGAGAGCTGGCGAGAGCTGGTGAGAGCTGGTGAGAGCTGGTGAGAGCTGGTGAAAGCTGGTGAGAGCTGGCGAGAGCTGGTGAGAGCTGGTGAGAGCTGGCGAGAGCTGGCGAGAGCTGGTGAGAGCTGGTGAGAGCTGGTGAGAGCTGGTGAAAGCTGGTGAGAGCTGGCGAGAGCTGGTGAGAGCTGGTGAGTAATTATAAAAATTTAATTATGAAATAGCATACGAGAATTATATCTCTGGACATTTACTTCTTTGAATCGAGAATGTTTTTCCCTCATGGCACAGTTTCATTGGGCTCATTAATTACAAACAGTCTTCATTTATTGTTTTAATGGGAAAGTTATTTATAAAAATTTTATTATAAAACAGAATACGAGAATTGTACATCTGGAAAGAGGATTATGTGATTCGAGCATGCGTTTCCACGATGCCAAAGTTAAATTATTAATTATAAACCGTCCTCATTTATTGCTTCAATAGGGGCAATTATTATTTATAAAAATTTTTTTATGAAATTGAATACGAGAATTGTATATCTGAAAAGTTGACTATTTATGCTTTTCTCTCATCCCAAAGTTTAATTGGATTCGCTAATTACAAACTGTCTTAATTTTTTTGGCTGGCTGGCTGGCTGGCTGGTGAGAGCTGGTGAGAGCTGGTGAGAGCTGGTGAGAGCTGGTGAGAGCTGGTGAGAGCTGGTGAGAGCTGGTGAGAGCTGGTGAGAGCTGGTGAGAGCTGGTGAGAGCTGGCGAGAGCTGGTGAGAGCTGGTGAGAGCTGGTGAGAGCTGGTGAGAGCTGGCGAGAGCTGGTGAGAGCTGGTGAGAGCTGGTGAGAGCTGGTGAGAGCTGGTGAGAGCTGGTGAGAGCTGGTGAGAGCTGGTGAGAGCTGGTGAGAACTGGTGAGAGCTGGTGAGAGCTGGTGAGAGCTGGTGAGAGCTGGTGAGAGCTGGTGAGAGCTGGTGAGAGCTGGTGAGAGCTGGTGAGAGCTGGTGAGAGCTGGTGAGATTATAAAAATTTAATTATGAAATAGCATACGAGAATTATATCTCTGGAAATTTACTTCTTTGAATCGAGAATGTTTTTCCCTCATGGCACAGTTTCATTGGGCTCATTAATTACAAACAGTCTTCATTTATTGTTTTAATGGGAAAGTTATTTATAAAAATTTTATTATAAAACAGAATACGAGAATTGTACATCTGGAAAGAAGACTATTTATGCTTTCCCCTCAACCCACATTTTAATTGGGTTCGTTAATTGCACACAGCCGTCATTTATTGCTTCAATAGGAAATCTATTATTTCGATAAATTGTGTTATGAAATAGCATACGAGAATTGTATATCTGGAAAGGGACTCTTTCATTCGAGGATACGTTTCCCCGATCCTATAGTTAAATTAGATTTCTTAATTACACACCTTCTTCATTTATTGTTTCAATGGAAAAGTTATTTATAAAAATTTTATTATAAAACAGAATACGAGAATTGTACATCTGTAAAGAGGATTATGTGATTCGAGCATGCGTTTCCACGATGCCAAAGTTAAATTATTAATTATAAACCGTCCTCATTTATTGTTTCAATAGGGGCAATTATTATTTATAAAAATTTTTTTATGAAATTGAATACGAGAATTGTATATCTGAAAAGTTGACTATTTATGCTTTTCTCTCATCCCAAAGTTTAATTGGATTCGCTAATTACAAACTGTCTTAATTTTTTTTGCTGGCTGGCTGGCTGGCTGGTGAGAGCTGGTGAGAGCTGGTGAGAGCTGGTGAGAGCTGGTGAGAGCTGGTGAGAGCTGGTGAGAGCTGGTGAGAGCTGGTGAGAGCTGGTGCGAGCTGGTGAGAGCTGGTGAGAGCTGGTGAGAGCTGGTGAGAGCTGGTGAGAGCTGGTGAGAGCTGGTGAGAGCTGGTGAGAGCTGGCGAGAGCTGGTGAGAGCTGGTGAGAGCTGGTGAGAGCTGGTGAGAGCTGGTGAGAGCTGGTGAGAGCTGGTGAGAGCTGGTGAGAGCTGGTGAGAGCTGGCGAGAGCTGGTGAGAGCTGGTGAGAGCTGGTGAGAGCTGGCGAGAGCTGGTGAGAGCTGGCGAGAGCTGGTGAGAGCTGGTGAGTAATTATAAAAATTTAATTATGAAATAGCATACGAGAATTATATCTCTGGAAATTTACTTCTTTGAATCGAGAATGTTTTTCCCTCATGGCACAGTTTCATTGGGCTCATTAATTACAAACAGTCTTCATTTATTGTTTTAATGGGAAAGTTATTTATAAAAATTTTATTATAAAACAGAATACGAGAATTGTACATCTGGAAAGAAGACTATTTATGCTTTCCCCTCAACCCACATTTTAATTGGGTTCGTTAATTGCACACAGCCGTCATTTATTGCTTCAATAGGAAATCTATTATTTCGATAAATTGTGTTATGAAATAGCATACGAGAATTGTATATCTGGAAAGGGACTCTTTCATTCGAGGATACGTTTCCCCGATCCTATAGTTAAATTAGATTTCTTAATTACACACCTTCTTCATTTATTGTTTCAATGGAAAAGTTATTTATAAAAATTTTATTATAAAACAGAATACGAGAATTGTACATCTGTAAAGAGGATTATGTGATTCGAGCATGCGTTTCCACGATGCCAAAGTTAAATTATTAATTATAAACCGTCCTCATTTATTGCTTCAATAGGGGCAATTATTATTTATAAAAATTTTTTTATGAAATTGAATACGAGAATTGTATATCTGAAAAGTTGACTATTTATGCTTTTCTCTCATCCCAAAGTTTAATTGGATTCGCTAATTACAAACTGTCTTAATTTTTTTTGCTGGCTGGCTGGCTGGCTGGCTGGTGAGAGCTGGTGAGAGCTGGTGAGAGCTGGTGAGAGCTGGTGAGAGCTGGTGAGAGCTGGTGAGAGCTGGTGAAAGCTGGTGAGAGCGGGTGGGAGTGGGTGAGAGTGGCGGAGAGCGGGTTAGAGTCACTGAGAGTGGTGGAGAGCGGGTGAGAGTGGCTGAGAGCTGGTGAGAGTGGCTGAGAGTGATAATAGATTTTAATTATAAAAATTTAATTATGAAATAGCATACGAGAATTATATCTCTGGAAATTGACTTCTTTGAATCGAGAATGTTTTTTCCTCATGGCACAGTTTCATTGGGCTCATTAATTACAAACAGTCTTCATTTATTGTTTCAATGGGAAAGTTATTTATAAAAATTTTATTATAAAACAGAATACGAGAATTGTACATCTGGAAAGAGGATTATGTGATTCGAGCATGCGTTTCCACGATGCCAAAGTTAAATTATTAATTATAAACCGTCCTCATTTATTGCTTCAATAGGGGCAATTATTATTTATAAAAATTTTTTTATGAAATTGAATACGAGAATTGTATATCTGAAAAGTTGACTATTTATGCTTTTCTCTCATCCCAAAGTTTAATTGGATTCGCTAATTACAAACTGTCTTAATTTTTTTTGCTGGCTGGCTGGCTGGCTGGCTGGTGAGAGCTGGTGAGAGCTGGTGAGAGCTGGTGAGAGCTGGTGAGAGCTGGTGAGAGCTGGTGAGAGCTGGTGAGAGCTGGTGAGAGCTGGTGAGAGCTGGCGAGAGCTGGCGAGAGCTGGTGAGAGCTGGTGAGAGCTGGTGAGAGCTGGCGAAAGCTGGTGAGAGCTGGCGAGAGCTGGTGAGAGCTGGTGAGTAATTATAAAAATTTAATTATGAAATAGCATACGAGAATTATATCTCTGGAAATTTACTTCTTTGAATCGAGAATGTTTTTCCCTCATGGCACAGTTTCATTGGGCTCATTAATTACAAACAGTCTTCATTTATTGTTTCAATGGGAAAGTTATTTATAAAAATTTTATTATAAAACAGAATACGAGAATTGTACATCTGGAAAGAAGACTATTTATGCTTTCCCCTCAACCCACATTTTAATTGGGTTCGTTAATTGCACACAGCCGTCATTTATTGCTTCAATAGGAAATCTATTATTTCGAAAAATTGTGTTATGAAATAGCATACGAGAATTGTATATCTGGAAAGGGACTCTTTCATTCGAGGATACGTTTCCCCGATCCTATAGTTAAATTAGATTTCTTAATTACACACCTTCTTCATTTATTGTTTCAATGGAAAAGTTATTTAAAAAAATTTTATTATAAAACAGAATACAAGAATTGTACATCTGTAAAGAGGATTATGTGATTCGAGCATGCGTTTCCACGATGCCAAAGTTAAATTATTAATTATAAACCGTCCTCATTTATTGCTTCAATAGGGGCAATTATTATTTATAAAAATTTTTTTATGAAATTGAATACGAGAATTGTATATCTGAAAAGTTGACTGTTTATGCTTTTCTCTCATCCCAAAGTTTAATTGGATTCGCTAATTACAAACTGTCTTAATTTTTTTGGCTGGCTGGCTGGCTGGCTGGTGAGAGCTGGTGAGAGCTGGTGAGAGCTGGTGAGAGCTGGTGAGAGCTGGTGAGAGCTGGTGAGAGCTGGTGAGAGCTGGTGAGAGCTGGTGAGAGCTGGTGAGAGCTGGTGAGAGCTGGTGAGAGCTGGTGAGAGCTGGTGAGAGCTGGTGAGAGCTGGTGAGAGCTGGTGAGAGCTGGTGAGAGCTGGTGAGAGCAGGTGAGAGCTGGTGAAAGCTGGTGAGATTATAAAAATTTAATTATGAAATAGCATACGAGAATTATATCTCTGGAAATTTACTTCTTTGAATCGAGAATGTTTTTCCCTCATGGCACAGTTTCATTGGGCTCATTAATTACAAACAGTCCTCATTTATTGTTTCAATGGGAAAGTTATTTATAAAAATTTTATTATAAAACAGAATACGAGAATTGTACATCTGGAAAGAAGACTATTTATGCTTTCCCCTCAACCCACATTTTAATTGGGTTCGTTAATTGCACACAGCCGTCATTTATTGCTTCAATAGGAAATCTATTATTTCGAAAAATTGTGTTATGAAGTAGCATACGAGAATTGTATATCTGGAAAGGGACTCTTTCATTCGAGGATACGTTTCCCCGATCCTATAGTTAAATTAGATTTCTTAATTACACACCTTCTTCATTTATTGTTTCAATGGAAAAGTTATTTATAAAAATTTTATTATAAAACAGAATACGAGAATTATACATCTGTAAAGAGGATTATGTGATTCGAGCATGCGTTTCCACGATGCCAAAGTTAAATTATTAATTATAAACCGTCCTCATTTATTGCTTCAATAGGGGCAATTATTATTTATAAAAATTTTTTTATGAAATTGAATACGAGAATTGTATACCTGAAAAGTTGACTATTTATGCTTTTCTCTCATCCCAAAGTTTAATTGGATTCGCTAATTACAAACTGTCTTAATTTTTTTGGCTGGCTGGCTGGCTGGCTGGCTGGCTGGTGAGAGCTGGTGAGAGCTGGTGAGAGCTGGTGAGAGCTGGTGAGAGCTGGTGAGAGCTGGTGAGAGCTGGTGAGAGCTGGTGAGAGCTGGTGAGAGCTGGTGAGAGCTGGTGAGAGCTGGTGAGAGCTGGTGAGAGCTGGTGAGAGCTGGTGAGAGCTGGTGAGAGCTGGTGAGAGCTGGTGAGAGCTGGTGAGAGCTGGTGAGAGCTGGTGAGAGCTGGTGAGAGCTGGTGAGAGCTGGTGAGAGCTGGTGAGAGCCGGTGAGAGCTGGCGAGAGCTGGTGAGAGCTGGTGAGAGCTGGTGAGAGCTGGTGAGAGCCGGTGAGAGTGGCTGAGAGCCGGTGAGAGTAGCTGAGAGCCGGAGAGAGTGGGTGAGAGCCGGTGAGACCCGGTGAGAGCCGGTGAGAGTGGCTGAGAGCCGGTGAGAGTGGCTGAGAGCCGGTGAGAGTGGCTGAGAGCCGGTGAGAGTAGCTGAGAGCCGGTGAGAGCCGGTGAGAATGGCTGAGAGCCGGTGAGAGTGGCTGAGAGCCGGTGAGAGTGGCTGAGAGCCGGTGAGAGCAGGTGAGAGCAGCTGAGAGCTGGTGAGAGTGGCTGAGAGCCGGTGAGAGTGGCTGAGAGCCGGTGAGAGCCGGTGAGAGTGGGTGAGAGCAGCTGAGAGCCGGTGAGAGCAGCTGAGAGCCGGTGAGAGCCGGTGAGAGTGGCTGAGAGCCGGTGAGAGTGGCTGAGAGCCGGTGAGAGTGGCTGAGAGCCGGTGAGAGCCGGTGAGAGCAGCTGAGAGCCGGTGAGAGTGGCTGAGAGCCGGTGAGAGTGGCTGAGAGCCGGTGAGAGTGGGTGAGAGCAGCTGAGAGCCGGTGAGAGCAGCTGAGAGCCGGTGAGAGCCGGTGAGAGTGGCTGAGAGCCGGTGAGAGTGGCTGCGAGCCGGTCAGAGTGGCTGAGAGCCGGTGAGAGCAGCTGAGAGCCGGTGAGAGTAGCTGAGAGCCGGTCAGAGTGGCTGAGAGCCGGTGAGAGTAGCTGAGAGCCGGAGAGAGTGGGTGAGAGCCGGTGAGAGCCGGTGAGAACCGGTGAGAATGGCTGAGAGCCGGTGAGAGTGGCTGAGAGCCGGTGAGAGTGGCTGAGAGCCGGTGAGAGTGGCTGAGAGCCGGTGAGAGCCGGTGAGAGTGGCTGAGAGCCGGTGAGAGTGGCTGAGAGCCGGTGAGAGCCGGTGAGAGTGGCTGAGAGCCGGTGAGAGTGGCTGAGAGCCGGTGAGAGCCGGTGAGAGTGGCTGAGAGCCGGTGAGAGCAACTGAGAGCCGGTGAGAGTGGCTGAGAGCCGGTGAGAGTGGCTGAGAGCCGGTGAGAGCCGGTGAGATTGGGTGAGAGCAGCTGAGAGCCGGTGAGAGCCGGTGAGAGCAGCTGAGAGCGGGTGAGAGCCGGTGAGAGTGGCTGAGAGCCGGTGAGAGTGGCTGAGAGCCGGTGAGAGCCGGTGAGAGTGGCTGAGAGCCGGTGAGAGTGGCTGAGAGCCGGTGAGAGTGGCTGAGAGCTGGTGAGAGCCGGTGAGAGCAGCTGAGAGCCGGTGAGAGCGGCTGAGAGCCGGTGAGAGTGGCTGAGAGCCGGTGAGAGTGGCTGAGAGCCGGTGAGAGCCGGTGAGAGCAGCTGAGAGCCGGTGAGAGCGGCTGAGGGCGGCTGAGAGCCGGTGAGAGCAGCTGAGAGCCGGTGAGAGTAGCTGAGAGCCGGTGAGAGTGGCTGAGAGCCGGTGAGAGTAGCTGAGAGCCGGAGAGAGTGGGTGAGAGCCGGTGAGAGCCGGTGAGAATGGCTGAGAGCCGGTGAGAGTGGCTGAGAGCCGGTGAGAGTGGCTGAAAGCCGGTGAGAGTGGCTGAGAGCCGGTGAGAGCCGGTGAGAGTAGCTGAGAGCCGGTGAGAGCCGGTGAGAATGGCTGAGAGCCGGTGAGAGTGGCTGAGAGCCGGTGAGAGCAGCTGAGAGCTGGTGAGAGTGGCTGAGAGCCGGTGAGAGTGGCTGAGAGCCGGTGAGAGCCGGTGAGAGTGGGTGAGAGCAGCTGAGAGCAGCTGAGAGCCGGTGAGAGCAGCTGAGAGCCGGTGAGAGCCGGTGAGAGTGGCTGAGAGCCGGTGAGAGTGGCTGAGAGCCGGTGAGAGTGGCTGAGAGCCGGTGAGAGCCGGTGAGAGCAGCTGAGAGCCGGTGAGAGTGGCTGAGAGCCGGTGAGAGTGGCTGAGAGCCGGTGAGAGCCAGTGAGAGTGGGTGAGAGCCGGAGAGAGTGGGTGAGAGCCGGTGAGAGCCGGTGAGAATGGCTGAGAGCCGGTGAGAGTGGCTGAGAGCCGGTGAGAGTGGCTGAAAGCCGGTGAGAGTGGCTGAGAGCCGGTGAGAGCCGGTGAGAGTAGCTGAGAGCCGGTGAGAGCCGGTGAGAATGGCTGAGAGCCGGTGAGAGTGGCTGAGAGCCGGTGAGAGTGGCTGAGAGCCGGTGAGAGCAGGTGAGAGCAGCTGAGAGCTGGTGAGAGTGGCTGAGAGCCGGTGAGAGTGGCTGAGAGCCGGTGAGAGCCGGTGAGAGTGGGTGAGAGCAGCTGAGAGCCGGTGAGAGCAGCTGAGAGCCGGTGAGAGCCGGTGAGAGTGGCTGAGAGCCGGTGAGAGTGGCTGAGAGCCGGTGAGAGCCGGTGAGAGTGGGTGAGAGCAGCTGAGAGCCGGTGAGAGCAGCTGAGAGCCGGTGAGAGCCGGTGAGAGTGGCTGAGAGACGGTGAGAGTGGCTGAGAGCCGGTGAGAGTGGCTGAGAGCCGGTGAGAGCCGGTGAGAGCAGCTGAGAGCCGGTGAGAGCGGCTGAGAGACGGTGAGAGCCGGTGAGAGTAACTGAAAGCCGGTGAGAGTAGCTGAGAGCCGGTGAAAGTGGCTGAGAGCCGGTGAGAGTAGCTGAGAGCCGGTGAGAGTGGCTGAGAGTCGGTGAGAGCAGCTGAGAGTGGCTGAGAGTAGCTGAGAGCCGGTGAGAGTGGCTGAGAGCCGGTGAGAGTGGGTGAGAGCCGGTGAGAGTGGCTGAGAGCCGGTGAGAGTGGCTGAGAGCCGGTGAGAGCGGGTGAGAGCAGCTGAGAGCGGGTGAGAGTAGCTGAGAGCCGGTGAGAGTGGCTGAGAGCCGGTGAGAGCCGGTGAGAGTAGCTGAGAGCCGGTGAGAGTGGCTGAGAGTCGGTGAGAGCAGCTGAGAGTGGCTGAGAGTAGCTGAGAGCCGGTGAGAGTGGCTGAGAGCCGGTGAGAGTGGCTGAGAGCCGGTGAGAGCGGCTGAGAGCCGGTGAGAGTGGCTGAGAGCCGGTGAGAGTGGGTGAGAGCAGCTGAGAGCTGGTGAGAGGTGGTGAGAGGTGGTGAGAGGTGGTGAGAGGTGATGAGAGGTGGTGAGAGGTGGTGAGAGCTGGTGAGAGCTGGTGAGAGCTGGTGAGAGCTGGTGAGAGCTGGTGAGAGCTGGTGAGAGCTGGTGAGAGCTGGTGAGAGCTGGTGAGAGCTGGTGAGAGGTGGTGAGAGCTGGTGAGAGCTGGTGAGAGCTGGTGAGAGCCAATATACTGGAAAAATACTGGCAAAAACAAGACTTCAAACAAAAATTTAGCGATTTCTAAAAAAAATTTTTTAAAATCGATTTTTTTTCATAAGGGGTACCCCTTATGAAATTCTCAATTTTCGCTTTTGTCACATAAAATTAAAATTAAGCTTCCATACTTCAAAAACCGATTTGTTTTGAAAAATACTGGCAAAAATAAGACTTCAAACAAAAATTCAGCGATTTCTAAAAAAATTTTTTAAAAATCGATTTTTTTTCATAAGGGGTACCCCTTATGAAATTCTCAATTTTCGCTTTTGTCACATAAAATTAAAATTAAGCTTCCATACTTCAAAAACCGATTTGTTTTGAAAAATACTGGCAAAAACAAGACTTCAAACAAAAATTCAGCGATTTCAAAAAAAAATTTTTAAAAATCGATTTTTTTTCATAAGGGGTACCCCTTATGAAATTCTCAATTTTCGCTTTTGTCACATAAAATTAAAATTAAGCTTCCATACTTCAAAAACCGATTTGTTTTGAAAAATACTGGGAAAAATAAGACTTCAAACAAAAATTCAGCGATTTCTAAAAAAAAATTTTTTTAAATCGATTTTTTTTCATAAGGGGTACCCCTTATGAAATTCTTAATTTTCGCTTTTGTCACATAAAATTAAAATTAAGCTTCCATACTTCAAAAACCGATTTGTTTTGAAAAATACTGGCAAAAACAAGACTTCAAACAAAAATTCAGCGATTTCTAAAAAAAAAATTTTAAAATCGATTTTTTTTCATAAGGGGTACCCCTTATGAAATTCTCAATTTTCGCTTTTGTCACATAAAATTAAAATTAAGCTTCCATACTTCAAAAACCGATTTGTTTTGAAAAATACTGGGAAAAATAAGACTTCAAACAAAAATTCAGCGATTTCTAAAAAAAAATTTTTAAAATCGATTTTTTTTCATAAGGGGTACCCCTTATGAAATTCTCAATTTTCGCTTTTGTCAAATAAAATTAAAATTAAGTTTCCATACTTCAAAAACCGATTTGTTTTGAAAAATACTGGCAAAAACAAGACTTCAAACAAAAATTCAGCGATTTCTAAAAAAAATTTTAAAAATCGATTTTTTTTCATAAGGGGTACCCCTTATGAAATTCTCAATTTTCGCTTTTGTCACATAAAATTAAAATTAAGCTTCCATACTTCAAAAACCGATTTGTTTTGAAAAATACTGGGAAAAATAAGACTTCAAACAAAAATTCAGCGATTTCTAAAAAAAATTTTTTAAAATCGATTTTTTTTCATAAGGGGTACCCCTTATGAAATTCTCAATTTTCGCTTTTGTCACATAAAATTAAAGTTAAGCTTCCATACTTCAAAAACCGATTTGTTTTGAAAAATACTGGCAAAAACAAGACTTCAAACAAAAATTCTGCGATTTCTAAAAAAAATTTTAAAAATCGATTTTTTTTCATAAGGGGTACCCCTTATGAAATTCTCAATTTTCGCTTTTATCACGTAAAATTAAAATTAAGCTTCCATACTTCAAAAACCGATTTGTTTTCAAAAATACTGGCAAAAATAAGACTTCAAACAAAAATTCAGCGATTTCTAAAAAAAATTTTTTAAAATCGATTTTTTTTCATAAGGGGTACCCCTTATGAAATTCTCAATTTTCGCTTTTGTCACATAAAATTAAAATTAAGCTTCCATACTTCAAAAACCGATTTGTTTTCAAAAATACTGGCAAAAACAAGACTTCAAACAAAAATTCTGCGGTTTCTAAAAAAAATTTTAAAAATCGATTTTTTTTCATAAGGGGTACCCCTTATGAAATTCTCAATTTTCGCTTTTGTCACAAAAAATTAAAATTAAGCTTCCATACTTCAAAAACCGATTTGTTTTGAAAAATACTGGGAAAAATAAGACTTCAAACAAAAATTCAGCGATTTCTAAAAAAAATTTTTTAAAATCGATTTTTTTTCATAAGGGGTACCCCTTATGAAATTCTCAATTTTCGCTTTTGTCACATAAAATTAAAATTAAGCTTCCATACTTCAAAAACCGATTTGTTTTGAAAAATACTGGCAAAAATAAGACTTCAAACAAAAATTCAGCGATTTCTAAATAAATTTTTAAAAAATCGATTTTTTTCATAAGGGGTACCCCTTATGAAATTCTCAATTTTCGCTTTTGTCACATAAAATTAAAATTAAGCTTCCATACTTCAAAAACCGATTTGTTTTGAAAAATACTGGCAAAAATAAGACTTCAAACAAAAATTCAGCGATTTCTAAAAAAATTTTTTAAAAATCGATTTTTTTTCATAAGGGGTACCCCTTATGAAATTCTCAATTTTCGCTTTTGTCACATAAAATTAAAATTAAGCTTCCATACTTCAAAAACCGATTTGTTTTGAAAAATACTGGGAAAAATAAGACTTCAAACAAAAATTCAGCGATTTCAAAAAAAAATTTTTAAAAATCGATTTTTTTTTCATAAGGGGTACCCCTTATAAAATTCTCAATTTTCGCTTTTGTCACATAAAATTAAAATTAAGCTTCCATACTTCAAAAACCGAATTGTTTTGAAAAATACTGGCAAAAATAAGACTTCAAACAAAAATTCAGCGATTTCTAAAAAAAATTTTTAAAAATCGATTTTTTTTCATAAGGGGTACCCCTGGCTGAGAGCTGGTGAGAGCTGGTGAGAGCTGGTGAGAGCTGGTGAGGGCTGGTGAGAGCTGGTGAGAGCTGGTGAGAGCCGGTGAGAGTGGCTGAGAGCCGGTGAGAGTGGGTGAGAGCCGGTGAGAGTGGCTGAGAGCCGGTGAGAGTAGCTGAGAGCCGGTGAGAGTGGCTGAGAGCCGGTGAGAGTAGCTGAGAGCCGGAGAGAGTGGGTGAGAGCGGCTGAGAGCCGGTGAGAGCAGCTGAGAGCCGGTGAGAGTAGCTGAGAGCCGGTGAGAGTGGCTGAGAGCCGGTGAGAGTAGCTGAGAGCCGGAGAGAGTGGGTGAGAGCCGGTGATAGCAGCTGAGAGCCGGTGAGAGTAGCTGAGAGCCGGTGAGAGTGGCTGAGAGCCGGTGAGAGTAGCTGAGAGCCGGAGAGAGTGGGTGAGAGCCGGTGAGAGCCGGTGAGAATGGCTGAGAGCCGGTGAGAGTGGCTGAGAGCCGGTGAGAGTGGCTGAGAGCCGGTGAGAGTGGCTGAGAGCCGGTGAGAGTAGCTGAGAGCCGGTGAGAATGGCTGAGAGCCGGTGAGAGTGGCTGAGAGCCGGTGAGAGTGGCTGAGAGCCGGTGAGAGCAGGTGAGAGCAGCTGAGAGCTGGTGAGAGTGGCTGAGAGCCGGTGAGAGTGGCTGAGAGCCGGTGAGAGTGGGTGAGAGCAGCTGAGAGCCGGTGAGAGCAGCTGAGAGCCGGTGAGAGCCGGTGAGAGTGGCTGAGAGCCGGTGAGAGTGGCTGAGAGCCGGTGAGAGCCGGTGAGAGTGGCTGAGAGCCGGTGAGAGTGGCTGAGAGCCGGTGAGAGCGGGTGAGAGCAGCTGAGAGCGGGTGAGAGTAGCTGAGAGCCGATGAGAGTGGCTGAGAGCCGGTGAGAGCCGGTGAGAGTAGCTGAGAGCCGGTGAGAGTGGCTGAGAGTCGGTGAGAGCTGGTGAGAGCTGGTGAGAGCTGGTGAGAGCCGGTGAGAGTGGCTGAGAGCCGGTGAGAGTGGCTGAGAGCCGGTGAGAGCCGGTGAGAGCAGCTGAGAGCCGGTGAGAGTGGCTGAGAGCCGGTGAGAGTGGCTGAGAGCCGGTGAGAGCCGGTGAGAGTGGGTGAGAGCAGCTGAGAGCCGGTGAGAGCAGCTGAGAGCCGGTGAGAGCCGGTGAGAGTGGCTGAGAGCCGGTGAGAGTGGCTGAGAGCCGGTGAGAGTGGCTGAGAGCCGGTGAGAGCCGGTGAGAGCAGCTGAGAGCCGGTGAGAGCTGGTGAGAGCTGGTGAGAGCTGGTGAGAGCTGGTGAGAGCTGGTGAGAGCTGGTGAGAGCCGGTGAGAGCAACTGAGAGCCGGTGAGAGTGGCTGAGAGCCGGTGAGAGTGGCTGAGAGCCGGTGAGAGCCGGTGAGAGTGGGTGAGAGCAGCTGAGAGCCGGTGAGAGCCGGTGAGAGCAGCTGAGAGCCGGTGAGAGCCGGTGAGAGTGGCTGAGAGCCGGTGAGAGTGGCTGAGAGCCGGTGAGAGCCGGTGAGAGTGGCTGAGAGCCGGTGAGAGTGGCTGAGAGCCGGTGAGAGTGGCTGAGAGCTGGTGAGAGCCGGTGAGAGCAGCTGAGAGCCGGTGAGAGCGGCTGAGAGCCGGTGAGAGTGGCTGAGAGCCGGTGAGAGTGTCTGAGAGCCGGTGAGAGTAGCTGAGAGCCGGAGAGAGTGGGTTAGAGCCGGTGAGAGCCGGTGAGAATGGCTGAGAGCCGGTGAGAGTGGCTGAGAGCCGGTGAGAGTGGCTGAGAGCCGGTGAGAGTGGCTGAGAGCCGGTGAGAGTGGCTGAGAGCCGGTGAGAGCCGGTGAGAGTGGCTGAGAGCCGGTGAGAGCCGGTGAGAGTGGCTGAGAGCCGGTGAGAGTGGCTGAGAGCCGGTGAGAGTGGCTGAGAGCCGGTGAGAGTGGCTGAGAGCCGGTGAGAGCCGGTGAGAGTAGCTGAGAGCCGGTGAGAGCCGGTGAGAATGGCTGAGAGCCGGTGAGAGTGGCTGAGAGCCGGTGAGAGTGGCTGAGAGCCGGTGAGAGCAGGTGAGAGCAGCTGAGAGCTGGTGACAGTGGCTGAGAGCCGGTGAGAGTGGCTGAGAGCCGGTGAGAGTGGCTGAGAGCCGGTGAGAGCCGGTGAGAGCAGCTGAGAGCCGGTGAGAGTGGCTGAGAGCCGGTGAGAGTGGCTGAGAGCCGGTGAGAGTGGGTGAGAGCCGGAGAGAGTGGGTGAGAGCCGGTGAGAGCCGGTGAGAGCCGGTGAGAATGGCTGAGAGCCGGTGAGAGTGGCTGAGAGCCGGTGAGAGTGGCTGAAAGCCGGTGAGAGTGGCTGAGAGCCGGTGAGAGCCGGTGAGAGTAGCTGAGAGCCGGTGAGAGCCGGTGAGAATGGCTGAGAGCCGGTGAGAGTGGCTGAGAGCCGGTGAGAGTGGCTGAGAGCCGGTGAGAGCAGGTGAGAGCAGCTGAGAGCTGGTGAGAGTGGCTGAGAGCCGGTGAGAGTGGCTGAGAGCCGGTGAGAGCCGGTGAGAGTGGGTGAGAGCAGCTGAGAGCCGGTGAGAGCAGCTGAGAGCCGGTGAGAGCCGGTGAGAGTGGCTGAGAGCCGGTGAGAGTGGCTGAGAGCCGGTGAGAGTGGCTGAGAGCCGGTGAGAGCCGGTGAGAGCAGCTGAGAGCCGGTGAGAGTGGCTGAGAGCCGGTGAGAGTGGCTGAGAGCCGGTGAGAGTGGGTGAGAGCCGGAGAGAGTGGGTGAGAGCCGGTGAGAGCCGGTGAGAGCCGGTGAGAATGGCTGAGAGCCGGTGAGAGTGGCTGAGAGCCGGTGAGAGTGGCTGAAAGCCGGTGAGAGTGGCTGAGAGCCGGTGAGAGCCGGTGAGAGTAGCTGAGAGCCGGTGAGAGCCGGTGAGAATGGCTGAGAGCCGGTGAGAGTGGCTGAGAGCCGGTGAGAGTGGCTGAGAGCCGGTGAGAGCAGGTGAGAGCAGCTGAGAGCTGGTGAGAGTGGCTGAGAGCCGGTGAGAGTGGCTGAGAGCCGGTGAGAGCCGGTGAGAGTGGGTGAGAGCAGCTGAGAGCCGGTGAGAGCAGCTGAGAGCCGGTGAGAGCCGGTGAGAGTGGCTGAGAGCCGGTGAGAGTGGCTGAGAGCCTGTGAGAGCCGGTGAGAGTGGGTGAGAGCAGCTGAGAGCCGGTGAGAGCAGCTGAGAGCCGGTGAGAGCCGGTGAGAGTGGCTGAGAGCCGGTGAGAGTGGCTGAGAGCCGGTGAGAGTGGCTGAGAGCCGGTGAGAGTGGCTGAGAGCCGGTGAGAGTGGGTGAGAGCAGCTGAGAGCTGGTGAGAGCTGGTGAGAGGTGGTGAGAGGTGGTGAGAGGTGGTGAGAGGTGGTGAGAGGTGGTGAGAGCTGGTGAGAGCTGGTGAGAGCTGGTGAGAGCTGGTGAGAGCTGGTGAGAGCTGGTGAGAGCTGGTGAGAGCTGGTGAGAGCTGGTGAGAGCTGGTGAGAGCTGGTGAGAGCTGGTGAGAGCTGGTGAGAGCTGGTGAGAGCTGGTGGGAGCTGGTGAGAGCTGGTGAGAGCTGGTGAGAGCTGGTGAGAGCTGGTGAGAGGTGGTGAGAGCTGGTGAGAGCTGGTGAGAGCTGGTGAGAGCCAATATACTGGAAAAATACTGGCAAAAACAAGACTTCAAACAAAAATTTAGCGATTTCTAAAAAAAATTTTTAAAAATCGATTTTTTTTCATAAGGGGTACCCCTTATGAAATTCTCAATTTTCGCTTTTGTCACATAAAATTAAAATTAAGCTTCCATACTTCAAAAACCGATTTGTTTTGAAAAATACTGGCAAAAATAAGACTTCAAACAAAAATTCAGCGATTTCTAAAAAATATTTTTAAAAATCGATTTTTTTCATAAGGGGTACCCCTTATGAAATTCTCAATTTTCGCTTTTGTCACATAAAATTAAAATTAAGCTTCCATACTTCAAAAACCGATTTGTTTTGAAAAATACTGGCAAAAACAAGACTTCAAACAAAAATTCAGCGATTTCTAAAAAAAATTTTTAAAAATCGATTTTTTTTCATAAGGGGTACCCCTTATGAAATTCTCAATTTTCGCTTTTGTCACATAAAATTAAAATTAAGCTTCCATACTTCAAAAACCGATTTGTTTTGAAAAATACTGGGAAAAATAAGACTTCAAACAAAAATTCAGCGATTTCTAAAAAAAATTTTTTAAAATCGATTTTTTTTCATAAGGGGTACCCCTTATGAAATTCTTAATTTTCGCTGTTGTCACATAAAATTAAAATTAAGCTTCCATACTTCAAAAACCGATTTGTTTTGAAAAATACTGGCAAAAACAAGACTTCAAACAAAAATTCAGCGATTTCTAAAAAAAAATTTTAAAAATCGATTTTTTTTCATAAGGGGTACCCCTTATGAAATTCTCAATTTTCGCTTTTGTCACATAAAATTAAAATTAAGCTTCCATACTTCAAAAACCGAATTGTTTTGAAAAATACTGGGAAAAATAAGACTTCAAACAAAAATTCAGCGATTTCTAAAAAAAAATTTTTTAAATCGATTTTTTTTCATAAGGGGTACCCCTTATGAAATTCTCAATTTTCGCTTTTGTCAAATAAAATTAAAATTAAGCTTCCATACTTCAAAAACCGATTTGTTTTGAAAAATACTGGCAAAAACAAGACTTCAAACAAAAATTCAGCGATTTCTAAAAAAAATTTTAAAAATCGATTTTTTTTCATAAGGGGTACCCCTTATGAAATTCTCAATTTTCGCTTTTGTCACATAAAATTAAAATTAAGCTTCCATACTTCAAAAACCGATTTGTTTTGAAAAATACTGGCAAAAATAAGACTTCAAACAAAAATTCAGCGATTTCTAAATAAATTTTTTTAAAATCGATTTTTTTCATAAGGGGTACCCCTTATGAAATTCTCAATTTTCGCTTTTGTCACATAAAATTAAAATTAAGCTTCCATACTTCAAAAACCGATTTGTTTTGAAAAATACTGGCAAAAATAAGACTTCAAACAAAAATTCAGCGATTTCTAAAAAAATTTTTTAAAAATTTTCGCTTTTGTCACATAAAATTAAAATTAAGCTTCCATACTTCAAAAACCGATTTGTTTTGAAAAATACTGGGAAAAATAAGACTTCAAACAAAAATTCAGCGATTTCAAAAAAAAATTTTTTAAAATCGATTTTTTTTTCATAAGGGGTACCCCTTATAAAATTCTCAATTTTCGCTTTTGTCACATAAAATTAAAATTAAGCTTCCATACTTCAAAAACCGAATTGTTTTGAAAAATACTGGCAAAAATAAGACTTCAAACAAAAATTCAGCGATTTCTAAAAAAATTTTTTAAAAATCGATTTTTTTTCATAAGGGGTACCCCTGGCTGAGAGCTTGTGAGAGCTGGTGAGAGCTGGTGAGAGCTGGTGAGGGCTGGTGAGAGCTGGTGAGAGCTGGTGAGAGCCGGTGAGAGTGGCTGAGAGCCGGTGAGAGTGGGTGAGAGCCGGTGAGAGTGGCTGAGAGCCGGTGAGAGTAGCTGAGAGCCGGTGAGAGTGGCTGAGAGCCGGTGAGAGTAGCTGAGAGCCGGAGAGAGTGGGCGAGAGCGGCTGAGAGCCGGTGAGAGCAGCTGAGAGCCGGTGAGAGTAGCTGAGAGCCGGTGAGAGTGGCTGAGAGCCGGTGAGAGTAGCTGAGAGCCGGAGAGAGTGGGTGAGAGCCGGTGATAGCAGCTGAGAGCCGGTGAGAGTAGCTGAGAGCCGGTGAGAGTGGCTGAGAGCCGGTGAGGGTAGCTGAGAGCCGGAGAGAGTGGGTGAGAGCCGGTGAGAGCCGGTGAGAATGGCTGAGAGCCGGTGAGAGTGGCTGAGAGCCGGTGAGAGTGGCTGAGAGCCGGTGAGAGTGGCTGAGAGCCGGTGAGAGTAGCTGAGAGCCGGTGAGAATGGCTGAGAGCCGGTGAGAGTGGCTGAGAGCCGGTGAGAGTGGCTGAGAGCCGGTGAGAGCAGGTGAGAGCAGCTGAGAGCTGGTGAGAGTGGCTGAGAGCCGGTGAGAGTGGCTGAGAGCCGGTGAGAGTGGGTGAGAGCAGCTGAGAGCCGGTGAGAGCAGCTGAGAGCCGGTGAGAGCCGGTGAGAGTGGCTGAGAGCCGGTGAGAGTGGCTGAGAGCCGGTGAGAGTGGCTGAGAGCCGGTGAGAGCCGGTGAGAGCAGCTGAGAGCCGGTGAGAGTGGCTGAGAGCCGGTGAGAGTGGCTGAGAGCCGGTGAGAGCCGGTGAGAGTGGGTGAGAGCAGCTGAGAGCCGGGAAAGTGGTTAGCAATGCTGGGGACATACTAGGCCGGTGAGAGCAGCTGAGAGCCGGTGAGAGTAGCTGAGAGCCGGTGAGAGTGGCTGATAGCCGGTGAGAGTAGCTGAGAGCCGGAGAGAGTGGGTGAGAGCCGGTGATAGCAGCTGAGAGCCGGTGAGAGTGGCTGAGAGCCGGTGAGAGTAGCTGAGAGCCGGAGAGAGTGGGTGAGAGCCGGTGAGAGCCGGTGAGAATGGCTGAGTACCGGTGAGAGTGGCTGAGAGCCGGTGAGAGTGGCTGAGAGCCGGTGAGAGTGGCTGAGAGCCGGTGAGAGCCGGTGAGAATGGCTGAGAGCCGGTGAGAGTGGCTGAGAGCCGGTGAGAGTGGCTGAGAGCCGGTGAGAGCAGGTGAGAGCAGCTGAGAGCTGGTGAGAGTGGCTGAGAGCCGGTGAGAGTGGCTGAGAGCCGGTGAGAGTGGGTGAGAGCAGCTGAGAGCCGGTGAGAGCAGCTGAGAGCCGGTGAGAGCCGGTGAGAGTGGCTGAGAGCCGGTGAGAGTGGCTGAGAGCCGGTGAGAGCCGGTGAGAGCCGGTGAGAGCCGGTGAGAGCAGCTGAGAGCCGGTGAGAGTGGCTGAGAGCCGGTGAGAGTGGCTGAGAGCCGGTGAGAGTGGCTGAGAGCCGGTGAGAGCCGGTGAGAGTGGCTGAGAGCCGGTGAGAGTGGCTGAGAGCCGGTGAGAGCCGGTGAGAGTGGGTGAGAGCAGCTGAGAGCCGGTGAGAGCAGCTGAGAGCCGGTGAGAGTGGCTGAGAGCCGGTGAGAGTGGCTGAGAGCCGGTGAGAGTGGCTGAGAGCCGGTGAGAGTGGCTGAGAGCCGGTGAGAGCCGGTGAGAGTGGGTGAGAGCAGCTGAGAGCCGGTGAGAGCAGCTGAGAGCCGGTGAGAGCCGGTGAGAGTGGCTGAGAGCCGGTGAGAGTGGCTGAGAGCCGGTGAGAGTGGCTGAGAGCCGGTGAGAGTGGCTGAGAGCCGGTGAGAGTGGGTGAGAGCAGCTGAGAGCTGGTGAGAGGTGGTGAGAGGTGGTGAGAGCTGGTGAGAGCTGGTGAGAGCTGGTGAGAGCTGGTGAGAGCTGGTGAGAGCTGATGAGAGCTGGTGAGAGCTGGTGAGAGCTGGTGAGAGCTGGTGAGAGCTGGTGAGAGCTGGTGAGAGCTGGTGAGAGCCGGTGAGAGCTGGTGAGAGCTGGTGAGAGCTGGTGAGAGCTGATGAGAGCCAATATACTGGAAAAATACTGGCAAAAACAAGACTTCAAACAAAAATTTAGCGATTTCTAAAAAAAATTTTTAAAAATCGATTTTTTTTCATAAGGGGTACCCCTTATGAAATTCTCAATTTTCGCTTTTGTCACATAAAATTAAAATTAAGCTTCCATACTTCAAAAACCGATTTGTTTTGAAAAATACTGGCAAAAATAAGACTTCAAACAAAAATTCAGCGATTTCTAAAAAAAATTTTTAAAAATCGATTTTTTTCATAAGGGGTACCCCTTATGAAATTCTCAATTTTCGCTTTTGTCACATAAAATTAAAATTAAGCTTCCATACTTCAAAAACCGATTTGTTTTGAAAAATACTGGCAAAAACAAGACTTCAAACAAAAATTCAGCGATTTCTAAAAAAAATTTTTAAAAATCGATTTTTTTTCATAAGGGGTACCCCTTATGAAATTCTCAATTTTCGCTTTTGTCACATAAAATTAAAATTAAGCTTCCATACTTCAAAAACCGATTTGTTTTGAAAAATACTGGGAAAAATAAGACTTCAAACAAAAATTCAGCGATTTCTAAAAAAAATTTTTTAAAATCGATTTTTTTTCATAAGGGGTACCCCTTATGAAATTCTTAATTTTCGCTGTTGTCACATAAAATTAAAATTAAGCTTCCATACTTCAAAAACCGATTTGTTTTGAAAAATACTGGCAAAAACAAGACTTCAAACAAAAATTCAGCGATTTCTAAAAAAAAATTTTAAAAATCGATTTTTTTTCATAAGGGGTACCCCTTATGAAATTCTCAATTTTCGCTTTTGTCACATAAAATTAAAATTAAGCTTCCATACTTCAAAAACCGAATTGTTTTGAAAAATACTGGGAAAAATAAGACTTCAAACAAAAATTCAGCGATTTAAAAAAAAAATTTTTTAAAATCGATTTTTTTTTCATAAGGGGTACCCCTGGCTGAGAGCTGGTGAGAGCTGGTGAGAGCTGGTGAGAGCTGGTGAGGGCTGGTGAGAGCTGGTGAGAGCTGGTGAGAGCCGGTGAGAGTGGCTGAGAGCCGGTGAGAGTGGGTGAGAGCCGGTGAGAGTGGCTGAGAGCCGGTGAGAGCCGGTGAGAGTGGCTGAGAGCCGGTGAGAGCCGGTGAGAGTGGCTGAGAGCCGGTGAGAGTGGCTGAGAGCTGGTGAGAGCCGGTGAGAGCCGGTGAGAGTGGCTGAGAGCTGGTGAGAGCCGGTGAGAGCAGCTGAGAGCCGGTGAGAGCAGCTGAGAGCCGGTGAGAGCGGCTGAGGGCGGCTGAGAGCCGGTGAGAGCAGCTGAGAGCCGGTGAGAGTAGCTGAGAGCCGGTGAGAGTGGCTGATAGCCGGTGAGAGTAGCTGAGAGCCGGAGAGAGTGGGTGAGAGCCGGTGATAGCAGCTGAGAGCCGGTGAGAGTAGCTGAGAGCCGGTGAGAGTGGCTGAGAGCCGGTGAGAGTAGCTGAGAGCCGGAGAGAGTGGGTGAGAGCCGGTGAGAGCCGGTGAGAATGGCTGAGTACCGGTGAGAGTGGCTGAGAGCCGGTGAGAGTGGCTGAGAGCCGGTGAGAGTGGCTGAGAGCCGGTGAGAGTAGCTGAGAGCCGGTGAGAGCCGGTGAGAATGGCTGAGAGCCGGTGAGAGTGGCTGAGAGCCGGTGAGAGTGGCTGAGAGCCGGTGAGAGCAGGTGAGAGCAGCTGAGAGCTGGTGAGAGTGGCTGAGAGCCGGTGAGAGTGGCTGAGAGCCGGTGAGAGTGGGTGAGAGCAGCTGAGAGCCGGTGAGAGCAGCTGAGAGCCGGTGAGAGCCGGTGAGAGTGGCTGAGAGCCGGTGAGAGTGGCTGAGAGCCGGTGAGAGTGGCTGAGAGCCGGTGAGAGCCGGTGAGAGCAGCTGAGAGCCGGTGAGAGTGGCTGAGAGCCGGTGAGAGTGGGTGAGAACAGCTGAGAGCCGGTGAGAGCAGCTGAGAGCCGGTGAGAGTGGCTGAGAGCCGGTGAGAGTGGCTGAGAGCCGGTGAGAGCCGGTGAGAGCAGCTGAGAGCCGGTGAGAGCGGCTGAGAGCCGGTGAGAGCCGGTGAGAGTAGCTGAAAGCCGGTGAGAGTAGCTGAGAGCCGGTGAGAGTGGCTGAGAGCCGGTGAGAGCCGGTGAGAGTAGCTGAGAGCCGGTGAGAGTGGCTGAGAGTCGGTGAGAGCAGCTGAGAGTGGCTGAGAGCAGCTGAGAGCCGGTGAGAGCAGCTGAGAGCCGGTGAGAGCCGGTGAGAGTGGCTGAGAGCCGGTGAGAGTGGCTGAGAGCCGGTGAGAGTGGCTGAGAGCCGGTGAGAGTGGCTGAGAGCCGGTGAGAGCGGGTGAGAGCAGCTGAGAGCGGGTGAGAGTAGCTGAGAGCCGGTGAGAGTGGCTGAGAGCCGGTGAGAGCCGGTGAGAGTAGCTGAGAGCCGGTGAGAGTGGCTGAGAGTCGGTGAGAGCTGGTGAGAGCTGGTGAGAGCTGGTGAGAGCCGGTGAGAGTGGCTGAGAGCCGGTGAGAGTGGGTGAGAGCCGGTGAGAGTGGCTGAGAGCCGGTGAGAGCCGGTGAGAGTGGCTGAGAGCCGGTGAGAGCCGGTGAGAGTGGCTGAGAGCCGGTGAGAGCCGGTGAGAGTGGCTGAGAGCTGGTGAGAGCCGGTGAGAGCAGCTGAGAGCCGGTGAGAGCAGCTGAGAGCCGGTGAGAGCGGCTGAGAGCCGGTGAGAGTGGCTGAGAGCCGGTGAGAGCCGGTGAGAGCAGCTGAGAGCCGGTGAGAGCGGCTGAGGGCGGCTGAGAGCCGGTGAGAGCAGCTGAGAGCCGGTGAGAGTAGCTGAGAGCCGGTGAGAGTGGCTGATAGCCGGTGAGAGTAGCTGAGAGCCGGAGAGAGAGGGTGAAAGCCGGTGATAGCAGCTGAGAGCCGGTGAGAGTAGCTGAGAGCCGGTGAGAGTGGCTGAGAGCCGGTGAGAGTAGCTGAGAGCCGGAGAGAGTGGGTGAGAGCCGGTGAGAGCCGGTAAGAATGGCTGAGAACCGGTGAGAGTGGCTGAGAGCCGGTGAGAGTGGCTGAGAGCCAGTGAGAGTGGCTGAGAGCCGGTGAGAGTAGCTGAGAGCCGGTGAGAGCCGGTGAGAATGGCTGAGAGCCGGTGAGAGTGGCTGAGAGCCGGTGAGAGTGGCTGAGAGCCGGTGAGAGCCGGTGAGAGTGGCTGAGACCCGGTGAGAGCCGGTGAGAGTGGCTGAGAGCCGGTGAGAGCCGGTGAGAGTGGCTGAGAGCTGGTGAGAGCCGGTGAGAGCAGCTGAGAGCCGGTGAGAGCAGCTGAGAGCCGGTGAGAGCTGCTGAGAGCCGGTGAGAGTGGCTGAGAGCCGGTGAGAGCCGGTGAGAGCAGCTGAGAGCCGGTGAGAGCGGCTGAGGGCGGCTGAGAGCCGGTGAGAGCAGCTGAGAGCCGGTGAGAGTAGCTGAGAGCCGGTGAGAGTGGCTGAGAGCCAGTGAGAGTAGCTGAGAGCCGGAGAGAGTGGGTGAGAGCCGGTGAGAGCAGCTGAGAGCCGGTGAGAGTAGCTGAGAGCCGGTGAGAGTGGCTGAGAGCCGGAGAGAGTGGCTGAGAGCCGGTGAGAGCCGGTGAGAGTAGCTGAGAGCCGGTGAGAGTGGCTGAGAGTCGGTGAGAGTAGCTGAGAGTGGCTGAGAGTAGCTGAGAGCCGGTGAGAGTGGCTGAGAGCCGGTGAGAGTGGCTGAGAGCCGGTGAGAGCGGCTGAGAGCCGGTGAGAGTGGCTGAGAGCCGGTGAGAGTGGATGAGAGCAGCTGAGAGCTGGTGAGAGCTGGTGAGAGCTGGTGAGAGCTGGTGAGAGCTGGTGAGAGCTGGTGAGAGCTGGTGAGAGCTGGTGAGAGCTGGTGAGAGCTGGTGAGAGCTGGTGAGAGCTGGTGAGAGGTGGTGAGAGCTGGTGAGAGCTGGTGAGAGCCAATATACTGGAAAAATACTGGCAAAAACAAGACTTCAAACAAAAATTTAGCGATTTCTAAAAAAAATTTTTAAAAATCGATTTTTTTTCATAAGGGGTACCCCTTATGAAATTCTCAATTTTCGCTTTTGTCACATAAAATTAAAATTAAGCTTCCATACTTCAAAAACCGATTTGTTTTGAAAAATACTGGCAAAAATAAGACTTCAAACAAAAATTCAGCGATTTCTAAAAAAATTTTTTAAAAATCGATTTTTTTCATAAGGGGTACCCCTTATGAAATTCTCAATTTTCGCTTTTGTCACATAAAATTAAAATTAAGCTTCCATACTTCAAAAACCGATTTGTTTTGAAAAATACTGGCAAAAATAAGACTTCAAACAAAAATTCAGCGGTTTCTAAAAAAATTTTTTAAAAATCGATTTTTTTTCATAAGGGGTACCCCTTATGAAATTCCCAATTTTCGCTTTTGTCACATAAAATTAAAATTAAGCTTCCATACTTCAAAAACCGATTTGTTTTGAAAAATACTGGCAAAAACAAGACTTCAAACAAAAATTCAGCGATTTCTAAAAAAAATTTTTAAAAATCGATTTTTTTTCATAAGGGGTACCCCTTATGAAATTCTCAATTTTCGCTTTTGTCACATAAAATTAAAATTAAGCTTCCATACTTCAAAAACCGATTTGTTTTGAAAAATACTGGGAAAAATAAGACTTCAAACAAAAATTCAGCGATTTCTAAAAAAAATTTTTTAAAATCGATTTTTTTTCATAAGGGGTACCCCTTATGAAATTCTTAATTTTCGCTTTTGTCACATAAAATTAAAATTAAGCTTCCATACTTCAAAAACCGATTTGTTTTGAAAAATACTGGCAAAAACAAGACTTCAAACAAAAATTCAGCGATTTCTAAAAAAAAATTTTAAAAATCGATTTTTTTTCATAAGGGGTACCCCTTATGAAATTCTCAATTTTCGCTTTTGTCACATAAAATTAAAATTAAGCTTCCATACTTCAAAAACCGATTTGTTTTGAAAAATACTGGGAAAAATAAGACTTCAAACAAAAATTCAGCGATTTCTAAAAAAAAATTTTTAAAATCGATTTTTTTTCATAAGGGGTACCCCTTATGAAATTCTTAATTTTCGCTTTTGTCACATAAAATTAAAATTAAGCTTCCATACTTCAAAAACCGATTTGTTTTGAAAAATACTGGCAAAAACAAGACTTCAAACAAAAATTCAGCGATTTCTAAAAAAAATTTTTTAAAATCGATTTTTTTTCATAAGGGGTACCCCTTATGAAATTCTCAATGTTCGCTTTTGTCACATAAAATTAAAATTAAGCTTCCATACTTCAAAAACCGATTTGTTTTCAAAAATACTGGCAAAAACAAGACTTCAAACAAAAATTCAGCGATTTCTAAAAAAAATTTTAAAAATCGATTTTTTTTCATAAGGGGTACCCCTTATGAAATTCTCAATTTTCGCTTTTGTCACATAAAATTAAAATTAAGCTTCCATACTTCAAAAACCGATTTGTTTTGAAAAATACTGGGAAAAATAAGACTTCAAACAAAAATTCAGCGATTTCTAAAAAAAATTTTTTAAAATCGATTTTTTTTCATAAGGGGTACCCGTTATGAAATTCTCAATTTTCGCTTTTGTCACATAAAATTAAAATTAAGCTTCCATACTTCAAAAACCGATTTGTTTTGAAAAATACTGGCAAAAATAAGACTTCAAACAAAAATTCAGCGATTTCTAAAAAAAATTTTTTTAAAATCGATTTTTTTTCATAAGGGGTACCCCTTATGAAATTCTCAATTTTCGCTTTTGTCACATAAAATTAAAGTTAAGCTTCCATACTTCAAAAACCGATTTGTTTTGAAAAATACTGGCAAAAATAAGACTTCAAACAAAAATTCAGCGATTTCTAAAAAAATTTTTTAAAAATCGATTTTTTTTCATAAGGGGTACCCCTTATTAAATTCTCAATTTTCGCTTTTGTCACATAAAATTAAAATTAAGCTTCCATACTTCAAAAACCGATTTGTTTTGAAAAAAACTGGCAAAAATAAGACTTCAAACAAAAATTCAGCGATTTCTAAATAAATTTTTTAAAAATCGATTTTTTTCATAAGGGGTACCCCTTATGAAATTCTCAATTTTCGCTTTTGTCACATAAAATTAAAATTAAGCTTCCATACTTCAAAAACCGATTTGTTTTGAAAAATACTGGCAAAAATAAGACTTCAAACAAAAATTCAGCGATTTCTAAAAAAATTTTTTAAAAATCGATTTTTTTTCATACGGGGTACCCCTTATGAAATTCTCAATTTTCGCTTTTGTCACATAAAATTAAAATTAAGCTTCCATACTTCAAAAACCGATTTGTTTTGAAAAATACTGGGAAAAATAAGACTTCAAACAAAAATTCAGCGATTTCAAAAAAAAATTTTTTTAAATCGATTTTTTTTCATAAGGGGTACCCCTTATAAAATTCTCAATTTTCGCTTTTGTCACATAAAATTAAAATTAAGCTTCCATACTTCAAAAACCGATTTGTTTTGAAAAATACTGGCAAAAATAAGACTTCAAACAAAAATTCAGCGATTTCTAAAAAAATTTTTTAAAAATCGATTTTTTTTCATAAGGGGTACCCCTGGCTGAGAGCTGGTGAGAGCTGGTGAGAGCTGGTGAGAGCTGGTGAGAGCTGGTGAGAGCTGGTGAGGGCTGGTGAGAGCTGGTGAGAGCTGGTGAGAGCTGGTGAGAGCTGGTGAGAGCTGGTGAGAGCTGGTGAGAGCTGGTGAGAGTAGCTGAGAGCCGGTGAGAGTGGCTGAGAGTCGGTGAGAGCAGCTGAGAGCTGGTGAGAGCTGGTGAGAGCTGGTGAGAGCTGGTGAGAGCTGGTGAGAGCCGGTGAGAGTGGCTGAGAGCCAGTGAGAGTGGGTGAGAGCCGGTGAGAGCCGGTGAGAATGGCTGAGAGCCAATGAGAGTGGCTGAGAGCCGGTGAGAGCCGGTGAGAGTGGCTGAGAGCCGGTGAGAGCCGGTGAGAGCCGGTGAGAGTGGCTGAGAGCCGGTGAGAGCCGGTGAGAGTGGCTGAGAGCTGGTGAGAGCCGGTGAGAGCAGCTGAGAGCCGGTGAGAGCAGCTGAGAGCCGGTGAGAGCGGCTGAGAGCCGGTGAGAGTGGCTGAGAGCCGGAGAGAGCCGGTGAGAGCAGCTGAGAGCCGGTGAGAGCGGCTGAGGGCGGCTGAGAGCCGGTGAGAGCAGCTGAGAGCCGGTGAGAGTAGCTGAGAGCCGGTGAGAGTGGCTGAGAGCCGGTGAGAGTAGCTGAGAGCCGGAGAGAGTGGGTAAGAGCCGGTGAGAGCAGCTGAGAGCCGGTGAGAGTAGCTGAGAGCCGGTGAGAGTGGCTGAGAGCCGGTGAGAGTAGCTGAGAGCCGGAGAGAGTGGGTGAGAGCCGGTGAGAGCCGGTGAGAATGGCTGAGAGCCGGTGAGAGTGGCTGAGAGCCGGTGAGAGTGGCTGAGAGCCGGTGAGAGTGGCTGAGAGCCGGTGAGAGTAGCTGAGAGCCGGTGAGAGCCGGTGAGAATGGCTGAGAGCCGGTGAGAGTGGCTGAGAGCCAGTGAGAGTGGCTGAGAGCCGGTGAGAGCAGGTGAGAGCAGCTGAGAGCTAGTGAGAGTGGCTGAGAGCCGGTGAGAGTGGCTGAGAGCCGGTGAGAGCCGGTGAGAGTGGGTGAGAGCAGCTGAGAGCCGGTGAGAGCAGCTGAGAGCCGGTGAGAGCCGGTGAGAGTGGCTGAGAGCCGGTGAGAGTGGCTGAGAGCCGGTGAGAGTGGCTGAGAGCCGGTGAGAGCAGCTGAGAGCCGGTGAGAGTGGCTGAGAGCCGGTGAGAGTGGCTGAGAGCCGGTGAGAGCCGGTGAGAGTGGGTGAGAGCAGCTGAGAGCCGGTGAGAGCAGCTGAGAGCCGGTGAGAGCCGGTGAGAGTGGCTGAGAGCCGGTGAGAGTGGCTGAGAGCCGGTGAGAGCCGGTGAGAGCAGCTGAGAGCCGGTGAGAGCGGCTGAGAGCCGGTGAGAGCCGGTGAGAGTAGCTGAAAGCCGGTGAGAGTAGCTGAGAGCCGGTGAGAGTGGCTGAGAGCCGGTGAGAGCCGGTGAGAGTAGCTGAGAGCCGGTGAGAGTGGCTGAGAGCCGGTGAGAGCAGCTGAGAGTGGCTGAGAGTAGCTGAGAGCCGGTGAGAGTGGCTGAGAGCCGGTGAGAGTGGCTGAGAGCCGGTGAGAGTGGCTGAGAGCCGGTGAGAGTGGCTGACAGCCGGTGAGAGCGGGTGAGAGCAGCTGAGAGCGGGTGAGAGTAGCTGAGAGCCGGTGAGAGTGGCTGAGAGCCGGTGAGAGCCGGTGAGAGTGGGTGAGAGCAGCTGAGAGCCGGTGAGAGCCGGTGAGAGCAGCTGAGAGCCGGTGAGAGCCGGTGAGAGTGGCTGAGAGCCGGTGAGAGTGGCTGAGAGCCAGTGAGAGTGGCTGAGAGCCGGTGAGAGCAGGTGAGAGCAGCTGAGAGCTGGTGAGAGTGGCTGAGAGCCGGTGAGAGTGGCTGAGAGCCGGTGAGAGCCGGTGAGAGTGGGTGAGAGCAGCTGAGAGCCGGTGAGAGCAGCTGAGAGCCGGTGAGAGCCGGTGAGAGTGGCTGAGAGCCGGTGAGAGTGGCTGAGAGCCGGTGAGAGTGGCTGAGAGCCGGTGAGAGCAGCTGAGAGCCGGTGAGAGTGGCTGAGAGCCGGTGAGAGTGGCTGAGAGCCGGTGAGAGCCGGTGAGAGTGGGTGAGAGCAGCTGAGAGCCGGTGAGAGCAGCTGAGAGCCGGTGAGAGCCGGTGAGAGTGGCTGAGAGCCGGTGAGAGTGGCTGAGAGCCGGTGAGAGCCGGTGAGAGCAGCTGAGAGCCGGTGAGAGCGGCTGAGAGCCGGTGAGAGCCGGTGAGAGTAGCTGAAAGCCGGTGAGAGTAGCTGAGAGCCGGTGAGAGTGGCTGAGAGCCGGTGAGAGCCGGTGAGAGTAGCTGAGAGCCGGTGAGAGTGGCTGAGAGCCGGTGAGAGCAGCTGAGAGTGGCTGAGAGTAGCTGAGAGCCGGTGAGAGTGGCTGAGAGCCGGTGAGAGTGGCTGAGAGCCGGTGAGAGTGGCTGAGAGCCGGTGAGAGTGGCTGACAGCCGGTGAGAGCGGGTGAGAGCAGCTGAGAGCGGGTGAGAGTAGCTGAGAGCCGGTGAGAGTGGCTGAGAGCCGGTGAGAGCCGGTGAGAGTGGGTGAGAGCAGCTGAGAGCCGGTGAGAGCAGCTGAGAGCCGGTGAGAGCCGGTGAGAGTGGCTGAGAGCCGGTGAGAGTGGCTGAGAGCCGGTGAGAGCCGGTGAGAGTGGCTGAGAGCCGGTGAGAGTGGCTGAGAGCCGGTGAGAGTGGCTGAGAGCTGGTGAGAGCCGGTGAGAGCAGCTGAGAGCCGGTGAGAGCGGCTGAGAGCCGGTGAGAGTGGCTGAGAGCCGGTGAGAGTGGCTGAGAGCCGGTGAGAGCAGCTGAGAGCCGGTGAGAGCGGCTGAGGGCGGCTGAGAGCCGGTGAGAGCAGCTGAGAGCCGGTGAGAGCCGGTGAGAGTGGCTGAGAGCCGGTGAGAGTGGCTGAGAGCCGGTGAGAGCCGGTGAGAGCAGCTGAGAGCCGGTGAGAGCGGCTGAGAGCCGGTGAGAGCCGGTGAGAGTAGCTGAAAGCCGGTGAGAGTAGCTGAGAGCCGGTGAGAGTGGCTGAGAGCCGGTGAGAGCCGGTGAGAGTAGCTGAGAGCCGGTGAGAGTGGCTGAGAGCCGGTGAGAGTGGCTGAGAGCCGGTGAGAGTGGCTGAGAGCCGGTGAGAGTGGCTGACAGCCGGTGAGAGCGGGTGAGAGCAGCTGAGAGCGGGTGAGAGTAGCTGAGAGCCGGTGAGAGTGGCTGAGAGCCGGTGAGAGCCGGTGAGAGTGGGTGAGAGCAGCTGAGAGCCGGTGAGAGCCGGTGAGAGCAGCTGAGAGCCGGTGAGAGCCGGTGAGAGTGGCTGAGAGCCGGTGAGAGTGGCTGAGAGCCGGTGAGAGCCGGTGAGTGTGGCTGAGAGCCGGTGAGAGTGGCTGAGAGCCGGTGAGAGTGGCTGAGAGCTGGTGAGAGCCGGTGAGAGCAGCTGAGAGCCGGTGAGAGCGGCTGAGAGCCGGTGAGAGTGGCTGAGAGCCGGTGAGAGTGGCTGAGAGCCGGTGAGAGTGGCTGACAGCCGGTGAGAGCGGCTGAGGGCGGCTGAGAGCCGGTGAGAGTAGCTGAGAGCCGGTGAGAGTGGCTGAGAGCCGGTGAGAGCCGGTGAGAGTGGGTGAGAGCAGCTGAGAGCCGGTGAGAGCCGGTGAGAGCAGCTGAGAGCCGGTGAGAGCCGGTGAGAGTGGCTGAGAGCCGGTGAGAGTGGCTGAGAGCCGGTGAGAGCCGGTGAGTGTGGCTGAGAGCCGGTGAGAGTGGCTGAGAGCCGGTGAGAGTGGCTGAGAGCTGGTGAGAGCCGGTGAGAGCAGCTGAGAGCCGGTGAGAGCGGCTGAGAGCCGGTGAGAGTGGCTGAGAGCCGGTGAGAGTGGCTGAGAGCCGGTGAGAGCAGCTGAAAATTCTCAATTTTCGCTTTTGTCACATAAAATTAAAATTAAGCTTCCATACTTCAAAAACCGATTTGTTTTGAAAAATACTGGCAAAAATAAGACTTCAAACAAAAATTCAGCGATTTCTAAAAAAATTTTTTAAAAATCGATTTTTTTTCATAAGGGGTACCCCTTATGAAATTCCCAATTTTCGCTTTTGTCACATAAAATTAAAATTAAGCTTCCATACTTCAAAAACCGATTTGTTTTGAAAAATACTGGGAAAAATAAGACTTCAAACAAAAATTCAGCGATTTCTAAAAAAAAATTTTAAAAATCGATTTTTTTTCATAAGGGGTACCCCTTATGAAATTCTCAATTTTCGCTTTTGTCACATAAAATTAAAATTAAGCTTCCATACTTCAAAAACCGATTTGTTTTGAAAAATACTGGGAAAAATAAGACTTCAAACAAAAATTCAGCGATTTCTAAAAAAAAATTTTTAAAATCGATTTTTTTTCATAAGGGGTACCCCTTATGAAATTCTCAATTTTCGCTTTTGTCAAATAAAATTAAAATTAAGCTTCCATACTTCAAAAACCGATTTGTTTTGAAAAATACTGGCAAAAACAAGACTTCAAACAAAAATTCAGCGATTTCTAAAAAAAATTTTAAAAATCGATTTTTTTTCATAAGGGGTACCCCTTATGAAATTCTCAATTTTCGCTTTTGTCACATAAAATTAAAATTAAGCTTCCATACTTCAAAAACCGATTTGTTTTGAAAAATACTGGGAAAAATAAGACTTCAAACAAAAATTCAGCGATTTCAAAAAAAAATTTTTTTAAATCGATTTTTTTTCATAAGGGGTACCCCTTATAAAATTCTCAATTTTCGCTTTTGTCACATAAAATTAAAATTAAGCTTCCATACTTCAAAAACCGATTTGTTTTGAAAAATACTGGCAAAAATAAGACTTCAAACAAAAATTCAGCGATTTCTAAAAAAATTTTTTAAAAATCGATTTTTTTTCATAAGGGGTACCCCTGGCTGAGAGCTGGTGAGAGCTGGTGAGAGCTGGTGAGAGCTGGTGAGAGCTGGTGAGGGCTGGTGAGAGCTGGTGAGAGCTGGTGAGAGCTGGTGAGAGCTGGTGAGAGTGGCTGAGAGCCGGTGAGAGTGGCTGAGAGCCGGTGAGAGCCGGTGAGAGTGGGTGAGAGCAGCTGAGAGCCGGTGAGAGCAGCTGAGAGCCGGTGAGAGCCGGTGAGAGTGGCTGAGAGCCGGTGAGAGTGGGTGAGAGCAGCTGAGAGCTGGTGAGAGCTGGTGAGAGGTGGTGAGAGGGGGTGAGAGGTGGTGAGAGGTGGTGAGAGGTGGTGAGAGCTGGTGAGAGCTGGTGAGAGCTGGTGAGAGCTGGTGAGAGCTGGTGAGAGCTGGTGAGAGCTGGTGAGAGCTGGTGAGAGCTGGTGAGAGCTGGTGAGAGCTGGTGAGAGCTGGTGAGAGCTGGTGAGAGCTGGTGAGAGGTGGTGAGAGCTGGTGAGAGCTGGTGAGAGCTGGTGAGAGCTGGTGAGAGCTGGTGAGAGCCGGTGAGAGTGGCTGAGAGCCGGTGAGAGTGGGTGAGAGCCGGTGAGAGCCGGTGAGAATGGCTGAGAGCCAATGAGAGTGGCTGAGAGCCGGTGAGAGCCGGTGAGAGTGGCTGAGAGCCGGTGAGAGCCGGTGAGAGTGGCTGAGAGCCGGTGAGAGCCGGTGAGAGTGGCTGAGAGCCGGTGAGAGTGGGTGAGAGCAGCTGAGAGCTGGTGAGAGGTGGTGAGAGGTGGTGAGAGGTGGTGAGAGGTGGTGAGAGGTGGTGAGAGCTGGTGAGAGCTGGTGAGAGCTGGTGAGAGCTGGTGAGAGCTGGTGAGAGCTGGTGAGAGCTGGTGAGAGCTGGTGAGAGCTGGTGAGAGCTGGTGAGAGCTGGTGAGAGCTGGTGAGAGGTGGTGAGAGCTGGTGAGAGCTGGTGAGAGCTGGTGAGAGCCAATATACTGGAAAAATACTGGCAAAAACAAGACTTCAAACAAAAATTTAGCGATTTCTAAAAAAAATTTTTAAAAATCGATTTTTTTTCATAAGGTACCCCTTATGAAATTCTCAATTTTCGCTTTTGTCACATAAAATTAAAATTAAGCTTCCATACTTCAAAAACCGATTTGTTTTGAAAAATACTGGCAAAAATAAGACTTCAAACAAAAATTCAGCGATTTCTAAAAAAATTTTTTAAAAATCGATTTTTTTCATAAGGGGTACCCCTTATGAAATTCTCAATTTTCGCTTTTGTCACATAAAATTAAAATTAAGCTTCCATACTTCAAAAACCGATTTGTTTTGAAAAATACTGGCAAAAATAAGACTTCAAACAAAAATTCAGCGGTTTCTAAAAAAATTTTTTAAAAATCGATTTTTTTTCATAAGGGGTACCCCTTATGAAATTCCCAATTTTCGCTTTTGTCACATAAAATTAAAATTAAGCTTCCATACTTCAAAAACCGATTTGTTTTGAAAAATACTGGCAAAAACAAGACTTCAAACAAAAATTCAGCGCTTTCTAAAAAAAATTTTTTAAAATCGATTTTTTTTCATAAGGGGTACCCCTTATGAAATTCTCAATTTTCGCTTTTGTCACATAAAATTAAAATTAAGCTTCCATACTTCAAAAACCGATTTGTTTTGAAAAATACTGGGAAAAATAAGACTTCAAACAAAAATTCAGCGATTTCTAAAAAAAATTTTTTAAAATCGATTTTTTTTCATAAGGGGTACCCCTTATGAAATTCTTAATTTTCGCTTTTGTCACATAAAATTAAAATTAAGCTTCCATACTTCAAAAACCGAGAGCTGGTGAGAGCTGGTGAGAGCTGGTGAGAGCTGGTGAGAGCTGGTGAGAGCTGGTGAGAGCTGGTGAGAGCTGGTGAGAGCTGGTGAGAGCTGGTGAGAGCTGGTGAGAGCTGGTGAGAGCTGGTGAGAGCTGGTGAGAGGTGGTGAGAGGTGGTGAGAGGTGGTGAGAGGTGGTGAGAGGTGGTGAGAGGTGGTGAGAGGTGGTGAGAGGTGGTGAGAGGTGGTGAGAGCTGGTGAGAGCTGGTGAGAGCTGGTGAGAGCTGGTGAGAGCTGGTGAGAGCTGGTGAGAGCTGGTGAGAGCTGGTGAGAGGTGGTGAGAGGTGGTGAGAGCTGGTGAGAATGGCTGAGAGCCGGTGAGAGTGGCTGAGAGCCGGTGAGAGCCGGTGAGAGTGGCTGAGAGCTGGTGAGAGCCGGTGAGAGCAGCTGAGAGCCGGTGAGAGCAGCTGAGAGCCGGTGAGAGCGGCTGAGAACCGTTGAGAGTGGCTGAGAGCCGGTGAGAGCCGGTGAGAGCAGCTGAGAGCCGGTGAGAGCGGCTGAGGGCGGCTGAGAGCCGGTGAGAGCAGCTGAGAGCCGTTGAGAGTGGCTGAGATCCGGTGAGAGTGGGTGAGAGCAGCTGAGAGCCGGTGAGAGCCGGTGAGAGCAGCTGAGAGCCGGTGAGAGCTGGTGAGAGCTGGTGAGAGCTGGTGAGAGCTGGTGAGAGCTGGTGAGAGCTGGTGAGAGCTGGTGAGAGCTGGTGAGAGCCGGTGAGAGCAACTGAGAGCCGGTGAGAGTGGCTGAGAGCCGATGAGAGTGGCTGAGAGCCGGTGAGAGCCGGTGAGAGCAGCTGAGAGCCGGTGAGAGCTGGTGAGAGCTGGTGAGAGCTGGTGAGAGCTGGTGAGAGCTGGTGAGAGCTGGTGAGAGCTGGTGAGAGCTGGTGAGAGCCGGTGAGAGCAACTGAGAGCCGGTGAGAGTGGCTGAGAGCCGATGAGAGTGGCTGAGAGCCGGTGAGAGCCGGTGAGAGTGGGTGAGAGTAGCTGAGAGCCAGTGAGAGCCGGTGAGAGCAGCTGAGAGCCGGTGAGAGCCGGTGAGAGTGGCTGAGAGCCGGTGAGAGTGGCTGAGAGCCGGTGAGAGCCGGTGAGAGTGGCTGAGAGCCGGTGAGAGTGGCTGAGAGCCGGTGAGAGTGGCTGAGAGCTGGTGAGAGCCGGTGAGAGCAGCTGAGAGCTGGTGAGAGCGGCTGAGAGCCGGTGAGAGTGGCTGAGAGCCGGTGAGAGCCGGTGAGAATGGCTGAGAGCCGGTGAGAGTTGCTGAGAGCCGGTGAGATTGGCTGAGAGCCGGTGAGAGTGGCTGAGAGCCGGTGAGAGCCGGTGAGAGTGGCTGAGAGCCGGTGAGAGTGGCTGAGAGCCGGTGAGAGCCGGTGAGAGTGGCTGAGAGCCGGTGAGAGTGGCTGAGAGCCGGTGAGAGCCGGTGAGAGTGGCTGAGAGCCGGTGAGAGCAACTGAGAGCCGGTGAGAGTGGCTGAGAGCCGGTGAGAGTGGCTGAGAGCCGGTGAGAGCCGGTGAGAGTGGGTGAGAGCAGCTGAGAGCCGGTGATAGCCGGTGAGAGCAGCTGAGAGCCGGTGAGAGCCGGTGAGAGTGGCTGAGAGCCGGTGAGAGTGGCTGAGAGCCGGTGAGAGCCGGTGAGAGTGGCTGAGAGCCGGTGAGAGTGGCTGAGAGCCGGTGAGAGCCGGTGAGAGTGGCTGAGAGCCGGTGAGAGTGGCTGAGAGCCGGTGAGGGCGGCTGAGAGCCGGTGAGAGCAGCTGAGAGCCGGTGAGAGTAGCTGAGAGCCGGTGAGAGCCGGTGAGAGCTGGTGAGAGCTGGTGAGAGCTGGTGAGAGCTGGTGAGAGCTGGTGAGAGCTGGTGAGAGCTGGTGAGAGCTGGTGAGAGGTGGTGAGAGGTGGTGAGAGCTGGTGAGAGGTGGTGAGAGGTGGTGAGAATGGCTGAGAGCCGGTGAGAGTGGCTGAGAGCCGGTGAGAGCCGGTGAGAGTGGCTGAGAGCCGGTGAGAGCCGGTGAGAGTGGCTGAGAGCCGGTGAGAGCCGGTGAGAGGGGCTGAGAGCCGGTGAGAGCCGGTGAGAGTGGCTGAGAGCTGGTGAGAGCCGGTGAGAGCAGCTGAGAGCCGGTGAGAGCAGCTGAGAGCCGGTGAGAGCGGCTGAGAGCCGTTGAGAGTGGCTGAGAGCCGGTGAGAGCCGGTGAGAGCCGGTGAGAGCAGCTGAGAGCCGGTGAGAGCGGCTGAGGGCGGCTGAGAGCCGGTGAGAGCAGCTGAGAGCCGGTGAGAGTGGCTGAGAGCCGGTGAGAGCCGGTGAGAGTGGGTGAGAGCAGCTGAGAGCCGGTGAGAGCAGCTGAGAGCCGGTGAGAGCCGATGAGAGTGGCTGAGAGCCGGTGAGAGCCGGTGAGAGCCGGTGAGAGCAGCTGAGAGCCGGTGAGAGCCGGTGAGAGTGGCTGAGAGCCGGTGAGAGTGGCTGAGAGCCGGTGAGAGCCGGTGAGAGTGGCTGAGAGCCGGTGAGAGTGGCTGAGAGCCGGTGAGAGTGGCTGAGAGCTGGTGAGAGCCGGTGAGAGCAGCTGAGAGCCGGTGAGAGCGGCTGAGAGCCGGTGAGAGTGGCTGAGAGCCGGTGAGAGCCGGTGAGAGTAGCTGAGAGCCGGTGAGAATGGCTGAGAGCCGGTGAGAGTGGCTGAGAGCCGGTGAGAGCCGGTGAGAGCAGCTGAGAGTGGCTGAGAGCAGCTGAGAGCCGGTGAGAGCAGCTGAGAGCCGGTGAGAGCCGGTGAGAGTGGCTGAGAGCCGGTGAGAGTGGCTGAGAGCCGGTGAGAGTGGCTGAGAGCCGGTGAGAGCCGGTGAGAGTAGCTGAGAGCCGGTGAGAGCCGGTGAGAATGGCTGAGAGCCGGTGAGAGTGGCTGAGAGCCGGTGAGAGCAGCTGAGAGTGGCTGAGAGTAGCTGAGAGCCGGTGAGAGTGGCTGAGAGCCGGTGAGAGTGGCTGAGAGCCGGTGAGAGTGGCTGAGAGCCGGTGAGAGTGGCTGACAGCCGGTGAGAGCGGGTGAGAGCAGCTGAGAGCGGGTGAGAGTAGCTGAGAGCCGGTGAGAGTGGCTGAGAGCCGGTGAGAGCCGGTGAGAGTGGGTGAGAGCCGGTGAGAGCCGGTGAGAGCAGCTGAGAGCCGGTGAGAGCCGGTGAGAGTGGCTGAGAGCCGGTGAGAGTGGCTGAGAGCCGGTGAGAGCCGGTGAGAGTGGCTGAGAGCCGGTGAGAGTGGCTGAGAGCCGGTGAGAGTGGCTGAGAGCTGGTGAGAGCCGGTGAGAGCAGCTGAGAGCCGGTGAGAGCGGCTGAGAGCCGGTGAGAGTGGCTGAGAGCCGGTGAGAGTGGCTGAGAGCCGGTGAGAGCAGCTGAGAGCCGGTGAGAGCGGCTGAGGGCGGCTGAGAGCCGGTGAGAGCAGCTGAGAGCCGGTGAGAGTAGCTGAGAGCCGGTGAGAGTGGCTGAGAGCCGGTGAGAGTAGCTGAGAGCCGGAGAGAGTGGGTGAGAGCCGGTGAGAGCCGGTGAGAATGGCTGAGAGCCGGTGAGAGTGGCTGAGAGCCGGTGAGAGTGGCTGAGAGCCGGTGAGAGTGGCTGAGAGCCGGTGAGAGCCGGTGAGAGTAGCTGAGAGCCGGTGAGAGCCGGTGAGAATGGCTGAGAACCGGTGAGAGTGGCTGAGAGCCGGTGAGAGTGGCTGAGAGCCGGTGAGAGCAGGTGAGAGCAGCTGAGAGCTGGTGAGAGTGGCTGAGAGCCGGTGAGAGTGGCTGAGAGCCGGTGAGAGCCGGTGAGAGTGGGTGAGAGCAGCTGAGAGCCGGTGAGAGCAGCTGAGAGGCGGTGAGAGCCGGTGAGAGTGGCTGAGAGCCGGTGAGAGTGGCTGAGAGCCGGTGAGAGTGGCTGAGAGCCGGTGAGAGCCGGTGAGAGCAGCTGAGAGCCGGTGAGAGTGGCTGAGAGCCGGTGAGAGTGGCTGAGAGCCGGTGAGAGTGGGTGAGAGCAGCTGAGAGCCGGTGAGAGCAGCTGAGAGCCGGTGAGAGCCGGTGAGAGTGGCTGAGAGCCGGTGAGAGTAGCTGAGAGCCGGTGAGAGTGGCTGAGAGCCGGTGAGAGCCGGTGAGAGCGGCTGAGAGCCGGTGAGAGCCGGTGAGAGTAGCTGAAAGCCGGTGAGAGTAGCTGAGAGCCGGTGAGAGTGGCTGAGAGCCGGTGAGAGCCGGTGAAAGTAGCTGAGAGCCGGTGAGAGTGGCTGAGAGTCGGTGAGAGCAGCTGAGAGTGGCTGAGAGTAGCTGAGAGCCGGTGAGAGTGGCTGAGAGCCGGTGAGAGTGGCTGAGAGCCGGTGAGAGTGGCTGAGAGCCGGTGAGAGTGGCTGAGAGCCGGTGAGAGCGGGTGAGAGCAGCTGAGAGCGGGTGAGAGTAGCTGAGAGCCGGTGAGAGTGGCTGAGAGCCGGTGAGAGCCGGTGAGAGTAGCTGAGAACCGGTGAGAGTGGCTGAGAGTCGGTGAGAGCAGCTGAGAGTGGCTGAGAGTAGCTGAGAGCCGGTGAGAGTGGCTGAGAGCCGGTGAGAGTGGCTGAGAGCCGGTGAGAGCGGCTGAGAGCCGGTGAGAGTGGCTGAGAGCCGGTGAGAGTGGGTGAGAGCAGCTGAGAGCTGGTGAGAGCTGGTGAGAGGTGGTGAGAGGGGGTGAGAGGTGGTGAGAGGTGGTGAGAGGTGGTGAGAGCTGGTGAGAGCTGGTGAGAGCTGGTGAGAGCTGGTGAGAGCTGGTGAGAGCTGGTGAGAGCTGGTGAGAGCTGGTGAGAGCTGGTGAGAGCTGGTGAGAGCTGGTGAGAGCTGGTGAGAGCTGGTGAGAGCTGGTGAGAGGTGGTGAGAGCTGGTGAGAGCTGGTGAGAGCTGGTGAGAGCTGGTGAGAGCCAATATACTGGAAAAATACTGGCAAAAACAAGACTTCAAACAAAAATTTAGCGATTTCTAAAAAATATTTTTAAAAATCGATTTTTTTTCATAAGGGGTACCCCTTATGAAATTCTCAATTTTCGCTTTTGTCACATAAAATTAAAATTAAGCTTCCATACTTCAAAAACCGATTTGTTTTGAAAAATACTGGCAAAAATAAGACTTCAAACAAAAATTCAGCGATTTCTAAAAAAAATTTTTAAAAATCGATTTTTTTCATAAGGGGTACCCCTTATGAAATTCTCAATTTTCGCTTTTGTCACATAAAATTAAAATTAAGCTTCCATACTTCAAAAACCGATTTGTTTTGAAAAATACTGGCAAAAATAAGACTTCAAACAAAAATTCAGCGATTTCTAAAAAAAATTTTTTAAAAATCGATTTTTTTTCATAAGGGGTACCCCTTATGAAATTCCCAATTTTCGCTTTTGTCACATAAAATTAAAATTAAGCTTCCATACTTCAAAAACCGATTTGTTTTGAAAAATACTGGGAAAAATAAGACTTCAAACAAAAATTCAGCGATTTCTAAAAAAAAATTTTAAAAATCGATTTTTTTTCATAAGGGGTACCCCTTATGAAATTCTCAATTTTCGCTTTTGTCACATAAAATTAAAATTAAGCTTCCATACTTCAAAAACCGATTTGTTTTGAAAAATACTGGGAAAAATAAGACTTCAAACAAAAATTCAGCGATTTCTAAAAAAAATTTTTAAAAATCGATTTTTTTTCATAAGGGGTACCCCTTATGAAATTCTCAATTTTCGCTTTTGTCACATAAAATTAAAATTAAGCTTCCATACTTCAAAAACCGATTTGTTTTGAAAAATACTGGGAAAAATAAGACTTCAAACAAAAATTCAGCGATTTCTAAAAAAAATTTTTTAAAATCGATTTTTTTTCATAAGGGGTACCCCTTATGAAATTCTTAATTTTCGCTTTTGTCACATAAAATTAAAATTAAGCTTCCATACTTCAAAAACCGATTTGTTTTGAAAAATACTGGCAAAAACAAGACTTCAAACAAAAATTCAGCGATTTCTAAAAAAAATGTTTAAAAATCGATTTTTTTTCATAAGGGGTACGTACCCCTTATGAAATTCTCAATTTTCGATTTTGTCACATAAAATTCAAATTAAGCTTCCATACTTCAAAAACCGATTTGTTTTGAAAAATACTGGGAAAAATAAGACTTCAAACAAAAATTCAGCGATTTCTAAAAAAAAATTTTAAAAATCGATTTTTTTTCATAAGGGGTACCCCTTATGAAATTCTCAATTTTCGCTTTTGTCACATAAAATTAAAATTAAGCTTCCATACTTCAAAAACCGATTTGTTTTGAAAAATACTGGGAAAAATAAGACTTCAAACAAAAATTCAGCGATTTCTAAAAAAAAATTTTTAAAATCGATTTTTTTTCATAAGGGGTACCCCTTATGAAATTCTCAATTTTCGCTTTTGTCAAATAAAATTAAAATTAAGCTTCCATACTTCAAAAACCGATTTGTTTTGAAAAATACTGGCAAAAACAAGACTTCAAACAAAAATTCAGCGATTTCTAAAAAAAATTTTAAAAATCGATTTTTTTTCATAAGGGGTACCCCTTATGAAATTCTCAATTTTCGCTTTTGTCACATAAAATTAAAATTAAGCTTCCATACTTCAAAAACCGATTTGTTTTGAAAAATACTGGGAAAAATAAGACTTCAAACAAAAATTCAGCGATTTCTAAAAAAAATTTTTTAAAATCGATTTTTTTTCATAAGGAGTACCCCTTATGAAATTCTCAATTTTCGCTTTTGTCACATAAAATTAAAATTAAGCTTCCATACTTCAAAAACCGATTTGTTTTGAAAAATACTGGCAAAAATAAGACTTCAAACAAAAATTCAGCGATTTCTAAAAAAATTTTTTTAAAATCGATTTTTTTTCATAAGGGGTACCCCTTATGAAATTCTCAATTTTCGCTTTTGTCACATAAAATTAAAGTTAAGCTTCCATACTTCAAAAACCGATTTGTTTTGAAAAATACTGGCAAAAACAAGACTTCAAACAAAAATTCAGCGATTTCTAAAAAAAATTTTAAAAATCGATTTTTTTTCATAAGGGGTACCCCTTATGAAATTCTCAATTTTCGCTTTTGTCACATAAAATTAAAATTAAGCTTCCATACTTCAAAAACCGATTTGTTTTGAAAAATACTGGGAAAAATAAGACTTCAAACAAAAATTCAGCGATTTCTAAAAAAAATTTTTTAAAATCGATTTTTTTTCATAAGGGGTACCCCTTATGAAATTCTCAATTTTCGCTTTTGTCACATAAAATTAAAATTAAGCTTCCATACTTCAAAAACCGATTTGTTTTGAAAAATACTGGCAAAAATAAGACTTCAAACAAAAATTCAGCGATTTCTAAAAAAAATTTTTTAAAAATCGATTTTTTTTCATAAGGGGTACCCCTTATGAAATTCTCAATTTTCGCTTTTGTCACATAAAATTAAAGTTAAGCTTCCATACATCAAAAACCGATTTGTTTTGAAAAATACTGGCAAAAATAAGACTTCAAACAAAAATTCAGCGATTTCTAAAAAAAATTTTTTAAAATCGATTTTTTTTCATAAGGGGTACCCCTTATTAAATTCTCAATTTTCGCTTTTGTCACATAAAATTAAAATTAAGCTTCCATACTTCAAAAACCGATTTGTTTTGAAAAATACTGGCAAAAATAAGACTTCAAACAAAAATTCAGCGATTTCTAAATAAATTTTTTAAAAATCGATTTTTTTCATAAGGGGTACCCCTTATGAAATTCTCAATTTTCGCTTTTGTCACATAAAATTAAAATTAAGCTTCCATACTTAAAAAACCGATTTGTTTTGAAAAATACTGGCAAAAATAAGACTTCAAACAAAAATTCAGCGATTTCTAAAAAAATTTTTTAAAAATCGATTTTTTTTCATAAGGGGTACCCCTTATGAAATTCTCAATTTTCGCTTTTGTCACATAAAATTAAAATTAAGCTTCCATACTTCAAAAACCGATTTGTTTTGAAAAATACTGGGAAAAATAAGACTTCAAACAAAAATTCAGCGATTTAAAAAAAAAATTTTTTAAATCGATTTTTTTTCATAAGGGGTACCCCTTATAAAATTCTCAATTTACGCTTTTGTCACATAAAATTAAAATTAAGCTTCCATACTTCAAAAACCGATTTGTTTTGAAAAATACTGGCAAAAATAAGACTTCAAACAAAAATTCAGCGATTTCTAAAAAAATTTTTTAAAAATCGATTTTTTTTCATAAGGGGTACCCCTGGCTGAGAGCTGGTGAGAGCTGGTGAGAGCTGGTGAGAGCTGGTGAGGGCTGGTGAGAGCTGGTGAGAGCTGGTGAGAGCTGGTGAGAGCTGGTGAGAGCTGGTGAGAGCTGGTGAGAGCTGGTGAGAGTAGCTGAGAGCCGGTGAGAGTGGCTGAGAGTCGGTGAGAGCAGCTGAGAGTGGCTGAGAGTAGCTGAGAGCCGGTGAGAGTGGCTGAGAGCCGGTGAGAGTGGCTGAGAGCCGGTGAGAGCGGCTGAGAGCCGGTGAGAGTGGCTGAGAGCCGGTGAGAGTGGGTGAGAGCAGCTGAGAGCTGGTGAGAGCTGGTGAGAGGTGGTGAGAGGTTGTGAGAGGTGGTGAGAGGTGGTGAGAGCTGGTGAGAGTTGGTGAGAGCTGGTGAGAGCTGGTGAGAGCTGGTGAGAGCTGGTGAGAGCTGGTGAGAGCTGGTGAGAGCTGGTGAGAGCTGGTGAGAGCTGGTGAGAGCTGGTGAGAGCTGGTGAGAGGTGGTGAGAGCTGGTGAGAGCTGGTGAGAGCTGGTGAGAGCTGGTGAGAGCCAATATACTGGAAAAATACTGGCAAAAACAAGACTTCAAACAAAAATTTAGCGATTTCTAAAAAAAATTTTTTAAAATCGATTTTTTTTCGTAAGGGGTACCCCTTATGAAATTCTCAATTTTCGCTTTTGTCACATAAAATTAAAATTAAGCTTCCATACTTCAAAAACCGATTTGTTTTGAAAAATACTGGCAAAAATAAGACTTCAAACAAAAATTCAGCGATTTCAAAAAAAATTTTTTAAAAATCGATTTTTTTCACAAGGGGTACCCCTTATGAAATTCTCAATTTTCGCTTTTGTCACATAAAATTAAAATTAAGCTTCCATACTTCAAAAACCGATTTGTTTTGAAAAATACTGGCAAAAATAAGACTTCAAACAAAAATTCAGCGATTTCTAAAAAAATTTTTTAAAATCGATTTTTTTTCATAAGGGGTACCCCTTATGAAATTCCCAATTTTCGCTTTTGTCACATAAAATTAAAATTAAGCTTCCATACTTCAAAAACCGATTTGTTTTGAAAAATACTGGCAAAAACAAGACTTCAAACAAAAATTCAGCGATTTCTAAAAAAAATTTTTAAAAATCGATTTTTTTTCATAAGGGGTACCCCTTATGAAATTCTCAATTTTCGCTTTTGTCACATAAAATTAAAATTAAACTTCCATACTTCAAAAACCGATTTGTTTTGAAAAATACTGGCAAAAATAAGACTTCAAACAAAAATTCAGCGATTTCTAAAAAAAAATTTTTTAAAAATCGATTTTTTTTCATAAGGGGTACCCCTTATGAAATTCTCAATTTTCGCTTTTGTCACATAAAATTAAAGTTAAGCTTCCATACTTCAAAAACCGATTTGTTTTGAAAAATACTGGCAAAAATAAGACTTCAAACAAAAATTCAGCGATTTCTAAAAAAATTTTTTAAGAATCGATTTTTTTTCATAAGGGGTACCCCTTATTAAATTCTCAATTTTCGCTTTTGTCACATAAAATTAAAATTAAGCTTCCATACTTCAAAAACCGATTTGTTTTGAAAAATACTGGCAAAAATAAGACTTCAAACAAAAATTCAGCGATTTCTAAATAAATTTTTTTTAAATCGATTTTTTTCATAAGGGGTACCCCTTATGAAATTCTCAATTTTCGCTTTTGTCACATAAAATTAAAATTAAGCTTCCATACTTCAAAAACCGATTTGTTTTGAAAAATACTTCAAACAAAAATTCAGCGATTTCTAAAAAAATTTTTTAAAAATCGATTTTTTTTCATGAGGGGTACCCCTGGCTGAGAGCTGGTGAGAGCTGGTGAGAGCTGGTGAGAGCTGGTGAGAGCTGGTGAGGGCTGGTGAGAGCTGGTGAGAGCTGGTGAGAGCTGGTGAGAGCTGGTGAGAGCTGGTGAGAGCTGGTGAGAGCTGGTGAGAGCTGGTGAGAGTAGCTGAGAGCCGGTGAGAGTGGCTGAGAGTCGGTGAGAGCAGCTGAGAGCTGGTGAGAGCTGGTGAGAGCTGGTGAGAGCTGGTGAGAGCTGGTGAGAGTGGCTGAGAGCTGGTGAGAGCCGGTGAGAGCAGCTGAGAGCCGGTGAGAGCAGCTGAGAGCCGGTGAGAGCGGCTGAGAGCCGTTGAGAGTGGCTGAGAGCCGGTGAGAGCCGGTGAGAGCAGCTGAGAGCCGGTGAGAGCGGCTGAGAGCGGCTGAGGGCGGCTGAGAGCCGGTGAGAGCAGCTGAGAGCCGGTGAGAGTAGCTGAGAGCCGGTGAGAGTGGCTGAGAGCCGGTGAGAGTAGCTGAGAGCCGGAGAGAGTGGGTGAGAGCCGGTGAGAGCAGCTGAGAGCAGCTGAGAGCCGGTGAGAGTAGCTGAGAGCCGGTGAGAGTGGCTGAGAGCCGGTGAGAGTAGCTGAGAGCCGGAGAGAGTGGGTGACAGCCGGTGAGAGCCGGTGAGAATGGCTGAGAGCCGGTGAGAGTGGCTGAGAGCCGGTGAGAGTGGCTGAGAGCCGGTGAGAGCCGGTGAGAGTAGCTGAGAGCCGGTGAGAATGGCTGAGAGCCGGTGAGAGTGGCTGAGAGCCGGTGAGAGTGGCTGAGAGCCGGTGAGAGCAGGTGAGAGCAGCTGAGAGCTGGTGAGAGTGGCTGAGAGCCGGTGAGAGCCGGTGAGAGCCGGTGAGAGCAGCTGAGAGCCGGTGAGAGTGGCTGAGAGCCGGTGAGAGTGGCTGAGAGCCGGTGAGAGCCGGTGAGAGTGGGTGAGAGCAGCTGAGAGCCGGTGAGAGCAGCTGAGAGCCGGTGAGAGCCGGTGAGAGTGGCTGAGAGCCGGTGAGAGTGGCTGAGAGCCGGTGAGAGCCGGTGAGAGCTGGTGAGAGCAGCTGAGAGCCGGTGAGAGCAGCTGAGAGCCGGTGAGAGCGGCTGAGAGCCGTTGAGAGTGGCTGAGAGCCGGTGAGAGCCGGTGAGAGCAGCTGAGAGCCGGTGAGAGCGGCTGAGGGCGGCTGAGAGCCGGTGAGAGCAGCTGAGAGCCGGTGAGAGTAGCTGAGAGCCGGTGAGAGTGGCTGAGAGCCGGTGAGAGTAGCTGAGAGCCGGAGAGAGTGGGTGAGAGCCGGTGAGAGCAGCTGAGAGCCGGTGAGAGTAGCTGAGAGCCGGTGAGAGTGGCTGAGAGCCGGTGAGAGTAGCTGAGAGCCGGAGAGAGTGGGTGAGAGCCGGTGAGAGCCGGTGAGAATGGCTGAGAGCCGGTGAGAGTGGCTGAGAGCCGGTGAGAGTGGCTGAGAGTCGGTGAGAGCAGCTGAGAGTGGCTGAGAGTAGCTGAGAGCCGGTGAGAGTGGCTGAGAGCCGGTGAGAGTGGCTGAGAGCCGGTGAGAGCAGCTGAGAGCCGGTGAGAGTGGCTGAGAGCCGGTGAGAGTGGGTGAGAGCAGCTGAGAGCTGGTGAGAGGTGGTGAGAGGTGGTGAGAGGTGGTGAGAGGTGGTGAGAGCTGGTGAGAGCTGGTGAGAGCTGGTGAGAGCTGGTGAGAGCTGGTGAGAGCTGGTGAGAGCTGGTGAGAGCTGGTGAGAGCTGGTGAGAGCTGGTGAGAGCTGGTGAGAGCTGGTGAGAGGTGGTGAGAGCTGGTGAGAGCTGGTGAGAGCTGGTGAGAGCTGGTGAGAGCTGGTGAGAGCCAATATACTGGAAAAATACTGGCAAAAACAAGACTTCAAACAAAAATTTAGCGATTTCTAAAAAAAATTTTAAAAAATCGATTTTTTTTCATAAGGGGTACCCCTTATGAAATTCTCAATTTTCGCTTTTGTCACATAAAATAAAAATTAAGCTTCCATACTTCAAAAACCGATTTGTTTTGAAAAATACTGGCAAAAATAAGACTTCAAACAAAAATTCAGCGATTTCTAAAAAAATTTTTTAAAAATCGATTTTTTTCATAAGGGGTACCCCTTATGAAATTCTCAATTTTCGCTTTTGTCACATAAAATTAAAGTTAAGCTTCCATACTTCAAAAACCGATTTGTTTTGAAAAATACTGGCAAAAATAAGACTTCAAACAAAAATTCAGCGATTTCTAAAAAAATTTTTTAAGAATCGATTTTTTTTCATAAGGGGTACCCCTTATTAAATTCTCAATTTTCGCTTTTGTCACATAAAATTAAAATTAAGCTTCCATACTTCAAAAACCGATTTGTTTTGAAAAATACTGGCAAAAATAAGACTTCAAACAAAAATTCAGCGATTTCTAAATAAATTTTTTTTAAATCGATTTTTTTCATAAGGGGTACCCCTTATGAAATTCTCAATTTTCGCTTTTGTCACATAAAATTAAAATCAAGCTTCCATACTTCAAAAACCGATTTGTTTTGAAAAATACTGGCAAAAATAAGACTTCAAACAAAAATTCAGCGATTTCTAAAAAAATTTTTTAAAAATCGATTTTTTTTCATAAGGGGTACCCCTTATGAAATTCTCAATTTTCGCTTTTGTCACATAAAATTAAAATTAAGCTTCCATACTTCAAAAACCGATTTGTTTTGAAAAATACTTCAAACAAAAATTCAGCGATTTCTAAAAAAAATTTTTAAAAATCGATTTTTTTTCATGAGGGGTACCCCTGGCTGAGAGCTGGTGAGAGCTGGTGAGAGCTGGTGAGAGCTGGTGAGAGCTGGTGAGAGCTGGTGAGGGCTGGTGAGAGCTGGTGAGAGCTGGTGAGAGCTGGTGAGAGCTGGTGAGAGCTGGTGAGAGCTGGTGAGAGCTGGTGAGAGCTGGTGAGAGCTGGTGAGAGCTGGTGAGAGTAGCTGAGAGCCGGTGAGAGTGGCTGAGAGTCGGTGAGAGCAGCTGAGAGCTGGTGAGAGCTGGTGAGAGCTGGTGAGAGCTGGTGAGAGCTGGTGAGAGTGGCTGAGAGCTGGTGAGAGCCGGTGAGAGCAGCTGAGAGCCGGTGAGAGCAGCTGAGAGCCGGTGAGAGCGGCTGAGAGCCGTTGAGAGTGGCTGAGAGCCGGTGAGAGCCGGTGAGAGCAGCTGAGAGCCGGTGAGAGCGGCTGAGAGCGGCTGAGGGCGGCTGAGAGCCGGTGAGAGCAGCTGAGAGCCGGTGAGAGTAGCTGAGAGCCGGTGAGAGTGGCTGAGAGCCGGTGAGAGTAGCTGAGAGCCGGAGAGAGTGGGTGAGAGCCGGTGAGAGCAGCTGAGAGCCGGTGAGAGTAGCTGAGAGCCGGTGAGAGTGGCTGAGAGCCGGTGAGAGTAGCTGAGAGCCGGAGAGAGTGGGTGAGAGCCGGTGAGAGCCGGTGAGAATGGCTGAGAGCCGGTGAGAGTGGCTGAGAGCCGGTGAGAGTGGCTGAGAGCCGGTGAGAGTGGCTGAGAGCCGGTGAGAGCCGGTGAGAGTAGCTGAGAGCCGGTGAGAATGGCTGAGAGCCGGTGAGAGTGGCTGAGAGCCGGTGAGAGTGGCTGAGAGCCGGTGAGAGCAGGTGAGAGCAGCTGAGAGCTGGTGAGAGTGGCTGAGAGCCGGTGAGAGCCGGTGAGAGCCGGTGAGAGCAGCTGAGAGCCGGTGAGAGTGGCTGAGAGCCGGTGAGAGTGGCTGAGAGCCGGTGAGAGCCGGTGAGAGTGGGTGAGAGCAGCTGAGAGCCGGTGAGAGCAGCTGAGAGCCGGTGAGAGCCGGTGAGAGTGGCTGAGAGCCGGTGAGAGTGGCTGAGAGCCGGTGAGAGCCGGTGAGAGCCGGTGAGAGCAGCTGAGAGCCGGTGAGAGCAGCTGAGAGCCGGTGAGAGCGGCTGAGAGCCGTTGAGAGTGGCTGAGAGCCGGTGAGAGCCGGTGAGAGCAGCTGAGAGCCGGTGAGAGCGGCTGAGGGCGGCTGAGAGCCGGTGAGAGCAGCTGAGAGCCGGTGAGAGTAGCTGAGAGCCGGTGAGAGTGGCTGAGAGCCGGTGAGAGTAGCTGAGAGCCGGAGAGAGTGGGTGAGAGCCGGTGAGAGCAGCTGAGAGCCGGTGAGAGTAGCTGAGAGCCGGTGAGAGTGGCTGAGAGCCGGTGAGAGTAGCTGAGAGCCGGAGAGAGTGGGTGAGAGCCGGTGAGAGCCGGTGAGAATGGCTGAGAGCCGGTGAGAGTGGCTGAGAGCCGGTGAGAGTGGCTGAGAGCCGGTGAGAGTGGCTGAGAGCCGGTGAGAGCCGGTGAGAGTAGCTGAGAGCCGGTGAGAATGGCTGAGAGCCGGTGAGAGTGGCTGAGAGCCGGTGAGAGTGGCTGAGAGCCGGTGAGAGCAGGTGAGAGCAGCTGAGAGCTGGTGAGAGTGGCTGAGAGCCGGTGAGAGCCGGTGAGAGCCGGTGAGAGCCGGTGAGAGCAGCTGAGAGCCGGTGAGAGTGGCTGAGAGCCGGTGAGAGTGGCTGAGAGCCGGTGAGAGCCGGTGAGAGTGGGTGAGAGCAGCTGAGAGCCGGTGAGAGCAGCTGAGAGCCGGTGAGAGCCGGTGAGAGTGGCTGAGAGCCGGTGAGAGTGGCTGAGAGCCGGTGAGAGCCGGTGAGAGCAGCTGAGAGCCGGTGAGAGCGGCTGAGAGCCGGTGAGAGCCGGTGAGAGTAGCTGAAAGCCGGTGAGAGTAGCTGAGAGCCGGTGAGAGTGGCTGAGAGCCGGTGAGAGCCGGTGAGAGTAGCTGAGAGCCGGTGAGAATGGCTGAGAGTCGGTGAGAGCTGGTGAGAGTGGCTGAGAGCCGGTGAGAGCCGGTGAGAGTGGGTGAGAGCCGGTGAGAGTGGCTGAGAGCCGGTGAGAGTGGCTGAGAGCCGGTGAGAGCCGGTGAGAGTGGCTGAGAGCCGGTGAGAGCCGGTGAGAGTGGCTGAGAGCCGGTGAGAGCCGGTGAGAGTAGCTGAGAGCCGGTGAGAGTGGCTGAGAGTCGGTGAGAGCAGCTGAGAGTGGCTGAGAGTAGCTGAGAGCCGGTGAGAGTGGCTGAGAGCCGGTGAGAGTGGCTGAGAGCCGGTGAGAGTGGCTGAGAGCCGGTGAGAGTGGCTGAGAGCCGGTGAGAGCGGGTGAGAGCAGCTGAGGGCGGGTGAGAGCTGGTGAGAGCCGGTGAGAGTGGCTGAGAGCCGGTGAGAGTGGGTGAGAGCCGGTGAGAGTGGCTGAGAGCCGGTGAGAGTGGCTGAGAGCCGGTGAGAGCCGGTGAGAGTGGCTGAGAGCCGGTGAGAGCCGGTGAGAGTGGCTGAGAGCTGGTGAGAGCCGGTGAGAGCAGTTGAGAGCCGGTGAGAGCAGCTGAGAGCCGGTGAGAGCGGCTGAGAGCCGGTGAGAGTGGCTGAGAGCCGGTGAGAGTGGCTGAGAGTCGGTGAGAGCAGCTGAGAGTGGCTGAGAGTAGCTGAGAGCCGGTGAGAGTGGCTGAGAGCCGGTGAGAGTGGCTGAGAGCCGGTGAGAGTGGCTGAGAGCCGGTGAGAGTGGCTGAGAGCCGGTGAGAGCGGGTGAGAGCAGCTGAGGGTGGGTGAGAGCTGGTGAGAGCCGGTGAGAGTGGCTGAGAGCCGGTGAGAGTGGGTGAGAGCCGGTGAGAGTGGCTGAGAGCCGGTGAGAGCCGGTGAGAGTGGCTGAGAGCCGGTGAGAGCTGGTGAGAGTGGCTGAGAGCCGGTGAGAGCCGGTGAGAGTGGCTGAGAGCTGGTGAGAGCCGGTGAGAGCAGCTGAGAGCCGGTGAGAGCAGCTGAGAGCCGGTGAGAGCGGCTGAGAGCCGGTGAGAGTGGCTGAGAGCCGGTGAGAGCCGGTGAGAGCAGCTGAGAGCCGGTGAGAGCGGCTGAGGGCGGCTGAGAGCCGGTGAGAGCAGCTGAGAGCCGGTGAGAGTAGCTGAGAGCCGGTGAGAGTGGCTGAGAGCCGGTGAGAGTAGCTGAGAGCCGGTGAGAGTGGCTGAGAGCCGGTGAGAGTAGCTGAGAGCCGGAGAGAGTGGGTGAGAGCCGGTGAGAGCCGGTGAGAATGGCTGAGAGCCGGTGAGAGTGGCTGAGAGCCGGTTAGAGTGGCTGAGAGCCGGTGAGAGTGGCTGAGAGCCGGTGAGAGCCGGTGAGAGCCGGTGAGAGTAGCTGAGAGCCGGTGAGAGCCGGTGAGAGTGGCTGAGAGCCGGTGAGAGCCGGTGAGAGTGGCTGAGAGCCGGTGAGAGCCGGTGAGAGTGGCTGAGAGCTGGTGAGAGCCGGTGAGAGCAGCTGACAGCCGGTGAGAATGGCTGAGAGCCGGTGAGAGTGGCTGAGAGCCGGTGAGAGTGGCTGAGAGCCGGTGAGAGTGGCTGAGAGCCGGTGAGAGCCGGTGAGAGTAGCTGAGAGCCGGTGAGAGCCGGTGAGAATGGCTGAGAGCCGGTGAGAGTGGCTGAGAGCCGGTGAGAGTGGCTGAGAGCCGGTGAGAGCAGGTGAGAGCAGCTGAGAGCTGGTGAGAGTGGCTGAGAGCCGGTGAGTGTGGCTGAGAGCCGGTGAGAGCCGGTGAGAGTGGGTGAGAGCAGCTGAGAGCCGGTGAGAGCAGCTGAGAGCCGGTGAGAGCCGGTGAGAGTGGCTGAGAGCCGGTGAGAGTGGCTGAGAGCCGGTGAGAGTGGCTGAGAGCCGGTGAGAGCCGGTGAGAGCAGCTGAGAGCCGGTGAGAGTGGCTGAGAGCCGGTGAGAGTAGCTGAGAGTCGGTGAGAGCAGCTGAGAGCTGGTGAGAGCTGGTGAGAGCTGGTGAGAGCTGGTGAGAGCTGGTGAGAGTGGCTGAGAGCTGGTGAGAGCCGGTGAGAGCAGCTGAGAGCCGGTGAGAGCAGCTGAGAGCCGGTGAGAGCGGCTGAGAGCCGTTGAGAGTGGCTGAGAGCCGGTGAGAGCCGGTGAGAGCAGCTGAGAGCCGGTGAGAGCGGCTGAGGGCGGCTGAGAGCCGGTGAGAGCAGCTGAGAGCCGGTGAGAGTAGCTGAGAGCCGGTGAGAGTGGCTGAGAGCCGGTGAGAGTAGCTGAGAGCCGGAGAGAGTGGGTGAGAGCCGGTGAGAGCAGCTGAGAGCAGGTGAGAGTAGCTGAGAGCCGGTGAGAGTGGCTGAGAGCCGGTGAGAGTAGCTGAGAGCCGGAGAGAGTGGGTGAGAGCCGGTGAGAGCCGGTGAGAATGGCTGAGAGCCGGTGAGAGTGGCTGAGAGCCGGTGAGAGTGGCTGAGAGTCGGCGAGAGCAGCTGAGAGTGGCTGAGAGTAGCTGAGAGCCGGTGAGAGTGGCTGAGAGCCGGTGAGAGTGGCTGAGAGCCGGTGAGAGCAGCTGAGAGCCGGTGAGAGTGGCTGAGAGCCGGTGAGAGTGGGTGAGAGCAGCTGAGAGCTGGTGAGAGGTGGTGAGAGGTGGTGAGAGGTGGTGAGAGGTGGTGAGAGGTGGTGAGAGCTGGTGAGAGCTGGTGAGAGCTGGTGAGAGCTGGTGAGAGCTGGTGAGAGCTGGTGAGAGCTGGTGAGAGCTGGTGAGAGCTGGTGAGAGCTGGTGAGAGCTGGTGAGAGCTGGTGAGAGCTGGTGAGAGCTGGTGAGAGCTGGTGAGAGCTGGTGAGAGGTGGTGAGAGCTGGTGAGAGCTGGTGAGAGCTGGTGAGAGCTGGTGAGAGCTGGTGAGAGCTGGTGAGAGCTGGTGAGAGCTGGTGAGAGCCAATATACTGGAAAAATACTGGCAAAAACAAGACTTCAAACAAAAATTTAGCGATTTCTAAAAAAAATTTTAAAAATCGATTTTTTTTCATAAGGGGTACCCCTTATGAAATTCTCAATTTTCGCTTTTGTCACATAAAATAAAAATTAAGCTTCCATACTTCAAAAACCGATTTGTTTTGAAAAATACTGGCAAAAATAAGACTTCAAACAAAAATTCAGCGATTTCTAAAAAAATTTTTTAAAAATCGATTTTTTTCATAAGGGGTACCCCTTATGAAATTCTCAATTTTCGCTTTTGTCACATAAAATTAAAATTAAGCTTCCATACTTCAAAAACCGATTTGTTTTGAAAAATACTGGCAAAAATAAGACTTCAAACAAAAATTCAGCGATTTCTAAAAAAATTTTTTAAAAATCGATTTTTTTTCATAAGGGGTACCCCTTATGAAATTCCCAATTTTCGCTTTTGTCACATAAAATTAAAATTAAGCTTCCATACTTCAAAAACCGATTTGTTTTGAAAAATACTGGCAAAAACAAGACTTCAAACAAAAATTCAGCGATTTCTAAAAAAAATTTTTAAAAATCGATTTTTTTTCATAAGGGTTACCCCTTATGAAATTCTCAATTTTCGCTTTTGTCACATAAAATTAAAATTAAGCTTCCATACTTCAAAAACCGATTTGTTTTGAAAAATTTGAAAAATACTGGGAAAAATAAGACTTCAAACAAAAATTCAGCGATTTCTAAAAAAAATTTTTTTAAATCGATTTTTTTTCATAAGGGGTACCCCTTATGAAATTCTCAATTTTCGCTTTTATCACATAAAATTAAAATTAAGCTTCCATACTTCAAAAACCGATTTGTTTTGAAAAATACTGGCAAAAATAAGACTTCAAACAAAAATTCAGCGATTTCTAAAAAAATTTTTTAAAAATCGATTTTTTTTTCATAAGGGGTACCCCTTATGAAATTCTCAATTTTCGCTTTTGTCACATAAAATTAAAGTTAAGCTTCCATACTTCAAAAACCGATTTGTTTTGAAAAATACTGGCAAAAACAAGACTTCAAACAAAAATTCAGCGATTTCTAAAAAAAATTTTAAAAATCGATTTTTTTTCATAAGGGGTACCCCTTATGAAATTCTCAATTTTCGCTTTTGTCACATAAAATTAAAATTAAGCTTCCATACTTCAAAAACCGATTTGTTTTCAAAAATACTGGCAAAAATAAGACTTCAAACAAAAATTCAGCGATTTCTAAAAAAAATTTTTTAAAATAGATTTTTTTTCATAAGGGGTACCCCTTATGAAATTCTCAATTTTCGCTTTTGTCACATAAAATTAAAATTAAGCTTCCATACTTCAAAAACCGATTTGTTTTCAAAAATACTGGCAAAAACAAGACTTCAAACAAAAATTCAGCGATTTCTAAAAAAAATTTTAAAAATCGATTTTTTTTCATAAGGGGTACCCCTTATGAAATTCTCAATTTTCGCTTTTGTCACATAAAATTAAAATTAAACTTCCATACATCAAAAACCGATTTGTTTTGAAAAATACTGGGAAAAATAAGACTTCAAACAAAAATTCAGCGATTTCTAAAAAAAATTTTTTTAAATCGATTTTTTTTCATAAGGGGTACCCCTTATGAAATTCTCAATTTTCGCTTTTGTCACATAAAATTAAAATTAAGCTTCTATACTTCAAAAACCGATTTGTTTTGAAAAATACTGGCAAAAATAAGACTTCAAACAAAAATTCAGCGATTTCTAAAAAAAATTTTTTAAAAATCGATTTTTTTTCATAAGGGGTACCCCTTATGAAATTCTCAATTTTCGCTTTTGTCACATAAAATTAAAGTTAAGCTTCCATACTTCAAAAACCGATTTGTTTTGAAAAATACTGGCAAAAATAAGACTTCAAACAAAAATTCAGCGATTTCTAAAAAAATTTTTTAAAAATCGATTTTTTTTCATAAGGGGTACCCCTTATTAAATTCTCAATTTTCGCTTTTGTCACATAAAATTAAAATTAAGCTTCCATACTTCAAAAACCGATTTGTTTTGAAAAATACTGGCAAAAATAAGACTTCAAACAAAAATTCAGCGATTTCTAAATAAATATTTTAAAAATCGATTTTTTTCATAAGGGGTACCCCTTATGAAATTCTCAATTTTCGCTTTTGTCACATAAAATTAAAATTAAGCTTCCATACTTCAAAAACCGATTTGTTTTGAAAAATACTGGCAAAAATAAGACTTCAAACAAAAATTCAGCGATTTCTAAAAAAATTTTTTAAAAATCGATTTTTTTTCATAAGGGGTACCCCTTATAAAATTCTCAATTTTCGCTTTTGTCACATAAAATTAAAATTAAGCTTCCATACTTCAAAAACCGATATGTTTTGAAAAATACTGGCAAATATAAGACTTCAAACAAAAATTCAGCGATTTCTAAAAAAATTTTTTAAAAATCGATTTTTTTTCATAAGGGGTACCCCTGGCTGAGAGCTGGTGAGAGCTGGTGAGAGCTGGTGAGAGCTGGTGAGGGCTGGTGAGAGCTGGTGAGAGCTGGTGAGAGCTGGTGAGAGCTGGTGAGAGCTGGTGAGAGCTGGTGAAAGTAGCTGAGAGCCGGTGAGAGTGGCTGAGAGTCGGTGAGAGCAGCTGAGAGTGGCTGAGAGTAGCTGAGAGCCGGTGAGAGTGGCTGAGAGCCGGTGAGAGTGGCTGAGAGCCGGTGAGAGCGGCTGAGAGCCGGTGAGAGTGGCTGAGAGCCGGTGAGAGTGGGTGAGAGCAGCTGAGAGCTGGTGAGAGCTGGTGAGAGGTGGTGAGAGGTGGTGAGAGGTGGTGAGAGGTGGTGAGAGGTGGTGAGAGGTGGTGAGAGGTGGTGAGAGCTGGTGAGAGCTGGTGAGAGCTGGTGAGAGCTGGTGAGAGCTGGTGAGAGCTGGTGAGAGCTGGTGAGAGCTGGTGAGAGCTGGTGAGAGCTGGTGAGAGCTGGTGAGAGGTGGTGAGAGCTGGTGAGAGCTGGTGAGAGCTGGTGAGAGCTGGTGAGAGCTGGTGAGAGCCAATATACTGGAAAAATACTGGCAAAAACAAGACTTCAAACAAAAATTTAGCGATTTCTAAAAAATTTTTTTAAAATCGATTTTTTTTCATAAGGGGTACCCCTTATGAAATTCTCAATTTTCGCTTTTGTCACATAAAATTAAAATTAAGCTTCCATACTTCAAAAACCGATTTGTTTTGAAAAATACTGGCAAAAATAAGACTTCAAACAAAAATTCAGCGATTTCTAAAAAAAATTTTTAAAAATCGATTTTTTTCATAAGGGGTACCCCTTATGAAATTCTCAATTTTCGCTTTTGTCACATAAAATTAAAATTAAGCTTCCATACTTCAAAAACCGATTTGTTTTGAAAAATACTGGCAAAAATAAGACTTCAAACAAAAATTCAGCGATTTCTAAAAAAATTTTTTAAAAATCGATTTTGTTTCATAAGGGGTACCCCTTATGAAATTCCCAATTTTCGCTTTTGTCACATAAAATTAAAATTAAGCTTCCATACTTCAAAAACCGATTTGTTTTGAAAAATACTGGCAAAAACAAGACTTCAAACAAAAATTCAGCGATTTCTAAAAAAAATTTTTAAAAATCGATTTTTTTTCATAAGGGGTACCCCTTATGAAATTCTCAATTTTCGATTTTGTCACATAAAATCAAAATTAAGCTTCCATACTTCAAAAACCGATTTGTTTTGAAAAATACTGGGAAAAATAAGACTTCAAACAAAAATTCAGCGATTTCTAAAAAAAAATTTTAAAAATCGATTTTTTTTCATAAGGGGTACCCCTTATGAAATTCTCAATTTTCGCTTTTGTCAAATAAAATTAAAATTAAGCTTCCATACTTCAAAAACCGATTTGTTTTGAAAAATACTGGCAAAAACAAGACTTCGAACAAAAATTCAGCGATTTCTAAAAAAAATTTTAAAAATCGATTTTTTTTCATAAGGGGTACCCCTTATGAAATTCTCAATTTTCGCTTTTGTCACATAAAATTAAAATTAAGCTTACATACTTCAAAAACCGATTTGTTTTGAAAAATACTGGGAAAAATAAGACTTCAAACAAAAATTCAGCGATTTCTAAGAAAAAATTTTTAAAATCGATTTTTTTTCATAAGGGGTACCCCTTTTGAAATTCTCAATTTTCGCTTTTGTCACATAAAATTAAAATTAAGCTTCCATACTTCAAAAACCGATTTGTTTTGAAAAATACTGGCAAAAATAAGACTTCAAACAAAAATTCAGCGATTTCTAAAAAAATTTTTTAAAAATCGATTTTTTTTCATAAGGGGTACCCCTTATGAAATTCTCAATTTTCGCTTTTGTCACATAAAATTAAAGTTAAGCTTTTATACTTCAAAAACCGATTTGTTTTGAAAAATACTGGCAAAAACAAGACTTCAAACAAAAATTCAGCGATTTCTAAAAAAAATCTTAAAAATCGATTTTTTTTCATAAGGGGTACCCCTTATGAAATTCTCAATTTTCGCTTTTGTCACATAAAATTAAAATTAAGCTTCCATACTTCAAAAACCGATTTGTTTTCAAAAATACTGGCAAAAATAAGACTTCAAACAAAAATTCAGCGATTTCTAAAAAAAATTTTTTAAAATCGATTTTTTTTCATAAGGGGTACCCCTTATGAAATTCTCAATTTTCGCTTTTGTCACATAAAATTAAAATTAAGCTTCCATACTTCAAAAACCGATTTGTTTTCAAAAATACTGGCAAAAACAAGACTTCAAACAAAAATTCAGCGATTTCTAAAAAAAAATTTAAAAATCGATTTTTTTTCATAAGGGGTACCCCTTATGAAATTCTCAATTTTCGCTTTTGTCACATAAAATTAAAATTAAGCTTCCATACTTCAAAAACCGATTTGTTTTGAAAAATACTGGCAAAAATAAGACTTCAAACAAAAATTCAGCGATTTCTAAATAAATATTTTAAAAATCGATTTTTTTCATAAGGGGTACCCCTTATGAAATTCTCAATTTTCGCTTTTGTCACATAAAATTAAAATTAAGCTTCCATACTTCAAAAACCGATTTGTTTTGAAAAATACTGGCAAAAATAAGACTTCAAACAAAAATTCAGCGATTTCTAAAAAAATTTTTTAAAAATCGATTTTTTTTCATAAGGGGTACCCCTTATAAAATTCTCAATTTTCGCTTTTGTCACATAAAATTAAAATTAAGCTTCCATACTTCAAAAACCGATATGTTTTGAAAAATACTGGCAAATATAAGACTTCAAACAAAAATTCAGCGATTTCTAAAAAAATTTTTTAAAAATCGATTTTTTTTCATAAGGGGTACCCCTGGCTGAGAGCTGGTGAGAGCTGGTGAGAGCTGGTGAGAGCTGGTGAGGGCTGGTGAGAGCTGGTGAGAGCTGGTGAGAGCTGGTGAGAGCTGGTGAGAGCTGGTGAGAGCTGGTGAGAGCTGGTGAAAGTAGCTGAGAGCCGGTGAGAGTGGCTGAGAGTCGGTGAGAGCAGCTGAGAGTGGCTGAGAGTAGCTGAGAGCCGGTGAGAGTGGCTGAGAGCCGGTGAGAGTGGCTGAGAGCCGGTGAGAGCGGCTGAGAGCCGGTGAGAGTGGCTGAGAGCCGGTGAGAGTGGGTGAGAGCAGCTGAGAGCTGGTGAGAGCTGGTGAGAGGTGGTGAGAGGTGGTGAGAGGTGGTGAGAGGTGGTGAGAGGTGGTGAGAGGTGGTGAGAGCTGGTGAGAGCTGGTGAGAGCTGGTGAGAGCTGGTGAGAGCTGGTGAGAGCTGGTGAGAGCTGGTGAGAGCTGGTGAGAGCTGGTGAGAGCTGGTGAGAGCTGGTGAGAGCTGGTGAGAGCTGGTGAGAGGTGGTGAGAGCTGGTGAGAGCTGGTGAGAGCTGGTGAGAGCTGGTGAGAGCCAATATACTGGAAAAATACTGGCAAAAACAAGACTTCAAACAAAAATTTAGCGATTTCTAAAAAATTTTTTTAAAATCGATTTTTTTTCATAAGGGGTACCCCTTATGAAATTCTCAATTTTCGCTTTTGTCACATAAAATTAAAATTAAGCTTCCATACTTCAAAAACCGATTTGTTTTGAAAAATACTGGCAAAAATAAGACTTCAAACAAAAATTCAGCGATTTCTAAAAAAAATTTTTAAAAATCGATTTTTTTCATAAGGGGTACCCCTTATGAAATTCTCAATTTTCGCTTTTGTCACATAAAATTAAAATTAAGCTTCCATACTTCAAAAACCGATTTGTTTTGAAAAATACTGGCAAAAATAAGACTTCAAACAAAAATTCAGCGATTTCTAAAAAAATTTTTTAAAAATCGATTTTGTTTCATAAGGGGTACCCCTTATGAAATTCCCAATTTTCGCTTTTGTCACATAAAATTAAAATTAAGCTTCCATACTTCAAAAACCGATTTGTTTTGAAAAATACTGGCAAAAACAAGACTTCAAACAAAAATTCAGCGATTTCTAAAAAAAATTTTTAAAAATCGATTTTTTTTCATAAGGGGTACCCCTTATGAAATTCTCAATTTTCGATTTTGTCACATAAAATCAAAATTAAGCTTCCATACTTCAAAAACCGATTTGTTTTGAAAAATACTGGGAAAAATAAGACTTCAAACAAAAATTCAGCGATTTCTAAAAAAAAATTTTAAAAATCGATTTTTTTTCATAAGGGGTACCCCTTATGAAATTCTCAATTTTCGCTTTTGTCAAATAAAATTAAAATTAAGCTTCCATACTTCAAAAACCGATTTGTTTTGAAAAATACTGGCAAAAACAAGACTTCGAACAAAAATTCAGCGATTTCTAAAAAAAATTTTAAAAATCGATTTTTTTTCATAAGGGGTACCCCTTATGAAATTCTCAATTTTCGCTTTTGTCACATAAAATTAAAATTAAGCTTACATACTTCAAAAACCGATTTGTTTTGAAAAATACTGGGAAAAATAAGACTTCAAACAAAAATTCAGCGATTTCTAAGAAAAAATTTTTAAAATCGATTTTTTTTCATAAGGGGTACCCCTTTTGAAATTCTCAATTTTCGCTTTTGTCACATAAAATTAAAATTAAGCTTCCATACTTCAAAAACCGATTTGTTTTGAAAAATACTGGCAAAAATAAGACTTCAAACAAAAATTCAGCGATTTCTAAAAAAATTTTTTAAAAATCGATTTTTTTTCATAAGGGGTACCCCTTATGAAATTCTCAATTTTCGCTTTTGTCACATAAAATTAAAGTTAAGCTTTTATACTTCAAAAACCGATTTGTTTTGAAAAATACTGGCAAAAACAAGACTTCAAACAAAAATTCAGCGATTTCTAAAAAAAATCTTAAAAATCGATTTTTTTTCATAAGGGGTACCCCTTATGAAATTCTCAATTTTCGCTTTTGTCACATAAAATTAAAATTAAGCTTCCATACTTCAAAAACCGATTTGTTTTCAAAAATACTGGCAAAAATAAGACTTCAAACAAAAATTCAGCGATTTCTAAAAAAAATTTTTTAAAATCGATTTTTTTTCATAAGGGGTACCCCTTATGAAATTCTCAATTTTCGCTTTTGTCACATAAAATTAAAATTAAGCTTCCATACTTCAAAAACCGATTTGTTTTCAAAAATACTGGCAAAAACAAGACTTCAAACAAAAATTCAGCGATTTCTAAAAAAAAATTTAAAAATCGATTTTTTTTCATAAGGGGTACCCCTTATGAAATTCTCAATTTTCGCTTTTGTCACATAAAATTAAAATTAAGCTTCCATACTTCAAAAACCGATTTGTTTTGAAAAATACTGGGAAAAATAAGACTTCAAACAAAAATTCAGCGATTTCTAAAAAAAATTTTTTAAAATCGATTTTTTTTCATAAGGGGTACCCCTTATGAAATTCTCAATTTTCGCTTTTGTCACATAAAATTAAAATTAAGCTTCCATACTTCAAAAACCGATTTGTTTTCAAAAATACTGGCAAAAATAAGACTTCAAACAAAAATTCAGCGATTTCTAAAAAAAATTTTTTAAAATCGATTTTTTTTCATAAGGGGTACCCCTTATGAAATTCTCAATTTTCGCTTTTGTCACATAAAATTAAAATTAAGCTTCCATACTTCAAAAACCGATTTGTTTTCAAAAATACTGGCAAAAACAAGACTTCAAACAAAAATTCAGCGATTTCTAAAAAAAAATTTAAAAATCGATTTTTTTTCATAAGGGGTACCCCTTATGAAATTCTCAATTTTCGCTTTTGTCACATAAAATTAAAGTTAAGCTTCCATACTTCAAAAACCGATTTGTTTTGAAAAACTGGCAAAAATAAGACTTCAAACAAAAATTCAGCGATTTCTAAAAAAATTTTTTAAAAATCGATTTTTTTTCATAAGGGGTACCCCTTATGAAATTCTCAATTTTCGCTTTTGTCACATAAAATTAAAATTAAGCTTCCATACTTCAAAAACCGATTTGTTTTGAAAAATACTGGCAAAAATAAGACTTCAAACAAAAATTCAGCGATTTCTAAAAAAATTTTTTAAAAATCGATTTTTTTTCATAAGGGGTACCCCTTATAAAATTCTCAATTTTCGCTTTTGTCACATAAAATTAAAATTAAGCTTCCATACTTCAAAAACCGATATGTTTTGAAAAATACTGGCAAATATAAGACTTCAAACAAAAATTCAGCGATTTCTAAAAAAATTTTTTAAAAATCGATTTTTTTTCATAAGGGGTACCCCTGGCTGAGAGCTGGTGAGAGCTGGTGAGAGCTGGTGAGAGCTGGTGAGAGCTGGTGAGGGCTGGTGAGAGCTGGTGAGAGCTGGTGAGAGCTGGTGAGAGCTGGTGAGAGCTGGTGAGAGCTGGTGAGAGCTGGTGAGAGCTGGTGAAAGTAGCTGAGAGCCGGTGAGAGTGGCTGAGAGTCGGTGAGAGCAGCTGAGAGTGGCTGAGAGTAGCTGAGAGCCGGTGAGAGTGGCTGAGAGCCGGTGAGAGTGGCTGAGAGCCGGTGAGAGCGGCTGAGAGCCGGTGAGAGTGGCTGAGAGCCGGTGAGAGTGGGTGAGAGCAGCTGAGAGCTGGTGAGAGCTGGTGAGAGGTGGTGAGAGGTGGTGAGAGGTGGTGAGAGGTGGTGAGAGCTGGTGAGAGCTGGTGAGAGCTGGTGAGAGCTGGTGAGAGCTGGTGAGAGCTGGTGAGAGCTGGTGAGAGGTGGTGAGAGCTGGTGAGAGCTGGTGAGAGCTGGTGAGAGCTGGTGAGAGCCAATATACTGGAAAAATACTGGCAAAAACAAGACTTCAAACAAAAATTTAGCGATTTCTAAAAAAAATTTTTTAAAATCGATTTTTTTTCATAAGGGGTACCCCTTATGAAATTCTCAATTTTCGCTTTTGTCACATAAAATTAAAATTAAGCTTCCATACTTCAAAAACCGATTTGTTTTGAAAAATACTGGCAAAAATAAGACTTCAAACAAAAATTCAGCGATTTCTAAAAAAATTTTTTAAAAATCGATTTTTTTCATAAGGGGTACCCCTTATGAAATTCTCAATTTTCGCTTTTGTCACATAAAATTAAAATTAAGCTTCCATACTTCAAAAACCGATTTGTTTTGAAAAATACTGGCAAAAATAAGACTTCAAACAAAAATTCAGCGATTTCTAAAAAAATTTTTTAAAAATCGATTTTGTTTCATAAGGGGTACCCCTTATGAAATTCCCAATTTTCGCTTTTGTCACATAAAATTAAAATTAAGCTTCCATACTTCAAAAACCGATTTGTTTTGAAAAATACTGGCAAAAACAAGACTTCAAACAAAAATTCAGCGATTTCTAAAAAAAATTTTTAAAAATCGATTTTTTTTCATAAGGGGTACCCCTTATGAAATTCTCAATTTTCGATTTTGTCACATAAAATTAAAATTAAGCTTCCATACTTCAAAAACCGATTTGTTTTGAAAAATACTGGGAAAAATAAGACTTCAAACAAAAATTCAGCGATTTCTAAAAAAAAATTTTAAAAATCGATTTTTTTTCATAAGGGGTACCCCTTATGAAATTCTCAATTTTCGTTTTTGTCACATAAAATTAAAATTAAGCTTCCATACTTCAAAAACCGATTTGTTTTGAAAAATACTGGGAAAAATAAGACTTCAAACAAAAATTCAGCGATTTCTAAAAAAAAATTTTTAAAATCGATTTTTTTTCATAAGGGGTACCCCTTATGAAATTCTCAATTTTCGCTTTTGTCAAATAAAATTAAAATTAAGCTTCCATACTTCAAAAACCGATTTGTTTTGAAAAATACTGGCAAAAACAAGACTTCGAACAAAAATTCAGCGATTTCTAAAAAAAATTTTAAAAATCGATTTTTTTTCATAAGGGGTACCCCTTATGAAATTCTCAATTTTCGCTTTTGTCACATAAAATTAAAATTAAGCTTACATACTTCAAAAACCGATTTGTTTTGAAAAATACTGGGAAAAATAAGACTTCAAACAAAAATTCAGCGATTTCTAAAAAAAAATTTTTAAAATCGATTTTTTTTCATAAGGGGTACCCCTTATGAAATTCTCAATTTTCGCTTTTGTCACATAAAATTAAAATTAAGCTTCCATACTTCAAAAACCGATTTGTTTTGAAAAATACTGGCAAAAATAAGACTTCAAACAAAAATTCAGCGATTTCTAAAAAAATTTTTTAAAAATCGATTTTTTTTCATAAGGGGTACCCCTTATGAAATTCTCAATTTTCGCTTTTGTCACATAAAATTAAAGTTAAGCTTTTATACTTCAAAAACCGATTTGTTTTGAAAAATACTGGCAAAAACAAGACTTCAAACAAAAATTCAGCGATTTCTAAAAAAAATCTTAAAAATCGATTTTTTTTCATAAGGGGTACCCCTTATGAAATTCTCAATTTTCGCTTTTGTCACATAAAATTAAAATTAAGCTTCCATACTTCAAAAACCGATTTGTTTTCAAAAATACTGGCAAAAATAAGACTTCAAACAAAAATTCAGCGATTTCTAAAAAAAATTTTTTAAAATCGATTTTTTTTCATAAGGGGTACCCCTTATGAAATTCTCAATTTTCGCTTTTGTCACATAAAATTAAAATTAAGCTTCCATACTTCAAAAACCGATTTGTTTTCAAAAATACTGGCAAAAACAAGACTTCAAACAAAAATTCAGCGATTTCTAAAAAAAAATTTAAAAATCGATTTTTTTTCATAAGGGGTACCCCTTATGAAATTCTCAATTTTCGCTTTTGTCACATAAAATTAAAATTAAGCTTCCATACTTCAAAAACCGATTTGTTTTGAAAAATACTGGGAAAAATAAGACTTCAAACAAAAATTCAGCGATTTCTAAAAAAATTTTTTAAAATCGATTTTTTTTCATAAGGGGTACCCCTTATGAAATTCTCAATTTTCGCTTTTGTCACATAAAATTAAAGTTAAGCTTCCATACTTCAAAAACCGATTTGTTTTGAAAAATACTGGCAAAAATAAGACTTCAAACAAAAATTCAGCGATTTCTAAAAAAATTTTTTAAAAATCGATTTTTTTTCATAAGGGGTACCCCTTATGAAATTCTCAATTTTCGCTTTTGTCACATAAAATTAAAGTTAAGCTTCCATACTTCAAAAACCGATTTGTTTTGAAAAATACTGGCAAAAATAAGACTTCAAACAAAAATTCAGCGATTTCTAAAAAAATTTTTTAAAAATCGATTTTTTTTCATAAGGGGTACCCCTTATGAAATTCTCAATTTTCGCTTTTGTCACATAAAATTAAAATTAAGCTTCCATACTTCAAAAACCGATTTGTTTTGAAAAATACTGGCAAAAATAAGACTTCAAACAAAAATTCAGCGATTTCTAAATAAATTTTTTAAAAATCGATTTTTTTCATAAGGGGTACCCCTTATGAAATTCTCAATTTTCGCTTTTGTCACATAAAATTAAAATTAAGCTTCCATACTTCAAAAACCGATTTGTTTTGAAAAATACTGGCAAAAATAAGACTTCAAACAAAAACTCAGCGATTTCTAAAAAAATTTTTTAAAAATCGATTTTTTTTCATAAGGGGTACCCCTTATGAAATTCTCAATTTTCGCTTTTGTCACATAAAATTAAAATTAAGCTTCCATACTTCAAAAACCGATTTGTTTTGAAAAATACTGGGAAAAATAAGACTTCAAACAAAAATTCAGCGATTTCAAAAAAAAATTTTTTAAAATCGATTTTTTTTCATAAGGGTACCCCTTATGAAATTCTCAATTTTGCTTTTGTCACATAAAATTAAAATTAAGCTTCCATACTTCAAAAACCGATTTGTTTTGAAAAATACTGGCAAAAATAAGACTTCAAACAAAAATTCAGCGATTTCTAAAAAAATTTTTTAAAAATCGATTTTTTTTCATAAGGGGTACCCCTTATGAAATTCTCAATTTTCGCTTTTGTCACATAAAATTAAAGTTAAGCTTCCATACTTCAAAAACCGATTTGTTTTGAAAAATACTGGCAAAAACAAGACTTCAAACAAAAATTCAGCGATTTCTAAAAAAAATTTTAAAAATCGATTTTTTTTCATAAGGGGTACCCCTTATGAAATTCTCAATTTTCGCTTTTGTCACATAAAATTAAAATTAAGCTTCCATACTTCAAAAACCGATTTTTTTTGAAAAATACTGGGAAAAATAAGACTTCAAACAAAAATTCAGCGATTTCTAAAAAAATTTTTTTAAAATCGATTTTTTTTCATAAGGGGTACCCCTTATGAAATTCTCAATTTTCGCTTTTGTCACATAAAATTAAAATTAAGCTTCCATACTTCAAAAACCGATTTGTTTTGAAAAATACTGGCAAAAATAAGACTTCAAACAAAAATTCAGCGATTTCTAAATAAATTTTTTAAAAATCGATTTTTTTCATAAGGGGTACCCCTTATGAAATTCTCAATTTTCGCTTTTGTCACATAAAATTAAAATTAAGCTTCCATACTTCAAAAACCGATTTGTTTTGAAAAATACTGGCAAAAATAAGACTTCAAACAAAAACTCAGCGATTTCTAAAAAAATTTTTTAAAAATCGATTTTTTTTCATAAGGGGTACCCCTTATGAAATTCTCAATTTTCGCTTTTGTCACATAAAATTAAAATTAAGCTTCCATACTTCAAAAACCGATTTGTTTTGAAAAATACTGGGAAAAATAAGACTTCAAACAAAAATTCAGCGATTTCAAAAAAAAATTTTTTAAAATCGATTTTTTTCCATAAGGGTACCCCTTATGAAATTCTCAATTTTCGCTTTTGTCACATAAAATTAAAATTAAGCTTCCATACTTCAAAAACCGATTTGTTTTGAAAAATACTGGCAAAAATAAGACTTCAAACAAAAATTCAGCGATTTCTAAAAAAATTTTTTAAAAATCGATTTTTTTTCATAAGGGGTACCCCTTATGAAATTCTCAATTTTCGCTTTTGTCACATAAAATTAAAGTTAAGCTTCCATACTTCAAAAACCGATTTGTTTTGAAAAATACTGGCAAAAACAAGACTTCAAACAAAAATTCAGCGATTTCTAAAAAAAATTTTAAAAATCGATTTTTTTTCATAAGGGGTACCCCTTATGAAATTCTCAATTTTCGCTTTTGTCACATAAAATTAAAATTAAGCTTCCATACTTCAAAAACCGATTTGTTTTGAAAAATACTGGCAAAAATAAGACTTCAAACAAAAATTCAGCGATTTCTAAATAAATTTTTTAAAAATCGATTTTTTTCATAAGGGGTACCCCTTATGAAATTCTCAATTTTCGCTTTTGTCACATAAAATTAAAATTAAGCTTCCATACTTCAAAAACCGATTTGTTTTGAAAAATACTGGCAAAAATAAGACTTCAAACAAAAACTCAGCGATTTCTAAAAAAATTTTTTAAAAATCGATTTTTTTTCATAAGGGGTACCCCTTATGAAATTCTCAATTTTCGCTTTTGTCACATAAAATTAAAATTAAGCTTCCATACTTCAAAAACCGATTTGTTTTGAAAAATACTGGGAAAAATAAGACTTCAAACAAAAATTCAGCGATTTCAAAAAAAAATTTTTTAAAATCGATTTTTTTCCATAAGGGTACCCCTTATGAAATTCTCAATTTTCGCTTTTGTCACATAAAATTAAAATTAAGCTTCCATACTTCAAAAACCGATTTGTTTTGAAAAATACTGGCAAAAATAAGACTTCAAACAAAAATTCAGCGATTTCTAAAAAAATTTTTTAAAAATCGATTTTTTTTCATAAGGGGTACCCCTTATGAAATTCTCAATTTTCGCTTTTGTCACATAAAATTAAAGTTAAGCTTCCATACTTCAAAAACCGATTTGTTTTGAAAAATACTGGCAAAAACAAGACTTCAAACAAAAATTCAGCGATTTCTAAAAAAAATTTTAAAAATCGATTTTTTTTCATAAGGGGTACCCCTTATGAAATTCTCAATTTTCGCTTTTGTCACATAAAATTAAAATTAAGCTTCCATACTTCAAAAACCGATTTTTTTTGAAAAATACTGGGAAAAATAAGACTTCAAACAAAAATTCAGCGATTTCTAAAAAAAATTTTTTAAAATCGATTTTTTTTTCATAAGGGGTACCCCTTATGAAATTCTCAATTTTCGCTTTTGTCACATAAAATTAAAATTAAGCTTCCATACTTCAAAAACCGATTTGTTTTGAAAAATACTGGCAAAAATAAGACTTCAAACAAAAATTCAGCGATTTCTAAAAAAATTTTTTAAAAATCGATTTTTTTTTCATAAGGGGTACCCCTTATGAAATTCTCAATTTTCGCTTTTGTCACATAAAATTAAAGTTAAGCTTCCATACTTCAAAAACCGATTTGTTTTGAAAAATACTGGCAAAAATAAGACTTCAAACAAAAATTCAGCGATTTCTAAAAAAATTTTTTAAAAATCGATTTTTTTTCATAAGGGGTACCCCTTATGAAATTCTCAATTTTCGCTTTTGTCACATAAAATTAAAATTAAGCTTCCATACTTCAAAAACCGATTTGTTTTGAAAAATACTGGCAAAAATAAGATTTCAAACAAAAATTCAGCGATTTCTAAATAAATTTTTTAAAAATCGATTTTTTTCATAAGGGGTACCCCTTATGAAATTCTCAATTTTCGCTTTTGTCACATAAAATTAAAATTAAGCTTCCATACTTCAAAAACCGATTTGTTTTGAAAAATACTGGCAAAAATAAGACTTCAAACAAAAATTCAGCGATTTCTAAAAAAATTTTTTAAAAATCGATTTTTTTTCATAAGGGGTAGTACCCCTTATGAAATTCTCAATTTTCGCTTTTGTCACATAAAATTAAAATTAAGCTTCCATACTTCAAAAACCGATTTGTTTTGAAAAATACTGGGAAAAATAAGACTTCAAACAAAAATTCAGCGATTTCAAAAAAAAATTTTTTAAAATCCATTTTTTTTCATAAGGGGTACCCCTTATAAAATTCTCAATTTTCGCTTTTGTCACATAAAATTAAAATTAAGCTTCCATACTTCAAAAACCGATTTGTTTTGAAAAATACTGGCAAAAATAAGACTTCAAACAAAAATTCAGCGATTTCAAAAAAAAATTTTTAAAAATCGATTTTTTTTCATAAGGGGTACCCCTGGCTGAGAGCTGGTGAGAGCTGGTGAGAGCTGGTGAGAGCTGGTGAGAGCTGGTGAGGGCTGGTGAGAGCTGGTGATAGCTGGTGAGAGCTGGTGAGAACTGGTGAGAGCTGGTGAGAGCTGGTGAGAGCTGGTGAGAGCTGGTGAGAGCTGGTGAGAGCTGGTGAGAGTTGGTGAGAGCTGGTGAGAACTGGTGAGAACTGGTGAGAGCTGGTGAGAGCTGGTGAGAGCTGGTGAGAGCTGGTGAGAGCTGGTGAGAGCTGGTGAGAGCTGGTGAGAGCTGGTGAGAGCTGGTGAGAGCTGGTGAGAGCTGGTGAGAGCTGGTGAGAGCTGGTGAGAGCTGGTGAGAGCTGGTGAGAACTGGTGAGAGCTGCTGAGAGCTGGTGAGAGCTGGTGAGAGCTGGTGAGAGCTGGTGAGAGCTGGTGAGAGCTGGTGAGAGCTGGTGAGAGCTGGTGAGAGCTGGTGAGAGCTGGTGAGAGCTGGTAAGAGCTGGTGAGAGCTGGTGAGAGCTGGTGAGAGCTGGTGAGAGCTGTTGAGAGCTGGTGAGAGCTGGTGAGAGCTGGTGAGAGCTGGTGAGAGCTGGTGAGAGCTGCTGAGAGCTGCTGAGAGCTGGTGAGAGCTGGTGAGAGCTGGTGAGAGCTGCTGAGAGCTGCTGAGAGCTGGTGAGAGCTGGTGAGAGCTGGTGAGAGCTGGTGAGAGCTGGTGAGAGCTGATGAGAGGTGGTGAGAGCTGGTGAGAGCTGGTGAGAGCTGGTGAGAGCTGGTGAGAGCTGGTGAGAGCTGGTGAGAGCCATACTTCAAAAACCGATTTGTTTTGAAAAATACTGGAAAAAAACAAGACTTCAAACAAAAATTCAGCGATTTCTAAAAAAAATTTTTAAAAATCGATTTTTTTTCATAAGGGGTACCCCTTATGAAATTCTCAATTTTCGCTTTTGTCACATAAAATTAAAATTAAGCTTCCATACTTCAAAAACCGATTTGTTTTGAAAAATACTGGCAAAAACAAGACTTCAAACAAAAATTCAGCGATTTCTAAAAAAAAATTTTTAAAATCTATTTTTTTTTCATAAGGGGTACCCCTTATGAAATTCTCAATTTTCGCTTTTGTCATATAAAATTAAAATTAAGCTTCCATACTTCAAAAACCGATTTGTTTTGAAAAATACTGGCAAAAATAAAACTTCAAACAAAAATTCAGCGATTTCTAAAAAAATTTTTAAAAATCGATTTTTTTCATAAGGGGTACCCCTTATGAAATTCTCAATTTTCGCTTTTGTCACATAAAATTAAAATTAAGCTTCCATACTTCAAAAACCGATTTGTTTTGAAAAATACTGGCAAAAACAAGACTTCAAACAAAAATTCAGCGATTTCTAAAAAAAAATTTTTAAAATCTATTTTTTTTTCATAAGGGGTACCCCTTATGAAATTCTCAATTTTCGCTTTTGTCATATAAAATTAAAATTAAGCTTCCATACTTCAAAAACCGATTTGTTTTGAAAAATACTGGCAAAAATAAAACTTCAAACAAAAATTCAGCGATTTCTAAAAAAATTTTTAAAAATCGATTTTTTTCATAAGGGGTACCCCTTATGAAATTCTCAATTTTCGCTTTTGTCACATAAAATTAAAATTAAGCTTCCATACTTCAAAAACCGATTTGTTTTGAAAAATACTGGCAAAAATAAGACTTCAAACAAAAATTCAGCGATTTCTAAAAAAATTTTTTAAAAATCGATTTTTTTTCATAAGGTGTACCCTTATGAAATTCCCAATTTTCGCTTTTGTCACATAAAATTAAAATTAAGCTTCCATACTTCAAAAACCGATTTGTTTTGAAAAATACTGGCAAAAATAAGACAAAAATTCAGCGATTTCTAAAAAAAATTTTTAAAAATCGATTTTTTTGGTGAGAGCTGGTGAGAGCTGGTGAGAGCTGGTGAGAGCTTGTGAGAGCTGGTGAGAGCTGGTGAGAGCTGGTGAGAGCTGGTGAGAGCTGGTGAGAGCTGGTGAGAGCTGGTGAGAGCTGGTGAGAGCTGGTGAGAGCTGGTGAGAGCTGGTGAGAGCTGGTGAGAGCTGGTGAGAGCTGGTGAAAGCTGGTGAGAGCTGGTGAGAACTGGTGAGAACTGGTGAGAGCTGGTGAGAGCTGGTGAGAGCTGGTGAGAGCTGGTGAGAGCTGGTGAGAGCCGGTGAGAGCTGGTGAGAGCTGGTGAGCGCTGGTGAGAGCTGGTGAGAGCTGGTGAGAGCTGGTGAGAGCTGGTGAGAGCTGGTGAGAGCTGGTGAGAGCTGGTGAGAGCTGGTGAGAGCTGGTGAGAGCTGGTGAGAGCTGGTGAGAGCTGGTGAGAGCTGGTGAGAGCTGGTGAGAGCTGGTGAGAGCTGGTGAGAGCTGGTGAGAGCTGGTGAGAGCTGGTGAGAGCTGGTGAGAGCTGGTGAGAGCTGGTGAGAGCTGGTGAGAGCTGGTGAGAGCTGGTGAGAGCTGGTGAGAGCCATACTTCAAAAACCGATTTGTTTTGAAAAATACTGGAAAAAACAAGACTTCAAACAAAAATTCAGCGATTTCTAAAAAAAATTTTTTAAAATCGATTTTTTTTCATAAGGGGTACCCCTTATGAAATTCTCAATTTTCGCTTTTGTCACATAAAATTAAAATTAAGCTTCCATACTTCAAAAACCGATTTGTTTTGAAAAATACTGGCAAAAATAAGACTTCAAACAAAAATTCAGCGATTTCTAAAAAAATTTTTTAAAAATCGATTTTTTTTCATAAGGGGTACCCCTTATGAAATTCCCAATTTTCGCTTTTGTCACATAAAATTAAAATTAAGCTTCTATACTTCAAAAACCGATTTGTTTTGAAAAATACTGGCAAAAACAAGACTTCAAACAAAAATTCAGCGATTTCTAAAAAAAATTTTTTAAATCTATTTTTTTTTCATAAGGGGTACCCCTTATGAAATTCACAATTTTCGCTTTTGTCATATAAAATTAAAATTAAGCTTCCATACTTCAAAAACCGATTTGTTTTGAAAAATACTGGCAAAAATAAGACTTCAAACAAAAATTCAGCGATTTCAAAAAAAAATTTTTAAAAATCGATTTTTTTTCATAAGGGGTACCCCTTATAAAATTCTCAATTTTCGCTTTTGTCACATAAAATTAAAATTAAGCTTCCATACTTCAAAAACCGATTTGTTTTGAAAAATACTGGCAAAAATAAGACTTCAAACAAAAATTCAGCGATTTCTAAAAAAATTTTTTAAAAATCGATTTTTTTTCATAAGGGGTACCCCTGGCTGAGAGCTGGTGAGAGCTGGTGAGAGCTGGTGAGAGCTGGTGAGGGCTGGTGAGAGCTGGTGATAGCTGGTGAGAGCTGGTGAGAACTGGTGAGAGCTGGTGAGAGCTGGTGAGAGCTGGTGAGAGCTGGTGAGAGCTGGTGAGAGCTGGTGAGAGCTGGTGAGAGCTGGTGAGAGTTGGTGAGAGCTGGTGAGAACTGGTGAGAACTGGTGAGAGCTGGTGAGAGCTGGTGAGAGCTGGTGAGAGCTGGTGAGAGCTGGTGAGAGCTGGTGAGAGCTGGTGAGAGCTGGTGAGAGCTGGTGAGAGCTGGTGAGAGCTGGTGAGAGCTGGTGAGAGCTGGTGAGAGCTGGTGAGAACTGGTGAGAGCTGGTGAGAGCTGGTGAGAGCTGGTGAGAGCTGGTGAGAGCTGGTGAGAGCTGGTGAGAGCTGGTGAGAGCTGGTGAGAGCTGGTGAGAGCTGGTGAGAGCTGGTGAGAGCTGGTAAGAGCTGGTGAGAGCTGGTGAGAGCTGGTGAGAGCTGGTGAGAGCTGTTGAGAGCTGGTGAGAGCTGGTGAGAGCTGGTGAGAGCTGGTGAGAGCTGGTGAGAGCTGGTGAGAGCTGGTGAGAGCTGGTGAGAGCTGGTGAGAGCTGGTGAGAGCTGGTGAGAGCTGCTGAGAGCTGGTGAGAGCTGGTGAGAGCTGGTGAGAGCTGGTGAGAGCTGGTGAGAGCTGGTGAGAGCTGGTGAGAGCTGATGAGAGCTGGTGAGAGCTGGTGAGAGCTGGTGAGAGCTGGTGAGAGCTGGTGAGAGCTGGTGAGAGCTGGTGAGAGCTGGTGAGAGCTGGTGAGAGCTGGTGAGAGCTGGTGAGAGCCATACTTCAAAAACCGATTTGTTTTGAAAAATACTGGAAAAAACAAGACTTCAAACAAAAATTCAGCGATTTCTAAAAAAAATTTTTAAAAATCTATTTTTTTTCATAAGGGGTACCCCTTATGAAATTCTCAATTTTCGCTTTTGTCACATAAAATTAAAATTAAGCTTCCATACTTCAAAAACCGATTTGTTTTGAAAAATACTGGCAAAAATAAGACTTCAAACAAAAATTCAGCGATTTCTAAAAAAATTTTTTTAAAATCGATTTTTTTTCATAAGGGGTACCCCTTATGAAATTCCCAATTTTCGCTTTTGTCACATAAAATTAAAATTAAGCTTCTATACTTCAAAAACCGATTTGTTTTGAAAAATACTGGCAAAAACAAGACTTCAAACAAAAATTCAGCGATTTCTAAAAAAAAATTTTTAAAATCTATTTTTTTTTCATAAGGGGTACCCCTTATGAAATTCTCAATTTTCGCTTTTGTCACATAAAATTAAAATTAAGCTTCCATACTTCAAAAACCGATTTGTTTTGAAAAATACTGGCAAAAATAAGACTTCAAACAAAAATTCAGCGATTTCTAAAAAAATTTTTTAAAAATCGATTTTTTTTCATAAGGTGTACCCTTATGAAATTCCCAATTTTCGCTTTTGTCACATAAAATTAAAATTAAGCTTCCATACTTCAAAAACCGATTTGTTTTGAAAAATACTGGCAAAAATAAGACAAAAATTCAGCGATTTCTAAAAAAAATTTTTAAAAATCGATTTTTTTTGGTGAGAGCTGGTGAGAGCTGGTGAGAGCTTGTGAGAGCTGGTGAGAGCTGGTGAGAGCTGGTGAGAGCTGGTGAGAGCTGGTGAGAGCTGGTGAGAGCTGGTGAGAGCTGGTGAGAGCTGGTGATAGCTGGTGAGAGCTGGTGAGAGCTGGTGAGAGCTGGTGAGAACTGGTGAGAACTGGTGAGAACTGGTGAGAGCTGGTGAGAGCTGGTGAGAGCTGGTGAGAGCTGGTGAGAGCTGGTGAGAGCTGGTGAGAGCCGGTGAGAGCTGGTGAGAGCTGGTGAGCGCTGGTGAGAGCTGGTGAGAGCTGGTGAGAGCTGGTGAGAGCTGGTGAGAGCTGGTGAGAGCTGGTGAGAGCTGCTGAGAGCTGCTGAGAGCTGCTGAGAGCTGGTGAGAGCTGGTGAGAGCTGGTGAGAGCTGGTGAGAGCTGGTGAGAGCTGGTGAGAGCTGGTGAGAGCTGGTGAGAGCTGGTGAGAGCTGGTGAGAGCTGGTGAGAGCTGGTGAGAGCTGGTGAGAGCTGGTGAGAGCTGGTGAGAGCCATACTTCAAAAACCGATTTGTTTTGAAAAATACTGGAAAAAACAAGACTTCAAACAAAAATTCAGCGATTTCTAAAAAAAATTTTTAAAAATCGATTTTTTTTCATAAGGGGTACCCCTTATGAAATTCTCAATTTTCGCTTTTGTCACATAAAATTAAAATTAAGCTTCCATACTTCAAAAACCGATTTGTTTTGAAAAATACTGGCAAAAATAAGACTTCAAACAAAAATTCAGCGATTTCTAAAAAAATTTTTTAAAAATCGATTTTTTTTCATAAGGGGTACCCCTTATGAAATTCCCAATTTTCGCTTTTGTCACATAAAATTAAAATTAAGCTTCTATACTTCAAAAACCGATTTGTTTTGAAAAATACTGGCAAAAACAAGACTTCAAACAAAAATTCAGCGATTTCTAAAAAAAATTTTTAAAATCTATTTTTTTTTCATAAGGGGTACCCCTTATGAAATTCACAATTTTCGCTTTTGTCATATAAAATTAAAATTAAGCTTCCATACTTCAAAAACCGATTTGTTTTGAAAAATACTGGCAAAAATAAAACTTCAAACAAAAATTCAGCGATTTCTAAAAAAATTTTTAAAAATCGATTTTTATGAAATTATGAAATTCTCAATTTTCGCTTTTGTCACATAAAACTAAAATTAAGCTTCCATACAAACAAAAATTCAGCGAGAGCTGGTGAAAGCTGGTGAGAGCTGGTGAGTGCTGGTGAGAGCTGGTGAGAGTTGGTGAGAGCTGGTGAGAGCTGGTGAGAGCTGGTGAGAGCTGGTGAGAGCTGGTGAGAGCTGGTGAGAGCTGGTGAGAGCTGGTGAGAGCTGGTGAGAGCTGGTGAGAGCTGGTGAGAGCTGGTGAGAGCTGGTGAGAGCCATACTTCAAAAACCGATTTGTTTTGAAAAATACTGGCAAAAACAAGACTTCAAACAAAAATTCAGCGATTTCTAAAAAAAAATTTTTAAAATCTATTTTTTTTTCATAAGGGGTACCCCTTATGAAATTCTCAATTTTCGCTTTTGTCACATAAAATTAAAATTAAGCTTCCATACTTCAAAAACCGATTTGTTTTGAAAAATACTGGCAAAAATAAGACTTCAAACAAAAATTCAGCGATTTCTAAAAAAATTTTTTAAAAATCGATTTTTTTTCATAAGGTGTACCCTTATGAAATTCCCAATTTTCGCTTTTGTCACATAAAATTAAAATTAAGCTTCCATACTTCAAAAACCGATTTGTTTTGAAAAATACTGGCAAAAATAAGACAAAAATTCAGCGATTTCTAAAAAAAATTTTTAAAAATCGATTTTTTTTGGTGAGAGCTGGTGAGAGCTGGTGAGAGCTTGTGAGAGCTGGTGAGAGCTGGTGAGAGCTGGTGAGAGCTGGTGAGAGCTGGTGAGAGCTGGTGAGAGCTGGTGAGAGCTGGTGAGAGCTGGTGAGAGCTGGTGATAGCTGGTGAGAGCTGGTGAGAGCTGGTGAGAGCTGGTGAGAACTGGTGAGAACTGGTGAGAACTGGTGAGAGCTGGTGAGAGCTGGTGAGAGCTGGTGAGAGCTGGTGAGAGCTGGTGAGAGCTGGTGAGAGCCGGTGAGAGCTGGTGAGAGCTGGTGAGCGCTGGTGAGAGCTGGTGAGAGCTGGTGAGAGCTGGTGAGAGCTGGTGAGAGCTGGTGAGAGCTGGTGAGAGCTGCTGAGAGCTGCTGAGAGCTGCTGAGAGCTGGTGAGAGCTGGTGAGAGCTGGTGAGAGCTGGTGAGAGCTGGTGAGAGCTGGTGAGAGCTGGTGAGAGCTGGTGAGAGCTGGTGAGAGCTGGTGAGAGCTGGTGAGAGCTGGTGAGAGCTGGTGAGAGCTGGTGAGAGCCATACTTCAAAAACCGATTTGTTTTGAAAAATACTGGAAAAAACAAGACTTCAAACAAAAATTCAGCGATTTCTAAAAAAAATTTTTAAAAATCGATTTTTTTTCATAAGGGGTACCCCTTATGAAATTCTCAATTTTCGCTTTTGTCACATAAAATTAAAATTAAGCTTCCATACTTCAAAAACCGATTTGTTTTGAAAAATACTGGCAAAAATAAGACTTCAAACAAAAATTCAGCGATTTCTAAAAAAATTTTTTAAAAATCGATTTTTTTTCATAAGGGGTACCCCTTATGAAATTCCCAATTTTCGCTTTTGTCACATAAAATTAAAATTAAGCTTCTATACTTCAAAAACCGATTTGTTTTGAAAAATACTGGCAAAAACAAGACTTCAAACAAAAATTCAGCGATTTCTAAAAAAAATTTTTAAAATCTATTTTTTTTTCATAAGGGGTACCCCTTATGAAATTCACAATTTTCGCTTTTGTCATATAAAATTAAAATTAAGCTTCCATACTTCAAAAACCGATTTGTTTTGAAAAATACTGGCAAAAATAAAACTTCAAACAAAAATTCAGCGATTTCTAAAAAAATTTTTAAAAATCGATTTTTATGAAATTATGAAATTCTCAATTTTCGCTTTTGTCACATAAAACTAAAATTAAGCTTCCATACAAACAAAAATTCAGCGAGAGCTGGTGAAAGCTGGTGAGAGCTGGTGAGTGCTGGTGAGAGCTGGTGAGAGTTGGTGAGAACTGGTGAGAGCTGGTGAGAGCTGGTGAGAGCTGGTGAGAGCCATAATCCATTTTTTCTTCCATTTGTCTTCTGGAACAATTCAATTTCAATTAAAACAATTTTGAAAGACTTTCGCGTTGTTCGGAAACAGCAAGAACTGGACGCTAACAAGCGCTGGTATAAAAATGTAAATAAATTGATTTTTATTTGTTTAACAACCGCATAAATGAATTACACTTCAGCTTTTTTTATTATTTTTAAATTGCAAAACATGCACATGGCAGTTCTTAAATTTTTCTTTGTTTTTTTATTTATTTGGAATATATATGGAGTTGTTTCTATGGATGTCTGTAAGCAGAAATGCTCCATAAAAACGCATTGAAGCTTAACTCAATGCAATCAAAATAATTAAATATATTAATAAACTTTATTAATCTTAACGAAAAACATTAGAAAAAAATGCAACAATAAACTGATGACAACTTAAAGTACTGCGATTATTCTGGCCACTTAAACATGAAATTTAAAGTGCTCCAAAGTAGTCCAGGGTATTTAACTAGTTCTCAAACTTTTTTAAAGATTTTATTCATAAGCATTCAGAGTCACCACATAATACGATATTCATGGCATAAAACCTTTTACAAGCATCATGTCTTCAAGGCAACTCCTTTCAAGAATGCAATTTCACTTCAATAGCTTTTTAATAAGAGAGAATAATAGAAAACTATTACTTCTTGAACTCAAATAAATATGAACGTATTTACTTCCCCTATTCCTACAACATCCTTTTTAATATCCTTGGCTAGACGTTTTACTATTTTCGTTGCCATACAAACTGTTTGCTTGAGTATAAACTGCAAATATATGGACTTAAATGCTTATAAGTAGTGATTTTATTTACAGAGACTTTAGGGTGTTTAATTTTAAATTTTATTGATCGATATATCTCGAAGAAGTTCGTATTCAGGATCTTAATTTGTATATAAAAAAAAATTGGAGTTAAAATCCTGAAGATCAGTAACATATAAATTTTTTAAGTGTTTTCATTGGAACGAATTGCTAAGAAGTGAAATAAAATAATATATAAATATTAAAATTAAAAAAAAAAAAACTTTCAAATTCCGAGTGGCTGAGAGCCGGTGAGAGCCGGTGAGAGCCGGTGAGAGCAGCTGAGAGCCGGTGAGAGCGGCTGAGAGCCGGTGAGAGCCGGTGAGAGCCGGTGAGAGTAGCTGAAAGCCGGTGAGAGTAGCTGAGAGCCGGTGAGAGTGGCTGAGAGCCGGTGAGAGCCGGTGAGAGTGGCTGAGAGCCGGTGAGAGTGGCTGAGAGCCGGTGAGAGTGGCTGAGAGCCGGTGAGAGTGGGTGAGAGCAGCTGAGAGCCGGTGAGAGCAGCTGAGAGCCGGTGAGAGCCGGTGAGAGTGGCTGAGAGCCGGTGAGAGCCGGTGAGAGTGGGTGAGAGCAGCTGAGAGCCGGTGAGAGCCGGTGAGACTGGCTGAGAGCCGGTGAGAGTGGCTGAGAGCCGGTGAGAGTGGCTGAGAGCCGGTGAGAGCGGCTGAGAGCCGGTGAGAGTGGCTGAGAGCCGGTGAGAGTGGCTGAGAGCCGGTGAGAGCCGGTGAGAGCAGCTGAGAGCAGCTGAGAGCCGGTGAGAGCGGCTGAGAGCGGCTGAGAGCCGGTGAGAGCAGCTGAGAGCCGGTGAGAGTAGCTGAGAGCCGGTGAGAGTGGCTGAGAGCCGGTGAGAGTAGCTGAGAGCCGGTGAGAGTGGGTGAGAGCCGGTGAGAATGGCTGAGAGCCGGTGAGAGTGGCTGAGAGCCGGTGAGAGTGGCTGAGAGCCGGTGAGAGTGGCTGAGAGCCGGTGAGAGCCGGTGAGAGTGGCTGAGAGCCGGTGAGAGTGGCTGAGAGCCGGTGAGAGCCGGTGAGAGTAGCTGAGAGCCGGTGAGAGTGGGTGAGAGCCGGTGAGAATGGCTGAGAGCCGGTGAGAGTGGCTGAGAGCCGGTGAGAGTGGCTGAGAGCCGGTGAGAGTGGCTGAGAGCCGGTGAGAGCCGGTGAGAGCAGCTGAGAGCCGGTGAGAGTGGCTGAGAGCCGGTGAGAGTGGCTGAGAGCCGGTGAGAGCCGGTGAGAGTGGGTAAGAGCAGCTGAGAGCCGGTGAGAGCAGCTGAGAGCCGGTGAGAGCAGCTGAGAGCCGGTGAGAGCCGGTGACAGTGGCTGAGAGCCGGTGAGAGTAGCTGAGAGCCGGTGAGAGTGGCTGAGAGCCGGTGAGACCAGCTGAGAGCCAGTGAGAGTGGCTGAGAGCCGGTGAGAGTGGCTGAGAGCCGGTGAGAGTGGGTGAGAGCAGCTGAGAGCCGGTGAGAGCAGCTGAGAGCCGGTGAGAGCCGGTGAGAGTGGCTGAGAGCCGGTGAGAGTGGGTGAGAGCAGCTGAGAGCCGGTGAGAGCCGGTGAGAGTGGCTGAGAGCCGGTGAGAGTGGCTGAGAGCCGGTGAGAGTGGCTGAGAGCCGGTGAGAGCCGGTGAGAGCGGCTGAGAGCCGGTGAGAGTGGCTGAGAGCCGGTGAGAGTGGCTGAGAGCCGGTGAGAGCCGGTGAGAGCAGCTGAGAGCAGCTGAGAGCCGGTGAGAGCGGCTGAGAGCGGCTGAGAGCCGGTGAGAGCAGCTGAGAGCCGGTGAGAGTAGCTGAGAGCCGGTGAGAGTGGCTGAGAGCCGGTGAGAGTGGCTGAGAGCCGGTGAGAGTGGCTGAGAGCCGGTGAGAGTGGCTGAGAGCCGGTGAGAGCCGGTGAGAGTGGCTGAGAGCCGGTGAGAGTGGCTGAGAGCCGGTGAGAGTGGCTGAGAGCCGGTGAGAGCCGGTGAGAGTAGCTGAGAGCCGGTGAGAGTGGGTGAGAGCTGGTGAGAGCTGGTGAGAGCTGGTGAGAGCTGGTGAGAGCTGGTGAGAGCTGGTGAGAGCTGGTGAGAGCTGGTGAGAGCTGGTGAGAGCTGGTGAGAGCTGGTGAGAGCTGGTGAGAGCTGGTGAGAGCTGGTGAGAGCTGGTGAGAGCTGGTGAGAGCTGGTGAGAGCTGGTGAGAGCTGGTGAGAGCTGGTGAGAGCTGGTGAGAGCTGGTGAGAGCTGGTGAGAGCTGGTGAGAGCTGGTGAGAGCTGGTGAGAGCTGGTGAGAGCTGGTGAGAGCTGGTGAGAGCTGGTGAGAGCTGGTGAGAGCTGGTGAGAGCTGGTGAGAGCTGGTGAGAGCTGGTGAGAGCTGGTGAGAGCTGGTGAGAGCTGGTGAGAGCTGGTGAGAGCTGGTGAGAGCTGGTGAGAGCTGGTGAGAGCTGGTGAGAGCTGGTGAGAGCTGGTGAGAGCTGGTGAGAGCTGGTGAGAGCTGGTGAGAGCTGGTGAGAGCTGGTGAGAGCTGGTGAGAGCTGGTGAGAGCTGGTGAGAGCTGGTGAGAGCTGGTGAGAGCTGGTGAGAGCTGGTGAGAGCTGGTGAGAGCTGGTGAGAGCTGGTGAGAGCTGGTGAGAGCTGGTGAGAGCTGGTGAGAGCTGGTGAGAGCTGGTGAGAGCTGGTGAGAGCTGGTGAGAGCTGGTGAGAGCTGGTGAGAGCTGGTGAGAGCTGGTGAGAGCTGGTGAGAGCTGGTGAGAGCTGGTGAGAGCTGGTGAGAGCTGGTGAGAGCTGGTGAGAGCTGGTGAGAGCTGGTGAGAGCTGGTGAGAGCTGGTGAGAGCTGGTGAGAGCTGGTGAGAGCTGGTGAGAGCTGGTGAGAGCTGGTGAGAGCTGGTGAGAGCTGGTGAGAGCTGGTGAGAGCTGGTGAGAGCTGGTGAGAGCTGGTGAGAGCTGGTGAGAGCTGGTGAGAGCTGGTGAGAGCTGGTGAGAGCTGGTGAGAGCTGGTGAGAGCTGGTGAGAGCTGGTGAGAGCTGGTGAGAGCTGGTGAGAGCTGGTGAGAGCTGGTGAGAGCTGGTGAGAGCTGGTGAGAGCTGGTGAGAGCTGGTGAGAGCTGGTGAGAGCTGGTGAGAGCTGGTGAGAGCTGGTGAGAGCTGGTGAGAGCTGGTGAGAGCTGGTGAGAGCTGGTGAGAGCTGGTGAGAGCTGGTGAGAGCTGGTGAGAGCTGGTGAGAGCTGGTGAGAGCTGGTGAGAGCTGGTGAGAGCTGGTGAGAGCTGGTGAGAGCTGGTGAGAGCTGGTGAGAGCTGGTGAGAGCTGGTGAGAGCTGGTGAGAGCTGGTGAGAGCTGGTGAGAGCTGGTGAGAGCTGGTGAGAGCTGGTGAGAGCTGGTGAGAGCTGGTGAGAGCTGGTGAGAGCTGGTGAGAGCTGGTGAGAGCTGGTGAGAGCTGGTGAGAGCTGGTGAGAGCTGGTGAGAGCTGGTGAGAGCTGGTGAGAGCTGGTGAGAGCTGGTGAGAGCTGGTGAGAGCTGGTGAGAGCTGGTGAGAGCTGGTGAGAGCTGGTGAGAGCTGGTGAGAGCTGGTGAGAGCTGGTGAGAGCTGGTGAGAGCTGGTGAGAGCTGGTGAGAGCTGGTGAGAGCTGGTGAGAGCTGGTGAGAGCTGGTGAGAGCTGGTGAGAGCTGGTGAGAGCTGGTGAGAGCTAGTGAGAGCTGGTGAGAGCTGGTGAGAGCTGGTGAGAGCTGGTGAGAGCTGGTGAGAGCTGGTGAGAGCTGGTGAGAGCTGGTGAGAGCTGGTGAGAGCTGGTGAGAGCTGGTGAGAGCTGGTGAGAGCTGGTGAGAGCTGGTGAGAGCTGGTGAGAGCTGGTGAGAGCTGGTGAGAGCTGGTGAGAGCTGGTGAGAGCTGGTGAGAGCTGGTGAGAGCTGGTGAGAGCTGGTGAGAGCTGGTGAGAGCTGGTGAGAGCTGGCGAAAGCTGGTGAGAGCTGGCGAAAGCTGGTGAGTAATTATAAAAATTTAATTATGAAATAGCATACGAGAATTATATCTCTGGAAATTTACTTCTTTGAATCGAGAATGTTTTTCCCTCATGGCACAGTTTCATTGGGCTCATTAATTACAAACAGTCTTCATTTATTGTTTCAATGGGAAAGTTATTTATAAAAATTTTATTATAAAACAGAATACGAGAATTGTACATCTGGAAAGAAGACTATTTATGCTTTCCCCTCAACCCACATTTTAATTGGGTTCGTTAATTGCACACAGCCGTCATTTATTGCTTCAATAGGAAATCTATTATTTCGATAAATTGTGTTATGAAATAGCATACGAGAATTGTATATCTGGAAAGGGACTCTTTCATTCGAGGATACGTTTCCCCGATCCTATAGTTAAATTAGATTTCTTAATTACACACCTTCTTCATTTATTGTTTCAATGGAAAAGTTATTTATAAAAATTTTATTATAAAACAGAATACGAGAATTGTACATCTGTAAAGAGGATTATGTGATTCGAGCATGCGTTTCCACGATGCCAAAGTTAAATTATTAATTATAAACCGTCCTCATTTATTGCTTCAATAGGGGCAATTATTATTTATAAAAATTTTTTTATGAAATTGAATACGAGAATTGTATATCTGAAAAGTTGACTATTTATGCTTTTCTCTCATCCCAAAGTTTAATTGGATTCGCTAATTACAAACTGTCTTAATTTTTTTTGCTGGCTGGCTGGCTGGCTGGCTGGTGAGAGCTGGTGAGAGCTGGTGAGAGCTGGTGAGAGCTGGTGAGAGCTGGTGAGAGCTGGTGAGAGCTGGTGAGAGCTGGTGAGAGCTGGTGAGAGCTGGTGAGAGCTGGTGAGAGCTGGTGAGAGCTGGTGAGAGCTGGTGAGAGCTGGTGAGAGCTGGTGAGAGCTGGTGAGAGCTGGTGAGAGCTGGTGAGAGCTGGTGAGAGCTGGTGAGAGCTGGTGAGAGCTGGTGAGAGCTGGTGCGAGCTGGTGCGAGCTGGTGAGAGCTGGTGAGAGCTGGTGAGAGCTGGTGAGAGCTGGTGAGAGCTGGTGAAAGCTGGTGAGAGCTGGTGAGAGCTGGTGAGAGCTGGTGAGAGCTGGTGAGAGCTGGTGAGAGCTGGTGAGAGCTGGTGAGAGCTGGTGAGAGCTGGTGAGAGCTGGTGAGAGCTGGTGAGAGCTGGTGAGAGCTGGTGAGAGCTGGTGAGAGCTGGTGAGAGCTGGTGAGAGCTGGTGAGAGCTGGTGAGAGCTGGTGAGAGCTGGTGAGAGCTGGTGAGAGCTGGTGAGAGCTGGTGAGAGCTGGTGAAAGCTGGTGAGAGCTGGTGAGAGCTGGTGAGAGCTGGTGAGAGCTGGTGAGAGCTGGTGAGAGTTGGTGAGAGCTGGTGAGAGCTGGTGAGAGCTGGTGAGAGCTGGTGAGAGCTGGTGAGAGCTGGTGAGAGCTGGTGAGAGCTGGTGAGAGCTGGTGAGAGCTGGTGAGAGCTGGTGAGAGCTGGTGAGAGCTGGTGAGAGCTGGTGAGAGCTGGTGAGAGCTGGTGAGAGCTGGTGAGAGCTGGTGAGAGCTGGTGAGAGCTGGTGAGAGCTGGTGAGAGCTGGTGAGAGCTGGTGAGAGCTGGTGAGAGCTGGTGAGAGCTGGTGAGAGCTGGTGAGAGCTGGTGAGAGCTGGTGAGAGCTGGTGAGAGCTGGTGAGAGTTGGTGAGAGCTGGTGAGAGCTGGTGAGAGCTGGTGAGAGCTGGTGAGAGCTGGTGAGAGCTGGTGAGAGCTGGTGAGAGCTGGTGAGAGCTGGTGAGAGCTGGTGAGAGCTGGTGAGAGCTGGTGAGAGCTGGTGAGAGCTGGTGAGAGCTGGTGAGAGCTGGTGAGAGCTGGTGAGAGCTGGTGAGAGCTGGCGAGAGCTGGCGAGAGCTGGCGAGAGCTGGCGAGAGCTGGCGAGAGCTGGTGAGAGCTGGTGAGAGCTGGCGAGAGCTGGTGAGAGCTGGTGAGAGCTGGTGAGAGCTGGTGAGAGCTTGTGAGAGCTGGTGAGAGCTGGTGAGAGCTGGTGAGAGCTGGTGAGAGCTGGTGAGAGCTGGTGAGAGCTGGTGAGAGCTGGTGAGAGCTGGTGAGAGCTGGTGAGAGCTGGTGAGAGCTGGTGAGAGCTGGTGAGAGCTGGTGAGAGCTGGTGAGAGCTGGTGAGAGCTGGTGAGAGCTGGTGAGAGCTGGTGAGAGCTGGTGAGAGCTGGTGAGAGCTGGTGAGAGCTGGTGAGAGCTGGTGAGAGCTGGTGAGAGCTGGTGAGAGCTGGTGAGAGCTGGTGAGAGCTGGTGAGAGCTGGTGAGAGCTGGTGAGAGCTGGCGAGAGCTGGCGAGAGCTGGCGAGAGCTGGCGACAGCTGGCGAGAGCTGGTGAGAGCTGGTGAGAGCTGGCGAGAGCTGGTGAGAGCTGGTGAGAGCTGGTGAGAGCTGGTGAGAGCTGGTGAGAGCTGGTGAGAGCTTGTGAGAGCTGGTGAGAGCTGGTGAGAGCTTGTGAGAGCTGGTGAGAGCTGGTGAGAGCTGGTGAGAGCTGGTGAGAGCTGGTGAGAGCTGGTGAGAGCTGGTGAGAGCTGGTGAGAGCTGGTGAGAGCTGGTGAGAGCTGGTGAGAGCTGGTGAGAGCTGGTGAGAGCTGGTGAGAGCTGGTGAGAGCTGGTGAGAGCTGGTGAGAGCTGGTGAGAGCTGGTGAGAGCTGGTGAGAGCTGGTGAGAGCTGGTGAGAGCTGGTGAGAGCTGGTGAGAGCTGGTGAGAGCTGGTGAGAGCTGGTGAGAGCTGGTGAGAGCTGGTGAGAGCTGGTGAGAGCTGGTGAGAGCTGGTGAGTAATTATAAAAATTTAATTATGAAATAGCATACGAGAATTATATCTCTGGAAATTTACTTCTTTAAATCGAGAATGTTTTTCCCTCATGGCAAAGTTTCATTGGGCTCATTAATTACAAACAGTCTTCATTTATTGTTTTAATGGGAAAGTTATTTATAAAAATTTTATTATAAAACAGAATACGAGAATTGTACATCTGGAAAGAAGACTATTTATGCTTTCCCCTCAACCCACATTTTAATTGGGTTCGTTAATTGCACACAGCCGCCATTTATTGCTTCAATAGGAAATCTATTATTTCTATAAATTGTGTTATGAAATAGCATACGAGAATTGTATATCTGGAAAGGGACTCATTCATTCGAGGATACGTTTCCCCGATCCTATAGTTAAATTAGATTTCTTAATTACACACCTTCTTCATTTATTGTTTCAATGGAAAAGTTATTTATAAAAATTTTATTATAAAACAGAATACGAGAATTGTACATCTGTAAAGAGGATTATGTGATTCGAGCATGCGTTTCCACGATGCCAAAGTTAAATTATTAATTATAAACCGTCCTCATTTATTGCTTCAATATGGGCAATTATTATTTATAAAAATTTTTTTATGAAATTGAATACGAGAATTTTATCTGAAAAGTTGACTATTTATGCTTTTCTCTCATCCCAAAGTTTAATTGGATTCGCTAATTACAAACTGTCTTAATTTTTTTGCTGGCTGGCTGGCTGGCTGGCTGGTGAGAGCTGGTGAGAGCTGGTGAGAGCTGGTGAGAGCTGGTGAGAGCTGGTGAGAGCTGGTGAGAGCTGGTGAGAGCTGGTGCGAGCTGGTGCGAGCTGGTGAGAGCTGGTGAGAGCTGGTGAGAGCTGGTGAGATCTGGTGAGAGCTGGTGAGAGCTGGTGAGAGCTGGTGAGAGCTGGTGAGAGCTGGTGAGAGCTGGCGAGAGCTGGTGAGAGCTGGTGAGAGCTGGCGAAGGCTGGTGAGAGCTGGCGAGAGCTGGTGAGAGCTGGTGAGAGCTGGTGAGTAATTATAAAAATTTAATTATGAAATAGCATACGAGAATTATATCTCTGGAAATTTACTTCTTTGAATCGAGAATGTTTTTCCCTCATGGCACAGTTTCATTGGGCTCATTAATTACAAACAGTCTTCATTTATTGTTTTAATGGGAAAGTTATTTATAAAAATTTTATTATAAAACAGAATACGAGAATTGTACATCTGGAAAGAAGACTATTTATGCTTTCCCCTCAACCCACATTTTAATTGGGTTCGTTAATTGCACACAGCCGTCATTTATTGCTTCAATAGGAAATCTATTATTTCGATAAATTGTGTTATGAAATAGCATACGAGAATTGTATATCTGGAAAGGGACTCTTTCATTCGAGGATACGTTTCCCCGATCCTATAGTTAAATTAGATTTCTTAATTACACACCTTCTTCATTTATTGTTTCAATGGAAAAGTTATTTATAAAAATTTTATTATAAAACAGAATACGAGAATTGTACATCTGTAAAGAGGATTATGTGATTCGAGCATGCGTTTCCACGATGCCAAAGTTAAATTATTAATTATAAACCGTCCTCATTTATTGCTTCAATAGGGGCAATTATTATTTATAAAAATTTTTTTATGAAATTGAATACGAGAATTTTATCTGAAAAGTTGACTATTTATGCTTTTCTCTCATCCCAAAGTTTAATTGGATTCGCTAATTAAAAACTGTCCTAATTTTTTTTGCTGGCTGGCTGGCTGGCTGGCTGGCTGGTGAGAGCTGGTGAGAGCTGGTGAGAGCTGGTGAGAGTGTCTGAGAGTGGCTGAGAGCTGGTGAGAGTCACTGAGAGTGGCGGAGAGCGGGTGAGAGTGGCTGAGAGCTGGTGAGAGTGGGTGAGAGTGGCTGAGAGTGATAATAGATTTTAATTATAAAAATTTAATTATGAAATAGCATACGAGAATTATATCTCTGGAAATTGACTTCTTTGAATCGAGAATTTTTTCCCTCATGGCACAGTTTCATTGGGCTCATTAATTACAAACAGTCTTCATTTATTGTTTCAATGGGAAAGTTATTTATAAAAGTTTTATTATAAAACAGAATACGAGAATTGTACATCTGGAAAGAGGATTATGTGATTCGAGCATGCGTTTCCACGATGCCAAAGTTAAATTATTAATTATAAACCGTCCTCATTTATTGCTTCAATAGGGGCAATTATTATTTATAAAAATTTTTTTATGAAATTGAATACGAGAATTGTATATCTGAAAAGTTGACTATTTATGCTTTTCTCTCATCCCAAAGTTTAATTGGATTCGCTAACTACAAACTGTCTTAATTTTTTTGGCTGGCTGGCTGGCTGGTGAGAGCTGGTGAGAGCTGGTGAGAGCTGGTGAAAGCTGGTGAGAGCTGGTGAGAGCTGGTGAGAGCTGGTGAGAGCTGGTGAGAGCTGGTGAGAGCTGGTGAGAGCTGGTGAGAGCTGGTGAGAGCTGGTGAGAGCTGGTGAGAGCTGGTGAGAGCTGGTGAGAGCTGGTGAGAGCTGGTGAGAGCTGGTGAGAGCTGGTGAGAGCTGGTGAGAACTGGTGAGAGCTGGTGAGAGCTGGTGAGAGCTGGTGAGAGCTGGTGAGAGCTGGTGAGAGCTGGTGAGAGCTGGTGAGAGCTGGTGAGAGCTGGTGAGAGCTGGTGAGAGCTGGTGAGAGCTGGTGAGAGCTGGTGAGAGCTGGTGAGAGGTGGTGAGAGCTGGTGAGAGCTGGTGAGAGCTGGTGAGAGCTGGTGAGAGCTGGTGAGAGCTGGTGAGAGCTGGTGAGAGCTGGTGAGAGCTGGTGAGAGCTGGTGAGAGCTGGTGAGAGCTGGTGAGAACTGGTGAGAGCTGGTGAGAGCTGGTGAGAGCTGGTGAGAGCTGGTGAGAGCTGGTGAGAACTGGTGAGAGCTGGTGAGAGCTGGTGAGAGCTGGTGAGAGCTGGTGAGAGCTGGTGAGAGCTGGTGAGAGCTGTTGAGAGCTGGTGAGAGCTGTTGAGAGCTGGTGAGAGCTGGTGAGAGCTGGTGAGAGCTGGTGAGAGCTGGTGAGAACTGGTGAGAGCTGGTGAGAGCTGGTGAGAGCTGGTGAGAGCTGGTGAGAGCTGGTGAGATTATAAAAATTTAATTATGAAATAGCATACGAGAATTATATCTCTGGAAATTTACTTCTTTGAATCGAGAATGTTTTTCCCTCATGGCACAGTTTCATTGGGCTCATTAATTACAAACAGTCTTCATTTATTGTTTTAATGGGAAAGTTATTTATAAAAATTTTATTATAAAACAGAATACGAGAATTGTACATCTGGAAAGAAGACTATTTATGCTTTCCCCTCAACCCACATTTTAATTGGGTTCGTTAATTGCACACAGCCGTCATTTATTGCTTCAATAGGAAATCTATTATTTCGATAAATTGTGTTATGAAATAGCATACGAGAATTGTATATCTGGAAAGGGACTCTTTCATTCGAGGATACGTTTCCCCGATCCTATAGTTAAATTAGATTTCTTAATTACACACCTTCTTCATTTATTGTTTCAATGGAAAAGTTATTTATAAAAATTTTATTATAAAACAGAATACGAGAATTGTACATCTGTAAAGAGGATTATGTGATTCGAGCATGCGTTTCCACGATGCCAAAGTTAAATTATTAATTATAAACCGTCCTCATTTATTGCTTCAATAGGGGCAATTATTATTTATAAAAATTCTTTTATGAAATTGAATACGAGAATTGTATATCTGAAAAGTTGACTATTTATGCTTTTCTCTCATCCCAAAGTTTAATTGGATTCGCTAATTACAAACTGTCTTAATTTTTTTTGCTGGCTGGCTGGCTGGCTGGCTGGTGAGAGCTGGTGAGAGCTGGTGAGAGCTGGTGAGAGCTGGTGAGAGCTGGTGAGAGCTGGTGAGAGCTGGTGAGAGCTGGTGAGAGCTGGTGAGAGCTGGTGAGAGCTGGCGAGAGCTGGCGAGAGCTGGTGAGAGCTGGTGAGAGCTGGTGAGAGCTGGTGAGAGCTGGCGAGAGCTGGTGAGAGCTGGTGAGTAATTATAAAAATTTAATTATGAAATAGCATACGAGAATTATATCTCTGGAAATTTACTTCTTTGAATCGAGAATGTTTTTCCCTCATGGCACAGTTTCATTGGGCTCATTAATTACAAACAGTCTTCATTTATTGTTTTAATGGGAAAGTTATTTATAAAAATTTTATTATAAAACAGAATACGAGAATTGTACATCTGGAAAGAGGATTATGTGATTCGAGCATGCGTTTCCACGATGCCAAAGTTAAATTATTAATTATAAACCGTCCTCATTTATTGCTTCAATAGGGGCAATTATTATTTATAAAAATTTTTTTATGAAATTGAATACGAGAATTGTATATCTTAAAAGTTGACTATTTATGCTTTTCTCTCATCCCAAAGTTTAATTGGATTCGCTAATTACAAACTGTCTTAATTTTTTTGGCTGGCTGGCTGGCTGGCTGGCTGGTGAGAGCTGGTGAGAGCTGGTGAGAGCTGGTGAGAGCTGGTGAGAACTGGTGAGAGCTGGTGAGAGCTGGTGAGAGCTGGTGAGAGCTGGTGAGAGCTGGTGAGAGCTGGTGAGAGCTGGTGAGAGCTGGTGAGAGCTGGTGAGATTATAAAAATTTAATTATGAAATAGCATACGAGAATTATATCTCTGGAAATTTACTTCTTTGAATCGAGAATGTTTTTCCCTCATGGCACAGTTTCATTGGGCTCATTAATTACAAACAGTCTTCATTTATTGTTTTAATGGGAAAGTTATTTATAAAAATTTTATTATAAAACAGAATACGAGAATTGTACATCTGGAAAGAAGACTATTTATGCTTTCCCCTCAACCCACATTTTAATTGGGTTCGTTAATTGCACACAGCCGTCATTTATTGCTTCAATAGGAAATCTATTATTTCGATAAATTGTGTTATGAAATAGCATACGAGAATTGTATATCTGGAAAGGGACTCTTTCATTCGAGGATAGTGAGAGCTGGTGAGAGCTGGTGAGAGCTGGTGAGAGCTGGTGAGAGCTGGTGAGAGCTGGTGAGAGCTGGTGAGAGCTGGTGAGAGCTGGTGAGAGCTGGTGAGATCTGGTGAGATCTGGTGAGAGCTGGTGAGAGCTGGTGAGAGCTGGTGAGAGCTGGTGAAAGCTGGTGAGAGCTGGTGAGAGCTGGTGAGAGCTGGTGAGAGCTGGTGAGAGCTGGTGAGAGCTGGTGAGAGCTGGTGAGAGCTGGTGAGAGCTGGTGAGAGCTGGTGAGAGCTGGTTAGAGCTGGTGAGAGCTGGTGAGAGCTGGTGAGAGCTGGTGAGAGCTGGTGAGAGCTGGTGAGAGCTGGTGAGAGCTGGTGAGAGCTGGTGAGAGCTGGTGAGAGCTGGTGAGAGCTGGTGAGAGCTGGTGAGAGCTGGTGAGAGCTGGTGATAGCTTTTTTGTTTATGACGGTTTTATTCGATGTCGCTAATGTTCAGTGACCAGTGTATTCGTCATTAATATAAACCGATAACAATTAGTACAACCATGCAGACCAGAAAAATTCAGCACCATGTTCATAAGTAAGTGGAGAGTCCAAGGCATCGTGATTCCAGCAGGATTGTCCCATTTAACCCTCAGCCATCGAAACAATGGCATCACAGTCTTGTGTTCACTACTTCAGCTAACAGCAGCAATCTAAGAGCGATGTAAAAGAAATTCCTTCTTTCCAACGATATAGAATAATAACACTATTCTTTACAATTTACAGTATATAAGTACCCAAAAATATATGAGTCATCCTTTTAAAAACATGATTCCCTTTGACTTTAGTTCAAATTGGACCTCGGCCCATTGACACTTTTGGTATCATGCTTTGTAAAAACTTTTTTCATTTTGGTGAGAGCTGGTGAGAGCTGGTGAGAGCTGGTGAGAGCTGGTGAGATTATAAAAATTTAATTATGAAATAGCATACGAGAATTATATCTCTGGAAATTTACTTCTTTGAATCGAGAATGTTTTTCCCTCATGGCACAGTTTCATTGGGCTCATTAATTACAAACAGTCCTCATTTATTGTTTCAATGGGAAAGTTATTTATAAAAATTTTATTATAAAACAGAATACGAGAATTGTACATCTGGAAAGAAGACTATTTATGCTTTCCCCTCAACCCACATTTTAATTGGGTTCGTTAATTGCACACAGCCGTCATTTATTGCTTCAATAGGAAATCTATTGAAAATAGATTTGAAATCGTATGAAATAGCATACGAGAATTGTATATCTGGAAAGGGACTCTTTCATTCGAGGATACGTTTCCCCGATCCTATAGTTAAATTAGATTTCTTAATTACACACCTTCTTCATTTATTGTTTCAATGGAAAAGTTATTTATAAAAATTTTATTATAAAACAGAATACGAGAATTGTACATCTGTAAAGAGGATTATGTGATTCGAGCATGCGTTTCCACGATGCCAAAGTTAAATTATTAATTATAAACCGTCCTCATTTATTGCTTCAATAGGGGCAATTATTATTTATAAAAATTTTTTTATGAAATTGAATACGAGAATTGTATATCTGAAAAGTTGACTATTTATGCTTTTCTCTCATCCCAAAGTTTAATTGGATTCGCTAATTACAAACTGTCTTAATTTTTTTTGCTGGCTGGCTGGCTGGTGAGAGCTGGTGAGAGCTGGTGAGAGCTGGTGAGAGCTGGTGAGAGCGGGTGGGAGTGGGTGAGAGTGGCAGAGAGCGGGTTAGAGTGGCGGAGAGCGGGTGAGAGTGGCTGAGAGCGGGTGAGAGTGTCTGAGAGTGGCTGAGAGCTGGTGAGAGTCACTGAGAGTGGCGGAGAGCGGGTGAGAGTGGCTGAGAGCTGGTGAGAGTGGGTGAGAGTGGCTGAGAGTGATAATAGATTTTAATTATAAAAATTTAATTATGAAATAGCATACGAGAATTATATCTCTGGAAATTGACTTCTTTGAATCGAGAATGTTTTTCCCTCATGGCACAGTTTCATTGGGCTCATTAATTACAAACAGTCTTCATTTATTGTTCCAATGGGAAAGTTATTTATAAAAATTTTATTATAAAACAGAATACGAGAATTGTACATCTGTAAAGAGGATTATGTGATTCGAGCATGCGTTTCCACGATGCCAAAGTTAAATTATTAATTATAAACCGTCCTCATTTATTGCTTCAATAGGGGCAATTATTATTTATAAAAATTTTTTTATGAAATTGAATACGAGAATTGTATATCTGAAAAGTTGACTATTTATGCTTTTCTCTCATCCCAAAGTTTAATTGGATTCGCTAATTACAAACTGTCTTAATTTTTTTTGCTGGCTGGCTGGCTGGCTGGCTGGTGAGAGCTGGTGAGAGCTGGTGAGAGCGGGTGGGAGTGGGTGAGAGTGGCGGAGAGCGGGTTAGAGTGGCGGAGAGCGGGTGAGAGTGGCTGAGAGCGGGTGAGAGCGGGTGAGAGTGTCTGAGAGTGGCTGAGAGCTGGTGAGAGTCACTGAGAGTGGCGGAGAGCGGGTGAGAGTGGCTGAGAGCTGGTGAGAGTGGGTGAGAGTGGCTGAGAGTGATAATAGATTTTAATTATAAAAATTTAATTATGAAATAGCATACGAGAATTATATCTCTGGAAATTGACTTCTTTGAATCGAGAATGTTTTTCCCTCATGGCACAGTTTCATTGGGCTCATTAATTACAAACAGTCTTCATTTATTGTTCCAATGGGAAAGTTATTTATAAAAATTTTATTATAAAACAGAATACGAGAATTGTACATCTGGAAAGAGGATTATGTGATTCGAGCATGCGTTTCCACGATGCCAAAGTTAAATTATTAATTATAAACCGTCCTCATTTATTGCTTCAATAGGGGCAATTATTATTTATAAAAATTTTTTTATGAAATTGAATACGAGAATTGTATATCTGAAAAGTTGACTATTTATGCTTTTCTCTCATCCCAAAGTTTAATTGGATTCGCTAATTACAAACTGTCTTAATTTTTTTGGCTGGCTGGCTGGCTTGCTGGCTGGCTGGCTGGCTGGTGAGAGCTAGTGAGAGCTGGTGAGAGCTGGTGAGAGCTGGTAAGAGCTGGTGAGAGCTGGTGAGAGCTGGTGAGAGCTGGTGAGAGCTGGTGAGAGCTGGTGAGAGCTGGTGAGAGCTGGTGAGAGCTGGTGAGAGCTGGTGAGAGCTGGCGAGAGCTGGTGAGAGCTGGTGAGAGCGGGTGGGAGTGGGTGAGAGTGGCGGAGAGCGGGTTAGAGTGGCGGAGAGCGGGTGAGAGTGGCTGAGAGCGGGTGAGAGCGGGTGAGAGTGTCTGAGAGTGGCTGAGAGCTGGTGAGAGTCACTGAGAGTGGCGGAGAACTGGTGAGAGCTGGTGAGAGCTGGTGAGAGCTGGTGAGAGCTGGTGAGAACTGGTGAGAGCTGGTGAGAGCTGGTGAGAGCTGGTGAGAGCTGGTGAGAGCTGGTGAGAGCTGGTGAGAGCTGGTGAGAGCTGGTGAGAGCTGGTGAGAGCTGGTGAGAGCTGGTGAGAGCTGGTGAGAGCTGGTGAGAGCTTTTTTGTTTATGACGGTTTTATTCGATGTCGCTAATGTTCAGTGACCAGTGCATTCGTCATTAATATAAACCGATAACAATTAGTACAACCATGCAGACCAGAAAAATTCAGCACCATGTTCATAAGTAAGTGGAGAGTCCAAGGCATCGTGATTCCAGCAGGATTGTCTCATTTAACCCTCAGCCATCGAAACAATGGCATCACAGTCTTGTGTTCACTACTTCAGCTAACAGCAGCAATCTAAGAGCGATGTAAAAGAAATTCCTTCTTTCCAACGATATAGAATAATAACACTATTCTTTACAATTTACAATATATAAGTACCCAAAAATATATGAGTCATCCTTTTAAAAACATGATTCCCTTTGACTTTAGTTCAAATTGGGCCTCGGCCCATTGACACTTTTGGTATCATGTTTTTTAAAAACTGTTTTCATTTTGGTGAGACCTGGTGAGAGCTGGTGAGAGCTGGTGAGAGCTGGTGAGAGCTGGTGAGAGCTGGTGAGAGCTGGTGAGAGCTGGTGAGAGCTGGTGAGAGCTGGTGAGAGCTGGCGAGAGCTGGTGAGTAATTATAAAAATTTAATTATGAAATAGCATACGAGAATTATATCTCTGGAAATTGACTTCTTTGAATCGAGAATGTTTTTCGCTCATGGCACAGTTTCATTGGGCTCATTAATTACAAACAGTCTTCATTTATTGTTTTAATGGGAAAGTTATTTATAAAAATTTTATTATAAAACAGAATACGAGAATTGTACATCTGGAAAGAAGACTATTTATGCTTTCCCCTCAACCCACATTTTAATTGGGTTCGTTAATTGCACACAGCCGTCATTTATTGCTTCAATAGGAAATCTATTATTTCGAAAAATTGTGTTATGAAATAGCATACGAGAATTGTATATCTGGAAAGGGACTCTTTCATTCGAGGATACGTTTCCCCGATCCTATAGTTAAATTAGATTTCTTAATTACACACCTTCTTCATTTATTGTTTCAATGGAAAAGTTATTTATAAAAATTTTATTATAAAACAGAATACGAGAATTGTACATCTGTAAAGAGGATTATGTGATTCGAGCATGCGTTTCCACGATGCCAAAGTTAAATTATTAATTATAAACCGTCCTCATTTATTGCTTCAATAGGGGCAATTATTATTTATAAAAATTTTTTTATGAAATTGAATACGAGAATTGTATATCTGAAAAGTTGACTATTTATGCTTTTCTCTCATCCCAAAGTTTAATTGGATTCGCTAATTACAAACTGTCTTAATTTTTTTTGCTGGCTGGCTGGCTGGCTGGCTGGTGAGAGCTGCTGAGAGCTGGTGAGAGCTGGTGAGAGCTGGTGAGAGCTGGTGAGAGCTGGTGAGAGCGGGTGGGAGTGGGTGAGAGTGGCGGAGAGCGGGTGAGAGCTGGTGAGAGCTGGTGAGAGCTGGTGAGAGCTGGCGAGAGCTGGTGAGAGCTGGTGAGAGCTGGTGAGAGCTGGTGAGAGCTGGTGAGAGCTGGTGAGAGCTGGTGAGAGCTGGTGAGAGCTGGTGCGAGCTGGTGAGAGTGAGTGAGAATGGGTGCGAGCCGGTGAGAGTGGCTGAGAGTGACTGAGAGTGAGTGAGAGCCGGTGAGAGTGGGTGAGAGTCGGTGAGAGTGGCTAAGAGTGACTGAGAGTGACTGAGAGTGGGTGAGAGTGACTGAGAGCCGGTGAGAGTGGGTGAGAGCCGGTGAGAGTGGCTGAGGCTGGCTGAGAGTGGGTGAGAGTGGGTAAGAGTAGCAGAGAGTGGCTGAGAGCGGCTGAGAGTGGGTGAGAGTGGGCGAGAGTGGCTGAGAGTAGCTGAGAGTGGCTAAGAGTGACTGAGAGTGACTGAGAGTGACTGAGAGTGGGTGAGAGTAGCTGAGAGTAGCTGAGAGTGGCTGAGAGTGACTGAGAGTGACTGAGAGTGGGTGAGAGTAGCTGAGAGTGGCTGAGAGCAGCTGAGAGTGGGTGAGAGTAGCTGAGAGTGGCTGAGAGCGGCTGAGAGTGGCAGAGAGTGGGTGATAGTGGCTGAGAGTGGCTGAGAGTGGGTGAGAGTCGGTGAGAGTGAGTGACAGTGGGTGAGAAAAATACTGGCAAAAATAAGACTACAAACAAAAATTCAGCCATTTCTAAAAAAAAATTTCAAAATTCGATTTTTTTCGAAATACGAATCACGCAAGCTTTTTTTTAGCGATGAATCGAAACGTCAATGAACATGCTTGGAGTGATGCTGACGGTCAAGTGTATGTTGAGACACCGTTGCGTCAAGAAAAACTGATTGTTTGGCCTGATGGGACAATTGTTCCGTACTGCTTTCAAAGCGATGGTGGTCCGCTATAGAGCCATGATTACTGACTTTGTCGTTCATCAATTTAAGACCCGATTTGAAGTGCTGGAGTTGTAGTTTCAACAAGATCTTAGAACATGATTTTTTGAAGGATGCGTTTAGTAACCGAATGGCTGACCTTTTGGGACCGGTGAACGTGTGATTTCACGCTATTAGACTATATCCTTGAAGGACAACGTTCTGCTTGTGGATGTTTTGTGCCCTATTTTTTGTATTTCAAGCGTTCGAATTTTTCTTATCACAAGAATACCTTATTTTAGTACACTCTTGTTTTAATTGATTTTAAATTTATTTATTTAACTTTTTAGATTAACAAGTGTTACGCTTCTCTTGCAAAAGTAACAATCTTGAGCAGTTGAAACAATTAAATAATTTTATTGTATATTTAAGATGCATCCCAATGTCGGACTCCTTTTTGTTTGAAATTTATTTTCCAGCTTAAATTTAGAAAAATGCAACAAAATTTAATGAAACAAACAGTTTCAAAAGCCATTAGAAACATTTTGGACCTCCGTTGGCCGCTTCTGAAACGGAAATTGTAGGGAAATATTTTCTGAGAAGCAAATTAAACTAGAAGCACACACACACACACAAACCTACACATATATACACATATTTACTGGGTGTAAGATTATTTAGCAATCGAACTCCTTTTCCTATTAAACTTTGCGGCTGGAATTTATTCATTTTAAGCCAACGTACATATTTCATGAACCGAAATGAGTCTTATTAAGCTTTTGGGCTTATGTTTTTAAAAGTTATTCTTAAAGTTTCATAGTTTTAGTAGATTAGCAAGCAAAAAGGTGAAAATATTTGCACACACACTTGGATGTGTTCCTTTAATATATTCTCTATGTAAATTAGGGTATAACTTCTAGATAATCTTTTTTAAATATAATGATTTAATATAAACAAAATAATTAAAAACAACAGCTTTCTTGAATCATATATATATATATATATATATATATATACATATATATATATTGAAGTTTACCTGATAAAAGGGACCTCCCTAATACATAGACGACTCTATGTATTGAACACTTACATACACACCATATATGTTTGTGTGCATGTGTGTGTGGTTATATGCATATTATTTATAAATTACTTTGCTTATTTAAGTATAACAAATACTTTTAAAACTTTATTGGCTCTTATCCTTTTAGAATAAACCCCAAAATATATAATTTTTTTGTTAGTAAAAAGATGCACTATTTCAAGCAGCTGAGCCTTAAACATTAACAAGAAATAATTTAGTTTTGCAAAGTCAGCACAAAACACACACAAACACTTTAAATACTTATTTTAAGCTGAAAATATTCATACATGCTCATGATAGTCGTTGTGCTACCTCCAATTTTATAAGAAGGATAATCGTTAATGTAAATAGAGATAAGCATGTGAGAGAGAATATGTTGAATATGGATCCTAGAAGCAAAATATTTCCTGTTTGAGTTAGTGTTTATAAATAATTGTAACTCCAGGAAGGACTTTCCGAGTTCAGTAGACGGATATTTTGGCGTCATAACTTTTCTATTTGCAAACGTACGAAACACAACTGACTCTAGAGCCGCAGGTCCGCTCTTATAAAAACGGTCGATTGTTCGCTGAATTGACTCTGGGGTAGTTAAAAAATCTTTCACATTTGAAACCCGATTCTGTTGAATTTAGGACGAAAACCATGTTGACATGAGATCCAAGACAATTCAATTAATATCGACTTTCATTTGCGAAGGCGAATGAGACTTTCCAGGTCCCGCTTTTTGTTTCAACAAGTGCAAGTCTTTCTCCGACATGCAGCCATTAACAGCACTGCTTGCCTGTTCCTCAGTTATCAATCTATTTTAATATCAGGGTGTCTCAATTTACAACAGTGAGAGGAGGGCAAGCCTTCTCGAAAGATGTCATAATATTGGAGCTTAAATGCTCTACAGAGACGTTAGTGATCGTTCTAAAACAGATCAGGCTCTTAAGCGATCAGACTGGTATGCGAACATGACACGAAATAGAAAACAGAGGACCCTAATACTTGAATCTTTTTTTATTAATTTATTTATATTTTAAGAATGAATGAAGCCTTTGAAGCCAAATGTTTGTTATATTCACACGAGAATGCTTTTGTTTAACGTAGTCGCCAGGAGTCTACGATGTCTTAGATCCTGAATTTGACTCCGCACTCAGTCATGAATATGGTGTCGATTTCTTCTGACATGGTGGCAAATTAAGCGCTCAATATCGATCGAAATTTCCATTTAAATGTGTAAAAATTTCGAATGATATCGAAAGCCAAAATTCATACCGATCGAAATTTGAATTTAAGTTGCATTGAAATTTTCATTGACATAAAATTCTGTTATTAGCCCCCTGGTCCCATAATCGTATAAAGTGTGTTAATTGCTGTCGGCTGGTCTCAATAACGAGGGTTGAAAATTTCCGACGGCGACGGGGAAGTAAAAACAACTATAACAAATTTTGTGTCTTCTAATCACACTTCATCTGTCCTCTTAACAGTATTCACTCATCTCTAGTTCGATCAGAATGAATTGCATATGTAGAGGCCAATCCCCTAGCGCTGATTCAAGACTAAAATATATGGAAAACGGTTGACTCTAAAGCCGATCCCTGTAACTTCCCGTAAATTTTAATCGCAAAACTATCGTAACCTGTCCTCGTTTCTATAACTGAAGTAAGAATTTCTCGCTTCGAAAACCTAAATAATTATGGGTGTCATGCTTTTTATTGTAGGGTTATCCAAAGAATAATATATTTATTATTATAAAAAACCAACAAAATTATAAATGCATTGAGAAATATATTCTCATTCTGTGTTTCACAGACTGACTACATTTTTTTCGATGCGAGAAGTTCTCACTTCAGTTACAGAAACGAGGCACCGGTTTTTGTCTTTTTCTCTGTTCTTGAGCTCTTCGAGTCGAAACACTTTTATTTTAATTTTCAAATCAACCGATTCCCACATGGGAAATGTTGAGTTATATAGTTTTCGATTACTGTAAGAGAATCGAAAGCAATAACTGATCAGCTATATAATTTCAGAGTTAAAATAAATTAATTTTTCGAATTTTTTCGTTCACGATATCTCAAGAACGGACGAATCGATTTTGGTGTGGCTTATGGTGATCGACGTTTCAAGAGCTGATTAGCTTGTGGAATCGATCGGTAGAGCTTTCGAACGGCTCTAAAAAGCAAACAGAGAAAAATGCTTTTCTCAATTTTGATATATTTTTATTTCTTGATGTGTAGCGGTTCTGATCGGTTCATATTCACGGTTGGGTTTAATTCGGTTCAGTCGTTGAACAGTTATTAGCAGGTCACCAAAACACACTCACACACATAAACACATTGAAACCCTATCAAAATTAGCTAGAATCTCCAAGGTAGGATCTCAAAACATAGAGGTACGAGGACAAGTTCATTTGGGCAAAACGGGGTAAAATTAATAACTTTTATTTCTGAACATTTTAAATTTTCATAGCGGAAAGTTTTCTGTTTATTAAAGTAACAAAATAATTATCTTCTTTTTCTAAAGTATTTCGGGTACTGGTGGGCTGATGATCGGGCACATAAATTCTATTCAATTCAACATCTTGAAATTAATTTCTTCAGTATTAATTTAAGAATAAAAGCGAAAATAAAAACTTAAATTTATTTTCAAAAATTGTTATAAAAAACATGTGCTGAGTGGCTTCCAAGGTCGTGTATAAAAATCTTAAAACTTTTATTTTCTTTTCAATGAATTGCATAAATTTTCTAATTATCTGATGAAATTTTCCGTATCCGCTTTCAGTAATTTCAGCTTTTGCTTTCGTTGTATTGATTTTCTCGTGCACTCTCAAGGCCTGTGAAATAAAGTGTGAAAATGTATTCAGGCAATTAATGAGTTCATCAATTTTGTTGCAGATAAATATTTGCGCAAGTGGCAAACGTTTAAAATTAGTTATTGAGTGTATTTGGATTTCACTGAAAAGGTGTACATAAACTTTACAAATAATTGATGGCTTAAAGGCTTTTTGCCAATAAATGGAAATGTTGGCTGCATCGTTTTCGTTTAGTTTGAACACTTCGCTCGCAACTTTGGCTACGAGAGTAGAAATAGTTGTGAAGAGTTATTTTGTTTAACGAATGAAGTGGTTTTGCAACGTCAAAAATTCTAGTTTTCTGGAATGATTTCTAGTACTTTGAATCAAAATTCCGGTGCTTACATCTACATTACAGCAGCTTGGCCTGTGTGCAGGCTTTAACCAATATTAGAGGCGTCAATTATTTCTGGCGAAAGACTGTTGACCATATTGTTGACCATAGGTTGTGTGGTGTAACGTGTTCATCAAGTCTCTCGTGGCAAAGTTCAGTATTAAACATTTCACAGAGAACTTAAATTCGTGTAGCATAATACCAGGTATTTTTTATAGAGTGATACAACTTTGAGCTGAAATCATTGCTTTATTTGACCACCTATTTAACAGGTAATAAATGCTTTTTGTTTAGTTTGCTTTGGCATTTTATTACAGATCGACTTACACTAGAGCAACGCGTGCAAATTGTGGAAAGTTTTAATTAAAATAATGGTTCTCTTCGTCGAACTTATCGTGCACTTCATCCATTCAAAATTTTATTTCGCGATGAAGCCCATTTTTGGTTGAATGGGTACGTAAATAAACAGAATTCTCGTATTTGGAGTGAAGAGAATCCACAAGCTTTTGTCGATTCCTGGGCTGGGGGAGTCATTGGACCATATGTCTCCAAAAAAGATGATGGTCAAAATGTTACTGTCAATGGTGTAGGTTATAGGAACCTGATTCGAGGTTTTTTCGAACCTCAATTACCTGGCTGAGTCACTTGTGTACGTCGGTAAACGACAAACAGTTGAACACCTGGAAATCAACATTCGAAGAGTTATCGGCTAGATACGGCCGCAAATGCTGCGAAAAGTTTGTGAAAACTGGCCTTGGCGTCCACATGACAGGAATAATTAAACATGAATTCCATAGAATTATCCTTATTATGATTTAAACTTGTATCACTGTATAAAAAATACCCGATATTTAATACTTAAATATTTAATTAAATCTTTTAGTATAGATTTAGCAGCTCTTATTAAATATTTTGTCCACATTTAATTTAAATATTAAATGGCTGCTTTCCATAGAGTGAGACAATTTTAAATCATAATAGAACAAGGAAATATATTTTTCATATCAATGAAACGAACTTTATTTGAAGGATAATTTTATGGAATTCATGTTTAAATATTCCTGTCACATGGCCGTCAGGACTGGCGCGTAGAAGGCGCAAGCTGGAGTGATATTTCAACTGTCACTTATTATCAATTATTTTTTTCTAAAACTCAAACGTTTAATTTTGTAAGTGATTTTGTTTACGCGATTGCGGAAAAAAATTTAATAAACCAAATATTTTTGTTAATATATTTCGTCGTCTATTCAGGCCCAGCAGTTTTTCTCTTCTCTCTACAACATCTTACGATTACAGTCACATAAAACTTCTTTAAAAAAAGAAACCTTTTCCATTGAAAACCATTCATTTAGTTGCCCATATAGCCGGCCTTTGGCTTTCGCCATTCGCCATTCGCTATTTATATGCACGACATGCGGTTGTCCTCTTAATAACTGCCTCCACTTTTTTGTTGCTCTTCCCCTATTTTTAAAGCTTTTTTTATCCCTCTACTTTTGCTTTTCACTTTTGTTTTACTAAATATCTTATTACACTTAAAATATAGGGAACAAAATAAATAATAATTTTTGGAAGAAAATTTTGGCTCCCACCATTTTTGTGCTTAAACACGAGACACTTTTATATGTTTGCGATTGAGGGTTGATGGTTGGTTTCTATTAAAATAAATATTTCTTATGTGCGTTTAAATTTATCTCAGCATATAATTCGTTATTAATGAGCAGATGTGATTATCTCAAATAACCTGACAATTTTATGTGAGTGTGACATTAATTTAGAATAATTTTATAATAAAAATATGAGTTTTATTACAAACTTCTTCCGTTTGGGATGTCAATAAGTACCACTCATGTGGTACATAATAAATAAGATTAATGTTCTGTTAATTAATGGGGGGTTTTGTTTCATTAAACTCCAGCAAAAAATTTATATTCGTCATTTGAGATTTCTGCCCAAGATGACAATATGTTTATATGTTTTGATATTAGATATGATTGCCGACACATATTGTAGGATCCTTTGAAGGCTTATTGCCAATAATAATAGTTCATTATGTTAACTTAAAAAACATGAAAAAAAAGCTCACAAAAATAAAGCACAGCTCTTAATAAAAGTGTGTCACCATCGTTTTGATACAGTTCTCGTACACTTTTTCTTAATGAATTTCGTACAAATGGAAACTGTTGTCACACTCAATTAACCCACTTAAAAAATGAAAATTAATAAAAATACTCATGGCTACTAATAATGAAAATGTAGAGGCTTTCGAAAGCAGCTGTTCTGCTCCGCCGTGTAAGTTGAATACATAAAACTGATATTGACTTTTCCGTTGTGCTTTGGAATTTTTATCATGTCTATTTGAAATTAAAACATTTTTGAAATTATATTTAATAGTTATTTACATTAAAGATTTTATTCGACATTGGGAAAAATCTTCATAGGGTGTTCCATAAGAGTGAAACTATGTTTTTATATATCTGAAAGCAACAAGTATTTGAAGCTATTAAACATACAATTTTCGCCTTCCCCACGATATGGCCGCAGCTGGAGCTCTTTCCTGAAAGAATAAATGGACTCACTTCATCATATTTTCTGTGACTGTGTGGCCCTTAGGGTAGCTCATAAATTTAAAAGTTATATATCTCAAAACGGTAGCAAATTGGTAAAAATAAATTACAGGTCAGTCGTTAAAGATTAAGGCGCGCCGCACGCCTACTGAATTTCTGAGAAAACTATTTTTTGCCTTAAACTAATGACGTTATTTGATTATACCAATAAATTAACTTCACTGCGTCAATAAAATTGTTACATGAAATAAATGCAATTATTTCATTCTATTAAGGAAATCTCTTTCTTGCATCGTTTAAAAGGTGTCATTGCATCAATGAAATTCTTTCATAGCATAAACGAAACTGTTTCATTCAATTTAACGAAGTTTCCATTAACCCAAATTTGTTTCATCAATCCAATAAATCCTGATATTGATTGAACTTTAATGAAATTTTTTATTGTATCCATAAATTAACTTCGCTTTAACAATAAAATTAATTCTTTCTATTGATAAAATTGTTTTTTTGTATAGGGTGTTTTTTATGGAGTGACACAACTTTGAGTAGGCATCACTGTTATATTTGACCACCCATTTAACAGCTGATCGTTGCTTTTTGTTTAGTTTGCTTTGACGTTTCATTATCGAACGACTTACACCAAAGCAACGCGTGCAAGTTGCGGAAATTTTTAATCAAAATAATGATTCTGTTCGTCAAACTTATCGTGCACTTTGTCCATTAAAAATTTTATTTTCCGATGAAGCTCATTTTTGGTTGAATTTTCGCATTTGGAATGAGGAGAATTCACAAGTTTTTGTCGAAACACCACCACATCCACAGAAAACTACTGTTTGGTGCGATTTATAGGCTGGCGGAGTCATTGTCCCATATGTCTTCAATAACGATGATGGTCAGAATGTTACTGTTTGTGAAAATTGGTGTTCCAATATTCTATCCAATAAAGACCGTTTCATTGATGTCAAATATATATTACTATGTTTCATTATGATTTAAACTTGTATCACTCTATAAAAAACACCCTATATTGTGAGAAATTGTGTCGTTGTATCAGTGTAATTAGTACGTAGCATCAATAAAAGTATTTCGTTGCAACTTTCACTCAAATAACTTTAAAGAAACTTGTTTCAGTAGAGCAATGAAGCTTGAGGTTGGTTGAATATTAATGAATTGTTTCTTTAAATGAATGTCCCAATTCGTAGAATTTATGAAAAAAACAAATTGTTTCTTTCTATTTTCGCTGTATCAGCTGTTAAACGTATTTAGTTTCTTTGTTCCCGCTATAAAAGTTCGAAGTGTTTTGCCTGTCCGATGATTGTCTGTTGTAGAAAAAAATATGGATTATAGAATTTGTATCAGATTTCGTTTAAAAATATTTAATAAAGTGGGGAAAAGCATTTGAAGTGTTGAACCTGGTGGTTGTATTCCGTCTCAATACGATATTTAACGGCTTTTCAAAAAAGGTTGAGAAGATGCGAACGACTACAACAAAAGTTGTGAAAAATACAGAAAATTGTTATGAAGAATCAAATTTTTAATAGAGAAGAAATTGATGATGTCAGTTGGGTCATATCACGTCACTTTGTCCTTTTAAATTTTGGGCATGAGGCGTATGAGAGAGATTTTAGAAAAAAAAACTGAATTTGTTGTTCAAAAACAAACCGTAATCATGTTGTAACCACTGGGGGCAAATTACGGCATTCGATACGATTCGAAATTTTAAAATATTTCCATATAAACTCTATTGAAATATTTCGTAATTTCGTTCAATAACGAGTGCTGTAATTTGCCCCCTGTATTCAACAGATTTAGAAAGGGAGTCAACTTTATAAATGAGTGCCCCGAATACTTGAAAAATATTCTGTTAATAAATACAACTCAGTTAAGCTCCCTAGAAAAAAAACCATTGATTTAACCCGTTTTTTGTTTAAAGAAATATTCATATTCATTTAATATTTTATTATATCCTCATGATTTATTCCCCCCTTTTAAATGTAGTTTTCACTGCAATTTTTTTGTTGCTGTTTTTGCTCTGTGAAGTATTAACGAACTCTTGAAATATTTATTTCAGCATTGATGAGGATATAAAACAACAAAAAGTGAAAGCAAAAAAAAAAAAAAGAAAGAAATAGAAATACAATTGTGCCATTGATTACTGATAGCAGCGCTTACAAGGTCGAAAACAATCGTTGCATGTGGAGATGGGCTCGCAGAAGGTGAGTGGAAAAATGATTATTAAAACAACAAATTTACCATTCATAAAAAGTATTTCTAATAGACAGTTTGGAAAAATTGTAGAGATAAGCGCGGTATACAAAGTTTAATAGGATGACTTAAAAGAGTCGGTCCCTTTAAAAAAAATATGTGAATAAATAACACGAATAAAAATTTTAAATCCCTCTTAATTAATGACATTTTCTTTTCTAGAAAATATGAAACATTTTTTTACTTTCTTTTTAAAAAGTTTCAGTTTAGAAGAGTTTTAATATAAAAATATTTTTCACAAAAAATGCTAAATAAATTTCCAATAAATTCTTTATTTTTAAATGACAGAACATTGCCATTTTGTGTTAAAAAGTGTAAAAAACATTAAAAAAAAAACTTCAGACTCGGATATCACATCCAAGCGTCTTTGCGGTAAAAGATAAAATACGAGTACTTCGTGGGCAAACCTCGTATAATGATGCTTGCGTTTGATGTACTTCTGTTTTTTCAACAAATCGCTCGTTATACCAAATAACCGCTTAACTCAATATGTAGAAAACGTCCCCCGAGCCGCCAGAGAATTCTCCTAACCAATTCAAAAAGTTATTAGAGACGACAGAAAAAAATTAGATTAAATTAACATCAGGAATATGATTCACTGAAAAGATCACAAAAAAGAGAATTCTTGAAATGAAAATCCATTCTGAAGAGTATTAAAAAAGATCCAAATTTGCACTACTGCCGGTACAGAAGTTTAGCACCATATTGACTTCTTTTGATTGTCTTTTTAACTTCCCGCTAAGAAAATTTAAAATTTTAAAAATCCTGAAGCTATTGGTCCTATCCAGCCTTGAAAAATCGAGTTCTCTTCAGATCTGCTCCTTTTGAAGTCCCACAAATCTTCTTATTTGAGAGTCCGTCCGTAAGTGTGTGTAGGTGACCCGCCTATAACTTTCAAGCATCTTAACTGAATTAAACCAAACTAGTTACGTTCTGAAGAGTATTCCTGAAGTTAAATTTGGGAATTTGAATCGATTCGAAATGTTAAATACCAAGATATTAAAAAAAAACTTAAAAAAGCATTTTTTAAAACAATTTTAATAGAATAACTTTTAAACTGTTTCGTCGATCGATTACACAAACTGATCAACTCTTGACATTTGAAAACCACTTCGATAATCGCAAATCGGGTCAAAATCGATTAATCCGTTGGTGACAGCTTGTGCTCGAAAAAAATTGGAAAAAGGTAATTTTTTAAAAAACTTCGATATTATAATTCTGATCATTTAGCATTTTCGATTCTTTGTAATGATCGAAAGAAAAACTTTCCTGAACTTACGTTTCCTGTGAATTTACATCGATTCGAAGCGGATTATTTTAATAAAATTTCTAAAAAAAAATTTGAAAAAAAACATTTTTCAAAATATATGTTTTCGGAATTACTTTGCAGCGACTCCACCGATCTATTCTACAAACTTGACATTAAAAACCAGGTCGATCGCTGTAAAGCGACTCGAAATCGGTTGAATCGTTCGTGAAATATCATGAATGAAATAACTCGAGAGAAGTTATTAATTTTTGAAAATTACGAAATTATATATCTGATCAGTTCCCGATTCCTTTATAGTAATCGAAAACTGCATCTATCACCGCTTATCACATAAAAATCGAAACCAGTGCCTCGTTACTGTAACTGAAGTGAGAATTTCTCGCATCGAAACGAGGAAGAGGTTACGATAGTTTTGCGATGAAAATTAGCGAGGAGTGACAGGGATGGACCTTAGGCTTCGTTCAAGCAAATAAAAAATGTATATATCGGATTTATAAAAGGCTTATAAAACAGATTTTTATATAAAATATGTTTTATAACACTTTTCTAGATTGAAAATATTTTTCATGCTACAGCAGATTATTTTTAGGCCTGAGTCATGGAAAACTATATTGTGTTTATATAACCCTGCTATTTGTCAAGCTTCTTTACAAAAGTTGCCAATAAGCAGTTTATAAAAATTTTTCTGGTATGGCCTCTAGGGCCAACCTCTTCCATATTTTTATTTATATATTTACATATTTTTTTGTTTAGTTTTCGTGAGCACACCAGGAATTCGTTTGAAGTTGTTAAAGCAGTTAGTGAACTATAAGACTGCTCGTACAGTCTTGTTGAATTAATAATCGAACTATCGAGTTACGCTGTTCTGTTGTTAGTGAGTAGCGAATTGTACTTTCAATTCCATTCTCCGAAAACATGTTTTATAATAAAGAAATTCCTCATTCTGATAAAATATATATTTTTAGTTTGTTCTGTAACACGAGTACTTGTCAGTTATTGATGTGCGATTAATAGATCAAAACAGTTAAAAGTATTAGTAATTATTTTTTGGAATTATTATTTCAATGTGATTCAGAAGAGAAATAAACTTGTTTCGATGTGAATTAGTGGCTTATGAAACAAACGCTCAATAATTGTTAAGAGTGTAACAAACCAGAAATAAGAACAAGTTTTTAATTAATTAAAAGAAGTGCGTTATTTGAACTGCATACGTAAATCAGGCCACGTTGTTTGAAATTTTCAGAAAAAGTGTTTTAAAGTACAGCTTCAAGGTCTTGGCAATCGTAAATAATCTCTTCAAGTGAAATTTTAAATGCAGAAGGGACTTCATTTTAGTTAAAGTAAAACTACTTTATGATAGTTTTTAATGGATGAATTCTGATAAATTCATGTCACCTTCAGCATATTTTAGAGGAAAGATTTTAACAAACAAAAAAAAATGGTGTGAAAGTAGGCAATTAGAACGCAGGTGATTCCTTTTTGATGGACCACTCGTCGATGTGAACTTCCGCATTCAAGTGAGACTCTTACCACTGACATCATAAAACTCCTATTTTATATTTTTATTTATTTTTTTGAGTAGGACCAGCACCCAAGGGATGACCCCTACATAGGCAATGCATTGCGCTGAGATCGGGAAGATAGGTTTTGGAACGCGGTATATGGGAGTAGTGTCTGGGGACATTCGGTTCAAATTGAAAGTGACGGGAAGAGTTCTGCAGGTAGTTCGACCAAAATACGAATTCTCTCTGTAATGAGTAGAGTGTATCGATGAAAAACGTGTTGGGCGTATAAAGGGATGGGAGTCGGGAACAAGTTCCCTGATTTTATTAGAGTAAATCCCCAATTATAGAAACGCTAAAACAACGAGACGCTAACCACATTGCGAAGATGCTCAAGAGAGTCAATAGAGTTGGATACCCTACTGTCTGCGATAAGCCTCTGTGCCCTCTCTTGTACACGATCGCATGACTCCAAAATAAACTTTAAAGATCAATCGCTGCTAACACTGAGACTTCAAACACTACATGGCAGTCTAAACAATCGTGTCTTGAGATATGTAAGGCTGGACCATTTCAAAGAAAATGGAAAACTGCCTCCTTCCTGTTTTCTTTACGATGACAGCGACAGAATTCATCATAGAACAGGATTATCCCACACGCATGTCTGCCGATCTTCCAGTGCCGTGCCTGGACTGCGATGAGCCTCGATACGTCTCTACTTTTCCTGTTGATAAATATTATTTAGAGTCTTTCGTAGAGACATATTTTTAGCCACCCTATACGTTTTTATATGACGCTCTCTGCATACACAGTTTTGCTAAGGGTGGTCCAACCATAACACACTTTGTTAATTGTGGGTCACTCCACAAGTCAAGTCAATCAACTTAATTTAAGACTTCTCTGCTTCAGTGTTCCACAAATGCAAACATGAAGAGGGATACAATTAAGCAACACGTTAAAATTTTCGAACTGAAGTTTTCTACGAAAATGGGTGTTCAAATCAAATTGCATTTCGTGCACTTTGCAGTTTTCTAGATAAGCATAATGGACCAATAGGGAGACATTGTGCGCAAATTTCAGCAAATCTCATCTGCAGGAAATGTGAAAATAGTTCATCTTCGCACTCGGCCCGCATTTGTTTAACTGTATTAATGCAGGATTATTGCCGGCCTGTCTGAATAACAAATGCATATCACTGGTCACTGAAAATTATCGAGAGCGATTAATACCATCCACGTAATAAAAGAGCAGCCTCCCCCGTCGGTAGCTAAAGCAAGAAATTCACCAGCTAAATAAGAAGTTAAACCAAACTTTCTATCTTTTAATCTGTCTTAATCTATTCTATTAAATTATTCCCTCCTTTTTAGTTCTGGCATAATGCAGTGCTTATGTAGGGATCATCCCCAGTGTGCTTCTCCCAGACAAAAAAATCAAAATGTTACCATATTGTATTGTGTTTTATTTTGCAAAATATTTATTCAAATATTGTATTGATTGAACAATCTTAAATCTTAAAAATTTCCAAATAAGGGATTGAATCCTAATTCATAAAAAATAGTTAATGTTTATAAACTGCTTATTGGCAACTTTTGTAAAGAAGCTTGACAAATAGCAGAGTTATAAGCACAATATAATTTTCCATGAATCAGGCCTAAAAATAATCTGCTGTAGCATGAAAAATATTTTCAATCTAGAAAATGTTTATAAAACATATTTTGTATGAAAATCTGTTTTATAAACCTTTTATAAATAAAACGTTTATTTTATCTTTAAATAAATATAAAAATATTTTTTATTATTATTATATTCTTTTAAATCTTTTATTAAAATTTTTTTTTATGAGACCTAAAGTCCATCCCTGTAACTTTTCGCTAATTTTAATCGCAACAGTATTGTAGCCTGGTTTCCATCTTCACATCTGTCCCCTCGGTTCCAATCCTAGCACTATGCATTGCATATTGGGAGGGGCCTCCCCTGAGTGCATAAGACAAAGAAATAAAAATTTGAGCGATTAATTATCCGCTTAAAACCAAGACCAAATTAACCGACAGCCCTGCCATTCAGATTTGCAATTTATGCTCTGCGTACTGCGAGTACATTTCACGAACTGGGGGTGTTATAATCAGTCCGCTGCAGTCGAGTCAAATGGTGTCGATGTGTGTTCATATATACTTCATATATATTTATAGTCTTTGGTTGTATTGTTTTCACCCCTGGTACTACCGCATGTGCGTGGAAAAACCAACAGCAGCGGAACCAAATACGTTGTTGTTTGGGTGGCTGTGAAATAGCGTTTTTGAGCAGCAGCATTTGCGAGTTGTATTGTCAACAACAGCAGCAACAAAGGCCACATAGAACAAACGCTGTTGCTGTTTGTTTGTGTCGTGGTTTTTACATTTAACATGTTTTTTTTTTCTTCTTTTTTGTGTGAAAATTATACGTTTTGTATGTGTGTGTGTGTAATTGTATGTAGTTTTTTTTAATGCTTTTAAGCTGGATTAAACGTAGTCTGCACACGCTGTAACCATTTACGAAGAAAACATTTTATAATACAAATAAAAATAAATTGTTATTTTAATGTTTACTGACACTGTTTTTGAAGTGCAACAAAACAAACAAACAAACGGCGAAAAAAGAATTAAATAAAACAAAAAAAAAACTGCGTACTGGGAGCTGTACATTGAGAACAGATTGTTAACAATTTAAATGACGGTAATTTAAATTATATATTTTAAAGAGTTTGGCATTTCGTTGTCGTGGCTGAATAATTAGGAAACATTTCAACAGGCTGAACATAATTAAATATGTGGGAAGCATGAAAATTAACTTTTTTAAGCGTTTCAAAAGCGAAAGAAATTAATTTTTAAATTGAAATGGAAAAGAGAAATGAAAGGGGGCATACAAATAGTCGTACCTCTGGGGAACTGCGGTAAAAAGACTCTCTAATCCAGCTTCAGGCGGATAAAGATGACTCCAACTTTTGTGACATTCTGAATTTCAAAATTTTTAGAACATGATAAGCGTATCTGTCTTCAACTCTTTAGCAGCCATGCAATAAAAGTTTGTCCAAACTTCTTGTAACTCTTCGATTTATTGAATTCCTAATGCGATCCATCTCTGTCGCCTGCATATTCACTTCCTTTTGAATATCTTTCTTGCAATAAATACAATATATTTTGACCTTCACATTATTCAGGGCCCATTAAAAAAATCTGATCTTGATATACTAAACTGACTGTTAAAGCGGTGAGTTCGCAGTACACCGACAGCCAATTTACATCACATTTATCCTTTTTTATATTCCCGTTAAGAAAATTGAAGATGTGAAAAATTGAAAAGTTGTTGATTTCATCACCTTTTTGCAAAACTTTAGTTCTCATCAGATCTCGACGTTTTGAGTTCATGGGAATTGCTACTGAATAATTTTGAGAGGGTCTTTAACGAGAGTTTCTAAACTTACATTTCCTGTTAATCTGATCCTATTCGATTCGAGAGATATCAGAATATTTTGAAAAGATGTAGAAAAACAGCATTTTTCAAACTCGTTTTTTGAAAAAAATTTAAACGGCTTCACCGATAGATTCTACAAATCAGCTTTCAGTGTTAAAAAACCATGTCGGTTAATCCATTTGTGAGTTATCCAGAATGAAAAAATTCGATGAAAGTGATGTATTATCTGAAAAACTCCGAAATTATATATCCAATAGATGAGTTAGTGTTGATTCTTATCAAGTGGGAGTCGGTTGATTTGAAAAATAAAGACTTAAATAGAATTTTAGCTTGAAAAGTGTAGAATACGATAGTTTTGCGATTAAGATTAGCAAGAAGTTTCAGCCGTGTATTTATTAAGTCTTATTAAAAAATATGTTTGAGTTATAAAAGGTTTATAAAACAGATTTTCATACATAATATATTCTAGAAAACATTTCTAGATTGAAAAAATTTTTAATATTATATTTAGGCTTGTTTCATGAAAAATTATATTGTGCTTATAACTCTGCTATTTGCCATGTTTCTTTACAAAAGTTGCCAATAAGCAGTTTATAAACATTAACTATTTTTTATGAATTAGGATTCATTCTTTTATTTGGAAAGTCTTAAGATTTAAAATTGTTCAATCAATACAATATTTGAATAAATATTTTGCAAAATAACACACTATAATATAATTTGGCAACATTTTGATTTTTTTGTCTGGGAGAAGCACACTGGGGATGATCCCTACATAAGCACTGCATTATGCCAGAACTAAAAAGGAGGGGATAATTTAATAGAATAGATTAAGACAGATTAAAAGATAGAAAGTTTTGTTGTAGCTGGTTCAACTTTTTATTTATATATACTAGCTACCGACGTAGAAGGCTGCTCTTTTATTACCTGGATGGCATTAATCGCTCTCGATAATGTTCAGTGACCAGTGCTATGCCTTCATCATTGGAACAAGCTGACAACAATTAACACAATCCTGTTTTAATGCAGTTCAGAAAAATTCGTCACCATATTCATGACTGACTCAACGTCGAACCTCGCGTCATGGTATTGCGTTCTACTACTTCAGCTAACAGCACCCTTTTTTGAAAAGTTGTTTGTCTTTTTTTAGTCAACTTATTCAGCCGCATTTAAATACAGAATGTATCCTTTGTCGCTTACGAGGATGCAATTATTTTAAAGAGTGTTTTTTTTTCTAAAACAAAGTGTCCTACCAGTGAAAAATTACGAATGAAAATCAAGTGATGCCGAAGCACGAGCTGAATTAAAAGCTGGTTCTCGGTGGATGGTAATTTTTGCTGGGCAGGAGCTTCTAAGAAAACAAATTTTAACTTTGTTGTATTTACCAGTACTTAATGCCTGCCTGAGCAATATTTACATCCAACTATTTTATAGCTTATTGAAGCGAAAATTAGTACCTCTTCAATGTCAAACAATGCCTATCGTCTACACGCAGCAGTGGCACATTAAACTTTTGAACACTTCAACATTTGATCACTCGTAATTTTCTCATTTCTGTTCCATTCCAGTCCACTCACAAGTTAATCTTTTTGCGACTACAATTTTTTCAACAGCTCTTTTGTCTCTGTATTAACGCTAATCGAAACGTGTTTATCCACTTCAAATAATAGTTGAGCATAACGTGAATAAGAATGCCCACACGTTTTCTTCTAATTACTTAATTATGTTTAACATTCTATTTTCTATTCAATTAGCCTTAACAATATTATGTGTGTGTGTGTGTGTGTTAGTGTAAACGAGTACATATTAAATTTCTTCTTTGGACTTTGTTTTGTCTGAGTGATCCAATTAGTTGAAGTTCTGCGGTAGTCGCTGTTGGTAAATGCGTTATATGTTTGTGGTTTTCCTTTTGGCTGTCATAAACAGACATTTTGTATTGATGTGTTGTTAACCCAACTGGCAAAATATTCTTGAGTTAAAATCGGACTATCCGAAGCTAATGTTGCTGGTATGAAAATTCAGTGTGATGTTGGATGGATTGAGCACAACTTTCATGTCTCAAAAGAGGCACTTTGACTCTTGTTTTTTAAGACTGTGTAAGATAAACTTCACTTTGTCTGATCTCTTCATTATATACACCACCTACATCCGACCGAAAATGGAATGCAACTCTCGTGTTTGGACCGCTGTTTTAAAGTCCATTTTGAAATTACTCGATAGCGTACAGAAGCTCATCGGTGACAATGGAATAGCCAACTCTACTGACTCACTGCAGCATCGACGCAGCATGTGTTTCACCCGATAGCACAACGAAATGCTCTCAAGTGATATCACAGACCTTGTGCCCGATATTCTTTTGTTTTCGCGAACTTCACCATCTTCACACAGGGCATATGTTTTTGTGGTCAAGTTGTCAATGCAGCGCACCACGCAATACCGAGTAAATTCGTTTTTCGATCGAAAGGTTCTCATGTAAAATAAATTCCCTTCAAAGATCTTACCTGCCACATTTAACTTGGAGAAGTTCTAAATCGAATGTCCAGCGGCACTACTCGCCCTATTCCCTTTCGCTTTAACCCCCTTCCCATAACCTATTTTTCTACTTCCAGTGCAATTCATCGGATATGAAGGTATCATCCTCTTTCCGACTCAAAAGAAAAACGTACGGAAAACGCTTGATCCTAAAGGGCATCGCTGTATATCTTTTTTAAATGTCTTATCAAGGGACTAACCTATTTTGACTTTAGGCGTGGTTTTTAAATGTCAAGAGTTTGTGTTTAGTTTGTGAAATCGATCGGTGAAGGCGTTTTAAGGTTGTTCAATAAAATAAAACTTAAGAATGTTTTATTTCAAAGATTTTTGAGAAACCCATCACTTCGAATCGGTTAAAATTCACCAATAATCGAGACTCGGAAAAGGTCTTTAGAATGGCACCATTTCGGTTGAATTTGATTCAGCCGTTCAAAAGTTATTAGCGGTTTACTTACACACACACACACACACACACGCATACAGACATAGTGACGGATTCTCAGATTCAGTCAGGATTTATAACACGTGGAGATCTGATGAGAACTCGATTTTTCTTCAAAACCGGGTAAAATCAATAGCTGCTAGATTTTGGGAAATATATAATTTTCCTAAGGGGAAGTTAAAAACTTCACCATCAAGCCAAGCCCAATCCATCTGGCAGACCTGGACGTTGTGCCAGTTTCTCTTCTTTATATTTTCCTCAATAATTGTTTTTTATGTTTTTCACGTCTCTTAACGCTGCCTCTGTTCATTTTGTAGTCCAATCTTTTGGCTCTGGAATTTGGAAGTGTCATACATATATTTTTTTTTAATTTTTACTTAAGATTTCTTCGGTTACGCGCAAAGAAATATATCGTGTGATGGTTTCAAGAAAAATAAAATAAATCCATAACGAATATTATTTGTTTGCTGGGATATTTTTAATGTAAATTTCTCAGCCTACGTTGGCTTAATGGCATGTAGTTATCAAACGATTTTTGGAAACGGGCACAGAAGCTGATGTGCGAGCCATTTCAAGGAATATTCAATTTCTTGGGGAAGCCGTTTGGCGTTGTATTCTCGTTATGGTTTTCTCATGTTGTTGTAAAAGTTTTGGTTTATTTTATAATAAGATTTTTTTGCATTAGTGGCGATAGTGTCCTCTATTGTCGCTTCGTTCAACAAAAAAAAATTTGTTTAAATTTCTTAAATTTAAGTTTTATAGACTGAAAGTCGTGATATTTATTTAAGAAAGACTTGTCAGGGAATAACAGCTACAATTAAATTTTCTACCGCCACAGCAGACCAGAATAGTGAAATTTCCGAAAGTCGCTATACCTTCATTAACTGAATATTGAGTACTTATACATCTGTAGTTTGTGTTTTAGATTTATTGTGCGAAAATTTGTTAAATGAAATAATCGGCTAAACCATAAGAATTCTCCAAATGAATGGTTAATTGAAAGTTGTCAATATTAAATTTAGCGAAAAACTACTGGAGCAAAGTTATTTGGGTAAATAATCAACGGTTAGCTGATATCCGTTTGCAAGGACACAACATCAACTGACTGTTTCTTTTCTAAAAAGTTTCACTTTAGAAGAGTTTTAAAACAATTTCTATTTTTCATAACTAATGCAGGACTAATTTGGAGTCAATTAAGTACTTTCATTGCCTCTTTGTGTTAAAAGCGTACAAAATGTAGCACTTTTTTTTGGAAACAAATAATATTAGCCATACTGAAAATCTAAAAGATTTAAATCCAGCAACTGCTATTCCGAAATATCGTGTGGGTGTTTTTCATAGCGTGATACAACTTTGAGTTGGCATCACTGCTTTATTTAAGAGCTGGTAGTTGCTTTTTGTTAAGTTCACTTTGACATTTTATTATGGGTCGGCTTACACCAGAAAAACGTGTGAAAATTGTGGAAATTTTTAGTCAAAATAATGGGTCTGTTCGTCAAACTCATGCATTCAAAATTTTATTTTCCAATGAAGCCCATTTTTGATTGAATGGGTACGTAAATAAACAGAATTATCGTATTTGGAGTGAGAAGAACCCACAAGCTTTTGTGGAAACACCAATACATCCACAGAAAATTACTGGTTGGTGCGCTTTATGGGTTGGCGGAGTCATTGGCTTATACGTCTTCTAAAACGATGACGATCAGAATGTTATTGTCAATGGTGAACGGTATAGGAACATGATTCGAAACTCGTTCTCAATTAAGTGGCATTAATCCTGCTGATGTGTGGTTCCAACAGGACAAAACCACATGCCACACAGCGGACGCTACAATTGATTCACTCAAGGAAACTTTTGACGAAAAAATAATTTCTCGAAATGGCCCAATTAAGTGGCCCCCAAGATCGTATGATTTAATCACATTGGATTATTTTCTTAGGGGCCACTTGTATACGTCCGTAAACGACAAACAATTGAACACCTGGAAATCAACGTTCGAAGAGTTAGCGGCGAGATACGGCCGCAAATGCTGCGAAAAGTATGTTGTCAAAATGGGTGTTCCAGATTGCGCCTTGTACCACCAGCCGTGACAGTGACATGGCCGAAATCATCTTTATATGTCATAAAATTTTCTATCCAATAAAGACCGTTTCATTGATATTAAAAGTATATTATTGTGTTTTATTATGATTTGAACTTGTATCACTCTATAAAAAACACCCGATACAGAATATTAAAACTCTAGACCTTTAAATCTAAAAATTCCCAGTGTGAAAAAGACAAGAAAAACTAATTTAGTGAAGGCTTCCCCCAATAAAAAAGATCTTCTTTATATACAATTCTTGAAGTTGTCATAATGGAAAAGTGCAAACAACTTCCCTGCATATTACCAGCTCTGTCTTGCTGCTGAGGCGGTACTTCCCCTATATATACAAGACGAAATTTCAAATTTACTTATTCGACACTCTGAAAGATATTGAAGAACTTAAGGCGATTCAAAGGATCAAAGCTGTCATGGGGATTTTTCATTCTTTAAACCTCCAGTGCGCTCACAATAGTCTAACATAACCTCAATTTATATATATGACAAAATATTTATTTTTGGTGGTCCTCAAATGTGTTCCGGGCTCAACTTTTTTTAAATGTATCGATTCGAAAGCATTTGTATTTCACACTACTTGGGTAAAAATTAAACGTTTTCCGCTTAATCCGCTTCAAAGTGTAAATTTTGGCCAGATGAATATGGATAGACTGTTTAAATATCCGTTGCATACAACCAAAATCAGCTTATGAGAATACAAATACATCAATTGCAACATCTAACGGCCACACATTACAAAACGTATAATTGTGTGTGTGTGTGTGTGCGCACGTAAATAATTGCGAATTTGTGTTTGAATGTGTCAAAAATAGTTGCAGTCAGTCACGTATGCGGGAGTTACATTGGAAACTTGACTTGTGAGAACAAAAATATATAAACGCCATCGCCCGTATTGTGGGAGGCAGCAAAACCACCAACGATTTTTTCTTTTTATTGTTGCAAATGTGTTGTTTTATGTGCAACGATTTATTATCTTTGTTCCTCATTTGAAACGCACACGACTACACTGTTAGTGAATGGCATTTTAATGACTGAAATGGTCATAACTACTTTAGCCCTATTATCGTTCACGCACACACACACATATACATATGCATAACCCTACACACGTTCCCTTAAATCAACAGAGTATGTAGATGTGGTTGTGTATGTGCCAAAGCATGATATGCGTAGTTGTTTTCAAATTGCTTTTTTCTTCTTCTCAAGTTTTTGAAAAATATTCCAGTATAAACGTTACTTGCGAGTAGGAAAAAAACATGATAATAATTAAGGTCTGAATGTTCATGTTAGTGCATGTTTTTTTAAGTGTTTTAAAGCATATTTCAGCAGTTGTTTTTAAATAAGAAATTTTCTTTTTGTGTTGAAAATACTTTGCAAAATATCGATGCACAAATACCGACCGGTGAATGTGGCCACGTATTGGCGATGTTGTTAATCTGTATCATGGTGTAATTATATACCAGGTAGTCTCGAGGCGGCATCTGTTTTTTTTTTGTGTGGTGGTAGAACCTCTCAAGTGTTGTTTATGTTATAAAAACCTGCACACAAACTGTTAGGAAATAACATGGCCGGTTTGTTTAAAAATAATGGCGCGTACGGAAAATAAAACAGCACATCCTGTGCTTTTTCTGTTTGTTCGTGTGCTGCTTGACAGTTTGCATCTATTTACAACAATAAAACACCCTGTTGTTGTTGTCTTGTTGTATTTTTCCAGCGATTTAGGAAATAATTATATCATGATTTGGTTTGGCATATCATACTTCCAACGCCTCCGAATTGTGCAAATATATTTCATTTGGAAAATCATGGTTCTGTTCGCAAGTTTTTTATTAACGATGAAGCTCAATTTTCTACGAATGAATACGTCAATAAACAAAACTGCCGTATTTGAATTGATGATAAACTTCAAGTGTATGTCTCAGAATTGTTTGGTGAAATGGTGGGCTTGTTGGTCCGTAGTTCCTTAAAAACGATGCTGGTCAGATCGTTACAATCAATGGTGAACGCTCTAGAGGCATGATTATTGTCTTTGTGGTTCATCAATTGAACAATCGTGTTGAGCAGGAAAATGTCCAACATGTCACACAGCTCGTGCCCCGATTGATTGATTCAAGGAAAGGTTTTCTAACCCCATAGTGCAACATTTTGGACCTATACGTTAACCCGCAAGATCGTGTCTCTTATCTGTGGTGATAAACAGAACACTAACTTGTTAGTATACGCCGGCAAGCCGGAAACGATTGACCACAGTTTCTTGAAAAAAGTCATCGTAAATCGGTCTTCCAGATTAGACCAGTCCAAATCCATGCATGACGGTCATGTGCCAGAAGTCGTATGTAAATTATTTCATATCAATTTTTTTAAATTAAATTTTATTTTATAGGGTCCGCAATCTAACGTTTTTTTTTCAACTAGTGCTTATTTCGTGAACAGTTACCTCATGTCTGTTTTGACAGATAATTAGTTTTATCCTTCCGCTGAACGAATATGGTTGTGTATACGCTTGAACAGCCCTGGGAAATATTGCCTGCGATCGACTTACAGAAGATGCCGATTTTGCCAAAAATATCATCTTTTCAAATGAAGCTCATTTTGATCTTGGCAGGAATGTAAAGAAGCAAAATTGTCGCATTTGGGGCACAAAAAACCCGCACGCATACATTGAAAAGCCGACGCACCCAAAACGAGTCACTGTTTAGTGCGGATTTTGGTCCAGAGGCCTAATTGGACCATTTTTCTTCGAAAATGAGCAAAGAGTGGCCGTTACAGTCAATGGCGATCGTTATCGGGCCATGTTGAACGAATTTTTGTTCACAAAAGTTGAAGAGGAGGATATTGGCAACATTTGGTTTGAACAGGACAGCGCTACGTGCCACACAGCCGAAGCTACACTCGATGTTTTGCGCCCTGTTTTTGAAGATCACGTTATCAGCCGCTAAGCTGATGTCGTTTGGCCACCTGCATGGCCAGCCGAGGCAGCCATTTGAATGAAATTATTTTCCATTATTAACCGGAATGATTGTACTTTCAAATAAAATGTAGTAGTTTCTTTCTATAGCATTTTCAAAAAAAAAGTTATTTGGAGGACCCTGTATTATATTTTAAAGTTTCATACCTCTATAAAAGTTACCCGTTTTTATTTTAAATATGCAACTTTGACTTCCTATTAAATAGAGGCTAAGGAGCATCGTATTGCAATAGAAAATCTAATTTATATGTAACGTTTGTAAAGCAGTTTATTGCAAAGTGCCACGCCCACCTATGAATTGACTTGTGGCAAGTAATTTCTGTATTCAGCGTGAGCAATTTATGTGAAGGGTTGCTTTAAGGAGATTTGTTAGACGGTAAAGGTATCGCCTGGATGATCTCATTATTAATTTTGATATTCCATTCACACGCTTTAGCACAGCGTTATAAATTTTCCCCTGGAATATGAAGACTGTCGAATTAAAGGCGGCATCATCTTTTGTAGACAGAGATAACACCGAAACAAATAGAATCCAACACAATTTCTGTGTCAAGAAAGAGTACGTTCGAAGAATAACTTCTGCTCTTATTTACTTTCATGATTTTCCCACACGTTTTGGCTGACTAGAATGTTGAAGCCTGCAGCCATATTGAACGCAAGAGAGAACAATGTTCCCGTCAACAAGATCCATGAGCCTAATCAGTCCGGTATCTTCGTTTAAACTATTTTCAGATAACGATTCAAGTGCTCTGTAATAACGAGCAGATAATGTTTGTGCCCAGCAGAGTGTCGCTTTAAATAAGTAGTTCCCACTACGTTGTAGCCCATTAACGAAACTCACTTGATCACTTTGAATTTTTCAATAACAAATCAGAGAGTCGTGAAACTCTTAATATTTTTTCTTGGAATCCAAAGATCAAAAATAAAGATTTTGTTATTCTAAAACCCCATCCATCACATGTCACGTTTCCAATAAAGACGAATAAATATTTAAAAGCCTCTTGTCAATTGTATAGACAATTTTATTTGTTTTCTACTCGTTCACTCTCTGAAGACAAACGAAAGTTTTTGCGATAAGAAATCGATACAAGAAAAATATTAAAAATATATATTTTAAAATTTTTTCCTGCTGCTTTTATCTTGAAAATATTTGCTTGATTTGTTCACACGCTTGTTCGTGTAAAATATATTAAATTCCTAACTTTTTGGTGCAAAGGATAAAATCCTTTATTGTTGACGAGTGCCATTGGAAACACCAACACATGGGTATTTACATACATCTGTTTCCATTGAATTTATCTACACTAAAAGAATTTTGCTTCTCAACTCTAACGAGAAAGTTTTATTAGATTTTTTTCCTTGAAAATCCTATAAAAATTTCATAAATCCTGTGAAAATTAAAAAAAAATTGTGTAAAAGAGTTAAATTAGAACTACTTTCAAGATTTCGTTAAAAAGTTTCCTTGGATTTATGACAACAACATTCTGTATCTTTCTAAAAGCCACAAACATATTCAGTTCTTTCTTAAACATCTATTTTTCAACACCATCAAATTCCGTAAATGTTTCGTAAAACTCGTTTAAAGAGTTCAACATCTTTAAACGTGTTTTACGATCGGTTTGTTACAATTCTCGTACGCTTTTTCATATTAAATTTTTTACAACTAGAAACTTTTGCCAAATTCATTTTAGCCAAATAACAATTGGAAATGAATAGAAATACTCATGAGTACGGATGATGAATGTGTAGCGGCTTTTGAAAACATCTGTTCTGCTCTGCTGTGTAAGTTGAATATATAAAACTGGTGTCGACTTTCCCTTGTGTTTTGAAATAGTTATCAGCTCTTTCTGAATTTAAAAACACTTTTCGGTTAATTAGCCCATAAAATTATATTTGATATCTTTTTTTACACTGAAAGTTAAAACCTGGTTTTAGCGTTAAAACAATAAACATATTGTTTTGCGTTCACACTGCAGATTTTAATAAATTCAGGCTTTGAAACAGCGGCAGTGCAATAAATCTAATCACAATATATTAAATCTCTCGTAGAAATTGTTGTATTTGTTGTAGTACTTTCCCGTACATTACTTTATGCACAACTGTACTGCAGCTGTTTTTGTTTGTATACAAAAAATAAAAAAATTTTATCGCCGTTGAAAATTGTTTTATTTATTAATATTTTCAATATATTGAAATACAGAGCGAACAAACCCATTGTTTCATATAAAATGAGATATACAGAGCGAACAAACCCATTGTTTCATATAAAATCAGATATACAGAGCGAACAAACCCATTGTTTCACCAATATGTAGATGTGGTGGATTTTTCTGTGCTTTCTTCACATCTAAACAGTTGTTTCTTATATATAACTTGGCATCACTGAGTTTAGCACGGACTAAAACAGACATTAACGATGTTGCATTTCATAGAACCTATTTAAAACCAACTCGAAATTGATTTTAAGGAAATTATTTGGCATGGTAAAACCAGTTTTTTTTTAAATATTAAAACCACAATTTATTAAATCCACGCCACTGTGCAAACACTTACTTTTATGTACCAAAAGAAAGTTTTTATAGTCTAGCTCTGATATCTTTTTTTTAATTTTTATTTTCATTTTATTATAAATTTAATGCTTCCGGAAGTTAGAAATAATTTTAATTATTAAACTGAAAATATTTATCAATATTTTCAATTTAAATTTTTCTATGAAATATATGCGTTGTTTCAAAGAAGATGTCGTTAAGATTATGAAAGTCTATTAGCGATTCCGCTTCATTAAATCATGACATTATTTCAATTAATTTCATTGTATCATTGAACTTATTAGAGTGACTAAATGCAATTATTTAAAATTTATTTTGCAAGACGTTGCTTTTATTTTAATGAAATTTTTCATTTTATTATTAATGTAATTCATCCAATGTATGAAGAAAATTCTTTCAGTGTATGCTTTCACCATGTATGTAAACTTGGCTTTCACAATCTATCACAGCACACACTTCTGTTTTGTTATACAAACACTCAGATGTCGATTTCGTACTTCAGAACAACAATACGTTCTCGTATCCCCGCACAACACTGTTGAGAATATTTGACCGCATTTGACCGTTCGTTGTTGGTAACATGCAAAAGCATTTGAAAAAAAGAAGTTAAAGTGTTTTATTGCTGGTCCCACACTTTGGCATTAAATGTTGCTGTTGGAACTTGAACTTTTTTGGTTTTTTATTTACAAATAATTTATTTAGTAGACAGGCCACATCCTGTTGTACTCTTGCTATTCGCATTCTTGTAAGAGAAAAGAAAATTAATAAAAAAAAAAAATTTTGTAACTGAATTGAAAATTATTATTTTCAGGTTTCAAGTTGAAATCTAAGATTTTGGGAGAATACTTTTTATTTTAGAAATATTTATTGACATTGAAATAAATAAATTGAATATTTCTTATACCCTTCACAAATATGTGAAATAGTTTGGCATTCCGTGTGAAATTTCTTCAATGTTAATATGCGACCGCAGGTTGTCTTTACAGTCTGGGTCCTTAAGAATAGAATTGAAGTCGGGTAAACGATATTCATCTGTCCGTTCGCCTGTATGTGAAATAGCCAGAAGTTCCAAGGACTTTATTCTTTTGAGGTGATGTATTGCAAATGGGCCTACAAAATTGGTATTGAAATCCAACAAAATTCAACATACGATGCAGAGCTGGATAACTTAAACTTAATTTTGTTATATAACAACAACCAGCTACAGCTAATTTTTTAATTGTATTAATAATAAATCCTATTTTATAATTGAGGAAAAATTAAATTCGTTTAAAAAATCAAATGAAATCGAAAGTTCGTTTACAGGGTTGGACAATTCTGTTGTTTTTGTATAGAAAAGTAACCAACTGAAACAAAAAGCAAAATTATTTTTAATTAAATTTATTTGAAGTATTATAAATAAGAAAAAAATATAATTCTTGAATTGTTGTATTAAAATTGGGCCTGCAACAAAATTCAAAATACGATTGCAGAGCTGGACAGCTTAAACTTAATTTTGTTATATAACAACAACCAGCTAAAGTTATTTTTTTTTGTTGTATTAATAAATCCTATTTTATAATTCAGTAAGAATTTATTTCGTTTAAAAATCAAACGAAATCGAAAATTATTTTCCAGAGTTGGACAATTCAGTTTTTTTTGTATATAAAAGTAACCAACTGAAACAAAAAGTAAAAAGATTTTTAAATAAAACAAAAATATAATTCTTGAATTGATGTATTGAAAAAGGGCCTGCAAAATAAGATTGCAGAGCTGGAAAACTTAAACTTATTTTTATTACATAAAAGCAACCAGTTAAAGATAATATTTCCTGTTGTATTAATACATCCTTTTTTTATTTTGCAAAAATTAAATACATTTTAAAAAGCAAATGAAATCGAAAATTCATTTGCAGAGTTGGACAATTCAGTATTTTTTTGCATATAAAAGCAACCAACTAAAACAACTTTTTTAAGTAAAAGATTTTGTAATCAAATTTATTTGAAGCATTAACAAATTAAAAAAAAATTAAAATATAGAATCCCAGCTGGAATTATTAATTATTTTTGGAATTATAAAATAATTAAATAAAAGTATTTCTTTGCAATCCAACATAAACTTAAATCGGCATTAAAAAAATCAAGCGAAATCATTTAAACTAGATATTTTATATATTTTTCGTGTATAAGAAATAAATAGAAATTGACTTTAAGTTTTAATTCAGGGTTGGACAATTGAAAATTTTTTTCACACACGCAAGTAACCAATTAAAATAAGTTATTTCGCTTTTCTTTGAAAATTAAACATATTTGATGTATTCGGAAAAAAAAATTAAGGGCACTAGAGATTAGAAAATCTACGAATACAGCTCCAGAGCTGGATTTCTTAATATTTTTTGAATATTAAAGTAACTAAATAAAACAATTTTTAAGCTTTTTTGTCATACTTCTTGTCAGGTCTTTTCAAATTCGTTGTTCTCTTGAGGGATTTTCAAAATTTCTTAAGTTTTTCTGACGTTCGTCATTTATCGCACTTGAATTTATTTGTATTGTGGGTATAAACTCTGCCAGTGTACAGTTTCTTACTAGTTTGAAAGTGCATTTCATAAGTTGTTTACTACGAGTCTTGATGTGACAAGTCTTTAAACTCCACCTTCAATTAAATTATAAACTCGCAATTTTTATTTCTCACAACTTATTATTTTCAATTTCTATATGCCACTTGTGATAATGACAATTTGTAATTGCACTTGACAACCTGCACGCAGAAGAAGCGTTTCATGGCTTAAGGGAAAACGCATATAAATCCCTCACCTTTCTTCCCTACAATTTGCAATTCCTCTGCTGCTGCTGCATGTTGCACCTAACATTTGCTGCATAATCTCTCTTGTACTCTGTAACATCAATTTAAGCATTTAATCTTTTTGTTTCTGCTTGTAAACTATTGCAAACCAATTAACTATTCATAGACAAGGACAAGGATCTAGACACTGCAGCACTGCAAAAGGTGAGAAGAAGAATTCACTGTAGACATCATCTCATTAGTGTTGACAGAACCCCAAGCATTTGATGTGTGCGGCAAATTAAAATTCAAGGCGTTGCATGTTTATTTTACTTACTTGATGCGATAAATATGCATGTCAAATGTTAACTTAATTATTAAAGCATTTGCTTGTGGAAACGAAAAGTGATTACAATATTTATGATATAAAAATAACATTAAGAAAATTTCTTAAAGTTGTTCCCCATTATTGTTGCTTCTACGAACAATAATAACTTATATCGAGTGTTTTTTATAGAGTGATACAAGTTGAAAACATAATAAAACATAAAAATATATATTTGATATCAATGAAACTGTCTTTATTGGATAGAAAATTTTATCACATTAATGTTTAAATATGATATCGGTCATGTGGCCGCCACGGCTGGCGCGTACAAGGCGCAATCTGGAACACCAATTTTCACAAACTTATGGCAGCATTTGCGGCCCTATCTCGCCGATAACTCTACGAATTATAATTATAAAAGGCGTTTTTTATAGAGTGATACAAGTTCAAACCATAATAAAACATAGTAATATATATTTGATATCAATGAAACTGTCTTTATTGGATAGAAAATTTTATCACATTAATGTTTAAATATGATATCGGTCATGTGGCCGCCACGGCTAGCGCGTACAAGGCGCAATCTGGAATACCAATTTTCACAAACTTGTGGCAGCATTTGCGGCCGTATCTCGCCGATAACTCTTCGAACGTTGATTTCCAGGTGTTCAATTGTTTGTGGTTTATTGACGTACACAATTGACTCAACATAGACCCAAAGAAAACAATGCAATGGGGTTAAACCACACGATCTTGGGGGTCAATTAATTGGGCCATTTCGGGAAATTATTTTTTCGTCAAAAGCTTCCTTGAGTAAATCAATTGTAGCGCCCACTGGGTGGCATGTGGCTCCGTATTGTTGGAACCAGGCAGCAGCAAGATTAATGCCGGCTAATTGAGGTACGAAAAAACTTCGAATCATGTCCTATACCCTACAACATTGACAGTAACATTCTGACCATCATCGTTTTTGAAGACACATGGGCCAATGACTCCGCCAGCTCATAAGGCGCACTAAACAGTAATTTTCTGTGGAAGTAAGTGGCGTTTCGACAAAAGCTTGTGGATTCTACGCACTCCCAATGCGACAATTCTACAACAATGGACTTCATTGGAAAATGAAATTTTGAATGGACGATGTGCACAATAAGTTTGACGAACACAACCATTATTTTGATTAAGAATCTCCACAATTTGCACGCGTTTTTCTGGTGTAAGTTGATTTTAAATAAAATGTCAAATCAAATTAAACAAAAAGCAACTATCAACTGTTAAATGGGTGGTCAAATAAAGCAGTGATTACAACTCAAAGTTATATCACTCTATAAAAAACACCCTATATGATGAAATTTTACAAGCAGATGCAATTATGGCGATCCACAGGGATGTAAGTAATTCTTTGTATCATGGAAACATTCAAGGGCCTTTATAATTTTATCCCACTCATTATTATTGTGATCCTGCACTCAAGGTTGGCACAAAATATTTATCGCGTACTGCAGAGTGATTTTGAGGGAGTAATAATTTTATTTTTCTTGCACAAAACAGTCCGTACTCTATTTATCCTGTGCAAGTAAAGGATCTTCCAACAGGGACTTACGAACTTTTGGCAGTTGAATAACGGCCATTTTGTTGAAGCTGAATCTGTCAAATTAGCTGTGATTTTTTTCACGATGTTTAGCCAAATCACCATGGACGGATGTAACATTTAACAACATGTACGAACAATAAAATCGTGCGATCATCCTCATCGTTGCGGATTATTTTTAAAGGGTACATAAACAAACGAAATTGTTGAATTTGGGACTATATCAATCCACATGGAGTCCGGGAGCGTGCAATGCATCCTGTTTTGTGTTGATTAGGCGGATAATCGTTCCATGTTTCTTTGAGAATAGCGCTGGCCAGGTCATCACACTAAAATAATTTCATTAGATTTCTTCACAAATCCCATCAAAATTTCACGAGTTTCTGGAAAGACCTTCGATAGAAGTGTTTCACTGGCTTTCATAGTTTGGTAGAAATATTTTATTGGATTAATGACAACAACATTTTGTATCGTCTTAGAAACCACTTTATGAATAAACAAAAATATTCAGTAGTTGCTTAAACATATTTTAATACCTGGGGACCAATCTCGGCATTCGATATCGATCGAAATTTCCACTTGAATTGTATGGAAATTTCGTTGTCACGAGGCAGCAAATTATAGCATTCGCTTTCGATCGAAAAGCCTATTTAAATCGCATTTATATATCGATCGATATCGAACGCCATAATTTGGAACCTGTTTTGAAACACAACAGCAACAACAAACTGTTTTGTATGATAATTTCAATGTATCAGTGAAACCATTTCATTCTAATAACGATCCTGATTTCATTAATCGAATGAAGCCTGATGTTGCTTGACTTTGAATTAAAATTTTCCATGAGTTAATGTCGAAATTCATAGAATTTATGAAAAAGATTTTTTCAACGGCGACGATGATTGTCAACTTCTTTTAGCCTGAGTGAGATGATCATATTAAAACACCGATACATTTTTTAAAAGTAAAAATACTGAATTTTACTGTATCCATGAAATATATTCGTTGCTTCATTGAAGATTTCGTTAAAAATTATGAGAGTCCGATATAATAAATTTTCATCCTGTCAATATATCAGTAAAATTGTTTGGTTGTATAAACAATCCTGATTCATTAAATCATTGACAAATACATAATTGTTTGATGTGTTTTCTAAAACTTTCAAGTCTATTCTTTTGCTTAGTAATTCTCAAACAGTTTATAAAATTTTAAACATAAAATTAGAAGTGTTATTATTTTGGAATCAGATTAAATAAAATAATTCTGCCATTGATAATTTAATTGTGAGAAATCTGAAAAAAATTGCATGTTAGTGCTTTGAATCAATGGCGTTATCTGAATTTATCTATGAACTAATTTTAGTTTATCAATGAAACTATTACATTGAATAGATGAAACAATTTCATTCTACTGATGAAATTTCTTTCTTATATCATTGAAATTGTAACGTTGTATTAACAATAGAATTTCTTTACTATGACGAAGTTTTCATTGAAGCCTGATGTTATTTGAGTTTGAATTAAATTTTTCAATGAATTAATGTCGAAATTTAAGTTAGATGATCATATTAAAACAGGGATCAACTTGGATGGGATTGAGCCTGTTCTATGGATGAATATTTCATGTTGAACTACGTTGCCAGTTTTTATGTGAATTCATAAGTCGTGTAGAGTCAGTGATAAAAGTGGCTTATTAATATCACCGCAATAATTAAAGACACTAGGCGGCATCTGTGCAGCGGTTAGAATGTTTATTTGTAAAGTTTATAACTTTATATAAACTATAAATTATAACTTCTTTTAAATCAACCTCGTTTTGAACTTCTTCTTTTTTAAACTTCCGATTAAATTGTTTCATAAATCAGCTGCAACAATTAACTGGGGCTCAAATTTGAAATTTCTTGTCTTGATATTACGCAAGCCCTTAATATTGTGAAATCCTTAATTACATTATAAACGCAATTCCCATTATTAAAACCATCAGCTCATAAATATTTTCTCATTCAAGTTAACAAATTTTCAACCTTCTAAACTATTTACACCGTCCTTTTGCAATAATCCTGCTCTCATGAAGGTGTAAACATTAATCTGTCACCAGTTGCACGTATTATTGTGCACGATTTCTTTTTTCTCTAGGTTGGGTAATTGTATCCTTATAAACCCCCTGGTAGCTTTCGAATGTGTTAGAATTCTTTGAAGAAAAGAATTTTTAATCCTGAGTAGAATCGTGCATGAAAAGTTATTTAAAATTCAAGCCACAAAATTACAATATAAACAAACCTAATGACAGTTTTCTTGTTACGTTTAAGTACAGAATTATTTGCTAAAAGTAATACGACAAGTTAGAAAGGAGAACATGCCCAACGACAAAAAAGGAATCTCTTTTTCTTTTTTTTTTTTTTTTTGCTATGAAATAATATATTAAAGAATATCGTTCGTCACGTCAATATTGTCTTTTCATTTCAATGGATGTATAAAAAGAGGGCAAATATTTGGAACTACAATAACACTCGCACAACATAGAAAAGGCTTAACACTTGAATGGCACCAGAACGTACAAATTGACGATTAAAACGAACACCAGCGCTCGTGCCTTTTTTTATTTTAAATACTTGGCCATAAAGTCATATTCGAACAGGTACAGGCTTTTATCCGTCGTAAGGATTGAATTGTTCAAAAGTTTTACACAAACATTTACCATGTGTGTGTATGTGCTCGCAAGAGATAAACTTTTTGTTAAATACTTTAAACAAATTCTAACACATCCACACATTCCATTCTTCTACATTTCCGATTTAAGTTTGTAATTTAAAATATAATTAAAAGTTTTTCGTGGTTTTCTTTTTTTTTCTAGTGTCTTCACATTTGTTTTTCGCATGCATGAGGAAATAAAAGAAAACTATTTAAAAGTAAAAACTTCACGCTGAAAAGAATACAAACAGGTTGAAGTGTTACGTTGCGTTCTAGGAAAAACTCTGTTCTCTTTCCTGTTTCAATGGAGGAGAAAAAAATCGATACTTTTATTTTAGTTACTTTGTTGCTATAGTCTTTTTTTCATTCAGAAATTTATATGTATTTGTAAAAATGAATGTGTGTGGGTGTATTTGTCTGTTGGTATGGGTGTTGTTTATAGAAAGCCAAGTTTATACAGATGAAAATTGTTGTTATTTTTTAATACTCAATTATATATATTTTCGTTGTCTCCTCAGGAATTTGTTACTTTTAAGTAAGACTTTCAATAAAACGGACTTCGGATAAGTGAAACCTGTTGCGCTTAAAAGAGTTCTGTATTTTGAAATCGCTCTGGAAACTTAAAATATGACGGTAGAAATATAACTTCTAGTATCAGATTCATTTTAAATACTGAAGTGTAATAAATTATTCTCTTATTCTATGAAATATATATGATTAGCATTATTTTCAAAATATACTTTAAAATGTCTTCCTAATCATCAGCATAATTGACATTTTGATCTTGTGCTTAATAACCAGTGTGACAGAAGTTTAAATCATAATAAAACAAGGAAATATATTTTCAATATCAATGAAACGGGCTTTAATTGAAAGAATATTTAATAAAATTTTCGTTTAAATATGATTTCTTCCATGCGGCCACCACGGCTGGCGCGTAGAAAGAACAATCTGTACTTTTCGTGGCATTTGCGGCCGCATTTCCTGGATAACTCTACGAATTATAATTATATCGGGTGTTTTTTATAGTGTGATACAAGCTTAAATCATAACAAAACACAGTAATATATTTTTGATATCAATAAAATGATCTTTATTGGATAGAAAATTTTATGACATTAATGTTTAAATATGATTTTGGCAATATGATCGCCAAGGCTGGTGCGTACAAGGCGCAATCTGGAACACCAATTTTCACAAACTTTGCGCAGCATTTGCGGCCGTATCTCGCCGATAACTTCGAACGTTGATTTCCAGGTGTTCAATTGTTTGTAGTTTATCGACGTACACAAGTGACTTAACATAACCCCAAAGAAAATAATCCAATGGGATTAAATCACACGATCTTGGGAGCCACTTAATTGGGCCATTTCGTGAAATTATTTCTTCGTCAAAAGTTTCCTTGAGTAAATCAGTTCTAGCGACCACTGGGTGGCATGTGGCGCCGTATCGTTGGAACCAGACAGCAGCAAGATTAATGCCAGCTAATTGAGGTACGAAAAAACTTCGAATCAGGTTCCTATACCCTACACCATTGACAGTAACGTTCTGACCATCATCGTTTTTGAAGACATTTGGGCCAATGACTCCGCCAGCCCATAAAGCGCACCAAACTATAATTTTCTGTGGATGTAATCGTGTTTGGACAAAAGCTTGTGGATTCTTCTCACTCCAAATGCGACAATTCAGCCAGAAATGGCCTTCATCGGAAAATTAAATTTTGGAGGGATGAGTTGCACGAATAGAAGCATTATTTTGATTAAAAGTTTCAACAATTTTCACGCTTTGCTCTGGTGTAAGTCGACTTTTAATAAAATATCAAAGCAAATTAAACAAAAACCGACCATCAGCTGTTAAAAGGGTTGTCAAATAAAGTGGTTATGCCAACTCAAAGTTGTATCACTCTATAAAAAACACCCGACATTAACACTTTGTGAGAAGACAAGAACAATCAACGACCACAAGGTGGCGTATGAGTTACATTATTAATTAATAATGTTACGTATACGCATGCATACAAAAAACAGAAATTTATGAATCCTTAATAAATAAATTTCGAGAAAAATTCAACTTATTTTTTGAGCCGACTTCGTATTCGTTACTAATATTCAATGCACGTATTTAATACACGTTTCTATCGCACGTATGCACCTTCAGCTGAGAAAAAGTGCTGCCTTGGGCGATTGCGTTGCAATAATACCCAAGAAATTTATGGCAAATAAAAGTAAACAAAAAAGCGGTTTGATAACAATCGTCTAGACAACTGCAAGAATAAGTTTTTATAAATATTTTTGGAGGATATTTTTTTATCGAAAAATATCTTTAATCAGTGTTCAGCTGAATATATAAAAGAGCAGCGTTGTTGAGTGACTAACTGACCCATTCGCCATTGCCCGTCCCAAACCACTAAACTAGAGACTTTAAATTTTGTGAACAGTTTCACCTCCCGATGTTGATTTCCCCCAAAAAGGAATTTTGGAAGATTCGAATGTTCACGAGGCTAAACAGTATAAAATCGGTAATTTTGTGTCTCGGGAACTATAATAGTACGGTACTTTTTCTTATATGTACTTTAAGGGGAAAACTTTTAACTTAGTACTTTTTATATATTCCACACATCTTCTAAACTGTTGTGCATAACAGAAAGATATGTAAATTGTTCTATTTAAAAAAAGAAGCCTCGCATATGTGTTGGTACTTTTTGTCTGCTTGCACTCTTAGGGGGGAAAATAGTACTAAATTGCTAATTATAAAATATATTTGTACATACATTTATAAACTTTTTTAACTTTCAGTAAAATTAAAAAGGAGTTTTTGGAAATTTGAATGTGAGGGGATATACAGGGAGCAATAAAAGGGTAAAACTGTAATTCTATATATCAGTAGTGTCTGATTTTCTAATGATTCCAAAAACAAAAACATAATTTTCCTAAATAATTCCACATGTGCTTCGCACTTTTTTTTCATAACCGTACTTTTAGGGGCTAAAAACGGTTGAAAGTTTAATTTGGTACTTTTTTGCGCTCCTTAAATCTCCTAAGCTATAGTACTTATCAAAATATCTTTCAGCACTGTATTTTCCTGAAAAAAATCTTGAATACGTCCGGGTAATGTTTTTTTTTTTTAAATCAATAGTTGTAAGGGGTAAAATTTTTCCCCATTTCGGTACTATTTTGTTTGAACTGTATTTACTTAATATCAAGAGGTAATTCGTTTAAATATATTCCTTCAAAAAGACATATATTTAAAATGTACTGACTGAAAAAAGTACTTTTAAGAGAAGATATTCTGTTCAAAAGAGTTTTTTAGCGAAGATACTTTATAATTTATAAGTCGGAATGTAAATTTTCTTTTATTAACTTTATTAAAAAAAAATTATATTATAAAATTAATTTTTGTATTTAAGTATTTAAATGCGATTATTTCAAATATTAATAAACGGTTCGGAGGGCGGGTGCCGCCAATAGAATTATCGATTGTGCGAATTGAAAACTACAAAGTGATCTCTGGGATGTTTTTAACCGGTTTCTATTCCCACAAAATTTATTTTTTTTATGAGTAGGATCACCACTCAGGGGATGGGCCTTACATATGCAGTGTATTTCACTGGAATCGGCAAAGGAGGGGATATTGTTAAGAGAACACATGAAGACAGAATGGGGGATGGCGAGTTTCGTTGTAGCTCTTCTTACTTTGTTACTTCGCCGTTGAATATATTTGCTACAGGTAAAGACGAAGGAAGGTTTTAATCAAAATTACAATGCCGCTGTAAGGCAGATCACAAAAATTCAACACCATAATCATGGCTGAGGGCGGAGTCGAACTCGGGATCATTAAACATCATAGTCGTATGTCTTATTACTTCAGCCAATAGCACCCTTCTAGTTTATTTCTTTCTACCAGCCAATAAATCTATTATAGACTTTTTTGAAGTTTTGTAGTTGCGCGTTAGCAAAAGCGAAACAGAAAAATTTTGTTTTTACTTTTTAAGAAAATTTAAAAGCCTATTATACTACTTTTATGCAAAGAATTTAGAAACATGTGATTTGTTTATTTTATGAACATTTTATTTTTGCTATATTAATATTTTTATAGGCTAATTGTTCTAACTTAGTTAAAATCTCAGAAAGACATGATGATAAATATTCCTAGGCACAAAGGAAGTCTACATCAGTTTTATTCAACTTACACAGCAGAGCAGAACAGCTGTTTTCGAAAGTCGCTACACTTTCATCTTCAGTGCTCATGTGTATATTGTGTTTATCACCACTGTTTTAGGTGGCTCAGTTGAATGTGATAACAGTTTTCTATTAACACAAATTTTATTGTGAAAAACAATCCGAGAACTGTATCAACCTGATGTTAACACTTGTGTGTTATGATACCTGTGTTACCATTTGATTATTTTCTTCATGTCCCATTTTTCTGAATTTTTTGTTCCATTATATTTCTATTGTGCTTGTCTCCAAGAAAATACCTTTTAAGAAATTATATGTTGCAACAATAACGTCTTTTATTATGCCACTTGAAACTGTACCACAAAACGAGGATCGTTTATATGCATCAAACTGAGACGATACAGTGTATTGAATAAAAATGGCGTTAATATTTTTGTGCCATTATTGAACAGCCTTGCCTTTTATATAACCATGTTTATATAAAATATTAAAATATATTTCTCACAGTGCCAGAACAGCAGGTTTTTATTCGTGACTACGCAAATATATTAAGCAAATTGTTGAAAGTAATAAAAGAAATGATTAAGAAATTTTTTATTTATTTCTTTTTTGTTTTGTTTTTTTATTTTTTATTTTAAATTAATTTAATATATTTTTGCCAACTGCTAGAATGCAATAAAAGCTTATGTCTACGATATCAAAATTCTTAAAGTTTTGCTAAACATCTCTTATTGAATAATTCATTAAACAAATACTCGTAATACTTTTAACCTGAAAACTGTTTGCAACAATCAGTTATAACAATTTGTATTGTGCATACAAACAAACATACAACATATCGACCACAACAACAACAGAAAAAAGTTTTGATGGATTCATACAGAATCTAGAAAAGGATTCTTTGTGATTTTAAAATGGATCACAGCATGCGCTGCAGCAGTGGCAAATAAGATAAATTGCAAATTTATTATTTCCTTGCTGCATTATTTAAAGAAAAACTCCTAGAAATAAATAGTGGAATGGAAAAAAAAGTTTTGATATATTAAATATTTAAGAGCACACGATGTACCTCAAAGTGTTTAATAATTTTCTTAAAATTTTTATAAATCATTGCCAACACTTCAGTAAATTGTTTTATATTAAAAACAGAATTTCTTACACTCAACATGCAGCTCATGGTACAATTATTTAATAGGTAACCGCAAGAACAAGGCAACAACAATTAAAATAACAGACCGTTTCACTGCTGTAAATGGTGACAAACTGTCAACCAGCACACGGGGAAATGCACGAAAAATAACACGCGCTCTTGTATATTTTGTATGCGATAGTTTTTGCAAACCAATCAACCTTTTCCATGGTGCAATTATTTACTAGGTAGTCGCGAAGCATCGTCTGGTATTTTTTATTGGGGTGGAATGTTCCAAATGTTGTTTTTGTTGTACAAACATGCATACAAACTATTAAGAAACAATTTGGCCAATTTGTTTACAGCCAACAAGAACACGCAATATTTCTCTTGTGTTGGTTCGTGTGCTGTTTAACAGTTTGTATACATTTACAACAATAAAACACCCTGTGGTTTTAGTTGTTGTTGACTTGTTGTATTCTTGCGGGTACCCAGTAATTGTGCCATGGCCATGTTGGTTCTTAATGCCTGTTTTATAACATAAACAAAATTTGGCAGGTTGTACCACAATCAAAACAGAGCCAGATGGCGCTTCGAGGATACCCAGTATATTGACAGAAAAAATTTATACAATGAGTTCTTCTTCGAAAGATATTAAACCATTTATTTAATCTCCTTTTTATCTTTTAAACCTCCCGCTACGAAAATTAAAAAATTTCAAAAATCGGGAAGTTATTGGCTTTACTTCGTTTTGAAAAAAATTCAGTTCTCATCAGATCTTTACGTTTTGAGGTCCAAGAAAGCCTCCCTGACTAATTCTCAAAAAGGTGTATGAAGTTATTTTTCGAAATTTATAACCCTCAACACAAACTAGGCAAGTTAACAGACCTCTGTAAAACTATTAACAGAGCACTGTTAAATATGAAAAATCTGAGTGTATGTGTTGCAAATGGAATAATGGCCACATTTTTGGACCAACCGTGGAGAAAATTAACAGAACATCCAAGTAGGTCCTTAGCTTTGATAATAAATTAATACTTTGGGGCAGCTATGCTGATAAGCTGTGATTTTTTGTGTACAAAGATTTTAAGATTCTAGAGAGGATAAGCCAGGATCCTGGAAAAATGGGAATATGTGGGCGATTAAATTTTTTTCTGTTTCGAAGCTCTTGTGGTCTACTTTAATGTCCAATAATCAAAACCCTTAGCATTTGCATTTTTAATAAAAAAAAAATTTGGACTATAGCCAAATTTGATACCTGGAAACTCTCTAAAGGATGAATTTCTGGAAAACGGAAATATGTGGGCGACTAAAGTTTGTTTTGATTTCAACCAAACTGACTGAAATTAGATATTTGAACCGATTCGAACCGGTTGATTTCAAGAAATTTCAGAAAAACTTAGAAAAAAAACATATTTTAAAGTTGTTTTCCAAAAATAACTTTTAAATCGCCTTACCGATCGATTCTAGAAATTAATCAGCTCTCAAGATTAAAAAACCACGTGTGAATCGAATCAAAAACGGTTAATTCCTTCTTGAGATACAAAACAACAACAAAATTGAAAAAAAAAATTCAAAATTTTTTTATTTTTTATTTTTTGTAACTCCGAAGTTATTTACTTCTCGTTACTTTTACAGGACTCGAAAAACTACATCAATCCACTTTTGTCGCGTGAAAGTCGGTTTATTAATTCAAAAGTAATAATATTTTGAAAATTAAATTAAGATTAAAAATTAAACAAAATCGATAAATCGGTATCCGACATTCAAAATTTTTTGGTCTAAAAGGGTAAAAAACTCAAGTATATTTTATTTTTTTATTTCTATAAAGTAAATAAATTTTATTTCAAATTAGTACTGAGAATAAGGGAATCCGAACGGGTGCTTCAGAGCTGGATAATTTATGTAACACGTTTTGATATTTATGCGGATAAAATTGGCGAGATGTTGCAGGGATGGGTGAACTGTTTTCCGTATTTTTCTTTAACTTAAAATCATTTATTTCATAAAAGTTTTTGTTTGTTGTTTTAATTTTGCCCATAAAACAATTAATCAAAACAATGAAAAAAGTACGTGCGTCCAAAGTTGACTAACTTTTATATCTTGTGTTCAGGGACACGTACTGAATGTGACGGTGCTCACAAGACTCAACTTGGCTGTATGTTGAAGAAGTCGACTCAAGGTGCATAACGCATTCTATGTGTCCCAGCAGAAGTCAACTGACAGCTGGCTATTGACAGCGGTATCAATTTAGAGGCGGGAAATTTGTCACGTACGTATGGGTCCGTCTTCATAACTTTCCTTTTGCGAGAAGTGCTTTTACTGATCACTAGAATCATGTTAAAGACCAAGTTAATACGCAACAACAAAAGTCAGCAAAATCGTGTAGATATTTACATAAAAATTGGAAAAATTAAGCAGCTGTAAAGTAACTTTTTCGTTTGTTTATTTTCCAGTTAAATTCTTTATCTCTTGTAAAAATCTTTTATTTTTTGTATATGAGAATATATGGAATGAATGTGTGTCAGCTGGAGCGCATTTGTGAATTTAAAATTTGTTGCGGATGTGTGCGACTGCTTGTACATCTACACACACACACACACACACCTAAGAAGTTTGGTGCTTAAAGCAAAACCGTAAAATGCGGATTTTAAACTACACGCCGCCAGTCTTACGAAAGAACACTTTTAAATAAATAAACGAGAATATTATATGACCCTATTTTAGCACTCCAGAGAGAATATCACTGAAATAACAGCAACCGAACCGCAGAAACATGCATTCTTGTGCACACATTCGAATACATTCAACTTTACAATTATCCTCGTTTTCCTTCGACCTCCTTTTCACAGCGTTATAGATTGAATTATCATCATTATCAGCATAATGACTTACAAGTTGCATGGGTGGCAGACGTGTGTGTGTGTGTGTGTGCGCGCTTAAACTTTTACATAAATATTTATACCAACAGTCAGACGTTCTGTGTTTTTAATAAACAAATAGCTTTTTGGCTTTTTCTCTTCTCTTTAGGCCTTAAATTATATCATTTCACATTCGACTAACACAGAAATAAAAATCTTTAAGGGGAAAATGTGCGATAGCGTTAGCAAATTTTTTTTATTTATTTTATTTTTTCTCTTATTGTAAATATTGCAAATTCCTTTTTTTATTTCGGAAACAAGTCAATATTAAATACAAGTCAAATGATGCGGAATGAATAATCGATTACGGAATTGTTCCGTGTAAAAAAAAATTCTAGAAAAAATTTGCTTAAAATCATCGCTGTTTGGCGGCAGTCAAGCAAAGACGCCTTTTATTTGGCAAATTATTTCAAGACTGATTAAATTCTAAATGCCAGCATACAAACGTTTTAATATTTAACAAAATATATGAAAACCAGTCACATGTACATGTTAATTTAAAGAAACATTTTTGATGTCTGGGGTGATTCCATGTCAAATCGACAAGGATGTAGACAAGACTCCTATCGATTTAAATGGAATTCGTTCAGGGACTTTCCATAGTTTTTATTTTTAACAATTGAAAAAGTTGAACAAATTTTTGCATCAAAATAATGACACATTTAAAATGTCTTAATTTCAGTTAATATAGGCTGCTTTTTATAGAGTGATACAAGTTTAAATCATAATAAGAGATAGAAATATATTCTTGATATCAATATCTTCATTGAATCTTCATTGAATAGAAAATTTTACGACATTGATGTTTAAATATGATTTCGGCCATGTCGCCGCCATGGCTGATGCGTACAAGGTGCAATCTGGAACACCAACTTTCACAAACAGTAACATTCTGACCATCATCGTTTTTGAAGACACGTGGGCCAATGACTCCGCCAGCCCATAATATTACATCTCTGGATGTAATCGTGCTTAGACAAAAGCTTGTGGATTCTCCTCACTCCAAATGCGACAATTCTCTTTATTTACGTACCCTTTCAACCAAAAATGGGCTTCATCGGAAAATGAAATTTTGAATGGACGAAGTGCACAATAAGTTTGACGAACAGAACCATTATTTTGATTAAAAATTTCCACAATTTGCACGCGTTACTCTGGTGTATGTCAACCCATAATAAAATGTCAAAGAAAATGTCATTTCGAAGGAAATATATTAAGGCTACAAAATGTTAAACATTAATTTTTATTTTTTGGCAAAATGTAATATCTGCAGAGTTTTGAAATTTGAAAGAATTGAATTAATCAAAGAATATGTTTAAATATTTATAGGGTGATTTTTTTAAGCGAACGACGCTAAATTTTGTGTAAATATCATGAAACTTTGAAGGATGTACTTTTTTAGATATAATTTTGAAATTCCCGGCAGGAAAGTTGAAAATTTACAAACATCAAGAAGTTGTTGGTTCGACCCCGTTTTTCGAAAATAGAACTTTCATCAGATCTCTACGTTTTAAAGGTGAAAGATGCTTTCCTGACCAATTCTAAGAGGCAGTATGTATGCTTGTGTGTGCGTGTGTGTGTGTGTGTGCGTGTTGGTACGTGATCCTCTTATGACCTTTGAATTTAATTAATCACTGTAATTTGAACTTTAATTACCTCTAAACTTTAACCGATTTTAAGATATTAAAAAAAAGCTTTAAAAAACATGTTCTTTGCAAAATATTTTTTTTATTACAAGTTTTAAATGGTTTCATCGATAAATTACAAAAACTAATCAGCTCTTGACATTTGAACAGCTTGTCTGAACGTAAAAAATTCGAAAAAAGAGTTTATTTTTAAAATTCCGAAATTATATATTTAATCATTTTGTGTTCTCGATTCTTTTATGGTAATCGAAAGCTACGTCAATTACCGCTTACCGCGTGAGAAACGGTTGATTTGAAAATTGAAATAAAAGTGTTTTAATTCAAAGAGCTCAAAAGCACAGAATTGCAGAAAAAACAGTGCCTCGTTTCTGTAACTGAAGTGAGAAATTTTCGGATCGAGAAAATTTTCGTCACTCTGTGAAACACAGGATGGGTCAATATATTTCTGAATGCATTTAAAATTTTGTTGGTTTTCTATAATAATAAATATATAATTCTATGGATAACCCTACAATAAAAAGCATGACAAACATAATTATTTAGTTGTTCGATGAGAGAACTTCGCACTTCAGTTACAGAAACGATGCACTGATCATCTAATGTTCTCGATTCTCCACTAGTAATAGAAAACTACATCAAGTACCGCTTGTCGTGTGGGAATCGGTTGAATTGAAAATTAAAATAAAAGTGTTTTAACTCGAAGAGCTGAAAAGCATAGAATTACACAAGAGGGTTATCCACAGAACAATATATTTATTATTATAAAAAACCAACAAAATTTTAAATGCATTCAGAAATATATTTTGACTCAGCCTGTGTTTCACAGAGTAACAAAAAATTTTTCGATGCGAGAAGTTCTCACTCCAGTTACAGAAACGAGGCACAGGACACGATAGCTGTGCGGTTAAAATTAGCGATAAGTTACTGGGATGGCTGTTAGGATCAACTGTTTTTCATTAATTTTTAAATATTCTTCAGACTGAAAACCTTTTATCGACTTGACATGGAACTATTGTTACACGTCATTAAAAATTAAATATTGCGAATGCTAGCATGTATGTTATTAAGTTTAAAATATAAAAATATGTGGCTCCTGAAAGTGTGTGTTTATGCTGAGAGTTATTGGGACTTAACAGAATTGGGCTGACGTCCTCTGATGATTTGGTGTGAGAGCCAAAGGAAAACAACAACCTGCAAAAAATAAATAGATATTTTAATAAATCAATCAAAATAATAAATCAAATAAATTAAATTAAATAGAATAAAAGCGATTTATTTTAAGCTAAAATATATTAAATGCCCTCCGGATGTTTAAAACGTTGTCACTCAACAACGCTCAGATGAAAGCTGATATTCTGTTAAGAAGTTTAATCAATTTATCGCCATGGAAACACTTTTCCCTAAAGCTTGGGAGGAATTAAGTATACACGGCAAAGGGGAAGTTACACCAGCCACCTTATGGTTTGGGGCTGCTGACAATGTAATGCTGCACAGTGGGATACAATTTAAAAATTTCATATACATGTAAAGGAATTTATCAGCAACAAAATTCGATTTAAAATATTTTGAATTAATGACAATTGCGGGTTTTTTCATTAATTCAACGAAATATGATCGTTAATACAATGAAATAATATCAGTGATATGTCAAAATAGTCATACAAAACAATTTTTGTTTTACAACTGCTCAAATAAATTAAAACACTCTCATAAATCAATTTTATCAGACTCCCATTTTTAAACGAAATCTTTATTGACACAAAAAATATATTTCATAGATAATATGAAATCCAAAATTTTTTAAAAACAAAAATTATATTATTGTGCGTGATTTTAAGGGAGTTATGACTTTATTGCAGCAAAGGCTGAATATATACTAGTGATGTGCGAATAGTCGTATTCGAATTGCCGAATATTCGCCAATTTATAGATACTTATTTTCAAACATTTTGTAGAGAACTACATTTTACTAAATGACAAACAAATTTTTTTGGTGAAAATTCACCGCCAAGAACAAATAATATTAATTAATTTCAAAATTACTTCCATTATTGGGAACTTTTTACTAAGTTTCATATACACGCATATCCTGCTCTTCAGGATCGACGTGTATAATCCTTTGGTAGAGCAACATTTAGCATTTTTTCAGAGCTATCAGGACTCTAAGACTTATCGTTAAGAACAGTGGGTGGCCATGCTGCTGACTAACATTAAGCGTTCATCTCATATCTTCTTATTTCTCTCTTCAACCTCTACCGCAACTGTCACTCTCACCCACTCTCAATCACTCTCACCAGCTCTCACCCACTCTCAATCACTCTCACTCACTCTCAGCCACTCTCACCGGCTCTCACCCACTCTCAATGACTCTCACCGGCTCTCACCCACTCTCACCGGCTCTCAGCCACTCTCAGCCACTCTCACCGGCTCTCACCGGCACTCACCCACTCTCAGCCACTCTCACCGGCTCTCAGCCACTCTCACCGGCTCTCAGCCACTCTCACCGGCTCTCATCCACTCTCACCCAATCTCACCGGCTCTCATCGGCTCTCAGCCACTCTCACCGGCTCTCAGCCACTCTCACCCACTCTCACCGGCTCTCACCGGCTCTCAGCCACTCTCAGCGGCTCTCAGCCACTCTCGCCAGCTCTCACCGGCTCTCGCGGGCTCTCACCGGCTCTCACCCACTCTCAGCGGCTCTCAGCCACTCTCACCGGCTCTCACCGGCTCTCACCCACTCTCAATCACTCTCACTCACTCTCACCCACTCTCAGCCACTCTCACCGGCTCTCAGCCACTCTCAGCCTCTCTCACCCACTCTCACCGGCTCTCACCCACTCTCAGCCACTCTCACCGGCTCTCAGCCACTCTCACCGACTCTCACCGGCTCTCACCGACTCTCACCGGCTCTCACCAGCTCTCACCCACTCTCAATCACTCTCACTCACTCTCAGCCACTCTCACCGGCTCTCACCCACTCTCAATGGCTCTCAGCCACTCTCACCGGCTCTCACCCACTCTCACCGGCTCTCAGCCACTCTCAGCCACTCTCACCGGCTCTCACCGGCTCTCGCGGGCTCTCACCGGCTCTCACCGGCTCTCACCCACTCTCAGCCACTCTCAGCCACTCTCACCGGCTCTCAGCCACTCTCACCCAATCTCACCGGCTCTCATCGGCTCTCAGCCACTCTCACCGGCTCTCAGCCACTCTCACCGGCTCTCAGCCACTCTCACCCACTCTCACCGGCTCTCACCGGCTCTCAGCCACTCTCAGCCACTCTCGCCAGCTCTCACCGGCTCTCGCGGGCTCTCACCGGCTCTCACCCACTCTCAGCGGCTCTCAGCCACTCTCACCGGCTCTCACCGGCTCTCACCCACTCTCAATCACTCTCACTCACTCTCACCCATTCTCAGCCACTCTCACCGGCTCTCAGCCTCTCTCACCCACTCTCACCGGCTCTCACCCACTCTCAGCCACTCTCACCGACTCTCACCGGCTCTCACCAGCTCTCACCCACTCTCAATCACTCTCACTCACTCTCAGCCACTCTCACCGGCTCTCACCCACTCTCAATGACTCTCAGCCACTCTCACCGGCTCTCACCCACTCTCACCGGCTCTCAGCCACTCTCACCGGCTCTCACCGGCTCTCGCGGGCTCTCACCGACTCTCACCCACTCTCAGCCACTCTCAGCCACTCTCACCGGCTCTCAGCCACTCTCACCGGCTCTCAGCCACTCTCACCGGCTCTCACCGGCTCTCGCGGGCTCTCACCGGCTCTCACCCACTCTCAGCCACTCTCAGCCACTCTCACCGGCTCTCAGCCACTCTCACCGGCTCTCAGCCACTCTCACCGGCTCTCAGCCACTCTCACCGGCTCTCATCCACTCTCACCCAATCTCACCGGCTCTCATCGGCTCTCAGCCACTCTCACCGGCTCTCAGCCACTCTCACCGGCTCTCAGCCACTCTCACCGGCTCTCAGTCACTCTCACCGGCTCTCACCGGCTCTCACCGGCTCTCACCGGCTCTCACCGGCTCTCAGCCACTCTCAGCGGCTCTCAGCCACTCTCACCAGCTCTCACCGGCTCTCGCGGGCTCTCATCGGCTCTCACCCACTCTCAGCGGCTCTCAGCCACTCTCACTGGCTCTTACCGGCTCTCGCGGGCTCTCACCGACTCTCACCCACTCTCAGCCACTCTGAGCCGCTCTCAATCACTCTCAATCACTCTCACCGGCTCTCAACCACTCTCACCCACTCTCATCGGCTCTCAGCCACTCTGAGCCACTCTCACCGGCTCTCAGCCACTCTCACCCACTCTCACCGACTCTCAGCCACTCTCACCGGCTCTCACCGGCTCTCAGCCACTCTCACCCACCCTCGCCGGCTCTCAGCCACTCTCACCGGCTCTCACCGGCTCTCAGCCACTCTCAGCCGCTCTCAATCACTCTCACCGGCTCTCAACCACTCTCACCCACTCTCACCGGCTCTCAGCCACTCTCAGCCACTCTCACCCACTCTCAGCCACTCTCACCGGCTCTCACCCACTCTCAATCACTCTCACCCACTCTCACCGGATCTCAGCCACTCTCACTCACTCTCACTCACTCTCAGCCACTCTCACCGGCTCTCAGCCACTCTCACCCACTCTCAAACGCTTTCACCCACTCTCACTCACTCTCATCCTTCTCTTTCAGAGGTGAAATAAAGAGAACATAAAGGACATAAGTGAGCTAGAACTCTTTCCCCGGTTAAGCCAACAGGCTGCTGGTGGCGAAATTCTAAATTTTCTTATACAATCAAGTATGTCTAAATATATGAATCATTATCATTTAGAGAATAAAGAGTAAAAAAATATATGGAAAGGGTTGACCCTAAAGGCCATCCCTGTAACTTCCCGCTAAATTTGACCGCAAACCTGCCGTAACCTGGTTTTTGTGTTATTCTGGTCTTTTGAGTTCTTCGAGCTAAAACACTAAATTTCAAATCAACCGATTCCCACGTGATAAGCGATGACTGAAGGTTTCGATTACTATAAAGGAATCGAGAACGCCTCGGGATCAGATATATAGTTTCGGAGTTTGTAAAATATTAGTTTTTTCCGGTTTTAATCGTACACGTTATCTAACGAACGGTATAACCGATTTTGACCCGATTTACAGTGGTCGACGTGGTTTTTTAATCCTGAAATCTGAATAGTTTCTGGAATCCATCAGTAAAGCCGTTTAAAATGATTTTTAAAAACCTTCTTTAAAACAACTTTTTTTAAGTTTATTTTAATTTCTTGAAATCTACCGCTTTGAATCGAAACTCACAGGAATTTAACGCTTTATAACGCCATCAGTATGGTGGTTATCGATCAAGCCGTTACAACGTTGTAATTGGGTCATATACTTACACAAACATATACACATACACATACCTACAGATATAGTGACAGGATCTGAGAATTAGTCAGGAAGGCTTTTCTGAACCTCAAAATGTCGAAATCTGATGAGAACTCGATTTTTTTTAAAACGGGGTAAAAACAATAACTTCCCGATATTTGAAAATTTTATATATTCGTAGTGGAAGTTCTCAAAAAATGTACAAACGAAATGGAATCTTTTGTATGGTCATTATAATTTACAGATGTCACTGTTTATAAGCGTGGTGGCTTTCAAAAAAATTTTTTCGTATTTCTTCGAACTTTAAAGAAATAGCTCAGCTACAGGCATGTGTGCTTTCAAAACATGTTGTTGGATTTTCACACCGAAATTCGCGGGGTTTTTACGTTTGTACGAACCCCGGGAATGCTTATGAAATGGGCATTTAAGCCAAAACATGTCAGATATAATGGGACGGGGTAGAATGAAAAATTGTCAAAATGTTATGAGAAGAGACATAATCGAAGTTGGCCTCAATTAGTGATGCAACCGATAGTTCGATTTCTTTAATATATTTTTATCGGCCACGATAAAGTTTTAAAGTTTGTTTTAAGATTTTCATTTTGAAATAAATTATTATTATTAGCAGGACTGTTTGTCTTTTATCTCCTTTTAGATCAACACTTTTAGTGACATATAAAATTCTTATTCACATTCGCGATTGTTTATTCAGATATCCGTATTCCTTTTCCCTGATATCAAAAGTTGACATTCGCCACATCACTACTACACGCACATAAAGTTTGTATATTTCGTACACAATCTCTCAAACTATTTACCGTTATCATCGTTGTAATCATCTCTCTGTTTACTGTACACGGCATCTTGTCATGTCTACTGTTTACACTTTAAACCATCGTAGCAGGAGTACGTGTTAGCATATCCAAATACGACATATCTCATGCATGGCGTGCTCTTTGTTGTTGTTGTTGTTGTTCTTGGTGTTACATAAGCATATCGTATTTTTAATAGTAAATCGCTGTTTTGTTGCGCTGTTACAAAGCCATTAATAAAAATAGATTTTCTTGTCATTATGTGTTTTATTTCATATTTTATTATTCAGCACACACACACCAGCAGCATCATATTACACACACACACACATACACAAAAAAAGAAAAACCCCATTCGAACACGTGCAAACACAATCGCACTTAATTCACATTTGAATTTGTTTACTCCTGTTTTGAGGAACTCTGTTTTTTCTTCATTTTATTTTTGTGGGACTGAGTGAGTTCATGCGCCATGTGAAAGTGTTGCATGGAAAATGTTGTGGGATTATTTTATGGATGACAACAGTCAAAGTGTTTATTTTTCACATGAATAAATGTGATTGCATTTTGTGTGTGTGTGTGTGTGTGTGTGACAAACTCCTAAAACATGTGTTTTATTTTAATGGAACAAATGCAAAACCAAACAACGCAACCCACTTGACATGGCGGTCGGAAAACTGCGAATATTTTTTCTTTTTTTGCCAAAGCGAAGAATATCTTTTGGCACAAAATTTTCCCATAAACTATTGCGAGTCTAAAATTATTTTACCTCTTTTCGAGAATATAATATTTGCTATATTTTATCCTTCTAGAGATGGGAAATCTGTTTTATTATAAAAAAAACTTTTCGGCAGTTTCGGGGATGATTTATTTTATATATAAAATCATCAAAAATAAAAGTACCAAGTGTCCGAAAATTGTTTTTGAAAGTCTGAGATGTCCTTAAAACAATGACATAGTTGGCAAAAAAAATCTATTTAAGAATTTAAGAGTTATTTCTTCCTCAATATGCAAAATCGTCAGAATGCACCAAAATAACAACTGTAGCTTGAATAAAATCGTGAAAAATAAAAGTACCAAGGATCCGAAAATTTATCAGAAAAATTGTTCTGGTGCTCACGGTCGGATCGTGCCGGGTACACAATGGTGTATAGGAGTGTAGAGGAGAGTTCAGACTATAAGATAGTACTAGTCTCTAAACGAACTTTTACGACCTTTAGAAATTATGCTCTATTAAGTGGGAGGATTTAGGAAAATTTGGACCTTAAAAAAAAGGTTTTTTAAACTAATTTCAAAAAGTTAAAAAATTTTTTTTTTTTTGCTACAAGCCTAGCTAACAAGCTAGGCAATTATACAAAACTTATTTTGTTTAGTTAATAATTATTAATTATTAACAATTTTAAAATTATTAACAGTTCAATTGAGATTTTATTTTTCATTTTGCCTTATAAATACTTTCGTTGTTATCCAAGGGATTTCTAATTGTGTAAAGGTATAGAAAAATAAAATAGAGTCGTATCGAATAAAAGTTGTTTGTTGGGTTTGGTTTGTATAGGTTTCATAGCCTGCTGCACTTATTATAATGTGATTTTTTGAAATTGTTTGTGAATTTTTATAGTTAATTTATTTAACATAATTCTCAGATGGTTTTTGGAAGTCTTTTAATAAGTTGAGAAGTTTGAAACTTTGCAAAACTGTGGTTGAAGTCTACTGACGATTTGGTAAAGAGCGCCAATGAAATGCATATAGACATTGCTTAACCACCCAACAAATAAATTTCACTTATTTTGTTTAGAAATCGTTTAAAACAAAAAAGTTGTAGGTGCTTAAAAATTGGAAACTTATTAAGAAACTTATCATTTCAGCAAAATTATTAAAATGTCCATTTTGAATCACCCTGTTCATGGTGATGTAGTTAAAATATAGTTTAAATTTTTTTGGTTTCCGACGTATACAAGTATCTACTTTCAAACGAACTTTTACATTTTACAATTGGTGATAGTCAAAAACAAGAGTTTTTACGCCTTCTCGCGAAGTGGTCCACTGTGCAGCGGCTATAGCTTCTTCAGTGCCCACTGTCTCATGGAATGCACATTATCAGTAATAGTAAATGTGGTCCAAGAACGATCTATTGTTCTTCGAATTAGCAGCTCTGAAGGACGATTATGTACGCCATAAAAAGGACGAAGTGCACGATAAGTTTGACGAACAGAACCATTATTTTGAGTAAAAATTTCCACAATTCGTAGGCGCTGCTCTAGTGTAAGTGAATCCATTATTAAATGCCAACGCAAACTAAAGAAAAAGCAACTGTCAGCTGTCAAATAGGTGGTCAAATCAGGCAGTGACGCCAACTCAAAGCTGTATCACTCTATAAAAAACACCCGATAGATATTTCTTTATATTTAGTATTATTTTTAATGTTTGTCAGACTATAAATTCTCATTAAAACATTTTTAATTAAATAAAAACTGCTGTTGAGTTTATTGCATAGACGCAAACAGTTGCTTAATTTTAAAATCTTCCCAAGTTTTATCTTGCATTGACCATCTGTATTGAATGTTTTTGCTGTTTATGCCAAAAGGTTTCAAAGTTTCATTAAATAAAATTTTTGGAGGATTTCAATCATAATCCTGCTTATGATAGATTTTTTTTTCATTTTAACCTCGTTGCTATAAATGATTTATTAAGTTTTATTTTTTATTGAACAACTTTAAAACACTAAATAAATAAATCAAATCAAAATTAAATTCAATTCAAGAGTTAAACAAAATATATATTTTAAGCTTCCCTTTTTTGTGTACTGCCATTTCCACTGCTCCCAGCTTAAATTGCTTTTTGTGTGTGTGTGTGTGTGTGTGTGTTGGTGTGCTGTTATTCCTGTGGTAACATTTATTTCATTCAATTTGTCCTGCAGCCAAAAATATTCGATAACTTTTTGGCATTCGGTCTGTTGAAGTGTATGATTGTTTTGCTGTTTTTTACAGTTTTTTTATTTTTTTATTCAATACATTTGAACTTTTTTATTGAAACTGTCCAAAATATTGTTTTTTCTCTCTCCGTCTATTTCTATTTTGTCAATGACCTTAAAAGTTCAAAGGGAAAACAAAAAGCAAATATTCAATGGAGTCAAGCATAAAATAAATTTTGTTAATAGAAGAAAAAAAGTTAGCTGAAAGATAAGATTGGCTAAGACCCTTTAAGCTCTACAATAGTCCAGCTAACGAAATTTCATATACAATTTTTTTTTTTTTTTTGACACCGGACATTTTCCTGTGGACAGTATGAATATGTGCTTGAGTATATATTCAGAAAGAGATATTTTAACGCAACTAATCAAATAACCGTTTTACACAAGCCGCCAAATTCAATTGTCAGTTGCTTGAAATTGTGTTCTCTTTGAAGAAAAGCACCGCATATTAAAAATCGCATGAAAAATATATATATAAAATTGATAAAAGAAAACAAAAACTGTATTTTATTATTACCACATCTTCGCTACCAACAAATTCAAGGCAGGACATTGGCAATTGTCGTCAAGGCTCTGTCTGCATTATTCCTGATATTAGGGAACGTTGCGATGTTCATATAAAAGACAGCGATTCTAGAAACAAAATTTGTTTCATATTCAGAAACGACCCTTCTCCTAAACCAGACATAGAAAATATGTTTTTTATAGAGTGATACAACTTTGAGTTGGCATCATTGCTTTATTTGATCACCCGTTTAACAGCTGATAGTTGTTTTTTGTTTAGTTTGTTTTGGCATTTTATTATAAATTAACTTACACCAGAGCAACACGTGCGAATTGTGGAAATTTTTCATCAAAGTAATGGTTCTGTTCGTCAAACTTATCGTGCACTTCGTCCATTAAAAATTTTATTTTCCGATGAAGCCCATTTTCGGTTGAATGGGTACGTAAATAAGCAGAATTTTCGCATTTGGAGTGAGAAGAATCCACAAGCTTTCGTCGAAACACGAGTACATCCACAGAAAATTATTGTTTGGTGCGCTTTATGGGCTGGCGGAGTCATTGGCCAAATATATCTTCAAAAAGGATGAGGGTCAGAGTGTTACTGTCAATGGTGTAGGGTATAGGAACCTGATTCGAAGTTTCTTTGAACCTCAATTACCTGGCATTAATCTTGCTGATGTGTGGTTCCAACAGGACGTACCCACATGCCACACAGCGGGCTCTACAATTGATTCACTCAAGGAAACTTTTGACGAAAAAATAATTTCACGAAATGGCCCAATTAAGTGGCCCCCAAGATCGTGTGGTTTAACCCCATTGGATTATTTTCTTTGGGGTTATGTTGAGTCACTTGTGTACGTCGATAAACCACAAACAATTGAACACCTGGAAATCAACATTCGAAGAGCTATCGGAGAGATACGGCCCCAAATGCTGCGAAAAGTTTGTGAAAATTGGTGTTCCAGATTGCGCCTTCTACGCGCCAGTCGTGGTGGCCACATGACCGAAATCATATTTAGACATTAATGTCATAAAATTTTTTATCTAATAAAGACCGTTTCATTGTTATCAAAAATATATTATTATGTTTTATTATGATTTAAACTTGTATCACTGTATAAAAAACAGCCGATATATAAAAAATATTTTGTCCCAAATTATATTAAAAATTGTTAAAGAAAATATGCTTAATTCCAGCAACCATAACACGTTTGCGACAACCATTCAAGCCCTCTATTGATCATTTTGAATTTTTTGGGGAAAAAGAATCATAATTAAAATTAAATCATAAAATTGTTTCCTGCAATTTACTGATATTTTAATTTACTGTTTTTAAGTTAAATAATTTTGTTTTGCCAATTCGAAATTTGCTATAATTATATGATAATAAAACAGCTTTTAATAGTCTTATTTTTATGAAGGTTATTAAATAAAATACCAAATAATTATTTCGTTTATACATCAAACCTGCATCATCATATACGAATTATGAATTTTCTTCGAAACTTTATTCGAATTGGTTCCATTAAAATTTGATTAGAGGCTCACAAAATAGATACTCTTCAGAAATAGATACAAGCAAAGCGAAATAAATTTTCGCAAATAAATATTAACAAATTGAATTGGAAATATATGCACTCGTAAAAAACAGCACCAATATTTTTATTGTAAAGAATAAAATGAAAGAGAGACCAGGCTAAAAAGAAGTGAAAATAGAACGATAGCAAAAGTGAATAAATAAAAAATGAGAAATAAAAAAGCTCCACCGTAATCATAAACACAATAAAGAAAATGCTTATCGCAACTTTATATGCACCACATGGCGTTTTATTTAAAACAGTTTAATAATATTCTTTTATGAGTATGTACTTGTGCATGTACATACCCACTCACATACGCATGTGTGTGTGTGTGTGTGTGTATGTATTGTGCAATACGTGATTCTTGTTCCAATTCCTTCACCTGCAAATAAAGAATACATGAATACTTTTAATACCTCTAAGAAGATGTACAAGGACGGTTATGCTCTGTGCTCCACTTGAAAGGAAAGTATTTCTAAAAGGAAGAAATCTAATGCTTTTGAACAAATAATTGTGTGCGCACACACACGCACACAAGCATATATATTCTATATGTGTGTGCATGCTAGTGATGTGCTGAATGTCAATTTTCCACATACTCGAATATGAATACGAATATCTGAAAGTTTAGTAAAAGATACATGAAAAGCTTTTTATGAATTTTCGCTTTATATTAATTAAATCCAATGAACTGGTAAAAAAGGATTTTTATATTGTAAAAAATAGATTCCTATGCAACATATATATTTTAAGCGATACGATGCACTATTGTCATAAAGTCATACGTCATAGAAGAGTAGCAGGAAAATATATGAATGGTGTCTTCATTATAGTGCCACTTTAAGAAATCATTCAGCCGATAAAATAAAAATAATTGATTTGTAAATTAAGGCAATTGTAAAATCTTCAAACGGTTTAATTTTTATTTAAAACCTTTCTGTCTGTTTTTATATGTGGGAAATGCTATTTAAACTCTTTATTATAATCTGAATATGCTAATACTTCAGTTGTTTCATTGTTTGTATTTATCTCTCCTTTTTTCCTGTGCTTCCATGCGTATACTTAATATTATTAAGTATGTTACTCATACATCATTTTGTACTCGTACAAGATTACTGGTGTGGATCATGTTCTTACCTGCTCACAACGTGTAATTATTTTTACACGCTTTCGCATCGCACTTAATTAAAAATTAATTTGAAAAACTAAACAACACTATTTTTAAAAAAACCGAACTAAAATGGTAAAAATAAAATCAAACAACTAAAAGTAATCGGCGGTACCGAATCTTATATACCCTTCACCAACGTACGTCTGGCGTTACATATATTTTTAAGTACCAATTTTGTTCTTCCTAAGATATAAAATAATCTTTGTTTAGCAAAAAGAAAAAAATGCAACGTCAGTTGCCTCTTTGCTTACTTTTATTAATAAAAAAAGAAAATCAATTTTCCACCCCTGGAATCGAAGTTTTAATTTTATCAATGCAAATCCTCATGATATAAGGAGCGGTTTTATTTAAGAAACGCTTAAAATTTCTAAACATTTTAGTTTTTAAATGTACTACAAAATACTGAATGTGCCAAAAAAAAACTTTTAATTTCCCATCCTCGGAAAATTTAATAGACAATTTAGGCTTCCCAAAGCATGAAATAGGTTCAACTTATAAACAACAAAAAAAATTTTGGGTTTTGATATTAATTTTTCGTCCAAAAATAGATTTAAGCTTTCCAGCTCTGGAACCGAATTTCGGTTCTTAGGTAAAATCATCAGTCCCAGAACGAAGTCTCTAGCTCTCCTGGGGGCTGGGGAAAACTGATTTCACGTACAAACAGACGGGAATGACAAACCCAGAACACAATTATTTTTGGGAAAAAGCGTCGGGCGTTTTCCTTAAAAGTGTGTGTTTTTATTTTTTTTTTTGTTGTTGAATATACTTCTAAAGGGTGTAGAAATACTCAGACATTTTAAGAGGAGTAGTCAATTAACAACACCAATTCTAACTTTTCACAGGTACACTGCGACGTATGAGTGATATTATAATTGATATTAAGTATTTGCCTTTAATATCATGGCTCAGTTTCGAATCCGTGAGATTAAAAATATGGTTTTTCTTTTAAGAATTTGCCTTTTCTTTCAGTTTCTTATTAAGCGTGAATTATTTAGAATATTTTTGAAATTAATCCTTCTAACGGCCTAGAACTGATTCATTCAGTTGGTCGAATATTTATTAAATGTATTCGTAATATTTCTGTGTTCATAAAACACTGCATTTAAAGCAAATTCTGAAATAAAAAGTAATTTAAACTTTAGGCTGAATAAAAATTTTCTTTTCTGGGAAAACTTTTAAGATTTGTTCGCTTGTTTTTATAATCGTTGCAGGAGTTTTAAGACAACAACTCATTTTTTTTTTTCGTAAAGGACTTGCATTATTTCCCATCAATTTAGTATTTCCAAAGGACATGTTATTGCCTTTTTCCTAATAAAGAATGTGAGAAATGTAGCATTTTTTCTAGAAAAGAACACTTAAGTAAATATAATGTTTTTCTCATAATGTATTCCAGAGATATGCGCCGTAATTGTGAATACGAATATATCAAGTTTTTGGAATGTTGGGAAACCAGTGCGTCGTTTCTGTAACTGATGTGAGAAATTCTCGCATCGAAAAACTAAATAATTATGGTTGTCATGCTTTTTATTGCAGGGTTATCCATAGAAGAATATATTTATTATTATAAAAAAACTAAAAAAAAATTTAAATGCATTAAGAAATATATTCTGACTCATCGTGTGTTTCACAGAGTGACGACAATTTTTTCGATGCGAGAAGTTCTCACTTCAGTTACAGAAACGAGGTACAGAATACGAATACGACAATTCGCACATCACTAATACAAACACACAATGAATGCTTGTTTAACAATAAGTGTTAAGGCACGTGTTGAAATAATTCCGCACTTTCGTTTTCTTTTTGCTTAAAATTTAACAGTTTGTATTTTTATATGCAAAAGAATGTTTCACAATCGGAGCGGGCAATCGGATGGATTGTCCCCAAGAATGGAAGAAACCGTGTCCTAATAAACACTCTTCTTTTCCATTTTTTCTTATCGTAGATTAATTTCGATATGAGAAAGTCTTCACCGGGAATAAAATGGGTGTTTTCGATGCCATTTAATGTAAAAATGCTACTTCGAGTTGGAAAATTATTTAAGTCTTGATTCAAAATTAACCGATTGGTAAAATTATAGTCGATTCTTGTGCGCAATTCTTTGTATTAACTGAAATTATTATGAGCAATTAATTCAACGAACAAAAAATAAGTATTGGGACCTCAGCTCCTGATCCTGGTCCAGCTCTAGACCATGTCTTTAATGCGAACTACAGCTGCAGTACTTCCGGAAGCAACCACAAGTTCGAATTATTCATATACAAATTTTCAGATCTCTCAAATATTTTATTACCATCCTTTTTTGTCCTTTTCTCATAATCTCTTCTTAAACAGAAATATTTCACTTAAAATATTTCATTTACCACTGTTTTGCCTCCGCATCTTGTGACAGTCTAGAGAAGAGTTTGATTTTACGCATTAAGAGTTATTCTTTAAGTGTGATTTAAACAAAAAAATAAGTAAAATAAAATGAAAAACTATATTGAAAGTAAAACAGAACTACTTTTGCCCCTGTTGCCAGCGCAGACACGTTCTTATTTAATATCCCATTTTAAAAACACTACCAAAGATTATTGTTATTATATTCATACTCAATTTAGTAAAACTATAATTTGACTCCGGAGCTATTTTTCGTTCTTTTTAGTGCCACCATTTGCTAGATGCTGGTAATGATTCATAAAATATTTTATGTAAATTATTTTCGTGTATTTCTTGTCTTGTACTCAGACTTGTGTAGCCCCGTGGATGTTGTTTGCCAGCAACAACGTGAACTTGCTTGTGTATCACGACAGACATCAATCACTATGGCACAAGAGCAAACCTTTTCTTTTAATTTATCTTTTTCATTTCCAAGAGTCTTATCGGGTTGTCAGGCCATTTCATCACAGCAAGAAGAATAACTGGTTACTAATGCAAACTAAAATACGTTGCCTTAAAAGTAATTTTTGAATTCGCGGATGTCAACTTGAGCCTGATTAATCATTTTCAATTCAGTAGTTTAATGGGTTTGTGTATTTCTTAGATATATTTTGCTATTGTTCATATAAGAAATCTAGCGAAGTTAGACAATTTAGTAAATTCGTGAAGGTACTTGGAAATTAGGTTATCCCTTTTATGTTAATCTTTAATGTGTTTTTTGATAAATTAATTATATACAGTCGAATTGGGATAAGCGCATGTTGCTTAATTTAGAAAATCTCTTCATTTAACTGAAGAAACAGAAAGTTTCTTAGTTAAAAGCCAATTTAAAGGTTTTTTTTTTTTAACAAACTCCGTTTAACCAAAAAAACCGTTTAATTAAAACAAATTTTGCTCTTGGAAATGTGACACTTTATATGGAACAAACACCCTACAAAAACTTATTAATTTAATGGCTACCGAAATTTCATCTTAATAAGTTTGGCCTAGGAAATATGGAACAAGTAATTCCGAAAAATGGGACATGAAGAAAAATAATCACACGACAACCAGTGCCTCGGTTTCTGTAGCTGAAGTGAGAACTTTTCGCATCGAAAAAATTGTCGTCACTCTGTGAAACATGGGATGAAGCAGAATATAATTCTTAATGCATTTATAATTCTGTAGGTTTTTTATAATAATAAATATATTATTCTATGGATAACCCTACGAGAATTTCTCACATCACTTACAGAAACGGGGCACAGGCACTTAACAGAAATCTGCTACCATCAGTTTGATATAGTTCTCGTATTATTTTTCATAATAAAATACTTCGAATTTATGAATCGTATTTCTATTAAAATTGTTCCTTTAAATTTATGAAGCAAAATTGTTTTACTGTTTTTAATCTGTATTGCCATTAACGATTTGTAATTTTTCTTAATGTTTTGAAATTTTTGCTTTCCCAATTACAAATGGAATATCATTTTTTGTACTTATCCTTTTTATATTTCAACTTAATTTTCATCTTGTTGATTTGCCACCAAATTTCAAAACTAAAAAATAAAATTAAACAACTAAAAGTATTCGGCGGTACCGAATCTGATATACCCTTCACCAACGTACGTCTGTACCAATTTTGTTATTCCTAAGATATAAAATAATCTTTGTTTAGCAAAAAGAAAAGAAAAAACATAAAAAAAGAAAATCGATTTCCCACCCCTGGAATCGAAATTTTAATTTTATCAATGCAAATCTTCATGATATATAGAGCGGTTTTATTTAAAAAACGCTTAAAATTTTTAAACATTTTAGTTTTTAAATGTACAACAAAATACAAATGTGCCAAGAAAAAACTTTTAATTTCCCATCCTCGGAAAATTTAATAGACAATTGGCTTCCCAAAGCATAAAATAGGTTCAACTTATAAACAAACAAAAATTTTGAGTTTTGATATTAATTATTCGTCGAAAAATGGATTTAAGCTTTCCAGCTCTGGAACCGAATTTCGGTTTTTAAGTAAAACCATCAGTTCATCTTGTTGATTTTCCACAAAATTTAAAAACTCAAATGATTATTGAAGGCAAATCATCAGCCAAATATTCGGCCAAATTTCTTAGAAAAATATTAGTTAGACCTTCAGCTTAAATGAATAAGAAGTTTAAAAGAATGTCAAAGTCATAAGAACTTATTTTTCTTTTAATTTTAATATTCGTTATTCCATCTCGGCTGGCTTTTTTTTTAACTCTAATTGTATTTGTAAAATGCGAAGAAATCATTTCAGTTGAATATTTTTTTTTTTAATTTCTGAAAAAGTTTAAGATAAATTAAAGGAATAGTGTCGTCGTTTATATAAATAAAAAAAAACGAAGGAAGGGATAAATCACTTTAATTTTCATACATAGACGTGTGCCTTGCAAATGCTTAGAGTTGCAGAAAAGCTGGCATCGGCCTTAATATGTTGGTCAAACAGTTATTTGATTATCCCCAGATATATATCTTAGCACTGATCCATTTCTGTCCCATTGTGCGAAATACTACTAGTATAAATTATGTTGTAATTTCATAAAGTTGTTTTTAGTCTTGCAAGAGGGCAATAAAATACGAAAAAACGTTCTGAAATTTAAGCGTAATAATGACACATAAATTATGTCCGCGAAAGAAGTAAAAAAATGGGGGAAAAGGAAATGAATAATAACAGCCAGTCACAAGTTTTTTTAAGTTTATAACCAATTCTTTCCATTATATATCTCTCTCATCAAACGTACTTTTGAATATGTGAAAGAATATAAATAAATTGCAAGACATAATACAGAAGAGTTGCAGGCACAGTTGCCACTGTGGTACAATTGAACCAAAAATTGATGTTTTTTAACGTTTAGTTCGCTGATTCACTTTTTTTCTTTTATGAAAAGTTAACGATTATAATATATTACTAAACTATAAAAATAATAAAATAATAAAATTAGTTTATTAACAATTCAATTGAGATTTTGTTTTTCATTTTGCCTTATAAATACTTTCATTGTTATCCAAGGGATTTCTAATTGTGTAAAGGTATAGAAAAATAAAATAGAGTCATATCGAATAAAACTTGTTTGTTGGGTTTGGTTTGTATAGGTTTCATAGCCTGCTACACTTATTATAATGTGATTTTTTGAAATCGTTTGTGAATTTTTATAGTTAATTTATTTAACATAATTCTCAGATGGTTTTTGGAAGTCTTTTAATAAGTTGAGAATTTTGAAACTTTGCAAAACTGTGGTTGAAGTCCACTGACGATTTGGTAAAAAGCGCCCATGAAATGCATATAGACATTGCTTAACCACCCAACAAATAAATTTCATATTATGATTATAATATAAACAAATTTTGAAAGTTTTATCATGCCTGTAAAAATGTATTTACGAAAATTATTACTCTTCACATAAAGTAAAAGATTTGATTCGTTGACAAGACTTGATAGTAATCGATTATTAACTACCCATATATTGGCAACACTGATCGAATGTTACTTTTGTTTACAAGTCAGAAATTGACAATTTGACTTCAGTGTAAAAAGTATTGTATTATGCTGGTATGCAAATAAAATTGAAAAAAATTGGTTCTCTTGTTTATTTTGGTTCTTTTTTTTATGGAATTTGGTCCCGAAGAAAAATTTAGAGTGACAACCGTAGTTGCAGGATATAGTTTGTGTACAACTAGAGAAAAAAACTATAAAAGATTAAATTTTGTTTAGGCGATTAACCGACCGATATTGAGCGGTTTAAGTTTTAATTACTACGAAACAATTTTTAACTAATCGAATAGTTAAAGGGGTACTCATAAATTGTCCAACCGATTACCGGTTAAGGAATGAATATCTTTCCTTATGATCCTACATCTGTCGATAGCCTCCCATAGAGGCATCAACAGTCCCTAAATTTAAATAGAACTCTTTTTTCGGATGCTAAAACTCTTCTCATAATGACATTTTCAACTTCAAAGTTGTATATTCGCTTTGTTATACGTTCTCTTACCACTTCAACTGCTACTCTCACACCTAAGTCCCACGATAAGTCCTAATAATAAGTCTTTATTCACTTCCAAACCTTTTTATAAACCCGTTTGCTTTGCATCGTTATTGCTTTCGCTTTACTGGCGACTACGAAAACGTGCTTTCGAAAATAAACAAACTGAATAAACTGAGAAATGCCAGTACAACGCTTGAGGTGTAAATTAAAAATAAAGCAACTTAATTACAACGTTTTTAATTTAGCAGCTCTTAATTATATTAAACTTAATAAACAAACAGTGCACTTGGCTTTCAGATATTTTCCACCACTTCAGAATATTTTGCTGGCAAACATATTTTAAAAATTTATTTTTAAATTTATTCCGTACAGCTCATTCATTATTTCCACCTTCTTTCGAAACAATATTCGTCCAGCTTTAGTTAATATTCATTGCGTTCTTCAATGGCTGCTTCTAATTGGGTGTAATTGAATAAAATGCTAATTTTCTTTATGAAATAATGTTCCACCAAAAAAAAAAAAAACAAACAAAAAAAGAACACCAGCAAAACAAAAATATCGTTATAATAACAGCGATATCAGCACAATAAGAAACTCAAAGTCATTTAAATTCCATTATTGTTGTTTCTTGTGCAGATAAATTTTTTCTAAAAGAAATTCCATCGGTCTACAAAATTTACAAGAAAAAGAACCAGCAGAACTTTGTTTTTCGACTGTAACGAATTTTGTGCAGTGAAAGAAAATTGTCCACAAATACAAAAAGATTTTGAGGACAATCCAAAATGGTAAAAAAAACCACGATAGAGTTTCAAAAGAACACCTTCATTAGAAAAGAACTGCACAATTTTCTCTTTAACTTTAATCCTATTCATAAATATTTTGTTGGCTGAAGTAGGGAGCACAAGACTTCGTTGCCTTAGATCCCGTGTTTCAGTCATGAATATTGAGTCGAATATATCGCATTATTGCGGGATTATCTCAATGACGAAGGCACAGCACTGGTCGCTGAAAATTACCGACAGCGGCTGACACCGTCATGTGCTAAAAGAGCACAATACAACACCCTCCTTCGCCGGTGCCTGTAGCAAAAAAAGTCACCGACGACGTAGAAATTAGCTGGAACAAATTTTCTTTCTAATCTGTCTTCAAGTGTCGTCTTAATACCATCCCTTCCTATCGACTTCTGGCACAAAGCGCTGCTTATGTAGGGGTCATACCCTGACTGATGTGCCAGACAAAAAAAAAATATTTATTTGCAACCGAAAAATTTCAATGAAAATAATAGAACAATTTTGTACAATTTCAAGAGATATTTTAACCAGCAGTAGCGTTTCGAATATTTAAACTTGGTTATGGTTTTCTTTAATGTGTAAATCTGTAGTTGTTTTTATTTTGACTTGCTTTTTCAAATCCAAAATAAGTGAAATTGTTCCAGTATTAATATTGAGTTTTTGAATTTTCTTTTCCAAAAAAAAAAACTTTGCCGAAAATTTCTCTTCCGAAAAGTACTTGTCCAAGAAGTACTTATTCAAAAAGTGCTTATCCCAAAAGTACTTATCCAAGAAGTATCGGGTGTTTTTTATAGAGTGATAGAACCTCGGCATCACTGCTTTATTTGAGTACCCATTTAACAGCTGATCGTTGTTTTTTGTTAAGTTTGCTTTGACATTTCATTATGGATCGACTTACACCAGAGCAACGCGTGCAAATTGGGAACATTTTTAATCAAAATAATGGTTCTGTTCGTCAAACTTATCGTGCACTTCGTCAATTCAAAATTTCATTTTCCGATGAAGCCCATTTTTGATTGAATGGGTACGTAAATAAACAGAATTGTCGTATTTGGAATGAGAAGAATCCACAAGCTTTTGTCGATCCCTGGGCTGGGGGAGTCATTGGCCCATTTATCTCCAAAAACGATGATGGCCAGAATGTTACTGTCAATGGTGTAGGGTACAGGAACCTGATTCGAAGTTTTTTCGAACCTAAATTACCTGGCATTAATCTTGCTGATGTGTGGTTCCAACAGGATGGAGCCACATGCCACACAGCGGGCGCTACAATTGATTTACTCAAGGAAACTTTTGACAAAAAAAAATAATTTCATGAAATGGCAAAATTAATTGGCCCCCAAGATCGTGTGATTTAATCCCATTGGATTATTTTCTTTGAGGTTATGTTGAGTCACTTGTGTACGTTGATAAACCACAAACAATTGAACACCTGGAAATCAACGTTCGAAGTTATCGGCGAGATACGGCCGCAAATGCTGCGAAAAGTTTGTAAAAATTGGTGTTCCAGATTGCGCCTGGTACATGCCAGCCGTGGCGGCCACATGGCCTAAATCATATTTAAACATCAATGTCATAAATTTTTCTATCCAATAAAGACCGCTTCATTGATATTAAAAATATATTATTATGTTTTATTATGATAAACTTGTATCACTCTATAAAAAACACCCGGTATTTATTGTAAAAGTGCTTGTTCAAAAATAACTTTGTAAAAAGGTACTTTTGCAAGAAGTACTTTGCAAAGAATACTTTTCAAGCATGTACATGTGTGGTCCCTACCATATCCAACTATCCGATATACATACGGTACGTTACCTTCGCCCTTCACTGCGTATGACAATGGTTAGATACAAGGGGAAGGGAAAAGGGGAGAAGAGTGCCTGCAAACTCTTGTAAAGTTATTTGTTTGTTTAAGTTGCAATTTGCAAAATTACACTTTTTTATATACGATTCTAGAAAATTTTTGGAAATATACAAGATTTCATTTTGTATAGCTGGACGTGGTACAGGCGATATCTATTTCATTATCAGCAAAAAAGATACTGAAAACGGGTTGCGCTTTTTCCAACCGCGACAAAACATGTTCCAATTTTTGATTTCCCGCTAGAAAAATTATAAAATTTTCGAATATCGTAAAGTTATTGGTTTCACCACGTTTAGGAAAAATCGAGTTCTATAGGACTTCCACGTTTCGAAGTTAATGGGAAGCTTCCCTCAGTAATTCTGAGAGCCTGTTACTATTTCTGTATGTAAGTGTATTTATGTGTGCGCGTGTGTGTGTGTATGTGTGTGACTCTGTTATAACTTTTGAACGGCTGAACAAAATCAACCGAATCTGTTAGAGTTCTGAAGAGCGTTCCTGAACTTGGATTTCTATAAATTTGAACTGATTTAAAATGGTAGTTTTCACGAAATTTCAAAAAAAAACATTTCGATATTTTTTTTTTTTAAATAGATTTTAAACGATTTCATTGATCGATTTCACAAACTAATCAGGGGCCAAATGTCAGCATTCAATATCGATCGAAATTTCAATACAATTTCTGTACAAATTTCGATCAGTATCGGGTACGTTAACTTCCCCCTGCTCTTAACATTTAAAAACCATTTCGATTACCGTAAATTAAAATCGGTTAATACGTTCTTTAGATATCGTGTGCGAAAAAAGTTTCTTTATTTAATCCTCGATTCATTTATAGGAATAAAAAACTGCATCAATCACCGTTTATCACGCGGGAAACGGTTGATTTGAAAACTAAAAAAAGAGTATTTAAGCTCGAAGAGCTCAAAAGCATAGAATGACAGAGCAACCAGGCTACAAAAGATAATCGGGAAGTTACAGGGATGAGGTCGACCCTTTTCCATATTGCTGAAATAAAATATAAATGAATTCTGTAAAAAAATCAGCTGAGAAAATTCTTAGATTATATGTAATGAAAAATAGGTGTACCATTGCACTCACGAGTCTAAAATTGTTCCAAAATCAAGTACAATTACACCGAATTTTGCAAGTCGGGTGCTTGTAAAAAATAGGGCACAAGGCCCCCATTCTTTTATTTACAATAATACTTCTATTTTGGTTCATTAACCATTATTTTTCAAATATATTCCTAAAGTTTTTATTTCGATTTTTTTAAAAAGCGTGAGTTTTAGTTTTTTACATAAATATATAATTTTTTAATTTAAAGTGCTTCGAAAGAGTGTAACAATACTTACACATTATGAGAAGATAAGAACATGAACCACACCAACAATGTGGCGTTTGAGTAACATTATTAAGTGAAATAGATAAAAACAAACAAGCTACTGAAGTTAAAAGCGTACAAACATCATCAGAGTCATTAACCACATCCTATTTAAAGTTGTTAGAAAAAAAACGTAGTGCAAAGTTAATGCGAAGTTAGAGAACGATAAAGAAAAATTGCTAAGCTGATGAACATTAAATTTAATGAGAGAAATATTTAAAAATGCGTCTTCATGTTTTAGCATTTTAAAATTTATCATAAAAACTAATTAAATTATCAACATTAAAAGACATCTTTGGAGAAATTTACAATAATTCTACGGACGCAATAAGAATGCAGCAGCTTAATTTATCGCTAATCCTTTAGAACGCCTTAATATAATTTTACTTGTTATTTCTTTGAATTAAAATGGAAAAGTTTATTCCATCTTTAACTTTTTTGATACTCTCAGCTACTTTCTTCTATATATGAGAACATGAATAAAATATATTTTCATTTATAGTTTTAGATTCTTTCCGATTCAACTAACTTTAGCACAGAAATACTATTAAGCGCAGAGATCTTTAGCATTAAAAACTTGCAGCTACTTTCTCACATACACGGGAATGTATTACACATACCAAGAGGAAAAAAAAAGAAAGAAAAAAAGGAAGAAGGAAATGTGCAAAATGCTAATGCAAAATGGCTTCTTCCGTTTGCCAGCCATCTATGGAAATTTATTTCAGTTGTAAATCAAGTCAACTCGAAAAAAGTGCAACAAAAAAAAAACACAGACACAAAAAGTGCAAAAATGTGTGTGAAAACAAAAGAAATTGGATGAGTGGTTGACATTTTTCGATGTTAGAAAAAAGAAGGCGCAGAGATGAAGGCCCGGCTAATATGAGTTTTACATAACCTCAAATATTTGAAATGTTAGAGTTTTCTTATTGACACCCAAATTGACACGCTGTTAAAAACTTTTCAGTTCTATTACGAAAATAAATTAAAACACTAAAACTTTTCTTAACAAAAAATGTGGGTGAAATTCAATTTCAATTCTTATTTTGGAGTATAAAAATAAGAAAACAAAGCAAAAGTTTGTTATTGTTATTAAATTAAAGCGTCAATTTAAAAAGAAAGTTACTTTCATATCTTCATGATCTCCCTGCTCTCCTTTTTTTTGTTTTTTTTTTTTTTTGTTGGTGGAATGAAATTTAATAATTATATCCAGCGCTCATTATATTTCAATATTATTGAATTATTAAAATTACAGCCACACACACATTTCCTTCAGTATTCACAATCGCGGCTGTTCCAGATGGCGCCTTTTATGCGCCAGCCGTGGCGGCCACATGCCAGAAATCATATTTAAAAATTAATTGCATCAAATTTTCTTTCAAATAAAGCCCGTTTCACGGATATTGGAAATATATTTCCTGGTTTTATTATGATTTAAACTTGTGTCACTCTATAAAAAACACCCATTAATTTTATTTTACTATTGACAAATTTAATTGTTTTACTTGTTTAATCTGTAATTTTCTTTTCTCTTGGTATATTAATTCAGACAATTATATGTAACCAATTTAAAATTAGATATTACCATCGTACGAACGCACACACACACACACACACACACACACAATGTACATAATTTTTCCCACATATTTTAATCCTCTACTTATTAAATGAAAAAACAAACGTAATCTCATTCATTGTATTGAAGTTACCAAAAAATTATTTATTAAATAAATAATGAATAATAATAATAATATTAATTATAATAAATATATCCAAAGGAAGTGTCAAGGTCTTGGAAGGCAGTTTAATATGAATATGTTATCCTCGAAAGGATCTGTTTAGTGAGACTTTTGTGATTTTTGCGTTGATACCATTTACAAGTGCATTCGTACTGTATTTAAAATACTTAATTTGCATATGTTGTGCATAAATAAATTAAATGAATGAATGAATGAACAACTGAGCAAATGAGAGTATATTTTCGTATTTAAAGGCTGATGGTGTAGCCGCATACAGAAGCAAAAGCTGCAGAAACCGTGACAAAACCGAAACTCTTCGCTTGCGTACTCGTTTGTGTAATAATTATTCATAAATGTTTACTCACATACGAGGTAGGTTTTAAAAGACTTTCTGTTGAATACCATTAAACGGTATATATTGTGCGTATATCTAAATTGAATTTTCAAAAGTTGAAGGTTTCTTCGAATTGGAAAAACGATTTTAGTCAAAATTAGCGCAGCCTTGAAAGCGTTTTATGGTCTATTTGAAAGGCAGTCAAACAATAACAAATAAAATTTTCCGTATAATTTAAATGATGGGAAATAAAGTTGATTTGTCTGTAATTTCATATGGAATTTTGTAATTAATAGATTTAAGTCTATGCCGTTTGTAAAGTCCTGAAATAATTAAATAGGCCAGAAAAAATTGTTAAAGAAAATTCTTTTTTTTTCGCTATTAAATTTTCATGTGACCAGTTTATTGAATTTGTTGAAGTTATTGACCAACTTCTGAAATGCAAATAAGAGTCCCGACTTTTCATAGTTTTTTTTTTATTATTCTACATATTTTTTCTTATTAACTTTTCGCCGGGAAAATGTTTTATATAAAATATCTTAAAGCCATTCGTTTTACCTTGTTTTTCGAAAACCACGTTCTCAACAGATCGTGCTCAAGATATCTCGGCGTTTTGAGTCGTAAGGAAGCGACCTGACTAATTTTGTTAGGGTGTCACTATGGCTGTATGTGTGTGTGTGTGTGTGTGTAAGTATGTGAAGCGCTTGTAACTTTTGTTCGACCGAACTGAATCAAACCAAACTAGTTCTGAAGAGCGTTCTTGAACTTAGATACCCTGTAAACCGATTAAAATCGGTTTATATATCAAAAAAAACTTTGAAAAAAACAGATTTTTATAATAATTTTTAAATGCAATTTTCGATCGATTCCACAAAATAAACCAGGTCCATCGGTTAGTACGTTCGTGGGATATCCCGAAAGAAAAAGTTTAAAAAAGATTTTGTTTAATGAAAACTTTATCAGTCGCCGTCTATCACGTGGGAATCGGTTAATTTGAAATTAAAATAATAGTGTTTTCGCTCAAAGAGCTCGAGCATACAATAGTACAAAATCCAAGTTACGACAGTTTCGTGGGCGACCACGCCTCCGCCATTGAAACACTCCAACAACAACTAACTCAATCCTGCACGAACTTAAGTCGGAAAGATTCGTTGCCACATTCATGATTGAGTGCGTAGTCGATCCCGTGATCTGAGGGATTGAGCACCCTCAATAATTAACAATAACTTGCCAGATTGCCATCGTTTGTGCATATCGGAGTGAAAAAACATGCTGAAACACATAAGCAAAAATCCTTGGGCTAAAATTTTATAAATGATGCCCTTAAAACTTTGGGACAAAATTATGTTTGCGGGCATGTCATGCACATGTGAAATGGTATGTGTTCTTAAGAGTTATTTATTTGTGTATGCACTGTGTAAACACACACACACACACGCACACACATACACATATAATAGAGCAGACACTTTTATTAATGCATTTGTAGTTCCATATTATGCGAAATTGTGAAACCGTTAAAGTTATAAAAACGTTTTTAAAGTGTAAAAATCAGTTTTATGACACAACTAAATATGCGAATACGCACGTTTTTACATGACCCCTTTATAATTTGATATCGAAGATGAGATTTAAATTTGAAGAAAAAATCGTTGTATATATGAAAATATAACCAATCTCTGAAATTTATTAAAACTGATAAGTTTCCGTAAATTTATAAATTATCGTTTTAACGTTAAAACCTGCTTTTGCCATACAAAATGATTCTGTTGCAACCAACTTCAACCCATTTTTGAATTGGTTTCAAGTAGGTTTTATGAAATGCAACCTTGTTTTACCTGTTTTTTGCTGTGCTGAGTTGAGTGCGGCCACGTACGCTGCTTCGATCAAATATTTGCCAAGTGTGCCCGTAGCTCAAGAAAACATTTCATAGCTACAGTTATATCATGATGATTTTAGTTTCTGGTATGTGTTTAATTGCTCCCTCCTGTAAAATAACAATTATGTGAGTTAAGAAGAACTTTCTACATGCCACTAACGATATCCGTGTACTTTGAAGAATTTAAAGAATCCATATTAACGAAATAATAATTAACTCATTTAAATCCTATGAGCACATTAAAAAATGTTGGTAATTGCAATTCAATTATATGTACGTACGGAATTTTCTCCTTCATGCTACAAAGTTTCTTCCACGTTGCAAAATTAATTAATTAACTCATTAAAATTGAATGCATATTTTAGTTGGGTTTCATTATATAATTAATCACCTTGATTTAAGAACAATAATAAAATTGCAACAAAAGAATTTTAATGCAAGAGATTGTGTTTGCTTAAGTACGAGTGCGTAAAAACCTAAAGAATGAAAAATTCATCTATATAAAATAAAATAAACATATTGGAAGAACTGTAGTTCACTATATTAAATAACAAAAATGGGTAGGAAAAGGGACAACAGGGTTAATATTTCAAAAAAAATAACGCGTTAGCTGCCCGACTTTCATTTCATTTCTATAATCAAACTTAATAATTTTTAAAAGTCTTATCTGGTTCCACATTGGCAGGTTAACAGATTTTCTGCTCTTCGAAAATTGTTATATTCTGTTATATTCCAATTTGATCATATAAACCACAAATTAGAACAAGAATAAAGTGACAACGTGTATATGGATGGATTCGTGTGTTGTGGGATAAAAACGGAGACATTGTTAAAAGCAGAAAAAGTTGTTCTGAAAAACATTTGTGACAATTTATTTATTTATTATTTTGCTAAACACAAGTTCTTGCTAAAATGATTGTTTACGAAATCAATATATTTCATATGCATTATTGTTTATTATAAGGAACAGCAGATGAGTAAAAAGATCGCCGAATTTACAGCGTAAAAAGCTATTAAGCGACACTGATCTGAATACAATTCATCCCAATATTTATAAGTTTTTAAAATGTAGTATGACTTTAGGCTTAAGAATTAAATTTTTTGCATTAAATTTTTTCCTTAATTGTGGATTCCATTGGTTGATCAGTTGGCATATGTTTCATAATTTTGTGTTGTCATTTTCTATTGTGCAAAACTGTGTGAAGATCTCTGTTTCTATCCCCATTTAATTGGCATGATAACATTTGTTGTAGTATATGTAGCATGTTACATTAAATATATAAGATACATACTTATATATTTTGTACCTAAAAATGTTGTATCCATAAATGTATGTTATTTGAATAATATTATCATTATAAGAATAAGACTTTCCCCTAACAACCCACTGTATTAATAATACACTAACAGCTTAATAATTGAATAATAACATTAGAAAACATAACATATCAATAATGCTCTATTACATTAATCCTATGATCATGCGTAGTTATAATCATACAAGCAACATTAATATCTTTTGAATATATTGTTTTAGTTTTTCAGCCTTTGATTATTTTATATTTAAATTAATAATATCGAGCTTGAGGCTTGTTTTTATAAAAAGTAAATATATATATTTAGTTTTTTCAATATTTCGATATCCTTTGGATATCTTCTTCAGGATAAGAAACAAGATTAAATATTAATTATAATTGATTAATAATAAAAATTTCATTATTTATATTAAAAAACAAAACAACAAGTACATTAAAATTTATGTAATAAAAAATTTTATTATTAATCAATTATAATGAAAAAACTAATATATAATTACTTTTTATAAAAACAAGCCTCAAGCTCGATATTATTAATATATATATATAAATTAATATCTTTTGTTTATTATAAACATAAAGCGCAATATATTTCTAAATAGCTACACAAATATGACGACATGAATGCTTTCGAATTTAGAAACAACATAATATATACAATTAATGCATAACATATTAACTATTCCATTGCCATCACACACGTAAGATGAATATATATCAACCATAACCTAAACAAATATAGTCTGGTAGGATTGTATTTTCGAATATGCTAATTGTATGGCATCACTTCACAATGGCGCCACTTCGATTAATATGACAGCTGGTTTAAAATAGAACTTCGAACAATTGAAAATAAGAACGCCAACTAACGGCATTTGAATTAATTGTGATTGCGTGAAAGTTGTGTTCTCCTCCGTTTATTATTTTATTGATCAAATAAATATGTTTTAGTTTCGTGTTCTACTCTTATATGTGCTTAATATACATAAACAATTATATACACAAGAAACAATATAAAAACTGTTTAAATATCTGGAAGTTGTTCCGTCTTTACCTATTGCATACAAACAAAATCTACATCAAGCAAAATGAGTGCATTCGAGGTATTTATTCCCAATAAATATAAATGGCACCAAAAATTACTTTCATCATGCTCATTTTTATTTTTATGGGGCCCAGGTAAAAGTGACTCCAACTCGAAATAAAACCAAAAAACTTGTGGAGTCTCGCGAGCCCGCTGAAGTGGTAATGGCGCCATTTTCCAGCAAATCAATAGTTGTTTTTGAGGATGTGCCAGTATCAAAGACAGCTAAGCGCCTTCTTAGGATTATAAATCCATCGGAGGATGAGATTGAGGTAAAATATTGAGATGATACCAGCAGAGGGTAATCATGTAAGACTGTGATCATCTTAAATGCAGCAAATGTGTATATGAAATTTCTTTTCTTTTTGTTAAACAAAATTAAATTAGTATGTTTTCCTTTTGAACGGGTAATTTATATTTAAATATTTCAGATACATTTAAAGGACAGACAGCTAGTTATATTTCATAAAAATCTACAAAAACATCCATATATTCTTCAACTTATACACATGCGCACAGGCGTACATACTAAATATATGTATGTGCAAATTCATTTCTATGCACAAGAAATACAAATGCAGACTTTTAATGCAGTTCTGCAGCACTAGATATCTATTTTAATTTGAAGTAATGAACCCGAGAATACAATGCCTTAGATCCCAAATTCGATTCCATACTCAGTCTTGAATATGATGTATTTTTCTGGTTTGCATGAATGTAAGATTGAGATAATTGTTTTCGCCCTGTTTCAGTGCCGAAACGCATGGCACTGTTCGCTGAATATTACCAACAGCGATAAGCGCCGTTATATATTAAGACCTGAATACAGCGTCCTTTCCCTTATAAATCTGTGCGTCAAATTCACCTTTAAAATATTCAAAATAGACTTTGTTTTATTTGAATTCTGACCAACTATACAAGCTAAAAACATTATGGCACAAACCATATGTTGGTAATCACCAGCGATAGAACACGTAGGAAATTTGAAACAGCACTGTGTCATTTAGAATGTACGCGTTCTTCAATTTTTTTTTTTATTATTTTTTAATAAAATCGTTCATGAAGTTTTGGACAATAGTTCGGGACAAGCAGTAAAAAAATATGCATAGGTATGGTTCTAGCAATAATTAACATATTGGTCATCCCATGCCATATATATTAGCCCAACTCACGATCTCGAGCAAGTAGCCTAGCATCGTAGCATGAGCAAATTGGTATAACATATTTGCTATACCAATTCGCTCATGCTACGATGCTAGACTACTGGTTCGAGATTGTGAACTGGGCTATTGTTTTATTATTAAGTTTAAAACACTCCCCTTTAATACTGATTTGCAAAAATTTTACAATTATATGTTAAAAAGTTATAAAGAAGTCAATATCCTCCGGTCATATTGATCTGCCCTAAGATAACTACTAACTCAGTGCTCTATTTAAAGTCATGTAAGCATCAGCTCCACATACTTAATATACACACTGCCGCAACCAAAGTATATCAAGTACATATATGCAAGAGATAAACTGAATTAAATGTTATTTTAATTCTTATAAACATAAGATTAAAAAGAAGTATTATATATTAGCATCGTGTTTCAGCACTATATATACCTCTCAACTCTGATATTTCATACTAATAAAACTATTTGTTTTCAATTTTTCCACTCAATATATTCAATATTTCCACACAGGATTCTTTCAAGGAATACACTATTTTAAACGAATACGTAGATAGTCATTTATTTATATACCACAACTAACTGTTCATTTCCAATTAAAGTAACATATACAATGAAAATTACAAATTATATTTAATTAAAATATGTTCGAAATAAACTAGAATTACCAATAGTATGCTAAATGTGTTCTACGACTATTTTTATTTCATAATAATTTTAAAAACATTCATATTGTTAGGTAGCAGTTAGTAAATCAATTAATCCCGACCACAATGTCAATTTAGAATGGTTAGAGAACATTGTGCCCGCACAGAATGAAATTACAATGGAAATTGTTTGGTCGCCTCAAATAGACATTGCGTGTACAGAAACAATACAGCTCGTGGATAACCGAAATTTTCGCAAGGATGTTATGGTCATATTAAAATCCAAATCCATTAAACAAGTTAAGGTAAATATACGAAATAGAAAAGAACTATGTATCTGTTTCTAATGACACTTACACAAATGTACGATTTTTTTTAACCACGTGCCCTTTATAAAACGAACATGCAGAATGTGCGAAAATTTCCTACCATATCATCTGGAAACAATACACATGTTAAAACTCTACGACTAAAATCTCCAACAAGTGCTAGCAATAAAGCTATAAGTAGACTAACGCAACAACATCAGCAACAGCAGCAGTTACAACACCAGGCTAAAACGCAAAAAAAGCGTTTAACAGGCCATGATGCAGCCAAGAAACGAGAAACTACTGAACAAAATAAACAACAGCAGCAAACCCATTGGAACAGCAGTATCTACGTTATCAATAAAAAGAATAGGCAATCTATAAACAACAATGCCAAGTCGCCCAAAATTTCTTCCCATAAGCTTACATCCCCCCTAATGGAACGAAATGTTTATGCATATAACAAGGAAGAGAGCCTTGTTACCACAAAACCATCACCACATGTTATGGAAATAGAAAATACTAAGACAAAAGAAAATATTAGTCCATTGGCTGTAACAAATGTGTTAAATATGATTGATGAATTGAAATTTACGCCCATTGGACCTAAAGTAATTTCCTCAATTGCACAAACGGAATTATCACCCGTCTATGTGACAGAATTAAAACCCAGATGTTTAGCTAGTGAGCTGCTAGATACGACGCATAGCATCGAAGACATCCACAACGACACGAAAAGTACTCCAATAGTTATGTCGAATAAAACATTTGATGTCAATCTAAGTGAGAGCTTAGAATTATCATATGGAAACTCAAACAATCCTTCTAGTGAAGTTCCGCAAACTAACACATGTCAAAGCAACAATAAAACCACTTTTATATGTACAACACCGGTGTTTAGGACCCTGGATATTATAAAGGAAGAAGACACCACCACAACTCTTCCAAACGATCATAAAAACAACTTTAATCACACCCATATAGAAAGTCCAAAAAGAGAAGAAAGAGATCTGAAACGTGACATAAAACTTGTGGGAAATCCTTTACATAAATCAATGAAGGATTTATATCAAAAGTCACCGCAGTCCATAAATATAACGCAAGGGTCTCTTCCAAATCTAAATGAAATGGAATCAATAAAATCCTTCGAAAAAAATCGTTACTTTATTCAATCAACATCACGAGTGGATGGAAACTCTGCCTACGTCATACCTGCGACACCTGAACAAGCAAACAAAGACAAATCAGGTCCACGAATTGCATCATCCGATCAATTAAATTGTAGCGAAATCGGCATAGTTCTTATTCCGGATCTGCAATTTAATCATAATGAGATTTTAGCACAGTCTAGTCGTTTCAATCTAAACGAGATTGGTCTTAAATATCGTAGAAATAGTCCAAACTTAACAAAACCTAAGACATGCAATTCATATAAGCTTTATACTCCACCGAAGCCAAGAGGAAGGCTTAATACTGTTCCAGAATGCCAAAAGCGCAAATCAAACGATTTATCTTTTTCTGATTCTCCAAGTATGGACTCTCTTAAAAGCGGTAGCAGTGCAACAAGTACACGAAGCTTCACTAAAAAGTCGGGCCATGCAACAGTGTCGCCACCAAAACGTCAAAAAATTGAAATGAACCCAACCACGCCAAACCAGAAAAATTCCATTAACACCTCATCCTCTGTCAAGACAAAAAGCTGGTCACAGACACAAACTAAGAAATTCAAAGTTCCTAGAACATTGTCACTGGTGAAGAAGCCCTTTACTCCACGTAAAATCAAAGATGAACAGCGAATCAAACTTTACGAAGCAGATTTGTATTTGCAGCCATTCATTAACCCCGATCCATTTGCAGCTACCACAACTTGCGATCCCTTTCTCGCTTCAACCATGTATTTAGATGAAGGTTCGGTGAACAAACATCAATCGGACTTTAAAAAATGGCTGAATGCTCTGGTAACCATACCTGCAGATCTCGACACAGATCCGAATACTAAGATAGATGTAGGAAAATTATTTAATGAGGTACGCCACAAAGATTTAATCTTAGCGCCCACCAAAGAGGAACAATCCATCAATTATTTAACCAACTTTCGATTAGAGTCTTTGCGACGTGCAGCAGTAGAGCTTTTCTTAAGCGAAGAGATGCGCGTACCTTGCTCTAAAGTTGCAGTATATGTGAAAAAAAATGCTTTACGCATACGGTCTGATCGTAATTTACATTTAGATGTTGTGACACAACGTGATATTTTGGAATTGCTGCTGTGTTTTAATCCGTTATGGTTACGTTTAGGCTTGGAAGTGGTTTATGGTGAAAAGATTCATTTGCAGTCTAATAGAGATATAATGGGCTTAACTTCTTTTATATTAAATAGGTAAGTTCATAAATTCCAATTGCTGTTGTTTGTTTGTCTGAAAAGCTGAGTTTGTGTGAGAAGTAGAAGTGCACAATGAGTACAAGAACGAATATTAAATAAATTTAAAAAATATACATATATTTGGCTTGTTATTATTATCATTATTATAGTGGAAAAAAATGCTTTATGCATAATATATCAAGTTCACTTTAATCTTATATATTTATAAGTTTCAAAACATTTCTTTAAGCACGGTAACTGCTTATAATATATTTAAGCCAGATAATATATTTAAGTGGAAATCGTAAAACTTCGAATAAATTTTTATATTGCTAAAAAATTTTAGAAAATCGCTTGAATAAAAAATTTTAAGAAAATTTTCTTTTCAAAATAAATAAATATTCACGTATTTTGCAAGTTATATCCTAAATTGTTAAAAATTAATTTTAAAAAGTAGTATGAAAAGAACATGGAGAAAATTTGTACTTCAAACTGGGAACAAATACTTAAAAAATGTATATAAAATATTCATCCTTATGTCGAATTTTGAAGGCGGATACTTCAAACACGATAAGGGTGATTGCGAAAACTGCAAAACAAAACAAAAACAAGATTAGTAACCGACGAATTTTGCGATTTTATGGTTTGTTTGTTGACGGATTTGTATTTTGTCGTTTTATTCTAAATTTATGAAATCCGGCATATATGGACGGTTTATATATTCGGGTTATTGAAGATTTCATGTAGATATATAAATTAATAACTTTGCAAAAATCTATGTTAAAAACTTGATCGTTCTCTTTCTTATTTCAGGCTTTTTCGTGATAAATTCTTGGAACAAAAATATTCCAAAGCCTACACCCTTTCAGATGAGTACTCCGAACACATTAAAAAGTTCACTCTGCAAAAGTTTTTCTTTCTTCTATTGTTTTTGGATAGAGCCAAAGAAAAGCGCATTATAGCCCACAACCCATGCCTGTTTGTGAAAAAGTCTCAGTACAAGGAAACACGTGAAGTTCTCTTACGTTTCTCATCGGAACTTTTGGCCAATGTTGGTGATATAACTAGAGAACTGAAACGTTTAGGTTATGTATTAACTCATAAGCAATTGTTTCTTGATGAATTCGATTATGCCTTCCACAATTTGGCAATCGACTTAAGGGATGGTGTACGCTTGACTAAAGTTATGGAAATTATATTGTTGAGAGATGATTTAACTAAACAATTGAGAGTTCCAGCTATATCACGCCTGCAAAGAGTATATAATGTTAACTTGGCTTTAAACGCTTTGAGGGAGGCAGATTTTCAATTAAAAGGTGATATAGCTGCAAATGATATAGTAGATGGCCATAGAGAAAAAACTCTTTCGCTGCTATGGCAAATTATCTATAAATTTAGGTCACCTAAATTTCATGCAGCTGCCAGAGTCATACAGCAATGGTGGCGGCAACATTGGCTAAAAGTTGTTATATGTAGGAGAATACGTTATAAAGAGGAGAAAAGACGTGAATCAGCAGCCGTAACAATACAAGCCATTTTCCGGGGTTTTATTACACGTCGTAATGCTAAAATTTATAAACAGGAACGTACCCAAGCTGCTATGATATTTCAAAAATATATACGAAGATATTTGGCTCGTTCGAGATTTCTTAAAGTTGTGCACTCTACCGTAGTAATACAAAGATGGTTAAGATCTTCCATATTGAGAAGACAATGTCGTAAAAACTTTCTACAGTGGCGTAAAAGTGCAATATGTCTACAACAACTTTGGAGGATGAGGAAACAAGCGAGAGTTTTACTAGAACAGGCTGCTTTAGAAAAATGTAGATATATACAACAAAGACATAAATCAGCATCTTTAATACAAACCACTTGGAGAGCTTATAAAGCAAGAACAAAATATCTAAAAACGATTTCAGCCGTTTTAGTAATCCAAAGGACTTTTAGAGCGCTCAAACTAATGAGAGAACATTATGGATACTATACAAAACTAAAACAAGCCACAATATTTGTGCAGAGAAAATTCAAAGCCAAACTTGCCATGAAGAAACAAAAGGAAACGTATCAATTAATACGTTACGGTATTACGTACATACAACGTTTATATCGCGCTACTATTTTAATGCGTCATCAGCGCAAGGAATACATAGAAATTCAAAGGAAAGTTTTAATTATACAACGGAAGTGGCGAGCTACTTTACTTGCTCGCATGGTCAGAGTTAAATATTTAGCAGTGCAATATTATACGTTGGTTGTTCAACAAAAATTTCGAGCAAAAAAACAAATGAAAATCGAACGTAAAAAATACTTGCATGTTCAAACTTGTGTTGTTAACATTCAACGCCGATTTAGAGCCAAATTGAAAATGCGTTACGAATATAGAGAATTTCAGAAGAAGTTGCAAGCCTGTAAAACCATTCAAAAACACTATAAAGCCTATAGAGCAATGCGATACCAAAGAGCCAAATACCAAGGCACCCGGGAAGCTGTTTTATGTATCCAAAACCATTTTAGAGGTTTTTTGAAAATGAAAGAACATCGACAGCAATTTTTACAACAGAAACAAGCCGCCATAGTTATACAAACTGCGTTCAGGACTTATCGTTTAATGCAGTTGAAAAAAAGAGACTTTCAGAGCATAAGGAGAGCCGTTGTTTGTATACAAACCCGTTTGCGGGCTACCTTGGCGATGCGAACTGCAAGAAAAGAATATTTAACAGTACGAAGATTAATTATTTTCGTACAAACACGTTACAAAGCAAAGCTGCTTGGAAGAAAAATAAGAAAGAGTTATTTACAGCAACGAACGATTACCATATCTATGCAGAGAAGATTCCGAGCAAACCAATCAATGCTAATAGCACAAAAACATTATCAATTTGTACGTTCCCGTATTATCTGTTTGCAAAACTATTATCGTGCTCATCTGTTAATGAAGCAACAACAGGCCAACTATCACAAACAACGATCATCAGCAATTAAAATACAAACTTGGTTCAGGTCTATACATCGAATGAGAAGAGATAAACAAACCTACCAACGTGTACGGGCATGCATTATATCAATACAACAAAAATGGCGCGCCACTGTAGAAACCAAAAAACAAAGAACAACGTTCCTTCAAACCATACAAAAAATAGTTTATTTACAACGTTTGATCAAAGCTACTCTTCTCATGAAACTAGAACGAGAACAATATCAGAAATACAAAAGAGCCGCAGTTGTTATACAAAAGCGCTATCGCGCTCATCGGCAAATGTTACAGATTCGCTCTCAATATCAGCTTATACGCTCTCTTATCATTTGCATACAACAACGTTTCAGAGCCAAACAAGCCATGTTACATCAGCGCAAAAGCTTCATTCTCCTTAAAGCCACTGTTGTACGTTTACAACAAAAGTTTAGAGGGCGGCAACAAATGCGCCTTGAAAGAAATAATTTCTTACAGTTAAAATCAAATGTTGTCAAATTTCAGGCTCGTGCTCGTGGTCTATTGGCACGTCGTCGTTTTCAGGCCCTTATGACACCAGAAATGCGCGAAATGCTGCGACAGAAAAAGGCAGCTGAAATCATACAACGCTTTTGGCGTGGCTATCGTATACGTAAACGTTTGAATAATGTTCGTATACAGGCCATACGTAATACTATTACTCTCCTTAAAGAGACCTCAACGGCAGTAAACTCTATCAAATTTAAAGTGCATGATGCCGTACGTTTGTTAAAAGGAAGATTCAGTGCATCAGAAGCTTTGCATGTTTTAATGCGGTTGGGTAAGTGAATAATGCTTTTCTATTTTGTAGTTATAGTTTATACCTTGAATTGCCAACAAAGTTGTAAAATTTTACTTGATTGCGAAAATGTTTGTTAAAGGTTTTGTACTCTATTGAACCGGGAATCGTTTGCTGCTATAAAACAGCTGCATTGTATACCACAGTCTTTGATGACGGCTCAAACAGCATAATTTTGCATATTCTGAAATGAATATTGAGTGCTAACTCATTGAGAAAATAAATTATGCTATTGTATGATTCATATCAACGAAATTCTGTGAATTGTTTAGAAATCTTCTAAAAAGTGTTCGAAAAATTACCGCACAGCACTTAGCTTAATACAAACAATCAAATGAACGCTGTCTGATTTTTTAGTGTTTTAGTATTTGTACGCAGCACGAATATCTTACTTAGGGACGCAGATATAATTGTAGTAGTTCTCAGGCTTCACCAAAACTGATATATGATTTTAAATATCCATTATCAATTGTCATCAAAATGGTTTGCGTTATGCACCCATTCCAAAACGAATAGCTAAGATATTTTTTAGTTGTAAGCAGACATTTTTATAGTGATAAGTAAATATACCCAATAATGAAACATAATAAGCCTACTCATTGTAGAAAGGCCTTAATTCAAATAATTGTAACTGAATAGTTTAGGATAAACAGCAATAATTAATAATAGTAAATTAAAAGTAGTAAAACTGTCATTGTTTTGTGACGAATGTATTCGAATCATTAAAAACACAAATTTCGAAAAAGAAATTACGAGTTAAGTCATTTTACATGTGACCAAGCTTACATATGTACTAATTAAAAAATATTGGAATCTGTTGGTTTTTTCGTAATGCTCTGACTGAAAATATCTGTTTTATTTTTTATGTTCGTATTATTTGTTTTATATAGTTCTTTATACTCTAGTGAATTTGAAAGAAAAAAAAAAATACAACACGTCTACAACACAATACTACGTTTACACATGATCATGCACATGACAATGCTGTCATCGCAAAAAAATAAATTTCAGTTTTCAAAAGCAGTGATAGTTGTCTCCGTGTTGAAGGCGTTCGTACATTATTTATGACAAGAAATTTTTAGCAAAATGTGGAATTGATATACAAGTCTCAGCAATACGCGTTTTCCGTCCGCTGGGAAGGTTAAAAAATAATACAATAATACTCGTTAATACAATTTCTTTTAATTAAAACCATATTAGTAATTTAAAGTCATGTTTTGTTCCGCTAATAATTTACCCTTTCTACTGAATTTGGAATCGTTAAGAAAATATAAATCTACTAAATTCTATTAAACAAATTGCAAGGTAATTTTATTTCCGTGTATATAAAATTAATTCTAAATGTATAATTTTTATTTCATAAACATATTGGAGATATTGTCAACGTAATTCCAAATTATTAGCTAATGCAAAAACATTCAAAAACCAGTTGAGAATTACCCAAGTTGTTTAAATTCTTAGAAAACATTTTATATAAATCTATCTTAACTTTGTACTTTAATACAATTAGTTTCCCGTCGGCAAACAATAAAATTATTTAAAACCTGAAATTACGCGTATTGTGAATATCTGATGCAATAAAACCAAAATCGGTCGTGTTGTGTGGCTCGTGGTATTGTCTTTTAACTACATAGCGTCCACAGTTAAAAAAAAAAGAAAGCTATTTTTGAAATACTAATTTGTAGAATGTGTTTAGTGCTGAGCTTTTCGGAGTGAGTGTAATGATGGCGTGACCATAGAGAAAACTGCTGCAAAGAGTGGTTTGATAGAATTATTGGAAACTTTAAGAAACAGAAAAAAATCGAAACAGCAATCAAATGGTACATGCGTTTCGATAAAGAAATGGAACTGGGATATTCTATGAAGGCTAAAGCAAAATCTTCTTAAGCCCTAAAAATTAGAATCAAATATTATTTCTAAGACTTTAAGATATCTCTGTTAAATTATTAAATGATGCAATTATAATTGAAATAATTAAATTAAACAATTGCTCCTTCTATTGTTGGTTGGTTAATTTTTGTGGCTGCATACAAGGACAGGCTGACAAGGACAGACTAGTAATTTGTTGCTTTCAACCTATGCAGGGAATTGGCAATACAACCAGACCGTTGCATTAAGAAGTTTTAAAAGATAATAAAATTTGATATGCGGATTGCATATACCCAAAATTAAAATATACTTTTATTTGTGGATTTGGCATACGTTTCATTTTGATACTTATTTATAGTTTGTAATTATTGTTAATATACAGTGGATGAAGTTACAGGTAAAAGCAAGAATCCATAAAAGTGTGTGCTTTGTACAGATTAATGAAATTGAGTGTATTGATTCAAATAGAAGTGTGGCAATAAAACAATGTTTTAAAATTGAAAGAACTCAAGAGGTTATAACCGTATAAAGCAATTTTCCCAAAACTGTGCTACTTTCAGATCGCATATCGCGCACTGTGCCACATCTACTCATGTGTCGCTCGGATTTCATATCAACCTTTTGCTATGGCATAATGGCTCAAGCCATACGTTCAGAAGTTGATAAGCAATTGATTATGTACTGCAGTCGCATTATATTGAATTTGGCTCGTTACAACAGTACAACAGCAAATACATTTCAGGAGGGTGGCCTCGTTACAATTGCCCAAATGCTGTTGCGTTGGTGCGATAAGGATTGTGAGATATTTAATACGCTATGCACATTAATATGGATATTTGCCCATTGTCCAGTTAAGCGAAAGGTAAGTATAATTTAACGTGGGTATATTAACCGCAACGAAATTTTACTTAACATTTTACTTTGCATAAACTTTTTTACATTAACGATTTTGTGCTTCTATTTTCATGTTTTCAGATTATACACAATTTTATGACAACCACCGATGCCATTTACATGGTGCGGGAGACTAAAAAACTTGTAGCTCGTAAAGAGAAAATGAAACAAAACGTACGTAAACCATCAGTAACATCATCAACATTGTCCTCCTCATTCAAATCAGCATCATTTGTACGCAATTCGTCACAGCAACAGCAGCAAAACTTTTCGAGTCGTGCTTTACCCAGCCTAGAACCCGATTATGGTGTCATACGCAATAAGCCATATACATTCATATCTTCTGTTTATGCTTTCGATACCATTTTGTATAAATTGGGAATTGATATTATATAAATGAGTTTTTAAACATGTCTATTTTGTCCATTTGTATGTAAGCTTGTGTGTCTGTCATTTATATTTTGTTCGTGCCTCTTTAATAATGCTGTGGCATGTCTAGATGGCGGAGTGTACCTTTGATGTTGTTCACCAACGTGTGTTAAATGAAGTCCTTGTTTTTATGATTTTTTCCCTGTTTACCGTTGTTGTAATTCTTGTTTCGTTTCATTTTTCTGTGAGTTTTATGTTCAAACAAGCAATCAGTTAGTTGATTATTTTTCGTTTTATATTTCTGTCTGTATATCTTGATTGTCCTTTTAAATACTTGAATTTTAAATTGATTTCTCTATGGTTTTACCTTAAGACTCACACATAAATATTTATTTTTATATCAAATAATAATAATAATAACAAATTTTAATCTTATAGACAAGTAATTGAATATTTTTGATCATATAATATACATAAATACGAATTCATATTAATGGATTGTAAGTTATAATTAAATTATGTATTGTTAAAATTTTTATAAAGCTTATTGTAAATTTGTGCAAATAAAAAAGAATAAAAATCAAATAATTCCAAATGAATTTTTAATCCGTTTCAGCGTCACCCTTAAAACAATCAAAGTTGTGTATGAAATACCAGTGAAAATTTATTTATCATTGTTTAAATATAAAATATTAATCACTTATGCTTATGTATATATAATTAATTACTTCAAGCTGTGCAAACAACGCAGTGTTAAAAATTCGTGTGAGTATTCTGTGATGGTAACTGCTATCAGTTATGGTTCATGTGTAATTTTAAGTCCTTTTTATTCGCTTCTGTTATTATTTTATAGATGCGGAAAGTAAGGAATTTAAAATCGCTGGTTGATTGTGCAAACTATACTTTTTAAGAGCAGATGTGTCTTTATCCCAGGGTGTTCAGTTGAGTGTTCTTCATTTGAGATTACGAAGTCAAACCACTGTAATTTGCAAACAAATTAAATTAAATGCTTTGATATAAATGTTATTAAATGCTTTTATTCTTTAGCCATGGGAAACTAATTTTTATAAAAATAGAAAAATAAAATACATTCATATCGAATTTATTTGTTGTGTTTTCTAAAAATATTTAGTTTAGTATGCTTTTTCGTGCTTAGTATGCATTTTCTTCTGTAATTCTCAATTGGTTTTCGAAAGTTTAAGCTTAAGCCAAGAGATTGTTTGCTTGCGTAAAAGCGAATGAATGACTCCTACTCAAAACTATCGGGCGTTATTTTTTTTAGCTGTGATAAGACAGAAATTTTGTAAGACAGATTAATAATTATATTTATACTGAGCAAATAGTTTATGAAGATAGATATTTTAGCTTTGAAGGTTATACCAACACAAATGTAGTAGACTTAAATTGAAATATAATATTTTTTACCACTTTATATTTGCATTGATATTGTTTTTTTTTACTTACGTTATTTCTAAGTTTCATTCAAGTTGAGTGTAGCATAATATTTATTGCACATTTATATATTCGCACGCTGCCTTCCTTAGGGAAATTAAAATCTTTGAAAATGTGTTTTTAAATATTCTAGCAACTACGTAAAAAATAAAATACATAACTGTGGAAAAAGTATTTTATACATTCCAAATGCTATGAAAAAAACTACAACTTTCTTTTTTATGTTAAAGGATTTTTTTTACATTTTACCAGTACACGTTGTGAAACCTTTAAGTAAACTTGGGAAATTTAAGGCCATAATAATGTAAATCACATCAATAATTTGAAATTTGTATGAAAAGAAAATTTCAGAGTTTTAATTTCCTTAAGAAACCAAACAATAAAAGCATTGGAATTAAATTTGTCTATACACTGTTCGCTGCAGATTCCTTTTACTTTGTGTTAAATGTTCTTTGTGCTTGTCTAAAGATATTCGAAGTTCGTATTATTATTTTTTCTTTGTTTATTGAATAAGTAAAAATTATATAAAACACTAAATATATAAAAGCCAGTCAACCGTCTATGAAAAATATTTTCGCTATTTACTTCCTTTCAACAGCTATATACTTTAAGCTAAGGAAATATATAATGCCGATGTAAATACGCACGTTTCTGCATTTTCAATTGAATTTTTGCTCTTAGAGTTTAACATGGAGAGGAATGAGTTACGCAATTATGCTGCTAAAGTTCACAAGCCATGTATTTCCTTAGACTTTCAAAATCTTACCTTTTAAAGATGGAAGTATCTAAAATAATAGTATTTTCGTATATTTATGATGAGCTCGAAAACAAACTGTCAAACAAAAGTAAAAACAAACAAAATGCCAGAATAATTCGATATGTATTTCCGTACACCTGTAATTAAAAGTATTTGTTTGCTTAAATAGGAAAGTATAACTTAACATGAAATTAGGGTTCTAAATTAAAATCGATTGTCAGTCGGAATTTGGCTTGATGGACAAGATGCCTTTTTAATTATAAATATTATAATTAAATATTTCCTCAAAAAAGCGCAACCACTTAAAACTAATGAATAATATTTTGATTCAGAATAAGTGTTTATTGATTTAAACAGTTTCACACATAACAAATAGATAGTGTTATAAAATCCAATATTATTGGAAACTATTTAAATAAGTAATCACTTGTGTGAATTAAAACGTGCTTTGTTAGTATTTAGTGGTTACGCTTGTTTAGGCATCTATTCCAAAAGTGTAAACGTATCTCAAGATGTCTTATTAAAAAAAAAAATCTTTTATACTTATAAGCTGCTTATAAGAAAAATTTTCTATAGGAATTCTATATCAGGACGATATATCGTACCGTGCAATTCAGAAATTTTTCAACATTCCCCTCAACTTGTAAACACAATGCTAACACTCTACCCTTTCCCATGCCGGAAAGGCATTACACACATGACGTAATCGCTTTAAAATAGGAATTGTTTAAGTTATTTAACTTTTATAGAGAAGAAAAATTTAATCTCTAACCACACATCACTTTAGTAAATAATATTACAAAGATTTAATTGCACTACTTTTTTTACAAAGTCCATAAAATCCAGGGCTATCATTTAAAAATTCTTCACTGAGTCAATTAGTGCACAATTTTTACTCTCTTCTTCCACTAAACTTTGAAGAATTAATGGCTAATGGTTAAAGCAGAAATAAAACTTTCTTAATGCTTTTTTTTTTGCTGTTAAATAATTAACTTTTAGTACTAACATTTTTAATTCACCATCATTAATGTTGACTGAAGACTGCAAATTTTTAGCTGAGAACTAAACATCAAAAAAGTAATGCGAAATTGCAGCAGTAATGCCGTACCCTCATCTCTGCTACACATGTATAAATAGTGCCACGAAAAGCTCAAATTCAGACCACCCTAATATATTGATTATTGTAATTTAGAAACTGTTGCATAAATAACATGAATTGTTCAGTTTGGTTGAATTGTTCATATATCGCATTTTATCTGTATACGCACATACATATTTAGTGAAATTTTCACGTTTGGCTTGCTTTCGAAAACTATGTGTTTTAATTACAAAAAACGCCAACTATTTTAGCAAATATGTATGAATTTGTATGTATGCAAACAATAGTTTTGGTTTAGTTAAGTATTACAAATAATTTGCATTTATTATTAGTTCTAATTGCTGAGCGCTGTTGTGTTGTTGATATTTAATAAAATCAAATGAAAATGAAACATATTTGAACAGCATTTGCAAGAGCAACATAAATATTTCAAATATATTATACAAACAGATGAAATAAAAAGAAATTATCATTTAAATATAATATGAAAGTACTATGCGGGTACAAGCTGTTGCAGAAGCAAGTGCGGGAAGGGAGCAAATGTATTTTAAATTGTTGAGTTTTTACTAATAGTATTTTCACACTGAAAATTAAAACCATGTGATTTTACAGTGTTTTTACACTGACATGGTTTCAATAACTTGTTAAATTAAAAAAAAGAAACCTTATTTAATTTAAACTCACTTAAAACCATTTTTGCATTGGTTTTAGGCAGGTTTTATGAAATGCAATCTTGTTTTTATATGTGCTAAGCTGGGTGCAGCCAAGTTATATCTTGAAAACATCTGCTAATTGTATTTGTATATATGTAAAATACTTTACAAAGTAAATTTGGAAAGTATTTGGTGCACATATGCCAGTGGGTGACTGAGACCATATACCGGCGATGTTGTTAAAACTTATTCTATCCGTTTCTCTGACTGATTGTACACGACCTATGCCTTCGCATGGGAAGTAGCAACGTAGTTAACCACGGCAAATTGCTCAGAAGAACCGTAAATCAATACAGTTATCTGAGACGTCAAAGTTAAATAGTGCGTCTGAGTCATAAAACTCTCGAAAGAGAGTAAACGATCAGTGTTCTGGTTGCACTTAAAATATAATTGCCAACGGGGCTTGATGTTGACTGACTCAGAGCTGCTTTGCGACTGATCTGATAATTGTATTAAATTTTTGTTTTAGCAATATTTTATCAAAATCACAATGACGTTAAGTTCATAAGCTGACCTTGCAAATTTTGTTAAGATCATATTTACACGTTCAATGTAATATATTTAAATATTGTTTAATGATGCAGTCTAAAACCAAATTCTATGTTTAAACAGATTTTAAAAATATAACACGCATAATAATGCAGTGATTTAATGGGGTAAGCGATATTTTAAAATAGTTCGTCTTGATTTTGTAGAGACTTGGCTACTCTAATTGAAGTAGGCAGAATTATTAAAAAAGAAGGTTGTTAGAAAGTCACTCTTTATAATAAAACGTTGTTTAAAATTCATATTGATTTTTTTTGTGTAAATATTAAGAAGTCGGCACAATTCTATTAATAAGAGCACACAACATGCCATAGAAATTTAAGTGTAATCCGTAAAGGACTGGGATAAATTTATTGCAACTCCTTGCATATATTTTACGTTCTTAATTGAAATCGCATAGACCATTCTTGATCATGGTGCAACGCGGCTTTCACAAAAAGTCTGTGCAGATAATTTCACTTCGTCTCCAATCCTAAAGAACTTCTTGGTTTTTATTTTAGAAATTATAACGATTAATAAATAATTTAAAAATTCAATTTGTGCAATTAATGGCCATAACAAAATTAAAGCGGAGGAATATCTCAATTTCAGAGAAAAAAAAACAAACCCAAAATTTATTTGCTGCTGTCTGCGGCGAAACTACATCCCTACATACTGCATATAAGTTTATTGCACCAACACGCACACACACACAACAACTTATTGTACAATTGTTCACTCATAGCAGATCCTTCTATTTAATAATTGAAAATTTTTAGTCTAATATCCAAATTATTTAGTTTTTGCATTGTTAATGACCGAATGTTTCTCCAACAACGTGTCGTTTTAACACAGAACGAACACACACACACAACAGCAAAATGCAAAGTATGTGCCAAAACAAGAAAACATCAACGAATATGGCAACAATAATACAAAATCAAGTGCTTCACATGAAACGCCATCATTAACAATGGCAGCAACAACAATGGCATTGCGAATAACAATTGTATAAAATCAACAAGAATGAAACAACACTTCCTGGCGGGCAATGGATTGTGCCAGTGTTTCTATAAAACACTCAAATTTAAATGACCAATAGGAAAAATTTCAAAGAAGTTGTCATGTTTTAAAATGTATTACGGAGGCCTTACACAGACAATTTTCTTCGATAAATACAGGATTATATATCCTATTATCTACACGCACTGGCAACTTTGTATCCTTATTTGAGTAGCATCTGTTATTTATTCAACTTGAAACGTTACAGACGTAGTACGTTGTACTATTTGATCCATTATATCGGGCGACCAGGACCAGTTTTAATTGCTCTGTTCTAGAGAAAAACTAGTTACTCGTCCACATTAACAAAAGAGGCTTGTGAAATTAGGGCCCATTTACTGCATGTTTGCATTGAAATGGCGTGGTGATATGAGATTGTTTTCTGTTCGCAGAACTAATACCACCCCTACATGTGCCTTTCCTGAATGTGATATTATCTGGAACATCTACATGAAAGTATCACGGGCTTAAACGACATACTTCGTCACATTATACACATCCCCGTTTACAAAAACTCACTGGCAGTCCTCACATCGAATTTGCAAGCCTGTACAAGTTACAGAGAACCGTGTGGTCAAAACGGGCTGTTAGTGGGCAGTGAAGTTTCAGTTTTGTGATGTTTCTCTAATGAGCCAATTCAACCGCAGGTACATGAATTTGTGCGCAAGTGTTTGTTTAAATTTATGTGAAAGTTGTTTTGTACGACTGTAGATATACTTGTTTATGTATGTGGATTAGTGACGTGTCGAATGTCAGTTTTTGATATTCCCGAATGTGAATATGTTGTCGGTAACGCTCTGTGGTCAGTGCTATGCCTTCATCATTGAGTCAGGCTGACAACAATTAACAAAATCTTGCACTACTGCAGATTAGAAATATTCGACACTATATTCATGACTGAGTGCTGAATTGATCTCGGGATCTGATGCATCGTAATCGTGTGCTCCCTACTTCAGCCAACAGCAGCCTCAAAAAACTTAAAAACATACACAGCCCTGTCACAGAAATTAATTTCGATCGACAGTTACTGAAATTCTTGGAAAATAAAAATCGATAAATTTTTGGATCGCAGTCAACAACTTTATCTGGGACTACAAACCACATTAACTTAAAAAAATAAAATTAAAATTTGTGGGGATTAGAAAATCTATGAAGCTCCGAAGAACTCGAAATAAAATCGATTGAAATGAAATTTCGGATTCAAAACCATTGCGAACAACTTCTGTGACAGGCCTGATAATTGGGAGCTCTATTAAGGGCTGTAAGAAAACGTAAAAAACTTTTTTTTATAAAAAAATACTTCATAGTTCCGTTTGCATGCATTAACCGTAGACAGATCTATGGAATTCCGAAATACACATGCGATGCAAATAATATCGGCATGCTTATTGACAGTAGCGACGGTAAAATATTTGTCAAGGGCGGCAGTGCTCCCGTATGTGATTTTGTATGGGACATTTTTGTGTCATGGGATGAAATTGTGAAGTTTAGGAATTGCAAAAAAAAATTTTTAATAAATTTAAAAAAGATAAAAAAGACAAATTAGTTAAACAGTGACAAAAAAAAAAACAAAAGAGTAAAAGAAACTGCATTTGGCACATTTTTGCTCTCAGGACCGATCTAGGGTTAAAGTTAATACAAAGTAACCAAAATATTAAGTGATGAAAACAAAAATTTCTATAGCAAATGGATGCCAGCGATCCACGACTAATTTGATTTCTTTTAAATTTTAAAAAACCCAATTGGCGAATGCGACTGTGTAAAAAATACCCGAATATTCGGCAATTCGAAAATGCTTATTCGCACATCACTAACAGCATATTTCATTTTATTTCCCATTAGTTTTAAATATTTCACATTTAGCCAAAAAAAAAAAACAACTTCTCATACTGAAATTGTTTCGGCTTGATGTTGTTGATATACATTAATTGTTTACAAATAATAACATTGAAAGGACCGCACATGTATTTGTTTGTGTAATCCATATCCTTTATTCAATGGACAGTAAAAATACGAGTAGCTCGCGCTTATAAAAAGGCGTGATGTCCGATGTGTGGGTTCGTGGTGGGTTTTTAGTCATGCATATTTTGTGAAACTTTTTTTTTGTTGTTTTTTTCTGAAATATATTTTGTATTTTAGAGATAGAAATTTTAGGATAGAGGTTTCAAATGACAACTTTTTTCAAAAGTAATGTTTTCAATAAAGAGAATATTGTGGACGCGTTGTTGATTCATGAAGAATTGGATACGCTTTTGCAAAGTTTTTTCTAATTGGAACCTAAAATTATAAATAAAGAGTGGTCCAAACATAATGCACGATATTAATTGTGAATAAAACAAAAAGCTTTCGAAGAATAATCCTGATGTATTTTATTACGATAAAAGGATTTATGGAAATTATAAGTGAAACAAAATATCGGTCAACTGTTCGCCACAGTTTCGATGGCGTTACTCTATCCGATAGTTTATATTTGCAATGACTCTGAGACATAATTCAGGTCAAATGTCATCAATGACGACTTATTTTATCGCTTAACTCTTGAGTTGTTCTTGACTTATTGACGTACGCTTTTGCTTTTAAGCCGCAAAAATATATATATTCTTATAGATTAATTTCTGATTTAATAACTTAATTTAATGCTCAATCATGGCTGTTGGAGATTCATTTCGGGGACAAGCGATTCTGACGGTCTTTTGAGATTCTTCGATTTAATAGAGTGGCAATAATCTACTATTTTCTGTGCACCACATGGTGCAAGACCTGGTCCAATATAATCGGATTCGTACCTTATGGCCGTCCGAAATCGGTTCACTTGTTTCGAAAATTTTCTAATCGAATAATCTTAAATCGCTTCAGGTTTTGAAAGGCGCACACATCTTGCAAATATTAAAAAAATAATTAAATAAATTTGAAAACCTTTTCCATTCTCATTTGCTGACGTTGCATTAACTGCGACAATATCTCAAATAAATTACATTAAATGCTGAAATATAAATAAAATAGATTCACATCGAATAAAATTTGTTTGTTGGTTTTCTAAAAACTTCCAAGTGTAGCCTGTTGAAACAAATTTGGGGAGAAAAGTTAAATATTTTAAACAAACAAACAAGAACAATTTTGAAAATAGCAGTTATCATGTCTGTTCCAAACCACAATCGAACTGAAATTGATTCCACATGCAGACAACAGGGCGTATGAGAAACGCATGTTCACACAATCGATTATGTCATAAAGTATACGCAAATATGTCCAACAAAAACGGTTCAGAAAGAAGAAGGAATTATGGAAAAGGACATCCTGTATCTTCCTGCTAATTTAAATTTTAAACTTATCTTAACCTGGTTATTGTACTGTTTTATGCTTTTGAAGTCTTCGGGCTAAAACGCTGCTATTTTAATTATCAGTTCAACCGATTCCCAGGTGATCAGCGGTGATTGATGCAGTTTTCGATTATTATAAAAGATTCGAGAACACTAACTGGTCAGATATATACATAATTCCGAAGTTTGAAAAATAAATAATTTTTTCTTTCACAATATCTTATGTAATAGTTAACCGATTAATGTCAAAGGATTATTAGTTTGTGGAATTGATTGCTCAAGCCGTTTAAAAGTGATTCTAAAAAGAAAAGTGCTGGTTTTTAAGGTATTTTTATATCTAGAAATCTGCCAACTCGAATGGGTTAAAAGCCACAGGAAATAAATGTTCAGGAACGCTACCGGTGTGATTTTGTTCAGTAGTTCCAAAATTATAAGCCGGTCACATACTTAGATATACAAACACACACGCATATACATACAAACATAGCGACGAGCTCTCTGAATTAATCAGATAAGCTTTCTAGCACCTCAAAATGTGGAGATCTGACACCAACTCGATTTTATTCAATACAGAACAAAGCCAATAAATTCCCGATTTTAAAAAATTTTAAATTTTCCTAGCCTGAGATTATAAAATTAGACACTAAGATGTGACGAAAATAATCGAGCGGCAAAACGGGGGCTCTAATACAATTCTGCTTAATACAATTCTCGTACATGTTTTTCGTAATGAAATTTTTACAAATAGAAACTGTTGTCGCATTTCACTGAATGTTAATAACTGCTAACAAATAAAATGCACATGAATACTGATAATGAAAGTGTGGTGGCTTTCAAAAACAGCTGCACTGCTCTGCTGTGTGAGTTGAATACATAAAACTGATATATAATTTGTTCGTGCTTTGGAATATATATCATGCTTTTCTGAATAAAAAAAGTCTTCTCCTATCAAAATTAAATTTAAAAAGGTTTCAATATCATCTTTAAACATTCTGGTGTAGCCAGGGAAAATTTCAAAAACTTCCTCATATCTGTCAAATAAGCTAAAATATTTCTTAGAAATTAAATTTTGAAATTTTTCTTAAGTAAATTTAAAATATTTTTAATTGATATTAAACGTATTCCACAGTTCAGGAAAAGTAGCAAGAAAACAAAACAAATTTATTTAAAGAACAAAAATAAGAAGAAAACTTTACTTTTTGAACTTACCTCGTATATGTCATTATGTGTTCTTCGACAAGGAATTTATTATTAGTCGCTTGTGCAACCTGTCAAATTGAATAATAGCGTAACCAACATGCTAATTAATTTACAATGCCTTCAATGTGTTGGTAGCATTCAGCAGCAACAACAAGTGTGACAACAAAAAATTATATTTATAAGAATGTATGATATTTTAGCTTAATTATACATGCAATTCTTATGAGTTTAAAAGCAACAATCAGAACACTTAGAGGATTATGTTATTTAAAAATTAAATTTAAACAAGAGGAATAAACTGAGCGTATAATGAGTGGCTCGTGTGCACAAACATACAAACAAACAAACAAACGCTTTTCACTCACATGCAATTTAAATATCACAAGCATCATGCACTGCATGCACACACACATACACACACTCACACATATTTATTTTAATAATTATGCTTGATGGATGTTTGAGATATTCGCACACATATACAACAACAACACTAAGTTGTGGGTTATATAAATATTTCCATATTGTTGTTATTACGAGCAAAACCATAAATCCTATTTTCCCACAGTCACACAAGTAGTTTGGAATTTAGCAACACATTAAATCACATTTGTGAAAACAGCACAACTATCACATGTTTGTTGTTGTTGTTGCTGCTCGTTATTTATGAGAAAATGTACTCGCATATAATTTCATGCATTTCGACTAGTCGACTTTGGTTTGGTGTTCAATTTAAAGAATTTTCTTCTTCTCTGTGTTGTTTATAATTAAAATGTGTAATAATTTTCAGTTTCTTTTGCATTTTTATTTCTTTGTTTAACTAAAACCCTTTAGAACTGAAGTATTTTTTGTGGCTGTAAAAAAGAAAAAAGCAAATCTTGGGAAATTTAAAAAGAGTAATTGCGGCAGAGGCTTGTGTGCTAAAAAATTACTTGAAATTGGGCTATATTTCTTTTAAAAAGTACGAGTCCCATATACATTTTTTATTTGGGTTCCTCTTTGTGTTGCCATTCCCAATTCCTTGTTAATAATGCATTTGCTTTAAGGCTTTGAATTTGGGTTTAATTAAGTCGTTAAGTTGAAGCTTAACAATTTCTTGCATAATAAAGTTTGTAAGATTAGGAATTTTTTATTAAATTATTTTTAAAGAAATTTTATTTTATGAAACTTTAATTAAATTACTAAGAATAAAATAAGGCATTTATTATAATTTTACTGACTGTTGTAATCATTAAAAAAATTCATAATAAAAGCTATTCTTCTGCAATTAAGTCTGCATTGGAAGTCGACTTCAAAAAATTGTGCTAAAAGAATTTAAAATCAGAACTGTTTTACAGTATTTTATTTTTATTATTTTATTATTATTATTATTATTATTATTATTATTATTATTATTATATTAATATTTGTATAGGCTAAATTGTTCTAACTTAGTTAAAATCTCAGAAAGACATGATGATAAATATTCCTAGGCACAAAGGAAGTCAACATCAGTTTTATTCAACTTACACAGCAGAGCAGAACAGCTGTTTTCGAAAGTCGCTACACTTTCATCTTCAGTGCTCATGTGTATATTGTGTTTATCACCACTGTTTAGGTGGCTTAGTTGAATGTGATAACAGTTTTCTATTTACACAAATTTTATTGTGAAAAACAATCCGAGAACTGTATCAACCTGATGTTAACACTTGTGTGTTATGATACCTGTGTTACCATTTGATTATTTTCTTCATGTCCCATTTTTCTGAATTTTTTGTTCCATTATACATTAAGTCAAACTTTTATGGTTTGAATTTTATACTTAAGTATATGTGAACGTTTTTTCCAATTTTCATTGGCAGCTCAAGCCAAAGCTTAAATTGCATGTGATTTTATTTTTATTGAAAATTTTTTTATTTTTGCTACATTAATATTTGTATAGGCTAAATTGTTCTAACTTAGTTAAAATCTAAGAAAGACATGATGATAGATATTCCTAGGCACAAAGGAAGTCAACATCAGATTATTATTATTATTATTATTATTATTATTATTATTATTATTATTATTATTATTATTATTATTATTATTATTATTATTATTAATATTATTATTATTGTTATTATTATTATTATTATTATTATTGTTGTTATTGTTGTTATTATCATTAAATTATTCCACTTACTCTTTCTTAAATAAATACTACACGCGAGCACATACAAGCGTACATTTGCAAGTCATTGTTTTCATAACATATTTTTTATTGTCATATAAATAAAAAAAACATTCCCTTTTTTACCATTTATTCCATCATAAAACTTCAAGTGCTTTTTCCTTTTAAGTTATTTGTGCTTTATGAAATGCTCACTCTTATTTGCAAGTAGTCATAAACAATTCCAATTAAATGATTTTCCTGCAGCAAAAGTCTTTATAAATATTTCCTTTACGCTTGTTATTTTACTTCAAATAAAAAAGGAATGCAAAAGTAAATATAAAATTATATATGTATATCGTTGCCGTCAGTTGAAAAGAAACTAAGTCCACAATTTTTGAGAATGCATTTATTTTTTTTTTTGATATCGACAATATGAGGGAATGATGAAAAAGAATCTGGGGATGAACCCCTAGATATGCAGTTCATTGTGTCAGAACTAAAAAGCAGAGGATAGTGAAGACAGATGAGAAGATAGAGAATTTGTTGTAGATAATTTAAATTTTTTACTGCGCCGGTGAATATTTTGCTTTAGGTACTCACGAAGTAGGGTGCTGTATTCTTCTCTTTATGACATGAGAGTGTTAGTCGCAGTCGGATATGCTTTCGCCATTGAGACAAGCCGTCAACAATTATCATACGATCTTGCGATAATCCAAGTCACAAAAACTCCTCACCATATTCATGACTGAGTGCTGAGTGGATCCGAGGCATCGTAGTCGTGTGTTCACTCCTTCATCTAACAGCACCCTCAATATATTTTTTATAGAGTTAATTTCGTTGCTATGCAGTTGCATCAAAGTAAAAGTTATTAATTACTAGTAAAACAAAACTTATTCAGAGAAATTCCCGTCAGGGTTTCAGTGGCATACCTCTATCAGATGGTCCATATTTTCAATGGCTGTGCGACATAATTGACTTATTTACTCGTAAATACATTTTTTCCTTTAAACATTCTGAAAAAAACCCAACGGTGGCGAATCACATCACCGTGATGTGATTAACATCGTCGCGTCGTGTGATAACACGACCGTTGAATTACTCGCACAAACGACCCATTATTTTGTTCGCAGTATGTGGAAAGTGTCACGTCTTGGAAACACATCGTGCAGGCCTATGCTCCCGATTTCCGGCCACAAGTCCGTGATTAGCTCGCTATAGAGAACAGCTTAGAACAGCCAACTCAGACAATAAACTAGGCGAAAGGTTTTCAAATTTCTTACCGAATGGTTTAAACTCCAAATATCTTATTTTTGAACTTTTCACCAACAGGATTTTTATAATTTGTTTCTATCTAAAATGTTTAGGACTTTTAGGTTTTTAAAACTTCACTATTAATTTTAATTGATAATTTCGTTTACTTTTTTCCTTTTGATAAAAGATAAAGTTACGGTAAAAAAAAATTATAGAAATTTTTCGTGCTTCGTAAATAGATTCACTATGAATCTACTTGATTAGTTCTCAAACATGGCGAAATAAGTTACTTCGCTTAGGAGTAGAGAGCGAAAAACATACCGTGTAAACATGCTATCAAGCAACTATCAAAATATGATTTACTAATACAGAGATAAGACTTGGTATAAAACAAGGCACAAAGTGTTACCCGATATAAATAGAAACCAGAGTGATTCCATGACTTTCGCTTAAAAATACTTAATTCAATGATAGCACGCTTTTCGGTTCAGGAAAATAATTTTTTTTATTAATTAAAGAAGAAACTAACTCTCGCTAAAATGTGAGAACATCAGAGTTGCAAATAAATTGTATCTGAGATTTATTGAATATTGAAAGCAAAAGACTTAATTTTATTTGTTCCCCCGTTTTACCGTTTCCACATTGAGCTTAGCTCCTTTTGAACTCAAGGTAACGATGTACTCTTGCTATTATGTAACAAGTGGCTGAAGGCAGGGCAGGCTCTTAGCAAAATGTAAAATGGGTTTAAAGCATAATCGCATTACAGCCATAGTTTCTTAACCGACTTTTATTGCTGTTGCTGCGCATGCAAATATTTTCCTCCACGACTCCTGTACAACTATAAAATTTCCTATGAGAGAAAGTTTCAGCTGAAGTTTTCTTTTTCATACTCTTTTTTTTTTGTTTGTTAATTTAAAAACCAAAAGAAAGAGAAATTAATTGTTTCTTAACATAATGAATAACACGTAAAACAATCAGTTAAATAAATGTTTATTAACATTTTAAAAATCAATTTCCCCCTGATACATTTTTAAGTCCTTGAGACTTAAAAGATTTTGTTTTCAGTTAATGCGGTATCGAAATGAAATTGAAGGAAATGAACATCTCTCATGTCTTCGTAGTCCCTGTACGATAGTAAATTTGTCTCACGGTTGCTATAAATTGTTATGGAAAATAAATTAAACCATATCAAATGAAAATATTGTGAGAAAGGATATCTGTATACAAGGATATCTGTTGTTGAGCACTTCTTTTGTGTGTAATCTGTGCTGAAGTAAAAGAATTTATGCAACAGGAATTGCAGACGTTATTCAAATTTATATGTACACATGCGAGTTCGAGTATGTGCAAATAAAGTTGGTTGGAGTGAAGAAAATTTAATGCGAGTAAATTGGGAAGGAATTAAATTTCAGGCGAAATACTTGATTGGTGCCTTCTGGTCAAGCCCTTTATATCGATAATATAAGAAATTTATGTACTCAATGGTGCAATGGATTAGTCGGTGTTTATTAAACTGTGCGGTTACCAAACGCCTGGACTTATTGAAACCACAGCAGCTGCACATCATGGTTGTCCAATTGATGAACGAAGAAGTCAGTAATCATGGCTCTATACAAGTCACCATTAACGTTCTCACCAGCATCGTTTTTGTAGAATTACGGACTAATGACTCCACCAGCTTATAAACAAATTTGCTCAGTTTAGAAACGTTGCGCAGGCTTCAGTGTAACAAGGCTACCTAAAAATGTGGTGCCAGCTTAATAATGTTTTCACATTAAAAGTTAAATTCGGGTTTCCAATAAATTAAATCACAATCACTTATATATCTCATATAAATTGGTGTATTTGTTGTTGTATAGGGTGTTTTTATAGAGTGATACAAGTTTAAATCATAATAAAACATAATAATATATTTTTGATATCAATGAAACGGTCGTTATTGGATAGAAAATTTTATGACATTAATGTTTAAATATGATTTCGGCCATGTGGTCGCCGCGGCTGGCGCGTACAAGGCGCAATCTGGAACACCAATTTTCACAAACAGTAACTCAATATTTTGTAATATTTATTACACAAACGGTACTGCAACTGATTTTGTTGGTATATAAAAATAAACAAAATTCTTCCTTTTTAAAATGGGAATTTCTCTAAATTTTGCAAATTAATATTTTAAAAATATGAAAATATTTTTGCTGAATAAATGCTTAAAAAACAGATTGTTCTGAATTCTAAAATTAAGTATGCAGATGTGGGTGATTTTTCTATGTATTCTACAAAACACTATCAGATGTTTCCAATATATAACTTGGCAGCACTCAATTTGGCACAGGCAGAAACAAGGTTGCACTTTATGAAACCCACTTAAAACTAATTAAAAAATGGTTTCAAGTTGGTTTTAACAAAATCATTTTGTATGGTAAAACCAGGTTTTAACAGTTTGTTTTGACTTTAATAACAGGATTTATTAAAACCATATCCTGCCATTATCGCTCTACTGAAATTACACGAATCGAAAAAGTCGATTAGAGCCATAATTAATTTCAAATTGCATCCAAGTAACATTTTATCGAAATACATTCAAACAATACTGCAGGATGCTTAGAACGTTAAAAAGCACAAAATATCGAATGCAATAGAATTATTTGTCCTTAAAATGAAGTAGCAGACATAAAAAGGTTTACAAAACTTCAATTACAAAGCACACACACACACACACAAATCAAAGGAGTAGAAATGAGAAATAAAGCATCGGCAATTCTTAAGAAAGTATGTCTTTCCAAAATTGCAAACAGAAATACCTAAAGGACGACAGCACATGTACACGGCAGGATAATAATATGTAGTAGGAAAAGTGAAAAAGTAAGACAACACGAGTTAACGATTCGAAACAAATTTCTAAATCAATATAAAGATCGTAAACTTTATAAGCTGCGAGTATATTCCAAAACCATCCCCTCATCCTCTTTCCCTGTGCAGTATCTCTCATCTGCCCGCTTTTGTATTGCGGTTTGTGTATTAAATATCCTGAATGTTCGTAGTTGCAGTTGCTTATAAAACACTAAAGAAGGCTGGTGACCCAATTTTCAAACGAATTTGCCTTTAAAAACAATTGTTTGTCTTTTCCGCATTTGCCTTCCTCCCGCTTTCGAGGAGGAGGAGGATGTCTGTCTCATGAAGTTTCGTTAAATCAGCTACACGAAACAAAACTAGCAAAATATCCAACGAGACATCATCAGCGATGAAGAAGAACTCTGCTACGTACGATGGCTGTTTAATGCTCGAGGGGATGTTCTATCGCTGAATAGTTGTTGCATTGTTTTTGCAATGCTGTTGTATTGTTGCCGTTGATGTCATTATTCTACTTTAGCAGTTGTTGCATTGTTGTAGTTGCTGTTTAAATATGAATCTGGCTGGCAGTCGTTCTGGTTGGTTAATTTTATATAGACAAATATATATCGCTGCCAGAAACTTAAAAGGCCGCAGCTGGTAAAAACTATTCAGAATAGTATTTTTTAAGCAATTGAAAATTTTATTTGCAATTTCCATCAGTTATTGTCTGTTGTATTTTTTAAACGCAGTGATTTTTAGCTGCTGGAGAACTTGAATTGTTTTTTGTGGGGTTAAGTAGGTCCATATGCCTGTATTTGTTTGGTTCTTGTCACAGACCATCAGTAGACTTCCACCTAATGCCGAAATACATGGATATAATGGGTGTTTTTTATAGAGTGACACAGGTTTATATCATAATAAAACTAGGAAATATATTTTCAATATCAATGGAACGGGCTTGCATACTCTTAATTTATATTTTCGTGCTGATTCTTTTTCCCAAATATTAGATTAAAAATTCAAAGTGATAAATTGAGGGGTTTTAGCGAGTTCCCATGCGCATTTCACTGGGGCAAATGCAGATCATCAGGGAACCTTTACCCAACATTTCTTAGAATAACTTAAGATGTTTATTTCAAACTTCCACATTAATAAATGAGAAGCTTGAAAGGAAACATCAAAGTCATAACAAGAACTCACTGATCACCTTGCCTTTTTTAATTTGTTACGTTTTTATTTGAAAGACAGTTTTATTAAATTCAGGTTTAAATAGGATTTCTGTCCCGTGGACGCCATGCCTGGTTTGTAGAAGGCGCAGTCTGGAGCACCAACTTTTAAAATTTTTTTCGCAACATTCGCGGCCGTATTTCGCCGATAACTCTTTAAATTTCGATTTTCAGGTGTTCAGCTGTTTGCTGTTTATCGACGTAGGTTATCTAAAATAATCCCAACGGGCTTAAATCACACGATCCTGGTTGCAAATTAATTGGGCCATTACGTAAAGTTATTTTTGCATCAATTGGAGCGACCGCTGGGTGGCATGTGGCTCCGTATTGTTGGACCCAGACAGCAGCAAAATTAATGCCACGTATTTGAGGTACGAAAAAGTTTCGAATTATGTCCCTGTACCATTCATCATTCACAATAACATTATGATCATCATCATTTTTGAAAACACATGGGCCAATTATTCCGCCAGGCCATAAAGCGCACCGAACAATAATTTTCTGTGGATAAAATGGTGTTTCGACACAAATTTTTGGATTCTTCTCACTTCAAATGCGACAATTCCGCTTATTTACGTACCCATTCCACCAGGAATGGGCTCCATCGGAAATTAAAATTTTGAATGGAAAAGTTTCACGAATAGAACAATTATTTTTAATGAAATTTGCACGATTCATAATGAAATTTCAAAGCAAACCAAACCCAAAGCAACTACCAGCTGTTAAATGGATGCTCAAATAAATTAGTGATGCCAACTCAAAGTTGTCATACTCTGAAAAAACACTCTGTAGATGAGATGTGATAGTGAACAGCTTGGCCAACGATATAACTGACTGACTGGCTGTCCAACTATAAGCCAGGAATTATTCTTTAAGTGAATCAACGAAAAAAAATAGTTTATTTGCGTTATAATTGTTACTCTTAAGACATTTTCAACCATGGAATTCTGGCAATTGTTTTTGCTTGTTGTTGTCTTCATTTCATGTTCAAGTAAATCCCTTTGTAAGACTGTATTATCATTATGAAATTGGATTATAATATTATTGTTGCTTAATTTTATTTTTGCAGCTTAAAAGAACCACTAATGAAGGACATTAATTTATTTTTTAATAGTTCCTTTGGCATATTTTTTATTATAAGACGGCCTTCATTTGCTTGTTAACACTTTTTTTTATCAGAAACAATTAAATTGTATTCTCGCATTTAGATGGCCTAAAAGATTTATTTAAGATTACAAATAATTTTGTAAACTTTAAAGGAACTTAAAAACAAAATATAAATGCTAAAAGTTAATATGCTGTCTTGATCAAATGATTCCTTAATTGTGTACAAACAACTTTTAAACTTTTATTTGTAAGGACATTTAAATTAATTAACCATCATCCGAATTAATAGTTGTAATAACTATTTTTTAATTACAATTTATTTTAATCGAACAATTCAATAATTATATAAAAATTATCCTCTTTCTTTAAAACTTCCTTGCCAATTGTTGCGAAACTAATCAAACTTTTACAACTTCTGACTCATTATGGTCCAATACAAGCAAGAGAGATTTGAAACTCTTATCAAAAAAAATATATCCAATTCATTGGAAATAAAAATTCCTTAAGATTTTAATACTCACATAAAAGTATTTGTTAATAACAATAATTCCGTATTATAGATTTAACGGATTTTTCTTGCTCTCGCAGATTTCTTTTACAACAATTCCCCCCTTCACATTCAATTGCTGTCATTAATTACGTAATTAGCTGCCAACTTTGAACAGAACAGTACTTAAAGCAGACTCACATATTGATTATACTTTTATGTTTTTGTACAGAAGAATTCCAATCAACTTTTAAGTAGAGTGCTATTTTAATACCATCTTTAACGCTTCACTTAATTTTTAGTTTTATTTTATTTTTTGCTTAACATTTTTGTGGAATGTTTGTTAGCTGTTGCAGCAGTTGTGGTCTCATGAAATAAAAATGTTCGAATTGACGATAAGAAGAAACTGGATTTAATATAAACTTTTACTCATTCTTGTGTTGTGGACTTGAATTGCTTTAGTTAAACTCATTAACTTAGTTAAACTCATAAACTTAATTAATCGTTAAGGAAGTCAAATGTAGAATCAAATAGTATATTGACGACTTAGAGCTGATAATCAAATTTTGTTTAAATATTTTAATTAGAAACTTTTGCTCCTGCCAGTTATAAATATCATAAAAAAAGGGTTGAATGAACTTTTCCACTATTTATGATTTGAACATGGGAAAACAAATAAAAATTTAATTCTGTTTGTCTACCAAATATTACAAATACAATTGCAATTTACATCGAATGGTGGAAATCTAACAGACACACACCGTTTTTTATTTGTTACAAATTTGTTTTCATAATGCTTTTCCATTACGTTGGGCACTTCAAATGCCCATTTTAGCGGCTTTCGACACCGGTTTACTCATACCAAATAATTCTTTGTATAATTCCATGAGTGTTTCGAACTTAATTAACTGTCGTTAGGTTTACCCTGCCTCCAAAAATCATCTGCAAAGGAAATTATGTTTTATAATCCAATTCTGATTGGCTCGATGTTGTATTTAATTTGATAGCAATTCGGAGGTCTAACGATTCTATGCGTAAAACGAAATAAAAGTTTTGATCCTATTATCAAGCCTGCGGCAACATCGTTCTATTCAAAAGATGTGCGTCTAGTGCCACACAGCTTGAGCAGCAACCTGTCTTCCAGAGCATAAGAAATGTTTTGTGATTCTTTCAAATTCCAAAAAACCGGACTTTTTATTTTGAAATAAAAAAATTTATCTATGCGAAAATAGGGCACAAAGTAATAAAAAGAGTGGGGAAGCTGTCAAAAAAGGAGCAAATTAGTATTCCAAAGAAATGTCTCTCTATGGCTCAGGGTGATAACTTCAGAGGAATTGTACTTTTTGCAGTACAATTCATATTGAAAAAGTACTGAGGTACTCAAGTTAGTACTAACAAAATATTGATTTATTAATTTTCAGGATTTTTAAATTTTAAACTCGGTCCTGGGTGAGCACATCCCTTTAAATATATATGCCAAGTGGACTATTTTTAATTTACCACAAGGAAAATTAATCGGGAAGTTATTGGTTTCATCCCGTTTTTCGAAAATTAAGTTCTCATCAGATCTCGACATTTTGAGGCCTTAGAAAGCGTTCTTGATTAATTTTGAGAGAATGTCACTATGTCTGTATGTATGTTTGTGTGTGGCTGTGTGTAAGTATGTGACCTGCTCATAACTTTTGAATGCTTCAACTTTTGAATGCTTCAACTTTTGAATGCTTGAACTTAGTTTTCCTTTGAATTTTAACCAATTCCAATCAGTAGATCTTTCAACATTAAAAAAAAAAATTTTTTAAATTATGTTGCAAAGTGGCTTTTTTAAAACAACTCTTAAATAGCTCCACAAGATATTCAGCTCTTGACATTTAATATTCACGCCTATCAACCTGTTCAAAATCGGTTAACCTGTTCGTGAGATATCGTGAACGAAAAATTCTAAAAAATATATTTTTTAAAACCCTAAAAATATAAATCTGATCAGTTAGTGCTCTTGATTCTTTTATTGCAATCAAAAAATCTATCAATCACTTCTTATCACGTGGGAATCGATTGATTTGAAAATCAAAATTAAAGTGTTTTACCCCAAAGAGCTCAAAAACATAGAACAGCATAAAAACGAAATTACGGTAGTCCTCGATCAAAATTAGCGGGAAGTTACAGGGATGGCCTTTAAGATCAATCGTTTCCGAAGTATTTGAAAAACGATCATCTCTTATATGCAAATAAGCCATAAAATTCTATTCAGGCAAAGATTTGTTAAGTCTCAGATTTTTTAAATTATAATAAAAGACTACATTTTTATTTGTGCTTCACACAAGGAAAAGTTGTTTCAATAATTTTACGGTTCATATTTTACAGACGTTTAAAGTTCGTATATATTAAATAATTTCTTGTCTTGAATCACTTCAGAATTTAATTTCCCGGGCAAATGTTTAGGAATCATGGAAGGTCTTATTCACAAAAGAATGTTTTATGCTTATAAGCTGCTTATAAGACAAATTTCGTATATGTAGAAAATTTGTCTTATAAAGCAGCTGATAAGCCTTAACTAGTTTTTATGAATAAGACCTTAAATAAATAAAGAAACATGCCGTTTTAATGCAAGAGTATTTAAAGTCTGTATGATTAATAAGCCGGTGTATTATGCGTCACAGAAGGAATTTGAAAAATTTCTGATTCTTCATCCATACAAATCGGGCCTTAATAATATTTTATGAAATTTGAAAAATATAATTAAATACAATCAGAAGCGCAAAAATGCAACATTTCAAGCAAAAAAGTCTGATCTGGGAAATGGCATTTACCATGGCTGGTGCTTAACTGCGCCAACTAGATGATCGCAGCTAAAGGCTACGAAATTAGCGTCATGACATGATTTCAATTTCCACCGCCCTGTGCATGACACAAAAATGCATGTTATTATTAATAGCAAATCCGCGACAAGTTTATACGTCATTCCAACCACTATTATTAACTTATTTCGAAAATAAAGTCCCCGTATGCACATACTATTTACAAAAAAAAAAAGTTTCAGCAATCAAATCTTCTTAAAACATGCAACCCTCCATTAATATTTTACATTTAAATCTTTCCGAGATAACATTTCAAACCAATTTAATTAAGGAAACTGTCTATCGGTTTCTGTCTGATGTCAAGATAAGTAACAGCATTGAAACATAATTCTGCATCACACACATATTTGCAACAAGTGCAGAAGCAAGCATTAAAATAACTTATCAATTAACCAACGTCTGATCTGACCGAAGCAAGCAAACGGATGTTAAAACGCTAACCAACCAACCGACCAACAGAAAAAAAAATATAATGGAAAATCGCTGTCTATTTAAAAAAGGGTTTGGCTTGTGTTTGTATACACGACGGTTAAACAATGTACACACACACACACACTCATACACACAATTTGTGTTTTCAAAATATGCATGTGTGTTGGTTTATTCGAAATTATATGCAGATGCAAACAAAAGATAAAAAATTGCATTACGTTCTCTGGCAATAGCAGTCGTAGTACGATGAAAATTGGATGTTGGATAAAATTTATTTTATGAAAATATTCAATGATTGCAGAATATAAATACCATGAAACATTTCTCTCGAACATTCAGTTCTTCTTTCGATTCTGTTTTAATTTATTGATATTTGGCGGCTGGTTAGCAGCGTTGACGCTTTGGAGGAATTGTAAAATGTTGGCAATTTTTCAAAGGATATTTATTTTGTTTGTTAATTTTCTAATTTGAAAGGAACCAATTATAATGGGAACTAAAATTTAATTGATTACTTAGTGCGCCGAGGGTTAAATAAATGATAAATAAATCATCATTTGATAGGCCACAAATGAGAAGTACAAATAATTATTTATATATTAAATTTAATTTTGTTAGACTAATTGTTCGAAAGGTCTTCTCAATTTAGAAAGACATGATAATTATTCCAAAGCACAAGAGAAACCACATAATTTTTATATATTTGAAATAAACAGCGTAGCAGAATAGCGGTTTTCGAGCGTCGCTACACTTACACTTACTTGATTTATTTGAAAAGAATAGAAGTATCGAAGGTACAGCGGATGTGGTTAATATATTTAGAGGGAAAAGGACTTGTCACAGGACACGTCACGTGACTAGCAGTCGTTTCTATTTCTGGAACTTTATATGGGAGCTAACGGTACTTTTACATGTCAATATAGCGACATTTAAATAAAGAACATGTCATTGGATGAGAAGTTCTGGACTTAACCTTTATGTAGTTGTCCTGTTGTGCTGTCCTCAGTACCGCTCCCAGTTATGTTGTCATAACTGATATATATCTTGTGACATGACATGAGCAAATTTTGTAAACGATTGCGTTCTAGTTTTGAGACGCGACTCGGGAAATGCTTGTACCATTCCCCTTTTCACTAGTCGTACGACATTTCCACAAAGTTATTGCAAAATTAATCCCACTTTAAGAAATAGCAATTTGAATGATAATATCTCTGCCATAATTCTCCGCTGAAATTGCATTTTAGCCTTTCTTGATACTGCGTAGCTGAAAACCTTTATATTGATTATCATTCTGCATATCGGCATATAGTTCCTCTCCCGTTTATTACGTATCAAGAAATTTCAAACTGTATATTTGCTTCAGAGTGCACCACAAAAATAGTGGGTTCAAAATATTCTGTAATTATATTATTCACAATATGTTTTGAGAAAAAAAAACTTGGCTTCATGGCAACGCTGGTTGCTACACTGTTTTTGCTTTCATGATAAATGTTTTTATATGTATGTCTTTTAGATGATATACTGGCCTGATGCAAAGATAATAAAAACTCCCCTCTGCTCTTGAATGAATCAACGATTTACAATATGTGCAATAAGTACGAACATAAATGAGTATTTACATACTCTCATACGTGTAATGCAATTGACTTGATGTGAAGGCAAATTCAAGGAATTGCTTTCAATGCATTGCACAGGGTGGGACAAAAGGAGCGAAAATGGTTGGAGTTCGTTACAACTTTTTATTTAATTAAGACTTTATTAATAATTTTTTTAAACGCCTGCTTTTGCAAATTAAATAAAAATTTTTGTATGGAATTTTTCATTGAAAGGAAAAATAAATTTCAGTTTTTCTTATTGTTGTTTCAATATAAATTCTTAAATGAAAATTTTTATTTAATTCGCTAAAAAAAAACAGGCAGTTAATAAAGTAAATTAATGAAGAATTTTTTTTTTTTCAATTTAAATATGAAAAATACATCTCACAATTCGGGACTGTTTTCTGCTTCGCATTTTCCTGCTTATTTTAACAATTTCCATAAACTTTTGCAAAACTTCAGGTGATTTGTTGTTTATTTCGTCGCTTATATTGTTTTTATTCTTATCAATATATACTCCTACAATTAATTCCTAAGAAAAAACTCTGGATCAGTTAACTCCGGCGAGTATGAAGCACAACTAAAATCGTTTGTATGGGAAATAACTCGTTCACCAAAGTTGTCGCAGTGTGCGCTGTGCAGCCGTCCTGTTGCACCCATATTTGTAATGGTCTTCCACAGCTGATCTTATAAAATTCTTCTTAAAAAATACTTACTGATCTTAAAAAATATTTTGTGTTACCATGTAGAGCCACCTTAACGAAACCATTCAAGCAACGTTGAGTCAAAAAAATAGTCAGTCAATTTGAGAAATAATGTTCAATGATTTGGGCACGTTGTCCAATTGTGTACAGTAGTTGCCTTTTAAACTCCCCAAGTCTTCCGTGCAAAATATTGAATGGGAGTAAAAATATGATTTCGGTTGTATTGGCTTACCCTTTACATTTTACATTGCACTGTGGTTTATTTACTACTGACATGAACAAGTAATTTTTTTATAATTAATTTTCATACGAATTTATAATTTTTTTATTAAAATTGAAATTGCTTAGCTCGACACAAGCTCGTCAAATTTTATTTTCAGTAAATACGAAACATTTTTGCATGGAAAATATCGTAAAATCATCTTTGGAAACCATGTGTTTGACATTTTCAACCATGAAAAGGTACACAATCGAGCAGCGTCTTAAAGTCTCTTAAGAAAATAGACGTTTAAAACAAAATGCATTTCGTGCACTTTCAGACTTTTCTGGTCAACATAATCGATGAAATGTGTCTACAGTCAGGACTGTATCTCGACTCAGCTTGATGTTGTCTTAAAATCCAGTTACACTACACATGTGCTATAGAATTATTTAGTCGAACGTAGGCAAGACATTAAGTGTCATGGGCCCTTAATATTGAGAATGTAGTGTAAATAAAGAAATAGTTCCTAAATTTAAAATTAAAATGTCAGCAGTAATAAACTTAACGGCAGCTTTTATATATTCCAACTGCGAGAAAAATTATAAAAAAGAATATGGCATGTTTTGAAAAACCACTGTAGTGATAATGGCGATTATGGCTCAGTGATTGCATGTGGACCCCAACTGTATCTCAAAATGTTTTTATATTCCAACATTATAAAGCTGCAGTCGAAGGATCTTTAGCATCGGATATAATTCTTCTTTTATGTATGCAAATATAACGCTCATTTGCATTGAATCGATATGAATCTCATCAATGCTCACACACAGACAACAGCGTTTTAATACTTTTCGTTTCGGTCCCTGGCAGAACTCTAAAGTCATAATATCTTTTCTTTGCAGCCTAAAACTTCTTTTTTTTTTATTAAAAACAATATACAGATATAAAAGAGGTGTTTTATATGAACACATGTGCACATTAAATTTGAAAATAAAATAAAAAATTAACTTAAAAAAACCAACAACTTTATACGAGTATAACGAGTCGTATGAGTAACATTATTTATAGTATTAAGTATACGCGTGGAAGCACAATGGAATAGTAGAACACAAGTGAATCTAATAAAAAGCGTACAACAAACTAGTAATACAAACAACAAAAGAAATTTTCTCACTCGATATGAATACATTCAAATCTTGTACATAATTTGCACAATTAGTTATCACTTGACAGGTAGTTCATTTACTAACTTGTTAAATATCTTCGATATAATATCTTCGATGTAATAAAAGTTAAAAAATATATCTCATTCTTTATTGTGGTTATAAGTTAGTATGACAATTGTATCTGGAATGTATGTACGTGATATATTTTGTAATGTTGGTTTAAGTATTACGATGAAATAAGAAAGTCCTTAAAATATTTTTTCTATCATCTGACTCCTTTGAAGTTTAACTTTAACTTTTCTACATCTTTAAGAGGGAATGCCAGTCAGTGTGAGGGAAAAAATGTGAACTTTAATTTTAACTTCTTCAACATTTTTTCTATACCAAAACAAGCAGCCATGAAGGAAGAGAGGAATATGTGTGCGGCAAACCTCTTACATATTTGTATTGGAATTAATTCTTTGTTTCTTTTTGCAAAGAGCCAACAATAAGGGAATCTCGATAGCGCAACTGTGCAATAAACTATATTCGTTAGGAAAGAAAACAGCTGCATATTAAAGGAAAATTGTAAGTAAAAACATCGCCAACAGCAACCAACAACAGATGCTCGTAAAAAAAGCTAAATAAATAACAGCCGAACAAAAAGAGTTGTGAAATTTTGTTTATTTTCGTACCAAAAAAAAATTGCGCTTAAACAAACTCTACCTTTTCTGAAACGCTATTCCACCGTAGCTGCGAAATTACCAAAACTCAATTGTATTTGCAACAATATTCGACGTGGAATTTTTGTTTGCTTGAAAGCAGGTATATGAAATATGATAGCAATTCCATTAGGGTCGTCCTTTTTTCATATGACGAAAAATAAAAGTATTTGAATTCTTGATGTTGTTAAATATGCGATGCAGGAGCAAGTGAAAAACTAACAAACATGTATAAAAGTTAGATGGACCGAAAACCCTACAAGTGATTTAAATAGAAAAAAATTAATTCAAAATTTTTCGTAATGTGATTTTGATTAAAAAAAATGTGATTTTAGTTTGAAACCAAAAGAAAAAACCATGATAAATATCTCAAGACACAAGGAAAAGTCACTATCAATTGAATTATTCAACTTATGCAGCAGAGCAGAACAGCGGTTTTCAAAAGCCGCTACATCAGTACTCATGCTTATTAGGTGGTTTAGTTGAATGTGATGACAATTCTTATTTATACAGATTTTTTTATGAAATAGAATCCGATAATAGTATCGAGCCGAAGGCAAAACACTTTAAATCCCTGCGCTGCCGTTTGATTATATTCTCCAAGTCCTTATTTCGCAATTTTTGTCCAATACAGTCAAATGCGCACATAATTTTTGTACAATAAAATGTTGTTCTGGTTTAATTATATCTTAAAATTTCTGAGAGTGTTGGGACACGTAGACATTTATACATGAGTTGTCATATACGCGGCCACCTTAAAAAAAAAAAACTATAATGATATTAATGACATTTCAGCTGCATACTGTTATCGGATTCTATTTCACAATTAAATCTGTATGAATAAGAATTGTTATCGCATTCAACTAAACCACCAAATAAGCATGAGTACTGATGATAAGCATGTAGCGGCTTTCGAAACCGCTGTTCTGCTCTGCTGTATAAGTTGAATAATTCAATTGATAGTGACTTTTCCTTGTGTCTTGAGATATTTATCATGGTTTTTTCTTTTGGTTTCAAACTAAAATCACATTCGGTCTTGCAACATATCGAAAAGAAGCTACAGCACAGTCTGGATAGTGTTGCGATCCCTTTGTACACCCACCATTGGAAAGAAGATATAAACAAACGATATAACCTCCCAGCAATGAAAATTTAAAATGTTTAAAAATCGGGAAATTGTTGATATTATACTGTTTTACAAAAATCGAATTCCCATCAGATCAACACGTTTTAAGTCTTTAGCGAGCGTTTCTAATTAACTCTGTGTCTGAGTGTTTTTGTGTGTTAACTTTTAAACGGCTGAATAGAATCAAACCTTCTGAAGAGCGTTCCTGAACTTAAATTTCCTCTGAATCTGAACCGTTTTGAACTGGTAGGTATCAAGGTGTTGTAAAAAAAAACTTAGAACAAAGCATTTTTCAAAGTGATTTCTTAAGAATAACCTTTTAATGGCTTCATTTGTCAGCTTTTGACATTTAAAAACTATATCAATCAGTGAAAGCCGGGTCAAAATCGATTAATCCGTTTGGGAGATATCGTGAACAAAAATATTTGAAAAGTTTTTTTTAAATTCAATTGCGAAATTATATATCTGTTGAGTTGGTGTTTCTTTCTTTTATCGTTTATCAAGTGGGAATCGGTTAATTTGGAAACCAAAATAATAGTGTTCTCGATCGAAGAGCTCAAAAGCATAGAGAGTACAAAAACCAGGTTAAAATAGTTTGGCGGTCAAAATTATCGGAGTTACAGGAACATCCTTTAGGGTCCAACTGCTTCCCATATTTTTTTTCTTGGACCAGCACTCAGGGAATGACCCCGACATAAGAGATGCAAGAAGGGACACATGAAAACAGATTAAAAGATAGAGAATTTATTCCTGCTATTTTTCTTTTACTCTTTTTACTTTTTATTTCTCTAGTGAATTTTGTGACACTTTTTAAATGGTTTTCCAAGTGCCAGCCTATTCCCTATTCCATGCAACCATGGCTTTACTGTCACTATGCCACTTGTGTTGTTGCACAGAATGCTCTCGAAGTGTGCAATGGGTTTTCGTAAAGTCTAAATTACCATTCATGTTTTTCATTTTAATACGCCAATTGACTTGTGCGATATAAATTTTTTTTCGTAAATCCTCATAAAGTGGTCTTTTTGGCAGCAGCATTGTAAAGTATTGCAATTGTGGATTATGGAAAATACAAAATTGTGCTGTTGAGGATGTTAAGTAGGTAATAAGTTTGTTACGCCATCATGTCAGGGATTATTATAATTGTATGATCTTTTTTTTTTTGGAATTTCTTAAATATTTTTAATGGAAATATTTTTCACTTTGGTGACATGGTTTACACAATTGGGCCTTAAGGCTGTATTTAAATATATGATTGCTTCATGTGAGCTTAAATTCTTTAAAAGCTGTCCATTTGTAGCTTAAAGTTAATTTAAATGTTTTACAAAATTATTTCGTAAACTGAATTTATGATTAAATACCTTTAAACAAGTTAATCAATCGTTCAGACAAACTTAACATTCATAACGCAACAACAAACAAATAAATTTTTTCTGTTATCGTTGGCTTTTCCAATTTCCAAAATTAAAAACACTAGCGGAATACAAACAAAAGTTTTCAGCACAATCGCCTGGAAGCTTCTCAAATATTTGCGAAAATTTTATGTGGGAAATAGATATATTTTGCAATAACACTCGATAAAATAATCATCACAAACTTCACTCGAAGGCTTCTTTAACTTGAACAATAAAATGTTTGAGTTATTGAGAAGTTTGAACTGTAGGGATTTTTACAAAAATAATAAATAAAAATTATGAATGAGAATTTCTATGTAAAAAGTTGCATACAAAAATGTAGGCAATTCAAACAGTGTGATATCAGGTTATAGTGTCATAATATTTTAAATAACTTTGAAAATATTTTTGTGTTTTAATTCATAGAAATTGTGTACAATTCAATATTCAATGGTTTTTCATATTAAATTCAATGGCGATAAATATTACAAGGAAATTTTAAGGAACAAATAAAATCAGCATCTATTTAATGTTTCAACGTACCCTGGACAGCAGCAAAGCTGTTTTCAAAAGCTGCTACACTTTCATTATCAGTATTCCAGGTTATTTCTGTTTAATTATTTTCTTCATTTCCAATTTTTCTAAATTATTTGTTCCATTTTATATACCAAATATTTAAGGAACTAGTTTTCTCTTTTTCGTATCCAAAGAACCCAGTCCCACGCCAAGAACAAAATAACGCAGTTTTTCTTAAATTCATGGCTCAGCTGCATGTTCATACGGGAACCAGTAGCAAATTTGTATTTTGCACTGAAGAATGTTATACGCAAAAAGACACGAGACACAATTCCTAAAAATATCTGAAGCAATTAATTTATAACAAAGAATTAAATTGTATTTCATTTCTATTTTTATTATATTTGGGGAAAAAATGATTCAATGTAAAGTTGTGTAAATAATAATATAATAATACCAATAATTAAAATAAGACAACCTTTCTGAAGGTGGGATTTTGGTGGTCAGAAAACTTTTTTTTTTTTGTTGTACAAAGTAACCAGTCAAGTAAACCAAACTTTTCAGTAATAAATTTATTTTTGAACTCCTAAACCTTTTTCCCTTTTCACAATTTACACAACTGCACATCATTAATTTTATCATCCAGCACACAAATTGAAGTTATTGTTAAGCTCTTCGTATTGTTATTATTATTTTCATCCGTAAGAACAAGCAATAAAATAAGTAAAAAAGAAGCAGAAAAACAGTTGCTGTACATTTCAAAGATAATTGAGTTCTGACCGTTTTTGTTGGCCTTAACTTTGGGTTTTTTTTTTCATAATAATAATCATGCACATTCATGATAACGTTTAGGAAAAGAATCGAAGGTAAAATATGAAGTCAAAAGAATTTTAAATAAAAATTGTGAAGCATTAATTTTATTTTTAATAAAAAAAATTCAAGATAAAAATGGAAGCCTTAAATGTGATACAGTGACATCTTTTAAATAAAGGGTATTTTATTAAGTGCTTGCTATCTTTGAATATAAGTTTGAAAAGTGTGTGTTTGTGAAATATCATCGAAATTGTTTATTCATTTGAGAGACCTATTGATGCCCGCCACTTCTTTGGATGCAGCGCATCCGAAATTTAAAATTTTTCGTAACTCTGACGCTCAAGTTATCCTGAATTTGGCCACCTTTACGGGTTATGTTGTCTTTGAGGACAAGTTTGGCTTGTAGTTTAAACCGCGTTTAGGTAGGGAATATTAATTTTAAAGTCTCTCTTGTTGTTCCATTCGCGTTTACATAGACAATTTACGCAAAAAGGGAACAAAGCGCCCACATGTCTCTATTCGCTATTCATTATTGTTTTAAGCTTATTTTAGAAATTATTTTTAAATTATTAGCTCGATTTTCTTAAAATGATATTCTCTTCCTCACGTATAATTTGCGCGGATTTGTTCGTATTCAGCAGTGACTTAAGAAAATCCCACACGAAAAAGTCTAACGGGGTCAAACCGCACTTGCGATGACCATGCCCACGAATATCCATTTGGCATGCACTGCGTGGTACGTAGCTCTGTCCTGTTGAATCGTTCGATGCAGTCCAAAAAAAAAGAGGCCAACGTCATCCGACTCTCTTGCATATTCTCATGGACAGGGGTGATGAGTTCGACAGTTCTCGGGTTTCATCGACGTTGGTCAATCGTTCAATCGTTCAATGAACCAGTGGGCTCCAATTCATTCACCACATTGCGAATAGTCCTTTTCGTAGGAAGAATATGGCAGCCGTAAAATGGACACGGTACGTCCCGAATAGAACACCTATTTCGATACAAAAATCTATAATTTGAGCGTGTCGTTGAATATTTTATGCGTCCACGTTAGTGTGGTAAAACAGACTGAATAAGTGGCGACTGCTTTGAAAGTGTTAGCTTCAACAAGATGGCCGGTATTAACTTTCAAAGAAACTGAAGCAATTAGGGACTGATCAGTATGTATGCGATGACATAAACAACAATTTTGCTTTGGATGACTTACGAAAAAAACTGCTTTGCGATCCCAAACAGTACGTTGAATTTATCTTAAATAAATTTAAAAATCATGTGACCCACTTTTTGCGATGATTTCATTTGGAATGACTCACATGTGAAAAACATAAATTGTGTTACACCAGAAGTAGGAAATCTTTTTTAGCTTTAATAAAGTTAATTTCTTCTTCAGCAGCTTAACAATAAAAAGTGTAAATAAATCAAACGGACTTCTGTCAATGATAATAAAAAGTAATTCTAAGTTCGATTTAATGGCCAATTGTGTGTTCTAAATAATTCCTTGTCTTCGAGCTATTTACTTCATTTTATTTGCTTCATAAATAAAACTTTATGGTGATTATCCTTTAGGCCATTTAATGCAGATATATTCTACGATCGTTTGTTGGGCTACATAAAATATGAGAATCCGAAGAAAGACCCCACTTTGTTTTGCTTTGCAACAAAAATTTGTATTTATTAATCTAATTGTAATAGACTGATTAGAGAAGAGTTTTTGTTTCAGAAGAACATGATAAATATTTTTAAGTATATTTAAGTTTAAAATATTCAATTTTCACAGCAAAGCAGAACAGCAGTTTTCGAAGACTGCTACATTTTGATCATCAGTACTTATGAGTATTTTAGTTTATTACCACTTGTTAAGTGGGTTACTTGAATGTGATAACAATTTCTATTTCTACCAAATTTTATAACAAAAAACGATACGGGAGAAGTATCCAACCCGTGGTAACATGATTTTGTTAACCTCCTGTTTTACAATTTGATTATCTTCTTGAATTTTCTTAAGATTTTCCCTTGTGTTTTGCATTTAAAAACTTTTATCGAACAATTAGCTTATCAAAATTTAATTTATTTTATATGTTAAATTAGCTTTTCTAATAGGGTTTGAAATATTATTTGGGTTAATTAAAATTCTTGCTAAAAATAATTGTTGTATTTTAATATGTTTAATGAACGCTGTTTGTTTGTCGAGAAAAAAAAATACTGAAACTTTCTCGCAGTGTAAATTTTAATTTTAGAAGGATAATTCTTTCTTAAAATTTTCTTGTAATTCTCCGTTGATTAGAGCTGATTCTGCTTTTACACTCTAATTTATTTATAAGTGTATGTTAGTAATAAACACGTTTTATTTAAAAGTATTCTAATACCAACAGCAGCAGTTCATTAACAACTTTTAGTTTTCAAAAAATAAATTTTCTTAAAATCTGCTTACATTTTATACGAGCACATAATAATGCTGCCAGTCCTGTACTTTAATTTCGTTCCTTTGTGCAATAGTTATGGTTCGTTAACGTCTGATTTTGTTGGTCTAGTTATTTTAGCAAAATTTGCAAATGGCCAACAGATATTTATACATTTTAGTCAAATACATTCTCTATCCATTTTCCTTTATAAATTTTTTATTTTTTGTCTCTGGTATGTTAAGTATTTGCAAGGACACAGTTAAATAAACATTCATATTGAATGTCCTTTATATGGAACAAATTGGGCGCTTCTTCAGTTACAAGTGTGTAGAAAAATTTCAAATAAATATATGGCAGCAGGGTAAATATTTGAACTTAAATTGTGCCAAACTGTTTGTGGAAGTGAATGAAATTTTCTCTTCCAGATGGAGCATTTGCAATCTTGGAAAATTTTATTTCAATATGTCACTTCTATATTTCTACAGAATGAAAATAGGAATTGAGTTAATTTGCTTTCCACATATTTTTTTTTTATAAAACTATTTGCTATGAAACAGTCCCCCCAGTTTGAAGAGGAAATTAATTTAATTATTATTATTTTCATATACATGTTCTTATCATCATTAACAAATTTTGTTACATAATCAAGTAATTAAGTCAAAAACACCCAGTTTTTTTTTAACCACCCTATAGCGCTGTTCCTAATAAATCTTATTGAGATCAGTTACTGATCAAGCAGATCACAAACAAATCACAGTATTAGTATGGCATAAATAGTTTTCGTTCTCTGAGTGCTGGCCCTCCAAAACAAAACCACATGCTTAAATATCAATGCATATGGGACCAGAGCTTTACCTGAATATAAAATATTCGGGGCACATTAAATTTATTTGTTTTGAGACTAACTCGCACATAACTCGATTCACTATATAATTCAATACATATTCCCGGCGAAAACGTACAAGCAAGCAGATCGTTTTTATTTGTCGCAAAACGATATATTTTAACAAAATTACCCGAAACTATAGGGAAATTTAGAAAATTTAAAAAAGTTAAAACAGAACTTTAATGGCGTGATAAAACATTTTACGCTTTCAGCGTAAAATATGATACTACCGTGTACAGCTTTCGACTTCTCCAACATCTACGATAAGTGAAATTTTATTTTCGAAATTCAGTTTCACTAGCGTTTTCTTTTGTGGAAAATATGTAACACCTTTTCATTTCTTTAAAAAAAAAAAAAATTGCAGTTTGAAAGAGTTTTAAAACGAAAATAATTTTTCACAAATTCTGTTGGACTAATTCGTTTTATTCCTTTTCAAATGACAGAATGTTGCCATTTTCTATTAAAAAGTGTAAAAACTGTTGAACTCTTTTCTAAAAAAGAAATCAACATAAAAATAAAAAAATTAAATTGTTTACATCAAAAGCAGTTCAATTCAATACTATTTCGAAAAGATTATTTCTGGGGATCTCCGTTTAAAGTACTGAACTTTTTGACAAAAGACTCACCCTTCCACTTGATTTAGTGAAAGACTCGTAATTTTGTTAAAAATATATATTCGATTTCTTTTTTCTTTTGCTATATTTTAAATGTATATGCCAAGATTCATAATACATAATATCCAAGAGACATGATAAATATTTCCAATAAAAAGGAAAAATAAAATCAGTTTAACTTCCAACTTACACGGCAGAGCAGAACAGCTGTTTTCGAAAGCCGCTACACTTTTAACATCAGTTCTCATATGTATTTTTACTCATCATCATTTGTTAGATGGTTTAGTTAAATATAATAGAAAAATCTCTTATACAGATTTTATTATGAAATAGAATCCTTTTATAATATCGTGCTGATGGTAACGCACCATAAATCCCTGTGTTGCCGTTACTTCAGGTCCTAATTTTTAAGTTATTTTGCTACACAAACCGTAATATTTTCATCAAAAATAATATCATAATCCTGCATCAGCCACGGTGTTTCGCAGAGCAGAATAGCTGTTTTCGATTGCCGCTGCACTTTCGTTCTTCAGCCGTACTCATTTGTTTGTTGAGTGCTTTCTACGGTGCGTATAAACAACTTGATTTCATTGTTTCTGAGGTGGCAAAAAAGTGGTAATAATGCAGATAAGATATTTGTGCTCTTAGGGTGTTTGGATAGAATGTAATAATTAGAGAAGAAAACAGGCCTACCATGTGGACATTGCGAACAAAAATCAGATGAACCATTATTTTTGTTGGCCCGTTCTTAATTATAAAAAAAGTTATGACGAAATTGTATACGAGAATAGGAGTCAAATTGCGGCATTCGATATCGATTGAAATTTCCATACAATTTAAATGGAAATTTCGATCGATATCGAATTCCCTAGTTTGACTTCAATTTTCGTATACATTTTCCTCAGACCGCAGTCATTTGACCTCTGTATCGATACTAAATTGGCGTTAAAAACATAAAATTTCTGTGTGTTACCAGTTAATGATTTCCCCTGGTTTTTATTTTTCGTTTTTACTAATGAAATTCCAAAACATGAAAAAAATTGCCTGTTCTTATCTATTGAAAGTAATTATTAAACGACTAACGAAAATTTCTTTAAATCGAAACACCGATTAATTAAATACTTTTGCGTACATATAAGCAAAAAGCTGTGGAAAAAAACTCTCGAAAACCTACACAATTAAAAGTATTTTTATGTATTAATTTGAGTTTTAATAATAAATCATTTTTATATTGCCCTACATTTTCAGCCTTCAATTTAAAAATTCTTCCTATTTTTTTTATTCCTGTACATAAATCACAAAAAAGATATATTATTAATTTAGTGAGCAATTTTAATAAAATATTCAAATTAAATAATGCAAATTCAAAATCACATGCTAATTGCTTCAAACATTGTGAAAAAAAAAATTGGAGAAAAATAAACAAAAATTCTGCTACTGATTGAATTGCTGAAAATTCTTTACCCACGTAAAAAAATTAAAATATAAATAAATCTGGCAAAAAAAACTATACACCTCGATTTTACAAAAAAAAAAAAAGAAATAAACAATTGAACTATAAAGCAATTAAACGTTTAATTAACATTGAAATTCGAGTGTTGAAAAGTTTAATTATTTGATTTTGGTATTTTTTTCGCGCCAAAAGGTAAACAGAGGAAAATAAAGAGCAGAAGTATAAACGAGTATAACAACACTTCCAATTGAATTTAATTTTGCATTTTATTTGCTTGCAAGGAAATCGTTTTAAAATACTGCAGCGCACGTTTATTTGCACGCGAACAGAAAAATTTTGCCAACATGACCCCTTATTTCGCGGGTAAAAAAATATTAAAAAAATATTTCAGTTGTGTTGCTTTTCGAATATTTCAAGAGAAAAAACTTTTCGATTTTATGAAGTAAAATCAGCTCTTAATGAAGAAACACAACAGGGGCTGAACGAACAGTTTGTCGTTCCAGAGGATGCGGTTGTGATAGATAGATAGATGATTTATTTTGACATTTTTTCTCAGGCTTTTTGGCATTTGTTCTCACAAAAATGTTGTCATACTTTAATGTAATTTCATGTATTTTGTACGCACAAAAAAAAAAAAATAAAATATATTGCACAGTTTTCAAAGTTTCTGACTTCGATTTAGCCCTGGGTTTTGTTTATTAGGCATCGTTTTCGCCAGTTTCGGAACTATTATGTTTCAATTGTGATTGTAAAATATAGTCGTTATTTAAGTGAAAAACTCGGCATGACTTTAACCATTTGGTAAAGAAATAAATTTACTTTTCGGACTACCCTTTAAAGCTGATGGTGATACTCCATAGAGACTGTACTTCTAAATGAAGATATAATTTCTCGTGAAATATTGTGTAAATTTTTACTTCTCTTTTGAAATCAAATTACAACTCTTTGTGGCATTTTTATATTGAAAAAATACAAATTAATATTGAGAAAAATTAATTGATGTTGAGAAAGTTCAAATTGATAATAAAAACATTCAAATTAAGTTGAGAAAAATCAATTTGCATTTTTTAATATCAATTTGTGTATTCTCAATATCAATTTGAATTTCTCAATAACAATTTATATTTCTTATTGTCAATTCGTATATTCTCAGAATTGGGAATATAATATTTTTCCTCATCATCAACTCCTTTTTCTCAAAATTAATTTCAATTTTCTTATATTCAATTAAAAAAATTGTACTGAAGTTCTGTTACAGGCAGACATAAAAATAAACAATTTCGAATAAGTGATTTTTGTATCAAAAAGGCCGAATTCATATAGTGACAAACAAGTGAACATAAGGACATGTTTCAATAACTTTCGCGGTAGGAAACACTTTTCAATATTTAAATAAAGGAAACACAATTTGTTCTTTACAAACTCCTGAGACATTTAAAAACTTGACAGGCATCACAACCATTCAACAGCATTTCTGTTCCCATGCAGCGTAGCAACGGCAGGTGTTGTTCAACCGTGATCTTCATTTAACCTACACCATCATGTTGCAATTTTAATTTGGTAACAGTTTTTGGTTGCCTTTTTGTTTTCTTTAGTTGCACTCAAAGTTCTGAAGTAAGTTATTTGTGACACTTATTTACCGCAAATGCTTCAACAAAGTGATTTCATAACACAAGGCACAAGTAATAAATTGTTGGAAGAATTATTTTTTAAAAATATTTTAAATATGCGGTTCTGTTTGTGGTTCTTTTGCCAAGAATTATTATAAAATTTATTGAAATGAAATTTGTAAGAGTACTCATTTCAATATTAAATTTAATATTAAAATAAAAATACAATTTCTTTGAAATGGTGGAGATACTTTTATTGGATTGTAAAAATTAAATATTCAGATTAAATATGAAATAAAATATCTGTCAAACATCTTCCATAACTCTGATGTCAGGTCATTACATTTTCATGAAATTTTCCAAGACTTTTGCATAGAGATGACGAGTTGGATCCAGGATTTTAAATTAGGAATTGTTGCTAGTTTATTCCCACGAGATCTTACAAATCTCCAGAGAAGAAATTCACTCGAAATTAAGTCGTTTGATCTTGGTGGGCAGTCGATTTATTGAATCGTTGCTGCAATAAATCTGTTGTTGCATGCCCTGAGCGACAGTTGCTCGTTGTAGGTGCATTTTTCCTGGACTACTTGAGAATTTTCCAGGTATCACAGGTATCATATTAGACAACTTTGTGTAGTATTAAGGAAGGAAGCTGTTCAGAAGGAAATGCGCCTAAACAGTAATGATGTTGCAATTTAAGCCAAAATGTAAATGTTTTGATATAAATTTTAGCTGACAAAGACAATCAACTCAATTACTCTCATATTATATTAAGCCTGATTATAACATTTAATTCACATCTGTTTTCTACCAACTTTATTTCCTCCACAGCTATTCTTCTCAATACCTACCTGTTCACTTTTGTTTTTCCAAATATAAATTCCTCTTCTTGAGAAACAGCATCGGTAGAAAGACAATCACTTTATATCCTGTGCTTTTATCATATTCTACCTGTTTGCGACTGCTCCCTTATCTGCCAAAATCATAGTCGCTATTCCTTTTTAATTACAATAAAAGTAATTAAATCTCAAAAGTTAATTTGAGATTAATTTTTTATTGCAAACGTTGAAATAAAAACTGTCAGTTTTAGTGAAATTCATGGAATACTTTAGCAAGTCAAAAGCGTTCCTTTTCAACTACAGTATTATCCGGCCAAGCTATTAAATATAAACAAGAAGCCAAGACTCTATTCTTATTTTATCTCGTTATTGTTGTTAGTTTTTTTTTTTGCTGCAAGTCTTTTTCTTTTATTTTAATTTTGCTCACTTTCACTATTTCTTAATGCATAACAGTAGCAGCTACCTATTTTACGCGGCTGGTAATAAAAGTTCAAGTTATATAATTTGCTTTTATCTTCAATGAATACCAGTGGAAATTATTATTTAAATATTTTTTATAAACTCTTATGAGTTTTTTTATACTCGTTTGTCAAAATAAAGTTTTCAAAAGTCCACCGATTAGAGCTTTCAAATTATTTTAGTTTAGAAAATAGTTCAAATAAAAGTCAGCGATGAATAAACTTAAATCACAGATCGGATAAAAAGTTTCATTTGATGTTGTTGTTTTGAAAATAAAGTCTGTGCAATTTCAGAAATCTTTGTTATTTTAAATTCTAACTATGAATACACTTCCCAAAACTTATAATTAATTCGTTGCTAACAGTGCACTCCATGGATGACCCCTGCTCATGTAATACTGGAACTTACAAAAGAATGCGTTAAGAAAACGGATCAGCGCTACCATTTCAAAGTATTTATGTGAGATTTAGAATTTTTAGTTGGAGGATTTTTATTAATATACTAAATTTATTTTAGCATATATGGGCGATTCCGCTATAAATGTTTGATTTTTTCAATCACGCTCTTAGTTGTTTCTTTTATTTTTTATTATTAGTGCAAAGAAGACTTAACAGATTTATGTCTTTTTATTTGTGATCTGGAAAGGTTGGGCCTATTTTGTGGCACCCGCGATGGCAGTTCGAACCTTCGTCCTGGCTTTTAAAATATCATATGAAAATTTTTGTTAATTAATTTAAAGTAAACATATTAAAATGTAGTCTTTTAAAGGTTAACTTGATTAAAAATGTTTGTTATTTCATTAGGTTAAACTAAAACAGGTGTTTAAATGTTGCACACGCGATAATGGAATAACCCATATATTTCCTTGTCCAACTGCAGATTTTTTATCATGCAAAAATTTGCTTTTTTTTTTTTGAAAAGCAGACTCACATTTTAAAACAACTTCATATTCCTATTTTGCTACTTTGTCGCTTAATTTATTTAATGATTTCGCTCAGTGTAAAGTGTATATATGTGCATGGCATTTTAAAATAATTTCTTTTTTATTTAGTATATTTTAAGCACTTTTTTTGATTGAGCAGATTTATAGCAAATTTAAAATATTAAAAATTTTATGTGCTAATCTTGGCAGCTTTTGATCATATTTTCTTTATATTACGATTTTGATATACAAATCTTTTCGCTATTATTAGAAGTTTTTTAATTGTACAATGAAAAAATATTATAGTTTCAACTAGTTTTAAATATACAAGTTGTTTATGAGTAGGACTGCTGCACGTGCATAACAAAATAAGCCCTTCTCTGTCCAAAATTGCTAAAACGCCCAACTGATATTAATAGTTAATTTCTTGCTTACAGTGTTTATGCATTATTTAATAATTTCTTATACTCTCTTGGAGTTTTTCACCAATTTTATTATAAATTAAATAAAAACTAAATAATCCTGATTATGAAATAAATATAAAAAAAAACTTTTGCTTTGAAAATAACTCTGGCTTCATTTTACATAAACAGGAATGCAGTCTTGATTAATGCTATTGAATTCCTCTAACAATCTTTTGGCCTATTTATGCTGCAATTTTTTTTTTCATAGTGTTTCTTTACAAGGCAGCTGAAAAGTATCTTCTCGTCCTTCGTGTGTACGCTTGATCATACTTTGTTTAATAAATCGCCTACATTATGCTTATATTTTGCGCTAAAAATTTTGTGTTATTGCTTTTGGTTAAACTTCTCTTGAAATTTTGTTACTGTATTAGATATATTTATGCATGTGTGTATGTTTGTGCATACTATAATTTATATACTACATTTCCTTCTATCCTATTTCAACACACACACACGCTTCAACAAATAACCCAGCGAGAAAAAGCAGGAGTCAGCAGTGTGGATGCCTTCTAGAAGGCCTCAGTTCTCTTTTTTTGTATCAAAAATTTTAGAAGGATTTCTTATCAATGGCTGCTAGAAGTTCTTTCAGTGGATGGTGTTCAAGAGGCCTTCGAAGAATGGTCCTGTAAATGGTTTTTTAATAAAAATATATTGAGATGGGATATTGAGACTACCTGCTTAAATACCTGCCTTTGAAATCCGACTACTAAATCTATCCATAGGAGCATGTTCTCATTTAAAATAAACCGCTTTTGTGCACATGATCACTTTCTAACTTTTAAATGTAAACAAAAAACAGCTGATAGTGTAATTCAAGTCCAAACTTATCTACAGGAAAAGCTCGTACACCTTCGAACTGGAACTGAAAAATGCTGGTCTTTCATTGTTCAGGTCCAGACTACTGAAATTTAAGAAATTTTCCAATATACTGTTACTGTCGCTAAACGACTAATTTTAGAACGACAACAATAAAGCAATTGTTCTACTACTATCAGCCATAGCATCAGCTTTGCAGCAAATTTTTTAAGCGAACTTAAATCGCTTTCGTTTAATTTTTACATTTTAAATTTATTCCATTATGAATATCTACATAAAAATACGATTTAAACGATATAAGTTTTGTTAATAAGGATGGTCTAAAAGACACCTAAAAGTGTACCAGATAAATATGTGTGGCGTATGAGAAGAAATCTTTTAGAAAAATATAAATGAAGATGTGCATATACGAGTATAAAACATTTTACGCGTAAGAATTGAGACCATCTTGGCAGTGATACGAGAATGGTAATTGGATAAAGATAAATGAAAATATATTGTTTTTCTTCTCCCTTGTCACAGAAGGAAATGTTGAATAATCATCGTATATTTTTACGTCCTAGAATTCTATAATTCACTCTTTAGCATTTGGCTAAGAATGGAATTAGATTAAAGAGAAACTTGCCTGCAATAAGGCCTAAAGTAAGAAGGTCTTCTGAGTTCTCCGCTCTGAAAATATACAAAATATAGTTGGGTATTCAACCATTTGTTTGGATTTACTAATAACACACATACACAGAAAAAAGTTATACAAATGCATTTGTATACGTTCGCAACCAGATATCGCCACTGTTTTGACAAACGGCTTAACTAACATTTTGCAAATTTTCCAAAAGACCATTTCTTTAAAGTTTTTGTTTTAAATAAGGAATTGTTGTATTATTCCTATATATCAAATGATGATGGAGCTGTCATATTTTGACATTTATTTAGCAGGAAGTTTGGGAAACATGGAGCGCTACACTTTTGAAGAATGAACTTTAATTGTGAAAATTACTCTTTTTTTAGACATCATCGTTAGTGATGAAGTCCAGTTTCAGTAAGACGGTTATGTAAACAATTAAAATTGTGGCGAATGGATTCCACAAAGTCAGAAAATAGTACTAGCAAAATTATATCCAAAGAAAGTGACCGTATAGTTTGTTATCCAGCGGCATCTTGGGTGCGTATTTTTCCGAAAATAATCAAGGAATCGCCGTTACTGTGAATTATCTATCCTTCCAAAGTATGATGACCGATTTTGTCTGGCCTCAATTGGCTAATTTTTATAGCAGTGAGCTTTGGTTTCAACAATGCGGTCCACAAGCCATTCACCCGGCCAAGCAATTCAATTATTGCATGAGAACCTCGATTTGGCGATAACAATAGGATTCCTTTTTCTTGTGATTTAATGCCGCTGGATTATTTTCTCCGCAACAATTTTAGAGAGAGATCTACGTGAACAAATTAGAGCTGTACCGAACTGAATCAAACGCTCTCAAACGCTCGTTTTTGACAAGAACCTCTAATCAAACACATATAAATTACATGGGTTTGATTAGAGGTTCTTGTCAAAAACGAGCGTTTGAGAGTATTTGAGAGCGTTTGATTCAGTTCGGTACAGCTGTAGAACAAACTATAAATAACTGACGATCTTAAAGATAAAATTTGGCTCTACATTGACGAGATAAGTGAAGTCTTATTGCAAACTGTGGCTTAAAATGTTGTAAAAAGAGCGTGCGTTTGCTTGCGTGCTGGAGGTGAATACATGGCCGACATCATACTCGATTATAAATTCCCATTTTTCTAGTTTACATCGTTATTAATAAAATAGAATTTGTCGAAAAATATAATTCCTTTCTAACCTCAAATTTGACAATCCTTTACAACTCATATACTCTTTTCATGTTACAAAAATTAAAAAATATTTGTCCAGTTAAAAGATGGTTTAGAAAAGATATGATGTTTAACCCATTAAGAACTTTGCCTCTGTTGGATCTCCATATTTTGAAGAACGGAAACTTGTTATAAAAATTCCGTCTCCTTTATCGAATATATTTTAGAATATATTCAGCTGAATCCCCCTTCATTTTGGTCATAACCGGGAATTGTTATTCACAATTCTATACTCTCAAAGTTCTCTTCGTATGTTCCGTATTTAAATTTATTATATTTAATATAATAATAAATTAAAACAATCCGACACATACGCGTGCATCAAATATATTTTAGCTTTTAGAGACATCACGGTAACAGCCACAGTCATCTAAGTTGTACAACAGAAAAAGCGGTGTGATTAGGAAAGCCTAATAATGGACTTAATACATTTCAAAATAATCCCAGTTGGGTTGGTTAGTTGAAACAGCGACGAGTGTGTGCTGGCGTGTGGAAATAGAAGTTGGTTTGTTATATCCGTTATTGTTGTTGTTAAAATGTGAAATGCAACAAAACAACTAAAAAAAAATAAAAAACAATAAGTAGAGTATAAAAGTTGATTTGATTTACAGAAATTTAAAAGAAAAGAGAATGAAATTGCATCTGTTAATTACACTCGTAAATTTAAGTTAAAAAGTTTTCCAGCAATACGTGTATGTTGGGTTGCTGGAACAAATCATTCGGCCTGAAAGCACATTGAAAAATGATATATTAATTAAATGAAATAGAAGTTTATTTGCACACACACACACACACACACACACACGCACAATAAAAATAATAATAATTGGGTGTATTTTCATATACGAGTACACAAAAATGTGTGTTTTTTTGCGAGGAAAAATTCGTCGTTGGTGCCAGTTGCCTTCCCAGTATGACGTTAGGAACATTCTAACCCACATGCGTGCATGCAGGAGTCTGTGTGCGGTACTTAATAAATACGTGTGCTGCATGTATAAAATTAAATACTCTGTGAATCTCTTTATGTGCAAAATATGCAAACAAATTCTTATGATATTTATTTGCAATCAATTCCAAATTCAACGTGTCTTTCTCTTACATTTTTCCTCCTTCGATTTGTATTTGTCGTTTATACCATTTGGTTCATGTCGAACGTGACATTTTGCCATGGCTTTACATAATTGCTTGCAAATGAAAAGAAAAATATGTTGTGATTGTGAATGCTTAGAGATCATAAACTAAGATTATTATTGGTTTGATACTATTTTTAAAGGATTTTTTTAAAGGATTTACAAGAGCGCTGATAGTCAATTTTACTATCCGATATACTCAAGCTCAGACCTCTCACAATGGGCATACAGCGTATTCCACAAGTTTTAATTGATAAACGATGATGTGATTTTTATTGTATTATTATTCAAATATGTATAAAAATTTTTTAAGAATTATGCTCTCATATCCCAATAGAGTGGGGTCCTATAGAGTTGTTATATGCATTTTATAGGATTATTGTTGGAAAAATGTTTTTTTAATTCAGAAAGACATGAAAAAAGCAAAGGGAAAGTCAACGTCAGTTTTCTATGTTCAACAGTTTTATAAGTATATTCATCAGAGCAGATCAGCTGTTTTCGAAAGCCGATACGCCACCATCATCTGTACTCATGTGTGATTTTATTTATTACAATTTACTTTTTTGGGGGCGTAGTTGTATTCTATATTCAACAGTTTTATATATTCATCAGAGCAGATCAGCTGTTTTCGAAAGCCGCTACACGTTCATCATCAGTACTCATGTGTGATCTTATTTATTACCACTTGTTGGGGGGGCGTAGTTGCTTGTGATAACAATTTATATTTGTTTTCTATATTCAAAAGTTTTATATATACATCAGAGCAGATCAGCTGTTTTCGAAAGCCACCACTACACATGTGTGATTTAATTTATTACCATTTATGTGTTGCGGGCGTAGTTCTTCTAAGAACAGTTTCATTTGTATAAATTTTATTACAAAAAAGTATGTGAGAACTGTATCAAACCGATGGTAACACATTTTTTTGACTCCCTGAGTTGCCGCTTGATTATTTTTCTTCTTGTCCTATTTTTCAAAATTTTTTTGTTCCACATTTCTTAAGACAAACTATTTTTGGTTTGAATTTTCTAGAGTACATTTGAACGTAATTCAAATAAATTCTGAAATGCATCAGAGTTTTGCAACATTCTGAACAATTTTGTTTTTCGTAAAGTTTGATTTTATTTTTAAAATCAAGCCATAGGTTTTTTGAAAATTCTTTTAATAAGAAAGACAAATTAGAAGCTGAGAAGTGAGATCTTCTTGGCAGAGAAGTTACATATTTATTTATGTCAACTATTTTGTATGTGTAAATCCATGTATTCCACTCCTTTTCTATTTGAAAGCAGGAATTAGATATTATATTAACGTGGCTTAAGGCATTTTTATAGCCTAAAAATTATCTAGATGTATGTTTTCTTCATTTAAATTTAAATAGATCTTCAAATTAAACTTTTTTTCCTGCCATACAATTTATAAAGATTTTGTATATTTCTACGAGCATAACAAACGAAAAATCCTTGAAATTAATCTATAACATTAAATATACTTAGCGGCACACATACATACACAGACACACACTCATAAATATATTTCAGTCAAACTCTGCCATCAACTGCGGGATGTTATTTCCTCACTGTCTGCCTCAAAAACTTTTGTCGAAAGATAATAGACACATAATTGCACACATCTTTGAATGTACGTAAAAAGATTTCAACGAAAAATCATTCATAGCAGCCTTGTTTCTGGATAACTGACCTTCCTTAAGGCTTGGCAGATGACAAATAATTCACTTTAAGCCAGTCAACTCCCTTATTTTGCGTACATACTCTCTATTCAACATCATTTGGATTGTATGTTAATTTCCGTGGTGAGTTTTTAATAGGAGATAAGTTTACAGCTGTTTTGATGTTGGTAACATTTAACCTCATTCAGTCCTTAGTGCTGTTAATAGTCTAGGCCTTTAAATGAAATATAAATAGAGGATGTACTACTATTTAAATGTATGTGTGTGTAAAGACAGAATATGCTCCGTTTAAGCTGGAAAGCTTAACTTACGTTTTGTGCCTAGAACTTGTCCGTGTTATATTTCTCTCTCCTCATTACAAATTATGAGCAAACAGCTCCACTAACATGTTGTAAAACGTGTAGTAACAGCAGCGAATTGCAGCAACAAATCACAGGTGTGGGAACCACTTTCGAATGGGTTTTAATTTAGTATAGACAGTTTGCCTTATTAGCAGCTTCTAAGCATAAAATATTTTTTATGAATGAGGCCTATTATTTATGTATTCATTTACAGCTAAAACTTGTTTACATTATGCATGTCATAACGATTATTCTGATATGTCTTATGGAGTTCGTTATAACCCAGTTTTACTGTGTATGCTTATGTCAAAACAAACTCTTGTCTAAATCACTTTTAACTGTCATATTCATAAAATAACAATTTATATTTGCCATGTACTTTAAGAAAAATTTCTAATGAATTTTGCTCAACAAAAAATTATTTTTTATAAATACGCCAGTTAAAATCTTGTTCAGTTAGTTATCAATTTAGTAGTTATTAATGCAGAAATAATTCACATGACTGAGTTTTGACTTGACTAAAGATCTGCAACGATATAATTCTTCTATTGAAGCGTGTTCGAATGAACAGAATTTTTCAAAAACCATTTTTTTTTCTTTAATATGCTGATGTGGCGAAATTCTTTGATTCGACTTGAACAATCTTTTGTTTATTGACTGCCTTTTCGCTTTTTGTTGTTATTATTATAATAATAGTTTGCTGTTATAATATTCCCTGCTGTTGTTGGTTTTCGCTTTTTTTTTATCATATTTTTATCGCCTGCAAATACACATACACACACACACATACACGCATACGTATAGATGCTTGCGTGTGTGTGAAGAATTTTATTTATGTGTTTAATATATTTTTAAATGTTAAGCCTTTTGTGCAAGTTCTTTTATAGCAGAAAACCATACGCTTTCTTAACGTTTTTTTTGCTATAGAGCATGTTTTGGTCGATTATATGATATCTTAACAAATACGCTTACAACATGTTAACTTATGTACTTCATTAAACATCAATTGAACAGTGGCTCACAAGGATTTTTTTAATTTTATGTTCTAAATTGGAATTCATTATTTTGTAAAATAAATAATTTTGTAACTAAAAATAGTCAAAAAAAATATATCATGTTAATCGTGTGAATGTATGTCATATCCCCAGTTTAAGAATATTATTTAAACTTCTTCCATATTTATAAGTTTTCTTCAGAATGACTTATTTTTTATTATTACAAATTAATTTATATATACAAGCTTGCTTCTTAAATTATTTCTTATATCCAAAGTATTATTTTACATAAGTAGATATTTTATTGTAAATACAGACAGTGAATATTACTAATGACATGTCTCATGTAGAGTTTGCTACACCAGTTATCTCAAATATATATTTTCAGTTAATAAAAATTTTAATTTAAGCAACATTTGCTTTGGCGGGCTTTAAATCCTTTTTAAAATCCTATTTTGATAACATTTTCCAATCAAATACGCTAAACTTTGTTGCAATTGTCTCATAAAGTCCTCAATTTTCATATCCTACAGCAGTCTGCGTTGTATAAATTTAAGATCCTTCAGTGATAATAAATTGTTCGTATGAAGCCAATGTGCCACATGCTGTAAATGTAATTGTGGCATCTTGTACGTACTTCCATACTTACGTGCCAGTTTCAAATTTGATAGGATGAAGTGTCTACATACAAAATACAAATATAGTTTTCAAGAATGTGCTTTTCTACTTACAATAAGTTTATCAGCAAGTATTTTGCCGCCACACATGCTTGAAATTTCAATACTGTGTGTGTGTATGTATGTTCATGTGCGTGTAAATGGGAATTGTAGTTGTGATAAAATATTCTACATCTAAAATCTTGTAACTTGATTCCTTTGTTTCCTTTTTTTTTTTTTTTGCTTTTATTGTGCAAATAACCGTCTATACACACAAAATAAAAGCCCTCTATACATTTGAAAAATTGGTAATAATAGACGTCATTTCATGGCCTCTACGTAAAGGTACTCTGAAGAAATTGTATTATGTACCTGCTCCCAAGTAATTAATGCTTCTTGACAGGCCTTTTAGTTACGCACTCATTGCCTACCAGTGATGATAACTTCTTCAAAACTAAAAAGTTTATAAAAGAATCTAGTTGATTTTGTTTTAATAGGAAAGACAAACTCATTGAAAAGCCCAAAAATACTGTTTTATTGTATCGGATGTTTTTTATAGAGTGATACAACTTTGAGTTGGCATCACTGCTTTATTTGACCACCCATTTAAGAGCTGATAATTGCTTTTTGTTTACTTTGCTTTGACATTTCATTGTGGATCGACTTACACCAGAGCAACGCGTGCAAATTGTGGAAATGTTTAATCAAAATAGTAGTTCTGTTCGTCAAATTTATCGTACACTTCGATATATTAAAAATTATTACTTTTAGCTACGCAAACCAAGTTTTGTTAATCTTCATCATAAAACTACTAATAATATAATATAATATTAAAAGATAATCTAAAGCATAACCGATTTTCTAGCAATATATAAATATATTTATACTATTTTTATGAAAATTATTGTATAGTTATAATGACCATGAATGAGATTTTATTGTATATATATAATGATTAACTTAATATTTAAAATTAGTTAGATACATGTAGTCCCCAAGCAAAAAAGAGAAATCAGCATCAAATAATTTTCAGCCTACACCGCCGAACAGAATAACACTGTTTTCGAAAGTTCACACACCGCCATAATCAGTACCATTTTGTAAAGTACTGTAGTTATTTCTTATTTTTAATTTCAATTTAAACTTCTTAGAATATTAATTGGGATTGCCGTTTATATTAAATATGTTTCAGAAATCTTATCGCAGACTTCAATTCCATTCAGAAATAGCATTCATTCAATCTATTGATTTTTCAGACAATTCATGCTTTGAAAAGGTTAAAAATTTGTACGATAAATAAAAGCGAATTGTGTGAAACATAAGCCTTAAACTTTATTAGTAATAAATAGAAATAAAATTATTTATTTAAACCTGTACCGACACTCAGTATTTATGAAACTCATGGTGATAAATATAAGAAAATAGGGTATAGTGTTGACAATGCAGATGGAGAAAAGCGATAACAGAGAAATTGTAGTAGACTCTTCAGTTTTTATATGTTTTTTATTATCTTCACTTGTATGTTGGTTTGTTTCCATCGATCTCTCCTTTTGTATTGTATTTCCAGGCGTATGCTTAATATTATTGATAGTGTTACTCATACGCCACATTGTACTTGTAAAAAGTTGTTGATGTGATTCATATTCTTATCTTCTCATAATCTGTAAGTATTTTGGTACACTTTCGAACCACATTAAACTAAAAAATAAAAGCACTCCTTTTTTATAACGTCAAACTATAAAGTTAAAAGTTAATTTTAAAATAAACTTAAAAAATTTTATTAGGTTTATTTAAGTAAAAGGTCTATTATTTTTTATTTATTTTTTTATATAAAAATTATGTTTTTATTCCAATATTTCGCCACTTCTTTGTTTAATTACATATCGTTAAAGAAGCTACACTAAGAAGTGGCGAAATATTGAAATAAAAACATAATTTTTATATAAAAAAAAATAAATAAAAAATAATAGATCTTTTGCTTAAATAAACCTAATAAATTAATTTTAAAAAAATAAGTCTGAATAAGTTTATAAAAAAAACTTAAACAATAATGAACCAAAATTGTATTATTTAAAAAAATAGCGTCGGCGCTTTGTATCCTATTTTTCGCTTATCGAGCCGCCGATGCTTTTTGTGCAGAAAAAAACTTGTATTTTGGGTCGTTATTGTTTCAAGGTTATTTTAAAAATAATTTTTTTAACTTTTTAGCACGTGTTTTTATATTTTTATGAAACTAAATTTATTATTATTTTACTACGCCGTCAAACTGCTACAATGCAGGTTAAGGTAGTGCTTTAATGCGCACTTTAGTACATGTCAGTATCAATCACTGTCGTTAGTTAGTGACCAGCGTTGTGCCTTAAACAGGGCATTTACAATGCGCTAATGCAGACAAATTCCATATACGAGACCACGACCTTCGGCTTCGTAGTCCACGTGTTAACTACTTCAGCCAACAGCACAAATCCCACATACGCAACTTCAATTAAATAAATTACAAACACCATTAAAATTGTACATTTTATGTCTCCAAAAAGTTTTCCCCTGATTTCGTTCATGTGTGTTTGAGACATGTACTTAACTACACACACTTACAAACATGTTTACATACATTTTAAATATCCTATTTTGATGCATAAAAAAGCACATTTAAATTGTATTAAATATCAGCTCTCTTGTTCTTAACTCCTTCATTTAATACTCACGCCACCAATTATATGTTGTAACCCAGTTATCATCATTCTGTTGTGGTTCCATGTCATAAACGCAATATGATATAAAAACCATTGTTCTGCAATCTGTTCCTACAAAAAAAAAATAAAATATATTATAATACTCTAAAGGATAATCGCAAAAGCGAAAACAACGACAACAAGAATTGGAAAGCAATGAATTACTTTCAACATTCAATTCGATTCATTCAGAAGCCATTCAGCACAACTCAGATTTATGCAACGCTGAGTTTGACAGTTATTTGCCAGACATTTTTATGAACAAAAAAAAAATTTAGTACAAGAAGGTGCCGGTGTCGACAAAATTTTAAGAGCGCCTTTTATAGGGCTGTATCGCGCACACAAAAAATGTTGTACCACGTGCCATTTCATTCTAGGAAAACTTTTTAGATAAATTATAAAAAAAAATTTTTTTCAATATCAATGAGACGGTCTTTATTTGAAAGACAATTTTATGAAATTAATGTTTAAGTATGATGTCTGCCATGTAGTCGCCACAGCTGGTGCGTAGAGCGCGCAATCTGGAGCACCAGTTTTCAATAACTTTTCGCAGCGGCCGATAACTCTTCGTATGGTGTTCAATTGTTTGTGGTTTATCGAGGCAAGTGACTAATATAACCCCAAAGAAAATTATCCAAATGGGGTTATATTTCTCGATATTGGTGGGCAGTTAATCGGACTATACGGGAAATTATTTTTTAATCAAAAGTTTCTTTAAGTAAATCAATTGTAGTGCCCGCAGTGCGGGCTATATATCAGCAAGGTTAATGCCACGTAATTGAGGTACGAAAAAATTTCGAATCATGTTCCTATACCGTTCACCATTGACTGTAACATATGGGCTAATGACTCCAACAGCCCATAATGCGCACCAAACAGTAATTTTCTGTGGATGAAATGATATTTTTCTTCTGGATTCTTCTCACTCCAAATGCAACAATTCTGCTTATTGACGCATCCACTTAACACGAAAGTGGCTTCTTCAGTTATTAAAATTTTTTAATAGACGAGTTTAACGAATAGAACAATTATTTTGATTAAAGGTTTCAACAATTTGCACCCGTTACTTTAGTGCAAGTCATAAATGCATGGCTCCGATGCAGCTCATTGCACATGCATTCCGATTCCCAATATAATGAAAATGCTGGAACCAGTTTCATATCTTTAGTGGGCCTCAAAAGTCATTATTAGTAAATACGTCACTATTTAAACTGCCACGTAAGATTTACCGAAGCACTCACTCATTCATTGTTATCACATCAACACACACATTCTCACATATTTAAAGGAGCAAAAGGGAAATATTTTATATAATGAGAACTTGTCTATTTCTTATATTCAATTTTTATTTTTAACACAATTGACTAACGAAATTTCCTTTTGCCTTCGGTTATGACACAATGACCAAGAAAAATGGTTTGCCAATCATCTGGAAAAGAAATCTGAGTGAAAAATAATGTAATTGCCAAAATATATATATATTCCCCCTTGTGCTCAAAAATGTCTTAAGTTGCCTAAATGAACTGACTTTGTGCATACCCAACGAACATTTCATAATTCAATGAAATGTTGAGTGTAACCATTGAATTATTTGGGATTCGGTCAGATATTACCAGACAAGTCTAATACATACATTTTTTTACCCCATTTCTGCACAATTTCTGAAGTCTCTCTATAAGAGAATATAATTTTTCTTTGTAAAGCCAGAAATCAGCTAAAGAAAATGTTAATTAATTTTAATAAAATATTGTGTGAAAATCTCGATCAGTCAATTATTTTTACAAATTAGTTTCTATCTCTAAGAATTTTTTTATTAATTCACATTTTTTATAAAGAATATTTACAATATTTTCTAACTTCCCGCTTTAAACTTTTAAAAAATTTAAACTTTTAAAAAATCGGGAAGTTTGGTTTTGCCCCGTCTTGAAAAAGTCGAATTCTCATCAGATCTCGACATTTTGAGGTTCGAGGAAGCTTCCCTGACTAATTCTGCACGAATTTGTATCTGTGTGCGTGCGTGCAGATATATGTCCCGCTTTAACGGCTTGACCGATTTCAACCCAACTGATGGCATTCTACAGTGTTCTACTGTACTTACATTTCCTGTGAATTGGAATCGATTTAAGGAAATAAAATAAAACTTTTTTCTAAACATTTATTAAAGTTGTTTTTTTTTTAATAACTTTTAAAAGGGCTTTTTACCGATCGATTTCAGAAACTAATCAGCTCTCAAGACCAAAAAACCACGTGGACGTGGGGATGTATAATTTTGGGGTTTTAAAAAAATCCCAAAATTATATATCCAACCATTTAGTGTTCTCGATTCTTTTACTGTAAATGAAAACTGCATCAATGATCGTTTATCACGTGAGAATCGGTTGATTGGAGAATGACAATAATAGTGTTTTAGCTCGAAGATCACAAAAAGCAGGTTAGATTTGCGGTCAAAATTAGTGGGAAGTTATTAGAAGCCATGTTTGCACTAGAGTATGGTACGTTTGGAGCTGTGATTCTATAGAGTGGTGGGTAGACACGATCGTATGGTGTCCAAATTAACTAACAATAAGTATAAGCATTAATTCGTAATCAATTATATTTGTAAACTACGCCTAAAAGAAGCGAAGACTGGAAAGTCGAGTATTCGACAACGAGTCATCGGCCAACACATGTTAGCGAAGATGCGAATAGGGAATGCCATCCTAAATTGCTGGCCTCCTGATGATAATGGAAGTCAATAATTAATAGAGTGTACCCCGGCATTCTTTCGTGCCTCGGTGATTGAAAGTTCTATTTAGTGGAGGACTGAACATGAAACACATCAGATATTGAAAAGGAGCCCCTTACAGCTGTGCTCTGCTTCTATACTCTTTCCACATATACGTAAGTGGCACTAAAAATCCCAACTTGCCACATGTTGCCATAATTTTCCCGGAAAGGGATACTTTCTCCTTTTACCATTATGCACAAATATGATTCGTTTCTTCGCATATTAACTCAAGCTGCAGTAATTTCTGAGTCCCCCTACAAACTCTGGCCTAATTCGGCAAGCAAAATGTTTACTGGGTAAATGTAAAAATGTTTGTGTAAAAAGCTGTTCATTTTTTCCCCGAATTGGCAGATTTTTCATGTTTGCTGATCCGACAATATTGGCTGCAGTAATCATGCGAGACAAATGTCACAGTTAATTTTTAAGCTTTTTCGGCCATAAAAAACTATTTGCCGACAAACTCATTTAAAATACGCCACAAAAACGTGTTGATTAAAGAAACAGTTCTTTATTTATTACTTGGAGAAAATAAATCTTGCGGAAATTTAGTGCTACTTAAAGAAGGTTATAATTTTTGCTTGAAATTCTTACATAAAAAATATAAAATCATTTATTTTCATTTTAAGAAATAAATTAAAATATTTGAAAGTTTATAAATAAATTGATGGCGAAAAATACCTCCGAATCATATTTTTTGAATTTATGTGTGAAAATTAGCAAATGCTTTAAAGCACATACACGCACAAATTACACCGGACAACAAAAAAAGAATCAGCTCAAAATTAAAGACTTTGAACGACAATTCCCAAAAATATGTACTAGTTTGCAAAATATTTTATTTTGCGCATAAGTTTTACTTATTATATTTTGATTGTATAAGCAATTATATATAAAAAATTGGTTTATAAATTAAAAATATTTGCTTTTCAAGAGTCATAGCATTTTTATATTCCTGGTGTGCGACAGTATTACAAAGGAAAAAAAGGGTTCCAAACAGTTGTAAACAATAGAGAAAAAGTGTTATTTATAAACGAATTTAGGGATTTGCGTAGCTACCAAAAAAGAATAGCACTGAGCGCCGATCTTTACCGGCAGCTATGTACTGAAGAGCGTATTACAGCACCCTCCATCGAACTAAAGTGGCTAAAACAAATTCTCTATCTTCTGATCTCTCTTCATCTGTCCTTTCAACCCAATCCCCTCGGTAGTTTCATACTTTTCCCACAAAGCATTATATCGTCTGTACAAGTAAAAAAAACCTGAATATAAAACAATTAATCGCTGGGTTAACTATAGCCTCCATTTCCGTTGTAAGGTTAACTACCTTGCCACTTGTTTTTTATATAAAGCTGTTTCATAATTAAATCATTTATGCGATGAGTATCTGTTATAATTTTAAATGTGTTTAACAAACATGTTCTTTCCGCTGTGTTAAATGCTCTTCAGTCATGTGTAATATTTTTGTTCCATTCAAACTTTTCTAACTCGCAATTATTGTTTATGCCAGGCGTGCCAAAGAATAATTTATTTAAAATAAATAATATGTGCTTTTATATAATAGAGACAACTAAAAAATCCTTCAGTACATTGAGATTTTGGTTTAAACTAGAACTTCAAAATAACATAAAAAATCAATTTTATCTCGTTGTACTCGTACTACAGAATAAATATATTTTTGTTTTTGGTGAGGTGACGTTTATGTAGCATAAATATGCATTTATTATGTGCATGTATGCGTGTATAAAGTTTGCCAAAACTTATTTCAAGAATCCTTTCCTTTCAATTACCTTGTATCGGGCACAGCCTCCTCACACAACCGCACACATGTCGCATGTCATGTCGTTAAACTGATGTTTTTGTTATTCCATTTTTGTGTTTTAATAAAAAGTGTTGTACGCAGCAGACAGCCTGGCACAAGTGAACCGACAGAAATAGCAGAGAGTAATGGAAACGTTTACGTACACACGTGCAAACATATCGGGAGAAATATATTGGCACAAATGACAGAGTTCACGTCATATAAGTGCCACGTTTCGAAAACCATAGAGTGTGACATTTTGTGAAAGATCTGGGTGAAAATGTAACACTTAACACATTAAACTCCCGCACTCAATATAAAAGAAGGGAAGGGGGGGGGGGGGGTCTTTCGTATATGTTATAATATATAAATTTCTTTCCTTTATAGTTTATATTAGAGGACAAACGCCACGACACTGTATAGTCAGTTTCCCGAAAGGTATTCGCAAGGAAATATTTAAACATTGTGTATTGTGCTGCCTCGTAGGCTGCTGGTATTATCCCGCCGTATCACAATAAGTGAAATGAATTGTTTGCTTGAAAGTTAAGTTTTAAAACAATTTGCAACACCAACATGTTCAGCTCTGATTACCATATCCAGTGCTACTCACGTCGCCTTTATGGAACAAACCAACAAGTTTTTATGGCAGCAACAAGTACAACGCATCACTACACTGAATAAAAGACACTTCATGATAATGAAAAGGATGTGAAATCTATATGAAATTAATTTGTAAATCTTTGATCCTCACATGAGACCATGCAAGCAAACATACACTGAAGCACTCATTCATTTACAATTTTTAGTCTAATTAATGGCGAAAAATGGTTTCGGCATAAAGCTGAAGTGAATGCTTAAATTATATTTCTAATTATACTTCTGGTTTTTATTTTGCTTTCGGTAAAATGCATTTTTTCATCAACAAGTATTTAATTACCATAAAACTTAAAAAAAACAGTAGAAGCATTCCAGAACTCGTTCATTTAAAAAGGAGTAAAACTGTTGAGATTCACATACAAACGGGAAACTATGCATAATTTAAAATATGATACTAATTGTTTTTTTTTTTTTAATAAAAAGTAGAATGAAAATATAAAAAGTTATGTTCGCTGCACAGTGGGACCGATGGCGATAATAGTATAAATAATTAATATGTTTACGGGTGTTATACGAACAACTAATTCTCTTGAACGGCCAATAAAACCTTTATAATGTTTGCTACAGTTTCGATATCTCGTTGATTTTTTATGAGGAGGTCATTGGGCTACCTCATTTCAAAACTTTGTTATTAGCCTCAATGCAGCATCCGATAGTGGCCCTTCAACATTCTGTTGTCTGATTGGCACAAAATAATATGGATCGCTAAAGCGTAACCCTTTACTAAGTCGGCAGACTTAGTGCTTTATCTTTTATATATGACAGAGATCGTCGAGCCAAAATTGTACACCCTTTCATATGTACTCTTCAGCAAATAAATGCAATACTATTAACGTTGTTAGTGTCACTTATGTCCAAAACGTTTTGCACGGTATCCTTTTTAATGTTCATACCGCCGAAGTTACGACGTATTGGAATGTCCTTCGCTTCCCTATAAAGAAGAATGGCTACACTAAAAAAATGTGTGTAGATCTAACCAATTTTGTTGGTTGAAATTACATCAACCAACAAAAATAGTAAAAACAAATGACTTGTAACTGTTAAATAAAATTTTAGAAAAATCATGGTAACGGTACAATTTACCATCATTAAAAGTTGTTGGTTTGCAAAATTATTAGGTTAACATTGGCAGTAAAGTTACTATATTAAATTGCTCCTTTTAGTCGTGAAAATTGGTTTATTCACAAATTGCGCCAATAGTTCAGTTTAGCGCATTCCCTGCGGTTAGTTTAACCAACAGGGAATGTAACCATAAAAATTCCAACAACAATGTACATTAACAGTTAATTTACAATTAACTTGGTTGGTTAGATTAACCAACCAAAAATTTCTTTGTACTACATGTTGCTTTGAAAAACACTAAAAAAAAACAAATTGGGAAGAAATTCTGTGGGAGAGCTCACGACAACTATCTTGAATTTAACACTTCACTAATAATTCTTGCTCTACTCTATGACTTCCCATACATTTATAACATAATTTTTAGTCTTTTACACCACTGTGAATATCAGATGAAAATATATGAGGGCGAAAAAACTATAACATTATGTATGAACTCTGCAACCGAAAATATTTTTTCGCTCTCTATTTATATTTAATTCAAACCCCTTTTTTAGCAGTTGCCTCTAAGACCTTCTTTTACTTATTTAATTGTTTTTTTTAACTTTCTCGGAATTTTTTTTTTCATGCAACTCTACATTTGGTAGTGTGCAAGTTTAAAAAGTTTATGAGCACTTTCTTTTCATGACAGCCACCCAACGACACCAGTACAAAAACAAACTTGTTTAAAGTGAAACTAATTTTTTTTTCTTGTTTTTTGAATATTTTGCAAAGTGGGTTAAAATGCATCTTTGCAGTTCAACATTAATCACTTTTTAAACGCATTCAAAAGTTTTTCGACATTATTTCAGAACATTATATTCAAATAATTATTCACTGTTTTCTTTTCATGCATCCTTTAATATTTTTTAGCAGTTAATTTATTTCATGTTTTTTTTCTTTTCTTTTAATTTGGCCGTATGAAGAGTTAAATCTGGATAATTCATCTTGAGAATGCTACACCAGCTACAAGAATTTAAATGGACAGAAATATTAATGAATTCAAGATAAAAAAGTTTTTAATAGGCGACTTGCGAAAAATAATTATAATAAATTCTAAAAGATTAAATCAGAGAATAATTTACATGTTCTTTTATTCATGAAGATTATTTCGTAGAAATATTATGAACGTCTTAATCTCCTGTTTCTTAATCCATTAGCTACACTTTTTAAGCGAACTTTGTATTTCTTAAAATTTTCTTTTAATTTTGAAGTGTTTAGGATGAACTATTAAAAATGAAAAAAACATTTCGTCAATTCAAATATGTTTTATGAATATAATAGTAAAGTATTGCTGGTGAGTTTTTTACCCGCATGATAATTATCAACAGCAGGGCAGGTGAAAATGACAAAGTGTTTTGACATTTCTGTTCGGTAAAATTTGGAAAGCCATCATGAATCGATTGTAAACTGTGGCAATTCACTTTTAAAAACTCTTTTCGTCATCATCATACAGCATTTTATCCATTAATTGTGTTTAGTTACGAAGCTCATTTCTGGTTAAATTGTCGTATCAGAAATGAATTCTTCTCGGTCCTTATATCTTTCAAAATAAGCAGAGAGGTTCCATTACAATTAAGACTGACTGACTATGTTTTTGTTTCCAAAGATCAAACAGCAAAGTATCAACGACATTTGGTTCCAACAAGACTGCGCAACTGGCCATCCACTGCACTTACAGTCCGGGTATTACAAAATCATTTTGATAACCACTTTATTTCCAAAACTGGTCTTGTGTAAACAGAATCATTAATGAGAATTAAGACCTCGGCATTTATTATTAATCAGCTTTTCAAAGTCATTCGATTATCCCGCCTCTTTGACGCGATCAGAACAAGTGACACAAAATTTAATTTATCGAATGGATCAGACATTTTCTCACCACGACGGGCATAAATCATATTACAGAAATAAATTGTATGAACAATTTCATTCCAACAATATCTCCAGCTTTAAAATGGGATTGAAAATAATTTTTGAGCTGAGTTGTGTGAACCGGGACTTACCAAGTGCCAGATTTGCTGTTATTCATTCCTGCCATCTACAATTTAAAAACGTAATTCAACTAAACAAAGTGTGATCACGACGCAACGGGGGTTGTAGTCTTCAATTGACTAGTTAGTGCAGATCAAACTAACCACGATTATGGTATTGTCGGTAGTACAGCGCTCAAACACATAATTTTGTACGCAAAACGCGAGATTTTCAATTTATTGCGTAGATGAATTTTTGTTTTGATTAATTTTAATTTATTTCAGTCTCTTGTGCACCTAAAAAATATATTCTTAGGCATAATATAGTTTTCAAAATATAATTACGAAATACACATAGAAAAAATATTCCACATATATTTTCAAAAAACTTTATTGTTGAATATTGAAAAGAATTTAACAAATTTCTGTATTTAATTCAAACAAGTCCCTTATCGTTATTATAATTTTTCAACAAAATAATATATTTTCAATGAAAGTGCATACAATTCGGTTTCGCAGATATTCGAAAAACGTCTTCACAAAAAATTCAATAATAATACTAATTGAATTGTTTCAAACAAATAATCTTTCTTAATGCATTTTATTGCTAAACGATTTAAAATTTTCTTAAGAAGAAAATTATTGATATTGTAATATTAGAAATTGGATATTTAAATATCGAATATAAAATAATCATATAAAAAGCCTTAAAACTCAAACAAATCTATTAATGGTTACAAGCAAAAAGGTTAAAAATTAGACACAAGAATCAAATTAGAAATTATAAAAATTTTCAGTGTTGAAAATTTAATTAATTAATTCTTTTGTTATTATTCAAGCTTTTAGGATTAAATAGTAACTGTCATAAGACAAGAATTATTATTATTATTCGTTTTGTTAAACATGAACTGAAATTTAATATAAAATAAAAATAATTATGCATTCGCAGGTTTGAAATTGAGCCTTGTCTTAGTATTTAATCTTATTTATAATTTCGAATAATAATATTCGCATTCATGTTTAACAAAACGAGGTCACGTGTCTTGTTTACTTCTTTATTGTTAATTGGTAGCTAAATATAAATTCAATTGCATTTTCATAAATACCAAAAAAGCTCTAAGCAGCCGATGGCTCTGGAAAAAGCAAAAAAAGAAAATAGGAGTGTTTGAAATAACAGTCATCAGCGTTGGAGAATTTCGTACTAACCAAAAGTAAATCAACTTCAAAATGAATATAAGAACTTCTATAACATATTTGCGTGAAATATATATTTCTAATGAATAGTACCACCACCGTGAATAAAAAGCGTAACGGCTTCGAAATTAGCACCGATCCGTAGCTACTTTGATAGTTATAAAAAAATAAATGTTGAAAATAATCCACTTTTAATAACATATGCAACCTAAAAGAAACATCTATAACTTAAGGAATTGTCAATGTGTGCGTAAATTCTAAAGGCATTTTCGAAGTTGCAATATATTGCGAATAATAAGAATAATAAGAATCAGCTTAGATTTTTTTATTTTTATTATCTAGTGTAAAATGTCAGACATTTAACAGAATTAAATGTTTTGATTTAGGACTTTTCACTGTCTGATTTCAGATTTCATAATGATTCTTATTTACAAAATAAATTAGAGTTCAGGGCATTCATTTGTAATATTTATCCGAACTTTCTGAAGTATTAATACGAAAAAACATAAAAAGTATCCTTTAGATTTTCCCTAAAAATTTTTTCAGAATTCGTAGAAAGCTCTCTTAGAGATTTTGATTATAGAATTTTTTTTTAATGTTTATTTAATATATATTTGGATTAAAAGTTATAACTCCAAATAAACAAAAAGTGCAATGATATTATTTATATACAAAGTCCCATTTTAACGAGCTCTCAAGTATAAACGTATTTATTAATTAATTTAATTTTTCGATTAATTGTATATAATTATATATATATATATATATATATATATATATATATATTATAAAAATTTGGTATCCAGATTATAGAATTTTCTTAAAAGTTACCCTTTTTTCTTTTGGTCAATCCCTCATATGAAATTCAGTACATACTCTGACCGATCTCTGATTAAATTTTGCAAAATAAAATTTGTTGAGTGCATACAAACTAGTATTAAATCAGTTACCGATGAAAAATTTAACATTAACAGAAAGATTTTAAAGAGAAGGAGAATACTGAAGAAGGCACAAATTCAAAACCGGCATGTTTATCGTATTGTTGTATCGTTCTATATTCATAATGAAGATATATAAAGCAGTTCTTTCTTCTTGTTACCATTTCCCAAACGTGCAACAGTGGCAGTTCGTAATCCGCTGTACGCATTTCTCGGTGATTTTATTGCAGGTGGCTTTAACGCTCTATAACCATCTGTTTTGCTAATGAGAGCTTCATAAACCTAATTTTTCGAGTTTGCCTTCTCTCTATTCATGAACTGAAACTCAATCCAAGGGAATATTGCGATCTCAGCGACGTTATCTATTACCTCTTGTGTTCCTGATATACTATTTCATAATTTGTCGCAGCTTAGGGTGCCCCTGCGCTTGCCTGAGAATATCAGCAAAAGATTCGAATCACTTTTTTTTTAATAACATGTTTTTACATGGATGTGGACATTAAATTAAATAGGTTACAGACATTTTATTGCCAACAAAAAGAATGAAATGCATTTCTGAAAAACTATATAAGATTTCTATTTTCTTGCCAGATTTTTTTTTTTCACGTAGAAATGTCACGTAAACTCAATACCCATTTATAGCGACAAATAGAAGTTTTATAATTATAAATTCAAGTATAAATTTAAATTCTTGTGTATGAATGCATTTCGTCGTCGGTATGTGTATAAGTTTCGTCTTCATTCTCTAGAATTCAAAAACCCAGCAACTAGCATTTTTGTAGAAACGAAAAACAAACTCATGGCTAATTTACAAACTTTAATTTATTTAATGCAAACTGAATACTAATTATATTTATGGCCACCACACCACACCGCCTTCACGGGGAGTCATAGCGACAATGCAAACAGACACATGCTTTGGGGCAGAGCAGTCGACGTATTGTAGACAGTTTGCATATGACGCTGCTAAAGTTACTGTTCTTTTTTAGTTTTTGTTAGTTTTTAATAAAAATATATTAGAAATATTCATATATGAAAAGTTTTTTTTTTTTTTTGTTGAGACAATTAAGCACAACTATAATAAGTTTGGCAAAAATATTAGAAAGCGAGACTGTTTTTGGGTACTTAAATATGGGCCAAGTAATTTAGTTTGCAGCTTGAAACTATTTTTGCAGGAATTGAACGTTTCTTTTGGTACAACCAAGAATTTGAAAACAAACTCATTTAATAAACAGAAAGGGGTAGCCATGTGGCACATATTTTAGGAGTGTTCTTTTATATATTTTGTAAAAAATATGAAAATATATAAATATATATATAAAATATGGCGGATCTCTAAAACGTATCAATACGAAATCGGTTTACAATCGTCTCACCGATAAATACGTACCGGATTAACTGTTATATTCGACTAAAGATTAAGCCAAACAAAATTGAATGTGAAGTTCAATTAAGACCGATATAATAGTTTTCGTAAAGTGTTAAATTCAGGAAGACATATTAAATGGTTCTGGGCTTAAGTAAAAGTCAAGATCAGCTAATTTATACGCAGCAGAGCAGAATTTCGATATGCAGATCTTAAAAGTAGTTCCTCCAACCGCAGTGATTATGAGTATAATAATTTAATTTACAGAAGAAAGTAATGAAATAAATAATAGAGTGATTCAATAAAAACATAAATAAATGTTTTTTTTAAGAACCACCACTCAGGGGATGACCTCTACATATGTTGTGCATTGTGGCAGAACTAGAAAGGACGGGGTAGTGTAAAGACAACAGATAAAAAGAGCTTAGAATAGATATAGAATTTGTTGTAGTTATTTTTAATATATACTTCTCACTACAGGTACCGACGAAAGAGGGTGTTGTATTATGCTCTTTTAGTACATGACGGTGTTAATCGCTGTCGGTAACTTTCAACAGCCAGGGGCTATGGCTTCCTCATTGAGGCAGACAAATTTAACACCATAATTATGACTGCTCCATAGTTATTACTACTCCAGCCAGCAGCACTCTCATATAAATTAATATATTATTTTACGCATTTTTTCACTTTTTATATTTTTATTTTTTAAATAAGACAAAATGGAAACAAGTCTCCAATTATTTTTATGTATAATCAAATCCTCAAGTTTAAATCCGCCAACTTACAAATTATATTAAATTTGTATTTTTTTTTTTTTTGCATTTTTTATTAAGACTGGAATATCCAGAATACTAATTATAATCATACTAGCGACGGATCGGTACTGATTTCGAGGCCGCTTCTCCATCTCATCATCGTTCTCTGTTCAATTTTTCCAGGGGTATTAAATCCCACCATGAAGAGGCCAATAAGCAGGACCACTTCTAGAAATAAAGTTTCCATTAAATTAATCTAAAAATAAATCGATTTTTGAGCGAACTGCATGACAGGCTTTGGGGTCTTGTTTAAAGCAGATGTCGTTGATGCTCAGTCAACGGCCCATTTCGTAAAAAATTAAAATCTGACCAGTGTAAAACGCACCGAACCGTGAATTTTAATGTTAAAAAAAAACTCTAAACTTCTCGAACAGAATTATTGTGCTTTCCACAATTTATCCACAATTTGTTAGCGTTGTTTTGGTGTTAAACGATTCATGAATAAAAATATTAATTAAATTTGGCGTTTTCAGTTGTGAAAATACTGTTAAAGATGTCATTTATTATATTTCATGCAGCTAAGAAAATACCAGATGTATAAAATATGAAACAGGGCGGATACAACAGATGCAAATTTTTCTGCCTGGATCCATCTGACTGATTAACATAAAATTGCGGCTTTAAGATAAAACTCTTAAAGTCGGCAGGCTCATATCAGAAAATCCTTCATACGTTATTCCAAAAATTTTGGTCACTTTTAACAACTTTAGTTATCTGCCTTTTAACCCCCGTTAAAAAATACAAAATTAAAAATTTCCTAAATGTACACGTTTTTATTTTTTCGTTGTAAGACTCTACTCTAATTAACAAAACAATACAACAAAGAATGTTATGTGATTTTAAAAGAAATTTTTTTGTATTAATAAATGATTTCTTGGCTCAGTCTCTATTTCTAAATGTTAGAAATACAAATGAAATCAAATTAATTGTTGTTTGTGTATTCTACTTAAGCGCGGATGTCCTTGTAATGGGGCTCTTCCTTGTCATTATCCAATTTAATCGAATATTTGCCAATCAATGAACCTTGAACATCAGCCTGACCTTCAGGATTGTATTGAGGACCATCACCGATTTCTTGAGTTTCTTCCTTGACTACACGATAGCCTTTCTCGTCAGCTTCATAGTACACGGTGCGCATAACAAAACCATCACTGTACGAGTACATGCCGCTGACTTTGCTGCCATCACGAGTCTCTTCGCGGGCAATCATATTGTCATTGATTTTATCTTCCACATGAGAGTTGAAAGAATATTGAGCCGATTCATTTTGAACACGTTCCAATTCAGCTCTTTCTTCTGCTTCCTCTTGGGTCTGCAAAGAATTCAAGAAGAAAAATAAGAAAAAATAAATACTTTTGGTTTGAAAATAAAAAAATGGTAAAAATAAAAAAGAATGAATCATGCAGTACTTCTTTTCGTTTTCTACTGTTGCACGAAATCATGCAACATGTGTAACTCTTTCTGTGATAAGTTCAGAATGGAGTGTTTTCTTAAATTATGATTGATTGATGACCCTCTTTTCTACCCTTTTTGCTTTGATTTGTGCCCATAATGAATGATGACTGACATGTACGCGCTTAAATTGCACAATTTTGCATGATTGACAGCAATTTTGTGTATTTACCACACCTAAACACGAACACACACTTTCATGCTTACAAACTTGTTGACTTTTCGGTTAATAATCAAAAAGAAGCGATAATAAAAAGTTTCAAATAAAAAACTTTTCATTATATAATTTTCTATGCAAATGCGAAAAATAGCTATATTTTGGATTCTTTATAAAAATTGTTAAGTCACACGTTACAAATATTCGACGAAATAAGAGAAAGGTCTAACATTTGCAAGTTGTCATCGCGTTTTATAGTGTTTTCATATCACAAGTCTGAAACTGGCAGTGAAACATGCAAAGTAAAAATTTAATTAATTCAGGTTTTAACATAGTTTGTGTAATAAATTTGGTCTAAATAAAATAAGTCGCTGTTGGGTGTTTATTGTTTGGGGCTTTTCTCTTTTATTTTAACATTTATTTGACCAACTGCACCACAGTTTTTATGAAAAACTGAGTCAATGTGCTCTAAAACTTTTTATACAAACTGGATTCGTATAAAGAACAACAGGATTCCCATAGAAAAAAATGGGAAAATGCGAAGCTTCCATTCTTTCAAGCAGCTGATTTCGATCGTCAATTTGGCAGCACTGCGTTTGGGACAGCAAAACGTATTTAAAAGCAATTCAAAAAAGATTTCAACTTGTTTTTAATAAATTGATTTGGTAAATCCTGTCTTAACACTTGGATTTAACTTTCAAGACAACATTTATTAAACCGTGTCAGCTTAAAAAGAGCTTATATATCGTCACAAGAAATGCAAAAGGTCCCAACTAACTTTTTAAAAACTTAAAAGGTGAAGCATAAAACGTGTTTAAATCAAAAAATATATGACAATTAGTGAAAAACTTTACAATAACTTTTCAATATCCTGTTTCTTATATCTGATGATGTTACCAATTTATAACAAATTATTTAATAGTTTATAATTGTTTCAGTTATTCCGAAATTTGTTCAAATTCTGATTTTTTTCAAACAAATTCCGTTTGGCCTAAATCGGCTCATCTGTTGGAGGTATTCCTCGTTGCATAAAACTTTAGAAATATATTTATATTAATCGCTTATTAAGCTCGATCACTTCATCTGTTGTAATAACAAGTCGCTCGGATAAGCCTGAAGCAGAGGAGAGAGTCTGACAAAGAAGCAATTTCAATGTTTGTAAGCAGTCAACATTTTAATTGAAAGTTACTCGGACTGCTTGCAATAGACAGCGAAATGAAAAAAAAGTTTTTAAAAATATTGCACTCATTTAGAAAAAAGAATTTATAATATAAAATCAGTTTAGAATCCACACCGTGGGAAGCATTTAATATTTTAATTGTAAGAAAAATTTAATTTAAAAAAATCTGTGTAATCCAATTTCTTCCTCTCCAAAGATTTACACATCGTTTTGCAATCCCCTGTTTTATTATAATTGAATGCTGATGTTACTTAATAACTCAACAGTGTGTGGTTGTGGTTTTAAATCAGACTCATCTGATAAGTGGGATGTTTCTGCACAAAATCTTTGCTCATGATGCCGAAGATGATAGTGATTGTATCTTGTTTTTCTTGTGGTTGTTAACCTTCAAGTTAATAACTTATATACGATTTGGTAACACACATTGCCGTGTTACCTGTTATACGCTAACACAACAAGAGTTACTGCTTTTTCGATATGAATCACATTTAAAAACATTTGCGTAATACTTCTTATTTGCACGTTGCCTCTTTTACAGCAAAAATGTTATCTACTGAATGTTAGAAATTATTGAGAAATCAGCGGCATAAATCTTTTAATATCTGCTTTAAATAGAAGCTGTTCTGCGAGCATTTCGAATTGTTTAATTTTGTTTCAACACTTGGTAAAATAATAATTATTTTTCACTTTACATAATTCTTAAGAAAACATTTCAATCAGCTAAGATTCTGTTGAAGCCAAGTTCTTAATAAATTTTATCAGATAAACAAAATAACTTCATTAAATATTTCACTCACAATTGGCAAAGCGATGGCGGCTGCCAAAACACAAGAAATTAACACAAGTTTTAGCATTTTGCTTTTATTATATTTTAAGTTTTATAGACTACGGGACAGTCAGTTATTGGTAGTGTGAGTGATGTGCACGTTTCAAGTGTACTCTGGACTATGTTTTGGAAACGTGCAAATATTCTGCTTTTATACGCACTTCAGGCGCTCAACCAACGAAAGCAAGCAAACACACTTAAAAAAATTGGCTGCAGCTACCGGCTAAATCATAGAGCAGCGTTTTGAATTTACTGGGAAGAGCAGCAGTTTCAAAATAATTTGTGAAAAGAAACCACCCGTGAGCAGCAACGGCAGCAGCAGCAGCAGCAGCTTGATTTTGACTTTTTTTTTCGTTTTACATATCATCGAAGTGAGAAATGTCAGCGGTTAAACAAACCGTCTTTGCCATGGTGTGTAAATCATTAACAAAACTTTTGCTCGCACTCACACGCGCACACACACACGTATAAAATATCCAGAAAAAAATCAAAGTTAAACAATTGAAGTTGCATTTGTTGCTTTTAATGTTAATTGCTGTTTGGCGTTTAAGCCGTATTTGGACTCATTTATTTGTGGCTCATATCACCGCTCATTCAATGCTTTTAACCCGTCATTCTGGTTTTTTTTTTCTTTCTGGTTATAATTTGTTTATTTATTTGCATTAAGATGGGGCTCCAAAAAAAATATTTATTAAATTTTAAGTTTTGCTGTTTTTTAAAGGGAGTTGTTTTAGTAATTGTTTTTTTTTTTTTAATTGGAAAGGTGGTGGGTGCATTGCTTGTGTACTCAATTCTTAATGAAAGACAGCAGTAATTTTGGTTATCAAGAAAATAGGGCGCTTTCATTAGAAAGCATTTCTAGATTTCATTTTAATTAATTACTCGTTTCCGTAGAAATTGAAATAACTAAAAGAGCTTGAAATTTTTTTGCAAGTAGAACAAATAATTCAGAAAATCTACCTGTAGAGTGGTTTCTTGTATCTGAATATTATCGCAAACCAATTCTTTCAAATTAAAACAATTATTTATTAAATTTATTTTAATTTAATATATTATAATATAATATTTCACTGGGAAAAGAAATATATTACACATTAAAAGTAGATTTAAATGTAATACAAAAAACATTAAGTGATATTTGAAAATGTCCAATTCTTGTTAATAATTCAGCGTGAGCCGACATAGAGATTGCGCTGCTTCACAGATACAATATTCTTTTGATAAAGCCCATTTCAAGGAATCAAAAATTTCTACATGAAATTTTCCCACCAATTCATACATTATATCGAAGCATTTGGGTCAAGTCATATATCAAAGAAAGCCCAGCCCTTTATAAATAGATCCGAAGATACGAGAGTATAGTTTCAGAAAAGAGTAAACAACTTATCGACAGCTGGAACTAGCCATCTAACAAATAAATAAAAAACTGCTTAGCCGCTTGAGAGCTATAATTCGATAGATAAAAAACATGCAGATACACATTTGAAATATATATCAAATTTACTCTCAGAAAGAAATCCAATAGCATCGACGTTCGTCAACAGTTCGATGTCTTGACAAAAATTTCGTGTCATTCTTGGGGTACTCGTATAGCCGTCCATGCGTATCGATTTCAACTATTTGCACATCGCGGATTTAAACTTTAAAACTGTTAAATAATTTTGAAGTTAGTAATTTCATCTACAAAAAAGTTCGGATAGTAAAATAAATTGATAATATTGCATGTCCTTCTGAGATTTTAACTAAGTTAGAACAATTAGCCTATATAAATATTAATATAGCAAAATAAAAATGTTCAATAAAAATAAAATCACATACAATTTAAGCTTTGGCTTGAGCTGCCAATGAAAATTGGAAAAAACGTTCACATATACTTAAGTATAAAATTCAAACCATAAAAGTTTGACTTAATGTATAATGGAACAAAAAATTCAGAAAAATGGGACATGAAGAAAATAATCAAATGGTAACACAGGTATCATAACACACAAGTGTTAACATCAGGTTGATACAGTTCTCGGATTGTTTTTCACAATAAAATTTGTGTAAATAGAAAACTGTTATCACATTCAACTAAGCCACCTAAACAGTGGCGATAAACACAATATACACATGAGCACTGAAGATGAAAGTGTAGCGACTTTCGAAAACAGCTGTTCTGCTCTGCTGTGTAAGTTGAATAAAACTGATGTAGACTTCCTTTGTGCCTAGGAATATTTATCATCATGTCTTTCTGAGATTTTAACTAAGTTAGAACAATTAGCCTATTAGTTGTGACTTGTGAAAACTAATCAAAACAACTTTGTAGTGTAACACATTTCTGATCCGATTTATTATATTAAAATAGCCTCTTCAATCAAATATTCGAAAAACGGACACACAAAATATGACATCAGCAAAGCCGCTTAAAACTGGTCGAAAAACAACAGTTCGCTCTTCCCACTGTCTACAGTCAGTAAAACAAAGATATAAATAATCAATTACTATTCAATGGAATATTTATCTTTTATTTTTGTACACCACACATACATCACAGGTTGCGAATTGTGGTACGTAATGCAGATATGCGTGTTAGCTGCTTGGAAATACTTTGCTCTGATTTTTTAACAAGAAAAAGATTTCAAAAATATCAATTCTCGAAATTTGACGTTGCTAAGCTGTTAGTTTTAGTAAAGTGATCTTCCCAGTTAATGCATAATTTAATAGGCGGAGTTCTAACTTTATGTACTTTTAAACCAAATTGCCAAACTGTTAATACTTGTTTAATGAGAGATCATAAATTCAGAAATGAACTGAATTTATAAATATTTAGTACTTGATAATTTATTCCTGTGACATTTAAAAGTTAAAACTAATTTAGCTTAAAGCCAAAAATAAATACAATAAATAACAATTTGCATAAACATGTATAGGCCATGCTTAAACGAGTGAAACAAACAAAAAAACGAAAGAATATTTGTAAAATAAAAATAAAGAAAATATATTATAAGTGTGTTATTAGACATAATGGGTCATCCATTTAGTGGTTTCAAAGCCGCAGGTTCCAAAAAGACTGTTAGCTTTTCATCTGTTATCTGAAATGTCATGTATGTGTGGATCTTTAAGGCTTGAAGCTTAAATTAGACGTGAGTTAGTGTTTGAGAGCATTGGAAAACTATTGGTGGGCGTGATACCGTCCGAAATGGGCGAACAAAATTTAAAAAATACATCAAAATAATCGACAGCTACATTCAATCTAGAGGCCGTGATTTAAATGTTATTGTATTGGCAAATAAAATCAAACTTTGATCAAAGTTTGCTCTGTATTGAACTCTGCTTTGGAAACCGCATAATGGATAACCCTTTACACGTTCATATATAAATATAAATATATTAAGTTTTTGCCAAAGCAGTTTTTGTATATTTTCATGAACAAATTTTTAATTCATATTCAAAATACGTGGCCTTTGTGTCTATTGTGATTCATTCAAAAGTTTCATACGAACATTTTTTTGGCGAAATTATCATAAACAATGGATGATCGTCCCTGATCCACAAGAGAGTGTTAATTCAAAATTTTTCAAATATCCCTTTTTTCAAGAAGCCACTAACGACATCAATAACTATTTGGTGTAGAAAATTCAACTTTCAATTGCTTTTTCATCTTTAAAACCACATTTGAGACCATTTGAGTGATGGTGTAGTGACCGCCTCTGTATCAACGACGAGGCATTATTTTCATAAAAATTTTATTACTATGATTTGAGATTTTATTTAAGTTAAAAATATTAAATTTGTTTTATATAACAATAGTATTTGGCCTCTACTGAAAAGCTTTAGTAAATATTTTCCTATTGATCAAATGCGACATAAAAAATATCCTGATTCACTTTCTGCTTCTTGAGTTAATATATCCTAGATTTTCGCATTAAACAGCGCGCCCTATACGAATTATGCGGGCTATATAAAAGAACCTTCATCATATATGTCATCGAAATTTCATTCAGCATATGTCAGGCTGAATTTCAGCTAAGGAAGAATCCGTATCACCCCTTGTTAAATGGCCTATTTGAATGGGACAAAAGTTTTGGTTTTCATGGCATACAAGAATTATATCAATACTAATCTAATATTAACATAAATTAACTGTATGCAATACGATGTCACTATGTTTCTTGCTCTCCAACAATTGTCTATATTATAAAAAAAAAATAATTTAAATTGGTGATATAAAATTTTGTGATACAGAAATCTAAAGCTTTTTGTTGCGATTAAGCCGGTAAACAAATTCTTATAAGCTTTTGCTTACATACATTTTGCTCAAGACAAATTATCGCTGGCTTCAAATAATAAATTATGAATAAACATTTATTATATTTATTAAATTGCAACACCGTTTCCTGATAATTAAATGAAATTTATAATTTTAACGACTGTTCAACTTGTTTTATGTTTTATATGAATGCGATGGTATCTGTTATAGTGTTATATGTACAACATTTAACAAATTATATATTAAGTGTTACATATACAATAAGAAATGTATTTTCGTTGATTCAGGAGCATCTTGTTCCTATTGCTATTTTTATGAATGATGGAATGACCAATCTTCGGACTAATAAGTTAATATACTCTCACTGTTAATTAAACTGCCACTTGTACAGATTAAAAACGTATATAAGTAAGACTTTTTTATAAAGAACCAAAAGAATATGCTAAATGTGCTACGCACCTAAACTGCTTCAAGCTATCTGATAACTATCAATAGTTAAATTAATTAAAACACGAATACGTGTTACGGAAAATAGTTTAATTGATAGAGTGAGAGAAGCTTAAATTCATATAATTAATTTTTTTAATTTGCTTGCAATCGATTTTGGTTATAAAATAGGAAATCATTTTCAATAGTCTTCGTTTAACAGCTTTTTAGAGTTTGAATTTAAAACGGCTGCATTTTTGCAAGTACTTAAAAAAAAACTTATGACTTCTTCTATCCGCAGTAGTTTATTTGATGAAAATCGGTTCAGTATTTCAAAAGTTACAGCTTCATCAATAGTTTATCCCACGTCAACAAATGTAGAAATGCCTACTATGCACTTCTCATACGAGCACTTAATTTATGGACTAAATTCATAAAATGACTATATTTTTTCTATTCGTAGCAGTTTATTTCATGAAAATTGGCACAGTATTTCAGATTTTAGTTATTCCATATCAATAAGTATAGCAGTGCCTACTATGCACTTCTCATACGAGCACTTAATTTATGGACTAAATTCATAAAATGACTATATTTTTTCTATTCGTAGCAGTTTATTTCATGAAAATTGGCTCAGTATTTCAGATTTTAGTTTATTCCATATCAATAAGTATAGCAGTGCCTACTATGCACTTCTCATACGAGCACTTAATTTATGGACTAAATTCATAAAATGACTATATTTTTTCTATTCGTAGCAGTTTATTTCATGAAAATTGGCTCAGTATTTCAGATTTTAGTTTATTCCATATCAATAAGTATAGCAGTGCCTACTATGCACTTCTCATACGAGCACTTAATTTATGGACCAAATTCATAAAATGACTATATTTTTTCTGTTCGTAGCAGTTTATTTCTTGAAAATTGGCACAGTATTTCAGATTTTAGTTATTCCATATCAATAAGTATAGCAGTGCCTACTATGCACTTCTCATACGAGCACTTAATATATGGACTAAATTCATAAAATGACTATATTTTTTCTATTCGTAGCAGTTTATTTCATGAAAATTGGCACAGTATTTCAGATTTTAGTTATTCCATATCAATAAGTATAGCAGTGCCTACTATGTACTTCTCATACGAGCACTTAATATATGGACTAAATTCATAAAATGACTATATTTTTTCTATTCGTAGCAGTTTATTTCATGAAAATTGGCACAGTATTTCAGATTTTAGTTATTCCATATCAATAAGTATAGCAGTGCCTACTATGCACTTCTCATACGAGCACTTAATATATGGACTAAATTCATAAAATGACTATATTTTTTCTATTCGTAGCAGTTTATTTCATGAAAATTGGCTCAGTATTTCAGATTTTAGTTTATTCCATATCAATAAGTATAGCAGTGCCTACTATGCACTTCTCATACGAGCACTTAATATATGGACTAAATTCATAAAATGACTATATTTTTTCTATTCGTAGCAGTTTATTTCATGAAAATTGGCTCAGTATTTCAGATTTTAGTTATTCCATATCAATAAGTATAGCACTGCCTACTATGTACTTCTCATACGAGCACTTAATATATGGACTAAATTCATAAAATGACTATATTTTTTCTATTCGTAGCAGTTTATTTCATGAAAATTGGCTCAGTATTTCAGATTTTAGTTATTCCATATCAATAAGTATAGCAGTGCCTACTATGTACTTCTCATACGAGCACTTAATATATGGACTAAATTCATAAAATGACTATATTTTTTCTATTCGTAGCAGTTTATTTCATGAAAATTGGCTCAGTATTTCAGATTTTAGTTATTCCATATCAATAAGTATAGCAGTGCCTACTATGTACTTCTCATACGAGCACTTAATATTTGGACTTAATTCATAAAATGACTATATTTTTTCTATTCGTAGCAGTTTATTTCATGAAAATTGGCTCAGTATTTCAGATTTTAGTTATTCCATATCAATAAGTATAGCAGTGCCTACTATGTACTTCTCATACGAGCACTTAATATATGGACTAAATTCATAAAATGACTATATTTTTTCTATTCGTAGCAGTTTATTTCAGATTTTAGTTATTCCATATCAATAAGTATAGCAGTGCCTACTATGTACTTCTCATACGAGCACTTAATATATGGACTAAATTCATAAAATGACTATATTTTTTCTATTCGTAGCAGTTTATTTCATGAAAATTGGCACAGTATTTCAGATTTTAGTTATTCCATATCAATAAGTATAGCAGTGCCTACTATGCACTTCTCATACGAGCACTTAATATATGGACTAAATTCATAAAATGACTATATTTTTTCTATTCGTAGCAGTTTATTTCATGAAAATTGGCACAGTATTTCAGATCTTAGTTATTCCATATCAATAAGTATAGCAGTGCCTACTATGCACTTCTCATACGAGCACTTAATATATGGACTAAATTCATAAAATGACTATATTTTTTCTATTCGTAGCAGTTTATTTCATGAAAATTGGCACAGTATTTCAGATCTTAGTTATTCCATATCAATAAGTATAGCAGTGCCTACTATGCACTTCTCATACGAGCACTTAATATATGGACTAAATTCATAAAATGACTATATTTTTTCTATTCGTAGCAGTTTATTTCATGAAAATTGGCTCAGTATTTCAGATTTTAGTTTATTCCATATCAATAAGTATAGCAGTGCCTACTATGCACTTCTCATACGAGCACTTAATATATGGACTAAATTCATAAAATGACTATATTTTTTCTATTCGTAGCAGTTTATTTCATGAAAATTGGCACAGTATTTCAGATTTTAGTTATTCCATATCAATAAGTATAGCAGTGCCTACTATGCACTTCTCATACGAGCACTTAATATATGGACTAAATTCATAAAATGACTATATTTTTTCTATTCGTAGCAGTTTATTTCATGAAAATTGGCACAGTATTTCAGATTTTAGTTATTCCATATCAATAAGTATAGCAGTGCCTACTATGCACTTCTCATACGAGCACTTAATATATGGACTAAATTCATAAAATGACTATATTTTTTCTATTCGTAGCAGTTTATTTCATGAAAATTGGCACAGTATTTCAGATTTTAGTTATTCCATATCAATAAGTATAGCAGTGCCTACTATGCACTTCTCATACGAGCACTTAATATATGGACTAAATTCATAAAATGACTATATTTTTTCTATTCGTAGCAGTTTATTTCATGAAAATTGGCACAGTATTTCAGATTTTAGTTATTCCATATCAATAAGTATAGCAGTGCCTACTATGCACTTCTCATACGAGCACTTAATATATGGACTAAATTCATAAAATGACTATATTTTTTCTATTCGTAGCAGTTTATTTCATGAAAATTGGCTCAGTATTTCAGATTTTAGTTTATTCCATATCAATAAGTATAGCAGTGCCTACTATGCACTTCTCATACGAGCACTTAATATATGGACTAAATTCATAAAATGACTATATTTTTCCTATTCGTAGCAGTTTATTTCATGAAAATTGGCTCAGTATTTCAGATTTTAGTTATTCCATATCAATAAGTATAGCAGTGCCTACTATGTACTTCTCATACGAGCACTTAATATATGGACTAAATTCATAAAATGACTATATTTTTTCTATTCGTAGCAGTTTATTTCATGAAAATTGGCACAGTATTTCAGATTTTAGTTATTCCATATCAATAAGTATAGCAGTGCCTACTATGCACTTCTCATACGAGCACTTAATATATGGACTAAATTCATAAAATGACTATATTTTTTCTATTCGTAGCAGTTTATTTCATGAAAATTGGCACAGTATTTCAGATTTTAGTTATTCCATATCAATAAGTATAGCAGTGCCTACTATGCACTTCTCATACGAGCACTTAATATATGGACTAAATTCATAAAATGACTATATTTTTTCTATTCGTAGCAGTTTATTTCATGAAAATTGGCACAGTATTTCAGATTTTAGTTATTCCATATCAATAAGTATAGCAGTGCCTACTATGCACTTCTCATACGAGCACTTAATATATGGACTAAATTCATAAAATGACTATATTTTTTCTATTCGTAGCAGTTTATTTCATGAAAATTGGCACAGTATTTCAGATTTTAGTTATTCCATATCAATAAGTATAGCAGTGCCTACTATGCACTTCTCATACGAGCACTTAATATATGGACTAAATTCATAAAATGACTATATTTTTTCTATTCGTAGCAGTTTATTTCATGAAAATTGGCTCAGTATTTCAGATTTTAGTTTATTCCATATCAATAAGTATAGCAGTGCCTACTATGCACTTCTCATACGAGCACTTAATATATGGACTAAATTCATAAAATGACTATATTTTTCCTATTCGTAGCAGTTTATTTCATGAAAATTGGCTCAGTATTTCAGATTTTAGTTATTCCATATCAATAAGTATAGCAGTGCCTACTATGTACTTCTCATACGAGCACTTAATATATGGACTAAATTCATAAAATGACTATATTTTTTCTATTCGTAGCAGTTTATTTCATGAAAATTGGCTCAGTATTTCAGATTTTAGTTATTCCATATCAATAAGTATAGCACTGCCTACTATGTACTTCTCATACGAGCACTTAATATATGGACTAAATTCATAAAATGACTATATTTTTTCTATTCGTAGCAGTTTATTTCATGAAAATTGGCTCAGTATTTCAGATTTTAGTTATTCCATATCAATAAGTATAGCAGTGCCTACTATGTACTTCTCATACGAGCACTTAATATATGGACTAAATTCATAAAATGACTATATTTTTTCTATTCGTAGCAGTTTATTTCATGAAAATTGGCTCAGTATTTCAGATTTTAGTTATTCCATATCAATAAGTATAGCAGTGCCTACTATGTACTTCTCATACGAGCACTTAATATTTGGACTTAATTCATAAAATGACTATATTTTTTCTATTCGTAGCAGTTTATTTCATGAAAATTGGCTCAGTATTTCAGATTTTAGTTATTCCATATCAATAAGTATAGCAGTGCCTACTATGTACTTCTCATACGAGCACTTAATATATGGACTAAATTCATAAAATGACTATATTTTTTCTATTCGTAGCAGTTTATTTCAGATTTTAGTTATTCCATATCAATAAGTATAGCAGTGCCTACTATGTACTTCTCATACGAGCACTTAATATATGGACTAAATTCATAAAATGACTATATTTTTTCTATTCGTAGCAGTTTATTTCATGAAAATTGGCACAGTATTTCAGATTTTAGTTATTCCATATCAATAAGTATAGCAGTGCCTACTATGCACTTCTCATACGAGCACTTAATATATGGACTAAATTCATAAAATGACTATATTTTTTCTATTCGTAGCAGTTTATTTCATGAAAATTGGCACAGTATTTCAGATCTTAGTTATTCCATATCAATAAGTATAGCAGTGCCTACTATGCACTTCTCATACGAGCACTTAATATATGGATTAAATTCATAAAATGACTATATTTTTTCTATTCGTAGCAGTTTATTTCATGAAAATTGGCACAGTATTTCAGATCTTAGTTATTCCATATCAATAAGTATAGCAGTGCCTACTATGCACTTCTCATACGAGCACTTAATATATGGACTAAATTCATAAAATGACTATATTTTTTCTATTCGTAGCAGTTTATTTCATGAAAATTGGCTCAGTATTTCAGATTTTAGTTTATTCCATATCAATAAGTATAGCAGTGCCTACTATGCACTTCTCATACGAGCACTTAATATATGGACTAAATTCATAAAATGACTATATTTTTTCTATTCGTAGCAGTTTATTTCATGAAAATTGGCACAGTATTTCAGATTTTAGTTATTCCATATCAATAAGTATAGCAGTGCCTACTATGCACTTCTCATACGAGCACTTAATATATGGACTAAATTCATAAAATGACTATATTTTTTCTATTCGTAGCAGTTTATTTCATGAAAATTGGCACAGTATTTCAGATTTTAGTTATTCCATATCAATAAGTATAGCAGTGCCTACTATGCACTTCTCATACGAGCACTTAATATATGGACTAAATTCATAAAATGACTATATTTTTTCTATTCGTAGCAGTTTATTTCATGAAAATTGGCACAGTATTTCAGATCTTAGTTATTCCATATCAATAAGTATAGCAGTGCCTACTATGCACTTCTCATACGAGCACTTAATATATGGACTAAATTCATAAAATGACTATATTTTTTCTATTCGTAGCAGTTTATTTCATGAAAATTGGCTCAGTATTTCAGATTTTAGTTTATTCCATATCAATAAGTATAGCAGTGCCTACTATGCACTTCTCATACGAGCACTTAATATATGGACTAAATTCATAAAATGACTATATTTTTTCTATTCGTAGCAGTTTATTTCATGAAAATTGGCACAGTATTTCAGATTTTAGTTATTCCATATCAATAAGTATAGCAGTGCCTACTATGCACTTCTCATACGAGCACTTAATATATGGACTAAATTCATAAAATGACTATATTTTTTCTATTCGTAGCAGTTTATTTCATGAAAATTGGCACAGTATTTCAGATTTTAGTTATTCCATATCAATAAGTATAGCAGTGCCTACTATGCACTTCTCATACGAGCACTTAATATATGGACTAAATTCATAAAATGACTATATTTTTTCTATTCGTAGCAGTTTATTTCATGAAAATTGGCACAGTATTTCAGATTTTAGTTATTCCATATCAATAAGTATAGCAGTGCCTACTATGCACTTCTCATACGAGCACTTAATATATGGACTAAATTCATAAAATGACTATATTTTTTCTATTCGTAGCAGTTTATTTCATGAAAATTGGCACAGTATTTCAGATTTTAGTTATTCCATATCAATAAGTATAGCAGTGCCTACTATGCACTTCTCATACGAGCACTTAATATATGGACTAAATTCATAAAATGACTATATTTTTTCTATTCGTAGCAGTTTATTTCATGAAAATTGGCACAGTATTTCAGATTTTAGTTATTCCATATCAATAAGTATAGCAGTGCCTACTATGCACTTCTCATACGAGCACTTAATATATGGACTAAATTCATAAAATGACTATATTTTTTCTATTCGTAGCAGTTTATTTCATGAAAATTGGCTCAGTATTTCAGATTTTAGTTTATTCCATATCAATAAGTATAGCAGTGCCTACTATGCACTTCTCATACGAGCACTTAATATATGGACTAAATTCATAAAATGACTATATTTTTTCTATTCGTAGCAGTTTATTTCATGAAAATTGGCACAGTATTTCAGATTTTAGTTATTCCATATCAATAAGTATAGCAGTGCCTACTATGTACTTCTCATACGAGCACTTAATATATGGACTAAATTCATAAAATGACTATATTTTTTCTATTCGTAGCAGTTTATTTCATGAAAATTGGCACAGTATTTCAGATTTTAGTTATTCCATATCAATAAGTTTAGCAGTGCCTACTATGCACTTCTCATACGAGCACTTAATATATGGACTAAATTCATAAAATGACTATATTTTTTCTATTCGTAGCAGTTTATTTCATGAAAATTGGCACAGTATTTCAGATTTTAGTTATTCCATATCAATAAGTATAGCAGTGCCTACTATGCACTTCTCATACGAGCACTTAATTTATGGACCAAATTCATAAAATGACTATATTTTTTCTGTTCGTAGCAGTTTATTTCTTGAAAATTGGCACAGTATTTCAGATTTTAGTTATTCCATATCAATAAGTATAGCAGTGCCTACTATGCACTTCTCATACGAGCACTTAATATATGGACTAAATTCATAAAATGACTATATTTTTTCTATTCGTAGCAGTTTATTTCATGAAAATTGGCACAGTATTTCAGATTTTAGTTATTCCATATCAATAAGTATAGCAGTGCCTACTATGTACTTCTCATACGAGCACTTAATATATGGACTAAATTCATAAAATGACTATATTTTTTCTATTCGTAGCAGTTTATTTCATGAAAATTGGCACAGTATTTCAGATTTTAGTTATTCCATATCAATAAGTATAGCAGTGCCTACTATGCACTTCTCATACGAGCACTTAATATATGGACTAAATTCATAAAATGACTATATTTTTTCTATTCGTAGCAGTTTATTTCATGAAAATTGGCTCAGTATTTCAGATTTTAGTTTATTCCATATCAATAAGTATAGCAGTGCCTACTATGCACTTCTCATACGAGCACTTAATATATGGACTAAATTCATAAAATGACTATATTTTTCCTATTCGTAGCAGTTTATTTCATGAAAATTGGCTCAGTATTTCAGATTTTAGTTATTCCATATCAATAAGTATAGCAGTGCCTACTATGTACTTCTCATACGAGCACTTAATATATGGACTAAATTCATAAAATGACTATATTTTTTCTATTCGTAGCAGTTTATTTCATGAAAATTGGCTCAGTATTTCAGATTTTAGTTATTCCATATCAATAAGTATAGCAGTGCCTACTATGTACTTCTCATACGAGCACTTAATATATGGACTAAATTCATAAAATGACTATATTTTTTCTATTCGTAGCAGTTTATTTCATGAAAATTGGCTCAGTATTTCAGATTTTAGTTATTCCATATCAATAAGTATAGCAGTGCCTACTATGTACTTCTCATACGAGCACTTAATATATGGACTAAATTCATAAAATGACTATATTTTTTCTATTCGTAGCAGTTTATTTCATGAAAATTGGCTCAGTATTTCAGATTTTAGTTATTCCATATCAATAAGTATAGCAGTGCCTACTATGTACTTCTCATACGAGCACTTAATATATGGACTAAATTCATAAAATGACTATATTTTTTCTATTCGTAGCAGTTTATTTCATGAAAATTGGCTCAGTATTTCAGATTTTAGTTATTCCATATCAATAAGTATAGCAGTGCCTACTATGTACTTCTCATACGAGCACTTAATATATGGACTAAATTCATAAAATGACTATATTTTTTCTATTCGTAGCAGTTTATTTCATGAAAATTGGCTCAGTATTTCAGATTTTAGTTATTCCATATCAATAAGTATAGCAGTGCCTACTATGTACTTCTCATACGAGCACTTAATATATGGACTAAATTCATAAAATGACTATATTTTTTCTATTCGTAGCAGTTTATTTCATGAAAATTGGCTCAGTATTTCAGATTTTAGTTATTCCATATCAATAAGTATAGCAGTGCCTACTATGTACTTCTCATACGAGCACTTAATATATGGACTAAATTCATAAAATGACTATATTTTTTCTATTCGTAGCAGTTTATTTCATGAAAATTGGCTCAGTATTTCAGATTTTAGTTATTCCATATCAATAAGTATAGCAGTGCCTACTATGTACTTCTCATACGAGCACTTAATATATGTTATTCCATATCAATAAGTATAGCAGTGCCTAAGTAGTATGAATAAGGGGTTTCTAGATAGAAATGTGCAAAGGAAAAATGTGCATACCTTAACGCTTTAACGACCGATGGGGTTAAATTCGACCCCATGATATTTTGTGTTATGAGGGGGGCAGCGTGTTCGGTTTTGCTTAAAGTGAAGTCGTGGTGGGGGGTTCGGTTTTGCTTAAAGTGAATATGAGGCGGCAGCGTGTTCGGTTTTGCTTAAAGTGAAGTCGTGGTGGGGGGTTCGGTTTTGCTTAAAGTGAATATGAGGCGGCAGCGTGTTCGGTTTTGCTTAAAGTGAAGTCGAGGTGGGGGGGTTCGGTTTTGCTTAAAGTGAAGTCGTGGTGGATGTTATTTTTGTTGAAGTGAAGTCGTAACATTTAATGTGTTTCTTAGAGGATTAATACAATATGAATTAAACTACATTAGGGCGTTTACGAAAGTCTGTGATTTTTTTGCTAGTATTTAATAAATAAAATTCATTTACTGCGGTATATATTAATCTCCCTAATACTATTTGTTATCAGTATAAAATGTTAACCACATTATTTAAAAACAAAACACTAGTATTTAATAAATAAAATTCATTTACTGCGGTATATATTAATCATTATTTAAAAACAAAACATTTATTTATTTTTAGTGTTAATCATATACCTACATACTTATAAAACAAAAACATATGTATATTAGCAACAATTCTATATTTTTGTAGACTAAATAATTTACAATTACACATAACACTCGAATCAGCTGTAATTTGTTTCAATTTAAAACAATTTTAAAGGTATGATTTCTAGGAAATTTTGACGACATTTATGATTCACATCGTTTCTTTAGTGTATCTTGAGCTAGAACGATAACAAAAAAAAAAATAATATTTAGATTTAATAATAATAAAATAAATAAAAAAACTATTTACCAAAAATTACCAGTTGCAGCTGCATGTATATTCAGCTCGTAATATTCTTTGCTGCTGCTTCCTTTGCTACCTTTTCTATCTTTAGTAAGATAGTAGGTATTGCGCTGGAATTCTTCTATACTATCATCGTCTAGAGTTTCGTGGAATATACCAGGTAGGTATATGTATTTGGTGTTTTCCACCAAACAACGTACTTTTTTCCCATAAGGCGTCTGGACACGCTCCATTTTTGTAATTATATATTTATATTCAAAAAGCATCTCCTTTATGGGGAGAATGCTTTTTGTTTGGTTTTTTTTGAAAATTGATTTTAGGTGTGCTTCCATTTCTGTACTTAACTTGAATAGAAATTAAAGAAAAACTAGATGCGGGGTGGGTTTTTATATAAAATTATGAGAAGTAATTTTATAGCTTATCATTCTTTTCAATAAAATTTTAAAACAATGTTTCTGATGCGGTTTGTCCGTTGTTTATGAAGTTTCTATTTAATTAAAAGGTGTGAGAAAATTTTTAAAAGTTTCTGTTGCGGTTTTTCCGTTTTTTTTTTATAAAGTTTATATTTAATCAAATGTGAAAGAAATTTTAATGTATGTAGAGTTTTGTTGATATATATATATATATATATATATATATATATATGATTTTAATTTTAAAAGGTTTCTGTTTAAAATGTTTCTTCTATTTCATCATCATCATCGTCATCTTCTTCTTCTTCAGTACTGTCATACAAGTTGTTGTAGAATACATATTGCTTCTTCTTTTTAATGATTAGAGTATATAATCCATTCACTTCCTTAACTTTCTTTAAAATGTGTGGATTTGCGTTTAGATAATCCATCTGATTTTTAGTAATAATCAGAAATCGTTTAGGTAAATAGATATGATATTCTTTATTTACAAGACATCTTATACTTTCACCATATTTTGTATCTACTCGTTCTATCTTGTTGATTTCATATGCAGTATTTTCTTCCATATCCTTTAAAGGTAAGTATATAATATTAGGATTTTGAAACAATTTTCTTAAACTTGCTCTCATTATTTTGCTTTTAACTTTTCACCGTAAAACAAATTATCAAACTGATTCTTTATATTCAATAATTGATACTATAAGGTGTTTTTAGATATTTTAATAACTTCTTATCAATTGCGGTTAAGCATAAATATTAAAAAAGTATACGTATGTATGTATGTAATAATAATATATAAACAGCTGGTGTTTTAATCTTATTGTATCCAAGTTTGTGTTATATATATATACGTTATTTATAATGAGAGATTTAGTTGAATTAAAAAACTTTGTTAAATATGTATTGGGGTCAATTTTTAAAAACTGGTGATAAATATTGTACTTGTCATGCACAGTGGAAAACTTTTCAAATAATAAATGCAATAGTTTTGGATATTATAATGCAGGTGTTTCTAACCGCAGAAGGAGGCACTAGAACGCAAATTTTTTCTCTTAATAGAGGACAACAAATGCCAACAAATATTCCAATATTTCAATTTAGTCACAATCAACATATAAAAATTGAGGTTATTGGAGGTATGATATCACTAGTCGGAACAGTCTATGAGGGTGGTTTTAAAGATATAAATGTATACTCATACAAACCATCATGCGTTTATAGTGAAATAGATGAACATGTTTTTAGTAATACAACTAAATCTTATAATGGTAAGACTGGCATCCACTCATTGTATAAAAATCAACAAAAACCTCCCCTCCCTCAAAAAATGGTTAATAATAGTATAGTTAAGAAAGCAGCTGGTGGTGCTAGCGGTGGTGATGACTCATTGCAATATGAAGATTATTAAATTAGTATATAAATATGAGAAACAATTCCTATCATCTCATTCAAATATATATCCCTAACTTAAGAACATATATATTAAAAAGAAAAACTAAAATGAAAAATATTTTTATCATATTGTTTTCATATATCTATATCATACAAGTGTTTTCAGCTTCATTACCTATTGATTTGAGTGAAAATGAACTTAAAAATACAGAATTTGCTATAAAATTACCGAATAATGATACTGTGAGCATACAACTAAATTTCAAACTTTTAAAGTATAGTAATGATTTAAATAAAAACATCGAGTTAACAACAAAAGCAGAAAATAAATCAAACGAAGAACAAGAAGACTCCTCACCACCACCTATAAATCAATCTTTTACTGTCGAACAAGCTATTGAAGCATTTAGGCAAGATTTAGTAAAAAAAGAAAAAAATATTGCAGGAATAATTGAAAGTTCGGCTCCATTTTATAGACATTTTCAACTTCAATACAAAGATAATATAAAATTGAGAATCCGTTGTACATATGACAGCAATTACTTGAAACGTCGATTAAATATTTCATGTTTCGAATACCGTCAAGTTGAATACGAGAGAATTTTAAGTAATGGTGAAATTGAGGCGGTTTCTGAGGATGATACTACATACCGATCCGATATAACATTAATCAACATTCAAGATTATACACATGATTTGGATATGGAAATATTATAAATTAACTAATATGATGAAATACGTTTACTACTACTTAATATAAACTTTGTTGTTGATGTGTTAAGAAGATTTATTTAACATAAATAAAAAAAAATTAAAATAAGAAAAATAATGAATAATCAGTTTTATTCGAAAATTTTACATGACTTCTTGAATGAAGAAAGGTTTTTGTGGTATGAACATGAGATTATTTTGAAGAAATTAAAAACTCAATTCGATGAATATGCATTTTATAAGAAAAGTAAATCAAAATTTGGATATCATTACACGAATTGTGTGTGGTCCAACAATGAAACAACTTGTGGACCTGATACCTGTAAATGTTCCCTTATCGATAAAAGTTGGGAACAAGCATTATGTATAATGAATTTTTATAATAATTTAAAAACATAGACTTTATAAACAGTTCTACAGTCGTCGTCGTCGTCGTCGTTGTGACTTGATTAGTATTGCACAATGTCCGAGGAGAGAATATTAGTTGTAGATGTACAAGGTTTTTATCTCAACAATAAATTCATCGAAAAAGAACTGAGTATTTCAATTAACGATATACAAGTACAAACATTTATTATTAAGCCACCTTTTCCATATTCATTGTTGACAACAAAAGAAAAAGATTCAATTAATTGGCTTTATAATCATCATCATGGATTAAAATGGAAAGATGGTGATTCAACCTTAACAAATATTGTGGAATATTATATTGCGCATGTTAAAGATAAAAACTTTATTTATTATGCTAAAGGATTAGAAAAAATTAAGTGGATTCAAAATATTTTTAAAGATAAAATTAATTTTTATAACCTAGATGATCTAAATTGTCCAAATTTAAAAACATTATATCAAAATGATAAATCTGTAAATGTTTGTTGTTATCATAGAAAATATTGTATATGTGCTGAAAAAAATGTAATACTATTAAGAAAGTTTATTAAATCAAATATTAATAAAGAAAACATAAAATTATAAAAGACATTTTTTGATTTATTATTTAACACTTAAATCAGATAAAATAATCATCAAACATCAGTTCATTCTGAATACTTGAAATGTCAATAACAATATCTTTAAACGGAAACACTTCAACTCTGGTTGGAGAATATTTTCCTCCAATTGAACTCCCTACAAAATATGTTTGTGGACTTATTGATTTTGCAACATTCAATTCCATACCCAATGTAGATGTTCACAACAATTTGTTTCATATAGGAAATCATATTATTACTATTCCGGTTGGTTCATATGAACTTGAGGATATTGATTCTTTCTTAAACTCAAGCTTAAAAGATATTGATGAATCAATTTATCTAATAATTGAAGCTAACAATAACACACTTAAAACTGAAATAACCTCATCAATGAATATAGATTTTTCACAACCAAACAGTATAGGAAAGTTGCTCGGATTTAGCAAAAGTAAATTAGAAGTAAATTCAACTGACTATTATAACACTGATCAAAATCTTCAAAATGATAAATCTGTGGAAGTGACGATTGTAGATATTAATCAATTGAATACTACAAGGTTATTTAAATCTGACTTACCTACAGATATTACGGATGTTAATACAATACGCATTGAAAGCAACTTAACAACCGGATCATTTATTAATAACACTTCGACTCATGCTATTCATGAATTTCCTCTTGATGTTCCTCCAGGATATAAAATAAGCGAAAAACCTCGAAATGTTATTTATTTTCCTGTCAACTGTCAGCAAATAAACAACATAACGATTAGAATCTTAAATCAAGACGGTGAACTTATAAATTTTAGAGGAGAAAAAATCACTCTTAGACTCCACCTCAAACCAGAATAATGATCATTTACAATAAAAACGTAATGCAAAGAGGATTTCCATTCAATCCCTCATCAACTCACATTCGAGAAAGTATAAAAAGAAAAAACCCGTTAACATCATATAATACAGAATACTTAAAATCATTAGGATTTAATATTCAACCATGAATGAAATACTAAATGTCCTTCAAAAACCCATATATGATGAGAGTATTGTAAAAAGAGAATATCATAGTTACTCTCCATATCTAAAATCATTCAACAACAATGATGAAATTCGTATACCAATTCAAAATCAGGATCTCTTTGTCTTACCAAGTGAGAGTATGATTTACATTCATGGTTTTATAGTAAAGAAGGAAGCAAACAAAGAGGTTCCAGCTATAGATGTGAAATTTAAAAACAACTTTGTTTCATATTTGTTTGATGAAATTCGTTATGAAATTAATGGTTTTGAAGTTGATCGTACACGCAAACTTGGAATTTCATCCACCATGAAAAATTTTGTATCATTGAATAAGGCTGAAAGTGCTACACTAAAAAACGCTGGTTGGTGTCTTAACGAAACTTTTGTTTTAGAAAAAAGTCATTTTAGCTGTTGTATACCTCTGAAAATGTTGATGGGGTTTGCTGAAGATTATAACAAAATACTATTAAATTCGAAACATGAACTCATTCTTCAACGTTCTACATCCGATGAGAGATCATATTATTCTACAAATACAACTGATCAGTTGAAATTAACAATTCTGGATATAACATGGAAAATGCCGCATATTCAACTATCAGACTTTGCAAAATTGGAAATGTTTAAGATAATCAACAGCAAAAATTCTATACCAATTGCATTTCGTAGTTGGGATTGTCATGTGAATCCTGCACTACCAACGAATACAAAGGTTTTATGGAATGTGAAGCTTTCTCCACAAAACGAAAGACCACGATTTCTTATAATTGGTTTACAAAAAGTGCAAAGTAAAGAACAAGGAAATATATTTGACCATTGTAATATCTCTAATTTAAAAGTATATCTAAACTCAGAGTCATATCCATATGATGATTTAAATAATCGTTTTGAGAATGGCCAGTATTCTGTACTATATAATATGTATGCAAAATTTCAACAAAGTTTTTACATGCGAGAACCTGAACCATTGCTGGATGTTAATGATTACAAGTCTTACGCACCGCTTATTGTTGTTGATGTTTCACATCAAAATGAAACTGTTAAAATTGGACCTATTGATGTACGAATTGAATTTGATACTGAAGCAAACAAACCAATTCCAGAAAAAACATCAGCATACTGTTTAGTTATTCATGATCGCTTAATCGAATACTCACCTCTAACAAGTGAAATTAGAAAAATTATTTAATTATAATATAATAAATTAGAAAAATTAAAATTAAAAAAATAAATAAAACAAGATCTTTTTAATTCTTAATCAATGTATTTTATTAAAACATTTATAGTTTCCTTTTAGTTTAGCTTCGAAAACAAAAATTTTAAACATAAATGACCACAATTTATTGTATTAAAATTTTGATATCTATCATAATTATAACTAATGTTTTTTCCTAAATATTTTATTAATTGTTTTGGTGGTTGCAAATTGCCAAAGCTATCAAAATATTCGATTTGATTGTTGTTTTTCCAGTATGCTACCCAATGTGTGCCAGGTCCCTTTGAAGTATCCAGATTGATTATTCCACATTCTTTTTTAAATGGTTTGCTTGGAAGGGTGTTACACATAAACACACCTCTAAAATTTGGAATATGTTTTGCATATTTTCTCAAGTCTACATCAGAAAGAGCTCTTTTAGGTAGCTTCATTAAAAATTTTGTTGATAAGGTTTTAAATATAATCCAAATCCTTTTTTATATGGTTTTAAGAACATGCCTTTTCCCATCGCAATGGCTTCCATTGTACTATTATGTCGTTTTGCTTCAGTCAATTGTTCCTTTCCATTTTTGACTGCATTGATTGCTTTTGTAATGCCAGATACACCACCAGCTAAACCACCAAGTGCGCCCAGTGCAGCGAATATAGGTGCAAGTGGAAGAAAACCTCCAGATTTAGGTAGAGGTATAATTCGAGGTGTTTTTATTAATGATTTTTTTTTTCCCTTGAAAATATTGTTTACTACTTTTCGTGAAATCTTTATAGCATCTTTCAAGTTTTCAGTTTTTTTTATATTCTTTCTTGCACTTTTCAATGCATGTCTAAATAGTTGATGTTTATTTACTGAAGACAATCTTTTAGTTTTACTAATAACGTTACCCATTCCGAATTTTGTTTTTGTTTTCATTGCAGTAGTAACAAACCAAGCGTTTGATTTTTCACCGAAACTACTATCGCTAGCATTAACCCTTTGCCAAGCCTTTTCAGTTAAGATTCTATCAGCAATATGTCTTTTCTCTAAATCTTTATTGTTTGAGTATGCTATATCATGCTCTCTGCAAGCAGTATCCAATGGATTGATTCCTTGATCACCTCTTTCTAAACGTTTCTTTAATTTTGTTCCAGGTCCACAAAATTGATAACCGGGTAAATGAAGTTCGATAGGAAGTTTATTAATTATTTTATTCAGAAAACCTTTACCGATGAAGTATGGATGACGATTGAATATCTTTTTATAAATGATTGTCATATCTATTGAAACTTTGTTGATTAAAGATTAAAATCAAATTGATTGAAAACAAATAAAAGAGACTGGTTTATATATTATGCTATCATTAGATTTCAGAATGCGTTTTTTTAAACAACATAAAAGGATTAATGTAAGGAATATCGAATCAGAGCTCGGTTCATCAAATAAAATTCGTCATAGTTCATTACTACCGAATTCTATTCGAGCTCTTATTGTGGGTCCATCAAATTGTGGAAAAACAAATGTGATGATCAGTCTTATTGAAAGTCCTCATGGATTGAAATTTAAAAATATTTACTTATATTCAAAGTCAACACAACAACCGAAATATAAGTACTTAGAAAGTCTAATTAAACCTATCAAGGAGATAAATTTTTCATCATTTTCCAATAATGATGATGTTCTATCGCCAGACGAAGTTAAACCAAATTCAGTATTTATATTCGACGATATAGCTTGTGAGAAACAAAATCATGTACGTTCTTACTTCTGTATGGGCCGTCATAAAGATATTGATAGTTTTTATTTATGCCAAACCTATACACGTATACCAAAACACTTGATTCGCGATAATGCTAATATGATTATAGTTTTTAAACAGGATGTAATGAATATTAAGCATATTTACAATGATCATGTTGGTTCTGATATGACTTTCAAAACATTTCATAAGTTATGTGCCGAGTGTTGGAAAGAAAAATATGGTTTTCTAGTTATTAACAAAGATGATTCTATGAATAATGGTCGATATAGAAAAGGTTTCGATATATTTATAAATCTATAAAAGATATATTACAGATATTTTAAGATCAGTACAAGATTAATTATTAAACTAATAGCTTCTCAACTATTAAACCGCTAACTGCTAAACTGATCTGTTTTGAATCTGTTTCTAATTCTATCTATAAATATGAACACAAATCTAGTTAATAATCTTATTAAAACTCGAAATATTTTAAAAAAGAAATATAGGAATATTTTGCTTGGAGAAATTGCAAATGATGAATTGTTGGAAAAGACATTGAAACCAATATCAAAACCATTAAAAGAATTAGTTCAATCAACTAATAATAATAATAACACCATTATAAAACATGAAAAATATCCGGATGACTCTTTTAAACATGATCTTGAGAATAATAAAGTTGCCTTCAGTACACCATATAAAAAGAGTAAGCTTGATTATAACACGTTTTCTTCAGGCTCTAATAACAAGAAAATCGAGAAAAGTTCAAACACGTTTCAATCATTTGATGATGAAAATGATCATGATGACCATGATGATGATGATGATGATGATAATAATGATAATGTTGATAATGAGGATGATAACAATGATGATGATAACACCATTGCAATACATCCCAATCAAAGTATTCAATACAATTTATCAAAAATTAACTTAAATATATATGATAAAACCTATGGTCCTCATAAGGATAAAAATCAAATATGGAGACTGGGTAATGAACCCATCGCTTTCAATGCAACCAATATTACTGTAGGTAATTTAAAATGGCCCTTCACATCAGGCTTATATGAATTGTTAGTTTATAAGAAACCAATCAGTTATAATAAAACAGATTTAAATAATTATAAACAAATATTGGAGATGACTAATGCCCATAAACGAAATAACAGTATTAATGGTCAAATTAAAGGAAATCGTTCAATTAAATATACAACAATTATTAAAAACCTATTTAAACAACAACAGAAAATTCATAAGGGAAAAGGTTTAATGAAATTGAATAGAAAAAAGCATAATTATGTTTATTGGAATGATCCTAACGAATTGGTTGATAGATTGCGTCTTTTGATTTCATCAACAACAGCTGGTCACTCAAATCATAATAATGAAATTGTATCAATTATTGAGGAATTGAGAGAAGCAAAAATTATTATATAAATAGACTTAAAAATGTTTAACAATTCATATTCATAAAATGCCTATCGATAAGTTTGGACATTATATTGAAAAATCTGCAAGATACCAAAATCAACATTTCAAGATTCATTTGGATAGTGATCGTAATTTCAACTTTAACTTGCGAAGAATAAAAAATATTGCTAGTCCTGTATTGGAAAACGATGCTGTAAACAAAATTTACATGAAAAGTTATTTAAGTGAAATAAAGAAACAACTGGATACAATGTATATGGAGAGAATTAAGGGAATGGAGGATCGTTTTAACGAAATAATACAACAACAAAACGTGTTGAATACAGAAAAATTTGATAATGTAGAAACACGTTTAAGTAAATTAATACGTGATCAAAGTATAATACTAGATAATCTCAATCAATCACTAAAAGAAATGAGATCATTATTTAATTACAAAATTGATTCAGTTGAAGAACGTCTAAATGAAAAAACGAAACTCATTACAAAACATTTAAACATAGAAATATAAATCGTTTTTGATTTAAATTCAATATCAACAGCATTTAAATTGATGTAATCTGTAAGATAGACGTTAGAAATGGAGCGACAAGAAGTGGTTCAGGAGCTTCATAAGCAAGCACGTAGAAATTTCATTCGACGTCGAGTGGTGGTCAAGGGAATTGATGATCTTTGGCAAGCAGATCTTGTTGAAATGGGTGCTTACTCAAAATATAACAAAGGCTATAGATTTATTTTAACAGTTATAGATACATTTTCAAAGTTTGCTTGGGCTGTACCTGTAAAATCTAAAAGTAGTGAAGATATAACCAATGCTATGCAATCTATTTTTTCGCTAAAGAGAATTCCAAAAAACTTGCAAACCGATAATGGTAAAGAGTTCTATAATAAAATATTTCAAAACTTGATGAAAAAACATAATATCAACCACTATTCTACATATAGTATCATGAAAGCGTCTATTGTAGAACGATTTAATAGAACTCTAAAAGGAATGATGTGGAAAAATTTTAGTCTACAAGGAAATTATCAATGGATACATATATGCAAGGATTTAATTAATCAATATAATAATAAAAAGCATAGAACAATTGGAATGACACCAAAGTCTGTTAACGCAGAAAATGAAAGTTCTATACTAAAACAAGTCTATAATCATCCCAAAATATATAAATCTGGTAAACTAAAAGTTGGAGATCACGTTCGAATTAGCAAATATAAACATATTTTTTCAAAAGGATATACTCCAAACTGGACAACTGAAATTTTTAAAATTCGTACTTTACAGAACACAAACCCCATTACCTATTTATTGGAAGACTATCAAAGGAATCCGATTGTTGGTGGATTTTATGAACATGAACTATTAAAGACACATTTTCCAAATACATACTTGATTGAAAATGTTATTAAAACTAAGGGGCACCAGGCGTACGTAAAATGGTTGGGATTTTCCAATCAACATAATTCTTGGATCAATAAAGATGAACTTCAATAATATTATATACACTTCAATATGAGATTTATTTTTATTATATTATAAAATTCTCAAAAAAAAAAAAAAAAATTATAAAATAATATATAAAAAAGTTTTGTTTTGATTTTTTTTTTATTTCTAAACGATTAAATTTTATATCAACTTAGTTGAGTAAGGTTAAGAACAAGCACGATTAAATTTTATTCACACAAAAACAAATTTTGGTTACTTGTGTTTAAAACTCCTATTCAATAGATAACTATAGTTTAAAATAAAAACAAACTAAAATATTTTAATGATATTCTTTATTTATTTATTTATTTATTGTTTTTTCACGTATATATATATATATATATATATATATATATATATATATATTCACTTATAATCTAAAATCACTTAATACTATTGTACAATATTATCACTTGAAGATGATGTTAATACATTTTCATTGGGATATGATGATGATGATGATGATGATGATGATGATGGTTGTTGACTATTTATTGCATAATGTCCCCATGCATATGTATTAATACTATTATCTCTAATTAATCGCTTATCATCTAAATAACTTAATGCTAATTTACTAATGTGTTGAGTATATATTTCATGAATCTTTGATCTAAATACATACATAGAATCATAGTACATTTTTTTTTCAAATAAACATTTTCTAAAGTCATTAATCGTTAGTCTATTGGTTACGCATTTTTTAACTCCTTTAATTTTTTTAATTTCTTTTTCCTCTTCATCAATTTTAATTGAATACATTTTAGCGCGTAAACCAATGAACTCTTTAATTATCTTACCATTACATTCATCCTTCATCATTCCTAAAACCTTTTTGTTTAACAAGGGTATATTAAAAACATTATCTTTCGGATAAGCAGACGTATCAAACTGTAAGATGATATCATCTAGAATATCCTTATATAGATCATATGTCTTAATATCGTAAACAAAGGAATCAGTATCCATATAATTCAGATAAATATTTTCTTGATATTTAGGTTTCATGTATTCATAATGGAAATTATACATTTTCAACTTAGATAATTCTAGAACAGAAAACCCAATATAAATTGGTTTATTATATTCCGTTCGCACTCGACTCATTTCAATGACAATCATTTCTTCTTGAATCTTAAGTAAACTATGGAAATTTGGCTTAGCTATAAGAGCTCTAGCTCCCAACCTCTTACCTCTACTCTCCCATGAACAAACTATTTTAACATCTTTTCTCTTAGCTACATTTTCCATTGTTTTACCGTATACCGCATTATTTAAAAGTTTAAAAAAATTTTTTTCAAATTCATTTTCGGCATTGGTTCTATGATAATTATTTAAATCAATATACCTTTTCAACCAATCCGACTGATTGAATTTAAGAATTCTATGAATTTTCTTTAGAATAAGACCATGTTTAATACATTGTTTAAGATTTCTATAGTGTATTACATATTTTGTTTTATCATTTAAATCCGTTATTAATTTAGACTGTTTCATATGTTCATTTTTTTTATTTTCTGCACAAAATGGGAAATCATTGTGATGATCGTGTATGGTGGATGGATATTCTAAATCCACTTCCAATATATACCCTAATGGTGAATCATCTTCCACAGCATTAAAATTAAAATTTTCAATGTTTTCAACCCATTCAAAATTTTTATAAGGAAGGTACTGCGACATTACATAACCGTATAAATTGTTTACATCTAAATAAATAAGATAATTCGATTCTTTAGTAGAATCATAATCACTTACATATTTATTGTTAGCTACAGAATGTCGTTTACAACATTGAACAATTCCTCCCCTAATACCACGTGTAACAAAATTATACATGTTAATGTCAGTTAATAGTTCTAACTCTATTCTTGTTTTTTTCAACATTGCATCCCAAGATAATCCAGGAACAGTATAATATTGGCATGGATCTAAATTATAAATGTTTTTGCAAACTTTACGGAAATTTTCAAAAACATCACATAGTAATAAAACATCTACTTTCAAGTATAATAGTAAATAGTCCAAGAGAGTCGTACATCTAAATGTATTCCATACCTTTTCAGCATGTTTATAATTATCTTCACTACACGCTTCATCAGTTAGTTTATTAAAGAAGAGAGAACGAGGTGGTAATTGTGTTTCCATGAGACGATTCTTTGAATCCAAATAATCATAGGGAAAGACACCTTTACGTTTCATTAAATCAAATTCATTATCATTTAAACAAACCGATTTTATAGTTTTCAAATCATCATCAGACAAGAAACCTGCAAGTTGATCTAAACTTGATGCTATAAAACGATATGAATCGAGAAAACGTAGCTCAATAGTATCTTTTTCACTCACCCTAATTCTCTTCGATACGGATACATATAATTCCTTATTTAAAGGAATGATTTTTATATCACCTGGTACTGATGAAAGTTCTCTTATAAATAAATGACAATCATATGCCGAAAGGTTGTGAAAAAATATAGGGATAAAATTTCCAATTTGATACTTTAAGTTACATATATTATGTGCAGGACCTCTATAATCACCTGTTAGATGACAATGGTCAGTTACTTTATCTCCAATAGATATGATTTCACCGCATATATGACAATTCATATCTTCATCTTGTCTTTTTTGTTGTATAAACGTTAAAGGTTTCATTGGTATTACTACACTCAAATAGTTACTATAAATATATAATGCGTCCTCGACTAAACTTTTAAAAAAATGTGTTGATGCATTTTCACCACTATAGATTCTATGTACATCTAAACTAGAATTATAGGAACATTTAATATAATAACTAAATGCAAATGGAATATGCTTTTGTACTGAATTAATATTAGCTGAGTTTTGAATATCAACTGATTCCAGAATACATTCGAAATCTGCATAAACTACAAACGGAACATCTAGTTGGTTTTTATGATTCTTAAATCTAAGTATAGAATTTTTATCGGTTGGCATTATAGTTACAATTTTGTTGCATTCCTCCTTATGTTTCTTTAAAGATGATTCTTTGTAAAAGTGTATGAGGCATGTATTACAAATATACACCTTATTTTTATGTTTTGTAAATTGACTTCTTAATAATCTATAATTAAAGAAATATAAAAGGAAACATTTTTTTTAATTAGTTTAATTTCACTTTGAGTATAAATTTAAATAACGATAAACATACCTTGATATATTTTTTATCCAGACATAATGGAATCGTTCTTCATCTTCCATCAATAATAAATTTATATGTTTACTTTTTTCTTCTTGAGAGAAATAATATGGTCCCACAACATTATAAACTTCTAAATACGTATCTTTTTCAAGTATAGATGTTTTCTTCTTCTTTTCAAAAGATCTTTCCAGACCAAAGACATTTATGCTTATTCCCGGATTGTTGTCTTCAAACTGCTGTATTTTGTTGACAGATAGCGGGAAATTTAAATTTTTAAAATTTAATAATATATTATTTTCCAGGACTATAATATCATCTTGAATGTTGGTTATGTTATACGAAGAACAAATTGCACTATTATTTTCTATTGGATATAGCGCTGATATTATAGCCCACTTAAAACAGTATACGTCATTGTTTTGTATATTAACACAAGCTTTTTTTTTTGATATGTATGTTGGTAAAGAAATATACTGTGAACCTTTTATACATGCATATTTATTAATATTAACATCAAGGTGATTAATTTTTGTTAACGCAAAACCACTATCACGTTCTTGGAACTCATCCATTTTTTGCATAATTATTTCACATTTATTTGCATAAAATCTTTCAATATCATTCATATGGTTAGTTAAAGACAAAATATACATTTTTGTTTGATGTAGTATTATAGTAATTATGGGTTCTTCATCGTCTTTCATCTTCATATATTCACAGTGTAATTCGAAATTAAATTTTAAACTTGTATGTTTTTGTAGATGATCTTTCAAAACACATCCTACATTATCCTTTATGTTATTGAAAAACAATTCGGGATTTAGATTATCCATATTGTTGTTTTTAAACCGAAATGTAGTAATACGGTTTTTGAAACAAGCATCCAAACACTTTATATTATTGATTTCATCAACAATTTTTAAACAATTATCTTTATGTTTGTTTGTGCGTTGATGATATATCCACAGTTTCCTTACTACATCTTCTTTACACTCCTTACAGTGTATAATTCCTTTCTTTTGATTATTTTGATGCTCTATTAAGTGGATATGTTTAAGATAATCTTGCTTACTTGAAAAATTAATGTTGCAAGTCGTACACCTTAATGAATAACCTTGATGATGATGATGCATCCTGATATGTCTATTTAATGAAAAGTTGCGGCTGTACACTTTTCCACAGATATCACAAATAAAGTTGCCACCCATTTTAATTTGATTTATTTTATTAATTTTTTTTGTGAATAAATAACTAAAAGTATAATCACACCTTAGAGTTTAGTACAACAATGAATTTATTTCATTCATTTGATTTTGTTTTATTACCACTACACTTAATTAAATAATGTGGTTAACATTTTATACTGATAACAAATAGTATTAGGGAGATTAATATATACCGCAGTAAATGAATTTTATTTATTAAATACTAGCAAAAAAATCACAGACTTTCGTAAACGCCCTAATGTAGTTTAATTCATATTGTATTAATCCTCTAAGAAACACATTAAATGTTACGACTTCACTTCAACAAAAATAACATCCACCACGACTTCACTTTAAGCAAAACCGAACCCCCCCACCTCGACTTCACTTTAAGCAAAACCGAACACGCTGCCGCCTCATATTCACTTTAAGCAAAACCGAACCCCCCACCACGACTTCACTTTAAGCAAAACCGAACACGCTGCCGCCTCATATTCACTTTAAGCAAAACCGAACCCCCCACCACGACTTCACTTTAAGCAAAACCGAACACGCTGCCCCCCTCATAACACAAAATATCATGGGGTCGAATTTAACCCCATCGGTCGTTAAAGCGTTAAGGTATGCACATTTTTCCTTTGCACATTTCTATCTAGAAACCCCTTATTCATACTACTGGCTCAGTATTTCAGATTTTAGTTATTCCATATCAATAAGTATAGCAATGCCTACTATGTACTTCTCATACGAGCACTTAATATATGGACTAAATTCATAAAATGACTATATTTTTTCTATTCGTAGCAGTTTATTTCATGAAAATTGGCTCAGTATTTCAGATTTTAGTTATTCCATATCAATAAGTATAGCAGTGCCTACTATGTACTTCTCATACGAGCACTTAATATATGGACTAAATTCATAAAATGACTATATTTTTTCTATTCGTAGCAGTTTATTTCATGAAAATTGGCTCAGTATTTCAGATTTTAGTTATTCCATATCAATAAGTATAGCAGTGCCTACTATGTACTTCTCATACGAGCACTTAATATATGGACTAAATTCATAAAATGACTATATTTTTTCTATTCGTAGCAGTTTATTTCATGAAAATTGGCTCAGTATTTCAGATTTTAGTTATTCCATATCAATAAGTATAGCAGTGCCTACTATGTACTTCTCATACGAGCACTAATATATGGACTAAATTCATAAAATGACTATATTTTTTCTATTCGTAGCAATTTATTTCATGAAAATTGGCTCAGTATTTCAGATTTTAGTTATTCCATATCAATAAGTATAGCAGTGCCTACTATGTACTTCTCATACGAGCACTTAATATATGGACTAAATTCATAAAATGACTATATTTTTTCTATTCGTAGCAGTTTATTTCATGAAAATTGGCTCAGTATTTCAGATTTTAGTTATTCCATATCAATAAGTATAGCAGTGCCTACTATGTACTTCTCATACGAGCACTTAATATATGGACTAAATTCATAAAATGACTATATTTTTTCTATTCGTAGCAGTTTATTTCATGAAAATTGGCTCAGTATTTCAGATTTTAGTTATTCCATATCAATAAGTATAGCAGTGCCTACTATGTACTTCTCATACGAGCACTTAATATATGGACTAAATTCATAAAATGACTATATTTTTTCTATTCGTAGCAATTTATTTCATGAAAATTGGCTCAGTATTTCAGATTTTAGTTATTCCATATCAATAAGTATAGCAGTGCCTACTATGCACTTCTCATACGAGCACTTAATATATGGACTAAATTCATAAAATGACTATATTTTTTCTATTCGTAGCAGTTTATTTCATGAAAATTGGCTCAGTATTTCAGATTTTAGTTTATTCCATATCAATAAGTATAGCAGTGCCTACTATGCACTTCTCATACGAGCACTTAATATATGGACTAAATTCATAAAATGACTATATTTTTCCTATTCGTAGCAGTTTATTTCATGAAAATTGGCTCAGTATTTCAGATTTTAGTTATTCCATATCAATAAGTATAGCAGTGCCTACTATGTACTTCTCATACGAGCACTTAATATTTGGACTTAATTCATAAAATGACTATATTTTTTCTATTCGTAGCAGTTTATTTCATGAAAATTGGCTCAGTATTTCAGATTTTAGTTATTCCATATCAATAAGTATAGCAGTGCCTACTATGTACTTCTCATACGAGCACTTAATATATGGACTAAATTCATAAAATGACTATATTTTTTCTATTCGTAGCAGTTTATTTCATGAAAATTGGCTCAGTATTTCAGATTTTAGTTTATTCCATATCAATAAGTATAGCAGTGCCTACTATGCACTTCTCATACGAGCACTTAATATATGGACTAAATTCATAAAATGACTATATTTTTTCTATTCGTAGCAGTTTATTTCATGAAAATTGGCACAGTATTTCAGATTTTAGTTATTCCATATCAATAAGTATAGCAGTGCCTACTATGTACTTCTCATACGAGCACTTAATATATGGACTAAATTCATAAAATGACTATATTTTTTCTATTCGTAGCAGTTTATTTCATGAAAATTGGCTCAGTATTTCAGATTTTAGTTATTCCATATCAATAAGTATAGCAGTGCCTACTATGTACTTCTCATACGAGCACTTAATATATGGACTAAATTCATAAAATGACTATATTTTTTCTATTCGTAGCAGTTTCTTTCATGAAAATTGGCTCAGTATTTCAGATTTTAGTTATTCCATATCAATAAGTATAGCAATGCCTACTATGTACTTCTCATACGAGCACTTAATATATGGACTAAATTCATAAAATGACTATATTTTTTCTATTCGTAGCAGTTTATTTCATGAAAATTGGCTCAGTATTTCAGATTTTAGTTATTCCATATCAATAAGTATAGCAGTGCCTACTATGTACTTCTCATACGAGCACTTAATATATGGACTAAATTCATAAAATGACTATATTTTTTCTATTCGTAGCAGTTTATTTCATGAAAATTGGCTCAGTATTTCAGATTTTAGTTATTCCATATCAATAAGTATAGCAGTGCCTACTATGTACTTCTCATACGAGCACTTAATATATGGACTAAATTCATAAAATGACTATATTTTTTCTATTCGTAGCAGTTTATTTCATGAAAATTGGCTCAGTATTTCAGATTTTAGTTATTCCATATCAATAAGTATAGCAGTGCCTACTATGTACTTCTCATACGAGCACTAATATATGGACTAAATTCATAAAATGACTATATTTTTTCTATTCGTAGCAATTTATTTCATGAAAATTGGCTCAGTATTTCAGATTTTAGTTATTCCATATCAATAAGTATAGCAGTGCCTACTATGTACTTCTCATACGAGCACTTAATATATGGACTAAATTCATAAAATGACTATATTTTTTCTATTCGTAGCAGTTTATTTCATGAAAATTGGCTCAGTATTTCAGATTTTAGTTATTCCATATCAATAAGTATAGCAGTGCCTACTATGTACTTCTCATACGAGCACTTAATATATGGACTAAATTCATAAAATGACTATATTTTTTCTATTCGTAGCAGTTTATTTCATGAAAATTGGCTCAGTATTTCAGATTTTAGTTATTCCATATCAATAAGTATAGCAGTGCCTACTATGTACTTCTCATACGAGCACTTAATATATGGACTAAATTCATAAAATGACTATATTTTTTCTATTCGTAGCAATTTATTTCATGAAAATTGGCTCAGTATTTCAGATTTTAGTTATTCCATATCAATAAGTATAGCAGTGCCTACTATGTACTTCTCATACGAGCACTTAATATATGGACTAAATTCATAAAATGACTATATTTTTTCTATTCGTAGCAGTTTATTTCATGAAAATTGGCTCAGTATTTCAGATTTTAGTTATTCCATATCAATAAGTATAGCAGTGCCTACTATGTACTTCTCATACGAGCACTTAATATATGGACTAAATTCATAAAATGACTATATTTTTTCTATTCGTAGCAGTTTATTTCATGAAAATTGGCTCAGTATTTCAGATTTTAGTTTATTCCATATCAATAAGTATAGCAGTGCCTACTATGCACTTCTCATACGAGCACTTAATATATGGACTAAATTCATAAAATGACTATTTTTTCTATTCGTAGCAGTTTATTTCATGAAAATTGGCACAGTATTTCAGATTTTAGTTATTCCATATCAATAAGTATAGCAGTGCCTACTATGTACTTCTCATACGAGCACTTAATATATGGACTAAATTCATAAAATGACTATATTTTTTCTGTTCGTAGCAGTTTATTTCATGAAAATTGGCTCAGTATTTCAGATTTTAGTTTATTCCATATCAATAAGTATAGCAGTGCCTACTATGCACTTCTCATACGAGCACTTAATATATGGACTAAATTCATAAAATGACTATATTTTTTCTATTCGTAGCAGTTTATTTCATGAAAATTGGCACAGTATTTCAGATTTTAGTTATTCCATATCAATAAGTATAGCAGTGCCTACTATGTACTTCTCATACGAGCACTTAATATATGGACTAAATTCATAAAATGACTATATTTTTTCTATTCGTAGCAGTTTATTTCATGAAAATTGGCTCAGTATTTCAGATTTTAGTTATTCCATATCAATAAGTATAGCAGTGCCTACTATGTACTTCTCATACGAGCACTTAATATATGGACTAAATTCATAAAATGACTATATTTTTTCTATTCGTAGCAGTTTATTTCATGAAAATTGGCTCAGTATTTCAGATTTTAGTTATTCCATATCAATAAGTATAGCAGTGCCTACTATGTACTTCTCATACGAGCACTTAATATATGGACTAAATTCATAAAATGACTATATTTTTTCTATTCGTAGCAGTTTCTTTCATGAAAATTGGCTCAGTATTTCAGATTTTAGTTATTCCATATCAATAAGTATAGCAGTGCCTACTATGTACTTCTCATACGAGCACTTAACATATGGACTAAATTCATAAAATGACTATATTTTTTCTATTCGTAGCAGTTTATTTCATGAAAATTGGCTCAGTATTTCAGATTTTAGTTATTCCATATCAATAAGTATAGCAGTGCCTACTATGTACTTCTCATACGAGCACTTAATATATGGACTAAATTCATAAAATGACTATATTTTTTCTATTCGTAGCAGTTTATTTCATGAAAATTGGCTCAGTATTTCAGATTTTAGTTATTCCATATCAATAAGTATAGCAGTGCCTACTATGTACTTCTCATACGAGCACTTAATATATGGACTAAATTCATAAAATGACTATATTTTTTCTATTCGTAGCAGTTTATTTCATGAAAATTGGCTCAGTATTTCAGATTTTAGTTTATTCCATATCAATAAGTATAGCAGTGCCTACTATGCACTTCTCATACGAGCACTTAATATATGGACTAAATTCATAAAATGACTATATTTTTTCTATTCGTAGCAGTTTATTTCATGAAAATTGGCACAGTATTTCAGATTTTAGTTATTCCATATCAATAAGTATAGCAGTGCCTACTATGTACTTCTCATACGAGCACTTAATATATGGACTAAATTCATAAAATGACTATATTTTTTCTATTCGTAGCAGTTTATTTCATGAAAATTGGCTCAGTATTTCAGATTTTAGTTATTCCATATCAATAAGTATAGCAGTGCCTACTATGTACTTCTCATACGAGCACTTAATATATGGACTAAATTCATAAAAATTTCAGATTTTAGTTTATTCCATATCAATAAGTATAGCAGTGCCTACTATGCACTTCTCATACGAGCACTTAATATATGGACTAAATTCATAAAATGACTATATTTTTTCTATTCGTAGCAGTTTATTTCATGAAAATTGGCTCAGTATTTCAGATTTTAGTTTATTCCATATCAATAAGTATAGCAGTGCCTACTATGCACTTCTCATACGAGCACTTAATATATGGACTAAATTCATAAAATGACTATATTTTTTCTACTCGTAGCAGTTTATTTCATGAAAATTGGCTCAGTATTTCAGATTTTAGTTTATTCCATATCAATAAGTATAGCAGTGCCTACTATGCACTTCTCATACGAGCACTTAATATATGGACTAAATTCATAAAATGACTATATTTTTTCTATTCGTAGCAGTTTATTTCATGAAAATTGGCTCAGTATTTCAGATTTTAGTTTATTCCATATCAATAAGTATAGCAGTGCCTACTATGCACTTCTCATACGAGCACTTAATATATGGACTAAATTCATAAAATGACTATATTTTTTCTATTCGTAGCAGTTTATTTCATGAAAATTGGCTCAGTATTTCAGATTTTAGTTTATTCCATATCAATAAGTATAGCAGTGCCTACTATGTACTTCTCATACGAGCACTTAATATATGGACTAAATTCATAAAATGACTATATTTTTTCTATTCGTAGCAGTTCATTTCATGAAAATTGGCTCAGTATTTCAGATTTTAGTTTATTCCATATCAATAAGTATAGCAGTGCCTACTATGCACTTCTCATACGAGCACTTAATATATGGACTAAATTCATAAAATGACTATATTTTTCCTATTCGTAGCAGTTTATTTCATGAAAATTGGCTCAGTATTTCAGATTTTAGTTTATTCCATATCAATAAGTATAGCAGTGCCTACTATGCACTTCTCATACGAGCACTTAATATATGGACTAAATTCATAAAATGACTATATTTTTCCTATTCGTAGCAGTTTATTTCATGAAAATTGGCTCAGTATTTCAGATTTTAGTTTATTCCATATCAATAAGTATAGCAGTGCCTACTATGCACTTCTCATACGAGCACTTAATATATGGACTAAATTCATAAAATGACTATATTTTTTCTATTCGTAGCAGTTTATTTCATGAAAATTGGCTCAGTATTTCAGATTTTAGTTTATTCCATATCAATAAGTATAGCAGTGCCTACTATGCACTTCTCATACGAGCACTTAATATATGGACTAAATTCATAAAATGACTATATTTTTTCTATTCGTAGCAGTTTATTTCATGAAAATTGGCTCAGTATTTTAGATTTTAGTTTATTCCATATCAATAAGTATAGCAGTGCCTACTATGCACTTCTCATACGAGCACTTAATATATGGACTAAATTCATAAAAATTTCAGATTTTAGTTTATTCCATATCAATAAGTATAGCAGTGCCTACTATGCACTTCTCATACGAGCACTTAATATATGGACTAAATTCATAAAATGACTATATTTTTTCTATTCGTAGCAGTTTATTTCATGAAAATTGGCTCAGTATTTCAGATTTTAGTTTATTCCATATCAATAAGTATAGCAGTGCCTACTATGTACTTCTCATACGAGCACTTAATATATGGACTAAATTCATAAAATGACTATATTTTTTCTATTCGTAGCAGTTCATTTCATGAAAATTGGCTCAGTATTTCAGATTTTAGTTTATTCCATATCAATAAGTATAGCAGTGCCTACTATGCACTTCTCATACGAGCACTTAATATATGGACTAAATTCATAAAATGACTATATTTTTCCTATTCGTAGCAGTTTATTTCATGAAAATTGGCTCAGTATTTCAGATTTTAGTTTATTCCATATCAATAAGTATAGCAGTGCCTACTATGCACTTCTCATACGAGCACTTAATATATGGACTAAATTCATAAAATGACTATATTTTTCCTATTCGTAGCAGTTTATTTCATGAAAATTGGCTCAGTATTTCAGATTTTAGTTTATTCCATATCAATAAGTATAGCAGTGCCTACTATGCACTTCTCATACGAGCACTTAATATATGGACTAAATTCATAAAAATTTCAGATTTTAGTTTATTCCATATCAATAAGTATAGCAGTGCCTACTATGCACTTCTCATACGAGCACTTAATATATGGACTAAATTCATAAAATGACTATATTTTTTCTATTCGTAGCAGTTTATTTCATGAAAATTGGCTCAGTATTTCAGATTTTAGTTTATTCCATATCAATAAGTATAGCAGTGCCTACTATGCACTTCTCATACGAGCACTTAATATATGGACTAAATTCATAAAAATTTCAGATTTTAGTTTATTCCATATCAATAAGTATAGCAGTGCCTACTATGCACTTCTCATACGAGCACTTAATATATGGACTAAATTCATAAAATGACTATATTTTTTCTATTCGTAGCAGTTTATTTCATGAAAATTGGCTCAGTATTTCAGATTTTAGTTTATTCCATATCAATAAGTATAGCAGTGCCTACTATGCACTTCTCATACGAGCACTTAATATATGGACTAAATTCATAAAAATTTCAGATTTTAGTTTATTCCATATCAATAAGTATAGCAGTGCCTACTATGCACTTCTCATACGAGCACTTAATATATGGACTAAATTCATAAAATGACTATATTTTTTCTATTCGTAGCAGTTTATTTCATGAAAATTGGCTCAGTATTTCAGATTTTAGTTTATTCCATATCAATAAGTATAGCAGTGCCTACTATGCACTTCTCATACGAGCACTTAATATATGGACTAAATTCATAAAAATTTCAGATTTTAGTTTATTCCATATCAATAAGTATAGCAGTGCCTACTATGCACTTCTCATACGAGCACTTAATATATGGACTAAATTCATAAAATGACTATATTTTTTCTATTCGTAGCAGTTTATTTCATGAAAATTGGCTCAGTATTTCAGATTTTAGTTTATTCCATATCAATAAGTATAGCAGTGCCTACTATGCACTTCTCATACGAGCACTTAATATATGGACTAAATTCATAAAAATTTCAGATTTTAGTTTATTCCATATCAATAAGTATAGCAGTGCCTACTATGCACTTCTCATACGAGCACTTAATATATGGACTAAATTCATAAAATGACTATATTTTTTCTATTCGTAGCAGTTTATTTCATGAAAATTGGCTCAGTATTTCAGATTTTAGTTTATTCCATATCAATAAGTATAGCAGTGCCTACTATGCACTTCTCATACGAGCACTTAATATATGGACTAAATTCATAAAAATTTCAGATTTTAGTTTATTCCATATCAATAAGTATAGCAGTGCCTACTATGCACTTCTCATACGAGCACTTAATATATGGACTAAATTCATAAAATGACTATATTTTTTCTATTCGTAGCAGTTTATTTCATGAAAATTGGCTCAGTATTTCAGATTTTAGTTTATTCCATATCAATAAGTATAGCAGTGCCTACTATGCACTTCTCATACGAGCACTTAATATATGGACTAAATTCATAAAAATTTCAGATTTTAGTTTATTCCATATCAATAAGTATAGCAGTGCCTACTATGCACTTCTCATACGAGCACTTAATATATGGACTAAATTCATAAAATGACTATATTTTTTCTATTCGTAGCAGTTTATTTCATGAAAATTGGCTCAGTATTTCAGATTTTAGTTTATTCCATATCAATAAGTATAGCAGTGCCTACTATGCACTTCTCATACGAGCACTTAATATATGGACTAAATTCATAAAAATTTCAGATTTTAGTTTATTCCATATCAATAAGTATAGCAGTGCCTACTATGCACTTCTCATACGAGCACTTAATATATGGACTAAATTCATAAAATGACTATATTTTTTCTATTCGTAGCAGTTTATTTCATGAAAATTGGCTCAGTATTTCAGATTTTAGTTTATTCCATATCAATAAGTATAGCAGTGCCTACTATGCACTTCTCATACGAGCACTTAATATATGGACTAAATTCATAAAAATTTCAGATTTTAGTTTATTCCATATCAATAAGTATAGCAGTGCCTACTATGCACTTCTCATACGAGCACTTAATATATGGACTAAATTCATAAAATGACTATATTTTTTCTATTCGTAGCAGTTTATTTCATGAAAATTGGCTCAGTATTTCAGATTTTAGTTTATTCCATATCAATAAGTATAGCAGTGCCTACTATGCACTTCTCATACGAGCACTTAATATATGGACTAAATTCATAAAAATTTCAGATTTTAGTTTATTCCATATCAATAAGTATAGCAGTGCCTACTATGCACTTCTCATACGAGCACTTAATATATGGACTAAATTCATAAAATGACTATATTTTTTCTATTCGTAGCAGTTTATTTCATGAAAATTGGCTCAGTATTTCAGATTTTAGTTTATTCCATATCAATAAGTATAGCAGTGCCTACTATGCACTTCTCATACGAGCACTTAATATATGGACTAAATTCATAAAAATTTCAGATTTTAGTTTATTCCATATCAATAAGTATAGCAGTGCCTACTATGCACTTCTCATACGAGCACTTAATATATGGACTAAATTCATAAAATGACTATATTTTTTCTATTCGTAGCAGTTTATTTCATGAAAATTGGCTCAGTATTTCAGATTTTAGTTTATTCCATATCAATAAGTATAGCAGTGCCTACTATGCACTTCTCATACGAGCACTTAATATATGGACTAAATTCATAAAATGACTATATTTTTTCTATTCGTAGCAGTTTATTTCATGAAAATTGGCTCAGTATTTCAGATTTTAGTTTATTCCATATCAATAAGTATAGCAGTGCCTACTATGCACTTCTCATACGAGCACTTAATATATGGACTAAATTCATAAAATGACTATATTTTTTCTATTCGTAGCAGTTTATTTCATGAAAATTGGCTCAGTATTTCAGATTTTAGTTTATTCCATATCAATAAGTATAGCAGTGCCTACTATGCACTTCTCATACGAGCACTTAATATATGGACTAAATTCATAAAAATTTCAGATTTTAGTTTATTCCATATCAATAAGTATAGCAGTGCCTACTATGCACTTCTCATACGAGCACTTAATATATGGACTAAATTCATAAAATGACTATATTTTTTCTATTCGTAGCAGTTTATTTCATGAAAATTGGCTCAGTATTTCAGATTTTAGTTTATTCCATATCAATAAGTATAGCAGTGCCTACTATGCACTTCTCATACGAGCACTTAATATATGGACTAAATTCATAAAATGACTATATTTTTCCTATTCGTAGCAGTTTATTTCATGAAAATTGGCTCAGTATTTCAGATTTTAGTTTATTCCATATCAATAAGTATAGCAGTGCCTACTATGCACTTCTCATACGAGCACTTAATATATGGACTAAATTCATAAAATGACTATATTTTTTCTATTCGTAGCAGTTTATTTCATGAAAATTGGCACAGTATTTCAGATTTTAGTTATTCCATATCAATAAGTATAGCAGTGCATACTATGTACTTCTCATACGAGCACTTAATATATGGACTAAATTCATAAAAATTTTAGTTTATTCCATATCAATAAGTATAGCAGTGCCTACTATGCACTTCTCATACGAGCACTTAATATATGGACTAAATTCATAAAATGACTATATTTTTCCTATTCGTAGCAGTTTATTTCATGAAAATTGGCTCAGTATTTCAGATTTTAGTTTATTCCATATCAATAAGTATAGCAGTGCCTACTATGCACTTGTCATACGAGCACTTAATATATGGACTAAATTCATAAAATGACTATATTTTTCCTATTCGTAGCAGTTTATTTCATGAAAATTGGCTCAGTATTTCAGATTTTAGTTTATTCCATATCAATAAGTATAGCAGTGCCTACTATGCACTTCTCATACGAGCACTTAATATATGGACTAAATTCATAAAATGACTATATTTTTTCTATTCGTAGCAGTTTATTTCATGAAAATTGGCACAGTATTTCAGATTTTAGTTATTCCATATCAATAAGTATAGCAGTGCCTACTATGTACTTCTCATACGAGCACTTAATATATGGACTAAATTCATAAAAATTTCAGATTTTAGTTTATTCCATATCAATAAGTATAGCAGTGCCTACTATGCACTTCTCATACGAGCACTTAATATATGGACTAAATTCATAAAATGACTATATTTTTCCTATTCGTAGCAGTTTATTTCATGAAAATTGGCTCAGTATTTCAGATTTTAGTTTATTCCATATCAATAAGTATAGCAGTGCCTACTATGCACTTCTCATACGAGCACTTAATATATGGACTAAATTCATAAAATGACTATATTTTTTCTATTCGTAGCAGTTTATTTCATGAAAATTGGCACAGTATTTCAGATTTTAGTTATTCCATATCAATAAGTATAGCAGTGCCTACTATGTACTTCTCATACGAGCACTTAATATATGGACTAAATTCATAAAAATTTCAGATTTTAGTTTATTCCATATCAATAAGTATAGCAGTGCCTACTATGCACTTCTCATACGAGCACTTAATATATGGACTAAATTCATAAAATGACTATATTTTTTCTATTCGTAGCAGTTTATTTCATGAAAATTGGCACAGTATTTCAGATTTTAGTTACTCCATATCAATAAGTATAGCAGTGCCTACTATGCACTTCTCATACGAGCACTTAATATATGGACTAAATTCATAAAATGACTATATTTTTTCTATTCGTAGCAGTTTATTTCATGAAAATTGGGACAGTATTTCAGATTTTAGTTATTCCATATCAATAAGTATAGCAGTGCCTACTATGCACTTCTCATACGAGCACTTAATATATGGACTAAATTCATAAAATGACTATATTTTTTCTATTCGTAGCAGTTTATTTCATGAAAATTGGGACAGTATTTCAGATTTTAGTTATTCCATATCAATAAGTATAGCAGTGCCTACTATGCACTTCTCATACGAGCACTTAATATATGGACTAAATTCATAAAATGACTATATTTTTTCTATTCGTAGCAGTTTATTTCATGAAAATTGGGACAGTATTTCAGATTTTAGTTATTCCATATCAATAAGTATAGCAGTGCCTACTATGCACTTCTCATACGAGCACTTAATATATGGACTAAATTCATAAAATGACTATATTTTTTCTATTCGTAGCAGTTTATTTCATGAAAATTGGGACAGTATTTCAGATTTTAGTTATTCCATATCAATAAGTATAGCAGTGCCTACTATGCACTTCTCATACGAGCACTTAATATATGGACTAAATTCATAAAATGACTATATTTTTTCTATTCGTAGCAGTTTATTTCATGAAAATTGGGACAGTATTTCAGATTTTAGTTATTCCATATCAATAAGTATAGCAGTGCCTACTATGCACTTCTCATACGAGCACTTAATATATGGACTAAATTCATAAAATGACTATATTTTTTCTATTCGTAGCAGTTTATTTCATGAAAATTGGGACAGTATTTCAGATTTTAGTTATTCCATATCAATAAGTATAGCAGTGCCTACTATGCACTTCTCATACGAGCACTTAATATATGGACTAAATTCATAAAATGACTATATTTTTTCTATTCGTAGCAGTTTATTTCATGAAAATTGGCTCAGTATATCAGATTTTAGTTTATTCCATATCAATAAGTATAGCAGTGCCTACTATGCACTTCTCATACGAGCACTTAATTTATGGACTAAATTCATAAAATGACTATATTTTTTCTATTCGTAGCAGTTTATTTCATGAAAATTGGCACAGTATTTCAGATTTTAGTTATTCCATATCAATAAGTATAGCAGTGCCTACTATGCACTTCTCATACGAGCACTTAATATATGGACTAAATTCATAAAATGACTATATTTTTTCTATTCGTAGCAGTTTATTTCATGAAAATTGGCTCAGTATTTCAGATTTTAGTTTATTCCATATCAATAAGTATAGCAGTGCCTACTATGCACTTCTCATACGAGCACTTAATTTATGGACTAAATTCATAAAATGACTATTTTTTTTCTATTCGTAGCAGTTTATTTCATGAAAATTGGCTCAGTATTTCAGATTTTAGTTTATTCCATATCAATAAGTATAGCAGTGCCTACTATGCACTTCTCATACGAGCACTTAATTTATGGACTAAATTCATAAAATGACTATATTTTTGCTATTCGTAGCAGTTTATTTCATGAAAATTGGCACAGTATTTCAGATTTTAGTTTATTCCATATCAATAAGTATAGCAGTGCCTACTATGCACTTCTCATACGAGCACTTAATTTATGGACTAAATTCATAAAATGACTATATTTTTTCTATTCGTAGCAGTTTATTTCATGAAAATTTGCTCAGTATTTCAGATTTTAGTTTATTCCATATCAATATGTATAGCAGTGCCTACTATGCACTTCTCATACGAGCACTTAATTTATGGACTAAATTCATAAAATGACTATATTTTTTCTATTCGTAGCAGTTTATTTCATGAAAATTGGCTCAGTATTTCAGATTTTAGTTTATTCCATATCAATAAGTATAGCAGTACCTACTATGCACTTCTCATACGAGCACTTAATTTATGGACTAAATTCATAAAATGACTATATTTTTTCTATTCGTAGCAGTTTATTTCATGAAAATTTGCTCAGTATTTCAGATTTTAGTTTATTCCATATCAATATGTATAGCAGTGCCTACTATGCACTTCTCATACGAGCACTTAATTTATGGACTAAATTCATAAAATGACAATATTTTTTCTATTCGTAGCAGTTTATTTCATGAAAATTTGCTCAGTATTTCAGATTTTAGTTTATTCCATATCAATATGTATAGCAGTGCCTACTATGCACTTCTCATACGAGCACTTAATTTATGGACTAAATTCATAAAATGACTATATTTTTTCTATTCGTAGCAGTTTATTTCATGAAAATTGGCTCAGTATTTCAGATTTTAGTTTATTCCATATCAATAAGTATAGCAGTGCCTACTATGCACTTCTCATACGAGCACTTAATTTATGGACTAAATTCATAAAATGACTATATTTTTGCTATTCGTAGCAGTTTATTTCATGAAAATTGGCACAGTATTTCAGATTTTAGTTTATTCCATATCAATAAGTATAGCAGTGCCTACTATGCACTTCTCATACGAGCACTTAATTTATGGACTAAATTCATAAAATGACTATATTTTTTCTATTCGTAGCAGTTTATTTCATGAAAATTTGCTCAGTATTTCAGATTTTAGTTTATTCCATATCAATATGTATAGCAGTGCCTACTATGCACTTCTCATACGAGCACTTAATTTATGGACTAAATTCATAAAATGACTATATTTTTTCTATTCGTAGCAGTTTATTTCATGAAAATTGGCTCAGTATTTCAGATTTTAGTTTATTCCATATCAATAAGTATAGCAGTACCTACTATGCACTTCTCATACGAGCACTTAATTTATGGACTAAATTCATAAAATGACTATATTTTTTCTATTCGTAGCAGTTTATTTCATGAAAATTTGCTCAGTATTTCAGATTTTAGTTTATTCCATATCAATATGTATAGCAGTGCCTACTATGCACTTCTCATACGAGCACTTAATTTATGGACTAAATTCATAAAATGACAATATTTTTTCTATTCGTAGCAGTTTATTTCATGAAAATTTGCTCAGTATTTCAGATTTTAGTTTATTCCATATCAATATGTATAGCAGTGCCTACTATGCACTTCTCATACGAGCACTTAATTTATGGACTAAATTCATAAAATGACTATATTTTTTCTATTCGTAGCAGTTTATTTCATGAAAATTGGCTCAGTATTTCAGATTTTAGTTTATTCCATATCAATAAGTATAGCAGTGCCTACTATGCACTTCTCATACGAGCACTTAATATATGGACTAAATTCATAAAATGACTATATTTTTTCTATTCGTAGCAGTTTATTTCATGAAAATTGGCACAGTATTTCAGATTTTAGTTATTCCATATCAATAAGTATAGCAGTGCCTACTATGTACTTCTCATACGAGCACTTAATATATGGACTAAATTCATAAAAATTTCAGATTTTAGTTTATTCCATATCAATAAGTATAGCAGTGCCTACTATGCACTTCTCATACGAGCACTTAATATATGGACTAAATTCATAAAATGACTATATTTTTCCTATTCGTAGCAGTTTATTTCATGAAAATTGGCTCAGTATTTCAGATTTTAGTTTATTCCATATCAATAAGTATAGCAGTGCCTACTATGCACTTCTCATACGAGCACTTAATATATGGACTAAATTCATAAAATGACTATATTTTTTCTATTCGTAGCAGTTTATTTCATGAAAATTGGCACAGTATTTCAGATTTTAGTTATTCCATATCAATAAGTATAGCAGTGCCTACTATGTACTTCTCATACGAGCACTTAATATATGGACTAAATTCATAAAAATTTCAGATTTTAGTTTATTCCATATCAATAAGTATAGCAGTGCCTACTATGCACTTCTCATACGAGCACTTAATATATGGACTAAATTCATAAAATGACTATATTTTTTCTATTCGTAGCAGTTTATTTCATGAAAATTGGCACAGTATTTCAGATTTTAGTTACTCCATATCAATAAGTATAGCAGTGCCTACTATGCACTTCTCATACGAGCACTTAATATATGGACTAAATTCATAAAATGACTATATTTTTTCTATTCGTAGCAGTTTATTTCATGAAAATTGGGACAGTATTTCAGATTTTAGTTATTCCATATCAATAAGTATAGCAGTGCCTACTATGCACTTCTCATACGAGCACTTAATATATGGACTAAATTCATAAAATGACTATATTTTTTCTATTCGTAGCAGTTTATTTCATGAAAATTGGGACAGTATTTCAGATTTTAGTTATTCCATATCAATAAGTATAGCAGTGCCTACTATGCACTTCTCATACGAGCACTTAATATATGGACTAAATTCATAAAATGACTATATTTTTTCTATTCGTAGCAGTTTATTTCATGAAAATTGGGACAGTATTTCAGATTTTAGTTATTCCATATCAATAAGTATAGCAGTGCCTACTATGCACTTCTCATACGAGCACTTAATATATGGACTAAATTCATAAAATGACTATATTTTTTCTATTCGTAGCAGTTTATTTCATGAAAATTGGGACAGTATTTCAGATTTTAGTTATTCCATATCAATAAGTATAGCAGTGCCTACTATGCACTTCTCATACGAGCACTTAATATATGGACTAAATTCATAAAATGACTATATTTTTTCTATTCGTAGCAGTTTATTTCATGAAAATTGGGACAGTATTTCAGATTTTAGTTATTCCATATCAATAAGTATAGCAGTGCCTACTATGCACTTCTCATACGAGCACTTAATATATGGACTAAATTCATAAAATGACTATATTTTTTCTATTCGTAGCAGTTTATTTCATGAAAATTGGGACAGTATTTCAGATTTTAGTTATTCCATATCAATAAGTATAGCAGTGCCTACTATGCACTTCTCATACGAGCACTTAATATATGGACTAAATTCATAAAATGACTATATTTTTTCTATTCGTAGCAGTTTATTTCATGAAAATTGGCTCAGTATATCAGATTTTAGTTTATTCCATATCAATAAGTATAGCAGTGCCTACTATGCACTTCTCATACGAGCACTTAATTTATGGACTAAATTCATAAAATGACTATATTTTTTCTATTCGTAGCAGTTTATTTCATGAAAATTGGCACAGTATTTCAGATTTTAGTTATTCCATATCAATAAGTATAGCAGTGCCTACTATGCACTTCTCATACGAGCACTTAATATATGGACTAAATTCATAAAATGACTATATTTTTTCTATTCGTAGCAGTTTATTTCATGAAAATTGGCTCAGTATTTCAGATTTTAGTTTATTCCATATCAATAAGTATAGCAGTGCCTACTATGCACTTCTCATACGAGCACTTAATTTATGGACTAAATTCATAAAATGACTATTTTTTTTCTATTCGTAGCAGTTTATTTCATGAAAATTGGCTCAGTATTTCAGATTTTAGTTTATTCCATATCAATAAGTATAGCAGTGCCTACTATGCACTTCTCATACGAGCACTTAATTTATGGACTAAATTCATAAAATGACTATATTTTTGCTATTCGTAGCAGTTTATTTCATGAAAATTGGCACAGTATTTCAGATTTTAGTTTATTCCATATCAATAAGTATAGCAGTGCCTACTATGCACTTCTCATACGAGCACTTAATTTATGGACTAAATTCATAAAATGACTATATTTTTTCTATTCGTAGCAGTTTATTTCATGAAAATTTGCTCAGTATTTCAGATTTTAGTTTATTCCATATCAATATGTATAGCAGTGCCTACTATGCACTTCTCATACGAGCACTTAATTTATGGACTAAATTCATAAAATGACTATATTTTTTCTATTCGTAGCAGTTTATTTCATGAAAATTGGCTCAGTATTTCAGATTTTAGTTTATTCCATATCAATAAGTATAGCAGTACCTACTATGCACTTCTCATACGAGCACTTAATTTATGGACTAAATTCATAAAATGACTATATTTTTTCTATTCGTAGCAGTTTATTTCATGAAAATTTGCTCAGTATTTCAGATTTTAGTTTATTCCATATCAATATGTATAGCAGTGCCTACTATGCACTTCTCATACGAGCACTTAATTTATGGACTAAATTCATAAAATGACAATATTTTTTCTATTCGTAGCAGTTTATTTCATGAAAATTTGCTCAGTATTTCAGATTTTAGTTTATTCCATATCAATATGTATAGCAGTGCCTACTATGCACTTCTCATACGAGCACTTAATTTATGGACTAAATTCATAAAATGACTATATTTTTTCTATTCGTAGCAGTTTATTTCATGAAAATTGGCTCAGTATTTCAGATTTTAGTTTATTCCATATCAATAAGTATAGCAGTGCCTACTATGCACTTCTCATACGAGCACTTAATTTATGGACTAAATTCATAAAATGACTATATTTTTGCTATTCGTAGCAGTTTATTTCATGAAAATTGGCACAGTATTTCAGATTTTAGTTTATTCCATATCAATAAGTATAGCAGTGCCTACTATGCACTTCTCATACGAGCACTTAATTTATGGACTAAATTCATAAAATGACTATATTTTTTCTATTCGTAGCAGTTTATTTCATGAAAATTTGCTCAGTATTTCAGATTTTAGTTTATTCCATATCAATATGTATAGCAGTGCCTACTATGCACTTCTCATACGAGCACTTAATTTATGGACTAAATTCATAAAATGACTATATTTTTTCTATTCGTAGCAGTTTATTTCATGAAAATTGGCTCAGTATTTCAGATTTTAGTTTATTCCATATCAATAAGTATAGCAGTACCTACTATGCACTTCTCATACGAGCACTTAATTTATGGACTAAATTCATAAAATGACTATATTTTTTCTATTCGTAGCAGTTTATTTCATGAAAATTTGCTCAGTATTTCAGATTTTAGTTTATTCCATATCAATATGTATAGCAGTGCCTACTATGCACTTCTCATACGAGCACTTAATTTATGGACTAAATTCATAAAATGACAATATTTTTTCTATTCGTAGCAGTTTATTTCATGAAAATTTGCTCAGTATTTCAGATTTTAGTTTATTCCATATCAATATGTATAGCAGTGCCTACTATGCACTTCTCATACGAGCACTTAATTTATGGACTAAATTCATAAAATGACTATATTTTTTCTATTCGTAGCAGTTTATTTCATGAAAATTGGCTCAGTATTTCAGATTTTAGTTTATTCCATATCAATAAGTATAGCAGTGCCTACTATGCACTTCTCATACGAGCACTTAATTTATGGACTAAATTCATAAAATGACTATATTTTTTCTATTCGTAGCAGTTTATTTCATGAAAATTTGCTCAGTATTTCAGATTTTAGTTTATTCCATATCAATATGTATAGCAGTGCCTACTATGCACTTCTCATACGAGCACTTAATTTATGGACTAAATTCATAAAATGACTATTTTTTTTCTATTCGTAGCAGTTTATTTCATGAAAATTGGCTCAGTATTTCAGATTTTAGTTTATTCCATATCAATAAGTATAGCAGTGCCTACTATGCACTTCTCATACGAGCACTTAATTTATGGACTAAATTCATAAAATGACTATATTTTTGCTATTCGTAGCAGTTTATTTCATGAAAATTGGCACAGTATTTCAGATTTTAGTTTATTCCATATCAATAAGTATAGCAGTGCCTACTATGCACTTCTCATACGAGCACTTAATTTATGGACTAAATTCATAAAATGACTATATTTTTTCTATTCGTAGCAGTTTATTTCATGAAAATTTGCTCAGTATTTCAGATTTTAGTTTATTCCATATCAATATGTATAGCAGTGCCTACTATGCACTTCTCATACGAGCACTTAATTTATGGACTAAATTCATAAAATGACTATATTTTTTCTATTCGTAGCAGTTTATTTCATGAAAATTGGCTCAGTATTTCAGATTTTAGTTTATTCCATATCAATAAGTATAGCAGTACCTACTATGCACTTCTCATACGAGCACTTAATTTATGGACTAAATTCATAAAATGACTATATTTTTTCTATTCGTAGCAGTTTATTTCATGAAAATTTGCTCAGTATTTCAGATTTTAGTTTATTCCATATCAATATGTATAGCAGTGCCTACTATGCACTTCTCATACGAGCACTTAATTTATGGACTAAATTCATAAAATGACTATATTTTTTCTATTCGTAGTAGTTTATTTCATGAAAATCGGTTCAGTATTTCAGATGTTATATCAACGTGTATAGAAGTGCCTACTATGCAGTTTCATTAATGGTTTATTCCAAATCATTAAGTTTAAAAGAGCCTACTATGCACTTCTCATACTAGCGCTTAAGTTATTGTCTAAACCTATAAGAAAGACTATTGTCTTTCCTTTCGGAAGTAGTTTGTTGCATGAAAATCGGTTCAGTATTTCAGAAGTTACAGTGTAAGTGTAAAAGTGCCTACTATGCACTTCTCATAAGGGCAGTTAAACTATTGGCTGCTTAACGATTTCCATCGCATAAATAACATTTTAAACAAAAACTACTTTTAAATTTTAAAAGTCTTTAATTTTTATGCTATTCAAAGTGATCAATTAAGGGGCCTTTACTAGTTCCCATGCGCATTTCACTGGGGCTATTGCTGATCATCACCGAACCTTTACTCAACATTTCTTAGAATAACTAAAGATATTTATTTCAAACTTCCACTTTAATAAATAAGAAGTCAAACAAATACCAAAGTCATAACAAGAACTCACTGATCACTTCCCTTTTTTTTTCTTACGTTTTTATTTCACTCTACAAATGTTTGACTCTTTGCCAACTCTGATTCTAGTTGTAAGAGAATTTAAATTTTTGAATAACATTTTAAGAAAAAAGAATCAGCACTAAATTAAAATTAAATGTACGGCAGCGTTAAACAGATCTATTAAATTTAATAGATAAATTTTTCGGGTTTTACTAACGATCATTATAGTTTTTAGTTTACAAATTATACAAAATAGAAATCAAATTACGATTAAAAGACTCAGAAGATAATAATTCCAGTTGTAGCACTGTTACTAGCCTGCTTTTATCTTCTCAAATGACCCGAAGCTATTTATATTATAAAAATATTTCCTTAAAAATAATTATTGTTATTGAAACATTCACATTGAAACTGGAAAGACGGGAAGTTGGTAATTGAAAACGCACTTGACAGGACAAAATTTTTATCCACTATTATTGTTGTCAGCATCCCAGTTAATGCGTATAAAAATTGAACATTCACATAATTTAAACAAAACAATTTTAAAGCAAATCGTGTTTAATACAGCCAAAAACTAAATGTTCATCATTTGCCAGCCATTATTATTAACTTACTTTCATAATCAATAAACAACTATTTGGATTTCTTGAGCGTAATGAAGATACGACGAATTCAATATGTGAAGACTTTTATTTTATTTAATTTTTTTTTTTCAATTTCATTTTAAAATGTTGTTTTATTTTATTTTTGTACCAGTTGACCTTGCGCAAAATTACACAATACCGGTGAATGAGAAAATAAGGTTGAGTATAGGAGAAATATTTATATATACATATAATGAAATTGAAAACAAAAACTTATTTACGAAGGGAGCTTGAAATTGAATTTTAAGGTGCGTTTGACTTAAACTTGTTTCAGTTGCATGATTGTGATGTTGCTAAATATTGATTATTGTACATAAAGGGTTTCCTTGGTCTCAAACAGATTGATAATTTTATAAAAACTGCAGATACCCGTAAGTTCATTTATTAACTTTAGCTTCATTTTCCAATATCACTTGGAGTCTCCGTGATTTTTATTTATATTCCCTCTTTTTAATAGTATGTACATAACTTTTGTTATAAGTTAATATATATATAAATTGAGGGGTGCCGAAGTCTAAAGTGGCAGACTCGACTCCTCACCCAGTTCTGGATATGGCAGCGATTTTTTTTAAATCTACACTGATGCAAGATTATGTTAGTTGTCGTCGGCTTCCTTCAATGACGAAAGCATAGCACTGGTGGCTGGCCATCGTCTACAAGAATTGGCACTATCATGTACTACGAGCGAAATTAAGAATATAATGGACACATCAAATTCTCTATCTTTCTATCTATCATCATCTGACCTCTCAACAGTATTTCCCCATTTCATAAATCCGGCACAAAGCATTGCATCATTATTCTGAATGCCAATCCAAGAAAAAAATCTACATATACATACATACATTCACATATTTACGTATACATTCACATATTTTTTTCAGATAAATTATGCTGTGTGATAGAATATTAATTTCGATGCATTTTTTCAAAAGTTACACAGACTTTTAAAAACCAAACAAGATAAATGTAAAACAGTCGATTTTGAAAATTTAATGTTATTTTTAGATTACCCGCAAACTACAGGGCTATTAATTACAGGTGTTATAAGTGTATGTATGTATGCATGTTGAAAAAAGAAAAAAGAAGTTAACACATCCACATGATGCTTCTTTTCTGCGAACCTGTTTTACTGTGTTCTCTGTTTTATTATTTTTTTTTTAATTCGTTTTACTAAAGTACAGTTTCCGTGAGCTGTTGAAATATGTTTTGTATTATTTTTAAATCCATTAAAATCCGTTTGCTGACTTAAAATAGATTTTACACAAATTTTTGCGACAATACGATATTAATTACGGGTAGTGGTTTTTACGGAATTTTCCTAAATGGGTATTCCAATCCGGCAATCAAGCGATATGAATGTGGTAGTTTTCAGGAACTCTGTGAGGCACAAATCTGTGAAACATAAATTAATAATACTAGAGTTTTTTTATTAAGAATATTATAACTGTCGTTGTAGAGATGAAGGTGGCACAGATACATTGAAAATATGTGAAAGCGGTATTGAACAAGACAACGTGAACTTTTGAGGGGTTTATATACTTTCATTGCTACCATTTTACTTCCAATATTTAGCCTTGAATTTCTATTAATGGAATTTTATAAGAGGTGGATTATGAGCCTTTTGAAATCGGATGGGTAATTCCATGTCAAATCGGCAATGAGTTTTACACGCTACCTTTCGATTGGATGAAATTCGGCAATCCGTCACTAGTCACTAGTTCTCTTTCGTTCGATTTACTATTTATACCAACGGAAGCTTCTGTTTTTGCGAAAGTTTTGTCACATTTGAAAATGTCACAGTATCGCTGAATTTGCCGAATGTGTTCATTTTATTTTTCCAATATCTCAAAAACCATCTCATATACAAAACTGACTCTTATGTCATTTGAAAAGGAATATTTACCGGCTAAAAAATATTACAGAATAAATATTATTTTTTTGGATAAATATAGTATCTGCAAAGTATTCAAATTTAAAAAAATAGAATCAATCAAAGAATGTATATTGTTTTTCGTATTTTTTATTTATTAATATTTAATTTTTTTTTTTTTTGTAGTAGAGCTAACTGACTATCCTTTAAGGTTCCAGGAACATTAAAGCAAAGACTATAGATTTATAAATCTATAGTCTTTGATTGAAGGTTATGTGTTTTAGGCTATAATTGATTTATTTCCAAAAATTTTAATCATAATTGAGAACCATCTCATATACAAAAATATTTCTTTTTGTCTTTGTAAAAAGTATATATAATTTTTTTTTTTTTTTGGAAAATTTAATATCTGCGTAGTTTTGAAATTTCAAAAGTGGTTTTAATCAGGAAACGCATAGATTTTTGCTGAACTTGTTTAGCAAATAGCGCTAAAGATCCTGAAATTTTAAAGGATATATCTTTCACAGGCATTTAATAAATATAAAATAATTTTCTTTTCAAATATGGCAGATAACCTGTTGAGATTATCGATATAACAGTTGGTATAACCACGACATTATAGTTCGCCTATTTATATGAGTGCTTTGTGCCAAAAACGATTTGTTAACATCTAATATTATTACCAATAAAACTATCTCTTCTATTAAAAACGTTACTAACTATTTTGCATAACTATTTTCAATAAATAATTAACAAAAACAGATAAAAAGCTGAGGCCAATAATCTGTTATTTGCTTTTGACTTGAAAATTTTAATCTCTCTAATTCCACCATATTAAATACCAAAGACCTGATGCTGTGACTGTATTAACTCTATCGAACGGAATGGATACATGTGCATGTAACAAATTTCTTAAAACAAATAAAAAATCATTAAAACTTTATTAAAGTGCAAACGGAGAAAAAAAAAAGATTGACAAATTTCATGCAACTCATCTATATAAGAAATTAAAAAACTTTACACTTTTAAATGTCGGATTTTCAGCTTTTATGAGATACAAAAATATTAGATTTTATTTGCTTGTATTTAAAATTGATTAAAGGGTTTTAACATTTTGTGCGCATTTAGTTCATGGTTGAATATAATTAACATACTAAAACCGAATTCGAATATTTGTGTTTATTATTATGCAGATAAATATATTTGGAATTTTTAAACAAACTCGTTTTAGTTCAAAAACGCTCGCATTTCGAAGATGATCTTAAATAAGTTATTTAAAAAAAGAAACTACTTACGATTTGGCAACATATTTTGATGAATGGCTGATCACTTTTTACTGTCAGTTCATATTAAATTATACATGAAATAAAAAAACCAAATTACTAGTTTTAATTATAATTCAATTTGAAATCTTTTATTTCTTGTAGTTTTTTGTGCGATTGTTTAAATAATTGTAATTCTCAAATGCATTGAAAATACTTGTCTTTGGTACAACTACAGCACAACTTCACCTCTTTGAAGTTTTGCTGAAGTAGGACGCAAACTAATTGAGACTAATTGGACTTTAAAAATAAATATCGGTAGAATATTTTGTTATAATATTATTTTATATGCCGGACTTTTTCAAGAATACTGTATTAACTCAAAATGTTTTGTCCGAAAAGTTTTTAAAATTTACAAAAGACATGATTAATATTCCAAAGCACAAGAGAAATTCAACATCAGTTCTTAAACATTAAACTTGCACAGCTGAGCAGAACAGCTGTTTTCGAAAGCCACTATACTTTCATAATCAGCTCGCTTTTTTATTGCCTCTGGTTAGATGACTCAATTGATAATTTTACAAAAATCAATACTTAAAACTTAAGTGAAAAATCTATTAGAGCTCAGAATAATTTTTTCTTTTGATGAAATAGTTTATTTCAGTGAATTAAGAATAGACAATTACTTTGAGTTCTTTGAAGTAATTGGCCGTAAAAAGTGATTTTTCATATAATAAAGCGATGAATGATTTTCTTAATAATTGTTGCCGAACTTCCTTTTTTTCTCCTTTAACACTTTAAATATTTCTAACTAATAACTTATTGTTGAACGAGTGCGAGTGTATGTGGTGGGTTAAGTACTTCTATATGCCTGCATTTCATTGGTGCTTACACCAAATCATGAGTAAATTTCCAAAATAACAAAACCTCTTAGCTTATGCGGAAAATTTCACAAGAATCACCATATATTTAATAAATTAATTGAGACAATATTAAAAAAATCATAATATCGTTCATCAAAATATTATTAGGCGCCGAATAAGATGCCTAATTTATGAAGTCTCTGTTTGAAGTCGCAACTCACCATAAATATGCACTTAAAAATATAATAAATCAAAATTTATTTCAAATAACATTAGCATATAGTTATTCAAAAACGTTAAATATAATCAAAATGCTTTTGTTGTTAAAGGCAATTTCAAATCATTTAGTTCTATTAATATGTTCCACTAAAAGTGGTCTTCATGGGTTTTGTAATAAATTTTGCCGTCCTTATCGATGACACCTGCAGTTTGAACAACATGTCCAGTTGTGAGAACATCATCAGAACGACCAAACCGACTGGAAAAACTGTAACAAATAAATAAATGATAGAAAAAACTAATAAATCTACTTCATTATAGTAACATAATGTTAATTTGTATATAATTAAGTATTTGATATGTATTCTATTTTGTTGAAACGATTTATTTAAGTGTTTCGAAATATTTTTAAATCAATTTGCCAATTCATGATATTGAGATGAACAAGTGGCCGGTATGTGCCATATGATATTACTCTATCAAATTGTATCCAAACCCTAAAATTGTAATCTAACATCATGCTATTTTTACTTTCTTTGGTTTAAAAATATTAAAATTATTACTGAGGGTCTTACGTGGCTACGTGGTGGATCCTATGTGGGTAATGGGCACCATTACTTAAGACCATAAAATCTCTCATTTTCATAACTTTCCTTCTCTAAAAATATACGATCTTGCATAACACCATTAAATACTTGATATAATATTCTCAGTCTATTAACGCTGTATTTTTCAGGTAATTCGTTTACAAGATGCCGGCGTTAGCGCCGACGTTTTTCACTATTTTCATGTCATGAGTAGCGGGATCCTGGTAATCCTTAATATTTCTTTTATTGCTTATATCTTTTCTAGAAAAGAAGGTTACACTTTTACACGTTACAATTAAAAATGGCAGCATTTTGTTATTTGAAAATAAAGAATTTATTAGAAATTAATACATTATCCCCTACGAAAAATAATTTCTATTTTAAAACTCCCCCAAACTGACGGTTTTTAGAAAAGAAGTGAAAAAATGTTTTATGATTTCCAGAAAAGAAAACGGTATTAGTGCTGTTTATAAAAATACCCCCGTTAACTGAAACATTCATGTCGAATTCGTCTTTCACTAAAATAAAGCATTTGGTGTTTTGCAAATTATTAATAAAAAAAGTCAACTAAGAAAATGAATTTAATTGCAGAATCTTCACTGACCAATTTTTAACCAAATATTTATATTAAAAAATATATTAAGTTTTGTTGAGTCAATTAATCGATCGAAATTAAGTGACTTTATATACAATCCGAAATTTTCAAATATTAAATTAATCGAATTCTCCTTCGTCGGTACCTGTAGAAAAAATTTATCCCTTTATAGTATTTTTAGTAACTTTTTATTAAAAAAAATTATTTTCAATAAAAAATCTGTTATTACAGTTGAGGTAAAGAAAGATCAATGTTTAACGGTTGTTGATTTTGTACAATTAGGAAACTTTCAATGCCATTCGCTTTGTACAAATTAATGGATGGTTCGTTTCTGAATTTTGTTTTTCAAATTTGTAGTATGTAGCCCAATGAACCCGTTATTTATAATACAATTACATAATTAAATTTGCTATTTTCTGTAAGATTTTTTATTTCCGCGAGAAATTTTATAATTTTTTCGTTTGTGGCTCTTATATATAAAGTTTGAAAATAAAATGGAATAGTTCTTTACAAAATGATTCGGATGCATTAAACTTATTTTCTAAAGAAATAATTCGAAAATATTTCGTACTCCTGGTGAGCAGTCATTTCATAGATAAAATGTTTCGTTAAACCTAAACCTGTGCTCTTCAATAAAAGCCTCTTTTAAAATCATGTGTTCTAATTAAAATTACTTCAATTATTTTCATATTTGCATGACTTGTGTGCATATTTACATTTAAGAGAATTGCGACATTATTTTATAAACCTAAATTATTGCTGAATGATTACAAAAATATTTATTGACTTACTCGACGTCGGGTGTATGTGAGTTTAGAGTTTGTGAACTAAAATATGTAACTCCATCAGCACCAGTAACGGATGATGAGGATGACGAGGATGAAGCTGCAGCCACTTGTCTACGTAAACGTCTCAAGTAGTGTGCAGTCTATGAAAAAATTAAAAGATTATTTGTAAACATTTAGTCACAACACAAAATAGATTAAACTGAAATAGATGAACTTAAATGAAAAGATTTTCTACAGGAAACTATAAAAAAAAACATTTAAGTCAAGAACATTTAAAGTACTTCCAGCCTAAACAGTTGGTATAGTGAATATAGAAAACCACGCCAACATGATTATTGAGAGGTAAAGCCATTTACGGTAAATTTTTTTCAAAAAACATCAGATTGATATATAAATTGCAAATTTCAAAATATCCAACCTTTATGAAACTTCTCTTCTAGGACTTTCTTTCTTCTGTCTTTCTCTCAACCCTTTCCACTTGCTTCTGTCCTTCCATTTCTTCCAAATCTTACAGGTAACACAAAAGGAAAATATATATGTTGGACTCAAGGGGGCTGAACTCCTTGTTATATTTAAAATAGCTTAACATTAATCCATGAAATAGCAGTTTGAATCTAATTTTAAATAAATTGTTTTGTTCGCTGCTTAAAACGATATTAAAAATCTCGACAAACTCGCACGAATTTGTTTTAAGCAAATCAATACCATTAATATAACGACTTTAAAAAGATATTATTGAGTTAAGAAAAACTCTTCCCATTATACGTCTCTAAGATCTCCTATACGCTCTACTCAAATTACGTACACAATAATTCCATGTGTTCGCACATAAACTTAATAGTTAATGAAAGATTTAATAAAAGTGATTACATGGAAAGTATAAAAATAAACTTGATTCTAAGAAATATCACTTCATCGTTTCTTCTGGGAAGAAAAAATAACTTGAATGTGTCATGACTTCTACTTACGTGTGGATTTACGGCGTGCAAATTTGATTTGCGGCCTTCTGCATCTAGTGTATAAAAAGCCTTGGGAATGAAATGACCAGCATCTGAAATAAATTATAAAAAAATCGTTAATGCACATAAGAAACCTTCCATTAAACCGAAAATTCCAAGAAATTAATTTTAAAAAATTTCGTTGTAATATAAAAACCTTAAGAACTTTTAATTTAATAAAAAGGTGATGTAATAAATATTTGAAGTGGTTAATATTCAAGCACTTGAGTATTCACTTAACGTTTTTCCATGGCTATAAAAATACATTCATCAACGTCATTATGATCTTACCCGAGTCGCCAAACGCAAATGCCAATGCAGCAACAAAACACAATATGCACACAGCAAACTTCATTTTTATTTGAATTTAAAAAAAAAATTCTTAGAGGAAATCGAAAACCTATAAAAACAGTAAATAAACTTCAATTGAATTATTAAAACACGTCAGACGAAAACAACAGAATATAGGCAAAAACAAAAGACTTAAGCAGCGAACTTGTTTTCTATTTGTTTTAATTTTCTTTTGTTTTCATCCCCTCTCTGTGCATGGAAGTCGGCTTTAGAAGATTCTAGCGCCGCACAAACTTACACCAGCTATAGACTAACGTTAACTAAACCTCACCCATGGTGAGTAAGAATTTTTATACAAACTTCAAGTTGAAGTTTATGGCCAAATCAGTGGCGAGAACAAGAAGGAAGAACGAAAAAATAAACACAAAATAAACAAACAACAAAAAGTATATTCATCTTGAAAAAGTTGCCAAAGGCTAATGTAATGACGCACAGTAAAATCGTTTGCAGGAAATTGTTCGAATTAATTTCTTGCTTTCCTATAAAATTCGGTTTAATTAAAACTCGTATAACTCTCAACTTTATCATGAGTTTAATTTGAAATTTTCTGCAAATAATTGTTTAACAAAATAAAATCGATAGATGCAATTCTAGATATCTGTTTGTTCTGGGTATATAAGTGCAAGATTCTCTACCTTTTTTATTTATGGAAATTAACTCTTCTGTAAATCAAAAATTTATTTAAATTGTCGTCATTCAGTTAAGAAAATCGAAATAATTTTAATGTAATTTTAATACAGATCCCTCTCGCAATTATTTTTATTTAATTATGAACTTTGATATAAATTTTTACACGAAAGAAAAAATAACTCCAGGCCTTAATATATATCGGATGACTAAAACCGAACATAAAGACCCATCAAAAATATTCAATTTGATACCACTGTACAGCGAACACATATTGTATAAAAAATTATTCTTCTGCTTCAAAATCTGTTGAGTTTTCTTTTTATAAAAAGAAGCCCATGACAATGCAAAGTCTCTATAAGATAACTCTGGAACATTTGAGATAAGAGAATGGTGCTAAAAACTCGACGACTCATACGCAAACAGAAAAACATTGCAAAAACATTTTATGACAATTACGGAAAAAAATATCTGAAAATATAATATTTCGGCATCATTCTCCACAAACTTTAAAGAAAGACAAAAATAATACTGAAACTAATAGGATATGGCGCATATGAAATACTTATTAAAGCTCTTTATCTATTAATTCTTTTTTTATATATAGAATCATATAGATAATGTAAAATCTTTTGTTTAGGAATTTATATGGAAACAACAATAAAACAATTAAAATTTTTTGTTTTATATAAAATTTTTTATTTTATTTGCAAAAACTTGCAAGTTGTCAGCAGCTGTTTGTGTATAAATTATATTAAACGAGTGTCCACGTTTTGTCATGCTTCTCTACGTTGCAACAAACGTTTTAATATTAAATTTCTTCATTTTCTATTCTGTTGAAATTGCATAAACATCTTTTTTAATTTAACAAATTAATTGTAGTCATAGAATTCTCTCTCTCTCTCTGTCATATATTATTTTGAAGTGCAGGAATATAGACAAGGCTGTAAATCATTTCGTATCATTTCCTCAAAATAAACGTGACCATAATATCGATCGCATCTGGCTGTTCTTATCTTGACATGTTCTTTATTTAACTTCATGCTTTTTTTAATAAGAAAATATAAATATGCCGATTAAGAAATGGAAATATTTGTCGGGAGTTCGCTCGATTCCTGCCAGCAGTGTTGGGATTTTTGCACATGCTGGAAAGAATATAAAATAAACAATATTCTCAATTTGCAGCTGACAATTTATCAACGTGTTCGGTGAATTTCTGCTTTGACATTCTATACCAAACTATTGTCATCTAATTAAACATGTTAATTAATAAAATAGCTCAACTTGGAAATATTAATTAAGGACAGGTGTCAGTTATCAATATAGATGTACGTAACGAAGCGTGCATTTAAAATTTAAAAAAAGTTTCTTTTGTAATATTTAAAAGAGTAAAATCTTGAGGCGACCAAATTCTTTGGGGATTGTGGAATATCATTAATCTAATTACAGTATTTCTTTTATTGGCGTATCCATTTAAACAAAAGTGGGCTTTTTCGCTAAATAAAGCTCGCGCGATATGTATGCCGAACGTAATCGGCACTTTTAATATAAATTTAAACAACTTGAAAGAGTTGTTAAAATGCCAAACTGAACTAAACATAAATCATTTAACAGCTGACAAAGTGTCTGCCAGTTAAAATTGTGTTGCGAACTCACAGCTTAATACCTCCACAAACGCGCCCTTTATAACTATGTATCATCTGCTTGTATATGGATTTTGCAGTGAAAAAGCTTTTGTGGGCATTTTTAAGTGATCAAATCTTGGGAAAGCCAGATGATGAACGCCTCATTGAAGTTTCAAAGAAGTCAAAGAAATCCCTAAGCATCATGGTTAAAACCTTTAGAACTAAACGAAGACTTAAACTCAGAAAATTTTCTTTTCAAATAGTTTATCAATTTTCAAATAGTTAGTCAATTTAGAAAAGTATTTGTAAAAAAATTCACACAGCATCTTAAAATATATTACAAAGTTCTTATACTTAAATAGTCCATGGGTTAAATGAAATTAAATAAATTGAATATGATCTTCACCATAGAATTTGCAGTTGTTGGGTCTGTCAAAACGTCTACACTCAGGAGTAGTATTCAGTTAATGTAAGTCTAAATCAAGTAGTTGCTTTTTGTAGTTTCTGTAAAATTCTGTAGTTTCTGTAACAATTTTCTATTGGCTTAGGCTGTTACGTTTGATTTTTTCAATTCATTTCAAATAACGATTTGTTTGATATTTATTTTAAATGTGAACCACTCTTTAGAAATTGGTTTAATAAACAAAAACTTATGCTGGTAAAATATGTACACCGAAATGCACATTCGTTCAAACGTTCTAAGGCTGCCACGAATTTATGAAATATTAAAATATATTGAATAGAGATTTGCTGGCAATTTATAAAACTTTAGTTTTTTCTTTAGATTTGTAGCTCGATTCCGCCCTCAGTCGCATATATGATGTAGGATTTTTCGACAAATTATCTACTTTGTAATCTGTTTTCATCTGTCCTCTTAATACTATCCTTTAATTTTTAGTTATGGCACTATGCACTGTATGGGTCATTCGCTGAGTGCTAGTCCAAGACCAAAATAAAAGTATTTTTGTTAGAGATGTGAAAATGTTGAGACTCTTTCACAAATTAATTGCAATAGCCACTGTAAATATTTCTTTAAACTTTTTTGAATTTCAAAAATTGTTAACAGTCCTGCCCTGGTTTTGTCTTCTAACTTGGATTGCTAAGAGTTCGGTGGTAAGAGCCTCTTCAACTAACTTTCTTATTAATCCCCTCTGAGTGACATATTTTTGTCTGGTCGATTAGCATAAGGTTATAATAACTTTAAATACATAAAGTTCATCCATACATACACATTTTCATATCTGGACCAACTCTATTTAAAACCATTACCAAACGGGCTTTCTTCTTTAATATAATATTTGATTTCGTTTATTTCATGTATTTCAAAAACAAAACAATACATTTTGTTAGTAATTTAAAATATAAATCTTGTAAAATATAATCAATAATATATTGTTTTTGGCTAATAAGGATTTTACTTAAGTTCATATTACACCATGTAGTACTAACAATAAAACAGGAACTGATTACTAAATTAATTAATAAAACGAATACGGTACAACAAAGAAATATATTTATATAGAGATTATAAATGTTATCAATAAATTCATTTAAATAAAATATTTGGTCAAAAATACCACATTTTAGGTAAATAGCAAATGGCATATAATATAGAATTTTTGTTTAATGATCACGTATTATATTTTAATATAAGACGGTACCAAATAGTTTGAGCTATAAATAATTTTATTTCTTTAGTTCTTAAAGATATATTAAATTGAAGAAACATATTGTGAAAATTACTTTTAGTACCATTAATGCGGCATGCCCGGCTGGGGAATATTTGCCATCATGTTTATCATTTCAAATAAAATCGTTGTAGTTGCTACAGTGATTTCCGAAATGGGGCAATTCTATAATTATGTATATGATGGATCTTCAATCCTATAGCACGACCCGCACCGCATACCAGCATATTCATAAACTTTTCCACCTCCTCATACTTTTTTTATCACAACAGATGAAAAGTTTCGAACTTTTTTTTCACTAAAATTTCATTTGCTATTTATAAGTGGTTTTGAGAGTTTCTTAAAATAGTATGTAAACTAGTTTGGTGTTTTTTTACATTTTAAATTGTTCAATATTTATTAATTTATTTTCTTAATTTTTAGTTGCATTAAAATGTATGTTTTTGGTTTTAGTTAAAATCACAGAAACTATAGAATCATTTTATTATTTAAAAAAAATGTTATATATATATATGTCTATATATAAAATCAAAAACCAGGGATTTTATATTTAAGTGTTTCAAATACAATCAAAGTGACACATACGACAGATGTAATGAAATGTTTCATACTATTAACTTATTCATATATATTTCTTAAATTTTCGTATAATTACGCGAATATCTGAAACAATATTGGCAAGTACGAAAATTATATGTGAAATTTGAAGATATGATGTGCAAATTCAGTTCAGTCTTGAAGATTTTTCAGAAGAAATTAAAAATAAATCTGGAAATTCATATGTATATCAAATAAATAAATATATGAATCAAAAAAGCTTTACAACTTTTATACTTCTGCGTTTGCAAGCAAGTAGAATTTACTTAGTATATGCGTTCTGCAACTAAGAAAAAATATTTATACTGCGCACAAAAATATATCTTTAAAATCAGATAATATATCTTTAAAATCATATATATTTCATCATTATTAGTGAACGAAAAAAACTTAATAGTTTACGACAAAAATACGAGTGCTGAAGCAATAAATTTATAAGATTTAAAAGCATCGACTTTAAGACGCATTTAATATTCATGGTAAGATTGAGTAGACGCGTTTCTCAAGTTGCTCAATTTTAATTATGAATTTGCATCAAGTAGACTAATTGTTGGGACAGAACAGCCGATATTTCGACCGTTTTATATATTAACAGTTTTTCCATCAATCGTTGGAGCTATTTTTTTTCACTTCTCGACATTGACTAAAAATGCAACACAAGTACTAGTGTACTTTTCAGAAGTACGCATTAAGATCGTATACGTTGTCCTATCGTCTTATAAAAAAGAAATTTGTTTTGTAATTTTATACAAAAATGTATTTAAATTTTAAGATTGAATTCATGTATGTTTTTCAAACAGTTGTAGCGAGGCCTTATTATAATTTAAGGTTAGGAAAGTTTTACTATGGAATATAGTTTTTTCACTCTAATAAATAAAAATTTTCAATGCAATTTTCAGTTTTACGATTTCCAACATGCTAACGAATAACATAATTGCTAATAAATTGTTTAAAATTTACTTATTTTCCATATGAAGAGAACTGCATCCGGCTGTCACTTTAATTATAACACTTTCGTTTGTTATTTGAAACTTTATAGATTGTTGCGGTTATAATAAGATGGGGTCACAATTTCTTTGTCTATAGGATATGTTGTTGCACTAAACTCAATAACTTTTTATTTATTAATTTACATATTTTAAATGCTAAAATTTACACAATTGTTCGTTACAAATAAAATTGTTAATCGCTTCGAAACGCCGATTTGCTCTTTTGCTGGCTCTAACAATTATTTCGATTTAATTTGCTTTTTTTTTATTAGTTTTCGTAAAGTTAGACACAAAATAGAAATATATTTCGCTGGACTGTTATCTAACAACAAAAATGTTTTGTTTTCTTAGTGTGTTAAAATTATAATTAACGTACAAAAATAGATTTTTACAAATTGGAAGTTTGAGTTTTTGCTTGGTTAAGGGAAAATCATATACTACAACTACAAATATGTATATAAGTTAGTTTGGATTACTTTTAAAAGTAAAAAATCTAAATGTAGCATATCATATGTTGCACACTTTTCTATCCGCAAACTAGAATCGCACTAACAAAAAGGAAAGTGTCAAGGGCATCGATTAAATTAATGCGGTCTTCTCTAGTAGATAGTTTTGAAACGTTGTTTACTTTTCATTTTTTGATTTCATTGTAAATAATTCATTATTATCATATAATCAAATTCATCTTATTCTTTTACTTATATAAAAAATTATTTTTAAGGGAGATCTCTTACACTATTATAAATCACACACACATATTGTTTATATATATTTGGTTTTTCTACTACGTTCATAGTTTACTTCGGTTTTGTTTTAATTCCGTTAAATTACTAAAAACATATACTTGCGTTAAATTCTCTTAAATTCTTTTCCTAATTAAACAAAACAATAAAACTATTTAAAAACTTTACCATACTTCACATTTCCTTCCCGGATTCATTTTGGATCCAACTTTACATTGAAAAACTTCGGCAAATTCAGGCATATTTGAAAGGGTTCCTGCCACTCGTAAACGTGAAGGTGAATGTGTATCTTTTTCTAGTTGTAAGACGGTAGTTTCATCCGTATCAGTAGAGCACCAAACCTGCAATAAAGAATTCAGGTTTTACTTTCATCGCTACAGAAAAAAAGTTTTAAAATATCTTTATAGTCGTGGGTAAAAAATATGAATTTTTCAAGTGTCCAGTGCTAATAAATCAACTGAAATGTTGTGCGAATAAATTGATTAAAAGTATGCGTATGTACCAGTGTGTCCAGTTTGTTTCTAAACTTTATTCTCAATTTCAAAATTAGCATCCCCAAAAATATCCAAATTCATAATTTTTATATCCTCAAAACTCCCAAGGCTGTTTAAAACCTATACATTTATTAATTGACATAAATCAGTACGACACTGATGTTAATACACTTTAAATCCCTGTGCTGCGTTGCTTAGAAAGTGCTTAGAATTTTATCAAGCAAGAACTTGAACATATTTTTGAATTTATTTTCGTTGCAATTGCCCTCATTTCAGATAAACTGATTTTCTTGAACATCTTAATATTAAATTGAATACATTTCCATTTAACTTCTTTAATAGAGCTCTCTAGCTAAAGTGTAATAAGGCGAAATATAGTCCTCTGAGGGAAAATATAATTTCTTTACTAACCGTTATAAAAATAAAAGCTTTGATGATACAAAGAAAAATAGTGCATATCTGTGCTGGTACATCTGCATGTGTGTGTGTGTGTATTATATACTTACCCTGGCAAACGAAACAAAGAATAGCTGTTTATGTGTCAAATTCAATCCCGGCAGCTTAAGAACATCAGCCTCTTTTGTCATAGACGTTTTGAGAAATGCATGATATGCCGCCTTAAGCCCACCATTATCGGCAATATTCTCTCCCAACGTTTGTTTGCCATTAAGATGTCGGCCATTTATAACATAGGAACCATATTGTTTCGCAAAGCATTCTGTTTTCTCATTAAAACGTTCAATGCTTTTATTGTCCCACCAACGATTTATGTTACCAAATTTGTCAAACTCCCTGCCCTGGTCATCGAAGGCATGCGTTAACTCGTGGCCCATTACCACGCCCATAGCACCAAAATTCAAACATTTTGGATTGTGTATGTCGAAGAAAGGTGATTGCAAGATGCCGGCCGGGAAGACAATTTGATTTTTGGAAGGCGTGTAGTAGGCATTGACCATATGGGGCACCATGCCCCAATTTGTCTTGTTAACGGGCTGATCCAACTTCTCCAAGTTCTTTTTTAAATTAAACATATATGATTGTATATTATTTTCAAAGTAGGTATTAGCTGTGACATTCAGGTCAGCATATTTCTTATCGAGCTCTTCTACATTTAATATATAGTCTGGAAAGCCGATCATATCGGAAATAGCATTGGCTTTGTCTATAGCACGTTCGCGTGTTCTCTTATCCATCCATGTGAGATTTTGTATATTCAACTTAAAGGCTTCACGAATCTCATTGATCATTTCCTCAGCTTCGGGCTTGGAATCACCATGAAAAGCTTGACGTACAAATATGGCACCTACAGCAAAGCCTACCACATTACCAGTATCGGCTACACAAAAACGCCAAACTTCCTCTCCCCCATCCGAGCCCATAAGAGCTTTACGTACACCCTTGTAGGCATCACGGAAGGAACGCGAGAGGCAAGGAGTGAGTAGCCTCACTGCCTGCCACACTAAGTAGTTGTTGAGAGTGCTGCAGAAGATAACAAAATTAACTTCTTTAACTACAAATATTTTGAATAAGATCAATTACTTACTTTCTGCCCTCGACAGTCTTCTGCATTTCCATAATAATGGCGGATAATTTCTTCAGGAATTCTGGTGCATAAACCACTACCACTTCTTTTTGTGTTACCCGGCGATTGACCAATTGCATGGCAAAATCCAAATGTTGTGTCCAATTTATAAAAGGGGCCAATACATCTAATTCTGATAATTTCATGGGATGATACATGGCCTCTTCATTGCGCCGCTCCTCCAAAGGTATAGTTATGTTGGCAATTTTAGTTTCGAAATTCATAACCTCTTCCATTTGACGACGAGCATCAGTTTCGTTAGCACCCAACAAAACACAAACTTTTGTCATATACTCGATGTATTCTTTTAAAACCTTACGATGAATTTCTGTACGATTTTCATAATAATCCGGTGTGGGTAAAGTGAGACCACCTTGATCGATCTGTATGACATGACGTGTCGAGTTCTTGTCATCTTCCCCTATGGCCCAACCAAACAAGCAGTTGATATTGTATCTGCAACAAAGCAGCGACTTCAAACAAATTTTTAATTTCTATTCAAATATGTGCGAACCTGTTTTGTAATTTTTTTAGCGTTTCCGCTAAGCTCCACTTTCCTATATTGAATCCGGTATGGGTAACATTCCAACCTCCGATTTTCCATAGAAAAGCTACCATAGGCTTTGCTCCCAACTTCTCCAAATCATCATTGCGATCCAGACAAGATTCATAATAAATCTTTGCCTTCTTTTCAGCTTCCGATTTAAAGGTCTTCATGGGTTTCTCCAAAATATTTTTTATTATCAATTGATTTTTTTGCTCGATATTACTAAACGTTCCCCACGACGATTTTCCATCCGGTATAGGATTGTTTTTAACCCATTGGTTGCTAATTTTAAAAAAAAAAACCGTTTTTTTAACTCGTATAAACGTGTATATCAGTTACTTGGAATTACCAGGAAAACCCATAAAAATCGTCACACGGATTAACTGAACGATCTATCGAATTCAGTATATCGTTTGAGGCAAATATACAATGTTCATTTAAACAAGGCATATCTGTATCTACATATGGATGGGTGATATATCAAAAAGTCAGGTAAATCATGAAAAATATATAAAAGTCAAACTTACCGTCTTTATGTGGTTCCACGTGCAAGATTCTTGTAGTTTTATCCGCTTCGTTTTTGAAGAGCATTATTAGCAATGCCAATATAATTAATGACAAAATAATTGTAGTTACCATTAGCCATTTTTCGACACGATTTCGCGAGCGCCAGTTTAGGGTGGCCTAAAAATAAACGTGTAGTTTAGTTTGAGATAATCACAAGATGTTAAAACAATAAACGATATTTAAAACAAAAACAATTTTTAAATTTTATTTTTGTTTTTACTCGATCGAACGATAGCTTGCGACACCGATGGACTGGTTGGTAGTGAGTGTTTTTGAAAGCTCGAATTTCATATGATACTTTCGATGAAGATATTACAAATTATAAGTGCCTCCAATATATTTGCCTGTACGAGCAAATTTATTGCTGGAAATTGACTTATTACTGAATGTCCTTTGATCCTTGGCTTATGTTTAACGATATTTCGGCCTGATGTTTTCATTAAGATCTCTTTCGGTGGACCATGTAGTGGTTTTGTTGTTGTATCAGTAGTATATAATTTGTGGAGAAGGTCAGTATACCGATTGTCTACCCCTGTGGTAGGCCACTAGATTGCTGGTCATTCAAAGGACGAACTATTTACAAGACGTTGCCACCGGTATATTCCTTGCTTTTCGCCACCGTCAGACTAGACTGTAGTGACTTCCACTAACCTTAACTAGCATAATTATATTTAACTTTAAAACGGTAGACATAATATTTTCAGTAGGACCAGCACTCAGTCTATGAGCCCTACAAGTGCAGTGCATTACGCCACAACTAGAAAAGAGTGAATAGTGCTGAGAGGTAAAATAACGAACGATAAAAAGATAGAACATTTTTATATAAATTTCGCTTTTTACTTCGAAGTTGAATTTTTGCTACAATACCGCCGAAGGAGGGAGGGTGCTTAGGACCATGGATAGTCTCTTCAAACGTTCAATAAGTCAGGTCACCTGTCCCACATATCGGAAGCAGGGGAATCAGTATATGGTTACTGGTGAAAATAAAATTCTTGACGTTAATTTCGACCGACTTATTCCACAGGTGTATATATACATTTTTCCAGATTATTATAGCGAAACGATCTAGTTTTCTTAGAAGTTGTATGCACACCTGTTACTCCATTAATTCTGAGATTGGATAGTAGCACATAGTAAATACTCAGGTAAATGTGGTTCCCAGAAAGTTTAGCAGCAGTATGTAGTTAATCATGGATTTGCTAAACATGCTCCCATGCAGAGTTGAGTGAAGCACTCGGAACTCATTTGGACCTTCCGTCTTGGCATCATTATAAAAATAGTCACGTGAGGTGACTTGGATATATCACAGAAACAGGACAACTTATTTCTTCAATCAAATTCCAGGCAATGAATTCTTAAATTTAGCTTTATTAAGTAAATAATAAACGGAGCCTATTAAGATAAATTAATTAGAATTGATTTAAATAGATCGTAATTAAGCAGTTTATAGTTGGAATATTTTCCTAATCTACAATATTTGTTGTATTTCTCAAACGGTCTATTATGCATACTGCCATGAAGTCGAAGGCTATATTTTTATGCACAGACGTATTAATCCAACAAACAAAAGTAACAGAAGAACTTTATTTTATTGACTCTTCTCTACAACAAATGAAGCCACAAATATAACAAAACCATAGAAATACAATGCCTGCATTAATAAAGAAATTGAAAAATTAATCTTTATTTGTGAAAGGAAGCCGAAATTTTGTTTAAGTAATTGCAATTTCAATTTAATAAATATATATTTATACGAAATAGTTTTCCGCATCACAGTCTATGAGGAGTTTTTGTCCATAATAATGAAATAAATTAATTTAATTAAATAAGCAAAAAAAATATTAATTTATTTAAAATACCATGGCTACCAGTTAATTCATACTTAAAAAGCATAATGGCAAATAATTTAATGCTCCAAAATTGATACAAATACATAGTTGGTGGTATGCACATATACATACGTGTAGGATACGTATGTAGTGCAAAGAATAATGTGAACAGATCTTTGTATGGGTATATGTACTCCAGATACATTTATTATTATTTATATAAATATCTTACCCGAGCAGTATGATAACGTATCTGCATTCCCGTGCTACTGCTGGGCTCATTCAGCTGTACACCGCCAATCGAACTGCTGTCTTCTTCTGAGAACTCTGTCTGTTTGTAACGGGTCATCTGAATAGAAAATGAAAAAAAAATAATAGAATTGTATATGGAAGTAATTTAATTCCATGTTTGTTAAATTAAATGCAAATGTTTTTAAACGCTGCACAACAATTGAAGAAGCCGAATGACGTATTATTGATATACACATTAATTGAGGGCTACACAGAAAGGAAAATGGTGTTTATTATTAAGTAAAGATTTAGGTTCCTACTTTTCGTAGATATTAATGGCTGATACACAACCTAAATTTTTAATATTTAAAATAGGCCATTAGTGTGAAAATTTCGTTCGCCCAAATAAGCGATGATTGATGTAGTTTTCGATGACTGTAAAAAAGAATCGAGAAGACTACTGATCAGATATTTGATTTCGAAGTTTTTAAAAAGTCAGTTTTTTACGAATATTTTCGTTCCCGAGGTTTACAGTGACTGACGTGATTTTAAACAGCTGATTAACTTGTGTAATCGATCAGCGAACTTATTTACAAGTTATTCTAAAAACACTTTGAAAAATACTATTTGTAATCAAAAGATATATACATTCAGCATTCAGCCTCTTCAAGTGTTGTTTATTTTTGTTTGCATATACATATTATTTTATATTAAATTCAAGTGGTATTTTCGAAATATACATACATTATTTTCACGTTGGAAGAATCTGTAGACAAACATGTCTGTATAATATCTCTGTTATAACCAAATCAGGGCCGACAGTGTGGTAAATACCAAATATTGCGTAAAAATTTAACATGAATTTCACAAAATGTTCCATGTATGATTTACAATATGCAAAATAATTAATGTAAAAGTAAATATAGGTCTTTATACCGTCACTAGTTCTGATATGGAATGCCCCTATTGTTATCAGTAGAACTACAATTGATTTTTAATAGGTTACATCATGCTTGTATTAGATGGCTCACGCAAGATGAAACAAATTGAATCATTTTTATTGGAAAGCTCGTCACATCAATCGAGAGCTTACTGTAGAGGAAATAATTGGAATATATATCGCAGGCATAAACATGCAACACACTTATAAATATAAAAATTGCATGTTCTATTGTTGGAAAGAGATCAGTCGACAATAAGGCAGCTCAAGAAGGTACATGCAGTTCTACAACAATTTAAACATTAATAAAGACTCGTATTTTGTTCGTCGAAACAAAGTCGCATCTTAGCACTTAGTGACAGATCTGCTACATATTTTTGCTAAGATTTTATTATATAGCACTTTTGCACTTAGTTTGCGTACTATTTTTTTAAAGCAATTTTCCCCAATTTCAAAGCGCTTTTCTGATGACTCGTAAACTATAGTCAGGCAGCTAAAAAACACACCCGATATGTGTGTATTAAAAAGTAAATTCGTTAACTAATTTTATTAAGTGACTCGACAAAACTATATTTCGAAATCTAGTACGTTTATTTCTAACAGTAATTATATTAGCACTTTTACTGTGTCATCTTGAGACTTGTAAAGAAACTTTTGACATAAACCTGGTGTAAAAGCTTTAGTCAGCAGTGCTACTGGACTCAGCTGGCCAATCTGTCTTATGTCGATGTATTAAAAAAGGGACATTCCATATGAGAACTACACGTAACAATGTGTATCTATCCTAACGAAGTTGTCTTGCCAGTTCGGATTGCAATACATAAATAAAGTAGCCTATTTCTTTAGTTGTTATTTACTTGTTGTAGTCTTGTGGGTAAATAATATTTCGTATAAATAAATTTACTAAACTATGTAAATATATAATGAAAGCGTAAAAAATAATGCTTAAAATTAATAATTCTTTTTAAGCCAATATTTTATTTTAAAGTATTTATTTCAATTTATACTAAAATAATGAAACCCATGAGAATCTATAATTATTATTATTATTATTTTTATGAGCTTCTGATAGACTCTGTTAGCCATTTCATAACCATCTCGGATTTTTTTTAATTTTTTTTTTGTACTACCTTTTAGTGATAATTTATCAAAATATTATGCTTTTGCTAATTCATTTGACGTTTAAAATATTCTCATTACTAAAGGCTTTGATTCACTATCCTACATAACTGGCAGATGTGTCAGATATGACATCTGGAAGAAACTATTATGGCATGTGGATTCAAAAACTGTATGTCGTGAAATATAGAAAAATCTATGAACTCTCATAAAATTAAAGTTTCTATATGATAAGAGTAGTATTTATTATCAGACAGTGTTTAAGTTTGTTGACACCCAAAAATATTGTTGATAGTATGTTATGATAGTACTTTATTTATTCATAATTATTTTTATTCACTTCTATTTTTAATACAACGCAATTAAAGTGATTTTGTTGTAATAAATGGTGGGACTTTTGTCAGATATTCCTTTGAATATCTTAAACGGATGTTACATTATAAACGAAACACTCACAAAAGCCAATTTCGTTTTTGTATTCGAATTCATCACTTTTGTAATGAAGTTTCAATACTTATACTTTAATGTATATATATTATTTATACTTTATACTGAAGTTTCAATACAATACTTATAAATCCAATTTCTTTCTCTACATCTTCTTCGGATTTAAAATACGACACTAAATAAGATTTTTTGCATAATTTTTGCATAAATTTTTGTTGAAAATTTTGTAAATGATATTAGGAAAAGATGCAAAATAAATTATTGAAAAATTACAACATCGAAAATTTCGAAGCTCAGTTTAGCTGCAAAACGCTAAAATGGGCACGCTGATAGATACACTTAATACACGTGATGTAAACGCACTATAAAAAAATTTGCGCACTATAAACAATTTCATACATGATCGTCGTACTAATAGTTTTGTTAACTAGAAATATTTTATGAAAAAAACACAAACAATAATGAGTACACTTTTTCAATGTTCAAAGGCCACAGAAACACTAAAAAAAAACAGAAATGATACATACAATATTATGGAAAAAAATTAAAGAACACATTTGATATCTACAAAATACTTTTGTTCTACTCGTACAATAACACAGTAGAACAGAATGAAGCACAAAAGAAAGTAAACAATAGCACGAGAGATCGTAGATAAATTCGCAGACCGGGAATGTTTAAATAAAAATAACAGAATAAAAAAAAAGCAATCGAAACGAGAGAAATATTTTGACCCCACACAGTATAAACAAACCACCCATGCACAATAAAAATAAATCATGTGTAAATACATACATACATACATGTGTGTGTATGTATGTATGGATGATCCAGAATTGGGAAAAATAAAAAAATGTTCCAAATTACCAATTTGAATGAAATTGCCAAATAGACGTTTCAATTACATTCTGTAATTGATTGTACATGTAATCACGCAATTATAAATAATTGTAGTGGCGAATTTATTCCGATTGAAGTCTCGAATTTTCAATTACATGTAATGCAATTGTTATTTAAAGATATAATAAAATTAATTTGTGAGGAAACGATCTGTCCCAAAGCCATATAGTTTTAAATCCACTCAAACTGTATGTGACTTTCCTTGTGAAAGTCAAACATAGAAATTAAAATTATCGGAAAAGATATCTGGTATATTCGCTTTTTATTAGTATGAACAAAATCTTTCCTATAAAGTATAGAAACCCGAGATTTTTACATTGGGTCTAAACACACTAGCGTCCATTCAGTCTTAGGTTTTGGATCCATCCATATAATATCGTAAACTAATGCTTAACAAGAATGGATGTACTCTTGTGTAATTGTCTATTGATTCTTGAAACTTTTTCCCAAAATGCTACTTAGAGGCGATGATGAAAAGTTTTATTGAGAATTTAAATATTTTGTGTACACTTTTTGTAAGTAAATTTTGGATTTGGTTTCAATAGAGCCACCCGAAGAAAATAAATTTGCACACGAAAAGTTTTGTTATTATTTTTGTTTCTATATTCAACTTTCTTTCCGTTACATTGCGGAAATAACGTGAATATTATTTAAGGATTCTAGTTCGTCTCAAGTTATTGAAAGTCTTGATGTTCAATAATCTAAATAGTTACAAACTTTAAGATTATGTGGTATCTCGATTTTAATCTGAAATATCTTTGGGAATGTTAATATGTATGTATGTATGTATGTCGAATTGATTAACTCTCCAAAACAATTAAATAGAATTAAAAAACAATTTGCATATTGTATTGGTACGCTACTCGATTTGAAATACATAAATAATTTATTTTATTTACGCAAATGTGGTATCATCAGGGGTGCCATATACTTACAAAATATATGTATGTTATTATTTATATATCTCTTTATTGAGAGATAATAAAATCATCTTTCCACTCATAGTGGGCTACACATGCATGTAGTTTGACTTTTGGGCATTTTCCAAAATGAGTCTAGATTGTTAATACAAATTAGAATCAATTATAATACATAAAACAAAAACCACTTCTACTCCATTTTACCATCAAATACAATAACAAGCCCAGCTGACAGTTCATCAGTCCCTAACGAAAATATCAATTGAATTAGTGGCAATCCTTACATTTAGATTTCTGTGTTATTATTGTAAATATAACACTGTGCACTGTGTACTACTCTCAATATTTTGCACGTTTTACTTAATTAATATGAGAATATCGTATGTAAACACATGTGGAACAATTTCAAAAATACCGAAGATGTGGAACACAAAACTAAGAAAACTAGTACAAAGAACATCAAAATAAATATTCCATTAATCTCATAATTTTGTTATCGTAGAAGAAAACTTGCGTAAGTTTTAAAAATATACTCACATGCCTATACATCTATATAGACTATAATTACCCAAATATTGGGTCGTGTCCCTAAAAAAAATATATTTAAACTCCACTAATAGACATAAATATATGTAGTGTAGAAATGTATAAGTATGTCTCTTTCATACACATATCAACTTTCGTTTCGGCAACACTGTTTTTGCCAGCTCAGCTGTTTTGCCTAACATTTTGCATGCTATTAAACATGCTCAGTTTTGGTCTATAATATAACCATGAACCGAAACTATATGTATTCATCTTTCGGCTCTAATATATATCATTACTGAAACTAATTTTGACTTCTACATTAACTTTCGTACAGAAACAACTTAATCTTTGCTTAAATAAAATATCAAACACCGCAACATAAATCAAAAAGATGACAATTGACAAAATGTTGACTTGTCGACTGTAGACAACTCAACGCTTTGCTGCTCACGTACCGTAGCAATGTCAACAGTGCGTTGACACAATTTACTCTGTCGAAGTTCGTTCAATTGGGTTCTTCTTGTTAGGTTATTCAGTATCATTAGTTTAGGGGAAAGGAGAGTTGATGAACTGAGAAATTTAAAGAAAAAGTATGACCATGAAAAAATAAAGTTGAAAAGTAAATAACTCCTATGTATACATGTATGAAATATATGTATGTAATATCTGCAGTTCTCTTACAGATACCTTTTCGAAATGCAGATGGGAATCAAGTTTTACCAAGTAAGCTGACAAAATTCTAGAAGCAATCTTAAACAATTTTCATAGAACTGATGCATTACTATAGCACAGTGCAGTACTGTTTCACTACTAACATTTCCTGCAGGGTATAGGCATGTACACACATTTACATTTGCATATGTTTGTAGAATATAATATATTCCGATTGAAGTTATTCACACATATTTACTCAAATACTTATTCGCTAAAATTTTAAACATATGGAATAATTTTTAACTATTAATAGGTTTACTTAAAAAAAAAACAAACATAATATATTATTTGTATTGTCTCACCTTTGCCGACATAATTTTTCTTTTATCTTTTCACTTGTGAAAAAACTAGTTCGCTTTTGAACCAAGTATGTAAGTATGTATGTATGTAGGTATAGATAACAGAACTTTTGCTAAACTTTGTTACGTTTTGTAATTTTTCAAACAACTTTAACATACATATTTATTTACGTATAATTAATTTATTTTGATCCTTCGATTTAATACACTAATCATACATATATATTATTTTCTGAACATATTTAGCGTTTCTTTACAAAAGTTTGCCGTATTTATCTATTCAACAATTTCAATTGATTTAATGCCACCAAGTTCGAGAAAAGGAGTGTATACTCAGGAATTGACATCCTGTTCTCATGTGATAAAATAGTGCGCATGACTTTTGTGTGTGCATACAACGACGTTTTCAACAGGCTGCAGTGTTATATAAAATATCGTTAATTTGAACAATACCATAATGTTTCCACCTCAACAGTCAATTGATAAAAATAATTCTTAATTAATTCTTAACCGACTAAACATAACGCTTCAAGTCTTATTAAGCAGCTAAAGCGACAAAACCAAAAAGGATACATAATTTATTTCCGGCTATGCAGCATAAACATTTTCTGCAAAATAGCAAAGTTGATAACACTACAAAGCGAACGTTTCCTTATAGTATTTTTACACTGGCCAACAATTAGTGTTAGTAAACATAATGAGAGTATTTTTTAACTCTCTCGGACCAGTCGTTGGTAACAACTGAGCAGTCTGAAACATAGTCAGTGAGTAGTAACTTTTACAAGTGTGCATAATATCTAAATATATTTGTATATAACATGGGTAATATACATATAAGGCTACTTATACAGCAAAAATATTTTAAAAACTGAATTTGATGTTGCATACATTTTTTGTAATAAACATATATGGTGTGGTATCTAACACAGTAAGAATTCATACATATATTTACATGTATGTATAATGATTGCGAAAAAAAAACTGTTCGTAGTACCGCCACCTATTCATAAAATCACGCATATACCCATACTAACGCCATTCATATCTAATATATGCAAATAAAAGGAAGATTTTGCTTATCCATAATTCAAGCAGCTTTAAAGAAAACACATGTTGTTGTTGTAGAGTTACATAGACTTTATTATAGATAGACCTTAAGTAAAAAATAATATTATTCTTATAGATAAACAAAAAAATCACGTTTTTCAATAACTGTGCAGTTAAGTAAATTCACGGACTACACTGCAGAAATCGAGACTACTCCTTACACGCGTGTAAGGAGTACTCCACAAGGGACCAGGACTAGGAGAAAAGTAATCCAAATATATGGGAAAATCATGCTCCATTTTACATTAAAATTTCCTAGGAGGCTTTGTATCTTGTGTTGCGAGTATTGCCAAATATCTTTTATTTTAAGTCATCGTGTTCCATGTTTGCAATACATATCACCATGTTGTAACTACTCCTTTTCGCTTAAAACTGATCTTGTACCCCAAAAACTTCTACAGGGTAATTCGTGTGCCCATACAGGTTTTCATATACATACATAAACACCTTATTAAAAACTCATATATGAAAATTGAAGATTTTACTCTTTTGCATTTCCATAACATAGTACATATTAATACAACCCTGCTACGAGGAACATGACAGTTCTAGTATGAGACGAAATGTCAAAAATGTTTAACAAAAAGTTTTCGTGTTACATCATTTAATAAAAAGTAAAATTTAACGAAAAAGTATTATTAATATATCAATATAATTTTAAAACACTACAAAGAATTCAAAAATTAAGGGCTGTTGCCGTTTCAACTTTGTTTGGAAGTTAGCAACAGCTAAGAATTTCTGATAAAGTTAAGAACTGAAAGCCATGTGTGAAGAATCGAACAATCAGGTTAGTTAAGTTCTTTCAATGTCCTAAAAAAGAAATATTAAATTTTATTTGCAAGTTATTGCTATTGCGTTGCTTATTTAGTTAATCGGGGATAGGTACAACGTCATAATATACATACATATGTATATCATGAAATTCACTTTTGTCTATTATATTTGTTTGTTTGTGTAGTTGTTTGTTGTGTAAAAATAGTACATGTTTTTTTTTTTGTGCGCACTATGATAAGTATGTATTTGTTGCCATTTTATATTGTTCATAACTTTGCTACATGCATACATACATAGCAAATATTATTAATGTGCCGGTCGCTCGTTGTGTGTTCTCCACAACCGTCTAAAATATAATTAATAAATATATGTATATAGGTTCCTTAGGGTCATTATTACAAAATCATTTTAGTTAAAAGGAGGAGTTTATTACAATAAAATATGTATGTATGTGAACCATTCGTTGAATGCAGGTTGTGCATGGCTGGTAGGTAAAGTACGATCTTATAAAATCTACACATATTAGTTCCTTAGGGTCATAAATGCAACTTCATGTTAGTTAAAAGTAGGAATTTGTCGGACGTATAAAGAGTTTTCCTTTATTACAATGTTACTTAAAATTTAATGCGAACCGAAATGAAAGTCGGCTGATGGGATAAAGAAACGTAATAAGGACAAGCTTCCTATAAGATCATACTTTTAACTAATATGATGACCCTTTAATTTTTGTTTGTAACAAAGGAATAGATTTACAGAAGAAACGATTTCCTGCGTGCGCCAGGATGTGCAGTACCTTAAAAAATAAAGATTTTACAAACTGCTAATATATAGTATCTCGATTGGTGGCTTTCAAGAGATTCGGGTTTTACAATCGCTGGAATAAACTTTCGTAATACTCGATATTGATAGAAATTACAATAAAGTTCAAGTAAATAACTTCAACATCCACTGTTGTTATATGTTCCCAGAATGGTAAAATATGTATATATATATATATATATATATATATATATATATATATATATGTATATCTTTTTTTCAGTTTTTAGAAATTGAAGAAAAATAAAACAACGTTATATAACTTACTATTCATATATTTTTTGAAATGAATACATATTTATTTAACTATACCTAGTGCATTATGTATATATTTACATAAGCTGATTTATTCACGCACACATATTATTTATTTCATAATACTTTTTTATATATTAATAATAATTTTATGTTTGATTTGCATATAATTTTATTTCTTCTTTCTTTTGTTTTTCAGTTGGCATAAAATTTTATTTTATTTGCAAAGACCGCAAAAATCAGAAGTAGTTTGACTTTAATAATATATATGGTGTTATCAGTTACCACATGCAAAAGTATTTATATATTAAGGGTTTGAAAATCCCACTGTAAATTACTTTAATATTGTCTGCTTTCCCTTTTAATATCCGTTTAGATCTTAAAAACACTACTTTGTATTGTATGTCAATTATATTTTGATTTTTCGAAAAACTAGAAAAATCAAAATTAATTTACAAAACAAAAGATATAAAAACGAAATACCAACATATATTTTAGCTTTCTGTTTTATAATATATTTGATTTTAATATTAAGTCAAATATTTTCATATATTTCATAATATAAATAAAATAAAAGAAAAAAACAGGACCATTTCTTTTGCATATTAAAAAAACCCATTTATTTTCGTAAATAATGGCGGCTTATTTGAATCGAACACTTTCCGTGGTGACTGGCAATGGCGGCAACGCCGGCAACTCTTCCAAATTAAACAACAAATCAATAAACTACGATCCGACTGCACTGATGTCCGAAAACCGAACAATGCACATCAACTCTGACAAATCACCATTACAGGTGTTCGTTAGAGCTAAGAAGAAAATCAACGATATATATGTGGAAATTGAAGAATATGTCAATGAAACAACAAAATTTATTAATGGTAATTGCAAAAATATAGTAGTCTTATTATATATATTTTTCTTAATTTGCTATTAAATTACAGTCTTACATGCTGAAGCCGATATTGTCGATAAAGCTGAACGTGAGATGTTTGAGAGCTATGTGCTTAAAGTATCTGGAATACGTGAAGTATTAGCTCGTGATCATATGAAAGTTGCCTTCTTTGGTCGAACATCTAATGGTAAGAGTTCCGTTATCAATGCGATGTTACGAGAGAAAATCTTGCCCAGTGGCATTGGTCATACAACAAATTGTTTTTGTCAAGTGGAGGGTAGCGATAGCTCCGAGGCATATTTAATTAAAGAAGGATCAGATGAAAAACTAAATGTAACCGTAAGTTTTATTATGGGCATGAATCCAGCAAATAACTAATTAATATAAATGATTATGTCTAAGAGTATAAAACAATTGGCTAACGCCTTGTGTCAAGAGAAACTTTCCGAAAGCTCATTGGTGCGTATTTTCTGGCCACGTGAACGTTGTAGTCTTCTTCGTGACGATGTGGTCTTTGTCGATTCTCCCGGTGTTGATGTATCAGCTAATCTAGATGATTGGATTGATAATCATTGTTTGAATGCTGATGTTTTTGTTTTGGTACTGAATGCTGAATCAACAATGACCAGAGCTGAAAAGCAGTTCTTTCACACAGTATCACAAAAGCTATCGAAGCCCAATATATTCATACTCAATAATCGTTGGGATGCCTCGGCTCATGAGCCAGAATCTCAAGAATCGGTAAGTTGTTTATTACTAACAAATTGGTAGTTTGGTATTCTTAGCTTTTAATTTGTAATCATTATTACCTCTTTTTAACAAAAATATATATAATAAAATATTTCACCCAAGGAGCTTGAGAAGGTAATAAAAAATACCTTTCAGATAGTTTAACCTGTAATCCATACTGAGTTTGCTTTTAGTCTCTCATGTTTGTTGTGCTTCTTAAAAAAATGTTAATATATTGTTTGCTTCTTTATAGGTTAAAATCCAACACACAGAACGTTGCATTGATTTTCTCACTAAAGAATTGAAAATCACCAATGAAAAAGAGGCAGCTGAAAGAGTATTTTTCGTTTCCGCACGCGAAGTGCTACAGGCTCGTATAGAAGAGGCCAAAGGCAACTCTCCTAGCCAAGGAGCTCTTGCCGAAGGCTTCCAAATACGTTATTTTGAATTCCAAGATTTTGAACGCAAATTCGAAGAATGCATTTCAAAAAGTGCCGTTCAAACTAAATTCGAGAAACACAGCTCTCGAGGTAAAACACTATCCGGAGATATGTGTTCTATGCTTGATAATATCTTCGAACGCATTGCAATATTTCGCAATTTGAAAGTTGATCAAAAAAGTTTACTCAGCGAGCGTATTCAGGGCACCGAAACGGAAATGATGAATGTAACGCGTGAAATGAAGCTTAAAATACACAATATGGTTGAAGAGGTGGAGCAAAAAGTTTCTAAAGCTTTGAATGAGGAAATTTGGCGTTTAGGAGTTTTAATTGATGAATTTAATATGCCCTTCCATCCTGAGCCATTAGTTTTGAACATATATAAAAAGGAACTAAATAGTCATGTTGAAGCTGGTTTAGGTTCAAATCTTCGAGCCAGATTATCGATGGCTTTAGCGATGAATGTTGAGTCGGCACAACGTGAAATGACCGGTAAGTAGAGAGCAAATTATTATTCCTAATGTGTTCTTTTAGTGATAAATAGTCCCTAAGATAAAATACGACAATCTTAATTCACTAAAATATTGAAAAATTCGAAATATTTATTTGCATAAAAACACAAAACTATCCTCTGTATGAATTTCATATTCGCAAAAACAAGTTTCGGAAGTAAAATATATAATTCAACTGACAATATATATATATATATATATATATATATATATATATATATATTTGAATCCCTTCTTAGTTGAAAACTATTGATTAACAACACCAATATATTCTTCATTGTATTTATTTGCAATAAAATAGTAAACCATAAGTGTAGCTCTATTTGATAAATTAATTAATTAATACATTTAATTATAAAAATATTCGTATATGTAGAAAATTAAAAACAGTGAAAATTGCATTGGCGGATAGACACTACATACGACAGCTTAGAAATTAATCCAAACAAATCACAAGACAGTAAACGGTAACTCCCACAATCAGTCGCGTTTAAGAAATTACTTTGATTTCGGACAAAATTTCGATTAGAGGGCACTTGCTCTGATGAAGATACTCCTTCAGTTATTATGTATGTGACAACCCAATAAAGCATTTTTTTTTTGCTCTAAATACTTATGTGATCGAACGATAACTTGGTGACATCACCTCCAGTTGTAAGTCGATTTAAACCGAAAGTCAGCCTGCAGATAGAAATAATTATAGAAGTTTCGAGTTATATTCTTTTATCACAGAAATGTTTTATATATTTCTACTTACAGCACGCATGCATGCTTTGCTGCCAAACGAGAAACTAATACCTCCAACTAAAATTGTCGCACGCACCCAACCATTCGAAATGTTGTATTCACTTAATTGTCAAAATTTGTGCGCCGATTTTCAAGAAGATTTAGAATTTAAATTCTCGTGGGGCATAACAGCAATGATACAACGTTTCACCGGCAAAGTTAGAGAGCGCAATATGTATAAAAAGCAACCAGCCATTTTGCATTGTCAAGGAATGGCTGCGGTAATTATTATCCCAAATATCTAGAGAATAAATAAATAATATTATATTCTTTCAGCACAATCCTATATCACCAGTTTCGCCAGTAAATGATACACCTTTGTGTCTTATACCCACACCTGTTGGCAATATAACCCAGGAACAATTATCGATTATATCACGTTTCGCATTGACTTCAATTGGATCCCAGGGCACTGTTGGTGGTCTTATAGTAGCTGGCATTGTATGTTAATTATACGTTTTTTCTTTCTTTTAAAAGAAAAATAAAATTCATATTCCATTTTATTTTTATTTATGCTTAGATGCTTAAAACAATTGGCTGGCGTGTTTTGGTAGGAGTTGGTGCATTATATGGTTGTATATACCTATACGAACGACTTTCGTGGACTAACTCTGCCAAGGAAAGAACCTTCAAGGCACAGTATGTACGTCATGCTACTAAGAAATTAAAAATGATTGTGGATTTAACGTCTGCTAACTGCAGTCATCAAGTACAACAGTAAGATTATTATTATTTTTTTTTATTACGGTCCTGCATTTTTTCTATAAAATTTTCTTTTCAGGGAACTATCTAGCACATTTGCACGTCTCTGTCGTACTGTTGATACAGCCACTACAGATATGAACGAAGAGCTCAAAACCTTAGAAGCTCAACTGACCGTGCTAGAATCTAACCAAAAACAGATAAAATTGTTACGTAACAAAGCCAACTATATACAAAACGAATTGGAAATTTTTGAAAATAATTATATATCGTTAAATTAGCCCAGCGCAAATTTGTGCTAGATAAACTTTCAGTGGTGCAAATGTGGAAAAAAGTTTCATTTACAAGCTTTGTAAATTTATAAAAAAAAAAACTTTATCGCATTAATAAGAAAGTAACGGCGGAAGAAAATAAATCTACAATTTTGATTATCTGCATGAATTTCGAAATATAAGTAATATTAAGCAAAAAAAAAAAGAATTTTGCTTTAACGATTTATTGTGATAATTTCAAAAATTTCGGTACATGAATTATTATATTGCTGCTTTTTACATGTGTATTATTTTTAAACATTGTGTAACTTTACCCAACATCAATCAAATGTTATTATATATGTATATGTACAACATGAATATTGCTGAGGGCCAGATATGTTGGCTATTTTAGATTTATGTATACTTTTTTTTCATCTACTACTGTTATTTTTCAATCGTTTTCATCCCTTACTTGTAAGCAGTAAGTTTTTTTTCCAAGATTTAGATTGTTTTATTTGCTTTTGTAATTTAATTTAATATATATTTGCATAAAATGTTGTTAATTTATCTATTCTGATTAAACTTTAGCAAATAAAAGGAAAATAAATAGTTAAAATAGATAATTTTTAATTATTCAGTAAATCTTGTTAGCAGAATTGTTGTTACTTATCAGTTTTTGAATATATAAATCCGTTGCTAAATCGTGCAGTCCAGCAACGCCATAATGATGTCAAAATAGCGCCATCTATTGGATGCCTATAGGTCAAAATCGCCCTTATTCTACTTGACAACGGCAATAGAAAACCGCTGTTTTTTATCTTTTGTTGCAAATCCGTATTCTACTTGGCGGTATTGCCATTTATCGATGACTTCTAACTTGGCACAATCGGGCCAAGGGTTTCCGAGAAAAACGCAAAAAACACGAAAATTGCAATAATCATGAAAATTTCGAGTTTCTGTCTTAAGTCTTGCAGTCACTTGATATGAATTAATCTATACATTTACTTCAAAAGACTTAAGACACATGCATGCATGCACTCAACTTGATTAAAAGTGATAATGAAAATGTATGTGTCTTAAGTCTCTTTGCCTTCTTATAGTGAGCATATGAGAAAAGACTTAAGACACGAACCCGTAAAAAACGACATTTTGACCAAAAAGTGGTCCTATCAAATTCTAAGTGTCATTTTCGGATTCGGCATGCGGAAATGTGGTTAGTAGGGTCCCCGGGCCAAATCCGGCCAAGGGTTTCCGAGAAAAACGCAAAAAACACGAAAATTGCAATAATCATGAAAATTTCGAGTTTCTGTCTTAAGTCTTGCAGTCACTTGATATGAATTAATCTATACATTTACTTCAAAAGACTTAAGACACATGCATGCATGCACTCAACTTGATTAAAAGTGATAATGAAAATGTATGTGTCTTAAGTCTCTTTGCCTTCTTATAGTGAGCATATGAGAAAAGACTTAAGACACGAACCCGCAAAAAACGACATTTTGACCAAAAAGTGGTCCTATCAAATTCTAAGTGTCATTTTCGGATTCGGCATGCGGAAATGTGGTTAGTAGGGTCCCCGGGCCAAATCCGGCCAAGGGTTTCCGAGAAAAACGCAAAAAACACGAAAATTGCAATAATCATGAAAATTTCGAGTTTCTGTCTTAAGTCTTGCAGTCACTTGATATGAGTTAATCTATACATTTACTTCAAAAGACTTAAGACACATGCATGCATGCACTCAACTTGATTAAAAGTGATAATGAAAATGTATGTGTCTTAAGTCTCTTTGCCTTCTTATAGTGAGCATATGAGAAAAGACTTAAGACACGAACCCGCAAAAAACGACATTTTGACCAAAAAGTGGTCCTATCAAATTCTAAGTGTCATTTTCGGATTCGGCATGCGGAAATGTGGTTAGTAGGGTCCCCGGGCCAAATCCGGCCAAGGGTTTCCGAGAAAAACGCAAAAAACACGAAAATTGCAATAATCATGAAAATTTCGAGTTTCTGTCTTAAGTCTTGCAGTCACTTGATATGAGTTAATCAATACATTTACTTCAAAAGACTTAAGACACATGCATGCATGCACTCAACTTGATTAAAAGTGATAATGAAAATGTATGTGTCTTAAGTCTCTTTGCCTTCTTATAGTGAGCATATGAGAAAAGACTTAAGACACGAACCCGCAAAAAACGACATTTTGACCAAAAAGTGGTCCGATCAAATTCTAAGTGTCATTTTCGGATTCGGCATGCGGAAATGTGGTTAGTAGGGTCCCCGGGCCAAATCCGGCCAAGGGTTTCCGAGAAAAACGCAAAAAACACGAAAATTGCAATAATCATGAAAATTTCGAGTTTCTGTCTTAAGTCTTGCAGTCACTTGATATGAGTTAATCTATACATTTACTTCAAAAGACTTAAGACACATGCATGCATGCACTCAACTTGATTAAAAGTG